>OX465498.1:2216337-4938837 GCA_950022335.1 Eurois occulta
CTGATTTCAGAAGAAATACGGCATACGGCTATCTGTAAGCCTATGGTTAGTACATAGGAGATTTTTTGTCCCGATAGTATGTTTCAAACTCAAAGCATTTATTTCAATTACAGGCATTTTTGAATGTCAGAAAAATAAAGAAAGCGAAGCTACAGTCACAGTCACAAGGCAAAATAATAACTTGTGAAAGTACTGTAGTTTCCCATTCCAAAGCGTAGATCTATATGGAGAAGAATGGACAAAAAAAAAACTCCATGGACACTCTTTTAAAATATTGTTACAAAATTTTGGTTACATCATTCATGTTGAGATTATACATATAAATGTGAGAACGATGTAGAAAGACGTGCAAGTAAAGAGCGTCCAGAGTAAAAAGATATAATCAACAATTCAACAATAAAATAAACCATGGCAGCTAGGAGATGACCAGTCCCAACTGACAGCGCCCGTTCACGAACATGACGCATGGATCAGCGCCATTCAACTCAACCATATTGAAGGGAACTAAATGACCCGACACACCCGCCACCATCAGCGAGACATTTGAGTGAGCATGACATTCTTCCAACCACCAGGGCAAATTCGAGACAATGAAATATAACTAAATGTAAACTTTATAGTAAATAGTACTCACACATGTGAATTCCCGTGGGATATTTGTCATCATTTGCGGAGGCGAGTACAAAAGCTTGGGCAAAGCTGTCCTACTGTTTTAAAATAAACCAACAATTTTTTCTTTCTCATTTTCCAGGCACTGGTACTGGCGGAGAGAGTATATGGGGCGGCGAGTTTGCGGACGAGTTCAAGGCGCACTTGAAGCACGACCGGCCCTACACCGTCAGCATGGCCAACGCTGGCCCCAACAGCAACGGCAGCCAGTTCTTCATCACGCTGGCACCTACGGTATGTTACACGACAGCGTAGTAACTTCCGACTTTCATTTTTTTGCGCTTTTACCTGGGTTTTTGTCCGCGTATATTTCGTTTTGTTTTCGCTATTTTCCATAGCAAAAAACACCCCTTAAGAGTTTTGCTTTTTGGCAAAAAAACAAAAATATTTATCAATCATGTGACAGCTTTTGTGTGCGTGTGTAGGGTCTCTAGGTCGTGTGTGTACGTAGAGAAAAGAAATGCTGCGGAAGTCTTAAAGTTAATTTACTTATTTAACTTGTTACGAATATTACAAAGGAGTAGTTAATTAGGTTGTGAATGAAATGCATTATACAAAACGCGAAGTGCAAGTGGGACGATGAATATTTTACTCAAATTAATGAAAAACTCAAGTGAATTGTAGTTTCTCGAATGAAATTCATCGACGCCTTAAAAAAACAAACGGCAGTTAAGTGATTGACTGTTGGTAATTTATTCAATGTATGTGTATCACAGTTTACGTGCAATTGTCAATTTTTCACCGACTTCTAAAAAAGAGAGGTTATGTGTTCCACCACCATCTTTTTTTTCATGTATTTTCATCGATTTCTCCGTGATTACTGATCCGATTTAAGGGATTTTTTTTTAGTTTGGTGGAGTGAGCTCGCGAGGTGATCCCATATAAATTTAATTTACTTTGTTTATGAGTTATCCTCTTTAATATTACTATGTGTCCTAATTTTCTTTTAAAATATTTTTTTTGTTCGTCAGCCCTGGTTGGACAACAAACACACAGTTTTCGGCCGCGTGGTCCGTGGCATGGAGGTGGTACAAAACATCGGCAGCGTCAAGACCAACCCCAAGACAGACAAGCCTTATGAAGACGTCAGAATTATATCTGTTACTGTGAAATAAATCAATTAATACGTAATAAAACAGGTGTTTATAAAACGGACCGACTCAATTTGTTTAGGTATAGGGAGAATCATATCCTATTTTTCACCTACAGAACCTATGAGTGTCATCAAACCTTTTTTGTTTGAGTTTTTAATAGAACGCAATAATTTTTGGTGTTACCTATAATGTACATTTGTACTACGAATTTATGTAAGTGCTTCCAAAATCACAAAATTATAATTTAAGGTAAGGTAAGCGCCAGGGCAGCCCGCGAAATTCAAATTTGCTTTGTTTTTTTTTTTTTGCAATTTGTAAGTCAGTGTCAGGTTGTATGTCGATGAAACTTGAGTTGAGCCAGTAACAAGTATGTAGTTACAGAATTATATTCATTAAAATCCTGAAACAACCCTCTCAGCTCATTTAACCCCATTCAATAAATATTTCATGAAAAAGTCAGTCAACGGGGTTAAATGACAAGTTCAATAGGGTTGTGTTGATGATTTTAATCATTATAATTCTGTAACTACCATACGTTTTATTAGCGTGACTCATTTTACATCAACATACAAGCTGACACTTACCTGCAAATTGCAAAAAACGTAAGAAAATTTGAATTTCGCGGGTTACCCTGGCGCTACATTTTTATTTATAAAATTTACTAAAAATGTAACTTTATTGTCGACACCCTGAATCACCCAAAAATTGTGTCGGTCCTTCTATCTATAACCCTGTATACATACATACATAAACTCTCGTCTCGTAGCTCGTGGAGTTCTGAAGTTTCTGTCTACCTCCATTGAAAAAAGGCGTGATTTTATGTATTTAAAAATAATTATAATGAATAAGTTATTGTTTTAAGTGAATCTATGATGTGATGTACAAATGAACTGTTGCAATAAATTAGATCGATGTTGTATAAAGTGAGTTCTGTTTTTTTTTAATCCATCGACCCGCCACGGCTTGCTCGGGTGCAATAGCAAAAACAAAAAGAATCTTTCATACAAGCCTTGTCCTGACAATATTACGAACATGTTCTTTTTGAGTTTTCCATGCTGGTTCAAGTGGGGCATATATTTCAATATAGACCGGTCTTTATTAAAGAAAATAACAACCTTTGGTGAAAAATAGGCGTAGCTTTTATTATTCAACTAGCTTGGCTGGAAGGTCAATAACTCGCTAATTGTGATCATAATATCACATCATGGCAAATTAAATAAAACCGTTCAAAAATTATATGGTTTTAATGTACCGTGAAGTTAAGAAACGGAAACCTTCTACAAAACAGTTTCTGTGGTGAACCAATTCTATTTATATGTCTGTGTTCTAGAATCATAAACAAAAAATGCTTGCTTTGCTTGTTGCTACTCTAACCTAATTTTGAGGATTGTGACTCACATAGTGCGATTCTGGATTGTAATATCTGTGAGCACGCCATCTGTTATCGAGTAGATAAAAGAATCTGGTTTGGTTTTTAATAACGCCATCTAGTGTCGAGTAGACGGACTAAAAATATAATTAGTAACTTTTCTAATAGGTGGCAGCACTAGTATTAATTTTATCCTATCAACTCTTTCAAATGTTTGAATACAACTTTCAGGTTTGCCGGCAAATCCATATTCCTACTCGTACACTACTTCTGCGATAAAGTAACCCAATCTGTGTGCGGACGATATGATACCTTTTCCAAGCTTTTTATAAATAATGGCTATTGCATGAGTAATGTGTAGTTGAAAATGTTGAAATTGCCTTTTAGTAGGTAATAAACGATTTAGTATCTACCATCAGAAAGCGGAAATGCTTTTGAACATTATCTTATTCTTTATTGCACACAAAATAACTTTAAATACAAATTGCAATAATATAGCGTAGGTAGGTAGGTACAACGGCGAGCTTAACCCAGAATTGGGTTTTCTTACAGCAAACCTAATTTTGACTGTGAGATTTGCAGAAATTTTCTTCGCGATTTGATAGTTGCCTTAAACAACACCCACGGGGATTGACCTTCGATATTCACCTATTTATTAAGGTAGCTTGTAATTTCCTTGTAACTACATAATTTTACGTATAAGATACATAATACCAGCGATTGTGTGTTATTGTTATTAATAGAAATACAAACATATATCTACACAGAAATAAGTTCTTCACATGATCACCTTCAACTTGTCATTAATTAATATGGCAGTAGATTCCTCGGCACATACGGAACCACGCAGATGTGCACTTGACCCTAAATAAGTTAATGATGCGTGGGTTAGGTAGGTGGTACATTATATCATTATTACACACATGTAAGTTCTCAAGTAAACAACAACAGTTGACAAAATCTAGTCAAAATAACCCCCTTATTCGCTTCGAAGTTGGTTAAAAATAAATACATCTTTTTGAACTCTCCTCCGGCCTCCGGGGTTTTATCTAGATAATTATATTTTATCGGTACGAATTTCAGGATTTGAGGCTTAAATAAATAGGTTCTTTAATTAAGTACCTATCTATTTTGTTTATGTAGGTACCAGATGAGGAGAAATAAGGTACCTAGTGTACCCACTATAACCACGATTAACTTCAACAACACGGTATTAGATACATTTTTATGTAGCCATAAAACATAGTCATTAATTTAATGATGCTTAATATCCATAAAGAGTGGTTACAGCCGTTGCCTGCCTAAGTACTTACGTACCTACCTACCTAAGTACGTACCTACCTACCTAGTTGGTTCTTATATGTAGAAGATTCAGGTAGGTAGCTGCTGTTGTGTTTATGACCATAAAAAATGAAGGTCAACTTTACAATAACATAAAAATGCGAGTCCACAATAATGAAGGAATTTTCGATGCATTTTATTTTCCTTTTGCTCTGTTGTTGGAGTTATCTTTCGTGGGAGCGGGTCGGGAGTGTGCCTTCTCACTCTTTCTCGCACAGTTCCCCGTCCCGCGTCGCCCGCACAATATTCTCTTGCAACGCGCGCGAGCGGCTACCCCGCCTCCATGCCTCACCCAAATTTGTCTGTTTCCATTGTTCCACTTTGACTCTCGTTCTAAGATTTTATTATTTAAGTTTTTATCATTATGATCTGGAAAATCGTGACTGAACTAAGCTATAAGCATAATATAGTTTAGATCAGTTTCAGTTTAGATTATTAAAAGTATGAGATCGTTCAGACTGCTCTTCAAATGAATATTTTAAGTTTTCGGTACTTCCTGCCAGGGCTGCGGGACTGTTCGAAAGAGATACCGCGGCCCTGGAACATAAAGGGCAAAAGAAGGAACATGGATGGGTTTAGTCAGTAAAAGTCTGACACTCCCTTCCGCTCCGCCCAGAGTGGGAGGAGTCATTTGATGATTTCCCAACTCAAAAAAAAAAAACAAAAAAAAAGTGTTCGGTACTTTTCTACCCATATTTAAAATTATTACCAGCAGCAAAATACTGACTTTTCAAGGTTTGAAAATAATGTCATAAACCATAATTTTTGTAAGTCGGGCGGGATGAGTCCCGGTTGAAATTCCGTCAATAGAAAATTATTTTTAAATGAAATACCTAATTACCTATACGACTCCTTGAGACTAATTTCTTGATTTTCATGCGTATTAACTTCATATACATGTACTTCAACCAACAAAAGACAATCTGTTAAACAATCTTGAATCGCTATAAATAAATTATTTATCACCAAGAGAGTCTTTTAAATCTAATTTCGAAAGGTGCCACTAGTACTAGTGTCAACCATTTCAAAGATTTAGGTGAGATATTATGAAACAGTATTTTGTACCAGTGCTAAAAATATATATGGTAAACAAACATTTATTTGGGTGCACGTTTAATGGTACGGCATTATTGTTGTAATGGACATGCGCCTGCTGATTCTCGGTAATCGTACACAGTCGTAAACAGCCCGACGCGGCCTCGCGCTACGCTACGATGCCAATCACCAATCACACGCAAGCGTTGCTTAGTATCGCGCGATATCCGACCAATGAGCGCTCGACTTTATCACGCTACTTCTAAAAATAGCTTATCTGAGTCACTCAATAAAAGCAGTGGTTGTTTCTTAACAATGTTTAGAAACAAGTGGAACGTTGAGGGAGTCGGACGTGCGGTGCCGCATGTAAAAGTTTTGATATTCGCGCAGTGAGTTCAGTGATACCGAGTCGTTCGGTGCAAACACATGGTTCGACGCTTCCAACACGGCATGGAGACCACTTTCTATGACGAGCAGTATCCCCTCAGCGGACCTGTGGAGAACCTGAAGAGGCCCCTCACCTTGGACGTGGGGCGGGGCATCAAGCGGGCCCGGATCGGCGGCGCGCCGGTCCTGTCCTCGCCAGACCTGCAGATGCTGAAGCTCGGCTCCCCGGAGCTTGAGAAGCTGATCATACAGAACGGTATGATAACAACGGCGACTCCTACACCCGGAGCGCCAGTGTTATTCCCGGCCAGTATCGCGCCGACGGAGGAACAAGAAATGTACGCACGGCCGTTCGTTGAGGCGCTGGACAAGCTACACCACTCTGACCCGACGCCGCAGCAGATCGGAATGGGACGCGTCGTCGACAGGCGAGTGTACGCTGACCTGGACAGGCCGCTTGACCGCTACCCCACACCGGTGGTCAAGGACGAGCCGCAGACAGTTCCCAGTGCTGCGAGTTCACCACCTCTGTCTCCCATAGACATGGATACACAAGAGAGAATCAAATTGGAACGCAAACGGCAAAGAAATCGAGTGGCTGCATCCAAGTGCAGACGGCGCAAACTGGAACGCATCTCCAAGCTGGAGGACAAGGTGAAGATCCTGAAGGGCGAGAACGTGGAGCTGGCGCAGATGGTGGTGAAGCTAAAGGAACACGTGCACCGGCTCAAGGAGCAGGTGCTGGAGCACGCCAACGGCGGCTGCCACATCGACTCGCACTTCTGATCGGGCCGTCGCCGCCGCTCCACCACATTCCATGCTAGTCGCGCCCGGTAGGACGCAGCATACAAAGCGATTTGTGATCTTAATTTTACTGTGTAATATATAGTTAATGAACAATAGTGTATAAGGTGTTGACGCTACGTTACGGATGCTGTGGATGTATCGTTAAGTTTGAGAGATTAGGTTGCCAGTGATGTGTGCAGGCAGAACCTCCGCTCGGGTGAGCCAGGACGTTTGTTGTTTGTGAAACGGTTATGTTACGGACGGTCCACTTAGCGAGGGATGTACTTAGTGCGAGTCACAACTGCAAAAAGCTTTAGCTTCCATTGTAAGTTGCAGAACTAATGTTTTCCTTAAATCAGTATTGCGTTGTCTCATTTAGAATAGTGTAGAAACTAGAAAGGATAATCGTGCGACGTCATTCGTTTGCAGACTGACTGAACGAGGTTGAGGCGACGTTGCCAGTTTTACGGCGAATTTCCCGTTTCAGCGATGTTGCCGCACTTGCCTCGCTGAATCGGGGATTTCCATTGTTCATTGTGTCCCGGCCATTGTGTATATTTTTTCTGTCCAGTAGAATCTTATTATAATAATTAGTTTACATTTCGGACGTTATTTATTACGATTAAGACGGAGACGCACGTCGCCTCTGTGTTGTGACAGGTACGAAACGCAGCCGGTGCGAAAGAGATAGTGTAGCTAGGAGTGGCAACGGCGCATCACGCCGAGTCACGAGCGGATGTTCTGCTAATTAAAATTCCGCCTGCGCCGCCCTCGCGGAATGGCGGCCATGTGTTCAACACTCGGACGTTCCGAATCACGTTTTGTTGCACAAGGTTAACTTTTTGAACTCGACAACAGCGTTTTAACGCCGCCGCCGTGGACTGGAACGTCTTTGTTCGCTTCGCTTGATTATTTCGAGACAAATGAAGTGCTTGTGTGGGAGACTGATCGAATGCAAGTGAGGAGTGCCTTGTATAAACTGTACGTTTGAGAGAGAGCGTGGATCGCGCAAATATTTTCTCAGTTTTGAAAGATGATTCTCGGAACTGACCCGGTGCTCTGTAGAGGACGCGACTTTTGTAATGTGAAGCCGTCCGATTAAAATTATTAGTTGTGGACGTATAGAAGTGATTCGTAATGGGCAAATGTTTGACATGTGAAATTGTGAACGATGCGAGTGAATGCGTGATGGAAGTATTTATTAGTGAGAATGTTTATTTTATAGGATGAAGTAGCAATCTCGAGTGCCTACGCTTTGTAAACTAAAGCCTATACCTATGTTTTTAATTGTTTTTGTTACCATTAATGTGCTACAGTAAATTGTTCTGTACCATTGTCTTCTATAGGTTATTGTAAGTAATGATAAAACCAATTAACAAGTTGAATTGTTATATAGACTATAAAAGGCGAATGGGTGGCGTGGTAATGAACTGAAAGAAATTTGTTCTGTAAACTAAAGAACGCACCCGACGCCTATTTGTATTATTTTTATACAAAAGAAATCGTCAGAATGTTAACAGTAATTTGTAAGTTTATAAAAGATATGGAAACAGTTATACTAAAATAATATATTTCTATGAATTTAACAAAGAATATTGTTTTATACGAAGTATCATATTGTATGATAAAATTGAAAGAGAAAATAAATTATGAAGATTATTATACCATTTACTCCTTGATTTCATTTGAATTCCCCAAAAAACCTCTTAATAAAAGAACTGCTCCAAAATCTACATAGGTTTAATATTTGAGGCAGTTCTTTGTAATTTCAATTAGACACACTTCAAAGCAGCAAGAACTTTAAACAGTGCTGCAGCGTACATGAATAATAATTCAAAACAAAAACAATGATATGGCACATTCAAATTATGTAAATAAATAATGACAAAGGAGCAAACAACAAATGTCATTACACAACATAGTAACTACATAATGTAATGAGCAATCGAAGCAGGAAAAGACAACACTGTTATACCATTCGACATTGAAGAACGAGATCAACAGCTGGTACATGATGAGGTTACTTCATAGCAAATCAACTGTCATAAGAATTGCTATCTAATCTGTGGACGTATTTCCTCGAGTAAGATCGTATACTCGGTTGACCTGGGAAACGGCTCCTTTTCCCTAGTATTGGAAATGGTTTTTTTCCTTTTGCTTCGAAGAACACGCCTCCTGCAAAAATAAAAATACTCTTTCTGCGAATTTTTAAATAAAAAAACAAGCTGCAATAAATTACTGTCTAAACATTTGTCACTAAAATACACTTTGTAAAGACCAACAGTAATTTTCCTTAATGTAAACAACTGATAAACCCGACAGAAGTGCAATTTTATGTCAAAATACTTTGGTAGCTATGTAGTTATGTACATACTCGTCACTAACCTATACCGGTGAATGAACGAATTAAGACTTTATATATTAGTCAATGAGTCGATATTCGTGTTATGAAACAAACGAAGGTCAACGGAATCGATGCCAACGATATCTCGCGGAACGGATGTCCGATGTTTGTGGCAAAAACACCAGATGACTTTAGAGTTGGGGCAAACTTGTTCGGCCAAAGCGAAAAAGAAGAATATTAAAAAGAATAACACGCTACTGCGTCACTACATCGCTGGGATTATCAGTGGGCGGCACTTGAACTGAAAAATTACATTTATGATGTGTTGGGAAACACATCATAAATGTAATTTTTAATCTATACCCACATTTTGAAATGGAGGCAGCAAGAGTGGATAGAATTGTTCGATGATAGCTATGGTTATTAAAATTAAATTGATTACTTTTCCCGACTGGCACACAGGTTCAGAAGGTCAAGTAAAATGGATGTGTTCAGTTTATTCCCAATTTTCTGAGCAGTAGGAACACATTCCGTCCAGTTCCGGGGGCGGAAAATCACGGTCATTTATTATATGGGTCAGTATGCTGTTAACATGAACATTAGCCACAGAAGCCTACGCATTTTTCTCGTTAAAACATCGCAATATTTACTAACATCACTGTGTTTATACGGACTGTTGTTAAAACACTTATATATTTATGATTCGATGTTTTTCTTACGACGATCATGTTGACTGATTGCGCTGCGTTTGCCTATTCATTTCGTTCGCCGAAAATAACATGCGAGCGTGTTGAAATATCAATATTTTATGTTGAGTTAATATCAACAATTACAAAAATGCTCATGTCGCAAAAGTATATTTTCAGTACGGCAAATACATTTTGCGTCGCAAGTATTTCACTAGTCTTTTGCATTGTCCCAAAATCTGAAATGAATAAGAGCTCACAAGTTTTCTGGCTAATCTATTCACGTCTCCATTACCCGTTGATACAGTTTCAATTATTCTAATACTAAGTAAATTATTGAAGCATTTAACGATCATATTAACAGTAACACAGAATTGGCAGCTCTCGCAGTGCAAGTTGAACATTTATTATTTATTATGACATTTTATCAAAATTTATATCTCTATGAAGACATTTATGATTATAGTAAAATTACATTTTAAGCAGATTCTGGGAAGTACCTATATAATACGAATAAGTATGTAATTTGTGTAGCCTCGTAACATTAATGAGTCTCCCTACAACCCATTCCAGTAAGAAAATTCTGCAAGATTATCGAAAAACATTATATGTCTATGAACTATATAAATGTCGATTTTCGTTGCAAAGCTTTTTAATATTTGGAAAAGTTCCAAAGAAAACACCGTGTGCGGTCGTTTGCCCTCGGCAACGCTTCTGACTCACGTAAAAGAAAAGAAAAATAGTCGAAAACTATTGTGTGTTCGTTACAAGGATATTAATGTTACAAAGAGGACAATGTCAACGTTGGAATACAGTTTATTGGGTTGGTTCCTCGAAGTGTGTTGTTAAATGGTTTCGAGCAGCACCGAGCTATTGTGTGGTTCGCTAAAACTATTAGCTAAAATATCTAAACGAGGTAGAAAATGTTCTAAAATAATTTATCGGTACACGAGCTACGTGTTTGTCAGAAATTATGTATTGAATTTTTATTTGACAACAGAAAGCTAAATTGCTGCCAATTTGTGCAACCTTTTATACACCAAGAAGCCGATTGTATTTCTAGTGACATTTAAAGCAAATTCGGCATTTGGCTGGTCGCGGAGGCAATTTCTGCGAAAGACCCCGTTGGCTTTTAATTTTAACCCGCGGGTCACCTTCAACTCGGCGACATGTTGTGCGCGCAGGTGCGCCCTCTGCTGGGCTAATATTCGATACAGTTCGGAAATCAGTTGGCGAGCCTCCAACCATCGCACGTGCCGTGATATGTGTAGCTACCATGCTTGATTATTTCGTAGACTGATCCTGTTGTTTATAAGAGAAAGCCTGTTACACCACATCACAAGCTTAAGTTTAGAAAAAAATGTAGTTACTAAGTAACTTCGACTCAATAACAAAAATCGAAATCAAATCGGCTTATCTTTCTCACAATGGAAAACATGTGAAGCTGTTATCAAGTACGAGTATCTAGCTCTCACGGATATACAGCAGTGGGTCTCTCTGGCATCCCTTTCTGAATCACAGCCGTCACGGTCGGTAATCTGACCTTGTCCTACTGACATCCTGTCAAGCGCCAACTAGATAAAAGTATACACTCGAAGCTTCGATAATAAATTACAAAGCAACATTACAATCTGCACTGCAATCAGTATTTCTATTGTGTAACATAAAATAAAACTCAATAAGTATCTACTTATTTTTTAAATAGTTGTTATCAAATAAACCAAATAAATATCACCACAAAGATCTGTCAACATTTGTCACCCTGTATAAATGACAGAACAAGAAAAGTCCCGTAAAATCAGAAATGATGGTGAGTCTATCCTCGGCCCGCAGACTATAAATCAGGTAGATTCATTGCACCATTGTGTCGTGTCTCCAAACTGTCTAATAATAAATAGATTATGCAATTTAATAGATTTACCGCCTACGCCTTTTATTTTTGTAACAGAAACATACACGGGTAGGAGGTACCTGTAGATATACAAGAGAAAAATGGTCGCTGACGCAAGATTTGCATCACTGATGGAAATTGTTTTGAATTTATTCTTAACTTTATTTTTATTGATATGTACTGACCCCAGCAGGTCAACCTACCCAAAACTGTCAGATAATCATAATCATAAATTTTCCCAACCAACCATGAACCTAATACTTTAGAAATAAAGTTGAAATCTATTTAAGAAATTTGACAGATTGTAGTAGCTTGATGTGCATCTGTCTGTAGCTGTACATCATGAACGTGGACGAGGCAAAAGGAGTAGGTAAGTAAGGATCGTAAGCACGGGTGGCGTTCTGTGATGTCTGTCTACCCCCATGGGAAAAAGGCGTGAGTTTATGTTGTTTATTTTATTATTCAACAACTGCGTTCGACAATCTTTTATTACTTTGTAAGACGTCATCGTGATCAGACTTTCAAGTGGGGGTAGGGCAGGGCAGAAGGAGTCAGTAGCTTATTATTTATTCGAGAGAAAATGCTTTATCTGGGGCTCGTAATATTAAAGGTACGAATCAATTACTCCATCCTACAATAATAATAGAATATTTATAACTTTAAAAGTAGTAAACACAATTTAGCTGTAACACTACCTTGTTGTATTTTCTCTTCAAATTGGATAAATTAGGTACTATAACGGTGCAAGGATCTTTTGGCGCGTGGCTAAAATTGGAGGCGTTAGTTCCAATTTTTATTTTCTGGTTTTTCCAATAAAGTTTACACAAAATAATATTCACCAAAAGCGTGCAGCGTCCCTCTCTGACTACGTCATTTGGGCGCCAAAAGTTTACAGCACTGTACATATAGTATGACAACTATAAGTGTGCAGTTCAATGTGGCGCTGTCTGTCAAGCAAAAATGCGTCGATATGTGAAACTTAGTTCATATTGTGGTTGTGGGTTTACCCGCTTGCACAGATAAGTTGATTGAAGTGAAGGTACAGACGCTAGCACATCAAGCTACACTGTCAAATTTCGATTTTCCACTTTATGGCTAAAACATTGGTTCAAGGTTGATTGAGAAAATTTAACAGTTTCGGGTAGCTTGATGTGCTGGCGTCTGTACATGTTACGTCCCAGAGCAGCCATTAGGCTGAATAGCAGAAATGACTTGCAGATTAAGAAGTTACCTAATCACCAGGCTTTTGTTCTTATTGTAGGGTAAGCTGTTCAATAGGAGAGCCGACAATAGGCGATGATTGACGTTCCGTAGATTATATCAGCTAATTGCTATTGATTGCCCACAATCACCACCAGATTGCAAATATTAGGTTATAATATTAAGTATTTATATCTTTACGTTAAACACTTTCTTAGATTCAGAATTTCTGTTATTTACTGTTAATTTTTCGCTCTATCTGGTTTTTGCAAATGTAACTGCCGAGCATGAGGTCCTGTGTTCGATTCCCGGGACGAACATCATTGGCGAAATGTGGGTGTGCTTTAGGCGTATAAGTGTATCTACACCTCTGCTTAATTATGTGTGTTAATTCAATTTGAATCTGTAAGCACAGTGTAAAATTAAATACATATGTACATGACAGTGAGTGCAGTCTCTAATGAAAATATATATCATTACCAATCTCCAAGGACATTTCTATTTTTCAGTAACCAACTTTTTCAAACAAATAACTCCTCTTAATACAGCTAAGTTGCTTTAACTGTACCCGTCGCTTTAAACCCTGTTTCAACTGCACCTCATTAATTAATTAAAAGCCGCTGTTAGCCATTAATTAGGTCATTTAAACACTGTCAATTTGGATATGGCGGCATTACGGTGTTATACTGTTTATCGAGATTAATTTGTTAACAAATCATTGTGTGGCATACTAACAGCTGGTACTGAATGAAATATAAACGTACCTTTATACATAGATACTACCAGAACACAATAGAAAAACAATGCCGTTTATTTTGTCTTTCTCATTATTCTATGTTGGGGTCGGTTTGCACTCTGACCTAATGCAACTGAATGGATATAAACCATTATTTTAAATGAAACGTCCACCACAACTCTGAGGCTAAGATTGGTTATTAGAAATAACATCAAGCCTGTAATCCCCGAAGGGCTAGGCAGAGGTGTACTCATTAGTACACCCACATTTCGCCAGTTATGTTTATGTCCCATGTAACAGGGAGCCTATTGCCATCAACCGGGCACAAATCCGGACTACGTGACTGCTACTGAGAAATTCCTGATGGAAAAACCTAATAACACTGCCCGACCTGGGAATATGTTTATGTCCCATGTAACAGGGAGCCTATTGACATCAACCGGGCACAAATCCGGACTACGTGACTGCTACTGAGAAATTCCTGATGGAAAAACCTAATAACACTGCCCGACCTGGGAATCGAACCAAGAACCATCATGCTCACTAGTCTCGCTTGCGACCACTAGCCCAACGAGGCAGGTTATATGACTTTCAGGCTTATTGCTACGTCAATGGTGACAGCGTAAACTTCTGTCTCTCTCATACATTTCTTGTCTCAACATAATTTTACTGTTAGTAGTTTCCCTTCAAGACAAACTTGTAATAAACGACACAAAACAACAAAACAGTTTGATATAAAAGCCGTTGTGTACAGTCGCGGCCACTTTCTATGGATTTCACAAGTTGTGCAAGCAACAAGCGCGGAAGCTCCCCGTTATAGTCCTGGCACACTTTCCACTCTTGTTCGGAACTGTACCGGCACCCACTGCTGTACATTGTAGCAGCCATTTATTTGTACCTACCAAGCTTCCTTTATGGAGTTTATTATTTAATGGCTGTAATTTATTGGATACTAGCTTTGGCTCGTGGCTTCGCGCGTGTTGCTGTGGGTAATTAATTATCCCACGCGGACGTACTGTCTGGATATCAAGTATCTTATGTCCTAAGCAAGGTAGTGGTATCTTCCGTGTGCATCATCGAAATCCGTTCAGCCATAGAGGCGTGAAGGTGTGACAAATAAATAATCTCTATAACATCATGCCTTTTAACCCCGAAGGGTTAGGCAGAGGTGTACAGCCACATTTCGGCCGGTTTGTTTAAGTCCCACCCATGTAATAGGAGGCTAGCCTATTTCCATCAACCGGGCACAGATCCAGACTCCGTGGCTGCTCCTGAGAAATTCCTGATGGAATAACCCAATAACACCATTCCGACCTGGGAATCGAACCCAGGATCCACTTGCTCAGCAGTCGCGCTTGGGACCACTAGCCCAACGAGGCAGTCTCTTCCACAGTTATAATATTAGTTAGGATAAATGTGGGTGCACTAATCAAAATAACCGGATCTTTATTGGAACTGACCCCCTATTACATGGGACTTACTGACGAAAAGTGGATACATCCCTGCCTAACCCTTCGGTGATAGCAGGCGTGATATTACATTTTAAAATCAAATTAATTAATAACTTTGTATTACTACTGACCACCTAACGGGAATGTGTACGCTCCTAAACTGATAAGGATAATATAAGCTAATATTCACTTCGCCATTTTATTTTACCTGTGTTATGATGAATTTGTGATTTATTATGATGTTTTAATTTACCTACGTGCTTTGATTTTGCCTTCTCTCACTTATCAAGTAATGAGTCATCAATAAAACTTGAGTTTTCAAAACAACTTGTTTCAATAACAACTATTTCCTACATCAAACTCCTTAAAGGTGGAAACATACTATTGAAACGTGACGCGACGCAATGTGTCGACACCCCATGTGCACCGTGCACATTACCAACACGCGATGCCATGCGGATCTTCTAAGTAACGAGTCAGATGAAGATTTTGAAGAAGATTTGATGCTTTACTTAAACGACTCAAGAAGAAAATAATAACTAGACGTTATTGGGTGCATGAAACAAATCAAAAGAGAAGGACGTGTGGTAAATTTCATACGCTATATCCAGACTTGCTTCAAGACAATGAAAGATTTCATATGTATTTTATAACAAATGATGCGTGGCGTCGGGTCTGGACTAGATACACACTGCGTGTGCTGCGTCGGGTGGCGTATTAACCCCGACCACCGGCAACACGTCGATCTGGCAGGTACGGATCGGGTGGCGTTTGCGCGCATTTCGTCGCGACGCGCGACGGGTGTTGATAATGTGATTCTGGGCATAGAAAATAATACGATTTGATTCAACTCAACACGCATCGCGTTTTGTCGGGTCGCGTGGCGTTTCAATAGTGTGTTTCCACCTTAATAGTTTGAAGTACATGGTCTATTTAATTTCATGTTTCCAATTGACATACGTTTCGCATAAACAAATATTAACTTTATGGTGGTGTTAATTAAGTTGGTTTTAGATTGAATTTATCAAGTAGTAGCGCAAACTGAACCTGGTGAAAGTTAACATAACATCACGCTTGTAATCCCTGAGGAGTTAGACATATTTAACCTAGTTATGGACCAATATTTCGCCAGTTATATTCAAGTCCCATGAGACAGGGGGCAAACCTATTAACATCACCCAGGCATAATACCTACACATATTTGTTTACGTTTTTGGAAAGTTTATTGCGAACTTAGTTTACCTACCAACATTACTACATATTAGTGTTATCATAATCATAACAATTGCTCCACAGCACCGCAGCGCAGGTGTTGCAGTGTACCAGGTACTTATAGGTAGGTCCTCGAATAGTGCACAGCGCAATACCTTATTTGTACTAAGTAGGTACATACATGAGCCGCGGGAAACACCGCAGGAAATGCTTTGTTTAAATAACTTCATAGGTATTTATTGCACCATATTGTTCAGAGCAGTTATGTTTTTTTTTTATATAAATCGCTGTCCGTGGTGTAGTGGTGGCAAACGCTGTCTACTGCTGAGCATGAGGTCCTAGGTTCATTCCCAGGGTGCGCATAGTGCTATTGGGTTTTCCTTCAGGACTTTCTCAGTAGAAGCTACCGACTCTCGAAATGTAGGTGTCCTATACTACTGCCTAATCCTCGGGAATTACAGGCGTGATATTATGTAAACCACAAAATGAATGCTTTTATTTAAGTTTCCTGAAATATGATGTGGAACAAATTAGGTACTTACTAGTTTGTCCAGCAGTTTGATTGATATTTGCTTTGGCTTAAGATTTTCGTGTAAAACGACAATTTTTAATAGTTATGTAAATAATAGTTTAATTTGGGTTTTCCAAAGTGGTAAAGTTTTTTACATTTTCCCTGAACTGGTTAGAGGAAGTAAATAAAGGTTCTCAGTTTCCTGTACCAGTATACAATTCATTGTTTAGGCTTAGATTTCCTCAGTTAAGATGAGTAGATAACCTAGAAAAAGCCAAGGTACCTAAATTATCTCATGGCTTATTAGTTTACAGGCTGTAATTTTACGGTTAACATATTGAAAAATAAAATATTTTTAAGTAGTAACAAAATTAAGACACGTATGTACCTATACGTTCTCACTAATATAAATCGAGGCCTTATAACCGCCTACAAGTCGTTTACAAGTTCCTTAATATTATTGCATTTATGGAATTTCAACTGTATGTAGTAAGCCAAGCATTGAAAATCTAAAAGTGCAATAATATTTAGGCATTCATTTATGTGTCTACTAGTGTTAGTGAACGCGGTTGTATTAAATCGTTTATTACCGACAAATTAGCCACAAAACTAAGAAACCGTAACGAAACAAAGCGAACAACTAATCACACTTCCTACTACACATATTATAATTATAAATTATATAGGTAGTGTAATAGAAAATACAATTTATACAAAGAGGTTTTTGTACTTTGGTCTGATACAACAAACCTTTGTGAAATAAGATAGGTAATACTTGCCCTTACTTTCTTCAATAAGGACATTAATTGTGTCTACTACAGTGCTTTCGGAGTTTATTTACAACCCACGGCGACCTTATAATACCAATGAAAAGAAAGTTCATTGTTGGATTGATAGAAATGCAAAATTATAGTAATAGGTAATAATAACTGAAAGAACTACGTATAATTATGAATAAAAATGGCGTCGAAAAGCAGTAGACAATAGTGCTAGAGTACTGAAAACTGGCCAGAACGGTCACATGAATGTAACTAAACAAAATAATCAGTAGCCTGTCAATAGATTTACAAGAACAATCACAGAATACAGGCAGTCATAGAAACAACCAAAAACATGCCAATTCAACAAAAAAAGAAGCAAGCCTCGTTTCAAACATCAAATGTATTAAAAACAATTTTAATAAAATAATCGAGGTCCTTTGTTCTTGCGGACAAAGAGACGTGCGCGCGCTCACGTATTTGTGCAAATGTACACGTGCTTAACGTGGACACGCCTACCAGCGGGCGACATTGAAGTGTGATGAAATCGTACTACTATTATAGAAACTAATTGCTGCATGGAAGATTTTTTAATCCATGAATGGGTTGAGGAAAAACGTGTGTAAATTGAAGTTACTTTTGTTATTGAATGAATGGAAAAGATTTCTACAATTTTCAAGATATTACAAAGGCTATTAGAAGTAAATAATGTCATAGAAGAACTATGATCTTATAAATGTCTTGGAGCAAAATAATTATGTCGATTGCCAAGTTTGACTTGTTACACTTCGACCGACTGGCTCATATTATGTGGTTCGCTTTGCAGCGTCAATCCTAGGAATATGTAAATGTCTTGGCTATCTATATCAACGTATGGAAAAAGAGAAATGGTTTTTCATGGCCTATTTTGGGCTGCAAAATAAGGCAAATTAAAGATGCTTTTAGTATCTTGATAGCTGCCCTGTCGCGTATAATTTACATAATTATTGGTTTCTAAGTCTAACCTGTCATTGTCTATTATAAAACAAATTTATTGCGGCTCAAAGGTCAATAACATCGATTGCTTTTAATTTTAACTGTTAACAGGAGGCACCGAAGCTAAAATAAAAAGGAATAGCCATACTATTGTGTCCATAGTTTTATACAGTGAGTAGTTAGCCTACTTATCGGATTTTAAGGGGAGTGATATGAAGATTCGAATGACGTTATTGCGACGCACGCTATTTCGAAAAAAAATAGAGTACGCCAGTTCGAAAACACATGAAGTCGAAAACCGCTATATCGAATGACGTTGTCGCGAACACGCTGATTCGAAAAACTGTTTGAATGGTACGCTAGTACGAAAGTCTTGGCATTGAAATCCACTGTTGCGAATAGCATCTAATTCCAATTTGAATTTGTCTGGGGATCGAATTCGCGACCTCGTTAAAGCCTTATCTTTGTATTGAGTTTGGGAAACAAGAGCAATGGAGCAATTCATAAGTATCGCTCCCGATTTTTAGTAGACACTAAACGACAATAAGTAGTGCATGATGTGCTTACCTGTAAGAGGTTTGTCTGTGGCTCTGTTGGATGTATCTCGTATCTTTGTTCATATCTAGCAGTGCAGTGTATTCAATTGTTGGTGAGCCAAATAAATAAAATAAAACATCCGATTCAGTACCGTTCTTCTTCTTCTTCCTCAGTTCGATTCTCACTTATATCTAGGTTTGCCTATGAATCTTAATTAGGTTTATAGGTAATATGTATTCTACGTCATATCTACGTTATTTACGGTAAGTAAATGGATCTTGATGGTGCTAATTTCAGGTCAAAGGGCATTCAGTTCAGAGTTTGTGATGTGCAAACTTTGCCCTGTGATGTGATAAGTCGGTACTCTGAACCGAACCGACCATGAACTTTAGTTACCTAGATGTATAATGACTGTGGGCTTCTCCATCAACACTATTGAAGGTAGTGTTCTCTAATTCAACTGGCTGGGCAGACGGGCCTGTCGTTGCGTTTCATGGATTTCTTGTCGCCTTTTCTTTACAGCTCTGACAGTTGTCTTTGTCTAACACATAGGTAGGTAGATTGTTGTTGGCACCATAGCAGCATTATGTATGTAAATGTTTATATCAATTGACAATGTAAATTCTCTGGCAGGGTTTCAACCTGCATTCCGATCTATAGGAGCCTCCACAAGGTTCTGAAACGGAAGTATCTATGGCACTACTACTTACCTACTACCTAGGCCATTGTTTTGAAAGCTGGGCATACTCACTCTTTAATTAATTTAAGGTTTCACATTAGGGCTAATCAGTACTGCGTTCAACAGCCATTTTTTTGTTCATGTTCATTAACCGACTTCAAAAAAAGGAGGAGGTTCTCAATTCGGCCGGTATTTTTTTTAGGCCCATTAGTTTTTATTTTATGAGCATTTGACTCTGAAGTCTGTTACTTGTTTGTTGTTGTGGAGTTACTTTCGCATTTATAATATTAGTAAGGAAGTAAGAATAAGCCTATTACCATGAAATGTATGGTTTACAATGTAAAATGAACGCATAGAAAAAAATTGTATAGGATATTGCAACTAAAAATGAAAAAATAAAAAAAAACTTTTTTGCAAAAAATAAAACCGACTTCAAAATCACAAAAAAGTGAAAAATAATTTTAGCTTCACATGTCGGTGCCAAAAACTGAATCAAACAAACTAAAGTCACCGACTTCTGAAGCTAAAATTATTTTTCACTTTTTTGTGATTTTGAAGTCGGTTTTATTTTTTGCAAAAAAGTTTTTTTTTTATTTTTTTTTTATTATAATTTTAGTTTTACATATTTATAGTCTGTATATAGTGACATAAATTAATTATTAAACAAACCAAACCCACATTCCATTAGCTATTACGATTTACAAATATGGAACAGTAAAAATGTATTGGATTTGTCTGGATTTGTCTCGATCGATTGGATGGTCGGTAGACCAACTTATGTCAATCGTGCTGAGTAGTGCTGAGAGTCGTTATAGGCAGTCGAAAGTCTTTGAAACAATTGCCTCTTGTCTAATCCGTCTGATTATAAGCTAGGTACCTACGTCATTATTTATAAACCTGAAACAACTCACGAATTTACTTTTATACGACTTCCTTTTCCTGAACAGATAATTATGGCCTATCATCAAATGAATGTAGGTTATAGGTAGGTAGGTTACAGTAATTCGATTTAATATTCTTTATTTTTTTACTATACCTACAGCAAAACTCAATTCTCGTAATTAATCGTTCAAATTGTTTACTATTTTATGAGCAGTGTCCTTCACGGCAGCTTCCTAATATTTAGAACCTCCACCGAAACTAGTCGGCGGTAATCAAAGTGTACTAGCTTCCGCTCGCGACTACGCCGGCGTATTTTTTAAAGCTTTATTTATACATTAGTCTAGTTGTACCGTTGCGGGTGCGTTGCAATACCACGTAAATACGTACATAGTTTTTTTTGGGTCAGGAACCTTCGCAGGCATACACAGAAGGACCCACCAAAGTTTCATCACAATCGGATCAATAGTTTAGGAACGCATAGATGACAAACATACACATATTCATTTTTATTTATAGACATTTGTGTTTGTAAATGTAAACAAATCGTGTAGATGTTACGTGTCTAATTATAAGTTTGGTCATACATTAGGCACGTGATTCTGAGGCCCAGGTTCCACCAGAGAGGAGACGCGGTGTCTCGTAAACAAACAATACGATGTTGGACATAATAAATGCCGTTGGTTATGCAACGTTCGGTTCAGCGCTGACAGTTGAAAATCATACAGCACACTCAGTGTCCTTTACTACATTTCTCCATCATCGATGAGTGAACAGTTTTAGAGATTCAGAAATATTGATACTTAATTCGAGTACATGTGTTACTATTAGTGACAACTGGGCCTTGAAGTAGTCCTTAATTATTATGGTCATTATAAAACCACTTCCACTTTCTGTGTGGCCCAGCGTGCTTTGGATAATTCATGTTCGGCTGGGATCAGAAAGCTGAACACCACGATATCGATACTCAGAATTCGCAGAGCACTGAACAAAACTGGAAATAAAATCATCCTTGCAAGCTATTGAAATCAAAAGACTAGACAGTCTCCCCAAAACGCCAGCCCCCTAGCTTCCTAATGGTTAAAGAAGTGACGAAACAAAGGCCGCATCCCCCAGCAACACACTGTCCTGGTGGATACCTGAAGCTGAACTAGAAGAACCAGTCTATCTGCCCATAATTCACAATTATGTCTAGACATCACCAAAGTTTACCCTGTCTCTTATGATTGCCACGCGCCGTGCAAAGTAAATATTTTGCACAGTTTTTTCAATGTCGTCGCGCCTTAGTTATTATTGGCTATATTCGTGTGATCTGAAAAAATATAGATTGGTTCGATAACATGACTCGTGGTGTTCGGTTCTGTCAATAAATCATCACCAAGATACGAGTACTGTTCTATATTTCATTTAATTTCTTGTGTGAGCCTCTTGAAAATGGCTCGAAGTCTCTCCAGCCAGTAATGGCAGTAATCATAGTGTCCGACTCCATCGCGAATACCTATAAATAATATGATATAGCCATTATTATTTCCTTTATTCATATTTTTTCAAACTTGATACATTTTTAAATATTAATTTAAAAAAAAATATATAAAAAAACATTTAAAAATATAAAAAATTGTAACCCACCGGTATCGGGAACAGGGTCCAAGCTACCGGCAGTCAGGGCTCCAGAGAGAGGAACCTCCTAACAATACGAGCCGTGTCCAGAAGTACCGCTTTCTGAATCAAGCCCTTGATCCAGCTGCCTAACGAGAGCCTCCTGAGATGTTGGTCGAGGCTCTTGGCAATTAAGCCATGGGCTGACACGACTATCGGCACAACAATGATCATTGAGTCCACATCCCACATGTCGACAACCTCGCGAACCAAGTCAAGATACTTGATTTGCTTATCTTTCTCGATATAGCCATTTATTATTATTATTGCTTATTTATTTCAGAGAATCTCCTTATAAGTTACATTATAATATATTATGAAAAATAAAAACATTAAAACACAAAAAATGTTAGTATGTTAGTAGGTAACACAAAAATGTACCTAAAAATATGTCAGTATTATTGGTACCTATGTCTAACTGATGCCCATGGCTGTTCTTATCCACTGATTCTGGAAAGTGATTTAGCCTAACGCAAATATTTTAAAGAGTTATTGGGTTTTTCCAGCAGGCATTTCTTGGTAGCACCCACGAAGTCTGGATATGGGCTCGGTTGATAGGTACCTACCTACTCTTACACATTTGTAAACTTTATTTAAGTATACTAACTTCTTTCTAACCACAAAACTAAAATAAGTTTTCCGAAATTACTCATAAACAAAACATATTGTAGGTAACCTAGTACCTCTTTTAAAATAAGCACTCATTTTCAATCAATAGGTAGGTACCTCCTTATAGGGTCATTTCGCCTGTTCGCGTCCATTTAGTGCAGTTGGCAAGTTTGAAGGAGAAGATAAAAATGTTCCAGCACTAGTTTCAATGAAAAAGTTATGTAATGTGTTCATTATATAGTCTACTATAGGGTTCGCTTTCAGTTTTGTTCGAAACGACTTGTTTTTTTTATAAATAGACAAACTTCAAAAATACGCGTTTTACCCAGTTTGCGTCCAAAAAATCTAAATTGCGTCCACCCATAGACCATTTTGCGTCCACCACCTAAGAAAAGGAATGTAGGGGTGATATTTTTAAGATAATGTAAAGAAAAATTATATTTTTAACAGATTCTTTATTCAAGAAAATAGTTATTTGGGAACTCAACTCTAGGATTCCATATTCCTTAGATCCCTCTCCTCAACCGAGACCTACAAGTATTTGGGTATGTCGGAAGCATTAGGCATCAATGCTGCTGACATGAAACAATCATAGAAGGAGCGCTTCTTTGGTCGCCTGAATAAAGTGTTAAACAGTCTTTTATCAGGCGGAAACAAAGTGCGCGCCTTTAATGGTTGGGTCATGCCGGTTTTGATGTATTCTTTCGGCATACTCAAATGGACTCAGACGGAACTTGACGCCCTGGATAGGAGGGTCCGCACACTATTGACCGCAAACCGGATGCATCACCCAAGATCATCGGTGATGAGACTGTATATCCCGCGGAAGTGCGGAGGTCGTGGCTTCTTAAATGCTAAGACCTTGCACAACCGTGAGGTATGCAGTCTCAGGGAATACTTTCTCGAAACCGACGTGGGGATGCACCGAGATGTGGTCTCAGTGGACAAGGGCCTCACCCCGCTCTCCT
The DNA here is from genome assembly GCA_950022335.1 of Eurois occulta. Lineage (NCBI taxonomy): Eukaryota > Metazoa > Arthropoda > Insecta > Lepidoptera > Noctuidae > Eurois > Eurois occulta. Next base: position 2,240,114 of record OX465498.1, read on the forward strand.
TGGGTAAGAACTGGCGCAAACCTGTGATATTGAATACTAATGCCCGTAGGGAGGTATGGCAGAGCAAGGAGCTACACGGACGCTTTTTCCGGGCCCTACATGGACCTGATGTAGACCTCTTGGCGGTTGGTGCCTAAGGTGTTGGTCGAGGAGGAGCAGAAGGAGGCTCTCATTGCGCGGCACGGCACGCATTGTGAGACGGTTCCTTTCCCTGGAGCCCTGACCACCCTGCCTGGACCTTGTTCCTGATGCCGATGGGGCATCTATTTTTTATATTTTAAATGTTTTGTTTACTTTTGTTTTTTAAAATATTTAAAAATGTATTAAATAAGAGAAATAATGAATAAAATTAATACATATTACATTATTTTTACAAATAAGTTAAAAAAATATATTTACGCTATTATTTGTATTTAATGAAAAAATGGACGCAATTTGGTACAATAGTATTTCCCTGTAGGTATAGTTTGCGTCCACAACTCCACATGTGATGAACGATATTTTTATCTTTTTCTACAATCATAATAATGTGGACGCAAATTGCTCATTATGATTGCATGATATTAGTACATAAATAAAAAATAAAAACAAATTCCCTTTCATAATTTAATCACATAAAAATAAACACTAACTAAATCATAAATAGACGAGTTCGCGTCCATTGTGGTCGCAAAGTGGAAGTTTTATAAATTCGGTGTAGTAATTCGCGTCCACCTTATTTTAACTGTTAACTTTAAAAAAAACAAGTAAATACATAATTAATATTACTCCTTTTTTCATGCTTTATGTCTAGAAACAGCTGTGTATTCTAAAATACGCATAAAACAATAAAATAATTACCGTCGAACGCGCCCCTGCACACTATTTTTTTGCCGACATTCCGCTCGTCCGCGCTTCTTTGTTGAAGAACGGAGACTAACTATTTTTTTTACACATGATTGATTGGGCACACAGAACTTTTGTCTATGTGTATGCGCCTCTTATACGATGAGGTATTGGCGGTAACGAGTTTTCGGTGATTTAGTGTGTTAAGGCGAGGTATTCCTGCAAAAGTAGGCATTTAGCGCTGTAGGCTGCGCGCAAAATACTTCTCGTGGACACAGCGCGGTCGTGAACTCGCGTGACCTTGCCTAGCGACACAGCATAGAAATATGCAGTTGGATAAGTAATATTACTTGACTTTTATGAAATATTTTTTCTATGATCAAAATTTGTTACTATCTCCATAGTAGCGATAAATTAGAGCTTTGTTAATAAATGAAATAATTGTCTATAAAATATAAGAATATAAAATAATCATAATTGGGCAGTTTGAGTAACTAATTGAAAATAAACAGCCAGTTCGCTATTAGTAGGTTCGAGAACTGTAAAGACAAAATTTTGATTTGTTTATGCGTTTTTGTGTAAATTGCAATAAGTGTATTTTTATTGAACCTTCCTATTTCATTCAAACAAATTTCATTTTTTTTTTAATAAAAATATAATATTAACAATCACAAAACTAGAAAAAAACTCAACTAAGTAGATGAAATTAAAATATTTACTATAGGCCCGGCGCAGCCCTATCGCGTACGTACCACCCGGCTGTAGGTAATTATTTCAAAGACAGGACCGAGTCACAATACTGTATATATTTGTACTGTGACATATCTTTGGAGTGCATTCTTTTTATTTGTTACTTTTATTGCTTTACACGACTTTTTTCGCTTGCGTTGTTTATTGCCCATTATAACTTGCAACAATTATAATAAACTTGGTCAAAAACAGACGGTATGGTACGCGAAATTGTCGCGGAAAAAACTGACACAGGTCCATCGTCGGTAAGCGCCAGCGCGCGACTAATCGGGCCTGTCCGAGCCGCCGCGAACGCTTTTAATTCATTTTAAAACATAGTAATTAAGAAAATAATGTTATCAAGTCAAACTCTGCCACTTTGTCTAGAACTAATTAGTTTCTTTAATTTAGTATAAAAATTAAATGTAAAACATCAGTAATTTAGTCATAATATTGAAAAAAAGTTACAAAAAGGGGTAACTTTGCGATTTTTATCTATCGAATGAAGTTCATCAGATCTTGCAACTGAATGCGACTGTGACTAGATAAGATCCTTAACTATAACATTTTTTTTTTTTTAATTTTTAAACACTATTTTCTTTGTCTCAGATGGTTTTAAAAAACTCAAATGTGCGCCCACCTCGCCTTAATATACCTATTTTCGAGAATTGTTATAGGGAGGTCCGAAAAATGGACGCGAATAGGGTGGTGGACGCGAACAGGCGAAATGACCCTATGTATTATTGATACCAAATAATGTTCAATTTCTTAGAAAAAGGATAGTGCAACTTACAGTGCAAGCGTGAATGGTAGGTAAGGTACCTAACAACGTACAAGTACTAAACTTGTTGTAAGTTGCAAGTTAGACGACTACCTACGAGCTACGTGACCAGAGGAACGAAGCGGTTTTTCCAACTGCGTTGTTTGAACCGACTGCATGCGTATAGCCTGATGAGTTCTAATTAGCGTTATAACAATATCTAGATGATTGAAATTTCATCATTCGATAAATTGATTGTAATTTTGGTATTCTTGAAAACTAATCTTGATTTCTGGGTAATAAATTTTATATTTTCACAGTACCTATTTCTGTTTTCTTGAAAACTAATCTTGATTTCTGAGCCGTGATGTTTAGCAGTTGTTCCCGACTTCGTTTTGCTTACGAACTTTAAACTTCACTGTAAAAATGTAGGGAATTTGACACAACACCTACCCTTTTGTCACATATTTGTGTCTTTGGGCGTATAGGGCACGCGCTTGCTTGTCACGTATAAAATATGTGACAATCGCGTTCAAAAGATTAATGCACCTCTAGCTTTAGAACATTTTAAAATTTTACTAGGTAGTTTATACGTAATACCTCGTTAACTTGCTCTCGTCTTCAATCGTTTAGGCTCTGGGTGGTTGGTTAGTCAATCACTCATGGACTGATCGGGGTGATTGCAATATCCAAGCATGATAAAACCTCATTTTTCAGCCTTTTTATTAACTTTGTTGATCTAATCTTATACCACCAAATATAAGTTACAAACTTATATTTAAAATATGTATATCAATGTTAAAGGTACCTACATCAATAAAAAATCTTTTATTAGTTTTGATTACAAACTGTCAGGAGGGTTTAGTTAATAAAACAAGGAAAACAAAAGATTGCGTGAAGTTGATAAGAACTGAATCATAACACTCTGTCCAGCTGAATGTAGTGTAATTGATAACCTACTTACTTGAGTGCATAGTAGGACGATTTGAATAAAATCTCTTTATAATATCACGCATCTAATTCCCGAAGGGTTAGGCAGAGGTATACTTACAATACTCCCACATTTCTCCGTCCCATGTAATTGACGTCCCATGTAAATCACAGGGCCAGCCTATTGCCATCAACCGGGCCTAAGCGGGAAGTAATTTTTTTTTTTATAATAAATTCTCGCAAACGGAGGTCGTGGGCAACAGCTAGTGATTGAATAAAATCTGTTGCTTACTTAAACCAATGTTATATTAGTAACCTACATAATATCCTCTGTAAATGTTACTTATGTTATCTTAGTAGGACAACTTGTCATACATACTTGCCTAGTTCTTACTTGCTCGTCTCGCAGTTTTAAGTAGGATTTAATATGTTTAATTTGGTCTACTTGCAGTCAGTTTTGTCCCCGATTGCTGTAAAAATATTGTAAGTTATTTTTCAATACACTTTCTCGAAAACTGGTTCTTATCGCACTACGATTAGGCTCAACATGCAATGTATTTCACACGCGTGGATTATTAATATATTTCCCCACACGTGCGGAAATAAAAATTTCCACAGATTGTTTACTTATACCAAGTCCAAATGGGTTCAATGACTATGATGTTGATTGTTTTTTTTTAATCAGACAAACATGATTATGGAAAACAAATATTTACATAGAACAAATTAACATTTATTTTTGTTCTAAAGTCAAAAATATTTGAATTTTCTATTTTTCATAGGCTGTTTAGCGGCATCATACCTTTGCTTCTTCTTTCAACCTGGCGAAAGCAAAGCGCGGAAAAAAAGGTACCTACGTAGGGACATTTAACAAAAATACTTTGTTCTAAAATTTTATTTTTTCGAAAGTTTTGAAAAACGTGCTATATTTAAATGTACTATTTTCTGTTGCATTATTGGGTATTTCGTAGTCTTAGTTTAAGTAACGCACGCAGTACGCCGAATGTATACCTCTAGCAGTTTAGCTGTCACTGTTAGCCTACGTAATCCCACTGCTGGGCAATGGCTTCTCCCCAGGATGTCCGGTTTTTTTTTATCTAGGACCACTGCGCGAATATGACCACTGGTTTTTTATGAGGTCAGTCGCGCTACCTTCTGGGTAACCTAACTGCGACTTAATAGGAGAAGTTTCTTTAATTCTAATATATAGACCTATTCAATACACTTCCTCGAAAACTGCCCACGTGTATCAAACGACTAGGATAATATCATAGTTTCATAGAATTATTTCATGGAATATTTATTATTCTATTGCTTCGTAAGTGTAATGAAAAATTCAAATATGTTTATTCGTGACACATAGGTAAAAGTAAGTAAGTACATAGTGTTATCAACGTCGTTTGATACCCGTGGGCATTGGTTACTGCAGTTCTCGGCTCCATAACACCATGAATTCTGACTCGGCTGCAATGACTAAGTTTGCCCACTTGTGTAAACCTTTGCATTTGACTAGAACTGTACATAGCGAAATGAAAACTGTTTCAGTAAGTACCTACTAATTTAATGAATGCCTGTATGCCGTCCATCCATCCAGTCTGTACTACTGTATATCCTATGAATTCGGGTGTACCTATACTGTGTACTGAAGGCCGCACATCAGTGGTAAAAAAACGTTGTAAGCTGGCCACTTATTCCATTGAAAACACGTACCAAGCTAGGCCACCGCAAGGTCATCGTGTTGTCTATGCGAGGTAGACTATACACAACACATTTGGAAAATTCCTTCTCACACTCGAAGACGAGAATACAAAGCAATTATATAAAGATCAGCAATTAGACAAACACAATGCCCAAACATGGAAAACTACTTCACAGAATTTGTTTCTTTTTCCAACAAAAAGAAGATGGCGGCAAGTCAATGACTTCGCGCCAAAAATATATGAAGTTGAAAAGAATGGTTCTCATCAGTCTTTGTGTCAGTCCGATGGGGGAACGTGATATGTACAGACAGACGGACAACTAATTTGGGTAATTATCTGACTACGTTCTGTGTCGTATTTCATTATGATATTCCCCCAAATGACATGTGGGTACCTACCTACTATCTAAATGTTTATTTTGGATTGTAATCGGACGGATGCGTTTCAGCTGTTGTATGTCGCAGGAAGTAGGTAGAATATTAGGTCGGTTTGCCTCCTCTCATAACTTGATACTTAATTCGTTGTTTCAGTTTTCGGTTGAAAAAAAGCGCTCTGTGATATTCGTCACTTTTCTAAAAGTTTATCTTCTTTAAGTTTAAGAAGTAGTATTCTTTATAATATCTTCACACACTTTCAGGACAATAAGATGCCTAAGTTCTTTCAGAAAGGTTGTTGAAATTTATGATATGTACTTAGGAATGCTACGACGTTTTATTGTACCAGTAGGACATCAGTAGCGGTATTACTATTATCACAATAGATCAATCAATAGGCATACATTTATACCATACATAAGCCATTGACGTACCTACGTAGGCATATGTTTACATACTCGATTTCTATTATCTGTAGTTGAATTCTGCCAATACACCATAGATCTATAGAATAGATATATCTACATTCCCAGATGTAATAATAATGCTACACAATTAACGTTTCAAGTTTCTAGCTTAAATAAAAGAAACGTTAGCACATAAAATACGAAGACATCGTATTTTTGTTACAGTCTAGTTATTAAATAAATTGATGTTATGTTATTTATAACCCAATTGACCTTCGCTACTTTGATGACGTGCTTGTACATTACTTGTTTCGTCTCAATTCATTTAAAAGTCTGTGTACGAAACCCATATACCTATATTTGAATTCGAAGAGACATATGACACCTACCTACCAACCCCTCCCCGACCCTTGCTTGAGCCAGCCCGCGATGATGAGCCTGTAGTCTTAAATCAGCCTTTAAATAATTATATGAATTAGATCCAGCCTGTCTCTTGGCTGTCCTCCCCCAGCGACGCCCTAAGCCGAGGCGCGTACCTACCCAGCAGAGGGGCCTTTAGCGTGTTGTCGCTTCATCATCATCATTTCAGCCTAAAGACGTCCACTGCCAGACATAGGCCTCTCCCAAGTGTCGCCACATTGACCGGTCCCGTGCGTTTCGCATCCAGCGGATCCCCGCAACCTTCACCAGGTCATCGGTCCACCTAGTGGGAGGCCTTCCAACGCAAAGTCTTCCGGTCGCCACTCCAGAACGCTAGTTTGTATGTCTTTTGCCGTGGCTAGAGGCCTTACATTCAAGGCACCTACTGTATAGTCCGGTTAAGTAGACGACAACCTCCGAGATTGACCTGCGTGATGCCAATCAAAACAAAAAAAGACATCTACCAACGGGCACTGGGCCCACGTGATGTATTACGGCCCAATCCTTCTCACTGGGAGGACTGAGGAGGACTGAGTATGTGTCCCTTCAGGGGGAATGTTGTGGCTGATTATGCTTTACTTTACAACTGAATTATGTTTGGTTATGATAGGGTTGGGTACTGCATTGAATAAGCACTAATACATTTATAAATGTAATGTAGATTACATTACATTTATTAGTGCTTATTAAACATTGTATGGGATGAACAATCCATAGTCGTGGTCGTGTTTGATGCGTATTTAATTTAACACGCCTTAAAAATAATCTAAAATTGTCGATTTATTAAAAAAAAAAAAAACAGATCCGCCTACTGAAATCCTGACACCTACGAGAGATAATAACATAACAGTATCGTGTATTATAATCCGTAGACTATAGAACGACAATGGAGTGTGTTGACCCCTCGTTCATTCCACCCGCATACATGTGCCGAACTGCCGAAACTGACGCTTAATGTCCGTTTGCTTTGACAATAAACTGCTTATTGGAGCCATGTGCCGTGTCGTGGCCCTTTGTTAAGTATTTGAGAGGGAATTAAAGTTTTCTTTGTTGATTTGTTCAGGCCATTAACTGGTCGGATTTGTTCCTTCTCCTTTTAAATTTTTGGCTACTCTTTCTTAAAAATAGAATCTACGTTTAAGTATCTTTTCATGCATTTTTTCATGCCAATCCTGGCTTTGTCCTGAGACTGCAAACCTGCTTACTCAACAACAACAGTTCAACTTTTGTCAGACTTTCATGGTTATTCCATTGTCACATAATATCATCGTTCATAATATCCAACCAACGCCTTTCAGCTTTAGGGCGTCCCCGAGGTCATACTTTGGAGACAACCAGGTCAAGGAGTCACATGCCTTTTACACGCACACACGCACATATTTTTTTACTTTTTTAGTTTACGGTTTCATGTCTATAGGATGCATCAGGACCGATGGGCCAGAGTCGTCACGCAGTGGATGCCAGAAGACGGGCGTCGTCGTCGAGGGAGGCCTAGAAAACGCTGGCGTGACGACCTAGACGCGTTTAGGAGAGATTGGCCAGAGAAAACCGCAGGGAGAGAAGAGTGGAAGGCTATGGGGGAGGCCTTTGCCCAGCAGTGGGACAATAGAGGCTAAAGAAAAAAAAAAAAACTAGCACTCCGGGAGTGCCGGCAGAAGTGAAAACTTGATTATTAACGTTGAGCATGTTTGATATTTTGGAATGGTTAGGGAATAATTTTGCACCAATTGCTTTATCAGTATAAAAGTACTATCATTTATGGAAGTGCCCTTAGACTGCCTTAGTACGGGAACCAGTGTCGCCAAACTCATACACTTGCAAATTAAAATGAACATTCCAATACACAGAAAACGATAAAACATAGCAATGATGCAACTGTAATATTTTATTTATAAACAAATTACTGTCCTTGAAAAAGCACTAACTTATTATGTATAATTCTTATTTTCGATTGTGGTTCAAAACATTGTTTGGTACTATGGTGAATACGGGTTTCGAAGTAATGCATTGCGATTGATTTAATGAGGAGAGTTCTGTGATTCCCTATAAAAGGCTGACTGTCGAAATGGTCATTAATAAATATATTAATATTGGTACGTGTGCATTCCTTGTAACACGATAATATTATAAGTGTTGACATCACATTTTTCTCATTAAAAAATGAATTTCCTTTATGTGAACGCGCTCGAAATATCTTTTCTGCCAATTCACAGACTTTATTTAAGTCAGTAGAAGGATAAATAAGGCCTCCTTTGTCTCTTCTAACAATGATTCCGTGATACTTATCTGTGATCAAAGCCAAAAGACAATCCTCACATTTAATAACTTTCCTCAACTTTCTTGCAATAAAACCAGCAATATAGGTTATTATTTCTTTAGAATAAAGAGTAAGCCTAGAAGGATCTGTTAAATAATCATGATCTATGTTGATCATAGGATCACATCCTAAAGATTCATGCGGTAGCAGCAATCCACAAGTTTCTTATTTCGGGTTTATTCGGAAATCTGAAAATTTAATAAGATTTTTTATTATCTTTCATTTTTTGCGTCAGGTGAGTGCAGTTATACGAATTAAAATCGTATAATACGTGTGTTACTAACATAGATTTTAAGTAGTGCGTATTACTAATATCATATGAATCAAGGTCGGAAGAGTATTTTTTTATAGACATTGCATTATTCGGTATTACCCATATTAAAGGGTAAATTCCCCGTCAAAAAGTGGCAACACTGAATTTTGAGGTAAGATAATAAAATTATTGCAAAAATCACGATTATACGAGATTTATCCATTAAACGAATTAGTTGGTACATTACTGCGACTATTTTATGAGAAATAATAGGACACAAAGCGATTGAATACTTAAAAAGATCTAATACTTACGAGTGAAAGGACAGTCCAGCAATCTTCATCAAACTATCACTTTTACAGTTTATTACACTGCACCTTACCATTTTGCACAGTTGCACAAATGTACTGTTGTCGAATTAAGCTCGAAAAGATCATATAATGTGTATAATTTCGATGCAATTGTTAATAAACAAATTGGATGTCAATCTGGTACCGCCACAAACGTCAAACTTGTTGTGCACAATGATGTGCTCAGCCGACACGCGATAAGGGACAGAAATATTTATACTCTGTCTCTTTTCTTTGCTTGTGACGTTTATATGTTCTTCTTTTTCTTGTGCGAATGCAAAGGAAGATATCCAGCAGTCTATAGAATACTCTGTCTACGGTTTTTTCTATTCCGTGTTTATCCCTAAAGCATTAGGTTCAAAGTTGATTGGAAACATTTAAAAATTTCTTTAAATGATTTTAAACCATAAAATGTTGAAGGTTAAGTTCAAAATCGTCTACTCTCCATCCGTCTTACGCTTTTTCCAAATTTCTTTAAATGATTTTAAACCATAAAATGTTGAAGGTTAAGTTCAAAATCGTCTACTCTCCATCCGTCTTACGCTTTTTCCAAATTTCTTTAAATGATTTTAAACCATAAAATGTTGAAGGTTAAGTTCAAAATCGTCTACTCTCCATCCGTCTTACGCTTTGTCACGTGTCCTGACGCGAGTGTCCTGACGCGAGTTAAGATTTTTATACCCATTACAGAACAATTTTTTTAAAGTGCTCAACGCCGCTAAAGAAGTTTTCACTTCAAAAAAAAGTTTACGGTTTACTCTTTTTCCAGTCCAGGCAAGACAAGTAAGTCACAAGTGGCGGCGGAGGCGAAAATGCCTGGAAGAGCTACTGATTCATGAAAGAGCTTATGAAAGGAAACCTAGCTTTCCTTTGTCACGCGAAAAATAATGGACAAGTGCTTTCTTCCCATTTTGACCTATGGGTCCCAGACTTGGTCTTTGACAAACATTCATAAGTCCAAACTCAAGGTCTGCCAACGTGCAATGGAGCCCAGCATTCTAGGCGTCCAACTAACGGCCCGTGTACGCAACACAACACACTGCGCCCCAAAACACAAATTACTGACGTTGTTCAAAAAGCCGCTAAGCTGAAGTGGGGCTGCATGCCCAATGAGCTGGAGCCCTGCACAGCCAAAAAGCGTCGCGGCTGACCTCGTAGAAGATAGCGGGATAAGCTAAACAAAACCAACGGCCAGTGGTCCACGAATAGCCCTGTCAATGTCAATTTGTACCTTTTTAGTTCCCCCTCATTATTACATTCCTTTTATTAATCGCCTATCATTCATGCACCTAGTGACTTATAGCACTTACCTTGCTTTTCTAAATAATACATTCTTTTACCAGATTTTATAGTACTTGTACTCGCGCGTCAGTGACAACACTTAGTACTTCAGTTGGCCTATTGTAGTCCGGGGCTTCAATAGATTAAGAAGCCAGCTCACTTGTACTGGTTTTATTACCATTTACGTGCGGACCTTCGTACTTGTCGAATAATTAATTAGGTTATTTCTAATAAGTTCGGTTCAAATAAAGCTTAGCCGGAGTAATTTGTCAGTGAGTTACGGTCGTAAACGAGGGACTTAGTGCCAACTGGCGCCCGGCTATTGCCAAATACTTACGAATTCTTGGAATTCATTTTAAATAATGGAGCAGTTGACATTTTGTACAGACGCCAGCACATCAAGCTACTACAATCTGTCAAAAGAGAATGCTCATGGAAGTATGGAATCCCGTACCATGCTGCATCAAAATCAAACCTTATTTTTTATAGACTACACTGATCGTATTAACTCCTACAAAAATTATTTTTGAAAAAAAAAACCCGCGTTTCCGAGTTATTTTATAAAATCGAAACTAACCTAAAAAGTAGGTCTATTTTTTCGACGCTACCAACTACGTATTTTAACACACATACATTACATTATTGCTCTAAAAACAGCGTAATACACTAATATTAGTAAGAATTACGAGTTAAAGTAACATCCACAGTATGCTTGACTGAAACTCGATTTTATTTTAGACCTTTACATTGCCAATAGTCAGTCAGTACAGTACAAATGTCAGATGCCACAGATAAGATAACTATAAACCATAGAGTATAGTAAGTGCTATAAACTAGTCTGGATTTAGGGATGTAATCGATAAATCAAAATCTTTAGGCTGAGAAAATCTATTTTGTTGCAAATAGCAATAAACCAAACTAAATCTATTTGGTGTACTGATCTTACTTAATTGTAATTAATTTTAGAGTCCGCTCGACAGACAAGGGTTTGTTCAATTGAAACGGAACGTCATTTATATTCAGTTGAAACGGAACGTCATATAAAGGGAGTAAAACAATATTCGTACTTTTAAACTCGAAAAGTATATTTCCAGTTCAAAAATCAAATCCCCGACGCGTAATGCCGTAAAAAAATATGAAACTAATTACTATAATATTTTGGTTTTGAGGCGCGAGACTTTTTGGTACCAACTTTGGTCATTCTCTTTTCTTTAATAGATTTTGATTTTTAACTTTATCTCTAAAGCATTAAGTTCAAGGTTGGTTGGGAAAATCTGACAGTTTCGGGTAGGTTGACCAGCTGGCGTCCGTACATAGTTGTTTAAGCCGTTTTGTTATTGTTTAGTTTGACGTACTTTGTGGGAAAACTCCTTGGAATCTAAAATTCCTAGAGTCAGGATCTTGCGTGGGAATTGTCAACCACTTCTCAACGTTGCACCATCATCGGTTTTTTTTTTTTTTTCGTGTAGTTAGTGCCAGTGTCAGAGTTTTTATGCAGCCCATGGGCCTCTGACTTGGCTTTACATGCCGTCGAGATATTATATCACTCAGGCATGTTTGGTTTCACCTTCGAGGTCTGCTCCGCTTGGGAGGAGCACCGCCGTGTCTTCGTAGCGGCGATTGGCGGCGGCGACCTCTCGCGCCCGGCCCTGGTTCAAGCCATGGTCCGGGGCGAGAGGGAATGGGAAGCCGTCGCCTCCTTCTGCGAAGCAGTCAGGCTAGCGAAGGAGGCGGCGGAACGTGAGAGGGAGCCTCACGTCCCAGCCGCCGCGTGAGGAGAAGCACCGGGCGTCGGGGGCCACGCCGTGATGGCTCTCGGCCACCGTAGGCGCGGGCCTGTGGACGGTGAGTAATGGGCTAGCTCGCCGTCCGTCCGTCGTATGACGACGGGCAGGCCGTGTCGACGGCGCGTTCGTGTTCCACGCGCGCCTCAAAGAGTTGTCAGCAAACGGGAGGGGCCCGCAAGGGCCGATGCCTGCCAGGGCTGCGGGACTGTTCGAAAGAGATAAACGGCCAAAGAAGGAACATGGGTGGTTTTTAGTCAGTAAGAGTCTGACACTCCCTTCCGCTCCGCCCAGAGCGGGGGGGGTCATTTGATGTTTTCCCACCCACCAAAAAAAAAAAAAAGCCTGATTTGTTTCCTCACGATGTATTTTTTTCTTCACCGAAGCAAGTGATAATTATACAATACGCACATGAATCTGAAAAATCAGAGGTGCCTTGGGTTCGAACTTGTGACTTGGCAGTCCGACGGTTACACCACTAGAATGTCGCTGCTTACCATCATCGATGAGAAACAGTTGACGTTTCCCATCGTAGTCATAACAACCTAGCGGGCTATGGTTCGCTAGCTAAATATAAGTTTAGAAGATCATATGGAGTCAGGTTACACATCATCATCTTTTCAGCCGCAAGACGTCCACTGCTGGACATAGGCCTCCCCAAGTGTCGCCACATTGACCGGTCCCGTGCGACTCGCATCCAGCGGATCCCCGCAACCTTCACCAGGTCATCGGTTAATACATCTGTATAGTCGCACGAAGCGCTTCGCGACATCGTTTATTATGCGCACAGCCAAGGAGTGGAATTCCCTGCCTTCGTCAGTGTTCCCAAGTTCATATGACCCCAATCTATTTAAGTCGCGAGTTAATAGGCTTCTTTTGGGTAAGCTCGTTCCATCGTCGACCTCATCGCTGTCCTCAGGACTAGATTGAGGTCAAGAGTAGGCCCATTTAATATTAAAAAAGTCACGTCCTGCATTAGGAGAAAACAGATGTTGTTCCTAATCCCTACCACTCGTGGATAGCATAGCGACTGAGCTCATTTCTACGGAGGATCCTGTAATCCATTACTTACAAAGTTATCCGAACAAGAGATTATATCGATACAGATAACCACACATTTCCACTTCAGCTTAAAGTCAAGATTCCCTTTAATTACCAGATAACTGATACGTGACGTCACAATCATAATATCCTCTAATCTCTGAAGAGGCATCATATCTGAGATAAGCTCCAGGAAAATGGACGCACTTTGTTTACAGATACTTGGCTAATGTGTAATCTATGTGATAATGATAAGATATGGTCTGGTAAACAGCCAGGGTAAACAATCGTTTCTTTGTAGATTTGGAAATAGATTGTTGGTTTTTGCGTATTTTGGAAATACCACACGTTACAGACTTACAATTTTATTTATTGGAATTTATAATGTACCTAACGCTTCCCTAGAGTGAATACCCTCACCTATGTGACAGTTCATTTTTGTTTCATCGTGAACGTTCATCTGCTCCTTTTATTACTTTTGTCAGCCATTCGGTAGGCGAGTGAAAGATGCTGAATGCGGAAATCCAACATCGCTGGGTAGGTTAACTAATCATTGACTAAATTAATTAAATAAATAAATAAATATCCCTGGACATTTCACACAGCACCATCTAGTCCCAAGCTAAGCAACCTAATGCTTGTGTTATGGTAACTAGATGGAATTTAACACCTTTGTTTCATTTTGTGTGCAGACTTTTTCTTTCTAGTGATAATGTGGCAAAAAATGAAAAAAAAGTGAAGAGTCTGGAAACTACTGCTAGCGGGTTGTAAGAGTTTCCTGTTATGTACCAACCCGTGGTACCAACTACCAACGGTTATCGGTTAATCCCAACTGCAAAACTGACACCTGCGATTGGTAAGGAAAACTATACGTTTCAGGGGAAAAATATTAATATTTGTATATTTTATGGGCGTATAACAATGAAAGAACTAAGAAACGATGGATGGATTGTGTGAGGAATGATATGAAAGATAAAGAAGTAAATGATAGCATGACGGTTGACAGAGGAGAATGGAAGAAAAAAACGCGTTGCGCCGACACCAAGCAACATGGGACAAGGGCAGGAAGGTGATGATGATGATGATGGGCGTATAACAATGGACGATCAGACATTACCTATTTATCTATACAGGGTGACATCGACGCACGGTTACACGTGTTCAAGAGACCTTATCATTTTCTACCTGCCATTATGCAATTTATAAAGGTTTGTACCTTACCAACGACTTTTTCTCCACGCCTGGCAACAGCGTGTGTCGCAACAGCGGCCTTCGAAACAACATAGGGGACCCCTGTAAATGTGTATGCATACAAGTCGAAAGGTCTTCGTTCACTAGAAAAAAAAGCCAGTTATGTTTAAGTAATAAGGGGCGAGCTTATTGGCATCAACCCGGTACAAATCCTGACGCCACGCCGCTGCTACCTAGAATTTCTCTGATGGAAAAACTCAATAACACGTTGCCAGACCCGGGAATTGAACCCAGGGCCTCATGCTCAGCAGTTGCGATTGCGACCACTGAACCAACGAGGCAGTCCAGTTGTAAGTCATAGTAGGTAATTGTATTTCACTTATTGTCAGGTGATCTTATTGGCTGATTTCTTGTCTGTGTTTAATTAGGTACGTAATCAAAGTGGGTAATAGCAATTGCCATTATTAATCAATTAAATTATCGTTTACAAGCAACTTCAAGCAAGGAAGGAAAGTTAGTCACGATCACAAAATAACCATTTAGGGAATACCCAATACTTATCAAGTCAATCAGTCAATTGTCTGTACTATACCTACTGAATATATTTGAATAATATTATAAAGTATCTATAATGTAATAGCAGCCTGTATAGATTTATTATTACCTTTTAATTACAGATTTGTTTTTAATTTTAGTTTCCTTCCTTTAGTTGGCTGGAAGAATCGTCCTCGCCACCATTTTTGGTCATGATGGTGGAAAATCCCAGTGGAGATTACCCGCTATCGACGCAGCTTCTAAATTCCGATAAAGTGACATGTAACAGGTACATAACGTTCAATATGGTGGACGCCCAGAGACCACTGAAGAAACTCGTGTAAGGTAGACCACGAGCACGACACAATAAAAACTTGATGCAGAAGTAATACTTGTCGGTGATTTTTTCTCTCTTGAACCATCATCCTTCTCTTGCTCTTATCCCGATTCATTTGGGGTCGGCGCAGCTTTCTCTCTCTTGAACCAATACTCATAAATAAAATGGATTATTCTGGTTAAACTAATATTCCTGAAATAAATCCTTTTATCAAACATTGTAGAAAAGAATGTTTCGTTTACGTGATTTTTAAATAAAATAGATAAATGAGGAGTCTCATAATTTTTTTGAGAACATTGCATTTCTTGAATTTAAAGAGTTTCGTCCTTAAAACTTACGAACTGTGTACGTAACACAGATATATTAAAAACAGTTCTTTATTATATCTGTGGTACGTAATAAAACATCCACTTTGTCTTAACTTCGATTAACAGAGAGGACAACAGTTCAGTGTCATTTGCCTTAAGTTGTATGTTTTAATTAATTCTAATAAATAGTAATTAGGCTCTAATTTTCCTGTTTACCATAAAGTCAGTTAGAGGGAAAACAGAGATCATAAAGTATCGCTGATTTGTGGTCAAGTAGGACCATTTTGAGATCATAGGCACAATGCACATAGTAGCTACTTGCAAACGTTTGATTGTCCTTATGTATCCACTATAGATAGCAATTGACCGCATCCTTCTAATTTAGTCAAATTTGGAGTGGAAGGTATTTTGCAGAACCATTATTTTCTTTTTCTCGAGTATGTTTTTACCTAAGGAATTTAAATTATTTGAACGTTTTAAGTAGATTCAGCTAGCAGGTTACTGTCAGACAAAATGATAATGAGGCATAAAGATCAGATTTTCCCCATTTTGGTCCCATTCCCATAGTAGAAGTTGTTTATTTTCATGAGTACTACACTCGGCCGTAAAGCCCCTCTTTTACCTGACAGGTAGGTACTAGTTTACTTTCAGTTTAAAAAATCTATTACTGTCCAGATTCAGATTCATTTATTTGCCTGATTTTTTTGCTTTTACTTTTTTTTTTGTCTCCCTTTCTTTATAGACTCCGCCTGATAAATTGTATGAGTACCTAATCTAAATTCTTAAAGGTCAACGAACTAACTAATCAATAAAACAATCATTTTACTAGTTTATGATTATTGAATCCATCGCTCAATACAATTGTTGCTGCAGTTAAATCTTCATGGAACTAAGCATAGTCACTCTATAACGTCCGCACAGGTGGGACACAG
Organism: Eurois occulta; assembly: GCA_950022335.1. NCBI lineage: Eukaryota > Metazoa > Arthropoda > Insecta > Lepidoptera > Noctuidae > Eurois > Eurois occulta. Next base: position 2,256,587 of record OX465498.1, read on the forward strand.
ACCTACTCTCTGCGAGAGTAACTGGGACGTTATTCACCAACCCCTGGTGCGGGCCGTGCGGGTTGGTACATGTCACATCAAGTCACATGTCTTCGAATGTTTGGTTGTAGGAAATGTCGGTTTCCTCACAATCTTCCTTCACCGTTTTGACTCAACTACCTGAAAACCTTTAACCTTTGAAGAGTAAAATATAAACCATTGAGCAAGTTATATGAACAATAAACTCTTGCTTGATGCTCTTCGCCTTGCACGCTCGCCGCTATAAGGAAAATGGACTGACAAACAAAACAATAAAACTGTACAGTCGACAATAAAAATGACTGATCTTTTAAAAATGATATTTTCTTAATAACCTGAACGAACTGTTGTTTTAAAAGAAACCTAGCTATATCATGTAATCAGTTATAGTTTGCCGTCGCTTCTCTTCAGCGTCGTTATTTTGTTCTACTAGTACCTACATTGTTCATTATGTCTTCCTTTTCATCTTCTGCACTTTTATTTTATGAACGCCTGTAATACCCGAATGGTTTGGCAGAGGTGTACCTATAAGTCGGTACACCCACATTTCGGTAATTATGTCCCATGTAATAGGTGGCGAGCCTATTGTCATCAACCGGGTATAAATCTAGAATAATGGCTGCTAATGAGAAAAATCCAATAATAACTTTGCCCGACCTGGGAAGCGAACTCGGGACCTCATGCTCAGCTCAGCTCAAAGGCTGGTTTTATAGTCACGCCGCTAGACGCGCCGTTGGGCAGCGCGCTGTTAAACAGGAACACCGAACGGCGCTGCTCAAGCGCGCGAATTTGAAACGCTACTACTACCCCAATACATATCCGAGCGCGCGCGCTCCCGACGGCGCTGCTGAAACGCGTGACTATAAAATCAGCCAAAGAGTATTCATCGTTTCCAAGTATCTCTAATGAAAACCGGCATCTCGCTGTCTGTACGGCGACTACCGTGTCAACTAGACGAGGGTAAGTGCGCGTGTGCGCTACCACCGCGCGCCGGTATGGAAACTTGCAGGCTGTGGGCACGGCTACTTTCTCTCCGGCTGGCGCGGGGAGGCTGCGCTCACGTAAACCTCTATAAAAGGCGGAGGAAGGTCCTGTTATCTTAATATGGTATTATCATAAATTGAGAAGTTTCTAATTTGGAAGATAACTTTAAAAGATTTTACAGATTTAGTCATGTTTTGAACTTGTGGAGGAGCTCGTGGCTAAATAATAACAGCCGCTCGAGTGAATCTTCAGGTTAAGTCGCGCTTGTCTAGGTTGGTCCGTCAAAGTCAAAGTCAAAGATTTATTTGCAGATAAATATGGTTACAGTAGTTCTTACAATGGTAGCATAATAGTAGCTTAACATATTTAATCATATTCTGAAGCGAACCATGGACCGAACCGCGAACCGAACCGAACCGCACCGAACCGAACCGAACCGCGAACCACGAACCGCGAACCGTGGATGGGTAACCTCCCATTACATAAGTTACCTCCGTGCCTCGGTAAGCACGTAAAGCCGTTTTACCCGGTTATTATTTGTAGATCTTTGACAGTCGTTACAGGTAGTCAGTGGCCCGAAAGTCTGACAAGCAGTCTTACCAAGGGGTATCGTATTGCCCAGTATTAACTGGGTTGTGGAGGTCAGATAGGCAGTCGCTCCATGTTACGAATAAAGATTGATTGATTGTAAAATACTGGGGTTCAGCTGCATCCGGTTATACTGGAAGCCGACACCAACATAGTTGGGAAAAGGCTAGGCAGATGATGAGTCATGTTTTGAACTGCCTGACTCCTCAATGATGACGATGATTGAACAAACAATGTCGTTTTATCTTTGCAGATTTACCATTGTTTAAGTGCTTACAACATTTAGCAGGTTGTTCATGCTTTTCCATCATTTCACATTATACCGCTGCCACGGTACAGCTGGATGGTTCTTCTGGCGCTTGACGCACATTGACATAGGAGGGCGCCGGCGCAGGAACCATTTGTAAAATAACATAACATCACATCACCCCTGTAATCCCGAAAGGGTTAGGCAGAGGTGTACCTTATAGTACACCCTCATTTCGCCAGTTATGTTTAAGTCCCATGTAAAAGGGGGCGAGCCTACTGCCATCAACCGGGCACAGATCTACTCCGTGGCTGATAATGAGAAACACCCAATAACACTGCCCGACCTGAGAATCGAACCCAGGACCTCATGCTCAGCAGTCGACCACTAGACCACGAGGCAGTCATCATCATCATCATTTGTAAAATATTCTGTGGAAATTGAAGGTTGTAAAAAGATAAGGCAACGGTAATGTCGTGCGCCAAAAGATCTATATTCAACTACTATACTATGCCTAGATATATTACTACTATACTATGCCTAGGGATGTCTTCTTTTAAAAATCAATTTAATCAAATGTGTCATACAAGTAGGTACCGGTATTGTTATTCGACACTTCCGAGGATAACGATAATAGCTACAAAGTTCTGGAAAACGGATATAATATCTGATTGTGATTATACTGAAGTTTACGATTCATAGGAAACTATGTATATTGTGAAATGTTGGAGTCAATTGGTCTACCAGGGTTCTCAGTAACGATTGAGGAAAAGTAACAAAATTATGATGTGGTTAATGTTTTTTTTCTAATTCATAGAATGATAGATGTGGGTCAGGATATATTATGTATGTAGATCGGCTTATTCATTTATATGCTAAACAATATAAGGATTTATAGGGTGCTTTAAAATATGCGGGCCAAAAAAAGCGGGCGCGCGCGTTTTGTGCGATAAGTAGGATATCAAAGTTCATTTAAGACTAGGTATAAGTATTTTAAGTTCTAAAGTAAGTGAAATCCTTGTAACTTCTAATTGAGCAATAAATTTCTTTAACCATGACATGCTTTATACATTGTCATGTGGTTAATATATGTATAATCCAACATTGCACGTGTAAGCAAGCACGCCCTTTATGCCTGGAGGCTTTATTTGTACTTGAGTATGTTTTTTATTATTATTGGTGTGTGCTAGCTGACATGTGACAATAATTTAATTTAACGAAAAAAATAACTGACTACAAATTCTTTGTTTATATTAACTTACACACTATTGTAAAAAACCCTGATGTCATGACGTATTAAAGCAGGAGTAATTCCAGTGTGGGAAAGAGACAGAGCTATACAGGTCGTCTAGCGCCATCTCTTTCCCACACCACACTGGAATTACCCCTGGTAGGCCACAACCTAACAGACGGATGTGTTGCTGGGAGTTTGTTGCGCCACTTTTTCTTCCCAGTTAAATGACTAAGGAAGTGTCGAATGGCAGGCGTTTTTGGGGACTGTCTCTTGTAAACTTTGACGTTCAAAAAGTGCTGATTATCAGCCCAATTTGAATAAATACCTTTTGAATTTGCTTGATTTTGTGAAAATAAATATAACAGCGCCTATGGATATCTTTACAGTGTGTCAAGATTTGATGAATTTCCATCGCGAATAAGCATCTGACCTATGCCCATTTACTGGTCATTATGAAAATTTTGTCAACGATACTTGAGCCCTACAACTGTCTTTTTTTTTTTCGGGTGGGAAATCATCAATTCATCAAATGACTCCTCCCGCTCTGGGCGGAGCGGAAGGGAGTGTCAGACTCTTACTGACTAAAAACCACCCATGTTCCTTCTTTTGCCCTTTATGTTCCAGGGCCGCGGTATCTCTTTCGAACAGTCCCGCAGCCAAGCCCTACAACTGTCTACTGCAGGATTCAAATTGAATTGCTGATCACGAATCTTAGGTACATAGATAATCACTCCTTTTATCCATAGGGTTGGCAGAAACTACAGAACGCCACCTCCTACAACCCTGACATACTCCATATCCATATACTCCTTTTGGACATGAAGGTAATTTGTTTGTTTAAAAATTCCGCTCTTATCACCAAAAACTTTTCCAAAGCTGTCTAGAACGATAGATCGTACGATTGGTTACTCGTGGTGGGTGATATCAGATAAACTGTGTTATCAGCTCTTTAGGCTTAGGCAGCCACATCCACGTGTTTTCGATAACAGCATGCTGCGATCGTAATCTGCCGTGATGATTATTGGATTATCCTGTTACGAAATGTTTGTTTTATTTTGGTACTTAGGGTAAGTAAGTACTCCGTAGAATCTTAGGCTTTTACCTCTTGGCTAAATTATCATCTACCTAGCCTTTTTCCAACTATTTTGGGGTCGGTTTCCAGTCTAACCAGATGCAGCTCAATTTTGGTATTTTACATGGAGCGACGGCCTATCTGTCCTATCTGACCTCCACAACACAGTTAGTACTGGAGAATACGAGACCCTTTAAGACTGAATGTCAGTCTTTCGGGCCACTGACTACCTGTAACGACTGTCAAAGATCTATAAATGACACCCGGGATCAACGGCTTCACGTGCTTTCCGAGCCGCGGAGGGATCTCGGTACCGACCGCGACCAGCAGTATAGCACAGATCAAGCCTGCAGCTTCGCAGTGATTTTTCAACGAGGAAAACTTTAATTTGCTCTAAATGTTCGTAACTAACTTCATAATCTGGCCTTAACATCGTTATTTTAATATTTGATATGTGCCTTCTACTACAGATGATTTTAATATTTCTTTAGTGGTCACAAGCGCGACTACCGAGCATGGGGTCCTGGGTTCAGATCAGGCAAATTGGGTAGCAGTAGCAGCTGTGGCAGCTAGTCTGGATTTGTGCTCAGTTAACGACAACAGGCTCGCCGAAATGTCTCTACCTAACCCTTCAGGGATTATTACCTTCAGGCGTTATAATATGTTATGTTCCTGTGTCTACCCATCGTGGAATTCGTAGATCTCTCTGAATATTAAATAATTAACGCTTCTAACCTATATCTGCACCGCTTCTTAGAGTAAAACTATAAATCTGCGAGAAACACTTATGCACTTGCTACTTGCTGTTTTGACATTAACACAACTTGTAATTTATACTCTATGACTCAGCTGCTAGCTCAGCTTAGCTTATAGTCGATGATCTAACCGACAATTTGAGGGCAAGTTCGATAAATACCCTAGAGGTATAATGGTCACAAAATTGGAAATGATTTTCTGTACTTTTTCAGTGAAGTTGTCAGTAAGTATTCCTTCCTTGGACATAGGAAAACCATTGAAAACGTCATATTCACCATGTTAATTAACTATTTGTTTATCGGGAACTCAAAACAAATACATACTAAACATGATAAATATTCCGTTTTCAGTGTTAATGATGGCCGGTAGTGTTAGTGACCATGTCAGTTAAAAACTTATAGAAAAACAGTCTACAACCTTAGTTTGTTGTTTACCCTAAACCTCTTAAGGAGTCATTGTACGCATCATTATGAACAACTCTTACTAAGGACCAGCACTGATTTCAGGATTATAATTATTTTCATGTTCTGTGCCTTTAGGCCCTTCGCACATGGAGCTACTCAAAAATGACTGAACCAATCAGTAATTACGATTACAAACCAGTTAGAAATTGTATCTCGCACACAACGCTACTCAAGTTGTAAGGTTTCAGTCACTTCTGTTATTTCTGTTTACAAAAGCACACGGTTAACAAGGTGGTAAACATGTCAACTGGATCGAGCGAGGACGACGACGATATTGTATTATACTATTATCATAATAGACGTCGAAGGAATATTCGCAGGTTTTGGGTTCATCCGTATATCCAAGCTCTTTCTGTTATATCCTTTCCTGGATATTCTGTTATTTTATAATTATACAGCATGGGTATTTTTCCACCTCCTTCACAAATTGAATATGTAATGTTTGCTCGTTCATTTTTATAACAAAAAATAAGGAAACTCGGGAAACCAGTAGCGTGGTGACCGGTACGACGCGTCGCGCGTGATCGGTTGCTAACGCGTTACTGACTAGTTAGTAACTAGTCGCGTCGTGTGCGAACCTCCATTGAACATGTATGGGCTGTGACGCTCAGGCAACTCGTTAGTAATTTAAGTTTGTGACTAGTTATTTTTAAGTAGCTCCATGTGCGAAGGGCCTTATTCTGCTTTTAGTCCTGGACTGAGAGAACTGGAAGTCATGGGGAGAGGCTTTTGCCGAGGAGTGAGATGAAGCAGGTTTCAGTAACAGTAATAATGTCCTAGGTAATAGGTGCCTAGACTGCCTCGATAGTCTAGTATTCGCAAGCGCGACTGTTGGGCATTAGGTCTTGGGTTCGATTCCCAGGTCGGGCAGTGTTATTGGGCTTTTCCATCAGGAATTTCTCAGTAGCAGTCGCGGAGTTTGGATTAGTGCCCGATTGATGATCATAGGCTTGCCCCCTATTATCATGACGGGCGAAATGTGGGTGTACTATTACTTACAACACCTCTGCCCAACACTTTTGGGATTACAGGCGTGATGTTATGTTATGTAATAGATGCCAATGGAATAACATTACCTACATGTTGCCATCTATCCGTCGTTTCGAGCCAAGCATTGACAAAATGTCTAATACTAGTACTTTGGTATACCTACGCTACGTCACCTACTTGTATGCAAATGATGGTGGTTTTGTTATGTAAATAGGACAACTGCAACTACCACTGCAACTCCTGAAAGTCAGAATCAACCGTGGTGACCACCAGAAAAGTGCCGAGGTAATGTAACTCGACGAGACCCGAAAAAGTTCCTAAAGATGGTGTGGTGTGATGTTATTTATGTATTTTGTCATGAAAACAAAACGACCGCTCTGCCCACCCTTTCAAAGAACATTGTCGTAACTGTTGATTACCACAAATCTATTTAGACTATATTATTCACATACTCCTAAATGTCGATGCGCCAATGGCGACAGTGTTTTGGCACTCGGCAGCGATAAGTCACATCCGCGCCACAATCGGTCAATCGGAACTCAAAACATACGATTTTCTATATCTACTTCAAAGATATCTGTTTTGTTTAATGATAATATTCTTGATGTTTGCGTTTGCAAGTTATGATTCGCAAGAAAATCTACTTACTGCCATGATGTTCATGAAAACGACACTCAAGCATGACTTGAAATATGCACCATCATTGACCGCTTTACCCTTACCTTCAGGTGAGATAGTCATCAAATCGATCCGATTGCTTGCTTCTCTATAAAAAACCGGCCAAGTACGAGTCAGACTCGTGCGTGAAGGGTTCCGTTCCGTTGTAGGGCGAATTATAGCGGCAACAGAAATACACATTCTGTGATTCAACTGTATACCTATTACGGATTATGAGATACAGCCCACTGACAGACAGACGGACGGACGGATCGCGGAGGCTTAGAAATAGGGACCCGTTGGTTACCCTTCGAGTACGGAACAAGATCTAAGTTTAGATCAGTGTGAAATCTGTCAATTCATGTTTGAGTATCGTCTACAATACCAATCTCATCATCATCTTCCTGCCCTTGTCCTTCTAGTCTCCCCTGGCAAGAGATACATATCATTCACTCTCTTTTCTTCTTCTGGCCTTCTTAGAATACCAATACCTCCACAGGTACTTGATATCCCTATGAGATCTTCAAGGTGCAATCAATTTTCAGGTCCGTAGTAGTCGCAAACGGCGTGCATACCGTATGACCAGATGTATGAACGTGGACGGGCAAAAGGAGTATGTAAGGATGGTAGCAGGTGTCGGTCTGAGGTTTCTGCCTACCCCAGTTTATGTATACAGTAAGTACCTATGTTTGTAAGAGATCTTCAAAAACTACTATCAATATGATAGTCTTTTTTGTTTATCTTGTGGCGACTTGACTTTGACCTCGTCGTGTGTCGGTCGAAATAAATCGATAACTCATATTTGGGTCGTCTGCTTTCAATTTTCATCTGCCGTGCATGCAAGATATGTCTCCGGAATGACGAGATGTCTACATGGGTGATTTGAAGAACTAAAAATTAGCACCTGAATTTTTTCTTAGGCCGAGATCTGTAAGCGTTGCTTAGTACGTGCCCATGAATAAAGAAACGGGTAAGTACCTACGTCATACGCACATAAATTGACTTTAAATGTTCCCGTCTGTATCTTACACACCTAAGTTTACGGCATGCAAGAATGGCAGGAATCTCACCTTACCAACGTGCATTCTAAGTAACGTTTATACATACCTAGGCCATCTCGGCCATATCTATCTAGGGTATCTATTGAGTGAAATTATGTTGATAATATAAGTACTGGATACCCATGTATGTAATACCTCTGTGTCTAGGGTCTATCGTAGCCCGAGACACGTGTCACTTGTGAGCCCTACATGTGTCTCAAGCTGCTGCGTCTCTTGCATAACAACGATACAAAACTATGCAATATAAGACTAGTTTCATGCAAACCGAACTTGTAAGCAATTATAATGAAAATGCTACTTACAAACCGCTTTTATCCTATAATGTCTGGTCAAACTTTTGCTAACCAGTATTTGAACTAGAGAACTGTGCTACTGCGATTCAAAATTGAACCTTAAGACTTGTGAGTTAGTTTGAAAGTTCCATAATTTTGCAGACTTCGGAAATGACCCCATTCCTGGTAGTCGGTCCGCATTGCACAATCTCTTGTTCTTATGACAGCCTTGATTTGAGAGAAATTATACTCATATGGTTCTTATTTCCTAGAAGATAAGGCACAATATTGTGTAGTTGGCCAGATTTGGCGAATTAATTTGTAAATCGATGAATTATAGCCATTTACCGAACGTTTTGCTTCCTATCAGAATCTGACGGTTATGTAATTTAACTTAATTTTTCGTGCAATTTTGCCAATTTTGACACTAATTTGAAAACAGGATACAAAATAGCGTCATTAAAAAGTAATTAAGTATGTTTGGTTTTTTAAATACACATCTTTCACCACTGGTATGCAATAAGTAATGCGTTCGAGAATATTTTCTCCGGATTATAGAATTCATAGAGACACACAGAGCATAAACAAAAATCACGAGAATAACATCCACAGAAACAATCAGTTTTAAAACTTATACAGCTTTATTCAAAGTTTATTTTACGATTTATTTTATTTACGTTTTCACATAATCTAAATGATCACATCATTAATTTCTTCGTGACTTTTATAATTTAATTTGCAAAATGAATGATGGGTAAAATAAATTACATCATGGAAATTTTAATTTAAAGGACATTTTATTCATTTCTATACTTAATTTAATTAGGCATGTTTTTATGGTCAACTTTTAGGGTGTGTATTGTAATAATAAACAGGGGAGTGTCACCTGCCATGTCAAAAGTGCGTTGACACGTAGCGTAGTGTTACCCGCTAGGTATGTAATGGGATAAATTAAAAAAAAACTCAACACCAAATATTTTTATTAATTACCAGCTTGTAATAATTTGGTGTCAGAATTGAGGGATAAATTTTATTATGCCAATTCTACTAAAGGGCGACACGGACAGTATCCGTACCGAGTCAACGACAGCAAGAGATGAATGAAAGGTGGTTTGAACATTCTCCGACAAAGACTTAAGATGGTGTACTAGCTTGAATGGCGCTGCTGCAGGGACATCAAGTCCGTCCTACCGTCAAGAGGAGCAGGCTCGGGAAGCAGGTTCACCAGCACGAGAATCGCATCTCAGTTGCTCAAGTTTAGATTGAAAGAGAGAAAGAAATTGTGGTTTCTGCACCTTCGGCACATTCGACGGAACATCTTTGTGGTCGGCCTCTTAGACCCAATTTGAGCCGTTAATGCCGTTATGAAGGCGAATGGGTGGACCAAGCCATGACCGCACTCACTTTGGGTCTCCGAGACCATGCAGACTCTAACCATACTTGAGGCCCTCGGCAAGGATGTAACCTATGAGCAGCTACTGCAGGCTTTAGAGTTCAGATACGGCGACGCGCACCTGGAGCAAGTATTTCGTGCTAATTTGAAGGATAGTGAGTTATGTACTTAGTTAAGTTAAAAAACTGCATACCAGTCTGCCCCTGCACTCATCAATCTGGTGCAGGCGTTCGTCAACGGAATACGCGACTTGGAAGTTGGAGCCGCTGTGAGACTTGGGCATCATGAGGCACTGAAAGACGCCTTGGCCCGTGCCGTGGAAGTAGACGCAGTGAGACAAGATCATCGAATACATCGCATCAGGGCGGTTGTGGCATCACCTGTACTGCATTTGTGGAGGATAAGGAAAGGACTGTGTAAAGGATTAATAATAATTGATAGCCAAACTATCGAATTAGGTTTAAGATCTTTAGTGATAGTTAAAACTTGAATAAATTAATTAATTTTATAAGGGCTCAGCTCTAAGACAGGACCATAATGGAACCACATTAATTTCAATTCCATATTTTATACTGTCATAGAACTATGTTACAGATCAGAAAATATCTCGAGACATTCCTGAAGCTACCAACAATGAGTAAGTTGAATGGTTGGTGGATTTGGCCAAAACTATTTGAGATGCGTGCACATATTGAATAGAAAAAGCATCTTGTTTATGCAGAATAAATCGTTTTATTTTTTTCTCAACAGCTTATTTTTCAAATGTTTCCCAATCTAATTTAAACCATCGACAAGGCCATTTAGTTAAGCTGCATATTTTACTTACATATTTTAAATCCAGTGCAGTAGAGAATCTCCGCTGGCGTATTCTTTTTTACTCAAAGCTCTTTCCAATCACAAGACGTTAAATGAAACATACCTAGTAATATTGACAGTTACTCGAAGGCGACGTTTGTCCTGCTGAAACGGGGCCAAGGCGCAGCGGCCATCGGCACACGGCCAGGCCAAGCCTACGAAATGATCCGCCGCTCCGCCAGACGCGACGTGCGACGCTGGAAAATACCAACGGCCATGTCTGCTGCGTCAAAATGTGTTTCGTGATAATGATTATTGCGAAGGTGACACAGTTTTCTATCGCATTCTGAAGGATTTTGAAAACAAATCGTAAAATATTTCTTCCTATCTTTACAAAATTCGTTTTATAGGTACGTTGACGTTGGTACGTTGTTGTTTTCGTTGTCGTTGTCGACGTATAAAACAAAATTAATAAATTATCAAAAGGATGTATAAGTAGGTAGTATTGCTAAAGATAAAATAATGCTGCTTTAAAACGTCATGATAGGACCCTCGGTATCTTTTCACTTTTATTTGACCTCTAACATAAACCACTGAGTCCTCTACCACTAACCTAAAATGGTTTCCTAAAATATTTGTTGTATTCGTCTGACCAATAACAAAATCCGATTGTTATATCACATTAATCATCATTAGATAAGGAACGAGGAATTATTGCTGTAATAGTATTAGGGTGCTCTTATTAGACATAAATAATTACTATGTTCAGATAATTTAATAACAGTAAGTAGTGTTCTAAATTCGAATACCAATGAGTCACGCTATACCTGGACAAACTTTGCTATGACACTTGCGAAACTTTATTTTGCGTGTCTTTCTATTACTTTTCGATTGAAATATGATTGAAAATCGCGTGGCATAGTGAGATATAAATGGTAAATGCCTATTAGGTGTCATGTAAATTGAAATTTGTAACGTTTGACCTCATTTTAGGGGCTCCGTAGTGTATTTAATTGATTTATAATATCCGTCGGTACTAGCATTCGCTAATTCATAATATTGTTATCCAGATCTATTTACTTGTCGTGTTTTACGAGACAAATGAAAATAATATTGGCAAATTGACGTTTTCAATACTGTAACTGTACACATCATATCAGTTTTGTTCCACCCACAGCTGAGTACAGACCTCCCTCTCGCACCATGCTCCTCAGGTCTTAGCGAGTCTCAACTAGGTCTACCCCGCGATCTTCTGAATGTCATCCACCCGTTTGATTGTTGGCCTGCCAACACTTTTCTACTGGCTTTTTACCGCTACCTTTGAAGTTGCTAGCCTGAGATTTGTGTAAAGAATATGCTTCACAGGTGAACCATTCCAGCCCCAGGTCAGTCAACCTAATGGCTACCGCAACCTGGTTTAACTTTGCACCCAAATTTGTTCCAGCGTAATTATTTAAGCAATAACTTCTAATATTTAGCCTAAACTGCGTAGATGATGTATTGTATGTATGAAAGTAGTAATAAGTAGTAGTTACAATTTAACCTGATATTAAATTAGGTAATTGTATTGTTTGCAATGGCCAATATTTTTTTTTATTTCAGAGCGTAGTACCTACTTGGTTCTTACGGAGAAGGTAAATTAGCTCCTCAGTTTCTGCTCAGCTCTAACAAGCGTTGAAGCAGCAAAAACTAAAATTATCTGGAGCTGAACTACTAGAAGATAAAAATTACAATTACAAGAAAGTAGGTCATGTTTCAAGGTGAATCGACCCAAAATATCAATAAATCCAGACTTCGGTACAAACATATCGGTCATCCATTACGATACATAATCTTAGTTAGCATCCGTCTTAGTATTCTCAGAAAGACATTGAACATTCAAATAGCTTTCATTATTTTGGCTTGTTTACATCCTCTATGTGCCAGAAATCGTCGACGGATGTCCACTGCATAGTTAATTTTGAAGAAGATGCTCTAAATCGTAAGAAAATATGAATCTCGCTTGTCACAAATGGATAAAAATTGGTCTACTTCTGAAACATTTTCTAGAATGCTCAAACACAATGGCAGAGTAAAACTTAAAGAAAAAGAATCTACCCCAATCAGTAGAAAATAAAATACACTCACACTCTTCAAAGATCGTAGCCAGGAGTCAACAAATTCCCGCTGGGCCTTTGCTACGCTGCTACGAGCGAAAAATTCGTGCTACGAAGTTAGTGTCTGCCTCCGATAAAATATAAAATATAACAATAAATGAGCATCTTTTCATTCTGATTTGATGGTCTACGGACAAAGAATCATAAAATCTTCTTTGTGTGCAATTAAATGTTTTATAACTTAATAATAATAATAAGCTTTATTAGTTCTCACAGTATAAAACCTTAAGATTAAATAGTTACAATATTAACAGTGATCGTAGCTTTATAGTCACAGTACGGATCGCAACTGGCATCTTAGCTAGATTACAAAGTAACCTGTGTTAAAGATACCAGTCCCATTCCCTTATAAATCTTTAGGACAATAATAATTTCACGAATTTCAAAGTTGCAATACAGAATTCATTAACAATGTGAGAGAACAAAAAAGAAACAAAAAAGAAATTAAAACTAATGGAAAATTTTCTTTGTATGCATGCGCGTGTGAGTGAGAGTAATAGATGTGTAAGTGTGGGTGTAAATGCGTTTAGTTATGTGTATGTGTGTGTGTGTGTGTGTATGTGTGTGTGTGTCTGTGTGTGTGTCTGTGTGTATTGGTGTATGGTAATTATACTACACCATTGTACTTAAGAGGTTTTCCGTCTCTTGGTAGGTCAGCCCCTGAAGCCATTTATTTATTAGATTTTTACATTTGCTGCTAGATAGTTGATAAATAGAGAGTATTTTATTTAATTTGTTGTACAATGTAGGTGCAAGAAAATAATTGAACCTCCTGGAATGGGTAAGGTTGCTTTTCCTAGTTACACAAACAATGTCTTTACGTCTTTTGGAGATTTTTTTGTATGGGGTCGCAGAATGCTGAATTAGGACAGTTTTTGCTATGAAGAGTTGCCTTACAGTCAACACTTGACAACTTTTGTAAAGTTCGGCAGTAGGAAACATATAATGTTTAAAGGTGCTCACTTTTAAGATAGCTCTCTGAGCTCTTTCTAATTTTAACAGCTTTGTTTTTGGCGCACCTCCCCAGGTCGATATGCAATAGCTCAGAAGGGATTGGCAAAGTGCAAAGTAGACCTGTCTTAACAATCGTGCATCAGCTATGTGACGTAGGGTTTTAAAAATATAGATTAGTTTTCTAACTCTATTCTGTAATAATTCAATGTGGAGTGAGAAAGAAAGACCATTGTCCAGAGTTAAGCCAAGATATTTGGTATTGGTCACTTGAGCCAATTTGGGACAGTTACAGATCTGGTCGTCGGGAACAGCGCACGAATGCGCGACAAGGTATAAGGAGGCTGGAGGTTGGGTGGTTTGACGGAGTGAGAAAGTCATATAGTTGGTTTTGTCAGTATTAAGTGTCAGTGAGTTTCTAGCCAACCATTCCTTAATTATATTAAAACCATATTGAGCTTTGGTAAAAACCTCTGGCCAAGTGTCACCACAAAATGAAAGTGCAGTGTCGTCTGCGAACGCCGTTATCTTGGTGTCTTTTAACTTAATCTGGCAAAGGTCATTTAGGTATACGAGGAAAAGAGTCGGCCCGATCACACTCCCCTGCGGTACTCCGTATGTTATTGGCAGCTCATCACTTACATAATTATTAATTTTAACACATTGGGTTCGGTTATGTAGATAGTCCTTTAGAATAGATTCACCTCTTACGCCCATTTTTTCCAGCTTATGAAGCAGGAGGGGAGTAGAGACTGTGTCGAAAGCCTTAGCCAGATCTAGGAAGATAGTCAGGACCTTTTTCTTTTCGTCTAGGTTTTTGACTATATAGTTAGTAAGATCCAGGACAGCATTAGAGGTGGATCTATTTCGTCTAAAGCCATACTGAGCGGTTGACAATAAGCTCTTGTCTTCCAGAAATTTTATTAGTCGTTTATTTATTATCCGCTCTAGGATCTTGGATAGTATAGGCAATACGGCTATCGGACGATAATTGGCGACACAGTCTTTACCCCCACTCTTGTAAATGGGATGGATAAGTGAGTTTTTGAAACACAAGGGGAAAGTACTTGTTTCCAGGCAGAGGTTAAAAACGTGAGTTATGACGGGGATGAGGAGGTTTTTATATCGCTTGAGCAGAGTTGTAGGAATGTTATCCCATCCCACAGCACAGTCAGATCTTAAGGAGAATAGAATTGATTCAACTTCGCTGCAATCGGTTGGTAAAATAACAAAAGAGCCACAAGAGGAGTTGTCGGGGACATGGACCTGGAATTTTGAGTGGGGATTTGGAGGTTTTATTTTGGTTGCGAGGTTTTTACCAATGTTCGCAAAGTAGTCGTTTACTTGATTGACAGAGTATTCAGGGGAGGCAGAAGTGAGTAGTAAATCAGTAGACGAAGTTTTAGATTTAACACAGTTAGTTACACGTTTTATTACCTTCCAGATTCGCCTATTATCCGTGCCAGCGTCTGTTAGCTCCTTGCGATCATGGTCTCTCTTAGCTTTCTTTAATATTTTGTGACAAAAATTTCTGTATCTTGTGTATGTTAACTTTAAGATATCATTTTTCGGATTTAGCATGGTTTCTTTGTGCATATTATCCCGATTTCTCATGCAACGAAGTAAACCAGGTGTCACCCACGGTTTAAGTATTAGTTTACGATTTGGTATCTTAACCGTGGTTGAATTTTTATCTATAGCACACTTTAGGGTGTTAATTAACTGAGCAGCAGCTTGATCTGCGTTTGTAATGCAATAGATCTGATCAAAGTTGATATCGTTCATCTCCAGGTCAAGGGTTTTATAGTTGATTTTATTGAGAATAGGGCGATTGGAACCTTTAGAAGATTTTCCTTTGTTTTTGAGGCACAGTAGTACACTGTTATGGTCCGTAACAGATGAATCAAGTACTAGGGTTAGCGCTTCGTAGTTAGACTTTAGTATGACGTGGTCTAAGCAATTAGGGCCACGCGTAGGAAACGTATGGGCAGGCAGAAATTATTATATATTAATTATGACAACTTGGCAATGCTGCTAGCCTTCTGGGCACTTTTTCTGTTGACAGCGATTCGGACGAATTTTTGAACGCCCTGTAAACTTAAACCCTGCCCTGTTTTTAAACTTGTACATATTTTATTACTATTATAGTTTTGTAGTTTGTAAATAATATAATTATCTTGAAAATAAACACTTAAAGTATATTTTATTATGACAAAGGTTGTGCGGGCCTCTGGACGGTGAGTAATGGGCTAACTCGCCGTCCGTCTTATGACGACAGGCCGTTTCGACGGTGCGTTCGTGTTTCACGCGCGCAAAGAGATATCAGCAATCCGCAAGGGCCGATGCCTGCCAGGGCTGCGGGACTGTCAGAAAGAGTTACCGCGGCCCTGGAACACAAAGGGCAATGAAGGAACAAGGATGGGTTTAAGTCAGTACAAGTCTGACACTCCCTTTCGCTCCGCCCAGAGCGGCAGGGGTCATTTGATGATTCCCATCCGAAAAAAAATTAAAAGACCTTGATCCATTGATGTTAGTAATACATAAACGTAATAAAAGACCTCGTTGGTCTAAAGCGCGACTGCTGAGCATGAGGTCCTGGGTTCGATTCCTGTGCCGAACTAAGTGTTATTAGGTTTTTGCATCATGAATTTCTCAGTAGCATTTCTGCCCGGTTGATGGCAACAGGCTCGCCCCCTCTTACATGGGACTTAAAATATAACTGGTGTTTGGGTGTACTATTAGTCTATTACGCACACCTCTGGCTTACCATTCGGGGATAACAGGCGTGATGTTATGCTATGAAAATTCATATATCTGCTGCAGTCACGTGACGCACCGAGTACATGTACGTATGTTCCTGTTTATTACCTTCGACATTCATTTTTAGAAGGTATCAATAGATGCTATGACCACTTAATAAGTAGGTAGGTATCTATAATGTGATAACAGGTAACTTCTATATTGTTTAGGTACTGCAATACCCAGGTACTACGACGAATAATAAAATACATTGTAGGTAATAATGTTCCCGAGTTTTATAACTCAATCAACTAAGATGCCCATATTTTCAGGCGTTGAAGACATTTAGTACCTTCGCTGTTTCAAAGAAAACTTACAATGTATTGGGGAACAGCTTGAAAAACCTTCAGCAGGGTAACGTTCTGGCTAGGATCATCTTGGGGAAGGACTGGGAGAGATAATGAACTAATTGTAAATGTTGGGGCTATTAGCATTCAAGTTCAATCACCACAAAACCAGTGATATCCAGTAACTGGGTTGTGGGAGGTCCAGACATTCACTTATTCAGCTGCATCCGGTTAGACTAGAAACCGATGCCAACATAGTTGGAAAAAGGCTAGACATATGGATGTGAGTGTGTGTGTGTTCTTGAGTGGAGACCGCGAATCGGCAAGCGTAAGGTGGAGCGCCCTCAGGCTCGGTGGAGTGACGATCTTCGCAGTGTGGCTGGTAGCAACTGGATGAGAGTAGTTGAGAATCGAGGTGTGGCGTGCGATTGAGGAGGCCTATGTCTAGCAGTGGATTGCTGTAGGCTGATGAAGATGTAGGGGTCTGCTGGTCTACGTTGGGCAGTTAAAGGCCAACATGATAATGAACTCCTCTCACTGTTTTATTCCAGCCTCATTTTCATTGCAATTAGCTCGATTCCACTTCCATCAATAAATGCAAACATCTTTAGTATTTTTACATGTGAATGCGGTTTAATTACCATAGTATCGCGTGAGAAACGTGCCTGGCTAGATTTTATCTAACGATGATCTTCTGTACATATTATGTACTATGTATGTAATGTGTATGAGGCTTGTAGTACCGTAAATAGCTTCCCACATTAAGCACACTGTTGGGTGCGTTTTCATAAAAAAATATTTATTTATGTACAGTAAATACATAGGTAACAAAAACATAACTAAGCTCGACATAATTCTCACTTTTGAATAAATAAATAATATCTTGGGACAACCAACACACCGCCATCTGATCCCAAACTAGGCAGAGTCTGTACTATGGCAACCAGACAACTGATAAACATACTAATATATTTCTAAATTCTACATAGTATAGATAAATTACACACCCAGATACAGAACAAATAATCGTACTCATCGCACAAGGATTTGTCCTGTGTGGGAATCGAACCCACGACCTCCGCCCGTCAGGGTCACTAACCACTAGACCAACAGGCCAATCATATACGAATACCTTTGTCGATTTAAGACTCGAATAATGAAGGGAGATGCCGTAATTCATTAGTTAAAGTTTTTCACTTTTTTCAATTAGAACGTCATAAATTAGTTCCCAGTGCTGGGACACATACACAGGCCTCATCTCTGTGAGGGAGTAGGCCGTTATCCACCACAATGTAGGAGAGCTTAAACATATTTTAAGAAACCGGCCAAGTGCGAGTTGGCTCGCGCAATAAGGGTTCCGTACCATTATCTATAAATAAAAACGGCGAAAAAATCATGTCTGTTGTATGGGAGCCTCACTTATATATTTTTTAGTATTTGTTGTTATAGCGACAACAGAAATATGGTTTAAGAACCTTATTATTCCTTGTCAAGAATTAACAATAATTCACTTACTGAGAAACTAAATTTAAATAAAATGTTTAATGAAATACATCATCTGTGAAAATTTCAGCTGTCTAACTATCGCGGTTCATGAGATACAGCCTCGTGACAGACGGACGGACAGACAGCGGAGTCTTAGTAATAGGGGACCCTATTACTAAGACTCCGTTGTCTGTCCGTCCGTTTTACCCTTTGGGTACGGAACCGGAATTTTAATTATTATCAAAACCGCATAAAGCGTATTTGCGTACGAAAACAAAATAATAGCATACACGTGTCAAAACTTCATAAAATAATAATACTCAACAAAATATTAAATAAACACATTATTTTGTTTTGTATGAAACGGCGCCACGGCCCGCTGCCGGTCATTAATCAGCCGCAAGTATATAAATAGACATGTACCGTAGGTACTCGTCTACAACAAAACGTTAGCAGTCAAGGCGGGAGGCTGCGTTGCATCATCACTTGTGTTCACAGACAACCTCGGCGGCACGATTAGAATACTTCCGGATTACTACTGATGAGGTTTATTTTATAAATACAAGAGTAGCCGACCCGCACCGACGGATTTCCAAACAAACTGTCAACCCCTATTTTATCCGCTGAAGGTTTGAATTTTCCAAAATCATTGCTAAGTGGATACCTACGTCATCGACGTCATATAGACGTCGATGATGTAGGTATCCACTTAGCCAAATAGCCCTATCCGACCAGTGCACAGTGGTTTGGGCTCTGTGTTGATAGTCAGTCAGGACAAACGATTTCATATGTATAGGTACATGTACCGGTATACATATAATAGAAGAAGATAGATAGTACACACTTCTTTACATAGTAGGTATAAAACATAGTCGCTCCCCGCTGTTTGTACGCTTAGATCTTTTAAACTGCGAAACGGATTTTAATGATTCAAGAGGATGGTTTATTTGTATAATAGGTAATACACATTGCACCCATGCGAAGCCGGGGCGGGTCGCTAGTATAGTATAAATGCGAAAGTAACTCTGTCCATCTGTTACCTTTTCACGTTGAAACGGCCCTTGACCAAGGTCAGGACTTAGGAAATACTGGGATACTGGTATCTGGTACTGGGGTACTGATATGTTCCACTTTTTTTTGTTGGGATGGGATATTATCACATGACCCCTCCCGAGTGTCAGAGTTTTACTGACTAAAACCCATCCATGTTCCTTCTTTTGCCTTTTGTGTTCCAGAGCCGCGGTATCTCTTTTGAACAGTCCAGCAACCCTGGTGATATGTTCCCCTAGAATAGCATAACCTCTATATTCTTCACCTATCCTTTGTATCATTTCCATTCCTTGCCATTCTTTTCGCTATATCCAGTTATTATCGCCTGGCTCTGCTTCGGTGACCTCCAGAGTATATGCCAGGTAAAATGTAACAGTTCGTTCAGCCGGCTTGTACTCAACAATAGCACAAATTACTAGGTGCTGAATTATTGCAACTCTTAAAAAATATTTTAATTCAGGTTGCAACCAATTCAATTCTGCTTGTGCCACTTATTCGGATCATAATAATATCACTCGTCTTACCAATCTGAAAAAAAAAAGAAATTGCATAAAAGTACGCATTTCCTTCCACCAAGTCGTAGGTACGTACCTTAGATTTTTACTAAGCTTTACACAATGGCCCACGGTTCTATATTCAAGGCAAGGATGCTCTGTTGCATCACCATCTTGTTTTCAAAGCATATAGAGCCTTGTCAGTCGTTACAATATGTTACTTATTTCCGGATTGGGTGTGTTTGTATTAGGTATTTGTACAAAGGAGGCCTTGGGCGCAATTAAATTAAGATATCTCTTTTACTCGTTTTCAACTTTAAAAATAAATAAGGACTTATGTAAGGTTTTTATAGATTCAGAAGCACAACATTATTCACAATTTTGTGTAGAGAAGACCAAAGTGGATGTTATTTAGGTGCGTCATTAATCTAATTATTATTTTTGTTATGAAGTCTTCTCAATTTATCGACAACATTACATAAATGTATGTGGTATAATCATCTGTATAGATGTCAATAAAGAGGTGCATTGTTAAAGTTTCACACAACCACAATGCCAGTCTTGTCGATCAACCAGACAGCCACATTCAAATTTCGAAACGCACGCTAATTTGTTCAACCCCGTTCTGCCTAGACTGGCAAACAGACGATGTGTAGAATATAGATGAGCCCAACCTGCTTTGTATACAACCTCCTTTTTCGATGAATCATCCACCTTACAAAATCGGTATATTCCGACAAATAAAATACGGTTTTTCAAAGGTTGAATGGACTCTCGTTTGTTAATGTTAAAAGGTGTTTTGGACTTTGAAAAATAAAAAGGCGTAAAAGGAGACTTGAATGTCTTTTTGTTTGAATTTAAACTGCACGGGTCCCTTTTACGGGTCTTTCAAAGTTAACTCAACATATTGGTCTTAGAGTTTGAGAACTCACTTCCAGTACCTTATATCCAGGTACCTATTACCCACTTGGATAAATCATCGTGATAAGAGTGAGGCACATTTTTGTGTGTTTACTCAAAATTTAGAGTATGGTTGTGCTAATCAACAGATTCCAACTCATGGACTATTGTTGGTTTGTTGAAATGAATACGTCCTAAATGGCCTAATTCGTGTAATTTTGTTCATCAAGCCTTTGAAAGAGTGCAATGCCATACCTTTGCTTTGCCAGGTACAGACCAGGAGGGTTACTATGACGTCTTAAAGCAGAAGTAATTCCAGTGTGGGAATGAGACAGAGCTATACAGATCGTCTAGCGCCATTTCTTTCCCACACTGGAATTACTCCTGCTTTAAAACATGGTAGGCCACCAACACATCACCGCATCACAGCTACCCGAAACTGTCCTTGAACAGAACCTTGAACCTGCTTTAGCAATAGAGTTGAAAATTTATGTAAAGAAATTTGACAGATTGTAGTAGCTTGATGTGCTGGCGTCTGTACATAGTGACAAGTTGCAGCATAATTTGCCTGTAAAGCTCCCACTGGGATACAGGCTTGCTTCTCTTGAAGCACCTAATACCGCTATCGATAGTTGATATTTTTGGTAGACATGACGTAAAGTTTAACAAGCTAAATGCTGTCTATAGATACATATACAAGCTAATATAGCGTTGCACGCCTCTTTTGGTGCATGGCCTTAATCGGAACTAAGGTCGCCATCTTTGTTTTTCAATACAATTACCACAGACAATTCCACAAAATACTGCTCCTGTCAATGTCATTTATGCGCCAAAAGAACGACGCTAATAGGTACACTTGTCCCTTTCGCATGTTTTTAAATAGATAAACTCTAAAAATAATGACGATGACTCAACTACAACAACATTGATTTTACTTAGTTATCGCAATTTTTACACAAAACCATAAAAACGGGTTATCTATTAATGAATGAACAAACAAATTAAAAGTGTCCATGAAATTATCAATATTCAAACGTAGAACATTTCACGCGGAAGTCAAATGCAGAACTGCGTCATTTATTTTGTGACAAAATTGGAAAATAACATTTTGATATCTAGTTTTACTCAAACACGGTTTAGGTTTTAGGATTGCACGATACGTTTCGGACTAAAAAAGGTTTAAACTTATATTACAGGATATCTTCCGTGATTGTGTTCATGATTTTGAGCTCCCGATATTTCGACGCTGTTGTATCGGGAGCTCAAAATCATGAACAATCACGGAAGATATCCCGTAAGTGACAGTAGGTATAAGTTTAGTTTTAAACCGTGAAAGCCTAAAACAGTGGAAAAAGGGTTGTAAGTAATCTCGAAAAAAAGAAAACGTGAATATGACTATGTTCTAATTTCTGGAGCCGTTATTTTAATAAATATGCAAAAAAAAAGAACGCTTGTTCGTTGGAAATATATTTCGCAGAACAAAAAAACACGTGTTCTGTCATTAAAACCATATTTACTACTTATGTTCATTGTGTACTACAGTAGGTCTTCACGTTTACCTACGTCGATGAATCATCGAACTTCTAAGAACGGTTAACTCGACGAGAATTCACTCTCGATCCACATCCGGTCACGTGTTTGTTCAGAATATGGCCTTCGTAGAAAAAAAGGTTTCATTCAAAAAAAGAAGTGACCTCTTATACTAGTTGTAGGGCATTCAAGTGGTTTCGAAGAGGTTTTTTTTTGTAAAGAGTATATTTTATAATTTAGTGGGGCTGTTGGAAATGATTTGTCATTATGATTTTGGTGTGAAACCACAGATTAGTTCCTAGAATTTCAATGGCAGCGAGCTATAAAAGAAATACTACTTAAGTAGATAGGGTTCTGGGAATGTTGTAGTATTGGGAAAACCCACATCTAAAGTGTGTGGCTGTGGTTTCGAAAGATCCCTCTTCATCATGAGATTTCAAATATTTCACATGAGACGGGGAGAATACAGCATCATGAATGCATGATAACCTCGATCAGTCTATGGTGTATCATGATATGATGTGACAGTTTTTATGGATATTAGGTATGATGGCGTCTTCGGTCTTAGCTTAATACATATTCGTAAGTACTTACTGCCTGAGATGACATAGTTAGGTACAAGGGCCCTCAAGATGGTATTGACAATTAGTAATTGATTGTTGTAAAGATCTTTTGACCCTGGAGCCAGTATCATCAAATCAAAAATCGCTGTGAGTATTTAAAGTGAACATGAAATAACATTACGCCTGTAAATTACTGTAGGCTTAGGCAGAGGCCTACCTACGTAGGTACCCACATTTCGCCAGTTAAAGTCCCATGTTATAGGGGGCGAGCCTTTTGCCATCAACATGGCACAAATCCAGACTCCGTCGCTACTATTGCGGAATTCTCGACGGAAAAATAAAAAAACATATTGCCCGACCTGGGAATCTAACCCATGCATTCATGCTATGCAGTAGCGCTTGCCATCACTAGATCAACGAGGTAAAAATGATACGCGTTGAAAGTAAAACAGGTTAATAATTTGCATAGCACAAAAATTGTACATGTCTGCCCCCATTCGCCGCCGGATCTTCACCAAATCCTTTTTTTTTGGGTCGTCATATGATGTATATCAGAACGTTCGGCCAGTCGAGATAGGGAGCTGGCTGCTACTCCAGTTTTTAGTGACGATTATGTGACGCATAAAGATGCCAGCCAAAGAATTTGTGACAGAACAGTTCAAAAGTTAGAAGCATTTATTTATGGCCGAACGACCTGATATCAGAACGTTCGGCCAACCTGAATCTCCATAACTGAGGACCTTAGAGAAACTGTTACTGAATAAATATTTTGTGACGATTTAGTGACAAACAACCACTGCTTTACTTTTACTCGTAATGCCACCGGTTAAAAGTAAAATTAATTTTAGTTCCTGGAACATCAGGCCGTTCGGCCAACGTAAAATCTGCGTAACTGAGGACCTGAGAGAAACCATTAATGAATAAAGATTTAGTGACGAGACTGAAACGTATTTTTATTGCTTTATTTTTTTTTGTGACGGTCCCTCTATATAGTAAAATGAAAATTTAACATATAACCTCAAAACATTGGGATTATCGATTCCTTCACAAGGAAGAAGCCCAGAGAAACCGTTAATCAATAAAGATTTAGTGACGACACTGAAACGAACTTTTATTGTTTTATTTTTCTTGTGACGGCCCCTTTTTATAGTAAATTGAAAATGTAACATATAACCTCTAAACATTGGGATTATCGATTCCTCCACAAAGAAGAAACCTAGAAGACTCGTAAAACCCCTGATGTGTTATAGGTTTCCAGTGCAATAGTGTCAGTGTTTTTATTAATTCAAGATTAATCTATAAAAATGCACTATGGCGGATGGCGACTGAAATAGGGTGACCATGTATTCTTACGAAACAAGTATTTATCGGGTAGGTACGTAATTACCTAAACAATGAAGCAAAACACGTCGAAATAGTTGAAATAAGGTGAGGATGTAGGTACGCCTCCTGCCGGAGGCTCTATGCGGGGATCTTGCGGTTCATGGCCCTTTACGGGGCCCCGGTGTGGGCGCGTTCGTTGAGGTTGCGTGCAAAGCACTACCTGAACGCGCCCCAAAAGGTGGTAACCGTAAGGCTGATCCGGGGGTACCGCACGATCTCCCGCGAGGCGGCGAGCCTCCTTGCCGGATTGCCGCCATGGGATCTGGAGGCCATAGTCCTCGCGCGCCTGCACGAGTGGCGCGCGGAAGTACAGAGCCGGGGGGTAACTCCGCTGCCGCGGCATATTGTCGCGCGGCGGACAGACCTCCGCCGTGATCTCATGGTGACATGGAGGGAGCGACTATCGCAACCCCGTGCAGGGCACGCCACGATAGTGGCGATAAGTCCCCTCTTTGAGGAGGCCACGGCGCCCTCACCTTCCGCCTGACGCAGGTCCTCACCGGACATGGATGTTTCGGGAGGTACCTGCACCGAATCGGGCGGGAGGAAACGCCCGGGTGCTACAATTGCGAGGATCGACCGGAGGACACGGTGGAGCACACCGTCGAGGTCTGCTCCGCTTGGGAGGGGCACCGCCGTGTCCTCGTAGCGGCGATTGGCGGCGGCGACCTCTCGCGCCCGGCCCTGGTTCAAGCCATGGTCCGGGGCGAGAGGGAATGGGAAGCCGTCGCCTCCTTCTGCGAAGCAGTCATGCTAGCGAAGGAGGAGGCGGAACGTGAGAGGGAGAGAACCTCCTCACGTCCCAGCCGCCGCGGGAGAAGCAGCGGGCGTCGGGGGCCACGCCGTGATGGCTCTCGGCCACCGTAGGCGCGGGCCTGTGGACGGTGAGTAATGGGCTAGCTCGCCGTCCGTCCGTCGTATGACGACGGGCAGGCCGTGTCGACGGCGCGTTCGTGTTCCACGCGCGCCTCAAAGAGTTGTCAGCAAACGGGAGGGGCCCGCAAGGGCCGGTGCCTGCCAGGGCTGCGGGACTGTTCGAAAGAGATTCCGCGGCCCTGGAACATAAAGGGCCAATGAAGGAACATGGGTGGTTTTTAGTCAGTAAGAGTCGGACACTCCCTTCCGCTCCGCCCAGGGCGGGGGGGGTCATTTGATGATTTCCCACCCTCCAAAAAAAAAAAAAAAAATAGGTATTGCAACAAAATAAATAGATACGCGGACGGAGGAATATGAGGAGTGCAGATTAGTTACCAATATGTTCCAGGAAGTTACCGATCAGCGCCCTCTGAACGCCAAGCTATAATAGGTAGTACAGTACTGTACATAAATAAAATAAAGTGGGTAGTACATGTGCAGTGATATTATCTAGAGTGGTAAGTAATTTAATAAGTTATGTGTGAAACTTACGCTTTATTCAATACCTTCATGTTACTGGATCTATCTATACCTATATAGCGTGAGTCTTCATAACGTGCACATATTAAAATGAGGGAACTATGCTTAATTTTATCTAAGGAAAAAATATTTATATCTGCACTCTTCATATTCCTCCGTCCGCGTATCCATTTATTTTGTTGCAATACCTACATCGTCACCTTATTTCAACTATTTCGACGTGTTTTGCTTCATTGTTTAGGTAATTATGTACCTACTCGATAAATACTTGTTTCGTAAGAATACATGGTCACCCTATTTCAGTCGCCATCCGCCATAGTGCATTTTTATAGATTAATCTTGAATTAACAAAAACACTGACACTATTGCACTGGAAACATATAACACATCAGGGGTTTTACGAGTCTTCTAGGTTTCTTCCTTGTGGAGGAATCGATAATCCCAATGTTTAGAGGTTATATGTTAAATTTTCATTTTACTATATAGAGGGACCGTCACAAAAAAAAATAAAGCAATAAAAATACGTTTCAGGATCGTCACTAAATCATTATTCATTAACGGTTTCTCTCAGGTCCTCAGTTACGCAGATTTTTCGTTGGCCGAACGGCCTGATGTTCCAGGAACTAAAATTAATTTTACTTTTAACCGGTGGCATTACGAGTAAAAGTAAAGCAGTGGTTGTTTGTCACTAAATCGTCACAAAATATTTATTCAGTAACAGTTTCTCTAAGGTCCTCAGTTATGGAGATTCAGGTTGGCCGAACGTTCTGATATCAGGTCGTTCGGCCATAAATAAATGCTTCTAACTTTCGAACTGTTCTGTCACAAATTCTTTGGCTGGCATCTTTATGCGTCACATAATCGTCACTAAAAACTGGAGTAGCAGCCAGCTCCCTATCTCGACTGGCCGAACGTTCTGAGATACATGTCATATGACTCCTCCCGCTCTGGGCGGAGCGGAAGGGAGTGTGAGACTTCTAATACTGACTAAAATCCATCCATGTTCCTTCTTTTGCCCTTTGTGTTCCACGGCCGCGGTATCTCTTTCGAACAGTCCCGCAGCCCTGGTCTTCACCAAATCCTAGTAGTGAGTATTTATTCTTTGCAGTTATTGTTATTTCATGAGGTCCTGCCATAGGCTCGATTCCCGAGTCGGGCAAAGTGTTATTGGGTTTTTACATCAGGAATTTTTCAGTAGCAGCCACGGAGTCTGAATTTGGGCCTTTGTTGTTTGGCAATAGGCTTGCCCCCTATTAAACGGGACTTCAACATAACTGGCGCAATGTGGGTGTACTATTAGGTACACCTCTGCCTGACCCTTCAGGGATTACTGGCGTGATGTTATGTTATGCTATGAGAATAATAGTTAAGAAGCTGCTGCCTCTTGTTATATTCAAGTACCTACGTCTATTTTTAGCTTATTTTTGTAGTTCACTTTATAAACACTTCTGATTTCTGTTCCAGTACATTCCGCACAACAAGTGATAAATGACTAATTGAAGATAACGACGTAGGTAATAATCCGCAGAATTGTTTACTTTTTTATCAATTACACCGTATCACACCACCTGAACCAATGCAGATTAATGGCGCCTGTTGTAAAACAAAAAAAACTAGAGCGGTAATTTACAAACCGGTTTAATCTTCACAAGGAATTAACATTATAGTAATCAGACTATATAACAGTGATAGTATGATAAGAAATAACAGGAAAAATGTATACTGACGAACCTTCTCCTATATAAATTAGCAAAATGTGATGCCGGTGTAAATTGCTACAAAATGTGATGCCGGTGTAAATTGCTACAAAATGTGAGCCGGTGTAAATTGCTACAAAATGTGATGCCGGTGTAAATTGCTACAAAATGTGATGCCGGTGTAAATTGCTACAAAATGTGATGCCGGTGTAAATTGCTACAAAATGTGAGCCGGTGTAAATTGCTACAAAATGTGATGCCGGTGTAAATTGCTACAAAATGTGATGCCGGTGTAAATTGCTACAAAATGTGATGCCGGTGTAAATTGCTACAAAATGTGAGCCGGTGTAAATTGCTACAAAATGTGATGCCGGTGTAAATTGCTACAAAATGTGATGCCGGTGTAAATTGCTACAAAATGTGATGCCGGTGTAAATTGCTACAAAATGTGATGCCGGTGTAAATTGCTACAAAATGTGATGCCGGTGTAAATTGCTACAAAATGTGATGCCGGTGTAAATTGCTACATAATATTACTTCTTGTCCTGAAGAGGTTATTATTATGTAGCAATTTACACCAGCGTCTTACTCTCCGGGGCCACAATAACAAGCGTGAAGTTATATTGGAACTCAGAAGAAGCAGGAAAAGGCTCCAACTAATTATTTTCCTCACATTCTCATGCGAATAATTATAACAACATATTGGCATTTAAAATACTAGTGCTTAATAAAGCATTGAACACACCTGCGTTTTCCATTCATGCGGAGTAACAAGTTGCCTTGTGTGGACGTCGCACTGATTGCACTCCTTAGTAAGTTGGCAATGTTGGCATTTAGTTAGTTGTGTCGCAATATGAATAGTATTGTTTACGGTGTTGGGCTTCATTATAGAGGCCCATAATGGACCACTGCTGAACTCAGGGTTCTTAGTATGTTGACAAACGGATTGATGATTTCACACCACAACCGACGTTGTGGCAAATTCATTTAGATCACAACGTATCCTGTGTGTTAATCCAGATTGTAAACTATCTGTTGCAAAATGGTGGCTCTTGACATTGAGTTATAACGAAACAGAATATTTACTACAGATATCGATCGCTTAACCTATTGTAGTTAATAAAGTAATATGTTTATAATTATATTTAGACAGACTTACATAAACACAAGTTTTCACCATATTTATCTCTCCCTCACACACATATACCAGTAATTTCTCAGTAGCAGCCACGTGGTTTTGTGCCAGGTTGATGGCAATAGGCTTGCTCACTACATCACACCCATACATAGGTACTTACATAAATATTCCACATCTTAGTTGCATTAGCAAGTTAATATAATATTGTAATTTAATTTTTTTTTTCCTGTGCTTGTCTTACTAGATACATACTGCTAAATGTTCAAACCATAGGCGAGGACGCTGGCACCCTAAACACAAGTTAAATCTTACATTGGATGCCAGAGCTCATCGAAAACACTCTTTTCCCTAGTTGTAACGCTGCATTGTGCTTAGATAAGTGTTTCTTGTACAATTATTGCAGGCTTTGGTTATAACAAGTATGCAGTATAATCAAAGATCGAAGGCAATAAAATATATATCTTTTTATAAACCCTCAACCCCTTCGAAACCTTTCAGTAAACCCTTGGTGTCAATTGGGCATTCTGTACATCAAACTACACTGCGCAAAAATGATAGTTGGGAAACGACTGTGTTTTTTTGATGTGAAAAATCACGGGTTACAGTAGCACTCAAATCATAATGCTGATGGATGCGTTGTATGGGTACGGGTCATGGAGATGTTTAAAATTATAATATTTTAGTTGTATTAAAAAAACGTGAAAAAGTGGGTTTCTCCTTTCAACATGACTGCAATGATGAGAAAACAAATACGCAATACGGTTTGGTTAAGGGTGTTTTTACACCCGTTACCGACCGAAAACGCAGGAGACAATCATGAAATTATATGGCATAGACGTTCAATAAGATTTTTTTTTCGCTAATATCCCTTTTTTTTTCGGATGGGAAATCATCAAATGACTCCTCCCGCTGTGGGCGGAGCGGAAGGGAGTGTGCAGACTTTTACTGACTAAAAACCATCCATGTTCCTTCTTTTGCCCTTTATGTTCCAGGGCCAAGGTATCTCTTTCGAACAGTCCCGCAGCCCGGTTCGTTAATATCCCTCAAATACGAGTATCAAGGGCATGTGGAATTGGTTCTTGCTAATTGGATAAGTGAGGGTCAACATCGGGTAGAAAATATTAGCGCTACTAAAATCAAAATCAAAATCAAAGCATTTATTTCAAGTAGGCCCGTTACAGGCACTTTTGAACTGTCGAAACAAAGACAACAATGAAATTTAGCTACAGTCCCAGTCACAAGGCATAAAAACTGTGAAAGTACTGTAGTTGCCCATTCCCTAACGTAGATCTCTATGGAGAAGAACGGGCAAGAAACTCCATGGACACTCTTTTAAATCAGAATATTTTTACAAAACCTTGGTTACATCATTCATGTTTAGATGGTACATTATGTGAGAGCGATGTAGCAAGATGTGCACGTTAAAAGTGTCCATAGTAAAAACAAGGAAAAGAACAATTCAAAAAATAAAATAATTAATTCAAATAAGCCGTGGCAACCAAGAGATGACCAGTCACAACTGACAGCGCCCGTTCACGAACATGACGCATGTATCAGCACCATTCAACTCAACCATTTTGAAGGGAACTAACTGATCCGACACACGCGCCACCATCAGCGAGACATTTGAGTGAGCATGACATACACTTAACCGCCAGGGCAAATTCAAGTCAAAAAAAAAAAAAAAAAATGACGTAGGTTTCCAACGAAGGATAGCTTTCTATTACATAGTACTCACATAATATGGGCTATGCGGCTATATAATACCAAAAGAAATTGAATCTATACAATGCAAAGATAGTTGTACAATCTTCAGCAGCTCCAACAATACCATTTAATGCTATCCATTAATCAGTTTATGCGCCCCTGTCCATGTGGAGCAGGACCGGCATTGAGCCAAGCATTTTTATCAGAGATATAATCGTCCAACTTGTAATATGCTTGCTTACATAGTGTGCGTTTAATGCATGATTTAAATTTCGTCTCATTCAGTTCAAGAATACTTTGTGGAATTTTATTATAGCATCTTAAACAGTACCCCATGAAAGATGAGTCTACTTTAGCGAGTCTGAAGCCCGGCTGAACTAATTGGTCTCTAGTTCTCGTACTGTAATTGTGTCTGTCACCTCTTTTATTAAAAAGATGTAGATTTTTTCTAACGTACATTATGTTTTCGTAGATGTATTGACAATGTACCGTCATGATTTTGATTTCCTTAAACAGTTCCCTTAGAGAATCGCGCCTACGAAGATTATATATGGCTCTGATGGCTCTTTTTTGCAGAATAAATATAGACTCAATGTCTGCAGCCCGTCCCCATAACAAAATGCCATAAGACATTATACTATGAAAATAACTAAAATAGACCAGTCTAGCGGTATCTACATCAGAAAATTGACGGATTTTTCTAACAGCATATGCTGCTGAACTTAGGCGCCCCGCAAGAGATTTCAAATGAGAACCCCATTGTAGCCTTGAATCAAGCGTAAGCCCCAGGAAAACGGTTTTATCTACGAATTCAAGTTTCTCTTTATTCAATACTATATCACACTCGTTACTTTTAACATTTGGTAAAGCAAATCTTATGCATTTCGTTTTTTTTTCATTTAATACTAAATTGTTTGCTGTGAACCAATTATGGACCTGAAGTAGGGCATTATTTACGTCATCTAGATTTTGGGCCCGTCTATTTATCTTAAAAATTAGAGAAGTGTCATCAGCAAATAACACCATATTTTGAGGTTGGTTTTTCAATAAATAGGGTAGATCGTTTATATATACTAGAAAGAGGAAAGGACCCAATATTGAGCCTTGCGGAACCCCCATTTTTACTTTTAAACCCTGTGAATTAACACCATTTATTTGAACATATTGTTGTCTATCACTTAAATAAGATTTTACCAAACTAAGTGCAAGTTTACCTAGTCCGTAATGCTCAAGTTTCAAAAGCAATGTGTCGTGATTTACGCAATCAAATGCTTTGGAGAGGTCACAAAATATTCCTATTGCGTCTTGGGATGCTTCCCACGCAGAAAATATGTGCTTTAATAAGGTTACACCGGCGTCAGTTGTACAACGTCCCTTAGTGAAACCAAACTGTTGGTCGTGTAAGATTCTGTTGGTGTTAAAATGATTGAGCATTTGATTAAGCATTACTTTTTCAAACACCTTGCTAAAAACTGGCAACACAGATACAGGTCTATAATTATTAGTATCTTTACTATCCCCGGATTTGAAAAGAGGTATGACTTTACTGTATTTCATTAAATCAGGGAAAACTCCTTGGTCTACACACAAATTAAAAATTAAAGCTAAGTATGGTGCTACAGTCTCAACTATGGATGTACAAACTTTGATAGACATTCCCCAAAGATCTTCGGTCAGTTTGACTTTTATTTGCCGGAAAGCTTTAATAACTATCATAGGGTTTATATGTTTAAATTTAAATTCAGCCGGGCAGCCAGACACATTCGCCTTTAATAAACCAATTGCTACTTCAGGAGAGGAATTAAGAGACATATTTTGGTGGAATAATTTTAAGGTGTTCTGCTGAGGCCCTTTTTTACTAACTAATTGAGTGCAAGAAGATACCTTGTTGTTGATAGGTTTAACAATATTGTTAAAGGTACCTTCTTTTGTCTCACTACCTAGTTTAAATTAATATTAATATCTGGAGTGAGCCCCGAGACTTCACTACCAGTGGATTCTACTTGAGAATCATCTATAATTACGCATGGATCCTCCGATTTACAGTTATTATAAAAATGTTTATTAGTATGATTACTAATAGTCGCGGTGTTAATAATATAACTAAACTTAGACATACTATTTATGTCTGTGTGAATATTATAAGCTAATAGCCTAGCTATTTTGTGTCTACATCTAATAGGTAGATACACCTTACCTCGTGTCGACTTAAGTTTATCAACAATAGTGTTGATATCCAGATATATAAGTCTGTCACTATAGTGACCTACTAAGAAATGTACATGCTTATTTAACATATGTATATAATTGTTTTTTCTACTACTTAAATTTTTAAAATATGGAAAAGCACACAATATGATCTTACTACAGCTTAACTTTAACAACTCTGATACATAGTCGGTGATGTCTTCCTTTTTAATATTTGAACTATTTCCAACACATATAGTAATGGTGGTATTAGGATTACAAACATTATTTATTACCGAAGCCATGACCTGTTTGTACTCTAGCTGCAAGTATCTTTTTCTTTCCGACCTATAACCGTGTATCTTAGAGATGAGTTTAATGACCTACGGTTTGATAGGTGCAATGAATTGGACAGCGCTCTGCCCTGTGACTTCACTCGCGTTTACTTGCACTGCACACTAAGCCGTTGTCCATATTCATATCCTAGAACAATCGTGAGAAATGATTGGAATCAGGTAAAAACTTTACTGTATTAAATGTCAGAAGTACATACATGGTATTACTTTTAATGTTTAAGGGCTTTTTATAAAGGAGATTAAAATTACCTTCCTCGATTCTGTGCTTCGGTTTGTGAGTCAGGCACCCAGCCGACGATGAACCGGATGAACTATTTGTCTGCCACACAGAAATGACCGCTGAAATGAATCCTGACCATTGGTTGCCACGTTGTTGTTTCATTCATTTATTGTTGCAAATTGTCAGCGTCTGTCCAGCGGGCATAGTTCACCGCCTGCTCAAAATTTACATGACACCATGCCGCGGTATGTCTTTCGAACAGTCCCGCAGCCCTGGCAGGAGGTAATTGCCAAGCCTGAAATTCCAGTAATGTGTTACAGTTAATATTGACTTGGCTTATAATGTAAACGTTTGATCCGGAGCAGGCCAGCCGAGCAGGCAACTTTCTCGGAATTCGCGAGATTTGATAAGATTGCACGAAACATGCCTGTTTGTTCGTCCGAGATAATGTTCTTTGTTCTTCGTGCCGGCGAATAGTTCTGTGATTACTGGTGATAACGAATATGTTTTAAATTCTTCAGTTGAAACGTAACATAATCAGCGTATAATGTTTCTAGTTCCGGTTTTTTGGCCCGGACTCGTCTCCGCTTTGGTCCACCTACCGGCTCACCGTTCACAGTACACCGCTCACAGCACACCATTCACCACACGCCGCGGCGCCGCTCATGTCTCTTCTCGTCTCTGCTGGCCTAACCAATTACGAAACATCTCCTCTACTCTCTGCTCAACCGTTTGCGGAGACGAGAAGTGTAAATAACGAAATTCTATTGGTAGTTAACAACAATTCTCCTCTCCTCTCCTCTCGTCTCTTCTCCGCTTCGGTGGAGTCTGGCGGGCAGGCCTCCTGTCTGTTGGGCCACCCACTTATTTTTCTTCTGACACTGACCCAGAAAGTTTGAATTATTATTACGAATTATTGTCATTCGTATTGTCACGAAAATGAATAAAACGTGTTGCGCCGACCGCAAATAGTGTGGGACAAGGGCAGGGAGATGATGACGATGATGATGATGATGATGATGATTGTTACGAAAATAAATATCAATATCTATAATTTTGACAGGCTTGTCAGCAAAGGAACAATTAAACATTGCTACGAGCTTAGAGATCAGTTTGATTTGGACAGAGATGCAACGGTGGAGGTAAAATACCTGTAAAAGACAAATACTATTTTATTTTATAATATTTATTTATTTAAACTTCATGTACAATAGTGGTACATACGCGGACTTAATGCCACAAGGTATTCTCTACAAGTCAACCTTTGGGTCAAATAGGACAGCATTGTGGTAGAGTACAAAAAAATTAATAATAAAATTACCATTTTGTTGACATAAATTGATACACATAAATGGGAACATACTAATACATTATATGTATACAGATAAAATAAACTAAAATATATTATAATACATACATATAGTCCGAAATACGAGAAACCTTATAATAATTAATGACTCTAGTAAGGACTTGACCGTAAGCAATTTAGTCTCTTTAAATAGAACTTCCGAACTGCTCTTTTGGAAGCCATTTTGCTTTCAGATTTTTTAATGCCAAGAGGTAGCGCGTTCCAGAGCTTTATAGTTGAGACAGCGTAAGAAGAAGACATAAAACCAGTACGGTGAGAGGGAATTTGAAGGAGTAGGTTTTTGGAAGCTCGAAGGTTACGACTGTGAGAACTGCCCAATACTGTTTTTTTTATATTATTCATACATGTAAGTATTTATGAAATTACTAACAATAAAATCATAGCACAAGATGAGTACACCAATAGGACAGCATGTTGCATATCCAGTAGATGGCGTAAATCGTAGCTCGTAGCAGGAACCTACGAAAAACTGCGTAGCGACAGATTAGAACGTCGAATGCAGAAAAGTTAGCTTGATGCTTTATCAGTTTGGCACTCCTTTCCTACGTGTTATACCTACTACATTACTACTACTACTAATTCATTCTTCAAATCTGTTCGTTTCACGCGTGGCCTAAATGTTGAACCACATCTATCAGCACGTAATCGTATTTTTCCATGCGCCTATCCTTTTCTGTCGCTAATAACCGTCATTTGTCAGAGCGCATCTTCGCGCGTCGATGCTACGGCGCGGCGTGCTATAGCACTCCCGCTCTCACGTGTAAATGATTATTTAATTAACATTTTCCTATTTATGTGTATATGTAGAGACAGGCTGTCTTGTAATTTATATTATTCGATTTATTGCTCCAAATAATTACCGGACTATTTGCATTTTAAGCGGCTAATACACACAGATATATGTATAACACACAGACAGACACACACACACACACAGATATATACATCACAGATGTATTCCTCGAAGCAGTAGACAGAGGTTTATGGCACTCCCACATTTCGCCAATTAATGTTGAAGTATGGTGGTTTAGGAGGGTGAGTCCATTGCCACCGACCAACCAAAAATTCAGACTACGGACTATTAAATTTAAATTCCTTAAGTACAGAAAATTGATATTGCAATATTTGCAATTGCTACTTAAATATTACTTAAGTACTAAGAATTTGCCTGTGGACGGTGAGTAATCGGCTAGCTCGCCGTCCGTCCGTCTTATGACGACAGGCCGTGTCGACGGCGCGTTCGTGTTCAACGCGCGCCTCAAAGAGATGCCTGCCAGGGCTGCGGGACTGTTCGAAAAAGATACCGCGGCAAAAGAAGGAACATGGATGGGTTTTAGTCAGTAAGTAAAAGTCTGACACTCCCTTCCGCTCCGCCCAGAGCGGGAGGAGTAATTTGACGATTTAATTTCCCATCCCAAAAAAAAATAGTACTAAGAATTTATTTAATTGCAGTATTAATTTTGAAGTCTTTATTACGTTCTGTTCAGATTTCTTGTTTGATAGATAGTTATCTACACTAGGTAGATAGAGCTCTACACTAGGCAGTGTAGACCTGAGCATCAATCAAACAAAACATTTCGAACAGCATAATATGAAATTAGTAAATTCAAGTTGCAAGTAGGTATTAGAATACAAATACAACCGCTTCATTCAGAGAAAAATACGTCATTTACTTGGAAAAAGCCATTCACCGTCGTAATATGATAATGATTTAAATTAAATGACATAATAATATGTAGTAACGTGTTTTTACATCACGTTAGTTTATTCAATACGTTTGATGATTCATACTTTGTGTAACTAGAAGTATGATTATTAACATAACTTGTATAATAGTTACATTACAAAACAACTATAGTGTCAAGAGTACTGGGTATTGCTATACTTTTTTTTACTTTTAGGGTTCCATAATCAAATGGTAATAAACAGATTTTGTGTTATGGATTCGTCCTGTCCGTCTGTCTGTTCGTATGTCACAGCCATTTTACTCTGAGACTTTTGGCATCACACAGTTGAGTAATTTGGAAAATGGGTGTTTTGTAAGAAACACTACAAAAGTGATGCGAATCTATGAAAATTAAAAGGGTAAGGACAAGATGTTGAAAAACAAAAAATTCAAATATCCCCCTGAATTTGATCTGCCGTTTTTTTGCAGATAGGAAACCTAGCATTAATTTCATCACAACTGTGTTATGACAAGTTTCAGAACAGTCAACCTTATATTTACTTAAAATTTTATGTGACATTAAGGGTTCAAACTTAGCGAGCTTGCAATTTAGTGGGAATTGTTGTCGAACTGGCGAAGCAATGATGACTTGAGGAGATCGACTAATACCTACATGAACTTGAGAAATTATATCTGTGAGCTGATTGTTTTCATACGAGAATAATGGATACTAGAGTTATACACAAGTAACTTACGATCTTTTCTTCCATCGGATCTTGGTATTTTTATTGTGGAGGCATCGACATAATTATACGACACCCATCAATTTAATTATCGGCTCGCAAAATCCTGCGTCGCGTAAATCGCGAAATCCGCCCCTGGGTCTACTGCCCCCAACTTATACTAGTTTCGCAGATTACTCTGCAATCAGCGAAATTAGGATAAGTTGGGCAGTAGCCCCAGGGGCGGATTTCCCTATAGGCCGAGTAGGCCCGAGCCTAGGGCGGCAAAGGCTATTGCCCATTTTTGGCCAAAGAGTGCACACGCAAAAGATTTCTGTAAAAAAAAACGTCATAATTAAATATCAGTTTTCAACATAAGCATGCTATCAACAAAGTTGGTTATGTTTTTGCGTAATTAATAAGTTTTGAAATCATTCTATTAAAGGACCAACAAAACTGACAGGTAAGAGTTGCCATTTTAAAACTAGAAGCCAATTAAATCGATAATCGATAAGACTTTTAGTTAAGTGACAGGAATCGATTCAAAAACAGACTTTGTTTCTGACATACCTACATATTATTTTCAAAAAACCAGATGGTGGGATATACTTTGTTAATAGTTACAGAATATACGCGCACAACATGACATTACCAGCAAGTGAAATCAATTTAATATTTTTTTTAATCAATATCGATTGGGAATCGATTTTTATTTAATTGCACTGGCAAGCTCTCCCTGATTTAAAAAGTAATTGTCAAGTAGGCTGTTGTTTGTCATTGTTGTCAAACAACGTACAACGTACTTAGGGTGGGCACGGCATCAAAGTAATATTGATGCACCTGCTCAATTCTTGGATGAGGTTTTAATAGTTTATGATACCAATGACGATTAATGTACCTATAAACTATTAAAACCTCACCACCAATCATTTATGTAAAATTAAAATGTAATGTTTAAAAAAATTTAAAAAACCTTTTTCTAGAATTTACGAAGTTTTATTTAACCGAATCTTATTTTTTTTAAATATTGATATTTTTTATAACATTTAACACATAATTTCATAAGTGTGCACCAATGGCCAAAATCACTATGGAACTTGGGCATGTCCCTTTAGGGGGCGGCAAATTTGTTTTTTTTTTTAGTAGTTGCCCACGCACCTACGTGCAAGACAATTTGTGAATCACGATTCATTGTTACTCACAAATAGACATGGTAAGAATCAGTATCTGAAATACTGATTGAGATAATTAAATCATTAACTGACTATCTTTTTTTTTTCATTTTAATTTAAGTAATTTCAAATGTTTATTTAATTTTTCATGCTTTTTAGCACATAGGGCGGCAATCTTTCGTAGGCAGGCTAGGGCAGCCAATGTATCAAATCCGCCCCTGAGTAGCCCACACAGGTACACATTTACTTTTATTTAGGTACAAATTAACATTTATTTGTGTTCTAAATTCAAAAATATTTGAAATTCTATTTTTCATATTAGGCTGCTTAGCGGCATCATACCTTTGCTTTTTCTTCGACCTGGCGAAAGCACAGCAGTTCTTGGTTTCATAACAGCTCTCGCCTGCAGTTCCGCCTCGAATGCAATAACAAAGTTTCCCCACTTATGTCAAAATGTACTATTTTTAAATGATCATGTTTCTTTATGATATGTACATATTCTATTTTAAACAAAATTTAAATATTCAAAAAATACTACGGCAAGTGTGGCAGATAAAAGGGGAGGCTGATATGATTTACGCCGTTAATGCGCATCTTTGCAGAGATTTAAAAAAAATATATTAATTAAATATCTTTTTTAACAAACAAGCTTTCTGAAAAAGATATCTGCTTCAATATTGAGTTTTTGCAAGATTCCTCCCGGACAAACATACATTGCAAGTTAAATAAACGCTCGTAAAAACAATCACAGCGAGCGCGCTGTAGGAATTGAAGCAATTTGTATACTCAGTTCGGATATTTGGACTTAGTATATGTGTATAGTTATCTGTGGATTTTTTTATTTCCGCACTAGTTGAGATAAATGAAAAAAAAACCACGAGTGTGAAATACATTGCATTCAACATGCAATGTATTTCACACTCGTGGATATTTTTCTAAAAAACCTAATCATAGTGCAATTAAGAGCCAGTTTTCGAGGAAGTGTATCGAAATAGCACATTTGGCACAAGTGTGGGGAAACTTTGTCATTACAGTCGAGGCGGAATTATGGAGCCGAGAACTGCATAACTTATTTTCATGAACATTAATGTTCAATCAAAAGAAAGAATCTTTGCTGTTTTGTTAACTTTTCCATTCGTTACCATTTACATCAAGCGATTTTGAGTCTTATGACTATACATTAAAGGCGAAACCTACTTTAATAACGAAACAACTTCAATAAAAACTTTGCCAAGCTAGATTCGAATCTATTTTAGGCTTGTTTAAGGTTTATGGTGCTAAAAATATGGAATGTCTATCACATTCGTGTGGCATTGGTGTCGAGGTCAATGGAGTACTGTAGTAGATAAAATTATTGACTTAAGTCAATGTCAAGTTTGGGCTTTGCTTGCATTGTGTTGGTTTCAGTGTAAGCACATTTGTGTTCAAAGGATTTTTGTCTGTTTTTTCAGACCTTTATTCATGCTGTAAATTCGGTTACGTTATCGATCAACCGTATAACGGAAATCTATTTTAAAAGTTAAAAGGTTTTGCTACATGCCAATTTTGTGATTTTTTATGGAAGTCTCTTTTCCCCGTTTCTTTAACACTCTCAAGACAGCTACATTCCTTGATCAGTTCGCTTTTCACGAGGATAAATTTCCAAATTAACAACTAATTTGGACTTATGAATACTGACATAGTATCTCATAAATACGAATTTTTACTCTACACAGTGCTCTTTAGAAATTACTACCGTCCTGCTGATTTGCCTATCTCTACTTCACCTAGAGCCTCTCCAAATTCTAGTGGATTCTTATAATCATCATCATCTTCCCGCCCTTGTCCCAAGTTATTTAAGGTGGGACACGCGTTCTCTTATCTTCTTATATTTTCTCCCGTCACGCTATTATTCATTCCCTTTTGTTACAAAAAGCTTCACACAACCAATCTGTATGTATTTTATTTAGCCTTTCTTGTCTTTTTCATCCATCAACGTATCAACATTTATATTCATCACACTGTTAGTCACATGCGTTATGCGTTTAATGCGTCCTCATCATGTGTATAGGCAAAGTAGGGTGGTAAAGAACCTTCTGGGCTCTTCTTAGAATTATATCTATTCGTGTAATTGCAGAGGAGAAATAAACTCACCTCATTCAGCTCTATTCAAAGAGCTTCGCAAAAACATGTTCTCACTATTCAGACATCGTAATGTTTGCGGTTTTCTCATGTATTTTATTATTTACTAATCAATAATAGGTACTAGTTAAGTATAGGTTGGATTCGATCGCGTGATGCATTTGCCATTCATATGCCTGGAATTTCATTGAAACATTTATTATATATTTCAATATCGTTTGTTGGCGTTGAATAAAATATTTATTAATAAATAAAATAAATATTCCCTGTTTCAGCCTGGCGTCTGGGTTTGTGCCCGGTTGATGACATACATACCGGTTGATGGCTTGATAGATATTAGATATTGTAGATAAAATATATTATATTGTAGGTAGGTACACCAAAATAGATACACAACTATTTACCTACATGTTTACATGGGACTTAAACTGGTGGGGTGGTAAAATGCGGGTGTTACTGTGGGTACTCCACCTCTGCCCAATTTTTTGGGGAATCAGGATTTGTGTAGGTTTTAGGTATGTGGCCATATCTTAGAATTGATCACTTCGTGATGTGTACGATCGATGAAATGGTGGTACCTATTTCATGATATGGCCAGCGCTAAAACTGACCATATCGTGCAAACGTCAGCGTTTGATGATAATTGGGCTCGTGGCAAAATAATAACAGCCGCTCAGATCGATCTTTAGGTTAAGCCGTGCTTGCCTAGGTTGGTCCGACCACCCATTACATACCGAGTTTCCTCCGTGCCCCGGAAAGCACGTTAAGCCGTTGGTCTCGGCTGTCATTTGTAAATCTTTTACAGTCGTTACAGGTAGTAAGTGCCCCAAAAAGTCTGACAACCAGTCTTACCAAGGGGTATCGTATTACCCAGTACTAACTGGGTTGTGGAGGTCAGATAGGCAGTCGCTCCATGTAAAATACTGGTATACAGCTGCATCCGGTTAGACTGGAAGGCGACCCCAACAGAGTTGGGAAAAAGCTAGGCAGATGATGTCAGCGTTTGATGATAATTTAATACGTCAATCCACGTTTGGCCATAATAATGTTATTAAATTTTTTGACGATGCGCTCGTTCTTAGAGTGAATTTCATAAAAATCACGTAGCTTGGTGTTGTATCGATATTTCACTACATTTTTTTCTTCCATTAGCATATTTTTATTCACTTTTATAGCAGAATAACTATTTTCCGCCGCACCTTGGATCTAAAATAGCGTTTCGAAGACTTAGATATTCTGAGGTTTAAGTATCGTTTTTCGGGCTTGAAATTGGTATACACGTGTTAGATACGGTACTTACCAAAGTCTAGTCCTATGCAAAAATCGAACCCACGCTCTCACGGTTACAATTCCTACAGCCACTAGACTATGACACTGATCTAAAAATACTTATGAATAACAAAACGATATTTGCTTCTCCTAATAAATGCTAGTGATTTAATTAAAGTAAACATGTCTATTATAGTGAATACAGTATCAGCAGAGTGAGTCAACGTTAGCTTTGATAATAAGGCTCAATTTACATTGCACCTGAATGGAATGGACGCAAATTTTTATAACGAAATCTTACAAAGCATATTGAACTTTATGTTAATTGTGTAATGTACAGACTAGATGCAAAAACAAGCCGCGCGACTTCCGGAGAATCCTCGCGCATTCTCGAGAATTCTCTCAGTTAGTAGCTGCTCTCTTTTCTAGTTATTACACAATTAATAGTAAAGTATAGTAGGTATGCTTTGTAAGATTTCGTAACAAAATTTTATTTTTGTTCCATTCCGGTGCAATGTAAATTGAGCCTTAGGCCTTAACTGTGACAATAAAGGCTACTTCCTACCTCGTGATAAAACCTTTGTTTAGCTTCGTTAGTTCCTCGGTAATTCTCGGAATTAGTCTGATAAGTTAGCCTTTGTACAAACTGTGACATGCACCTAAGCTTAGGTTGTTGAGATTGTAAGTTACGACAACCACCTGCCGAGTTATAAACATGTAAATACCGCGGGTTTGTCCAAATTTCAAAAGTAATGACAGTAATTCAACTCAAATAGTATACTGTTTGAGTTGAATTACTGTCATTACAATGCGTTTCAAATAAAAACCGGCCAAGTGCGAGTCGGACTCGCGCACGAAGGGTTCCGTACCATTATCTATAAAAACGGCAAAAAAATCATATCTGTTGTATGGGAGGCCCCCTAAATATTTTTTTTAATTTTTAGTATTTGTTGTTATAGCGGCAATGGTAATACATCATTTGTGAAAATTTCAGTTTTCTAGCTATCACGGTTTATGAGATACAACCTGGAGACATACAGACAGACAGACAGCGAAGTCTTAGTAATAGGGTCCCGTTTTACGCTTTGGGTACGAAACCCTAAAAATAGGACAGACCTGGCGCCATATTGTGACGTCATTCCTGCAAAAAACAACAATACCTGTTCACTGTTCAACGTTTAATCCATCACAGGATTGGCCGTATACACGATTCCAGTTGAGCTGGATTGAAAATAAAACCTCCAAACCAATCCACTTACTTACTGGAGTGGATCTCTCACTGGATACAGTGCTATCCAGCGACGGTTTAGATTACTTTAGCTGCAATACACATCCAGGCTGGATGGATCACTGTACAGGTCACAGGAAAAATGTGAACCGGGTATTAGTAGGGTCAGCAAAATTGCTTTAGCAATACAAAAACGATTTTACATTGCCTCAAACTATGCAAAGCCTGGGCACCAATGCAGAGCCAGGGTTTACTATTACAAAAAAAAAAACACATTCGCCATAAACCAGTCGTTCCTAAGATGGCGTTTGATTCAAAACTTCCACGCTCTTAAATTGACAATAATAATTTGAGGATAACAATAATAAGCCAATAAACATTTATTATGCGTTTTTTTTGCAAGCCGATATTTGGCACGTGTCAGTTGACAGATCGAGGTCATTGACGTCCCTATTCATATTGTAAACACATTGTAGGTATACCCACATTGCCCACGCCATCACCATCACAGTCTTTTCGCTTTGTTTTTTTTTTTTATCCTTGTTAAAGCGAATTCATTTTGAGAACATAACAACACGCCATACACACACACACACGAGGTAACGAAAAATCAATGTCTGATGATTATGGAATTTTCCTTAGCGTCTATTATTTTCAAGTGCGATGGTGTGAAATTGTAGGTACAACCAATAGTCAACTCAAAAATACGACGTTAGGCGTTACCTTACGTAGCTAAAGGGATAAATCCATCATCAAAATGGAACCTTCATGGTATGTTGTGAGTGACAGACATGTTTGTTTTGGTATAGCGTGCCGTAAATTATTTAACAATAATAAACACCCCTTACAACTTTCAATTAAAAAAAGAAAGCCACAATGGATTTAGAAAAATAAACTGTAGAGCTTTGGAATAAGATTTAAAATACGTAAAATTGTTCAGAATTTTTAAGTAGCGCGCGAGTTGATGCATTCCAAAGAGGCATGATGCATTCCTTTCCTTTGCTCATAACATAAATCACTTTGAAAAAAAAATGTTGCATTCCTTTACAAGAGTGAACGTTAAGAGTTACATATTTCACGGTTTGTGAGGTCATGATGTTTTTAGTGAATGAGTTTTGGGAAAAAAGTTCATTGTTAATT
This sequence comes from Eurois occulta, assembly GCA_950022335.1. NCBI lineage: Eukaryota > Metazoa > Arthropoda > Insecta > Lepidoptera > Noctuidae > Eurois > Eurois occulta. The sequence continues at coordinate 2,300,103 of OX465498.1, forward strand.
TCACACTCGAGTTGAAACGATACGTGAAAGAGAAATGACGAGGACCTCGTAAAACAACTTCGTATTTCTTTTACTTATTTTTCTTGTGAAAAACTAATTACATTTTAAATAAAAAATATAAAGAAGGTACTACTCCCTTACTTTTTTTCTACATGTTTGGTTCCTGACTAAACTTAGATATATGTTTTAGTTTCTTAAACACACTTACTTATATGGTATTTTATTTCGTATCCGTTAACAGAAAAATACTATGTATTATCTATTTCAACGTCTAGTGCTCTATGAGTCTCGTCTCGAATACAAGTTAAATCTAGGCGATAACTAAGTACTATCAACTAACTATCAGCAGATATGAACATCGTAAATTCCATCACCTTTACTTGCCAATTTGCAAAATGAGCATTAAACCAAAAAGGTTACATTACCCGCAACGAGCGTTCCAGTGATCAAGGGAACACGATGTAGAGTTGCATCGGGTCAAGGCGAGTGGGCACTTGGCACATGTGCGAGTGCGTGTAAACAGAGCTTAGCATTGAGCTTTGACGGCTTTTGACGGTTTTAAATTAGGAAACATGTTAAAAAACCGGCCAAGTGTGAGTCGGACTCGCACGCTAAGGGTTCCGTACCATCGAACAATGTTTAACACAAACACACGTTTCTTGAATGGGGACTGTCTAGTTAGTGCCTTTAAACTTTATTTTTATTATTGGTTGTCAAAGCGGCCATAGTAATACACACTGAAAATTTTCACTCTGAAACTCGGGGTTCCCTATTACTAAAAAGGGAGCCAACGCGTTGGCACCCTTTGGGTACGGAACCCTAAAAAACTAATATCCTTGACATTCATTTTGTTTTCGTGTTTACTGAGAATGTTAACATTTTATTAATTTCTGACAGTTACCGACGGTTCCTCGGATTCGTAAGTAGGTAGTTACTAAGTTTCTAGAAGTCTTGGCTGGCTCTAACACAAATTGACCTAGATAAACACGTGTTTATTTTATTTGTTTCCATTATTAAGTCTCGCCCTTGACAGACCGGAATGGTTTACTTCAATTTTCCTCGAATATTGTAACGCTTATATTTCACATTTGACCTTTTGTAAAAGAGAATGCTCATCGAAGTATGGAATCCCGTACCATGCTGCATCAAAATCAAACCTTGTTTTTTATAGACTACACTGATCGTATTAACTCCTACAAAAATTATTTTTGAAAAAAAAACCCGCGTTTCAGAGTTATTTTATAAAATCGAAACTAACCTAAAAAGTAGGTCTATTTTTTCGACGCTACCAACGACGTATTTTAACACACATACATTACATTATTGCTCTAAAAACAGCGTAATACACTAATATTAGTAAGAATTACGAGTTAAAGTAACATCCACAGTATGCTTGACTGAAACTCGATTTTATTTTAGACCTTTACATTGCCAATAGTCAGTCAGTACAGTACAAATGTCAGATGCCACGTGCCACAGATAAGATAACTATAAACCATAGAGTATAGTAAGTGCTATAAACTAGTCGGGATTTAGGGATGTAATCGATAAATCAAAATCTTTAGGCTGAGAAAATCTATTTTGTTGCAAATAGCAATAAACCAAACTAAATCGATTTGGTGTACTGATCTTACTTAATTGTAATTAATTTTAGAGTCCGCTCGACAGACAAGGGTTTGTTCAATTGAAACGGAACGTCATTTATATTCAGTTGAAACGGAACGTCATATAAAGGGAGTAAAACAATATTCGTACTTTTAAACTCGAAAAGTATATTTCCAGTTCAAAAATCAAATCCCCGACGCGTAATGCCGTAAAAAAATATGAAACTAATTACTATAATATTTTGGTTTTGAGGCGCGAGACTTTTTGGTACCAACTTTGGTCATTGTCCTTTAGTTCCTGCAATGGACTTGCTGTGTATCTAGATACCTAGACTATTGTCCTTTCATTCAAAGTTAATTTACCGCTAGCTAGTTAAGTTGGCTAACCTGAGCCGTGAGGTTTGTGTAAAAAATATGTTCTACAGAATGTCTACAGGGAAATCATTCAAATCTAATCTCATGTTAGCCAACTTAACAGCTAGCTGTAAATTAACTGTGAAAGGACTATACCGTCCTACAGTACCTAGTAGCTGCATGTTTAGTTATATTTCTCAAATCTCAATGTAGGTAAGTAACTGTAAATCTAGTCATATTTTCCTTACTTATATTCAATTTTACATGAAATAAATAAATAAATAATAAATAAATACTTAAATAAATATTCCTGGACATTTCACACATCACCATCTAGTCCCAAGCTAAGCAACCTAATGCTTGTGTTATGGTAACTAGATGGCTGATAAACTACATATATACATTTTTTTTTGTAAATACATACATATTATAGATAGAAAAACACCCTGACCCGGAACAACTACTTGTAGGTCATACAAATATTTGTTCCGTACGGGAATCGAACCCGCGACATGCAGCGCAGCAGTCAATCGCTTGACCACTGCGCCAACCGTGTCGCAACAAACGAAATAGACTTCCAACAATTTTCTCAGAACTATCCTGTAAAGAGATAATTTTGACCCCGGACAAATATCCATTACAATATTCACAATTGACAACCAAATGCAAATGCATCGGTAACTTTCACCTACCACGCAACACTGTTGGGTAAATTCACATGTCCAACGTAAGATGACCTCTAAAGTACTACCGAATTGTCAACAATTTGTCTCTTTTCCTCCAACACGCGGATCACGGTATACTGGCCATTAACAAACATGGCGGCGCAATGGGTTTTTCCGATCGTCGCAATAAAATGTATTTGTTATTGACGACGTTAATCTTTGTGGTTAGTTATTGTGTGGAATACTTAAATGTTTGTCCTGATAATTTTGTGGTCAATTGCGCAGGTTCTAAGTATAACAATACCTATTGTCTTAAAAAAAATCAATTCTGTTCTGTTACAATTGGTTTTATAATAGGTATTGTATTGAGATTCTTCATACTCAAACATAGTCATGTATGTATTTGAACCTTAGTTTGAACCCAGAATCGAATAACTCTGTAACACTCTAGATGCGGCCCACAAAGTTTCATCGGCGGCCATACCTTACTCCCTGTAACCAGTAACGTACTTATTCGTAAAACCTAAACGTCTCTAAACAGATGGACCTATTTTAAAACAGAAACAAATTGTTACTAAGTGCCTGGTAGTGGTAGGGTTACCATCACCTATATTGACAATACCGGACAAAAACTTCATAACTCCGGACAATTGGTTGAAATTTATATTTTTCTTGAACACCACTAAATACAATATAAAATCATTTTTTATATTTTACATTTATAGTGATAGTGAGTGCTTGAAAGCGAGCTCGACCTTTTTTACACTGCTGTCGATAAAACTTGGGTTCATACTCATATCTTTATTTGCATTCCATAATGTGTGAAGATCTTACAATGGGCTTAGACGGTGTTGTCATGAAAGTAGTAAAAAAATCAGCATAAAATCTTTTGCACCCTCTGATTGGGGCGGGATTTAATCGGACTCTTTTTAAAACCCCGACCAGACGGTCCCCGGACGCCCTCCAAAGTAGGACAAATCCGGGGAAATTCGGACGGATGTCAACCCTAGGTACGCGTATAGGTACCTAACTAGTTGCCGATTATATTTAAATATCAAGGAAAATGTTAAGGCAATTGGACGAAAAATCTTTATTGTTCGTCAAAACAATTCAATTTTGAACATAATTTTCCTCCTTGTATCAGTCTAATAGTGTGTATATCATTTTAGGTCTAATTAATGTCCACCTATATTGTGTTTAATTACCTATGACACGCCAAAAATAATTAGGATAAATGTCAAAGGATTCCATAGGGGAAATATTGTTAATTAATCATTGTTTTCAGGGACTTGTGAAGTTCCCACTAATGGCAATTTACCACACAATGTTTTGACGGTGACCTGTAAACAGTGAGAATACCTGACTACGTACTACTACTAGGTACTAGGTACCAGGGCTCGGAAACTGATTGAATTTCTTACGGTCCAAACCGAAATCGATTTAGGTTAAAGGTTGCACTTTACCGGTTTTTACCGGTTTATGCGGATAAACGGTTTTTTATGAATTTTTGTTTTGGTAGTAAACATTAACCGGTTAAAATCAAGTTGATAGGGTCTAGGTGCAACTAAGCAAGTCGAACTCCGGTTGTATTTGACTACCTCAGATCAAGTAACCGGTAACCTTTATTATATTTATCGGTATTTAATCGAAATTAACCGCTTTTTTTAAACCGGTTCCGAGCCCTGCTAGGTACTAGTAGTAATTTTTGTAACCTAACCCTATTCTCATCTTCTTCCTCAAGGAATTTCCCATCCTCACAATTATACGGGTCGGAACCCCTGTTCTAGTTCTGCAGTTTTCACGGAAAAGTGGTTTGTTTTGCGTAAGAAATTAAGAATGTCTAAGGTTCTACATGGCAGGAGGCATCACAACGCTTTATCATATTGTGAACATAATTAGTTTTGTAGGTACCCTGCCTATCAGGTGTAGGTAACTCGTCATCATCATCATCGGCAGCCTTGTTCCACCCACTGCTCACTACAGGCATGCTCCCCTGGTCTGCGCGAGTCTCAACCATTCTGAATGTTATCCACTCATCTGGCTGTTGGTACGTAAACACTTCTACCATCTTTCGGCAACCATTCAGTGAGCGCTTTACTCCACCTGCCATCATTACGTCTTGCTAAGGGACCTGCCCCGTTTAATTTGTGTACCTACCTTTTTCTCTTCTTCACGGGGGGAGACCTTCAACTGAAAATTTTATTCACGGCATAAGCCCTGTATCAATAATTTTCTTTTACAACCTATTTGTTACCGGTTCCATCCCGCGGCGACTTTGGATCGCCTTGCATCAGATTCAAGGTGACACGCAAATCGTATGTTTTGCACTTAACTATGACTTTACGACCGCACCGAGGACGTTTCTATAGTAAAATGTTTATGATTATGTGGTGACCATGGAGTTGATGGACATTTCGCTATGTGGTATTTTTTAGGTCACTCAAGGTAGTTTACCCCACATGTTTAACAAGTAAGTCCTTATATTTGAGGATAGATTTTATAATGACTGAATTTTGAATTGAAATATAGTTAACTAGCACTTCGCCTGCGACTTCGTCCGCAAACATTGCGATAGTTCGACTAATATGCATGATATAAATATAATTTATAGCATAAAGCGCTCACGAATAATGTAGCTTTCTGCCAGTGAAAGAATTTTTAGAATTGGATCATTAGTTCCGGTTGATTACCCCCTACATACAAATTTTACTTCTTTATAGTATTATAGGTATTCGTATAGATAAATAATAAATTGGTATAGGTAGGTATATGATTCGAAAATAAATGACTGGAAAACCTAAGTCTATTCAAATGACGTGTTTTAACATTCCTAATTAATACAAGGATACCTACTTACTACTTAATATTTATTCTCAAAAATTGCATGATTTGGCGAACATTTTAAAATCGGGAAAACCAGAAAATTTACAGTCACCCTACCGCTTTGACCTCTGCCCTGCTTCTACTTATTAAATATGTTGACTATAACCAATTGTAGGTATCGTTACAGTCTTTAGTACTTACATACACGTGGACTCGCCTACATACTCGTACATGTCATGTCTAAGTAGGTTGGTACTTAATTCTGAACTATCGAAGCGATAATAATAATTTTATAACTAGACACCGTTTTATTACCGCAGACAGATGTGTTGTCGAGGAGTTTGTTCCGCGACTTTGTAGCATAATAATAAATTATTCGATTCTTAAAATCTGTACAAATAAATAAAAATGTGTCTGTTTGCAATTTCAAAGTATCAGCTTTTTACTGAATGCATATGAAAGTATGTACGGGACGGGACTTATTACAAAAATATTTTTTTAAATTTTATGTCTGTCTGTCTGTTTGGTCGGCTAACCTCCGAAACGGCATACATAGGGATATAGGGACAGAGAAAGCGACTTTGTTTTAAGTATACTATGTAGTGATTAGCGCACGTGTAGTTTCGAGCAAATAGGTACCTATCTATTCGCGCAAGTGTACTGGTACCTCGCCGACGTTTGACAGAAGTGATTTACTTTTTCAGAGAATCTAGAGAGATAAGAGTACCTGTAATTGAGCTAAGTTCGGAGACATCATTTAACCAACAGTACTTAATACTTATAATAAAACAATTCCAATTTCTTCAAACAACTGCGTAAGTTCAAGTAATGATGCCTCAAAACGTGTTGAACCATTCACACTTTCTATAATTAGTTAGTGGCATGTGGAATAATTAATGGCTTGAAGATTATATGCGTACAGGCAGGCAGGCAGGAGCCCTCAGTACGTGACGAGTGGCACCTGTCGCGCATTACGTAAACTTCATTTCCTACTGTTGCCATGTCTAGGAGATAAAATATTACACATTAGACATGACATACTGTATGTATTGTTTAAAGGCGTATCCACAAGTATAATACATTGTAGTAGTGTACAGTACAACCATATTTTGACAGTTATACACAAGCGTGTGTATAATAACAAGCGTTGTGTATAACTGTATTTTTCTTCTTAGCGTATTGATGGCAAAAAGTTCAAATGTGTTTAGCTCAAAACTAAGCCACGCGAACCCCGATCACTGGTGCAGTAAGTAGATCATCACAAGCGCAGGTGATTGGGCATGCTACTGAAGAATTCCCAGCACTTAGCACAAAACGTGAATCGAACCTAAGATCTGTAGCGCTTGCGACCGCTACCTTACCAAAAGTGCAGAAATCAGGGTTTACCTAAGTCTAGATGACATGAGTGTATGAGAGATGAACTACATAATATACGTAACGGTTTAGTTCTGTTGATGTAAACTGCCCCGTGGCGCGGGGTCCTCCGTTCGATAACCGGGGCAGGGCAAATTGCTATTAGTTTATCACAGTAGCAATTTCTCTCAGATATTTCTAGTGATTTCCCGAAGTTTGGAAGTTGGTTGTATAAAACGTCTGGGCCTCGACTCGATATGCAAGTTAAGCGTTCCTAAGCCCTCGTTCTAATCTCTCTCCGGTCGTGCCGGATAGCCGTCCCATCGGACCATGAGAGTGATGGAAGAGTGGGGAGTGGGGAGTGGGGAGTGCACCTGTTTTTCCTTGTGCACTACATATCTCTTGCGTCGATGGTTCCCAAAACGGTCATGAGTACGTGCAAAGATGGCTGGCTGTAAGTAAAAACTAATTCAATTCACAACACATTAAGGTGAATGCTCCAACCAGGCCCGCGAAATTCAAAATTTCTTGGGTTTTCTGCAATTTGCAGGCCAGTACTAGGTTGTATGTTGATTAAAATATTATTCGCGGCTGTAAGACATATGTAGTTACAGAATTATAATCATCAAAATCATCAATAAAACGCTCTAAGTTCATAAAGCTGTAGGAATGACTTTTTCTGTTTTTTTTTTGTTCCTACACCTTTATGAACGTTGAGGGTTGTATTGGTGATTTTGATGATTATAATTCTGTAACTACATATGTCTTACAGCCGCAAATAATATTTTAATCAACATACAACCTAGCACTGGCCTGCAAATTGCAAAAAACGCAAGAAATTTTGAATTTCGCGGGCTGGTTGGAGCATTCACCTTAACAATACCACATTACAATCTTTTAGAAACAATCATACCGACTAATGAAATCTATATGTATCTCACGTATATATTTATCGTCAGCACTTACTTGCAAATGTATTAGTTTCTTCCTTAACAGCTGTTTTATGGGTGTGTGTTACTATCGAAACTGTTAATCGGTCAAAAGTGCTTTTGACTGGTTCTGTAAAATACTGTCGTGCCAGCACCAGCAACACGAAGATGAAGAAGACTGGTTTCAGTCAAAACCGTTATTTTAAACACATTTATACACTTTTTTTTTTTACCTTTGCTATTAAAAACGAATTTCGTTTAACGGGACGCCTACTAAAAAGGGTTACAAAACCAACCTAATACTTTTCTAAGGCAGTAGAGTAGTTTTGTTTGATTTTTGCAGTTAAAAGTAGTTTTGTCTGATTGACATTATTAACTGTGACATGTATGTACCTAGCCTGTCCAGCATTTATTTATAGATTTATGTTCTGCTGATATCTGAAGGCTGATCAAATGCGTGCTTAATGAAACGATTGAAATATTGTACTACTGCGAAAATCTGATTGTTAGATACTTTACGGGGTAATTTTATTGTTTGATTATATTTACAGATAAATTTGAGTAGCTGATAGTCGTGAGTATTGATATGCGTGTACGTGCATAGTGCCACTATTCTTCAGAAGTAATAATATTCTTACATATTTAATTCTACCAGCTTCTCTTTCCTCCTCTCTATGAGAGTAGGCCGGTGTCCCAGCGGTGGGAATATTACAGGCTGATTATGACTGTGGCTGTTTATGGCTTTTCAATAAGCCTTTGTGTCCTGTTTTCAGTATATTGGATGAACATTATGGACACTATGAAGTACGAAGATGCTAAGAGTAAACTCTTAGTATAATTCTGAACCAACATAATTTAGATTGCCATCATCACGCTAAGAAGAAGATGTATGCACATCCGGCTCGAAGGACCACTGTTTGAGTGTCAAATACTGGCATCATAACTGCAGTCAGGCTGCAGTTGTCATGTTAGAGTAACTACGTTGAGTTAAAAGGAATTAAGTATACTATTCATGGGTAAAATACTGACTAGCTTTGATAAAGGAAAGAGAACTTTGCTGTCATCGTCAACATTAGCTGAAGTGGGTTTTCTAAAGCGATTAGCACGATAACTTAATTTGCGCAGTCCACTCTCCATCCTTTATCTAATCTTAAGAGAACATGCCGTTTCAAGCATTGTTCAAACCTCAATAAGTACCCATAAAAATACCACAACAACAACCAATTGTTTAAAATAATGGGCAAGAACAAAACAGGCGACGGATTTTTAAAGAAAGACCAACAGTTAAAACAATTTTTTTGCCCTATTTTCTTGAGCTTCGATACCAGGAATGGTTCCTCAAATAACGTTCAAAAACTGTTATATAAATAAGTAACAAAGCGCAGGGAAGTTTTTGAAGTGGCACAGCACAGACTATAATATACGTCGTTTATTTGGCGGGGCGGCGCCCCGGCGCCGGCAGCGACGCGCCGTCGTGGCGCCCCGCGCCTTCGCCCCTGACGCGACGGGAATTACTATTGTTACTCGACTTCTTACTGGAATTGTGAGTTTTATGACCATATTGTTGCAGGTAATACATAGTCCTTCCTGAATAGGGACTCTGCACATCATGTTGGTGGTAATTAAATAGTATCATGCATAATCTCTACACGCATTACTGAACTGTTGTGTAACATTAGGAACCAAAATGTATTAATGCAGAATGTAATATTTGGTACATTATATTCTGCGTGATAGGAATGCGAGTCGGACTAGCGCACGAGGGATTCCGTACCATGATCTATAAAAACGGCAAAAAAATCATGTCTGTTGTATCGGAACCTCACTTAAATATTTTTTTATTCTGTTTTTTAGTAATTGTTGTTATAGCGGCAACAGAAATACATCATCTGTGAAAATTCAAATCAAATCACGGATCATGAAATACAGCCTGGTGACAGACGGACAGACAGACAGCGGAGCTTTAGAAATAGGGTCCCGTTTTACCCTTTGGGTACGGAACCCTAAAAAGACAAGTATTGTTCCAAAAAAAATAGAGCGGAACTTAACAAGGGAATAAGAGGATTAAAAACCATTCAAAATTCTACGTAGATTCAGTTTCAATCTCAAACGGCTCAAACACGTTACCAATTATCATCGTTCACCAATTATGTTATTCTATTTCTTTATATTAAATTAAAATTATTTTCAAATATACATTACCTACCGCTGTTTGTCTTGCATCACCCAAAGGTTGACTGTTGGAAAATGCTTATGCATTAAGTCCGCCTCTGTACTTGCGCTTGAAGTGTTAAATAAAATATTGCACTTTATAGTGCAATATTTGCTAAAAATCAAAACAAAATAAATCGGTTCGAAACAAATGGTAGGGGAAAGTAACCCTATACAGACGTGCGCCGTATTTTATATCGTACAGGGTCGCTACGCAATGGATTTTAGCTTAACGTTTCATTAGAAGCGACAGGGTTAACCGGATAACGGACATCTAGTCATTTATGTACATAATAATTAAGAGCTTTTTTCAAATTTAGACTTTCAGTAGGTAAATACGAGTAGTTCTTGAAACAAAACAGTTTGTTTAAAGTATAGACTGACGATTTTCGCGAATTGGCTTTATTTAGTGGCGGAGAATCACCATGTTGGTTTGACTCTGGAATATAGTGGTGATTTCATCGGTGGTTTTAAATCTTCTTAAAAAGTTGCTGGCAGTTGATCGAAATTACCGAAACACATCCACCAAATTTTCTCTTGAGATTTCAGTTTTTGTTCGGCGGTCAACTAACACAGCACCCATCTTGCTAACCACCTTTAAATTCCTGATCATTGGTAAAAATAGGAAACTATAGGGATCTCAATCTCAACTGAGCCTTCGCTCAGTCCCTAAAGTGTTTCTTTTATACATATGTTACGGCTAAAGATGGGTGTCAACATAAACTTAAGATTAGCCGGCTAAACTCCGACGTCAGGGGCACCCCGAGGTTCGGTTAGTTAGGTTCCTGTAAACCTTGCAGACAGAAATAGGAGCCCCGCGCAGCGGGGATCCGTCGACCTGCTGATGGAAACGCTAACCCTAGACGGTCGACGACAGGGGCACCCCGAGGTTCGGTTAGTTCGGAGTTTAGCCGGCTAATCTTAAGTTTATGTTGACACCCATCTTTAGCCGTAACATATATATCACGTACTTTCACTCTTCGGTCTTCTGAAACCTTTGTGGTTTTTAACCGATTTCCAAAAAAGGAGGAGGTTCTATGTTCGACTGTTTGTATTTATCGATGACGTCGATGATCTTCCGCTCCTCGGGTCATCTTCGACGCTCTCTCTGCCTTGTTTGAATATAGGTGCCTAAGTACTCTTAACTGTTGAATACGGAGGCACAGATTCACCTAACGTGTTATCCATGTCTTCTTTGATGCGGTATGGTGTTATTTTGACTGACCCTGACTGCTAGGACGGAGGTCGTGGGTTCGATTCCCACACAGGACAAATCTTTGTGCGATGAGTACGATTATTTGTTCTGTATCTGGGTGTAATTTATCTATAATATGTATGTATTTAGAAATATATAAGTATTTTTATCAGTTGTCTGGTTGCCATAGTACAGGCTCTGCCTAGTTTGGGATCAGATGGCGGTGTGTTGGTTAAAAAAAAAAAAAAAAAATTAGTTTTGACGAAGTATTAATCCCGGCTTGCATTTCCTGAGAAAGAAGCGGATTCGTTTGAACAAAATATAAAAAAAGAAAACGCAACCGTCATAATGACACTTGATGACTTGACATTCGATTAAATAAATAATACAGTTATAGAATGATTTCCACAATATCTTCAAATCTAGGTTAGGCCGAGAACTTTCCAAACCGCCCACGTACGCTATGCCGCTCTAGTTGTTTCAGGATCTTCCCTTGCGGAGTAACATAAATTTTACTGAAATGGTGGAATACGTGAACAGTGAATTTATAAAACTTTCATATGTTACAATACGTATATTTTGCACTTTCAATAATATGGATTCATGGCCCAGATTCTAGATGGTGGGCGGAGTGTTTAAAGTTTACGACCCTCGCTAGTAATAAAGTGCCCAGTGTAGTGTGTACGAGTATGTCGGTCTTACCTTCAGAGTGACATTCGGCTTGGTCATAATTTGTGTCGTTATGTTCTTAGATTTACATCGATTACATTATCGATTTACATTTGTTGGTGGTGATTATGTTTAATTTAGATTTGAATGATGATGGTGCAAATGAACTGCAAAATTCATAGCAAAGCTATCCGACAAATTAAATATTTAGTGGAATCATGATAATTGATGAAACTGAAAATCTAACAGTAACATTTTTGATATTTCATAATTTCGTCTTATCAAACTGATAATGTTTTGCTAGTGGGTATCATAGACTAATATACATATTATGTGGGTATATTGCTCGCACACTTACACACAGTGTCGCTAGTAAGCCAGCAGAAGTTTCAATCTATATTTAGTTTATATTCGCCATTTTTGTTTTTATGACCACTTTAAACTACACAATTTTCCATTGTCACTGGTCGAACTAAGTGAGCAATTAATATTCTGTCTGAAAATAGAATTAGCTGAAAAATAGTAGTACAAAGGCGGGTGCGCCGCGCCGAGTCGCCGAGTCGATCCGTGAGTCACAGCCCACTGGCGCCACGTGATTTATCGTGGACACTTGCAGAACTAAGAGATTTAGAAGATCACTCAACTTGAATAATAATTACTTATTTTTGTCACTTAATGGCGCCTGGTTTAGTGATTTCTTACTTTTCTATAATTTTAAGTTAGCAGGCGTGAATGGACAAAAGTAGTATTATCTAAGCCTGGAAAAAAGATTACCCTTCTGTTTGGGCCTCGGCGTAGTTGAGTTTGATTTAACGTATTACTCATACCTACCTAGTTTAGGGTTCCGTACCCAAAGGGTAAAACGGGACCCTATTACTAAGACTCCGCTTTCTGTCTGTCTGTCTGTCTGTCTGTCTGTCTGTCTCCAGGCTGTATCTCATAAACCGTGATAGCTAGAAAGCTGAAATTTTCACAAATGATGTATTACTATTGCCGCTATAACAACAAATACTTACTAAAAATTTGAAAAAAAAAAAATATTAACGGGGGCTCCCATACAACAGATATGATTTTTTTGCCGTTTTTATAGATAATGGGACGGAACCCTTCGTGCGCGAGTCCGACTCGCACTTGACCGGTTTTGTTATATTATATTCGTGTCTCTACCATCATCATCTTATTTCCTCTTCTCCATCACAGCGTTGCGTTGGTCTAAATTGGCTTTTATTAGGCCTATCCTTCTGTCTAAATATTTCAGTTTAAGCGTTTTAAAATGTTTGTACCGCACCTCCATACAATCCTAAATGTGACTCAAGACAGGTGCTTTCTGGTCGACTGTCATCAATTTATTGGTGCGAACGATGAAGGAAGAAAATATCACAAATTCGAGCCTATCGACATAGGCCTCCATTTTGTCAGATTTATAATAAACAAAAATGATCATCAGTTGCAACTGCATAGTGGTTTTCCTTCAGGAAAACGTGTAACAAGGAAACAACACAATTTAAATGCGTTATTCCTTGAGAACCACTGAGCTGAAGGTACCTACATAGTCGGGTCACGTTTACAAAATACCAATAACGTGATTCGTTGTAGGTAGCTATAGTGACAAAACCATTCCTCACTTCTTTTAAAGAGTTGTCTAAAGTTTCGATTGCAAACCGCAGCAGGGTTTCTTCCGTGGTTGACCTTGCCTTCGACTACTTGCTAATGCCCGCGGCTTCGCCCGCGTGGAGTTCGGTATAATGATCCCACGGAATCGTACAACCAGGATAAAAAGTGAAAATCATATGTTTTAATCCAGGTGCAAATATCTGTGTGCCTTTCATCCAAATCCAATCAGTAGTTTTTGTGTGAAAGAGTAACCACACGTGTACGAGTACTACATATTTTATAATAGTAGTAAGATTCGTTTTACCACTGCAAAATTGCAGGTTGTTCACTAAACTTGCTAGCTTAATCCTGATAAAGACCATCATCCCTTAAAGCCGTGGAGGTGGCAGATGGAGCTCCATCAATCTGATTCCCGCACTGAAGTAAATTAGAGTAATATTAAAAAGTACTGGGTGTCTAAAATGGCCACTTCAGCAGAATTATAATAGGATAATAATATGAATTACGCTTAAATTCGTAAAATGGTCGCAAGGTGACAATTCATAATAGTAGGTACGTCAATGACCATTTTAAGAATAGAATACGATTCTGCTAAAGCGGCCATTTTAGACCCCCAGGTCAAAAGGTAAAGGCAGTTCCGCTGTGGCAGCGTTTTGACGAAGCTGGCTCGTGGTTCTGCTTGAGTAACCGTGTCGTTATTTTCTTAGACATCATCATCATCTTCCTGCCCATGTCTTCTTCCTTCGTTCCTTCGTCCGTCGTAACGCTATCAGACACTCCCTTTTCTTTTATTTCATTCCTCACACAATTCATCCTTTTCTTGGACATTAACAGCAAATGCATAATCAACGTTATTTCCGCGTTATATGTAATTAACAATTCAATCTACTACCAGACATTGAGTGATTAACAGAATTTATCTCTTCGTGTTGATATATCCATTCGGGTAAATAAATCCACCTACACAGCTTCCTCTATTCTAAAACAGAAACATTAAGCTGTCCGAATTTACCAATATATTTACTAGACTTTTCTTTACACTGACAGTTTAATAAGAAGCTTTTAAAGTTTAGGTACGTTGTTAAGAAAATACTGCCCAAAAACTACTAATTTTCTGAGATATTGTCAGGGTTATCGTAAAAGAACAGTGCCCCAATTAGGTACATCAGGGATTTTGAAGGAAATTCCTAATATAATTGATTCACAGGTTTCAAAAATTTGCGTGCTCGACAACGTGAACAACGCAATAAATACTGTTGAACGAAAAGCTTTGCCATTTTTAGTGTGTTACGCAGGTGGGGTACCTGCGTAACACACTAAAAATGGCAAAGCTTTTCGCAGCTATTTGCTGGTTCTAATAAAGCCTTAGTTTAATCCTAGAATCAAATAGCAACACTGACCAAAATATGGTTAGTATTCATGTTTCTGACTTCGTATGTTTTCGCAGGATTAAACGATTCCAAAGAATTTCATCGAAGAAGGATTCGATTGGGGAGTAGAGTAGCCAAAAGGAGATCGCCAGAAATCCATACATCGTTGGGCCAAATATGAACAGTAATCATTTATGTATTATTTAATAGATAAAACACAAACATATTCATATCAGAAAGATTTTTTTTTAAATTCTATGGGAATTAGGAAGAAAATGAGTTTTTGGGTCACTAGGTTAGGTTATGCGGCAGATGGTAAGAATTGTACCTATAAAACGCCAAAATGTATTGTAAATACCATAATCAAATAAACACATTGATTTATTTGTTTGAAAACATATTTGTATGTTACTATTAGCATATTATTGCATAGCACAAAAAGAAATTAGGTACGTAAAATAAAAACAAGTTATTTTTTCAATATTTTATTCATCTTCATTTTCATACTCAATTAATATATCATACAGGAATGGTGCAGGAGGTGTGATGGTATATTGGTACCTGGCCACTGTTTGACGACAGTTCTTGCCCTTATTATGGAAAGAACTGCTTCATCATGTAAAGGCACACTTCCAGTCTGTAGCGTTGCTACGATCAGTAGCGATACCACAACTCACGCAATTCACCATTATCCAGTCGATAAGCAATCGGTGTCCAAGTCCGTAAAATCAATCCAAAGTCGTCAGAAAAATAGCAGAAATCGAATAAGCACATCCGCACGAGTACGAAAACGAATGACGGAACTTGACGGGAGTGACGTGACATTGACATTTTGACAAACATCGATATTTTTTCGTTTTGAAACAGTCAACCGATCCACGATTTTGAACGATGTTATTGTTAAATAAATAAATAACTATTACTAAAACAACAATAATTTCATCAAATGTCCTTTTTTCTTTTATAAATGATTATAATGTTCATGACCAATGCTAAAACAAAATAGATATCGTTTTTTTAGTAACTTCTTTACAACTACTAGTTTTAGAACGAACTAGTTATGACCTGACAGCTTGTTTACGGTGCTAGTTTTAGAACTACATTCAATTTAAAACCATATTTCAAATTATAATTTTTAGCTCATTCCGGTAGAAAGTTATTATTGTTACATGTTATTTTTAATCAGTAAAAAATCTAGTCTTTTTTAATATACATATCGTTTCTGTACATACTTTGGCCCAAAACTGGCCATCTCCTTTAAGTAACAAGGCAAAGTGGAGACAATGAAAACTGATTCCACCACTATGAGATTTGCAGCTAGGAAGGCAGGTAAGGCAGGGGCGTGCCGTCCATACAGGCAAATAGGCTTAGCCTACCTTAGCCAAATTCAAATTTGACGGCACGGTTGGCGCAGTGGTCAAGCGATTGACTGCTGCGCTGCATGTCGCGGGTTCGATTCCCGTACGGAACAAATATTTGTATGACCTACAAGTAGTTGTTCCGGGTCTGGGTGTTTTTCTATTCTATCTATAATATGTATGTATTTACAAAAAAAAAAATGTATATATGTAGTTTATCAGCCATCTAGCTACCATAACACAAGCATTAGGTTGCTTAGCTTGGGACTAGATGGTGCTGTGTGAAATGTCCAGGGATATTTATATTTATATTTATTTATATTTATTACAACAAATCAACAATCATGTAATAAAAAATACAAAATATAAAAAGAAAGTTAAAACTCCTGTTATAACACTTATAGCAACTTGTCGCGCCCGTGTGACGTCACACGGGCACACGCTACTACTCCTTAGGCCACCAAACGAACTGCCTTCATTTCTCATCGACTCATTGATGAATTTACGCACACTGGTGCATATTTTCGTGTGTATGAACGGCACACACGTATAGATTATGGGCGGGAACTCCGCCGTAAGGAGACCGCCAGCGCAGTTCTGATTGGCTGGCCTTGAAGGCCAGCCAATCAGAAGTGCCAGTCAAGATGAATGAAATGCAGTGCAGGGTTACCAATTTGTGGAGATTCCCCCGGATCGCGGGGAATTCGAGAAACAGACTACACACAGAAACGATCGTTTCCATAATGACTACTAGAGACGATTAAAAAAACAGGGTGGTATTGTCGAATATAAACCTTCCAAAAAAAATATAAATTATAAGGAATAGCAAAAGCCCTATTAAAATAGTAAAAAAATACATGAATTTTATTTTTTTCCAAAATTTTGTGAAATTTCGCTTTGATTTTTGGGAAGTTAGGAAAATAACTGTGGCAATCCGGCAAAATGATGCAATTATTATTTGGTTTCTAAAGAAGCCATATTTGTGTATCCGCGATCTTGAATGTTTTGCTTTTTTTAACGTACTCAGTTAAAAGTAATTTGTTGTTTATTGTTTGTTTATTTACTTAAAAAAGGTGTTCTGTTGTGAAGTTTGCTCTGATAATGTGTGTTTGTTAGAAGTTCAAAGTAGTAAGTTTTCGTATTATCGTTTAATGTTAAGATTCAACTTGATTTGATTTTGATGATTTTAAGTTATTTATAAAGATACGAGACGAGTTTGAGTGACTGTGACTGAGTTTGAATCGTCAGAAAATCGTGATTTGAACCTTGAATAATGTGGTGAGTTCTTGTATTTATAACTTTTATAACACGCGTTTTCGGCAATAATCACGTGAATGTACTTACATCCTTAGCTTCTACACGTTGTGTGTTCATCTGATTTCGTTTGTGCTATAAAACTATTGTTTCTTTCACTGGATATTAGCCTACACCCCCACCATACTGTTGTTTTTACAGGCTTTTTTTTCATTTTTTTTTTTCAAATTTTATAAATCAATAAATGTGACTACTTTAGGGTCATCATAAGTAGAGCGACGTTGTGATGTTGCGCGAAGTTTTTTTTTTTTTTTTCGGTATCCGTATGCGTGGCCTACCTTCCGTGGAGAACCACTGCACGCCACTGAGGTAAGGGAACACAGTCTCAGGGAGCCTAAGTTCTATTCTGTTTAATATATTGCTTCTATTGAGTTGTAAGAGTCAACTAAGGGCAATATAATTAAATATCATGGGCAGCTGGTTCGCTATATCATTCATATAAGTTGGAACTGTAGCCATTCAAAGGTTTGTATAATCATTGATCATTCAGAGGGATCTAAGAAGAAGAGCTTATGGAAAGTTATGGATAATGCGGTCGTAACTTAACTTTAACTCTATTGAGCGATAGTTTTAGATATTGCGTTTGTGTAGGACAGTAGGACTTGATTGTGAATGTATTATCTAATGTAGTTTAGCAAACCTCAGCATTGCTTTTAAACTGTCTTTCAACTTATTACAAGTTGGATCTCGCTTATACGGCTGAGTCTTTTTCAATACATAACAATGCAATATGCATATGAATGCAATTATTATGACTATTTCAGAATTGTGAGATCTAATAATTTGCTGTCAAACGTATCTTCAGTCGTGCTTCGTTATCATTTATGTATTTTCCAATACATTAGCATTCAATCATTATTCACCATTTGAATGTATTTTTCTATTCAGACTCAGAAACAACACAGGGCACCTTGTGTTACAAATTTACAATGTCACAATGACTGCGCCTGTTATTTACATCAGGATTTGATCTTGGAATTATTAATATATTCGACCAACACAATCCCTGACCCTATATTTGAGCATAGTTTGATCTATGCAGTTATGGGCTTTGGTGACTCTGAAGTTCGGATGCAGGGTATCGTTTTGCTTTCTTTCACATGAACTTTTTTTTCAACAGATTCTTTAACTTCAATACTATCCTTGGCAGCCTCTTTGGTCTGGTGTCCAGTGGCCGCAAGCGATTGTGCTGAACATGAGCTGTTCTCTTAGACCAAAGTATTATTGTGGTTTTCCTATAGTTTACTTAGTAGCAGGCTAGAGTCTCATCATTGATCTCCATTTTGAGAACTTTATATTCGCACACCAACGTCGTTCAAATTAAAAAGTAATGATGAAAGAATAGCTCTCGAACATAAATTCCGATAGAAACAATAGAAAATTGGCAGCACACTGAGGCCCCATAATTGTTGCCATGAATAACGAAACAGCATGATTCAGAGTCCTGTTTTTAGTTTTAAGGTCGCTCAGCCAATTCTAGCTCGCCTTAGCTCTTCGTCGAACCGTGCGTTTCCGAAAATAAATTGGGCCAATAAGAAGGATGGTGACAGTCGATGCCAGATGGGCAGCACCGTTTTTAGACTGGTAATTTGGGCTTGAATGATGCCTGCTTGTTTATTGCTTGTGGCTATTGTGTGTTGTTTTATTCGATTATAATTGAGTAGCCATAGATGAACTGAGTAAAGTTAACTAAGTCGCAGCCTGGTTATGTACCCTGTTCATTATGAGAACTGACTGCTGTGAATGGACTGCCTCATTGGTCGAGTGGACGCAAGCGCGACTGCTGAGCATGAGGTCCTGGGTTCGATTCCCGGGTCGGGCAAAGTGTTATTGGGTTTTTCCATCAGGAATTTCTCAATAGCAGCCACCGGACGGAGTCTCGATTTGTGGGACTTGAACATAACTGGCGAAATGTGGGTGTAGGTACTACTAGATACACCTCTGCCTAACCCTTCGGGGATTACAGGCGCAATGTTATATTTATTATGGGGAAAAAAGGCTTCGTCTCATTGTACGAACATAAACATGACTGAAGAAATGTCGGTATACCTACTTTTTGTAGGGCATCTCGCAGTTCAACCTCTGAGGTTGGCTACTGCTTAACCGGGCAAGTCTTTGCCGGGCAGTCAAGTTTTATTTCAGGTGCTGGGTTAGTACCAAGTACCTACGCACGGCGACCAATCAAGCTATACAAATCCAGTTGATGCGGATCTCTCATTGTACGGGAAATGTATTCAAAGCGAGGTCATATAAGGCAGTTATCCCACCAACGACGAGAAAACGACTAACTATCGGCTATTTCCTCGCTCAAGAAACGTACAATAGATATACTTTCCGAGTGAACAAAAGAGATGCATATACAAACAGTTGATCGCTGACTGTTCACACTGCCGGCGAGCACTCGCTTCACTAGTTTGTCGCTGAGCGACAAGAGCTATGAAAGATAACACTCGCTCGGCGACACTCGCCAAGCGATTAGAACTCACGCCGAGAGAGCAACCAGTGGTCATTTCTCTACAGTGCGTATCTAAGAGTATCGGATATTGTCGGACACATTCAATAAAAAAACTCATCCATTCTTATTGGAAAATTGGGAACACGTTTATCGCGTATGAGGCCGCAAGACTGACTGTACGCTTGACTGCCGCGAGCGAGTGATTCGAGTAATCGCCCGCCTCACTCGCACACTCGCTTATAGCCGAGCTACACAGATATCGGAACTACGCACTCGCTCCCCGCGTCTCGCTAACTCGTTTCTAGTTCTAGCTCTACTCGTTACTCGTTAATCGTTGCCGGTGAGACAAGTGCCTTATACTGGAAATTGTAGCTTGATGTGTAGCCGTGTGTACCAACTTTTACTTTTCAATATGGCGTCAATTATAGCTAGCTTCACTTCATATATTGCAAAATCGACTGATTTTACACAACACAAGTAGTACGTAAAATCCTCATGACTTAGCATATGGGGTTCCAATGTTCTATATCCAACAGGCGTTGGATAGAGGGGGTTTTGAATAGTCCTTTTATGAGATTATTTATTTCATGGGCACTACCCATAAGCGCGGTTTCAGTGAGGTAAGAATCTCAAACTACCTATCCCCAAAAACAAAAAAAAAGACTACCAAAGTGTAATCGGGTTTATCCAGAAGAGTTTCTCGGTAGTAGCCCGGAGATTCAATTTGATCCCAGTTGATGGAAATTACGATTCCCCCTATTAGTTTCGGCGAAATATGGGTGTGTGAGTTTGTGGGTCCTCTCTGGCCTCTTAGGGGCACACGTGTTGTTTTGTTAGCCATTTACAACCAATTAATACTCACATGATTTATTATAAACTCAATACTCACAGATTAATTTGAAGATAAAGTTATTGGATTATTTATATAAAAGAGATAATTCTTAGTACGTTGTGCTGTCTGCGAGAGTTGAGGTCGTTGAGTATCTAAACAAGGCCAAGGCAACTAGCATTTAATAGTATTTATTAGTTAAACATCTATACACGATTATATTTATTTATTAGGAATGCGTAATCGGTTGTCTGATGGAGTGATGGCTCTATACAATAAAGTCCCATTACAATAGATGGACAAATAACACAGTGTTAAAAAAACACTGATTAAAGTGATTTTGTTTTGACCGTTTTGTGGATGTGTTTATTCTAGAGTGCCGGCAATTTATTATTTTAGGTCAAAATAAAATCACTTTAATCAGTGTTTTTTTTTTAATGGATATGTTTGGTTAGAATTGTTAAAATTTGTCCATCGTATTTTAATGGGACCTTATATATACACAATGGCCCAGGCTTGATAGGGATGGATAAAGAAGTGTCACAATCACAATGTGCGATACTTTAGGGTGTTACCGTGTTACCACATCAATCGATCGATAGTAGAAGGGATTAGTCAACGTCAATCGATAGTTTCTCTCTTTCGACTAATCCAATCTACCATCGATCGATGGCATCGATTGGTGTGGTAACACCCTTACGCAGCAATAGTTCTTTGGCGCTTGAATGACATTGTCAGGAGGCGCATTTAGTAAATACACTTCTCATCAAAAAAATCGGAACACCTCGCAGTTTATGATTTGATAAGGATTATCAGAAAAATGTGTATATTTAGGAATAAATGTAAAATGTCATTTAATAGTGAGTAGTATGAGGTTTTTAAATCCTAATGTTATTGTTCTAAATTCAAATTAAGTCTTCATAGGTTTCGTATTTTGTATAATGAGTAATTTTTACCCTGTATGGAATATGAAGGAAATGGGTAAAACAACACGCGTAAATGAAAAAAAAATGTAAGAAACGTTTATTTAATAACTTGTATTCCCTCCGCGAGCTCTTATTACTGCTTCCATACGGTTCTTCATCGATCGGATGAGAGTCACGATCACTTGTTGTGGTATATTATCCCATTCCTCTTGGATTGCATTTTGCAGCTGGCTAAGTGTTTCTGGGGCTGGATCCAGAGGCGTATTTAAAGATTTGGCGCCCCGGGCCAGTTAGCTTTGCCGCCCTATTCATTTAAGAAAAAAAAACCTGTTATTGGTGTGAATTAGTAAATGAAAAAAAAAACTTCTCTTAAAACTGGAACATTACGGTTTAGGGAAATTTGCGCTCAGTTTAGTGAAATCGCATTTAAACGATAGAGATCAGCAAGTACAAATAAATGGTGTCAATTCAATGGGTTTAAAAGTAAGTATGGGTGTACCGCAAGGTTCCATATTAGGTCCGTTCCTCTTTTTAGTCTATATAAATGATCTACCCCATTTATTTAAAAACCAACCACAAATGGTGTTGTTTGCTGACGATACCTCTTTAATATTTAAGACGTGCCACAAATCTTGACGACGTAACCAACGCCCTACTGCTGGTCCATAATTGGTTCACCACGAATGATCTAGCATTCAATGGAAAAAAACGAAGTGCATAAGATTTGCTCTACCGAATGTCAAAAGTAGTGATAGTGTCATAGTATTGAATCAAGAGAAACTAGAATTCGTCGAAAAAACTGTTTTCCTGGGGATCACGCTCGATTCAAGGCTACAATGGGGTCCGCATATAACTTCTCTTGCAGGACGGTTGAGTTCAGCAGCATAATTATGCTGTTAGAAAAATCCGTCAATTTACTGATGTAGATACCGCGAGGCTAGTCTATTTTAGTTATTTTCATAGTATTATGTCATACGGTATTTTACTATGGGGATGGGCTGCAGACATTGAGTTTATATTTATTCTGCAGAAAAGAGTTCCTACAGAAAAGATTCCTTTTGAGTGCAGAAAACGAACGTTCTGCACTGCAATTCGTCACTGCGGTGCAAAGAAAAATACGTAATGCAATCTCTACATATGGGAAAGCTTCTTTTAAGTCCTTATTAACCGACTTCCAAAAAGAGGAGGTTATCAATACGTTTGAATGTTTTTTTTTGTAGCATGTTCAAGTATGTTCAGCGATATCTTCGCCAATTCTGAACCGATTTCGATCATTTTTTTTATTTGGAAGCAAATTATTCCACGGTGGTCCCGTTTAAATTTGGTGAAGATCTGATTCTGGTCTTCAGAGATAAGCAATGGAACTCTTCAATAATAGACAGCAAATCTGCCGTGATTGCTGCAATCGCTTGTATGTTTATTGTTGTTTACACATAACAACAATAAACATACATCATAACATAACATCACGCCTATAATGCTCTCGAGGGGTACGCAGATGTGACAGTACACCCACATTTCGACGCGCGCGCGCGCTCTTCGATGGTCTGCAGTTAATTTCGGCCCATTCGCTGGCTTATGCGGTGCCAATCCGCGTTCCTTCAACCTTCTTCTTATTGTAGAGTCACTTACAGCTACTCTTCGTACAACGCGAAGCTGCTGCTGCAGTTGAAAAGCGTTAAGGCGTCGATTTCGTAAAGAAGTTGTTACAATAAATCGATCATCTCGCTCAGAAGTGACCCGATTCCTGCCAGATCCTGAACGGCGCGTGAACGAACCAGTCTCCCGATAGCGTTTGTAGACTCTATGAACAGATGATAAGCTTAGATGCAATCTTGCAGCCACAACACGCGCTTCTGCGGGCGAAGTATCCATATGTTTTAGAAAAAAAAGTTTTTTCAGACGTCCCAAAGTCACAGTAAATGAAATAAGAAACAAAAAGTTTAAAGACAAGCGCTAATTTTTAGTTTTTAAACGAGAAACGTACTCCAACCCTAAATACACATTTGTCTCAAAACAGTGATTAATTTCATTTATAGGATAAACAAATGAAATTCTAATTTCGAATTTTGATTTTTTTCTTCTTACTGTAATGACAAAACTGCCAGCTACACAATAATGTTTTTTTTTTCATGGAATTAATTCTCTTTTGTAAAAAATTAGGACAAAAACAATAAAAACGAAAGTGTTGATTTTTTTGATGAGAAGTGTATTTTTGTGAAAATTATTTCTGTGGAAATTAGATATCAGTCCTGTTAACTCCTGTTTGAATATTAAGTCCGTGGAAAATTGTATTGAGAAAACAAGATGGCTGACATTAGTTCCGACTACGGCCCCATGCTAAAAGAACCGTTCCTACAGCACAAAATCACAAAAAAAATTGCCTATTTTCCTTGAGAAAAAAGGCGTTTTTTTTAAACGTTGCACGTTGGTTTGAATCTCCTTCCTGTCTTTAGCTTCTACTCAAAATAAATGATGACGAGTTTTTAAAGTTTGTGTTATTTTGTATTTTTGTTGTATGAAATACAATGATAATACGAAATAAATTTAAAATAAATTTTCTAGGTGTTTCCATTGGGGCGTTGCGTCACATTTATTTATTCTGTGTTTTCATCCGTTTTAACGGAGTACTGGCACTTGTCCCATTACACTGCAGACCAAATAAATTGACACGACACATTATTTTCATTTGTAATAAAATTACTTAATCAAAATCAAACGCTATGGGCTAACTACTTTATAATTCATAATGAAATTGCGTTGATGGAATAGCACAAGCAGGAAACAGGAAAACTGATTATTGTAAGATTTTTTCATTAATCATCAGCATCTGCCTGAAGGCTAGGCAGATAACAGATACTTAAAAACAGAACAAAACAAAAAAAAACAGAACCTAAAAATCCAAAAACTTCAAGTTTTACTATAGCACTCTGATCTCACTCTCCAAAAACAAATACTGACTCACTATTTATATAAAACAGTGTGCCAACAATTCTGCACGGCAGTGTAACTACAGAAACGGATCTTGCACAACATTTTACCGGGAACTGTTTTCAGGAACACTTCATTCATCACTCGTTTGGCTCCATTCAGATCATTTCGTCGCGCGCGCCGCGATTCGAGATGCTGCTGAGTAATAGCTTCGGTAAACTAAATAGGTACCGGGGTAACCAACCATAATAATGTCCTTATGGGATTTTTAAGAGATTGGCAAAAAGTGAAGCTTAGCTTTTACTGCGGATTCCCTTGTATCCCTGCAATAAAACTGCCCTGCAAACGATATTGGGTCGTGCCCAAGTCATTCTTAGGGGCTGTCTTAACGAGCGAGAGAATCGCGGCGATATTATCGTCGTTGCCACGTATTTCTATACACTCTCTCTCTGAGAGGCCGTCTCCGCGAGCGAGAGAATCGCGGCGATATTATCCCATACAAATACGTAATATCGCCGCGATTCTCTCGCTCGTGGAGACGGCCCCGTAGGGTTTGGAAAAACTTTGCTTTTGAAGACACAACTAAAAATGGTCTGCCGTTTAATATTGTGTTAATTTGGAAGCAATACTGTACTATAACAATACAATCTGCACCTAGGTGCGTTTTTATTTCGATGGTCACCTATATTTTGCGGCATGGTTACCTACAGCCACAGGTGTTGCGGTTACAATTTGTACTTATTTCTTTGACATGACATCATCGGATGAGTCGTATCGTCATAAAAGAAAAAAAAATAAGAAAAACACAAGATTTTATATTTCAAGGCCCAGTCTTATCTTTTTCATAACAAACAGCGTGTTGCTGAGGAGTTTGTGTCGCCACTGCTTCTTCTCAGTTGAAACAGTAGGAAGTTGTGAAGGGCGGGTGTTTTTGGGGACTGTTCACTGTGTTATGTAATTTTGACATTAAAAAAGTACTGGGGGGTTACCATGACGTCTTAAAGCACGGGTAATTCCAGTGTGGGAAAGGGATGGCGCCAGACGACCTGTATAGCTCTGTCTCTTTCCCACACTGGAATTTCCCCCTAGTACTTTTTTAATGTCAAATGGGTAGGCCAGTAGATTTTCAATGACATTAATTGATCTAGCGAATCCATAAGCTATAAAATTGTCTGTCTGGTAGGTTACTCCCTAAGTAGGTCTATCCTCTCGTCAGTTACACAATGACACCAGTCTCCGATTTCTGCATTCACCTAATTTTTTAAATTGTCGTCCCACGCTTTTTAACCAAGATAGATGTGCACTTATTTTTATTACATGTCTGCGTATCACCTCATCAGAATATGTATAGATGCAATGGATCTTGACAAGTTCCGACACGAATATTTAAAATCGCAGTGGCTATTGCATCATTCGTACGAATCATTGCGTTTGGACTAATTCTACTTACCTACTTTAAAATATTCTATTAGTATTCCGTAGACTTGATAAAAAAGTGTGAGTCACTAATAAAGGATATAATAAAATAATTATTATTTCCTGTATTCATCATTTTTCTTATTTTATAATTTTTTAAATATTTTTAAAAACAAAACTTAACAAAACATTTAAACATATTAAAAATACATGGTCCATCGGCATCAGGAACAACTCCAGGCTGCCGGTGGTCAGGGCTCCAGGGAAAGGAACCGCCTCATTATGTGTGCCGTGTCCAGGAGTACTGCTCTCTGAATCAAGGCCTTGACCCAGCCGCGCCATGAGAGCCTCCTAAGGTGTTGGTCGAGGCTCTTTGCTATTAGTCCATTAACCGTAACGACTATCGGTACAATGATTGCAGAATCCACGTTCCACATGTCAACAACCTCGTGTGCTAAATCAAGATACTTGATTTTTTTAATCATTCTCAGCTTTCACAAAATTCTCGTAATTATTATAATTATTAAAATTGAAATATTAAATTACATTGTTAAACTTTTGCCGCAAATGGGGTACCGGTTTGTGGCTGGGGTATACGGCTTTGTAATCATGATTACAAAAAAATAATATTAATATCAACAAAGGCGATAAACGGGAATTGGGATAAATCAATTCTGTCATTAGTAAAGACAACCATCTACTACGAATTGTGAATTTGTGATGGGTATTTATAATTTTACATATCTTCCCAAGAATGTTTACACAGGATACCGGGAACACTCACTTCTCTGGCATGTTTTCACCATTTCCATAAAACCGTAGGAAATAAAATTCGAAACGACTTCTCAGATTAGTTGTTAGATTTATTATATCTACTTTTATTATGACAATCGGAAGACGGTCATTGGCATACTTTATTACAGAACTTCCGAGTTTTCGGAAAAATACTTTACGACCTACGTTCCCACCTACGCAGCTACGCTACGCAATGTCCTTCAATAATGTTAAAATCTAAACAAATAAATAAAATTGAAGTGTCTGTTTGTAATTGCAAAATAACAGCTTACTGAAAGCACATGAAAGTAATATACGGGACAAAAAACTTTTTTTTTAATTGCGTCTGTCTGTTGGTTCCGGCTAATCTCCGAAACGGCTGCACCGATTTTGACGGAACTTTTACTGGCAGATGGGATTTTATAAGCTGGAGTAACTTAGGCTTTTAGAAAAAGAATTAGGATTCCGTGCAATAAGAAATTAAAAGCCTTAAAATTGTTAACATAATCCGATTCAAATAGGGAAGTACTTAATATTTTTATAATAATTTCACGCATACGAAGGTCGCGGGCCACAGCTAGTAAACAATAATAAGTAAATTGCGATAAACTCGCTTCCATGAAAATGCGACCCATAAAATTTTCAAGGCTGGCAATTCTGTAAGTTTGCCAAAATCGATCGGGAACAACGCAACTGAAATCTTGAATTTACGATGTCCAATCGTTTTCTGGGAAAGACAGTTCTCTTTTCAAAGACTAAATATGAAGTTTTTATAAGATAGTGGAGACAGTTGTTGCCTAGTTTGGCGGGATATCTTGGACATACAGTGGGAAATCGACTATTGGTGGACTATTCTCAAGCGGAATTTATTTTCCTAATTATGCTTTAGGTGGAATCGCCAGGGTAGCCCGCGAAATTCAAATTTTATAACGTATTTTGCAATTTGCAAGTCAGTGTCAGGTTTTATGTTGATGAAGTATGGATCGCACTAGTAACACTTATTACTATGTAGTTACAGAACTATAATATCCCGTTTCTAGTGTTAATAATAATGTTAGTGACCATGAAATTTTAAAAAAGTGTCGATGCCAGTAGAGTATTCAGTATTGCCAGAGCGTGAACAAAGGGACAGTTAAGATGAGGCAGTGTGCGTGCAGACGGGACATCTAACAACCTGTGTCCACGCGGTATCCGTTGATATTTTGGAGCCTTCTAATAATTGTAAAGAATTCTGCAACTGATGCGCGAATAGGTAATATCGGGAATGAAATCATTGGGCTTGTATGTCATAGAAGTAACTTTCCTACCAACGAAAACCTGCTATTGTATCGATATTTCTATCCACCTCCTACTTTCACATAATCTATGTTTATACCTGCTTCCAATCTCCTGAGCATCAACACGAAGCGACAGGGAGTCTGTAGCTCGCTGGCACGGCTCCAAGCCTCGTTCAGTACGTCCAGCCACTGTTGCTATCTGCTAGTGCGTTGAGTCGTTGACTCATTGGGGCAGTTGCTTCAGTGAAGGTCGAGCTGTTTAGTGCTGCTTTTGCTTGTTCTTTACTATCGCACTTTAAGGGCTGCCAGTTTGCGCGAGTTGCTTTTTGTATTTTTGCCATTTCCAAAAATTCTAGAACTCTTGCTTATAAATTCTTTCGTTTCTGCTCATGCTGCACGAAAAGGGAGCCTGCTACTTTTAGATTTTTTGAGTCATATGCTTGAATTTGCTTGACACGATGATTTAAAATATTTGTCGGATTGTTAGGATTTATTCCGGCTGTAAACATCAGGGCTGTGTAGAAATACGCAGTGGTGAGGGTAATCTTGTTACTAGGTCGCGTGATGTCACCACTGGCGTACTTGCGATTCTAAGGGGCCGTCTCCACGAGCGAGAGAATCGCGGCGATATTACGTATTTGTATGGAATAATACCGCCGCAATTCTCTCGCTCGTGGAGACGGCCTCTAAGAGAGTGTATAGAAAAAACGTGGCAACGACGATAATATCGTCGCCATTCTCTCGCTCGTAGAGACAGCCCCTAAGTAAAAACTTTTTATTATGAGACATCGCCTTTACCTTACATGAAAGTTACAAGACGGATACAGCCTGTAACGTTCCCAGTGCTAGGACAGAGGCCTCCTGTCTGTGGGAGAGATTAGGCCATGATCCACCACGCAGGTCCAGTACGGGATGGTGGATGTCACATGTCTTCGAATGTTTCGTTCTAAGATACATAATATACTTAAGAAAAACGAATAATTCAAAATTCTATAGTAGTTTTATGAGCCAACCCTGAAGTTCTTGCCATGACTTATTGTTTGTTCATTATCGTGGGGTCTGACACCAACCTTGCCGAAATGATAATGAAATAAAAAGCACCACGAAACATTGTAAGTACCGCTTGCCTAGATAACACTAATTAATGTTTTACATTAATTATATCTGTCAAGTTATCATTAACTGCTTGTTTTACTTTCTTTGCTAGATAACGAAAACAACGTTGATAGTTAATTAACCTACCTACCTACATATGTACAGACGCCAGCACATCAGGCTACCGGAAACTGTCAAATTTTCCCAATCAACTTTTAACCTAAAGATTTAGCGGTAAAGTTGAAAATCTCTTAAAAAAATGACAGATTGTAGTAGCTTAATGCGCTGGCGTCTGTACATGTTTGTGCTTCCACTACCTCGTTAGACTAGTCCCAAGCTAGCGTGACCATTGAGCATAGCGTCCTGGATCCGCCGGACCGCCTCCCGCCTGGATCCCCAAGAAAGGCGGAGTTATTTCGTTCTACGAATATAATAATTTGTCAGCATCAGCCTAGAGTCTAGATTTGTGGCTGTTAATGACAAAAGGATCGCAAACACAACTTGAAAGAATTCCGCACCCGTGTCCCCTCTGCTAATATATTTGAACAATGCTCATCATTTCCATTAGTCGAGAAGCTAATTAAAGTAACGGTCTTCTGAAAATATGCCTACGATAAACCCCGTTACCCTGAGCACGTCAATAGAACGGGAATTATATTGATAAAGACATCATTATCAAAACAATTTCCCGTGGTTCATCATCACCTGGGGTTCTAAAATGGCCGGTTTAGCAGAATCATAAAAGGAATAAATTATTATAATAAGTTTAATAACATGAGTCACGTTTAAATTCTTTAAATGGTCACAGACGCAGTTAACATTATGACACTTTATGACTGTAAAGTAAGTTATTTAAAATGTAGCTACTTTTGTAATATCGGATCATTTACATAGACAAACTTCTAGAAATTCTGGTTTTATTATGTTATCCCGTCGTATCTAATATTGTACATATTCTTATTCTTTATTGCACACAAAATTAAAAGATATACACAACATTACAATATATAGCTTATGTACAACGGCGAGCTTAACCCAAAATTGGGTTAATAATTACTTTAGTTAGTTTTAGTGGTTTTTGTAGCAATTTGATTATTCATATAGTTGTTAATAAAATTGTCCTAATTAATTTGTGCTATGTAAAGTGATGGCTTGAAACACAGGTATATATAAACCTAGAGCGGGCCGGTCGCTACCAAACATTTAAATTCAACATTATCGTTACTTGTAAGCAACTGTTAAATATATTTAGTTATGTTTACTTATTTTATGTACTAATTATACCATTGTATGAGAAATAAAACTACAGCGCCTAAATGTACACTTTTGTAATACTTACCTACTTTAAAAAATATATATTCTTATTCTCCTTAGGCGGCCATGTCAGGCCCACTACTTAGTCTTTTCCAAAATATATAAAATACCGCTGCTTCCAGCCTAAGTTGTTCAGGATCGCATGCAGCTGAATACCAGTATGTTACAAGGAGCAACTGCTAGTGCTGACCAGACCTCTACAACTCACTACCCAGGCAACTGGGTAACACGGGAAACACTAAACGCGATAATTATTGTCTCATGTTTTTAGGTTTTAGGCTAAAATTACATTAGCTACCGCCTACCGGGGCAGACATTGTATTATGCCCTTGAACAGAGACGAGATTTGATTGCAGCATTGCTGCTTCTGAATACAAAGACCGCTGATTGGACAATCCAGCGAACAATGTTCCAAGTACAGTCTACGTATGAAACAAGTCACACAATCCACGAACTTGAAAAAGTTTTTAAACACATACGAGTTTGTATTTAGGTTACCTAAAAGATGTAAATATATACCTTATACCTATAGGTACCTACATACTATGAAGTATGAACAGGAATAAGTTGGTAAACATTATTTTATTATAGGTATACAGGGTGTAAAGTGTAAGGGTAAGGTCACCGACGCGTAAACTGTTACGAACTTACCATGAATTCAGCACAAGCACCATAATAAAAAATTTCGTCGGTTATGTAAAAAACAGTTGTTTGTGGTAATAGTTTGCTCGTCGTCGGGGTCCTTTACTTACACCGCCTATGAATTTATTGTATCTAGTAGGTATCTAGGTAGGTAGTTGCAATGCAATACGTATGTTTGATTAGGGTCAGCTCACACCGAGACGCGACGCGACGCGACGATACTGGAAGAGGCCAGTGATTTCGTGCTGCGCCGCGCGGCGCCGCGAGACGCATCGCAACGTCGCGAGGCGCATAGTAAAATCGTTGGCAACACGACGCCTCGCTGCGCAGCGAGACGCCGCGCGGCGCAGCGAGACGCCGCGCGGCGCAGCGGAACGTGTCTACATTCGCCACGTGCCCCGCCCCGCGTCCACCCGCAGTCTACCATTTGCAAGCGCATGAGAACGACGTAGATTTGGCGGGTACTCGTACATTATGGAGATCGAGGAGAAGTTGTTTTTTTTTGTGCAGCTCTACGAATGTTTGTATAATGTATCATCAAAACACTATAGTGACAGAAATGCAAAAAATAATTTTAAAAATTTATTTTGGTATTCTTCTTCCTCTTCCTCTTCTGCAAGAAGTCTGATTATAACAAGATCCCAGTCTATCATTATAATTTCACTCAAGCACTCGACCGAACTGCATCAATTCTACACAAAGTCTGTAGAGAGAAGTCGCCATGGCAGCCTCGGCTGCGCCTCGCGACGCCGCGCGGCTTCGCGCAACTTCGTGAGGCGCAGCGCCGCTCTTGCACGCTGCGCGTACCGGCGATGCAGCGCTGCGTCGCGATGCGTCGCTCTACGCCGCGAGGCATCACGAGGCGCAGCGCTGCATGGGGCAACGTATTCTAAATTCTCACAATGAAATGTGTATCTTTTCGTGTAGAAAATAAAGTTGTATTTTGTTTTTGAGTCGCTCTTTTAAAGTGTACGCGCAGCGTCGCGTCGCGTCGCGTCTCGGTGTGAGCTGACCCTTAATTGATACTGCTGGATTAGGTATGTACAATCAAATTGACAAGACAGAATTATTAATAATCAACGATTATCAGAAAGTTGTCTACTTGTAATTACAAAAGGTAGTACCTACCTTCTGATGCATTGGTCTTTGCATCCGGGTTAGTTAATTAAATTATAGAAAGACAAAAGTTTAAAATCAGATTTTTTCAAGCCGGGTCCCGCGGGTATTGAGAGAGTGCGCCGCCGCATAGTTTTTAAAAGTTGATGCATAACTAATTGTATTCCGTTTCTCGTGTTAATTATAATGTTAGTGACCATGACAGTTTAAAAACTTAAATTGTATTGCAATAAAACAGTTTTTTAAAAACAAGCTTTTATTTAAATGCGCTAAGAAGAATAAAACATAACCATAAATCATAATTATCTTTTTCCATACGACATGACGTTTGGCGAAGTTGATTATTAGTCGCGTAAAATACTTTTTAATGTTCATTTTGGTATGCAGCTAGTCCGTGTTACAAAAGTATTTGGAACTAATATAATAAAATAGACAATTAATTATTGTCTATGCCCGATATTTTTTGTGAGCAGGACGATTCTGGTCAATTTCCTTTAATACATTAAAATCAATTAGATCTAGTTATTTAATTTACTTGTTTATCTACACAGGTAAATCTCGCGCGCATTTTTAATAAAAGCTTGTTTTATAAAAAGTTTTTAATTAGGTAGTAATTTTATTTTCAAATTTTTAGTTTAGTCGTAATCATTTCTGATAGATAACGCATAATTATCTCAACACTTTTTTCTTATCCTTGCTATTAACCGAACCGACAATCCTGGCTGCAGCTGCCCTGTTATTATGTTTTCTGTTATCTGATTAATTGTAACAAAAACATTGTTTAAAGGAAATAATTATATAATTCGCATGTCGAAATACATTTGCACGTGGACACGTGGACCGTTTGGCGTGTGGCCTTCGCAATGTTAACGCCGCCGGCATCTGTTTTTTTTTCAATAGAATTTCCGCTTAGCGATGTAAAGGACAATGACCAAAGTTGGTACCAAAAAGTCTCGCGCCTCAAAACCAAAATATTATAGTAATTAGTTTCATATTTTTTTACGGCATTACGCGTCGGGGATTTGATTTTTGAACTGGAAATAGGTATACTTTTCGAGTTTAAAAGTACGAATATTGTTTTACTCCCTTTATATGACGTTCCGTTTCAACTGAATATAAATGACGTTCCGTTTCAATTGAACAAACCCTTGTCTGTCGAGCGGACTCTAAAATTAATTACAATTAAGTAAGATCAGTACACCAAATCGATTTAGTTTGGTTTATTGCTATTTGCAACAAAATAGATTTTCTCAGCCTAAAGATTTTGATTTATCGATTACATCCCTAAATCCCGACTAGTTTATAGCACTTACTATACTCTATGGTTTATAGTTATCTTATCTGTGCCATCTGACATTTGTACTGTACTGACTGACTATTGGCAATGTAAAGGTCTAAAATAAAATCAAGTTTCAGTCAAGCATACTGTGGATGTTACTTTAACTCGTAATTCTTACTAATATTAGTGTATTACGCTGTTTTTAGAGCAATAATGTAATGTATGTGTGTTAAAATACGTCGTTGGTAGCGTCGAAAAAATAGACCTACTTTTTAGGTTAGTTTCGATTTTATAAAATAACTCTGAAACGCGGGTTTTTTTTTCAAAAATAATTTTTGTAGGAGTTAATACGATCAGTGTAGTCTATAAAAAACAAGGTTTGATTTTGATGCAGCATGGTACGGGATTCCATACTTCCATGAGCATTCTCTTTTTCTTGACAAACAACGCCACCTTGAACTGCACACTTATAATGGTCACTATAACGACAGCACCCTCCTGTCAAAGTCATTCAAGCGCCTGAACACCCAGCACCAGCAGCACTGCACTCGTTTTTTCATTTTTCTGTTTGTCCATACGTAGGTATACATATAACTCAAAAGTCATAGCAGAACGCCTCCAGAGATTACCATTGCACATCGTTGCTCAACTGGTCGCAAGTGCAACTGCTGAGCATAAGGTACGGGTTCAATTCCCGTGTCGCACAGTGTCATTGGATTTTTCCATCTGGAATTTCTCAGTGGCGGCCACGGAATCTGAATGTGCTCAGTTGATGGCAATAAGCTCGACCCCTATTACATGGGACTTGAAATAACTGGCGAAATATGGGTGAAGCTACTATCAGGTATACCTCTGTCAAACCTGACCCCTCGGGTATCACAGCCGTGATGTTATTTTGTATATAGACGGTACCTGTCTACAGTCCTTACAGTTATTTTATCATAATCATAAGCCTTATAACAACGAGATTAAAAGGACACTGTACCGCAATACAAATGAAAGGACAGTACATAATATAATTCCCGGTACAAACGCTGTGCCTATTCGCGTAGGTACATCTGGTCGTGGATGTACGGTGGTCCGAAATAGCCGCCTTATATTTAACGCCGGTCTATTATTGTGCCTCTGCCGAGCTAATTGCAAGCCGTAGTAACGGATTTACAACGTCTAGTAACTGCTAAATGTGAAAAGCAACGCAAAAACGATTAGTTTCAGGATATTCGAATGATCTTATTAAACGATCCTAGTTTTTCAGTAGTTTAATAAAGCTCATATAATATTGGCCAATGATATTATACCAAGTTTTCACTTTTTAGGGTTCCGTATTTTAGGTTCCGTACCTCAAAAGGAAAAACGGAATCCTTAGGGGATTGTCCCCTTGTCTGTTTGTCAAAACCCTCTTTGTCAAGAACGCGTGGTGGTATAAAGTTGTTTATATAAAATGCTTAAATCTACGGTCCCTTGGAGCTGTAATAAAATCAAGCTTCTTAGTCAGCGCAAAAAGAAAACCTTGCCTTTAAAGAATTATGTCGCATATTTTGCATATTCGCAAGTAAACCAAGCTTACAGAGTAGTTCCCATTGACCTAGAACCATGAAATTCGGTAAAAAGCAAGTTCTTACGGCATACCTAAGTTAAGGAAGAAAAACAGAAAATCAAGCTTTAAAGCAAACAACAAACTCTTCAGCTTTATTATTAGTAGGTATTTGACTGTATCTCGTTTGATTTTGCAATGTAACAAAGTGTTGTAACTTCCTTACTGCTCTTAGAATATTGTATGAAATTAAATTATTCATGAGCTTATGGTTAAGTTTCCTTATGAATTGTGATACTTCCGTGCCGCCTACGCGCATGATTGCAATATAATTTTCTCTCTTTATAACTGGCTGAGAATAATATGCAACTGTAGATGTCACTTTTATAGGTAGATAGCCTCTGCCTCGCAGCTTAGTTATAATAAGAGAAGAGAGAGTTACAAAGAGATGAAATTTGAATATCAAGGGTAATCTTTGGAACTAATGATCCGATTCCTAGCTTTTTTTCGGAAAAACTAGTGTAACATTACTTATATTTATTTAAAACAATCCCTCCTGTAGGTTATTTTCCGACCTTAACGCGAGTGAAGAGTATTTCCAAATGAAAAAGAAACACAATATCACGCCGTTATCCCCGTTATCTAAAGGTAAGGCAGAGGTGTACCTACCGGGGCTACCGGCTACCTATAAAGTACACTCATATCTGCCAGTTATAGTGTGAACCCATTCCTACCAACCAGGAGCAATTAAGAGTTTAGACTCCGGGCGGCTCCTGAGAAATCTGGCGGGAAATTATTTCTAAAATGAATTAAATATCGATCGTCCACGTTTTAAACAGCTTTAAAAGTTGTAAGCCCGGCCATCAATTTGAATTGAAGTCAGTGACCTGCTTTGAAAACTAACAGAGAACCTCCACCATTTTTGAAAGACAGACGGTTACAAAAAGTAATGATTTAGAAATCATTCACTGCCACAAAAGCATCGATTTATGTAACTTTAATCTACATAAAATGCAATAACAAAGGTGTAATTTATTCGGCCACGCACCCATTGTAACAGACGAGCAATTTTGTCCAAATTTATGTAATCTCATGACCTTGGCGTCTCCCCTACGATTCTACGAACCGGCGAAACAGGGTTGCCTGATGTAAATAATCGCCATCATGTTAATTATTTTTTTACATACACGTAATGCGTAGTTTGGTAGGAATGTGTTTTAATGTTAAAAAAGCAGGTATTGGACAGCTTTCTTCTTTATTTCTTTCTTCGTTGGAAGACATGGGGAGAGTGCTGGTTTACAAAAATTGGTTAAGTGCTTCTCTTCAAAGAAGATAACCCATTGTAGGACAAATACTAGCTAAAGATGAAATACCTACAGATTTTTCTAAAATGAAACAAACATGATAAAAGACATATTTTATTTAAAAAAAATGTTACTAACAAATTTACAGAGACACAAAAAAAAATGAATCTCCTTGCCATAATTATGAATCTTTATTGGTTAAAAGTTCCGTCCTCCACGGAACCGTGGCTGTAAAAACAAACATAAAAACCATGAAATGTTTAGCTAACTGTTTTGTTTTAACTTTAGATAAACTACGTGACTTGACCATTTCGAAAGATTTAAAAACCTTTTAAAGCAATTTGTCAGTAAGTAAGGTCATGGTAAAATGACCATTTAAACGAGACTTATAAAAAAAGCATTGTTAAATACTTTGTAGATTAGTAGGTATATTTATACCAGACAGGTAGATTAAGATCTTACAATTTCCTCCTAGGCTTCCAGTTCTAGTTCAGCTTATTGTTATTGTTCGCGATGATGACTTTCTGGCTTGAGATTTTCACTAAACAAACACGTTCACTTATTTACCCACGAGAGAAAGACTGAGAGAGGTACATAATATATGTGACAGAGTACTCTCAAAGTTGGCCTTATCTATGATGAGGTAAAAGACGACTGATAACAAATCCGGCTGAGCATAGACTTACGAGCAGTCAAACCACATCTAAGGCTCTAGACAGACGGACTGCATTTCAACTGCAATCCAACTGAAAATTTGCAGTTCGGATGCAGTTTGAATGCAGTTGACACGACTGCAATAGAACTGCAAACCAACCGTGCAGTCCGATTGCAGTCGGTGTGCAGTTCACCGATTGCACGCAGTTGAAATGCAGTCCGTCTGTCTAGAGCCTTAGGTAAAACATAGGGAGGTTATGCTTACACTTTAATATAATCTGACAATAAAGCGGACTCAGGACTTCACATTAGAATGTAGCACTTATGACCACTGCAAAGTAGAAAACGATTTTATTTATATTACAAAAAAAAAAACTACTGCCAGCCCTATTTCCACCCTCGCAATAATGCAATGTCCACCCTAACCCCACTGCCCTTGCCCCTGCATTATGAACTGAACTTATATCTATAAAATCTGTAATATGTATTTTAATTGCAATAGATAAACAGCTGTATTTTTATACACCTACCTAGAATTTAAATTTGGCACGGTAACTTGTTTAGCGCAATGATAATTTTTAATTTAGAGGCTTACACCGTTCTAAATCTTTAGTGATCTAACAAACAAAATGAAGGTTCTTTAATGTACATAAAAAACATAGGTATCGGTGCTGATAGTTGCGCCTGTGATGTATGACAAAACAATTATTAATAACAGTATTAAATATTACCCAAATCTAAAAATATTTTAACATTTACGTTAATAAATTTAAAAACACTGCCACCTAGTGTCGAGTAGCAAAATTATTAAGACTATTGTTGTCTTTCAAAGGATAGCGCCATCTGCTGGCAAAAATATGTAAAAAAAACAGGATGTAATGGTGCTACAATACATCGGAGCCTTTAATCATTTATCAAAAGCTGAAAAACGTAACAATGATTCTCGAGAAATGTCAACATTCTTTAATCCATAAAAGTAATCGCGCGGTTAATAATAATAATTCATTTATTTATTCAAGTAACAAGGACTCATTAATACACACACAATTCAATATAGCACAAATGTTAGGTACATTAAACATACCAATACAACACAAAACAAAAAAAATGTTGTCCAAGAACATTGTGTTTGTGTTGGTCAATCATTGTGCAAGTTGTGCAATCAAGATATACTATCTGTGCTAACATGAGTGCGAAAGACAAATATTGTTTTGTGCCTTATTATAGAGCCGGAGTAACCGAAATATAAATATTGAAACCGCATTTTAAATCTCATTTCGTTATTAACTATCAGAGTGCACAGTCGTGAAATCCTGAAAGTAATATTTCACGATTATTTCTTTTTAAAGTGCTTAAAAGTGTTTAAAAGGCGAAGTGTTTTTTTTTTTTTATAATATACAGTGTTTTTAAAGAATATTTAGTAGTGGCAATGTAATTTGTCTATGGACTGACTTTCATTTTGACGTCTGCCTGCCACATCCGGCCCTCGGACGAAAGGGTCCTTTTTCAAGCGTACGCCATTGCTGGCGTATGGTAGTTTATTTTATTGAACGAAAAATCTAAAACCATCCAATATGGTGAGTATCTAACATCATAATTATGTGCCAAAAAGTGTTCCTGTGTATCCGTGCTATCGTTTCGCGTTAATATTTCACGACTTTCGAGTTTAAAATTGAAATAAAATATAACGTTCTTCACGACGGCCGTCTTTGTGATCGGATGACGTTTCCAAGTGTTGCGGTGATTGATCGGTGTCGGTGTAGATTCGCGGAAAATCAGCTAGAATAGCACAAATCTTTAGCGGATAAGAAACCGAAGTTAAATATATCGTCTGAAAATGAAACGTATGTGTTTAAAGTGTTCCATCTGTGTTGTGATGTCGAAGATGTTGACGAGCTGTTTTCTGGTTTGTGCAGGTGAATTTCACCGTAGACGAGATCCGGCAGATGATGGACAAGAAGCGGAACATCCGCAACATGTCCGTCATCGCTCACGTCGACCACGGCAAGTCCACCCTGACGGACTCCCTGGTCTCAAAGGCCGGTATCATCGCTGGCGCCCGCGCCGGTGAGACGCGGTTCACGGACACGCGCAAGGACGAGCAGGACAGATGCATCACCATCAAGTCAACGTGAGTACTTTTGCGTCACCACATGGTGCAATTGACAGCCTTTTGTTGTCCGACATGTAAGCCGAGCCGGCAATTATGTACTCTTGAACTTGACTGTTGAAATTATTGTCTAGTTCGCAATTTGAGGTTATACTTGGCGTAGTCATGCTTGTTAATTTGACATACTGCTAACTTAAAAAAAAAAATGCAAGTAATGTAATCAAGCATTAGAAACCACTTGTAGTATCTGTTTTAAACCGTATTCTGATGTTTTATTTGTCAAATTTGTTTTGATGACATTACTTGACAATAATTACCAACAAAGTCAGCTGTTCTTACATTCATCTAAAATCACCCAAGTAAACTAAAAAATGCTGAACTAAAAAATGTTTTATCATGATTTCACAACATGACCAAACAGTGTTGTGAAATATTTTAAATTTATAATTGAGTAAATATTTGACTCCCAATGCTAAAAAAAATCCATGTGATGAATGTTCTTACCATTTAAAACTGAAGAATCAATGTAGATCTTTCAGAACGGCCATCTGACATACCATTCTCAAGTTATCACACAATACATGCAACAAACACCATGCTTAACAATGAAAATTCATTCCCAGTGCTATCTCCATGTACTTCGAGCTCGAAGAGAAAGACTTGGTATTCATCACCAACATTGACCAGCGTGAGAAGAGCGAGAAGGGTTTCTTGATAAACCTGATCGACTCACCTGGACACGTTGACTTCTCGTCTGAAGTGACTGCTGCGCTCCGTGTAACTGATGGTGCCCTCGTCGTCGTTGATTGTGTCTCTGGTAAGTTATATTTTACATGAATTTAGACCCTATAGTTTCAAAAATTTAATCTCACATCTACCAGGAAAATAGTATATTTAAGTAGTTTCTTCTATGTCAATTTGCTTGTTCCTTCATTCTCAGTATCACAAGGGCATCTAAAACATACACAAATCAAATACAGAATATCAAAAGTACAATCTGCATGTCAGTGTTTTTTATGATTGCAAGCTAGGTACATTGCATAACTTGGATCAATAAGGGTGCATGAGAGTGCACTACTTTTATTGGCTAACAATCTGAAATGACATGCACATACCAGGATGCAAAGATTTAAAGATTGTTCCAAATGACTAGCTATTTC
This sequence comes from Eurois occulta, assembly GCA_950022335.1. Classification (NCBI taxonomy): domain Eukaryota; kingdom Metazoa; phylum Arthropoda; class Insecta; order Lepidoptera; family Noctuidae; genus Eurois; species Eurois occulta. The sequence goes on from OX465498.1 coordinate 2,340,378, forward strand.
TAGGAGAGCTACATGATAATTACAAAGTAATGAATATTGTCATTGAATGACATTAATTTTTACCAATACCAGATAAGGCTAGATGTTAGTTGATAAAGTTTTGAACAACAATTTCTTGATTGCATGTGGTGAAATTTTCTAAAATGCCAACATGGCAAATGAAACTACATCCTACTATAACTCAATATGATGTTTTTAGATCAAGCCAATGAGATTTTGTTAGGCTTCTATAATTATATTACTTGTGTTTTCATGAACACTGAATGCCTTAGAAATGAAATGTTTCATGTCAAGCAGAGTATTGAAATCCAACAGTTCTTTTTTATTTAGCATTCCTTAATGTATTGCATGCTATTGACAACAGGCAGTATAGATCTTAGATCTGGATAGACCTACCAGGTCGACATTAAAACTATGCTCCATGTCCCTAGGTGTGTGCGTACAAATATCAAGCTACTTCTCTCGACAGTAATAAAATCCACATGATGAATGTTCTTACCATTTAAAACTGAAAATCAATGAAGATCTTTCAGAACGGCCATCTGATGTACCCTTTACATGTTATTACACAATGCTTGAAACATGTAACAAGTCTTTCTTAGACCTGGACAAAACATCACAAGGTACACTATATGTGTTTTATTTCCATAGGTGTGTGTGTACAGACTGAGACCGTACTGCGTCAGGCTATTGCCGAGCGCATCAAGCCCATTCTGTTCATGAACAAGATGGACCGTGCTCTCCTTGAGCTGCAGTTGGAAGCTGAGGAGCTTTACCAGACCTTCCAGCGTATTGTTGAAAACGTCAACGTCATTATCGCCACCTACAACGATGATGGCGGTCCCATGGGTGAGTTTTACCTGATAATTAATAATAGATTTGAATTTTTGTACAGATTAGATTAGTTGTACCATCTTGCTGACTGGCTGTTTTCGCCACTACTAAGGCACTCATGAATCATTCTCCTAACATGAGGCTAGAAATTTGATGGTCATGTTTGCTTTGTATTTAGCAGTTTTTGCAGCAAACAGGTTTGTCTGTTGAATGCATAAATGTGTATGCTATTTTGATACTTATTTGAGTAGTTACTATGATGATTTATGTCGTGACCTTTAATAGACCTTATTCATAGTTATGATTCTTTCATAATCTGATCATTATTCTGATGGTAATAATAAATTCTTTGTAGACAACATGTAAGCATTATTTACAGCATCTGGTGGTCGACATGTTTTTGATCGAGATTACGATAGGTACCTACACGTTTACTTTATCCACGTGGCCTCTTTGCATTGAAAGAGTAAGCAGATCATGATAAGCATTTCAGGAAAGCTAATGAAAACAAATCATTTTAAGATTTTGTATTTCACTTTCCTATAATTATCATTTTTTTACTGTCTAATTTTTTTTAAAGTAAATCTGTGTAACAGGACCCTCACGTTCTATTCCTTACTTTCAGTGCGTGGGACTAGTAATGTTATTCAATCAACTTAGCTCACATGTTTGACCTACCACCTACCCACGCTATATTCCCCAACCAACCTACGCAATATTCCCCCTACGCCTGTGACGTAATAGCACTGCGTCTAATTTGCGAGAACCTTCTTGAGAATAAATATTAAAGGGTGTAGGAAAACTTAAAGCGAGTTATAAATATCATTTGAACGTCAACGAGTTACGTAAACGGCTTTCATGAGGTGAAAGAAATGAATGCTGTGTTGCAGATACCGGTGTGTTGGATTTGTAAAATGAATCGGTTCAAAATTACTGTAATCGTTAATAAGGAAGTAGCACGAATAGACTACAGTTTGGTTTTTGGCACTGATGGACCACCGACCCCTCCGCTCCCGCAGCGCGTTCATTGACACACATTTCACGTGATGAAAAAAGAATCTCGTCTACAATCACTTGGCATCCGGTGTTGCAAGCCTGTTTGCCCCTTAGCTTGCCTTTTTTGCAAAAACAACAGACTGGATTTTGCTTTACCATAGGGAATAACCAACCTTATCGACATAAATATCGGCTCAAGCCGGTCAGAAGGCTATGGCAATGCTATAAAAACGCCTCGCGTTCTTCGAACCGCATTGACGTAGGCTCCCTCTGACTGGATCAAGCCGACTCGTCGTCCATTATGTGACCATTCTAAAGAGCAGTTTTGAAGCCCCGTGTTCAGTCCTCTACCAAATCAACCATAACCCTGAGCCCTCTAAAAAACCAATCTACGGAATCATTAACTCAACAATAGAAGTAGCTAGTTTGAATACAAATACAAACGTCACGTTATCATGATGTCGGCGTGTTGGGTACATGTAAATCGCGCGATCCGCATTGATAAACGCGTCAAATCCGCGCCAAGGTCGTCCTCAATATTCTCTTACAATAACATAGTGTAATTCATACATTACCCACATATCTGCTCATCCGTTACGCTTGATCACGATTTCTTGAATTTCGCTTCAATAAAATTTGAGACTTCAAATGTTTCGAATTCTAGAAAGTACACAAAGAAATTCTCGTTCTAAATTATTGCTTTCATGATATGCTTTGAGGTCTGTCTGTAAAGTATTTCTCCTGGGTCACGATCATTGTGCCGTTTGTCGTTACGGCCAATGACTAGAGCCTCGACGATCATCTTTCGAGGCTCACTGGGCGGTTGAATCTAAGGGTCTGATTCAGAGGGCATTACTCCTCCATAAGGCACGAATTGTGCGGAGCTACTTGTCTCACGAAACAATTTTATTTCACTTAATACACATAGTACAAATTGTATCGCACAGTTTTAGTATGTAATTACCAACACGACAAGGTCACGAACGATTCAGGAAAATGTTTATTTTAAGGTTGATGTTCCAGGGTAGCCCGCGAAATTCAAATTTTCTTAAGTTTTTTGCAATTTCCAGGCCAGTGATAGGTTGTTTGTTGATGAACATTTGATTCGCGGCTGTAAGACGTATGTAGTTACAGAATTATAATCATCAAAATCATTAATACAACCCTCCGAGCTCATAAAGGTGTAAAAATGACTTTGACCTTGTAAAAAGTCATTTTTACACCTTCCCACAACCCTCCGAGCTCATAAAGGTGTAAAAATGACTTTGACCTTGTAAAAAGTCATTTTTACACCTTTATGAGCTCGTAGGGTTGTATTAATGATTTTGATGATTATAATTCTGTAACTACATACGTCTTACAGCCGCGAATCAAATGTTCATCAACATACAACCTATCACTGGCCTGGAAATTGCAAAAAACTTAAGAAAATTTGAATTTCGCGGGCTGGTTGGAGGATTCACCTTAATATTTAATTATCGACACATAATTCTCAAAGAAATCAATCAATCAACATGAAAGAATGACATTGTTTGTTTTCTCCAAGTATTATCTATAAAGAACAGTAACTCCATTACTACTGTTATGAAGGTTTCGTAGGTTAATGATCTTAAAAGTCAGGGGTCCACACCTGTGCACGCGCACGAATAGTGCGGTTAGCGTACATTTTGGAACATAGTATGGACACCTTTGGAACGTGTTCACGAGATAAGCTCGCGCGTGTACTGTGACGCGTCCATAGTCGTTCGAGTCGCGTAGCGTGCAAGGAGCGCACGCGTTCTCTGCACGTTTGAGTGATGCCATGGAGCGTCTTTTTTTAGATTTTCGATACGTGAATAGTTCAGGAAAGGTGCAGATTTAAAGTTTGTTATATTTAGAGAGGAGACATATTTCGAAGGAAATAAAGTAATTTTTATTTTTAATTATGCTTTTCTCAAATTTTTGATTCGCGATTGACTGCTAAAACTATTTAAAAAAATTTTTTTTTCTTGTAACTGATCTAATGCAACTATCCGAAACTATTCAAGATCGATGGGAGTAAAAAAACTGTACATTGACGCTCCACCCTACTGCACGTGCGCGCAGGTTTAAACACAAGTACAAGTTGCGGGGTCGAACTGTGGTGTGTGTGTGTGGTGGGCGTGGCCAAAAAGGACTTTGTCTTACCGCATAGCACCGGGGGAAACATTATTCAGTGAGATGCACGATAATTCATAGTAAAAGTCGCGCGCAAAATAATACGAAAAGGCCTTTGGAAAATCGACTTTTATGAAAAAATCACTGCATAACAAATACAAATAAAATTTATTGAATTCTTCGATAATTGTGCTTTGTCGGTACCGACTTTGTTTTGGAATTTGACACTTCTTTTATTACTAATTTACGCCCAAAGTTGCGTTAAAATTGACAGTAAAAACGAATCTTTGGTAGCTCGTAAATTTTTAATGGCTTCATAATTTACTATTCTGTTTCCACACACAACATTAATACTGAGACAAAACGATATCATGTTTAACTTTGGATGTACAGTGTCAAACAGTGGAGTAATATCCCCTCCCGAAATTTCTATGGAAAAAATGTCGACAAGTGTTACTATAAGGTTACGCCATTGGCCTCGTTAATTTGATTAATCTACATCAGCAATATTTTCTGATTATAAAGGAAGAGTTTTATTTATAAAAGGAAAATAAAGAAAAAGCTAAGGTTTCGTGTCTACTAAAAGTAGGTCAATAATGTTAATGCCGTTAACTCTTATATTCCTTGATAAAACTTGTAGGTTCTAGGGTATAAATTTCCTGAACTAAGTTTTTATAGAACTTATTTTGGTTAATTTTTGTAACTTTGATCAACAATAATAAAATACATGAGTGGTAAATTTTTGCAATGCCTCGTCTCGTCGCAGTATTGCGTTTGTGTAATGGCTTGTTGCTAGGGTTTTGTTGGAAATATTCGTCCCATTGATACTGGGTTAAGCATTTAATGCTATACACCAGCGGCAGACCGGGACGAACATTAACTCTCAACTTGGATTGGTGGATTGATCACTGTTGACTCTCCACAACGGTTGTTTAGATACATTTCAATATTATAGGACTAATAAATGATCACTTTTTAGTTCGTAAATTGAACTAAAGATATTATTGATAATAGAAAGTAGCTATACTTTCAAACATAAGTTTTTTAGAGCAACTACTCGGATCTTTTATTCTTAAAACGCGAAACTTTGAATACGTGTCACAGCTATTGATGACCAGGGGCCCAATTCTGCTATTACAATAGTGTCAGAATGTTCTGTCATTGATTTCATAATTGTTGATTTTGACTTGTCAAAACTTGTCAAAATCAACATTATGAAATCAATGACAGACCATTCTGACACTATTGTCGTCTATTGTAATAGCAGAATTGGGCCCCAGCTAATAGGCAATAGGCCGACGATAGACGTGTGCTTTTGACAAAAAAAAATGCCACCATCAGCAAGTTTGGTAAATTGACTAGTAATTTGTTACTCTATCTCTATACCTACCATTGTCTTCGATATACCCAACGTCCATTTCCTATTAACCAGGTGAGGTCCGTGTGGACCCCAGCAAGGGTTCCGTCGGTTTCGGTTCCGGTCTCCACGGCTGGGCCTTCACCCTCAAGCAGTTCGCCGAGATGTACGCTGACAAGTTCAAGATCGACCTTGTCAAGCTTATGAACAGGTACGCCTTTGACTTCTTTTCAGATTTTGAGTGGTTGGCTGTAGAAAATCCGCTAAGGCAGTGATTATACTGGACGTCGCGGATCGGCTTGAGCCAGCCAGAAAGAACTTTGTCTTTATGCAATAAAAATAATCATTTTTGTTATCAGTTATTATCAATCTTCAATTTACTTCGATAAAACAAGATTTGAAAGTCTAGAAAACCTATTATTTCGTAATTGGTTATGTTAAAACACATGTTCATTTTTCACGAATGTTTTGTGAGGTAGATGTGGAGTTTATCCGAAAATATGTTACGAAAATTAAGTAATTGCTCAAGGCGACATTTTTCTAAAAATCCGTGATGGGGTCACGGCAGTGAAAAGAATTAAAAATGTATAAACTAGACATTATTTCTTTCGGTATTCGTACCAGAGTCGCACGCATCTGTAATACATGACGTTTGTCTCTGGTTTTTACCCGACTGCAGCGAAGCCCAAAAGGAGGGTTTTTTTTTTTCTAAACTGTCTTGTATAATAATAATAATACTTGTCTTGTAACAATTTAATTTCGTCCTTCGCGAACTTTCTATTCTACTAACCGCCAGTAAGGTCCCGAATGCAGCATTGCAGATGCACGTAATGACGTGTCGCTCGCATTGATTCGTGTACACGCGACCTCGGCTACAACGACCTACGCTGCTGAACTGAACCTTGTGTTCTTCGGATAAAACGTATTTCGTATTGTAGTTCCAACGATAATTGCTTCGAAAGCCTTGCCACGTTGAGTTTGAGAATTTACTGACTTTTTCACGACACTGTTTATACCGTCACGCCTGTAGTCCCCGAAGGGTTAGGCACAGGTTTACCCACATTTCGCCAATTATTGAATAGTGGGCGGGCCTGTTGTCATCAACCCCGCACATAAATCCAGGCTGGGCTGCTACTTAAGAAATTCTTCGCGGAAAAACCCAGCAACACTGCCCAAATGAGGAAATGAACCGTTTATACACATACAACAAGACTGATGCTTAGTTCAAAAGCAGCCAGCTATGGCTTTGAAATATTCGTCCCATTGATACTGGGTTAAGCATTTAATGCTATACACCAGCGGCAGACCGGGACGAACATTAACTCTCAACTTGGATTGGTGGATTGATCACTGTTGACTCTCCACAACGGTTGTCGAGATACATCTCGTTGCTAAGAAACACGAACAATTAAGGCGTGACGTAATCGTCGGAACTGTTGATAAAAAACTTGAGTAGCGAGGTTTCGAGATGGATTTGAATTGTACACTAGCGATAATACGGTAGAGGATTATGTATCTAGCCGCAATTATTTTCTATATATAGGATTTTATTCATCTTGTAAGAAGAGTAGATCAAAAAGATTTCTATGAGATGTTCTCGACGAAAACGTACCAATGCGGAAATTATTGAATAAAAAATCTAAGCTCAGCAAAATACTAGGCTCCAGTCGTGTTCTTGTCGACCTATTTTTTGTTCCCTTCGATCTTGCAGTTAAGATCACTTGCTGGTGGCTCGACCCCGAATAAAAGCGAAAACGACGTCATTTGTATGCTATGGACGATGCGACTCATCATCGTCGGGCTATTCGCTTTCATTGCATGGACATAAGCTCTTTCTGTCCGACTCCAGCCGATTCAGCGACGATAAGGGTCGTTAATGGCCAAAATACTTACCCTAACTTCTCCTACAGGCTTTGGGGAGAGAACTTCTTCAACGCCAAGACCAAGAAGTGGGCGAAACAGAGGGACAATGAGAACAAGCGTTCCTTCTGCATGTACGTGTTGGACCCCATCTACAAGGTGTTCGACGCCATCATGAACTTCAAGAAAGAGGAGATCGACGGTCTGCTGACCAAGATCGGGGTCACCATCAAGCACGAAGATGCTGACAAGGACGGCAAGGCCCTCCTTAAGGTAAGGAACTTCCTGCTTACTTAGCCGAGACTAATACATTTACTTAGCACAGGGTCTGACTTAAATATAATGTTCCTTCTCTATCTTGCACTTGATATTTGAAAGTGGTTGGCAAGTGACATTAATAAGGCTGCGCCAAGCATGTGCTAAGTAAAATCCACATTATGTTAAGAAGAGCAAGGCTAGGGCGAGTTTAGCTCGCAGTTATTGCTTTGAATTGAAGAACGATGTGTTTAATATTATCATTAAAATCTGCACCATATCTGAGAGTGATGTGTTTATGTTAGTCAGGACAATGGTTATACAAGTGATTTTTAAACATAATCCGTTTTGAGAAGCCTAAAATTGTTACTTATAAAATGATAATGATGAACACTACGTTATTTCGATTGAGTCCCAAGTGTTGCCAGTTACTTCCAATAAGCATCTGGGTGTCAAAGAGGACTAACAGTATACTTCATACCGGAATTGGTTGTAAGACTCCATAGCCTGCGACCCCATAAATGTATGAGACATTTACACAAAATACTACAGATGTACCGACTAGTCGGGGAAGCAGACTGGCCACCCATATTTGTACACGACTAGTTGGTTGAAAAGAAATTCAAATTTTTTTTTTTCAAGTAACTTAGCTTTACATGCAACGCCATGAACATGCCCCCTGAACTCCACCGAAACAATGACCAGCTTGGCCGACTAGTGTGGCTACCTGTATAAAAAGATGTTTTGACGTTCGAACGACATTGATAGTAGGGCGCTGTTAACATACTTTATTAAATGCATTGTTGAAGTAAGATGGTGACGTCAATTCCGGTTTGAGCCACTCGCCAAAAGACTGTCAACAAAACTTCTATTGTTTAGGTGGTGATGCGTAGCTGGCTGCCAGCCGGTGAGGCTCTCCTTCAGATGATTGCCATCCATCTGCCTTCCCCCGTGGTCGCGCAGAAGTACCGTATGGAGATGTTGTACGAGGGACCCCACGACGATGAGGCTGCTCTTGGTATCAAGGTAAATAATAATAGCACCTTCATTTATTTCCTCCTGCAAGTTACGAAGCATTATTATTTATTAAGTAAAACCTGTACCTAAATGACCAACTACTAACAGCTACTTTGTACTAATTTTATACAGCTTTCATAAAAAATACTGTCAAGATCTTAGCTGTTATTGTTAGTATTAATAACATGTTATTATTAAAACTTGAGCTCTTATAGATTTCAAAAATACATTCGTTTGAGACTATTCTCTTGAGAGTTTATTGATCATCGCGTTTCTTAAAGAATGTTTGTTTTTCTTAACGATAATATTTACTTACTAATAATTTGTTCCTATTTAGACATGCGACCCCGAGGCGCCCCTGATGATGTACGTGAGCAAGATGGTACCTACCTCCGACAAGGGTCGTTTCTACGCTTTCGGACGTGTGTTCTCCGGCAAGGTCATCACCGGACAGAAGGCCCGCATCATGGGCCCTAACTTCACGCCCGGCAAGAAAGAAGTAAGCTAGTTTCTAGAGAGAGATTCTGACTTAGCTGAGTTTGAAAAATACAAGCTTCTTGAAAAGCCTGTTATATATACATTTATTTCTTCAATAAATGACTTCTTCATTTATTATATCTTCATTAATAATAGCACTCCTCATTATAAAAATTCCTTCTAGAATAACACACCAAAATACTAACTATTAAACTTGCTTGCATAGGACATGTACGAGAAGACCATCCAGCGTACCATCCTCATGATGGGTCGTTATGTAGAGGCCATTGAGGACGTGCCCTGCGGTAACATCTGTGGTCTGGTCGGAGTGGACCAGTTCCTTGTCAAGACCGGAACCATCACCACCTTCAAGAACGCACACAACATGAAGGTAAACAGAGTTATTCATTATTTACCCAATAGTAGGTCATCAGGCGGGCTTGACGACGTTAGCCATCAGGCAGTAGTAATTACTAGTAGATGAACTGTTCATGAACGACCAGAGGGGCCTCGCCAAGCAGTATAATTGCTGTGTCCCGGCGGAAAACACCTACCAGGACGCTTCTTTCCCCAAATTCGATTCTCGTCATATAACACGTACCAGAATACTTATTCCTTTATTCACAAATACAAATACTACAAACTCCTCTTTTCGCACAGGTCATGAAGTTCAGTGTATCCCCTGTGGTGCGTGTGGCCGTCGAGCCCAAGAACCCCGCTGACCTGCCCAAGCTGGTGGAGGGTCTGAAGCGTCTGGCCAAGTCTGACCCTATGGTGCAGTGCATCAACGAGGAGTCCGGAGAACATATCGTCGCTGGTGCCGGAGAGCTGCATCTTGAGATTTGTCTTAAGGTTTGTAGACTAAGTTATTTTTGTAATCAACCGATGTCTTAAATTGCACATCATTTTAACATGTTGTTTGCGTATCTAACACGTAACACTGAATACCAGTATGTGGAATCAGTGTTACGACATGTAAATAAAAGTTGCAGTAACTTAAGTTAGTGCCATTTTTATTTTACACAAATAGTCAAGCCAACAGCCGCTTTTTGATAGTCTGACTAATTAGACTAAACATTAAATCATTAGTATAATACTGACAGATGAAAATAAAAAGTCCCAAGTGTTGCCAGTTACTTCCAATAAGCATCTGGGTGTCAAAGAGGACTAACAGTATACTTCATACCGGAATTGGTTGTAAGACTCCATAGCCTGCAACCCCATAAATGTATGAGACATTTAACTAAATTGAAACAATATCTTGATGAATTCTACTAATTTGTAACACATTCACATAGCCTAACATATTTTTCTGTCTGCTCAGGATTTGGAGGAGGACCACGCTTGCATTCCAATCAAGAAATCCGACCCCGTGGTGTCGTACCGTGAGACCGTGGCGGAGGAGTCGGACCAGATGTGTCTGTCCAAGTCGCCCAACAAGCACAACCGTCTGTTCATGAAGGCGCAACCCATGCCCGAAGGTCTGCCTGAGGACATCGACGATGTAAGGAAACTTTGTTTATATGCTCATATTTTTTCCCAGATTTGCTGATAAGGTCTTCTTGACTGGGCTTTACTGGTAAACTGCCCAATCTGATCGCTTTGGTTTTATGCCTTTAGTTTTATTCTACTCTACATATAAGTGACCTAAATACATACAGTTTACCAGCAACATTATTCCAAACTTCATAAAGATAAAAATAAAAATGAATAATTAAATTACCTTCCGGCACACCGTGCTGCGCCGTAGCGAGTCGGTTGCCTGTCGGCCGCTTCGCAGGGACGGCTGCGGCGTGCAAACGAAGCATAGTGAAGCTAACCCGCGTCTAAACGCTGCACAGGACCTCTATCCTTATGTCCCGAGACTGCATGCTACGGCGCAGGCGATACATTTCTACTTTCTATTGCATTTTATTTAATTCGGCATTGACTGTGAAGTTATTGATAAAATATTTCTGTCTCTCAGGGCAAAGTAAACCCCCGTGATGACTTCAAGACTCGTGCGCGTTACTTGACCGACAAGTACGAGTACGATGTCACAGAGGCGCGTAAGATCTGGTGCTTCGGCCCCGAGGGAACCGGCCCCAACCTCATGGTGGACTGCTCTAAGGGAGTGCAGTACCTTAACGAGATCAAAGACTCCGTTGTCGCCGGCTTCCAGTGGGCCGCCAAGGAGGGAGTTATGGCTGAGGAGAACTTGCGTGGTGTGAGGTTCAACATCTACGATGTCACGCTACACACTGATGCTATCCACAGGTAAGAATAAAACTATGAACATGAAGTTCTTGATTGTTCAAATTTCAAAGGTCTTTGTACACACAGCTATTGCAGATGTCTTTGTACCAAACGTTGGTAATTTTGCCGCGAAACGGTTTTGCAGTGATTGCCCAAATTCATGACTCAATCCTTGTTTGTTGTACAGGGGTGGCGGTCAAATCATTCCAACGACGAGAAGATGTCTGTACGCGTGTCTGCTGACCGCGCAGCCCAGACTCATGGAGCCTGTGTACCTGTGCGAGATTCAGGTACGTACCACCACTATCTTGCATGAAGTGTATCTGTAGAACTGCTCATCCAGTCTTAACAAGTCCTGTAGTCGCCAGATGAACTCTCAAATGAGACAAAATAAGAAGTGGTTTCCTTATTAAGATTGTATTGTTTCGAAAGTAGTTGCGCGATTAGATTACCTGCTGATCAGGGTAGAAAGTGGAAAATCGAGATATTTGCGTAAGTTGAGTAACATTGAATGAAGTGGCCATGATTCACCGACAAGATTGGATTGCGACCCTACAGTTAATAGAAACATTAATCTATAATGTAATAAAATACAGATCTAATGTGATAGCAACAGCTATCTAGCTTCTTTGTGTTCGGCTGCGAATGTTCCCAGCATGAACCCACGTTTTTCCTGAGCGGGCTAGCATGCTACACTAGTTCCGCCTTTCCGAGACGTGGCAGATCAACAGTTTTTTGTTTAGGCAGGGTTATCTCACTAATTACCTTGCCTGAATAGGCGAACTAACATTCAAACAAAATTATAACAACCATTGATTATTGGAATATCCTCAAAGTTGGGTAATACAAAAATATTACCCAATGTTTGCTTTTGATACTCCTTGTTCCTAAAATTGAAAAAAAAATTACATGTTATTTTAGTCTTGAATTACTTCTATGCTAAGTCAGTTTTACACTGCACGTCCATGCCGTGCATTATGGTACGCATAATCGTCATATACGCGGACGACAAAAGTTAAATCCATAAAGAAAACCTTGTATTATTCCATTACATGCTCAAATTCAAAGCTATACACAACATTTCTGAAACACAATCACATGATGCTAACATCCTAGCGTATATTCCCCACACAGTGCCCCGAGGTAGCCGTAGGAGGTATCTACGGCGTGCTGAACAGGCGTCGTGGCCACGTGTTTGAGGAGTCGCAAGTAGCCGGTACACCCATGTTTGTGGTGAAGGCTTACCTGCCCGTCAACGAGTCTTTCGGCTTCACGGCCGATCTGCGCTCCAACACCGGTGGACAGGCCTTCCCGCAGTGCGTGTTCGACCACTGGCAAGTCCTGCCTGGAGACCCGTGCGAGCCCAGCTCCAAGCCCTACGTTGTTGTGCAGGTGCGTACACGATACTTTTGTCTTTTGTAGAAATTAATACTTCTTTGTGGACACGTGAAGACTACTGAAAATGTTTTTGCATCTAGTTCATTCAAAAATATCGTTAATTTAATCTTATAAATTTGTAAGGCAATAACACACCTCTATTTGCGTCGGGGTTTAAGTCATCAATTAAGGTTTGAAACATACCTTCCGGCACACCGTGCCGCGCCGTAGCGAGTCGGTTGCTTGTCGGCCGCTTCGCAGAGACGGCTGCGGCGTGCAAACGAAGCATAGTGAAGCTAACCCGCGTCTAAACGCTGCACAGGACCTCTATCCTTATGTCCCGAGACTGCACGCTACGGCGCGGGCGATACATTTAGATTTTGAGAGCGCAACAACGTTATTTATTTTTTTGTTCGGAAATATAATTCTGTTTTCTTTTAACTTTGCAGGAGACAAGGAAAAGGAAAGGGCTTAAGGAGGGTCTGCCTGACTTAGCTCAATACCTGGACAAACTGTAAACGTCGTAGCTAAAACAATCCATACTGTAATATATGTAACATTATTGAGAGCGCCTCACGCACTATACAACTTTACGTTTTAACATGAATAATTTTTATTTTGAACATAAAACGGAATGTATCGCCTCAATTAAGTTAAGTGTTAAGCACGACGACGCTGGTCGGACCGTTTGTTACTGAGTGGCAGAATGTTGCAGCCACCACGAGATACTAAATAAACTATTGAAAATACCACAGTCTGTTTGATATGAATCGCTATGATGTCGGGAACCATGATTCATTACTTGTACTGTAATTAATTTTTAAATTATAATTTTTCTATTGTAAACAACCCTAGTGTTTTTATTTGGCTGAAATAGTCATTTTGGAAAAGGTGAGTTGATTTATTATGTTCAGGGTTAAATTCTGGCGTTTTCTCTTGCCTTTTTTCGTATCTGCCAGAATTTATCCCTATTTTTGTAACAAACAATAATGCAGTAGATAACATACCTGTTAAAAACAAATGTCATCTTATAAATAATAAGCAATGTTATCACTGTATCACTGTTTTGTTTTAGTTGTTGGTCACAAAATAACCACAAACTTTTCATTCACAGGGCTTTTACCAGTGACAACATGATAAAAGGGTAAGTCATACTTCTTGTACTACCTAAATCCGTATGCTGTATAATTTAGTAAACGATTTGATAATTCTTTTAGGTCCAATTGGGCCAACCAAGGTTCTTTTTATACCATAAGTTATCCTGACAATTGTGATCATTTCTGTATGAAAACTATTGTAACCTTAGGAACTGTCTGGTTAACCCAGGGTTATAAAATATCTTTGATTGACGCAATTGGACCTTAATTTAACTAATTTATAGACTAAACAACTTCACAAAATCTGAAAACTTTAAATGATGATTATCACAGACCTGTACTGAGAAATGAGGAAAAAATTATATCACACTGAAAATTAAATATAAATCATAGGAATCATTAACGGTACATAAAAGAATAAATATTTATTTGATATTATTTGTTGCAGGTGTTGAGTAAGCTGTGAGAAAAGACAGACGATGTTGTTGAACGAAAGGTAAATATTATTTAAACCTGTTATTTAAATATACACAAGAGACTACTGAATAGAGATCATTCAATACATTGTATTAAAATGTATAGTCACATCATGTTCAATAATAATAATAATTATTGAACAGAGAGAGTACTTGCATAGACACAACCTTGTAGCCAGGATTATTCATCAGCAACTTGCTCTAAAATACAATCTTGTTGAATCGGAAGTTCCGTACTATAGGTATGTGCCCGACCCAGTTCTCGAAAATGGCAATATCACACTGTACTGGGATCAATCCATCATCACTGACAGGACTATTGTAGCCAATAAACCTGATATAGTGGTGATGGATCGATCAGAGCGGCGCGCAATGATTGTTGACATTACGGTCCCGCATGACGAGAACCTCGTGAAAGCCGAGAAAGATAAGCAAATCAAGTATCTTGACTTGGCTCGCGAGGTTGTCGACATGTGGGATGTGGACTCAGCGATCATTGTGCCGATAGTCGTGTCAGCCCATGGCTTAATTGCCAAGAGCCTCGACCAACATCTCAGGAGGCTCTCGTTAGGCAGCTGGATCAAGGGCTTGATTCAGAAAGCGGTACTTCTGGACACGGCTCGTATTGTTAGGAGGTTCCTCTCTCTGGAGCCCTGACCGCCGGTAGCTTGGACCCTCTCCCGATACCGGTGGGTTACAATTTTTTATATTTTTAAATGTTTGCTTATGTATTTTTTTAAATTAATATTTAAAAATGTATAAAATTTGAAAAAATATGAATAAAGGGAATTATTATTGAACATGATGTGACTATATTTTATGATTTTGGATGATATTGACAATTATTGTCAATGTCATCAAAATCCATCATCATGATATTATCTATAATATAAAAATGAATCGCAAAATGTGTTGGTAAGCGCATAACTCAACAACGCCTGGACCAATTTGGCCAATTCTTTTTTTTAAATGTTCGTTGAAGTTCAAGGATGGTTTTTACGGCGAGAAAAATTTAAAAAATTGCCTGGATAGGTCTAAAAACAACACTAGGATACTTTTTTTTTGGTAGGATTAGGGTAGGAGTAGTGTAGGAGTAGGTTAAGAGTAGGGTAGGAGTAGTGTAGGAGTAGGGTAGGAGTAGGGTAGGAGTAGGGTAGGAGTAGGGTAGGAGTAGGGTAGGAGTAGGGTAGGAATAGGGTAGGAGTAGGGTAGGAATAGGGTAGGAGTAGTGTAGGAGTAGGTTAGGAGTAAGGTAGGAGTAGTGCAGGAGTAGGTTAGGAGTAGGGTAGGAGTAGTGTAGGAGTAGAGTAGGAGTAGGGTAGGAGTAGTGTAGGAGTAGGGTAGGAGTAGTGTAGGAGTAGGGTAGGAGTAGGGTAGGAGTAGGATAAGAGTAGTGTAGGAGTAGGTTAGGAGTAGGGTAGGGTAAGGGGTAGGACACCACGCGAACGAAGTTGCGCTGGGCAGCTAGTAACAAAATAGATACAAGCCATGCTAAAAAACGTCTGTTTTATAGCAATTTTTTTGTGATGTCATCTTCCGTGGGTTTTGAAACCATTTTTATCAGTAGTAAGATGACTTAGATGACTAGCTTGATAATGACAATGTTAATTAAACATTGTGTTAGTTTTTTTATTCTATGATAATATGATATCAAGTTGAAAACGAAAATGAGTTTTTAAGTTGTTAAAGTAGTTTGATCAAACAGTTTGTATTTCTTCATGCCATTTGATAACTCATTTTTAATCAAATTTTCCCACAGGCATTCATGCCAATTTGATAAAACTGTTTGAACCAGCCTGTTTGATCAAATTACTTGAACATCTATCCTTACAGGAATCGTTAGTTGGTTAGTTGGCTCATAATTAGGGATCTGATATACAGATGCATATTTACCTAAAGTTTGAGTGTTGACTAGTATGGAGCGCGCGTCGTTACGGAAAAAGTCTGTTTATTTTCATACTTTTTTTTTTCAATTTATTGTTTTACTTCAAATAAATATTTACCATTTTGTCCTATACGGATATTCAGCAACAAAATTTAAAATCAAATAGTTTATTTTTATGTATTAATATAATAGTATTTTACGTGTTATTTTCAACAAATATTGCCTGCTTTTAAATATTCATTATGCTTATGAGTACGATTTTGTACACACTTTATTATTTATAAAATACCGAAAAAAATAGCATTTTAAGAAGGCGCGGCGCTTCCACTTTCGTACCTTATCAAAAACGTACAGGTAAATAAGCATCCGAATATCCGACCTCTTAGTCATAATAAACCAAATCACTTGTTATGATGATAAAATTCCTCCTGATGCCACTGTGACGGTTTATACAAGCTCAACAGGACTGAAATTTTAACACTTCCTACACAAGATAATCAAATATGAGAAACAAAGTAACATTTAGAATATTTACAGATTACATCGCTCCGATTCGTGTGCTGAAGGATGCTGATTAGTCCCTATCAGGTAATTAGCAACACTTAATCATTTGATAAAATTTTACACTAGTATTTTCCATTTATATAAAATTAATTTCTAAGATAAAATCCTTTGCATTATCAATTCTTAGAATCGTATTTTATAATGATGACAACACTGTTCCAAATGCCCCGTGATGGTTTAACAAGCTCAACAGGCCTGAGGTTAAATTCATTTCAGTCGTAATAGGACCACCATGGTCACCTTTTTGAACCGTATTTTTTTATTACAGATACATGTGGAGTAGACGCGAATCATAAAGGAAAGTTTCAGCTAAATCAAAAAGGTGAGAACTACAGCTAAAATTCTAACATTCATCAGATAAACAACTACTATGTGCCTATTAGTCCATGCTTCCATAATAGTTTTATTAAAATGATGAACATTCACAGACCTGTTCTGAATTATCTTGAGGTCAACCTATTAACTTCTGATTAAATTAAGTTGATGCTTATTCAATTGTATTTGTGATGCTGTCCACTAATTTAATTTTAAATCTCTTTTCAGGTATTCTGGTGAAAACGAAGAGTTATGCATGCAGTGATGTAAAAACATTAACATTAATAAATGATACTTGAAAATTTGTCTTTTCATTAAAAAATATGATAGATAGAATCTATCATATTTTTTTTTAGTCGCATACAAAGTTACCCAGCCTCGCTCGGCGCAGGTCTAGTTTGAAACTGCTCAGCGAAGCGAGGTACCTATGTTCATACAAGGGAAGGATGTGTGCTAGGGACTGAAGCGTAATAAGGCAGTTTTCTCATCGCCGGGAGAAAGCGACTGGGCTATTTTTTCGCTCAAGAAGCGTACAACGGAAATACATTCCGTGTAAACAAAAGAAATCATATTCTTTCTTTCTTTTAGTTCTCAAGTCTCTCTTAGACTAATCTGCTGCCGAAGTGTCCCATAAGCATCTTCATTCTTTGTAACATTCCAAAAATAAGAAAATATGTGCGGTCTGACACCGAATCGCTTTCCCCGCCCGATGACATTTCAATGCGCGTGAGAACGAAAAAATCGGTTGCTGCTATAACGTTGCTTGCGAGAAATAGGTACTAGTCTGAACATCCCAGATGGGTTTCTCGCAAGCATCGTTATTGCAACTGAATTTTTTCGTTCTTGTTAAGCGATCGAAAGTACCTACCTATGCAAAACTGTCTGTAGGTATCTATGTCGAGACTACCTACCGGCCCTGGGACGCAGGTCCGCTGGTCGTCTGGACTGAAACGTTTTTATCATGTATATCAGAACGTTCGGCCAGTCGAGATAGGGAGCTGCGTAGACAGAGAATGCGGGAGCTGGCTGCTACTCCAGTTTTTAGTGACGTTTATGTGACGCATAAAGATGCCAGCCAAAGAATTTGTGACAGAACAGTTCGAAAGTTAGAAGCATTTATTTATGGCCGAACGACCTGATATCAGAACGTTCGGCCAACCTGAATCTCCATAACTGAGGACCTTAGAGAAACTGTTACTGAATAAATATTTTGTGACGATTTAGTGACAAACATCCACTGCTTTACTCGTAATGCCACCGGTTAAAAGTAAAATTAATTTTAGTTCCTGGAACATCAGGCCGTTCGGCCAACGTAAAATCTCCGTAACTGAGGACCTGAGAGAAACCGTTAATGAATAAAGATTTAGTGACGAGACTGAAACGTATTTTTATTGCTTTATTTTTTTTGTGACGGTCCCTTTATATAGTAAAATGAAAATTTAACATATAACCTCAAAACATTGGGATTATCGATTCCTCCGCAAGGAAGAAGCCCAGAGAAACCGTTAATCAATAAAGATTTAGTGACGACACTGAAACGAACTTTTATTGTTTTATTTTTCTTGTGACGGCCCCTTTTATAGTAAATTGAAAATGTAACATATAACCTCTAAACATTGGGATTATCGATTCCTCCACAAGGAAGAAGCCTAGAAGACTCGTAAAACCCCTGATGTGTTATAGGTTTTCAGTGCAATGGTGTCAGTATTTTTGTTAATTCAAGATTAATCTATAAAAATGCACTATGGCGGATGGCGACTGAAATAGGGTGACCATAATATATTCTAACGAAACAAGTATTTATCGAGTAGGTACTTAATTACCTAAACAATGAAGCAAAACACGTCGAAATAGTTGAAATAAGGTGACGATGTAGGTATTGCAACAAAATAAATAGATACGCGGACGGAGGAATATGAGGAGTGCAGATTAGTTACCAATATGTTCCGGGAAGTTACCGATCAGCGCCCTCTGAACGCCAAGCAATGACCTAAATGAATATTTATAATAAGTAGGTGCGTCTACTTATATCGATATTTATCGCTACGTATTTCGTTTACTGTGTTATTGACGTACATAATAATAATATGCGTATTGTTTTATGGATGTTTTAGACACACAAGTTTAAAACTTGTGTGTCTAAAACATGTAGGTATTTAATAAACGAAATATAAATATATGTTGGGTAATGGGGTTATTGCAATGAGGCAATAATAAAACAAAAATATATTATTGAATAAATTTATTAAACATTAATTATTACACCTTTATCCTGGCCTTTGTGGGGTTCTGTTTTATTATAATGTACTCGAGCCCAGAGGAAGATGGAATCAGTTTAATTGCTTTCATAACAAGTAATAAATGAAAGGTACAAAGATATGTCTACACTGTGTTAATACTTTCACAAAGTACAATCTATGCTGGAATATCGGTATTTCTGGACTATACGCAGGAACTAAAGCTCATAAAAACAACAAAATTTACACGAAAAACTGCGCAAGGGCAAGCAAATATACTGGTGTATTTTTTTCTGACGTTGAGACCACAGAATATATATACTCTTCAACATATTGGTGTAGTGGAACATATTGGTAACTAATCTGCACTCCTCATATTCCTCCGTCCGCGTATCTATTTATTTTGTTGCAATACCTACATCGTCACCTTATTTCAACTATTTCGACGTGTTTTGCTTCATTGTTTAGGTAATTAATAAGTACCTACTCGATAAATACTTGTTTCGTTAGAATATATTATGGTCACCCTATTTCAGTCGCCATCCGCCATAGTGCATTTTTATAGATTAATCTTGAATTAACAAAAATACTGACACCATTGCACTGAAAACCTATAACACATCAGGGGTTTTACGAGTCTTCTAGGCTTCTTCCTTGTGGAGGAATCGATAATCCCAATGTTTAGAGGTTATATGTTACATTTTCAATTTACTATAAAAGGGGCCGTCACAAGAAAAATAAAACAATAAAAGTTCGTTTCAGTGTCGTCACTAAATCTTTATTGATTAACGGTTTCTATATGCTTCTTCCTTGTGGAGGAATCGATAATCCCAATGTTTTGAGGTTATATGTTAAATTTTCATTTTACTATATAAAGGGACCGTCACAAAAAAAAAAGCAATAAAAATACGTTTCAGTCTCGTCACTAAATCTTTATTCATTAATGGTTTCACTCAGGTCCTCAGTTACGGAGATTTTACATTGGCCGAACGGCCTGATGTTCCAGGAACTAAAATTAATTTTACTTTTAACCGGTGGCATTACGAGTAAAAGTAAAGCAGTGGTTGTTTGTCACTAAATCGTCACAAAATATTTATTCAGTAACAGTTTCTCTAAGGTCCTCAGTTATGGAGATTCAGGTTGGCCGAACGTTCTGATATCAGGTCGTTCGGCCATAAATAAATGCTTCTAACTTTCGAACTGTACTGTCACAAATTCTTTGCAAGATTGAATAAAATCATTAAAAAATTTAATAAATACAAGAAACAACAAAAGCACTATTCCAAAAATATTCAATTAAGGAAAGAACGTGTTTATCTTGTGAATAGATTAAATAACTATCAGATTAAATTGGAAGATAGTATAAATATTTATGAAATAGACACTCAGCGCTTACAATCTGAAATTGAGGCACTGAATAAGTCACTAAAATCATTATATAATAAATATGATATGTCTAGCAACCAAATTAAGGAGCATATTCTAGCCACTAATGAGTTAGTAGACAAAGTGGACTTGCTGACTCTCAGCAACACTCATTGTACTTGTAGGAGTGAACCCAGTCTTGATGCCCTCCAGCCTGAGGCAACGGAGGACCCGTCCCAAGCTATGAGCGCTCAGGACTGCACCATCAACCCAGATGCAATCCCTGTCATTACATTTCATGAGTCACAAGTAGTACAGCCTGAGATTAGTCATTTTGTATCACCTGATAGTAAAAATTGTTATCATTCAGTTATGTTCTCTGATGGTATAGGTAGAGGGCTAGGTAAATTAATCAGTAATAACCTTAGTTATTGTAGGTACCCAAAATTATTGCACGCCCGGGTCAACCTACAAACAGGTCATGGCTTCGGTAATAAATAATGTTTGTAATCCTAATACCACCATTACTATATGTGTTGGAAATAGTTCAAATATTAAAAAGGAAGACATCACCGACTATGTATCAGAGTTGTTAAAGTTAAGCTGTAGTAAGATCATATTGTGTGCTTTTCCATATTTTAAAAATTTAAGTAGTAGAAAAAACAATTACATAATATGTTAAATAAGCATGTACATTTCTTAGTAGGTCACTATAGTGACAGACTTATATATCTGGATATCAACACTATTGTTGATAAACTTAAGTCGACACGGGGTAAGGTGTATCTACCAATTAGATGTAGACACAAAATAGCTAGGCTATTAGCTTATAATATTCACACAGACATAAATAGTAGGTATGTCTAAGTTTAGTTATATTATTAACACCGCGACTATTAGTAATCATACTAATAAACATTTTTATAATAACTGTAAATCGGAGGATCCATGCGTAATTATAGATGATTCTCAAGTAGAATCCACTGGTAGTAGAGTCTCGGGGCTCACTCCAGATATTAATATTAATTTAAACTAGGTAGTGAGACAAAAGAAGGTACCTTTAACAATATTGTTAAACCTATCAACAACAAGGTATCTTCTTGCACTCAATTAGTTAGTAAAAAAGGGCCTCAGCAGAACACCTTAAAATTATTCCACCAAAATATCCAAGGCATTTCTTCCAAATTATTAGAAATTGAATTGTTTTTAGAAAAAAATATGTTTGACATTATTTGTTTTACCGAACATTGGCTAAAAGATTACCAAATGCTGATTAATTATGAGAACTATACGGTTGGTAGCTGCTTTAACCGTAAATCTATGCTGCGTGGAGGTTCCCTAATACTTTTGAAAAATTGTGTTAAATATAAACAACGTATTGACATAGTAGGTCTCTCGGTTGAACATTGCGTCGAACTGTCCTGTGTTGAGCTAGATAAGCATGTAATTGTGTGTGTGTACAGACCCCCAAACTATCAAAACTTTTCCTTATTTGAATCAATAATGGAAGATGTCCTGGCAAAACTTGCAGCCAGTAATAAATCTACAATTATTTGTGGTGATTTCAATATCAATATTTTAGAAGACAATTCAAATAGCAGTCGGTTATTAAATCTTTTTAAGTCATTTGACTTGACCAACATTTTTATAGAACCTACTAGAGTCACTCCATCTTCTGCTACTTGTATAGATAATGTTTTCTGCGATTGCGATTACTTAGATAAAGCCATAGTAAATTGCCTGCCGTCTGACCACAGCGGACAAACTGTAACTTTTAGGTGTAACACACCATTGCAAAATGTTCAGATTAAATTTAGACCTATAACTACTAGCAAATTAAATAGGTATAATATTTCCCTGCAGAACAAGTTAAGTGTTATGAGCCATCATATGGACGATATTAATATAAATCAATTGTATGATCATTTCTTTTCAATAGTTCTCACTGAATACAACAAAACTTTTGAAAAGAAGACAAAAAGTATTTGCCCTAAATTTATATTTAGTGATTGGGCAACTAGAGGTATCAGAAAAAGTAGGGAAAGACTATTTGAGCTTTATGACCTTAAATCTTATATAAACACTGAAACTTTTAATAAGTATGTTGCTAAGTATTCAAACATTTTTAGAAATACATGCAAGGTTGCCAAAGCCCTGCACATTAGCAACAAGATCAAAACAGCAGAAAATAAAATAAAGACAGTTTGGAAAGTCATAAATAACGATACTAACAGGAAGAAAATACGTAACACTAGCTACACCTTAGATACAGCATGTGGTCCTAAAAGCTCTAATCAGGCAGTAGCTCAAGAATTTGTGAATTTTTTTACCGATATACCGTTAAAAACTACGGAGTCTCTTAATTCCTCTCCTGAAGTAGCAATTGGTTTATTAAAGGCGAATGTGTCTGGCTGCCCGGCTGAATTTAAATTTAAACACATAAACCCTATGATAGTTATTAAAGCTTTCCGGCAAATAAAAGTCAAACTGACCGAAGATCTTTGGGGAATGTCTATCAAAGTTTGTACATCCATAGTTGAGACTGTAGCACCATACTTAGCTTTAATTTTTAATTTGTGTGTAGACCAAGGAGTTTTCCCTGATTTAATGAAATACAGTAAAGTCATACCTCTTTTCAAATCCGGGGATAGTAAAGATACTAATAATTATAGACCTGTATCCGTGTTGCCAGTTTTTAGCAAGGTGTTTGAAAAAGTAATGCTTAATCAAATGCTCAATCATTTTAACACCAACAGAATCTTACACGACCAACAGTTTGGTTTCACTAAGGGACGTTGTACAACTGACGCCGGTGTAACCTTATTAAAGCACATATTTTCTGCGTGGGAAGCATCCCAAGACGCAATAGGAATATTTTGTGACCTCTCCAAAGCATTTGATTGCGTAAATCACGACACATTGCTTTTGAAACTTGAGCATTACGGACTAGGTAAACTTGCACTTAGTTTGGTAAAATCTTATTTAAGTGATAGACAACAATATGTTCAAATAAATGGTGTTAATTCACAGGGTTTAAAAGTAAAAATGGGGGTTCCGCAAGGCTCAATATTGGGTCCTTTCCTCTTTCTAGTATATATAAACGATCTACCCTATTTATTGAAAAACCAACCTCAAAATATGGTGTTATTTGCTGATGACACTTCTCTAATTTTTAAGATAAATAGACGGGCCCAAAATCTAGATGACGTAAATAATGCCCTACTTCAGGTCCATAATTGGTTCACAGCAAACAATTTAGTATTAAATGAAAAAAAAACGAAATGCATAAGATTTGCTTTACCAAATGTTAAAAGTAACGAGTGTGATATAGTATTGAATAAAGAGAAACTTGAATTCGTAGATAAAACCGTTTTCCTGGGGCTTACGCTTGATTCAAGGCTACAATGGGGTTCTCATTTGAAATCTCTTGCGGGGCGCCTAAGTTCAGCAGCATATGCTGTTAGAAAAATCCGTCAATTTTCTGATGTAGATACCGCTAGACTGGTCTATTTTAGTTACTTTCATAGTATAATGTCTTATGGCATTCTGTTATGGGGACGGGCTGCAGACATTGAGTCTATATTTATTCTGCAAAAAAGAGCCATCAGAGCCATATATAATCTTCGTAGGCGCGATTCTCTAAGGGAACTGTTTAAGGAAATCAAAATCATGACGGTACATTGTCAATACATCTACGAAAACATAATGTACGTTAGAAAAAATCTACATCTTTTTAATAAAAGAGGTGACAGACACAATAAAATTACAGTACGAGAACTAGAGACCAATTAGTTCAGCCGGGCTTCAGACTCGCTAAAGTAGACTCATCTTTCATGGGGTACTGTTTAAGATGCTATAATAAAAATCCACAAAGTATTCTTGAACTGAATGAGACGAAATTTAAATCATGCATTAAACGCACACTATGTAAGCAAGCATATTACAAGTTGGACGATTATATCTCTGATAAAAATGCTTGGCTCAATGCCGGTCCTGCTCCACATGGACAGGGGCGCATAAACTGATTAAGACGATACCTCGTAATTAAACAAAAACTTTATGTTAATTTCATTCTATGAATACTTGCTTGAAGAATTCAATTTTTTTATATGTGTTTGTTGACTATATTACCTCCATTAATCCGAAGACAGAAACATAAAACAAGTAACTTTCCTCGAGAGAAAAAAAATCGGAACTTGCCTCTGAAAATAACATTTTATTCATTTTATGTCGTAGTTATGTACTTTCTGTCACATTAAAATAATGAAGAATGTAGATAATATCTTATTAAACATTAATCAGAAATCAGTTTTTATAGAAACATAAAATTGAATTTTTAATTAATTTTTATGTAGTGTGGCCGCTTACGTTATTTTTTTCGAGCAGGTTGCATGTTTCCTTTCTCTGTCTATTTACGTTGCTATCGTATAGTTCTATCACTCTCTATCTTTTTTTCTTTTTCGCAACGAGGTATCGTCTTAATGGATAGCATTAAATAGTATTGTTGGAGCTGCTGAAGATTGTACATCTATCTTTGCATTGTATAGATTCAATTTCTTTTGGTATTATATAACCGCATAGCCCATATTATGTGAGTACTATGTAATAGAAAGCTATCCTTCGTTGATAACCTACGTCATTTTTTTTTTTTTTTATGACTTGAATTTGCCCTGGCGGTTAAGTGTATGTCATGCTCACTCAAATGTCTCGCTGATGGTGGCGCGTGTGTCGGATCAGTTAGTTCCCTTCAAAATGGTTGAGTTGAATGGTGCTGATACATGCGTCATGTTCGTGAACGGGCGCTGTCAGTTGTGACTGGTCATCTCTTGGTTGCCACGGCTTATTTGAATTAATTATTTTATTTTTTGAATTGTTCTTTTCCTTGTTTTTACTATGGACACTTTTAACGTGCACATCTTGCAACATCGCTCTCACATAATGTACCATCTAAACATGAATGATGTAACCAAGGTTTTGTAAAAATATTCTGATTTAAAAGAGTGTCCATGGAGTTTCTTGCCCGTTCTTCTCCATAGAGATCTACGTTAGGGAATGGGCAACTACAGTACTTTCACAGTTTTTATGCCTTGTGACTGGGACTGTAGCTAAATTTCATTGTTGTCTTTGTTTCGACAGTTCAAAAGTGCCTGTAACGGGCCTACTTGAAATAAATGCTTTGATTTTGATTTTGATTTTGGCCGGCATCTTTATGCGTCACATAATCGTCACTAAAAACTGGAGTAGCAGCCAGCTCCCTATCTTTACTGGCCGAACGTTCTGGTATACATAAAAGGACGGTCCGGAACATCCGATTTTGTAATAATAGGATTTGTTGCATAATACATTGTCCGATTTCATCTGATAATCGGGATCGGATCGAATAGGATCGGAAGGTGTGGTTCGTGCTTAATACGCCACAATATAAATTCGTCGAAATCTTATTGAAATAAACGAATAAAAAAAACAAAAAGAAATTTAAAATAAGTCACGCACGAGCGGTCAAATTTTTTTTAAACTTTCTCCACACCCCTAGGAACTCGATAAAAAAAAGAGTCCATGAAAATCCGATCACGAAACTTCATTCCACCTTTTTGTCCAATGAGGTTTTTTCTCTAGGCCAGCTTCCATTAAAAAATGATAGATGGCGTTGTACTTCAGTCAAAGTAAAAAAAAATTGTAGGTACTCTGTATGGAGCTGGCGTTCATTGGCTTTCAAGTGTTTCTTCCTAGTTTGTGTGCGTTCGTCTTTCTTCGTTCGTTTTGGATTTTTGTTGCATTGCAACTTACTTTTTTAATTTTGCAAAGTACTGGCCACATACATAATTTACATGTCTCAGGGTGGTCCTCGTAGACAGAGGGATACTCTGTCTACGGTGGTCCTAGCCTCCATTTTATTTAAAGAAAAAAATGAACGCCAGCTCCATAAGCCATACAAAAATTACTACAGGGTAATGTAAAGCGCCATCTATCGTTTTTTAGTCGAAGCTGGCCTAGAAAAAACCTTATTGCACTCGACCTCGACTAGGTATTTATATTTTAAGATAAAGTAAAGTCTTTCCATTAGTTTCCATGGTCAACACTATGAACAACACTACGATTGACGTTTTATGTTTAAGTCGTTCAATTTGTTCGTTCGTGATCTGTCTATGATCCGTCATTCGATTCCATTCATCTGTACTGTGTGTTACGTTTACGTCCACCAGAGTACTTTGTTACGTCAAAACTCAAGGCTGCAGCTGTGCGCATGTTTTATAAAACTAATTGGAATCCAGCTAAATAAATTAGTCTCGCTTATTTAATGCTGGGTAGAGCGTTGCGGCAGTGTTCACAGTATCTCAACAAAATGGTGCCTGAAGTTGTATTCGTGTTGGGTGCACCTGGAGCCGGCAAAGGAACGCAATGTTCATTTATTTCTAAAGAATATGATTTTGTACATCTATCCGCTGGCGATTTGCTTCGCGAAGAGCGACAGAGGCCTGGGTCCGAGTACGGAGAGATGATCGAGGAGAAAATCCGGAACGGCGAGATTGTACCTGTAGAGGTTACGTGCTCTCTCATTCACAAGGCTATGCAGAACTCTGGTAAGACGCGCTTCCTTGTTGACGGCTTCCCGCGCAACAAGGACAATTTAGACGGCTGGGATCGCGTCATGTCTGATAAAACGAAGCTGCTGTTTGTGTTATTCTTCGAGTGTTCGCGGGACATGTGCACAGAGCGGTGTTTGGGACGCGGCGCTGCCGGCAGCGGGCGCTCGGACGACAACCTGGAGAGCCTCCAGAAAAGATTCAACACATATCTAAACGACACCTTGCCCATCATCAACCACTACGACGGGATGGGTCTGGTGCGCAGGATTAATGCAGAGGTGTCTCCACTCGAAGTGTTTGACGATGTGAAAACTGCATTCAATAATGTTGGATTGCAAAGTTTAGTAAACTAATTCATTTAACTTTAGTAGGTCAATCTTGAGCTGTGTACATTGCAGAGTATTTTCTTGTCTTAGTAATATTGATGTTATTTAATAAACCAGTGAGCTTTAACCTTTTGATCGCCATAGTCACATATGTGTGGCAAGCTAGCGCATGCCCTGTACGCCAAACAACACAAATATGTCACAAAATGGTAGGTAAAAATGTGGCTTGACATGGAGGGCATGCGCTTGCATTTATGCTCAGGTGGTCAAAATGTTAAATACTGATTAAATTAACACACCTGAACCAATAAAGCCACTGCACTTAAACAAAAATACTGCATGAATTTTGTGGTTATTGAGGAACATTTGCTTTTAATCCAAGGTCTTGAGTATGCCTTAATGACATTAAGTTTGACCTTTACGATAAAATTGTAATTTGGATCAGTACCTACTCAGTACAATTATGATGAATTCACTGCTGAATCCACAATTAGGTAAAAGTGACAGATATTTGCATATTCTTATAGTGATAGAGTTATCTCTAAATTGCCAACTCATTATTATACAATAAGCTGAAATTAATTATAAAAAATAAATTGAACTGAACCATTGTATTCTTATTTTTTAAATTGTGTTTAAGATTTAGTTTTAAACATTGGGTTTACATGTATAATGCATTAGAGTATACTCTACATAATGTTCAAATTAAATATATTTTAATTTGTTCTACATCGCAATCTAATACTTTGAGTAGTTTTAATTTGTCAATCAGATCTAGATATTTATCTTGCTAAGTGGTTGCTAAAGAATATTGTTATCTACTAACATACTTTGCAATCATCTTATCAGCAATAGGTCTAGCGTCAAAATTGCATTAATATTATACTTGTTGTATTGTCCTTGATGATTCAGAAAACACTTGCAGTCTAGACTTTATTCTACTATGTGCCATAGTGTTTTTCAAATCATCTTCTCGGACAATACAATAACAAGCATAATTACCGTCAAACTTCAATTACAGGTAAGTTCATTTGACTATTCAATAGATTAGTCCTATATATATTATTCAAACTTAAATGTTTTAGTAAACAATATACCTACAACATAATATTATTAATATTCTTGGATTTCAAGTGTTAGTTGTTTATTTATCAAATTAATATTTCGTCGGCTTATAACTCATTTTGTTACTGTCACTTAATTAATGAGTTCTTGCAGTAAGCTAACGATTTATATGACCATTTATTATCTTGTCTTTACTGAAGATATTTCTACATAATAAATATAGACCTGTACCATAAGCCTAATTTGATGCCTTTGCTTAGTAGCCTAAGAGTAGTTAAAATTATCTATTTTCATTAAGTCAACGCCGATTAAATAAAAATAGCATTTCTCTGTAATCTAGTAAATAGTGCCGTATAACTGGAAGGAAATACCAGTATGTTCAAAATGTGCATTGTCAAAGACACATTCCTTGATTTTTTTATTTATAGCTAGCCCAATGTAAAAGTATGTTTACCACATAGATTGTTGACTAAGTAGATAATGTGAAAGTAAATACAATATTTATTGTTGTAATTTGTTTTATTCATTTCGGTATCCTACTTTCCCATTACAATTCGAAAGGATTTTGAGGGCAATTCGTTATCCATTGTTTCAGGTTGACGACAATGATGACGACATTGGATATACGAGAGGCTCGTGGCAAAATAACAGCCGCTCAGATCGATCTTAGGAAGCCGTGCTTGCCTAAGTTGGTCTGTGGATGGGTGACCACCCATTACATACCGAGTGTCAGAGTTTCCTCCGTGCCTCAGAAAGCACGTTAAGCCGTTGGTCCCGGCTGTCATTTGTAGATCTTTGACAGTTGTTACAGGTAGTCAGTGCCCCAAAAGTCTGACAACCAGTCTTACCAACGGGTATCGTATTACCCAGTACTAAGTGGGTTGTGGAGGTCAGATAGGCAGTCGCTCCATGTAAAATACTGGTATTCAGCTGCATCCGGTTAGACTGGAAGCCGACCCCAACAGAGTTGGGAAAAGGCTAGGCAGATGATGATGACGACATTGGATATATTGAATTGTAATGCTGATTCAACAGATTAAAGTTTCCAAATGAAACTAAATCTACTGCTCATCAAGGAAAATGACTACGGATTTCATAAGGTTAAACTACCACTTTTTTATCACATTTGTATGCTATGAAAAACCTTTCCGCCCGCACACAACAGTGCCGACACGTGACCGACAGTTCCGTACCGTACCGTTCCGTGACGTACTATTCATACATGTCTGTACCGACGTGACGCGTGCAGTGATTTTTATATAATACTAGCTGTGCCCGGCATGCGTTGCAATGTATGTTTTCCTACCTACTACCCTACCTACCCTAATTTTTTGTGAATCTAAACCATTCCCAGATCCCCTTGAACACACACAAAAAATTTCATCAAAATCGGTCCAGTCGTTTGAGAGAAGTTCAGTGACATACACACTCACAGAAGAATTATATATATAAAGACTAGCTGTGCCCGGCATGCGTTGCAATGCATGTTTTCCTACCTACTACTTTCACTACCCTACCTACTCTACCTACCCTACCTACCCTACCTACCCTGCCTACCCTACCTACCCTGCCTACCCTACCTACCCTACCGAATTGTGAATCTAAACCATTCTCAGATCCCCTTGAACACACACAAAAAATTTCATCAAAATCGGTCCAGTCGTTTGAGAGAAGTTCAGTGACATACACACTCACAGAAGAATTATATATATAAAGATATAGTACCTTGCAGCAGTTTGACGTGCTTGTAAAATGCCTCGATATTAAGATCACAGCTAGCAGCAATTGCTTTAATATTAGATGACGACGAAGAATTTTATGTGAGAAGTAGGATGTATTTTTTTTAGCTTTGTAGATAAGTATGTTAGAAGAAAACAAATCACCTTTGCTAACATTTTACGACCTCTTACAAAAATCTAAATTATCGGTATATTGTCGGTAAATCAGTTTTACGATACTTCGTAGTATGTTCTCTGACAATATAATATCCACGTTTAAGTTATTTGAAAAAAAAAAAAACCCGAAATTGATTTTCAAACCTTCGGTCTGTCAGATCGTACGCGAGTAGGTGTTATAAAATTTGGCGCGAGTATACGAAGGATAAACTTATTTAACTATTTAATAATACTAGCATGCATTCTTACTTTTCCTACCTACTTAATTAATATGGTCGTTAGGTGGCGCCACGGTAGAACGCGAAATTAAAATTTTCTTAGGTTTTTTGCAATTTGCAGGTCAGTGTCAGGTTGTATGTTGATGAAATATGAGTCGCGCTTGTAAAACGTATGTTATAGTTACAGAATTATAATGATTAATACAACCCTCGGTTCATGGAATGGTATTATAATTTAACCCAATTGAATGACTTTTTCATGAAATAGTTTTTGAACGGGGTTAAATGTAGGTACATTTTGCAAATTGCAAAAAAACCTAAGAAAATTTGAATTTCGCTGGCGACTGGCGCCTTATATAAAATTTAAGATGGGTACCTTAAATTTTATAAGTTTTAGCGCAACTTTCATATTTTTTTCTTTCATAAAACCTTCTCCTGACAATAACAAACACAACAAAAAAAGAATTAGCGAAATCGGTCCAGCCGTTCACGCGTGATGCCGTGACCAAGGGAAATAGGGATTAATTTTTTATAAATACTAGCTGCCCAGCGCAACTTCGTTCGCGTGGTGTCCTACCCCTTACCCTACCCTACTCCTACCCCTACTCCTACCCTACTCCTACACTACTCCTACCCTACTCCTACACTACTCCTACCCTACTCCTACACTACTCCTACACTACTCCTACCCTACTCCTACACTACTCCTACCCTACTCCTACACTACTCCTACCCTACTCCTACCCTACTCCTACCCTACTCCTACCCTACTCCTACCCTACTCCTACCCTACTCCTACCCTACTCCTACCCTACTCCTACCCTACTCCTACACTACTCCTACCCTACTCCTACCCTACTCCTACCCTACTCCTACCCTAATCCTACTCTAATCCTACCAAAAAAAAGTATCCTAGTGTTGTTTTTAGACTTATCCAGGCAATTTTTTAAATTTTTCTCGCCGTAAAAACCATCCTTGAACTTCAACGAACATTAAAAAAAAAGAATTGACCAAATTGGTCCAGGCGTTGTTGAGTTATGCGCTTACCAACACATTTTGAGATTCATTTTTATATTATAGATAGATAACATGTTATTGGCCGTTGGAATTGACATACCTACCTACTCTGTTTTTATCTAAGTAGATTTTCTGAACCACTTAACATAAATGTTTTATGTTACAATAAATTAGACTAAACAATAACATTTATGCTAATACACGGTCGCACGATTTCCATTGTATATTTTTGTCTGTACTTTGCCTCTTAGCGTGTCGATGGCAAAAAACAACAAATGTGTTTAGGTCACAAATCGGCAACCCGAACCCCGCTCACTGACGCAGCCAGAAGGTCATCAAGTGCGCAGGTGTCGGGGCATGCGGCACAAGATGGAAGGTAGGCCATATTCTGTGTGGAGAGAAGCTGCGTGATCCCCCATCTGTGGTTGTTGTTTGTTTGCTCCGGCCGACACGTTTCAAAGTCTATTTAGAGATTTCCAAATCTACTACGGCAACGCGTGCCCAGATGGAAGGTTGGTTCTTAGACGGCTCGATGAAGCCGTCAAGGGGTATAAACCGGCCCCACCACAGATCGCAGCTGTTATTGGCTGGACTAGCTGGTCCCATGCACCCAAGAAAGCTTTACGGCTTTTCAGCCTCTCGAAGTCGTGCATTGGGTGGCGTGAGTCAGTTTGTAGCTTCGTCCTCTCGAGTCCTTTTCGAGGCGCAATAATAATAATAAAAAATAAATTCATTTATACTATAACACCCATGGCCACACATACTAAATTGATAAAAATCACCAAGACATAACCAATAAAATCAAGATAAAATTAAATAGAATCAAAATAAAATAAAATCAGACTACATCAAATTGGATCAATTAAAACCAAATAAAACAAATCAAATTAAATTAAACTTGATTTTAATTTGGAACCATAAACAAATCATCCATTCCCGATACTTTTTTGACTGAACTACTTATTTACCAAATATTTGTACGTTGAATTTAAATTTAGTTCCTCCGCATAATCCAGAAAAACTGAAATTCCAGCATAGATTGTACTTTGTGAAAGTGTTTGTGGCATATCCTTGTAAGGGGCCGTCCATTAATCACGTGAGGCTTGAGTTATTTGGGGGAGTATGATATCACGTGTATTTATTTTTCGTCAAACGCGCGATGCGATTTCTAAACAAAGTTGTTGTTGTTGAAGAAAGGTTTGCTAATCCGTGGTCCGAAGACAATGTACATTAAATAATAATATGTTCATGTACTAGTAGGTACAATACATGTTTTTCGCATGATTACACCATTTCTTTAATATTATTTTTATGCCAGTCAAAAACAACCTGCAACCTTACTGTCTAGACATTTGTATAATGGTCCTTAATTTCAGAATAAAATTAGATTATACTTTATACTGTTTATAAAGATAATATTCTAAAAATTGTATGATTCTTTGTAGGTACTAAAAACGTGATTTTGGGTAGGGGCTTAGTCTTAAACCTCACACGTATCACCAAGGGGGAGGGGGGCGGGTTTAAAAAAATGTTAAAAAAACATCATGTGATTAATGGACGGCCCCTAACTTACATTAATTACCTACATGTTTAGAAAGCAAAGAAACTGACCCCATCTTGTTCTGGGCTCGAGTACATTATAATAAAACAGAACCCTACTAAGGCCAGGATAAACGGTGGAAGGGTACGAAACGAGAGAGGCAAACAGGTATAGTAATTAATGTTTAATAAATACATTCAATAATATATTTTTGTTTATTATTGCCTCATTGCCTTTACCCCATTACCCAACATATATTTATATTTCGTTTATTCGATACCTAAATGTTTTAGACACACAAGTTTAAAACTTGTGTGATATAAGTAGAGGCACCTAATTATTATAAATATTCATTTAGTTCGTTGCTTGGCGTTCAAGGGCGCTGATCAGTAACTAAACCCAAAACGTCAGTTACCAGTCTTTCTCATTTTATATTAAACTAGTTTTCCGCCCGCGTCGAGTTCGGTTATATCGCTTTTCCAAGAGAACTCTTCAAAAGTCCGGGATAAAAACAGAACTATTCTATGTTCTTTCTCAAGGTCAACTCTATCTCTGCACCAAATTTCATTAAAATCAGTTCATTGGTTTAGACGTGAAAGCGTAACAGACAGACAGACAGACTGACAAGAGTTACTTTCGCATTTATAATATTAGTAGGGAGTAGGGATTAGTCTATGGACTCAACTTCACTTCAGAAGAATTTCTATTTTATCTGCACTTAGCAAAATTTTTGATAAGTTAACACTCAACAGTTGCTTCATTTTAATGTTATAGTGTTTGTTATTCTCATAGTTAATTAATGTTTAGCTAGCTGCCCGCGAACTCCGTTCCTGTGAATTATAATTCACGAAGGACATTGCATTAATTTAATATCTTAAAGTATTATGATCTAATTGTATATACTTCAATGTCAATCTTGATTTTGATAAACCATGATTGTATACATTTTGCATGCCTTACGGTAGATTCACTTGAAACATGTAAATTTTATAACACCATTGTAACAGTGTTTTCTGCAATAATAAATGATTTGATTTGAAATTATTATAAAATATAACTTCATGGTATATTAAGCATAGATTTATTGCTACATACTTATGAAATATCACGAGGCATAAATAGCGGTGAAGCAGCGCCATTCCTGGTTCGCAGGACTAGTTTTTATGGGTGTCATGTCCAGTGTTTTTCTAAATTTAAATCCAAGATGGCGCTGATGAAAATTTTCTGTTTTTCCTTCATGGATGTAATTTTTACGGTTTTCGGGATCGCTAATATGACGTAAAATGAAAATTGAAAATTTCCTGTTTTGCCTTCATGGATGTAATTTGTACGGAAAATAAAAATAAAAGATGGCATCAATTTACTGGTTTTTCTTTCGTGGGTGTTGGTTTCATGGTTTTCGGGGTTTCTGATAACGAAAATGATGAAATGAACATTCATGATGGCGTCGGTGAAATAAAAAATAAACAAATATATATGTCAATGTGCATAAACAAGTGTTTATTATATTTTGTTCCTTTTCGACTAAGTTACTAATTCAGTTCATTTATTGTTTTATTCATTCATAAATACTTATTTTAATTATAGTTTACTAAGACGTGCGTGAATATAAATGTCTTACTTTAATAATTACATTAAATAATTTGACAGATTATAATGATTATATTTTAAAGTGATAAGTGATTAATATAAAGCCTCTTTTTGTATGGTATTACATACGAACATAATACAGTGCTTATAATACAGCAATACATGGTGTGAGGAACATCGACCCGTAAACTGTTACCATAAATTTAGCGCGCAATTCTAGACCCGCCATTGTTTTAATTTATTATCGATTATTTAGAAGAATTTGTACAAAATCTGCAAGGTCAAAATCAAGAGTACCGCTGTTTTTTTTTTGATATTCGTTAAAATTAACGTTAATGTCATTAGAAATCAAGTACTTACTGAATTCATGGTAACAATTTATGCGTCGAAGTCCCTTAAACCCTTTATTTAAATTTAAACATAAACAGCTGATTTTTCTTTCTTAGATGATAACAATCGCGCATTTGACGTGGAGTTGCGGACACCAGCCCGTTATACAATACAATACAACAATCGTAACACGAGAATCGACACACGGTGTACACATTTTATATTTAAGTATATGGTAGTTTATTATTTCATAATTATTACTACAAGTATACAGGGTGTAAACAAACCCATCACGAAGTCGTCAACCAAGCATCCTGTACATCAAACTAAGTAACACTGCACAAAAATGATGGGTCCTGGAAGTATTGAAGTATAGTTAGATAAAACTTGTATTAAAAAATAAAACGTTACTAAAAGTTGGAAATATCACCGTAACTAGAATGCACCCAGGTTTGGGCTAATTTAAAAAAAAACAGTCGCGGGAAGGACAGGATCCTTTCGACTTCGATATAAAAAATAAAAAAAAAACGTTAATAAAAGTTGGAAATATCACCGTAACTAGAATGTTCCCAGGTTTGGGCTAATTTAAAAAAAAAAAATGGCGGGAAGAACAAGATCCTTTCGACTTCGATAAGGGGATATTTTTTACAGCCTGTTTATAGGTAACACACCATTTCACAATCGCCTAGTTATACCTTAGCGAAGACCAAGGTACAATTTGAAGCGCAGCCGACATTACACCGTATTGTCAGGAGCTTTAAGTGTAAAACGGCCTGCGTGAGTGCAGTTTGAACTTCAAAAAAGCAGCTTGATCTTTGCACTTTCGCTCTAAATAAAGCGTACCTATTATTGAATGTCATGGCTCTCGATTTAAAGCGTATTATTCAATGTCATCAGATTATCTGTTTTGTTTATCTTTGGTCTTTATGACGCCTATCAGCTAAGGTCGTTGACCTCAAATAATACAAAGCATCAGATTAATACCTATGGGTCTATACGTCATCTTTATGGTAAGGCCTCTGACTCTATAATCTTTATGGTAACTCTTTTCCTACCTACTTGACCGAAAATTATATATCACATACTCTCTTTTCAGACCGAACCTTATACTCTATGGGCAAGATTCACAAATCGAACTTACTTTGCTCAGAACTGCTGTGAACTTTATTCTTATGTTTCGTGCTCATATAACTATTTGTTACATAAGGAAATGAACATTCACGTTACATGATTAAAGTTCACATTCGTATGACGCGCTTACTTTACTTTCCAAAGTAAAGTTAAAATGTGAGTCTTGCTTTAAGTCTATAAAATATAATTATCTAGCAGTCAGTGTTAGTGAATTAAAGGACGGATTTTTATTAGGTGGGTAGTGAGCCAAAACACATAGTTTCGCTACCTAAAGTCATGTTCAAGTAATTATGACTACTCACCACACACCTTAGCGCACATTCCGCGCGTCAGTAACTAAAGTGCGACCCGCCGAGAGAGTGATGGTAAAATTCGCCTAACAGCACGGAATCGCACTTTTCCATGCTCCTATCCTTTTCCATCGCTCAGAACCGTCATTTGCTAGAGCGAGAAACAGAGGGCTGCCGTGCGCATTGGCGATGTTGCGCGTGCGACAACATTCCCGCTGTTTCTAGTCTGGAAGCCGATCTTAATGCAGCTGGGGAAAGACTTGGACTTGAAGGTGATGGTCATGGTTATGACAGAGTGGAATATATGCGTATTTTAAGAACACTTCCTCAAGGAATTTGTGTAAGCTATTGGACCATTATACTATTAATTAACAAAATTTAACGGTGAAATGAAAATTGAAACAGAAAGGGAATCATATAAAATATAGTTTTATTATTATGACTAGAAAGCTCAGTTGGGAATGTAGAAGTTCAGTAGTAGGCGAGTTTTTACAGTCTTTTATTATATTTAGAATATTTTTGAAGTGTTTGCCAATTATAAAATCTATTTGTGATAACATACGCCTATTTTTTGCATGGCAAAAAGAAACAAGCGTGAATATTCTTTTAAGGTGGAAGCACCAGGATAGACCGCGAAATTCAAAATTTCTTACGATTTCGAGTTCATTTAATCCCACTGTATGATTATTCATGAAATTGGGGTTCAATGAATTTAGAGGGTTGTATTAATGATTTTAATTCTGTACGTGTTACTTGCGCGACTCATTTTTCATCAACATACAAGCTGACACTGACCTGCAAATTGCAAAAAACGTAAGAAAATTTGAATTTCGCGGGCTACCCTGACGCCACCTTAACTTTAATACATTGGTAAAAAAAATGGGCCTCTTAAGATTTTAATTGCTTTAAGCTGCATCTAGTGAGACTGAAAGCCGACCACAACATAGTTGGGGAAGGGCTACGCAGTTGACAAGATGATGATAAAATTGTTACTTTACACGCGGTGCGGAAAGCAGCTTTATTTCTATAATAATTGGTCACCAAACTATTTGTGTGGGTCTCTTAAACTGATTAATTTTAAAGGCTGCTGGTACAAAATTGAAACTAACCACAAATACAATTGCCGGTTTTTTGTGGGTGGTTTCAGTACACGGATGTAAAAAGTTTAACTTCTCAAGCCTCAACTGAGACACACGTGTTGAATAAATGTGAGCAATCAGCAAGCTACATCGAAGTCGTGTGACATAGCATAGCATAATCAGCCTGTAATGTACCCACAGCTGGGACTGTTGAGGCAGTTCGTTGCTAGTCAAGCGTTTCGCCACTCTTGACTAGCGCCATTATTATTATTTCCATGAACAAATACATTTATAATACTTTGTAGAGGCTATCAGAAGAAACGTGGTCGCAGGCCTCAGAGATATGTTAATGCAATACGACATAATTGCAAAGTTTGATACGTAACACTAGAACAAGACGAGCCAGTTACTAGTTACTATTTTGTTCGCGTGGTCTACAGTAAGTACATTGTTAATATCCATGGTATTAAATTATTTAATGATCTAAGCACGCAAATGCACAGAGATTTATTCCACAGGCACTTTTTATAGTCAACATTTTCCTTTTGAATGCCGGCCTCGTCTACGCGCACGGTGATAAATGGCCCACGATTGACATTGGAGCTATAGGTTTTACGTAGGTACAGCTCTTTCAGTTACTTTACAGCAGCTTTTTGGCAGCGTAACGTACATAATGATCCAGCTGTTTGGCAGACTTTTAAGTGACAGCATCACAAAAGCAACAGTGATGCAAATGCAAAAGTGAAATAAGTGTAAGGGCTGCAGTGCCGCACGCGCAATACGCGCTTAGGACGTGCGAGCTGCGGGCACCAGCGCGGTACACGGTACGTGCGCGCGCACACTGCGACTGCGCACGAGCGCCGACCTACCCTCCAACAGCAGGCTCTGTTGCAAGTGGCTTACGAGTTTGTTCATGTTATCTCCTCTATCATAAGTACATTTAAATGTCTTTTGTCGATTGATCGCCTCTTTCTGCTCTAAACGCTGCTAAACGGTGGCCGGCTTTTCTTTAGCGTAAGCCAGGAACACCTCCTCGAGGGTTGTTTCCGAGACAGAGTAGTCCTCGATGAGGGCCGGGAACTCCCTGCGAACGGATTCCAACGCGATGAAGAGGTCGCTGAGTTTCATTGTCTCGTTTATGTGGTAGTGTAGCGTTGTCTGTGGACAAATTCAAGGGAGGTTAGATGGATTTATTCTAATTTGAACCTTACGTTACTTGTTTAAGATATATTAAGCAGTGAGAAAAGATGTTTACTCATTGAGAATTTAAAATAAATAATTCCATTATAATTAAATTGTGCAATAATTATGTTCCTGATAGCGATGGGCTACTATTTTATATATTTTGAAATGATTTTATTTATTGTTTAATACAGGATGTCTCTTTTAAGTTCACCAACCTCCGTTGTCCCAATTGTTTCGTTCCCGTACAATGAAATGATTGTTACACGAAACAGCCGAAAGACATGAAAATGAGTTGTCTATAAAGACAACTCACACTTCACCAGAAAATTAAGTAGGTATGCCAAAATTATTTTCATACAAAAGGAGCTAAAGTTTTCTAAGAAAGTTTCCCGGTATCTCTTATGGATTCGGATTTCCCCTTGTTGCCCGACTTAAAAGAATCACTCTGTTTAGGAATATTTTAAAATGTATTAAATACCTATGTAGATTACGGATTTAACACTATATACATTAAAGCATTTACACATTATATTCACAAGTTATAGGAAATGCGTTAAACAAGCTATTATTTACTGAATAAAAAGACATACCACGTGTTCATCCTTTAGCGAACAGTTGAATTTTTCATGTAGCTGGCCTTTAAATTTGTTCAGTGGCTTATCGCCGTCCACAACTGAAATAATAATAAGACCTTTCTTATTCAAAAGTTAAAGTATTTTTAATAGTTTGTTTGTATTTTATTAGTTTACTTTTAACAAACCAAAAATACAAACACTATACTCCGTGCGCTGTACCATGGTGCGGGTGACAGTTTCAGTAACATTTCATTTTACTCTTGAAAGTTGCCGCGATTTACAAATTATGACTTAGTATTTCAGCTGTACCACATTCGTAATATATTAAATCATTAATAACTGTAATAAATTAATTTAAACCTAACCAGAATGTTCTAGTCCACAAATAAAATCAAATTGTATGAAAAATTAAGCAAAGTGTTATTCGTATAACGTAACGCCATAGACGTATTTAGTGATGGGATGTACTGCTACGATGGATAGTCGATATTTTATATAATAAAAAACGTATATTGTGTGTAGGTCAATTTTTTATTGTTAAAAGCTATAGACCTTCCAGATATGAGTTTAGATGAATGCGCCATAGAGCAAAAATGTTGTCACAAAAAAAACATAAACCCGATTTTGATTATTTTATAAAGGTACAAAGATACTTATGTAGCCATAATACATTTATCTCGACAAGTTTATACACGTAGTTACACTGCACAACTGAATAACACACTAATTTTCGTAACAATATTAAAGAGAACTAGATCTAAGCTGCGAGTATCGTTATCAAAAAAATGAATTGCATAATGTCACATCCCTAGTCATGTGGTACTGACAGATGTCAACGTCATACAGGCACCTATCTCCCGCACCATGCTACAGCGCACGGAGTATAACAATTGTCGTTGTCGTTGTTGTGTATTGTATTTGTCTACACCTAACAATTTAATTTACCATCCACCCTCATTCTCCAGTTATTCCGCGATCATGGCGCTTGCGTCAAAATATCGGGAGCTCAAAATAATGAACGAACGACGCCGCACAAACAATTACCCAGTATTCCGTACATCATTCTGAAACCCCCAAAATAGTATTTTCTACACGTTCAAAATGTAAGAAACATCAGATTTTTGTAAAATTACTGTAGAACATTTTCGGTGTGTGTAACCGTTTGTGCGTCGATGTCCCTTCAATGCGCGTGCGCCGCGCGCAGGCCCGTCGGCGTGCCGTGTGTGTGTGTGTGTACGTACCGTCCTGCGTCACGGTATTCGCCAGCTTGAACATGACGGCGTACCCCTGCGCGTGCGTCTCGCGCAGGCCCGTCGGCGTGCCGTGTGTGTGTGTGTGTACGTACCGTCCTGCGTCACGGTATTCGCCAGCTTGAACATGACGGCGTACCCCTGCGCGTGCGTCTCGCGCAGGCCCGTCGGCGTGCCGTGTGTGTGTGTGTGTACGTACCGTCCTGCGTCACGGTATTCGCCAGCTTGAACATGACGGCGTACCCCTGCGCGTGCGTCTCGCGCAGGCCCGTCGGCGTGCCGTGTGTGTGTGTGTGTACGTACCGTCCTGCGT
The DNA here is from genome assembly GCA_950022335.1 of Eurois occulta. Taxonomy (NCBI): domain Eukaryota; kingdom Metazoa; phylum Arthropoda; class Insecta; order Lepidoptera; family Noctuidae; genus Eurois; species Eurois occulta. The sequence continues at coordinate 2,381,252 of OX465498.1, forward strand.
CACGGTATTCGCCAGCTTGAACATGACGGCGTACCCCTGCGCGTGCGTCTCGCGCAGGCCCGTGGGCGTGCCCAGCGTGCGCACCTGCCCGCCCACCATGATGGCTATGCGGTGGCACAGGGCTTCCATTTCGTCCATGCTGGAATTTAGCAATAGTCGGAAAAAATACATTATTGAGATAGCTTAGGCAAAAAACAGTCGGAAAACGTTAGTTTTAGTTCATAAAATAGCAAACTAAGTTTTTAAATTCAATTCAAAGGTTTCAGCTTTTTTAATCTGTTTCATAACACCATTAAATAGTAGTCGCCATGTTATTACGTCATACGGCTATGTAAACTTAGAAGTGTCAACTGTCAACTATATTTTATGACAAATATTTGTTTACACAGCCAACTGACGTCATGACCACAGAGCAATGTGGCGTCCAGCGTTTTCGTTAAATTACGCGCGAAATAAGAAAATGCAGAAGTTAAAAGCATTTTTATGGCACTTAACGAATGAATAAAATTTTTGTGAATTTTTTAGTGGTTCATTAGCACTATACAATCTAATTGAGAAACTTTTTTCAAAAATGGGTGTAATACCTTATTCAAGGTAAAATATTTGGCCTAGTCAGTCTGTCGAAGCTGGGACGCTTTGAGAGAACACGTGTAAGAAACGGCTCTACCTATGTTTATAGGTATTTAAATAATAGGAAAAATAAAACCGGCGTTATTAAAAACCAATGTCAGAACTCAGAACAGAGAGTGAAACTTAATTTTTTCCCCAAATGTAGTCAGTTGGTTAATTGGGCTTTGCCTCTCTTTCATTGCGGGCACGCCACTGAGTGCAGTAGCTCGTCTAATAGTATCATAGCATACCTGTGCGAGCTGATGATGATAGAACGCTGGCGCCGCAGAGCTTTCCGCAGCGCGATCCACAGCCTGCGCCGGGCGGCCGGGTCCACGCCCGCGCTGGGCTCGTCCAGCAGGGACAGGTCCGCGTCGCTGCACAGCGCAGCGGCCGCTCCCATGCGACGTACGCACCCGCCGCTGTAGCTGTCCACTCTATTACGGGCGTACTTCTCCAGACCTGACGGTGAAGACACAGACAATTGTAAAATCTAGCAGCATGCCGTTTGAAAACTACGTTGGGCTGGCGAAAGTAAAATATAGCTATAACATAGCAGGATCATTCTAAATACCCCAATAATTTTAACAGGACATCTTCTGAAATAAATATATAATTTACTAATCTACATCTCACCGCAAGACCGTCTATCTGGATTATTATTTGATATAATTAATAACCAACTTATAATTTTTCCCATAGTTAATAATATTGATGATCCTGCCATCTGTGGGATGTTATGTATATCATTACAGACCATCAGTATCGATTAGTGGAAGAGACTAGTGCCATCTATTGACTTGTTTGTGAACTTGAACTCAGATAGTTCGTAATTAAATCTTCAATACGTGACACCGTGACACAAGTGACAACTCAAAAAGTAATATATTAAACAAAAGTCTAGCGCTAGAACTATAGTAAAGATTAAGGATTACTGTATGACATTTAGGATATTAACAATTGCTGATTTGACACAACACACATAAGATGTTTATGAGGTTGTTACGTAGCCTGCCTACACCAAATCTGCTGAATAGCGACATGATAGCTATGTTCGCACAACGGATGTTTCCCACATAAAATTGCAACACAGGGAATCTGCTGACTCGACGCCTCCTGTCGCCTGCGCCGGGCCGACCACCTACTTCGAATCTGATGATGCCCCATCCGCGTGTCGCAATCGTTTAGAAATATATTTTTCTTAATAATTAATTCGGCACTTCGGTACAATCATCGACCAAGTCTAGACTTAAGATCTAATAATGTAATATTAAAGTAATTATACTCTTCCTTAAATTAATTTCGGTTTTCTATAAGTCCTCCGGCTGCCACCTTCATAATTAGGCGTCGCGCGTCGTCCCAATGTCTTGGAAGATGGCGCCAAATAATTAATAAGATAGAAATTGGAATTTTGGACAGTAGTTGTAGTTTGTAACGGAGGGCTGTACAAAGAAGGGATTTTGCGAAAATCTACCTTTAAGGGTGTGAAAAGGGATATATGAAAAATGTTATTCCTTGGATTTATTAACTTGAAACATGGCTCGCATACGAACATAAGTATATAAAAAAATAAAGCAGTGAAATAAAACCGAAGAACTGACACAGTAGAGAGGTCAAAGCGTAGATTTGTTTGCCGTTGGTCTATGAGGTCCTGGGTTCGATTTCCAGGCCTGTCATGTTTACCATCATGTCGTTTGAATTTCTCAGTATCAGCTCGCAGTCCGGATTCATAACTAACTAGCAAAATGTGGATCTAGCTACTGAGGCCCATCTCTGCATTGGAGCTGTAAAAATAAAGTAAAAACGGTCGACTCACCAACAATTTGTATCCAGTTTTTGACTTCCTCTATCACGGATTTAGTATCGTACCCTCGCAGCGTGAGTATCATCTCCAGGTTGTCCTCGCCGGTCAGGAAATCGTCCAGCCCGAAGAATTGAGGGCAGTAGCCCAGGGTTTTGAGATACTGTGAAGTGTGGCACAAGAAAATTAAAAATCAATTGTTTCTTTTGATTTTATTTAAACTAGACTGAGAATTACTTTTTGAACGTTAAAAACTACATGAGATTTTTTCCCAAAATTCCCGCTTTCCGCCAATTCCTAGTGTTTTAGCTGTGAAGAACAACAACCCTCATCTGTCCGTTATGTTAGAAAAACCTGATTATACAGCGTGTAACGGAAGGGGGGTATCAACCCTGAAGGAGGTGAATGTGCTCATGGAACTCAACAACTTTCCCCAAAGAACATAGGTCGAAATATGAAAAAAAAATTTGGCCCTCCCTTACAAAACTGACTACCAGCTGATTGATTTACTATGGGAGGGCCAAATTTTTTTTTCATATTTCGACCTATGTTCTTTGGCGAAAGTTGTTGAGTTCCATGAGCACATTCACCTCCTTCAGGGTTGATACCCCCCTTCCGTTACACGCTGTATACAATGGCGTGCAAAGAAGTCATCATCATTCTCCTGCCCTTCTCCTTATGCGAATAAAATTAAATGAACATTAAAAACAAATAAATAAATATGTCTGACAGTGGAAAAGAACCGTCACCAAATTAGAAAATGAAAATAAAAGTTTTGCAACTGTACCGTGAGACATCTATACTAATATTACAAAGCTGAAGAGTTTGTTTGCTTGAACGCGCTATTCTCAGGAACTGCTGGTTCGAATTGAAAATTATTTTTGTGTTGGATAGTCCATTTATCGAGGAAGGCTATAAGATTACGCTACGACCCTTAGGAGCCGCGCAGCGTGTGACACCGCGGGGAACAGCTAGTATTTAATGAAAGGCATTGTTGTGAGGGTCACAAATATTTGTTTTCACAAAAGTGAATTACCTTCGTGTTTCCTGGTGAGATGTGGTGACCGTTGGCGAAGATTTTTCCTCTGGTGGCGACCTCTTCAGCAGTTATCATCTTGAAGACCGTGGACTTACCCGCGCCGTTGACGCCCAGGAGACCGAAACACTCGCCTTACAATATACAAATAAAATTATTAGAGAACACTCTTAATGTAAAGTTGCACAATTAAAACGTTTAGCTGTTACAGGTAAACAGCGTATATAATTATGTTATTGTATAAGCCCGAACTTCGGTGAATCCTAGTATTTTCAAATAAAACCTAAGATTTACCAACTCATAGCGGTAAAAGCTCGAACTATTCTGTAATTATCGTTTATTACAACTTTTACCACCTTTATTTGGTAAATCTTAACTTTTAGCGCCAACATTTACCGTGTCTCTACACGGTAAATGTTGGCGAATGACTCGCTCACAGTCATTCGTTAAAAACCGTGAAGACGATTCTACCTAAGACCTACTTCCTACTACTTCTGCTTCGCTCACTCGGCTCGCGCGCGTTTGGTCACAATTCTGACCAAACCCGTTTGGTTGGGGTGCTCTCGCTTAGTAAAAAAATTGTAACCCACCAGTATCAGGAATAGGGTCCAAACTATCGGCGGTTAGGGCTCCAGAGAGAGGAACCTCCTAACAATACGAGCCGTGTCCAGAAGTACCGCTTCCTGAATCAAGCCCTTGATCCAGCTGCCTAACGAGAGCCTCCTCAGATATTGGAGAGGCTCTTGGCAATTAAGCCATGGGCTGACACGACTATCGGCACAATGATTGCCGAGTCCACATCCCACATGTCGACAACTTCGCAAGCCAAGTCAAGATACTTGATTTGCTTATCTTTCTCGGCTTTCACGAGGTTCTCGTCATGCGGGACCGTTATGTCAACAATCATTGCGCGCCGCTCTGATCGATCCACCACCACTATATCAAGCTTATTGGCTACAATAGTCCTGTCAGTGATGATGGATTGATCCCAGTATATTGTGATATTGCCATTTTCGAGAACTGGGTCGGGCACATACCTATAGTACGGAACTTCCGATTCTACAAGGTTGTACTTTAGAGCAAGTTGCTGATGGATAATCCTGGCTACAAGATTGTCTATGCAAATACTCTCCGTTAGCCAGACGAGAACACCCGGAAATAATGTGACGGATTGATTCGCCTGGACGGTGGCATGCCCGACATATGGCATGACATTTTTATACCATCTACATCCTGAATGACGTTGTAATTTAATAACTACTGAATATGAATAATTAATTTTCCTAATATATTTGCGCACCGATATTTGCAGTATTTGCACACCTCGCATGGTTACCATACAGTGCACCTTATGAACCTTTTGTAACATCGTCTGAACCTGTGTTATGCAAATTTGTATATGAACATTTTGAAAATGCATAGAACCTCGTCACGTTATACGGAGCAAATGGCGCCGTCGACTGCCTCAGACGTGAAGGCAGACTTTAGGCACTTGTCCCATCACTAACGAGGATGTGACGAGCTAGCGAGTATTGTCTCGCTCAAGTAACGTACAAAAGATTGTAGGTCCCGTATCAGTGAAACAGATACATATATTAGGGGTTAAAGTATGAAAATGCCGATTTGTATGGACGATTTCGTCTCCATACTAACATTGTTTTTTATTTTTCTTGGAAATGTCTGAACCGATTATGTATGATGCAATTGCAAACTATACAATGAAAAAGCTGCGCTGCATTGCGTATCTTATTTATATCTTGAAGTAGTGAAAACGTCGGCACATTGAAACAGGTGTTTTGACACATTACCTTATGAGGTAATATTCAACTACTAGTACGGTTTTTAAACTCTAAAAGGTACGTAATTTAACAATTAATCCAATAAAAATAGAATTAGGAAAAAAATCAACTATACGTCAAAATTACAAACATAACAAAGTGTGAGAAAAAACGGCAATTTCATAGGTAAAGACTATGATTAATAGTTTTCGAGATTAGAGAACTTTATTAAACAAAAAACTTGTTTTCAGTTATTAGGTCTATTCGCATCTCGGTAACTGCTGACGGCCAGACAGATGCCTTATCAAGTTAAACCAGTTTAAAAGACAAGTTCCAAAAGCAATCATTTGTTAAATAGGTGTGATGTCTCACTTAAAACTTACCTTTCTTGACAGAGAAGCTGACACCCCGACAGGCCTGGACCTTCCTGCCCAAGAGCGGCACGTACACCTTGTGTAAACCTTTCGCTAACAACGAGTCTGGGATCTGTTCTTTAGCTGGAAATAAACATAACATAACATCACACCTGTAATCCTCGAAGGGCTAGGCAGAGAGGTACACTAATAGTACACCCAGCTTCGCCAGTTATGTGATAGGGGGCGAGTTTATTGCCATCAATCAAGCATAAAGCAGACTCTGCTTCTACTGAGAAATTCGTTAAGAAAAAACCCAATAATTGTCTGACCTGTTAATCGAATTCAGAACCTCGTGCTCAACAGTCGCATTTGTAACCACTAAACCAATGAGGCAGTAATGAGAAAATAAATTAAGCTTACTAATGACATTTATAATGGAATATATGAAAATCAACGGCCCTGAAGATCGAAATTATTTTTGGTCACTTTGGAAATCTCAAAGTCGAGAGTCTCGGAAACGTGACGCTTTAGAAGAGTTTGTCTCATATAACAATTGTTTGTATTCATACCACCTATTGATTAATACAGAGTTAATACGTGGCTGTTATTTTGAAAACCACTACATAGTATAAAACAAAGTCGTTTTCTCTGTCCCTATATCCCTATGTAAGCTTAAATCTTTAAAACTACGCAACGGATTTTGATGCGGTTTTTTTTAATAGATAGAATGATTGAAGAGGAAGGTTTATATGTACATACATGCACTCGTGCGAAGCCGGGCGGGTCGCTAGTAAAATACAAATGGGGAAGTTGGGCAGGCCTAACAATTTAAAAACCTTTAAGAAAAAGGCTGCTTATGCAGAGTGTCGCTACATGTGTGCCAGTCTCTGTGTGTGTGTGTCTGTCTGTCTGTGTGTCTGTGTGTGTTTATTTATTTATAAGACTACAGAGAGGTCCACTGTGTTAGTAACAATATAACTTAGCCTATGTTAGTACCTAATCCTTATTATAATAATTTGTATCTAAAACACGTTATACAAAATAATTGCCGAGTTGTGTAATGGCCGAGGTGTCACATTAGCGGCCGGGTACTGTATGTGAGTACTTACGCAAACTGATAGTCTTCCTGACGTATTCCTCTTCGACGCGCACTGCATCGCTCTGTTCCGCACCACCCCCTAACGGTGCGTAGTAAATGTTCCTTAATTTGTCCCACAGCCCGTTGAAGAAGCCGAGCTCCGTTAGTACTACTAACGTCTAAAGAAAGAAATAACGAAAAAAAAACAAATAATTTAAAAAAAACATACGCGCCATATCAAAAAGTGAACTAAAAAATTAGTAACAAGTTACATGATTTTGGTTTTACAGATCAACTACCCCATTATGGAATTCAAATCGGTTTATCCGTTTTCAAGCTACGTTGCAATAGACAGACAAACGTAAACATACGTTAAACATATAAAACGATCTTCTTCGATCGGTGTTAAAAAATATGCATTCTCACCATAAAAAACACTAACTGCGCAATTAATATGATCATGCCTTCTCCGAGTTCGTCCTTCTTAAAGCAGAAATAACAGCGCGGGTTCTGTCCATCTAAAACAAAATATAAAATGAGTTGAGAATGAAAGTTGAACCTATAAATGCAATTATTTTTCATTTTCTATAAAAAACCTCTCCGATCCGTGAAGGTATTATTAGGTATCGAGATTCGATTCTATTTATGTACAACGGTTAGATCAAGTAAAAAAAATCCCCGATTTAAATGTAATAAATAACACTTAATGTAATGGGGAAACTTAGAATGCAATACACGGGTGCAAGGAGCAGCACCTCGGTCGCTTTTCGGGTGGTGACGTCATAAATAAACAATCTACGATCGAACATGCTAACGTCGATGATAGTGTTGTCACATTTAGAAAAATTGCTAGAGTTTCGGAAAATAGTGGTAGAAGGCACTGACGCGAAAACAGTTACGACGTAAGCAGTACATCATTCTGTACACCCGCACATCAAAATTTTTCATCGGTTATTAAAAATAAAAACAGCTGTTCCATACATTTTGACCGTGTAGGTAGGGTATGTTTCCTACAAAAGTACTGAATACGTGGCCTCAGAATAATGTACTGAATACGTGGTAACCGTTTTCGCATCGGTGTCCCTTCTACCCCTTATGTTTACTTTCAGGAATATTTTTTGTTTCTAATTTTATTCGATAATGGCATATCTATATGCCCTTTTCGGATCAGACACATTTTTACCCATGATTTGATTATTCCTTTAAAAAATATATTTTTAGAGTCTGTCAGATTGGGCATAAATAATATTGGCCGAGTTCGCATACATTCATAAAATATTGTCAAACAATAAAAGGTTTTCACAATATATTTTAATAATATTGGAATTAGCTAGAAATACATGAATTATAAACCACACTAGTCGCGTGGCCTAATCTGAACTAACGTCGCCATCACATTTTTTCCGTACATTTCACAAAGGTTTACTGCATCTAGAACATTTCTGATGTGGCCCAGATTTTACTTCTCAGAGATTGAGACATCTAAGCGTCGTATAATGTACAGAAGCAAAGCTTACCGCAACACTTGCCTGAATCGTAGCCCGCTTCGTTTACGAAGAGTTTTGGACAGTACAAAATAGGTTTACTTTAAGATGCTAAAAAACGCACTGAATTTTTGGCTTATTAACATGTTCAAAAGAGAATGCTCATGGAAGTATGGAATCCCGTACCATGCTGCATCAAAATCAAACCTTGTTTTTTATAGACTACACTGATCGTATTAACTCCTACAAAAAATATTTTTGAAAAAAAAACCCGCGTTTCAGAGTTATTTTATAAAATCGAAACTAACCTAAAAAGTAGGTCTATTTTTTCGACGCCTCCAACGACGTATTTTAACACACATACATTACATTATTGCTCTAAAAACAGCGTAATACACTAATATTAGTAAGAATTACGAGTTAAAGTAACATCCACAGTATGCTTGACTGAAACTCGATTTTATTTTAGACCTTTATATTGCCAATAGTCAGTCAGTACAGTACAAATGTCAGATGCCACAGATAAGATAACTATAACCATAGAGTATAGTAAGTGCTATAAACTAGTCGGGATTTAGGGATGTAATCGATAAATCAAAATCTTTAGGCTGAGAAAATCTATTTTGTTGCAAATAGCAATAAACCAAACTAAATCGATTTGGTGTACTGATCATACTTAATTGTAATTAATTTTAGAGTCCGCTCGACAGACAAGGGTTTGTTCAATTGAAACGGAACGTCATTTATATTCAGTTGAAACGGAACGTCATATAAAGGGAGTAAAACAATATTCATACTTTTAAACTCGAAAAGTATATTTCCAGTTCAAAAATCAAATCCCCGACGCGTAATGCCGTAAAAAAATATGAAACTAATTACTATAATATTTTGGTTTTGAGGCGCGAGACTTTTTGGTACCAACTTTGGTCATTCTCTTTTTAAACATCTTACACTACAACTTTTCGAATTCGAAACGACTCATACTCCTGCATCGGCAATGTAAAGATATGTAAGCGTCAAATGATGAACAGAGTAAAGCTTACTGCAACACTTTTCCAAGTCTGCAGGTTCGAAGGGTAGAGTTGGACAGTATGACCTGAAGATGTTGCACTGCGCGTTGACGTAGGCCGCCGCCATGGCCGCCGTGCCCGCCGCGCTCAGCGCGTGCGGCACGCACAGCCAGCGCACCGGCACCAGCCAGCCCGACATGCTGGACTGCACGCCCAGCTCTATACTCTTCTTAATGGTGGGGGTGATGACTCCTGTAGGCATCAAGGTTTTATTTATTTTAACTTAATGTACGTTGAATTTGGTGGTACATAAGCGGACTTAATGTAACAACGCACTATCTTTCAGTCAAACTTTGGGTTAAATACGAGAACACTGATAGGATAGGGTACAAAAATAAACGCTCCTTATTATGTTGGATTTAACTATGGTTAATATATTTAGTTGACAAAATGCGTAGGAACACTTCTGCCTAACTCTTTGCGGATTGCAGTTGTGACGTTATGTTATGTGTGCGTCTGGTTAGACTATGAGCCTTTTTTTTTTGTAAGTTCCGGGAAACTCCTCATGGATGTCCTCCGCCCGCCCCAGGGCCTGTCAGACTCTTAACTGACAAAAACCACCCTGGTGTTCCCTTCCCACACTTCGGGGACCATGGGAATTAGTGCTAGTGTCAGTCCGCATGTGCTGGCCTCCTCACATCCGCGGGGGGAGTGAGGTGTAAGACTCCCCCCGCGACGTCTTGTAGTATGGGGGGGGGGGATGCCCTCTGGCCCCGTACAGGAGGGCTGGAAGAGGTCGTTGTCCGCGCTCCACCGACGCGCGGTACGTCTGCTACGGGTCGGTGTGGTGTCGACCTCCCTCAATCTTTCCGCAGCCTCCTTCTGTGAAATGTCGGCTTCACAGAAGGAGATTACCGCATCCCAGGATTCTGCGCTCCTGACCATCGCACGAGCGACGGCCGGCAGCGACAGCGCGCCTTCTCCCATGCGGCACATTCTGCCAGCGTATGCCGCGCCGTGTCCTCCAGATAGACTGTGAGCCTGGGGTAGGCTTGTAACGTAGTTGGAAAAGGCTAGGCAGGTGATGATGTTATGTTATGTGTGATACTGACCGAACAGAAAGATCCAGGAGCTGAGAATGACGCTGGTGGTTCTCCCTCCGAAGATGAAGCTGACAACGTAACCGAACGCCACGAATGCCATGCTGCCCAGTAGCAGGAGCGTTGCGTACGCAACTGGAGACAGAGAATGATGCCGTGAGTCATGTGGAGAAAAGAAAACTAAATCTTATCTTACTTCTTACGACTGAGCTATAATCGTGAAAGTTTATAAGGATCAGTGGTTGTTTGTTGCTCTTTCACGCGGTTCACTAAAGTTTCACCAAAAATCCATTGACAAATTTTCATTTTACACCTAACGTTTCGTATACTATTTATTTCGAAAACAACTTATTCCTCAAATGTATTATTTTTATACACTCGTTTTACAAACATTTATTTGGCAAACAATTCTTTTTACAAATGCATTTTTACAGATGATATTTAATCATTTATACATTTGTCATTTCTCATTTAGATTCATTAGGATAAATCACGTTTCTATTAAATATCATTTAATTACAATACATTTCGAAACCTCGAGGGTCTAAAGAAACCTAACCGAACCTAACTCCCCGTGATGTCGACCGTCTAGGGTTAGGGCTTCCGTCAGCAAGTCGACGGAGCCCCGCTGCGCGGGGCTCCTATTTATATCTGCAAGGTTTACAGGCACCTAACTAACCGAACCTCGGGGTGCCCCTGACGTCGACCGTCTAAGGTTAGGGTTTCTGTCAGAGTGTCAGCATCTGTTAAATTTCAATTGCTTTGATTGCACTCATCGCATACAGACGTGCACATCAATGCAGTATAAAAATAAATAAATTAACGCCTGCAATAATTTCTGACCCAGTTTAAATGTATTAGCGTGATATACAAATCAGCGTAGTAAGTGGTTTTTACTCAAAATAATGGACTAACTGAAGTGTAAATAGTTATTATAAACGGAAAAATGGACAGCAGCCCCTTTAATCGGAGTGGGATGACGCCACGCAGCCCTCCGTCGACACCAACACCGAGACCACCTCAACAACCAAAGCAGTACCAAGAAGGACCCGTTGAACCAATCTCTACCCCGGAGATTCAAAATTGGCTGGGGACCATTGAGCAGTACCTGAATGAGGTCTGTGTTATTGCTTCTGAGGGAAAACTTAATTCCGACCAGAAGCAAAGAATTACCAATCTTTGTCGAAAAGTTGGACATGGTGTTTCGCAATTGGCTGTTCAATACCAGTCGATGAAATCAAGAGCCCTACAAACGCATACCGCCCTGAAAACTATGACCGAAGCTCGAGACCTAGCAGACTGTCTTACAGAGATGAACCGCACGATTCAGGAGTCCTGTGCGAAGCAGCAACCTGCAACTTCTACATCATTTGCTGATATGGTGAAGAAGGGGTCCAGCAGTTTTATTCGCCCTAATAATCTCAGCTCCGTGGCGATTTTTCCATGCGACAACACAAAGACCAGTGATGAAACAAAGAGCATGGTACAAAAAATCATATGCCCTGGTGAAATGAAGCTGAAAGTGCGAGGCGTACGTAAAATAGGTAAAGGAGGACTTATCATCAGCACTGAGACTAAGGATGACCTAGATAAGCTCAAAAAAACAGTCCAAATCGCTTCGTCAGGCCTTACCGTCGACGAACCTCGGAAGCGCAAACCTCGCATTATTGTAATAGGAGTTCCCGCATCAATGGCTGAAAATGAGGTTTATAAATGCATTTACGACCAAAACATAACGGATAAACTGCCTATGACCCTAGATACATTTCTGACCTCAATTAAACTTAGCCACAAATCTGGTAGGAAAGATGCTGAGAGCTGTAATTATATTCTAGAAGTTTCAGCCGTCATTCGCAAGACCCTCATCACACAGGACAGATTATTTATAAATTGGACGTCCTGCCCGGTACGAGACTTCACACTAGTAACGAGATGTTACAAGTGCCAGCAGTATGGACATGCATCTAAGACATGCAAGAACTCTGTCCCGGCTTGTGGCCATTGCGGTGAAGAAGGACACTCGAGCCAAGACTGCACTAAAAAAGCTGAAGATCCAAAATGTGCTACATGCATGCGCTTTAAAAAACAAGCCAACCACAAGACGGGAGATACAGTTTGTCCGGCTAAACTAGCTGCCGAATACAGGTACATTAACTCGATTGACTATGAAGGCGCCTAAGAGCGCCACTTATTTGTTTAAATCCTAGACGTAATTTATTGTTGTTATTTTTAAATAGAATGGATATTAACTTAATTACCGACATAGATAACTCATTTTTAACTGAGTCAAAGTCATGTGAGGTTGAAGACTGCAATCAATATCTTTCCAAGTATCAAAAGTCACTAACCATACTAACCCAAAACATACGAAGTATTTATAAGAACATCGATAGCTTTAACATTTTTCTTCATAGACTTAATTTTAATTGCGATATTATGGTACTAACAGAATGCTGGCTATCAAAGCGCCATGAAAATCTCCCGGCAATACCAGGATATAAATTATTGTACACTAAGATTAATAACAATCAAAACGATGGTATAGTTGTTTTTGCTAAGGAATCATTAAAGGTCAAAGTCGAAGAACCTGATCTACAAGATTGTGTTAGTAACTGCCTTATCATCAAAATTGGTACAACCACAGCGATAATTGCTTTGTATAGATCCCCTTCCGCAAGAAACTTAACCTCTTTCCACAGTTCCCTAAACCAGATCTTTCAAGCACTTAGCCCATTTAAGAATGTAATACTAACAGGAGATATTAACATTAATATTGGCTCTGAAAACTACGACGCAGGGACTCAAGATTACCTTAACATCTGCTCATACCATGGTTTTCTGCCTGCTCACACATTGCCTACTCATCAGAGCGGTTCATGCCTCGACCATGTGATGATCAAAACCACTTATTCATTTATTACGCTTGTTACTAACTCAACAATAACCGATCACCATTCTGTCATTCTAGCCGTAAATTTAACGCTGCCTAAGCAAAATTGCCCCCAGACAAAGACTAAATTAAACGTAAACAAACTCGAATATGATTTACGCAACATCGATTATAGTCTAGTTTACAATACTGCTGACGCTAATTTGGCTTTATCGTACTTAATAAAACATGTCCAACAAGCAATATTGCGTAATACGACAGCTGTGACAGTAAGTAATCGTCTTCGTAATATTAAACCTTGGATTACTCCTGGACTAATCCGATGTATAAGGCACAGGGATAAACTTCACCAGAGAACTAAGAAATATCCTGATAATTTAATAATTTTAAACACCTATAAAAGATACAGGAATTTCTGCAACAATCTCCTAAAGAAGCTTAAAAATAACTACGATAAAAATGAATTAAATAAAGCAGGCAACAATAGTAAGCAAATTTGGAAGCATATTAAAAACGTCACCTACATGACTAAACAACGTGAATCAAATTCGAGGTTACTGCTTACTAATACTTCACCTCTCTTATCCGCTAACAAAGTAAATAACTTTTTTGTTAATGTTGGGAAAACTCTGGCCGAACAGATACCGAAAAATTGCGCCCAACCATCTTTTAAAACATTGAACAACAGTTGTAACCTGAAATCATTTGCTATGCTGGATATTGACGAAAACGAAATATCCCGAATCATTTCGGGCCTTAAAGATGACTGTGCAGTTGGATGGGATAATATAAGCAACAAGATTCTTAAACTGTTTAAGCATGTATTGGCACCTCCTTTAACGCATATATTTCGAATCTGTCTTTCCAAAGGAATTTTCCCTAACTGTCTAAAAAAGGCTGTTGTAATCCCTATATATAAATCTGGAGACCGGGACTTGGTGAATAACTATAGGCCCATATCATTACTCCCCTCAATCTCAAAAATACTTGAGAAAATTATAAACAACAGACTAGTTAACTACCTAGAGAAAAACAACATCTTGTCACCTGCTCAATTTGGCTTCAGAGCCAAATTATCCACAGCCGATGCGGTGCACAGCCTGACCGATTATGTCACAGAAGAGCTAGGCAAAGGGAACCAGGTCCTGGGAGTCTTCCTTGATTTAGCGAAAGCCTTTGATACTGTCTCTGTTTCCGTGCTTCTAAGAAAATTAGAGGCAATAGGAATAAGGGGAACGCCGTTGACTTTACTTACAGACTACTTAGACGACCGATACCAATGTGTTAGGATTGACAACGTTACGAGCGACGAGCAGAAAAATACTGGATTTGGTGTTCCCCAAGGGAGTATTCTGGGCCCTACCCTTTTCTTGGTTTATATTAACGACTTGTGTAATCTAAATATCAGGCACGGCAAAATCATTTCATATGCTGACGACACGGCGCTAATATTTTCTGCTAAAAACAGCAGCGAACTATTTGAAAACGCTCAACTTGGTTTTAATAGTGTGACTAATTGGCTTCAAAGCAATTTACTAACACTAAATGCTGACAAGACTAAATATATTCACTTCTCCATGCGCAAGCCTCAACTTAACACTGCTAACTTCCATTTATATGCCCATCAATGTGATAACCTGTCAGTCAACATGTGCAACTGTCCTCCTATCCTCAAAACCTGTAACATTAAATACCTCGGTGTTATAATAGACGACACACTCTCTTTTAAGTATCATATTGAAAGTCTGGTTAAAAGAGTGCGCAAATTAATATACGTATTTAAAAAAATACGAACTTTTGCAGATTCAAAATTGATCACACAAGTATATTTCGCCCTATGTCAATCCATAATTCATTACTGTATCATTTCATGGGGTGGCGCATCAAAAACTACCCTGCTTCCCCTTGAAAGAGCTCAAAGAGCAATTTTAAAGGTAGCAAACTTCCATCCCTTTTACTTTCCCACAGATCAGCTGTATAAATCCTGCAACGTGCTGACTGTGCGCCAGCTATTCATTATGCACCTAGTTTTAAAACAGCACACCATGCTCACGTACAATGCTGACAATACTAACAAGAGACGGAATGATATAGTATGCATTTCTAATACAACCTCCAAACATGTTTTTGTGGAAAGATTCTTTTCATTTTTAGGCCCATTTCTGTACAATAGATTAAATAGAAAACTAAGTATATTTAAGTTAAATTATTTTAGCTGTAAAAAGTCTATAATTTCTTTTTTACAAATCTTATCGTATGCACAGACAGAAGACTTACTTGTTGTCTGCAAGTAAACTGCTTGCACGCTGTTTATTATTTTTATTTAATGTAAGTTTTAATTTTACTTTACTTTTCATTGAACGTTAATTTATTTATTTTAAGTAGAAATTTATGCACCTTGTAGCCTGAAACACAGGTTCAACCTAGTTCAGGCAATAACCAACTGTGCTCTATTTTATTTGTTAAGATATTTCATTGTAAATGTGCCCTTTTTATAAATAAACGATTATTATTATTATTATCCCTTTATTCATTTTTTTACACATTCTTTACATTTTTAAATATTTAACTATAAAACAATATAAAAAAAACATTTAAAAATATAAAAAATAGTAGCCCACCGGTATCGGGAACAGGGTCCAAGCTACCGGCAGTCAGGGCTCCAGAGAGAGGAACCTCCTAACAATACGAGCCGTGTCCAGGAGTACCGCTTTCTGAATCAAGCCCTTGATCCAGCTGCCTAACGAGAGCCTCCTGAGATGTTGGTCGAGGCTCTTGGCAATTAAGCCATGGGCTGACACGACTATCGGCACAATGATCGCTGAGTCCACATCCCACATGTCGACAACCTCGCGAGCCAAGTCAAGATACTTGATTTGCTTATCTTTCTCGGCTTTCACGAGGTTCTCGTCATGCGGGACGGTTATGTCAACAATCATTGCGCGCCGCTCTGATCGATCCACCATCACTATATCAGGCTTATTGGCTACAATAGTTCTGTCAGTGATGATGGATTGATCCCAGTACAGTGTGATATTGCCATTTTCGAGAACTGGGTCGGGCACATACCTATAGTACGGAACTTCCGATTCCACAAGGTTGTATTTTAGAGCAAGTTGCTGATGGATAATCCTGGCTACAAGGTTGTGTCTATGCAAGTACTCTCCGTTAGCCAGACGAGAACACCCGGAGATAATGTGACGAATGGATTCGCCTGGACGGTGGCATGCCCGACATATGTCAACCGTGCCGTCTTTCACAATAAATCTCCGGTAGTTATTCGTCATCATAACTTCATCCATAATTGCACAGACAAAACCTTCAGTTTCCCCGAAAAGGTCCCCGGAACGTAACCAGGCTACGGACGCTGATAGGTCTACATCAGGCCCATGCAGGGCCCGGAAAAAGCGTCCGTGAAGCTCCTTACTCTGCCATACCTCCCTGCGGTCGTTAGTATTAAGTACTACAGGTTTGCGCCAGTTCTCTTTAGCCAAGGAGAGCGGGGTGAGGCCCTTGTCCATCGCGACCACATCTCGATGCATCCCCACGTCGGTTTCTAGGAAATATTCCCTGAGACTGCATATCTCGCGATTGTGGAGTGTCTTAGCGTTTAAAAAACCTCGACCCCCACACCTCCGCGGGATATACAGTCTCATAACCGAAGAACGCGGGTGATGCATTCGATATGCCGTCAACAATGTACGGACCCTCCTATCCAGGGCGTCTAGTTCTGTTTGAGTCCATTTGAGTATGCCGAAAGAGTACATCAAAACCGGCATGACCCAACCGTTGAAGGCACGCACCTTATTTCCGCCTGATAAAAGACTATTAAATACTTTTTTCAGGCGGCCAAAGAAGCGCTCCTTCAACGATTGCTTCATGTCAGCAACATTGATGCCCAGCGCTTCCGACATACCCAAATACTTGTAGGTTTCGGTTGCTGAGAGGGATCTAAGATTTATGGAATCCGAGAGCTGGGTTCCCACAGATTCCACAATCTCCCCTCGCTTTACATGCATGACCGCACATTTGCCCACACCGAATTCCATCCTGATGGCGCTACTGAAAGTTTCAGTTACCTTCAGTAGCTCCATCAGTTGCAAATCGTTGGGGGCAAAGAGTTTCAGGTCATCCATGTAAAGGAGGTGAGATATAACTTGACCACCTCTCCTCAACCGATAGCCTAGACTTGAATCCTCCAGCAGCGTGCTAAGAGGATTCAAGGCCAAGCAGAACCAAAGTGGACTCAAACTATCGCCCTGAAATATACCTCGCTCTATCCTTATGGGCTCGCTATTCCTCTGGATTTGCCGACATCCTGGATAGCGAAGGACTGTCCTCCATTGCCCCATACATGACATCAGGAAGGTGCGCAGAGTTGCATCAACTTTATACAACTCTAGCACCCTCATGAGCCATGTATGTGGGACAGAGTCATAGGCCTTCTTATAGTCTATCCAACATGTCGACAGATCCCTTCGGGAACGACGAGCCTGTTGACTAATGGCCATATCAATGAGGAGTAGCTCCTTAGTACCACGGGACCCGTTCCTACATCCATTTTGAGAAGCGGACATGATAGAATTGTCATCAATGTGTTTGCTAATTTTAGCTCTCAAAATGGATGTAAGAACTTTATATACTGTCGGGAGACAGGTAATAGGTCTGTAGTTTTTGGGTTCCGCAGTACTACCCGATTTATGGAGCAGGTGGGTTATACCTGTTGTTAGGAACTGGGGTAGCGACCCTGACTCTAAGGCTGACTGGAACAGGGTCGCCAGGCGAGCGTGCGACCTAGTGAACCATTTAATCCAGAAGTTGTGCAGCCCATCCGGCCCTGGGGATTTCCAGTTAGGCAACGGACGGACTGCACGAGCTACGTCTTGGGGGCTGATAGTGATTGCCCCCATTTCTGGTACCGGATCGCACGCTCGCTCGACCCCCCGGGTCCATTCACCCTCGGTATGGCTAACAGGCACCGACCAGATGCTGCGCCAGAACGAACACATGGCATCATCATCCGGCAAGCGCGCGTCAGCCACACCTTGGTCCGGTCGCTCCCAAGCCCTATAAACCCACCTTTCATCTCTTTGGAATGTGCGATTCTGAGTGTATCGATCCACCCGCCGCTTATACCTACGAATACGGTTTGCCCATGCATACACTTTCTGCTTCAGGAAGTCGATGCGCTCTGTGACACGGGACATGTAGTCTCGAGGACTGATATCAGTCCCCGAGAACGCCCGCCTCACAAAACGCATCACTCTAGGGCGAGTATTGCCCTCCCTAAAGCAGATTAGTTTGCCGATGAGTGCTCTGGCCCCATCAATACGTCGTTCAATCCTGTACTGCCATGCCGGTACGGCTGGTTTAGGTCGTGTAGCTCTGTCATCATAAAATTTAACATGAGCTACACGACATGCCGCTACAGCCGCACAATACAGGATTGAGTGAGCATCGGTGAGGTCTTCGCAGTTGTCAAAATAGTTTGACAACTGCGAATCCAGAACAGCCACCAGCACCCTATTTTTGTTATGCATGGGCAAACGAGGTAAGCGTGGTCTGAGGTCAGGTTGCATGAACCGATATTCCCGAATCGCACCCTCCAAAGTACTCCTCATATCCTCACTGCACTGGGTACTTACATTAGTAACCATGTCATTACTCACGTCGTTATCGCGATTTGATATTGCGGTAAATTGTGGTGGTACCACAGCCTGTGACGGCGTGGTAATGACATGGCTATTCTGCATTTCAGTCCGCAAGCGATCAAGTGCGGTGTCATCCAGCATACGATTACGCTGAATGACTCGCACCTGATCCGACAGTCGTTGCGCCGACACGTTGACAGCTGGCTCAAGCACCTGAAACAGAGAGAGCATCCGAACACGGTACGCGTTCAGGTTGTTTCCCCCCTCTGTAGCCCCATAGTATGCGCGCATGACATTTTCATTGATGGATTGCGTCCATCGCATGCGCTGCACACTCCCGCCGGGAGCTGGGACCCTATCAGAGGCCGGTGGGCCTCGAGGTCCTAAACCGTCCGGCGGCCGGCGTCCTCCCCGTCGACGAGCAGGTGGTGGCGTCGTGGGCGGAGAGAAATACTCGTCACTCGAGCTCGACGCAACTGCCACGGCCGGTGTCACAGCACTCACGATGGGGCTGGAGTCCGGCGGCGGCGAGGCGGAGCTGAGCGACGGGTCCGGAGGCGATAGGCGTGCGCGTCGAGCAGCTGATCTTGTCAACATCTTCCGATCTTTAACACATTTTTACCAAATTTTTTTTTTGACATCTGACACATTGTGTCAGATCAATGGTTGGTTTTTCTTTTTTGCATTTTACAATTATTTCCATTTTGGTGTTCGTTCTTTGATTATTCTATTAAAACTGTTAATAAAAAATGATGGTTACGGTTGTTGATGTTGCTTTCGGTATAATTTTAACTATTTAAATTTAAAAATATTTGGTAAATCACATATAAAGACGTTTGGTTGACGTAAGTGTTGCCTTATTATTATTATTATTATTAATTACGTTATATTAAGTCAATTTGTGTTGTAACGTCTTTATTCCAAACGTTATCTATACTAATATATTATTATAATATTATAAAGCTGAAGGGTTTGTTTGTTTGTTTGCTTGAACGCGCTAATCTCAGGAGCTGCTGGTACGAATTGAAAAAAATATTTTTGTGTTGGATAGTCCATTTATCGAGGAAGGCTATAGGCTATATAACATTACGCTACGACCCTTAGGAGCCGCGCAGCGTGTGACACTGCGGGGAACAGCTAGTTAATGGAATATAATTTAAAAAAAAAATGAATTGTTTGTCAAATAATACGTTATTAAATAAAAGTTTATCGGATAATTATTTTGCTAAGTGATATATTTGGTAAACTTGTTGTTGTAGAATGATGAAACGACAAATAATGCTTTTGCCAATTGTTGCTTGTCAAGTAAAAATTTTTGAATTAATGTTTGGTGAACTGACTGGTCACCCTTTCACGTATTATATCACTATTATATATATACATTGAATGGATTGTGATAAGATTTGACTGTGATATAGCAATTCCATCAAAATAAAAGACTTTTTGAAGTGAAAACTTCTTTAGCGGCGTTGAGCACTTTAAAAAAATTGTTCTGTAATGGGTATAAAATCTTAAACTCGCGTCAGGACACTCGCGTCAGGACACTCGCGTCAGGACACGTGACCTGATCGTAAGACGGATGGAGAGTAGACGATTTTGAACTTAACCTTCAACATTTTATGGTTTAAAATCATTTAAAGAAATTTGGAAAAAGCGTAAGACGGATGGAGAGTAGACGATTTTGAACTTAACCTTCAACATTTTATGGTTTAAAATCATTTAAAGAAATTTTTAAATGTTTCCAATCAACTTTGAACCTAATGCTTTAGGGATAAAGCTGACAAATCTATTAAATAAATTTTAAAATAAAACTCTGACACCAGGTTGGGCATTTACAACATGAGAAAGAAAGATTCATAGTTGAAAGTTTGGAACATGATCGTAGTTTTATAACTCCTAGCGACATCTTGTAGAATGTAGTAGAAAGTACATTAGCAAATGCAATGAGTAACTGTTGTGAGAGACCGCTGGTAGATGGCGCTAGCACAAAGCGCCATCTATCTTTGATATTGAAAACTAAAATGATGCATTGATACAGAGAACACTGTTACTGGTAGGCGCGACAGTTTTTTTAGCTGCTACTAGAGGGCGTTGTTATAAAAAACGTTGTTATAATTAAGTTTTCACTTCTGCCGGCACTCCCGGAGTGCAACATTTTTTTTTTCAGGCTAATGTTTGATGACACCTTTGCGCCATCCCCTCTTCCTAGCATGGCGGTCTGACTCGGGCTGCAGCTGGGTTGCAGGTGTAGAAACCTTAAACGGCGCAAATACAATAATCGAATTGGTAGTTATGTGTTTGAGTTGTTTGGGGTTTAACTCCTGAAACACTAGGGCCATGAGCCCAGTGGTCTACCTAGTCGTTCGGGACATAGCTAAGCGTCTGCGAGGCGGCAATGCTGATTAGCATTGCCGCCCAACGTGGAAATTTTATGATCCATCCTGTAATTCTTTTCTGTTTTTGATATGTATCAAAATGTCCATATTTTTTATTATTATTTGAAATCTGTTTATATTTAGAAAATCATCTATATGTATGTATATCTCATTTAATAAAAATAAATAAATTGTTTAAATAATTGAATTTAGCAGGCGAAGCCTTGGGCAAGGTGCCGTTAAGTTAATTTATTTTGGCACTGATTTAAAGCGGCAGTTGTATATAGTAGTTTTGGTAAGTTAAAAATTACAAAATGCATATTTATTAACAAGTTCGGCAGTTAAAATTTTGCAGTAAAGTAAACAAAAATGAGTCGTAAAAATAATAAAATGGATCATTTGATAATTATACTGAGCAGTAAAATAACTAAATGGGCAGTTACGAGTGGGCAGTTATTCGCCTAAAAAGCGTAGTCAGCGTATTTCTGTGTGTAGGGTTTACAGTAACCTAACACGAAGGGGATGCCCCCTTCGAACCTAACCTGTCCGAGTCGGGATGCCCCAAGTCCGGGTGTCTCCGCTCCCTATGAACTGCCGAACTATTTTCTTACTTACTGCCCATTCCATAATTTTTACTGGACATTTCTTTATTAGTCTGCCTACGTATTTCAGTACTGACATTGTAAGACGAAATAACGGCCAATTGTTTTTTTATCACTGTCTATGTTTTACTGTCGCACAAAAGAGAATGACCAAAGTTGGTACCAAAAAGTCTCGCGCCTCAAAACCAAAATATTATAGTAATTAGTTTCATATTTTTTTACGGCATTACGCGTCGGGGATTTGATTTTTGAACTGGAAATATACTTTTCGAGTTTAAAAGTACGAATATTGTTTTACTCCCTTTATATGACGTTCCGTTTCAACTGAATATAAATGACGTTCCGTTTCAATTGAACAAACCCTTGTCTGTCGAGCGGACTCTAAAATTAATTACAATTAAGTAAGATCAGTACACCAAATCGATTTAGTTTGGTTTATTGCTATTTGCAACAAAATAGATTTTCTCAGCCTAAAGATTTTGATTTATCGATTACATCCCTAAATCCCGACTAGTTTATAGCACTTACTATACTCTATAGTTTATAGTTATCTTATCTGTGGCATCTGACATTTGTACTGTACTGACTGACTATTGGCAATGTAAAGGTCTAAAATAAAATCGAGTTTCAGTCAAGCATACTGTGGATGTTACTTTAACTCGTAATTCTTACTAATATTAGTGTATTACGCTGTTTTTAGAGCAATAATGTAATGTATGTGTGTTAAAATACGTCGTTGGTAGCGTCGAAAAAATAGCCCTACTTTTTAGGTTAGTTTCGATTTTATAAAATAACTCTGAAACGCGGGTTTTTTTTTTCAAAAATAATTTTTGTAGGAGTTAATACGATCAGTGTAGTCTATAAAAAACAAGGTTTGATTTTGATGCAGCATGGTACGGAATTCCATACTTCCATGAGCATTCTCCTTTACCAACCGCCGATAAAAAAAATAACTGACGATTATTTTTTTCAACTGATCATAATAACCTCTCGAATGTTTAAATAACAGTTCAAAAAATTAGTTCCCATTTATTTTAGACTGTAGGGCTCTTTCTCTTAAGTCCCATGTCTTAAAATGAAGCGTAAATTTATGAGAGGTACGGAAGGAAAGAAATATTTTTTTTTTTCGATTTGCACCCAATATGAAAAGTCAAAAGATCTAACTTTACGGTTTGGATTTGTCGTTTCTTATGGATAAGAACTGGCAAGAAACTCCATGGTTAATCTTTTAAAAACGTTTGGTTTTACAATGTTATTACTTATATGTATATCCAACAAGCGGGTACTTACTTCAAAGAAACGTTAAAAAATATAGAAAAATTAACAGATCGAAAATGTGTAATTACACATTAAACACTTGCCATAACTGGAGATTTTTATTCAGGTTGCTAAGTTCTATCGGGGACTACTTTAAGAGAGTGCGAATTCATTTTTTACAATGGAACTAGAACTAACTTCTTTAGAGTGGTGGCGAGCTCTAGCGAAAGAGCCGAAAAGGCTTCAGACACACGATACCCTTTGCATTTAAATACCCTCGTCTCACAAAGGCTAAAAAGATGAAACAGCTTTCTGAAGTGCCACCCCACTCACTGGCGCAGTGGCGAGCGGTCTACGAAAAGACTAAAGCTGTGGCGAGGTAGTGCATCCCTACCAATAGTATTTGCTTAACCTGCTGAAAATCTCCCACCTCAACGTGAGTTGCCATCGACACGCTCAGAAGAAGAGTGGAGCTAACACAAAACATAAATACAAATTAAAGTATGTGCATGACGTGGATGTGCCGCGAGCCTGTCTGACGATGATATTTAACTCACTCAAGAAGGCCGGCTGATCTATAGTCTTGTCTTCCTCCAGCAGCACCGCCGCCAGCACGAGGGGCACCAGGATCGTCAGAGTGAACATCCCCGCGTGGAACAGGATCGCAGTCAGCCAAAGAAGCGTGGCCGAGGAGCCCGACATCACGTGGATGTGCCGCGTACCTGTCTGTCGTTCTTTGCATGGTAGGGAGACACTGTTGATGTTTGTGGAGAGAATTACTGTAAAGAAGAAAAAAAGCTTGATGAAATTCCGGGTTTATTTCGTATGTGAATTGTAACAATATGACGCATTCATTTTCGATGGTTACAATCTAAATCTATCGATGGCATACCGACAAATTCTAAAATGGTCAAGCTTGCATGCGACAGCGACGGAACGCACCTTGCGCGCTGATTTGTTGAACGTCACGAGTTCCAGAGATAGTTCTCAATTTTACGGGTGTTAAAATCAGAAGGTTTTTTCGTCCATACAAATTGCATACAATTTTTTTTTAAATTGATTTCGTAATAAAAAAAAGTTTCCTAAGAAAGTTTTCCGATATTTTTAAATCAAATCATTTATTTTGGATCCCCATGTTGTGTCACAAATGAAACATCCTAAGCCACCAATTAACACCATTAAGTTAAGGGTGTTAGGCAGCATTAAGGCAGCGAAACCGTTAGGTGAGGCTTGGCTTGCTGTGTTTCGGTTTGAAAATTATGAGCCAGTTCCAGTTGGCGGTGAGAGGTGCTAGTCATTCGTTCACCGAGAAAAAATGACGAATGGAATTTGCCGACAAGCTGAATTTAACATGAACACTGAAAACGGGATATTTACCATGTTTACTATTTGTTTTGACTTCCCGGTATTTCGGCGCTGTTGCAAGCACCTTGATCACGGATAAAATGAAGTTATTGCGGGTGGGTGTTTATGAACACAGACAAATTGGTCTATCCCCTTTCTTGTTCGTTTTTTGCGCTTTGTACCGCAACCACTGTCTCGATTCCGTTCCCGATACACGAAACTCACTGGGTCCACTCGCGAATTTTTTTCGGCACATTTTCGCTTATTGCACAGTTCCAGGAATACAGTGGTTCCTCTGGATTCCAGGCTCTCGACAGTCCTTCCGGTTAAAGTTCTTATATTTGGTCATTTCAATGGCTTCTCTAACTAATCGAGCAGCTGGGCTAGCTGATTTTGTTTAGTAATTGTTTCGGGTCTGTTTTGATGTTCAACTAATGCCAATTCGAGCAAATGTGCCAGTAGCACGGTTAGCACCCATATTAGAACTTGGATTTACCGAAGTGGCATCTGGACCCTGCTCTCATACATGTATTATTCCAAACTAGAAACTCTTGATTGACCCCCCTCCCTAACTGGTCGCTGGCTTTACCAAATAACCTAGAAAATACATTTTTACTACTTACTGAATACAATAATGACGCTCCACAAGCCGCCATTTATCGGTTCCTTGGCCCCTCTATTCGGGCCTTGTTGTTGTTGGGGCTCGCGGCTGATGGGCTCGTTTATAGTGGTAATGGTCTTGCCGTCGGACCACGTTATGTAGTGCGACGCCAACATGTTGGATAGCAAGTTGAGGCCGACCGGAGCCGCGTGGCGGACTATTGTAGTGTATAGAACCTGAGAAATATTCATAAGTATAATCTATAATGTTCCCACTGCTGAGACACACGCCATCTCTCTGCGGGTTATCTTCAAAGAATGAATAATTCTATAAATGACTACATATCCAAAAAATGAGTATCAGAAAAAAAAACATTACAAAAACAAAAAACCAGACTGCTTAGAAATAATTAACTGCAAAGCAAAAAACAAGCACATTTTATTCCATTTTCATAATTTTATATTCAAAGGAAATGTTTCAAAATGTATGGAGTCCCGGCCAGGTCTTTGTACACTATACTCAAAAATGGGGAAAAACACATAAAACAGTTTTCAACTATCCAATTGCTTTAAGTTGGCTTTGTTTGGTAGTAAAGCACAAGAATATATACTTGTGTTCACGCCTACTGCTAGCGCCACCTACCGACGAGGCACTGCACTCGGTGCGTGAGCGCAGCGGCGCTGCTACGTTCATTCTTTTGCATCGTACATTCATATCGCTCATTCGAAGCGGCTCTAAAATCCTTGCATTGTATAGATTCATTCCTTTTTACCTCACATCTACCATCCAGTACAGACCCCCCGCCATGGCCATGGCGGTGCACCAAAAACTCTGTAGTCTGTAAATTATTTTCAATATAGATGTAAAACCATAACGAGCGCTTCATTTTTACAACGGGAACAGACCTAATCCTCAACAACTTGAAATTGCAACACATAACCAAAACCCATCATGGCGGTAAACTGTCATGTTGTTGATTATTGACGTTTGACATGTTTATTTCTGTCATATTACATTGTCACAGAGAATCACAACGTTAGTCATCTAAGTATACTGGAAAAGAAACGGTACAAAATCCAAAAAACTAAAGCAAGGTTGTTAAAAATAACTCAAGAAATTCAAACAAACCGAACATCAAAACACGATCGACAACGAAAGCGACTGAAATGACAGTAGATAGTTCACGATCTATGATCAATGCTCGATCTACGGTTTACTGTAAATGCTATATCCAAATATCCACAGAGTACCTAAATTAGCAAGACGCCATGTTGAAAGTTCATAAAAATAATTGAAAAAAATATCAAATTATTACAAGAAAAGTATACATTTAAGCTAATTATCTGTATTTTATACCGAATTCCACGGATTTTTCTCAATTTTTCGAGGTACTGTACACATATCGGGCCCGATATGAAACATCTCCTTTGCCCCACCTGCTTCCAACTTTTGTTTCCTAAGCCGTCGGGTTTTTTGTTTTGATAATAATGATTTTATTTCAGACTTCGTTAGTTTAAAAAAAATTTATGATACATATAATTTTGAAGTGGTCTTTTCATATTTCATTTCCCTCCTGCCTCTTTCTGACGCAGTCGGGTAAAAGCACACAACATCAGCTTTCCTATGATAAACTTTCAGACCATCCACTATGTCCTTTCTAGTAATACAATAACTCTTCCCTAATAGTAGAACCATTGAAGACCTCTAGATTTGATGTTATGATTTTTATATTCATTCATTTAAGACTTATATTATGATAACTGTGATTAGTAAAACCATGGCTTAAGTATGATTTAGTGTTCTTACAAAGCCTGAATCTTATACATCACAAAAAAAGATTGTTTTATTTTAGTGCATATAAACACAGGTCTCTGCTGGAAGAGCCAACACAACAACCTAAAAAGGACTGAAAAAGTGTGGTTGGTTGGCACAGTTACATGAGAAATTATTTATCAGAGACTCATACATCTCAGTATTGTACTCCAATAGGTCCAGTAAACGCCAGCCTCAAACAAACTGTCAATAAATTGTTCCTGTGATCTTCGATATTTGAAAAAAAATCGTTACGGAGGAACAAGGATCAATATAATTCTTTTCCTGCATTTTTCTCACTTAATAGTGCAAGTATCAAGATGTTTAGAACGGATATCTCGTTCGTTAGTTTATTTTTAAGAGGTTTTGTTTTGTAATTGCTCTTTAGAAGAGTATATTAAAATCAAGATATTAATAAAACGGTCTTACGTTTTATTAATATCTTGATTTTAATATACTCTTTAGGGTTCGGTAGCTAAATACGGAACCCTAAAGAGTTTAGTTCCGGACCGACACAACTTAGATTGCCATCGACACGCTAAGAAGATGAAACGAAATAAATAATACTTAATACTTTATTTATGCAAACAAACACATAGTTCATGCATTAGTATAAATTATACTAATTAAGACTGTATTATCTATAAATCAGAATCAGTTGTTTTTAGACTATGCAGTAATCTGTAGTATTAGTCGTTCTTTGCCTAAGGGAGTGGGCTCTAATGCAGTACTTCAAAACGCGGCCCCAAAGTGGGTTAGTTAGGATGTCTTCGAATTTTTGGTTCTATAGGATGTTTTCCTTTACCCTCAAAACGGCGAAGGTATATAAACATCGTGACGGAACCGGCATGTCCTAGAACCAAAAATTCGATTGCAAATGATACATTAATGATCGAAGAAAATTAGGTATACTGTCACATGCCGGTTTCAGATAAAGAAAGCGTAGTCTTTATTGATAGGTAATGTAATTATTATTATTCCGTTTATGACATGTTTCTCACACTTTTGCAAATATTTCTTAAAAAACATTTAAAACATAAAAAGTAGTGGTCCGCCAGGGTCGGGGGCAAGGTCCAAGATACCGGGTGGTTAGGGCTCCAGAGACAGAAACCTCCTCAGAATGGGAAGAGTACTACCTTCTGAATCAGGCCCTTGATTCAAGCTCCAAGCGAGAGCCTCCAAAGACGTTAGTCGAGGCTCTTGGCCATCAGGCCATTCGCCATAACAACAATCGACACAATGATAGCCGAGTTTACATTCTACATGTCAACAGCCACGTGTACTAAGTCGAGATATTTCATTTGCGTTCTCAGCTTTCACGAGGTTCTCGTCATGCGAGATAGTAACCTCAACTATTATGCGGCGCGCTGATCGGTCTATCACCACTATATCAGGCTTATAGGCGACAATAGTCCTGTCTGTAATGAAAGACCGATCCGATCTATTTATTATCATTTTTATTTGGTATTACATTCTGTTTTGAAACGTCTACATGCAGAAGATACATAACTAACTTCAGGATACAGGCTTTGCCTAGTTTGGGGCCAATGTAAAAACTTTTTGTAGTATTTTTGCCAATAAAGTTTTTGTATTAGATTTCGATCTTCCTAAAAATTGAGTTAGCCGATAGAGATCGTCGTTGCCTTACCTTCGCATCCGTGTCGTTGACCTCCACCCCTGCTAAGTAGTTGTTGTACTCAAAAATGTCTCTCCGGCTGGTTCTCAGTATCGCTGTAAGCAAACACAGTTGAAATTATTATAAACATAAACTAACTGTTTAGCGATTTCGTAAAAATCCTAGTTTAATATGCCTCATTGGACTTAGTAACTTAATCAGACATGTAGTTTTTGTGAAATTGTAAAATCGCTTTTGTCAAAAGCAGCATGTAGGCTAAACAAATATTGATGACATTCAATTATAAATAAACATAAAAATAAATATGTATAATTCATATAAAAAAATGTGGAACAAATTCCTCTACACATGGTAAGGGTGGATATAGATAATACAGTAAAAAAGGCTAGTATTTAACTGTAAATCAAAAAATCTTACTTTTTATTAAAAAAAAAAAATTCTAGTCAAAAATAGCGATTATACTGCAAATTCGTTACCTTAAAATATTATTATTTACAGGTGAAATTTTTTTGGTTCTAGGACATATTGTTTTTTTTTCACCTTTTTGAGAGCAGTGGTGATGAAATAAATTACACAAAGTAATGAGTCTGCGCTGATTCCCGATGTTCCCACCTGCTCGTCCACCACTGGCGGACAGCGACACAACTTTTTAATATTATTTCCACTAACCATCACTTTAACTGTTTCAAAAAGTTGTATCACTGACCGCCACTCGGGGAACAGCGGAAGTTATTTAAAGAATCATGTTTCTGTCCACCACAGTGGTGGAAGAGCCGGCGGGGGACATAAGGAATCCTGGCTGGGTTCGAACCTATGACCTACACAAAGTACTCGTAAATCGAGGCCGATAGCACAGCCGCCACTGCTCTCTCACTCGAGTAAATAATATAATAATATTCGTAATTTGTATCGAATCGTATCGATACAATATTAATCTTATAGTAAAGTAACTAACCAATAGCAATTTCATTACTATCTTCAAAGGTGACCTTGGGGAACCGATGTCGGACCATGTCCACGTCCTGCTGGGTCACGTCCGGTCCCTCCACGTGGTACATGACACGGCTGCCCTCGCGGTCTCCGTACATATCCAGGTTTATAGCCAGTGAGGTGGATTGGGGATCAACAGAGTCATTGTTGGTTAAGATTGTAACCTGGGCTATCAATATGACTGGTAGCAAGAATTGCTGGGGACAAAAAGTTTATTAGTTTAAAATTCGTAATAGATATCAATAAACGTAGAGAAAATTGGTGAAGTAATAAGGAAATCATTAGCCTATATTACAAAAAAAAAAAAAAATCGGTTGTTCAATGTAGAAAATGAATGTTGTGTTTGTGTCGTTAGTCCAGTGGTTATACGCACCACTGCTATGAGCGATCTCCGGGTAAAGCAGTTTTGATTTTGAATTTAGAAACTCAATGTACGAGTAGCCTGGAGTTTGGATATTATTGTGCTCGGTTATGACAAAAGGCTTGGTGCCAATCATGATTATTTTACTCCCCTATACCTGTTACTAGGAAGTCGGCCAACATCTTTTTTTTTCTCCCCTGCCAGCGGTCATTCTATCATCCAACCGTATTATATAAGATTTGTAGTAGCTTGTACTACCTTTTAGAAATACAGATAAGCTATTTGTTTATTTACTTACCAAAAGCAAGAAGTTATATTTCTTATATAAAACATATTTCGCTTGTCTCTTCAACAGTACGTAAAATTGTCGCAAATACAAGGGCATGCCAGTTACCTTCTTCGGCGGTACCACTGGAAGGGAATACAAAGTGGTACAGTAATCGATTAGATTGTCTTACTTGGTTTTATAACTGGGCTGTGGAGGTCAGATATGACAGCACGCTCCATATAAAATTCTGATATTTAGACACATCATATTACTTATACAATAAGTTATAAAAAAAAAACACAAAAGAATCCATCTGGATACAAAATATACCTATATATATATACCGCACGCATAATACGCGCATTGGACGTGGAGTTGCGGACACCAGCCCGTTATACAATACAATACCCTTGGTATATAGGTATCCCAATAGCATCACCAAATAAAATTCGAAACATAAAATATTCATGAAAGTAAATATTACACACCAAACGCTTCATTTGCTTGGTTTTAGTGGTCCGTAAATGTAGCTGAAAACTAGTCAGAGCTGAGAGGAGACAAAATCGTTCCGAAAATAATAATAAAAAAGGTACAGTTGAAGGAGGTACCCACCTGGCTCCACCATCGTAGTGTCCACTTCATCTTCAGTTAATGTTGTGTCGATGTCACTGCATAACCTTAGGGAAATGATACAATGTTAATCAAATTTCCGATACTACAAGAAAACGTCGACAAGTCATTATTCCTGTTTTTCAATTCTTCGTCCAGAGTCTAGATTTAGAAATAGGCGCATCACTTACTTCCGAGACTCGATAATGTTATTGGCGAAATGTCGGATTAGTGAAGTGTCACACTTATCGACGCAAAGTGGCTTGAGCCGGTCAAAAAGCGTTGGTGTAGTACTTGACACGTTCCCAGCG
Organism: Eurois occulta; assembly: GCA_950022335.1. Lineage (NCBI taxonomy): Eukaryota > Metazoa > Arthropoda > Insecta > Lepidoptera > Noctuidae > Eurois > Eurois occulta. The sequence continues at coordinate 2,412,211 of OX465498.1, forward strand.
CGGTCATAGTACGAGTATGATACGGTGTATTGGGCAGGCTCCTTTAATAAGTAGGTGGTAAGAAAAACTAAAAACCAACCATTTGGTCAAATTTTTTATGATTTTTAGGCATTTGATCCTAACTAATATGTATATAAACGATAGACTCAATGATTTTCGATTAAATAAACGTTATATCCAATAACGTTATACGAAATAAGTTTTACAGTATTTAATGTCATAGGTAAAGACATTACATCAACAGATGGTATATCTCACGCTTATTACATCTTGTGAACGTTATTGAAATGAAAATATACCAAATAAATTTATATGATAATGAGACGCACCCGTATTTATATAAATTTTTGCATTGTCATCATTTAATAGCTGTTTCTGACTAGCTCAAGCGAATTCCTTATCGATAAGTGTGGTCACTCCACACACACACACACTACATCACTGCCTAGTCCTTCGGGTAACGGAAACCCAGTCGTGGTTCTATGCTAAAATGATCATAATACGTCGAGTGCAAGTAAACGCCTGCTCCGAATGAGTTATCATTCGAGAGTAGCCACCTCGGCTCAAATGTAGCTGCTGTCTATGGCACTCACTTCATAAACACCTCTTCAAGCGTAGCCACACCGATAGCCATAGACTCTATCTCCAGCTCGGCTCGCTGGCCCTCGAGCGCCGCGAACAGTTCCGGGAACTTGCCGGTGTCCGTCACGGGCAAGTTGTAGATCAGCGAGTTGATGGTATGCTCCTTCAGCGACGCGTCGGGGACGTGTGACGTCACCACTCTAGTTATCGCTTCCTCTTGCGGGGTACCGGTTGTTACAAATGATAGGCGGTAGCCAGTACCTGTGAAGAAGGGATTGATTTGTTATTAAAAAAAACTAGATTCAAAATCAAAATGGGTAACAGCATATTATGCACCAAGGGGATAAAGCTGTGTCTTCAGTCACGGGCGCTATTTTGACTCCCGAACATAGCGAGGGAGTTAAGAGTAAAATCCTGAGAGAAGTAAGGAATTTAAGATCTTCCAAGACGAAGATACTTTTATCCACGAGGAGCGTACTCTACTTTTCACAAATACTGCGAGGAAATAAAAACCAATTCTCTTTAAAATCATTTGGAGAAATTTGTCAGTTTCTGGTAACTTGATGTGCTGGCAACTGTACATTCGACTCGCGGCATGCACTAAACAAATTTTTTCATCTGTTTTTTTCCCGGAGTCTGTCTCAACACGCGAGCTGCTTGAGCGTGTCTCGCATAAAATTACACAGTAAAATAAAAATATTGTAGTTTTAATTATAATTTTAAGTTTGCTTTTGTGTCAACTGTTTGGAGGTGGGCGTAAAGGCCTGCGACACAGTTTTATACTAATGCAGTTGTTATTGATCACAGAGTTCTTACAATCTGAGTTTTTTCTTTCTAATAAAATTTATTTATTTAGTGTATCTCACCCACTGCCTTCTTGAGATGCATGGTGGTAGCGGAGCACTTCAGCTCGCCATCTTTTATCGACGCCACACGGTCACCCAGGGCGTCCGCTTCCTCCATGTAGTGGGTTGTTAGGAGGACTGTTCGATCCCCTCGTAGAGACTGCGAAGTAAATCATGGTGCCAATCATTTTCGCAGCTCAAGAAGTCATTCATTAGGGACTATTAGACTTGAATTGTATTTGGAATAGTCGATATACGGATCCAAACAAAAAATCATGTACATATTAAAAAAGGTCGTCGGGTCTAATATCTAAGTATTCACGATCGGCCTTCCCCAAAGCATTGCCACAAGAACCAGTTCAGATTATCTAATATTATATTTGCTTTCTTGATTTGTCCCCTTTTTTTTCGGATTAGAAATCATCAAATGACTCCTCCCGCTCTGGGCGGAGCGGAAGGGAGTGTCAGACTTTGACTGACTAAAAACCATCCATGTTCCTTCTTTTGCCCTTTATGTTCCAGGGCCGCGGTATCTCTTTCGAACAGTCCCGCAGCCCTGGTTGATTTGTCCCATTTTTTTTTTGTTTTGTCCCCTTACACATTAAAAAAAATATAGTTACCCACCGGTATCAGAAACAGAGAGACCTAGAGAGCAACCTTCTAATAATACGAGCCGTGTCCAGAAGTATCGTTTTCTGTATCATTCCTTGATCCAGCTGCCTAACGAGAGCTATTTCCGGTGATAGTGATGGCAATTAAGCCATTGGAAGTGAATGAAATGATCGGTCCATATCCCAGGGCGTTGATCCAGCCACGAGGGTAAAAGATTTTCCCCTAAATTACTCACCAGCAGTAAGTCCCACAGTTCCCTGCGAGTCTCCACGTCGAGCCCTGACGTGGGTTCATCGAGCATCAAGACGTCAGCCCCGCCGGCTAAGGCACACCCTAATTGAACCCTTCTCTGCATCCCGCCTGACAACTGTGATGTCATTGAGTTTATTTTCTCAGATAAACCGAGTTTTTCAGCTAGTTGCTTGGTTGAAATTTCCGCTTCTGCGATGGTCTTCCAGCTAAGGTTGTTTCCTCTGAGCTGGGGACGAACAATAATCAGATTAAAAAGTATTCATGCAGTTTGCCTGTTCTTTTTCATAGATGTCTACGTTTTGGAATGGGTAACTAAACTACAGTCGCTTGACAGTATCTAGTCTTTTTTTTGTTTTGGTGTCATACCTACTGAGTCCAGAGCAGCGGTGGCGGCCACGACTTACGAACAGCGTGTCGTGCGTTCGAACCCAGCAGGCAGGTACATTACTTTGTGTAATTTATTTCATCACCAATGCTCTCAAAAACGGTGAAGGAAAACATCGTGAGGAAACCGGCATGCCTTAGAACCAAATTTCGAAGACATGTGACACCTACCAACCCGCACTGGGCCCGCGTGGTGGATTATAGCCCATCTCCTCTTATAGAGGAGGCCGTGTGTCCCGACAGTGGGAACATTATAGGCTGATTATGATTATGCTAATTAGAGTTTGAATGAGTTTTGTGCTGTCATTATTAAAATTGCCATTGTCAATGCATGCATGTCATGCTGAGAAAAATAATTAAGAACACGGTTACGTAACGAAATACGATATTTTATTTCTTTGGTACGCTCGGTAGCCCAAAATAGTCATCATCATCTAGCCTTTTCTCAACTATGTTGGGGTCGGCTTCCAGTCTAACTGGATGCAGCTGAATACCAGTATTTTACATGGATCGACTGCCTATCTGACCTCCACAACCCACCTTACCCTTTGGTAAGACTGGTTGTCAGACTTTCGAGCCACTGACTACCTTAACGACTGTCAAAGATCTACAAATTTCCGAGGCACGCAGGAAACTCGGTATGTAATGGGTGGTCACCCATCCACGGTCCAACTTAGGCAAGCGCGGCTTAACCTTAAGATCGACCCGAGCGGCTGTTATTATTTAGCCACGAGCTGCTCCGGTAGCCCAAAATAGTGTGATAGATTTCAACAAATGGGGTATCATTACATTCGAATTGTATTCCTTAAATATTTTCTAAAGAAATCATCAAACTTTTTTTGTTTTGTCGATACCCATTAGGTACGTCTGCGAAGCAAAGACACTATAATTATTAAAAGGACTTACCAGCGTATAGAAGATGATATGTTCCCGTACAGTCAGGTCCCCGAAGAATACGTTATGCTGTGGACACAGGCCCAGATGTTTACGTAGTTCTTGTCTCTGTGTTACCGTGTCCTTTCCCATCACGTACACTTTCCCATATGTGGCGCTCGTCATACCTGTACACCGAGACATTGTCAAGGGGTTTATTATTCATATATGTCACACTTTAAGCAGTGTGCAGAGGCCGACTTAATGCCTTAGGCATTTTCTACCAACCTAAGGGTGACTACCCCTTGGGTGTAACGATTTGAAAGCGTATTATGTTTGTGAAATAAAATATTGTATTATTTTGAAAACTTAGTGACTAATGATCGTTTTCAAGAATACTAGGTATCTAAAATTATCTAAATCAATGCCTATGGGAAATAAACTGAAATGCTTTTTAACAAAAATAAAGGAACTTTATTGAATCGAATAGTCGTAAATCTATGGATTACTATGTAAACATCATAATACTTTCGATTATTGTATTGGTATCGTAATATCAGTTACCTGTAATGATGTTCATGATGGTAGTCTTGCCAGCTCCGTTGTGTCCCAATAGCACTGTGATGTCCCCCTTATACACCTCCAGGTAGACATTCTTCAACGCTTGATGTTTAGGGTAAATCTGCCACAAATATTTTAATAAATGAACTCTCCGCACGCAAAATATGCGCATTGGACGTCTAGTTGCGGACACCAGCCCGTTATACAATACAAATGAACTCTTTTCAATGTCATCATCTGCCTAGCCTTTTTCCAACTCGGCTCGGCTTCCAGTAGAAGGTCAATAAAACGTTATTGTAGATTGCGTTTTCATGGTTAAGTTACAAATCTGAGGTCAAGCCCTTGAAAAGTTAATGTTATTTTTGAAATACAAAATGACATTAGCTTTTCTACCGATGACGACGCATGGACCTGCAGCTATGCTGACACCATTAGACCTTCCACATTATAAGAGTATTGAGTCTCGACAAACAGCTAAAAGCCCATGGTTGAGTCTAAAAGCTCGTTAAAAATAACATTATTGTAGGCATTTGGCCCAGGTCCCAATATTGATTGCTAAAATTGCACGCCCTACCTTGGACACATTGACGATCTTGATTCCGGGTACCGAATTTGGGGGCGCAGGTTCGAAGTACCGTGGATCGAGTGTGAATTCCTTGCCGTCAGCCTCATTAGGTGTCACCTCGTTTTCCCTCCAGTACTGGGCCTTAATAGGAATAAAGTTTGTGTGTTTGAGTATACTATACTTATGTGGAATATTTTCACCAATTATTACTCCGCGCCTATTGAAGCGCAGGGTAAAGTTTTCGGTGGTACCATCCCATCGGACTATGTGAGTAAAGGAGCAGAGTAAGCACATGTCTTAGCGCACACGCTTGTGAACATGAGACCTTCTGAAGATATGAAATATGAAAGACTCACTACAAACCACGAGATTGGAAAACTATGAATTCAGGGTTGGTGTTTATGTAATTTTCAAATGTTTAAAAAACCATTAAAAGATAAGCAAAATATTTAGTAATTCCGCGAAAAATAAATATTTAGTAATTCGCGCAGTAGTCGAGTCAACATCTGATGCCCGTGGAGGGGCGAAACACGTGTCGAGCATAGGTTTGGGTGCATGGCATGCTAATGATTAGCTGTTCCTGCATATGCATATTTTTGCGGACTGCATCCAAACATTTTTTTTTTTTTGGTGGGTGGGAAATCTTCAAATGACCCCCCCCGCTCTGGGCGCAGCGGAAGGGAGTGTCAGACTCTTACTGACTAAAAACCACCCATGTTCCTTCTTTGGCCCTTTATGTTCCAGGGCCGCGGTATCTCTTTCGAACAGTCCCGCAGCCCTGGCAGGCATCGGCCCTTGCGGGCCCCTCCCGTTTGCTGACAACTCTTTGAGGCGCGCGTGGAACACGAACGCGCCGTCGACACGGCCTGCCCGTCGTCATACGACGGACGGACGGCGAGCTAGCCCATTACTCACCGTCCACAGGCCTGCGCCTACGGTGGCCGAGAGCCATCACGGCGTGGCCCCCGGTGACGCCCGGTGCTTCTCCCGCGGCGGCTGGGACGTGAGGCTCTCTCCCTCTCACGTTCCGCCGCCTCCTTCGCTAGCATGACTGCTTCGCTGAAGGAGGCGACGGCTTCCCATTCCCTCTCGCCCCGGACCATGGCTTGAACCAGAGCCGGGCGCGAGAGGTCACCGCCGCCAATCGCCGCTACGAGGACACGGCGGTGCTCCTCCCAAGCGGAGCAGACCTCGACGGTGTGCTCCACCGTGTCCTCCGGGCGATCCTCGCAATAGTAGCACCCGGGCGTTTCCTCCCGCCCGATTCGGTGCAGGTACCTCCCGAAACATCCGTGTCCGGTGAGGACCTGCGTCAGGCGGAAGGTGAGGGCGCCGTGGCGCCTCTCTAGCCACTCCTCAAAGAGGGGACTTATCGCCACTATCGTGGCGTGCCCTGCACGGGGTTGCGACAGTCGCTCTCTCCATGTCGCCATGAGATCGCGCCGGAGGTCTGTCCGCTGCGCGACAATTTGCCGCGGCGGGGAGTTTCCCCCCGGCGTAGTGCCTCCGCGCGCCACTCGTGCAGGCGCGCGAGGACTATGGCCTCCAGATCCCATGGCGCAATCCGGCAAGGAGGCTCGCCGCCTCACGGGAGATCGTGCGGTACCCACGGAACTGCATCCAAACCTGGATCTTTTTCGCGGAATTAAAACTAAATAATTGGATTTTCGCAAAGTAACGCATCAGGCGTTACTTTTCTGTAACTAAAAAATCTATTTCTTTCTTTTAATAAAAGATGAGTAATTATTATTATTTATTCGGACTACAGCGGTCCATTGTATTAGTAAAAGATATACTTAGCATATGTTAGTGCTTAATTAATAGAAGCGATGTAGTGCCACATACCTTTAAAAAAAAGTTCCAGGGTAACGCTTGTCCAAATTTGCCTGGCCTCACGAGTGACAGGTACCAAGTCAAGCAGTAGCAGAAGGTGGTTTGTAGCAACAAGAAGATATAACTCATGAGGATGGAGGCAGATTGGCGGGTGTGCGATTTGGCCATGTTGCTGAAGTCGGCGCCATGGTCTGTGACGGAAATAACATAAAAATATAACACATCACGCCTATATTTCCTCGAAGACTTCGTAGAGGTGCTCCATAGCGCACCCACATTTCGGCAGTCATGTTGGTCCTATTGCCATCAACCGGGCACAAATACAATCTCCTGTCTACTACTGAGAAATTCCTATTGGAAAAACCCAGTAAAGGGTTACTGGGTTACTGGGCCCGGTCCAGGAATCGAACCCAGGACCATATGCTCAGCAGAAGCGCTTGCGACCACTTGAACAACGAGGCAGGTACCGTTACAGAATTTGAAAATATTATTGGCTTTGCGAGAATTTGAAAATATTATTGGCTTTGTGAGAATTTGAAAATATTATTGGCTTTGTGAGAATTTGAAAATATTTATATATATAAGTTTGAATTTCTGGGAACATCATACCGGGATAAAATTACACACACTGTTAACCCAGGTCAAACTGTACTCGGAAGCAAAATTTTTTGAGCGGTTAAGGCGGGAAGATGTGACACACAAGCAAACAAGCTCACTTTCACATTATAATATTAGTTAGGATAAAGCTAGCGTAGGCTAAAAACCTTGATTTCGTATTTTGAGAAAACAAAACAATATAATTTTAAGCACACATAATAAACAGAGGCGGACTTAATACCAAAGGCATTCTCTACCAGCCAACCTTTGGGAGATGCAAAGACAAACTGTGGTAGATGCAACTGAGAAAATTTAGGATTTCATATTTATTTAATATAAAGATACACAAATAACAACAATAAACTATAAATATAACATACATATATCCAATAAGTTATACACAAATGCTAATAAATAACTATATAAATACAAATAGACTAAAACAAATCAAAAGTAAAGGGAAAATATTAGCTAAATGGAGATACTGCAAGCTTCTTGCGAATGTGCTCGCGAACTTTGTTTTTAAAATATAAACGGCCTTGAATCAAATAACTTTTATCTCATGAATAAATATAGTGATTTCAGTATTTTTATGTAAAATATGTCAACCTACAGGGATTTATTTACTGGCATTCGTATGACATTGACGGGGGGCACTTTTGGAAAACATGTGAAATTGTTGTGTCAAATGTATTGACGAAACTACATAGGCTAAATATACTACTTGGTTACAGTAGACACTACGTAGAGTGCCTTGTTTCGGAAGGGAACCCGGCAAGAATCGGCTTCTTAGGTGCCTTCGAGCCTGATAGGCGACGTTAGTTTGGGAGTTTGGATAGGTGTTAAAGATTCTTGTAGAGCGAGATATACTTACTTGTATTGATTACAAAAGGTTTTGGAGATATGTGATATTTAAAACAAAATAATTATTTTATCATTAAGCATTGGGGATGCATCCGATACCGATACTGATACCGATATATCGGTGATATCGCGATTTTACCGATATATCGAGATCAGCGATATTAAATTTGCCTATACACCAATATTTTTTGAATTTCGTGCTATAGACAACCCATGTGATCGCGTTATCATCGTGCTTAATGCGTTCATGTAAACGCGGCCTAATTTGTCTGCGCTCGGGGAATCCCCACGTTACCTATACTCTTTATTTGACTTGCGCTGCCAACTTGCGTAGCTTGTGGCTGTTGGTGAGCAGTAATTTTCATGTCATTTCTTTGTGGTTGTGTTTGTGACGTGAAATTTTTTTTACAAAATTTTATAGCTTTCTTAGAATCAAAACTGTCCGTATCGGTATCGGCGATTTTTTATAATCATAAATATATCTGTATCGGTATCGTATCGGCGGAAGTGCGTATCGATGCATCCCTATTAAGCACGTTGCTGAAAAATATCAAATAAAAGGTATTTCAGTTTTCATGCAGTTAGGGTACCTATACCTAGTAAAATTAATCTATTACGGATTTATGAATCTTCTTGAAAGCCTGAATGAAATATCATAAACTTTAAAATCGAGTTCTAGTTTCATATAGTGCCGGGTACACCATTGGTGAAATGTCACCTAACGCAATTGTAAAATGAGCCGGCCAGAATTATGCAATGCAACATGTAAACACAATAACTCGGCTCGATTGTTTCCACGTGTGTTACGTTTCAACAATCTGTACCCGGCATAATATACTCTTACGATATAACTCGTGCGCAGTAACTTCCTTCCAGAACCAGTACATAGGCATGTTCGGTAACACCCCGAGTCCCAGTACGCCCATATACGGCAAGTCCCGGTCATGGATTGTGCGCGCTGGTATCCATACCAAAACGTACAACAGGGCTGACACGCTTCCCGCATATTGACCTGTAGAGACGGAAGAGTTTATTAAAGAAGGTTGAATTGGTAATAATGATCTAATTTTGAGTCGCAATAAAGTTTCATGATGCAACCAGTCTGTGGTCGATCGACGGCATTGGGTCATATTTGGCCTGCTCGGAGGTCGAAAATCCCACGAAAATATTAGTAAATTTCCGACCCTATGGCTCAACCCAGTTTATGGTCTATCCGTAATCTAAATATCATCCAAATTCGTTGAGCCGTTAAGATGTGAAATGGTAAAAGACAAATAGACAGACAATAATATCGTATTTATAATATTAGTATGAATGACACATTTTCGAGTCGATGGTTGACTTTCATCGACTTCGGTCTGGCTCAAAGCGATAGCATGACTTATAGGCTCTCGTAATTTTAAGATAGGTAAAGCTGCGACGGAAAGACCATTAAAAACATATCAAAATGATGTGTTTCTAGTTTAAGATTTTTCCTAAAAAGTTTATATTTTCAACGGACCGTTGGCAATTTTCTAGGTGTTATATTTCAAGTCAGTTGGACTTAAGCCCATTTTTGCCAAGACCCTTTAAATCTGTTGTACTTTATAAAATACTAGCGACCCGCCCCGGCTTCGTACGGTTGCATGTATTATACATATAAACCTTCCTCTTGAATCACTCTATCTATTAAAAATATTTATAAACGATGCAACATTAAGATCAGACAGACATATTGAGAATAAATTTCCTCTACTCAGCTTAAGCATATTTCTAAAAACAAATAAAAATACTTACTCTCTCTCAACACATAACTGCCGAGAAAAGCCAAGGAGATAACAAAGTTGAAGTACAAAAACATCAGCACGACTATGAGAATCCACGACGAATAATCAATGAAGGGGTTCTCGCCAGCCTTCGCGCATAAGGTGGCGCCGATGGCATAGACCAGCCCCACTGGCCACATGTTCAAAACGTGGGAAATCCTTAGGGTGCTGAGGGACACCCCTACCATTCGCATCAGCTCCTGTGAAGGGAGAATTGAGTTTGCATTGTGTAAATTTGATTAAAATACTAGCTGACCTAGCTTGGCTTTTATATTTATTCTACAAAATAAATAAAATTGATGTATCTGTTTGCAATACAAAATACCAGCATACGGTACTTATAACAAAAGCACATTTCTTTAAATTTTTGTCTGTCTGTCTGTTCCGGCTAATCTCCGAAACGGCTGGACCGATTTTGACGGGACTTTTACTGGCAGATAGCTGATGTCATAAGGAGTACTTAACTAAAGCTACTTTTATGTTGGAATAAAAAAAAAACCCTTGAAATTGGTAACAAAATTCGATTCAAAGAGGGAAGTAATATTTTTTATAATAATTTCACGAGAACGAAGATTGCGGGTAACAGTTAGTTTCTAATATATATCTCATTTAATACAAACATCAATACAGTCTAGGGATATTTTTGTTATTCATGTTTTTAAACAAAACTACAAAGAATTTCTTAAAGTTTGGTACAAGGATGTACCGAAATGCGTAGTATTTTATACTCTTTCAGGAAATTAACTAAAAAACTGGGCTTTTTATTTCAGTTTATTTTTAATAAAAAAAAAATTGCTTTGGCTTACTGTATTTGGTGATTAAAACAAAATTAAGAAGCAAAATGAAATGAAGCAATAAAATTTGTTTAAAATAAAAATTAATAATCTGTAAGAGCGTATCGTAACCCTAATGAAGAACAGGGGTGTAAAGTTCTTCATCCCCCATAGAAAAGGGAGGATCATCCGACCAGACGGGTGTTAGGTATGTCTAGTGAGGTTGACTTTTTAGATAAACCCGACAACTGTCTGGAAGTCATTTATCGGTATTTATAGCTAAATTATGAAATTGCACGACGATAGCAATATTCATAATGTACGTACACTTTTTAGCTTAGCGCGTTCCATCCTCTGTCCCCAGGACAAGATCGAGGTCAAGAGCCTCCATTTAATATTAAAAAAAAACAATAACACTGTGATAAATAATGATGTTTCGTTGACGTGTCATTATTCATAATGCCCTCATTTATTTAATTATTTAAACTTCATGTACAGGAGTGGTACCAAGCGGACTTGATGCCACGAGGCCTGCTGTACGAGTCAAACATCCAATAGGATTAGGATCTATCACTTGGTCTATACCATAGAGAATATAACCACTAGAGAGCTTATAGGCCGATTTCTTCTAAGAACACGACTCACCATCGCGGGCCGGGGGACGGGGAAGAATGCGCGGCTGCAATTGGTCAATTTGCGTAGGTACGCATATCGTTAGGGCTGCTCTACTTGATAAGGAGAAAATAGTCGATATCGATAAAATGGATTTTAACATAATGAAAACTACTCGAATTAAAATTGTATAGATAATATTTAATCAATATCAATCAATAATTATGTGTGTGACAACAGGATCGATGTAGGATTTCGTTAGTTGTTCGTCACTGGCGGGATAGATGGCGTTGCTGTTTTTTTTGTTGCCGTACAAATTTCGCTTCGTTACTTTTTCTTGCGGCATTGATGCCACGACACTTATTGATTTTTAAAATGAATTATTTTGGTATATGTTTTTCGAATTAAAGTTTTACGGTCCTGACTGTTCTTTGTAAAAAATGACAAACGAGCGTCTACATATTTCTGAATTCTGCATCTTGCTAATTCAATTAAATGATTGGTTGATTCTATTTCAAATTGATAAAAATTAATATCCGGGAATAAATTATACCCAATCAGAGATTTTAAAACCGATCTTATAAAATAATCGGTATTATATTTCGAAGACAAAACTTTCGAACCACTCTCGTTGATCGTCCTCTTAATATAAATTTCACAACAACGGCAAATTTCTATTACTGTGATGGATCCGTATACCAATCAGCGCCCCAATGCAAGTTTGCCAATCGACAATGTAGCCCGCCATATTATATTCTACCACTTTTTTTTTTCTTCACTTTTACACCAAAGACCTCAAAACTATAAAGTGAAAAATAGCTACACAAAACAAGAAATAGAACATTATCAAATTCAAGTCGGTTAAAAGTAGATAGGTATTTTATTGCGGTATTTTATTGAATTAAATAAATATTATTTTAATTTTACTATTTTCGATATCGACTTCAGTTATTAAAGGTAACAGCACTGATTTTTACGATAAACATACAAAGGGAAAGAAAGGGATAGACGTATTAGAATTGCCTGATGAAAGAAGAAGACAGTTACAAAAGACATCAACGAGATACTCAAATTTTGTGCTCTTTCACCCAGCCACCATTTTAACTAGACCCCTGCGGTGGCTCATAATCTGATTAAATCAAACATAATTTTCTTTACTGTGTTATTACCTATGAAAAGTAATACCATCCTTTTTGTAATTCGATGTCTTGGAATGTTTCCCACACCACTTCACCGCGCATGAAGGCATTTTGATGCGTTAAAGTTGCATAAAAAGTCATACCTATTTGTAAAAATTTTGCGTGCACACAGGTCTAACAATTAGACACAACTAAAATGGTTACTCGTACCGTAGCCTATACATAGGTGCAAAAACACAAATAGTTTTCGACCGCTGGGGCACTGTATGCGCAGTCATTGGTCCATACCAGTTAGATACTTTATTTTATTTTTATTTTATTTATTTGGGATAAAAAATAGTTATACTTTACAATATTAATATTTAGCTTAGGTATAATAGTAAACAAACGCATAACCCACACTATTGTCCACGGAATCATATCGATTTTAAGAGAAATAAGGAAACGGACGTATACAGAAAGAGACAGTAAGGAAAAATAAAAAGGAAACCAGAAAAGTCTCACTAACCAACTCTGGACAGCGCTTCCTGTCCAGATTTAGTCTATGGTCATCAATTAAATCACAACTTAAGTAATTCAATACCCATATTTCTAAATTTGTTCTGATTATGAGCGAAAATATCTAAATTTATAAAATGTGTGTTATACGATACCATCGCGTTTATCCCGCTAAGATTCGATAGCATCTTTTAGAAATTCAAGCGCCGATAGATGTGCCAAAAACTGGCTTTTACACTTGTTTTTCACTGGTAAGAAGTAGCACTATTATTATATGACCAACAAACTTGCCTGAATACCAGAGGTCCTTTCCTGTAGCAAACGACTCAAGTGAAACGTGAAGGTCATCAGTAAAGATAACCAGGTGAACAGACGCATGAATTCGCCGACGAGATTGATGCTTTCGTTTCTGCTCTGGATGATACTATCGTCGCTATGGAACTCTTGGAGGGACACGACCTGCAAGCAAAGGATTCGTTGAATAAATACACGTTTATAGTTAAAACAGTGTGTTAGAGGGATTTGCTTGAACGAGTTATACATTGCTAAGGCCACATCATCGCTATTAGTCTAGTAGCCTATTTAGTGTTTGAAAGAAAAATGCAGGGGGTCGATACTTTACAACACAACTTTCAGCGAAGCGCCTAAGAGAGTTTACCAAGTAATAACTGTGAAAGGATTATCTAACCACCATTTCAAAAAAAAAAACACCATTGAACTTAAACTTCACTTAGGTTGTAACAATTTGACTGGCAGTGTTAGTGCTAATGGGGTTTTTCATTAGGAATTCATCAGCAGCCCAGGGTCCGGATTTATATTCCTCCCTCTCATAGGGGCCTGTGTCCCAGCAGTGGGACTGGAATAGGCTAATCATGCTAATGGCAATTAGCTAGCTCCCGATACATGAGATTGACGAAATGACGGTGACCCAACCCCCTTAATACAAGCGCGGTTTTGCCTGCGTGAAGGTCGGAAATAATCCCGTACTACAAGGACAAAAAGTACACTATATCCTAACCCAGATCAAAGTCTACCTGTGTGCCGAATTTCATTCAAAACCGTTCAGCCGTTAAGGCATGAGAAGGTAATAAACAGTCACAGTTACTTTTACATCACTACATATTATTATTATAAAACAAAGCCCTTCGCCGCGTCTACAGACAGACGTCTGTCTGATCGTGATAAACTCAAAAACTACTGAACGGATTTTCATGCGGTGTTCACCAATAGATAGAGTGATTCATGAGGAAGGTTTAGGTATATAATTTTTTTGGGTTTGTGTAAATTAAAATGACGATAATTGTTGGAAGTGTCGGAAAAAGTCAAGCCGACTGGGAGCTTTCATCGAAACGCTGCCTCGACAGACGAAACATGTAAGCTTAATATGCTCTACCCGTGCGAAGCCGGGGCGGATCGCTAGTCTATAATATAAGTATGGATGTTCATACAGATCTAACTCGCAATCGTCAGATAATTGTGTGGTGATTTGTCATGACTGGCTAACTCTGTGACTGTGACCGTATCCTGTTGTATACAATAGGCATTGTTTTTAACATGATTGAACACTAGAAGGCCTTTGTTCATGGTGTCATTATTTTGTAATGTAGTATAACGATAGCATTAATGGTGGAAGAGATAAGGTTGGTTTTTTATCGATTCATGCAGTTGCGTATAGATGCCATCTATGACGCCAACTTGCTAGTTTGACGGCTCCTGAATTCACGCAAAATTGTAGATCGCGCAACCGGCGTTATCCGCGAGATTAACATTTATACAACAACCTGGTGAAAACCGTCTGCGAAGTAGCCGACTAGCACAAAACCCGTCTGGGATCATAGCGTATTTTTCAGTTATAAAAGGCTAGGTTGGTAGAGAGTTAATCTCGGATTATGAATACTTTGCGATTAATTTAATCTTTTACGTAACAGCAATACAATATAATACTGTGCAATTGCTATAAGTACACCGAATTTCTAAATGCGTAACTAAATTTATTGATTAACTAGCTGCCCAGCGCTACTTCGTTCGCGTGGTGTCCTACCCCTTACCCTACCCTACTCCTACACTACTCCTACCCTACTCCTACCCTACTCCTAACCTACTCCTGCACTACTCCTACCCTACTTCTAACCTACTCCTACACTACTCCTACCCTACTCCTACCCTACTCTTAACCTACTCCTACACTACTCCTACCCTAATCCTACCCTAATCCTTCCAAAAAAAATAAATTCCTAGTGTTGTTTTTAGACTTATCCAGGCAATTTTTTAATTTTTTTTCGCCGTAAAAACCATCCTTGAACTTCAACGAACATTTTAAAAAAAGAATTGGCCAAATTGGTCCAGGCGTTGTTGAGTTATGCGCTTACCAACACCTTTTGCGATTCATTTTTATATTATAGATTTTCCGAGGATCACTTCACAAACGCTTACTTGTTAAAACAATTCCGCGACGAAAAAATATTTAAATATAATTTTAAAATAATTTGGAACTTTTTTTTTTAATATTGTTTAAAAGTAAATCATTCTACTAAATTATACGTATGTAAGTGGTGAATTTGCATTTTATTTCGCAAAAAGTGCAGAAATTCCATAGAAGAGCTTTCGTGAAACGCTTTTCACCTGCAGGTAAAAATAAAACACCTTATGTACGCGTATATGCGGCGACACAGACGTGATGCTAACGCGCTTCTCGTGCGTGTTTGTACCGCTTCGTACGCGCATTTGAATCGATACAAACGCAACAGTTTGCTTTTACGCCTCCGTGAACGCGCGTTCGTTAAACGTGCGTCGTCGGCGCGTATAAAATACGCTGAGTGAATACGCTCATATTGTAGTCAGTAGCAACGAATTACTAAACAAATTATAACATACGTATGATAGAGGCTTTACTTATCGATTGAATCTTTGTCCTTGTCCTTTTAACAAAAGTTATAAGGGTAACTTAGAAATTACCGGCTGTTAACTTAGTCACCTTCGTTGAAGGGTCGATATACTACTCGGTATAGGTACAATAGTTTTGCAGTTATTTTCTTCTCTATTATTTATGAGGAAGAATCGTCTATATATTGAAGTTCAGCATAAAATAATCTCACCAGAGGTACTTCGTTGCCCGTCAGTAGTTTAATGTAGCTCGTGTCGACAGCCCATTGGATGCGCATGAATGTTCCATATTTTAAACCTGTAAAACAACATTCACAAATGTCACACCGAAAATTTGGTTGTAAATAATGGTTCCTTTTATCTATAAATTATCATAATTTAGTGAAAATACATCTCAAAAGTGCTCAATTGTAGATTTCTATTGCAAAACAAATTTTATTTAGGACCGACAAAATCCATCCATGTTTTGAGTGTTACATTGAGCGCTACCGAAATTCGCAAAAAATAAGTTTCCTTTCCGTAAATTTATTTTTGCAGTGTTACTTAGTTTGATGTACAGAATGTTTGGTTGACGACCATGTGACCTTACACTTTCCTTTTACACCCTGTATAGTATAGTTGAGCAAGAAGGTGATGGAATGTTTTACCTGAGATGTTTATGAATGTGTGTATCGTATGAAATAATATTATTACGGAAGAAATGGAAAATACATAACTTTTATATCTGTCACCGTATTACGATTGTGAAGATTCTTAGTTTATAATCGATGTCGTAAATAAAAGTTATAATTGACCGTAGTTTTGCCAAAATATTTATAGCAACACACATAAATATTTTTACCATTTTCATTTCAGAAAACGTTGATTGATTTTAAATCTGTTTTGCTGTGATTTTACTGATAAAGCAGTATCTACATATAACACATTTAGATTGTTGGATTAGTTTGACTAGTGTAACTAAATTAATAAGATGTCCTGGGTTGGCTCATTACGGCAGACTGACGGACGTCCAATTGTCGGTCGTCTGCGATGCGCTTTATTCGATCCTACTCGAGTGCAGTCAAAAGTAGGTGATCTTGCGCACTTTGATTATTTTGCAACATGAACTTTCTTTTTTTATTGCCAACTGGGCCTGCTCTTGACCTCAATCTCGTCTAGTGGTAAGCGATGGATGCGGTTTGCGAATAATGAACGTGCTCAGAAGACTCACGCTTGCGGTTGGTGGAGCCCGGACTCCACCAGAGCGGAAAGGAGACCTGCAAGATTCGACCAATCACAGTAGACGCGAGAGACGCTATGTCCATTTCAACCAATGCGATTGGTCGATTTCCGCACGAGCCTTACAGATGAAAGCGAGTAGAGATGTTGGCAGAGAGTTCCGTACTTATTTTAACCGTTCGCATAATAAATACTAATTTCATCATCTAAACTTTTTTAGAAAGTTTTTCAACGAGCAAGGTCATAATTTATCGTGCCAGTTAATATCGAGTACCTAGGTATCGTTGGAAAACGCTTACGTCGCAGTAACTGCAGTTTTCAATTTGGCCTTGAATAGTCATGCATTTGGTACGTTTTGTCATCAGCAATGAACTTATTTATTTATTTATATGTATAAGATAAGATATGTAGCAAGTCCATAAAAATTTTGGAATTGGAAGTTCTTTTTCTTTCTTGCGCTGTAGTGAATTATTATAATCTATTCTGTTGCCTTCACAAATTCATAATTCTTGCAATGTAGTGTTTTACCAACAAAACGCCAAGACTCGTGGCGGTCGTGGTCATAAATCGTGCGAATAGAATGGAGAATCCCTTTAAGACCGCGATTGCCTACAGATAGCTGCGCGGTGCGGAAGGGCTGCAGTTATGTGTCGCGAGAGTTGTCATTCGCCGGGTGACGTGTCAACTGACCCCCTCCCGCACCGCGCAGCTACCTGAGGCACCGTCTGAATTGAACGGTAGGCCTGTAGTAGACGTTCTTACCATATTATTATGGTCCATAAATGAAACCTAGTTAATAGATATGTATTAATAAGTATGTCTTACCATACATCCTGTGCGGTCCAAGTGAATTGTCCAGGGACTTGTAGGATTCCGTTCCGAAATCGCCTTTCATACGAATGGTGTAGTTCAGACGTTCTGGCCAGGTCTCCCCAGACATATCCTGTCAATTTAACGTTACATGAATAAACTATTTACACGGATTCCTCTATTTTTCTTAATTATATGTAATATATGATACGTTCGTCCAGGGCGTTAATTTGGTGCATCGAGTTTTTTAGAATGTGTTACTGGCCATCTGCGACAGAGACAACGCTCTACAGTTTTGATTTCAAAGACTGTTCATGGAGTTTTTTTTTGACCGGCATCTCGCAGGTCAACCTATTAGGCTGGCTTCTGCTTAAGGTGTAAGTGCCAGGGTAGCCATTGAATACAACCATCTAACTACTATTTCATGAAAAAGGCATTAAATGAGGTTAAGCGTAAGTACCGTATATGCTTTCTTAAGCATTCAGTAAAACGCTATTATTTTGAGATTACAGACACTTCAAATAGGTAAAAATCCTTCATGATGCTGTTTCAACGCTGTTTTACAAAAACTCGATTTGCCATATTCACAACACGTTACAATGACTGTACTTACTTGGAATATGACGATAGCCTCCGTGAATCGCATTTCAGCCGCTAAGACAGGCAGCCCAGTTTCATTCGAGTAAGGAAAGTAGCCTCTTTCTGAGTGTGCTGTGGGCAATAGAATTAAAATTAAGTGATGTTTTAAACATTATCTTTGGCCAGCGTCTCCACTCTCCACCCGCACGAAGGTTGGAAATTACCCACGGGAACGTGCTACGGGACTGATAAGTATATATCTTCCGTGATTGTTCGTTGTAGTTGTGTGGTTGTTGTTCATGTTTGTTCGTTTGAACAGTGTTTGAAGTATCCTTTGTACTAATGCAGGTCATGGTCTACCTATGTGCCAAATTCACTTAATTTGTGTAGCGCCTTACTATCACGAAAACTTAGCCATAAGTACGGTCAGAACAGCTTGCCGACGCTTGCGCTGTAGTGAATTATTTTATTTTTATTTCATCAGGATAATACAATTCCGTAATAATGCTTAATACTACTAACAACAATCTTATTAGCTTGTGAAGCGAGAGATAGGAGAGTAACAAGCAGTGGGCGCTTGTCGTTCGATTCCGTAACGTTCTTTTCGTGTTTGAAGTCATTGGTGACATTTCATCACGGCAGCCATATTCTTATTCTTATTCTTTATTGCACACAAAATAATAAATCAGCACACACACAACACACACGGCACATCATCATCGACATTTCATCACGGCAGCCATAAAAGATTTTGGTATTACTTATTATAAATGCGAGTTTGTGACGATGTATGGATTTCAGTTTTCTTTCACGCATTTGGGAGATTTGGGTGAAAATTGGCACACAAAACTACAAAGCGGGCTAAGCGCTTCTTGAACAGCAAGAATATAACATCATTTATAACGAGTAGTATAACAAGTTTCAAAATGAATTGTCATTTGTTTAACCAAGCACAATTATTTTGTTCGATGAGTGTGAATTATTAACGTCTTAATCCTAGGAATAAATGGTCCTATTAGCAAAAGGACGCATTATAAAAACGACACTTTAGCTATTATGTCCTATTAGCAGATGGCCCTAAAAACAAAGGAATGGGAATTGTAGTCATACCACACATACATGTAGGTTTTTTTAAAGGATTAATTATATTTATGATCAGTTCGATACAGTTAACTAAATCCAATAAAATTAGAGAAATGGGCCCAGTACGGGTTGGCGGATGTAAAATATAATTATCTTCGAATATTTGGCTTTGAGTAAAGTAATTTCCAGTTCTATTTTAAAAGCAGTGGTGATTAAATAATTTATGTAAAGCGCCGATCTGCCAGGCCGAAATTCCATGTCCAAGAAGTTCTCCACCGACCGCCACGCCAGTGCGATCGTTGCCGTACGCACCAAAGGACAATGACCAAAGTTGGTACCAAAAAGTCTCGCGCCTCAAAACCAAAATATTATAGTAATTAGTTTCATATTTTTTTACGGCATTACGTGTCGGGGATTTGATTTTTGAACTGGAAATATACTTTTCGAGTTTAAAAGTATGAATATTGTTTTACTCCCTTTATATGACGTTCCGTTTCAACTGAATATAAATGACGTTCCGTTTCAATTGAACAAACCCTTGTCTGTCGAGCGGACTCTAAAATTAATTACAATTAAGTAAGATCAGTACACCAAATCGATTTAGTTTATTTTATTGCTATTTGCAACAAAATAGATTTTCTCAGCCTAAAGATTTTGATTTATCGATTACATCCCTAAATCCCGACTAGTTTATAGCACTTACTATACTCTATGGTTTATAGTTATCTGTGGCATCTGACATTTGTACTGTACTGACTGACTATTGGCAATGTAAAGGTCTAAAATAAAATCGAGTTTCAGTCAAGCATACTGTGGATGTTACTTTAACTCGTAATTCTTACTAATATTAGTGTATTACGCTGTTTTTAGAGCAATAATGTAATGTATGTGTGTTAAAATACGTCGTTGGTAGCGTCGAAAAAATAGACCTACTTTTTAGGTTAGTTTCGATTTTATAAAATAACTCTGAAACGCGGGTTTTTTTTTTCAAAAATAGTTTTTGTAGGAGTTAATACGATCAGTGTAGTCTATAAAAAACAAGGTTTGATTTTGATGCAGCATGGTACGGGATTCCATACTTCCATGAGCATTGTCCTTTCGGTGGAAAACTGTAACCGGCGTAAAAATTTGTGAAGGATACAATATTTTATTGAACTGGCCTTAATCTACTAAAAATACTCATATACTGCGACCAGCGTTTAAATTCATCCATTACGCTGAAATTCGGCTCCCCTCCGCCCATAAACATGAGTTGTTTGGAAGAGAACTAATTGGCTTTGTGTGTCACATTTAATGTGTCGCGTATTTTTCGCTTGCTATCAGTTTTAAAATGAAGCATAAGCAATGTTGGTAGGTATAACCATATAATACAGTCTGGCATTCCAAGAAGAATCAAAATGCGGTGTGGGTGGGTGTGAGTCCTGAAATTTGAACGACAAGTGTCATACATTTATTTTGAGAAACCTGCCTCGAAAACCAAGGGAAGTTTCAAGAAAATTTCAGAACGTGACCTTTATAGTGCTTAATTTACAAAGGCAGGTGTCTTTTTTGACAAATAGGTTTTCGAACGATTCATTCGTTCATGACTTATCCAGAAAAGTATCAGTTTAACATCCTGAACGGCGTAGATTTCTCACAATTGGCAGTTTCTGGTGGAAAATTAAAAAAAATACTTTAAAAGTTCGATTTCTCAAAAACTACCCAGTTTGGACGCCAAGTTATCGGGGTTAAAACTTTTTCAAATAAGGTCTAGTATCACCCATTTCAAGGACTGCACCCAATCACTGTATAAGTTTCAAATTGTTTCGTAAACATTTAAAAAGTGGGCTCTCAGTCCAGATGCACATCATTTCGGCAATGGAGGCCAATCTCAACGGATACTATGTAGATCGCAGTGAGAGATGGTATAGTGTACAAGTGTATGTAGTGTGTGTGTGTGTGTGTGTGTGTGTGTGTAGTGTTGTAGTGTGTGTGTGTAGTGTTGTAGTGTGTGTGTGTGTTTTATTAATTGCATTGTTTTCTTAATCTAAATTATGAAATTATTGTTAATATTTCTAATTATTAGTATTTTTATGTTATTTGTAATTACTGAATGTGTACTGCATGCTAATAACTCCAGATATAAAATCTAAATATTTGTACGGCTGAAATGCCGAATATAATGAAACCAATATTATTCTTGCAAATAAATGTATCATTCAATCAAATCAAATCAAAATATTTTTATTTCACATAGGCCTACATGGGCACTTATGAAACGTCGACAAAAAGGTGCACGGTTCGGGTTGGTCGTTTCCTATGGAGAAGAACCGGCAAGAAACTCCATGGTTACTCTTTTAAAATGATTAGTTTTACAATATTATCATGTTACAGCATTAGTACTCAAGTATGGGGGGACAGCATAGGCCCGACAATAAGTCGTTGCTCACTACATTCATTCATTCAAGTGTGTGCCTGGATACAGGTGCACTGTCGCTTCCCTTTAACATCTACATACAATGTAGTTTGTTGTAAGAAAACCTAATGCAGGGTTAAGCTTGCCTTTGTAATGTATATATTTATTGCAACAATTTGTATGTAATTTATGTGTTTTTTTACAACAAAGAACAAGCAACTTGGCTCTAAGGAAGTCAACACTGACCGAAGTTAGGTTTTCTAGTCATGATGTCTATGGGGATCTATCCGCACTTACCCGGGAAGGTGGCAAGCTTCTTCAGGTCCAGTTTGGCGCCCACTTCATCCATGAGCGAATTGGTGAGCACTGTTTCCGGGTAGTACATGATCCAATGTGGCGGAGGCATGATATCCTCTAGCGCTATTATTTCCTGCAGATCAAAGAGAAATGTATTTTTGAAATTGTTCAATATCATGGGTGTCTTGTGTAGATCGCAGGCCAAGTTCCAGACTTAATGGCCATTGAATTTTGAATGTACGAAATGGAAAAGAAACTTCAATAACAATCCAACATTGCTCAGGTGTAGGCCGTGCAGGTTGCGGACATCGTGCTCCGAGTGATACCTACTTCAGTGTTGCCTGTAGCGTCTGCGATTTGCCTGTACCGGTTTGACCGAATCTTTAGTACATACATACATACACAAACTCACGCCTTTTTCTATGAGGTTAGGCAGAAACCACAGAGCAACACCTGCTATAATCCTTACGTATTCGTTTAGCCTCGTCCAAGTTTCAATCTTGTCATACACGCACGCCATTTGCGAGTACTACGCACCTGACCTTTCTGAAGAACCTCATTCAATAAGGTCAGTGTATGTCCTTCCAGGAAATCGAACCTTTACTGGTCTCTAATAATAAGTGTACAATTTAGAACTTTGTCCAGAAATAACAGTAACGATCTCAATATACCAAGAATAAATGGTGAGCTCAGAGTTAAGCAAGGTCCTTGTTAATTACTAATTTCCTGCATTGTGAGAAGTCTATACTTAGCCTGTCTCATACTCGATAACATACTTGAGTTTTAAGAATGATAACAATTCAAAAGTCAATGAAGACTTACTAGTTACCACTTGAGTGATTATTTCCTTTGTTTATATTCCGAGCTAACTTGTAATTTAAAACCAATGTTGTTGATTTACTAAGAAGCCAAATCTTTCGAGTTTCAAAAAATATATTTTTAACAAAAAAATAAACTGACGAAAACGGAAACAGGAAAGCGACAAAAATTTTAAGTCGAAACAAATGATAGTGACCAATTTTGAGGCGGTGCTTGAGTAGGTACCTAATATTACCAAAAAACAACATGGTCCAAGTTCCCAGGGCCACCAGACCTTACTTTTATTTTATTTCAAAATATGCGGCATCGTAGGTACCTATGCATAGCATGCTAGCTTGGGCTGAACGGCCAATTATATCAAATATCAGGTGCTAAAGTTACGTAAAATATTACTCTCTTTTCTTTAAACCTGATTGCTGATTTTTTTATTGGTTGCAAAGAATATTGTTAAAATTTTATAATCAACACTGCCAGACACTTTCCGTTAGCGGAAATTTGTTGTGTAGTTTGGCGAATTATTAGAGAATATTTCAATTGAATAGGTACATCGATGATTATACATATGATGAAGCTACCCCTAGATGAAATTAAAAAATCGCTGTGAATACTGTGGTCTCCACTACCAGATAGTTTCTCATTCCAAATTACTGTTATTAAAAGTGAAAAGCATACGGGGCTGTTGGCTGTTATATACTGTCGAATACAGCCAAATAATGGCACATGACATACCACGTCACGCTGTTACAAGCTAAATTAAAAGTAAACAGAAAACAACGTAACTTAAGCTGGAGTTACCTTGTTACTTGCGAAACTGATTGATAAAGTTAGAAATATAATAAATATTCCAATTGCAAAGATTTATTGAAAAGGGTATTGCCACAAAAATTATACAAAGAAGAAGGGTTTGGTGGCAAACATTGTATATTATATCATTAGTGGCGTGCATTGGGTTTCGAACTAGGTAGGTAGGCAGGTGGAGCACGTGAAAGCATTCGCGGAAGTTTGAAGATGGTTTTTTTGAAGACGATTCTGTTTCATCATGAGCTCTAAAATGCAGCTCCTGTTTACCCAAGAAACAAGTAATATCAATTAACCGGTAAAACTGTCTAAGCGTTTTACCTTTTTTAGAGTTAAAGATAGTTTTGGTGTTGGTCTACACCTACAGAAATATACTACTTTTGTTTTGCAACAAGTGAAAACGAATTAAAGGGCTTCGCATGTAATTAATCCATACATAATTATGTATAATCACTAGACAGACGCAATTATTATACATCAGTCACTTTACAAAATCACAATACTAAGAAACGTATTACGTAATAAATGACATCATCAACAATACAAATCAATTGCAGTTTTGTTTGAGTTGTCGTAACATCAATACATATAAATAAAATTGAAGTGTTTGTTTGTAATATCAAAACAACAGCATTTTACTGAATGCATATGAAACGTTATATACGGTAAATAAAACAAAAACAAATCTTTTTTAATTTTTGTCTGTCTGTCTGTTTGTTCCGGCTAATCTCCGAAACGGCTGGACCGATTTTGACGGGACTTTTACTGGTAGGTAGCTGATGTCATAAGGAGTAACTAAGGATACTTTTATTTTTGAATAAGATTTTAGGGTTCCGTTCCGTGCAAAAAAAATTGACATAAAGAAATTCGGCTGTCCGCTCGGAGTTATTGACCTAAATAGGTGACTAGTTGGACACCGAAGTTAAGATTTTCTAGGCGGATGCCTAGAAAACCTTAAATTAAGGTTATCTGAGTAACTAATAGTAAAAAGATATAACCTATTACACAGAGATTTTCAAGGAGAACTTATGCTACTAAGTAACACCACTTTTGCTAACTCACAGTCCATTCAGAGTTCATTATCTGCCTAGCCTTTTCCCAACTATGTATATTGAGGTCGGCTTCCAGTCTAACCGGATGCAGCTGAATACCAGTATTTTACATGGAGCGACTGCCTATCTGACGTCCACAACCCAGCTAGCACTGGGTAACACGATACCCTTTGGTAAGACTGGTTGTGAGATTTTCGAGCCACTGACTACCTTAATGACTGTCAAAGATCCACAAATGACAGCCGGGACCAACGGCTTAACGTGATTTCCGAGGCACGGAGGAAACTCCGTATGTAATGGGTGGTCACCCATCCACGGACCAACCTAGGCAAGCGCGGCTTAACCTGAAGATCGACTGTTATTATTTAGCCACGAGCTCCTCAGCCATTTGCTATTTGAGCACTGAAGTTAAGATTTTCTAGGTAACCAATAGGAATAAGATATAAACCATTGGAAAGAGCTTTTCAATGAGAACTTTTGCTACTCACACAACTTTTGCTAACGCAGTCTGCTTGAGTTTATTGATTTATATATGTATTTATTTATTTAAACTTCATGTACAATATTGGTACCTACATAGGCGGACTTAATGCCACAAGGCATTCTCTACCAGTCAACCTTTGGGTTAAATAGGAAACATTGTGATAGGTACAATAAATATCTAAAAAAATAACTTCTTGATTTCGAAAATTTATATCCTTATATTGATACTAATACACGTGACTAGTTGGACACTGAAGTTAAGATTTTCTTGGCAACCTATTAAGGTTTTACTGGCAACTAATAGCCATAAGATATCCACTATTGGATAGAGCTTTTCAATGAGAATTTGCTACTACTACTTTTGCTAATTGGGGCCACTAGGGCAGCAATTTGGGGCCTCTTGAATTTATTATAATGATAAACAGCTTGCCGGAGGTCGTCAGACACGCCTCATGTTTATTGTTCGCAGATGACCTCAAGTTGCTGCTCGAGGTAAGGGATGAGTCAGACTGTGAGCGACTCCAGGGTGACATTGATAGAGTGGTGAAGTGGAGCCATGACAATAAGCTGTACTTCAACTTGTCCAAATGCTCGGTAATATCCTTTAGTCGTGCGCGCACCCCTGTCCGCTATGAGTACAAAGCTGAGGCGGTACCCATGGAGCGAGTAACGCAAGTGCGGGATCTAGGGGTTTATCTCACTCCAGATCTTACGTTTCGCGAGCATATCATTAAGATATGCAAGAAAGCGTACAGAAACCTCGGCTTTGTACTTAGGCAGTCACAGGGGTTCACTAATATTACGACTATTAGGGTATTATACGACGCTCTAGTCAGGAGTCACTTGGAGTATGGTGCTGTCATATGGGCTCCACATGAAGCCAAGTATTCTGTCATGCTGGAGCGCGTACAGAACAAGTTTGCGCGTCACTTGTACTTCAGACTGTACGGGGTTTATCCATTGTACCCGCTGATGTACCCCACCCTGTTTGTACTGGGCATGGTCGGGTACAATGAATTAAGGGTGCGACGACAGTTCACTCTTGTCGTCTATTTAATTAAATTACTCCGGGGCAAGGAGCACAATCCGGGAGTGCTTCAGTGCTTGCGGTTTTCTGTTCCAGACCGCTACGTGTGGAGGCGGCGGCGCCCGCCACTGCTGGCTGTGCCAACTGCCAGAACCAACCTGCTGGCCAAAGCGCCTCTCACGCGAGCAATTCGTACTGTTAACGAAATTCAGAATAGGTTGGACATTTTTTCGTGTTACTTTAGTGAACTTGCAAAAGTAAGTTTATATATAATATGTTACGAAAGCAACAATTAGTGTATTTTATGTTTATTGTTTATTTTATGTTAATTGTTCTTTTATTGTTTTGTTAATTTATTTTTATTACTTATTTTAATTATTGATTTAGATTTTTATTTTATTTGTCATTTTGATTTTAATTTTAATGATTGTTTTTGATTATGATTTTAATTTTGATTTTGATTTTAATTTTAATTTTGATTTTGATTTTGATTTTGATTTTAATTTTAATTTTAATTTTAATCATGATTATGATTATGATTTTAATTTTGATTATGATTTTGATTTTAATTTTGATTTTAATTTTGATGTTGACTGATTTTGATTTTGATTTTAATTTTGATTATGATTATGATTTTAAGTTTGATGTTGACTGATTTTGATTTTAATTTTGATTATGATTTTAATTTTGATGTACACTGGTTTTGATTTTGATTTTAATTTTTGATTATGGTTATGATTTTAATTTTGATGTTGACGGATTATGATTTTGATTTTAATTTTGATTATGGTTATGATTTGAATTTTGATGTTGACTGATTTTGATTTTAATTTTAATGTTGTTTATGATTTTAATTTTGATGTTGTTTTTAATTTTGGTTGTGATTTTTATTTTGTTTATGAATTTAATTTAATTTTGAATTTAATTTAATTTTGATTTAAAATTTTAAGAGTGAAGATTAGGTACATAACTACATACATTGTTATAATTTTATTAGAAGGTTGTATCGTTTTAGTGACAAGTAATTTTGTGTTAATGTATTGTGTAGTTATTTGTAATTGTTAGTAATAGTTTATTTAAAATAGTTAATATTGTAAGTAGGCTTAGCTATCGCATTAGGTTTCTAAACCTGTAATGATAGTTTAAGAGTTTTAAATAAATAAATAAATAAATTGATAGTCTGTTCTGTGCAGTTCTGAGAATATTTGCTACTAATACAACTTTTGCTGATTCATAGTCAGATCTTATGACGTAGATTATTAGCGTTTAGTGTTTGACATGAAACTTTATTGTGACATCTTCTACTTAGTTTTAACTTTATATTTTGCATTTTATTTTGTAAATTGACATTTGAACACACTATTTTGTATGCCTTCTGGCAGGACATAGTATGGACCAACATTTATTTATATAACATCTGTATATTTTTTTACCCTATGTTCACAAAATGAATAAATGAATTTGAATTTAGGCATTGCCTAAACTTGTCTATTTATATGTTATGGTTGCACATGATCATTACAATTATCCTGGATGGATTACCTTGGCACTTTACAGATGACGTAGGCCAAAAGTAAGGTAAGGTAATGTAAGGTTCCCAAGAATATTTGACAGCAAAGTTGGCACAGTGGCTGAGCGATTGGTTGCTGCGCTGTGAGAAATTCCTAGTGTGGGGCAATGTTATTTAAAAAAGAAAAATATATATATATTAAGACTTTATTCTGATGTGAATAATGTTCATCTTTCTATGAAACATACTTTACTTGGAAAAATCTAAAAGTTCAGCCTGTTATTCACTAGAATTTGAACAGAAATCTCATTGTTGTGTCAACAACAATGTTTAACACAATTTTATTGATAACAGTGCACTTCAGCAATAATGATAAAAAATAATTAGTACATTGATGTTATCTATAATATAATAATTTATTACTATGATTCAACTCGCTGTTTAACAAAACATTGTAATAAGGAAGGAAAGAATATTAAATTATTACCCCAAAATACTTAATATGTACCCTAAATTATAACCAAAAACGATTAGTTTTGGTTTAGACGTTTTATAGTTATTCCTTGCCTTGAAGGTCTAGCTGTACCAAAAGCAAGGTAAATGATGATGGTGTTAGCAACTTCAAGCGAAAATTATATGTACATATAACAAACGTATTAGTTACAGTCTGAGAAGAAACAACTAAATTTTAATTTTGGTTATCTATGGCACTACTTTTAAATATGTTTTTGTTTTATGTGGTGGCCATAAAATAACGTAATAAATAAATGATCTTTTTAGTCTGCCACTCTTCATGACTTTGTTTTGTGTAAAGATTTGTCACACTGCTGGGCAAAGGCCTCCCCCAATACCTTTTATTTTTTTATTCATTAAATTTTAAATGATGAAGATAAGAATAAGAGCTCAAAATAAATTACAGTATGAGTGTGGAAATAGCCTAAAAATCTATTCTAATATTATAAAGCTGAAGAGTTTGTTTGTTTGCTTGAACGCGCTAATCTCAGGAACTGCTGGTGCGACTTGAAAAAATATTTTTGTGTTGGATAGTCCATTTATCGAGGAAGGCTATAGGCTATATAACATTACGCTACGACCCTTAGGAGCCGCACAGCGTGTGACACCGCGGGGAACAGCTAGTCAGAATATAAAAGGCAATTATTTGTTTTTGCTTTAATTGCTTAATTGCCATTTTTCATAATGTTTAAAGTAATATGGAAAAAATCATGAGAAGTATAGTTCTTAGACAACTTTCTAACCTAATTTACATTTAAAAACATCTATTTGTTTATTACCTTCTAAAACTCAAGATTAAGGCTATGTTTTGTGGGCTGCGGGACAATTCAATAGAGATACCGCGGCCCTGGAACAGGGATAAGAAGGAACATGGGTGGGTTTTAGTCAGTACAAGTCTGACACTTGTTTCCGCTCCGCCCAGAGCTGGAGGGGTCAATTGATGATTGCCCATACGGAAAATACTATTTTTTGTGAGTCAAAATTAAATTAAATATTGTTACGAGCGAGGATGTTATAAATTGAATTAAAAACCATTTCAAGCATTATGGTTCTGTGACATTAAAACTTATGTTGATGTTATGCTCATCATAAAGCTGGTAAGTAGATG
This sequence comes from Eurois occulta, assembly GCA_950022335.1. Taxonomy (NCBI): domain Eukaryota; kingdom Metazoa; phylum Arthropoda; class Insecta; order Lepidoptera; family Noctuidae; genus Eurois; species Eurois occulta. Next base: position 2,441,581 of record OX465498.1, read on the forward strand.
GAGTTCCTAATGTTGAAATCTGAAGATATACAAAGGTCTTCAATATTGGAAATTGTGTTACTTTACTAAAATGTAGTTGGCCAGGACACCTAGCAAAGGTGCAGTGATAACAGGTGGACTAAGGCTGTTACTGAATGGCGTCCCAGAACTGAGAAAAGAAATGAGGTTCCAGCAGGCAAGGTAAGGCTGGGGGAAAACCTGGTTAAGGCTGGCACAGGACAGTGGAGATTGGCACATGAAAAGAGAGGCCTGTACCCAGCAGTTGGTGAATTCAGGCTGTGGATGATGATGATGACGGTATGAAGATCCTTATTTATGACGTAATACGAAGTATGATTGAGAATTCAGGCATATGTTCAGAATTTTTAAATTTTTATCTGTAGTGGAATAACAATTTTAATTAATATTTCAACCTTATAACTCACCTTGTTGGGCACTTCGTCCAGTTGGCCCGAATTCCGCCTCTCGTGCATGAGATGTGCAGGTTTTATTACTGATTTCATGGTAACCAATAAAATGAAAAACATCAGAGGGCAAGTAAAATCTAAAATTGTGTGCAGAATCCTTCGTACCCTCACCACCTTATGTTTCCACATCAATATTAATAACACCTTCATCGTTACGAATGTCACCAAAATATATTATTTCACAACGATTTATTCGACCACACCACACATAAACACTATTTTTTATTTTTATGAGACATCACAATGGATGTACAGCCGAAGGTAAACATTTGAGTTTTGTTTTATTCGCACGCATATTATGTTTTAAATTAACAGCATAAACATAGCAGCATAGCAGATCGTGTTTAAGATTATGTAAAGTTTACAAGCAATGTTTTGAGCATTTTATGCAAAATTCTCAAAGTAAATCTTTTTTCCAAAACTATTTGAGTGCAATGATTGTTTGCATTGTGTGACGTTGACAGCCGCTGACTGCGAGTGCGATTGCGATGACATGACATGACACACAGGGTTGCTAGTATAAAGTTTTTGTATTTTTCCTATAAAATGGAGTGTGTAGATAATATAATTTATATCTCAATGAGATACAATAGACCAGGGCCTGCAGTCTCGACATTCGTAACGACGTTGTCGCAAACTACCGATCGCTAAATAATAACGAAAATAATCGGTTGCAGTAACGATGCTTGCGACAAACGCAAGTCTCTACATCCAAGATAGCGCGCAAAGTCGTATATTATCTTGACATATGAATGTCGGTACGCTAGCGAAAACTGTATTCATAGTTCAGTTTTTTTAAAGACCATTTTATGGCTTTACAAAATCTCCCTGAATATGGGGAAAAATTGAGAACATGGGTCAATAAAAATAATTGTTTTTCTTGCAACTTAAACTGAGACTATACAAGCCTTATTTTGAAGGCACTATATTTCATAAAAACTCGTAAGTAGAGCTAAAACGTTTTTAAGAATTGAAATAAATCATTAAATATTTAAGGAAATTAGAATTTGCCTCCTTGCAACATTGACTTAAGTGTCAAACTTGTCAAGTGTCAAGTCAATTGGTCTCATTTGTTGTCATTGGAAACCAATATTTGTTGTGTTTGATTTCAATTGTATTTTCTCAAGCATTATTCATTGATAGCCAAGAGTACAGTACCTCCTCTGCTAACCTCTTGGCTAAAGCTGTGACCCCACCGGAAATACTTCTACATTCACATATATGTAGCTACGAAATGATACTGAAATTCGAAAAAAAAGCCCGTGGTCGGTGACTCGGTGTGTTTGAAGAGATGGCTGAAATTCATATAGGAGCTCCGTGAACAATTCTCTAGTTATTCCGTCAAGATACAGAAATAAGCAAATTCAAGGGATTTTTCATTTTCACACTGATTTCGTGTGATGTGTCGAACCATACCAAAGCTATCGCAGGCAGCATGTAGTGAGCTGTTCACACTACAGAATACCTCCGAGGTGCTGGGGACTACGGTAACGGAATGACGAAGAACAAGCAGAAAATCAAACTGAGTGAAATAGTGTAGTGTGTGTAATATTGATCAGAGTTTTTCAATACCATATATGTGTGTATTCGCTGTGTTCCAATATTTGATATTACCATATTATTATAGTTATAGGGGATACACAGCAGAGCTATCACGAGTTTAAATGGCACAAAATAAATGCTTGTGTGCAAGATAATTCCAAAATATTCAATAAAAAAAGGTTTGAATCTTGTCAACCCATCTTCAAATCATAGAACCTTATAACTATAAGAAATAGAAGAAGCCATCTATTACATTCATGAATTTATTATCCAAACCTTGTTAAGTGTAAAATGAAACTCTTTCAGAATAGATATAACTCCAACATGTCACTCGTAGAATTACCCGTACACAGAATCTAAATGTTTACCTAATTTCTACCTCAGAAAGTATCCTATCATATAATATTTTTTTGTACCATATGGAAATGGTTAATTCAACAAAATTTTTACACCATGACAAGTTCCTCAAAAGTATTCATCTCATTTTTCCCATTTTAAAAATGCATTGTTAAATTAAATTGTTGATTTTCATGTTAGAAATTCAAATATTGATAAATTTATTTTGTTTGAAGAAAGTATTTGTATTTATCATTGATTATTTTATTTTTATTGATGCAGATATTTGTACCTATGCCGTGTTCAGTTGAATTAAATGTGTAAAATGTTTTGGTAATAATGATTGTATATGTAGATACCTATATTCAAGTAGACAGTATTATTTTTCTTATTAAGATGATGTGAATTGATGTGTGTATTAGTTATTGAGTCTTGTTTAAAATGTTGACTATGATGTATTGTGATTTGTAATTTTCATGCCATTTTATTATGATGAGTATGACGGAATGTGTTCTGCATGACTGTAATGTCCTTTTTACTTCACATTTTATGCAAATAAAGATACTTAAGTAAATACGACTTTCATTACATGTGTTATACATTTACTTTTAAACAGTACATAACTAGATTAAAAAATAAGTGAGCGAGTGAGTGAATAAGATGATTCTGATTAATATTAATAAAGTTGAATATAGGAATCGATTATAGTTGTGTTTTTTTTTATTTAAATGAATCCTCGTTCTACCAATGAAATGAATATCAGCGACGCCTATTCACACATAGGTCCGGAACCTATTTATAGGTTAGGTACGGCTTACGACCTTATAAAGGCCGTAAGCACGCATACTTCGCTACAGACAATAGACCTTCGAGTAATAAGCCCGTCCGGCATAATTTTTGTTAATAATCTCGTAAAAACCACCAATAAATTAGCTTACGATGCTACCGAATCACTTTGCGGGCTGTCAAAAATGGTCGCAAAGTATATTGCGAAAATCGGTAAGTTAGCGACAAAGATTGGTACAATACCGATGACAGTCGCAAACTTTTGTCGAGACTACCAAATATTGTTAAATCCGGGTCGTTAAGACTTTGCGACCGAATTCGGTTGTTATGAGATCGCTATCTATGTCGAGACTGCAGGCCTAGATCTGAGTGTTATGGTATCGATGACATGTGACATGAGGCCGAGGGGCTCGTGGCTAAATAATAACAGCCGCTCGGATCAATCTTTAGGTTTTGCCGTGTTTGCCAAGGTTGGTCTGTGGATGGGTGACCACCCATTACATACCGAGTTTCTTCCTTGCCTCGGAAAGCACGTTAAGCCGTTGGTCCCGGCTGTCATTTGTAGATCTTTGACAGTCGTTAGTCAGATAGTCAGTGCCCCAAAAAGTCTGACAACCAGTCTTACCAAGGGGTATCGTATTACCCAGTACTAACTGGATTGTGGAGGTCAGATAGGCAGTCGCGCCATGTAAAATACTGGTACCTATTCAGCTGCATCCGGTAAGACTGGAAGCCGACTCCAACAGAGTTGGGAAAAGGCAAGGCAAATGATGGTATCGATGACATAATTTCTGTCGTCTCTGGTAGCATTGCGCAGAAAAAGTGCGAAGTGATCGAGAGTCCTCGGTCAAGAAGTGTGAAAGACGAAGGCTAAGGATATGAGGAAGGAGAAGGATATTAAATCTACGACGCGATGCTTAACATGCGAGTCGATATAATATCCACATGGGTACATTACATCTGTAAGTAAGTTTTTTTTTTTCAAAGAAATTGAAAATGTTTCTCATAACTCAGGTTCCCTGAGACTTGAGAAACAACAGAATTGAAATTAGGTGAGTGAATGACTTTTTTCTCACCAAATGTTTCTTTAGGTAGGTGCTATAAGCCTATGATAAGCATAAGCATTCTTCTTCTTCAACTTTTGGCCACCCTATGTTGAGTATAGGTCTCTTCCAAATCTCTTCATTTTTAGGGTTCCGTACCCAAAGGGTAAAACGGGACCCTACTAAGACTTCGCTGTTTGTCTGTCTATCTGTCTGTCTGTCTCCAGGCTGTATCTCATAAACCGTGATAGCTAGAAAGCTGAAATTTTCACAAATGATGTATTACTATTGCCGCTGTAACAACGAATACTAAAAATTAAAAAAAAATGTTAAGGGGGCTCCCATACAACAGATATGATTTTTTTGCCGTTTTTATAGATAATGGTACGGAACCCTTCGTGCGCGAGTCCGACTCGCACTTGGCCGGTTTTTTGGTGGTTTTGTGTCGTGGCTATTCAGTTTCCTCCGGCCACTTTAATGAGATCGTCTGTCCACCGAGTTTGTTGTTGATGAGCAGTTAAAATAACCCAAATCACTAACGGGTATCAGTAGATACGCATGAATATAGAAACGTTTGAATTTTGGGCTATGGCCGCGGCTGTCAGTGATGAACCTTATCAAACAACAATAGCTTCACTCACTGATGATTCTGATGACTCATGAGAGAAGGAAGCTATCCTTCTATTATGAGTTCATGAAGCTATGCTTTGTTTAATTTATAAATAGAAATGTTTGGTTTGAGTAACGATTTACTCAATTCAGTACATGCAAAGACATTCAAATATTGTCATTTAAATCTCTTTGATTACATGATAATATAAGGTGGCAGTCACCGTAGACAGAGAATTCTCTGTCTACGGCAGTCACCATTTTTAATATTGGTGTTGCTAGTTTTTTAAATTATGGAAACAGTAAGAATAACCAGAATATCTTTCATTTTAAAAGAAAAATCATCCAGCCATAGCTTCACAACAATCAAATCGATCATGCTCTTGTTCAACTATCTGGTTTTTGAACCGAAGAACGGGGAAAACGGTTAAAAAAGTATTCACAGATCGCCATGGTAGAAAATGAAAACTTGCGGTAGAACATTTGAAGTGGTAAATAAGTTATATTTCTCTAGGTTTTACCGTTGATTATACTCATATTATACTGGACCAAGATCCCACAACTGCCAGACCTACGTCATTTTATAAAAGCTGAAACTAAGCGGTAAGAAGGTAAGAACAATGGGGATCATTACTGCCATTTTATCACGATAGGTGGCGCATCGTCGCGATGGCCATTGAAAGCTGTCAGTTCAATACATTTTATAACCTAACATTCAGTAAATATTAATTTTCTCGTGAAATGCCTCTGTGTGCTGTACCAGGATGTTCTAACCCCGGTGTACATTTATTTCCCAAAGATGTATCGTTAAAAAAGAAGTGGGAAAAGGCTATACGTCGCAAAAATTTTGTAGCGACACTGCATAGCAGGTTATGCCGGAATCATTTCCATGAATCTGATTATGTAGGGGAGTCTGCTTACACAGGTGAGTTATTATTACAGAGAGAGACTTCTCGTGACCCCTGTGGGGGTATTTTAACTAGCTTGTAGATTGAGTGTGTATGAAAACTGTTTCGTTTCCTACTTATTCCTACTTATGTCTACAACATTAAAGTATATTTTGCAATTGTTGTTGTTTTTCAGGAAATCCTCAAATATGCAGATTTCTCAAAAAGGGGACTGTACCAAGCATATTCCCTTGGTCCACCCGGGTGTCAACAACACCAACATCAAGAAGCCTTCGGTATTTGGAAAGAAGCAAACGCAGAATTGATTTCACACAGCAAACTGTGGACGAAAGTATTCCTGAACCCTCTACAAGCACTGAAATAGAAATATCTACTATAGAGAGCTCCTCAGAAGTAATTACTCCAAGAACAGTATCTGTTAGCATTCAATGTGGTAGTTCTTTGGGAATCATATCACTAGAGGCCATGAGGGAAAATCAGCAAGCTATTCATTTTTATACTGGACTAGAAAACTATGAAAAATACATGCTTGTTCTAAACACATTATATCCCATGTATAATAATTTAAATTACAAGGGAAGTAAAGTAGTCAATGTTTCTATTGGTGACCAACTGTTGATAACACTTATCAAGCTAAGGAGGTATTTACCAGATTTTGAGTTAGCATTTTTATTTGGTATTTCCCAAACTAATGTTGCTAACATTTTTATAACATGGATCAATTTTATGTATGAAATATGGAGTTTAATTAATATATGGCCCAGTAAAGCATTGGTTCAATACTTTATGCCAGAGTCATTTAGAAAAGATTTTGCAAGTACAAGAATTATTGTGGACACAACAGAAATACCCATCACAAAGCCTGGGAATCCTGTAGCACAGCAGGTGACATTCAGCAGCTACAAGCACAAAAATACTGTGAAGGCTATGATTGGAGCTACACCTGGTGGTCTAATATCGTTTGTCTCAGAATGTTATGGAGGTTCAGTCAGTGATAGACAGATTATAGAAAGAACCAACCTTGAAAATCTGTGTGACAGTGGCGATTCTATCATGGCAGACAGAGGTTTTAATGTGCAGGACATTTTTGCTCCAAAAGATATTAAAATTAACATTCCAATGTTTTTGAAAGGAATGACACAAATACCAGGTGTTAAAATAATACAGGATAGAAAACTAGCTAGCAAACGAGTTCATATAGAACGTATTATAGGTCTAGCTAAAACTTACAAGATTTTAAAATGTGAATTAAACCCATATCATGTACCGCTAGCATCTAGAATTTTATTTGTTTGTGCCATGCTTTGTAATTTTAGAGAAAATATAATGAAATAAAAGCTTTTTTATCTGGTAATTAACAAGTTTTATTTTAAAACCTTAATCTTTAAAATAATATTTTTTGATTACAGCATTTTTAAAATAGTTTTCATAAAAAAAATCAAGTTTTGTCAACATATGCTGAATGAATTCTTCATCACGTTCTATAAATATTACACTTAAACCTTTATAGGTAAAAACCAATAAATTACAAAATAATTTTTTTGTTACATATAACTGCCCTTGAATTTGGTAGTAATAAATATTAGTTTTTTTTAAAGTTAGTTGTCCATTTTCGTCATATTGTAGGTAGGGTACCGTAATAGGACTATTTTTTTGATTTCTGGAAGCATATGGACATTTTACTTCAATTATGGTTTCTGGTCCCAGTAAACCATCAGGAGATGCTCCTAGATAAGGCCTTTCTTGAGACAAAAATAAACCACATTCCTCTACAACCACATCATAAGTCTCCATGTACCTTTTGATGGCTACTTTTTCATTTATGATCCCATGTGCCATGGCTTTTGTCCGGACTAGTTTTTTATTTAATATTTGGTATGAATATTTAATTAAAGTTTCACTTTTCAAATGGCACACAGTGTGAAAAATGCTTGCTGTAATGTGGGTTTTTCTGTAATCATACCACTTTGGATTGGAACTTTGTCCTCTAGTTTCAATTTCAATTTCCTTAATTCTGTTTTCAGAGACATTTAATAAACTCATGGATTCTAAAAAAACATCCAGTGCTGTTTTTTCCATATATTCATGGTCCAAACATATTCCTCGTTGGTTAGCTGCAGGATATAATTGTTTTAGAGGCATTGACGAGTGTGGATAATTTAAAATCAATGACTGAAACCGGCATTGAAAGGCATTTTTATCAAAATTAGGGTTTTGTCTCAAGTATGGAGAGTAAACAGAATTATGTATATCTCTTTTGGATGGCAATCTGGAGGCTCTCAATGGTGTTGCATAATATTTCTTTGATGGCTTATGGAATGTTTGTAGTTGTGAGGTAGTAACTTCATGTAGGAGTATTACTTTTTCCCATAGAATATTTTCAGCAGCAAGAAGTACCACAGCTATATGTTTGCAATGAGCTTCTTTTCCTTCTCCTGCGGCACATTCACAGCTTGCTTCTTCAGGCATTCCATCATGACTTAATTTAATATTAACCTCATATTGAAGCTGCTTCATAGATGCCTTGCAATAACCTGGAAGAAGTTTTGATATGTTTAATAGGCAAATTACATTACGCATCAACATTTGAAATTTCACACACTTTAGTTTCTAGACATCAACTTTTAAATGAGTTTTAAGTGAGAATAAGCCTACCTTTTAGGTATGTATCTTGGCCGGATGTTGTTGACCGTAAAACAAGAAGGTATCTTGATTCATATAATCTTACAGCATCACTGATATTCTTATTAAATCTGCAATAAAAACCATTAAGTATGTAAAATAAAATAGGGCCGCACGAAAGTAACAAAATTTACCTGCATCATTGGAAATAATAATTATTATATTACATAGGTACCTGTCAAAGTAACTTTGAATATGTTGTTTGGTAATCTTAGGCAATATGGTGGAGCTATTAACGTCGTGGTAAAGTTCTGCAGCAGGAACGTCAATTGCTTGGCTTTCAGAAGCTTGAGGGCTTTGATTACCGAAATTGAAATTTCGGTCATAAGCTTCTAACCTAAAAAATAAACAATACCATTTATCATTAAAGTAATGTTTTCTCATTTTTCGTAAATTTTTCTACCATGAGTCAAGTAACAATTAACACGTTACAAGTGAAAAAATATCCAAATCTAGAGCATATCACTGATAAATAATATATTATTAGAAAAAGTCTGACCTCTCAATAAGATTGGCTTTCTTTCCTGTTATCCTTCCTCCTCGTTTTTTCAGTTCGTCTTTCAATTCTTTAACCTTCCAGGTACAATACATGTTGTCAGAAACGATAGTGGACCGGTTTAAACACAAAAAAAAAGCAAGAACCAAAGCGTAAACAAAGCGAAACGATTTGACAGCAGCCATCCCGCTAGTGGCGACATCTGCCCTGAGCTTTGCGTGTGGATCCCCATTGAAGGTGGTTAAGGCAGATATCAGGTAACAAAGTTAAGCTAAATGAGCCTGATAAGTTACGCTATACTAGCGTGATTTTTTTTTCAAATCATATAAGGGTAGTCTGATGGTTTACCTCCACGACCATAGACTAATATAATTATATCCACGACTGCCAGACACTTTGTGTGGTGGAAAACCCCCGCCGATTTTTTCTATTTGATTTTATTTATAGTCCATATCATCTTGGATTCTTGGCAGGGTCAACTTATTTTATTAAATTTACTACAGTTATTACTGATTCCGTCTTTTACGACTATGGTATTTAGGGTTCAGAATTTTTTTCGAAAAAAAATTTTTTTTTCGAATTGGTACCATACGCTTATACGCACCATGAGCCGTGCAGAAAACAAAAAAAAAATTAGGTTAAAAAAATTTTTGGGACTGGGTTTCTCCTTACTTTTCACCTTGAGTATGGTTAGGGGCAAACACTTAGAAAATTTTTCAAAAAAAGTTTTTTTGGAAGTTGATGCCATACGCTTATAGGCACCATGAGCCGTGCAGAAAACAAAAAAAAAATTTACGAAAAATTTTCCAAAAATTATGTCCCAAAAATTTTTTTAACCTTTTTTCGTTTTCTTTGCTTCTCATAGCGCCCCTAAGGATATACTCCAACTCCTAATGTTTGAATGAATGTTTCGTTTTGCGTTTCCAATAATTGATAAAAAAAAAGTTTTTAATATTCTTTTTTTATTTTTGGAACGAAGTTCCTTATCGCACGTTGCGAAAGGGGGCTAGACGGAAAAAATTCAGACGAAAAGTTGTAACGACACTTTTTACCCGACTGCGCGTCGCAAAGGAGGGTAATGTGTTTGTGCTATAGTAAGCTATTGTAAGCCGTGCGGCGTGCGCATGTTTCTCTGTCTGTCTCTCTCTCTCTCTTATAGAAAGCAAGCCAGATATTTTCGTTTCGTCTTTGGTCTTTGGGTGATCAAGGTTAAGCAACGACTGCCAAGGTCTGTCTGTGGATGGGTGATCTAAATTAAGCAACGGTTGCCGAGGTCTGTCTGTGGATGGGTGATCAAGGTTAAGCAACGACTGCCAAGGTCTGTCTGTGGATGGGGGATCCAAGTTAAGCAACGGTTGCCGAGGTCTGTCTGTGGATGGGTGATCCAAGTTAAGCAACGGTTGCCAAGGTTGGTCTGTGGATGGGTCATCAAGGTTAAGCAACGACTGCCAAGGTCTGTCTGTGGATGGGTGATCCAAGTTAAGCAACGGTTGCCAAGGTTGGTCTGTGGATGGGTGATCAAGGTTAAGCAACGACTGCCAAGGTCTGTCTGTGGATGGGTGATCCAAGTTAAGCAACGGTTGCCAAGGTTGGTCTGTGGATGGGTGATCAAGGTTAAGCAACGGTTGCCGAGGTCTGTCTGTGGATGGGTGATCAAGGTTAAGCAACGACTGCCAAGGTCTGTCTGTGGATGGGTGATCGAAGTTAAGCAACGGTTGCCAAGGTTGGTCTGTGGATGGGTGATCAAGGTTAAGCAACGACTGCCAAGGTCTGTCTGTGGATGGGTGATCCAAGTTAAGCAACGGTTGCCAAGGTCTGTCTGTGGATGGGTGATCAAGGTTAAGCAACGACTGCCAAGGTCTGTCTGTGGATGGGTGATCCAAGTTAAGCAACGGTTGCCAAGGTTGGTCTGTGGATGGGTGATCAAGGTTAAGCAACGGTTGCCGAGGTCTGTCTGTGGATGGGTGATCAAGGTTAAGCAACGACTGCCAAGGTCTGTCTGAGGATGGGTGATCAAGGTTAAGCAACGACTGCCAAGGTCTGTCTGTGGATGGGTGATCAAGGTTAAGCAGTGGTTGCCGAGGTCTGTCTGTGCTGTGGATGGGTGATCAAGGTTAAGCAACGGTTGCCGAGGTCTGTCTGTGGATGGGTGATCAAGGTTAAGCAACGGTTGCCGAGGTCTGTCTGTGGATGGGTGATCAAGGTTAAGCAACGACTGCCAAGGTCGGTCTGTGGATGGGTGATCCAAGTTAAGCAACGGTTGCCAAGGTTGGTATGTGGATGGGTGATCATGGTTAAGCAACGACTGCCAAAGTTTTTTTTTTCACTAAATAATCGAAATGAACTTCGTTCCATCCGGGTGTCCCTTGACACCTCTCAATTTTTTTTTACAATATGGGCCTACTCTTGACCTCGATCACGCCTGGTGGAAAGCGATGGATGATTGATGATTCTTTGTCTGATAGAAGAATTCTACTCTTTGGAATATTCATTTTGGCAAGAAATGACAATTTATTTACTAGCCGTTGCCCGCGACCTTCGTTTTCGTGAAATTATTAAAAATAAATATTACTTCGCTTTGAATCTGATTTTGTTACCAATTTCTAGGGTCTTAATTTCTTCTTGACACAGAACCCTAATTATTTTTCTTTAAAATAAAAGTATAGCTTATATTGGACCTTATAACATCAGCTATCTGCCGGTCAAAGTCCCGTCAAAATCGGTCCAGCCGTTTCGGAGATTAGCCGGAACAAACAGACAGACAGACAAAAATTTAAAATGTATTTTTGTTATTAGTGCCGTATAATATTCTCATACCAGCTGTTGCCCGCGACCTTCACGTAAAATTATTATTAAAAAAAAAATGTTACTTCCCTTTTTGAATCGAATTTTGTTACTAATTTCAAGGGTTTAAATGTTTTTGAACGGAACCCTAATTCTTATTTCTAAAATAAAAGTAGCCTTCGTTACTCCTTATGACATCAGCTATTTGCCAGTAAAAGTCCCGTCGAAATCGGTCTAGCCGTTGCGGGGATTAGCCGGAACAAACAGACAGACAGACGGACAAACAAAAATTAAAAATCTGTACTTTCATACGCATTCAGTAAAATCAAAGAGATTAAAAAGACTTTGCTCGTAATATTTGAATGTCTTTGAGTAAAATGCTGTTATTTTGATATTACAAACAAACACTTCAATTTTATTTATTTGTATAGGTGTATAGATTGTATGTATTAATGTACATTTTCATGTCGGCTAAGGCTATGCTGTTACCTACTCAACAGATTACAAGGGTTCTCTGTGATGACTCTCACTTCATAGTAATAGCACAGAATAAATAATAGTACTAACGTAGTAATAGATAGGTGGTACCATTCGCCATAGGAATGACTGGCGTTTGTTCTTGCTTGCAACCAGTTTCCTTACCTGCCCCGTTGGGCTCGTCGTTACGGGCATGACTGCTGAGCGTCGTAGAGCCTGGGTTCGATTCTCGGGTTGGGAGTTGTTGGTTCAAGTGCTACATGAATGCGCAGTGACATAGTGCACAAGTGAAGTGTTGCTAACATAGTTTTAAGGTTCTATTTACTAACACAATTTGTATTTTATCATATGTATGTCTGAAAGGTATGTATGTATGTATCTAAGTATATGGACCAATAAAGTTTCCTGAAAATAAATGAATGTTGTTGTTTTGTATTACGGCCCCAATTTTGGAAGTAGACTGTGTTAAGCCCCTGTGCCTCGGAGGGCGCGTCGTGCCGTTGGTTATGCGCCTGATACTGTATTTACAAAAAAAAAATGTATATATGTAGTTTATCAGCCATTTAGCTATACCATAACACAAGCATTAGGTTGCTTAGCTTGGGACTAGATGGTGCTGTGTGAAATGTCCAGGGATATTTATTATGTATTTATTTATTCATACAATTTTATAATGTAGGTAATCTACATTTACCTAAGTCTGTACTGGCTATGGAGTCAGGCCGTCGAGGCTGCCGGTAGAACCACTCCGAAAAGAGGTCACGGCTGCGATCTACTGCGGGGCTGTAATATGGAAAAAAGGTGAATCCTGAACGAGGGGGTCGGGGTGGACCAGCGGGTCGGGGAAGGTGAGACCATCCGCAGGCGATGGATGTCTACTCTCCAGAGCTGAAAGAGTCTCTGGAGAAAAAGGCGCCACCACATCACTGCTGAACAGTATTCTGGATGCCCCCCTAATGTGACCGTCACTTAACTTGTATTCGACATGATCACAAAGGGCTTTTGAGGTTGGTCCGTATGGGTGACCATACATTACATACCGAGTTTACTCCATGCGAAAAAAACGGCATCGGAAAACATTTCAAGCAGTTAGTACCGGCTGTCATTTGTGCGTCTTTGACTGTCGTTACAGGTAGCCAGTGGCCAGAAAGTCTGACAACCAGTTTCACCACGGGGTAGGTATCGTATTACCCAGTACTAACTGGGTGCGTCTCATATCATATAAAGTTATTTGGTATATTTATGGTTATCACCTCGATCCAGAACAATCCGACTCGGATAGGTTAGGTTAGAAGGCTAAGGCGGGAGCGGAGCGAGCCGAGCGCCAGATCCCCTCTATTGTAGTATTGAATCATTTGCGTTAGGTTAAGTTAGAACAGTGCCCATTAACGCGCGAAGGCGGGCTATCTTGGTAGGTGGTAATCTCAACTCAAACTCAAACTCAAAGCATTTATTTCAATTAGACCATTACAGGCACTTTTGAAAGTCAAAAACAAAAAAGCTAAGCTACAGTCACATTCACAAGGCATAATAACTTGCGAAAGTACTGTAGTTGCACATTCCAAATCGTAGATCTCTATGGAGAAGAATGGGCAAGAAACTCCATGGACACTCTTTTTAATCAAAATATTGTTACAAAATCTTGGTTACATCATTCATGTTGAGATTATACATATATGTGAGAACGATGTACAAAGACGTGCACATTAAGAGCGTCCAGAGTAAAAGATTAAACTAACAATTTAAAAATAAAGTAATTAAAATAAACCGTGACAGCTAAGAGATGACCAGTCCCAACTGACAGCGCCCGTTCACGAACATGACGCATGGATCAGCGCCATTCAACTCAACCACATTGAAGGGAACTAAATGACCCGACACACCCGCCACCATCAGCGAGACATTTGTGTGAGCATGACATTCTCTCAGCCACCAGGGCACATTCAAGTCAATGAAGATAACTAAATGTAAATGGTAGCTTTACAGTACATAGTACTCACACATGTGCTATGCGATTATATAATACTAAGAGATTGAATCTATACAATTCAAAGATAGTTTTACAATCTTCTGCAGCTTCCTTCCTTAATCATTTACTAGATAATTATATCTACTCAAACCCGGTACTCGGACTTGGAAAGCATTTGATTGCGTAAATCACGACACATTGCTTTTGAAACTTGAGCATTACGGACTAGGTAAACTTGCACTTAGTTTGGTAAAATCTTATTTAAGTGATAGACAACAATATGTTCAAATAAATGGCGTTAATTCACAGGGTTTAAAAGTAAAAATGGGGGTTCCACAAGGCTCAATATTGGGTCCTTTCCTCTTTCTAGTATATGTGAATGATCTACCCTATTTATTGAAAAAACCAACCTCAAAATATGGTGTTATTTGCTGATGACACTTCCCTAATTTTTAAGATAAATAGACGGGCCCAAAATCTAGATGACGTAAATAATGCCCTACTTCAGGTCCATAATTGGTTCACAGTAAAACAATTTAGTATTAAATGAAAAAAAAACGAAATGCATGAGATTTGCTTTACCAAATGTTAAAAGTAACGAGTATGATATAGTATTGAATAAAGAGAAACTTGAATTCGTAGATAAAACCGTTTTCCTGGGGCTTACGCTTGATTCAAGGCTACAATGGGGTTCTCATTTGAAATCTCTTGCGGGGCGCCTAAGTTCAGCAGCATATGCTGTTAGAAAAATCCGTCAATTTGCTGATGTAGATACCGCTAGACTGGTCTATTTTAGTTACTTTCATAGTATAATGTCTTATGGCATTCTGTTATGGGGACGGGCTGCAAACATTGAGTCTATATTTATTCTGCAAAAAAGAGCCATCAGAGCCATATATAATCTTCGTAGGCGCGATTCTCTAAGGGAACTGTTTATGGAAATCAAAATCATGACGGTACATTGTCAATACATCTACGAAAACATAATGTACGTTAGGAAAAATCTACATCTTTTTAATAAAAGAGGTGACAGACACAATTACAGTACGAGAACTAGAGACCAATTAGTTCAGCCGGGCTTCAGACTCGCTAAAGTAGACTCATCTTTCATAGGGTACTGTTTGAGATGCTATAATAAAATTCCACAAAGTATTCTTGAACTGAATGAGACGCAATTTAAAACATGCATTAAACGCACACTATGTAAGCAAGCATATTACAAGTTGGACGATTATATCTCTGATAAAAATGCTTGGCTCAATGCCGGTCCTGCTCCACATGGACAGGGGCGCATAAACGGATTAATGGATAGCATCAAATAGTATTGTTGGAGCTGCTGAAGATTATAAACTATCTTTGCATTGTATAAATTCAATTTCTTTTGGTATTATATAACCGCATAGCCCATATTGTGTGAGTACTATGTAATAGAAAGCAATATCATTCGCTGGAAACCTACGTCTTTTTTTTTTTGACTTGAATGTGTCCTGGCGGTTAAGTGTATGTCATGCTCACTCAAATGTCTCGCTGATGGTGGCGCGTGTGTCGGATCATTTAGTTCCTTTCAAAATGGTTGAGTTGAATGGTGCTGATAGGTACATGCGTCATGTTCGTGAACGGGCGCTGTCAGTTGTGACTGGTCATCTCTTGGTTGCCACGGCTTATTTGAATTAATTTTTTTTTTTTTGAATTGTTCTTTTCTTTGTTTTTACTATGGACACTTTTAACGTGCACATCTTGCTACATCGCTCTCACATAATGTACCATCTCAACATGAATGATGTAACCAAGGTTTTGTAAAAATATTCTGATTTAAAAGAGTATCCATGGAGTTTCTTGCCCGTTCTTCTCCATAGAGATCTACGTTAGGGAATGGGCAACTACAGTACTTTCACAGTTTTTATGCCTTGTGACT
The DNA here is from genome assembly GCA_950022335.1 of Eurois occulta. Taxonomy (NCBI): domain Eukaryota; kingdom Metazoa; phylum Arthropoda; class Insecta; order Lepidoptera; family Noctuidae; genus Eurois; species Eurois occulta. Next base: position 2,457,595 of record OX465498.1, read on the forward strand.
GGGACTGTAGCTACATTTCATTGTTATCTTTGTTTCGACAGTTCAAAAGTGCCTGTAACGGGCCTACTTGAAATAAATGCTTTGATTTTGATTTTGGTTTTTATCACTAAATAGGTTTTATGTCTTTTGAGTGGTATATCAAACGATTTGTGTATGTTATGCTTATAAAAATTAGTGATTTTAAAATTATAACAATCGTTTATTATATTAATTGATCATTTTATCAAACAAAATTATAGATTCACAGTTGTAAAATCTTGTAAATATTAGAGATTTTGTAATTATGTCATATTAGTATATGATATAATTACAGCTGTTGCCCGCAACCTTCGTTCGCGGGAAATTATTCAAAAAAATACTTCCCTTTTTGAATCGGATTTTGTTAACAATTTCAAGGGTTTTCATTTTTTGCACGGAACCCTAATTATTTTTCTAAAATAGAAGTAGCCTAAGTTACTCCATTACATCAACTATCTGCCAGTGAAAGTCCCGTCAAAATCGGTCCAGCCATTCCAGAGATTAGCCGGAACAAACAGACAGACAAGAATTATTGTTATTCTATCGTATCGTAAATATTATACATTCATAATGCATGTGGTAAAAAGCGGTTATTTTAATATTACAAACATACACTTCAATTTAATTTATTTTTAACACCCTTGCTCGTAAAGCTGATGTAATTCCACCGGTTTTAAATATGTAAAGCGGGTCATAAAAAACGCGTGTGTTATGAAAGCAAATAATTAAGTTATAGTCCATACAAATTCCATAACAGTATTATTTGGCATTTCAAATATGGAACTGATCGCCGCCGCACAACTCCAGCTAGTGAGCAGCGCGCTGTTGCTATTCAAACGAACTAATCGCCGCGCGGCGCCAGTCAGTAGGCAGCGCTAGCGCGCTGTTAAAATGACGGGAAAGCAACAGTGTGCATTCACAGATTGAGTTTATTTAAAATAAAAAAAAAAACAGTTTATTCGGTAATTTAATAACTTGGCTGCATGCTCTAGCGTCTTTGCCAACATTTTCACGCAGCCACGGCAGAAAATAATCCTCGCGCCATTTTTCTCAAATTTTCTTTTCTTTGTACCTACTTGTATTGTGAATATCTTTTTTTTTTCTGTTTCCTTGCAAATGTGTTAAAAAACGTCGTACGACATACGTGCGTATTGGTTATAACATGCTCGGCTCAATTACGCCCTCGCCTTCGGCTCGGGCTGAAATTCCGCCTCGCATGTTATAACCATCTTAACGCACTAATATCGTAATGTACTATTGTATAGATTACTTACCCGTACCTACCACCCCGTACTAACTGGGTTGTGGTTTTGACATACGTGATACGTCTAATAACCAGTGATAGGAATATGCTGACTATATTTGCCTAAACTTCGGAGAACAGAGACAGAAAGTGGAGACTTCCTTACGACTATATTTTTTTCCCCGGGATTCGGGAAAAAATTTCAGCAAGTTGAAAATAAGCTTTATTAAAGATGCTTAGTCGCAGCATAGTCGCAAAAAGGCAGGCAGATGATGATGATGGTTTAATTTTCTTATTTCGTCGCCTTGGAGGGTAATGGAGCTATTCCACAGAACTACACTTCTGAGTTATGAAGGTTTAAAAAATAAGGGTGCAGGTAAAAACAATTATTTGGACATAAATCAGTGTCATATTGTAGTAGAGGATTCAAATTTTTACCCTACACTATTTAAACGTGTAACTATTGAATGCTATAATTAAAAATTACCAAAATATCATAGTTTTTAAGTTATGTGGTTTAGGCCTGTGATGAAATCAAATACTCAAGTAATCAAAAGTAATATGTTTAATAAATTATGTAACAATCACTATTCTCTAATATCTAACCAAAAATAACACAACAGAACTACGGATTCACAAGGTATGATTACTGTTCAACGCCTCAAGAACGACTGCCCTGTCCAAAAATGTCAACCACAAGCCGAATGTTCCCCACTCTAACAGTAGGTCAACATTCAGCATGGTATTGGACCAATCAGAGCAAAGTACACAGTATCGATCAATTAAAATACATTAACGCTTAATATTAATAGTAAATAAATGGTTTAATTTAAATAATAACAATTTAGTAATTATAAAACATAAACAAACTTAATCACCTATATTCAACTAGAAATAATAGCTAAAACGGATGTATTAAATTCGTGCGCCCACTACCGCCATCCGTCGCTTGTGGAAGGAACTATAATTATTTAATATTATTTTACAAAATCATTACATTCGGCCATCCGACATCGTGCGATCTCCTGACGCACGTTTTTACAATTCTGATGATAGTTAAATTAATCAACATGTTACAAGAAATCATTACATTCGGCTATTCATTGATCTCAGATTCGCTGGGGCATGATTTATTGTTATCATTGTTACTTCCACCACTAGAAGATGAACTACTAAAATCACTTGATGAAATTTTATGGTACAGGGAATGCACATTTATCCAGGGTATAATACGGTCAACGGTGTATGTTTACAATTTTCGTTATAATGCCCTACCCTGTGACACTTTACAAGGGTTTTAGTGCACTTAAGTAAGGGTGTCCTTTACTACGACAATTAAAACAAATTATAGTGCTATCGTATGATATTGATGCTGAAGCATGGTCAGGACTCTTTTTACTTGTCACGCGACACTTTAAACAATATCATGTTTACTGTTCAAAATTGGACGAAAGACCATTACCTAGAAATAAACTTCATAAAAACCATAATAATGCAATTTAGGCCTTATCAAAAAACAACCCCTAGCTATCAATTTTACGTTTGATGGTATCAGAGTGGAATGTGTAGATACGTTTACCTTGTTAGGTCTGGACCCAGATAATCATATGACGTGGAAAGCACACATACAAAAATTGAATCAAAGCCATCTATGTACGCACTACGCGAGCTTAAAAAATCAACAGATATAAAAACTGGCCTATCCACTTACTACGCTTTTGCATACGCTTGGTTTAAGTATGGTATAATTCTTTAAAGCAAATCAAATCAATCTATTTGTGAAGAACACAGGTATTATAATAAAGGTCTTATGTAAACATTTTAGTCGAGCTCTATGTCAAAATAATTGGTGAACAAATATTAGATTTTTTTGTAATATGTCTGAATCTGTAACACAAAGTCGAGTTCGAATAAATAATGTGAATGTGTACTATTAATAAATAATTAATCAATTAGAATTTATTTCTACAAGTATGTCAATGGTAAATTATATAAAAGGCTCGTAATGTCATATTTTATAATTTTGTAAATAATGTCAATTAAATGTACCTATTATCAATAATTCATCAATAATAATTTATTTTGACGTGTGCGTCAATGTTCAATTATAATAAAAGGCTAGTAATGTCATATTTTGTCATTTAAAAATTCTTCGATAGAGTAATACGTCTTATCAATTAGCTAGACCATGATACGCCGTTAGGACTGTTACTCGATTGGCCGTTTTACTTAACATGTGCAAAGCATAGGAATATTGGTTTAGCTTACTGCATACTTTGTCAATATGTGAATTCCATTTTAAAGTGTTTTCTACGTTTAGTTCAAGGAATTTAGTCACATTTGCTTCATTAATAATTTTGTCCTTGTATTTAAGTATGTATTTAATATTTAAGTCCTGCTTGTAATTTATCCTTTGATGAAATTTCTTTAATACTGTTTTATCAAGATTTATAACCAAATTATTATTTTGCAGCCAATTCACAACTGATAGTAAGATAGAATTAATCTCAGCCTCTAATGTGCTTATCTCGTCACTATTAAAAAGAAAAGTGTTGTCATCTGCAAAAATTGTCATAGGATATGATGATGCTGTCGGAAAGTTAATATAAACAATAAATAGGGGCGGCCCGAGTACACTACCTTGTGGTACTCCATAATTCTAAAATCAATAATTTTAAATTCATAAAAATGGACTGACTTTTACCACCGACTTTTTATTGAATTTTGTTTTTATTTTATTGACATTTTGTTTCTCTATTCTATCTTTTCATTTTATCCTGTGAAATTATTTATTTATTTAAATGCATTTATGAATTTTAATTAATGTTGATTATTTTAAATGATATAATTAATCAACACTAGAAACGGGATATTTACCCTGTCCACTGTTTGTTTTGAGTTCCCGATATGACAGTCAGTGACCATGACAGTTTTAAAACTTATATTTCAAATGCTACTATCAATATTGTATAAATTGTTGTGCCCGACAACCTCCATGTGAAATTAATTATTATTTTTAAGATCTTGTAAAACACATGTGATATGCAATAAAGAAATGAATTGAATTGAATGGAATAAGCTGGGAACCGAGCAAATGCAATAAGTCTTCCGGCTCACGACAATTTAAAGCTTGGGCTCCATTTCTAATAGATTTATCATAAATACCGTGAGTTATGCAATCAACGGCTCTTTTGCCACTTATGTCACATCTGTGTAGAAGCATTAATTTGTCATAAAAATATTCAGTTAAGTTTTCATTATTACGAGTCGTACGAGCTAACATTCCTTCCAGAAGCCGACCATAATTTTGCTTACTCGGAAAAGCTCTTTTAAGTTTGGCTTGCCAATCCGTCCAATTAAAAACTACACTCTGTAGGGCTTCAAACCATTTTTTGGCAAACACGAAAGTTTTTGTAGAGCAAAATGTATGGTCTGCTTCTCGTCCCATTCATATATTACAGCACATTCATTAAACCTTCCTAAACCAGCTTTCAATACTCTGAGATTTACTAGAAGGGTCGAACTCCGGAATTACATTATTCAAATTATTATTGTTTAAACTACAAGATCGTTTACGAGTTCTTTGTTGAAAAACAACCAAACGATTCAGTACCTCTCTTTTTGTCAAACCTGACGTCGTTTTCTGCTATTTGCGTCTTGGTGATGTAGTCAGAGTATCAGTTGATGAGCTTGAAGACGAGGAGGTCGAATCAGACCTCCTGCGTTTCCTCCTTGATCAATTCTTTGCACGTTTCGTCCTTTTGTCTCCATTGTTCGATACAGAAGTTACCACTTTTCCTCGTAATACCCTGCTTGGCTGAACTGGCGGCTCTTTGTCTGGAGTATTGCCTCGATCGGATTCCATAACCTCGGAAATAACATAACACAAATGTTTAAAAATGTTTACTATAAACTTTCACTTTTGTAATAATAACCTAACAAGAACGTGGTCTCATTATTCAGCAAAAAATAAAAAAAACTTTAAGCTCATTCTATCCTATTTCTACATTTCCTTGAACTTCGGGATATTTACAGAATATTTTATCAGAATAAAGAACCCCTATGGAAAAAAAATCAAATGTTTTCTGCATATCTATTTATCTTGCATTTCAAAGCACACATGGCCTGATACTATTTTATTTAAATCAAATCTTATTTTCGTTAAAATTTAAATTCATGCTCTACTTACACGCTTGATGTTCACTATATTTTCACTTGGCACACCTGGCCAACAATTCATAGCACACTTGGCTAAATTCATAAGCACACTTGGCTTAAATTCATTAGCACACTTGGCTAAATTCATAAGCACACTTGGCTAAATTCATAAGCACACTTGGCTAAATTCATAAGCACACTTGGCTTAAATTCATTAGCACACTTGGCTAAATTCATAAGCACACTTGGCTAAATTCATAAGCACACTTGGCTTAAATTCATTAGCTCACTTGGCTAAATTCATAAGCACACTTAGCTTCACTTTAGGCACACATGACCTTCGACGGCGCGTTCGTGTTTCAAAGAGCGCCTCAAAGAGATGTCAGCAATCATGAGGGGCCCACAAGGGCCGATGCCTGCCAGGTCTGCGGGACTGTTCGAAAGAGATACCGCGGCCCTGGAATCACTCAATTAACACTTTTAGTAGGCAAATCCCACTTCTGAAATGTGATGAAATCAAATACTCAAGTAATCAAAAGTAATATGTTTAATAAATTATGTAACAATCACTATTCTCTAATATCTAACCAAAAATAACACAACAGAACTACGGATTCACAAGGTATGATTACTGTTCAACGCCTCAAGAACGACTGCCCTGTCCAAAAATGTCAACCACAAGCCGAATGTTCCCCACTCTAACAGTAGGTCAACATTCAGCATGCTATTGGACCAATCAGAGCAAAGTACACAGTATCGATCAATTAAAATACATTAACGCTTAATATTAATAGTAAATAAATGGTTTAATTTAAATAATAACAATTTAGTAATTATAAAACATAGACAAACTTAATCACCTATATTCAACTAGAAATAATAGCTAAAACGGATGTATTAAATTCGTGCGCCCACTACCGCCATCCGTCGCTTGTGGAAGGAACTATAATTATTTAATATTATTTTACAAAATCATTACAGGCCTATTGACTACTATTTTATGTACAATGTAATACTCGTAGTATGGGGCGTAAGTCACTTAACTCTCTTGTCTCGTTGACTTTTTATCTGATGACATATAAACTAACTAGATAAAAAAGGCGTAAGCGAAGTAGAATGTTTGAAAAGAAATACAAAATAAATACTTTTTCATTTATTTTTAACTAGCTTCTGCCCGCGACTTCGTACGCGGATCCCGTTGCTTATGCCAGCGACAACGGGGTCGTCAAAATCGAAAATTTGAAACGTCTGATGTAGAATTCTAAGGCCCGGGGACGGGAAAACAACGGGATGAGCGAGACGATTGGAGTCGTTCCAGATCATTCATTTTTGTATGTCAACAGGAAATGCCCATCAGACTAAATAACTTTTGCTAAGACATCATTCCTTAATTATGTTATAGCGCTGCCATGGGCTTTGGAGTTCCACAGCAGGTGTTCCAGATCTTCAAATTTATTCTCACAGCAGAAAATGCTCTTCACGTGGAATATTTTTAGCTATGGCACCATTTTTATATCTCTTATACTGTAGCTGATCTGTTGCGGTTCTGCATCAGGTTTTAATTTTCCAAAATAAATTATAGCCTTTATGTTGCCCAGACTATACAACAAAAAACTTTTCTTTCCGTTACTCTGCAGCAGATACCAAGGGTACACTGAATTAACTTCTGTCTCTTCATGCCGTACTCCAGCAATCCTTTCTCTCTCACTTTCTAAATGATTATGAATATTTTGTTGTGTGCGTGTTTGGGACAATGTATGATAATCTCGATCAGTAGTTAGTCGCGCATCACGTTCATCACTCGTTTCAAAAGACCTGTTAGTAGGTAGATGTGCGAATTCGCTGAGAACTCAAGCGTGATTCTGTATCGGTAAACGTTTCTGACTCGCGAGACAATGCATGTCGCTCACTATCAGCAGACAGTCGCGCATCACGTACTGCACTTGTCTCTAGAGACCTAGCAGCAGATGCGTAGATACGCTGAGAACTCAAGCGCAATTCTCTATCCGTGAACGTCTCCGACTCGCGAGACAATGCGTGACGTTCACGATCAGCGGACAGTCGCGCGTCATGTTCCTCACTTGTCTCTAGAGACCTATAAGCAGATGCGTAGATACGCTGAGAACTCAAGCGCAATTCTCTATCCGTGAACGTCTCCGACTCGCGAGACAATGCGTGACGTTCACGATCAGCGGACAGTCGCACATCATGTTCCTTACTTGTCTCAAGAGACCTTGAAGCAGATGCGTAGATACGCTGAGAACTCAAGCGCAATTCTCTATCCGTGAACGTCTCCGACTCGCGAGACAATGCGTGACGTTCACGATCAGCGGACAGTCGCGCATCATGTTCCTTACTTGTCTCAAGAGACCTTGAAGCAGGTGCGTAGATACGCTGAGAACTCAAGCGCAATTCTCTATCCGTGAACGTCTCCGACTCGCGAGACAATGCATGACGTTCACGATCAGCGGACAGTCGCGCATCATGTTCCTCACTTGTCTCTAGAGACCTTGAAGCAGATGCGTAGATACGCTGAGAACTCAAGCGCAATTCTCTATCCGTGAACGTCTCTGACTCGCGAGACAATGCATGACGTTCACGATCAGCGGAGAGTCGCGCATCATATTCTTCACTGGTCTCTAGAGACCTGGATGTAGATGCATAAATACGCTAAGAACGCAAGCGAGCTTCGCGATCCGAAGAGGTTTCTACAGAGCGAGTTGCAGCCTGATGTTCTCGAACAGCATCAAGTCTATCCTGACGCTCTTCGTTAGATTCTTGGGATCTTATGATCCTCAATCTTTTAGCTCCTTTGTAACGTTGGGAAAGATTTGAACTCTTTCTAGGCATGGTTATTGTTTTATTCTGAATTAAAATCTAAGTGACTGCTGGCTCCCCTGCGTTACCGGGTAGGCTACCGTGTCACGAAGATAAATGGAAAAGGAAATAAATGGGAGTTTTAGCCAGTAGAAACATGTCAAATTTTCAATGATTCATAGAATTTTCATCGAAAATCAGTTCTAAACTGTTACCGCCTACACCGCGTGGAGGTACTCCCAGCTTATGTTATTTTATAATTATACAGTGAACTCTTGGAGTTCCACAACAGGTGTTCCAGATCTACAACCTTTATACGTCAACAGAGAGTGCTCATCAGGCTGAACAACTCTTGCTAATACGTCATTCCTATATAGGTTATAGTGTAGCTGGGCTCTTGGAGTTCCATATCAGCTGTTCCAGATCTTCAAATTGTATACGACAACAGAGAGTGTTCATCAGGCTGAGCAACTCTTGCTAAGACGTCATTCCTATATATGTTATAGTGTAGCTAGGCTCTTGGAGTTCCACATCAGATGTTCCAGATCTTCAAATTTATTCTCTTAGCAGAAAATGCTCATCACGTGAGACAATTTTTGCTAAGGTACCATTTTTGTATCTCTTATAGTTTAGCTGGTCTGTTGCGATTATGCATCAGGTGTTCAAGTTTCCAAGATAAATTGTAGCCTATGTGTTGCTCAGACTTTATACCTATACAACAAAACAAAAATCATTCAAATCCGTCAAGTAGTTCCGAAGATTAGCGTGTACAAACAAACAGACAGATTTTTTTTTTTGGTTTCGTGCTCTATTACTGTTTCTAAACCCCCCTCAATTATTTTTTTTTAAATATATTCAATGTACAGACACAGTTTTTTTACTGTTTTATTATATGTATAGATTAGATAATCAATATTTCCGTTTAACACAAAAATCAGCGAGTCACTCCCGAATCTCGAACCAAACTAAAAAATGCATGTTGCACGCACAAACTGGTCAAAATTGAATGCAGAATGCGGATTGGTAAACAGGAATAAAACGTTTTTTCTCTGCCAGTTACATTTTCCCAAGTAATATCGGGATTGGATTAAAAAATGACCAATCACAAAAGTCTAGAATACAGTATTATGTCATAATTTTGGAGGTCAAGAGTTCTATGAGCTCTTACAACTGTTGACCACTCAATAATTATTTTCTATGACTTGTAATCACAATGAATCTAAGCTGCATACACTTTTTGACTCTTATTAAAACTACACTTACATTTATTGGCAAATTTAAAAATAACCTGTTTACAGTTATGATATCGATTAGATGTATTGACTATTATAAAGTACGTCTCTTTGTGAGTACGTTAATGCACTTAACTCCATTTCGCAAAAATTGTGGCTTAGCTCCATTGGCCTCCAAGGCGACGATTTATCCGAACTGAACGCTGATAAGCTTCGTCAACACTTTAAGATAATCAGGAAATGGACAAAAGAAATAATATTCAACAATAGTTATGATTATTGTATTTCGTCGATTTTTTGGCCATGCTTGATCTGTATACCGGAATCAGCGGAGCAACTCTGTGGCGGGTCCATCGTACAATGCTGTTCACATTTTGCCTTTGCTATAAATCTGTTTCGAGTGCCACCACATCCACTCCATTCGTATGGCTCGCATTGGTTCGTGTAAGGATTGAAGCCAAATCTGTGAAAATCGTGGGTGTAATTATTAATTGAATATTGGATATTCAATTAATAATTACACTTTATTTTAAGTTCGTTTTACATTATAAATGGCGAAAAATTCACATAAAGAACATTTTGTCTGATAGATTTCAACTAAAAGAAACTCTGTTCTCATAGTTGCCATCTTTAAATAAAATGTTTATTTGAATAACATCTTTTTATGTAAAGGTTTCGCTTGTGCGAACGCACAGTCAGTTGATCAAAGTTTTTGCAATTTATGTCCACCGCCGCATTCGGTTGAATATAGTCTGCCAGAGGCATTGTAGATGCCTGACCATCCTACCTTGCTACGGGCCCCGCGCGGGCAGAGGCTCCGCGGCGGATACTACAATTTTCGAGCTCTTTAATACATTCTATACTTAGGTACTCATTCAATACATACTCACATTCAACATAAGTTGACAGATTTACTTCAATTTTCATTTTTGAATAAATGAGGAATTAGAACGTAATTTTTATCCGAGGAGTAGTCCAAAATTTTGAGCTCGCTTCGCTCGCTCTTGCATTCTCTTGGTTCTGGAGACTTCTCTGCATTACCCCAGACCAGATGGAGTGCAAAAAATTTCGTAAGTTCTTTGCATTCACGAGATTTTTTTTTATAAATTGGCAGAATTCGCCGAAAGACAGTCGAGGGAACTCCTCAACGGTTTACAGCAGTCACCTTGTGTTTGGGTTTGATTAATTTGTATTCATGAGAAATTTACACCTAGATGGGTTGTGACTGTCATAAGGGGTCTGATGATGAATACGAAGGACAGTTAAGGGAACGCCTCAATTGTTTACAGTAGCTACCTTGCGTTTGGACTTAATTCATGTATATTGGTTAAAACTTTGCACCCATCTGGGTTACAAGTGCCATTACAGGTCTGATGATGAAAAATATTTGTATGGAACAATGCAACTAAAAATAAAAAAAACTTTTTTGCAAAAAATAAAACCGACTCCAAAAACACAAAAACGTGAAAAATAATTTTAGCTTCAGAAGTCGGTGACAAAAAACTGAATCAAACAAACAAAAGTCACAGACTTCTGAAGCTAAAATTATTTTTCACTTTTTTGTGTTTTTGGAGTCGGTTTTATTTTTTGCAAAATAGTTTTTTAAATAATCAATTGGGTATGAAACATGTTGCCGCTTGACTAGTCCCAAAAGACCTGAATTTTCTCCAAAAATTCAATCGCATAAGAGTCGCTGAGGACATGCTAGAACGACTCAATTTCGACCCACAATCATGAAACGTATTGTTATTGGAGAGGAGAAAACACACATGCTAACTAGTGCTAGCTTCGGAGTGGCACCTTTCAACTGAACCGAAACCGAAAACGCCTAGTCGATCAAAGTCAAAGTAATGTTGACCGTTTTTTTTACTATCGTGGTGTTGTGCACTAGGAATTCTTGTCGGAAGGTCAAACAGTAAATAAAGAACATTATTTGAGCGTTATCCGGCCTATAAGAGAGCAAATTCGACGAAAAAGGCCAGATTTGTGGAAAGAAAATTCACCTATGCGCACGAAATACGCCTTTGCACAAGGCCATCCGAGTGAACGAAATTTTGACTAAAAACTTAAGAAATACCATCGAGCAACCACCTTATTCACCAGATATGGCTCCAGCCGACTTGCTTTCTTTTTCCTAAACTCAAATTATCACTTCGTGGCACCCGTTTTCATTCGGTAGAAGACATAGGAGAATTCGCGACGAGAACTGAACTCAATTCCGGAAAAAGCGTTTAAAAAATGTGTTGATGACTGGATTATTCGTTGGTGTAAGTGTATCGTTTCTGAAGGAGCATATTTTGAAGACATTTTGTGTATTATTGATCTTTTCCCGGTACTTTCTTGACAGAGTAGTATATCTTAGCTTGATAAACATATAACCCTCCTCATTCGTTTAGATTAAGGGCACGAGAAAAAAGATCCATATACTTACCTTTGTCCTGGAGCTCCTTGTTCTTCACCAATTCTACATTTTCCTTTTATTGGTGGTAGATAGCAGATGTTAGGCCTCCCGATGTTTTTAGGTACGTAAGCCCATGGCGGAATGGGAACTCCAGGATTGCCCTTACCAAGATCTGTTTTTCACAAGAAAATGCACTTAGTTATTACAGATAGTTCAATCCACGAAGACGCGCCCACACTGTCTGTCTGTGTCTGTTCTACTAGAGTGAGAGCTACTTTAGTTGCGTGCTGGCGTGTTCCTGGACCAGTATGATTAAGTGCCGTTGGGTTTGAATGGATCGAGGGATGTTGTAATCTCTATTTTTAACTGCATTTTAAATGCACGAACTGAATTGTCCTCGATGTTGCAAAAGTTTGTCTGCCAGCTTATGGTGTTCAAGTTATTACGCAATAACGAATAAATAAAAACTAAAAAATAATAATAAAAAATAATTATAATAATAAAGAAAAATATTTAAAAATAATAATATATTTTCAAACACCTGTCAAGCTAAGGCCATAAATTAACCTTTCCAATTGCAGTTAAAAATGAGTGACACGTCGAGTCTACCACATTGCCAAACTGAAATACTACGGGCGCAGTATATTATCAGTGTGTGACGAAATTCATATTTAAAAACTCAACACAATTACACGTTGCGCAAACAGGAATATAAAATTGTATGTATATGGGAGCTACATTTGCCAACAAACTGCTTTAGAAAAACAAAAGTTGCTCCTGCTTCGTGGGTGCGTACGTGTCATCACAAATATACGCTTTTTCATTTTTCATGGAATAGTATGCCGAAGGTATTAAAGACTTGACTGACGTTAATTTAGGAAAGTTTGTAAATGGTAATTGTGAGCACAAATCCATTATTTACCTATTTAATATATTAGTCTGTATCTAAAATCTCTAAAGTATAAATAAATTATAATACCACCGTATATTACTGCCCCACTGCTGGGCAAAGGCCTCTACCCATACAAAGAAGGCACGGGCATTGATCATCACGCTTGCTCAAAATGGGTTGGTGATGTCAGACTTACATTAATTATAAGCTTTCATCACGATGTTTTCCTTCACCGATGTCAGTCATGTCCAAGATAAACTTAGAAAGTACATATGAAATTAAAAAGTGACATTGATACTTGGCCGGATATGAACCCACAACCTCGCGCGTGAGAGGCAAGGCCTTAACTTCTGGCCCATCACGATATTCTCTGGTAAATAAAGCCTTGAATAAATACCTAACCATCCTGGTAATTGAGGCCAGCCACTTCCTGGCCCTCGATCTTCACCGGGCTCAACGTCTCCAGGTCCGTCTCCATCTCCGTCTTCGCCTGTACCTATTTTCTTCCATCTATTTCTCCCTTCTCCATTCTTCTCATTTTCTTCTTGCCAAGATGCATACCAATCCTTCCATTCTTGTTTTGTTTCATTAGAAGGCTCCCAACCATTCCACGCAGTCTTTACGATTCGTTCTACGGGGTCTCTGATACCGGTCAGATTTACGGTAACGATGTCATCCAGTAATCTCGATTGATTGTAAATAGTATCATAGTCCGTAGGTAAAGGAGCTGGGGTCGTTGCGTTATCTGACGGTTTTTTGCCGCCGCCGCGATAGCATGCCAGTAAGCTTCCAGGCATCAGAACGAGAACGATAAACAACCAAATTTTACTAACTTTTACTACTTCCCCAAAGCAAAAGTTCTGATTGGTCTGTTTAACAATTCTTGGTAATGAGTTCTCCATGAGCAATTCTAGAGAAAGCCACATGGTTGTTTTTATATGGTCCTTTCTCAGCAGCCATAAACTATCTGCAAGAATGTTACTCTAGATACAGTTGATAAGGCCAACTGATTTCCAATTATTTTTTAATTTGTATTCGTTAATGAACATGTTAGTTAATTAGTATGATTTGATTTTTGTTTCATTTTACCATAGGTACTGATTTTTAGATTTGTTACCCTTCGGCAGTTCGGCTGTAGGTAGATAAGTAAGCGATAAGGTAGGCACGCACAAAAAAAAATTAAAACTTGCCTAAAGTGTTACAGAAAGAGGTGACGAAACGATCTGGACGCGTACCGCGAGCGGTGGTTCGAGGAGGCACGGCAAAAGAGTACATGGAAGGAATTGGGGTAGGCCTTTGCCCACGTGACTGTCTGTCACGTACTCCTTATTATTAAGCAAATATCTTAGTCTTGATTCTATCAATCAATCAAAATATTTATTTGCTAGAATATGGTACATAACATGGCGTGCAAATGTATTCACAATAGGCGATGTCAATTAATCTACCTATCTTACAAATTACAGATTCCATTGACTTGTTTTCTAAGCAGTCCTTAAAATATATTTTAAATAGTAAGAGTTTGAAAAGTATTTTATAAACATTATCAGCGGTAAGTGTTGAAAACGATTAGGTATATGATTGAAAATAATAATCGACATGCAGTCATACATTTCTTAAATAATTTTAGTTTTATTGATGGCAGCCGAAGTCTATCTTTATTATGTGCGTGTGAACTGAGGGACCAAGCTGGTATTTCGCAAATAAATATCGTAGGATTTGGTAGTAGTCTTAAAACAATTGTAGAACAAATCTGGGAATTTGTAAACAAATGCATTATAATTACAGCCCGTAAAGTGTGGTCCCTCAGTCCTCACAAACCATCAGCCAGATCTCGGAAAGTATCTGGAAAAATAAGATATTGTGACTACAGACATTTAATAAAGAATTTGTAAAGATAGTTACTGAAAAACTGACCACGCAGCATCAAAGATAAAAAATATATAACGACTAAACTGTGGTCCCTCAGTCCACACAAGAAAGATAAATATTTTAGTGAATATTATCGAATCAAATAAATAAAATCTTTCTTTTTAACCGACTTCAAAAAAAGGAGGAGGTTCTCAATTCGGCCGGTATATTTTTTTTTTTTTTTTTTATGTATGTACACCGATTACGCCGAAGTTTCTGAACCGATTTACGTATTTCTTTTTTGTTTGATGCGGAATAGTTTCGAATTGGTCCCATAAAAATTTGATTCAGGTAGGCCCATTAGTTTTTATTTTATGAGCATTTGACACTGAAGTCTGTTACTTGTTTGTTGTTGTGGAGTTACTTTCGCATTTATAATATTAGTAAGGAAGTAAGAATAAGCCTATTACCATGAAATGTATGGTTTACAATGTAAAATGAACGCATAGAAAAAAATTGTATAGGATATTGCAACTAAAAATGACAAAATAAAAAAAACTTTCTTGCAAAAAATAAAACCGACTTCAAAATCACAAAAAAGTGAAAAATAATTTTAGCTTCAGAAGTCGGTGCCAAAAAACTGAATCAAACAAACTAAAGTCACCGACTTCTGAAGCTAAAATTATTTTTCACTTTTTTGTGATTTTGAAGTCGGTTTTATTTTTTGCAAGAAAGTTTTTTTTCTACATAAAGTTTTAGTAAGAGACTTAAAACATTTTGTAAAAAAGAAATTGAATAAAAATATCGATGCAATTTGAAGATAGCGATTATTAAAAAAAAATGCGATTATTAAATAAAAATAAATGCGATAATTGACAGTAGTGGGGTGGATGCAGTGTTTATGCTCGGGGACTATAATGCGCAACCAAGTGGACTGTTCGGTAGAGAACTTATCAACTTTTCCTCTGAAGTGCAGTGGCAGTGCGCTGACATTACACTGCTAGGCAGTGGATCGGACACATACACGTATGTAAGTGATGCACATGGCACGACGAGCTGGTTAGATCACTGTTTAGTAACTAAAGCAGCTTGGGACACTATTAAGGACATTAGTGTGGTTTATGAAGTGTCGTGGTCTGATCATTTTCCCTTAAGAATAAATTGTGAACTCGACACGTTAAAACCTAAATTTGCCTCTGTCCAGTCTCATTGTAATACAGTAAGGTGGGGATATAGGGACCCTACGCAAACGGTTATGTATACCGGAGTTTGCAATGAGAGGCTAAGAGAAATTGACTTTCCGACAGAGTTTATTAACTGTAGTCGCAGTGAAAGTAATTGTACTAACTTGGAACATTTGTGTAGTTGACAAATTATATAAAAATATTGTAGATATTCTTTGCGAGGCTGCAACTACTAGTCACAATTACCAAGTTCAGCGCAGAAAATATAATAAAACGGGTTGGAATAAACACGTTAAAGGTGCGCACGGGCAGGCTCGGCTTCATTTTCTGAGCTGGGCGGCAGCTGGTAAGCCTAGAACGGGGTCGCTATATGAAAATATGGTGGCAAGTAGGAAAAACTTTAAAAGTAAGCTGAAGTGGTGCCACAAGAACGCAGATCAATTAAAGATGAACGAAATTGCCAGTCATCACGAAGCTAAAAATTTTAGTAGTTTCTGGAAAGCCACAAACAGCCTGAATCCCAAGTCGGGCCTGCCAGTGTGTGTTGGTGGCGTAAATGACCCTAAGGCTATTGCCAATTTATTTATGGCTTCGTTTAGGACAGAGTCACCGTTAGGTCCATCGACGGGTGGGTCGGATGCTAAGGAGGGGTCCAGGGATTCGCCTGTCATGTTCACTGCTAGGGAGGTTGGGTCTGTCTTAAAGGACCTTAAACGGGGCAAGTCTCCTGGACATGACGGCTTAAGTGTCGAACACCTACGATATGCAGGTAAGCACTTACCACGTGTCTTAGCGCTATTGTTTAATTTATGTATGAGTCACTCGTATCTTCCAGAGGATCTCATGAAAACGATTGTCGTTCCTATAATAAAGAACAAGACTGGAGACGCGAGTGACAAGAACAACTACAGGCCTATCTCTTTGGCGACCATTGTTGCGAAGGTGTTGGACGGTCTGATTGACAGGCAGTTGGATAAGTATATCACCCTACATGACGCCCAATTTGGGTTTAGGCCACATTTGTCGACTGAAACAGCGATCCTCTGTCTCAAGCATACTGTCCATTACTATGCAGCAAGGAAAACACCTGTCTATGCGTGTTTTTTGGACCTCTCCAAGGCATTCGACCTAGTGTCCTATGACTGCCTATGGAGGAAACTCTCCCATGACACTAACCTTCCTGGGGGGCTGGTTGCTGTGCTGAAGTACTGGTACAGCAAACAGTCCAACTACGTTAGGTGGGCAGGTGCCATGTCTGATGCATACAGGTTGGAGTGCGGCGTGAGGCAGGGGGGGCTTAGCTCACCCAGGCTCTTCAACCTGTATGTCGACAGACTGATATGTGATCTCAGCAACACCCAAATCGGTTGCTCCATTGACGGACAGTCTGTCAATAATATTAGTTACGCGGATGATATGGTGTTGCTGAGCCCATCAATCAGTGCGTTAAGAAGGCTGCTTCGAATATGTGAAGACTATGCGGTGACTCATGGTCTCAGGTATAACTCGACCAAAAGCGAGCTCTTGGTGTTTAGGGTGCAAAATAAAATGGATGACTTGGTTCCATCGGTTACCTTGGGCGGAGTTCCGCTAAAAAGAGTCACTCGTTTTAAATACCTGGGACACTGGGTCACCGATAGGCTGTCGGATGACGCCGATTTGGAGAGGGAACGTAGAGCGCTGGCTGTCAGGTGTAACATGCTGGCCCGCAGGTTCGCACGATGTACGCGAGAGGTTAAAATAACACTGTTCAGGGCCTATTGCCAGTCGCTGTACACGTGCGCTCTGTGGGTCAGTTATACACAGGGCTCGTACAGTGCTCTACGAGTCCAGTATAATAACGCGTTCCGGGTATTGCTGGGGTTGCCGCGCTTCTGTAGCGCGTCGGGGATGTTCGCGGATGCACGCGTTCCGGATTTTGGCTCGCTGCTGCGCCTGCGAATCGCATCACTGATGCGTCGGATGCGCGACAGCCCCAACAGCCTCGTGGCTACTGTAGCAGGCAGGGTGGATGGCAGAAATGTGTCACTGGATGGCGGCACACAGGCCGTCTTTCAGATATATGCTATAATGCTAGTTTGAACGTGTTTTAGATACAAATTATTATAATAAGGATTAAGTACTAACATAGGCTAAGTTATATTGTTACTAACACAGTGGACCTCTCTGTAGTCTTATAAATAAATAAATTATTATTATTAAAACTGGTCCCTCAATCCTCACCTCCACTAACATATGTGTATGTACTAGCTGCTAGACGAGAGGAATATCAGCAAGTCTAGTCTGCTTAACTTTTAGTAAAAAGCTTCTACTATCGTGATGCGCGTCTAGATCATCTCGCTACCTCTTTCTAAGCCGGCTTCGGCGGCGCCGTCCATCCTCAGGCATCCATCGTGTTGAGACCTTTGCCCATCGGTCGTTATGAATACGGCTCACGTGACTCGCCTGTGATCCGTGTTTTAGATTATTGAAGAATACCATACCATACGAAGAATACGATTTTAAAATTTTATACTTTTATGGAAAGGATAATAGCGTCGTAGATGCATTATCTAGAATTAATATACGGAAAAATTCATAATTTCGTTAGAACTTAAAAGAAGCATTTAGATTTGAAAAAACAATTGGATTTCCAAGTCTTTTTTCCAAGTTTTAGTAAACGAGATGAAACATAGAATGATCCACAAGTAGTTGAGGTACTAAAAAATCCGAGTAATTCTGTGGAGTTTTATAGAAAGTGAATTGAATTGAAAAAAATTGAAAGTGAATTGAATGAATTAACTAAATTGAAGAGACAAAATAATATAGATGAAGAAAAGGAATGTTTTATTTATAAAAATCAAAGGACAATGTTGTACATATATCAATCTTAACTTTACAGCATAATTTACGCGAGATGAATTTGTGACTAAGTTAGGAGATTTTTATAAACTACTAAAAATATGTAATAGGTATAAATGAACTATGCATAGTAAAGATTATGCATTATGAAAGTTTTAATTGCGTGTGGCCAGGCCAGGCCATGAAAATCGTAAGAGTTGTTATGATAAATCTTCAAAAAATGTGACATAAAATAAAGGACAATTAAGTAATTTTAATTAGAAATGAAATAGCTAATGTTAGATACTCAATGGGATGGTACTTTTGTTGTTTTAAATAATTTAGGTGGTATGCAGAAATATTCAAAAATAATAAAACCTATTTAATCCCTAAAAAAACAAATAGTTTGGTTAGCACCAAACTATTTGTAACATAAGCTATACAGCGTGTAACGGAAGGGGGGTATAAACCCCGAAGGAGGTGAATGTGCTCATGAAACTCAACAACTTTCCCCAAAGAACATAGGTCGAAATATGAAACAAAAATTTGGCCCTCCCTTACAAAACTGACTACCAGCTGATTGATTTACTATGGGAGGTCCAAATTTTTTTTTCATATTTCGACCTATGTTCTTTGGGGAAAGTTGTTGTTCACCTCCTTCAGGGTATCCCCCTTCCGTTACACGCTGTATAATTAAGTTACTTTTATGTATAAAAAAATTGTAACATTTTTCCCTGTCCCACCCTGGCGGTGAGGTGTAGTGTACTACAAGTATAATGTCTATGACCCTATCCATATATGCAATGCGTCTATTAATATAATCAATCGCTTGAGAACAGTTGTTCCAATAACAAAAAATCCCCAAAACGCCAGCACATCAAGATAAAATCTATAAAATTTCTTTAATAATTTTCAACTTTATCGCTAAAGCATTCGGTTCAAGGTTGATTGGGAAAATTTGACAGTTTCGGGTAGTTTGATATGCTAACTGAGAGTTATAATGCTTTTGAATTTGCATCTCCGTCAAAATCACAGTGATGAGTGTTTTCATTACAGTATACGTGCTGTTTAGTTGCTGTCGGGTGACCATCATCTTCCTGCCCTTGTCTCATTCTACATGGTGTCAGCGCAACACGATTCTGGGCGGAATCACAGCAACGGGTCCTCTGATTCAAGGCGGGATGACAGGGACGGGTCCAGTGATTCTGGGCGGGATCACAGGAACAGGTCCCGCGATTCAGGGCGGGATCACAAGGACGGCTCTATTGACCCAGGGTGCGATTACTCGCTCCAACTTCGTGCTCTTTATCTTCGACAACAGTGGAGGTCGTCTGGAAACAAAGTTTTTAAGTTCAAAAGTGATTTTACAACAAGGTACTTTTTAAACGGTTTTATTAGCTTGCCCTGTTAGTTTTTTGTTTGGGTCAAATTTAGTCATTGAAATTTTACCCCTTTCCTGTTGACAGATTAAACTGATATTTGGTACGTGCCCCCTGATTTTATTTTTGAGTCAATGCCCTAGATTGATGAGGATACTGGTGTGACTGGTACCTTTTTAGGACCCACTTAAATATTTTTTAACTTACATTTCAAATCAAATCAAAAGTCATTTATTCCAATTAGGCTGATAATAAATAAATAATCAGCAGTTTTTGAACATCAAAATTGACAAGAAACATTCACCCAAAACGCCCTTCGCTCCTTGTCTATTTTACCAGAAAACAAGAACTGGGCGGCACTAACTCTTCATCAAACCCATTATTGGGACACAGGCCTCTCTGTGAGAGGGAGTGGGTTGTGGTGGTGGTCACCAAACGGGGCCCGTGCGGGTCGTTCGTAACCGATGTCGCTGTCTAGTCGAGTACGCCCAACCCGCGCCTGGCAAGCACCCGACTATCGTCGCCCTCGTTGTGTGTGAAGGCCATGCACAGCGCGTCTCACGCGACAGGTCCGACCCGACCCCCGCCTGACCCGTTCTGTGTGATTTGGGATTAAATGTAATATTATCGTAGGATTCGTAGAATATATTTTTTTCACTAGCTACTTCCCCATTGCAATGGAAAGAATATAATGATACTCGTATAATGTCTGTCTTTGTCTTCGTAGAAAGTCGAGTTAACGGGTCGACCCATGCTCTGGCAGAATATAATGTTGACTTGAATAGAAAGAACTTTGTCTATTCTTGGTAGAATAGAAATGGAATTGGTCACTCATTTTATATTATATTAGTCTATGTTGGTCACGCTACGCGTGCTGGGCCAAATAAATTTAGATTCTTTCTTTCTTACCTGCACAAGTCCTGATTCCTGTGGTGCCTCGATTGTCTGTAAAAACAAAAAATATTTTAAAAAGTATTGTACAATTTTATATCGAGTAACTGTCGAGCGAGGATTCCTGGAAAGGGCAGGGTTTGTTGACTATACTTATAAGGTAAGTACACCAACATTTTAACAAAGCTAATTTACAAAACCGTAACATCATGCGAGGCACAGACACCATCACATCAAGCTACCCGAAACTGTCAAATTTTCCCAATCAACCTAGAACCTAATGCTTTAGCGATAAAGTTGAAAATCTATAAAGAAAGGAGATCATTCATTTTCGGCCCAAAAACCAAAGCCACCGAAAAAAAACGTGTCCAACCACTGTTGGGGAAGTCAGTCCGAGTATTTTTTACTACGGCACCTCTACTAGTACAACCATTCGTACAGTTGATTTTTTGGGTTGAACAATCCTGATTGCTTTCCGTACGTTTTATTTGACAAAATCTTTTCATCTGCTGTCGAAAAAGTGATATGAGGTTGTTAGGATGATGACCTTTAACAAGTATTTTAAAAACCATTTTAGCTGCTCTTTTGGTAAAGCTGCGAACTGGGGACTCAAACCTGAGACTTGCGTCCATCTTTAAAACAAGCGGAGCGACTATTTCGCGAATGTTGAAAAAAGGTCGTGAATGCCACGTGCAGGAAACATTAGTACGAACATAGTAAAGTAATACCAATATTCAAATCGGGTTGTAAGGGTGACCCCTCTAATTATAGACCTATATCTATGCTTCCAGCATTGAGTAAAATCTATGAAAAAATAATGCTGGACCAGATGCTGTCTCACTTCAACTCAAATGGGATTCTGCATAGTCAACAGTTTGGTTTCACGAAGGGTAGGTCGACAACAGACGCGGGAGTAAAACTCATCAGTCACATTCTGGAATCCTGGGAGAAGTCCCAGGATGCCATTGGTATTTTCTGTGACCTCTCAAAAGCGTTTGACTGCGTCGACCACAACACACTGATCTGTAAATTACACCACTACGGAATTCGTGGACAAGCTGCTGATCTTGTTCTCTCATATTTATCAAACAGGCAGCAAAAAGTAAATGTAAATGGGGCGACGTCCTCCGGGTCTTTAGTAAAGATGGGCGTGCCCCAAGGTTCAATTCTCGGGCCTTTCCTATTTCTTGTTTACATTAATGATCTCCCTTACATGATGGCCAAATTATCGGATATAATTCTATTTGCTGATGACACTTCGCTAATTTTTAAAATAGATAGAAAGGATACGGATGTCTTACATGCCAACGAAAGTCTAACTGTTCTCTCGAAATGGTTCGCAGCTAACAATCTTTTACTGAATGCGAACAAAACAAAATGTCTAAAATTCTCTTTACCAAATGTACCTCAACGGGATATAAATTTAAATCTTGACGGCAAAAAACTTGATGTTATAGCGGAAACTGTATTCCTAGGGATTACTATCGATTCAAAATTGCAGTGGGGACCGCACATTAGAACTCTTTCGGGTAGGTTAAGCTCAGCTGCATATGCAGTAAGGAAAATAAGGCAGTTAACTGATGCAGTTACAGCTAGGTTAATATACTATGCTTATTTCCACAGTATTATGTCTTATGGCATTCTGCTGTGGGGATCGGCGGCAGACGTTGACTCAATTTTCATTTTGATTGGCCTGTTGGTCTAGTGGTTAGTGACCCTGACTGCTAGGACGGAGGTCGTGGGTTCGATTCCCACACAGGACAAATCTTTGTGCGATGAGTACGATTATTTGTTCTGTATCTGGGTGTGTAATTTATCTATAATATGTATGTATTTAGAAATATATAAGTATGTTTATCAGTTGTCTGGTTACCATAGTACAGGCTCTGCCTAGTTTGGGATCAGATGGCGTTGTGTTGGTTGTCCCAAGATATTTATTTTATTTATTTATTTATTTTACAAAAGCGGGCAGTCCGCGCGATTTATAAAATGGGTCCTCGCGAGTCCCTCAGAGAAAAATTTAAAGAGATCGATGTACTGACTCTGCCTTCCCTTTATATCCTAGAATGTATTTTATATGTCCGCAAAAACCGAGGGCTTTTCAAAATTAGAAGCGACTTCCACAATATTAATACACGCAGTAAACACGAAATTGTAATACCCAAATTCAGGTTAACAAAAACTAGTAAGTCTTTTCTTATTAACAGTATACGTTTTTATAACAAATTACCTAAGTCAGTTATAGAACTGACCGATGGAAAGTTCAAAAATTACATTAAACGTGTCCTTATTAAAAAAGCATATTACAAAATCAAGGACTACGTTGAAGATAAAAGAGGTTTGGCTTTAGTTCCTTCTGCGCATGCGGCTTCCCTGGTAGCTCATAAACAGCACAAATATGTGGATGTCTCTAACTATTCTCAATCTCATGTTTTTTTTTCTTTTCATTTTAATTTACAATGGTTTTTTTTTACAATGGTTATCACATCACTTAAACACCCTTTTTTTTTTTTTTTTTTTTTTTTTTTTTTGGGGGGTGAGAAATCATCAAATGACTCCTCCCGCTCTGGGCGGAGCGGAAGGGAGTGTCAGACTCTTACTGACTAAAAAACACCCATGTTCCTTCATTGGCCCTTTATGTTCCAGGGCCGCGGTATCTCTTTCGAACAGTCCCGCAGCCCTGGCAGGCACCGGCCCTTGCGGGCCCAATCACTTAAACACCCTTTGTTCAGAATAGTTGCAGCACTGATGACAATATTTTTGTCACTTGTTTAATTTAGTCTTTTATAATATTTTCTTGCCTTTGTATAGATTCTTTTTAACGATTGTTTGTGAATGTGTGAACAGTGTAGGCCTTGTAGATTCCTAGATGTGTGTTAACTTTTGTTAACCTCTTATCTTGTTTTCCGTTTTTCTTGTGTAGTAAACAACGATTTATTGTCGGGCCTATGCTGTCCCCCCATACTTGAGTACTAATGCTGTAACATGATAATATTGTAAAACTAATCATTTTAAAAGAGTAACCATGGAGTTTCTTGCCGGTTCTTCTCCATAGGAAACGACCAACCCGAACCGTGCACCTTTTTGTCGACGTTTCATAAGTGCCCATGTAGGCCTATGTGAAATAAAAATATTTTGATTTGATTGATTGATTGATTACATCGGGGCTATGGTCATATGACTCGTGAAGAAGTAGTGCTAAGAAATTTTCGGGAAAGCCCGAATAAGACGTCGAGGCGGTTCCTTAAGGCCTGGGTCGTTTGGTGCTGTTGCAGAAGGCAGGGGGCCCCCGGAGTCTCCATCGGCGTATAGACCGATTGTGTTGCTGAACGAGGTTGGGAAGATGCCAGAGAAAATTCTCGCTACCCTCATCGTCCGTCACTTAGAAGCGGTCGGCCCGAACTTGTCGGAAGCTCAGTTCGGTTTCCGGGCAGGGCGTTGGACAATAGACGCCATCTTGCGCCTCAAGGTCGAGGCAAAATATGCATTTGCTCAGGGTGGGTGTTGTTGACGGTGTCTTTCTACATCGCCAACGCGTTAAACACTCTGCCACTCGATTGCATTGGGGAGTTGCTCCGCTACCATCAGGTGTCCAAAATCAAAATCAAAATCAAAATCAAAGCATTTATTTCAAGTAGGCCCGTTACAGGCACTTTTGAACTGTCGAAACAAAGATAACAATGAAATTTAGCTACAGTCCCAGTCACAAGGCATAAAAACTGTGAAAGTACTGTAGTTGCCCATTCCCTAACGTAGATCTCTATGGAGAAGAATGGGCAAGAAACTCCATGGACACTCTTTTAAATCAGAATATTTTTACAAAACCTTGGTTACATCATTCATGTTTAGATGGTACATTATGTGAGAGCGATGTAGCAAGATGTGCACGTTAAAAGTGTCCATAGTAAAAACAAGGAAAAGAACAATTCAAAAAATAAAATAATTAATTCAAATAAGCCGTGGCAACCAAGAGATGACCAGTCACAACTGACAGCGCCCGTTCACGAACATGACGCATGTATCAGCACCATTCAACTCAACCATTTTGAAGGGAACTAACTGATCCGACACACGCGCTACCATCAGCGAGACATTTGAGTGAGCATGACATACACTTAACCGCCAGGGCAAATTCAAGTCAAAAAAAAAAAAAATGACGTAGGTTTCCAACGAAGGATAGCTTTCTATTACATAGTACTCACATAATATGGGCTATGCGGTTATATAATACCAAAAGAAATTGAATCTATACAATGCAAAGATAGTTGTACAATCTTCAGCAGCTCCAACAATACTATTTAATGCTATCCATTAATCAGTTTATGCGCCCCTGTCCATGTGGAGCAGGACCGGCATTGAGCCAAGCATTTTTATCAGAGATATAATCGTCCAACTTGTAATATGCTTGCTTACATAGTGTGCGTTTAATGCATGATTTAAATTTCGTCTCATTCAGTTCAAGAATACTTTGTGGAATTTTATTATAGCATCTTAAACAGTACCCCATGAAAGATGAGTCTACTTTAGCGAGTCTGAAGCCCGGCTGAACTAATTGGTCTCTAGTTCTCGTACTGTAATTGTGTCTGTCACCTCTTTTATTAAAAAGATGTAGATTTTTTCTAACGTACATTATGTTTTCGTAGATGTATTGACAATGTACCGTCATGATTTTGATTTCCTTAAACAGTTCCCTTAGAGAATCGCGCCTACGAAGATTATATATGGCTCTGATGGCTCTTTTTTGCAGAATAAATATAGACTCAATGTCTGCAGCCCGTCCCCATAACAGAATGCCATAAGACATTATACTATGAAAGTAACTAAAATAGACCAGTCTAGCGGTATCTACATCAGAAAATTGACGGATTTTTCTAACAGCATATGCTGCTGAACTTAGGCGCCCCGCAAGAGATTTCAAATGAGAACCCCATTGTAGCCTTGAATCAAGCGTAAGCCCCAGGAAAACGGTTTTATCTACGAATTCAAGTTTCTCTTTATTCAATACTATATCACACTCGTTACTTTTAACATTTGGTAAAGCAAATCTTATGCATTTCGTTTTTTTTTCATTTAATACTAAATTGTTTGCTGTGAACCAATTATGGACCTGAAGTAGGGCATTATTTACGTCATCTAGATTTTGGGCCCGTCTATTTATCTTAAAAATTAGAGAAGTGTCATCAGCAAATAACACCATATTTTGAGGTTGGTTTTTCAATAAATAGGGTAGATCGTTTATATATACTAGAAAGAGGAAAGGACCCAATATTGAGCCTTGCGGAACCCCCATTTTTACTTTTAAACCCTGTGAATTAACACCATTTATTTGAACATATTGTTGTCTATCACTTAAATAAGATTTTACCAAACCAAGTGCAAGTTTACCTAGTCCGTAATGCTCAAGTTTCAAAAGCAATGTGTCGTGATTTACGCAATCAAATGCTTTGGAGAGGTCACAAAATATTCCTATTGCGTCTTGGGATGCTTCCCACGCAGAAAATATGTGCTTTAATAAGGTTACACCGGCGTCAGTTGTACAACGTCCCTTAGTGAAACCAAACTGTTGGTCGTGTAAGATTCTGTTGGTGTTAAAATGATTGAGCATTTGATTAAGCATTACTTTTTCAAACACCTTGCTAAAAACTGGCAACACGGATACAGGTCTATAATTATTAGTATCTTTACTATCCCCGGATTTGAAAAGAGGTATGACTTTACTGTATTTCATTAAATCAGGGAAAACTCCTTGGTCTACACACAAATTAAAAATTAAAGCTAAGTATGGTGCTACAGTCTCAACTATGGATGTACAAACTTTGATAGACATTCCCCAAAGATCTTCGGTCAGTTTGACTTTTATTTGCCGGAAAGCTTTAATAACTATCATAGGGTTTATGTGTTTAAATTTAAATTCAGCCGGGCAGCCAGACACATTCGCCTTTAATAAACCAATTGCTACTTCAGGAGAGGAATTAAGAGACTCTGTAGTTTTTAACGGTATATCGGTAAAAAAATTCACAAATTCTTGAGCTACTTCCTGATTAGAGCTTTTAGGACCACATGCTGTATCTAAGGTGTAGCTAGTGTTACGTATTTTCTTCCTGTTAGTCTCGTTATTTATGACTTTCCAAACTGTCTTTATTTTATTTTCTGCTGTTTTGATCTTGTTGCTAATGTGCAGGGCTTTGGCAACCTTGCATGTATTTCTAAAAATGTTTGAATACTTAGCAACATACTTATTAAAAGTTTCAGTGTTTATATAAGATTTAAGGTCATAAAGCTCAAATAGTCTTTCCCTACTTTTTCTGATACCTCTAGTTGCCCAATCACTAAATATAAATTTAGGGCAAATACTTTTTGTCTTCTTTTCAAAAGTTTTGTTGTATTCAGTGTGAACTATTGAAAAGAAATGATCATACAATTGATTTATATTAATATCGTCCATATGATGGCTCATAACACTTAACTTGTTCTGCAGGGAAATATTATACCTATTTAATTTGCTAGTAGTTATAGGTCTAAATTTAATCTGAACATTTTGCAATAGTGTGTTACACCTAAAAGTTACAGTTTGTCCGCTGTGGTCAGACGGCAGGCAATTTACTATGGCTTTATCTAAGTAATCGCAATCGCAGAAAACATTATCTATACAAGTAGCAGAAGATGGAGTGACTCTAGTAGGTTCTATAAAAATATTGGTCAAGTCAAATGACTTAAAAAGATTTAATAACCGACTGCTATTTGAATTGTCTTCTAAAATATTGATATTGAAATCACCACAAATAATTGTAGATTTATTACTGGCTGCAAGTTTTGCCAGGACATCTTCCATTATTGATTCAAATAAGGAAAAGTTTTGATAGTTTGGGGGTCTGTACACACACACAATTACATGCTTATCTAGCTCAACACAGGACAGTTCGACGCAATGTTCAACCGAGAGACCTACTATGTCAATACGTTGTTTATATTTAACACAATTTTTCAAAAGTATTAGGGAACCTCCACGCAGCATAGATTTACGGTTAAAGCAGCTACCAACCGTATAGTTCTCATAATTAATCAGCATTTGGTAATCTTTTAGCCAATGTTCGGTAAAACAAATAATGTCAAACATATTTTTTTCTAAAAACAATTCAATTTCTAATAATTTGGAAGAAATGCCTTGGATATTTTGGTGGAATAATTTTAAGGTGTTCTGCTGAGGCCCTTTTTTACTAACTAATTGAGTGCAAGAAGATACCTTGTTGTTGATAGGTTTAACAATATTGTTAAAGGTACCTTCTTTTGTCTCACTACCTAGTTTAAATTAATATTAATATCTGGAGTGAGCCCCGAGACTCCACTACCAGTGGATTCTACTTGAGAATCATCTATAATTACGCATGGATCCTCCGATTTACAGTTATTATAAAAATGTTTATTAGTATGATTACTAATAGTCGCGGTGTTAATAATATAACTAAACTTAGACATACTATTTATGTCTGTGTGAATATTATAAGCTAATAGCCTAGCTATTTTGTGTCTACATCTAATAGGTAGATACACCTTACCCCGTGTCGACTTAAGTTTATCAACAATAGTGTTGATATCCAGATATATAAGTCTGTCACTATAGTGACCTACTAAGAAATGTACATGCTTATTTAACATATGTATGTAATTGTTTTTTCTACTACTTAAATTTTTAAAATATGGAAAAGCACACAATATGATCTTACTACAGCTTAACTTTAACAACTCTGATACATAGTCGGTGATGTCTTCCTTTTTAATATTTGAACTATTTCCAACACATATAGTAATGGTGGTATTAGGATTACAAACATTATTTATTACCGAAGCCATGACCTGTTTGTAGGTTGACCCGGGCGTGCAATAATTTTGGGTACAATAACTAAGGTTATTACTGATTAATTTACCTAGCCCTCTACCTATACCATCAGAGAACATAACTGAATGATAACAATTTTTACTATCAGGTGATACAAAATGACTAATCTCAGGCTGTACTACTTGTGACTCATGAAATGTAATGACAGGGATTGCATCTGGGTTGATGGTGCAGTCCTGAGCGCTCATAGCTTGGGACGGGTCCTCCGTTGCCTCAGGCTGGAGGGCATCAAGACTGGGTTCACTCCTACAAGTACAATGAGTGTTGCTGAGAGTCAGCAAGTCCACTTTGTCTACTAACTCATTAGTGGCTAGAATATGCTCCTTAATTTGGTTGCTAGACATATCATATTTATTATATAATGATTTTAGTGACTTATTCAGTGCCTCAATTTCAGATTGTAAGCGCTGAGTGTCTATTTCATAAATATTTATACTATCTTCCAATTTAATCTGATAGTTATTTAATCTATTCACAAGATAAACACGTTCTTTCCTTAATTGAATATTTTTGGAATAGTGCTTTTGTTGTTTCTTGTATTTATTAAATTTTTTAATGATTTTATTCAATCTTGCATATTTCTTAATTTTATTTTTACTAGTTTTATGGTACGAATTATGTTTCAGTAAGGAGTCCTCTGTGAGGTCTATTGTTAATATGGAATTAGGGTTGCAATTTGTATTTACTAATTCATTGTACAAGTGTTCAGTTTCTATAGCCTGAGTATGATCCTGTTCCTGTTTCAAATTTAAAAGTTTTACATTAGCATAATTTAATTCATCCTCTAGGTCCCTAACTTTACACAAAGCCTCCTCATACAAGTTGCTACAGTTGTTAAACCCATCCGTAATCACCCTTAGCTGATCCCGTTCATTGACAACATTCAAGTAATCCTGATGAAGGTCTACTAGCTCCCGTTTTAAGCTGGAGTTTTTGCTATTGACGTTATTGACCTCCTCCTCACTGTCCTCTATCTCCTGTAACAGTTGTTGACATTGGAGTTTTGAGTCCTTCAGTTCTTGGAGGGCCGTTCTCAATTTTAACTCCATATCCTGAGCAGTAGCCTTACGTGTCATCACAGGCATGATTTCTGGATTGGGTACTGAAAATTGGAAATAAGGAAACGGTGAGAACTAATAGAATAGATCAATGTTAGAAAATTTAGAAATTAAAGGGGGAAATAAACAGGGAAAAAGTTTGTGTTACTCAAAGAAATGAGGTAGGCTGCTATATTAGCTTGACAAAATTGATATTATCTAACTGAATGTTCAATTTATTACTATAATAAGATTTTCTTATCTAAGAATTTAACTTTTTTTTATAAGTGGGTAGATTGCCTAGAATGAAAACTTAGAATTTTAAAGTACTTTTACTTCAAGACGTTAATAAAATAACTATCACGAACGTTATACTTAATTAATATTGAAAAGACTGATGTAAACAAAGTTTAAATAGTTAAAGTTTTACTTTTTACGAACTGACATTTGACAACAAAGCGATTTTGAAACAATACTGGGTACCTACTAAATTCACAAAAAAGAATTATTATTATTTAAATACGATTGTGTGCTATTATAATATAAAAGTAAACAAATACTCCCCGTATATATCCGTATAATTCCGTAGTTAGACCGTCAGCTGTTGTTGTTTATAGGTTACCGGTAATGTCGTATAACCGAATACTTTATGAACTATCAGGAAAACAATTTTCCTAGGTATTTACACATTTAAAATACGTTATCACATTTAATTACACCATAATACAACCTAATTTCTAATTAAAATTAATTTTTAAACACGGAACAAAAACTTCGTCCGTCTATCTGAGACAGGTGGTAGCAGATTTTCTGCAGGGGCGGTTCGTCTGCTACGAAGGACGGGACAGCCAAGTTGTGCGAAGAGCTATCGCGTGCGGTGTTCCACATGGGTCGGTTGTTCTGTAATATAGGCTACGACTGGGCCTTGCGCAGTTTGCTCTCCCCCGGGCAGGGCATCATTTGCTACGCTGACGACACTCTCGTCACAGCCCGGGGAGGAAACTACGAGGAATCGGCACGCTCTGCCGTCGAGGGCGCATCCCTCGTCGTGGGGACTCGAGTCACCGGGCCTCAGGGTGGCCCTCGAAAAGACGGAGGCCCTGGTATTTAATGCACACCGATGGCCACCGGCTGGCACATCTCATTATCGGTGGTCCAGCAATAGCGGTACGGGCAAGCATGAAATACCAGGGCCTGGTTTTGGACCGGAGGTCGAACTTCGGCGGACACTTTGTTCAGTTTGCGCCAAAGTTGATCGGCACGGCGTCCGCCCTCAGCGAACTGCCGGCTGTTGCCGAACCTGGGCGGACCGAACGTGGTTTGCCGACGGCTGTACCCGGGGGAGGTTTGCTCGATGGCGCTCTACGGGGCCCCGATATGAGCGGAGTCCCTTTTTGCCCAAAACAAGGGGTAGACCCTTGTTTTGGGCAAAAAGGGACTCCGCTCATACGAGGGCTGCAAAGAGTCAGGGTCGCTGAAGTCTATCGGCGTGGCGCAGACCTGCAGGCGGAGAGTGGCAGGCGCCCGCCGCCTGAAGTGGTCACGAGATGGCGTAGGGAGGCCCAAACCCTGAGAGAACGGAGGGTGAGGCTGGAGACGCCCAGTACAGGTCACTGGACCATGGAGCTATCCAGCCGATCCTGGAAGAGTGGGTACGGAGGCGACACGGGGCGTTGTCCTTCCGTCAGGTGCAGGTGTGGACAGGGCATGGCTGCTTTGGCAAATACCTGCACAAAGTGACTAGATGCGAGGCAACTCCCGTGTGTTACCAGTACAGCTGCAGCAAGGACACGGCGCTTCTCGAAATCTAACTTTTCACCCATAAAAATCAGCTGAAGGAATGGTTGTATTACTTGGTGACATAATATAAAAATATTCGAACTGACTTCCCCAATTACAGTGGTGACACCTTTTTTTTCGTTGGTACTTTGACTTTTGGGCCGAACTTTGTATGAACCGTGAATGATTGACCTTTGGCAGATTGTATTACGAGTACCTTGATGTGCTGGCGTCTGTACAATTATGTCCTTATCGCTGATAGCAATATCTATTGTATTATAATAGTTTCGTAGTTGTAGCAACTTTGTATAAGATTTCCGAAGAGCCCATGATTGCCGAAGGTCACCTTTACCATGGAGATCTGTATGTGCCTATCTTATGTTACAAAAGAAGATACTAGTTCTAGCTCTCACTTCAATTTCCTCTTCTTTAACGCTCTCTTCTTCTTCGTAATCATCGCCGTACCCCACTGGGAACATGGACTGACATTCCCTCTCGCCACTGATGACATCAGAACTGATGTACACGGGGCTCAATCCAGCCAGTTGGAGAAGAGCTAAGCTTCGTTTGCGGGACACCATGACGGCTAGACGGTCGAAACTGCAAAGAAGCAGAATGTAGATGACATAAAGCGATGCGGCGCGATCGCGCGTCCTTTGTATCTTTCAAGTGAACCGTCGCTATGTAAGTTACGTCGCGATAACGCGTGGCAAGCTCAAAGCAACTTCTATCATTTGTTTTCACCGCAGTCGACTCATCACGTGTCACTTGAGCGTGTAGCTCGCCGCCACGCGGTTGGGGTGCGTTTTTGCTATGCGCGGTGATCCGACCAATCTCTTAGGTTAGCATTATTCCTTGTATCACCACTCGGCCAGCCTATAACCAACACTTTTATAAACTAAATTGTCCTCAATTTATCGTTTGCCACAACTAACATTCCCAGCATTCACCTCTATACGTAAGTGTAGGCACCAGCACACATTGTCGTGCCAGCCATTCGGGCCTTTAAGGACATCGACTTGTCGGTCACAATCGCATATATTACTAATACTTATTACCATTCACTTTATTTCTCGCATTTACTTACTCTCCTTTCTACATCTGTGTCAATCTTTCCATCTCTTGTAAATAGACTGCCCAAATTTACAAACTCATTCACTTACTCCATACTGTTATCGTTTATTTTCACATCACACACCAATACATCCTCTGCTCTTGTATACACATGTACATTCATCGCTTTTCTCTTAACCGCATCATTCATTACAGAAACTATGTCTTGCAACTGTTCCACTGACGATGCAAGAAGAAGACGTGGAGGCGCAAGGAGTATGTAAGGATATGGCGGCGTGCTGTAGTATCGGCCTACTTCCATGGGGAAAAGGCATGAGCTTATGTAACCAAGATGGCGACGACAATACGGCAATAAATGAAAACACTGGTAATACTAGTCTATTCATATCATAATATCATAGGAGTATGTTTAAACTATCAAATAAATCCTTTTTTTTTTGAAGTGAAAACTTCTTTAGCGGCGTTGAGCACTTTAAAAAAATTGTTCTGTAATGGGTATAAAAATCTTAAACTCGCGTCAGGACACTCGCGTCAGGACACGTGACAAAGCGTAAGACGGATGGAGAGTAGACGATTTTGAACTTAACCTTCAACATTTTATGGTTTAAAATCATTTAAAGAAATTTGGAAAAAGCGTAAGACGGATGGAGAGTAGACGATTTTGAACTTAACCTTCAACATTTTATGGTTTAAAATCATTTAAAGAAATTTGGAAAAAGCGTAAGACGGATGGAGAGTAGACGATTTTGAACTTAACCTTCAACATTTTATGGTTTAAAATCATTTAAAGAAATTTTTAAATGTTTCCAATCAACTTTGAACCTAATGCTTTAGGGATAAACACGGAATAGAAAAAACCGTAGACAGAGTATTCTATAGACTGCTGGATATCTTCCTTTGCATTCGCACAAGAAAAAGAAGAACATATAAACGTCACAAGCAAAGAAAAGAGACAGAGTATAACTATTTCTGTCCCTTATCGCGTGTCGGCTGAGCACATCATTGTGCAAAACAAGTTTGACGTTTGTGGCGGTACCAGATTGACATCCAATTTGTTTATTAACAATTGCATCGAAATTATACACATTATATGATCTTTTCGAGCTTAATTCGACAACAGTACATTTGTGCAACTGTGCAAAATGGTAAGGTGCAGTGTAATAAACTGTAAAAGTGATAGTTTGATGAAGATTGCTGGACTGTCCTTTCACTCGTAAGTATTAGATCTTTTTAAGTATTCAATCGCTTTGTGTCCTATTATTTCTCATAAAATAGTCGCAGTAATGTACCAACTAATTCGTTTAATGGATAAATCTCGTATAATCGTGATTTTTGCAATAATTTTATTATCTTACCTCAAAATTCAGTGTTGCCACTTTTTGACGGGGAATTTACCCTTTAATATGGGTAATACCGAATAATGCAATGTCTATAAAAAAATACTCTTCCGACCTTGATTCATATGATATTAGTAATACGCACTACTTAAAATCTATGTTAGTAACACACGTATTATACGATTTTAATTCGTATAACTGCACTCACCTGACGCAAAAAATGAAAGATAATAAAAAATCTTATTAAATTTTCAGATTTCCGAATAAACCCGAAATAAGAAACTTGTGGATTGCTGCTACCGCATGAATCTTTAGGATGTGATCCTATGATCAACATAGATCATGATTATTTAACAGATCCTTCTAGGCTTACTCTTTATTCTAAAGAAATAATAACCTATATTGCTGGTTTTATTGCAAGAAAGTTGAGGAAAGTTATTAAATGTGAGGATTGTCTTTTGGCTTTGATCACAGATAAGTATCACGGAATCATTGTTAGAAGAGACAAAGGAGGCCTTATTTATCCTTCTACTGACTTAAATAAAGTCTGTGAATTGGCAGAAAAGATATTTCAAGCGCGTTCACATAAAGGAAATTCATTTTTTAATGAGAAAAATGTGATGTCAACACTTATATTATCGTGTGACAAGGAATGCACACGTACCAATATTAATATATTTATTAATGACCATTTCGACAGTCAGCCTTTTATAGGGAATCACAGAACTCTCCTCATTAAATCAATCGCAATGCATTACTTCGAAACCCGTATTCACCATAGTACCAAACAATGTTTTGAACCACAATCGAAAATAAGAATTATACATAATAAGTTAGTGCTTTTTCAAGGACAGTAATTTGTTTATAAATAAAATATTACAGTTGCATCATTGCTATGTTTTATCGTTTTCTGTGTATTGGAATGTTCATTTTAATTTGCAAGTGTATGAGTTTGGCGACACTGGTTCCCGTACTAAGGCAGTCTAAGGGCACTTCCACAAATGATAGTACTTTTATACTGATAAAGCAATTGGAGCAAAATTATTCCCTAACCATTCCAAAATATCAAACATGCTCAACGTTAATAATCAAGTTTTCACTTCTGCCGGCACTCCCGGAGTGCTAGTTTTTTTTTTTTTTTTTTTTTCGGATTGGAAATCATCAAATGACTCCTCCCGCTCTGGGCGGAGCGGAAGGGAGTGTCAGACTTTTACTGACTAAAAACCATCCATGTTCCTTCTTTTGCCCTTTATGTTCCAGGGCCGCGGTATCTCTTTCGAACAGTCCCGCAGCCCTCGCCACGGACCCCTTGGTGTGCGAGTCCTTTTTTAATTAAAAAAAAAAATGATGGGCAGTCTTACTATCTCCTCGGTCGTATGAGTTTGTCGTATTGTTTGATGGTGAACGCCAAATGTTCCGCCTTGTACGGGTCTTCACCCACGAAGATACCTATCTGCAATAACAAGTATTCTAAATTGTAGTTACTACTTGATGTAAAGATTGTTGAAATCAAAATATAAAAATGTTTTCAATGCACCAAAAAAAACATTTTTATTTACTAGATTTTCTTGTACTAAGTTTTGTCTAGGAAAGATGAAATGGGGGTTATTCATAGTTTGCCTAGTTGTAACCGTTTCATAAGACCTAGAAGAGATAAAAATGGAAATATTTGAAGTTCGGATAAATGCATTTAAAGACTGCCTCCTTGGACTAGTGGTCGCCAGCATTACAAAAAGTTGCGTCGGTGGTGCAACGAGTACGGGGGAGCCCGAATAGCGTCCTCAGGATGATTGGCGAGAGAACCGATACTGTTCTGCTCAGTAGGTTCACTGAACTCCATGTGTTGCGAGACCGGTGAGCCTGCTGTGCAGGAGTAGGCGGTGTCTAGTTTCTTCTTTTTCTTTCAATTACTAAGATTAGTTACAAGCAAAATTCTCGTTACTAACAACTTTACCCTGCCTATGGACTTTTTTGTTTGAAATAAATATATTTTTTTAATTTATTTTTTTATTACTGCTAAACATGATGTCCTGGGTTCGATACCCGGGACGGGCACAGGTTTTATTGAAATATTTCATCAGGAGTTTCTCAATACCAGCGCGGGCTCTGGATTTGTGCCCGGGTTATGCCCATACATGAGACTTAAACATAACCCGGGAATCGAACCCAGGACCTCATGCTCAGCAGTCGCGATTGGTGACTACTAGACCTACGAGACAGTCAAGCTAAAAACTAATAAGCTAAAAAAACGAATAAGTATATAGTATAAGTTAAAAGCTTATTTATTTTATTAGAAATGCATTAACCAACGGCTAACCAATACGTAAAGCAAAAACTCACGTTCAAGATCTCGGAAGCGTAATTGGAGAGAACTTCCTGTACTTCATATCGCCTTTCTATGGGGAACATGACGAGTACGTGCGGCGGCAGAAACTCAGTCTCGATTGTATCCGTATATTCTTTCACATGCTGCAAAAAAAATGCATGGTTTCCGGCAACATGTTTGTTAGAGATTTAAATTTATATCATAGCAACACCAACATTAAGTGCAAATGCAATGTAAGCTGTGGCAACACTGGCCCCCCCCTTCCATCGACGACACTGGTCGAATACAGACGTCTATTCACAATTGTCCGCCGTTTTATTCATCTTCCGTGGCACCAACGTACCAGCACCTCATTAGCTACCACCTATCTACAAGCTACACATTGTTGTAAAGTTATATATTTATTAGATAAATAAAAATAAAAAACAAAGTGCAAGATAACTTAAGGATCTTACTCAGCGGTGGTTCGTGTGTCAGTGTGTTCGAGGGATGAGTGCAAACAAACTAGAGCTGGTAAGACTCCGCTACGCATACTCGCACAATTCAGTTTCGCTACGGAACACCGCGAAAACCCCTCGCATAACTTTGGTAGAAACCATAACACCGTATCACGTCGCTGACATCCTCGCACCGTCTAACTACCTCGCACAACTCCGGTGGATTACCAGCCTTAGACGTTTACCTTAGGAAAGAAGTGAGCGAGCCCACAGGCCTTGCTGAGATCATTGGCTGGTGTGTAGAACCCGGGCACAAACAACCCCCCAGCCGGGATGAAGTCTTCGCCCTCAACCTCAACGTCAGAGTCAAAAACCTCCTCTTTTTCAGCTTCCGGCACCACATCTTCAGCTGGGAGGACTTCATCGCCCGCAACCTGTATTTTTCGTAATCAAAACTGGCCTTAACTGAAGAATTAACAGTCGGGACCCATTCTTTTATTTACGACGTAACGTATGTAAAATTTAAATGGGTCCCGACTGTGCCTAAGAATTTATGATTTGTATATGTGTGTATCGATTATAAACCTTTTTCAATGGTGTAGTTCTTCAGTATTACTTTTAACAACATTCTAAACTACTGGGTTTGTTTTTGTTCTTTTTAGTTTGATTTATTTCAGGGATTATAAGACAGTTAATTTTGTAATATTTTCATTTCAGTATGGCAGTTAATACTGGTATCGTAGGAATTATTAAGTAGTTTGCGGTGGTCTAAACTACTGATTAGTCTCTCTAGAGACCACAAGTGCACACTAAATAAAGCTACATTTATTTAACAAAAATGTTTGACCTTTAAGTCAACCACAGCTCGTTCCAAAGTAGCTCCTTGTAGCTTGTGTACAGTTACACCACAGCAAAATATCAATGGCAACATTTTTCGCTCTATTTTACCCTGTCCACGAAGTGCATCGAATTCTATCGTTGATGGTTCGATTTTGACTAATAGACAAAACCGTCAACGTCATCTGCCCTCACGTGTCTGCCCGTTCGGGTTGATCACTCTGAAACCAAGCCCATCCCCACTCCACCTCCACCAATAACTCCACAAGCGCGCCACCGCGCGGTTTGTTCGCCCGCTCATGAGGCTCACGCGAGTACCGCACCGCGCCCGCACAGCTCTAGCCACCGCGCCGTGGCGCGTGGCTAAAGTATAATGTAATCTGAATAATATTATAATAATCAATTTATATTACAAATATTTTACATTATTCCCCGCGTAATAAGCGCAGAATAACGAAACACTAAAGTACCTATACCTATTTAATTAAAATTAGCGACAATGGTTGTGTTAACAACTTTAAATCGTTTGAAGTATATCCTAAATTATTATTTAAAATGAAAAATGATGAAAGAAACTTAAAAAATATTTTTAAATACCTATTCAACGTAACCCCACTTGACGTAGTTCGTCGAGTTATTCTTTTTTCATTTTGACAATATGGCTTCTGATTGTCGCTGTGGTGAATTTTGATTATTGTCATGTCATGTCATGTGACACTCGCAAGGTTAAGACGATTGACGTAAGTTTCATCAAAATTGGCCTACACGTTTGGTCTCTACAACGCCACATAGGAAAAAACCTACTTAGATACTGATAAACACATTATCCTCCTTTGTGTCGCACAGTGAAGTAAAAAAAACAAACTATAAATGGTCTACAATATGCACACACATTTGACAGTACTCTACTACAGTATTAAAACTGAAACTAAAAAATTTTGACGTTTGTATGATTTTACTCAAATGCCTACTTAGCGCAGTCGTGACATACGCAATTTAATTTTTTTGTTTAGTTTTTTTTTTTTTTATTTGGTGTGCACTTGTGGTATATGAAAACATATTTTCTTTCTCTTCTTTCTATGCTCACTTCTGCGGGCGTGGGCGTGGCATCAGTAACAGTGGTGGTCACTCCCGAGACCTCCGTGCCGCCCGTTTCGGTCACTTCTCCTTCCATTTGTTCTCCTTCCACCGGTACCCCGTCCGCTTCCGCAGTTGGTGTTGGATCTGCTGGTAACTGGAACATTATAAATATTATTTTACTTTACTAATAGGTACTGTAGATTTCTTACTAAAAAATGTGCTGAAGTCCTGCGATCCTGGGGACCTAATATTATCATAGGCCTCTGTTGTTTGCTAGGACAAACGGGGTTAATAAGGCGAATATGCACCGATCCTAAGGATCTAATATAAACAAGAATATATAGTCTTACTCCAGCAGCGATCCTGGCCATCCTCTCCTCTTCTTGGCGCTTCTTCTCTATCCTCGCTTCTTCCTCTGCAGCCTCCCGTACTAAGCGTGCTTGCTCGGATGCTAATCGTTCTGCTTCTTCTTTTTCGTTGGCCTGTTTAAAAAGTATACTTAAGTTTGTAGAAAAGGACAAGAACAATATTGGAAAAGCGAGCTCTAAAAGGGTTCTCAGTTATTAATGCATTTTATTATATTTATGACGGAAAACAATATTGTAGTATGTTTAAGTATGAACACACTTATAATTGTAAAAGCAGAACGCAGCGGATGAAAGAAAGGGAAGTATTTGTGCGAGTGAGAGGAAAAAGAAATGGCGATAACAAGATTCACGACGGACGGTGTAACACTGATTTTCTTGTGTGCTAGCAATAAACAGTTTTACAAGAGATAAAGATATTCGTTTATTTTACCATACAATCCTACATTTATGTTATAGCCAGTGTTGCCAGTGTGATTTCCCAAAAAAGGACGGTTGTCTTTCTGAAAAGGTACGGTTTTTAACTTCAAGGTACGGTTGGGTCGGGATACTTCTGCAAGAACTAGATTAGTTTTTTTCTTTTTCGAGTTGGCTGTCTGCGACCATATTTTGGAAAAAAAGTGATAGGGAATCGAATATTCAAAGGGATATGGTAAAGCAGAACATTATTACCGATTGCCAATATTGAACAAATTCATTTGTAAATCAATTATAGAATGAAGTAAAGTCGTTAAATTCCTTAATGATGCAATGAACAAAAAAAATTTTTGATAAAAATTTATCATAGGAATAATGTAATAGTTCAGATATGAAGCGATATTATTCTCTATATTTAAAGGAACAAAAAGTATTGTTTTATTTTATTGTTTTTAAACAAGTGTGCCAAATTCTGTTGTTTACATACCTGTCAGAAACTTGAAACGAAATTACAATAATTTTGTTTAATTGAATTATAATACCGGTAAAAAAATTTAGATGTAATTTGACATTTTTAGGTCTAAAAAGACTATAAATCGCAACTCGAAGAAAAAAAACATCTAGTTCTTGCAGAAGTATTCCGACCCGTACGGTTTTGCTAGAATTTAGAAAAATGCTATAGTCTACTCATATTCTACAGCGAAAACCAGTTGTTTGTCAAAAAAAATATGAAAATAATGTTTTAGGAACTAAGAAAATTCCATTTAAGTAATTTAATTTTAATAAATCACTAGTATAGAAAAGGTACGAAAAAGGTACGGTCTACACTGAGGTACTACGGTTGTGGTACGATTGTGTGATGAATAGTACGGAAAACCGTACTTTTTGGTACGGTCTGGCAACGCTGGTTATAGCTGAACGTATCTTTTGTATACTTTATTTTAAGTCAGGGGTGTGCAAGCGCATCGCTTGCACGTTGGTCTCGGCGCGGCGGCGCCCATAATAGATGAATTTTACCAATCTAAAAGTAATCTTGTCATATTGGTTAGATTCTAAAGTAATATGCACTAATAGTATTTAATAATATTATGCTATTGTGATAAATTAGACAATCAACATTTTTAAGAGAAAATTATAAGTCAGTTTGTTGCACCAATGTGTTTTTGAGCTTGCATTCTGTACAAATCAAGTTTAAAGTATAAAACTTGGCAATGTTTTTTTAAAGTAACGTTTAACCTCTCGCGGACCGATCGGAGTTTATGTATGTATTAGGTATGATATATATTTATGTTTCCTAAGAAAGCGTTGCCGTCGACTCTGTCTCTAGAGTCTGACGTCTTGGGTCTCCCAGGTGGTGAAGGCGTCACCCTTAAACGGAGCTAAATGCTCCGTTTAAGGGTGACGCCTTCACCACCGTAACGCAAAAAAACTGGTAATTAAAGTTATTCCTAAAACCTAATCTTCGCCGTCATATTGCTCATGAAACCTTTACATTCAAAAAATATATTAACCTTCTTTTGTTCTCTTTGGTTTTGGCTATAGTTGCCTAATAAAAGCGATGTTGGTACACATTTTGTGAAATGATCTGTAGAAATTGTATTGAAAAACACGACGGCAGCGTTCAAGCGTTGACACGCACCAAAATATTCATAAAAGGTGTAAACAGACCCTTCACGAAGCCAACCAAGCATTCTGTACATCAAACTAAATAATTCTACGCAAAAATTATTGCTGGGAAACGACTTTTTATTTTGGGGTGAAGAATCATGGTTTACGGTGGGATAATGGTCCGCACACAAAACATTGTGTTGATGGATGCATTGAATACCTAGTACAGGGTTGTGGAGGTATTTAAAGTTTTAACAATAAAAACTTGTACTCATAAAAAAAAAATTGGAACTTTGACCCCTAATATCTCCGTAACTAGATGGTTGTCAGGTATGGTCTACCACAAAACAACGATCGCAGTGACGGGGAGAACAAGTGACTTTCGCCTTCGTTAGTGGTATTTTTACACCCATTATACAACAATAATTTGGTGACAAGGCGTACAAGATACGCTGATTCGTCTATTGTCTCAACTTGTCCTCACCAATTTCTGCAGCTTAGCATTGTGCCGGTCCCGGCGTATCTGCCTCGCGGTCTTGCTGATGCTGGCGTAACGCTCATAAGCAGGTATTGGAGGCAACTGTTTCTCAGGAGGAACATCCTCCTTGGGTATCGGGATCTCCTCATATAAGGTGTAGCGCATTAGTTCTGTTCGGAAGAAGATGAAGAAAGTCAAGCATTGTAGACTTAGATTGGCAAAATCTTAAGTAGTTTAGTGTACGTATGAGTGAGATTATATCTATTAAATTACATGAGGTATTTAATTACAAGAGGTGTTTTATCAACCCGTCCACGAGCCTTAGGCGGAGATCGATAAATCGTCAATAAGCACTTTTTCCTAAAATTATGAAGATCGCATCAAAACCCGTTGCATATTTTAGGAGAACAACACGTCAAGCGACTTCAATTTATAATATCTTCAGATGAATGGAGTTAGTCAGGAATAATATGAAAAATGGTAGAATAACGACTGACAGGGGAGAATGGAAAAAAAGGTTTGCGGTGACCCCAAGTAACATGGGAACAAGGGCCGATGTAGAATACTCACTAACGAAATCTCGGGTATCGGTGTCTATCGTCATCTTGAACAGTACGATCAGCGCCTCGCCGTCGAACAAGGCGTGCAGGCACGCCTCGTTCGGATCCACGTCACTCATGTACAAGGCCTCCTTTGCCGACGCCTCGTCCATTTGTATGGTCTCCTTAGCATGTACCATTATATCTGGGAGAAGGAAGTAGAAGATCTGGAACTAGGACTTACTTGGGTTGACGTCCCAGGGCGCCTGCTTGTCTCTTATAGAGGAAACCTGTGCCTTAGATGTGGGAACGAAATAGAGTAAGTATTTTTTATTTTGTGTGCATTTGTGGCGTATGCCAAATAAA
Organism: Eurois occulta; assembly: GCA_950022335.1. Lineage (NCBI taxonomy): Eukaryota > Metazoa > Arthropoda > Insecta > Lepidoptera > Noctuidae > Eurois > Eurois occulta. The sequence continues at coordinate 2,500,058 of OX465498.1, forward strand.
AGTTCGTATTGTGACACCTTCTAAATCATTATTGGAGGGTAGTTTTAAAATAATATCAAACTTTTGTTGGTATTCGTGCCAGGTTTCAAGTTTATTGAGGAATAAGATTTTTCATATTAGATAGTGCCAGACTTTTTTAAACTTGTTGATGGTAATACGAAAACTACGTCATTTTACCAAAATGTTATTTTTTTTCCGATACAACGAAATGATCGTTACAAGAAACAGAGCCGAACAGCATAAAAAACAAATTTGGTCAACTTGACTTATTTTTATGGACCACTCACACTTGACCATAAATATAAAAATGTCAAAATTGTTTTCATGCAAAAAGAGCTAAACTTTCCTAAGAAAGTTTCTGTGTATCTCATAAAGATTCGGATTTTCCCATACTGTCTCAATCTCAATTAAAACTGTTAAGTGCCACTCTGTATTCCAGACTGGCAAAGTGTTGACAACATGTACAGACTCAGCACATTAAGCTACTACAATCTGTCAAACTTTAATAAAATTTTCAACTTTATCACTAAACCATTAAGTTCAAGGTTGATTGAGAAAATTTGACAGTTTCAGGTAGCTTGATGTGCTGGCGTCTGTACATATTTGGTCTGGCGTTTTTATAAACGTAAATCCTATAGTATAAAATTATTTATTTCAACTTGTATGGATGATTGTTTAATTTACATATTCATTGAAAAAAATAAATGTAGTTCGGATGAAATTTCCCTAGATCGCAACCCCGAACAGCACTCAGCAGCCAGACTTGTATAATACAGGAACATAAAGAACACAACTAAATTAATTTCATCTTACTAGTATTTTTAACCGATTTCTAAAAAGGAGGAGGTTCTCAATTCGGCTGTATTTTTTTTATATTTGTTACCTCATAACTCCGTGATTACATTAAAAAGAATCATGTGAATCGGACCACGATTTATGTGCTTCTTTTTTCATTTGCTAGAGGAAACTCGCGCGGTAGTTTATTCACTTGCTTGGGTAGTTTATGAGATATTTTTCTTCTATGTCCATGTGGATGATCTGCTAATAACTTTTAGTAACAATGGAAAATGACATACTCGACAAGAAATTTGTGTGAGAAATCACAACTTAAAAGCTGAAATAACAAACGAATGCAAACTGCTTTTTTTATTTCAGCCTTTTAAAAAAGTAACCGACTTTAAAAAAAAAAACCGGACAAGTGCGAGTCAGACTCGCGCACCGAGGGTTCCGTACAAACCTGTAGGTATATAAGTAAAAGTTATGGTATTTTTATTGCTAAATGAAATCCATAACATAACAATGTGGAAAGCTGACGGTACCTTGTCAATACATATATGAAAACATTATGTATGTTCGGTAAAATATACTATGTGATGTAACTAAAAATTTAAGATTTTCGGAATTTTTCCTATATGTGTACTTTATAACGTTGCTTCATGCCAAATTTCAAGATTCCAGGTCGTCTGGAAGTATCCTTTAGGTTTTGATTCCCTTGCGAGTAGTTGCGAGTTTCAAAATATGCGGCTTTAATTGCTGTATCTTTTGATTGCGTTGACGTAGAAGTTTGATTTTGTTACAGCTTAAAGATATTATAGACTTGAGTATTTGTTAAGAATCTAAATATATAAAACTCAAAGGTGACTGACTGACTGACTGACATAGTGATCTATCAGCGCACAGCCCAAACCACTGGACGGATCGGGCTGAAATTTGGCATGCAGGTAGATGTTACAACGTAGGCATCCGCTAAGAAAGGATTTTGATCAATTCTACCCCCAACGGGATAAAATAGGGGATGAAAGTTTGTATGAAACTTTGTCAATTTTAAGCCGATCGGGCTGAAATTTGGCATGCAGGTAGATGTTATAACGTAGGCATCCGTTAAGAAAGGATTTTGATCAATTCTACCCCCAAGGGGATAAAATATGGGATGAAAGTTTGTATGAAACTTTGTCAATTTCAAACCGATCGAGCTGAAATTTGGCATGCAGGTAGACGTTATGACGTAGGCATCCGCTAAGAAAGGATTTTGATCAATTCTACCCCCAAGGGGATAAAATAGGGGATGAAAGTTTGTATGAAACTTTGTCAATTTTAAACCGATCGGGCTGAGACTTTGCATGCATAAAGCTACTATGACGTAGGCATCCGCTAAGAAAGGATTTTGATCAATTCTACCCCCAACGGGATAAAATAGGGGATGAAAGTTTTAATAAATCTTCTTATTGAACTGAAATTAAAGATTGGAGCTGCTATGATGAAGACGTCCGCTTAAATAGGATTTTTATAAATTCTACCCCCATGGGGATAAAATAAGGGATGATGGAGGATGTAAATGAATTAGTTTGAACCTATCAGTACCTAATGGAACAAATAAATTAAGACGAACAAAATAATTTTTAGTTCTAAATGTTGACAATAGATGGCGTTAAAGCATTTAAAAACGCGCTATCGTTGTGTTTTCACTGAGTACATATATACCCGATGATGAGTGGCCGCCGTACCTAATAGTACATACTATACCTAAATATTTCTAGCGGATAATATTTGACGATTTTGGTTGTTCTTTTCTTGGCATATTTTGGATTGAATTTGCTTTGTTTCGGTTTAGTAGTTTTGGTTATAGACTCTGCTTTGTATTTGGCATTTGTTTTGTTTTCGTTTGGTTTAAGTATAGGTTTTGTCGGTTAGACTTTTTTAAAATGGCTAAAGAAAATTTGAACATTAATGGAGAAGTTGAAGAATGTACTGTCGTCCCTATTGTTGGTGACGGTGCATGTTTGTTTCGTGCTCTCTCTTATTTAATGTACGGGACACAAGATAGAGCGATGGAAGTGCGTTCAGAAATTGTCAGATATGTGGTTAATGACTGGAGCAAGTTTTCAATTATGACCCACGACAGGAATGGTGATAACTACGTAACACCTGACGAATATTTTGCTGATATGATGAAAAATGCTACATATGGCGGATTTTGTGAGTTAATAGCAGCAGGATTAATATTCCCATTTAAGTTTGAAGTTTATAGAAACGGTCTCATATATACGGAATCTGGATCTAACGACTATCCGGTAAGGCGATTACGATTCAGCCAAGATTTGTCCAGTGGGCATTTTGATGCCTATCTTCCCATATCAGCACAGAAAATTACTTGGCGTCGTATGGAGGTAGCTGTAGAAGAACATGATTTTGGAATTGATACACCTTCGCAACTTAAAGTTGATAAGGGTTGTCAGGAGGTACCTGTTTTAGAGCGTGAACATTCACCTATGGTATCTTCAATAAATTATGATGAAATTTTAATAAGAAGTTTATTGTCCCAATCTGAGTCTGTGACATTAATAGAAAAAATGATAAACAAACGTAGGGCAAGGTTTACTAATTACACACGAAAAAAACAGATAAAAAAGGCACAAAAAAAAAATGGACAGACTCTACCTGAATCCCACCGTAAAGCTGTGTCTGAATATAAGAAAAATAACCCTGAAAAACAGAGGCAAGCTATCGCCACCTACCAGGCTGCACACCCTGAAAAACATAGGCAATCTGTCGCCACCTACCAGGCTGCACACCCTGAAAAACATAGGCAATCTGTCGCCACTTACCAGGCTGCACACCCTGAAAAACATAGGCAATCTGTCGCCACCTACCAGGCTGCACACCCTGAAAAACATAGGCAATCTGCTGCACTATATCAGGCCAGGAATACCGATGTGCATAGAGTGATTCAGTCACGGTATAGAGAAAATACAATTCAACGTGTATGGAGAAGCAAGTTGCTTTCGGGTTTGGCGTATGACTCAGATATTGCTTATGGAACTGATAGCAGTGTAGTCTTAGGTTCTATGAAGTACAAGTGTCAGTGGTGTAACGCCTTGAAGTGGAAAGATGAGACACCTGGCATGTGTTGTAGCGCCGGTAAAGTACAACTTGAGCCGTTTAAACAACTGCCTGAACCACTTTACAGTCTGGTTAATGATTTACACCCAAATCATGTACACTTCATGGATAATATCCGAAAATATAATGCCTGTTTTCAAATGACTTCCTTTGGTGGAAAACAAATAAAAGAAGGCGGTTTTTCACCAACTTTTAAAGTTCAAGGACAAGTCTATCATTTAATTGGAAGTTTATTACCGGAACCCGGGCAGGATGCACAGTTTCTGCAAATTTATTTCGTCGGTGAAGATGATAGAGAAGCTAATATTCGATGTTCTAAATTTCCTGAGTTGAGACCAAATTTAATCAAACAATTGCAGCTTATGTTACATGAGGTGAACCCATACATAAAAGATCTAAAAACAGCCATTGATAAAATATCGCCTTCAGAGTCATTCAAGGTCGTAATACATGCAGATAAAAAACCACAAAGAGAACACAGAGGCAGATTTAATGCACCAACGGCAAATGAAGTGGCTGTTGTATTGGTAGATCAGCATTTTGACCGAAGAGACATCATCCTCGAAAGCCGAAATAACTCACTTCAGCGTATCAGTGAGATACATCGAGCTTATGACGCGCTACAGTACCCGTTGATGTTTTGCTGGGGGGATGATGGCTATACAATCAACATACCACAATGCGATCCCACAACTAAGTTGCCCTTGAAAAAAACAGTCTCTGCTGTGAGTTTTTATTCATACAGAATAATGATCAGAGAAGGAGAAGATAACTTTTTGGTTAAATATCGCGCTCTTTTTAGTCAATATTTGGTAGATGAATACGCAAAAATAGAAACTGAAAGACTAAACTACATAAAAAACAATCAAGCCAAATTGCGCGCAGATAATTATATTTATTTAAAAGATGCAATTGGACGGCAAGATACTGAAGCAAATCAGCTGGGACAAATGGTAGTACTTCCATCATCTTTTACTGGTGGACCAAGATACATGCACGAAAAAACGCAAGACGCCATGACCTATGTTAGACATTACGGTCGTCCCGACCTTTTTATTACTTTTACATGTAACCCACGCTGGAGTGTCATAAATGAGCACTTACTTTCAGGACAAAAATCTCATGATCGATACGATATTATTTCGCGTGTCTTTCGATTAAAGGTAAAAAAGGTCATGGATTTGTTGATAAAAGGGAAAATATTCGGTGAAGTGAGATGCTATATGTATTCGACGGAATGGCAAAAGCGAGGTCTTCCGCATATTCATATACTTTTATGGCTTCAACATCGCATCACTCCGGATCAAATTGACAATATTATTTGTGCTGAAATACCTAACCCCGATCGTGATCCTGAGCTTTACGAAATTGTTAAAAGTAATATGATACATGGCCCCTTAAAGGAAGTTGGAAGTTTAAACCGAAATTCTCCATGCATGAAAGATAATTCGTGCAGCAAACGTTATCCTAAGGGCCTTATTAAGGAAACTCAAACCGGTGATGATGGTTATCCGCAGTACAGGAGACGTTCTCTGGATGACGGTGGATTCTCTGTCAATATTAAGGGTGTTACAATAGATAATCGTTGGGTGGTTCCTTATAATCCAGTGCTATTAAGAACATGTAACGCTCACGTGAACGTAGAGTATTGCCATTCAGTGAAGTCAATCAAATACGTTTGCAAATATGTTAATCAAGGGTCAGATCAGGCTACGTTTACTTTAGAGAACGGGAAGGATGGGAAGGATGAAGTTACAACCTACGCAAGTGGTCGATATATAAGTTCAGCTGAAGCAGTTTGGCGAATCCTGGAATTCCCAATACATGAGCGTTTTCCTCCTGTAGTGCACCTTGCTGTACATTTAGAAAATGGACAGAGAATTTATTTTAATGAGCAGAACTTGTGCGACAAATTGAGTACTCCTCCTACAACTACACTCCTCTCCTTTTTCGATCTGTGTAACGTGGATGACTTTGCAAAAACATTGCTATACTCGGAAGTCCCTGCGTATTACGTTTGGAACAAGCGTACGTTTCAGAGAAGGAAGAGAGGAGTGAATGTTGAAGGATGGTCAGGGGTCAAAAAAGAACACGTTCTAGGTAGGGTTTATACTGTTCATCCAAACAATACAGAATGCTACCACCTTCGAATGCTTCTACATGAGATCAGAGGCCCAATTTCATTTGAAGCGTTGAAAACTGTAGATTGTCACTTATATCCCACTTTCCAATCCGCGTGCAAGGCTCTAGGTCTACTCGAAGATGATCGGCATTTGGATTCAGCTCTTGAAGAGGCAGCACTTTGTCAAACACCGCAAATGATTCGAGAGCTTTTTGCTATCATTTTGTTGTTCTGCCAGGTTTCCGACCCCTTATGTCTTTGGGAAAAATACAAAGAATACCTTTCTGAAGACTTTAAAAAACAACTGGAAAGGCTAGGTGACGTGGATGTAGAGCACTCATCGGACCTGATATTTAACAAATGCCTGTCGGTATTAGAGGATGCCATATTATCATTAGGCGGCCGTCCTCTTAAAGAGTATGGATTACCTCAGCCAATAACATCAATACATTTTGAAAATAGAGAGTACGTGAAGGAGACCAGTTACGATACAGTGGCCTTAGAAGACGCAGTGAGAAAAAATGAAGCATCTTTGAATGACGAGCAACAGGAAGTTTACAATAAAATTATCACAAGTGTAGATGCAAATGACGGTCGAATATTCTTCTTAGACGCTCCAGGTGGAACTGGTAAAACCTTCCTTATTAATTTACTTTTGGCGAAAGTAAGAAGTACTCACGGCATTGCCCTGGCTGTGGCGTCGTCCGGCATAGCTGCTACATTACTCGAAGGTGGTCGAACTGCTCATGCTACTTTTAAGTTACCACCCAATTTAATCACTGCCGAGACTCCCATTTGCAACATCTCCAAACAAAGTAATTTTGCTGAAGTTTTAAAGAGTACAAAAATAATCGTGTGGGACGAAATAACGATGGCTCATAAAGGTGGTATTGAAGCCTTAAACAGATCACTAAGGGATATAAGGGGTAATAGAAAATTAATGGGTGGCTTAACAGTTTTGCTGGCCGGAGACTTTCGGCAGACTCTACCAGTGGTGCCAAAAGGAACCAGAGCTGACGAAGTAAGGTCGTGCATTAAGAAATCAAATTTGTGGCCCCAGGTTAATATTCTTAAGCTCTCTAAAAATATGAGAGCACATTTGGGCGGGGATGAGTCTGCTGGTAGATTTTCAGATCTCCTTCTTAAAATCGGTAATGGTGATTTTCCATCGTTTGATGGAATGATAACCATCCCGGAAGAATTGTGCACAGTTGTTACTACGGTTCAAGAATTGCTGTCTAAAGTTTATCCAGACATTATTCATTTACATGACAAGCCTATTGAATGGTTATGTGAGCGTGCCATACTTACTCCAAAGAACGATCAAGCAGCAGCTATCAACGATATCCTGCTCATGTCGTTTGAGGGCGAAGAAAAGGTCTATACTTCGATTGATACAGTGGTTAATACAGATGACGCTACTAATTACCCTGTAGAATTTTTAAATTCATTGAAACCGCCAGGTTTGCCTTATCATAAGCTTATTCTGCGTGTGGGCACTCCAATTATGTTGTTGCGAAATTTAAAACCACCAAAACTTTGTAACGGTACGAGACTGCAAGTGAAAGCGTTACATCGCAATATAGTGGAAGCCACTATATTTACTGGGTGTGCGAAAGGGGAAACTGTATTTATACCACGAATCCCATTAATACCTAATGATATCCCGTTCGAATTTAAACGATTACAGTTTCCCCTAAAAGTCTGCTTTGCCATGACAATAAACAAGTCTCAGGGGCAAACTCTCAAATTTGCGGGTATTGACTTGAGAGAACATTGCTTCTCTCATGGACAGTTTTATGTTGCTTGCTCACGAGTAAGTTCACCTAATAGCTTGATAGTTTTAGCGCCTAATGACAGATTAGTTAAGAATATTGTGTACAAAGAAGTTTTGTAGGCCCTAATTTTTTACACACGCTAAACAAAAGTAAAGCCGCAAAAACTAAACCTAATTAATAATAATAATTCTTAACGCGAGCGAAGCCGCGGGCAAAAGCTAGTTTCAATATAATACCACTACGCGTTCATGAGTAAAGGGGTAATAAGTTTAAAATTATTAAAAATATTTTTATTATATGATGTAACTAAAAATTTATGCTTTTCGCAATTTTTCCTTTATTTGTGTTATAAGACGTTGCTTCGTACCAAATTTCAAGATTCTGAGTTCACGGGAAGTACCCTGTAGGTTTTGATTCCCTTGCGAGTAGTGGCGAGTTTCAAAATATGCGGTTTTAATTCCTGTTTCTTTTGATTGCGTTGACATAGAAGTTTGATTTTGTTACAGCTTAAAGGTATTATAAATTTGAGTATTTGATATGAATTTCAATATAATACCACTACGCGTTCATGAGGAAAGGGGTAGTAAGTTTAAAATTATTAAAAATATTTTTATTATATGATATAACTAAAAATGTATACTTTTCGCAATTTTTCCTATATCTCTGCTATAAGACGTTGCTTCATACCAAATTTCAAGATTCTGAGTTCACGGGAAGTACCCTGTAGGTTTTGATTCCCTTGCGAGTGTCGAAAATTTGCGGCATAAACGGGAGTATCTTTTGATCGCGTTGACTTAGAAGTTTGATTTTTTCACAGCTCCAAGAGACCATAGACTTGAGTATTTGATATGAATTTCAGCTTGATACCTCCACGCGTTCCTGAGAAAAAAGGTCTTGACAGACAGACAGACAGACGGACAACAAAGTGATCCTATAAGGGTTCCGTTTTTACCTTTTGAGGTACGGAACCCTAAAAACACTGATAAGTGAAAATAACTACTTCCGGAAGTCGGTGATGAAACAAACAAAAGTCACCGACTTCCGGAAGTAAATGTATTTTCCAGTTTTAGTGTCTTTTTTTAAGCGAAACTTTGGATGGATGGATGTTTCTTACTCAATCACGCTAGAACGGCTGAACGGATCTGGATGAAATTTGGCACAGAGATAGCTTTTAGTCTAGAATAGCATATGGGCTTTTTGATTCTCACGGAGGAAAATTCTTCAAAAATGTGGCTTTCTAGAATGTAAAACGATTTTTCAACGAAAATTGGTTTGAATAAGACTTGATATAATTTAGTTTTTGAGGTATGGGACTTTTTCGTGAAACTGCAGCAGCTTTCTTTTGTTTTTGAGTGTAAATTTACATAATTATGAATGAGCGTTAAAAATATCGTTACTATATTGTTTGGAGCTGCGGTACCCTTTCCGTCTGAGTTCAACTCGCACTTGGCCGGTTTTTTGTCTAATAGCACTTGGCTAGTTTGACTCACTTAGACTGTCCCACTTCTCGTACAAATCGTAGTGCGCCTTGTGGCAGTGCGGCCAGAACATGATGTAGTTTAGGCGCCTGATCTTCTGTGCAAGGCGCTCGTTCACTCTCCTCTTGCGAGCGGCGAGGGTCAGTATTCGAAGTCTCTCCGCTGCTTCCTTGTATTCCTCTTCAATTTTGACATTTTCTTCCGCTTTTTGCTGAAAATGTCGGGAAAGTTGTCTTTAAAATAGTTCCCAAGTTACAAAAACGTGTCACGTAACGGCCCATAGACCGTTTCTGAAGAGACCTTTTGGTGGTAGAGATTTAAAATCGGCCAAATCACGTTAACAATAGGTACTGAGTTTGGCCCCAGTTAATCGCCAATCGGCGATATTATTATAACGTTTCTACATCGGTTTTAAACGTAACATATTTGACCTATTTGCTTGTAATAACGGTGAAGCATATGGTTATGTTTATGGTTTGCTTGTAATAATGGTGATTTATTTATAGTCACACATTAAAGATTTCATTGAATTTTTTGAACTAAATTGGAGATCGTGGTTCCATTACATCATATCACTTATCGTTCCATTCCAGTCGTGTCATCTGTGATTTTACGAATTCGATAAGAAAATACGACACATAGACATCAGAGGGAATGGAGGGAGGTCTTTGCCCAGCAGTGGGACAGTATGGGCTAGCAACAACAACAACAACTTAGTTCGTACTATAAAACATAAATGATTATGATAAATTATGATTATTTTGTAAACTGTAAAAGTAACGTCATAAACTGTACCTATTCAATGTTTCGAAGGTAAACATGCTATATTAGGATGCCGTTTAAAAATGTATAGGTTCAAGAGCAGCAAGACCACCTGAACTAGTACATTCGGACTTATGCGGCCCTATGGAGAATTTGTCATATGGAGAATTTGTCATATGGAGAATTTGTCATATGGAGAATTTGTCAAATGGAGAATTTGTCAAAAGGAGAATTTGTCATATGGAAAATTTGTCATATGGAAAAAGAGAATGCTCATGGAAGTATGGAATCCCGTACCATGCTGCATCAAAATCAAACCTTGTTTTTTATAAAATCGAAACTAACCTAAAAAGTAGGTCTATTTTTTCGACGCTACCAACGACGTATTTTAACACACATACATTACATTATTGCTCTAAAAACAGCGTAATACACTACTATTAGTAAGAATTACGAGTTAAGAATCCGGCGGAGGCCGCTCGCAACTGCAATTCGAAGCGAAGGCAAAAATCCGTCGAAATATTGCTATCTCTGTTTCACACTTCCTAGCGCGTTTCGAAGCAGCGCGTGAGCATGTGTGAATATTGTTTACCTCGCTACTATCCTATAGCTATAGGTTACCATTCATTCGTATCGACAAACGCATTTCTTTTTAGTAACTATCATTGTGTTATCATGTTCATTATTTGCTTTATTTTTTTTAGTTACTTTGGGCAATCGTTAGTTTATGTGCAGAATAGTAATGCGTTTTTAGGAAATTTGTCTACAATGTTTTTATCTCAAGTGTTAGAATATCTCAAAACTAGGCAGATTTCTAGGCAAACGAGGATCTGTTAATTTAGGCAATCTGCATTTAAAATAACATTCTTCTAATTTGAATTCAATAGAATTCCAGAATTCATCTCCACACGATAAAAAATACAGTATTTACGTTTGGTTATATGAAGCTGTCCCTGTATTTGATAAAAATAATTATGACTTTTTTATTTTATTTAGGTATATTAGTCGGATCCTTAGTGCAAAAGGTATTTTTTTTACATCTATTGATTCAGCTGGCGTAAAGTTTTCTGCGCTTGCAGGGCACTTTATTTCGACGATAGCGTCATCAATTATCAAACCATCTGGGCTTGCTCCGAGAAAATGTAGTTTTTCGTCGATAAACAACCCAGATGGTTCAATATGAAGCCATGGGCGTACCCAGGTTGCCGTGTAGACGGCGCGTTCATGTTCCACGCGCGCCTCAAAGAGATGTCAGCAAACAGGAGGGGCCTGCAAGGGCCGATGCCTGCCAGGGCTGCGGAACTATTCGAGAGAGATACCGCGGCCCTGGAATACAAAAGGCAAAAGAAGGAACATGGATGGTTTTTACTGTTTTAGTCAGTAAAAGTCTGACACTCCCGCTCCGCCCAGAGCGGGATGAGTCATTGATGATTTCCCATCCCAAAAAAAAGGGCGTACCCAGGTTCGGGGTCAGGGCCCGCCAATTTTTCAAGCCGGGTCCCGCGGGTCTGGACGGCAGGCGGTTTGCTTGCAGCGCTGCACTGCTAGTGAGTAACAAATTGTATTGCAATAAAAAACTTTTTTTTAAAACTAGCTTTTATTTAAATGCGCTAAAAAGAATAAAATAAATGTTTCCTTTAAAACTTTTACTATCAACATAAAACGTCATTACACAATTTATATAATATAAAATCTTATCGCGAGATTTACCTGTGTAGATAAACGAGTAAATTAAATATTAACTGTTGAGGAGTTCCCTCGTGAGAAGACAATCCTGGCTGCAGGATGAGCTCATGATAGAAATCATCTTTATCTATCAAAAGTGAACGCTTATACAAAGTTTCGTGTCTGCGCTACTAACCGTTGAGGAGTTCCCTCGTGAGAAGACAATCCTGGCTGCAGGATGAGCTCATGATAGAAATCATCTTTATCTATTAAAAGTGAACGCGTATACAAAGTTTCGTGTCCGCGCTATTATACGTTGAGGAGTTCTCTCGTTAGGAGACGATCCTGGCTGCAGGATGAAGTAAAATCTGTCATAAAAATGTATTGTCACCAGAACCAAAGGTGTGTGCAAAATTTCTGCTCAATCAGTTGAAGAAATCTGCTTCAAAATTGAGTTGCAAGTGCGATGGGTTCATTTTGAATCCCATATTTTGTGGCATCATTGCCTTTTTTACTGTATAATAATTGTTTTCGCGGGCGAGAGCTGAGTGTGTGAGTAGGCACCTAGCCCTAGTCGTGCGTGCCCACGCACACTTTTATATTTGTCACTACACCACGTCAACACATCCAAAGATCTGTCCCGCGGCCCGCTCAAACACAATGTTTGATGCGATAGCACGACTAGCCGCTGCACATTTGTGAGTAATTTGAATGTTTGCCGTAATACCAAAAATGATGAATGAAAAATCAATGCTTTTCAATTTATTTTTTTATATTTTGTAACCTAACAATATGAGACATGTTTCGAAATAAACAATATTAAAAATATAACCGTTTTTATTATAGAACAGATGAGATGAAAACATCTTATTTATACTGTAAAAATGTGAGAAATTCAATTGGCTTACAATTCTTTCCAAGTAAGTATTTTGCAAAAAAAATCAAATGGGAACCTAGGTAATTACTGTCTTGTTCCGAATAACATCATAATCAGGTGGAAATATGCTCAAACTGAAAATGATTTTGGTATTACGTTTGTATGGACAATTCATTGTGCGCCGGCCCCTTAAAGTAACATCCACAGTATGCTTGACTGAAACTCGATTTTATTTTAGACCTTTACATTGCCAATAGTCAGTCAGTACAGTACAAATGTCAGATGCCACAGATAAGATAACTATAAACCATAGAGTATAGTAAGTGCTATAAACTAGTCGGGATTTAGGGATGTAATCGATAAATCAAAATCTTTAGGCTGAGAAAATCTATTTTGTTGCAAATAGCAATAAACCAAACTAAATCGATTTGGTGTACTGATCTTACTTAATTGTAATTAATTTTAGAGTCCGCTCGACAGACAAGGGTTTGTCCAATTGAAACGGAACGTCATTTATATTCAGTTGAAACGGAACGTCATATAAAGGGAGTAAAACAATATTCGTACTTTTAAACTCGAAAAGTATATTTCCAGTTCAAAAATCAAATCCCCGACGCGTAATGCCGTAAAAAAATATGAAACTAATTACTATAATATTTTGGTTTTGAGGCGCGAGACTTTTTGGTACCAACTTTGGTCATTGTCCTTTGTCATATGCAGAATTTGTCATATGGGGATGAGTTATTTTTTAGCTTTCACTGATGACTTCTCATGTGTACTTTCTCGAAGATAAAGTGATTATTCTAGATAATTTTAAAGATTTTTAGGCTAAAGTTGAGACTGAATTGAGTCATAAGATTACAAAGCTCCGATGCAGTGTCAGCTTCTCTCCAGGGAGAAATTGATAAGGAAATTTACATGTAGCACCCAGAACAGTATAGACAAGAATTTCAGGTATGCAAGCTACATAAATCCATATATGGCCTCCAGCAGGCTAGCAGACTGTGGAACACTAAACTGAAAAATGCTTTACAAGAACTGGGAATGCAACAATCAAAAACCTTCCTCTTTCCTCCTCCTCCTGATCCTTGTCTACCATAATGCTGAGAAAAATACATTTATAGCTGTCTTCACAGATTATAAATGGTTTCTATGGACAAGGTCAATCTGATACTCCAAAAAAATTGGTAAATTTTCGTAAAAAAAAGAACGAAAAATTTACCATCAACCTAAATTTTTTGCCCATATGTGTATATTCCAAATCTTGTATTTTGCCAGTACAATGTTTTTTTTATTGCAGTGAAATCCGCGCAAAGCCGCGTTGACACTATCAGAGTATGCTCAGACCGAGTGGACTCGGATACCTACTCGGACGCAACTCGTATTGTGGCAACCCATACCAACACATCCGAGTGCGCTAGGATTATGGGTTGCCTACTCTGATCTGATGTAGCATACTCTGATCGTGTTATATTGAGTTTTCCATCTGTAATTTCTCAGTGGCACCTCTGAATTTTGCTGGATTTGTGTTTTCTTTTAAAATTTAGTTGGGATTAAATCGGACGAAATGATGCGGTACCTATCAAGTGTACCTGACTTCTGGCTAAACTTAAAGAAAAAAGGTAAGGTACAAAGGTTACAGACGTGAATTAGTATCTTCTATATCTATACATCTATTACAAATAAATAAAATTGAAGTGTCTGTTTATAATATAAAAATAACAGCTTTTTATTGAATGCATATGAAAGTATATACGGTACTTAGAAAAAAAAACTATTTTTTTTTAATTTTTGTCTGTCTTTCTGTTTGTTCCGGCTAATCTCCGAAACGGCTAGACCGACTTTTACTGGCAGATAGCTGATGTTATAAGGTCTAACATAGTATGAGGTCTAACATAGACTACTTTATTTTAGAAAAGTAATTAGGATTCCGTGCAAAAAAAATTAAAACCCTTGAAATTGTTAACCAAATCCGATTCAAACGGCTACTCTCCGAAACGGCTAGACCGATTTTGAAGGGAATTTACTGGCAGATAGCTGATGTCATAAGGAGTAACTAAGACACTAGTTTTATTTTAAAATAACAATTAGGGTTCCGTGCAAAAAAAAACCTTTGAAATTGGGAAAAAGGGAAGTATCATTTTTTTAAATAATAATTTCATGCGAACGAAGGTCACGGGTACCAGCTAGTAATATGTATAACAAGAAATCCTACCGCTTCTTCAGGCAGCATATCTTGGATGTTGTACAGTTTCCTATCAACCGGTATGCCCTCTCTTTCATTTGCGCACTTCTTGAGCTCTTCCTCCATTATACGACACAGATCTGTCCCGTTTGGTCCGAACATTGCGCGTGTCAGTTTGGTATTCTGCCACAAATTGAATGGTTGACATTAGTCTCAACGGTAACTTCCCAATTTTTTCGGTTGCAGATTTGAGTTCGTAAATACACTGGACAGCAAATAAACCGGGCCACCCGCTACCTTGGAACTCTGATTCGATTTTCTCGAAAAATATAAAACTTATAAGTATCAAAGTTGTACCTACAGAAAGTGCGTTTCATGCTGATTAAAATGACTATAAATTTATTCTAAAGTATCGTCAACTCACATTGTAATCAAGCAACAAACACAATGCTAACGATTTGCTCTGTTTTGACGAGAGTTCGCGATTAGCGTTCTTTTGTTCTACAATGAGGGTAGTCTTATCATTTCTTTAGTTTGTGTCTATCGTTTGCTCAGACGCGTGTATTTTTTCTACTTTTTTTCGATCAATAATGGATACGACACCTCAGGAAGCAGCTCAAGTTGTAGCACTACTTCAAGCAGAAAATAAGGCTAGATCTAGTTTATGCTGAATGCAGGGGGTTACAAAGAGCATTGGCCGAAACTCCGTAAGTAAAAAGGATACACCTAAGTTTGACAAATTGCTACCGGCCGCACAAGGTAGGCATAACCCACTACTACTAGATGTGTCCGTACTCCAGCTTTTACCCGTTTCAAATATACCATTTGTTGATGCTGCATTACTTATATCTATTGAACATTTATTAAAATAATTTTTAACAGGAGATTCTATTTGTCCGTCACTAACTACAAAGCTTAAAGAAAATAATGTAATCTTTATTGCGTTTAAAAAAAAATATTAATATATTTACCACAATAAATAAAAATGCAGGTTCACTGTGGTCTTTGAATCTTGCCAAATCATCTATTTGTTCGGCGGGGCACTGCAACAGAAAGACGCTAATGATTCCTTGTGAACGTCCTTCGGCAGCCGCGTTGGTGATTCTTCTCCCCAACTACACTAGGAATTGGTGAAGTACTTAAATAGTGACGTTCATAAAGTGCTGATTATCAGCCTCAATAAGTACCTACATTTTAATTTGATTGTGAATGTCTTATGACTCTACTTTGGTTCATAAGAATATAAGAGTTTAAAATAAAAATATATATATGAGTAATAAAATAATAATTATAATAGGTGTAAAAGTACCCATAACGAAGCCGAAAGGCACTAGTTGTTCTCACCGTAATTGCGATTTTTTTTGTTTTGGACCATACCTGGCAACCTTCTAGGTACAGATATATTGTGGGTCAGAGTTCCAACTATTTCACAAGTTTATTTTTTTATACAAGATTTTAATGTTGTAACTTTACTATTAATATCTCCACGACTCTTGTAGCTACTATTCCATGCATCCATCAGCACAGTGTTTTGAGTGCGTTTCATTGAGTCCTACTAAAACGTGATTTACCACCGCAAAAAATGGCGTTTCCTTGCAATAATTTTTGCGAAGAGTTACTTAGTTTGATCTGCAGAATGCTGGGGGGTCCGTTTACACCTTGTATATGAGTTTAAAATAAAGGTTGTTGTGGATCTGCGCTGGTTAGATCTGCTGAAAGTCCAATGAGCCCTTGGCCGAAATAGGCGTAATTATGTCGTGCCCTAACAGTAAAAAATAAAATAAAAACAAAACCCGTGGTTCCGTGATTGTTCGTCAATTAAGAACAATCACGGAACCACCAAAACCAATCAGTATAAGTTTTGATTATTGTTTTCCATTCATCAGCAAACAAGTCCAATCCAGAGTTATTCTCCACGAGCGCGTTGAGCATCGTCAGAATACGCGAAACTCGCGGAGGTGGATCGAGCTACAGTGCGACAAAATGGAACTTTAAAACAATTTATGTTTTCTAGAGCGATTATAATTATTTGGAACAAATAATTAACAAAGCTCCGCATGTAAATCCGAGGCGTCCGTATAATTACATAACAGTCAACAGCACGCCTAACTTTAAGGGAATTAAAATTGAATGTACCTACATCCAGCACTGGCCCTGGTGTGAGTGGTGATACAGTACAAAATACTTACCCTGACCATAGCGATGTGATCTTGGCCGATCTCCATCTTACCCTTTCTGATAGCGAAAGCCGTTGCCAGGCAATGACCGCAGAACTCTGAGTACACCTCCATACCTGCAGAAACTCTTGTTAGATCTTAGAAATAACCACGAGGTTTCCCTTTATTGTATAAACGTTTCACAGGTGATTTTACATCGAATCGAATGACAAGATTAATAAAGATCACACTTAATTTAAAGGAGTGTTGGTGTCAAATGGCCCTCGCTTCAAACGGTACACGCGACAGGCGCGGGTGCCGGTTGAACTTGCGGCCGGTCGAGTGTGTCCTGACGTGTAACTGGCGCAAGTTGAACCATTACAGAGCTATACAGGGCTGAAGGGACACGACGCGAAAACGGTCCACGTATTCACATGGAAAATTGTCGTCAGTTAAAAATCAGCTGTTCTATTTCATACATTTTGACCGTATAGGTTTTACACTTTTGTAAGAAACAGCTGTTTTTTTAAATAACCGATAAAAAGTTTGTATGGCTGTGGGGGGGGGGGTACGGTCAGAATGAGTTACTGAATACGTGGTAACCGATTTCGCGTCGGTGTCCCTTCCACCCTGTATTGTTTTTTGGCCGCAACTCGCCTGATGTTAAGCGATCGACGCGATATACTCGTATCATACAGCTTTACAAGTCTATAGTTCTATACATATAGCTAAACGCGCGTCCGGCGCCGGTTGCGTGTGCCGGCTTCGCTCTGAAATTGGCTTTACCGATGAAAGAATGAAAAACCCACCCGATGCAAGAAGTAAGGTTCATCATCATTCTCCTGCCCTTTTCCCATATTATTTGGGGTCGGCGCAGCATGTCTTCTTCTTCCATAATTCTCTATTGCTCTCTTATTCTCTTATCACTTGTCATCCTTTCTTGCCATATCATCCTTTACACAGTCCATCCATCGTTAAGATAAGATAGGATTTATTTATTTCTGAGTATATATTATGGTATGGTATACATTAAGATTTTAATATTAAAAAGTTTCACATACACTACCGTTGCCGGTCGTTTCTTTGGTCTTCCTCTGCTCTTATACCCATCCACATACATAGAGAAGTAAGGTTATGTACTATTATACTCACAAATCAGCTGATGCTTATGAACTTCGAGGTAGTGATGAAAGTCCTCATTAGTTGCTATGGTCTCTTGAATCGCTACTGCTTGTTTACGCGCCATATTTTAGTTCTTCAAAACAATATGTATTGCTATAGCTTGCAAACTTTCTGACAGAACTTTTTGAAGTTGTCATCAAGATTTTTTCATTTTTAAAAGCTAAATTCTTTGCTTACCTTACAGAGTCCAAACTTCTATTCGAAATGAGGTTGATTTTACAAAATATTCAACTGAGGGGTGTGTAGCACCATTGTGAGGATCGCCCGGAGGACACGGTGGAGCACACCGTGGAGGTCTGACTGCCGTGACAAATACGACAAAGCACTGCACGTATTCGGCTCATTATCATAATCATCATTTCAGCCGAAAGACGTCCACTGCTGGACATCGGCCTCCCACAAGTGTCGCCACATTGACCGGTCTCGTGCGTCTCACAGCCAGCGGATCCCTGCAACCTTCACCAGGTCATCAGTCCACAAGTGGTAGGCCTTCTAACGCAACGTCTTCCGGTTCGCGGTCACCACTCCAGAACTTTTCGGCCCCATCGACCATCCGTTCTACGAGGAATGTGCCCTGCCCACTGCCACTTAAGTTTAGCAATTCTTCGGGCTTCCTCAGTATTCGGCTATATGCAAATTTCGGCGTAGGTATATGTGAGTACCATCGTCGAATCAGGTTCGGGCAGACTCGGCATAATTCACGCTAAGTCGAACGTATTACGTCGGTTACTTTACGAGAACATACCAGATTACGTGCGAGTCTCGAATGTTCTAGTAAGGACCTGTCTATAAAATTAGAGTCTAGAATATTCCACTTTAGAACTGTCTAGAAGATTCGAGATAGTTGTGGAACCTTCTCGAAAGATGATGTTCGACTATGAACTGTGAAGAAGGTTCCTGAAAGTTGTCGAACCTTCTCGAAGGATCGGTCGGCATATAAATAGACGTCGTGTTTGCGAGAGCAGTCATTGCCCCTGGCTGGAGGCCTTACACTCAAGGCATCCACAGGACTTGCCCGGTTAAGCAGTAGCCAACCTCAGAGGTTGAACTGCGAGATACCCTCCCAAAAAAAAAACAAAACGAGAGCAGTCAGTCTGATTTTGGCTACACGACGAAGCGAATCGAAGTGAACTAGAAGTGCCAAATGTAAGTGAATAGTGATCAATAGTGTATTTGTGATTAAGTTTTAAGTGTTTTGTAAATAATGTAATAATAAAGTCGAACAGTCCCGGAGCCCTGGCAGGCATCGGCCCTTGCCCCTCCTGTTTGCTGACATCTCTTTGAGGCGCGCGTCGAACGCGCCGTCGACACGGCCTGTCGTCATACGACGGACGGACGGCGAGCTAGCCCATTACTCACCGTCCACAGGCCCGCGCCTACGGTGGCCGAGAGCCACCACGAGGCCCCCGACGCCCGGTGCTTCTCCCGCGGCGGCTGGGACGTGAGGTTCTCTCCCTCTCACGTTCCGCCACCTCCTTCGCTAGCATGACTGCTTCGCAGAAGGAGGCGACGGCTTCCCATTCCCTCTCGCTCATCATCATTCACCCCTGCCCTGGTCCAATTTACTTGGGATCGGAGCAGCATGTCTTCTTCTTCCATGTATCTCTTATACTCGTCATCTCATTCAGGTAACATTGAACAAAAAATATATTTTGGTAAACGAGAAATGTAGGTATTTTCCCCGAATGCCACTGTAGGCTAATGTTTTTACAGCGTGAAGGTGGCCAAGCTTTTTTCATTTGGTCTGAGGTGCAGAAATAAGTTTAAAAAATTGGTGGTCTGTAAAGTTGGTTTACGGACGATAGTTTAACGTGACAACGTCATAACAAAACATTGATGAAATGATTGCATACTTGCATGCGGCGCAAGCGTACAATGAGCGTAACGGGACAATGAGTCATCTTTTTTCGTGCATGCAGCCGGCGTTCATCGATTTTTTAGACGTTGTCACGTCAAAATGAGGAAATAAAACATATGTAAATTAATAAAATATCCATTTATAATAACTTCACATGTACTTAAATTCCGTGACAACATATCATTAAAATTTTATAAATAATATCGACAACATTTAGGTCCAAACAACAGAGGCGACCAAGAAACGATCAGTCTTACTTATTTAATTTAAATGAGTATTTACCTATGCATAAAATATGGTGAAAAGTAACTTATTATTTACTTTATCGTATGATTTTTTTTCAGTGCAGCATAATATTTGTGAAATTGTCTGAATTTTTATTGAACTACCCGCTAAAATAGTCCCAACCATTTTGGCGGGTCAATAAAATTTGTCAAAGTGTCAATAACATTTTGCAGCACCACGCTTATCCGATATGGAGGGTACTTTAAACGATATATTTACAAAATTGTGAAATAATGTTGATCTAGTGCCCAATTGGATGTAGTTATGAAAAACGATCCAATCCACAAGTCATTGAAAACTGAGATAAAGTGACCAGTCTACCTTTTTTGACACTCTGTATCATTGAGCAAAAATGTTTCAGACCTCAAGTCTTATTTTTATATTTATAATTCTCACTATACTCACACTTTTCCAAATAAAGGCTGTCATAAAAAAAAACGTATTAAATAAATACGATGCATAAATAATATTTTGTTAAAATGACTCTTAGAACGTTATTACCCAGTCTTTTAATATTTTTTTAAGTGCTGTTTTTACTAAATAATCATGAACAGAAAAAGTGCAGGTCGCACGTCCTAACCAGAGCGATCGGTCGCGCCAAAACGCTATCACCGCGTTCGCATCTCACTCATTTGTTTGGAAAACCGAAAGGTGCCATCTGCCGGCACGTTCGGGTTCTACAAATACAATAAAGTGGACAACCGCGTATTCAGGAAACTAATCGCTTTGGTTAGGACTTGGCCTTTTACAGCCTTTGTGAGTAATAAGTATCACATCTATTCAATACTAGCTGTGCCCGCGACTTCGTTCGCGTGGATGTCGGAACTTAACAATGTATTTTTTTTGTGCGAAGCGCTGTTGGAGGATTCCGATACAAATCATTTTTTTTTATTTATGCTAGTGCTTCTTTATAAACAACATTAGCTGTGGAACCATCTGGAGCGTACACAAAAAGGTTATTGGGGTTGTTTACGCGAGAAAGAGCTACGTATAGTTGACCATGGGAAAAGCATCCAATACTTAGGTCCACCCCCGCAACGGATAATGTCTGGCCCTGAGCTTTATTAATCGTCATGGCATAACAGAGACTGACTGGGAATTGCACTCGTTTGAAAGAGAAAGGAAAGTTGTTAGGAATTATAGGTATTCTTGGAATAAAAACAATATCACCAGCGCCGCAACCGGTTAATATTTCAGCTTCGATTATGTTTTGCTGCAGATTTGTGATTTTGAGCCGTGCCGGTACAAAGTTTGGAGGACATCAATTTCTGAGGAGAATTATTGGTACACCGATTTTTAAAACTATTTTGTGGGCTGGAAGTCCGGGTGTGTTGAGGGAATCCAAAAATTCTACCGGGTAGTGCGTGGCGTCATCTTCTTCCATAACTGTATTTATAGAGGTGTATTCTCTACTATTCCCGGACACATGAATCAATATTTTTAAATTAATTGCCGTAGCTTGGACATTGCGAGGAGTCAAAATAGCTCGCTGACATAGCCAAGAACCGGCTTGATTTCCCATGTTTGTGGAATCTCCGTACACAGAAGAAATTAGCTCCTGTTGTGATGTAACGCAAGAACAGAGATTATCAACCAAAATAACTTTGCCATCTTCTTGTACGGGGTATGTGCCATCGCCTATTTGTAACAATAAATTGGGAAACTCCTGTGCATTTTCGCAGCCTCGCAACTGTGCACGCATATGTACACTCAGGTGTGTAGATGATATATTGCGCCATTAAACAGAACTCTTCAGACAGGCAGCAATTTCTCCGGCTCTCGTTCCTCGGGGTACTATCGGGAGTGTCTGCCGAAAATCACCGCAGAACAGCACCGTGATGGCTCCCATCGGCCGGTCATTTTGCCTTATGTCCTGTAAAGTTCTATTCACTGCTTCTACAGCTTTGCGGTTTGCCATAGTGCACTCGTCCCAAAAAATTAAAACACAATCGCATAAAACCCTTGCTTTATCGCTATTTCGCGATATGTTGCAAACCGGGCTTTCCGTGCGGTCTAAGTCGATAGGAATTATAAATGTTGTGTCTGCCGTTTTTCCTCCAGGCAATAATGTGGCTGCTATCCCTGAAGAGGCGACGGCAAGGGAAATTTTATTTTGGTTCTGTAGCGGCACTACAAAAAGTACTTCAGCAACATAGAACAAAAGTACTACAGCGCCACCTATGACGCAGAGGATGAACTAAAACTCGAAATATATCTAAATTCTGCATCGCGCAAGTAAAGTTATTTGTGACTTAAGACTATACAGAAGAACCCGACAACAACCGTTGGGCAGTAGCCCACCAGACATAACACCCGTCTGATCGGAGGATCCTCCCTTTTCAATGGTGGTTGAAGAGCTTTACACCCTGTTCTCCATACCCCCAAATTGGTGACCCCGAAATGGACGTCAGCGCAGCCTTCGAGCAACGTGACGTAATCAACATCACTTCCTCAAGCTTCCTCAAACTTCCTCAAGTTTTCGAGCAGCGAGTCATATAGCCAGCCAGCTTCAAAATGGGTATTCCTGACCACCAGCATGCAGCGGAAGCACATTCCTGGTCAGCACCCTCAGCCTCATAAAGCTACCTTGGCACTGCACTTTCGGCCGGTTGAGAGCTGTACCTCCCGGTCGATGCGAGCAGTCAGCCACATCACGGCGCTGTACCACGTCCGACGCAACGGAGCACATGCAGTGCCGACCCCGACTAAAGGGGTTCGCACTACCGCCGCAGACAGTTCCGACTCACCGTGAACAATGCGGCAACGACTTTCCACTGGCCTGGCAATCAACGACTCATTCTACTACCGACCCTAGTCTCCGCGGGGGAGTGATGTAGCGGCACTACAAAAAGTACTACAGCGCCATCTATGACGCAGAGGATAAACTAAAAATCTAAATATATCTAAATTCTGCATCGCGCAAGTAAAGTTATTCGCGACTTAAGACTATATAGAAGAACCCGACAACAACTGTAGGGCAGTAGCCCACCAGATATAACACCCGTCTGGTCGGAGGATCCTCCCTTTTCAATGGGGGTTGAAGAGCTTTACACTCTGTTCTTCATACTCCCAAAGTTTTACCTGTTCCGCCCGGTGCGTCTAAAAACAGGATTTTACCCGAGGCGTTTTCTACACTGCAGCATACCCTATCAAACGTCTGGCGCTGATTCTCTGTCTTTGCGCAGCCATTTTGTAAAATTTCTGCGAGTTCCACGGGATGATAACTAATTTCTGATACGTACTCTCTGTTTACGTTCCCCATCGACTGTCGGTGTGGGCAAACCGTATTGACTGATCGGGTTCCCTGGTATACTTATAACTATCTCTTTAATAGCCAATAATGACCTGTTGTGACAAATTTCACGTACCCTATAGGTCAGGAATTTCTCCATCAGTATTTAGTTAAACATGCCTCAATCAGAAAATAACGTCACACGCACAATGCCATCTATCGAATATCTATATTCAATGCTGCACGCAGTTGATGTCTAGATATAGTCCAGTCTGAGTTCGATAGATGGCGCTGTTTTAATATTTTACTTCGGAAACACTATTATAATTTTATAAATTTTCATTTTTCTTTCTTTCTATTTATAAGGTGTGAACTGATTACGATGAATCAAAAAACTTAATGTTCAATTACTTCAATTTACGCACATATTGTTGTGTATAAAAGTTACGGGAAGTTGTGAGACCAACTGCACATAACCCTAATTTTACTTCTGTAACACTTTAAATTCAAATATCTTTTGATAGACTGAACCGATTGCAATGCAACAAAAACTAAATGTTACTCCAAGTTACGCTCAATCGTTGTGTATAAAAGTTATCTACATTGCTTTTGTACATTTTACGTGATGCCCGAACAAATACACAGACAAACAGACAAACAGACAAAAATTCTAAAAATGCTGGAAATGGGTTCTATTGGTTGTCCTTTAACACCCAGCCAGGGTGTTAAAGGACAACCAATAGAACCCATTTCCAGCATTTTTAGAATTTTTGTCTGTCACACTGGAATTACTCCTGCTTTAAGATGTCATGGTACCAGATGTATCAAATTTTTGATCGGTATGGCATCAATCTCCACTGTGACTGTATCATTTCCTTGTTGTTCTCGATCATCGCCAGTTTGGTTTCATCTGTAAACGAAAGTAGGTAATATATTAGAAAATGTTTAAGATCACTGCCTTGTTGATCGAATGGTCGCAAGCGCGACTGCTGACCATGAGGTCCTGGGTTTGATTCCGGGTCGGGCTAAGTGTTATTGGGTGCTTCAGTCAAGAATTTCTCCATATAAGTTTTTAAACTGTCATGGTCACTAACATTACAATCCCGTTTCTAGTGTTAATTATATATTATATATATAATTCTCCATAGCAGCCACGTAGTCTGGATTTGTGCCCAGTTGATGGCAATAGGCTCGCCCCCCAATTACGTAGTATTGGTACACCTCTGTCTAACCCTACTGTGTATTCCCCTTTCAGGCGTGATGGTATGTTTAAGACCATTATCCGGATTAATTGGGTAACATGAAAAATATACCCAATAATTATTAAAATAAAGTTGATTTAGTATTCGCCAAATCAGGCGTAATTTGCACTAATAAGTACAGTCGCCCGCACATCAAGTTACCACAAACTTTTAAACTCCAAATGATTTTAAACCATAAAATGTTGGAGCTTCAGTTCAAAATCGTATGAGAAAAGACAGTTTGTGGTAATTTGATGCGCTGGCGACTGCACATCAATGGAGAATATCTGTTAAAGCCCATTGTAGATGGCATGTCGATAGCTCTGTCCAAATCCGACCCAAGAGGGGGTCAAGCTATTTCGAAATATAAAAATGACATTAACAGATTTTCAACCAATGACGATACTAGGAACTAGATATGCTGGCACCATTGGGATCACAGTGACCCATCCCATTGCTAGCTTTTAAATTATGGCGAGGAAACCCGGTATGTCCTAGAACCAAACATTCGAAGACATGTGGAAACCTTCACTTTGGTGACGAGTATGTAGGTACTTACATTTCATTTTATACACAAATTCTGACAACCAGTCTTACCAAGGATATCGTATTACCCAGTACTAACTGGATTGTGGAGGTCAGATAGGCAGTCGCTCCATGTAAAATATTCAGCTGCATCCGGTTAAGACTGGTGGTAGCCGACCCCAACATAGTTTGGGAAATGATGATGATATGCTCACCTTTATCGAGTATATAGTTGGCGAGCGCGTCGCTGAACACAGTGACGGGCACGGCCATGTTGACGTACGGGAAGCACGCGCCGCCGTCCGACGTCACGTTGATGGCGATGATGCCCAGCACCTCCACGCGGTTCTTAGGGCTGGAATGGAAGACAATTCTAAAAAGTTACTGGTTATTTAAAAAACAGTTATTTGATTCATGTTATTAGGTTCTTGGGTTTTACTCCCATGTCGGGTGGCCAATGGCTTGATGGCCAAGAGCTTCGATGAACCTGTTTTGAGGCTCTCGGTTGGAGGTTAGATCAAAACCCCGATTAAGAAGGACTCCTCGATACGGCTCGCATTGTGAGGAGGGTATTGTCTCTAGTGCCCTAACCACTGGTAGCTTGGACCTTGCTCCCGACAACGGCGGATCAATATTTTTTTATATTTTAAAGTTTAGTTTTAAGAAATATTAAAAAACCGGCAAAGTGCGAGTCGTACTCACACACACACAGGGTTCCGTAGCACCAAACTAAAATAAAAATATTTTGAAGGCTCATTCATATTATGTTGTATTGTATTACATTCAATAGCAAAACTAAACTGCTGCAGTCTGATGAAAGTCACATATCTCAAAAACAAAAATCATGAATTCTTATTCAAACCAATTTTCGTTGAAAGTTTTTTTGCGTTCTATAATCCTACATTTATTCAGAATTTTCGTCCTCTTACTTTAGAAATTAAAGGGGGGGGGGGGGGTTGGCGGGACATATTTTATCACTTTGGAAGTGACTATCTTTCAAACGATTGAGTTTGAGAAAAAATGGTTTTAGGAACCTCAATGTCATTTTTAAGGACTTATCTAGACACCCCGCAAGTATAGGTCTGATTAAAAAAAAGACAGACAGACATGACGAATCTATAAGGGTTCCATTTTTTGCCATTCGGCTACGGAACCCTAAAAAATGTGATGGAAAAATTAATAAAGGATTCTCATATATTTTACCTGGTAACCCTAAATATCGGTCCTCCACTGAAGCCTGACTGTACGCAGCAAGACGTCTGTATCATGGAGGGCGACACAGTGTTGACGTGCCCCGAAGTGATCGTTGGTATGAGGTTAGTTAAGTCATACTCGTTGTAGTAAGGAAAGCCCGCTGCGAGAACTGATTCGCCTGGAAAAAATAAACTGTTCACGTCAGAAACAGCAAGAAGTACAGCTGAAGGTCAACGAATTGGAATTTTTCATCGGTTAATAAACAAAAATCTGCTGTTCCATACATTTTGACCGTGTAGGTATTACACTTTTGTAGGAAACAGCTGATTTTTTTAATAACCGATGAAAAATTTCTTTGTAAGTGGGGGAGCTCAGAATGACGTACTGAATACGTGGTAACAGTTTTCGTGTCGGTGTCCCTTCCACCCAGTATTTACAAAACTCTACAGTAACAAACATACCTTTATCAGCCGGCACATTAGACAGCGCAGCAGGTTTCATTTGGCTCCATCTTTCAGGGTTGGTGAACAGTAGAGCCAAGTCATATGCCTTCTTGTCTGGCGTCTTGTATCGCACTATTGCTGTCTCGCTTACTCCGCGGCAGTATACAGACAGCTTGTGTGTTTGGTACTGGAAAAAGGGCATATTGGGAATTATTATTATTAGTTGATACACTCTTACAAGCAGTTTTACCAGTTTTTTTAGGCTAGACCGACTATGAGTGATCTAAGCTTTGAGCATCATCATCATTTTCTTGCCCTTATCCCAATTCATTTGGGGTCGGCGCAGCATGTCTTCTTCTTCCATACTTCTCTATTATTTGTCATCTCATCAGACACCAATAATAATAATTCTTACAATTTAATATACGGGGTGGTAGGGACACCGACGCCCAAACGATTACCACGTGTTCACTTGTTCAGTACATTATAATGAATACCCCTACATAGAAATTTTTCAACGATAATTTAGCTGTTTCCTACAAAAGTGCAATACCTACACGGTCAAAATGTATAGAATAGCTGATTTTTTGTAAGTGTCCTGAATGATGTAAGTACTGAATACGTGGTAACCGTGCGTCGGTGTTCCTTCCACCGCGTATACCAAGACCAGGAGGATTTTTTAAAAGATTTGCGTCTCACTATTACCTGTGTGTGGTATTTTTTATCATAAATTGGTTCCTAGCTTAGAACTGCCTAGTGGCTGTATTAAAGCCCTATTTAAACAAATAAGAAATATCTTCTGTTTCTCACTGGTCTGAACTGTTCTCTAAAAGAACTCACTTTAAAACAAGCAAAAGAGAGAATGCAGACATTTGATTCTTTGAGGTACCGATTTTTGACCAACGACTTTAGTATGGATTCTTTGTGGGACGTTCGCTTTGAAGCATTGGTACCACTATGCTCTATTTTTCTCGACTATTAGAAAATTGATTTTCTGCGGATGTTTGCGTTCTTCCAAAGGGAGTGCCACACTTTTCGGACTCGGAATCGGCTTCAGGAAATCACGTGTCACCCTTTTGTTGCATTTTGTTCAGCGCCACGCCGCCGTGACGAGTAGCGTCGTCCGAACTGAAGCGGTGCGATTTTCTCTTGAAATGTCAACAATTGCAACTTGGAAACCTATTTAACCGGGTTTTCCCGGTTCTTAAAAACCAGGGAATTCCCGGTTTTTAGCTTTGTCGAACTAATTTTCCAATTGTTTTGTTGAGTGTCTGTAGTTCTGGGCGGAAGTGATGGTTGGGTTTTCACGTCGTTCTGTCATAAGCTCCAGAGTCTCGCCCGAAAGTTTGAACTTCCTGACCAGTGCCGGTATGCCGCATTTTGCAAAAACTCGTTCCTTCCTCCACCATTTGATCGAGCGCCTGGTCGATATTTTAACCTTTGTTTGTAATTGTTAATTTATAAATAGAGCAAAAGTATTTTGTAAATTAAGGTAAGGTAAAAACCGAAAATACCCGAAAAACTCGGGTTTTCGATAAAACTCGAAACCGATTCCGAAAAATGGCCGATTTTAGATGCCCTGTTAGAATAGTCTGACTTCAAAAGGAACTTTCGATAGCGAAACCTCCCTGGCAAAAGTATGACTCACAGATTTGACGACGTGCGCGCAGGTGACGACGTACCCGCCGCCCAGCCACACGCCCGCGCCCCACGCGTGCCCGCACCGCACTAGGACTGTGCACTCGTCTATTTGACCTGCAAGGATATAGAGCACTCGTGAACTTAATAGTACGGGAGGTACCGTTAATCTGACGAAGTGTTTTCATACCGGCTGAAAATCATATCAATCAATCAAATAATAGTTTAACCGTAGCACAGCTGGCAAGACCTGGACGTCAGCTGCTCCAAAAGTGGGGGAATCCAAAGTTACAGCAACTTAAAGTTGTGCAAATTTTTACGACTTTGACATGTTATAACTTAGGATTCCCCCATGGATGCGGCAGCTAACTTTTATTTGGATGATCAGTGGATATTTAATAGGTAACTTTAGAAATTAAGTTCATTCGGTTTAAAATTTTTCGCAAAAATTGTGCACTGCTTCTTGTAATATGAATCCCTTTGAGTCAATCAACACGTGCGTGTGTTGTTTCTTTCGCAGCGCCACTCCGTAAGAGTGCATTCACGCGGCGTATTTTAAACGCGCCGAGGACGCGCGTTCACGGCGCCGTAAAAAGGGATCATTGCGTTTGTATCGATTCAAATGCGCGTACGAACTATATTTATATTTGACTGATATTTGCGCCATTGCCTACTTCCAGATTACACCCTCTTAAATCTGGGTCAAATAAAAATAATTGTCTAATAATAATTGACTCACTGAGCACATCGTGCAAGGGATGGTTGTGTAAGGGCCGCGCGGGCGGCAGCGGCGCCACGCGCAGCTTGGCGGCCAGCACGGCGGTGAGCGGCGCCACCAGCGTCAGGCCCACCCACTCGCCGCGACACCACGACACCGCGCACACCACTGTGCCGATCAGCTCCTTGCTGAAAAAGGGTTTCAAAATCAAATCATTTATTCTAATTATTTACAAGAGGCAGTTTCCCAACACACCCGTCTTTCTCTGCTTCCTGGGAGGTCACCATGACGTCTTAATCTAAGGAATAATTCCAGTGTGGGAAAGAGATGGCGCTAGACGACCTGTATAGCTCTGTCTTTTTTCCACACTGGAACTACTCCTGCTTTAAAATGTCATAGGCCACCAGGTCTTTAAGAAAATCGGTAAGGTCACCGATTTCTACCGAATCGAGTATCTGACCCGTACTGATGATTATATTAGCTTAAAAGCCTAAGGCGTAGCGTAAGCGGAAGGATGAAAGCCTGATGCGAGTACAGATGATGAAAGGATTATTCTATTTATCGGCCTTCCTGGTGGTAGTCCAATGGGTTATTGTTCCGCCACAGTGTTTAGCTGGGAAGAAGACGTGGCAGAAGAAACTCATCAGCAAACATCAGTTTACAACATCGCACCATGCCAGTATTCCTGCAAGAGGAAGGGAGAGGTCAGCACAGTTTTACCTGACCCTCTCTCTCTTGCGGTTCCGACCGCATTTCGGCTGCGGCGACCCATCTTAAAAGACAGTAGTGCACAAAAGTGTGCAGTCAGAAACGCACTCTGTGTTCCTTTACTCTCATAGTCCGATGGGGTGGCAATCCGGCTCCACCGTTAGAACAAGGCCAGACAAAAAATTTACCAACTCTTTTGACAAGAAATGTTAAAAATAGAAGTGATTGAGTAAAATCATCTGTATACCAAAGTAATTTAGAGAATAAGTAGATAGGTCTTTCACAAGGTACTCACGTAGGTCCTTCAGTGAAGACAGGTCCACCTTCAGAGCCTAGAGCAGTGGCCGCGTCGGTCAGCAGCAAAGAGGGTCTTTTGCCCACCACACCGCATATTGAACCTCGCGTCACTGCATTTAGGAATACCTGCAACGAGTTTAACATTGCATAACTATACTTAAGACAGATTTCGAAGGCGACTCAATTTAGATCCAGCAACATGTTAAAAGCAAGATCATATTGTTATAAACTCAAACTCAAAACATTTTTTTCGAATAGACAAGCAGTGCATTGTCAAAAACAAAAATATACAGTCACAAGGCATAACAACTGCGAAAAATTCAGATGATCTTCATGTCAAAGCATAGAATTCAATGCGTTTAACTCGCGGATAAACATGATTGCGCGATGTAGAAATCGAATTTTAGTTCCTTATTTGCGTCATAGACGGCGCTGTAGTATTACTTGTAGTTCTTCTTTGTATTATGCTGCTAAGAAGTGAATAAAGATGATCGTTTTACCTCACAACCGAAAGGCGTCGAGTGTACTTCGAGAGTGGAGCCTCGTCCTGTCGGTGGCCGCACCACATCCAACAAATAGGAGAGTGGCCTCAAACTTTCAACACCTGAAAAGAGAATGACCAAAGTTGGTACCAAAAAGTCTCGCGCCTCAAAACCAAAATATTATAGTAATTAGTTTCATATTTTTTTACGGCAATACGCGTCGGGGATTTGATTTTTGAACTGGAAATATACTTTTCGAGTTTAAAAGTACGAATATTGTTTTACTCCCTTTATATGACGTTCCGTTTCAATTGAACAAACCCTTGTCTGTCGAGCGGACTCTAAAATTAATTACAATTAAGTAAGATCAGTACACCAAATCGATTTAGTTTGGTTTATTGCTATTTGCAACAAAATAGATTTTCTCAGCCTAAAGATTTTGATTTATCGATTACATCCCACAGCCCGACTAGTTTATAGCACTTACTATACTCTATGGTTTATAGTTATCTTATCTGTGGCATCTGACATTTGTACTGTACTGACTGACTATTGGCAATGTAAAGGTCTAAAATAAAATCGAGTTTCAGTCAAGTATACTGTGGATGTTACTATAACTCGTAATTCTTACTAATATTAGTGTATTACGCTGTTTTTAGAGCAATAATGTAATGTATGTGTGTTAAAATACGTCGTTGGTAGCGTCGAAAAAATAGACCTACTTTTTAGGTTAGTTTCGATTTTATAAAATAACTCTGAAACGCGGGTTTTTTTTTCAAAAATAATTTTTGTAGGAGTTAATACGATCAGTGTAGTCTATAAAAAACAAGGTTTGATTTTGATGCAGCATGGTACGGGATTCCATACTTCCATGAGCATTCTCTTTTTAAGAGTTGATCATTTAATAATAATAATAATAATCGTTTATTTATAAAAAGGGCACATTTACAATGAAATATTTTAACAAATAAAATAGAGCGCAGTTGGTTATTGCCTGAACTAGGTTGAACCTGTGTTTCAGGCTACAAGGTGCATAAATTTCTACTTAAAATAAATAAATTAACGTTCAATGAAAAGTAAAGTAAAATTAAAACTTACATTAAATAAAAATAAAAAACAGCGTGCAAGCAGTTTACTTGCAGACAACAAGTAAGTCTTCTGTTTGTGCACAAGATAAGATTTGTAAAAAAGAAATTATAGACTTTTTACAGCTAAAATAATTTAACTTAAATATACTTAGTTTTCTATTTAATCTATTGTACAGAAATGGGCCTAAAAATGAAAAGAATCTTTCCACAAAAACATGTTTGGAGGTTGTATTAGAAATGCATACTATATTGTAATGCATTATTTATCTAACTGCAGTAAAACCAAAGAAGGGTTTTTTTACACTAATTAGGCATGAAGATGTCAGGACGCCGTGGATGATTTCCTCACAAATTGGCGCGAAGAGGCACAACACCGAGACATACATATCATTTCCAATAATATTACATTCGGGTCGAATTGATAACCTGCTTTTTTAAGTCGTTTAAAATGACTTGTTTACTTGGCGTTCTTGTCGTGGTTAATTGGAGTTTGCCTTTTCAACAACTACATTGTTTTTTTTTAGTTTGGGATTCACCAACCAACACTAGGCTTAGCGACATCTTTTTTGAATCTCCATTTCCTAGGTCTGTACTAACACGTCTTAGAGCAGTATTACTTTAATGTCACTTCAGTGTGGGAAAGAGATGGAGCTATACACATACAAGGTCATAATAAACGCAAGACCTCCCCTGCAACCACTTTTGTTTCACAAGTTCTTGAAATTCGCAAAAAAATAGACTTTCTATAGGAGCTGATGCGATCAACTGATCAGCATGTATCATCATCTCATTCTCCTGCCCTTATGTATGGTAAAACTAACAAAAATATGAATTTCCAAGTCATAGAACAAAAGTTGTTCAGTTTCTTGGTCTGAGACACCACACGAGAGGTCTTGCGTTTATTATGTTACTCCCTGTATATTGATGGAGTATAGGAAGTCTAGCCATTTCTTGCCCATACTGGAGTAAGATTAAAACAATACTGCTACAAAAGGTCATAGTAAGCCCCTTGGATGTGAACCCCGAGTCAGCCAGTATAATTTGGTGTTTAACGAGTAGTTGGACAATTTTCAGTCAGTAGATAACCGGCGTAGCGATTTGTACCCGTATATTGGCACAAATCTCCTCAGGAAAGGAACATCGTTTACAATAGGACCGAAAAGATAAAACCTCTTTTAAGTCTATACAAACACAAACTTTTTGACCATTTATCGGACAACAAAATATAACGCTGACAGTTTTCGAGCAGTGTGACGTGTGACGCTTTTCTGTCATATCATTATTCGACAGTTTGGCTTTTTGTGGACATTTTACCGGTCATGCCAAAGAACGATGAAGACTGCGTACCACCACCATGTGATACTCGGAATTATAAACAATATTATGACTCTCCTGATGGTTGTGACTTAAAGACGAAGGTAAATAAAACACATCATCATAATTCTTGTGCCATTATGCTATCATATTTGCGGTCGGCGCAGTATGTCTTCTTCTTCCATATTTCTCTGCTACTCGTCATCTCAGCCGTCTCTTCCTTTCTAGTCATATCATCGTTCCCACAGTCCATTCATCGTTTCTTTTGTCTTCCCCTCCTCATATAGCCATTCACATTCTTACTCAAAACTATCCTCACTACATTTACATCATTCCTACCACACAACTTTCCAGTCAGCGGTGCCGGCGGCGACACTTTCAGACTTCCTTACAAATTTTATTGTATCCATTTGTGTTACCCCATACACATCCATTTTATCATTCTAATCTCGGTTTTCATTAACACAGTGTTTTCATGAAAACCTTTATTTTGCTCAGTATTTTATTCTGCAACGACCATAGATTTAAATATAGGTATCCCTGGCCATCACCAGGCGAGTCCAGTGCGGGTTTGTTGGATGTCATTCATCATCATCTGCCTAGTCTTTTCCCAACTATCGTGGGGTCGGCTCCCAGTCTAACCAGATGCAGCTGAATACCTGTATTATACATGGAGCGACTGCCTACCTGATCTCCACAACCCAGTTAGTACTGGGTAATACGATATCCTTGGTAAGACTGGTTGTCAGAATTTTTGGGCCACTGACTACCTGTAACGACTGTCAAAGATCTACAAATGACAGCCGGGACCAACGGCTTAACGTGCTTTCCGAGGCACGGAGGTAACTCGGTATGTAATGGGTGGTCACCCATCCACGGACCAACCTAGGCAAGCGCGACTATATTCTCTATGGTTCAAACCAACCTACAACTCCCATGTCGCCACCGTTTCTAGAGGCCACCACTACTTTACTGGGCCATTACTGGTCTTAGCTCTTATAAAATGAGTTAGACTTTATTATTTTTATATCCTAATTTTTAAATTGAAATGAGAAGACAAATAAAATGTTGTTTTTTTTTAATTATATAAGGAATCGGTGGTGTGGTTTGAAGAAAAGAGTACTTTATCAAGTTAAATACATGTGGAACTTTTAAAATCAAAGATATATTTTATTCGCCATTGCGTATTTTACACGCTAATAAGGTACCCTTACTTCGCCAGTAAATTAAATAAATTATTGGATCCTTTTTTGGTGTAATCTCTTGTTTTTAGAATAACGTCTAAAAACAAGAGATTACACCAAAAATTCTTGTCCCAGCAATTGGTTCACCTTTGTTTATTTTACAAAGTCCAAAATATTTCAATATTTCTTTACAAAATCTGTAAAATTAATAGTATGATTTTGCTCTCGATAATCTTCTTATGAATCAGCTTATTGACAGCAAAGGAATTCATAATATGTGGACTATTTTACGAATCTCCACACAATACTGTCAAACCAGTGTCTGGCAGATGAATTGCATGTTAAGAAGCAGTTAATAGGTATTATGAATTGTCAATTTGTGAGCATTTTAAGAATAAAATTGTAACGTGATTCATATTATCATCCTAATATGATTTAGACCCGCTGTTTATTAATGAAATTACCAATGACAATAATATCATAAACACTTGAAATTTTCAAGTGTAAAGAGTTCCGCTGATAAAAAAATTCTTCATATGAATGAATAAACTTTAAAACTGAATAAGGTGAATATAGTTTTCTCAAAGTAATTTGAATGCGTGTTTAAAGTTTACTCCATGCACCTAGGTGAATCAGTTCAGCCTTCAGGTGAATTAAGTTTATGTAGGGCGAAAATTGCAAATCCTTATATTATTGTATTGATTCTGTATGTGTTTCCACCAGATCTTGGTTGCCAGCCGCTATGGAGTCGTCGCTGGCCTTATCGCAGGCACGTACGATATCCTGATGTACTCCCATGTCGTGGGAGTAGGGGCTATGATGAGGCGGTAACTTAGTCTATAATTTATACTAATATTATAAGGAGATATAGTTTGAATGTCGGAGGTTATCTCCGAAAGAACTCCTTCGACTTTCTTCACTGATCACTATAGCCGAGTGTCATAGAACATATTTTATGTTAAAACAAGGATACAAGGCGCGGGTGAGGTCGCAGGCAGACGTGTAGGTACTATACTTGTGGGATTTTGGGATCACGGGCGCTCAGAGCGGGGGACTCTATGCCCTCACCGAGTGACCTCAGAGATGACCGGCAGCACAGTGGTCACGTGCTGCCGTGCCGCCCCAGGGATGTGCCTTAACAGGCGTTGCACAGAGGGGGCTCCGGACAGGTCTTTTAAGAGGAAATGGTGCCTCCTCTCATGTGCGGATGGTGACCACCGGGGTGGTTTTAGTGCGGTAAAAATACCACACTCCCCGGTCTTACCGGTCTTATCCCCAAAGACCGGTCGCCTTTTGAAGGTTTCCCCCCGAAAAAAAAAGAAAGGTAAGTACTATATTTGTACATACAGCATGTACCAGAAAGGTGTGGTCATGTTTCAGGGTATTCAGACTATCAAACTGAACAACAATTTCTTCCTCGTACCTCCTACTTGATATATGCTGTGCCTGACAGGGGTGACTAATATATTTATTTCCCTACCAACTATATAGGGTGACTGGTAATAAGTGACCGTTACTTAAACAGTATTGTACTCATGATAACAAACAACTTTCCCAAAGAAACATTTGTTTATAGTCCTTAACTTTTATCACTCCCCACTGTTGCACAGTACGCGGCTAATAGCTGATAGGCCACAGGCGCGCGCGCGTGCGCGCGAATATCATACGGCTGTTGTGTTATTGTGATAACATTGAATGAGTGTTAAAAAAACAAATGTTTCTTTGGGAAAGTTGTTTGTTCTTATGATTATTATCACGTGTTAAGTATCGGTCACTTATTACCAGTCACCCTATATACATTACGGTACGCAATAAAGAATTGAGAACATTCTCCATGGGACCGACATCGAAATAAAATCAACTGTCCAATACATTTAGGTCGAGTGTTTCGCTACCGCGTCTACTTATTCCTTTCTAGCCTTTTTGGCATTATAAGCATTTTTTTTTAATTTAGAAAAGGTGGTTTTGTTCATAAACGCATTTTGCTTTCCCAGATACGCCCGCCATGTCGTGCCTCTTGGTCTTATGGGAGCGACATTCGCGGCAGCCTCGACCTATGCCCTGCGTATGAGAGTTGCCGACGACCCGCTCAATTATTTTCTTGGTGAGTTTCTTCTGCCACATCATCAGGGTCTGTCCCACGCCGGCGAGGAAGCGACGAGCTAGTAATTTCTCGCTCAAGAAACGTACTAAAGATTGTAGCTCCCATTTCATTGATCAATAGTTGATCGTTGACTGTTCACACCACCGTGCCGCTGGCGAGAAGTCTGGCAAACATCAACTCGTTCTTGGTTGCTACTTCTACTCCCTTCTCGCCAAAGGTCAGCGATGGGACAGGTGGCTCACGGTTTGGTATAGAATGACTCTTTCGTCCATACATCTGTCTTAGCTTCCATGTAAGTATCTCACTTTTTTAGTAGTACACGCAGCAAAGTAGATCGGTTTGCAGGGCACACCACAAAGATGTTGGTGTGCGTAAAATCAACTGGTGTATTACTTCGCCTATTTGTTAGTGTTTGCTTCACTATAGTATATGTATAATATGAGGTAAAGAATATGAAGCATCAATTTAACACTATGACTAACCGGTGTCGTGGCATAGGTGTATAATCATTCGGCTGGTAAATCAAGTGTCGTAGGATCGAATCTGCGCCGCTGGCGTCAACTTTTTGCATAATTAAAAAACTTTTATTTTCATTTTATTGAATTTTTATTGTAATTTACCTGATAATAAGAACATTATTCGAAAAAAAATATGGAAGTAAAAATTAAACAATTTGTATTAAGAAATCAACAATATTAATTGACTAGGTTTTTTTTTTATATTATAATTACAAATTATAAAGTTTCGTGCATGACAAATATTCTAAGTCGGACAAGAAATAACGTTACTTTTCTTATTCAAGTGGGTAATTTATTTATTAGTGAAATGAATAAACATGTTAATAAGATAGATATTAAGATACAGGTATCCTAAATTGTTATCTCACTAACAATAACATCACTCACATAAAACAAATCGAATTACCCCCTGATATTTTTATTAATAGCCTATTGGTGCGCCTTCGCTATCTATGACTTGTTCATGCACGAAGTAAATGTCTCCACTAGACCTGCATGGAAGAATTTTTTTTTTTATGATAGCGCTCACCATCTTTTCGCCAGAATATTTTGCGATCGTCCTTGTCTGATTTAAAACATTTTTCATCTCTAAATATAACTATATTATTGCACCAATCAAAATCCAAATATTCTCTTGCGAAGCGTACCCGGTTTTACCTGTGAATATCTGACATTCAAATTTTCTTGGCTGGCCTACAACATTTCACACCAGCTGCTCGCAAGTGGTTTCGTACAGTTTGTAATGTCACGTCATGTTTAGTTGCCGTGGAACGAGTAGTGAGGAAGGGCTCAGCGGTATACGTAGCAACTATATCAGATGCCAATCTGTGAATGCAAATCCAGCCTTTGGTCTCGGTCGGCAAGGATCAATGCTTCCCGAATCTGCATAACGATGGACCCACAATTGCACAGTCCTTCTCTGTGAACAATAATAAAATATTGTTACAAAAAACAACAATCAATAACATGTGGATTATTTAAACATATTAAAATTCTAAACATCATAATAACATTTTGTTACTCACCGATATCTTTAAACGTCTCGCAATTTCACTAATTGAAACATTTTGCTCATGCAAAATAATTATTTCAGCTCATAAAAGATTCACAAATAAAAGCACTTCTCAAAAAACGCAGGGTATAATGTCTAAAAACGTAACGAAAACCCGATAGTCAATAGCATTATGACGATGAACTTAAACTACTAACTTAAACATGATTTGTCATTTTTAGAGGGTAGACAACTAATACATTCTAACCCAAATATAAAGAGACTTGCTAATAGTTAAGCAATGAATTGAACAAACAAATGTAAAATATTTTATTAAAACATACAAAAACATTAAGCTGTTGGCAGTCGGATTCGATCTTACGGCGCCGGCGCAGTAAGTAATTATTTATCGCACGCTCGACTAATGCGCCACGGAGACGATTGTATCATAAGCTAAATTTATGCGTCATATTCCCTGCAACATCAGTGACAAGAAATTTTATTGTGTGTGCGTGGACAACGGGTTATTGTGAAGCAAACACTAATAAATAGGCGAAGTCAGACGGCCGTTGATTTTACGCACACCAACATCTATGTTGGTGTGCCCTGCAAACCGATCTAATTTGCAGTGTGTACCTATAAATTTTCAAAGAGAAAGATATGTAACGGAGACACAGTATATTGCAACGTTATGACACTTTATTATGGGTTAAAAGAAAATCACGAGAATGATTCTCTTTCGACTGACGTCCGTTGTCAAACTCATCACTGGTTCTGCCCTATGGTTTTCTCACAGAACTTTATATGTTCTGTGGGTTTAATGGTGTACAGGCCACGAACCGCCAAGAAGTCATAAGGCGATGCGTTGCGTTGCATTTGTTAATTTTTTTCAGCTGCCATGAAGTTCTTTGTTGAAAACTTTACAAGAAGATGCTAAGTGTATTGCCTTTTCGCCAGGAGGTCTCTTCTCATACAATATTGACAGCCGACCTCAAAAAGTCACTGCGAAGAAAGATGAGGACAGGACGTTGTGGTGCAACCGTGGTGGGAGAGTCTTATATCTATTTCTGACTGAGATAATAAAATATGCTAACGTTTGTCATGTTTTGTCCAGGTGGTTTTGCTTGCGGACCGCTTGTTGCCCTGTACCTTCGCTCCGGGCACGGCGTCGTGGCTGGCGGGATTTTGCTCGGTCTCATAGGGGTTGTGAAGAAGGAAGCCGTAGATAGGGACTACGAAATCATGCACAAGTTTCCTAACCACATGAACACGATCACCGGCTGGCAAATGGACAGTTCGATCATCAAAGATCCTCGCGATAGTAATTATTCATTTATTTAATACTTTAAGCGCATGTACAAAGGCGGGCTTAATGCCGTAGGCATTTTCTACCTGTCAACTTTTGGGTGATGCAGAGACAAACTGTGTTAGATGTAATTCCGACAGTTGAGGATTCAATATTTATTTTAGCAAAAGTACTTATAATAAAACTATATTGGTCCCACTAGGACATTGGCCTCCTTCCTATCGTTAGAAGGGTAAAGTTGGGAAACATGTGTAAAATGGCCCATAGTTATTGTATTGAAAAAAAAAGAAGACTGCGTTAGTTCCGACTAAGGCCCCATTCGCACGGCGATGACCAGTAGAACTTCACAGTATATTTTTTAGACCACACAGCACTTTTATACTACATTTGTTTTTAACAGTATGAGAAGTGGGATATTGACGTGTGATTTCAACTTTTTACTGTAAAATATCGTGCAGGATAGTATAGCAAACGGCCGCCAAGTCTACGCCCCAATATTACCATGCAGCCCTATGTTGACAAAAAAATACTCGAAAATAACGCAAATTTTATAATTCCACAGGTATGGTTCACACTTGCGAGGATCAGGACACGAAGAAGCAGAAGAAAAAAGAGAAGAAGAAGAAGAGCCCGCAGAGAGAACCATGCCGTGAATAGTTATTATTGCGAACCTTTACACACGTGATGGGTATCATTCATCATTCTCAAACTCAAAGCGTTCATTTCAATTGTCATGTAGTTAAATGATCGTTTTAATTTTGCAAAAGCAGCAAGCAAGAAAATCTTAACTGTCATCTTTTTTAACGATTGATCCTCTTTCTTTGAGATATAACATACATCAAATCAATCGATATTTTAATCTATTTAGAACTACGCAAAAAATATTTGTTATGTAGGACTTACGTCTGATAGTTACTTGATGGGCCCCAAAACTAAGATAAATAAGCATTAAATATCTCAAATTTGGTACTTTTTACAATTTGATTTATCTAAATTACTTTTTCGTTTATATAAATTTCAATTCACCCAGAAGGTCAAAAGTCAATTTAGGAATAAAATCAACGTCAAGGTAAATATCAAAATGTTGTAAGTAATAAGGCGTACTCGACGTAGCCACACTATGCGGGGCTCCTGTCTGCAGGGTTTAAAGTAACCTAACACGAAGGGGATAACGGGGTCTTAGTTCGCTCGCTTCGCTCGCTCTTGCAAAAAGAACCTATAATTAAATAAAAAAGAGGATCAAATATTATTTTTGTATATTAATTGAGTATGTTTAAACATAATTATCATGTTACCTTGAATGCAGTTCATTTATAATTTGTTCGTAGATCAACTATTATAGACGCAATAATTAATATAAAGATTAAACATAAAAAATACATCATTTATTTTTAAAAGTATTCAACTCAAAATCTAACTGATCTATTGTTTTTTTTTAAATATTAAATGGGTCTACTCTTGACCTCAATCTATTCCTGAGGACAGAGATGAGGTCGACGATGGAAAGAGCTTACCCAGAAGAAGCCAAATTAAATAGATTGGGGTCATATGAACTTGGGAACACTGACGAAGGCAGAGAATTCCACTCCTTGGCTGTGCGCATAATAAACGATGTCGATGTAAATACAATAGATCAATTAGATTTTAGAGGATCAAATAATATTGTCCCATTTCAATTAAACTATTTAGAGATCTCGAGCGCTACGTGGCTACGACCAGGACCCGTCGCAGGACTGGTCGCCATCTCTAACAAACCTGGTCGGACGCCCGGTCCCGCGACCATCTTTCTTCCTGGTCAAACTCAAACTCGAAAGCATTTATTTCAATTAGACCACAACAGGCACTTTTGAATGTCAGAAAAACAAAGAAGGCGAAGCTACAGTCATAGACACAACCATTTGAAGGGAACTGAATGACCCAATATACGCGCCATCATCATCTCCTATCTCAATATATTTAGTATCGGCGCAGCATTGTCTTCGTCATCGAATAGTGATTTAACATTTTTGTATGACAATAAGTATTCCCAATGGCCGCTCATTGGGAATAATGTCTTACAATGAGGTTATATAATACTAGAGGAGCAGTGTCCTACTAACAACTCTTAGAAAAACGTAGCCACTTACGAATTTAAAGTCGTAGCTTTGAAACGGATACATAAATTATGTCATCTGTCAAAATAATATGTTTGTCTCATTTCTTCTACCGGCAAACTAATGACATTGGAAAGAGCCAAGACATTGTTATCGGACGAACGGTCAGAGTTGCCAATGATCCACATATTTTCCCCAGAATGAATGAAGGTATTTGTTGAATCAATTACTATGAAAGGTTGTATTATGTATCTTTCAATTGAGAATTAAAGAAATGGATGAATGGATGGATTATGTACTCAAAGGAAGAAAAAAATGCGTAAACGTAAATATTTTATTTCAAGACTATTAAGATTGTGTAA
Source organism: Eurois occulta (assembly GCA_950022335.1). Classification (NCBI taxonomy): domain Eukaryota; kingdom Metazoa; phylum Arthropoda; class Insecta; order Lepidoptera; family Noctuidae; genus Eurois; species Eurois occulta. The sequence continues at coordinate 2,541,744 of OX465498.1, forward strand.
AATAACTATTGTTCAAAATGGTTTTTTTTTATCTTTTTTATTATACTACAATCTAACCTAATAAGGCTACTAAGCAATTTTAATCTAACTTAATTTGCTAAAAGTAAAATTATATCTAAGAGCACGTCCATTGCGTTTACTTGTCACTTTGTTCTTGTGTCCATATAAATAGATAAGGTCTGTTTTGTAGAGCAGGATTTTGTTAGGAACAATAATTATATTAAAATACCTTTGTTTAATCCAAACAGACTATAATAATAATTAAGACTTACAGGAACATACTTTCATCATTCACTAAACTCCCAAGTCTCTGGCAAAATAAAAATCGGTTTTACTGGTAACACTGATGACAATAAAAATGTTTAAAAATTTGACTTCGTTTCGTCATGTTTTTATGGTGAATCTGAAGAAAATTTAGCTAACTTACCTGTGAAATGTAACACCACATGTTTTATTCATCTTTTGAGACCGTGACATGCAAATTTTAACCGCACATTTCCCCATTTTGTAATTTTTTTAGTTATAAGCAATTGCTCACTTGACGTCCACTTGACAACTGAAGTCAGATAAGGCTGTGGCCATCTACGACCCGGCAACGCTTTGGCGGCGAGCACTGCTGATCTAGTACTATATAACATCATTGATGTCTTACAAAAATTTTAATCTTGAGCGTCAGTAGTGACTGTTTTGATTTTGACACAACGAATGCGACTTGACAAGCTGGTCTATCACACTAGACATACCGACTTCTTACAAAGTAGTAACAAGTAATAGATTATGATTTTCTACGTCTTGTCCCGTCTATCACTCGTACATATTTGAAAGTATTTGTCTTCCATACTTCTCTATCAGTAGTCACACTTCTTACAAAGTAGTAACAAGTAATAGATTATGATTTTCTACGTCTTGTCCCGTCTATCACTCGTACATATTTGAAAGTATTTGTCTTCCATACTTCTCTATCAGTAGTCACACTTTTTACAAAGTAGTAACAAGTAATAGATTATGATTTTCTACGTCTTGTCCCGTCTATCACTCGTACATATTTGAATGTATTTGTCTTCCATACTTCTCTATCAGTAGTCACCCCATTCTTATCATCTGTCACGCAGTCCATCCATCATATCTTTCATGTCTGTGAAGTGTCGCTTATTTAATTATTTACTGACGTGCGTTTGACATTACAGCTCCTATTGGTTTAAATAAATTGTTATTATTATATACTAGCTGCCCAGCGCAACTTCGTTTGCGTGATGTCCTACCCCTTACCCTACCCTACTCCTAACCTACTCCTACACTACTCTTATCCTACTCCTACCCTGCTCCTACCCTACTTCTACACTACTCGTACCCTAGTCCTACCCTACTCCTACACTACTCCTACCCTACTCCTAACCTACTCCTACCCTACTCCTAACCTACTAACCTACTCCTACACTACTCCTACCCTACTCCTACCCTACTCCTACCCTACTCCTACCCTACTCCTACCCTACTCCTACCCTACTCCTACCCTACTCCTACCCTACTCCTACCCTACTCCTACACTACTCCTACCCTACTCTTAACCTACTCCTACACTACTCCTACCCTAATCCTACCAAAAAAAAAAGTATCCTAGTGTTGTTTTTAGACTTATCCAGGCCATTTTTTACATTTTTCGCCGTAAAAACCATCCTTGAACTTCAACGAACATTTAAAAAAAAGAATTGGCCAAATTGGTCCAGGCGTTGTTGAGTTATGCGCTTACCAACACATTTTGCGATTCATTTTTATATTATAGATTACTAGCTGTTGCCCACGATCTTCGTTCTCATGAAATTATTAAAAAAATATATTACCTCCCTTTTTTAATCGAATATCAATTTCAAGGATTTTGATTTTTTGCACGAAACCCTAATTATTTTTCTAAAATAAAAGTAGCCTATGTTAGACCTATAACATCAGCTCTCTGCCAGCAAAATCCCAACAAAATCGATCCAGCCGTTTCAGAGATTACCAGGAACAAACAGACAGACAGACAGAGACAAAACTGAAAAAAATGTATTTTTGATATGAATGCTGTATATGTATATTGTCATATGCATTCAGTAAAAAGCTGTTTTTCTGCTGATTTTGATATTACAAACAGACACTTCAATTTCATTTATTGGTATAGATAGAAGCGTGGACAATCTTGAGCGGTAGTTTGTAGGCAATCTCGTCCCGCCATCCACTTTTGCCTGGGCTTACTACTATGCAGTCAACGTTTTCGACCAACCAACGAGATGTATAACGTATGACTATCAATGATGGTCTAAATAAAAACAATCACACTAATATTAAAAGGCGAAAGTTTGTTTTGTGTATGTTTGTTACTCCTTCACGCTCAAACGGCTAAACGGATTTGGATGATTAAGATAGAAGAAATAGGCTACTTTCGATCAAAATGCGGCATTCCCGTGGGATGGTCAAATAACTCGAATATGGTTTTCCCGAACAGCTAGTCCATACTAATATTATAAAGAGGTAGAGTTTGTATGTAGAGGGTAATCTCCAGAACTAATGATCCAATTCTAAAAATTCTTTAAGACAAGAAATAGCTCCCCCTATTACATGGGACTTAAACATAACTGGCGAAATGTGGGTGTACAATTAGGTACACCTCTGTCTAACCCTTCGGGGATTACAGGCGTAATGTTGTTATGTTATGAAGTCTTCGTTTGTTAGCTGCAGCCAGTCCACAATATCTCCAAACCGGTTTGAGAACAGCAAAATTTTTGAGAAGTTTTGCCTGTTGAAGTCGTTTTGGTTCAGGCCCCGTACGGTGAGATAAAAATGAACGTTGCTGAACAGCCTGCTGTTAGTTTTAGCCCTTTTTGAAAACTGAAAATGAGCCTCTGCCCAAAGGGCTCCTGTCTGAAACTTTTCGTAGTATGAAGTTTTAGTTTTCGCTCATGACGTCCTACGTATTCCAAGTCCCCCAAGTCCCCGACATGAGACAAGGGCAGAAAGATGATGAATTCAGTTGGTCCATGATAAAGGTGAAGTACCTAGAGTCAAACCATTCCATCATGACATCAGTATGACATGAAAGCAAGAATATTGATGAGTAACAAACAAAAAAAGAAAAACAAAACAACAAAAACACAACACAAACAACAAAAAGAAAACACAACACACAACAAAAACAAGAAAAAGAAATAAGATACTAACCTCTCTTATCGCTTTCCAAGTCGATAAGTACGAAGACAGAAAACAATGCGTTGCCAAGCTTCATCTGACTGTCTATGTCGCCATCCTTGTGCCCGATGGTCCAGCTGTAGAGGATGTCGTCTGCACATCTGTCCAGGATCGGACACTGCCACACGTGGCATATCCTGGAGACGAAAACCGTCTCATTACTAGATGAGTTCTAACTTTGGTCAAAGCTAAAACCTGAGCTTGTTATTTGAACTATATTCCGACAAATGTGAAGTTCTTAATACAAAATTGACAGTTTGGATTGTGGTTTAATATTTCTTGAAATAGGAATCGTAATTCAAAAATGCCTTGATGGTAATAAGCCTGTGTGTAAAGATATTGTTTGTAGTAACGTAGTACGAAAAAATGCATGCATATCGATCATGACGATAGGTCATAGTTTCTACGTTAGGCCTGGTTTAATATAAAGCAAAGCGGAGACGAGCGGAGAGGAGACGTGAGATTCGACCACAGAAAAGACGAGAGACGTGATGTGGATTTCGACCAATGTCGACGCATCCGATTTGGTGGAAACAGGGCCTTATATTAAACATGACGACACTCTGTTTAGTTTTAGGGGACCTACTATCTCTTTTATAGCGGTATTATTGTAATCTTACTTCATTGTGGAAAAAGGTGGTCCTGTATGGCTGCTGCTATAAGAGGTGGTATTCTAGTACAGTCTCTATAAGATTAAATTAGAAAAATAGACTTACCTTCCAGTAAGCACCCTTATCAAGTAACTGCTATGGTCCAAATCTCCCTGATGCATGTTCCGCTCCCTGCTCAACTTCTCAACACTCTCGTATAAATTCGGGTTCTTTGACTGTTTCTTTTCACAAGTGACATGGATTTCTGGTAGATTAGCGTAGAACTCATCACTAAGGATGGGTTTCCCTCTTGCTTTTTTTATTATCTTCGCTTCTTTTAAAGGAGACAGTATGGAACCGTGTGTGAGGACCCATCGTTTGGAGAATCTGATCCCTGAGGCGGATACTGTCAGGATATTCGCATATTCACCGTCTTCTGAGTAATTGTAGGTCACCATTACGCCTTCGACTGCCATGATTCTGGAAGAAGAGAAATATGGAGATGAGGATTTGGTATCAAGAATAGCCGCTTAAATGCCCGACCGGCAACCTGTGCCGGTTTCGCTCTGAAATAGACCTTATGTTCTGTATACCGGCTTCATACGGTTTTCATTGCCTTCTTCTGCATCCAGGTACACGACGCGTTATGAAATTCAATATGGCCGACGCCATACTCCTTTTTCATTTCATGCTGAACAGTGTATTTTATCCAGTGCAGTTCTTTACTCCTGAATGATTATGTAACTATTACCTACTTGCCTGCACTGTCAGTTATTTATTTATAAACTTTATCGACGTCCTACAATCCTGGTGTAGGTAATAAAGCTATCTGAAAGAAGATCGTAATGCACTATGAATAGAACAATCTGGAGGAAACTGGAATCGTCTGTATGCCGGCAATAATAGAACGACAGCTTGATAATTTGCGCGTATCCGCGTGATTCCTTGTAGGATTGATACACACCGGGCCAAAGCGACCTACAGGCCTTCCATAGTTTTTTTTACTGACTGCAACTCAAAAGGGACATTATTACAGTAAGCATAAAGGTCAGGTTTAACCATAATGTTACGAATTTATCAGGGACCGAAAAGGTTAGGTAGATACCCACCCGTATAGGGGTTCGGGTTATTTTTAGGGAAAAGATTAACCCGTACTATAGGGTTAATTGAGAAAGTTTTTCAGTTTGAAGGAAGAATACACCTTTCATACACATGCTGTACAGACGTCAAATTTGTTTAATAGATTTTCAACTTTATTGCTAAAGCATTAGGCTAAAGGTTGATTGGGAAAATTGACAGTTTCGGGTAGCTTGATGTGCTGGCCTCTGTACATACTCACGACATAGAAGTCTTCAACGATCGAGTTAGTCGATACCGTCTTTGCAGTCGTATCGATTGATCTGAAGCTTGAAATGAGTAGCAAGAAATATCATGTGCGTATGAGCAGCCTTAAAAGAAAAGATTTACTGATCTAATTAAGTGAAGCGTACAGGCTGATATACTTTAGATTTAACACCAATTAAGAATATTTTTTTTTTGTGAAGGGTAATCATCAAAATGAGTCCTCCCGCTCTGGGCGGAGCGGAAGGGAGTGTTAGACTTTTACTGACTAAAACCCATCCACCAATACCCCTCCCACCAATACCTTACCTCTGTTTGTTAATATAGTCATGATTCATTCGTGTCATGATAATGGATACTAATAAATTACATTGTTGAAATATAGTTTTTCAAATGTACATGGATGTTTTGGCGCGTGGCCTTAAACGGAACTAACGACACCATATGCATCAACAGCGCCCTGCTCCTGTCAAAGTTATTCAAGCGCCAAAAGTACCGTGTAGCACTGTATTCTTATTCTTTATTGCACAGAAAATAACAAATTTACATACAAATTGCAATAATATAACTTATGGTACAATGGCGAGTTTAACCCAGAATTACACAAACACACAATTACACTGTATTATGTTGTTACAACGTTTTTAATATTTAACAGTATAATAGAGGACGCTGCTGTCGCTTAAATGATTAATTGGACTGCGTTATGTAAGAACCGATTAAGCGCCATTTAACGAATCCTGAGAAAATGAGCTTCAAAAATTTCAAACTTAAAATGGTCGCTGTGCATACATTTAATATGTCAAGAGTATAATTTTTATTCTGAACATATAAAATATGTATAAGTTCACATTAGTTAAAAAAATATAAGGCTAAACTATACAGTTTTGTAGTTATAGCCATTTTTCCGCTTAATTTGTTTTGTGTTTTAAGCCATATTCAGACCATTTTATTTATCAATAACGTACTATACGGCACTATTGTCGTTTGATACTTTATTGCGATTTTTTTCGGATGAAATAAATTGGAACATAAGATTAAATCCAGTTATTTTAGTAAAATTTACTATAACAAAACAAATGTTGTAACACTTCTACATCTTACTAATACTTTTATTCCTTTTTTTTTTCTTTTATTAATACCTATACACTGTACCATATTATTTTTTATTCTTCATCTTCTACTTCAAAATCAATGGATCCATCAAAACCTTCAACATCATCTTCTAAATTACGAGATCCAGTTAAATGTTCGTAATATTTTCTCGCATCTGATGGTATGAGATGAAGGAGGGATTTTATATCATCTAGCTTCGGTTGAGAAATAGGTTTTCCTTGTGGCCAAAGTTGCTCATAATGCCTTGATAATGTCAATGGGTTATTTATTGCCCCTCTTTTTGGGCTTTTATTAAGATCTACTTCATGGGTTTGACCGCCATGACAGGTTGAAAGAAATGTTCGACCAGGTCTATCCTTAAAAATGTTTATTTCTTTAGTTTTCAACCAGCTTATAGGATTTCCTTCTATATTTTTTTTTCTATTCACTATTGTCTTCAGCATTTTAGAAACTCCGACAAAGTCTAAACTTTCCATTTTTTGGGAATGAGGCTCTTAGCCTCGGCATAGTCCTTGAGACGCTTATAAATAAGCCTCTCGTAGATTTTGCCGAGTGCGCTAAGGAGACTGATCGGCCGGTAGCTCGAAGGCTCGGCTTTAGGTTTACCCGGTTTGGGGATACCTATGACAGTGGCCTCTTTCCACACTTGTGGGAAGATGTTATTGCTTAAGGCGCCATTGAAGATGGCTGCCAGCAAGACAATGAGTTGACCAGGGAGTATCTTAAACACCCTATTGGTGAAGCCATCGGCGCCAGGGGCTTTCCTAGGCTGAAGCTTGTCAATAATATCCTTCACTTCCTCAGGGGAGACTGGAGGAAGGGGATCGTCGGGGTCTTCTATTGGGGGAAGGGAGGCTCTACGTTCCACTTCGGCGTCCACCTCGGTGAGGTGGCGCGCGTCTACTGGTTGAGCGCTGGGGGTACACTGAGCTTTCAGGCTGTCGGCTAGGCACTCAGCCTTTTCTGAGTCGTCAAACGCGACGCTCTTGTCAGGACGGGTGAGGGGGGGGGGGCAGCGTGGCCTCCTCTTTGGCACGCATCTTTCTTTGCAATTGCCAGAAAGCTAGGTGGGTGGGCTCGAGCTCGCTTAGCGTCTTGTCCCATTGATTAGAACGATGCTTACTAGTGCGCTTCTTGACAGCACGCTGCAAGTTGCGCATGTGGGCTTTGTTCACATCGCAGGGAAAGCTGCTATAGGCACGTATGGCCGCGTTCTTCTCGCTTATCAGAGCACGGACGTCATCGGGTAGTATCCAGCGACGATCACTCGTCTCTGGGACTTCCCGTGAACAATCCTTCACTACGGATTGTACGTGCTCTGTAAACAAGTCGATGACGGCCGTAGTGTCCGCGACTGAGACAATATGGTCAGGGATACCGTCCAGTAGTGGTGACATGTCAGAGTTCAGCTTATCGCCTACTTTCTTCCAGTCAGCGATCACTACCGTGGAAGGGGGTTGGCTCGGGTCCGAGATGCCCGAGCGTGGTATGAGGTGCATGAGCACTGGACGGTGGTCACTGGTCAGAATCAAGCTCGTGTAGCGTCTCAATCAGATGCAACCTGAGGTTGATATTCTTGAGCAGCGCTATATCGAGCACGTCAGAACGATCATTGGGGGTAAACAAAACATCCTTCCGTTATTATGTTAGATGCGTAATGAGACCACCCGCTGCCGCCCCACCCCGTCCCGTACGCAAAAACCCGCGAAAATAGAATGCAATAACGAATGAAACGCCAGAAGCTGGCGCTTCATTCACGAACGGATGAAAGATTGCGCGTGTGGTGATACGCATTAACGAATTAAATACCATTTTAGGTGGTTAATTCGATGCTGCGGTTTAAAAACGGTTAAATCAAAAGGCAAAACTGAATTATCTTCATCGTGGACGTGTTTAATTCGTTTATGCAATTTGAAAACTGTTTGTAACTGTAACTTTGACGCTTAATTCTTTAATACAAAACGAATGTGTGCACAAATTCTAGCAAAGTTCGAAATGTCGCTTGATTCAACCCCTTATTATAAGGCCGTAAGAGTGATTTTTGAACACAAAAATAGCTGAATACATAGTTTATCATACCTATAGTCGCTCTGCATTCATAACTCTTTTTTTTCGATTTCGTCGCTTAATTCGTTATTACATAACGCAGTCCAATTATTCTTAGTTTTACTGCATTGAAGAAACATACAATGTAGAATATTCTCATTAGTAAATAAATATACCTACATACTTAGGCATTTCAGCGTTTTTTCCTCGAATTGTAATAAAAGAATATTACTAAGGTTAAGTTTGTTACTTTGTATGTTTGTAAGTTTGCATGTAGGGGGTACTCATCGGAACTACAGCTCCGATTCTGAAAATTCTTTCATTAATGAGAAACTACATATGTACCGTATCCCAAAGTGTTTCCGATCATAACGTGAGCGAAGCCGGGCAAAAACTATTGTTGGATTAACTAAATAACAAAGACACGTTAATTGATCTCACGTAGATAACTGGTACTATCCATGATAATAAAGTACTAAAACTTTCAATTTCATTAACTCCAACACACATCAGATTGTGAATAAAAATAGATGAGAAAAGTTATTCACTCACATTTTCTTTTAGCAACAAGAATAATCATTCCGTGACGTGGGAGGTCGCGTGCGAAACGTACGATCAAAATGACTTATAACATTTTATAATACATTGCTTGCTTACACCACGTTGTGTCGTTAAAACATCCGTATTCACCCGTCAATGTATGAAGAAGAAAGCGGTAATACATCAGACAGGCGACAACGTAATAACACATTGGTACAAGTAAAAGATGAGCTGAACACAGGGTGCGAACACAATTACAAATTAGGCATAAACACACCCATGGAATAGAAGTAATGAGCCATATTCAAGCGGGTGGTCAATACGCCATGCAATTTGCGATGGTATAAAAACGATACGACAGCCTTTTGCCGCCAACTTGTGTCGAAGCGTCTTCCAGAAGGCGCTTGTGACTCGTGTTCGAATTTCAAATTCAGTTCTTTTTTTCTGTGCAACCTGTGTTATTTGCCAAGTGCATTTACTAAGGTAAGTTTACGATTTTTTCTTCTGTAAAATGGTTTGAGGACGTAATTAATTGATTTTACAGGTTAAAAAAATCTTTGTTTAAACTGGATTTTAAGTTATTTTTTTGTGTCCTTTCAAATGTTACCTCTGACATGAACCTTATGACAACGAGTTTAAGGGTCACAGTACTGCAAAATTAGAAGTCAAATAAAATGACAGGACAGTTATTGTTCAATTTTGTATTAAGGTCAAGTTCAGTGTTTCTGAAAAAAATAATTTGTCCAATATAAAAATAAATAAAAGAGAGGGTATGTAACATCACTCTACTTCAACTCAACCGTAATTTCATCCATGTTAACATCGTTTCCGTAGTGTAGCGGTTATCACGTGTGCTTCACACGCACAAGGCCCCCGGTTCGATCCCGGGCGGAAACAGTTGCTTTTGTTTGCATTTATTTTCAGAGAAGACGCGAGAATTGTTACATGACATTTTTTTTAAATATTTTCTTTCTTTTATTAAGAAAAGTTATAAAGCAGCCGGAAACAGTATTTGGTTTTAAAACAAACCATATCATTTTAATAAATATAATAATTATTATTAATCATAAGAACATATTGCAGAAAAGATAATTTATTTTTTTCTGAAAAGAACATCACAATATTATTCTTCTTAGTTCTACATTAATTTCGAGAGTCGAGTACCATATTTCCTTTAGGAGACTTATCTTCGAATACACCTATTTGAAGGATAACAATAAAAGTAGCATAAAAGAAAAAAGTCAACCTAAAATTTGCTAAAAATAATTCCTTCGAGCCGGATTTGAACCAGCGACCTATGGATATCAACTTTTGAAACAACTACAGTCCACCGCTCTACCAACTGAGCTATCGAAGGTTGAGAAACTCAGGCGAAATTGTAAGCCAGTTACGTACCGCCTTCTATTTTGCTTTGTTTCAAACTACATAATCTTTACTTTTTTATAATTTTGATACAATGATAACAAATCATAGAGTTTATACAACTCATGCACAAGGCTTAGGGAAACTTTTTTATCTATTACAAATGCTAATGCCCCAATGATATCCTATACCTTTACCTAGTTACTAATTCTAAAGTCGGCCATTTAACTATTAAATGCAGTTAGAAACAGTATCCAGTGTTTAATCATCCTATCAACTTCAAATAATTCAAGTAAATAAAATAATTAGAACTCTAGGTTAGTCACTCAACTAGGTACTCGATTTAATAAATTAGCCATAGTAATATCGTAGAAATAATGTTTTGTGAAACAGAGCACTATTTTTATAATTAAAAAAAAAACTGGCACGAAAGTTAAAAAAAAATGGCGCCTACAGCTGTCATTATCCGGTTTTACGTTACGCAGAATTGTCGCATTTGTCCCGCTTATCAGATAAGATTACCCTATCGTGTGACCCAGTTGTAATGAACTTGGGTTTTATCTATCGCGTTACAAGTTAAGCCAGCTTTCCTGCGAGCTATACAATGACACATTGGACACGTGCTGTTCAGAATTACCAGAAATAACTGGAATAATGTCAAGAGAATGAAAACAATCAGAACAATAGATCATTTTCTTCGTTCCTCGATGTTTCCGTTGATTGTTCTACTTTGCACGTTTAGGGTTATCGGTGAACCTATCTACATAATGCACTGGGATGGAATGCAAAGGAAAGTCTGTGATATGCTGTTGTCAATTTTCCTGTACCAGAATTAGAGGCAGTCATTTAAAATGAAATTCGGAAGTTCCGTATTTGTTCTAATTTGACCTACAATTGTAGGTCAAATTAAAACAAGTACTAGCCACCACCACCAACCAGCGCTTTCAGTGTTTATATTTTACATTTTTAATACAAATAATCTTAGATAAATGTAGGTACCCTGTGTCCTTTTCCAGATCCCAGGTTATCTGTCAAACGTAACACCAGTGGCTTAGGCATAAACTTACTAACTTCATAACTTTCGCATTTATAACATAAGGTAGCTGGAGGGTAAGTATAGTGTGATAACGTTTATGTCTAAGTTCTATTTTCTGTAGAATTGAGCAGACACGCACTACTTTAATCAGATTTGTCGGAGAACGTAAGTCCATTAAACTTATACTCTCTCTATCAAGTGACCGTATTGAAGTTCTAAACTAGTTTATAATCTAACTAACACTAGTTTCCTATTCGGAATAGTTGAATACACTATAACCTTTGCAACGATCGATAAAACGCCATGTTTGAAGGGACTTACCTCATCTTTTACAATCAGAGAAAAAGCGCATTTGCTGACTTGAGAGAAGGGTTACAAGAACTTCTTTTTAATATTTAGGTATGATAGACCCATATTATTTAAATATAATAGGTACCTACTGCCTCCTTTTATGTCATGTACCTTAGGTGTATATCAAGGAAAACTTTATCGGATGGTAATTCATAGATGGTCCTTATGATATAAGTTTTTAAACTGTCATGGTCACTAACATTATAATTAACACTAGAAACGGGATATTTACCATGCCCACTGTTTGTTTTGAGTTCCAGATAAGTGAAGAGTGAGTGAGTTTTGGTCCTTATGGTCTAAATGTGGCAGTATTTCACATACGATAGTACACTCAATAGAATCTCCTGCGTGTCCTGTTGTTTACTCGTTACAAGAACGATACTGAAGGCACCAAAATGTGGGCTGCGGGACAGTTCGAAAGAGATACCGCGGCCCTGGAACACAAATGGCAAAAGAAGGAACGTGGATGGGTTTTAGTCAGTCTGACACTCCCTCCCGCTCCGCCCAGAGCGGGAGGAGTCATTTGACGATTTTCCATCCCAAAAAAAAGGCACCAAAATGTAGCCAAATTCTGGCGGCTCAATTTAGTTTGCCATCGAAATGCGAAGAAGAGAGTGACAACTGAATAACTGATATAAAAAATATTCAAAATAACCGAACCTAGTTTAGTAGTAGCTTCTGCGGTTTCGCACGTGTTATGGTTGGAATATAATCCACGGGAACGGTTCAAAAGTAGCCTATGACACTCTGGGATAATTAGCATCCCAATAGTAAAAGAATTTTCAGAATCGGATTAGTAGTTTACCACCTACATATGTATATCCAAACTAACAAAATGTTTAATGTAGATTGGAATTGTAGCATTTCTAGGTCACTGAAGGAAATTCTTCAGTGACCTAGAAAATGTTATATAAGTTAATAAGTCCCTATCGACATTTACACGAACGACGCACGACGTCCAAACCAGTCTGGGTTCCTTTAGTTTTATTAATTACCTATTAGTTCCCTCCGTAACCGGAGGAGGTGAGGTACACGCCTTCCTAGGGCTTCGAATACCCCTTCACAGAAAATTTTCCCTAGTAATGGTTACGTGATAAAATGTCCTTATTTCTGTTTTAATTTATTTGCTGCCGGACATAAAATGTGACTGAGCACGTTGGGTGTTGTGTGATTGGTTTGAATTTCCAAGAAGGACTAATGAATTGGAGGTTTTTATGACGTTGCTCAGTTCAGATAAGGGATTTCATTCTCAATTAGTTTCCTTATGTCTAGATGAAACACTTAGGTAAGTAACTTGAATATCTAAAAAAATTAACAATACCTAAATAATGTCCATTTATCAGAGAAACACAATTAGGTATTTTTAAGATAAATATAGTAATCGGAAATTACAATTTTATCTGTCTTTTTCATTAAGACCAGCCATATTAGAAGCCAACACTCTGTGTTTCATAAACAATTTGTGATAAAACTCCTTTTTTTTAACCAATGACGCCAATTCGTTTAAAAATAATAAATACGATTTGCTTTATTGATTTGAACTCTAATAACGGCTATTGCAATGTTATCAGAATGTTTAAATCCATTGCCCTCAAAATTTGCATAGGTACTTTCAAAAGGCCAAACAACTGATGAAAGAAAGAATGACCGTACGGACAATAACTTCTGTGGCCGATAGCTCGAACTGCTCGAAGTTCATTCTGTAAATACACAAGTCAGTTCAAAAGTTCACCAAATAAAATAAACACAATGATGTTTACTATAAATCCTATATCTCCCAGTGGTGAGTAAATGCTGATACACGATTTGTTGAAAACAGTGGTGTGACTAGCGCACCTTCCACGACCGTTACCCGTTTAATGCCTGCACATCCTTAGTAGGAAACCTTCGCAAATTGTAGATTTAATCAATTTGTTGTAACGAAATGTGTTAGTAAGTAATGATCATTGGGAATATTGAAATCGATAACTTGGTACGGCATCAAACAATTCTTGTTGGCTATTTTGTGTTTACTTGACCAGTAGCTTTCGAAAGCAAGCGCGTTACTTTTCGCAGTTTATTCCATCACCACCGCTTTCAATACGGTGAAAAAAGTAAGATGAAAACCTGTGACAACTACCATCCCGCAGTGAGACCGCGTAGTGGATTACAGCCCGCTCCCTTTCATAGAGAGTAGACCTACGTCCCAGAAGTGGGAACGTATTGGCTGATTATTCTTATGCATGATTTGCTCTAGAATTTCATTTAAGAAACCTATTAGGTACAATCATCTCCTAAGATGATTAGTGGTACCTAGATTTCTAACCAAGTGTTTATTATTTATCTCAAGGACAATAGATCAAGTCAAGCTATTCACATAATTAATGACATCCTTGCAGACAACTTTATGTTAGTACTAGGCATTAAGGAAGAAACTCTTTGCCTACACTATGTCAGACTTCCGCGAGGCTCAATTGAAGAGTTTAAAAGCACGATATGTTGCATGAATATGGCGTGTGTTGTAAAATAACAATCGAGTAGTATTACGTTCTTAATTCGAATACAGCAGAAGTAGGTAACTAAAACCTTTTTGACCAAGTGGTTCCAAAAAGGTTGTATTGTTTGACCCATCAGGTAGAAAACATTTAACAGAATCTTTATGTAAATATTGAGATTTTACTTACTGGACAGCTATCTATGCAGTTAAAGAGAATGATTGTAGGGTATAAAACAATCATCTTGGATTGTTGTTTTGTTGCGGCTAGAGGATTCATGCTGATGCTTGTCATCAAGCATCTTGTTTAGCATGTTCCATAATGGTCTCTAACTAATAAATGCTAAGCATTCGTTCCTTGACCCACCTAGAAATCCTGCTGACCTACCAAAAACATTTACAGCTGTCAGTATGAAAAATCAACATCAAATATGTTTACAATAAACCACAAATAGCAGTTGAGTCGTTCGACCTTATAAACTCATTGTGCACATCCTTGATCGAATTCGTTGGAGTCGGGAGCGGCTTGCCCTCACTGAGAGGACCCAGTGCCAACGACACCTATATAAAAAACATATAGATCGCCAAACGTCTTTGCAAGTAATGGCGGCGCCACTTGCTAAGGTTAGATGTCAAAGACCTGTCAAATCCAGTACATTTTAACTTAGTTCTTTGTTTCGCCACATGCATTCATAAATGTGTTAATTGATATTCCTATTCCTTGTTTGAACCGGAGTATAGCAGTTCTTCAGAGGAGGATATAGTACTTCAAGCTAAAGATAGTCCCGTATTTGTCATTGTGGCTTGGTGTTTTAACCTGCTCGAACTGAGAACAAATTGAGTCGTGTCTTCGCATTAATAACTGTGGGATGAGTAATAGAGTCACCAAGTGACTGCACAACATGGATAGGGCATAATTGCTAGATCTTCCTGTCATTCTGTTAGGTAAGATGAGATCTTCTTCAAGTACGTGGCCTACTTTGTCCTCGTCCAAAGGGTCGTTAAGTTGCGCCATGTCCACGTTTCCCTTCGCAGGTTCCTGTGTGAAATATCAACGGAAACGGCCGGCTTCAGAGCTTCGCCGGTACTTAAGCGTCCAATTGAACAAACGAGCGTGATAACCCTGGATCCGGTCCCGTGACTTGATCGTTGTGGCCTCTTAATGTACCTAAATGCAGTCATTACTAATGATGACTGATTTACGTCACGATAGGACCACGAAAGGATGTTTCTGGCGTTTCTGATACGATATCAAGACCGTGGTGGAAAAAAAATATTGGCATACCTTCTGGGTGATCTCTTACATCTTCACAGCCAAAGAGTGCACTTACATTCCTCAAGTAGCTAATGACAACTTTCCCAAATTTCTGGTAACGCACGTAACACACAGTCCGGGCAATTTAAGGAGACACAAGCACTACGATAAGCCCACGACAATACAATAATGGACGCTCTTTGCCTAATGGGTCGCATCCTGCACGGCCCAAGCGCAGTCCAGTCAATGCTAAGAGTTCGCTCCTCCGCGGCACATGTTCGTTTCCAGAAACTAAATTTCATTGTTCATGTTTCCCTAATCGTGTGTGTGATCACGTTTCGTGTCATTGTAGACATTCGTGTGGGTTTCAAGTGTCGCAGCTCTGGTGAGGTTCGTGCCGCCAATCGACGGACGTCGGCGACGGCGGACGATGTGCCTGTTGCGATCTCGAAAACGATAACGAATTTCGACAACTCTAAGCCGCAGTTATCGATTTATCTATATCTTTATAGTGCTATGGATGCAGTGTTGAGGATGGAAAAGTGCATTTTATGAGAGAATTTTACCTGTGCAGTGTATAGTGACGGACATGCCTGAGTTTCGACGCCTGGCAGCCAGTGTGAAAAAAAAGAAGCCACTTTCGCCGACTCAGCGGTTGAGTCACTCGAACAGTTTTATTTACTTGATGCGATAACGTTTTAGGTGAGTCCGTCATTAGTGTAAAGTGGTGTATCCCTTACATTAATGACCACTTAGCTATCGTCGACAGGTGTATGTTTCAAAAGCATTATCGTTGTCCTTAAAAATGTTCATTTTTACCATTTTTAGTTAGGTCAGTGTTTGTTACAAGGTGGGATTTCGATTCCGTTCATCTTAACGAGGAAACAAAACCGTAAAATACTGTGAGTACCATGGGTTACAAACATATTTCTGAATTAGGTACCTATAATAGACAAGTAGGCTTCGTGCATGATTTCTTTTGCGTAGGTTATTAATTTATGAGGTGACTTGACAACTGTCAAGTCACCTCATCCTTGACATAAATAGAAAAAAAAAACAATACAAAATTTGACCATAGATTTTTGGAAAGCACTTACCTTATCAATAACTTAACGTTAGTAAATCATTAATACTAATCACTAATATATGCAAGTAACAATAAAAACACAGATGTCCCCAACATAAATAAATAAAGTTACATTCAACACACAAACAAAAAAAATGGACAAAAGCCAACCAAGTTAAACCAAATTCCAACTACTGGAAGAGTATTAACTAATAATACATCATCTAAATATCGTCAAAACAACGGAACAGAATTTACCTTTGACCTTAGTTGCGTTTGTTTACTTTTTTGAGGTTATGTTTAACATTGGCCACCAAACAAACTTTAGAATTCTTTTTTCAAAGTTAATTTTTCTTATCACATCACTGACACAAAACACACTGTTGTCCGTTACATTCTTCTTGAATAATGACTGTTTTCACTTATTATGTCTACAATAAATACTATTTCTCTACTAGGTACTTATCAGCTGATGAGCTGAGTTGACTGTTTTGTTTAATTTGTTGCAATTTAATATCTCCAAGCATTCGTATTGGTTGTAGAGTAACGATCTCTCGCGGACTTATGAATTACTACATTCATTCATGATTTACGTGTCTGCGTCGTAGTTCTTCGTGATATCGCGAGATGGCGTTAATATAAAAATAATGACTCGTAACTTAAATTACAAAAACGGGGGAATTAAAAAAAAAGTTGTTTTAGAACTTGTTGTTATTTGTATTTTTATTCATTATATTAAAGGATGCATTGATGCAGTAGATGTATCTATGGTTGGTATGGTTGGTTGGTGGAAATCATGGCATCGATCTTGAGGGTCACAGGCTTGAATCTAGACAGAACAAAACTTTTCAAATCGATATTATTCTGTACCTTTACTTATAGCAAAAGCAAGGTAGCCGGTAATACTGAAAAACCTATCCGTACTTAATTATTTATGACAAGGTATCAACAGATTAAAACAAAAAAAACTTCTAAGATCGACTGGGCTCGTATTTTAGTACTGTCTCGAGCACTAAAATGTTTAGAGCAAGCAACATTCATTATAATGTAACAATTATGTTGTTACGAACATAGTATTTTGGAAAACATACATATTAATATGCTATACAGTATACATATTATTAAACCCTATATCTCACGCAAGACGCAAGCGTCAGAGGCAGTGCCGGCGTAAGGGCCACTGACACCCCGGGCGAAAATATTGTGGCGCCCACTTGAGGGAAGCAATATCAAGTGTTAGTTTTTTGCTGATCCCAAGTAAAATTATATTAAGAATTTCATCTTTCCTTTAGCGTTACCCAGAGCTAACGACGCGGAGTGGTTTGGTACGAAATTCTGTTTACTGCAATCTAAAGACATGGATCTCGGTAAATCCGCAGAAATCCTCGAAAATTGTTGTAATTTCTTTGAAGAATACCGAAAAACTGGATTCAAGACTGCTTCAGTTAAGCGTAATGCTGCAATGGAGCGTAGGTAGTTATTTTAACAACTAGGCCTAGTTTCCATACTATTCCATATTTATATTGTGATAGAAGGTTCAGTTATCCCCACCATCTACCACGTGTCACGCGTATCGGTTTGGAGGTGGAAGTATTGCACCAATAAGTAGCGTAAGCGTAAGCACAGTGTGGTCGAGGATTGACTCTAACGATATCGTTAGAGTCGCTCCTCGACCACAAACCCTCAAAAAATCCATCTAAAAAAAATCTCAATAAAAAATATGCATATGCACAGAGCGTAGAGCACAGTTTTGAGGGTTTGCACCAGGGGAGGCCAGAGACTCCAATTCCAGACCTTGGCGCCCCCCAGAATTTGTCGCCCTGGGCCGTCGCCCCATCGCGCCCCCCCCTAACGCCGGCACTGGTCAGAGGGATTCCAGTACCTACCACATTTATAGATTATATTAACCAGCTTGTTTTTAGAGATTTCATATCTTTAGCCACCCTTGGTCATCCCAAAATTGCAATCGTTATTCCACGAGAATAACAATTATATTTTGCTAAAAGTAAACAAATTATTTCTTATGAATGTAGATCTTGTAGGTAGGTACATAGTATAGTCAGGTACAGAGCTGGTTACAAGTGGGTGGCGACTAATGAAAGAGTAAAGTATCTTTCTGGAAAAGTTTTTGGTAATTAAGCCGGAAAATAGGAGTCAATTCTTTATCAAAATTGCCTTTTAAATACTGTGTAGAAGTTTCGAGTGAACCCTACATTCTGTTTTAAAGAAAATTGAACATTTTGATTGGTTATTCCAATTAATCAAAACTCTTTAATATGAGAAGCCTTCTAAAATGATTGCGTGGACGTTTCATTAATTTCTGAATGGCTTGCAAACGGGAAATTAATTTGTTGTAAAGACGAAAATGTGGAATTGGAATAATGTGGTCTGAAAGACATAACTCGGTAATTTTTAAGGTAGAAAACTCATGGAGTCTGGATTCGTATCCGGCTCTTGGTAATTATTAATAACACAACCTTCACACCTCAATCAGTCATGGATGGCCATATTGTACACCTAATGGCGAATATGAACTAATCGTTAAAAACATTACATTTGCTCAGCTTATCTATTAGATCAACTTCGAATATATTTTTGTAAAAATACACTGTATTGATACAATGCAGTACATTAAGACTCGGTATCGGATGTACCAAGTGTCCAAAAGTACCAGTTTGGTACCTTAGTAAATTTACACGTAAGGGTTTAACGACAGACGAAAGGCTTAGGCCTTCAACATGGAATTCACATAACTAGCAAAATTTGGGTGTAACTACCATAGGTTTAAGGTTCACCTCTTCCCAACCCTATTGTAACATAGAGCAAACTTTTCCTAATAAACAACAATTTATTCAATAAAAATGCAATCAAAATTCTCAAATGGTAGAGAATAATCGTGCATAAAATCTAGAGTTAGGTAACCTATTGTACAATGCATCTAATTATAGCATCGGTAACAACTCTGTTACATAATATGTTTTTTTAATAGCATATTGTACAGGGAAGAAAAACAGGTTTTTCTAGACGCGATTTTTACTATAGTTTTCCTACCTTTAATAAACCTATCACAGTTATAAATGTTGTTGCGAACATAGTAATATAATAACTCATACTCGTTTCAAATACATCTTATTCCAAAGCTGCAATTGGTATTCTAAGAGAAAAGCTTTTGCCCGCAAGTTCTTCGCTCGCGATAATTTCCGACTTTGATACTCGGGAAAAGGTAGCATCCCAATAATGAAAGAATTTTCGAAATCTGATCAGTAGTTCAGAAGATTCGGTAGGGGTACATCCAAACTTACGAACATACAAAGTTTACCTCATTATAATATCAGTATCGATTGAGAATCTTCCTTACAACTTATCCCCAATTGAGTAGATACCGTCCCAATTATTTTGGAGATAGCTGTACAAACGAGAATTTAAAAAAAAAAAAACAAAATTAGTTTTTGTTTACTAGAAAAGACGAGTAACTAATGTTCTTCCTTCTGTATAATTGCAGTTCCTTTGAACTTAGTTAAATAAGTTAGATTATTACTTTAAGCCCACTCCTTTCAAAGTTAATATTCACCTCCTGTGAGATAACATCAAGGAACCTTATCCAACTTTTAAGAGACTTGTGATTAGTTTTCTAAAACGTAGGTAGAGCAACAGCGTTTCATAAAGATAAACACATAGGTACCACCCACCAAGTGAGTGTTAAGTATGTACACCTTGTACATACTTAAGCAAATATAAGTTTTTAAACTGTCATGGTCACTAACATTATCATTAACACTGAAAACGGAATATTTACCATGATTACTATTTGTTTCGAGTTCACTGAATTTGATTTGACTGAAAAAAAAAAACAGTTATCAGTGTTAATACTTATTATGTAGGTAAATGCTGAAGTAGTAGTTCAACATGAGGTGTTTTGGATTCGATTCCTGGGGCCGACTATGACGGATTTTCGACAGGAAAGCCATGTGTATTGATCAAATTTATTTGGAAAAACATTATTTTTCAAATTGGAGTAAAAGGTTGGAGAAAATTCTCCAACCTTTTACAGATAAAAGGTTGGAGAAAAATTTTAGGCGAGGTTAAATATTTGTAGGTTACTTGACTAATGAAACAAATTAATAGTACTGTGATGACGATGAGATTAGGGCATGCAGGACAGTTTCCGGTTCGAGATTTTTGGTGCCCGGTTTTGGGATGCAGTCAGAAGTAATGAAAACTCACCATAAAATCATCAAACCTCAAAAAAAACTAAAAAAGATCTCTTTTTATTATTATAAAAGATAATAACGCAAGTGAAATAAAGATAATAACGCAAGTGAAATAGGCAGGTAAAAGAGCTGTGTTAGACACATACCGGATCCCTTCACTTCAGCTTCCAATTATTTGAAGTGTTAGTCACCAAGTTAAGATACTTAGAATGAAATCACTTCTATTTGACTTAGCGGATGTCGCCAATACCTTGTTACCTACCTGTTTTATTAATTGTGTACAGAAATTAATTTGTAAGTAAAACTCGTGGCACAGTCACAATCAAAATATTTTATTTCACATAGGCCTACTTGGGCACTTATAAAACGTCGACAAAAAGGTGCACGGTTCGGGTTGGTCGTTTCCTATGGAGAAGAACCGGCAAGAAACTCCATGGTTACTCTTGTAAAATTATTTGGTTTTACAATATTAAAACAAGTTAAAACCGTTGGTCAAAAATGTGCTTGCTGAGGTGTCCGTGGACGGGTGACCATCTTTTACAGGCCGAATTCATTCCGAGGTTCGAAAAGCGCGTAAAGCCGCTGATCTCAGCTGTCATTTGTAGATATTTGATAGTTGGTACCTGTACCTACTTAGAAGCCTGAACCACTGACAACCAGTATCAAGGGATATCGTATTAGTCAGTAATTGGGTTGTGGAGGTCAGATATGCAGTCGCTCCATGTAAAATACTGGTACCCGGTTGTATCCGGTTATATTTGGAGCCGAACTCAAAATCATCTACTTGGTTAAGCTATGTAAGCTTAACCAAGTAGATGATGGTGGATGGCTCATTGTGATAGAGTTACGACACATCAAATAGGTAAATCAATTTAAAATTGGTATGCTGATTAAAACATTTGTAAATGACAGTCTCTTCATTTAATTTTTCCATACATTTTTCACACTGAACATTTTCCTTCGCCAGGTGATAATACAGGAAGATTCAACAAAATGCAAAGGCATCTCAATACAACTACACCTTTCCATCAACAGTCTCATAGGTCAAGTGGTCGCAAGCGCTACTGTAGAGCAATTAGGTCCTGGATGTGATTCCCAGGTTGGGCAAAATGTTAGCGGCTTTTTCCATCAGGAATTTCTCAGTAGCAGCTCAGCAGCAGAAGTATACATTGTCCCCGGTGGATGGCTCTGAATAGGCTCATCTCCTATTAGGTTACATCGAATTTAAAAAAAAACTAGCGACATTTGGGTGTTTTACGTATCGGTACACCTCTGCCCAGCCCTTCAGAGATTAAAAGCATGATGTTATATTTTCCACCTAAACAATGAGTCAAGATCTAATTCCCCCGGTTCTAGTAAAGCTATTAGGTACGGAAAAAAATGCACAATGGAAACTGCAATGTTGCCTGAGGCGGTCTCTACTTTTAATAGTTTTAGTACTAAACACTGCCGGCGTTCATTAATCACATAGTAGAAAATGATAATATATCGGAAAACCACTTCAAATACATTATTATGTTGGTTACCTAGTTGTGTTGTGGGAAAAACGATGGGGTGACGAAGATTTTCTTTGCTTTTAGGATCTATTATGCCATTTAATCTTTGGTTTGCGGAAGGTGTCATTCAATCCGTGGCAAAAATGTGAAATTCAAAATGGCGGAAGATTCTCCAGCATTTTAGTGGTCCTCTTTAGTAGCTATCGAAACATAAAGTACAGTAACAAAATACATCTAGATACATTTAGTAAGAGTAGCGAGACATTACTATTCAATTGCGAGTTTTTGGTATAATTTCGCAATTAATTGTTTTGCCAGTTTAAAACGATTCTAATACAGTCTGGAGATTCTTTTCTGATTAATTTCGTTGCGGGATCCAAGACAGTTAAATTGTTTCTGTGGGACTTCGTCGAGCTTCATTGTTTCGGCGCTTTTCTGGTGGTCGCAACTGTTGATTCTGGCTTTTCTTTGCTAAAATATAGTCTATATCTAGACTGTGAAATTGTATTTAAGCCCTCTTTAATGAATTTGCCTCATAACTACCTACATTATATTATCAAACAGAATCAACTAACTAAATACAACTTATTGAGGAGGTTGTTTTGTCGCTATAGTTGGTGTAAGAAAGCCGAAAGGCACTTGTTCTCCCCGTCATTGCGATATTTTTTTTCTGTATCATACCTGGGAACATTCTAGTCTTACTTAACTTTTCACAAGTTTTTAATGTTATAACATAAAAAAAAGAAGAAAAAAGTCATAAAGTTATAACTTTGTTTTTTTTTTTTTTAATATCTCCACGACCGCTGTACTACTCAATGCACTCATCAGCACAATGTATTGAGTGCGTAATGCGTTACATTGGGTCCAACCGTAAACCGTTATTATTTCACTTTTTTTTTGCAAAAAAACTGCCGTTTTCCCAGCAATGTTTTTGCTTAGAGTTACTTAGCTTGATGTACAGATGTGTATGTATGTAAATATATAAAAGCAATAATTACAGGGGTAAAAAATTCGGAATAGTTATAACACTTTAAAACACTACCTTATTAAAAAGAGATTAAGAAACTAGGTGTAAATTATAATTTGAACTTCTTAATTCCGGTTATATCGGCGCCCAATCAAAACTGAGTCATCTAACAACGTCTTTGCGGCGTATAACAAAAAAGTTAACAAAAAATGGGTAAATTGACACCTCATGCATGTTCTAATGATTTAGGTATATAAGTAGATAAGATGTGTCATCTTGAATATGTTGTTACAATTGACAAGGCAGAAGAGATGCTGTCCGGTAATTCAGTTCAATGTTTCTATGTACAGACGCCAGCAAATCAAGCTACTACAATTTGTCAAATTTCTTTAATAGATTTTCAACTTTATCGCTTAAGGTTCAAGGTTGATTAGGAAAAATTTTCAGTTTCGTGTAGCTTGATGAGCTGGCGTCTGTACATACGTATCTATGCCGACCACCGACTTACCAATTCGTTATCGTCTTATCCAATATCTGGGTTGTGGAGGTCAAATAGGCAGTTCCATGTAAAATAACGGTATTTAGCTACATCCAGTTAGCCTGTAAGCCACCCTCCACATAGTTGGGAAAGGTGATTGTGTTAGTAACTCTACTCGTAGACGGTATACGAACAGTCTCGTAGAGTGTGGGTCTCGTAGACCCTGAAGGGATTCTCATGGAGGCACTTCTAAGTTAAGCAATTAGGTACAAATCTCGGTACATATTTTATGGTATGATATTTACATAATTAGAAATAGAATAGATAAAAAAACGTTATAACCTAAAGGTGTGACCGTCGGACTGCCAAGTTATAGGGCACGAGTTCGAACCCAAGACACGCCACCTCTGATTTCGGATTCATGTGCGTATCGTATAATTATCATTAGCTTCGGTGAAAGAAAACATCGTAAGGAAACCAAACATGCCTGAGAGCTAATAAAGCCAAGTCAGGGGCCCATAGGCGGCATACAAACTGTGACACCGTTAGGTATTAACCACACGAAAAAGAAAGAGAGATTCGAATAAGATTAATTTTCATTTATTTTCACATGAAATGGGCAAAGGCAGCAGTCGTCTTAATATAATTCGAATTCGCTCGTTCAACATAATAATATTTTTTGCTCACAACAAAACAGGCAGGCACTAAATTCAGAAGTATAAGGTTTTAGTTCTGTCCACAAACTGTAAACTCATGGTCCACATACATGGACATTGATTTATTATGTCAACATCTGTAGATCTTAAATTTTCTCGGAAAATATATTCATCATTGTATGTGAAATGTCGTCTGTACAGTTCTAGGAGTTGATCTGTCATGTCATCTAAGACAAGATAGGTGGTTATTATCCCATGGATTAATATAACAATTATAGATTAAAGGTCTTAGTAATAAGGGTCATCGTTGAAAAATGTGGTGCAATCTCTGACGTGGCGTTTCCCGGATTCTGGTAGGTATAGATTTATCTCCGGTGTCTGTAGCGGAAATTACTGTAGAAACATGTACCTAAGTCTAGCCATTTTATAAAATTAAAGTAAATTTTCTGTCTCTCTGTGTGATTGCGTTGTTTTTCCAAACTCCACAACGGATTTTGATGAGGTCTTCACCATAAATTTGATAAGTAATTCCGAAAGGTTTCTTATATGTCTAAAATAGGTGATACAATAATATTGATTATTATTAAGAAATCACGTTAGTGTATACTGACGAGTAATAGAGAAGTATGGAAGAAGAAGACATGCTGCGCCGATCCCAGATAAATTGGGACAAGGGCAGGAAAGTGATGAACGCATTCATAGAACCTACTTGTTGCTTCTTTTATAGCGTTTCGTTGATCGCCTATAACCTAGATTAGTAACTTTTTCTGACTAGCTGTGTAGTTATGAAAGCTGTGTCTTTTTAAGAAATTCATGCGTGATTCAAACAAAAAAAAAATGGTTAACCGATTTTCATTTCTTATGGGTTTTCTTGTCAATTGATAGCAAAAAGTATTTTTGAACAGAATTTTTTTATTTAGTAAGTATGTATTTTATTTTCCATTATAGAAATGTAGGTACATATTTGTTAGGTACTAGCGACCCGCCCTTGCTTCGCACAGCGCCACCAGTCGGGTCCAAAACTATATCTAATGTAGCCTATATTTTAAGTTAACCATCTAGCAGTAGAGCGGTGAAAACTGCGTTCAAATCCATGCAGTAGTTTTTGCGTAATGCGCTTACAAACATAACAACAGAAAGACAGACAGACAAAATTTCTAAAAACTGTTGTTTTGGCTTCTGTTGCTCTAATAAAGACACAGACAGTACAGACTGTATGTATATGAGAATGTATGTATAGATTAGGTTTTCAGAAAACTGATATAGAAATGAGAAAGGTTGTGGTTACTGGTTGGAATATTAGAATGAGATTAATACAGGCAACACCGCCAGCTGGCGAGAGAAGCGGGTGAGGTTCTTTTCATACTTCGTTCGGCTCTTTCGTTAGTTCGCGGTCTTCTTCTTCCTCATGTCGATGATTTCCTTTTTTTTTAATTAAATTAGTTTTGACCAGAACCTCGACGACTTTGGTGGTGGCCTCCGACAGGTCCCTCAAAGTGCAAACCACACATAGTGGACAGGAGGTGAGCCATAGTTTGCGTTGAGGCACCGCAGTCACACATGGCTTCATCCGATGCCTCCACCGGACCAGGTTGTATCTGCAGCGGCCCAGCTGGTTTCGCAATTGGTTTAGGGTCAGGTGTCCCGGTGAGAGCCTTTCTGCAGTTTCGAAATAATGTGTCGGAGGGGATTTCTGAGGAGCCACAGCTATTTTTTGTTCGCGATGTGAACCAAAGTACTACAAGAGGTGAAACACTGCCTCGTTCGGCTCGCTCGCCAGCTGACGGTGTGACCTGCGCTGTAACTTGCCAAAATATAATGACGCAGGTAGAAATGTGGTATTTCCTACCAATGCGTAGGCAAGGTAACGGTAGTAATTATAATAATTATGACATTTAATTTTAGGAAGTGTGCCCGAACGCATGTCATTAAACGATGTTGTGGTCAATTTTATCGATGTATTTTTGTGGGATTTTTTAAAACTTATTTATTTATTCCAATAGGTTATTAGACTCAAATGATTAAGTTAAAAATAGATGGGAGAATCCAGTACCTAACGAAGCAAAAAAATTAATTTATTACAAAAGTACAAGTGTTCCGTTATTGCTATTTGGTAACGAATCCTTAAAACCGCAGTTACATCAATATTCCCGAATACCGTAAGAGGAATCACGGTTCCTCGCCGCCTCTCAAAATGGCCTCTTGTAATGTTGGGGATTTTTTTACGAAAAGATAAAAAAATACACAACACTTTCATTATTCACAGAATTATTACTTATTCTCGGTACTTTCTGTGCGTCCTCTTATGGATGATCTAATTCTCTGCATGGTACTCGTCCCGATTTCCTGCTGAATCCATGTGTGGTGGCAGCTCCTGTACATCCGCAGGCCAACATAAACTGCTCAGATTCCAATAATGGCCAGAACAGAGAAGCGACCTACATGGTCGCAATGCTAAGCCATTCCACGTGGCCTCCGATTTCTTTCAATGTGGTGTCATTGTTGCCTCCAGCTGCGTTTTGGCTGAAGAAAACCTCTTCTTTTTCCACAGTTGATTGACACAATCAATATGATTAAACTATTGTGGTAATTATGCTGAAAAACTGAAAGTCTGATCAAACTTCGGTTCCTAAAGGGGTGGTTTAAAAGGAGACAACCACATCTGTTCTATTTAACCTGATCTGCCGGCACAGAATCGCACTTTTCTGTACTCCTGCGATTTTAAAAACTTCCTTTCCTTTAATGAAATTCCGATCACTATAAACTTCGTTCCACCTACTTGTCTAATTGCACGTAAAAAAACCTTATATGCCAGTCCTGTGGCAATCCGTTGTAGAAATACGAAATCTCTGTGCCTCTGGAATCATTATTTTGTGACATCAATCCATACCTTATATTTATATATATTATATTTCCCTCGACTTTTTAATGTACAAACCCGAATTAACTTAATCTAATTTCTTATCTAATAAAAAAGAATATAATATTTTCGCTGCTACAAAGGTTGGCTTAGCTAAAATACCATGTCCAGAGGGACGGCGGACTTGGGGACGTCCGGCGTTACGGGGGGAGGACACCTCACTCCTCCCGCAGACTTGAGGAGGCCCGCAGAAGCGGCCGGGGATCGTGGAAGGCGCACTAGTTCCCATGATCCCCGGTGCAAGTGTGGAAAGGGAACACCGGGGTGGTTTTTAGTCGGTCAGAGTCCGACAGACCCATCCGCTCGCCCCAGGGCGGAGGACATCCCTTTGGATTTTCCACCCCGGGAACAAAAAAAAAAAGCTAAAATACCATAAATACCATGGAACTCTCCAACATCCATTACCGACAATTTCATCGAGTTCATAACTGCGTTTTTCTTATATATCTCGCCACAAACCTCACAGTTTGGAGAGTCAAATTTTCGCATGAGATAAGCAAAGTAGTTTAGTGGAATATGTCCTGACCGCAAACGATGCGCATCAACAATTTGGCTTCGATTCAGTTTCGACCTGGTGGACCAAGAGGCTCACATTACATAAGTACTTTGATACCAGATTCCTTTCGATTTTGATCTTTTTTTAAATCTTGATTCCAAGATAGATTATTTATTTTTCTATATTTACATAACATTTCCGAATAGCTTGGTTATATACTTATCCCGTGTTTTTGTGTCTAACAGAATGGCATATTTGGCTAATCTGTCAGCCTCCTCATTACCTGGAAATCCAACATGGGACGGTATCCACATTGTAACTACTTTGTACCTGTTTGGTTAAAAAACTGAGATTATTCCAAAAATTCTGCACGCTAGGTATAGCGAAGCCCTTTGACCCATTATGAACACATTTAGAAATATGCTGTAAAGCGCACTTACTATCGGTACATATCACCATTTCCATCGCATTTAATTCTAGCACATATTATTTGAAGGCCTCAGAAATGGCAAATAGTTCGTCAGCCATGATAGATATATTATAAGTTTATTCATATTATAAGTTTTATGATATTCATTTTCTAAATCGCAAAAAGCTGCTCCCACTCCGTCTGATGGTTTGGACCCATCTGTAATTATAATATTGCAAACGTTCGATGCCTATTGTCTTTCGGCAAAAACTGGCGAGTATATATTATTTAGAAAAGAAAAATGTTATTGAAATGTTCTTTTTCCTCACCATCAATAGGAATTTGCATTGAAATAGTCCCACCACAACGATACTTTAGTTGTTTACTTCATTTAGTTAGAGGAGTCATCAGGCAAGGAGTGTGCAAGGATGTAGCACGTGGCGTTCATTAGGTTCTACCTACCCCCACGTCAAAAAGGCGTGACTTGTAGTAAGTAATGTAGTCATCTCTGCTACCTTGTGGACTGGCCAATATTTTTACCAGAAGATCAATTTTATTTTATTTTAATGTAGAGTAATTTATAACAAACTAGCTTATCCCGCGTGGAGTTCGGTAATTGGCCCACATGATCATACTACCGGGATAAAAAGTATCCTATACATGTGTTAATCCAGGTTGTAAACTATCTGTGTGCTAAATTTCATTAAAATCCGTAGTCTTTGCGTGAAAGATTAACAAACATCCATCCATCCTCACAAACTTTCGCATTTATAATAGGTATTAGTTTAAGTTGTTATAAACATTTACTATGTGCATTAAATACATACTAGTTCGTTTTTTATGTGTTTATGTTTAAGCATAAAACAAATCTGTAACTCCTACATACAAGTCAGGCCTATTTACTTTGATATTTGACTTTAAAAAAGGGAACCGGTTAAACTCTTCCACCTTATTTGACTGCTAAACGAATGGGAAATTAAATCAAAAGTTAATAACACAGACCATAGACGCCAGTTCATTACTCTATGTATTATGTCTTCAATACCTACTTTTTTCTTGACGTCTTGACGATATTTCAATGTCAGATCGAATAGGTACTTGTAAGCTTGTATAGTGCGATTTTTTGTTCCAAAATCAATCGGCATACAGTCCTATTACAATTAAGTTACCCAGCCTTTGCATCAATGTTAAAATCACAGTGATCTTTAATAGTGAATGAATAAGCGTGCTGTTAGATAGCTGTCACGCTGACAAGCCTGTAAAAAATTAGTGACCTTTATTTGTCATAAAAATAAAGTTAAAAATAAGGTTCTTGGATTGTATCCGTCTTATGTAACAAAACTGTGACAGGACTGTATTCGTATGATGCGATTTTTTGCCGCCAAATCAATCGACATAGACTGTCTGTGTTTATTTTCTCAAAAATATAATGTTACCAACATTACGGGATTACGTACGGGACTTATTTGAGAGTTTAAAAAGTTATTGGGTGCAAATTTGTGTTAACATTTCGCGCGACGTGTTAATTGAATATTGGTTTTACTTTTTTTGCTGTTCAAGAGGCCGAATTTGTGCTCTATGTTGTCCGTTTAATGCGCATCGGTAATTCATTATTTGGAACTCAATAAGTGTGAGAAATGCTTTAAATACACGTCCTATTGCGTTTCAGGGAAATTACTGTTAAAGTTCTTAAAAAGCGGCGCTTTTCATGAGTAGTATCATGAAAAGCGCCACTACGTTTCCTTTTGCGGGAAACATCACAGTTTTTCCCTATCCTCACTTCCCGCGCAAACCGAAACGTCACTATTGCCATATATGAAAAAACAAAAACCATAGTCGCGCATTTTTTATTTTCCTTTGAGCGCAGACTGTGGCAGTTTATTATAAGGTTGAAGGCCGTCCACTTCCGTTTGTTGTCGGCTAGTGGCGCCAACTTTTTATCATAAATTCATCTTAATTAATGGCATATTGAAAATCGATTTGTAATTTTTATTCTGATGATTAATTATGGTAATATATTATTATGGACACTCGTGTAGGTACAGTTGCGAGTACTAATATCGAGCGATTTTCTCGTAGAGTAATGATTCTAACTTTGATATTAGACTCATTATTGCATGGTTCCAAAATACTACGTTCATTACAACAAAAACTATGATCAATATCAGTAGGAAAAAATCACTTTTAAAAGTTGCTCACTATATACATATTAGTTCTCGTGACTGTACGTAATAAAACATGATCTCTCGGAGTTTTTCAAAGGTGATTGGCTATTAGTAAACACGAATTAATGACGTTGATAAAAAGAACTTGTTCTTTGTAGATACGAGAAAATTCGATAATTTATCGTCTCTATGGCGCCATGTTGTAGATATGTATTCACTAGCCAATACAGAGAAGTATTTAAAGATCGTAGCAGATGAGGTTCTATAATAGTGTCTGCATTTAAAAAAGGCGTAGGTATATATGTATGTTTTCAGGTAGTTATAATAAATAACTGCTAAAAGCAACAATGTTTTCCACCAAAATTTATGAGCATTTGTTATTTTGTATTTTCAATTTAAGTATTTTCAATGAGCAACTTCGCACCCTGGTCGTTACTTGTCCGTACCATTTTCACGGAACCTTAAAACTACAATCGTTTAAAAGATAATAAACACCCATCAACGAAGAATATCTGTCACGCTCACGCACCCAGACAGCTTGACGACGCACCTAACTTTCCAACAATTAAATATCTTCCTTATCTTTATTACGCGTAAGTGTTAAAATCATTTGAAAGCTATCTGGAACACCAATGTGTCGCATTGTATGTACTCTGTACAGTTTGTATTTGATTTTAGAACACACAGCATTCCATTTCTGAGTTCCATTCACAAAGTTCCATTTATACCTATGTTACTGAAAGAGGTACCAACATCAAAGCGTTTTTTTCAAGTAGGCCATTGACGGTTAGTTTTGAATTGTCAAATACAAAAAAAACTACAGTCCCAGTCACAATAACTGCGAAAGTAGCCGTAGTTGCCCATTCCACAGCGTAGATCTCTATGGATAAGAATAGGCAACAAACTTCATGGACACTTATTAGAGAAACGTAAATGCTATCAGCTTTTCCATCACAGAAAAGCCAAAAATGTATGGGAATGACATAAGCTACCGGAAAGCTTATGTCAATCCAGCTGAAAGTCGTTGTGTGAATACAAAACGCTATGACAGCAATTGACGTTATCACTTGTATCTATAGTTAAGTTAAAGTTATTATTTACGCACGTTATTTACTTACGAAACCATTTTTATGCAATAGACAAGAATTTGAACGAAGTAAGAACTGCCAAAGAAAGCAAAGCTAAGAATTCTAACTTTTGACAGTTCTAACTTTAAGCAATTACTAAACTACACAATAAAAATATAATAACTTTTACTCAAGTAATCACTTTGAATTGTTTATATATACGGGTGTTAGTCGAGGCCTTCTTCTGAAAAAAATGTTTGAATTTAAATTTCGAAGCGCGTCTAAACTAAACATTCTTAGCGGCAAATGCTAAAATTTCTTATTTCTTAATTAATAGCAAAAGCTTCAGATTAATTTGGAAAAGTGTTCCTGCTTGGTATCTAGTGTCGTATTTTATAGCTTTTACAATTTCATATTGCCGAAAATCCACAAACCTGATGAAAAATAATACTGCAATTTTTATAAGTATTTTTTTTTTTGTGTAAGAAACTTAAAGATAAATTTTCATTACCTTACGGAACTACTTTGAACTTGAATAAATGTTATGGGACTAATAAAACAAAATTGGTGAAATGTAAAGCATTCTGCACTCCACAATACTCATACAATCCAAAGTTACATCCATAAGCTATCATAGAATCTGCCCATATTATACTTCCATCTTCATAACTACATACTAAATACACATTTAATTTCGCATCGCTAGCGTTCACAGACGATGACGCAAAACCCTTGCAGCAATTTAACCAAAAACTACACAAAAAGACCCAACAGAAAACTTCTTTGAATGATCACCATTGATAGACCAATTTTATTGCGGATGCTAAACTAATCAACATTCAATTCCCTTCTTTATTGACCAAGCTAAAGAGTCCATAGCTTAAATTGGCAGTGTAAAAATAAGTTAGCATCGTATCTCTGCGTGCTGACAAGAATGATTTGAAGGCTTGAGTAATGAAGTCTTAAATGAAACCAGTTTTTAATTTTCAGGAATTCAGTCTTATGGCGAATCGGTAGGGTTTCCTTTACTTTGATGGAATATGGCTGACGTGGAAAAGCGAGAAACTGTCATGATCTCATGATTAATTAATTAGTTCTTGATGTTAATCTTGATTATTGTCATGAGTGGGTTTTTTCTAGTGGGTTTTACTGTCTTTCATCTTGTTCTAAGTGTTACTGTAGCAAAGACACCGGAAATTTTACTACCTCCGACTTGTCTTGATGACTGATCCTAATTCATGGGAATATTCTTGCACCCTCTTATAGCTCGTTGAGGAGGATAGTCCTACAAGTTCAAATGATACTTAAGAGCGTGCAGTTTTTGAGGAATCTATACGTCTCCCTCACTGTTTTATGAGCGCCCAAAATCATGTAAGGTTCTTTTGAGTTGCAAGTGCAACGCTAGCGCCTCTGATTCGCACGGGTGCTAAGTATTAACTACTTCTGTGCTATATTATCCAAGCTAAATATTAATTTAATAGACACATAAACCTTTCAGAATCTATTTTCTGCTTTATGCTAAAAGTTGTAACAAACTTTAGAAGTAGGTACTAAGTAAGCGGTCACGCAGAGAGACACAAAAAGCACTTTGGATTTGCAAAATGGCGAACACCTCATCACTCGACGCATGACTTTTTTCGTAATTACCTCTCACATTCTGCTTCGTCAACACATCTTTAATTAACTCAGGCAATTAGACTAACTAGAGGTTAAACACCTGTAGTTATTTTGACATCAATCAGTTTGGCATCGCGCCGGGACACATGGACTAATCGGATACAATAGTGATATATCTACAGCTATAAGGATCGATAAACTATGCTTACACGTCGAATTTAATCGTAATTATTCGATTATTGACTCGGAGTGATGGCTCGTTAGTCTTGTATTGAATTTCGGGATGTGAAGTATTGTTGTTGAGCAAGAAGTTCGGTTGCTACGGTAAAAGGCTTTAAGAAAACAGGCCCAGTGCGAGTCGGACTCGCACGCGCAGGCACCGCAAGAAGACGCTGAAGAAGCACGTTTCTTGTTTGCGGATTCGCTTTAATATTTAAGTTTTTTTTGTTTTTTGTTGCAATAAAGGGCAAAGTAAGACACACTCTTTGATCACTTCAAGTGTCTACATAAGTATTACGGTTCAAAAGATACATCCTGAGCCTTGTGACAGACGGATGGTCGGACAGACAGACAACGGAGCCTTAGTAATAGTCCTGTTGGCACCCTTTGGAACGGATTTACGGAACTCTAAAAAAGGAAGGTTTCGTTTTATTGTTTCCTTTATTGAGATTCTTAATTATACTTAGTGGCCAGTTGACCAACAGCAAAAAAAAAATTGAATTCCAAGTTGCAAATTGCCGTATGACCGGTCAATATAATGAGAAAACCTCCAATCGACAATCTCTAAATTACAGCACAATCTATCAGTTGCAAGGTAAACCACCTATATGTATAAATTTTAAATGTCGCATAGTATTTTTAACAGTCGGAATACGCGAATAACTGCTGCGTAATAGTCCAATAGTTTTTCATCAGCTGTTATTGACATCCATTCATATTAGTACATATAACTGTCTAGGTAAATAGAATATTTTGTTTCGATAGAGTGGGGCAATTCCATCCTTCTTTGATTTCCGAACTTTGATTAAAAAATCAAGGTTAATGTTGTTTAAGCATAAGCATAATCAGCCTTAATGTTCCCACTGCTGGGACACACGGCCTCCTCTCTATGAGAGGGAATGGGCTATAATCCACCACGCTTGCCCAGTGCGGGTTGGTAGATGTCACATGTCTTCGATTTTTTTTTTTTTGGCTCTACTACATGCCGGTTTCCTCACGATGTTTTCCTTCACCGTTTTTTGAGAGCAGTGGTGATGAAATAAATTACACAAAGTAATGCGCCTGCCTGGGTTCGAACCCACGACTTACTGTTCGAAAGTCGGGCCCGCCACCACTGGGCCACCGCTGCTCTCCGCTGCTTCTAATGTTGTTTATAAATTAGTAAATCATTATTTTCTAATTTAATAATTTAATTAAACGATTAATTTCCCTTACTGCGTTGTAGCTGCGTGTAGTTTTGTATAGAAGCAAGTTTTGCACAAAAGTTACCTAAACAAGGTAAAAATGAGCTAGCTGAACTTCGCAAACGTAGAGGGTATCGACCCTCTACGTTTGCGAAGTTCAGCTAGCTCATTTTTACCTTGTTTGAAAACACTATAGAACAAGAAGAAGATTAATTTGAATTTCAAATTTGAAAAATTCCTTAGACAAAAAAATAGACTCTTACAGGACAAAACAATTAAAAAAAAATAAGAAGAAAACAACTATCTCAGCATGTTGCTGTAAGATTTAAAAAAATGACAAACAAATTATGCCACGGTCAGAAAAGATCAGAAACGAGAAATTACATAACAAAAAAAAAAAAATTTGAAGAAATAAAATAAATATAAAATTAAGAAGAGAAAATATATCATTACCTATCAACGTAACTAAGTACATTGTTCGTCTATGCCTGTTAAGTTACTTTCATCTAAAAAATACCAGCCGAATACATAATCCTGCTTTTTAGAAGCGGATTAAAAGCGATCGGAACATCATACGATGGACCCTAATCTGGATTAGTTTTTGCTTTCTATTCAGGGAAGCACACCACTTTTTCTTCAATTTCTAACACCCCCTCCCCCATTCATTGATGACCCCCATCTTTACTCATGTAACCGCTACTCCACCTTACATCAGAAAAAAAATCGTAACAGTAACCTTAATGCACTTACGAAATACGCGAAATCGGCGGCTGCACACCCAATGATTTGACTTCGGAACTTGTTGCATCATCCACGTACGCTCAGGCTGGCGTGAATGAAGAACTTGAACGACCAATTTGTACCTGCGTAAATGTTTTGGTACTTGCGTAGTGAGATTGTTGGAAATGGGTGTGTCTGGTAAAGGACGAGACAATTATGAAATGAATTGCATTTTCTTGCCTCGTTGGTCGAGTGAGCACCAAATCTGAGCATGAGGTCCTGGTTTTGATTCTCGGGTTGGGCTAATCGTTATGGGATATCCATTAGGACTTTCTCAGTAGTGGCAAACAGACAAGATTCTATATTATTTTTATGTTTGTTGTACCTACAGCCATTTCCTCTATGAGAGCGAACCTCCCATTATCTTCATCATCATTTTACTGCTATATCCTAATTTTGTTGGGGTTGGTGCAGAACGTCTTTTTGTACTTCTCTATTACCCGTCAGCTCAGCAGTCACCTCCTTATTAATTATTGAATTTGTGCTAAAAATAAAATATCTGAAAATGGCTCTACTATTTCGATTAAAATAGTCATATCAATTATGTAGGCAATCTTGAACAAGCCGGTGAGTACTGCGACGTGTCATACGCAAATATTATACGCTTGTTTACCTTATGACGTCGAAATTTTTACGCCAAGTAATGTCAGTACGAAACTCTCGTCAGGTAAAACCATATCTGGATTTGTACTGTCGACATCACGGAATCTACGCAAGTTTTTGTTTCAGCTGATATCATCAGCATGCGTGTGCCTTCATTCATCACTCATCATCAATTAACATTGATCCAGTAAATCAATCCAGCGTTAGAGTTCAGTAATTTGAACTAAAGAAACGGTGGATGGATTGTGCGAAGAATGATTACGACTAGTAAAGATGACTGAAAGAAAGAAACACACTGTGCCAATACTGCTGAGTCATTCGGGTTAAAGACACATGACTTTAATAGAACAGGTAAAAATACGCTTCTGGTATGTCCATTATAACGTAAATAATAGCACAGGAAAAAATTGTAAGGAAACCTGGGACATACACGGTAAAAACACGAAGTGTAGAAGCGAGCTGATGAATGTTCATTCCTTTTTAACTTTTTAGTATGCGATGATGCCTTTCAAGTTCAACAGGAGACAGTTACAGGCTGATACACAATCATACCTTCAAAGAATTACCACAGTAAAGTCTCCTTTAGTCACATTAAAAGGAAGATCAATGCTAAATTCAGAAGTAAAAAGTAAACTTTTAACACTTTATATAATGTCAAAATGAATCATTATCAGGCGATGTGCTTCCGATGTTAATTGTTGGTATTCGAGGGGTATTCCCATGAGTTCATTGCGGTATTTTTAAAGGGTTGGTGGCGCCTCTCTTGTCGATAAACTCAATAGGGTTGCATTTTCTTTGAACTCACTTTTACAAAATCGA
This sequence comes from Eurois occulta, assembly GCA_950022335.1. NCBI lineage: Eukaryota > Metazoa > Arthropoda > Insecta > Lepidoptera > Noctuidae > Eurois > Eurois occulta. Next base: position 2,578,229 of record OX465498.1, read on the forward strand.
AAATAAATTGTTGAAATGAGAGTTGCTTAAAGTTGGTGTCATATACCTACTTACTTCCTAAGTCTGGTGATTTATAATTTGATACTTAGAGTAGGTACCTACCTACCTGGATTTTCAGAATACTCAGAAAAAATCTTTAGTTGAGGAAATTTTCTAAAATTGTTAGTCATATTCATTTTTTTTATCGAAGAATGTTTGGTGAATCCAATGACTGGCTATGAAAACGCCCGTTTTTATTATTAAAAAATAATTCCTATCATAACTTGTCTGCAGTGTTTTCAAGTCTGTGAATCACCGCGTTTCTCATAGTGTGCCTATATTTTTGGCGCTAAACAGACACCAGAAGCTTCAAGGCACAGCCCTGTAGATGTTAACGCGACCACAACACGCAATCATTTGCGGTTAAACTGAAATTGAGCTGTATACACACGACACATTTTTTAGGAGCTTTTCTTACCATGAGAAAATAAATTGTAAAAGCCGTAAATGTAAAAATCGTGTAAATGTACATGAAACCTCATCATCTGCCTCCAGTCTAACGGATGTAGCTGAATACCAGTATTTTGCATGGAGTGCTTGCTTATCTGACTTCCATAACCCAGTTAGTACTGGGTAATACAGTACCCTCCTTGCCCATTCCTTTGTTATTTCTTTTTTATTTGAATGCTCGTCCTGTCCCTGCGACAAATAAATATTTTTTCTTTATTTTCCTTGCCCTTGGTAAGACTGGTTGTCAGACTTTCGGGCCACTGACTACCTGTAACGACTGACAAAGATCTACAAATGACAGCCAGGACTAACAGCTTAGCGGCTTTCCACGGACCAACCTAGGTAAGCACAGCTTAACCTAAAGATTGTCCCGATCGGCTATTATTATTTAGCCACGAATTCCTCACGAAACATCTTCCGATATGATGACAATTACGCTAATAAAAATAATCAGGTGCTTTCACAAAAGCACGCATTGCTTTAACCAAGTAGCTGTTTTTAGTTGTATTTACTCAAATTACCCAAACATGGATATAGGTATATATTTAAATTACGATTTGTTCCAAAAGTTAGATCACTCTATCTCGTTTTTGGTTTTTTCTGTCAGATACCAATGTGACCACACGTTAAGCAGTCGATCATAATGTCGTCCGTTTTTTTAATTATCTTTATTTTAGGTATCTTGGAAAGCCTGACTCTAAATATAGAATTAATAAGAAATCTATATCACCCTCCATGCTTCAGGCTGTTACAATAATTTTATTTTGGTTAAAGTTTAAGATACTGAACTGCGTCTGGGTTTTTACGCTTCCAACCAGACTCTTGAAATAATCTCAATTACATGGGTAATTAAGAATTAGGGAACTACATTATTTTAATCAATTTAGATATTGTGATTTTTCCTCTCGTTTGCCATTGGCTTTCTCTCCGTTCTCACGGTTGCCCCCGTATTTGTAGGATAGGTAGACCAGAAAGACACGGAGCACGAATTCATACCATCAACGGGATCAAAAGATCAAGCCATCTTCCATTTAGTCTCTTTTATCATTTTTTACTTTTTTCGAAGCATACAATGTTGTGCTATGCACCTGAATTAGAGGCAAATAAAGAAGAGGGCCTGTCAAAATAGAAAGGTATCTACCCAGGATTGGATGATTGTGGGCAGATGATTCATGTGTCTCTTCACTTCAGTTATCATCGCCCATCATCAAGTCCGTTCGTCCTATATTTTATTCAAAATAGGCCACTTTCAGAATTCAGATTTAGCCTCGCTTGCATCTGATTCTAATCTCACAGATATAAATCCAATTCCTATTACTACCGATAATAAACTACAGCTGTTTCATGTCACACTCATGCCGGCACTACCAGACGTGAGTAATAGCTGCGCTTGCGCCGGCGCTTACCTATTTACCTGCGAACCATCACGACTGAGACACGTGGGGCTGCGAATGTTTGCACAAAAGCACGTGTGTTCTGCGGTAAAATGTTCTACATTTGCCTGAAAATGTTTGTCTGAATGACTGTTAGAAGAGGTTTTAGTGACTTTTCTTATTATAAAGTAACTGTTGCCTGCGACTTTCGTCTGTGTGAAATTATTATAATAATTAATATTACTACCATATTTAAATCGAATTTTGTTAATTATTTCAAGGGTTTTAATTGCTTTGCACGGAACCCGAATCCTTTTTCTAAAATAAAGGTAAGTTACTCCTTACAACATCAGCTATCTACCAGTAAAACATCAAAATCGGTCAAGCCGTTTCGAAGATTAGCCAGAACAAACAGACAGACAGACGGATAGATATAAATAAATAAAAAAGTCTTTTGTACCGTATTAGCACCGTATAGACTTTCATAAGCATTCAGTAAAAAGCTGTTATTTTGAAATTACAAACAGACCTAGACAGTTCAATTTTATTTATTTTTTAAACGACGCAACGGCCCAATCTAGTTAAGATTTTCCGTGTTGAAAGAAAATGTGAAATTATATGCAATAACTGAAAACCTTTTTCAAAAGGTTTTTTTTCACACACAAACAAACCCGCGGACAGTAATTAATTATTTTGTTACTTTAAGTCTAAATAAACATTTGTTGAAAACATGTGAAATAAATTAAATATCGCTATAATCCCTGAAATAATAGCAGCAACAGTCATATGATTCTGATCCCTTTCCGGCGACGAAAACATAGTGACGTCAATGTGAAAAATGCTACCGTATATAAACATGTAGGTGTGTATTATTAGAATTTATACGTAATTTAATTATATAGGACGACTTTGGTGCAGTGTTTATCCTCATGGGAAATGGGCAATTTTATGGTCATCGTGCGTCAACACATTCATTCAAATCCAATTAAAATATGACTACAGTCAATGATATTATAAGTAGTAAAGTGGTGACTACAGTATGAACAATATCCTCTTTGTATATTATGGATAAGCAATGACAGCCTAATGGTGTGACCGTCGGACTGCCAAGTCATAGGTCTCAAGTTCGAACCCAAGACACGCACCTCTGATTTTTCGGATTCATGTGCGTATTTGTATAAATAACACTTGTTTCGGTGACGGAAAACATTGTGAGGAAACCAGCATGCCTGAGATATATTTCTTGACAGCATGTAAAGCCAAGTCAGAGACCCATGGGCGGCGTAAAAACTCTGACACCAGGTTAGGCACTAACCACAATATAAAGAAAGATGGATGTATGTATCTGTGAAGTCTATCAGTCAATCAAATTAGTGTACCAGTACTTATACATTTCTCATGCAGCGACAGCCTTCAGAATCCAGACCTCCTTCAGGTCAATTGCCCATATTTTTGGGTATATTTTCCAATACGAACAATGCTGTCTTAAGAGGGAACAGTGGCTGCGATTCTATTCTCCTTACAAATGTATTGCCCGTTTTTCTTTCTGAATAATGCCTCTAGAGCAATCATTATTCGTCTAATAGAATAGTCTAATGTAGACACGTCCCTGTCATTTCCTTTTTTTCAGCAACGAATAAGTAAAGAAAAACCCCCCAAGAATGTCAAATAATGCCGCATTTTTACGGCCGTGATTAGAGGACTCCAGACAAATTCAAAAAGATTTTTAACATAAAAGAAATTGATAGGAACATAGACGTCATACTCTTTCTTAAAATTTTAATATCAAAAATAATTGAATCGACCTAGGGGGAGAAAAAGAGGAATACGTCGATCTCGTCAAAATTTTCGCGATATAGTCGGTCTGAGCTGCAGCTGTCTCTATCGTACTCTACGGGGGCAGGCTTGACGTAGCGCGACGACAATAGTTTCTTCAAATACCTATTTTTCAGGGAGGGATCATTATTGTCCTGCCCTTTTTCAATTTGTTTTAGTCTTTTTCCAACTATTCACAACTATTGGGGTCGGCTTCCAGTCTAACCGGATGCAGCTAAATAGCCGTGTTTTACATGGAGCAACTGCCTATCTGATCTCCGCAATCCAGTTAGTACTGGGCAATACTATACCCCTTAGTAAGACTGGTTGTGAGACTTTCGGGCCACTAACTATGTAGGTACCTGTAACGACTGTCAAAGATCTACAAATGACAATGACGTAGGAAACTTAGTGTGTAATGGGTGGTCACCCATCCACGGACCAACCTAGTCAAGAGCGGCTTAATCTGAAGATCGACCCGAGCGGCTGTTATCATTTTTTTGATTGGCCTGTTGGTCTAGTGGATAGTGAAACTGACTGCTAGGACGGAGGTCGTGGGTTCGATTCCCACAGGACAAATCTTTGTGCGATGAGTACGATTATTTGTTCTGTATCTGGGTGTGTAATTTATCTATAATATGTATGTATTTAGAAATATGTAAGTATGTTTATCAGTTGTCTGGTGGCCATAGTACAGGCTCTGCCTAGTTTGGGATCAGATAGCGGTGTGTTGGTTGTCCCAAGATATTATAGATATTATGATATTATTATCATTTAGCCACGACCTCCTCCTATATTACTCGTCATCTCTGTAGTTACCTCCTTTCTGGCCATGTCATATCTATGAGTCTATGACGGTTCGTTCATCGCTTCTTTCACATTCTTATTTTAAAACCATCCTGAACTCTCACGTCTTTTGTTATTATAAGTGTCCTTTTCTATTATCAAATAAATATGACAGCATATCTGTCCATACCCAATTATGAATGCACGTGTAAAGTACACGTACCCACAAAAGTGTTTTCCTCGAACTTATAAAATAGAACCATCAGCGATAATAGGTAAATAATTAAGCAACGTAAGTGACCTGTGCACGCGACTGCATCTGATGTGACTGTTCGCACGTATACCTCTGATTCTTGACATTTTAATTAGATTTTCAAGTGTATTTTTAAAGACATAAAGTCTATATTCGTGTCAGATAAATACAGAATGCTTGCAATCAAAGTATTGAATCTAAATATCGTAAATTTATAGATCTTCAATGGATGCATTCCTAGTAGTGAAGTGTTTATAAAGTGTATTTCTATTTACTTAACGGTCTATTAGTTCAAAGGCATTTCAGTAGAATATTCACCTCAGGTATATGAGTCAGTCGATTGCATTTAATTTTCGTGTAAATGTTTAATATTAGACAATTCTGGCTGAAGCTAGCTAACTAGTTCGAGGTCTTTGAAAGCTAAGCCACTTGTTCAATCAGTCTTAAATGACGTGGTTTTCATGTTTTGATTTTCCTTCCTGTCTCCGTGTATCTACATAGTTTCTGAAATTCAGATAGACAGACGCTCCTTGTAAAATGCTGCATCTGGTAAGTCTGGAAGACGCCGATATTTGGAAAAAGGATCTTGGCAGATGATTTCTGTCGGTATTTTATATACATACATAAATAAACTCACGATATTTTCTCATGGGGATAAGCAGAAACCACAGAACGCCACCTTCTACGATCCTTACATACTCCTTTTGCCTCGTCCACATTCATACATCTGTTTGTGTTTTTAGGTATTTAATTTAAAGCATTCAGTAACTGTACATTTACAGCGACACTAAAACAGTTACCACGTATTCCTAGTACATCATTCTGACCCCCCCCCCCCCACATACTTATACATTTTTCGTCGGTTATAAAAAAACAGCTGTTCCATACATTTTGACCGTTTGTAGGAAACCCTACAAACGGTCAAAATGTATGGAACAGCAGATTTATTTCAGAATACGTGGTAGGTAACCGTTTTTTAGTGTCGGTTTCCCTTCCAGCCTGTGAATTGGTCAAACTGTGAACAAAAACTAAACATAGCATTGTATCATATTAGTACCTAGCTCCAATTGTACGAACATATACCTTTTTCAACAAGAAATAGCTCTCAGATCACTCAGGAAGCAATCACTGAATCATTTATCACAAAAAAATCAAAGAGGAAGGTCATCATTTAAAATTATAGCTTTACACTATAATGAGTTTCCTGCTAATGACTCAGAGCTGGCAACATTCCGGCGAAATTTCTTTGTTCTTTTTTAGGTTTAAATTATTTTGGGGTTGCCAGTTACGGTGAATCGAGATGAGTTCTGTTCCTACCCGATAGGTCACAATGTTTCTAATTTTTTTATGACTAAGATGGGTTTTAAGGAAAATGTTACGTGAATAATTCTGGGGCACCCCTCAAACCAGATGGATCGATGACCTGAATATGGTAGGTAGACTAGAATTATTAATAGTGAAAGGCGGGGCGGGGGGGGGGAGCTGATTATTAATAACGCAATTCGGGAGAGTCCATAACTAATGAGAGAATTTCTTTTTAGGGTTCCGTACCCAAAGGGTAAAACGGGACCCTACTAAGACTTCGCTGTCTGTCTGTCTGTCCGTCTGTCTGTCTGTCTGTCTGTCTGTCCGTCTGTCTGTCTGTCTGTCTGTCTGTCTCCAGGCTGTATCTCATAAACCGTGATAGCTAGAAAGCTGAAATTTTCACAAATGATGTATTACTATTGCCGCTATAACAACAAATACTAAAAATTCAAAAAAAAAATATTAAGTGGGACTCCCATACAACAGATATGATTTTTTTTTGCCGTTTTTATAGATAATGGTACGGAACCCTTCGTGCGCGAGTCCGACTCGCACTTGGCCGGTCTTTTTTATGTCTTCGTACTTGGCGCCCCAATACGTCTAAAAGATATATATGGTGTAAATGGACCCTTCACGAAGCCAAGCATTATATTAAACTAAGTAATCCTAAGCGAATTTGGAACTTTGACTTCCAATATCTCCGTAATTAGAAGGTTCCCAGGTATGGTCCAGTACACAAAAAAAAAATCGCAATGACGGGGAGAACACGTGCCTTTCGACTTCGTAAAGCGTTTTTATACACCCTTTATTTGTAGTAAGAACTACGTTACTATTTATCTTCAATTATACGTTACTATTATAAAAATAAACTTGATCATGAATCGTTACCAGGATGTATGATCTACCTTTTCCTACGATGTTAGGAAAAGCTAAACTTGCTATGAAAAAATTGGAAAAACTAAACCTGATGAAGATGTCTATATAAGATTATACCTACTTTAATATATCCTTTTAATAACATGTGAATCAATCAAGGAAAAACAAAATATGATGCCATAATTAGTAATACCGTAAAGGGGAATGAAGGAAAACAAAAGGGAAACTGGCGTACCGCAAAAATTGATAAAATCGATGCGCGTGCGACTTGATAAGCACGCGTACCTTTAAGCGCTTTTTCCCGCTGCGTACGTATGACGTATGACATATGACGTAAAAAGGAAAACTAAAAAACCGGCCAAGTGCGAGTCGGACTCGCGCACGAAGGGTTCCGTACCATTATCTATAAAAACGGCAAAAAAATCATATCTGTTGTATGGGAGCCCCCCTTAATATTTTTTTTTTTTTAATTTTTAGTATTTGTTGTTATAGCGGCAATAGTAATACATCATTTGTGAAAATTTCAGCTTTCTAGCTATCACGGTTTATGAGATACAGCCTGGAGACAGACAGACAGACAGACAGACAGACCGACAGACAGACAGACAGACAGCGAATTCTTAGTAATAGGGTCCCGTTTTACCCTTTGGGTACGGAACCCTAAAAAGTAACCGCAGAAACTGATAAAATCCACGCGCGGGCGACTCGATAAATGCTCCATTTAAGTAACACCTTTTTACCGCACGTCCGTCAGCAATAATGTAGGAACGTCACATATGATGTAACGTCAAATACATAGCGGTTTGTTCAGTAAAAACATCATTTATTTTGATAGTAGAATAAGAATACTAAAATATTATAAACAGGTAATGTTTGTAAGTTTGCATGTAGGGGGTAATCTTCGGAGCTACTGATCCGATTCGGAAAATTCCTTCACTAATGGTACTCTACATTATTTCTGGGTGTCATAGGCTATACAGGGTTATTTGTAAAACACCAGAAACCTCTTAAGAGGTCATTGTACTCATCACTATGAACAACTTTTACTATGGGAACAAACCTGAAATCGCGAAAAAAAAATCAGCTGTTCCCTACATTAAAATTTATGATCAATTAACTCGTCAAAATGTAGGGAACAGCTGATTTTTTTTTCGCGATTTCAGGTTTGGTCCCATAGTAAAAGTTGTTCAGTTCATAGTGATGAGTACAATGACTTCTTAAGAGGTTTCTGGTGTTTTACAAATAACCCTGTATACAGTTCCCGTGGGATAATGAATGATGAAAACTGGTTACAAATAAAGGACTAATAATTTGAGTTACATACAAGTAGTTAAATACCTTACAGATAGTCAAATTACCTCAAATTACCTAGGGACCAAAGAGATTAAAAAGACTTACACAAATATTTGAATGTCTGCTAGGGACTCACTTTCAAAGCGATTTATTTTTCCACAAAGCTTTTTTTGATGGACATACATAAATCTCTACCTTACCTGCTCAAGCCGATAAGTCTGACAACGCCTTTTTAAGGCAGGTTCTAGTTTTTTTTTTTCCTAGAGCTCCGGTAACTGTGGCTTTTATTGCGTCAGCTAACATTTTAATAAATATTTAAAATGAAAGCTACACGGTAATTAGTTGATATTATAAGCTAAGTCACGCTTGTATTACAAATCAATAAATGCGTTTAGCGCTAAACAAGTCAATCTCCTTTGATCAACAGAACGATGTGTTAAATAAGTTAGGACTAACCGATAGTAGTGTAAGCGGATCCAAGTGAAACATAATATCAAATTCAATTGAAAGAAAAACTTATATCCTGTTAGTGACTATACAATAAAAATATATAAAGATATCCTAGCCAATAGGTACGTTCTTATCACTAGATGGCTGTGGCGAAGGTTCCATACACATCGATTCCTACCGGCTTCCCTTTCAAAAAAGGCACAGTCAGTATTCTACACACAAATAATATAATCATATTAAAGGTATTATGTACTCCGGCTTACCTCTCACAAAAATTGACCCTTCGCTACTGCTAGATGAGATGTGCGACAGCTTTATGAAACCATTCAATTCTCCCCTATCTTGCCTCTCATTCTAAACTAATACACTTGTTGCAACACTTACAACTTATTCGTATTCATTGCACATTATTGCTTATCTTTGTACCATATTCTAAAGCACGCCTCCAAAGCGCAATCAGCGTATAACATTCCTCCCACTATTGGCTACAGGCCTTCTCTGTTTGAGCGAAGTGGGCCGTATTCCACCACACGGGCCCAGTGCGGATTGTGCCCCGTTACTCCCGGTATTATCATCAGCATTTACAGCTTGAATTCACTCACTGCTGAGTATATATTCTGTCCCCCTATGGCAACAATGTCATCTGCCTTTCTCGCAGTTGGATATCCAACTTTTCTTTTCCCAGTCCTTGGATGCCACTCGGTCACATCTTTACTCCAGCTGTCACACCTCGCCTTGCTACTTGTCCTCCTCAACTTTATTTGAGGTCCATGCATGTGGGTTGGTAGATGTCTTAGAATTTTCCATTATAGGACATGCCGGTTTCCTCACGATGCCGATGATGTTCTTCCTGTTTTAAGTGCAGTGGTGATGGAATAAATAAATAATTACAAAAGTTCGAATTGACACTCGTAAGTTAGAGCCCATACTTCTGCTTCCCTCCTACCGGTACTTAGTACCAACCGTAAGCTATAATTGATTTCTCAAGGTGAGGTAAACGTGAGTCATCCGTCAGCGTAGCACAGTGGCGCCTGTACGAGTAGTGTTTCTCAGAAAATACTATTGTGGTCACTTGAAGAAAGGTTTGCATACGAGTCACTTGTAAGTTATTTGATGTATTTATAGATTTCCTTAACATCAACTTCGTAATAACGTCAAAAATGCTTATTTTTTCTGTACTCAAGACTAGTTCGTCCCTGTGTTAAAAACCGCTAATCAATTCAGATCGCATTTATAGCAACTATTTATTATTACGCTATGATAGATGTTCTGTCCTGCAGATTAAGAAAGATAGTTAATAAATAGGTGATCTGTTTTTTTTAGCTTGTTTTGTGGTAAATCCACTACTGAACCATCAATTCTATTGTAAATGAATTCTCATTATTCCCTTATGTATAATTATCAAATTTTCAGCAGCAACACTATGAGCTTTTCACGCAAACGGAAATGCATTGAACGATTACACGAACACAAAACACAGACGTTTTAATATCAAGGGCAGCACTCCATTCACCATACCTGGAATTATCGTATCGTGCAATACACCTGTATAATTTCGAGCACTTTAATAAGAAACCATTGGAAATATTCGACTTCCTAGTACTACGGAAAAGTTTGGCTTAAAAGTTCCACCGTCTATATACAATAACTGAGTCATTTCACATAATTTGTCGTAATATCTACATGGAATTTTTCACGCTAAGCTTCCGTTGCAAACTACATCTTTTTTTCTTCTAAAACTATTAGAGCAAAACGATTATAAATAAAAATGTAAAGAATAAAATTTCCATGTTTATGTTAGATTGAGGAAAAATCGACCTGTGTTAAGATATAGAGTAAACCACGATTCTAGACAGTTGATTTAAATGTAGTTGAGTCAGGATGTGTAAAGAAAATGCAGCTATACAAAATGAGCTTCCTATGGGACCAAATTTAAAATCGCATGTCTGTACGATTTGTCCCTTTCTACATATAGAAATGTGTATAGCAGCTGTCTTTTTTCGTTTTCAGGGCAGTTTTCGTAGTACAAATTTTTCATAATGATAACTTATAACCCTTTTTCGGGTTAGAGTTAACAAAAATGAATGTTTAGGATCTGACAATTACCAAAAAGAGGTGGAGTATGAAAACGGGACGGGGTGGAGTTTTCAGTAGAGTCCAGAGGGGTAGGGGTTTACTTATCTCCGATTCGTTTGCAAAACACCATGATTATGATAACCACCGTGCATTAACGACCTATGATCGATTACATGATGTTGCTAATGATGACAATCTCTCATTAGTTGGCTTTGGATTAAATATTTTATCAAAAGCAGCATTCATTTCCATGATATTTAAATAACTCTAGCACGAACGTACAACGAAATTATAACGTGAATTTGAATAATTTTTGTTTCAAAAATACAACCTATATACCATTTCGGTACAGATATGCGACAAGCCGTTTAGTATTGCCCATAGATATTAATTAAATATTAGACTTTACGTTAAGGCGATCTCTGACCGGGGCATTAGTCTGCAATGTCACAATCCAGATTCGATTTTTAAAGAAGCAAGTGGGGAGTTACAAGTTGGGTCGGTGGCGCACTGTAAGGCTTGGGTTTCCTCACTGATGTAACACTCGAATCAGAACTGTTACATAACAGGTTAATAATACTCTCGATGAGGGAGCGCTTTTACACTTTAACCAACTTATCGGTGCAGGCGGGAAAACACAGAACTAAAATGAATGAACCAAGTTTGACATAACGATGCATTATTTTTTTGACAAACAACGCCACCATGAACTGCACAAGTGCACACTTAAAGTGGTCGTACTATACGTTCTCTCCGCGCGGTCGCGCTAAGCCCACAGTACGTACACAAACAAATGAAAAACGCTTGTATATACACAGAGTACTTAAATACTACAGAGCTAAATACCGAATGCTCCAGTACACTCATAATTGTTTACTCGTCACTGAATTCCCGTGACCTACGTCACGTGGAGTTATGTAACTGGGATGGAAGGCAATAATTGTTTACCTACGCAAGTTGGCCAACGGGAAGAAATGGTTCTAAAGACGTCATTTAGTATAAAGCCAGAGGCTTGGCTCGATCTTTGCCTTGAGTCATGCGTTTGTGGTCAAACCATTATAAGTTCAAGCTGCCTTTGAAAGGCGAGATGAGCCAGTGCTTCTTGAAAAATATTGTGCAACTGCAGACACTTCTGAGGCCTACTACTTATTCAACTTGACAAACAGTAGGTAATTAGACAAAGATTAGGCGTCACCTGCCGGGCTAACGTTTTATATTTATGTGTTTCTATCTTTTGACTTTCATGCAATTAGCCATAACGATGCTGAAAAAGTCAAAAATGTATTGGACTGAGCTATTGGAAACTTAAGTCACAGTACATAGTTGAAAGTTGTAAAACTTTGAAAAATGTTTAATAATTATCTTCTAGACCGAATTTCCGTCACGGGCGGCCCGTCTCAACGGAGACTAGCCAAGTTCGCAGAAGGTACATATATTTCTCAAGTGTGTGCGCTGAACACATGTGAATTCTCTGTTCCTTTACTCTCATAATCCGATGGGGTGTTTACCCCATTTTTTTTTCGGATGGGAAATCATCAAATGACTCCTCCCGCTCTGGGCAGAGCGGAAGGGAGTGTCAGACTTTTACTGACTAAAAACCATCCATGTTCCTTCTTTTGCCCTTTATGTTCCAGGGCTGCGGTATCTCTTTCGAACAGTCCCGCAGCCCTGGCAGGCATCGGCCCTTGCGGGCCCCTCATCATTGCTGACATCTCTTTGAGGAGCACGTGGAACACGAACGCGCCGTCGACACGGCGGGTGTTTACCCCTCTGTTATCATTTTCTTTATTTGCTTTACCAAGTTTAGCTGCTTCATGTATTTTTAATTTAGCGTTCAAACCTGAATTCATGGCCATTACTATTCCAGTTATAGTTTAAAACTTCTAGGTGCGCACACACAAACGCACAGACTTGAGAAATATATGTATATATTTCTCAAGTGTGTGCGCTGAATACATGTGAATTCTCTGTTCCTGTACTCTCATAATCCGATGGGGTGGTACCTTCAAGGTATATTGCAAATCGTCAATTTCATTACTGCGAATGAAAAATGTAACTGCGGTCAGTAAGCCGCAAAGATATAGCGAATCTTTTGGCCAATCAGAAGCGAAAGGTCAATGTAGTCACTCGGCTCGTACGTAAAACGAGAAGAAGAAAAAGAATAAGTACCTAAACGAAAGCCTTATTTTTCTTGGGATATATTTGACGTTATATACTGCGGTATGTATATACCTGGTAGGATGTTTGTTCACTGTTACTCTGGTTAGGTATACAGCTTCTTAATGCTAGAGATTTGAAGACACGACAGTATGACGTAGGTGGATTACCACTGATCTGGTAGGATTTGATGATGCCCTTTGCGTCAGTTAGTACGATGACGAAAGCCACGACGAGTCTTCTAGAGGAAAATTCAAAGAAATAGGCCCAGCTTCATTATAAAAAGGAGGAAAGTAGGTGTTTTTAATAAAAATAGTAATTGTGCACAATATTTTGCAATACTTAGTCAAAGACGTTGTTCTTTAGCTGCGGTTTTCTGAAAGGTTCCGCGTAATTTTTCTTTATCTACTAGTTGCAAACGAAATCACAAGAAGTCTATTGGATGAAGAAATTATAGGAGGATCACACGATACAATATAATTAGCACATAATCTGATATTATTCTCATTATCACAACAGTTAGCACATTTTTGAATGATTTGAATTATCAATACATAATATTGAGAAATCATGAAAGTATTATAATACAAAAGCAAATAATACACATAATAATTTCAAACAAACTGGTTTGAATATAATAAACTTTGTCACTTTTATGTTTTATCAAGTTGAAAATGGTTATACGCGCGAAGTAAAACTGTTTCAAATTACAACTATTGATGATCTTACAACTACCGAACCATTTAACTAAATAGTAGTTTTAATTTGACTGAAGCTGGGCCATGAAAATTCACCGTCCAAATATTTCAAGATTTCTATACAAAGATTTTTCTCAAAGTATTAAATTTGATGCAGAATTGTAATTCATTAAGGGTTTTAAAACATGACTCAAATCCATGAACGATTCTTTGAACAACGTCGTGATAATAAATGATACAGACGCCATGAATTGCGAATCGACATTTTTTTAAATTTTTCACCGATGAGTCGTCATCGTTGCCATTATTTACCATCAATTTATCTCGTTTGATAAGGCAAAATACATGCTTGTGTGATGTCAATGTAAATATGACACGCTAGTTATATTGTACTCAAAACTTAATGAGTTAGGCAACCCCTCTGTTATCATTTTCTATATTTCCTTTACCAATTTCAGCTGCTTCATGTATCTTTAATTTAGCGTTCAAACCTGAATTCATGGCCATTACTATTCCAGTTATAGTTTAAAACTTCTAGGTGCACGTGTAACTAGACAACAGTTACCGCTTCCTATAGACAGTCTTAACTAAAATAGGCCTCCAAAACATCCTACATAGATATAGTTATTAAATAAACTACCAAAAATTTCCATAGTTCAAAGACTTTTTCCGGAAGTCAACAACTATTATATTGTGTTACAAAATTAATATGATACACATTCTTATCTTGGTACTGATAAAAATAACCGGGTCCTTATTTCCTTGTTTTATTTCGAGTTAGAACAAGGAAATTATTCGTTTAGATATGACAACTATAGATATAATCGCGGTTTTAATCGATTTACCTGCTTTGAGTGACAATTCATAAAACACTTATACATATAGTAGATCACGCGACAGAATAATATTTATCTGCTTTAACATTGGATTAAGATTGTATTATTTATCAACTAACAGGATTATAGCAAAGGTTTTTGCAAAAAAATGGAGACCTAAGATTGTTCCTTATGGTATCCTCTTAAATTAACTAATTGTTGAGGGCTTGTAGAGTGTATCCGCAATCTTTTTTTGAGACACTAAATTAAAATGATTTATATTTTATTTAGTAAATTAACACTTTCTTCACAAATTAACAGTTTTCAAGCATTTTTGTATAAAATTTAACTCTGAAACTGTATCAAAGGCCTATCATTTAACTTCTTTCATGAAAAAAAATCAAATACTCGACAAAAACAATCCACCTAATTTGATGAGAATGGTACAATCAGATGCTGGTGGTGATTTATATCTGAAAATATTAAAAAATCTATCTTTTCCTCAATATCTTGAATTATCAATGAAAAATGATTCATTGAACTATCTGCTGTAATCTAGATTTATACTTACAGTTAGGGGCCTCCTATTAGTTCAGCTTCAGTATTATTTTAAAGTCACTTCATTGTGAGAAAGGGATGGGCCTTCATATCTTTCTCATACTGAATTAATAGAAGTCGTAATAATGTTGTTGTATGTGATAGTGGTATGTACAGGCCCTGGTCGTCTTACGATAGTTGACCTAATGCACGGTTACGGAGTTTGTGTTACGATTACTTCTTTTAAACTGCATAATAGATTTCGATTTCGATATAACTATTTAGAGAATTAATTACGAAAGGTTTCGGTTTACGTTAGTAATCTACTAAGATGAGAGACGACACGTCTCAAAGGGCAGGTCGCTTGTTTATAATTTCTAATAGATCTGTTCATATTTCAAATGCATGATTAACGCCAATTTTCACGGACATTAGAGGACACATAAATTAATACCTATCTAAATAAAAGGGCGCAGTTGAATTCTGAACTGCCTTATTGGTCGAGTCACAAGCGCGACTGGTGAGCATGAGGTCCTGAGTTCGATTCCCTGGTTGGACAAAGTGATATCGGATTTTTCCATCAGGAATTTCACAGTAGCAGCCACGGAGTCTGGATTTCTGCCCGGTTGACGGCAATGGGCTCGCCCCCTATTACATGGGACTAAAACAACTGGCGAAATGTGGGTGTACTATTAGGTACACCTCTGCCTAACCCCTTGGGGATTACAGGCGTGATGTTGAATTCTTAACTTTTAGCGCTGAGACGAGTATTGAAAAATTTACGCACTTTTATTTAAGCACCTATTTAGGTGTTGCTTAGTCTCAGCGAAAACCGACGTAACAGTCGTCTGCGACCATTTTACAATGCGATTGTATTTTTTTCGGGTTCACGGCCCAGTACCAACGCTTGAACTATACTAATGTCAGAAAAGCATAAAAGCAGTCTGCAAAATGTAGACCCACATAAGATAGTGTACCTTCGAGCTTCGCTTTGAACGGTCGAAATGGTAATGTGTTAAAACTAAAGTATCGTTTCTCAGATTCGGTAAACGTTGTCTGAGCTGAATACGTAAATAGCATTTCAATGTCTTTTCGTCTACCGATAGTGATTGGGTAAAATTATGTTAGGTCCTTTGAACTTTGAAAGTTATGCTACTAGCCTTGCCCTTGGTTTCACTCGTGTGTGTCCGAAATTATCCCACGGTAACGTACTACTGATATTCTGTCCCTCTGTTGGGCAAAAGCAGATATTAATATCTAATAATTCAGGTCATGAAGTCTTCCTCAACGACTAATTCTATCCTAATCTGTTCAGCCGTGAAGGTGTGAAAAGGTAGATAACAGGCAGAGTTACTTTCGCATTTAAAATATTAGAAGATAAGAAGTACTTTAGAAGCTTAAGAAATTTCGCCTTCAAGCGACGTAGAAACATCATGCTACGATATCGCATTCAGATCTTCAGTCGTTAATAAAGTAAAAATAAAACTAATTACCGCAGACGTGAAAGGACGTGTTGATGACCCTGTTAACTTCCGTACTGCCGTGACGGCTTCGCCGGTCAAAGTCACGGCCGTCGCGTCCCGATGATTCACCAGACAAACCAAAATTATTAAAATTTGCGGTTTTCGGTGAGTTTTTTTCTTATAATAGAAGCTTTTTTTTCATGTTCTTATATTAGTTTATTGGTTGCAAGTGCTTCTGACTAATCTGGTGTTGGATGTTCTATTTGTATTCGTACGGTTTTTTGTGTTTTTCGGTATTTCCGATTAAGTTTTTAGTTTTTTTTATTTCTAACTGGTTTCGTATTAGGATTTATCTTGGATTCGTCGTCATCATAACATGATCTGCATCATACGTTTGGTCCATGCGAAGATTGGATTAAACTGGAATGTAACTTCAGCATTCTTTCCTCTTGTTATATTAGTTACTTAATACTCTCTTTTCATATTCTTGATGCCAATTGCTTTATCTAATTGTCTAACATTCTTCTCTTCATAACATAATATCACGGCTGTAATCCCCGAAGAGTTAGGCAGAGGTGTACCTAATAGTACACCCACATTTCACAAGTTATGTTTAAGTCCCATATATAAGGGGCGAGCCTATTGTCATCAACCGGGCACAAATCCAAACTCCATGGATGCTACTGAGAAATCCCTGAAGGAAAACCCAATAACACTATGAACGAACTCATTGGAAACGAACTCAGGACCTCTTGCTCAGCAGTCGCGCTTGTGTCCGCTAGACCAACGAGTTATTTCTTTACCTTCAACGGACATAATGTTCCCCTCTATTTACTAAAATAAATTAGTCACATGTATGTGTTTACGTCATAAAACTCAACAGATACGTAATCTACGTAACGATGCCCATATCAGATAAGAGTCCAAATCTTGTTTATTAAACATAAATATTTTGGATGTTTGTGAACTGTTCCGATTCCGTGTGTAGTCGTGAACTAAGAATAAAATGTGCTATTAATACGAGTATATTATGACCACCACTGCCAAACGTGATGAAAATGTAAGTAGACACAGCGACATAATATACATTTCCAGTATAAAATGGCTTCGCTTTGTATAGATTTCCCGTACAATGAGAGATCCACATAATTTATACTGGATTTGTACAGTCTAAAACCCATCCATGTTCCTTCTTTTGCCCTTTGTGTTCCAGGGCCGCGGTATCTCTTTCGAACAGTCCCGGAGCATACATTTTGACCCTGTCGACTGTAGACATTGCACTTATTATGTAGGAAACAGCTGGTTTTTTTTAAGAACCGACTAAAATGTTTGATTTTTGGGGTCTATAATCATGTGCTTCATGGTAACAGTTTTTGCGTCGATGTTCCTTCCACTCGGTATAGTTCTACAACCCGTCATCTTTCAGTGGCGCCACTGACCAATATCTTTAAAGATACTCTCAGAGTGGCTTTATTTTCTTTTATCGATATTTATCTATCGACATCTTAAACGATAGCTGGTTAAGTAATCGGTTTTACATTTGACTGATAACCACTGATAGTTTGAGTGATCGGCTCTGATGATTTTCTTTCTGCACTTATCATGACCTAAAAGATAAAGTTGGTTTTTCTTTTCTACATTTTCCAAACACACCCACGTTTGGCATCTCCATCACTCACGTCACTTAAAATCCGAGAGCCTAGATGAAGTGATATTCTTCTTTATCGTGTGGTACTTGGTGTTAGAGTTTTTATGTCCCCCATGGGCCTTTGACTTGGCTTTACATGCTGTCAAGAAATATCTCTCAGGCATGCTTGTACCTCAAAGCTATTTTCTTCTTTGTGGTTGTGTACTTTTAAAATTCGAAAAAAAGAAAATTTTCAAGACAGGTGTCTAGTTTGAAGAATTCATTCCTGTAATAAATGCCAAGAGACATGGTTTGACTTTTATTACACCAAAATTCTACTGCCTGAACCAATTTTGATTCGAAGTAAATGAATAGTTTTTATTGTGCAATGCTTTAAAAGCGTTTGTGATATTTTCATTAGTGTCTGGTACTCGTATTGACTATTTAATTTTCCAACCATAAATCCCTTCTATCTTGTTTGAGTCCCTCATCCTGATAGTCTTGTCCTTTGAAACTGTGTTAATTTTTTCGTAGGTTGAATAATCAGAAATTTCTATTTGAATGTCGATCCACACTGCTGTCGTCGGACAACGGAGTTAAGTTAGTGCTGTGTGTTCTGCTTTTGATGTAGACGTTTGCTTGAGCCAGGAGAGGCAACGCTTCCTGCCAGGGCTGCGGGACTGTTCGAAAGAGACACCGCGGCCCTGGAACACAAAGGGCAAAAGAAGGAACATGAATGGGTTTTAGTCAGTAAAAGTCTGACACTCTCTTCTGCTCCGCCCAGAGCGCGAGGGGTGATTTGATGATTTCCCATCCCAAAAAAAAAGGAGAGGCAATGCTGAGAGGTCACGTCACAATACTTAATTACCCATAGTTCATAGATGTATTTTCGTCGAATGTCGGTATTATCCAATTCGATGGCAGCAAAGTAGAAACGGACATGTACAAAATCACAATTTTACAGGATAGCTGATTTAGTAAACAATAGTGGCCATTTTGAGAGTTATTGACCGATTATCATGAAATTTTCTATGGTGCATTAAAATAACCTTCTTTATGAATTGTGTAATAAGTTTTATCGCTAAATCGTTGTTTTTCTGAAATAATGTAGATGTCTTTTTTTACTCTGAAAAAACTTGAACGTAGAAGAAGAGATCTGCCTGTTAAGTATCCGTTTCTATACGTTGTGATAAAAAGCGCCCATTTCATTTAAAATATCTAATAAACTAAGATAATAATCCCTAGTTATACTTTTAAGGATATTTAAAGAAAATCTAAGCAACATGCAAACTCTTTTTTTACCAAATTTTGTAGATATCTTTATTTACTTTTTTTTAATATTTTATTATTATCAATAAATGAGTTATCTACCACTAAACTCCATCGGTATCTATCAGTTAAATTCATTTATTTAGTTATCAAACCACGTAAAATATATATTTTTAAATAAAAATGCTATTTCTTATTATGTTTTATTATTATCAAAAGCACCATTGCCCAGCCCCGGATCTTCAATTTTTTTTAGGCGGAGCAAAAACTGAAAAATGCCGCCCCCGCCCACTTATATTTATTTTTACCTTTATCATCCATATAATTTCAGCCATCAGATGTCCACTAATTGATTGAAATTAGGACATAGCTTACATAGGTCTTCCGGAAATAAAGCATCCGTCGCTGTTCTTTGTGTTAAGCCTATTTATTTACAGATAAATAGACATAAACGTGTAGGATATATATTTTATACAAAGTACAGGATAGGATTTAAAATAAAAATAGGTATGTTTAATAAAAATAAAAATCAAATACCTATATTATTGCATTTGTGAATTGAAATTACAATTTTACTTTTCGAGCTTTTTGTTTAGCAAATAAATCTATGGCCTTCTCATAATTTAACTCGTTTGCAATTCGATTTTCTATCGCTAGGGGCTGTCTCCACGAGCGAGAGAATCGCGACGATATTATCGTTCGTGCCACGTATTTCCATACACTCTCTTAGAGGCCGTCTCCACGAGCGAGAGAATCGCGGCGACGTTATCCCATACAAATACGTAATATCGCCGCGATTCTCTCGCTCGTGGAGATGGCCCCCAAGATTGCAAGACTCGATAAGCGTTCCTGGCTCATAGAAGATCGCAAATAATTTTTAATTAGTTTTAGTTTGTTAAAACTTCGCTCGAGTAAATTCGCAGGGCAATACAAATATTAGGAAAAGCATCCTGCAAATCATGCGCATAGATCTGTTGCAAGAGATAGAAACCGTTAGCCTTTTCTATATCACCAAAGAAAAGCGGAGCTTGCTCTTTAAAAACGTAAAGTTCCTGGCAGTATTCAACGGCGCTTAAATCTCGCTCGTATTTTCGAGCCAGAACTGCTTCATACTTTTGCAGTTCTACAATTGACATTTTCAAAATATTAGTACCTACCATTAAGAAAAGCAAAATTCAAATTCAGCATGGTAGCACAATCAAACCTCTTTTTAATTTCTGATATGATTCGATCAAATACCATTATTATTTCTTTAGAAAATAGTTGAACAGGTTGGAATGATTGTAATTCGTCTTCACACATCTCATCGAAATGTTTTTTACGTTTCGGAATTCGTTTGTTTTGCAAAATAGGGTCAACACCACTTTTTTCAGCAACTTCTCCAGCCTCTTTTATCCAATATTCCATTGGATTTTGTCCCATTTTTTGCAAAGTTTTGAGCAGACCATCCATTAGTGCGACGGAACGGGCAAGGATAATAATATCTACTTTCTGAATTTTTATATTCACTCGATTGATTTCGCGGAGAATATTCGCCCAAATAGTTAAATTTAAAATAAATTTAAAATCCTTTACAGCAGTTAAGAGATGACCGGCCTCGTACTTAGCTTCTGGAGCACGAGAAGTTTGCTTAACTTCTTCTAAGGCTTCCACTATCTCTCTTTCTGGCAAATTATTTGATAGGGCAGGACAGCAACATGTTTCGCCGACCATCTGCCGCGATCTGCGATTCCTGCGGGCGAGCGGGCGCGTATTTTGAACTATGCCTACGCTCCTCGCGAATAATAAATGTTCGTGCAGCACATCTCACTCCGCGCTCTGGGTATCGGTCGAGTTGATATGGCCATGAAATTTCTGTACTTGTACTATTATTTATTCCGTGGTCAAAGTTAAGTAAATGATGAGTTGTCCATTCGTCTGTAAAGTGTGAATTTGGCCGCCCCCTGAACTTGCCGCCCGGGGCGTAGGCCCCGGCTTGCCCCCCCCTAGATCCGGGGCTGCCATTGCCAAATAGGTAAATAACAGACTGATATAAAATTAAAATAAGACTGATATAAGAACACGCCAGAATGTGACAAGTGACTGATGTTTTTGTTGACGTTTCATTCATCTGTCAAAGCTCCGAAGTAAAGGCGGACATATTCAAATGTCCGTTTCTACTGCGATGTCTTTATAAAATCGAGTGTAGATGTCCTTATTACGTGGCAGATTTTCTTAATTATTATGAAATTTGAAATCATTTTAATACAGACTTGTAGATAGGGTTGAAATAAGCTCATTTTTGAAAGAAAGCATTTTCGCAAAAATGTAGATGTCCGTTTCTACTTTGCTGCCATCGAATTGATTTATGTTGGAACTCCAGAGGACGGATCCCTAAGGAGATAGTAACTTAAAAACGTTATTGCGACAAACATTTATTTTTTTCTTTTTGTGTTATTCTAAATTCTTATTGAAATAAATTTAACCGTAAGTACAGATCTGTGTATTTTTCACAAAAAGTAAGTCATTTATGCAAAGAAGGCTTCTTAGCAAACATTATTGAATTATTAATTTAATCATTGAAATATATTTTATTTTATAAAAAAAGTGCAGAAAATAATCAATAATTTACCTATTTTCGTTATTTTTTTACTATTTATTTGTATAATTATTATTTTAAGTTTTTCCATTATAGTTTAAGTATTTAAAATGGTGTGCTGCTTTTTTATTTTTTACGTCAATTGATTAATTAACTTTATGTACCGAAATGCTTATTAATCCTGTTGAAAGTCGTAAAAAACACGAAATTATTTGAAAACGATTTCCACTTGTTCCCTCTGAAAACATCAAGGTTCAAGGAAACTTCTCAATTTAAGCATTTTGGCAGACCGAGTAAATGTTTATAACATAACATAACCTCACGCCTGTAATCCCCTAAGGGTTAGGCAGAGGAGGAGAGGAGAGCTAATAGTACACCCACACTCTGCCAGTTATGTTTAAGTGTCATGTAAAAGAGGGCGATCCTATTGCCATCAACCGGGCACAAATCCAGACTCCGTGACTGCTACTGAGAAAATTCCTGATAGAAAAACCCAATATAATTTGCCCAACCTGGGAATCGAACTCAAACTCAAAGCATTTATTTCAATTAGACCATTACAGGCACTTTTGAAAGTAAAAAAAAAAGCGAAGCTAAGCTACCGTCACAGTCACAAGGTATAATAACTTTTGAAAGTACTCAGGACTTCACGTTTAGTAGTCGACCACTAGTGTTCGAAGCAGTGATAAATAAAGCTTTAGTAAAAATACGAAATGATTTGAAAACGATTTCCACTTCTTCAGCCACCCTGTAAATATCAAGGTTCAAGGAAACTTTTCAATTTAAGCATTCTGATAGTCCGAGAAAATGTTAATTTTAAGACAATTTCAGCCTTACAATATACTCGTAAGTAATAGAAAACCCGTTCAAATTGTTTTAAGACCATTTAATTTGTTTAGTCGTACTCGGCGCTTCTCCTACTCGTTTATTATGCGTACAGCCAAGGTGTGGAACTCTCTGCGTTCCCTCCCACATTTAACCCGTCTGCCTTCAAAGCAAGAGTGAACAGGCATCTTCTGGGCACGCTCGCTTCATCATAGACCTCAGCCATCGCTTTCCACCAGGCGTGATCGAGGTCAAGAGCAGGCCCATTTTGTAATTAAAAAAAGCCATTTTTAGGGTTCCGTACCCAAAGGGTAAAACGGGACCCTATAACTAAGACTCCGCTGTCTGTCTGTCTGTCTGTCTGTCTGTCTGTCTGTCTGTCTGTCTGTCTGTCTGTCTCCAGGCTGTATCTCATAAACCGTGATAGCTAGAAAGCTGAAATTTTCACAAATGATGTATTACTATTGCCGCTATAACAACAAATACTAAAAATTAAAAAAAAAAATATTAAGGGGGGCTCCCATACAACAGATATGATTTTTTTGCCGTTTTTATAGAAAATGGTACGGAACCCTTCGTGCGCGAGTCCGACTCGCACTTGACCGGTTTTTTTTATTTTGACAAAATTAGATATTTTTCTTCTTAATAGCCCCATCTCGCTTCAATGAAACCAGTGGACAAATCTTCCAATCACTCTGGAAAAACAACTTCCAAACAACCTGAACATTATTATATTCCGTTTTTTTTTCCTTTTCTCAGTAAAATACCAACATTAATACAAAATTACTTTGACACTGTACAACCTCCGTGCATGACACTACAAAGAAGATTATGGTGTGACACGTCGAAGGCTGCCTTATCGCTTCCGAGAAAATTCTCATAGTAATCTGTGTGTCAATGCATCTAATCAGTGTATTTGATATTTGCACACCTACTGCAAAATTCGGACTATTTGAAGTCAGATTATTCTCTTTACATGCAGTGATAGCCTAGTGGGGTGACCGTTGCACTGTTACGTCATAGATTTCGAGTTCGAACCCAAGACTACTGATTTTACGGATTCATGTGCGTATTGTATAAATAACACTTGTTTCGGTGAAGGAAAACATCGTGAGGAAACTACCATGCCTGAGATTTCTTGACGGCATGTAAAGTCAGAAGCCCAAGGGCCGCATAAAAACTCTGACACCAGGTTAGGCACTAACCACACAATAAAGAAAGATGAAAATGGTCTAGGTAAAACAACAGGTGGTCACCTTTGCTTCAATATTTAAAACATTTCAAATAAGCATTACATGTGTTATGAAAATAATCATCCATTATACTGCGTATTACCTCATTCGACCTTTGAGTACAGATGAGCATTTTTACATTAGTCGGAAGCGCTACGGCTGTGCTTGAGAACATGGGTTTGGTTCCGTGGTACAAAGTGGGCGCCTGCGAAAGTACCTACACCTCTGCCTAACCCTTCGCAGAAAACAGGGTTGGCGATATGTTATGTAATACCATTACTGAGAGTAAACGTGACACCCCTTTCCCAAGACTGCACCAGTTCAGTCTATGAGTTTTTGGTCCTAAGAGCCTATTGCCTATGTTGTCACTAGCTAAAATATAGTTATTAAAACTAGGCTAGTGGTCGCAAGCGCGACTGCTGAGCATAAGGTCCTGGGTTCGATTCCTAGGTTGGGCAAAGTGTTATTAGGTTTTACCGTTGTTTCTGCCGACATACTGTCCTGCAGTTTGGCAGGATATTTGTAAAATACTCACTTAAGTAACTTCTGTTGAAATAAATAAATAAATAAAACCGGCCAAGTACGAGTTGGACTCGCGCACGAAGGGTTCCGTCCCATTATCTATAAAAACGGCAAAAAATCATATCTGTTGTATGGGACCCCCCTTAATTTTTTTTTTTAATTTTTAGTACCTATTTGTTGTTATAGCGGCAATAGTAATACATCATTTGTGAAAATTTCCGCTTTCTAGCTATCACGGTTTATGAGATACAGCCTGACGACAGACAGACAGACAGACAGCGAAGTCTTAGTAATAGGGTCCCGTTTTACCCTTTGGGTACGGAACCCTAAAAAGCCACCAGGAATTTCTCAGTAGCAGCCACGGAGTCTGGATTTATGCTCAGTTAGGCAATAAGCTTGCCCCCTATTACATTGGACTTACCTCTGCCTAAGCCTTCGGGCACAAAAAGCATGATGTTATGTAGTTAAAATATGGCGTGGGGCAAAGTTATCTAACGTCAAAATTTTGCTTAGTCTCCAAGTTCCACGGCACCACAACCCAATGCCCTCAAATCCGACGGCTAAGGTGACACGCCCGGTTTAGACAGACATAGCCACTGACGTCACAGAGGGTACTTTCGTTTAATTGGCTGAGAATGCAGACGCTCAGTGCATCATCTTACTTAATTGTTAACCACAACTAGCTTTTGTTCGCGGCTCCGGTTGTGAACGACGTAAGGCTGTGACTGGGTCATTTAGACTTCATAGATTGAAATTTTGGTAGAATTATATTGAATATTATAGAATGACTTGGAGAAAAGACAACGACAAATATAGTAGGAGCTATTATTTTTATCCAGAGATATGAAATAATTTTACTTTAATACTTGATCAATAATCTTATTATTTTATAATTTAAACTTACTAATTCATATTCTATAAAAAGTTACAACAGAAAATGATTTACATCCCATAACAATTCAATTACATCTCATTTCCCAGGCTCTTAAACACAAAAATGAAAACAAGTTTAATTAATTAAACTAAAACCTCAATTAACCACAAACAAACAGACACACACAGACACAGACACGGCCCACAATACAAGTATATATCGTGAAACAATAGGAACGCGATGTGCTCACACATTTCAGAGACACACACGGAGCACTTCGTCGTTAGTCGCTTACGGCAGGGAGCATCGGAAAGACGTTAGTGAACGTGCTACTGTGTGGATTTGCCGAATAAAAGTTTTGTTATAACACTTGGGTAAGTCTTTTCAAAAAGTTTTACCCTTTAAAAAGTTTGTCTATGCTTCTTTTTGTGATTAAAACTTGTCAGAAGCGAGACTATAATTTTTTGATCTGATTTTTTCTCTGCCGTGCATTCTAGATTTTTAATTTGTATTCTTAATGTTGTCGGACGTGAACTTTTGAAGTGTAATTGGGTTTGTGTTTTTCGTTATGTTAAATTGATATTTTACTCTATTTTGATGTCTACTGTCTGTATACTAACTTTGCCGTAGGGAAAATTGTGTTGCAAACTTTTAAAATATGTAGACTCATGTTAACTTTTTGAATAACATAACCACGTACTGTTGTTCTAATTGTACCGTAAACATAAACTGATGATATTATTAAAATTAACAGTAAAAAAACAGAACTTCTATCAAAAGCGCTAATCGGAAGCTCTTTACCAACCCAACCGCGCAGTGCTACCACTCGCAACTAATTGCCAAACTGTAGTAAAAATCTATCAGTTGCGTGAGCCCTAAAGGCTTTGGCGTGACGTAGCGACGGGCTCGCGCAGTCTCGACCAATCACAGCGCATAAAAACGTCAAGCGTGAAGCGGAAAGACCAAACGCTAAACGTACGTGAGGCTGAACGCACGCCAGTAACAAACGGATCGCGCTACATTCGTTCGCTCAATCAAATTTACGGTCAGTGTTGTGTTGTTCACATTTCGGAATTATAAAAGTGAGTAAAAGAAAAAAATATTTTTTCTGCAATTTTTATCGTTTTGTCTCCCCGTGGGTGTCCAGTCGGAACCGGTGTGTTATTGGATACTGGATTGGTTCAAGTGATATTAACTTAGTTCCAAGTAAGCCGTCAGTTTTTTTATATTTATCAAGTTGTTTGCAAACAAAATTTTCAATTTGGTTCCAAGTGGACATTCATGGTGTTGGTAAAATAACAGAGTCGCAATAAGTGGATGTATCTTTTTTGATAATGTTTGCATTAGAATTAGTGAGTGCTGGAGGTGTGTTTGCAGTGTTTCTCAACATTGGATTTAAACTTTTTGTTCCCAAACTCGAGAAACTCCTAAAGAGTATTAACTTCTTAGTTGATAACTTGAAAATAACTGTTAGATACGTATTGATCCTACTTAAGAAATATCTATCATATACTTGCCTATATGCATATTTCTATGCGATCAGTCATCATTGATAAACCTTATCTTGATCTCTTATATGTTATCAGGAGATTTACTTCATCTGATTGATAATCTTGACATCAAATTGAGATCAATTTTGAAAGTGGTCCCTTTGAATTTCCCTCTCTTATCTAAAATTGATCCAATCAAACATTTAAAACACAATATGCACGCAAAATCTTTCAATAGCCACACTCGTAGTAAAATCAACATCAAATAGCAAAAGTAAACATAAGGATTCCTTACACAGAAACGACTAAAGAATAATCTGAAATATTTTGTTGCCATTGATAAAATTGTGTCATTTTTATCACGTTATCTGTTACGTGCAAAAAGTAAACATCATGCTGATACCACTGGTAGGATAAACAGAGATATCCATGGTTTAGTCATGCAAGAGGCTGAGCTCACGTGAACACATACCAAACTTGAGTAAATAAAAAACGAAAGTCGGTGTTTAGTTTATCTTAAGTCTTAAAACCACAAGTATGCTTAGAGTCGGTGAAGTAGAGACTGCTATCTGAATCATGATAGCTAAGGAAGAAATTTTCGCCGAAAACGATGCTATATTCCTGATCCTTAATCTAATTTTAAAACTCAATAATCCTATGTTAATCAAATCAGAACTTTTGATAAGATTCGTGACAAGAATTGAACGCCAAGAAATAAATAAAAATATGAGCTTTGAGAGAAGCTATCAATCAAAATTACAAATAGGACATTCGAATTCAATCCGTCATCATTGAACTCTAACACAAATATTGATTCGTTTAGATGAAAGATCATTGAGTTATACTTTGCAGGCGTCTGACAATGTTTCTACCGTTAACAAGTTGCCCATTGCTCCATTACCTATAGATATCCTAGTCATAATCCCAATTTACTTCAACTGATGCATAAAATCTGCACTATTCTCAATGTTTCCTCTGTGGATCCCAGCAGTACAATCACTACCAACTTTAAACGTATAACATTTTAAGGATACTGTTTTTATCCTTCCTGGATTAAGTATTTGTAGTATCAGTTGCAGTTTCCATTTGCTTATCATTATACAATATGTTAGTAGCTTACAGAGTACATTCATCGTCATTCTCCTATGCCCTTATCCCAATTTATCTGAAGTCGGCGGCGGCGCAGCAAGTCTTCTTCTTCCATACTTCTCTATTAGTCGTCAACCCTTTTCTGTCCACCATCTTTCACATAGTCCAGCCATCATTTCTTTGGTCTTCCCCGGTGTGTATTGTATAACGGGCTGGTGTCCGCAACTCCACGGCCAAAGCGTTCCCGGTGTGTATTGGGCTGATCTATAGTGTCATGACCGTGTGTTGACACCTTTCTCTGTGTAACGTCATCGGATGACGCAATAACGGTCACTGTTTCACTATGATGCTGCCTACCTGTCCTTTCTATTGGTTTTGTAAATTCTTCGAAATTGTCATCATTTTTTGCCTTAATTTCGTTTTTTTTATGTGGTATGCCGATTTCAGCAGGTTTTTTTTCGTGCAGGTTTAACGTGATCAACCGTACTAATTGGTCCTTTATTACTTTTTACCTAATTTTGTCCAAAAAAAGTTACAACTTTGATTCATGTGTTAGTGAAGTTGGTAGTATAAATTATGGCTTTTACTTAAATGACACACTTTGAGTGTTAATAATATGTATCTATTTGTTGACTGTCTAGCCATTTAACTGGCTAACTAATCAGTCTTTTAAATATAAAAAAAATGGAAATGGCAGAATTCGTGAGCGAACATTAAAAAAAATTAAACAGTTTTTTTTTTTAAATGTAATATAATAATGGATTATTGCAATATTAATTTAGCCAAGTCGTTTGGACCAGTACCTTACAACACATAACTAATGTTATAATTTGTAAATAATGAATATAAACAAATGTTATTGAAAAAGATTTACTTGTGGACATTATGGGAACACATACCTCAAGCCACGCGCAGTAAAACACCTTGACACAAGTCCTATACACCTATGATCCCGCGTCTAGTACTACTTACCTCATAAGTAAACAGTAAATAACGAATAAAACAAAACAAAAACCAATAAAGCTAAGAATGCTGAAATGTTCGACGAATACTTCGTCGTGTGCATTAAGCTTGGTCTCTGGACCTGAGGTTCAAATCTTGGGGCAGAGATATCCGAGACCACACTTAAATACACGGAGTAAGACATTTACCGACGAGTATCATAATTAAAAGTTAAGTTCCTTGTAATAGGGGCTAGCCCAAATCAAACTCTGGCCTACTGGTGAGAAATTCTTGGTGTTAAAACGCCTGCTTATATTCGAACCAGCTTAGCATCTGCTTGAGGCCTTCTCAATCATGGGACCTAAAACAACCTCTGGCTTAGGAGCGTTACCTAAAAACATACATACATAACATCAAGCCTCTACTCCCCAAAGGGTTAGGCAGAGGTGTACCTAATAGTACACCCACATTTCGCCAGTTATGTTTTAAGTCCTATCTAATAGAGAGTTGGAGGCGAGCCTACTGCTATCAATCGGGCAGAAATGCAGACTCCGTGGCTGCCACTGAGAAATTTCTGATCGAACTCAGGACCTCATGCTAACCAACGACGCAGTCCTAAAAACAGTCTATAAATATATCGTAAAGCTTATAAACAAAGTAGCTGTAACAACATAAACCAACAAGGCTCAAATGTTCAGCACATAGTTCAGAATCTATAAACCCTTGTAAGTACATAAATAGAGGTAACGTAACAACTGTGCCGTAAGGTCTAGAGGAGTCAAAGATTTATAGTCCTTCAGTTTGTGTGACTAATATGCGGGAATTTATACACGGCATGTGGCTATAACCCAGTGGATTAGGGTTGAAAGTGACGGCGTGAAAAGGTCGTGAGTTCATCTTTTTGAATTTAATTTCACTAATTGCCTCAAAAGATTCGGTAGAAGTGTAGCTTAGTACACCCGCATTCTGCCAGGTATGTTTAATTCCCATGTTACAAATATAAGCATGTAATATGAGAGCTTTTTATTGATATAAAATAACAATGGCATCCTAACCCAAAACATAAACCAAAATTAATAAACAAATCCGTCACTCAACAAAAAAAAAACAATGTTGCCACTTCGAAAAATAAGTCCAAAAAGTGTAATATTTAGCCTTCTTATAAAAGACATCAACGCACGGACCCCACGCGCTGTTTCCGTGGTCTCAGACCTTCCAGGAAAAACTTCATTGATCGGACCAGGGTGCCCCTAGCGAGCCAGCACGTGTGAACGAACACACTGCCTTAGATTATCTACGTGGCTGTACCTGGATTCTGTACAACGTGTCACTCTTACTGTGAAGTACCAAGTACACAAGCTTAATGGAATTAAAAAGATTGCTTTAACAAGAAGAAAAAAAAAGTGGTATTAAAGTTAAAAGTTCAATTTAAAATAACGCCACCATTTTTTATTTTCCAGTAGTTAACCTGAGTTCTATTTCTTAATTATTTTCAGCTAGATTCTTACAAACCGTTCTGTAAGCAAACCAGTTATATTTCAATACGAGGTAACTTTTACAAAATGGTTCAGTTTGATCGGTAACCCGGGAAGCACCGTTATTGGTACTTAATAAGTGAAGGGAATCATTTCATTGACTGGCAGTATATATTAAACACATTAAACTTTACGATGTGATTACCATTTACACTTATTTAAATTCAATTTCATGCAATACGATAGTTAGCTTCCGCGAATTGACAAAACTTAACTTGTACAATTCAAACTTTACTGTGCTTACTGAAAACCTGATAACTGACACTTTCTTAAAACACTTATAAGAAAGAAGTATTTGTATACTACCGTCCTATTAATTTCCCATGGCTGGACAAAAGCCTCTTGCCAACACGATTGCTCAAGGCAGATTGTGATTTCAGAATTAGATTTAATAGGTATTAAGTCCAGTCTTCGCTTACATGGGTACTTACTTACCCGAATTTTAAGCCATTACCTCATCATGTACAGTTACGAGCACCAATATGTAAACACTTAACAACTTTTAAAAGTGTTTTTCTCCTACTGTTCTGATTAAAGTTTCATGTTGTCTTCAAGTTACAATCGTTATTTTTCGCGAAAATTGCTTTTAAATTTAGGAAAGTGTAAACATATTGGTGCTCGTGACTGTACAACTCTTGAGACTTTAACCACTGGGCATTCATGAAATTATACGTACTTAATGTTTAGTTTATCTATATAATATTTTAGATTCATTTTCTCTGTAGCTCCTATTAGGAAGTGTTTTCCTGTGCAAACTTTGTTTTATTTGTAAAACATTATTTAATCATTATTCTATTTATTTTAATGTGTGGTTTTCCGGTCGTGCCAGTCGTCCAGCCTTAATGATTTACTAATATGTTTCTAATTGATTTAAAACGGCGCGGTTTTTTAATTAGTGCCAGGACATCAACTTATGAAATATTGGCTTTAAAAGAACGAATACTAAGAAATTCTTTACTAATCCCGGAATATCATATTTCAACAAATAATTAAGAGTTTAAAAGCTACGAATCTACTTCTGTAACAAAAAATCTGTGATATAATTTGCGCACAGGTGTTGTTTTATTAATAATAATAATACCAATTAAATAATTTGCATAAAACCTCAATAATTAATACGATTAATTGTATAAAAATGGAAGACACTAAAAATCTACTAGGGATTGCATAGATATAAAACCTTTTCGGAAGAAAATTCTAAAATCTATTTGAAAATACTATCCTACTTTGTTCAGAAACAATATGCAAGCGCTATTAGTTAAGTTAGTGAAGTAAAGCCACCATCTTGTTTTTCACATAATTTCATAAAGTGCCAAAATATTGCAAAGATATTAAACCTTTTTCGAAACATTCTCTTAAAACATATTTGAAAATAGAATACTTGGTTCAGAAACAAAATGCACACGTTAGTCATTCGCGACTAACATGTGCATTTACATCGCTTGCTTAAATTACACAAGCATGATATTTGTAGCTCTGGTTACAATCTTACATTGTATCCCTTAACAAAAGTCAAGTAGTTCACTTATGCTAAGCTGGGTTCAAGCTTTTATTCATCAAGTCGACACTGTGACATGCACAGAAAACTAAGTAGCAGAGTATGTACTTTGAAAGTTGTTGCTCACTTAAGTTGTATCTTAGAGGAACCTCGTCCTGTAGATCGTACTCTGGTGTAATATTGCAAGGATAATAATTCTCTTGAGAATCGTCGTCATATCCGCCGAAAGATTACCACTGCTGGACATAGCCCTCCTCCAAGCGTCGCCAAGTTGATCTATCCTGTGCTCCCCGCATACAGTTGATAGCGGCACTCGATTACAAATTTGGTGAAAGAAATTTGGTAATATGTTCTTATGTTTTCATTTTGCTCGAAACAAAATTTTTGACACTGATACTGTAAGCCGTTTGCTTGATGGCAAGAATGATGACAGTCTTTGGACTTTATCCATGAATTTTGACCTCAATAGTCCCCGACTATTGAGGTCCGATCCGACTATTGCTGAACTCCGAAATTCTCATCTCAATATGTCTAAGATAATATGAGCCTATGAGCTCATGTGAAATAGAGACAGGAGACCAATCCAAAATGACAATGTTTAAATTTGACCGACGATGAATGAATTCGATCTAAGAGACACATTTAGCGAAATAGTTATTTTTTACATACTCCAAATCTCTGCCCGTTCTATAATCCGCAGACTACTTTTTTAAACCAAAGAACTAACGACCAAAGTCCAATCATCGTCAAATTTCAAAGTACATTTTCACCAAACACATTTAAATAAACGGAACCCACCTAAAAGCGCCATTCAAATTGAAATAAACGATTAATTTAAATTAATTTCATGTTAAAAATTATTTATATTATTGTTCCAATATTTGAATATGGCCGAACACCTGTGTGTAACCCGATACGGCCGTCGGCGCCGACTGACCATAAATTGACCATTAATTTGACCATAAACAATAAGGTTTTTTTATCGAACATCGAATGTCTTTTGGGACGGTAACTTCAGGTAGAGTTCGAAGAAGGTTTCATTGATGATTTATTTAATTTTGTTGGAGTTTGAATTACGGGTCAAAATCGGCTTAAGGATAATTTCATGCCAATTGTAGTTTATCATTAAGAATTGATATTTAGTTCGGGAACTGCCAATTCTGCTTTATATAGCAAAATTTTAAAGACAGCCACTAGTAAGTCAAGATTTGTTTAATTACACAACTTCTTTGGCTTTTCAAGCATTAGTTTAAGATTTTTGAGCAGTCGTCTCTCTAGAATTGCAAATACTCTGCTTCCATACCTAAGAAACCGTCTACTCTGATATACCTTTCAAACATTATTCGTGTAACATCCAATAGATTCCATAACCAGTGCAGCCTATAAACACATCGAAATGTACTTTATAGTACCGAGAGCGGCCCATTCAATAAACTAAGAGTACTCGGGCATAGTCAGTATTATGCTTCACACGCCAAGGCGTAAGCTAACACCACGGCTATATGATTACGCGGAAACGTCTGGTATGTCGGCAGACGTTAGCATTGACACTTGACCTATCCAGCATGCGTTTTACTATCGTTTATCAATGGGAATTATAGGATTGTTTCTTCTATTAAACCTTAAGAACCATCTTTTTTAAATACTTTGGCTAGAACTGAATTAGAAGTTCTTTTAATGTCTACCTACTTATTAACGTTATCTATAGCTTTAACTACTTCAAGATTAGGATTTACCTTTATGTTTATGTCGTTGTTAACCAATCTCTTTGGTAAATTGACAAATTCTTAACTTTATAGATTTAGAAAAGCTTAAAAGCTTTTAGAATCTGCATGAAATTCACTGTCATTTTAAAATTTAATGACTTTCTCAAAGCCCTCATCCAGACGTAAATTTAATTCAGAATCCCGTTGATAGCCGCGATTTTCATCATCTTAATCCTCGGACCGGCTCGGGCGTGCTCGGGCTAACTCGGGTGTAGTCGGAACCAGCGCAAGAGTCGCCGTCCAGTCTCGTTCAACTCGCTACTTATGTTACAAACCAGATCTTGTTAAGTTACATTTTATTTTATGTTATTTTCTTTTAGTATGATATTTCTTTTATGACTATATGGTAATGAGTTTTTTTTGCATTGGTCTATTTTTGTAGTACGGTCTACTTGTTTATTTTTGGAATGATATAAAAAAGGTCATGAATATTTTACATTCATTATGGGTTTTCGCACACGCAATTCATTTTTTGCAGTTTTTGACGTAAATAGTATCTTACCGAATGAGTCTTTCTTCAAATTCTGTTGTTTATTTACAGATAACCTTTCTGCTCATACTACCATCTCTATAAAGTTACGTGTTTCAACTCCCAAATCATCAAGTCCGTTATTATCCGCAGAAATATAATCCATGAAAATAGAATTATCAAAGTGAGTTGACATAATAACTTTCTCATCGTGTTCATTGCCAACTTTCATGAGATATTTCACTGATTTCAATGTTGCGGCGACTCAAAACGAACGTCTTTATAAACGAGGTTACTGTCCATATAATATTAGTTCAAAAGAAAAGTACGCTCATGTGCAAAGTGAGTTAATTTATTAACTGACTTATTCTGAGATCAAAATGAAATAAATCAACACTGGCAATTTAACACCTTAAGGTGAATGAAACAGAGTTTGAAATGCTAAATACGATGCAGTTGAAGCAAATTTTCATAATGGTATGAAGAATAATAGACTATTACTACTAATTTGTTTATGAATGTTTACAACTTAGAATGTAGTGTAAAAAGCGAAACTCTCTTCTCATAAATTAAGTAAGGCAGCTATCTTAGTAGTTCAGTTGAAGTGCAGTAGCCAGTAGGCATGGATGTCTATGGAAACTTACAAACGTATCGTTTAAGCATTTGTAACACACAAAACAACTGCCTTCTCTGGAAATAGAGAAGGTTTCGTTAAATATATGGATTCAATATTGTAATGACGATTATCGCAGGCGTTACAGTCATATCAATATCGTAAACAGCCTCTGTCTGCAGGATTGTAGTCAAAATATTAAACAGCAACATGTTTGTTTCTGTTGGCAACATTTTTAAGATAGCTTTTAGACAGTTAGTACTACCAGTCTACATTTAACCTGAATAAATAAATAAATAAATTCTTTATTTCACCAAAAGCTATCACAGTACAGGATCCCCAAACTAAGAGCATATAAGGCTAATATCTAGGTCACAATAATGTTAATAAATAATTAATACCATCAATTAAAGATAAAGCAACTGCGGAAGTACCAACTGACAAGAACATTACACAAATAGTTACCCATATATTCACGCATAAACTTAAGAGGACTGAGCAGATAAAGAATCTCGTTGATTGCCAGTAGGTAATTATCACGACGGCTTAGTGAAAGGTGGTATATATCTGTAATTAGATCTCCAATGTTGTTTTCCTTGAGAACTTGAGACCGATTAATGTGCCGTCAGAAGGCAATCTGATCTTAGTGAGTTATGAATATTTTCACGTAGACGGGGATATGGGTAGAACAGTGATAAGTGATAACGTTGATGAAGTGTGTGAAGTGAAATTAATAGGAGAGTTTAGAGCAAGGTAAATGGTTGATGGAATCTTGATCTAGATGCCAGCCTTAATATAAGGAATGATAAAATAATACTAGTGGATTCAATGTTGCTACTGGATTCTACGTTCGAAAAACTTTTGATAAAATGATGCCAATGTTGAAGCACAGAAAGTATAAAAGAGCAACCGTACCCACAAATCACAGTAACACAGTTTAAATAAGCAGGACATTGCGGTATTCATTCTCACTAGCGGAGCTGTGGTCCAAGAGACACACAACAAAGTGTCGTAAAGCCGTAAGTAAGTAGTAACATTACTTACTCAAGTACAATACTCCATGAGTAAAGTTGTCGAACAAGACGTCTTACTTGCAAACTGCTTGAAAGTAAACCCATTTATTTCGAGAGCAACGTTAAATATGTGGTTATTTCTCAACTTTATTGTCATTTCAAGCGTTTATGTGTGCTAGACCTCAATTTAGCCGAGCCTCTTGTTTGTCAGGTGTCTCATGTTCTGATAGATGGAGAAATATTCGCTAACTGGACTGATTCAAATGTTGTTGCTTGTCAAAGGGATGTATAGTGGGAGCCAGGGCTTAAGAAATGGACTTGCTAAAGCCCTGACTGTGCTGCATTACTACTCTAGAACCGAGCAATAACAAAATTTAATCAACTAAGACTAACTTTTTCAGCATCATATGGGTTTTAGCGGTTCGGTCAGTCAGTAGCAAAATTGTATATACGTTATGTCCAGAAATTTTGAAACAAACATTATTTCGAACTATATGAAAATTATAAGCAAATCTCACCATAAATCTTCTAATTCACATCTTCATCATATCTTGAAACTCTTTACTTAACTAATAGATTACTAATTACAGCTTATGTCAACTTTAATCAAAGTTTACGAACCTCTTTACTAATGAACCCGACAGTTAGTTAGTAGTATCTTTGTAGTTTATTAAGCTTTCGTTACAGTGTAACTGTGTGACTAACTAAGATTTGTGAGTCAATTGTCTTCTAACTCCCATCCTATTAATAGATGTGGCTACTTTTGTATATTCGTGCGAATGCTGATCTAATAATACTGGTAATCTCAATGTCTTAGTTGGGAGTTTAGTTTTGATTTAAAATGCATTGACAGTGGGTTAGATTTGTGTTAGTACTTTATATCTATAGTCATATGTTCAGGATTCAAATTAATTTTCAGACCTGTTACTGATCAATTAATTCAGATATATTAAACAAGATGTTTGCACGTAGACGAGGCAAAACGAGTATGTAAGGATTGTAGCAGCTGGCGTTCAATGGTTTCTGCCTACCCCCATGATAAAAAGGCGTCAGTTTATGTATCTATTACTAAGCCAGTTTTATAATTTTTAACTTTAACCAACAGTTCAAATATATTCGTTTTTTGTGTCTACTTTTCGAACTTCAAAGCATTCCATAACTGTGAAGTCTTTTAGGAAACCAATGGTAGCACAAGTTTCATTTTCACTTTGTACTTTAATTCTAAGAAGTGGTGAAATTTGTCCCTTTTATCAGAGTATTCAATTTGTACCTCTTGAATCTTTATCTTTCTCACTATCTCCCAACATTCTTTTAACAAATGTAGCTGTATTTCTTATTGATTTCTTCTCTGTATCTTTTTCAAAGCCCATCCTCCTCTTCGATCAGCTCCCACAAGATCAGGGCCAGTTTTCGAAGCCACAACATGCAATAGGTATTCAGTTGCAACACGCCGCCGCGTCGGGGCAGTAACGATGTAGATTGGATTGCGCGCATGCGCCGTAGAAGGCGTCAAGTTGTCTCCGTGTGTCCTCGGCTTAGTACTGTCAGCGCACACTGACGCAAGTGTGTAGGGACGCGATATGCTGGGGAAAGAGGAGAGGAATATTCTGGATTTTAATACAATTGTGAGCTTTAAAATAAGTTTTATGGTCTTCAAAATAAAGTTGATCCTCGCGTAAACATATGGCCTTCAAAATGATTAATGCCTTTCGCGTTTCGGTACAAATCTCCGTAGTGGCCAGCCACTTTCAGTTCTTCAAAAAAAAACACAAACAGCTGCAATCTCTGGGTCTAGAAACATAAAGTTTTGCACAAGAGTTATTTATGTAAAAACGGGTTACTTAAGGGATGAAAATTTACATGGAAGGGAAACCCCATAACAAGACGTGTGGACAACCGAATGACAAGCCGTGTGGAGCCCCCACACGGCTTGTCATTCGGTAAAAGCGTTAAAACGAAATGAGTCTCGCGAACTATTGAGCAAATCTTGGCGCTACCATGACCCTTAACCACACATGATCAATTAAACAAACAAGAGACCATTTTCGTCAAAAACAAGTCCGAACTCCAAATCCTGCGCCAACCATATGATCAGAGTCTATTTTCATCATACGTTGGAATGTTTGCAAATCGTTACAGTGTAACAGTTTGTTCTGTGTCAACTCCAGTTATGTCTGTGCAAATGATGGTAAACGGATGTAACTGTGTGGCCAGACTGTGTGTCTTAGATTTTACGAGCTTACAATAGTGTTTAATATGCGTAATTGTTAATAGGTCGCAGGAATTTTGTTTGTAAACTTAGGTAATTTGAGTCATTATTAGTTTTCTTTACATGTTTGGCGTTTGGGAGAAATATCTTGACCAGTTCGATCTCGATGTAATGGTGAGGGCCACAGTAGCATTCGAATCAGTTGATATGATGATGCCATCCCTATATATTTTTTTCGCCTCTGTCTTTTTTTGAAAATCACTTGTCCTCAACATATACTACAGGCTATTTGTACTAGACACTTAACCAGAGTGGCTATATAAAGACCTTAATGTTCTGCTATTCAATAATAATTAAATAAAGTGGTTACCACTTTTACTTCACCACTCTGTTCAAGCCCTTACCTGCGCAAGCGCGCGTTGCCACCGAGTCTGCCGCCGTCACCCACTCACGCGCATCGCGCACGTACTTGTGTGAAACCCGATACACACACACAAACACACACACACACCTACACATACACGCACACAAACATGCAGGGAAAATCAACGAACTGCACTGACTTGCTTTACAAATTGTTATGCCCTGGCTTTACTTAACTTATTTATCTTCAGATTTTATACAGGGTGATTTTTTAAACGTTGGCAATACTTTAAGGGCGTGTAGCACACATGAAAATGAACAACTTTTACTGCAGAACCAACCATGAAATCGCGAAAAAATAGCTGCTGCTCCATACATTATTGGTCGCGGAACTCCAAAATATGTAAGCAGCTGCTGATATTTATTAAAGCCACATCAAAATGAATGCTTAATTTAAAACGCGCTGGTATTCTGACGCTCGAATCAGCACCAAAAGTAAGAAGTCCAACAGAGTGCTTCAAATTAGGCATTAATTTAAGTGTCACCTAGTGTCAGTGAAAAGCGGGAATAGTCTTTTTGTCCAAGGACTACTTAATAGGAACAATCGGGTCATTAATTTGTGATTACCTTTCCGTATAAGGGCTGTGTTTTGGGGGGTACTAACCATATAAATTGACTTGACGTGCGACACCTCATTTGGATAAATTAGTTTGATTGATTTTTATTGAATGCTAATAGCGCGTTTCACCGACAAGTGCAGTGCGAGTGTAACCAATGAAAATGAACGCGATTAGCCCATCTAAACCGCGGTTAAGAGCTGTCACTGTCAGCGTTCCATTGCAGATTCGCCCGAAGGCTAATCTAATTGTATATGGGGTATCATTTTTTTAAACAAGCAGTGATAGTCTAGTGGTCGGACTGCCAAGTCCAGTCAAATGTCTCAAGTTCGAACCCAAGACACCTCTGAGTTTTCGGATTCATGTGCGTATTGTATAATTATCACTTGCTTCGGTGAAGGGAAACCTCGTGAGGAAACCAGCATGCCTGAGAGATATTTTTCGACGGCATGTAAAGCCAAGTCAGAGGCCCATAGGTGGCATAAAAACTCTGACTCCAGGTTAGGCACTATAAACACACGATAAAAAGAAGATTTTATTCATTTAATCTGGCAGATTTTGCATATAAGCGGAAATAAAATAGACAAAATTGGTCAAACTTTGAATTTAACATTGAATGTGCCAATATTAGTTACAGTCGTCGCCAAAGCGATCAATTTATTCAATTTTAATTGTATTTCTTTAAGTTAATAATCGTACCTATTATTACGTATTACGTCTGAGTTTAATATTGCGGTGTCTGCTTCAATCAATTTATTATTTAACGGTTTTTCCTCTTGCATTTGTAAACAGCTGGTATTTTAAGGTCGGTGAATGAGTAAAGTTGTTACTGAAGTTTTTTTAAGTTCAGTTTGCTGAGTTTAAACTTAATACGTGGAAAACTAAGAAATAAGTATAGGTAAGGACCTTACTTTTTATTGGAATTGACTTTTTCTAAAAATAGCGGCGCCTGGTCACATAAAACTTTTTTCTCAAACGTAGTTTCCATGTACAAACAAAATCCATTCGTTTGGTTTTTCTTAAAAGTACCTATATGCAACATAAAAATTACGTGCGGCTTGTGTACCCTGTACGTCCTAACTAGACTAATTTATGTTAGGGCCGCAACACACTAGTGTTTTCTGTCGCACGTCTTTTTGATGCAACTTCTTTCCAAATTTTTCAAGTTTTACGTGCCTGTCTCTTCATAGCTTTTATATATTTTCATAATGAAATCAACAAGTATACATGTAGATTCAAATGAAGCATTAATACATTCTATTAACATATATTGTTACAAGTCACGAGTTCCCCAACGCGATATGGAAGCATGAATGAATGAAATATCACAACTATTTATAATAATTTTACCATATACTGACATAACATGTTATTCATAGTAGTATTATCCTTCCTCTAATAATGAAAAACTTAATAAATAACCACAGTATGTGACGACAATCGTATGATTTTGCAATACCTACCCTATTTTTGAGGTGTTTTATATTATGACATAATTTCCATGTATATTAGCGTCAAATAAAAACCACCAAGTCAAATGACCTATAAGTAAGGTTTTTTACCAAATTGTTAACCAAATTGACGCAAATTATTTAAGCACCTAAATAAATATTTATTACACAAACATGCATACATCCAAGTACATAACCCTCCCCCATCTCTAAATACAAAAAAAAATGACCACTGCAATAAATGTAGAATAATTAAGCTTTAAGATCACTCATAAACATTTAAAATCGAATATTGAAAATAAATCAACAAACCAATTCTTCTTCGAAAACCAAACTATAGAAGCGGTCATCTACAAAGCTCACCAGAACCACAAGCTATGAATATACGATAAATCAAATAGATCAATGCAGTAGCACTTAACCCGCATAACTCTACACGTAACATATTTCAATCTGTCAATACATATTCACAATAGTGGTCGTTATGTCACAGTATTTTATTAACATACAGCATTTCAACTAGGCACAGCGGAGCTCGTGGCTAAATAATAACAGCGGCTCGGGTCGATCGTTAGGTTAAGCCGCGCTTACTTAGGTTGGTCCGTCAATGGGCTACCACCCATTACATACTGAGTTTCCCTTCTTCTGTATGACTTCTGTATGTAATATACTACTGGTATTCAGCTGCATTCACTTAGACTGGAAACCGATCCCAACATAGTAGGGAAAAGGCTAGGAAGATGATGATTTCAACTAGGGACAAATGGTTAGAATCAGCTCAAAACGCATGCAAAGAGTTTACACGGGTTAGTAAGTTGGAGCTGCTGCATCGAGATCAGTGGATACGTTTTATGTGTGCAGTGCAACACCAGCGTTTTACTTAAGAAAACGGCCTAATTGGTTAACTACATATATAACAACACACCTGTAATCCCTAAAGGGTTAGGCAGAGGTGTACTAGTACACCACATTTCGCCAGTTATGTTTAAGTCTCATGTAATAGGGGGCGAGCCTATTGCCATCAATCGGGTACAAATCCAGACTCCGGGACTGCTACTGAGAAATTCCAGATGGAAAAATCCAATAGCACTTTGACCAATCCGGGGAATCGAACCCAAAATCGACCTTATGCTCATCAGTCGCGTAGGGACCACCAAACCAACGAGGCAGTCTTAGTCTCGAGGCAGTAGTTGATTTACTGTTTATCATTATACTATGGTTATGTCAACACGTTATACCACACGTGTTCCTTGAAGCTAACGCACCTATAAAACGATTCTTCGCGGTTCTATAGTAGTATTATAAATCTCAAAGTTTGTATGTGTTTGCTACTGCAGCTTCACACTGAAACGGTTGGACGGATTTGGATGGCACTTAACAGTAAGATAGCTTATACATCTAAATAATAACACATAGGTTATGTTAAGATATTGTGGTCATAAACTGAATATACGAGGGCGAAGCCGCGTGTGTATGCTAGTTATTATAGCAATGAAAATGAACGTGGACTATAACAGTTCACACGATTTATCTCTGTTCTGTTCTGTGTGTGTTGTTTTGTTCTTCAAATAGATTTTATTGTTTAAGGAT
This sequence comes from Eurois occulta, assembly GCA_950022335.1. Lineage (NCBI taxonomy): Eukaryota > Metazoa > Arthropoda > Insecta > Lepidoptera > Noctuidae > Eurois > Eurois occulta. The sequence continues at coordinate 2,620,187 of OX465498.1, forward strand.
AATTGAATGCAGTTTTTGATTAGCATTTTTTATGGAGGCGAAGAGCGAATTTCTCAACCGTTGGAAACTACGGTACGTTTATTTATTTTAACATAGTATAAAACGTGGCCTTTATTTTCCTTTAAATTTGGGCAAAGGTGTACATATGTATAAACATATAGTACCTACACCAATATTTCACCAGTTATGTAAAGTGCATATTATGATACATTTCAATCACAAACATATACCTACATTATTATAGAAAGTCCCGCGTGCTTTGCAGTATATATATCCTCTTTAACACTGTTTGTTATAAAAGGGCTAAAAGTTGCATTCAGTTTTCCTTAACCACGTTCACACCTAGAGCTAAAAATACCCAATACCTATCGTAAATTACTCACATTCAATATTATGGACTCACTAATTTTGTTGCAATTCATAACTTTACGGCTATGATGACATTCTAAACTGACCTATAGTCGTATTAGTCATTGAATTCAAAGTGTATTTCAGTCTATTTTTCTATTTACTTCGTGTAATTTATGCTCGCAAAACCGTGAAGGAAAGGATAGTGGAGAAATAGGCTATATCCTAGAACCAAAAGTTGAGAGACATGTGTCGCCTACCAACCCGCACTGGGACAGAGAGGACGTGTGTGTCGCAACAATGGGAAAATTTTAATGCCTATACGTATTCTATATTTCATTTTCACTGCTACATTCATTTACAATTAGTCTATTAAAGTTTTTTCAAGAAAAACTTAATGTAAGCATTTATTTTGCTATAGAATCCGCTAAATACTATAAACAACCTTAAATAAATATACAAACTTAATATAATAATATTTACAAAAAAGGACTAAATTCTATCAAAGTTGTAACAAACATGGACAATGAAATCATGTTACCCATTAGATTTGACTTAACTTGGTCACAATTGTCATAATATACCTATTTGAATAATAAATTACTACGTCAGTCACCACTGTAATGTTAATTATTGTAACTTTAACCACCATGACCCCAATCGGCGGTCATTTATTTTCCTCTAATAATACTTCAAGGAATACTTGTGTTGTCATGATTTCCACACTTTCTCGCCAGGATTTTCAATTGTTAGAAGACTAAGTCCCTAAAATCAGCGAATGGATCTTCATTCAAATGAAGTTGTTCATTGTCAACTCCAATAATATCATCTTCCTGCCCTTGTCCTATGTTACTTGGACGGCGCAACACGTTTTCTTGGACGACGCAACATGTTTTCATCTTCAGTTCTTCCATGTCAACCGTCACGCTATCAGTCACTGCTTTTTCTATCAAATTATTCCTCACACAATTCTAACAAACTTTGATCTTCCTTACCATCCATCAACACATATTCATCACACTTTTAGTCGCATATATTTAATCCTATTGCATTTCAAACAACAATGTTGTCATTCATCAGATCAAATGTTAATCCCATCTTCCTAATTAATCTGTTCAGACACAAGAGGTGGCGTGTCTTAGTCATCCTAAAGAGCCACACGACAAAACACGTGACGTCCAACACAAACATAAAAATAACATCTTTTAATGACCTAAGAATTGGTCATAAAAACTTGCACCCGTGACCTCTAAATGTACACAATATAAAATTTAATACTATATTAATGAAATATCTTGTGTCGTACTTAAGAAGTTAAGATGACCCAAAAATAAGGAGATCATATTTCGCGGCGACGAAGCGTCTGCGAATAACCTTCTACCAGAAATCTTATATAAAGATAATAGGAATTATGTCTGTATGAAATTTCAAAGTTGAAAGATTTTCAATAAGACATTGCATAATGGCAGAAATATTGAAAGTATTAGACAATCCTCAGATCAAAATACTACTTTCTAAAGTAATGAATGAACATACCAAAAATCTTAGAGAATATTTTAACAAGCATTCATAATCTTGATGTAGATTTGAATAATCGGCAACTACTACTAAAGCCGTTAATATCGTCAAATATAAAACAATGACCAAATACAGAAACGAAGAAAATATTGACATAGCATATTAGGCGGTCAATTATAGAACAGTTAATACTGGCACATTTAAACAACATTTTGGAAATTCAAAACCGCAAAACGATTTCTTGTGAAAGTAGCCACAAAGAGACAACATTAAGAAGATCTCAATGCTAATCCTTTTTAATAAAGACCCAAACTGAATCTAAAATCTCCCAAAACTTTGCTCCTACTTTTAACCTCACCAACATTAGATAGTCATATGAAAATCTCAGCTAATATTATAATGGGGTGAAACCTGTTAGTTTGGATGTGGGGATAATTTTCGCAACTACAGATCCGATTCCAAAAATTCTTTCACTATATTTACGACGTTCCCGTGAGATAGTTTTACGACCATAAGGCGAGCAAAGCCGCGGGCTAAAACTAGTTTTATATAGCAGTTAATTTGTAGGTCACAAATGAATTCCCTCGGTGGTTGTAGCTAGTAACTTGACACTGGGATCTAAATATAGTAGCTCATTCGCATCGATTACGGTCATATGGATATTTGGTGTCGGTTCATGGAAGTACTTGCATGTATCGTTTGGTAGAGGGAGGGCTATTTTAGGAGATAGTTGTAGTAGTTCGGTGATAGTGCTGTCATTGTTTTTTGCTAAAAAAATAACAGTTTCTAATTGTTCTACAACAATCGTATTGAGCACTTTTAATAAAATTGAATGCGTTTTATCCGGTTTCTTTAGTGAAGCAACAAGTTGTATTGTTTTCTTTTTTAGAGAGACCAGTTTTCTGTTTTCCACATCCATCTACGATTTATACTTGACTATTCCGAAAATTGCAAATAGAAGAATCCGACTTCTTAGACTTACAAGATATCATAATGCAACTTTTAAAACTACCAAGAAAAAGCCCAAAATGAATTTCAAAGAGAGTAAGTAACATCGGGTTTATCCTCAAAATAAACCGAATTTACAGTTAAAGCCGCCGTCTGGACACCAATAAGACATATTTACAACGCTTTAATGAAATAAATAAAATTAAACAAGCCGGCTTGGGAGCTAAAGTTAGCTTTTGTCTCTTGCCAATTGTCGCTCGGCTTAATGAATTGCGTTTTGTCTATCTGAGTGTAGACGTTCATGTCGATCTTATTCTATAAGGAGTTCTGATTGTATCTACTAATTTTTTGGCCATATTATGCTAAACAGTTTTATCAGGAACCTAATTTAGCAACAAATCTATCACTATCATTCATCTTTTCAACTGCCTGCGCAGTGACTCTTACATTAAATCTATTGAACAAATCTTCACCTTTTCAATCAATCTGTCTCTCCCAGCTGTTTCTGTAGTCATAACTTCCTCTGTCTGTCCTTGATTTTCTCTCAACATCACACACAATCTATAAACTACAACTCAAAGTAAAATCAACTTATAAACTCTCTCACCGCTTGCAAACACGTAATTTCCTCTCTTTCCACCTTCCCTCTAACATTGTATTTAGTATCATTGCTAATATTAATAATCTCGGCGTCTGCCAAGTCTCTCCCACATTACTTTTTCTTGAAAATGTTATTGAAGATGAAAGTGTATTTTTCCGTGGCACATACGATTTCTTTGACAGTTTTATATCAATCGGAAACCGCATGGTTCACCTTCCTCCCGCCTGGTCGTCACGCCTGCGGTCGAGCCGACACGACATACACGCGCTTACTCCGCGCCGCGCCGGTACAAGCAGGGCTGCACTCAGGGCAGGGAAGTCAGGGCGGGTGCATCTGGGTGCAAGATATTATGACGTTCTGTGTTATTACTTATTAGGGATCGGTTTAGTCCTTAAAGTGGCTCATTGTACTTGAGCCATGAGGCCGTCATTTATTTGATGATGCATGTCATCTTCTTTTGGTGACTTTCCAATCTTCTTGTCCTTTGCAATGATCTCATGATTGTCGTCATGGTGATTTATCTTTACCCGCGGTTTCGCTCGCGTGAAGTTCGGTAACTGTCCCACGGGATCATACTACGGGGATAAAAAGTATCCTATATGTTAATCCAGGTGATAAACTATCTATGTGCCAAATCCGTTCTGTAGTTTTTGCGTGAAAGAGTAACAAACATGTATACATCTATCCATCCTCACAAACTTTCGCATTTATAATATTATAAATTATAATATATTATATTATATAGTAAGATTATTAGGATACAGAATAGAATTTTGATTCCTAAACATTTTGCAAGTCAGATACAGTCCAATGTGTTATTCACATTTATTCTTATTTTATAAATAATTGTGAATAAATGAATGCTTCCCTGACGAGACTTTCCACATGCACCCACTCACATTGCACTCCTGCCCGCCCTGCTCCGTCCCTGTAAAACATGACCGCCTTCGAACCCGCGCCGTCTCGAGAGTCCATATCACGCAATTTACAACCACTATATTTAAACGTAGGTCTCTTCATTAGAACTGGGTGGTCGTTCTCGCGCAGAAAAAAACTCACTAATAAAAATGTTTTCTGTTTAACACTATCTTTTGATCAGCAAAAGTTATTTATTGGAGCTCCAATGTAGCGCTTGCAAAAAAGTTTCGTAAAAGATTGTTTTCAGGGAATTATTCCGGTTTAAATAATATCTTTACAGTACACTAAGTAGTATGTTTCCAATATTTTAAACTCCAAGGGTTTTTATAAATCTCTTTTATACTAGTACCTACTTTTAAATCTAAAATAAGCGCTAAAAATAATTCTCAAGTGTATTTAACTCATTAAAGAACTTAACCAGCAAGTTACCCGACTCCTTTACGAGCCAACGACCATAAACACAACTATAACAATACTTTGTGGAGTACTTAAACAACTAACAAAACAGTTAGAACCTTTTTACCAGATTATTCATTTCGTTTATAATTCTAACATTTAGTATAATTATAATAACCAAATAATAAATAGGTATAATCGTGTAATTATAATTAAATGGTTATGTTAGAATAATAATTATTTTATAATTAATTATTGTAACCGCTGTGAATGGGAACCCACGCTCTGAAAGCGTGAATGAGCAGAAATTATAACATCCTCAGAATGATAAGCAGACTTGGAAGATGTCCAATTCTAAAGACAACATTATATTTGGGAAGACTCAATAAATAACCTTAATGTATACCGTCCAGACACCGATGACACTTTTACTAAACACGTTTGATAAAAAGAAGCGAATAAAACAACTTGAAGCTTATGTTTCTTTATATCCTAAAATCTGTTTGACATTTGGTGTAGTGTCCATCTGTAGTATGAAAAGATTTACGAGTTGCGTGAAAGGTTAATGGACTAAAATTATGTATACTGTTATTAAATAGCTACGTTTTGATTCTACGTCGTAGTAGGTTAGAAAATAGATTATTAGTTATTTTGTTTTGAACTGAAATATTTTTTTACTTCGCGATGGTATCGCTCTTGCTCCAAAAAGGCCGTGAAAATGATTTGATCATCAAATTATACCAATTCTCACGCTCATTTTTCTTAACTGCTGTATAATTGAGGGCTATTATCTATTTAATTAACAGTGTATCATTCATCCAAATAACGCTAATGTGCGAAAAAATCTATTCAAATTATTCGTTAACTCAAAATATACGACACTAAAATAATGGCACTATTTCTAAACCAGTCCGAATAAACACGATTATAATAATTATTACGTAATTATTTAAATGGGTGATGGAACTCCTTTGTATATATAAGAAATAACACAATTTACAAGCAGCAGTTGTCTGATCTTTAGGTAAAAGGTCACACACATTCTAGTTGCTTAAGAATTGTTCACATCGTAGTGCGAAATCAAGTGAGTCATTTGAAAAGTTTATCTTACGTAGCTGAATAACTTTAATATAAAAATATCCTATGATTAATAAGTGCAATGAAAAAGAAACCGCAAGTCGTGTTATGATAGTAACGCGTGTTATAAGTAATTTATTATACAATGACATAATTTATGAAGCGTCTCTCTGGAATTTTATAAGCAAAGTAGCTCAGAAGATGAATACTTTAGTGAAAAATGCGTTTTCATAGGTTAAAAAGTAAGAAAGAAGAAGAAAGAAAGAAAAAGTATTTATTCTAAGTAGTCAATATATACGAGTATATTATAAGTAGTCAAAATTCTTCTCCAGATTCCAGGCTAGGTATCTGTCGATACAGAGGCATGTACACACAGAGTTACTTTCGCTTCTGTATGGATGGTTGAGCCAAGCTACAAACTCTAAGCGAAAAAATTGGTAATTTTCTTCAGAATTTTCTCATTTATTGGTTCGTAGCGCCGGTCTCGCGTTACACCCCTATGGGGCGTGAGTTTATATGTTCCCCATTTATTCATGTAATTTAGGGGTTACCAATAAAGCGTCGCGCGCGCAGTCATGTCGTCCTGTTGCTAATGTATGATTGGTTAATTTTGGCCTCGACTAGGCTGACACGACTTGTTTATACCGCCCAGACGTGTGTCCTCTAAACTTTGTTTATTTTGCTTTTTTCTTCGATGGTCATGTTTCATTTTATTTTATTCATTTTTTAAATGTACTGGGACTGGAGTTGGCAGATTTCCGTTGACGTGGTTGCTATGTTATTAAACGTGCAGTCTTTTGCGCATTTAAATAAATATAGAGCAATATTTTTGACGACAAATTCGCTAACGTAAACGTAACGTTTGTGAATATTACAAGATATTTGTTTGAGCTTTTACCAAATCATTTTGTTTTTGACGTGGCAACACTAGTAACCAAACGTTTTGTTTACAAGATTATTCCTCTGTATTAAACAGCAAATAGTCAAGTTGTGCTACCGATTAATTGAAAGTACAAAAAAGTAGTCATAGTGCGAAAGCAGGCATCGTGCTACGAAATCCAATATAGGCAGGTTATGATAAATTATTTAGGAAGGATACAGGAATATATCATAACCTAAACCTAAATAAGTCACTTATGCCATAATATTCACCTATGTACTTGGAATTTAAACCGCAATGATTCAATTTTCAATTTAGTCTAAATATGTAGACATAATTTTGCTTTGATAACAAATAACGAGCTTTATTAGGTAAGTAATGTGTTAAAAGGTAGGACCTACTAACTTTTGAACATGGTATTTCTGCAAATCCAAATACATACAATTGTCTGAAATAAACCAAGTCGTCTTATTATTATTACATGCTATGTCATTATCTGGTTCACTGTTTGTTAGAAAAGGAAACTATGTTTTCAGTCACAATGACTGACAAACAGATATGATCAGCCTAGCCTTTCCCAACTATGTTAGGATCGGCTTCCAGTCTAATCGGATGGAGCTGAATAAAAGTATTTTATATGGAGCCACTGCCTATCTGACCTCCACAACCCAGATAGTACTGGGTAATACAATACCCTGTGGTAAGACTGGTTGTAAAACTTTCGGGCCACTTAATACCTGTAACGACTGTCAAACAGATCTAGTGGTTCTTTAAGCGGCTGCTAAATATAAATACATATAAGGTCCTAGGGTCCATCTTTAGGCAGAAATAGGGTCCCTCATATAATGAGAACCTTATTCAGACGGTGGATAACCCCTTTCGGGGAAGACATGACTACCGATGTCTATAACTACGTTTATTCTCAAGAATTATGCGGTTTTATTTATATACTGCAATAGCATGTAATAGGTATAGGTAATTAGCAATTATGTGACACAAGCGGAACACCTTTCAGGAAGCGGACATAACCATAGATCACACTTGACTTGGTAATTGTCTATGACACTTACAATATGAAGACTATACCTATGTTTTTTTTTTCTTTGACAGAAACTTTTCCATAACAATGTTAGAATACCTGAAAGGAGAGGAAGAGGATTACCCTAAACTAAACCAAACTTTTCACCAGTTATGTTTAAGCCCTATGTAATGGGAGGGGGTAGACAGAGAACGTTGCCATGCTGTTGGTATATTTAAACGTGTCGACAAACATAGCAAGTATTTTTTATCAATTCTTATTAATCTAGTGTTTTAAATATAGATGAGCCAAAAAATTATCAGAAATAAGTCAGATTATCTAAAAATGTATTAGCTCATCTGGCTTTATGACTCATTTTTCTGTATAATTTTGTCAATCTTAGATTTCTATCGAGTTTTTGACGCAAGAAAACTTCGTCAGACGGGTTACGTAGTGCGTTATCTATTAGGAAAGAAAAATCTTAGAACTACGCCCTAACCACATTATGTGTTTTCTTTCACTTCCAGTAAAACATTGAAATAAAAATCAGGTGATAACAATGTAGATACGTATCTTTTTCTGATTGGAAAAATACGATACACATGGAAAAAAATGAGGTTACACAGTTTAGCTACGCAGAATAAACACATTGACGTTAAGCCATTAACATAATAGGAATGCCTTGATTGATGATAATAACTATGTACGGTTTTCGATACTCATCGAGGAAAACCGTAACGTGCCGCAAATTGTGACATTACAATTTATTTTATTTTTTATTTTTTTATCAAGCTGAAACACTGGTCTGTAATCAATCATACCTTGTGTTTCAAACTAGATTATTCTTTAATATTTGATTGAATAGTATACCTTGAATTTTTTTTTCTTAGTGCAACTTTTCAGAAGAACACAACAGTTTTCCCACAATTAGTGTTGTACAGTTAAAAAACCGTAACCATCCCATGTTTCCCTCGCCACCCGACTCTCAGTTTCTGTCGGGACGCTGCACGTCAATCGCATCTCTATTATTATGCTGTATTAAATTTATCTCTAGTAATTCAAGGACCACCTGTGCAGTTCATCGGCACTAGAGCGAACCAGTCGGTCTGGTTAACACAACCGCATCATTTACACCTGTCAAATGTTATTTTAAACGATATTCAACTTTATTACGTGTACTTATAAAAGCGGCAAACTGGATGAACGATCTGAAACAAGTTTTGCCGCCAAAGCGCCGTTTGTGTATATATTTATTTATTCTTTTTTAATCTGTATCTCGGTCTGGACGTTCGCGATTAATGCCTGTGCCCGCGAATGGTGCTTCTTTTTTAATCTTCCACGGTGGGCCAAATAATCATTTCATGATTGATAATGTGAAATTGATGGTTTGTGGGTTAGTGGTTGAATACAGTTTGCATTCTGTTTAAGATATTGGCTTTAATAATATTAAATCATAATTCATATCGAACTTCATTAGTTAACTAATACCTTATTAAACATATCAGATACTGACATTCATAATAAAACTGTACAAAGGTCTCTTCTGATTTACACTCAATTCACGAAATCACTTCAACCAAAATTAATTACCGTTTCAAAATCCGCAGCCTCCGCCCATGACGTGTCGCTGTCAAAAAAAAACCGTCTCTCACCAAAAACCGGTATGTCGTACCCGTTTGAAAAAAAAACTTGAGACGTCTGCAATAAATTTTCGCATGCGTTATTATCTGTACAGTAATCAGCTGTATGGTGACGTCACTCTGGAGCCCGCCACTTTCTTTTCTTACACTAATTGGCAACTTGAGTGGGCTGCATTTTTCCTATGTAATTGGAAATAGGACTACCTCGACAAATAGGGCAGTTATAGTCGAATTTTGGGAACTAGGTAGGTACTACTTATTCGAAAATTGCAAGTAACATTTTACTGAAACATTTTACTACTAGTACTTAGAGAACGCGTAGGTGGTCCATAATTTGACATTTATAACATACTATGGAAGAAGGTGTCCACTCTAGCAACAATGCATTTAGAAACATTGAAGTAACCGTAAACGCCTACTTATTATTGAAAAAGCATCCACTACCATCCAACAGTCCATAAAATTCAAACAGGACACTTAAACTTAAAGTTCTATTTACCTCGTAAACATTAAACCTCGCGATATAACATGTGATCGGCCGAAGCCGTGCGCTCGACTTGTTACGTTGAAACAGGCTAGCGTCTCGAACGTTCCGACTTTCCTGCCCAAGCCGCACCGCGCGACAATTTTCCAATACGTGTTTTTTTTAGTTGCGTGACTAGGGATCTAGTTTTACATAAATAAACTTGATCTAGTCTAGTTATGTAGCATAATGGAGGGACTACAGGGAGCGGAGCGATAATTAGTAGCTTTGCCTCGTTCTTGATTGTCGGATAAATTATGTAGACGATATTCTCGTGGTAAAGTTGTTATGGGCGGGTTAAACCCTTTCCGAGAATACCGCACACGAACAATCGAAAATAACTTCATTTGAATTCAGAATCGTAAACTGGTTTCTAACTGGCTATAGAGAACATTTTTTTTAAGTCAACTTTATTAAGACAACGCTCTTCTACTTGTCAAAGCTGTCAACTTTGAGAGATGCGAAATTGCTAACACTATGGTCCGATTCGATTTTAATTAAAATATCGAACAATTTCCTCAAAGAGAAACGCATATTTATCGCATTAGTCATGTGATTGTAATATTTATAATGTTTGCGCATGTCAGATGTATGCCTGCTGATATTGAGCTCGCCTATGCGGCTCACGCGTGCATTGTTGCAGTGTTGCACTAACACAATATATTTGAGTCAATGTATGTTGATGCTCATTTGTCAGCCGTAGTATTTACGTAGGCCTTCGCACGAAGTGGCATGTCAAGAGTCTTGTTAGAATGAAAACGATATCCCTTCGTGTAACGTGACTCAGGGATCGTCTGTCTTTTAAGCACACGTGTTTTGGTCATCTACTACTTTGTTTGGATAAGATCTAACGAATCATTGATTTCGTTATCTTAATTCTGACGCTATGTTTAATCTATGTATGTTTTCTGCAAGTTTATTTTTTTTATTCTTTCATGAAACTACTATCAGAAACAGATATAGAAAATCTTTAAAAGCGTAAAGCGATTCCAATTAGGGAATTGCAATTTGAAATGCAATATAATTGATTCAAAGAAACCTCTTGGCGAAAAGTCTAGATTTGCCATTGCCTAGTTGCCTATTTCGCTTAGCTCCGGTGTTGCAAGACCTAAATAGTTCAAGCTAATAAAACATTAAATTAACGTTAAACCTCAGCCAATAATTTTGCTAAATTAATTCTGATGAAATTGCTCGTAAGTGGCGCACATGATATATTTACACGTTAAACTAAAAGTCAATCATAATCAGTAAATGATTACATCCTATCTACTGGCGAGCGTTCGCCTATTAAGTGGGCAACGATTGCGAAAAAGGAAAATTCATGTAATTTCCACTACTAGTTGGTTAGGGTTGCTGGTGTTCAAGAACGCGTAGTACAAAAAAAAATCCCAATCTGGAGTTTCGCCAACATTTTCTTTATACTTTCTTCATAATATTCAAATCAAAACGAAATCGTTTAGTCATATAACGAAGATTTCTAAAAACTTGTTTCTTCCAAAAAATCCCACTTATCGTCGTAATTTCAAAGTCATTGAAAGCTCCGTCCACCGTGAACTCAAAAAATAACTCTACAATTTCCACACAGTTGATAAAAAATCATCGTCGCATCGTCAGCCCTATCTATCGTACGCATGTAGATACGCACTGCCGACGTGTGCGTATAACCGGCCACTGATTCTCGCTGCAGACAGCGGGGCGCGATCAACGCAGGCGCATGTACTCGCGATGAATACACGCAACATTGCCAACTAGTGCCCATTCTGCATGAACTAGACAGAATTGAACTTGTGCCGAGTTCGGTGACTCTAAAGATTGAAGAATGAATGTGGAATCAATTTAGATGGCAAAAGAAGGATTTGTTTTTAAGAAAAGGATTTGTCAATTTTAACTGTCACTATTTTGTGAGGTAATCAAGTTATAATCTAGTTTTTGAACTCTATAGGCCAACGACATGTTAAGAAAAAGAAAGGATACTGAAAATGTTTACATGGTATGACCACTTTAAGCGTAAAGTTCAAGGTGGCGCTGCTTGTCAAGAAAATTTGCATCGAAATGTCAAACTTGGTACAATTATTTTAGTTCTTTGTTTTCCCGCTTACACAGATAACTTGGTTGAAATGTCCCGTCTTACGTTTACTGATGTCTTGTCAAATCCTTTACAAAGTTGCAAACACGTAATCATAATATAAAGTTACTGTGTAAACATTTTAATTATTATTTTAATAAGGTTTTAATTACAACTAGGTACTATCTATTAAAGCTCCTTTAGGTACCTATATATTCTCATCCTACAAAAAAAAACCGCTCTGTGCAGTTTCCAAGACTTTTTTTTTGCTGAAAACTAAAAAAATGTTTTCCAAAAATAACAAATGACCCGTTATTTTAACATTAAATCCTCTTTACTTACAGACTCAGACTGCCACTTTCATGTCGCACTATGACAAACGGTACCTAACCTAACGGTATTTTAATAGTTTACACTAAAAATCATAATACTCAATCGGTTGTACCAAAATACTCGGCACAGAAATAGCGTCGCTTAATCAATTGGCATCAAACAATAGATGACGACAGTTTCTTACCAATGACACTAGCACAGACATACATACAGCTTACTGGATGTGGCCTAAAGAAAATATAGTGTGACCACTATAAGTTTGCAGTTCAAGGTGGCGGTGTTGTCAAGACAAAATACATCAATAAGTCAAACTTGGTACATTTTTCTTAGTTCTGTGTTTTCCCGCCTGGACAGATAAGTTGGTTGAAGTGTACCTACAATGCTACAAGGTTCTTTTGACGCTTGAATGACATTGACACGAGAGCGCTGTTGGTGAAAATTTGTGAAATTGTCTATGGAAATTGTATTTAAAAAACAAGATGGCGACGTTAGTTCCAACTTTGGCCACGCGCCAAAAGAACTTGGCAGCACTGTACTTGTTTTATCGCTTTTATATCATCGTAAAACAAAGTTACGTGTGTTACTTTGGGATAATCTTGAGCAAACAGGTTTTAGAGATTATGCACTTGTTTGTAGGAAATAGTGGTGTGAATGAAGACTGCTTTTGTAGATCTAGCTGTGTGTCTGAAATCTTCCAAAATAGTCACCCAGAAACGTTTGAAACTTTATGTAGACTTAAGGTTTATATCGGTTTTATGACATCTGTTTAACCAATCCAAAATAATTTCAAGCAGATACATTTTTCAATTATATTTTGGGTCATTGGGTCGTTTTCCTAGTGTCTGCTTCAACTCCTGTTTGTTTATTCTTTCCAGATCTCACTAGAGCTTTTCCCCTCCTTATAAAATCGCAAAATACCGTAACATTGCACCACATCACACCATATCTCTACAGCGCGGATTACCAGGGACACATATTCACGCCGGTACCATATTCTCTAATTCCTCGTTGACCTACATAGCGGCGCACGCGGCTAATTGCCGCTCATTGGTGGAAGATCACGCGACGTCGACCTAGCCTGCTAATTGTCCTACGAGATACAGAATCGTTTAGCCAGCTTATATAAAGAAACTACGATGTTTGTTGCTTCTTTGGTTAAGACACGTGTTTTTGGAAGCTTACAGACACTTATTTTTGGGAGCTTACATTTGCGCAGTGGAAAGATCTGGTGTATCTATACTGAGCTAATCAGTACATTGTCTTTTTGGTAATCTCATCTGCACTCTTGAAGAAGCCTCCTCGCTGGTCATATGATACCTACTCAAAACCTATAGCCTCATGTCGGTAAGCAACCGGGGAACCGGATATTTTGATGAGAGTATGAGACTTTTTCATAGGACCTTCTAACATTTTCTATCTCAATACGACGTAAAAGAATCGTCACTTGTTTAAAATGAGATTAATTACACGACCTTGTAAAATGATCGCTAAGCTTCTCCCGATTGATAACATTCTAGGAGATTGCAAAGCAAACATTGAGACTACGCTTATAAAGGCATCATCCACTAACATTTCTAAGAAAAGTTTAAAAAGCTAGTAGCTACTAAGTAAAAGTGACCTTACACCCGTCTGTATAAGGACTTAATTTGAATGCGCTGTTTGGATCCTTGGTACTGGGAGAGCAGAGATTGTTGGTTTCTTCTAAGTATGTTGACTTCCTCGGTGTCAAACATCTTACCTGAGTACTCTCTGGATCGTTCTTTGCTTAAACATAGAATTGATTCATTTGAATCAATCACCATAAGTATCTAAAAATCATGAGAGCAAATCTTGTAAGGAAATATTGCTGCATATACAGTACCTTCTTCGTGTCGCTGGAACAGTACTTCAAATTTTGTTGGCCTCGAACTTCACCACTTCACACTTCGTCGGTTGCATCGCAGAATTCACTTTAACTGATTGTTTTAGGCCACAGATCAGGATACGACACCCAGCTATTGTTAAATCCAGTACCTAATAAAATATAAGTATTGGGTAATGTGTGTTAAGAAGAATCCCTTCGCAATTTGCTGACTTCCTTAAGCATTATGTTCAATCCGGAGTCTCTGAGGTAAATTAGGATTAAAAGACTCGATGATCTTTTTTTTAAAACCCCTCGCTTCCTGCTGGGCTTGGGCCCCCTATCTCATCCAGCATCTACCAGTCTCTTTGCAGCGAAACTAGGAAGTGAGAGCATCCGAATTGGTCCGGTAAGGCCGCGGTGAGGCCGGCCCGAAGGTTGCGCGCGCGCAGACACAATGGCGGACGATGCGCGCCACACACGCTATTGTCTCTACTCGTGAATTCATTTAGCGGATCGCTGTGCTATTCTGATTTTTGTGATATGACACAATGACAAAGATAGGTACCAACAACTACATACTATAGCTGTTATTTACCTAGATAAAAGTTTAAAAACCTAGTAGCTACTAAGTAAAAGTGACCTAACACTCGTCTGTATAAGGACTTAATTTGAATGCGCTGTTGGGATCCTTGGTACTGGGAGAGCAGAGATTGTTAATTCGAGAGCTCTTCGTTCCTTATTAAAATCACCTAATGGAGAAGTTCATCACAAGGTTTCGAGATGATAGTCCGTAGTTTCTGCTTACCCTCTTAGCAAGTGTGCGTGACTTGTATGTATGCATCAATGCAGTACAACATCTACTGCTGAGACATACGCCTCCCGTGAGAAGAATGCGCCATAGTCATCTACCACGGGACCCAGTGCGGTTTGGTTGATGTCTGTCACCATGTCTGTGGATTTCCTCACGATGTTTTTCTTCTCCGTTTTTAATTATTAATCATTTAGCACCCCACTAACGTTACAAGTAAACAGTGAACCATAATATTGCCTTAAACACGTCGCTAACCAAAGTTGCAGTAACTGACGTCACAAGCCCAGGTAGACTGCTGATCCTTTCTTATGTAAACAAACATACTTTTGTTTACATTTAAACCACTACGTAAGATGCAAATAATAAATATTACCCACTTATCGCTCAGGTCATTTGTGGGCGTCTGTGATCAAAATACTCGTAAAATAAGCGGTGCCATACCGTCTATAGTACGGCCAGTTGAGAAAGACCTCTAAGCTTACATGGAATTAAATAAGAAAGAGGTCTTAATATGATGGTTAGGTGAATTTGCTAATTTTGAAAACAATATAAAATTGTAGAGTTTATGCGATTTGAGGACATTATAAATGCAGTCGTTTGAATTCTAGATTCTACCGTTGTTTTGTTTGTAAAATAAGTATTTGAAAATATCATTAAGGCTACTGACCTATTAAGCTAACGTAGGGAGCTGATTTTTGTCCTACCCGTGTGTTTAATTACCTATTTCTACATTCCCAGTAAATGCTTTTGAAACCATGCTATTTTCATCCTTCAGGTCTGAAACATGCTGCATTTTTTGTCTAAACTTATCAGTACTTATCCTCATTTACTACCTAGTTTTTTTGAGTTTTGTCTTACGGCCTACAGCAGGACAACCCTCCGTCCTTTTACGGCATTCTAGACTAAACCAGCTACCAGCAACCTAGCAAGTCAATTCAACTTTGCATTTACAAACTATTTTAGTACCTACATAAAGTAATTTATCGCCCACCTTGTTTACGCACACGAACTCAATCTACAGCAGTTTTTCTCGATCACAAAGTTGCGCTCACACCACGCATAGCAAGTAGGATTGTACCCGCGTTGGGTGGCAGGGTGGCTGCCGGGCAGTCTAGCTAGTCGAGTGGTCTCCGTAACTGCCATGTCGAGGGCGTGCCGCACCGTGCGGTGCGTGTGCGCAAGTGGACGCACACTCTCGTAAGTTTGCGTAACGCCGCGGTATCTGTATCTCAGTCCGGAGTCCGGACTGAGTTCTGAATTTATGTGCATAATGGAAACATAGTTGAAGTTTTGATTTATTTATTTATTTATTTATTTATTTATTTATTTATTTAACACTTCAAGCACAGAGTACAGAGGCGGACTTAATGCCATAGGCATTTTCTACCAGTCAACCTTTGGGTGATGCAGAGACAAGCAGTGGTAGGTGTATACTGAAAATAATTTTATTTATACTACTAAAAACTACAAGGACATATAAAATACTAGATTTAGATGATTGATTTTTTTTGATGATTTAGTGGCTGGTGATGCAAAATTACACTTGATTCTTATGCCTACGTAGTTACAAATAAGTTCATAGCCCAATCTCAGTACCTATCTGAAATCTATCGAACAACTACCTACGTAGCATATGATGTCTCTTGGTCTAATCTTAATTTCGCGTCTATTTCAAAGTTTACCCTCCCATTTAAGTATTGTTCGATGCACATAGTAGAAACGCTTCATTCGACCAGTTTATAGTAACACCTAAATATCTTACCCAATTGATCCACCAATCACAGTGAACCACGCACTAGATCTCTGCTCCTAAAAATCCTTGTCAACCAATTTAGATGACAACTTTATTGCTCCTAAAAATCCTACAATGTAGACATAGGCACATATGCACCATCTATAAAGTCTTGTATCCCACACCGACCAAGCCAGTCTCGTTGGGCGGCAGCCGAGCAGTCTGCTATCTATAATTGCTATGCGACCTGCGCATGAGTGCGTGGACTGTAAAGCTGCGAACACACTAGCTTGATGCTGGGCAACTGTTGTTGGCTGCAGATTAAAGTGGAGTGAATGTTATGTTTGAAAATTCCGGCTGTAATGTCAACAAATTAAGCTGAAGTTCATTTCATTATCAATTTAGCTATTTCACCTTATTTTTGCTACTCTATATTGCCCCACTGCCAAAGGTCCCCCCCCCCCAATTCCTTCCATATCAGCGCCGTCCGTCTTACGGCACCCATCGTGTGGAGACTTTTGCCCAGCAGTCATTGTGCATGCATTTATCATATTAATTCAGTAAAGAGCTAGTGAAATCTTTATTGATGAGGGTTGGTTACTTACCAGGAGTAAAAAGATATTAACTTGATCATTAGTTCTTGGATTTAACTTCGTTCGGGGCTGAATATGTTGTTACGCAAATTATTCAGCTTCATGCGATGTTGCTTTAGGCGATTCGGGCAAAGTTGCTTAACTGTCGGGCAACACTTTGCTCAAGTTGCGGCCAGTATTTCCCCAACATCTGTCGTCCAATGAGCACACTACTTCAGCCGCACACTTGCGTAACAAGCGACAGTTTGTGCCTGCTGTTACATTATTAATGTCCTCGTTAAAATATGTGTGAAACGTAGCTAATCCCATGCCAGAAGAAAGTTAAGTTTTCAATGAATTGGATGCTCCGTTAATGAATATGTAATGCAGGTTAAATTCCTGAATGGCATTTGTGCCGCAATTAATGGGGGTTTTGGCAATTGGAATTGCTTTAGCATTGAAATTGAAATAGGAAATACGTTTACTCTTGAGGAGAGTTCTATGTTCTATGTTAGGGATTTTGGTTTCCGCACTTGGTCCCTAAAGTGGACCATTGAGCGTGAGCCATGGTGACCGTTACTTCAACCAGCCCACCTCCCTCCAAAAGCAGATCAAACTTCCCGCTCTTCTCAGGACAACCGCAAGAGATCTTGGTGTTCCAAGAGTCTCCCGCGGATCTGGGTAATAAAGGATGGTTTTGAAGTTACATTGGACAAATCAAGCTCCAAATCGTAACTCGTCTTTTGGGACCGCTTTTAACCTCAAGTTCGCTTGAAGAAAGCCGGTGGAATAACCGCACTCAAAATATGAGCTCATTGTATTGTATTGTATAACGGGCTGGTGTCCGCAACTCCACGTCCAATGCGCGTATTTTGCGTGCGATAAATATGAGCTCATACTAGAACAAGGATTTTCTTACAGAGGGAAAATTAAATCTAATTCAACACCTCAAATTAGTCAGTTGCGCTTACGTGTAGTCTAACCAACATTCTAGTTCTAAAATGCAGGAGATACTGGTTATAACTAGTTCGATAATGTTCTCATGTATTATTCTATGCCTGTTCAGCCTACATTCACTAACCGCTAGTTAGAAGCCTAGTTTTACTACGCGATATCTTTTTCGGTTCCATCGACTATCGGTTCGACTATTTTTTTTCTACAAGTTTTAATTTAAATTAACGAAACCGAACATCGGTTTCGTTAATTTAAATTAAAACTTGCAGAATAAAATACACAGTCACGTGGGCACAGCTAGTTTATTACTATTAATGATTTTCTAAAATGAAGAATATTTGACGTGAAGGGAAAAACCAGTTGCCAATTGGCACCTGGACTGTAGAAATTGCGCATATTAACAAATATCGTGACTGAAATTTTTTAAGTCTACAAATGAAAAAGTGAAAAGTTATTGTGTAGGTTGTAAAACATCAACCTGTATTCTACCGGGTATATTCAATCTTCGGCTGTGCACTTCTTTTCACTTTAAATACAGTTGCTGCATTGTTTTTAGAGAAAGCTGAGTGCGTTGCACAATGCATGTCGGTTCTGAATGATTTTTTGATCTGTATCGTATTGCAACAGTGAAAGGGTTGGATCTAAAAGTTTAAGGTTATATTCGACTTAATTAAATGTCCATTGGGATTGCTCAGGCGAAAAGGCCACACGAAGTACACTGCCACAATATTATAAGTAGGTACTAACATTCGATAAAATCACAAACCATAATGTAAAATGAAAATTACTGATTTGTGCTGACTGATTCGCCTTCGATAAATCCTTCAGTCATTAAAAACTTAGCC
Source organism: Eurois occulta (assembly GCA_950022335.1). Taxonomy (NCBI): domain Eukaryota; kingdom Metazoa; phylum Arthropoda; class Insecta; order Lepidoptera; family Noctuidae; genus Eurois; species Eurois occulta. The sequence goes on from OX465498.1 coordinate 2,639,209, forward strand.
GTTCTTCAGGATTAGGCCTAAAAAAATGACTAGACATCCCATACTGTCACTTACGGGATATCTTCCGTGACTGTTCATGATTTTGAGCTCCCAATATGTTATGTTTTAAGCTTAAAACAGTGTTAGGCATACCATATGACAACAAAGTTCTCAATGATTCGACAATCATGTCAGATTAACTTAATGCATCTACAAGTGCAAGTAATCTTTATACTACAATACCCACACAAGTACACGTTGACAGCTGCCAGACCAGACCACCATTGAACGGGCCCACCATGGCATAATAACTTCATAAAATCGTCCATGAATCACCATTGCCTGGGGCGTCCCTCGTTACTGTATCGTTAAAGCGATGCCGACTGCCGACGACGTTTTGACGCGAAATATTTGTAAGAGAAGGCTAAGTTGTTAAATGTATGAACGAACGCGCACTTGACTGCCTCGTGGGTCTTTTGCGCTGCTGCTCCTGAGTTCGATTCACGGGTCGGGCAGTGTTATTGAGTTTTTCCATCAGGAATTTACTCAGTAGCAGTCACGGAGTCTGGATTTGACCGATTCATGGCAATAGGCACGCCCCCTATTACATGAGACTTATACAAACTGTGCGATTAGGTACGCGTCTGCCTAACCCATCGGGTGATGTTGTGTTATGTAGTGATTAGCAGTGCGGAGGATTCCCCCACGTCCCCGTGTGGGAATAGACCAATCACAATGATTGAAATCGACATCGCGTCTCCTCTATCTATCCTGTGATTGGTCAAATGTCGCACGACTCATCTCCGCTCCGGTCGTCTCCGCTTTGTTGTAAACCGGGCCTAAAACTTCTGTTCTATATTTTCGGTGGGAGTGTCGGCTCACTTTATACCGATACCGAAGTCGAAACCGGACCACTTGGCCCAATCAGGAAACGTTACGTATATATTATGTTTGTTTATTGAGACTGGCAACACTTTATTTAAGTGCGTTCGCGGCGGAGGGTTAAGTTAGTGACAAGTTTCGGGTTTTATTGATATGATATGAAACAATGGGAAAATTGTTTCAAAATTTCTGGTCCTTTGATTCGGAAGTTGAGATTTGCGAAAAAAAACCTTGATATCTTGAAATTATGGTAGGTATTCAATGACCTTAGAAAGTGAAATTAATTTCACTCTTCATTCGCAAAAATGATCTATAATCATTAAGGTCTGTACTTTCGCATATAAAATTGCAAAAAAACAAGGCCAAAGTCAACCATTAACATGGTTTAGGACAATCACCTCTCGTGAGTCCAAAGTAGGTTTGGGATGAAAGAACACGAAATGAGTGATTGTGTCGAGTGTCCATTCACTAAAATGTGCCTTTCGCCTTAAGTGAGATGATATGGTGTGATTTTAATTGACACCAGCGGTTTTTCTACAGCGATTACGCTACAATGACTCATCTTATCGATGTAATTAAATAGATAATAATAGTAACTACAAACATATAAGATTTCGCAGAAAATAATAATAATAAGAAGACAGAAAAATGATGAGTACCTAATCGAATTTAAAATTTTAAAGAGATGAGTAATTATGTGACCATAGAACCTGCATGTAATCGATTATAAAGATTGTAGGTATTATGAACCTAGTTTATCAATAAACATAAATGTTCAATATAGAAATTGCACAATTTCTTAATATCCGTGCTGATTGGAAAGTTAGGGAAAGGAGCGTGGAATATGTTGTACTCGTAAGTTGTGATAATTTCCTGTTTCATGTATTAGTACTTATTAGTTGGTCTACAATGGCGCTTGCTGGCACAGAAACATAGAATTCTTGATCCTTCATTACAGGGCTGCATGATTGTTTTGGCGTTTGAATGACATTGACAGGGGGGTGCTGTTGGTAAACGACAAATTATTGTCTGTGGAAATTGTATTGAAAAAACAAAATGGCGGCGTCAGTTCAATTTAAAGCCAAAATAACCATGCAGCATTGACTGTGCGTAGATTTATCACGCGACAAAATAATAGTAAAACTACCTTCCTTTTAATTCACTCGACTTTACCTACAGTTAAATAAAAATAAACACTAACTAGACATGATTATGACCCCGGGGCTTTAATTTAACAGTAATTGCCAGTTAGTTGCCATTCATTTTCTAGTACCAATTATGTGTCTCGCCGTATGCTTGGCTAATTTAAACATAACTATTAAACTATCTCTAATATTTCTTATTTATAACACTAATTGAACAAAGTTTACGTAATACAATTTAGAAGGCAAAATCTATCGGCTAAACACTCTAAAGTTACAAAGAGATTGTGGAGCTCTTTAATAGTTTGATAATCTATGGATATGGATACCTGGGTTAATTACAAGCCAACATTGCATAATGATGTTCTCAAATACTAGGCAAACCAATCAATGCCATGTCTAAATGAGACAATGACCATGATGCCATTGCCCTGCATTGGGACAATACCATATAGGCTGGTATTTTTTTTATAAGTCAGTTTGTCAATTGAAATGCTGCTGTAAGTTTACTTGTCAGGTTTCTCTTTACAGACCCGAAGGTACTCAGGGAAATACCGGAAATGATATAGGAAAATTCAGAACCTACTTTTTTCGTTTCTTACATCAGTAGTTCAAGGCTTACCCACTTATACTGGGCCACCATCTAAGTACTTAGAGTCCACTTTAATATAATCGCCCGTTCACTGTGCGTTAATCTATCGATGTATCGGTTAAGGCGAAGTTTTAAACTAAAGTTTAAGTAGGTACAGTTTAGCTATGAGTAAAAGGACCAACTTTTGTGGTCCTAAAGTACGACGTATTGCTACATTTAGCTTTATTTGGTTCATTATAAGGACCCACAATAAGAATTGATGCAAAACAATTTAGCAAAATGTTAATTTAAAACCGTCTGCCAATAAAGTTAAACCTTTTTATATCTATAGGTACACAATGTTATCAAGTATGGGAATTTTACAGCTCATCACATACGTTTTCATGTGGTTTAATAAAAATGTATTATGTAAATACATATACCTATGTGTATTTCCCTTAACCGCGCGACAACAGGCCCTGCGCGGGCGCAGAAGCTGCGTAATATTGCGCCATCGCCGCCGCCGCTCGTTCCTTTGATCCTCTTCGCCGTTACTAAATAACGGTATTTTACGTATTGATAATGTTAAAATACTTATTATAATAACTGTAAAACTTATACAGGTAGGTAGTGGCCAGTTTAATTATAAAACCTTCCCGGTGTGAATAATTTTAGCCGCAACGGTAATCATCTATTTATACCCATGTAGTGGTAACATAAAACCTAATTCTAGGTGCTTGACGTAAAGCAAAATCATGACTACGCTACTTATCTACAAGTATGAAACATTATTAACCTAGACCTGGTTTACGAGGGAAATCCTTTTTTTATAAACAATGAGTTAAAAGCGATGCAATATAAAACAATATTGTTGGCTAATTGCTTCAATCTTCTGTTAACCACAGCACGACTTTCATGTCCTAATTATCCTTATGTAATAATATTGCAAACGCAGATTAGCCAAAAAATTAACAGACTTGAAAAAGGTCAGTCCTCTTGTCATCCTGGATATTTGTATGAAAATAATATGGAATTAAAATTAAGCGCTGATGAAATAAAGTGTAACTGTTAGTCTTTTATAATTTTACTAACATTAAATTGTTTCTTGTTTCCAGATGCATCTAAGTTCGATTCAGTTGGCGTGCGCGGCACTGGTGGCGGTGGCCCTAGGCGCAGCAGCGCCGCCCTCGTCGTCGCACCACGTCGCGCGGCGTTCCTTCTTCACCCTCGAGTGCAAAGGAGTCTACGACGCGGCCATCTTTGCCCGCCTCGACAGAATCTGCGACGACTGCTACAACCTCTTCAGAGAACCACAGCTGTACACCCTATGCAGGTTCGTTGAGTTTTGTTCATGATTCCTTTTTCAAATGTGACGTTTTACAGTTTTTTGTTTATTTGTGCCATTTTATGGCGGGAATTTTGAGTTGGTTTGGAATCTTGAATTAGTATTGTGGAATTATGATTTTGGCTCGTTTCTTCAAGATAAGCTTGATAAGATAAGATCACATTACGTTGTAAAGATATTTAGCATAGGTAATAACAATGACAGTACTAATTCACAATTCAATACTAACACACTCAATTCCAACCTTAAAGAACATGTATTAAAGTGCATTATTCCTTGTTGGGGCACAGGAAAGACTGTTTCACGACAGATTACTTCAAAGGCTGCGTGGAGGTGCTACAAGAAACAGACCAGTTAGAACAGTTCAAGGAATATATAAGAATATTACACGGGGCCGTCCCCCCGGCTGGGAATTAGGTACCAACCGAATTTATTTTGCCTCTCCTTCTCACAACTTTATATTTCCTATATCTATCTCTTTCTAATGCGTCAAGCATTCCTTCAGCTTTGGGGTATTAACAGCACGCTATATATACCGCACTATTTTATTATATTTTAACACAGTTATGCAAAAGCACCAAATAATCTTATTAACAAAAACAATACCAAGGATCGTAAGTATGAACGTAAAGTAAAATGTCTAATCTTCTTTTCACAGAATTTTCTAACTTTTACCCTTTTAGAAGCTGACTAAACAGCATGCCTTTTCGCCTACTTTCAGCACTATTATATTATTTTAATTCCTTCGAGCACTATTGTATAATGTTTAACCTTCTAAGCACTATTATAACAAAACAAAGGGCGAATTTCAACAATCAAACTGAACGCGATCAGCAAATGTAAACTGCGTTCAAGACCCGTCACTGTCAATACTGATGACACTAACAGCTCTCGAACGCCTTTCAAATGACCTGATCGCGATCAGTTCCTTTGGTAAAATTAGCCCTAAGGCAGATAACACACTAGAAGATGGACAGAGGTTAGAACTACCGTTAGTTATCCAGAAGTTCTCAAGTGACTTACCTGCCTTGTAATTCACCTTAAAGGAATAATTTAAAAGTATTATTAAATTGATTGACATATTTATTTATTTTCCTACTAATAATGCTTTTTATAAGCCAACAAATTAACATTGCCTGTTGCAGTTCGTTTTCGACACACCAATTAGATTTTGTTATATAAAAAGTAAATTGTAAAGTTATGATTTGCCTGCAGTTTACATTCTATTTAGAAAATGATTTTGATTATTTTAAAGCAAAAAAGGCTTCTCATTGTTATTTCTCTTAAATTCTCTTTTACTATGAAACTTTCTGCTAACTGCTATCGCCTAACTCTTCTGCAACAAAAAATCCCAAACACAAGAAACTAATTTCCATTTTTTCACGTTCCAGGGAGAAATGCTTCACATCGCCCTATTTCAAGGGATGCATGGAGTCTTTGTACCTATACGACGAAAAGGAACAAATTGATCAGATGATCGACTTCGTCGGAAAACGCTAAACATCAACAAACGCGACCAAAACGTTCCGACGCATCTTACCGTGTAAAATAAACGCAGTTTTGTACCAACTTTCAACGCAACGGCGGTTACGCAACCGCTTTGCCATAAGCAGACCACAAACATTGTTCCTGATGGAAATCTGCTTTCTTCCTCAACATATTCTAGTCCTAAGCGACGTAAATAGTTTAAAAAACAGCTAATTACGTTCGCAACTAAATATAATGTTATTGTAATTTGTATTAAGTAATACTAAGGACATTTATTATCTATTTTATGGTTTATATGTTATTAAATGTTGTAAGCTTCTTATGTAGGGAAGTGTAAAGTACATAGTATCACCTCCTAGTATTGAAAATTGGAAATTTGAGGCAGCCTTTGGTGTCGATGCTGGTCATCTGTACTGTCTCGGGAGATTCGACTGAGATTATTTTTTGTCTAGTTGTGGTTCTGCGATGGCGATTGAGGGTCGGGGTGACCTCCGGTTGCTTTGATTGCTTCCTATCAACCGATAGCTTCGCCTAATATAGTCGCCCCCCACCCCCCACCCTCTCGAATGTCTCAGAACAACGACTGATTTGCGACGCATTCCAATCACAGTATTTAAAAAGAATACTTACGCTTTTTCAATTACAATTCATTTTTTTTTATCACAATTTTGTATTATCTTTCGATTAGGTTCTAAAGAGCCTAAATATAGTTCTTACACGAATAGTATTTGAGTTTATTATGATAGATAGGTTCTGAACCAATATCACTTCTTTTTGCTAAACGAATTTGAACTTAATTACCAAGAAAAATAACTTTGATTTTAGTTTTTATTGGAATTTTGTATTCACAATTTGTTGCTAGTTAGTTTTATAAATATGTAAATCACGCATGTGGCTTATACATCACTTAGATATAACACTGCAAAACTCAGGGAGTTATTGTTTTAATTTCATTCGCGTTTATTTATTTATTATTCATGTTCATACGAAAGGACCAGTTTCACTAATTGATAAATCCAAAACTTTCCAATTATAAAATAATAGTTAAGAATAAAAAAAAATAAGTTCATATCCCAGGTTACCTTGGTTAGTGAAACTGGGTCTTTATTAAAGGTAAGTTTTCATTTGTACAAATGAATGTAAAGTTCGGTTTATGTGCCGTTTTTAGTTTTGTAAGTCCGTTTGTACAAATGATATCAGAAACCCACACAGGATTACCGAAATTGTGCTCACTTCGCTTTAATCAGGTTTCGATTGCCAAGCGAGTTTTTAACGATTATTTTTATTAGTTAATTTCACTAGTTAGTAAGTATTTAAAAAAAGATTTATTTTTATATTCTTCCGACCTATTTATTACCTATTGTTACTTTTTATTTATATTTTTTAATAATAAGTTTGAATAGAAACTTTTTCGTGCAGCGATAGTGTACCAGTGTGCAAAAAAAATATTTAACTGTACTCATATTATATTCCTGATTTTTTTTTATTATCTTTAAGTTGCGGTTTATACTTATTTAAAAGTTTTCTTTTTGTAAATTCCGCTATAACTCTTGTCTGTGTTCGAATCTCATCTTTTTTTAGTTTATTAGCGTTTCTTATGTTTCATTGACAAACTTGAATATGGACACAGTTAGTGACGTAATAGTTTCGACACATGGGAGTATGTCCTGGGGCGTAGAGAAAACGGTGCCAATTATGTCAGCAAGACACTAGGTTAAAAAAAAATTAGCTAATGGTATATAAACAATTTATAGGACGCGTTTGTAAAAATGAATTAGTAAATTATTATAAATAATTGTATAAATTTTATAAAAACAGCTAAGAAACGCTACGGGTTCCATGAAATATATTTGATTTGAAAATCACAACTGCATTTTCTTTTTCCCTTGTGTTTTTACCATTTATATGATAAGTTAAGGAAATTACCAACATATATTATGTTTCATATTCAGATCATGAAAGACCTACAAGCTATCAATTTATTAGAACACTAGTCCTAACTTTAATGCAAATCCGTTGTTGAATTTTGAACTATATTCAGAGCACGGTAAAGTTCTTAATACGAAATTGACAACTCATACTCTAGTTCACTTAGTTTTTGTTGTTAGAAATTTAGCGAAATAAGAGTTCCACATCCAAAAATTAGCTCAGTAAAAAATAAATTGATCCTTTGGACCTCAGAATTTTCCTAACACATCTCACTATCTCTCAACAAAGATATCAAACAAATCATAAATTAGGAATGCTCGATTTCGAACTTAACGACACACAAAACACGACACAATTTAGCATACACGAGGGAAACAGTAACTAATACACCACAATATCTTCTAATTCATATATTTAAACGTAATAAATCTTTGACATAAGATATGACAACGTAGTTCGGGGGATCACAGTACATAAGTATACATTTTTACATTAGTTTTTCAATTCCTTACATTATTTCATTAATTACAGTTAACTATTTAACGTTTCGACGAAAATTTTAAATGCTGTAAAAGACATAGCCTGCTGATAGATTTTAAGCTTTCGGCGCTGAGGTCAGCGTTCTAAATTCGACAGCATGTCCCTTACGACATTTCAAATTTCAATCGTCAATTTAATTTAATGTAAGTGGCAACTTTAGCACGCGAGTTTTATATCATGTTTAATGGGGCTATATTAGAACAATGATTATTGATATATTTTTATTTTACGAACTACAATAAAAATAGTTTTTTTGTTTGTAAGAAAATGGACTTGGTAGGTAGGTTGATTCTTATATAGCCCCATTTTCAAAATAAAAATACACGAAAATGACTGAATCCAAGTATTGTATGAATCATAACAAAAGTTATGCCCGTTGCAGACAATACAATGGGTAGTGGATAATAATCTCGTACACCGACGGTTTGTGGTAGCCATTAAATTGTATGGCCAACACTCGAACTACGAAAACCACCCTTACTGCAAGGTAATAAAGGTGCTGTCAAAGTCAAACTATATAATCGTCTCCAACGGGTTTAAGCTACAATAAATGAAATGGATATTTACACAAAATAACATTTTCTATACAAATAGAAATGTCCGAAAATAAACCGATGTTTATTTATTTGAAAATCATGTGAAGAATATCTACGAAAATCAATCATAAATTTAAATGTCGGCCAAAAGGAACATCTAGAACTAAATTTAGAAATTTCAAAATAAATACAATCCAGTCTCATAACAACCACTCATTCATAATATAGTTCGACCCTTAGAAGCTATACAAATGTCACGACTAAAGCGGCATACCCAAGAACGCTTCCCTGAAAGTAAAATTCCCGCAACACCGCAGCGGTTATTGGCTTCTATAACACTATGAAAATGCTTCCGAAAATGACGACATTGCCGGCTGTTGCTGTTATCATAGAGGCACATAGACACCAGTAGTGTCGCACCAAATGATTGGGTTTGTCGCTGCGGTCGACTTCGGTATTGTACCTCACAAGATCTCACAGAAAATGATGGCAGCCGTTAACCTTAGCAGAGATGTAGATACAACCTCGTAACTGTTTTATCACCCTAAGCTGGGACGTGATTTTCACATCTTAAAACGATAAGGTCTATTTTGCAGTCAAACTGCACTGCAGCGGCGGCAGTCGTCAACCAATCATTCTGAACATCAAACTAAGTAACTCAACGTAAAAATGATGGCTGGGAAATAACATCTTTTTGCGGACGAAAATATTGTGCTGATAAATGCATTTAATCGTACAGGAGTCATGGAGGTATTAGGCGAGTTATAGATTTTTTTTTTAACTTGTGAAAACGTCGGATCTTTAAGCTCCAATATCTCCGTAACTAGAGGGTTTCCAGGTGAAGGGTATTTTTACACGTTCTTCGTCTTTTTACGCTTGTTTTGAACCTTAATGAAGCTTCAATATGCTAGAACATGTTGTCAAAAGCGATAAAGCAATTTCGAGGTCTGAGTATGCTGATTTGAACCAGTTTGACGCAGCCAAGATATTTGACGCAGTAAAGCCGTATCATTTGGATAGCCTCTTAGAACATTTAAACAGAAGACAAGACTGATATTTCCAGGCATAAGTCAAACCAAGCACTACCTTGTCTTCTGAGGATCTTAAGCTCTCCTTTCACTATCCCAATTTAGCATGCTAATGCATGACAGTATGGACTACTCCTATTTGGGCAGCTATTCTTTTTTAATGCGATGACACTCACTATTACTTTACCGGTTTTAAATAATGATGAAATATTTTAAAAATCTTAACATTAATTTTTCCTAGTTACCGTTTTAACAATAACCTCAGGGAAATTAATTATTACACATATTGACACCTTACGCCAAGTTGGCGTGTTTTAGCTATATTTCATTGTAAAATAAAATAAAATTGCCGAACACAGGTTGGCTGAAGCAAGGAAAGCCTGTTCAGGTGGAGATTCATATATGACTCTGCCCTGGAGTGTATATGTGTTGATGTTCCATAAACGATGGGACCGTGTCCTGCCTGTTCTGTTGTTTGGACATCAAAAGAGCTGATGGATGCTACTGAAAGTGCCAAACTGGTCGCCAAATTCTGGGCTGACTCAATTTGAATTGTCCTCGACACGCTAAGAAGATTGTCAAATAACGACAGTTTTAATTTTTTACACCATAAGTTGGTAGACAAGTTGTTTAGTAATTAATTTCCCTGACTAAATAAATGGCAAAATATATAAAGAAAATCCATGTGTATGCTACGCTGCAATTCTCACTAAGTATAAGATTTACTTAGCTTAGCCAATTTATTATCTAAAGTGTGTTTGCTAATTACTTAAAACCACGGACAGAATTGCGGGCGGCATCATACTGAAAAAACTACATCGTTATTGGAAGACTTTGTTTAGGCTTATATAGCATCGATAACGCCCAGGCTGTGTAATTAAACTACATAAGCTAAAAAAATGTTGTTAGCTGATACTATTTATTTGACCTTTGACCATTAAAGTCACTTTTTATACAAGTTTGAATTTAATAACTGAAATCCTCTTCAAGAGGCAATTGATTTATTTTCATAAATCAATTGTTTTCTACAATTTGCAAGTTATGCGATAATAATTATGGAATTCCGATAATAATAAATATAACTTTGTTATTGCAGCCGAGGCGGAATTTGCGCCCAAGCCGCAGGCGAGGATGTTATGGAGCCGAGAACTGCAGTAACAAATGCCTACGTGTATCAAACGACGGTTGATGATTTAATTTGCGTTTTTTACGCGCTATGCCTTCGCATGCGAAGCAAAGGTATCAAGCCGCTAAACAGCCTAATATGAAAAATAGAACATTTAAATGTTTTTGAATTTAGAACAATAAGAGCCAGTTCTCGAGGAAGTCTGGAAGATTAGTATGGAACAACTGATACATTTCATTTCATGTTTATAGTTGTTGTACATAATGATGAGCATACGAACCGATGAAAAGTTTTTCAGTTCATTCAACTACACCTTCAATGAGATCTCTCTATTCAGCCTGGTCAATCAATTGAGAGACTAAATTATAATATTTTGTCTTTAAGCTATAAAGTTTATAAAATACACAAATAACTTTGGATCGCTGAGCAAGTCTAGCTTGCATGGGGCCTAAATTTTCGCGACGTTTTATAAGTGCCCATGTAGGCCTATGTGAAATAAAATATTTTGATTGTATTATGAATTGTCACTTTTTGAAAATACAGCTCACAGACAGACATCAATGCGTCTGTCTTGCTCCCAAAGAAACTGCCCTAAAGACACAGCATGGAGTTCTTATAAGTACAGTAGGTTTCCTAGGTAGATAGAACTATGACAACATTTATACAATTTTACTAGCCAAACTTTAATGTAGTATGGAATGGTTTGTGCAAAAATAGATCTTCTAAAGTACTATAATAGAGGTCATTATTGGTCACAGATAAATATTGTTTGTGTGTTGGCATTGCATGTTATAATACATTTATTATATTGGGTAGGTCAGAATGAAACCCTAACTTGTCGCATTTTAGATCGTTTTTTGAGTGTACCGCAACAAAATAACAAGGCCCAAAACGTTGTCCTCCTGGCTAAGCCACAATCGGATATTATTATATAATCTTATTTGCGAAATGCCTAATGGAAGTTCATATGTAATTGTTTAAACATTGTGCTTCAAATAAAGGTATGATTAGCTCGAGGCTTAAATCAATTTATTGAAATTATAAAAAATATATCATCTATATTTCTAATAATAATCAGTTTACATTATAATATTTATAATTTCATAATCACTATCTAATATTACAGTAAGGAATAGCCACCGAAATCAAATAATATTTAATGTTCAGGGTGAAACGTCTAGTTATCGACCGTGTGTTAAGCTAATTTCAATATTCAGTTAAATAAGGCACTGGTATCTCGTTTATTTTACAGTGAAAACAAAAATAATCAAATTCCGTCTCAGATGAATCAAAGAGGCTATACAAGTGTAAAGATCAGCACATTTGAATCGGCAGTATTTCACTCCTATCTGGCCGTTTCGAATTTGGCAGAGCGGTTTTTCCCGAGCGTATAAATCTACATAGATTCGAATTTGCCGCCAACGGTGCCGGCTCGATCATTTTTGTATAGCACCTCTAAACACTGCAGTAAAAACAAAATTAATTTATTCCATTTTGAAATCATCAAAAAAAAAAACATTTTATTTATGTACAACGTTGGGTTTGGTCGACAACTAAACGTTTATTCTACAGTCAGACTAGTCTTTATAACGATACACACATTAGAAGTCGTCCAGGCAGAAGTCGAAGTGATCCTCCATCACTTTGTACTGGTCGCATGAGAACCTCATGCATTTAGGACAGGTGAAGACCTGGAAAATAGACAACAAAAAAAAGTTATTAAAAAAATGTTCAAATAGTTTTTATTGGCACACATCCATGCGCTTTTAGTTTGAGAATGCATTAATAACATGCATTAAAATATGAAAATTACTACAGTATACTGATGCCTAATATTCGGGGCAGGCGTGGTCATAAAACGTGGGAGTGAGACGACACTAGACTCGGTAGTGTGTTTAATTTCGCACTAAATATTCCTCGTTCTATTCAAGTTTCACAACCACTAATGCCGCTAGGCCTTTATTTATGTTAAGTCAAACATTGTAATATGGTTCTATTGTTAGTAAGCTATTGGAAGATCAATCAATCAGAAATATAATCTTAATAACTCATCACGAACAACTATCAAAGGGTTAGGCAACACTTAAAAACAACCATTCAACAGAGGAGAAGTTACATAAAATAAATAATTATTAACATCTAAAATAAAACACACGACAATCAATTAAACAGTCTCACCGAAATGTAGAAACTCTTCAAAGAATTTGTAGAATCGAAACTCAAAATGACTAACCAATAGTAGTAAATATGTATATTACTTTCTTTAATACAAACTTGTGTGATTATAAGAATAAATGCACGTTAGTAATACATATTTAAAAAGAATTGCGACATTATCCTTACATATTTTGGCAACTTCGAGTGAAAAACAGTACAATAAATATTTAATATAACGAAGCCTGTGTTATTGTTCTCCGGGGCAAAGGCTATGATTATACGTTAATTCATTTATAAAATTGAATAAAAGCCTTTATAAAATAAAAGACAAAGACAATGAATTTTGGCCCTCGCAAGCACGTGCGATATTTTTCCGCGACATTTTATTACACTCATTGGATTTTCAACCATCGGTTAATAGAGAAGTATGGAAGAAGACCACATGCTGCGCCGAACCCAAATGAATTGGGATAAGTGCAAGAGAATGATGATGGTTACACATCTAGAGTTGAAAATCGAATGAGGGTATGATAATGAAGACACAGAGTGAGGTAAAAAAGCGTAGCGAAAAAAAATCTTCCCTGTCTGCATGGGTTTAAAATCGCCGTCAATGGGCATAAGAATTACGACGACAAGAACACATTTGCTAAGACTCTCCATTTCCTATTTATATAAATGCCTATATCCAATTAAATACTATTTCTGATACAATTATTCTATTAAAATCATAGTTAAAATAAATACAATTTCCTGCTATCATCAGACTTAGTCTTGTATCAACACTGACTATGTTCTAGATGTTTTGAAAGGTTCAAATCAATTTGCAAGGAAGACTCTTGAATAACCAATCTATCTTTGTAAAAAATTAAACATGACATCTAATCCATCTTTACAAATAAATAAAATTGAAGTGTCTGTTTGTAATTTCAAACTAACAGCCTTTTTACTGAATGCATATGAAAGTATATTATACACGGTACTTATTGTCTTGTGTGTCTGTTTGTTCCGGCTAATCTCCGAAACAGCTGGACCGATTTTGACGACACTTTTACTGGCTGATGCAACTGATGTTATAAGGAGTAACTTAAGCTACTTTTATTTTAGAAAAAGGATGAGTATTCCGTGCAAAAAAATTAAAACCCTTGAAATTGTTAACAAAATCCGATTCAAATAGGGACGTATTATTTATAATAATTTCACATGAACGAAGGTCGCGAACAACAGCTAGTTTATAAATAAATACAATTTCTTGCTATCATTGGACCTAGCCTAAAATCAACCTAGACAGTGATCTACATGTTGTTGCAAGAGTATGATTGTTTTAAAAGGCTGGTCACAGACGGGACAGTCGAACCGCAGCGGTGGTGGCGTGGTCTCCTTCGATGTAGCGCCCTCCTCTGACGTGTCTGATAGTTTCATCTTTTTGCGTACCTTTTTGTAGGATTGGGAGTTTAGAATGTGTGAAGACAGAAGCTAGATCGATATTTATTAAAGTTTCTTAAGAATTAAAGGATTGAAGATCATTGTTACGCTCACAGATGTTATAAAAAAGCGCTATTATGTTGGCATGACATGACAAGAGGTTTGAACACAGTGCTCAGTTTAGCCAACTTAATGGCTAGCGGTAAATAAACTGCGAGAGGACTGTAGTTGTGTTATTCATCATGATTATCGTATTAAAGTCTCTCTGGAAACGTCGCGCACTTCCATGCCTCCAGTTTGTCCCCGGTCTATGGCAACCAGTAGCCCAATCTTTTAAAAGAAAAATCCAGCATAAAGACCATGGGCACCCTCTCATCTCGCATTGATCTGGGCTTTGACTTTTCGTTCGTCCTTATCCGGGTGGGACTCAACATTTTTGCTGACTATTATGAATGGTACAAGATGTACTGCTTACCATATTGGCCGTGCTGACGGGCTGCGCGGGCGCCGGGCGCGCGGGGGAGGCGGGCGGGGCGCGCGCGGGGGAGGGGGGCGCGCGGCGCGCGGTGGCGCTGCGGTACACGGCGGGGTTTGTCTTGCGGACTTCTTCCAACTGCGAGAATATACTCGAATTAGTACACTGTCACAGGTTCATTAGCATACTATCTGTAGCGCCACTACAAAAAGTATTACAACGCCATCTATGACGCAGAGGATGAACTAAACATCGAAATACATCTAAATCCTACATCGCGCAAGTAAAGTTATCCGCGACTTAAGACTATACAACGTATAACGTTAAATGCGCAAAACCTCAGACACCCCAACTGACTTTTAATTCAATTGACCTAATTCTGAGAGAAACAAAATTATTAAAAAAATGCAAAGGTTTTATGTGCTGTAGTAGTTTTACTGGCAATTCTGATCATTTCTTGTGTCTACGGCGACGCTCTGTCGAGGGAGGAATCGGTAGGTTTATCACCGGGCCGCTGCGCCGCGCTGCTTTATTATTAATATCTACGCTCGTAAAGAACTTAGGTTATCTCTGAACAGTAATTTAAATGATTCCATCACACTTTTCCAGGCTATGGACTGGCAACAAGGTAACCCACATTTTCAGACTTTACCTACAATAATTATGACGTGCTGATCTAATTATTAAGTAGGTACTACATAAGTAGGCAATATTCGCGTGTTTACAATATTTAAATCATTGTATTTATAAATAATTGGCGCGTAATCAACTTATTTACAATTAAAAAGGGCAGCGAGTTATTAATGATCCCAAGATATAAGAAACAATGATGATAATAACAAATATAAAATAATCACGCACCTGTTGCGTTAATTCCTGGTTGCGTTTCTGCGCCTTCCTGAGATCTGTGAGGATGTTCTCTTTCTCACACGCCATCTTCTCGCGAGATTCCCGCTCCGCTTCGAAGTCACTCCTGGAAATAAAGAGTCTCTTTAGTGACTACATACGGAATAGTTAGATACAAAGTTGAAGAAACTTGACTTTAGCTCAAACAGACGAACATAATAACCTGCGGACACACGTGGGCGCGCGTCCATGCGTGTGGTTGCTAGGAGATTAACTGCGGGCGTCGCGCGCGGGGCAGGCGAGCCAGGGGACGGCGCTTATAGCACGAGCGAGCAGTACTAACATATTTAGCTAAGAACTTCCAATACTGAGTCTCAAGTCATCTCGCTCGAACGTATCGTGGCCGCGGCAACTACAAACGTAAGCGACACGCGACTGTAGCATTCATATTTTTTCCGCGTTCCCGAACACATGGTCGTGTCGACAGATGGCGCTTATCAGTTTTTCGAACATAATCAGTGACATTATGAATACGCGAAATCGCGTTTTCACCCAACCGCACAGTGTACCGCGTAGAACATGCTAGGTGGACAATATTATTTTATGATATTTAACGATGCTTTTATATATAAGTAGTCATATTGAGGCATTATTAATAGTTCTTGGTATGATTTTGTAATAAAAAACAAAAAAAAAAATATAAAAAAACAGAAAATTTTATTTAAAAATAATATCATCTGCCTAGCCTTTTCCCAACTATGTTGGGGTCGGCTTCCAGTCTAACCGGATGCAGCTGAATACCAGTATTTTACATGGAGCGACTGCCTGTCGGACCTCCACAACCCAGTTAGTGCTAGGTAATACGATACCCCTTGGTAAGACTGGTTGTCAGACTTTCGGGCCACTGACTAGCTGTAACGACTGTCAAAGATCTACAAATGACAGCCGGGACCAACGGCTTAACGTGCTTTCCGAGGCACGGAGGAAACTCGGTATGTAATGGGTGGTCACCCATCCACGGACCAACCTAGGTAAGCACGGCTTAACCTAAAGATCGATTCGAGCGGCTGTTCTTATTTAGCCACGAGCTCCTGCTCCTGTTGCTGTTTATTATTTAAAAATAATAAACAACAACAAAATTGCATTAAATAAATACCTACTATACAAATTAACTTAACCTGAACCTAATCATCAGAATCATCATCAAAATCTTCTGGTGACTCGTCATCATTTTGTGGCAATGTGCGACAATATGATGACGTTTCCGGTCTTCATGCTACTATGGTCGGGCTTACAATTAAGTTTAGTACCTCTGCACATATTTTTTCCGGCTTTTTTTGGGGAATCTCACGAAGGCTATTGATCAAAGGGTCAGATGTTATTATTAACATGGACAGCAAGTCTCTATTCGTGGCAACACGTGAGCGGGTGTTGTACTCCCTAAATCTGTGGCAATCTTTGTTTATAGTATGCTAAGGCTTCGTCACTACTTAACTGCCTAGGATTAACAGAACTGGTATTTCTTGACTTAATAATATTATCTGGGCTCTCACTAATGTCTCTAATCACATGGGCAACTTTTCTTTGCCCTGCTGAACGCATAGCAATTTCGGCAGCAGTCACTAATTCACTGGCACTTCGAGATTCTACGAGATCCACGACTCGACGTTTCTTCGTCTTAAACGACGATTCCTCGAAATCTTTGCGAGGTCTTCCTGCAGATGTCAGAGCCTCACTCGATGTCGAAGGTTGTGGGGCTAAAGAACTCACAGTAAACTGTATGTCTCCTTCATCCAGCCATGTCTTATTTGTAATTAAAAAACGCTCTTTCGATTTTCCCGAAGCCAACCATTTGGCTCCAATCTTAGTAGAAAAGTTGGATATTTTCAACTTTATTTCTCTTTGGCTGCTTTCAGTAATGTCACCAAAGTGAAATTTTGAAGAAAGATACTCATAAATACGCGACTTTTTATCATTCTTCGTGTGTTTCAACCACTCTTCAAAAAAGGCTACCCTTGAAATAGAGTAAACGTGTTCTGAAAAAAATATG
This sequence comes from Eurois occulta, assembly GCA_950022335.1. NCBI lineage: Eukaryota > Metazoa > Arthropoda > Insecta > Lepidoptera > Noctuidae > Eurois > Eurois occulta. Next base: position 2,656,725 of record OX465498.1, read on the forward strand.
GAAAAAATATGTTGTACTGAAGTGTGCTGAACAATGTGTATTTTTAGAAACTACACAGTTATACCTACAATATATCTAAAAGCTAGCCCGAATAAAGGCGAATCAATGTATTTCCTGAACGTACAAAGTTTTCTTTATGAAAAAAATTACGCTAAAATTTATGCATCAAGTTAAAAAAATGCTAAAAATTCATTATAATAGATTCTGATAAAAATAATATATTAAATAATAGTACATACCCTCAGTGTTAGTATCCATCACAAAAAACTTTCACAATATCACTATAAACCACTATGAGATGTGCACAAAAGTGTCGCTAAATTGCAACAGATTGACCGGAACGCTTGCATTAAATTCATTACCTGATTTCTGAACTCTATGACTCATCAGTTAAACATTTAAACAACAACTTTTTCTCGGAATTTGGAGTTTGGGGGTGTTGTTTGTGTTGTGCAATTAAGATTTCCTGGAAATGAAAACTTGAATTTTGTCCACCTAGCATGTTCTAGGCGAAATACCGTGAACCGGTTGTTTGGATGCGAGGTTAAAGGACAATGACCAAAGTTGGTACCAAAAAGTCTCGCGCCTCAAAACCAAAATATTATAGTAATTAGTTTCATATTTTTTTACGGCATTACGCGTCGGGGATTTGATTTTTGAACTGGAAATATACTTTTCGAGTTTAAAAGTACGAATATTGTTTTACTACCTTTATATGACGTTCCGTTTCAACTGAATATAAATGACGTTCCGTTTCAATTGAACAAACCCTTGTCTGTCGAGCGGACTCTAAAATTAATTACAATTAAGTAAGATCAGTACACCAAATCGATTTAGTTTGGTTTATTGCTATTTGCAACAAAATTGATTTTCTCAGCCTAAAGATTTTGATTTATCGATTACATCCCTAAATCCCGACTAGTTTATAGCACTTACTATACTCTATGGTTTATAGTTATCTTATCTGTGGCATCTGACATTTGTACTGTACTGACTGACTATTGGCAATGTAAAGGTCTAAAATAAAATCGAGTTTCAGTCAAGCATACTGTGGATGTTACTTTAACTCGTAATTCTTACTAATATTAGTGTATTACGCTGTTTTTAGAGCAATAATGTAATGTATGTGTGTTAAAATACGTCGTTGGTAGCGTCGAAAAAATAGACCTACTTTTTAGGTTAGTTTCGATTTTATAAAATAACTCTGAAACGCGGGTTTTTTTTTCAAAAATAATTTTTGTAGGAGTTAATACGATCAGTGTAGTCTATAAAAAACAAGGTTTGATTTTGATGCAGCATGGTACGGGATTCCATACTTCCATGAGCATTCTCTTTTAACGTCTTCCTCGAATTTATATTTATTTCGAGTTTCCAATGAAGGAAAGTCTCTTTTAAAAAATGAACGAAAAACACTTACTTATACAAATCCATCTGCGCCTTAAGCAACTCAGTATCATCTTTCTCTCCCTTCAACTTGTTCAGCTCAGCGGTCATCATGGTGAGCTCCTGTCCCCGCGCCACCAGCGCCGCGGTGAGGGCCTCCACGTTGCCCGAGCGCTCCACGCGGGGCTTTGCCACGGAGCGCTTGAGCAGCTCGCTGTAGTCCCTGAAGATGCCCTCGAATATTGAGAGGGTGCTTCGGACTTGACCGCTGGAAAGTAAAAAAATGTCGATAAGTCAGGATAACAGGGTTGGAAGTTTCGGTCAGCTGATGGTGAGTTTATAGTTGAATATTGCTTAGATGGATCAATATACTGTCACTTAGGGGCTGTCTCCACGAGCGAGAGAATCGCGGCGATAATATCGTCGGGCCAAGTACATATTTCTATACACTCTCTATGAACGCGTCTCCACACGGCGTTGTTATCGCGGCGATGCGACGAGTGACAATGTGCGCGCGTAACGTCGTCGTATCGCCGCGGTATCGTCGCGACTGGTGGTACGCGCCGCAGAACGTGGCGCTCTCGCAGCGAGCGCGCGGCGGGCGAACTCTTACAACAAAACTATTGCACAACGCCTCGTCGCGGGCGCGCGGCGATTCCGTTACGAGTCGCGACGATACGCTGGCGGAATAATCGCTCGTTCGTGGAGACGACCCGACGATAGAAGCGCGGATCCGTCGTTAAACACATCTAAAGCTATCGGACGTAGTTTAACAGAAAGGAGCCAATCCACACAGAGTTCCACGTGGATTAGATTTATTCCGCTAGACGAAGTTCATTAGTTACTTAGTCAGCTACCAAACCGTGATAGTAACTTTGTCACGAAATTCTCAAGTTTTAAAATACTTACATATTATTAAGCGCCGTACTATGTTGTTTCTCAAGCTGCTGCTTAACCTCTACTAGGCCCGTTTTGAACTGCTCTGCCGTCGTCCTTTCAAGCTTGTAGTCGTGAAGGCTCGTTATTAGACCGAAGGTTTCTACTAGACTGTCTGACATGCTGGAAAATAATATTATAACTTAGTGAAGAACTATTTGTACGCTCACAGTTTAGTTCTGACTGTTTTTAGAGCTGTCTTTGTAAAATACAAAGCATGTTAAACAATGCAAAAAGTATTAACGCGATAAATATAAATTGAACCGCCTATGCAATTGTTAGATAACCCTTATATATATGAGAATATCTGACTGTTTAACAACTCTCTGTAATGGCTAGATTAATAACAATCGATAATCCAGCAACGTCGGCTGTCAAACGTAAAATAACATTGACGTATGGCGACGTTGCATTTCAAAAATATAACTAGATTTATAATCGTCGTAAATTAATATCTTGATAACAGACAGGTTATAATTTCAAATAAACCTAATATACATTTTCCTAAAGGTATTTTATACTACGATGTATTTTATAGTAATAGCTTTCATTGTGGCTTAAAAGGCTTAGTATCCAAACGAAAGAAAGTTGTTACATTTGAATAATCAAATTAAATGTTTATTTACTTTAAAATGAATTAGTAATAATGAAGTGATATTTATAATATGTCCCAGATCTTATGTTGCAATTCCAATATATTAAGTTGTTTCAATCAATTCTCTGAACTATCAGTTGATGTTCATATTTTATCCGATTAAACAAATAGATTACAAATAAATACTTACTAGTTTGCTAAATTATCTAATGAAGTTTTAAAATAGTTCCCTTACAGAGGATTTGTTAATTGTTGTCTATGTTATTAGTTATTTAGCTATAATATGTGACCATTTGCCATTGGTTTATTATGGCGGGTAGGATGTACTGAGTATTTGACGTTTGACGTGTATAAAAATAGAGGTTGTCGCTAATTCGGGGCTTTTTATACTGCAACTGTTCTAAGGACAAGACATACCCTGAGAGGTATTTAATATTGTGTGTGCCATGTGTTTATTATTACGTTTGAAAGTGACATAGTAATGGAGATACCAAAAGTGTAAAGCTGGAACCTATTTGCATTACCCTAATTTTCTACAATGTTTATGTAAGTTATTTGATATTATACTATGAATATTACTGATAATTATGTGCTAGAATTATGTGTTATAATATGGTTTATATTGCTTATTGTTTACCAATAAATTGCTTTAATTTGAGAAGGGTCCAGGACAACATATAATTGTTTTGGCATAATACTTTTAAAGTTGTTACCGTGGAGTTTCTTGTCCATTCTTCTCCACGAAGACCTAGGTTTGCGAATGGACGTAGCTTGATAGGTAATTAACGTTACCTATAAATATCTGACAAGCCTAATCGAAATAAATGAATAGTCTAGTGTTGTCTTTCTGTGTCTTTTCTTGATAGAAACCCTTTTCCCTACACACCTTTTTAGAGATACTTTTAGACACAGTAAATAACAAGTAACCATTCTGACACTCAAAGCTTGATAATCAGTGGATATTAATACATATATATATATACATATACATGTGTGTAGCATCCAACTTTCTAACACAATCATATCGTATGTGTTTACAGACCGGTGGGACTCTCCCCTCTTACGAAGGTTGGTAAGTGTTCGTACACACTTATCCAAATAAGCGGTGTATCATTGAACAAACAGTTCAATGGTACACTGCTTGTTTATTATTGTAAATTTAATTTAATTTAATACTAACATAAGGCTAAGTTATACTACTACTGACAATATATGGATGTAATTCTGAAATAAAACATTTGTATTTGAATAAGTTCGTATTTGAATATAATTTCTCCATATCGCGCTCCAAAATACTCGATATCACATTTGATTTTATTTCGTTACGTCTCGGTTTCATCTGTGTTAATATTTTTCAATTTGAATCATGGTTTTTGTTTCTATTAAAGGTTGCAAACACTCATACACACGGTATCAGCGTCGCTTCAATTCATCGGCTCGTCGGTTACTACCTGCTTCCGTATTCACAAACGCTTCGATACGAGTTCAATTCTGAAAGTCAGCATAACGAAAGTGAGCGATACATACTCTATCTCGCTCACTTTCGTTATGCCAGAAAAATATAGACATACACGACTTCCCGAATTGAAATCGAATCGATGCGTTTATGAATGCGGGGCTGATCTGGAGCCGGCGCGATGCCGTTACGTCGCTTTTTAGACCCGGACTCCACACCAAAATTAATTTCTACATCGTGTCGCTCGTCTTTCCTGTGATTGGTGGAATCTTGCACATCTCCTCACCGCTTTGGTGGTCTCCAGGCCTAAGTGTGTTGTAGTACGTAGTTTCATAGATAGAACCCCGAACGGCTGATACCGGACCAGTGGGGTTACCATGACGTCATAAAGCAGTATTGTTTTATTTTCATTCCAGTGTGAGAAAGCGACAGAGCTATACTGGGTGTCTAGCGACATCTGTTTTCCACACTGGAATAAGATTAAAATAATAATACTGCTTTATGACGTCGTGGTAGGCCACCAGTGCTGATAAGTTTACGTTGTCCTTTATGGTCTTAGCCTTAGTTTAGTTCATTTAGACTTCTTCGACTTTATTGCAACTACACCATCATCTTCCTGCCCTTGTCCCATGTTACTTGGTGTCAGCGCAACACGTTTTTTTCTACCATTCTCCTCTGTCAACTGTCACGCTATCATTTACTCCTTTTTCCTTCATATCATTCCTCACACAATCCATACATCGTTTGCTTGGTCTTCCTCTCCCTGTCCATCATTTACATTCATCACTCTTTTAGTCACATGCGATTCGTCCCTCCTCATCACATGTCCATACCAAGACAATCGATTCCCTTTCAACTTTTCTGTAACTGGCGCAACTTTCAATCTTTCTCTAGTCTACTCATTCCTTAATTTATCCATTCTTGTCACACCACACATCCTCCTCCATCTCAACATTCTTATCTCCGCTTCATGAAATCTTTTTACATCCATCATCATTTTATTCCAACTACAATAGAATATTAACACACGAAACGGGATATTTACCATGTCCGTCCGTCATGTGTGTGTGTGTGTGTCGTCGTGTGTCATGTCCGTTTCTAGTGTTAATGATCATGACAGTTTAAAAACTTTACAGTAGAATATAATATACTCTCATTATGAGACAGTTAAAACAAAAGATATCACAAAACTCACCCATGTGTTAGAACATTGAGTAGCTCCGCTAAATGCTTGAGTGTCTTGTCGTACAGTTTGACGTTTGACGTGAGGCTCGCGAACTCCGACGATGACGACTCCGGCTCCGAGCTGATCGAGAAACGAACTGGTTGGAACACCTGACAAAAAGAAATAGTATTTTACAAGTTTTCAAATTCAATAAAATATAGTCAAGTTCAGTCAGAAAGAGCACCACGAATAATGAGCAAAATAAAAACATATTTGGCTATTTTTCAACTATAAGGAATTAGACACAAGCGTCGCGTAAAGATGGCGGGATGAAAGGACTAAACTAACGGCCAATGGTCCACCTTAGCCCTGGTCAAAAATACTGGAAGTCTGGGGAGAGGCCTTCAGCTAGCAGCGGGATGTCGTAGACTAACAGAAACTGTAGTAACTACATGTCATGTAGTCTTCATATCATTTTCATATCAGTCGACAGACTTCCGCTGGTGGTAAAGTGCCTCCCCCGAGAACCACCATTTTATAGTGTAGCGGTACTACAAAAAGTACTACAGCAACATAGAACAAAAAGTACTACAGCGCCATCTATGACGCAGAGGACAAACTAAACATCGAAATCCTGCATCGCGCAAGTAAAGATATTCGCGACTTAAGACTATATAGAACAACCCGACAACAACTGTCGGGCAGTAGCCCACCAGACAATAACACCCGTCTGGTCGGAGGATCCTCCCTTTTCTATGGGGGTTGAAGAGCTCTACACCATATTCTTCATACTCCCAAAATAGTAATTCTACTTTAAAATCCTTTGATTTCTTAGTGTGAGGCAAAACTTAGAATAATCAGCCACAAAGCACGCCTTAATCACTGCGTTTAGTAACTAATTTGATCTAAGATCCCAGTTTTTTTTTATTGCTTCAGCCACAGTGCTTGAAAACAGAGCTATTGGAACCTATTAGTATCTTCCATGTTTCTCCTATAAAAGCAAGGCTCTCATCATCATCAGCCCGACTACATCCACTGCTGGGTATCGGCCTCTCTTCGCTTGTGCCAAGCTCCACGTTCTTGTGCCAGCCACAGCAGGGCTCTAGCAATCAAATATCCATGACTACTTACAGTAGTGGATGCCTCCTTAAGCCTGATGTGAAGATCTTGTATCTGTTCCTTGTGCATTTTACCGGCTTCCGATACGCCAGATTTGTGTTTCGTGAATTCCAACTGAAAAACAACAAGTTAACTGAAAAAAAAAATACTAGACAAGCAAAAGGAGACTAGCTTATAATATCCATCCTTTTTTAAAAACATTTTCATATCAGAAGTTATTTTTAACACAATATCACGCCTGTAAAGCCGCGTTGAGACGATCAGAGTATGCTCGGACCGAGTGGACTCGGATACCTACTCGGACGCAACTCGTATTGTGGCAACCCATAATCCTAGCGCACTCGGATGGGTTGGTATGGGTTGCCACACTACGAGTTGCGTCCGAGTCCACTCGGTCCGAGCATACTCTGATCGTGTCAACGGGGCTTAATTCCCGTAGGGTTAAGTAGAGGTGTACCTAATAGTACACCCACATTTCGCCAGTTATGTTAAAGCCTCATGACAATAGGGCATATTGCCATCAACCGGACACGAATCCAACCTCCGTAGCTGCTGCTACACCAATAGCACTTTCCCGACATGGAAATCGAACCCAGGACCTCATGATCAGCAGCCGCGCTTACAACTCGACCAATGAGCTAGTCAAGAAGTTATTTTCAGTATTACCTTAACACTCTCTAATTCCAATATTTTAAGTTGTGCGTTCTTCAGTTCAGACTGTAGTGAAGCCACTCTGCCTTCTAGTTGATGTAACAGCTGGTCGCGTTTGGCCACCTCCTCCGACGATATACTGGTCTGTAAACGAATAAAAAAATCTCAATGAAATAAACATAATTGTGTTTCGTTAAGAAATGCATTTGGTATTAGAAATCTGCCTAGTTTTTTTATCAAATTATAATTACATTGCTTACCTTTTAGAATGGATAAGGTAAGGAAGGAGTATATTAGAGGAAGTTTAAAAGTTGCGCCAATTACAAAAAAGTTGAAAGGGAATCGGCTGTCTTGGTATGGACATGTGATGAGGAGGGACGAATCGCATGTGACTAAAAGAGTAATTAATATAAACGTTGATGGATGGAGAGGGAGAGGAAGACCAAAGAAACGATGGATGGATTGTGTAAGGAATGATATTAAAGATAAAGAAGTAAATGATAGCGTGACGGTTGACAGAGGAGAATGGAAGAAAAAAACGTGTTGCGCCGACCCCAAATAACATGGGACAAGGGCAGGAAGATGATGACACTGCGTACCTTTTAAGATTTCGCACACTATAATAAATGAAAATGAATCCTTTAAGGATGACATTGTTGTTCGACTATCTTTCACATATATGTCTAGCCGAGTGTTCTAATAGAAAACGCTCGTTGCTCGAATACGCGCTCGTTGAAGTTGCGCGAACCCAGTTAATACTGGGTAATACGATACCCCTTAGTAAGACTGGTTGTCAGACTTTCGGGGCCTGTAACGACTGTCGAAGATCTACAAATGGCGACCAATGGCTTAATGCTTTTTGAGGCACGGAGGAAACTCGGTATGTAATGGGTGGTCATCACCCATCCACGGACCAACCTAGGCAAGCGTGTCTTAACCTGAAGATCGACCGGCTGTTATTATTTAGCCACGAGCTCGATTAGGCAAAAATCTTTTGTCTACAAATAAAATGAATGAAATTCTTTCTCGAATTGATGACTCAAATGAATGATGAGAATTAATATTTACAACGTGACTCACAAAATTACTGGCTGACTGCAACTGTGCTTGTAAGTCTTGTACGGTATACCTCAAGTTGTTTAGTTCTGTCGCGTGGTCTGTGTCCTTAGTCGATAGTAGGAGCTGGAAATATAAACAATATAAATAATTAATGTTGAACATAAAATAAAAAGTCCTAAAAATATTGGTTGCAGCAGAAATTGAACTTTATTGTGCAAGTCATTGAGTTGTATTTCTGGAACATGGCAATTAACTGAGATTTTTTATTAATTATTTATTTATTTTACTGCCTAGTTGGTCGAGTGGTCGCAAGCGCGACTGCTGAGCATGAGGTCCTGGGTTCGATTCCCTGGGCGGGCAAGGTGTTATTGGATTTTTCCATCAGGCTTTTTCTCAGTAGCAGTCCCGGAGTATAGATTCGTGCCCTTGAGCCTATTGCCATCATTCATGGCAATAGGCTCGCCCCTATTACATGGGACTTAAATATAACTAGCGAAATGTGGGTGTACTAATGGGTACACCACTGCCTTACCCTTCGTATGTCTTTTGTTATGTTTACTTATTATCAAGCAGATAATTGAGACAACTGATGGCTGCCTGTATCCTGTTGTTTCCCACTAATGGGGATGGCAACTGTAAATGTAATGGCGCTAGCATAACTTGTACCAAGCATCGTCATTGGTTGAACATCTGTCAATGTCATTTTATATTTCAAAATAGCTTGTCCTTATTGTACAGCTTGGGACTAAGCTATGGACACGCCATCTACAATCAGCTTTGACCAGCCTTCCCCATTGTCTTCTTGCAGTGTGATATATTTGTCTAGTCGATTTTTAAATTGATTGATGTTTTGGGCTGAGACTACATCTTCTGGGAGCCTATCCACGTTCTATCGGTTCGGTTACTTAGAATTAAAGTTAAGGTTATGAACAGTCCCCTGTGCAGGGCGTGCATGGAGGCAGAGAAAAGGGTAGCGCACGTACTCCTCGAGTGCACTGGCGTCACCCAGATTCGCGAGGAGACTCTTGGAACACTAAGATCTCTTGCGGATGTCCTGAGAAGACCGGGAAGTTTGATCTGCTTCTGGAGGGAGGTGGGATGATTGCAGTAACGACCACCATGGCTCACGCACAATGGTCCACTGTAAGGACTAAGTGTGGAAACCAAAACCTTTAACATAGAAGGTTATGAACCCCTTGTCCTGATAACCGATACCGATAGCTTTCACCGATTATAGATTACTAATTTACGGACAACGATAATAGCCTGGGGACAGTTGCAAAATGGTTTTGGCTGATAAAAAAATCAGGCTAAAATTTTCTTGTTTTTTTTTAAACCTTTCTCCAAATTAATAATTTCTCCTGTATCGTGGATGCGTTTACAAACTTTTAAACTCACACACACAAACAGCCAGACCCGGGACTTACTACCTGCAGGTCATACAAATATTTGTTCCGTGCGGGGATCGAACCCGCAACACGTAGCGTAGCAGCCAATCGCTCAGCCACTGCGCCAATCGTTTCGGCGTATAACACTTACTTCAGCATTCTTAAGTTTTTCTTTGAGGTCATCTCTTTCCTTAGACGTAGCGTCGACGATGTGCTCCAGTGATTCCTTCTGCCAAGTTAGATTCTCATTATCTACTATCACCTGCAACATTATGAAATCATTATGGTACCTACAATCCATACAAACGAAAGTCAACTCTAGCGTTCTGGGAATAGGGTCGAAGTTGATAAAACGAAATTAAAATCGAAGATTACCCTTGATTTACTTTTTTAGGTATACCAGTTTCAGTGGAGTCCGAATAATATAAAGCAATATTACTAATTAAGAATAGAAAGTAATTGAATCAAAAATGAACGTCTGACCGAAAAGTTTATTTTAGTATTTGTTAGAATATTTAGTAGTTTATTTTATTTATATATTATGTGTATTAGTATCAATATAACGATATAAATTTTTCGAAAACAAGAAGTTATTTTTTAGATATTTATTGTACCTATCACAATGTTTTCTTATTTAACCCAAAGGTTGACTGGTAGAGAATGCCTTGTGGCATTAAGTCCGCCTATGTACCACTATTGTACATGAAGTTTAAATAAATAAATAAATAAATAAAAGTATGAAACAAGCCTTTTGGCACCAGCTGCCTTGCTCTACACTTTAAATAATTAACAAAAAGAAACGTAACTACAGTTAAATTATCCGCCAGAAAAGTGATCTATAAGTTATTCCGAAAAAGAAGGAATAAAACACACTATTACTAATCTGTCATTTATTTTCATACATATTTTGGTAACTTTTAAATATTCCTTTAAATACAATCTAAAAAGATAATATTTAAAAATATAAAACAAAATAGTACCCCTCCGGCATCGAAAACAGGATCCGAACTACGGCTCCAGAGAGAGGAACCTCCTACCAACACGAAAATTCTATTACTAATATTCTTATTTTATAAAAGAAAGGTCAAAAATATTTACCTGTCGCCTCTGCTTCTCAACAAGCTCCAACTGGGCCGTCAACTTATTAATAGTATCGTCATCAGGTGACGTCACGAACTCAAGCGCAGACGACGGACCGGACTGCCCTGCCTGCCCCCCCTGAGCAGACTGGCTTGAATTTACAGACTTGGTCGATCGGACCGACTCGCCGGTTTCGCTACTAACGTGTGAATGAGCGTCGGAGTCGGCGATTCGAGCTATGTCGGTCTTGAGTTTTTTGTTTTCTTGACGAAGCTGCGAAAGAAGAAAATGGTTCGATTCACATAAAGGGTGTAAACACACCCTTAGCGAATCTGAAAGGCACTTGCTCTCCCTGTCATTGCGATTATTTTTTTGTTCTGGACCATTCCTAGGAACCTTCTAGTTACGGAGATATTGAAGGTCAAACTTCCAACATTTTCACAGGTTTTTTTTTAATATGGCCCCTGTCCTATTCAATGCATCCATCAGCACAATGTTTTAAGCGCGTTACATTGAGTCCTACCGTAAAAAAAATGAGTTTTCAGCCCATACAAAAAAGTAGTTTCCCTGCAATAATTTTTGCGTAGAGTTACTTAGTTTGATGTACAGAATGCTTGGTCAACGGCTTCGTGAAGAGTCCGTTTACACCTTGTATGAAACGGAAAAGTAAAATATCGTGTGGAAACCTGCATGTTCTAGAACCAATAGCTCGAAGACCTGTGATATCTACTACCAACCCACACTGGGCCTGCGTGGCCGATTATGGCCCACTCTCACAGAGTGGACACACGTGTCCGAGTAGTGGGAACATTCTTGGCTGATTATGCTAACAGAGAACTAAGCAAAAATCTTTCTGTCGAAATTACGCCAGACCACTTTAGCGTGCTGCATAATAGGATAATTATATGGATTACGTTTAAATTCTTAAAATGGTCATAGACGTACCTACGAATTATAATATTATTATGAATTGTCGCCTTGTGACCATTCTACGAATTTAAACGTAATTCATATTATTATCATATTATGATTCTGCTAAAGCGGCCATTTTCGACACCCCGATATACTTCGTGCTCCTTTGTGTCACCACAGTAAGGATCAGTTTCTGTTTCTAATTAAGTAACACATGTCACTTCGCAACCAATCTAAGCGAACACTTACACCACAAACCACTAAATTTAACTCTTAGTTTTTCGCAAAATACCTTCGACAAGTTGTGGTGAAACTAAAATTCAGGTTCGCAGTAAAATCATCATCTGCCTAGCCTTTTGCCAACTCTGTTGGGGTCGGCTTCCAGTCTAACCGGTTGCAACTGAATACCAGTATTTTACATGGAGCGACTGCTTATCTGACCTCCACAACCCAGTTAGAACAAAAAAAAAACAAACAACAGACAAAATCAAAAAGAAAAACAGGGTAAATAACAGGTTTAAGTAAATCAAATAAACAATCATGTATTTCTTTACTGAAAAAATCTGAGAGAATATTAGGTTATCAAGCAACTAAACATACCTTCTCCACCAACCCTTTCGTCTCATCAAACTTCTCCTTATGCAGTACATGAGTCTTCATCATATCCTCCTGGCAAGACGCAATCAGTAGGAACTGTTCTTTCATGGACTCGTTGTTCTGTTTCAAAGTCTCCTTGAGGATGACATTCTCGTCTAGGAGTTCTCCAAAACGCTTCTGTAGTTCCTCTGTGCTTCTATCATCGGATATAATGGTACTGGCCACCATCATGCTCCCTGGTGATGGCTGGAAAATAAAGTAAAAGAATATGTAAAAAAAAATACTGCGTGAGTTTTAATTGTGTTTATACTGAACCAACTGATTTCTGATTTGCTGAGAAACTAATATTAGGGGTTAAAGTATGAAATTGCCGATTTGTATGGACGATTTCGTGAAAAGTGATATTTCCATACTATTATTTTTATTTTTCTTCAATACATCTGAACTGATTATGTATGTATGATGCAATTGCAAACGAAAAAGCTGCGCTGCACTGCGTATCTTGAATTCTCAAAACACAGTATATGATAAAAATTTACCTACTTGAAGTAGTGAAACCGAAGGTACATTGAAACAGGTATTCTACCCTATGAGGTAAAATGCAACTACTAGTACGGTAATTAAACTCTACAAGGTACGTAATTTAACAATTAATCCAATAAACATGGAATTAAGAAAAAATATAACTATACGTCAAAGTTACAAACAGAACAAAATGTGAGAAAAAAAACTACAATTTCATAGATAAAGAACTATTATTATAACGCTGAATAGTTTGTTTAGTTGAACGCGCTAATCTCAGGAACTACTGGTTCGAATTGAAAAATTAATTTAGTGTTGAATACAGGGGCGTAGCTAACGCCGTATCCGCCGTATCATTTATACGGGGCCCCCGAGCCACGGGGGCCCCCAACGTGCGTAAGCAAAAATTAATAAAAACGTCTCAAATTTTTTTTTATTTCAGAAATGACAAAAATCAAAAAAAGCAATTTCTTTCATAGAGGCAGAAACTTTAGAAAAACTAAAGTCATCATCTAAAAATGATTTAATAATTCAGTTTGCCGATAAAAAGGCAAGGAAAGTGTATATTTAATTTGAATTGTTTGTAAAAATTTTGGAAAAAGTGACTTTATGCAAACATTTTTTTTTCTTTTGTGAGAAATCTTTACCCTTCCTAAGGGCCGCCAAACAAATTTTTATACGGGGCCCCGCCAAGGCACGCTACGCCACTGGTTGAATAGCCCATTTATCGAGGAAGGCTATAGGCTATATAAATAACATCACGCTACGACCTAAAGGAACGGACAATTAATGAAAAATGTTGCAAAAACGGGGAAAATAGTACTATTATAATAATTTCACTCAGACGAAGGTCGCGGACCACAGCTAGTATAGAATATTTTGGAAATAAAATTTTTACTTTATTTTTTAAAGTTGCAAAAAATCCGCAGAATATCTAGGGACAGTAAAATAATGGAACGTTTAAACGCAACCTTTTACATTCAGTACTTTTACGTTTGTACCCTATTTTAATGTCCCAAGTATATACCATACAAATGAAAGTTTTTAAACTGGCGCTGTTGTAAGCACCATGATCACGATAACTCATCATCAGTTTATCCGTAAACACAGTAAACATGGTAAATATCCCGTTTCTAGTGTTAACGGTAATCATACAATACATCAATAATCGTACAATAGTGGTAACTATTGTACATGAAGTTTAAATAAATAAATATTTTGAACAAATAATTAATTTCGACACATAGCAGTCCACTTCAGCCCTTGCTGACCTCACACCAACATTGTCTAACACCGAATGAGTACAAATTCCTCAGTAATGGCTATCGTAACCCTCGACCACGACCTACATTATAAGGATTGTATCCGCCATACAGAATGACATTATCTTACGTGAATCCCTCTTCGAAGTCAAAAAAGATCAATAAAAAGTCCTGTAAATTCCCAAGAATGTTTTAAGACACTAGAATAAATCAAGATGAAAAAATAATAATTCAGTGCTCAACTGTTATGTTGGCAGTCTATTTAAACGTCTCCAGTCTCCCCAGAGTCTTACAAATTAAAACGTTAAATTACAGTAACCTAAGGCATATCTAGCCAACATTCTACACACTGAACCAAAAAAAAATCCTACCTTTATAATCATAGATATTTCTATAGCCACACAACAATAGCCAAAATATCTAAAGATTGACGTAAATTGAACAAATAATTAATTTCGGCAAATAGAAGCCGGGCTCACTCCAGTGTAACCTCACACCAACAAAGTCTAACACTGAATGAGTACAACTCCCCCGTTACCGGCTATCTTAACACTCCACCACGACGAACAACATTACAAGGATTATATACGCCATACAGAATTATATTATCGAAGGTGAATCCCCTTCAGAAACACGTATTAAAGTTAAAGGTGAGAACACACGTGCCGATTCTAATTCTAACACAGAAAATTAGAAATTATTTACTCATCCTACTAATATTATAAATGCGAAAGTTTGTGAGTATGGATGGATGGATGTTTGTTACTCTTTCACGCAAAAACTACTGACCGGATTTGGATGAAAGGACAATGACCAAAGTTGGTACCAAAAAGTCTCGCGCCTCAAAACCAAAATATTATAGTAATTAGTTTCATATTTTTTTACGGCATTACGCGTCGGGGATTTGATTTTTGAACTGGAAATATACTTTTCGAGTTTAAAAGTATGAATATTGTTTTACTCCCTTTATATGACGTTCCGTTTCAACTGAATATAAACGACGTTCCGTTTCAATTGAACAAACCCTTGTCTGTCGAGCGGACTCTAAAATTAATTACAATTAAGTAAGATCAGTACACCAAATCGATTTAGTTTGGTTTATTGCTATTTGCAACAAAATGGATTTTCTCAGCCTAAAGATTTTGATTTATCGATTACATCCCTAAATCCCGACTAGTTTATAGCACTTACTATACTCTATGGTTTATAGTTATCTTATCTGTGGCATCTGACATTTGTACTGTACTGACTGACTAATGACTATTGGCAATATAAAGGTCCAAAATAAAATCGAGTTTCAGTCAAGCATACTGTGGATGTTACTTTAACTCGTAATTCTTACTAATATTAGTGTATTACGCTGTTTTTAGAGCAATAATGTAATGTATGTGTGTTAAAATACGTCGTTGGTAGCGTCGAAAAAATAGACCTACTTTTTAGGTTAGTTTCGATTTTATAAAATAACTCTGAAACGCGGGTTTTTTTTTTCAAAAATAATTTTTGTAGGAGTTAATACGATCAGTGTAGTCTATAAAAAACAAGGTTTGATTTTGATGCAGCATGGTACGGGATTCCATACTTCCATGAGCATTCTCTTTTGGCACAAAGATAGTTTATAACCTGGATTAACACATAAGATACTTTTTATCCCGGTAGTGCGATCCCGTGGGACAATTACCGAACCTACGCGGGTGAAGCCGAGGGCAGGATCTAGTTCAAAATAATTTTAGCAGAGATGGGGACTAACGAAACGATAGACACGATTTAAGTTTTTAAACTGTCATGGTCACTAACATTATCATTAACACTAGAAACGGGATATTTACCATGTTTACTGTTTGTTTTGAGTTCCCGATATTTCGGGCCTGTTGCAAGCACCATGATCACGGATAAACTGAAGTTATTGCGGGTGGGTGTTTATGAGCATAACAAAAATAATGATATATCGGGAACTCAAAACAAACAGTAAACATGGTAGGTAAATATCCCGTTTCCATTGTTAATGATAGATAAGATTGTGTGAAAGATGAGCTGACTTGAAAAGACATGAATTATTATTATAGGGGCGGATCGAGCTGCCTAAGGTTAGAAGAAGCCGTGGTGCTACTCCAAATACATTGGGATAGAGCCGAAGGTTTTTTTTCTTGTATTGCTGTCCTATATAAGAATAGCCGTCTTTCCGCTCAAGACCAGCAAAGGAATGCTAAGGTAATCCTTGACCGCTACTAGTTAAAAAATATTTATAAAGGGCAATGTCCTAACGAGTGTTTTTTTATTGTTCTCACTTGTTCCAATGGCATACATCAGAATTAAACAAAAATATCAACTATTTTGAAAGCAATAAATTTCACCTTTTATAAATCGACAATATGTTCACATCCTTACAAAGTTTAGATGTTTATTTTCGATTCATTGAATAACATTTCTATCACCAGCGGTGACATTGCATAATTTGATTGATTGATATGGGAGTATACAAATCAGATTATATTGATAACGTTAAAAAACTCCCTCTATAAGATAATAGGATCTTTTATCGTTCATAACGTAACATAACATCACGCCTGTAATCCGCGAAGGGTCAGGCAGAGGTGTACCTAACGGTACACCCACATTTCGCCAGTTATGTTTAAGTCTCATGTAATAGGGGGCGAGCCTATTGCCATCAAGCGGGCACAAGTCTAGACTCCGTAGCTGCTACTGAGAAATTCCTGATGTTAAAACCCAATAACACTTTGTCAGACCTGGGAATCGAACCCAGGACCTCATGCTCAGCAGTCGCGCAGACAAACGAGGCAGTTAACCATTCATTTTTATTAATAAATCTATTGAATGAAGTTTAGTGACGTCAATGAAAATTAAATCGTTAGATTATTATGCGGTATAATAAATATACAAGGTGGCGACGACAATACGACAATAAATTACGACATTTATAAATATTGGTTTAATATCCTTTTTTTTTTTTTTTTTTGGGGGGTGGGAAATCATCAAATGACTCCTCCCGCTCTGGGCGGAGCGGAAGGGAGTGTCAGACTCTTACTGACTAAAAACCACCCATGTTCCTTCATTGGCCCTTTATGTTCCAGGGCCGCGGTATCTCTTTCGAACAGTCCCGCAGCCCTGGCAGGCACCGGCCCTTGCGGGCCCCTCCCGTTTGCTGACAACTCTTTGAGGCGCGCGTGGAACACGAACGCGCCGTCGACACGGCCTGCCCGTCGTCATACGACGGACGGACGGCGAGCTAGCCCATTACTCGCCGTCCACAGGCCCGCGCCTACGGTGGCCGAGAGCCATCACGGCGTGGCCCCCGACGCCCGGTGCTTCTCCCGCGGCGGCTGGGACGTGAGGAGGTTCTCTCCCTCTCACGTTCCGCCGCCTCCTTCGCTAGCATGACTGCTTCGCAGAAGGAGGCGACGGCTTCCCATTCCCTCTCGCCCCGGACCATGGCTTGAACCAGGGCCGGGCGCGAGAGGTCGCCGCCGCCAATCGCCGCTACGAGGACACGGCGGTGCTCCTCCCAAGCGGAGCAGACCTCGACGGTGTGCTCCACCGTGTCCTCCGGTCGATCCTCGCAGTTGTAGCACCCGGGCGTTTCCTCCCGCCCGATTCGGTGCAGGTACCTCCCGAAGCACCCGTGTCCGGTGAGGACCTGCGTCAGGCGGAAGGTGAGGGCGCCGTGGCACCTCTCAAGCCACTCCTCAAAGAGGGGACTTATCGCCACTATCGTGGCGTGCCCTGCACGGGGTTGCGATAGTCGCTCCCTCCATGTCGCCATGAGATCACGGCGGAGGTCTGTCCGCCGCGCGACAATATGCCGCGGCAGCGGAGTTACCCCCCGGCTCTGTACCTCCGCGCGCCACTCGTGCAGGCGCGCGAGGACTATGGCCTCCAGATCCCATGGCGGCAATCCGGCAAGGAGGCTCGCCGCCTCGCGGGAGATCGTGCGGTACCCACGGATCAGCCTTACGGCTACCACCTTTTGGGGCGCGTTCAAGTAGTGCTTTGCACGCAGCCTCAGCGAACGCGCCCACACCGGGGCCCCGTATAGGGCCATGGACCGCACGATCCCCGCATAGAGCCTCCGGCAGGAGGCGTTTGGCCCCCTCAGGTTGGGCAGGAGCCGCTTGAAAGCAGCCCCGGCCTTTTCCAGTCTGGGAGCCAAACGTCGGAAATGCTCCACGAAGTTCCATCGGCTGTCGAGGACGAGTCCGAGGTACCTCAACGTCGACTCGACGCCGACGGGAACCCCTCCTACCGTGAGTATGGATCCCGACGGTGGCGCGCTCCGAGGCCCATGAAAGCACATGGCCTCGGACTTGTGCAATGCCACCTCGAGACCCAATTGCCGGATCCTCTCAACGACTATCGCAACCCCGCGTGTCATCAATTCGGCCGCCGCCTCGTGCGACCTCCCCTGCGCCAGCACCAGCGTGTCGTCAGCGTAGCAGACTACGCTGACGCCGCTAGGGAGGTCGGCACGCAGCACCCAGTCGTAGCCGATGTTCCACAAGGGCGGCCCCAGAACCGATCCCTGTGGAACACCGCACGACATCTCTCGCCGGTTCCATTCTCCGTTGTGACCGGGATATATGACATACCTGTCCGTCAGGTAGTCCCCGACCACACGACGAAGGTAGGTCGGCACCCGGTGATACCGGAGTGCCTCCTTAATGCAGCTCCAGGGCATGGAATCGAAGGCGTTGGCGATGTCGAGAGACACCGCCAAGACCACCCCACCCCTGGACACCGCAGCCCCCGTCGTGAGGGCTCTCACGCGCATGATGGCGTCCACCGTCGAGCGCCCCTTGCGGAAACCAAACTGGTTGTCCGCAAGATCCGGCCCCATTCCCGCAAGGTGCCCGGCGAGGCGGTTCGCAATGACTCTTTCGAAGAGCTTGCCCACCTCGTCGAGCAACACAATGGGCCGGTATGCGGACGGAGAGTCCGCAGGGCGCCCCGGCTTCCGGATGAGGACCAGCTTCCCTGTCTGCCAATGAAGCGGGAACCGGCCTCTCTCCAAGCATGCGCTTAGGAGCCCCTCCAGTCGGGGCCCGAGAGCCTGCAAGGCCAGGACCCAGGCTTTGCCAGGTAAGCCATCGGGTCCCGGGGCGGTATTCCTGGCCTTAAGCCGGTTTACCGCCACTCTCAGGTCTACCCCAGTCACCTCCGGAGTGTCGTCATCGTCATCGTGGTCCGCTTCCGGCACCGCAAGCGGCGGAGCCATAGGCGGGGGAGGATGTTCCCCTCGCGAAGGGAACAGAGCGCTCACCACGTCCTCCACGAGCTGCGGCCGGAGACTCTGCGTCAGCGGGGGGGCCCAGGTGCGGAGTTTGTTCCGCACCATCTGGTAAGGGCGCCCCCACGGATCTCTGTCGAGAGTCTCCAGCATCTCCTCGCGGGCCAAATCCTTGGCCCGCTGGACAGCCTCTTGGAGGGCGGTCTTCGCTGCTCTGTACCCCTCGTACAGCTCCTGGCTGCCGCATCCGCAGGACGGATGCGGAGCCTGCGATGCCTGGCGTACAGGTGCCGCGCGGCGACGCACGCCTCGCGCAGAGACGTCAGCTCTGGCGACCACCAGTGCACCTGACGCCGGGCGCTTCCTGGCCGAACTCGGGGCATTGCCACGTCGCAAATCTCGGACATGGCCTCCTGGAACCAACCCACCTCGTTGTTGACATCGGCAGGCCTGCCCGGTGGTGTCAACCAGGCCTGCACGATCGAGGCTTCCAGGAGGAGCTCCCGGTCCAGCTGCTTCAGCGCCCATCGCGGACCACTCGGGGCCTGTTGGACCGGCGCGCTTGAGGGGGCAGAGACATCGAACCGGATATACCGGTGGTCGGAATAGGTCTCCACCCCCTCCATTACGCGCCAGTCAAGCACACGCGGTGACAGAGCGGGGCTAGCGAACGATATGTCCACCACCGACTCGCCCCGCATCCGCACACACGTGGGGATAGAACCCCGATTTAGGACGACCAGGCCTGCCTCCAGAGCCCAGTTCTCCACCATCCTTCCCCGCACGTCCGTGCAACGAGAACCCCAAGCCAAGTTCTTGGCATTGAAGTCCCCGAGCACAAGCACGGGGAGGGAATGGCCTCCGATGACGACACTCAACTCCATGAGGGAGTTGTGGAACTCGGCGAGAGTTCGGCTCGGAGAGAAGTAGACTCCCGCTACGACAATCTCTCCGAACCGTGCTGCTACGCACCCCTGACCCTTCCTGACACTCTCAAGGGTCGGGGTACCGGCGGCGGCCGACGAAATCATGGTCACTGAGCCGCTCAGGTCCTCCACCCAGTCTTCCTTGGGTGGGACAAAGTACGGCTCAGCGACGACGGCGACATTAATCGACCACTGCGCCATGCTCTGGAGCAACAGATCCTGAGCGCAGGCGCAGTGGTTGATGTTCGCCTGGAGGAGGCGTAATGGGGCCACTATTGGCACTCCATTTCAGCCCCCTCCCGGGCCCCCTGTGCGGGCCCCGCTGCGGCAGTAGCAGCGGTGGCGGCGGTGGCGGCGGCAGCGGCAGTGACGGTGGTGGCGGCTGCGGCGGTGGCGACGGTGGGGGTGGTGGTGGTGGAGGAGGGCTTTCGCCTTCCTCTCCCCCTGGCCTTGGTGGGTTGGGCGCAGGCCTTGCTCCCAGCCCGGTGATCGGCGGGCTTGCCAGCCGCCGCACATGCAGCGCAGTGCGGCGTGGCGGAGCAAGCCGCGGCCATGTGACCGGGCTGACTGCAGCGGAAGCATAGGCTGCTGCGGTCCACCTCCGAGGTGCATTGCACCGACACGTGGTGCCCCACGTGGCAGCGGAAGCACCTCAGAGGCCTGGGCTCCAGCAGCTTCACCTGCGCCGAAACCCACCCCACCAGGAGCCTTCGACCCTCCACGATTTTCCTGGCCGCCGTCACAGGGCAGCTTACCATGACGGTACGCATGCCCCTGTGGTCCGGACGTAGGGTGCCTGCCTTGACCAGCTCGGCAGGGCACCCCCCGGTCCTGGTGACGGCGGCCACCACCTCCTCCTCGGTGACCGAGTCGTCCAGACCCATGATGCGCAGGTCTGCGCATTTCACGGGCCTGAACACTCGGGCCTCGTCCGCATTTAGGGACGCTCTGAGCTTTTCAGCCAGAGCGTCAGCGGACGAGCCACTGTTCTCACCGGGGATCTCCAGCACTCGCGCCCCTGTCGCGGTGACCTTAAGCCGGAGGCCCCCGGTGATCCCGAGTTCTCCGAGATCCACCGTCGCTTTCGCCTTGGCCAGCACGTCGCGGTAGGACACGCCCCGCTTCTCCGCGTCCGGCTGTAGCGTTATAACTACAGCTGCGGTCTTCGGGGCGCGGAGCCTAGCCGCGACGCTACGTGCCTTTTGCTGGCGCTTCCGCTCTGCGCGCCTTGCCTTTTTGGCCGCTTTCCTCGCCCTCTGCTTCTCGCCGACCACCTGCCACCCGGCATCGGCCGCGACTGGGTTAGGGGGCGGGGGCGGGGGGAGCGGCCGCTGCTGCTGCCGCTGCGGCGGCGGCGGCTGGCCCGCCGCTGGCGCTGGCGGTTTTGCCGCCGCCTTGCCCTTTTTTTGGGCCACCGCCTTGCCCGTCTTCTGGGCCACCGCCCCCTTAGCCGGCGCCGGTTTCGCCGGAGCCGGCTTCTCAGAGGCCAACACAGCCCTGCCGGAGGGCTGGCTGGACGGCCCCGATCTGGGGGCGGCAGCCGCGGCAGCATATGAGGCCCTCGGGCCCGGGGGGGCCTTGTTAGCGGCCAGGGGGGGGGCGCAGGACAATGCCCTCCAGGACGGAGAACCGCGCCTGGAAGGCGGCCAGCTCTTGGCGAACCAGGGCAAGCACCTGGTTCTCCACAGGCTGGCCTTGCCGCTGCTGGCCCCCCTTTTGGGCCACCTCGCGGGAGCCGGTCTCGCGCAGACCGGCCAGGTCTGCTCGGAGCTCCCCATTCTCCTTTTGGAGAAGCTCCGTAGCAGCCGTCAGGCGGGCGACCTCCGCCCGCAGTTTGGCCACCTCGCCTGACGGAGGCCTCGCGTAGGCGGCCTCCGCTGCCGCCAAAATGGAGGCGGAAGCCGCAGGTATGGCCGCAAACTTGGTCGATGGCTTCATTTTATGGGCCACCGCCTTTAATGCGGCCTCCACCTCCGCCGCAAACCTGGACTTACGCTCCTCCTCGGAGCCGCCAGTTGCATCCGCCTCGTCAGAGGTGCCCGAGAGGGACACCACGTGACCGGCCACCCCCGGGTGCCGCCCATCCTCGGCGAGCCGCGCCGCGCTCTGGGCCGCTGAGAGGCCCCGCCCCTTGCCCCGGATCCCACCACGCTTGCTGGTGGGGATCTTCCGGGCCGAAGCCAGCTCGCCCTCGGAGGACGACCCATGGTCGCCCTCCGGCCAGGACCGCTTGCGGAAGAACTTGGAGTTCTCCGCTGTAGCAGTCCCGGTCCTCTCGCGGCGGGAGGAGCTCTCTGAGCCTCCCCCCGCACTCACATCGCTGGATGCGGCGTCGGCCTCCGACACCGCATCCCTCCTCTCCTCACGATTGCCTTGTTCGGCATTAGTTTTTTTTGTTTTGTGTAGAATTTTCCATATTTGTTCCCACGAGTAGTGGGGGAATTAAAAAGTCCGTCTGGGGTACCCCCTGTACCCAGATAAGCCTCGGATTTTAACCCATAACCCGCCAGAGGGTCGGCTGGTACTCTGGCGGGGGACGCACTAGCGACTGATTTACCCGTCAGCCATACATCCCCTCGCGGTGCGGCGCCGCTTGGGATTCGGGGTAACTTTTTATAGAGGTTTTCTACCTCGCGGTCCGGGCGGCCAAGCCAAGACCCTCGGTCCCTATCGAAGCCGCGAGACGTGATCCACGACACTCCGATGATGGGATTACGATATACGACGGGGACAGTGAAGGACGCAGCCCTTCACTGTCTGCTCGGCGGCAGGGTAAGTGCACGCCGAGCACGTCCTTGCTCCTGCTTCCACTGCGCCCTCTGCATTTCAGAGGGTCGCGCGGAGGAACGTCCACTTGGTCCAATAGCTGGACCGACCCACCGTGTCAGAATATTGGCCACGACAGTAACATTCCCCGAGGAATAAGAATTTCTGGGCCCCCGAGGAGGTTTTCTGACCAAGCACCCCGGTTTAATATCCTTAGGTATAATTTGCACTAATTCGCATCTTTTTTTTTTTTTTTTCGGGTGGGAAATCATCAAATGACTCCTCCCGCTCTGGGCGGAGCGGAAGGGAGTGTCAGACTTTTACTGACTAAAAACCATCCAAGTTCCTTCTTTTGCCCTTTATGTTCCAGCAGGGACTAATTCGCATCTGGAAATCAAGGTGCGAATTTGGCAAAAGGTTTTTGAAGTAGCGAGTTGGCAACATGTGTTTAGTGTTTATACCGATGCGGGGGTCGTTAACCTGTCGGTGCTCCTAGTAATATTAATCTACAATAAAGCATGTAGAAAATGCTGAAAATGAAAAACCGGCCAAGTGCGAGTCGGACTCGTGCACGAAGGGTTCCGTACCATTATCTATAAAAACGGCAAAAAAATCATATCTGTTGTATGGGGGGCTCCCATACAACAGATATGATTTTTTTAATATTTTTAATATTTTCCTAACACATAATGATTTAATTGATCAATATTTGTGAGTCAGGAAGTTGGCTCATACATGGGGATTGAGTGTCATTAATAAGTAGACAAGCGGTTGCTTATGTGGCAGGAGCATCAAAGATAAGAGATTACCTCCTTATCGAGAAAATGTAGATAAAAATATAGAAAGATTTTAAAACACGTTTTTATTTTTTACAAAATATTATATTATACAAAATCTACTTTTGAACGCAGCACAAACACGCCTGTGTGTAGATTTTTTTTCCGCATGTCCGGAGTAGTGGCTTAGCAGTTGGCTTTTGTGCTGCAACAATTATTTCCTAACAGTTCAATCAAGTTCCGGGAAAAAAATCGTGAAAATCAAAATATACCGTCCACACATCAGCATGCATATAGAAATAAAAGTTACACAAACATGAACTTTAACCCATGTTTAATAAAGTTAATTTCAGGACAATAGCAACACAATTTAAACAATTTCCAATTCATTGTAAAGTAAATCATGTGTAAAAGACAATAAGGTGTCTTTTTCCAAAGCATGAATTTCAAGTGACTAAATGCACTTTTAAGTAAATGAGTGTGTGTAATACAATGTAAAGTCCCGGCTTAGTGGTATGTTATATAAGAGCAAGGTTGGTAATAATATTACCTTGAGATTGACCCCTTTTTTGTTATGTGACTGCACTACTATACAGGTTGATTCAAACCGCGCTTGCGTCGCGTTTCAACAACCAGTCTGTTTTAAATTTTAATTTATATTTGTTAATTTGTTAATAGAGGAAAATAAGACAGAAAAATGTAACCTGTCAGCCTATTGAGTGTTACTATAATTCATTTGGGGGAATTACAATTTCCAAGCGAAAATGTTTAAGGACATTTTTCCTTAGAAATTGTGATAATAAATATTCTATGAGGTTATCGAAGGTCTCTACTCTCTACAAAACCGGTATTTTGGTTACCATCAGTATCTAGAAAACGTCAAATAACTAATATTTAGTTGTAAGTATAAAAAAGCACTCGGAAACCTTCCAAATGTAATTTTACACCGAATACATTATTGTTACAAATCATAATCAACATTTTAGTATAGCGAAATATTTTATAAATTAATTCAGCATTATATTTTTTCCTGAATCACTACATAGTATAAAACAAAGTCGCTTTCTCTGTCTCTATATCCCTATGTATGCTTAAATCTTTAAAACTACAACGGATTTTGATGCGGTTTTTTTAATAGATAGAGTGATTGAAAAGGAAGGTTTATATGTATAATACATGCACCCGTGCGAAGCCGGGGCGGGTCGCTAGTTAGTAATATAATCAAAACAGCGAAATATTTGGCACCTGTTTGCGACTTTGTCAACTTTCAGAATTTATTTATTTGTTTTATGAAAGGTAGAATGCGAAACCTAAACCAAAACGAATGAAATAAAATCATAAAAGTTAAGTGAAAGCCTCTAAATTAATGACTAACCAAATATTAATTTCGAATACCTAATAGGAATTCCCTAAACTAAAAAAAAACCTGAAGTTTAGCAGATTGTTTCATTATAAATCATGATTGCATCATCCATTTATCAGTAGCAGAAAATATAAGTATCGATTGAGCGAAAGATAGTAAAGGTACACTAATATAAAGCTATGTTTTTGTATTTTCTCAAATACTTATTCAAGGTGGAAGGGACCGACGCTAAAACGGTTACCACGTATTCAGTTCATCATTGTGAACCCCCCCCCCACCAAAAATTTTTTCATCAGTAAATAATTTAAATCTGCTTTTCCATACATTTTGACCGTATAGTTATTGCAGTTTTGTAGGAAACAGATGTTTTTTTTTAATAACGACGAAAAATTTCTATGTGGGGGGGGGGGGGTTCAGAATGATATACTGAATGCGTGGTAACCGTTTTCGCGTCGGTGTCCATTCCACCCTGTATATGTATATTCGACCTCGTAACTGCTTAACCACCCTAAGGTTCAGTGTCAATTGCGCGCTACAAAACGACAGAACTAGATGGCAACCGCTTTCAAAGCATTTTGTATTTATTTCAATGACGTGAGGTTTCCGGTTAGTTCCATCCATTTCTGAATTTTTCATCACCGTTTTCGCTGAAAGAACGTCACTTGGTCTCGAGTCTCTTTATGCGCAGTTCAAGGTTGAGCTGCTTGTAAATAAAAAATGCATTAATAAGTCAAACTTGGTACATTTATTTTAGTTCTGTGTTTTCCCGCCTGAAATATAAGTTCGCTGAAGTATAAGGTATGTTTGTTTACGTGACAGCTAAATAGTTTCAACCTGAAGTTTCATTTACCTGAAAATTGCTGTCAAAAGTGGTTAAGCATTTACGAGTCGACCATTCAGTATGAAACATAGTTGTTATCTGTGTGTGCTTAGAACTTCTCAACTAGGTACTCATTCGTGCGGCTTTGTATGTTCTACCGAGTTCACTAGCGGTCGGCCGCTTTTCAACCTTATTAATTAGAGCATAAGGGTCAAAAGTGTAAAGTGTAACAACATTAAAAAAAAGTTATCTGTAAAAAGTTTCTTAATTAAAATTAACCTAGCCTATTTTAAATCAAGTTAAAATTAAATTCCAGTAAACTCCTCATCGTCTTCATCTGTCTAGCCATATGCCAACAATGCTGGGTTCGACTTCCATTCAGCTGCATCCGGTTAGACTGGAAGCTGACTGCAATATAGTAGATAAAGTTTCAGCAAATGAATTATCATGTCAGGATCAACTTCCAGTCAAACTGGATGAAGCTGAATACCAATATTTGACATAACATCTGCCTATCTGACCTCTACAACCTAGGCGAACCTGAGAGAGCTGGTAAAACGATTCGCTTCTTAAGACTGACTGAATTCTAATAAACTCATTTTCCTGCCCTTATCCCAATTTATGGGTCGGCGCAGCATGTTTTCTTTTACCATTTTTTTTTTAGCCTTTTCTGTCCCACTGCTGAGGAAAGCCCTCCCCCATTCCTTTCCAACTCTCTTGGTGTTTTGCCTGCTCTGGCCAATCATTCAGGAACGAGTCCAAATCGTCACGTCAACGTTTTATGGGCCTGCCTCGGTGACTACTACCGTCTCCAGGCGGTATTCTCTGCTACTTTCATACTTTTCTATTATTCGTCATCTGAATAGTCACCTCTTTTCTAGCCATATCACTTCTCTCACAGTATTTCATCGTTTCTAGTCAACTACGCACAATTAAAAAAGAGATTGAAAGTAACCTTAATCGGTAGACGTCTCACATTTCCAGACCGATGACTTTTACATTATGCGAGCAATGTTTACAAAATATCGTCTCGTAACTCATAATAACCTGCACAAATAGAATCTCTTTACTCTATAATAATAAACTGTAGGTATGTTTGTTTGTATTAATAATGATAAGTTTAGTTTAATCTATGCTATTGACGCACTTTCATATAACACTGTATCTCTCCATAAAACGGCTATCTACTGCTGATATTCTCCCATCTGACATTTGGAATTTGACCTAGTAACTGATCATGGGTGATTGTTGGTCTCAATAACCATCATCATCTCATGACTGGACAAATGTATCTTTATTTGACCAAATTAATCTACATACAGGGTGTAAGGCACATCGACGCACGCACGGTAATAATATCTACAGTAGTGTAGGTATCTTCATAGATACAAACGGTCGGAACGCGAGTCATACCCACACGCCTCGAATTAGGCATGCACTAAGCTCGCAACCAGTTACGAATGCGCCGCTCTCACGAATGAACGTAGTGATGGTTTAGGAAGCAGTAAGCCTGCGATTTGTGAATATTTGATTGAAATAAGTACAAGTATTTACTAAATATGTTAACCAATTTAAAATATATTAACCAAGTGAAAGATATTCCCTTTTGTCCTCCTTGTCCATGTTTTCCAATTGTATTTTTAATTAAACTTTTTATCCGAATGCGGATTTTTATACAATTAAATTTTATAATATATTAAGCGTTCCGTCCGTCTCAGTCGAGGCTTTTGGATATTCTTAGTTCTACTAATCAAAAGACACAACTTGTATTTTTATTTTAGGCCCGGCAGCCCTATCGCGTGCGTAAATACCGCCCGGCTGTAGGTAATTATTTCAATGACGGGCCGAGTCACAATACTGTATATATTTATACTGTGACGCACGTGATTTGCACACTGTATTTCATAAGCTGAAAGATGTGTACCGTTACCTGGCCATCTCCTCCTCTGAGTTAGGGCTAAACCCGCAACAAATACTTATGCCATGTCAATAAAATTATAGAATAAATTCCATAAAGAAATTAATAGTATCACTAGTTATGGTAAGCTAATAGAAAAAAGTTACTATACTATAAATGAATACTTAACTAATAAAACATAAATGCAAAATAAAGTAATGTAATGTAATACTTTTGATATTAACAAATAACCATTTTATACTTTGAAATAAATATAATATAATTAATTATGTTACGTGCCTACAAAATATGTGCCTGAAACTACTTAATGTAATAATTTATGATAAATTGATCTCAATAATATTATAAATAAATATCTATTATGTATGATATAATACTATTGATCTCAGATAAAAATAATATTTATATTATAATGATGTCGCTTTATGTTACTACTATGTCTATAATTGTTATCGTGTAGTTGTACCAAGTAGGTGTGTTACACTGCAATAAAATGTATTACCCTCCATTTGTAATAATAAAGAGAAATGGTTGTTTATTATTAACTAGTTAAAATTTAATTGTAATATTGTATATTGGGTCCATAATTGTTCTTAGCTCTAAGTCTTTTGTAACACTTTTTAAACTTGTGGAACGCAAAATAAAATGAATATGAATAGATCTTTTCGTCTGGATTCGCTGGCATTCCAAGCGTTTGTCTAACACTCAGAACAATCTACATCGCTAGACTGTTGAGTGCGAGTACGAATTTAGCGCTAAATTACGAGTAAATGCGTTCAAGATATCTCTGGACTAAATCTTGATCCATAATAATTCGTAGGTATTCTACGGCAAATATATTTCTTGCCTTTTACAGTTTTACCGGTAGATAACTCAAGTACCTTTTGCCTGAAAGAAAAAACCAGGTCAAGGGCAGATTTCCCGTATATTTTTCGTTAAGTACATTCCTGTTCCCGAAAGTCTTTTCAAGTTAATCTTTTATCTTTGATGTCAGGTATAAATTATTCACCATAGCAGCTAAAAGGACCGTGTTTGATACCCTAACAAGGCATAGTTATGTAAAACTTGCACTAGGTCAAAAAAGCAAGTTATGCAACGTTTAAAAATTCGGTTGGTAATTACTCTCAAATAGACTGTCTTATCTACATATCGATGTTGAAAATAAGCTTTAAGTACGAAAGTTCTGATATTTTTTTCGGTAGCTAACTCTGCTAGCAAAAATCTATAGGCTACTAATGAGTGTACGTATTCACTACAACCTGTTGTTATCCGGTTGCTTTCCTCAATCCAAAACCAAGATCTTGATTTTGTGTATATCTTTTAATTTTGTATGCAATAAAGAATAAGAATAAGATCTCTAAATCATCTTGATAGCATTTTCTTAATCTAACCCAACGATGCATCTCGTCCATACTGTAGCCGCTACGAAAACATGTGATACCAGATGTGTTCAGCACATGTCGCGAATATCCTACATTTGCAATTTAATTCCCATACATGGAAAAGTATGTATGTGTTGGAAAAAAATACTTGAATCCTTATTAATAAAGTTTAGTTTGCGCTATTACTTCAAACATCTTAATTTACACCAGCGTAAATTAAATATTCGTAAATTGGAAACAAGGACTTGAAAAGAATTTAGATAATAATACAAGGTGTAAACAGAACCTTAACGAAACCGTCAACCAAACATTCTATGCTAAGAAACCCTACACAAAATTATTGCTGGGAAACGACTTTTTTGTTGGGGTGAAAAATCACGTTTTACTGTAAAACTCAATGTGACGCACTCAAAACATTGTGGTGATATATGCATTAAATAGTAAACGGGTATTTAAAGTAAATTTAAAACCTTAAAAACTAGTAGGTACTTATTTTTTTTTACTTGTGAAAAGGTTGGAAGTTTGACCTTCAATATCTCCGTAACTAGAAGGTTCCCAGGAATCCAATGGCATAGAACAAAAAAAAGATCGCAATGACGGGGAGAACCAGTGCCTTTTAGCGGCTTAAGGCGCGGTGTTACCTTAATATTCCCAAAAATTGGTTTCTTAGATAGTTGAGTATGACGTAATACAATGAAAATATTTAACGCAAAAAATACAGTGATCGAAAAATTTTAACCGAACAGAATAATAAATTATAGTTTGATGTTCCCAATAAAAATTGGGAAGTTGCGGCACAAAAATAAACTTTGGCGTCGAAGATGTATTTCCAGTGATAACAACAGTTTTTAATTTAATGTCTTATTTTGAATAATCTAAAGAAAACCTGTACAATAAATGCCCATTCGCAGCTTAGTCACATGTCAACACAAATACATATTATTTTCAATTTTCAACCTAATTCTCGTTCCATAGTGGCGAGAATAGTTTACGCGGTCTAGTAGCGATTAAAATCGTAGTCAGTCTGCGCCTTAAGAGGCTTTTTACACCATTTGCAAGGCGTATGAGAACATAACGACAAACAATTAGTGAATCATACACACGGTATCATCAGTAAGGGGTAAACTAAAGGTAAAAATACATACATGCATCATCAAAATATCTACCAGCAGGTAATCTTTCTATGATAAAAAAGTATAGTTTGATGCTGATGTATTAAAAAGATAAGTCAATAATCTCATATTGATTTTTGCATACGCATAAGCACAAGGTTGATATCAAAATAAGAATCAGATGCGCAGGTTTTAATATTGAATTCCAATCATACATTTTCATCAAGGCTGTCTTTCTAATAGGGGTTATCTTATGCAGTAAAGACCGATTTGTTGTGATTCAATTTGGGAGAGGCCTATGTCCAACAGTCAACAGTGACATGCTGAACCGATTGGTTGATTTTTGCAACCTGTTTGCATCCTTACTGCCTTACTAATATTATAAATGCGAAAGTAAGTTTGTTTGTTACCTTTTCGAGCCTAAACCACTGAACCGATCCTCAAATTGCATATAAGTTGTCAAGAATAACGTTCTTATGATAATAGATGGCGCCACGTGTCTTTCGAATCACGATTGAATTAAGTATATTATTACAAACAAAACACAACCCGAATTGGCTGTCGAATTGATTGTAGTTACTCTTAATTATATTCTTCTTGTTTTTACTTAAATTTAATTTTACTTTTATTTTGTTAATAATCACCATAAACGACCTTTTTTGATAATAACGAAAATGTACAACTCTGATCCCCAAGATACAGACTAACGTCTAGTTTGGGGATCACCGTTCAAATTGCTATGTTTTAATGTATGTACTTGATTATTAATAAATATTTTTTTTTAATGGCCATATTCGAAATTAACGCGAGCGAAGCCGCGGCTGCAGGCAAAAGCTAGTTCTTTATATTTTGTAAACATGCGTGTACATAGCAGAAAAACGTAATAAGCAACTGAATCGACAAAAAAGGAATTTGCTGACGATTGTTTCCAATAATTCGACGTCATACAATGATACCGAATACCTCCTTAACATAAACAGGATATTGTCGCAGAAAACAACACAATACAATATGCAGTCAAAGGTTTAAAGGTACACACAATCCTTTATCAAAGGTCAAGCAGCAGGTAGTCATAAAAGATATGCTAGTATCCTGGTCAAAAAATCAAAATGTGCCAATACGAGAAGATGGCAGATGGTACGAAGTGTTGTCAGAATGTTGGTAAGCGGCAATGTAAGTAGATAACATGTAGGCCTCTTGACGCAATCCGAAAAAAGCCTTTGGCCTCTAGACTAAACTGGAGGCCTATTGCTAATGGGAATCTACGTCGTCTGCAAAAATAGTCTCAGTCACGCATAAACCGCTAAGCGAATTCTCCTGGATAACTGGATTAACTACATAAAGGGTACTTTTATCCAGGTTATGTATGTACCCCTGGGATGCGAGTGAAGCCGCGAGCAACTGCTAGTATGCTAAATAAACTTACACAATCTCCCAGTTTAAAATGCGCCTTAAAGGCCATATTGGCTTCAACAGAGAGGTCCTTCATGGCCTCCTCCATCTGCTCCTTGTCTAAAGAGATGTCCCCATTCTCGATACCGTTGCACTTCATGTCCAGACTGGTCCCAGGAGAAGTTCCCAGAATGATGAACGAGTCCTCGTCCCCGTTCTGAAGGCTTGTCATGGTCTTACATTAATCTGGAAAGAAGGACTTGTTCTGAATTTTGTGATGCAAATAGAAGAGCGGAAGGTACGAAAAAATTGTTCAGGAGTCTGGTGTGGCGTCCAGAACACAGAGTATGGAGACGACGAACATCTCCAAATTAAAATGAAATCGTGAGGTAGGAAAATTCAATATGAGCTAGCCCTCTATAGTTCTAAATATTAGCCAGGAAAATGAAGGTTATAATGAGCCATTTTATATCTGCCATTTTTAAAATATCGCCCCTCTAGGCTATGTTCAATGTTCATGCATCCCATTTTAAGACCAATCTTAACACAGAATCATGCCTTAAAGGCTGCTTTTTATGCAACTGCTCAGTTCCCTAAATCTAGCTCCCCTACGTCCGACCTGACATCCGAGTCTTTATGTTTGTAAAATAGAATATAAAAAGTTTTTAAATCTATGATTCAACTAGAAGAAATAGGTCAGTGGGCTACTTTCTAGCAATAGGGGAACGACCCGTTAATAGATTGTTATGCTATGCATGTGACACATTTTGCAGTCAGTTCAATGAGTGTGTACAATCAGAGCAGTCTTCGTGAAATATCATGTTCATCAATTCTAGCAATATTTCATTTCATTTCATTTATTCAATAACAATTTACATTGTGTCAGAATGTGTTACATAAAAAAATAGTTAAACATCCAAAAACGAAAACATAACTCGAATAATAAGAAGTAGAAAAATATACCATCACTATCTCAAATTAAATTTATAAAAATCACAATAATAAAACATAAATTATATATATTTTAATTATTATTATTTATATTTTTAAATGTTTATAATTTTGTTACTTAAAATATTTAAAAATGTAAATATGTTAGAAAAATGAATAAAGAAACAATATTATCTATAGTCTATACTACACGTCATGTTACTCTTACTTACTACAAAAAAAAAGAAAGTTACTGAGGATGGGATGGATGGGTGTTTGTTACTCTTTCACGCAAAAACTACTGAACGGATTTGGATGAAATTTGGCGCACAGATAGTTTATAAAATGGATTAACATGCCACAGGTTACTTTTTATCGCGGAGGTACGATTCCGAGGACAAGACCACGCGGGCGAAACCGCGACATAAGCTAGTATACTATAAGTTAACACCTAATTAGTTTACACAAT
Organism: Eurois occulta; assembly: GCA_950022335.1. Classification (NCBI taxonomy): domain Eukaryota; kingdom Metazoa; phylum Arthropoda; class Insecta; order Lepidoptera; family Noctuidae; genus Eurois; species Eurois occulta. The sequence continues at coordinate 2,689,943 of OX465498.1, forward strand.
TCACTATTCAAAGCAAGGAACCCCGAATGTTACCCAAACCAAAACTATTTTGATGCTACATACGCTCACAATGGCAATGCCGTTCCTTTTTGACAGTTCAACAAAATTCACTACATTATTTCCTACGTTGTTGTTGTTGAACAGACGACTTTATCAAACAAATAAAGCAATGAATTCTGAATCTCTTTCAAATTCTTCGCATGGCGATTGCAAGTGTGTTACGCAATTGGGGCGCCGTTTTGCATTCCCTATCAAGCTTACATATCAATCGCATGTGACAGTAGTACATTGTTATTGTTTTCATTTGACACCTAACATAACAAAAAATAACATAATGCTGAATTATATCAACAATGACGTACTTATCATTAGTGTTTCATTGACCTACAAGCATATTAAGCAACTTGAATTGTTAATAAGTGTTATCAGAATTATTTAAATGCCTCCATTAGAAGTTCAATTGAGAATTTTCTATTTATTTGTTTTCATTTGTAATATGCTTACTAGTCACCTAAGTTAGGCGTACTAGCCACACAGCAGGGCTGCAAAATCCAATTTTGTCTATAGTTCTATACTAATATTATAATGAGGTAGGTATTTGTCTGTAAGCCTGTCAGATTGTATGTAGGGGCAGTAGGGGTTAATCTCCGGAATTAATCACCCAATACTAAAACATCTTTTACTGGCAGAAAGCTACATTATACGTGGGTGGTAAAATACCATATTTCAGACAAATAAATGAATCAATCAATGATCCATTTATTTGCCTGAAATATGGTATATTACAGATTTAATAACACATAGGTACACAATAGTTCTTCATATTCCGCCTACTAAATTCGGCATGCAAATTTTGTGGCAATAACAATGCTTCTAATTTATTCAATCTAAACAAAATAATTAAATTCCAATGTCAAAACAAAACAGTACTAAATTAAGAATTGTCTACATATAAAATTACAAATATCAAAGAAAACTTATTAAATTACAAATTTTCTAAATATCAACCAAATTCTACATTACAAATATCAATAGCTTAAAAATCAAATGTCAAAAAAAAAGTACTAAATCAAGAATTGTCTATAGGCTATAAATTATATTATTTTATATCATCGATATTCGCCGAGCTATCACAATTATTGCGTACGTAGTCGCGGGCGAAGCGCTAGTACTTAATAATTGCTTCGGGTTTTAGCTATATTGTTGACGAATCGAACAAACCGACACGCCTTACTCCCACAGAATCAGAAAATTGAATGCCTTTATGACTTTGCCAGAACAAGAAAGATGTTCTGGCAATGTCATACAGGTAATGAATATTGGGTGCATTCATTTGAAAAGGCAACCTAAGCTCTGCAAATAAAGTAATTTAAGCCTTTATTGGACACGTAGACAGATGGGCGAAGATGTCACACAGTGGATGCCTGAAGACAGCCGCCGTAACCGAGGCAGGTCCTAGTAACGTTGGGCCGCACGTGAGGATCTGGACTCATTCTTACCGGATTGTTCGAACGAACAAGGCAAATGTTAAACAAAATTGGAAAACCATGGGGGCGTTTGCCCAGCAGTGGGACAGAGTAGGCTTACATAAAATACCTTTATTTAGTTTAGTAAGACAGTGTCCGGCATTACAAAGCAGTATAGGGGAAGTGGGAACAGTTAGCCAAGCACTGAATAGGTCTCTAAGTGACACACAAGTTTGTTTATCACACAGTGGAGATAAAGTTCCGATTACTTTGTACATTTTAAAAAAGGCGATTTCACAACAATTGCAACTTCTTATCAGAGAAAGTTGGTTAAATAACTTTTGTGTTTAAAATAACAGGTAGAAAGAAGGTTGAATAATGAGTACCTAAAGGCTCCATACAAAAGAACGCTGACAAACTTTAAATGAGGATCCATATTAATATTATAAATGAAAAACATAACCCTTGCTTGGCAGTCAGGTAAAAAGTAAGTCCGTTTGTTACCTTTTCACAAGTATACGGCAGAGGGATGTTCGACTAGATATGGCAATCAAGTAGGCCTGGATTGGACATAGGATATTTTTTTACCTGATAGTATGCTCCCGTGGAATAATTTCCAAACTCTATATGGGCGAAGCTGCAGGCAAAACGAAATTCATAATATAAAGAAGAAACAACAAAATAGAGTTTATTTTGAATTATTATTATTCCAAGAATCATCATCAGTTGTCTAGCTTTTTCCCAACTATGTTGGAGTCAGTTTCCCGTCTAACCCGAAGCAGCTGAATATATGTTGCATGGAGCAACTTAAAGAATAAATGTAAATATGTTTAACAGGAAATGTGTCCGTCTCTCCATGCCTTTTAGAATACTAATAGTGTGAAAATAAATAAATTACATTATGACATTGGCTGTTATTTGATCCCTGATACTTAAACTGCATATTTATTTCTACAATATTATCTGCAATAGGTAGATAACCCAACTAAAAGTCAAAAGTTATATTATCAATTTATACAAAATACGGACAAACCACTGTAAATAACAAACACGTCATTTTTGTTCAAAAATTAATTATTAAACATGAAAAATTTGAGAACAGCAGCTGTGCAAATTTAAATTATATTGCTAATTGCTTTATACAGTACTTTTATTAGTAAAAATAAATATAATCGTTACTAAGCAATTTTTGTCAAAAAATTACTCAAATTCAAATTTTTCATGTTTTTTGTGGTCTTTCATTAGGAGATTTCCCAATGAAAGAAATATTCAGCAAATAAAGGACAAAAATCTTATTATCATACATCTGGGGTTGCCTTGATATTTACATTTGAAATAAGCTTTCGGATGCTGCGGATACAATACCAGTTGCATTGCTGTTACTGTGGGCTAACACAAATTACATTGTCACTGGCAGAAGTTCATCCAAAAACAAATTTAAATAGTAAAAAAGTTTGCACTACTCATACTTATTACTTGATATTTAATATCATTCTTATTCTAATATTATTTGTATGCCACTTACTGGCAAGACACAGAGATGCCTACTTCTTTATTTTAGTATCATCCATCTTGTACCTGTGTGCATAAATTATCAAACTGTAAAACGTAGTGCATAGAAATGCAGGGTTGAGCTGTGACAAAACTTTCAATATAGAAGACAAATCTGTCTACCCTCCTTCTTTGTCTTTTGCTACGCGCACTACTGGAACTCTACACTAAGTCATGGCAATACACACTCACAGTATCACCAGGTTTTGTGGAGTCTTATTACGATGCCGGCTGCTACTTTTGAGCATACTCTAAACTGGATTCTACGAACTTGACAATTTCAAGCAATCCTCTCGACTGATATTGAAGAAAGAGGGTAGACAGATTTCTCTGCTCCTAACAATTTATTTTCCATCCACCCGCATTCTCCAGGCAACCTGCGATCATCGCGCTTGCAACAGCAACAAAATATTGGGAGCTCAAAATTATGAACAATCACAGAAGATATCCCCTGAGTGACAGTATAAGTTTAGTTTTAAATCGTGAAAGCTTCAGTTTATTAAAATCAACTCTATGATTATCTACTTAATTATGACCTAACCTTTATTTATAACCCAGTGTAAGAAATTTATCCTACGCATTTTTGACGGTTTCCATGCAAATAGTTCCAAATGATAAAAAACAATACAAATTTTGGTCAAATTCGCCTTGATTTATATTTTATACACTTTCGAATTTGACTTGTGTCTAAATAATTTAGTTAATAAAATAGAGTATTTGTTGGTAACATTCAGCCCTGCGTTTCTATTTACCATGTTTTAGGGTATGGTAATTTTACCCTGTTTTACCTGGTACTTAATTTGATTTGAATCTATAAAGTGCTAAACTAGTAAGCAATCAATTCCAGTGCACTGTGCATGGATAAGGCAGTATATCATGCAATCAATACAAAACAAATTCCTAAGATAAAAAATTGGAATGTTTTAATCGCTGTATTGGTCAAATAAGTGTTCATTATATTTTAATGAATAACTTTTTCTTTCTCTCTCTTTCTTTAATGAATGGGCAAACAATTAATAATGATAATAGTATCCTGTTGGCCTTGATAAGGAACACATTGCATGACCATACATTCATGTCTAGTTTTCTGTGACAGTTTTAGTGTTGAATTAACCAAGTATGAACAGGAAAACCTGACACAATTACATTTTCTGCTTGTATGTTTGTGTGATAACAGGGAAAGTACAATGGGTAATAGTTACCCAGTGGTGCCAAGAACTGGCCAAAGAAAGAGAGGTTCACCACATAAAAATTAGGATTATCATCCCCAGAGAAGACATTAGGTGATGATGAAATCAGAGAAGACACTACAACAACAGGGGGAGACTGCCAGCAATGGAGTAGGTTGGAGGAGGAAATATTTTATTTCACATGTCTACATGGGCACTTATAAAACATCAACAAAAATGTGTATCCAAACACATGCAAGATGAAATTTAATACAAGACTGAAGACTAGGTAGTCATGAAGTTTAAGCAAATAAAATGGATTATAATAAACAAAAATAAAATATATTATGTTGTAAAGTTGTAATGGTATGGCCATCGAATGCTGAGCATGTGGCATTCATTTTTAAGGTACCTAGATCAAAGAAACAACGGAATTGTAAAAGATGATATGGCCTGTAAGGAGGTAGAAGAAGATATATTTTTTTTAAATATGACACACATTGCTGACCCAAATAAATTTGCAATTTCAATTAAATATTTTAAACTGCTTACCAATATCCAGGCTCTACAAGTAGTCTCAGTAGATGTAAACAATCTAATTTAAAGCAGTTTGTATCTCTGCTATGACTCAGAGATATCACAACTGAATTTAATCAACAATCAATTGAAATTACTCACTCTTTCACCTATTTTTCAAATTGGCAAGTCAGGGGGAGATAAGTCGAGAATTCGCGATAGAAAAATAAGTTTCAATATTTGCAACAAGTTAGTTTGTCACACGGCCCACGGGAAGTCCCGCAATTTTTTTATAAAGATGAGACGCACATTGTGAATATGCCGAAAACACGACTATGCAATAACTCTTAACAAAATTAAATATCACCTAATAAATGCACCACCAATCGTTGATTAACCTGAATACTTGCGAGCCAGAGCCACTTGACGCCGTAACTAAAAATAAATTTATAGAAACTTGTCATATTTTCACGTGTAGGTAGAAAAATAACACTTACCGGATAATTCGAAGTGATGACAAAATGGAATTGTTGTATTCATACACAAGTTCGTATTACATGATATGCAAATTGCACCACCAATTATTTGTTATCGTAGACACTTTGGCTATCTGAGACGGAAAGTAAATATTTTTTTGATAGCGGAGCGGAGGACGACGAAATTTATTCGCAAGACCTTGGGATATTTTGACACTGACAATAGTGACAATATGAAGTTGGTGAAAGATGACAGTAATGACACTAAGAGAAAACAGAATCACATGATTTGTAACAGCAATAATGAAACGTGGTAAACAGATAATGAAAGCATTGACAAAATCACTAGTAACTCTGAATTTTATAAAACAGTCTAAACTCACCTTGATTATTATTTTTTTTTGGCGTTGCACTATTCGTACTTCTTGCCACTGACAATATTTTATTTGATAATAACAAAACGTGAGTATGGATTACTTGCGAAATGATAAAATATTACAACGGGAAATTTGAAAATGGAAAGGAGAATAAGCTTCCTACGCCATCTTGTGACCACTTTAGGCGACGGGCGCCTGCCACTCACTCGCCGCCTGCAGGTCTGCATCACGCCGATAGACTTTAGCAAGCACATGAACTCCGCTCAAACCGGGGTCCTGTAGAGCGCCATCGAGCGAACCAACCCCAGGTACAGCCGTCGCAAACCATGTTCGGTCCGCCCAGGTTCAGCAACAGCCGGCAGTTCGCTGAGGGCGGACGCTGTGCCGATCAGCTTTGGCGCATGCTGAGCGAGGTGCTCGCTAAAGTTCCACCCTCTCTCTCTCTCACTCTGGTCCAAAACCAGGCCCAGGTATTTCATGCTTTCTCGTATCACTATTGCTACACCACCGATAATGAGATGTGCGCCAGCCGGTGGCTAGCGTCGGGACGCATGAAATACCAGGTCCTCCGTCTTTTCAAGGGGCAGCCTGAGGACCGGTGCCTCGAGTCCCTACGACGAGGAACACACCCTCGACGGCAGAGCGTGCCGCTTCCCAGGCTGTGACGAGAGTGTCAGCGGAGCAAATGATGCCCTGCCCGGGCCTCCATTAGTCAAGATTGTAGTAGCTTGATGTACTGGCGTCTGTACGTCAAAACACAGTAAACGAAATTAGTAGCTATAAATATCGATATAAGTACACGCACCTAAGTACCTATTATAATTAATATTCATTAATATTTATTTATTTGGCGTTCAGAGGGCGCTGATCGTTAACTAATCCGATAACGTTAGTTGCCACTTGCCAGTCGATCTCGGAACGAAGGTGAGTTTCATGTCATCATTCCAGTTAGTTTACCGTTCCTTGCCTATTTGGTTACTCCTTCCCGTTGTTTGACAGCGATGCTGAATTTCTTGACGTAACCGTCAATGTCAATTTTGCCACTGTCACACAGTGTCCAGTGTCACTTGTCATTTTCATTCGGTTCGCGAATTGTATCGTTTGTGCAGTGTAGTAATTTTAAATAATTTTTAATTATTTTGAGAGAAATGTCGAACGAAAACGTATTGGATTTACATCATGTCCACCAAAGCTTTCAAAGGAGCCTTAAAGAGGAGGACGATGTTGTTATTGAGGCATACATAGACGGTTACAACGAATTAGTAAAGTAAGCTATTTACATTGTTTCCATATGGATTTTAAAATCCTTATTGCTAAGATAAGATTGGACAATAGGTTTACGAGGTCATATAGCGTAAATTAGCTAGAAATTGTAGAATAAGATTTCGCTATTCTTTGTATTGATGCATTCAAACTTGAACAATGATTTTGTTTAGAACAATAAAGGCAAAATATTTTAAAAGTGTTGTATACTACCTTTCAAGATTGAGACATGGGTCTGATATATATATTTACTGAATGTAAAGGGAAATGTGATTTAAAATTGTTATCATTTCCTTCTCTAATTCCTTCTAAGGTACTTTACAAAGCTAGTCATGATTCATTTATACTACTTAATGTATTTCTCTTAGAGGATTTCCATTCTACTGAGTAATTGGAATCATGTTAGAATAACAACAATGCAGTCAGCAATCTGACTATCAATTTGTAGGAGTTGTTATAATGTTCATGACCATTATTTGTATAAAAGAACCATAACAAATAATTGCTTATTATTCTTGATATATCTGTTTTAAAAAGAATTTTTAAATATCAACATTTTAAATATATTTTCCCCCATTTTCAGAAAATAAAATTACTGTTTGATGCATGTTATAGTATAAAAACTTTGCATTCACATAAAACTTCAACAGTAACTTTTCATTCTACAATTTTTAAGTACTTATATTCTGTCCTACTAGCTGTATGTGTTAATGAAGGCCAATTAACTGAATACTTTTTCTTATTCATCTCTTTATGTCTAGTTAGTTTTCAATTAGTCTACAATTTTTGTGCCGGAAATAAGCACACTTCTATCATATAAGAAAGTAGTGAATTGCACATCTGGTGTCCGCAACCAGGTACCAGAAGCTAGCATTTATTTGACATCAAAATATTCCACCCTAACTCTTCAAGAACGGACAGAAATGCCTTGGTTTTCTGATGGTCTCACGGAGCGTACCTCAGTAAGTTACCGAAGTACCCTTTATGTTATAACCTCGGAGCATCTTAAAACCGTGTTAGCTGCTCAGTGGGTTGTCACAATAGAAAGTAACAAAGATCTTAATTTTCAGATTCCTCAATTTAATAGGATCAGTATTCTCATTTGTAAGCAGCGATGTAAAAAGTAAAATTAAAATAATGGAGAAACACAGAGAAGGAGAAGACTCAGTACATTACGATTCTTTTAAGAAAATGATGAAATATGAAAAAGACACAAGTCTGGTTGAAAAGAACGGGTTTGTGTCCGGCTCAAGAACAATGCTGCGTTTGCATCGAGGATTGGGTATGTTATTTTCTTTATTGTTGTCAATGAACGACTATTGTATGTAATGAGGGTATTGAAACTCTTGATTTTGAAATTTTAAATGCTTTGAATTATTTGGCCTGCTTAACTTGAGCCATTTTATTTTATTTTCAAAAACCCGTCACACATAATTACCTGTATGAATCAATAGTTGGCATCAATACAAACAGATATTGTATGAGAGATTTTTTTAAGGCATCATGTTAAGAGATATAAGCTTACATCTCGTATGAATCCAACTTTGATAGTGTATAATTCCTAAATGTTTTACAACACTTAAGAGGAGAAGATTTTGTCTCATACAATAATTATTTGTATTCTTCTTAGCTTGGCAAAATGGCAAATTTTATTAAATATTATGGGCCCAAAATTCAGCTATGCGAACTCCGCTCGCTGATGCAGTTATAAGATCGTCAAGTGCGCAGGTGTTCATGCAGCGCAAGATGGAAGATGGGCCATTGTGTTGCCAGCTATTGATTGCTACAGGTTTTAAGCTGTAGCAATCAATAGCTGTAGCTTGGCTACTGGCACCACTGATTGTGCCATCAGTGAATAGGTTCTCCTCTTCGGAGATGAGTACGTACGTACGTCGCAATCGCGGCTGCTACTGAGAAATTTCTAATGGAAAAATCCACACTTGGCACTTGGCTCGACCTGGGAATCGAACCCAGGACCTCATGTTCAGCAGTCGCGCTTGCGACCACTAGATCAACGAGGCAGTCTATGTTATACTTGTCCAGTCCAGCTGATGACCCAGATATCAAGTGTGACACTAAATGAATTGTTATTGAATAGCTGTTTGTAAAATGTACGAGTATTATTTATCAATCACATACCTAGAAACTATGACACCACTACAAAGATATTATAACTAGAAAGTATGACAAAGGCAATACGCGTTTAAAACCTTGTAAATGTAAAATAGTATAAAACAAAGTCGCTTCCCGTCTGTCTGTCCCTATGTATGCTTTGATCTTTAAAACTACGCAACGGACTTTGATGCAGTTTTTTTTAAATAGATAGAGTGATTCAAGAGGACGGTTTATATGTTTATAATACATTGTAATATGGTAGAGAAACACTGAACATTTTGGAGGTTTCTAATGTGATGTCGTAAATAAACACATTTTTTGCGCTTACATTGCAAACGCTGAACCCTACGAGATAGATCAAAATAATGTATTACAGTATTGTGCACCTTAAAAAGGTCTACAAAAAGTCAGAGATGGTATATGTCGATCTTTTAGGGATAACCCACAATAACCATTTTTTATCCTTTACTTTTTACGAGAAATAATGGCTTATTTACGAAGCGATTTTTGCGGCGGTACCGGCCAGGGGTAGTATATTTAGTATCAGAATTGCACCCGTGCGATAAGATAAGATAAGATTTATTTATTTCTGAGTATATGGTACATTCATTAAGATCTTAATATTAAAAAAAATCACATACACTACCGTTGCCGGTATAGAAATATTAATTGATGCCGGGGCTGGTCGCTAGTTTACTTATACGAGTATATAACTCGCGTTAGCTATTTAAACCAATCATTCTGTGCGTTCAAAACGTCATGACCTATAATCAAAGATTCGAAGACATAATCTCGTAGAGAGGAGGCCTGTCTTGCAGCAGTAATCATTACAGCCTGATAATGCCATGCCATTCTGTGTGTCCGTTCATATTACCAACAGCGTTTATAATTTGCATAAACCATGCCTTATTGCCTTAATAATAAAAGTGATGACAAATCATGGAAACAGGTATAATTCATTTAATTAAGTGGAGTGCGTACAAATTCGTGGTTTTCATTATCCTTAATTGGAAGGCCAGGCTTTGACGTAAATGGCTTAATAAATTATTTTGCAAATTTTATTATTTCGGAAGACGTCACGCAAAAAATATTGCTGGGGATATTGATACAAAATAATTGATAGGTAGATGATATAGTTTCTCGAAGTTCACTTCTTGATTAGAGTGGATACTTATTCGATTCTAGATTTCATAATCAATCAGCCTCGAACGTTCCCTCTGCTGTGACACAGTCATAGAAATATAACATCTATGGACACAGAACTCCGCTATGTGAGAGGGTGTGGGCCGTTAGGGTTGCGCTTCATCTATCAGCACGTAATTTCATTTTTCCATCCTTTACTGTCGCTTAGAACCGTCATTTGCTAGACCGAGAAACAGAGCGTGCTGCCCCGTGCCGGATTTAGGGCAGGGCAACAGGGGCCCTTGCCCCGGGCCTCTACAAGGAAGGGGCCTCCACAACTTGGTTAAGAAGAAATTACATCCTTTGCGTCCAAGAGTCCATCAAAGAGTGTATAACACCCCCTGAAATCTCAGATATCTACCTATCCCAGGCGGAATACCTACTACAATTTTCTACATACATCCCAATCCTATCTCAATTCAATATTACTTGACAGATTTACTCCTTTTCTCATTTGTGAATGAGCAAAAAGAAAGTAATTTATTCGAATAGGCTTGTGCGGTTATTATGTTACACCTTCTTTATATATTTTTTTTCGTCTGTCCCAAAACTAATTTCGGTGCCTCCACTTCTAGATTGCCCCAGGGCCTCCACACTCATAAATCCGGCCCTGGACTGCCGCGTGCTACAGCATTCCGTTCTGTTTCTCGCTGTAGCAAATTTCCGTGCTTCCGTGCTGCTACTCTGCTAGATGAGGCGAAGCCCTTATCCACCACGCCAGCTCAGTGCGTACCGGTGGATGTTCATGCTCTAGAGTTCGTCGTAACTAAATTCTTTCCTTTTAGCCCAACAAGCCGGCAATGTAGCACTGCGCTACTTACCATCGTTTTGACGCTGTCTAAGCAAATTCTCGACAGCTACGAAAATGCCATGACAACGATTTTTGCAATTCTTACTTGTCCGTGTCTAACTTGTTTACCTACTGCTGATACTATCATAATAATTTAATTTAATTGACATAACATTTATCTACATGTATAAGACCTTCATTTATTTTGTTCTTATCTTAAAAATAACAGAGTTTATGTAAATTAGGTGTATTATCATAATAAATTAAATAGTTGTTTCACTACTTAAAAAAAAATCTTATGTTTAATATTGTTTAGAAACCTGTTGTCCAAGTTATTATTAGAACGCATATCGTCTGTGATACAGGTTTACCCTCGTACAGGCATAGAAAATTGTTATACCTACATTATTTCTAAGATTTATGTTTTATTGTACCAATTTTTATTTTGAATAAAAAAATATTATTATTTATTATCATTCATGTTAAAACAGTTATCAATACTACCTACTTAAGAATGAAATGATTGATGTTCAATTCGATTTAATGAAGGGGCAATTGATTTTCTTTTTCAATTGTTGCAATTGGACACAGTGTTGCAATGGAATAGCAGGAATCATCATTCATTTTTGATGATTACTTTCATACTCAAAGTTTTCAAAATGTGTGGGGAGTAATTCTTTCATTTAATTTCGCCGTAAAGTGTAAAGTTTTATAAATATCTACGAAGTTATTAGTCGGTTCTTCGCCTGCGAGCTCGGGCGGTGTCGTTTACTTAATGCACTGGCAATAAGGTTTATTTTTCGACATAATTTAAAAGAACTGCTCAACCATAGATATCAACGCAATTGTTTGATCTTCATATATGTATTTCGTTCGTCTTTACTATACCGATGACATCAAGTTACATCAGCATACACATACGACCTCCTTTCGTAGCTAACGCAAGCATTTGTTTTCAGACTTCATACGTCTGTTCCTGAAGCGTCTAAGTGAGTCCGATGAGCATATGAACACTTGTACAACATGCCAGAGCTCTTACAACGAGACCCTGGCGAATTTCCACCCCTGGTACATTAGGAAAGCAGCAACTCTCGCTATGCATGCGTTGCCGTCGAGACCGGATCTATTGAAAAAGGTAACTTATTAATTAATATTTATTAAATTTTAATATAACTGCCTCATTCTTGGGCTGTCACAAGCGAGACTTCCAAGCGATTCATTATACAGGGTGCAAGGAACACCGACGCGAAAACGATTACCACGTATTCAGTACCTACATCATTTTTACCTCCCCCCCCCCCCCTACATAGAAACTTTTCATCGGTTATTAAAAAAAAACCGGCCAAGTGCGAGTCGGACTCGCGCACGAAGGGTTCCGTACCATTATCTATAAAAACGGCAAAAAAATCATATCTGTTGTATGGGAGCCCCCCTTAATATTTTTTTTTTAATTTTTAGTATTTGTTGTTATAGCGGCAATAGTAATACATCATTTGTGAAAATTTCAGCTTTCTAGCTATCACGGTTTATGAGATACAGCCTGGAGACAGACAGACAGCGAAGTCTTAGTAATAGGGTCCCGTTTTACCCTTTGGGTACGGAACCCTAAAAAACAGCTGTTTCCTACAAAAGTGCAATACCTACACGGTCAAAATGTGTGGAACATCAGTTTTTTTTTCGTTAGAGTTACAGGTGTTTACAATTATATCATCTTCGTTTTTAGATCGTCGACGCCTCCGATAATTCTCTCGATGTTTTTAAATACACAATTTCAAGGCTGATGATAAAAGACTGTCTAGTGTCTATAAACCAGACAATTATTGTCTTATTTCTGCTTGACTTCAAACAAGGTCGGCGAATAAAGCCTTGAAGACAATCAATACAGTACAACATTAATTGGAGCTATTTGTGATGCCAATCAATACTACTGTTATAACTGTAGCAATCACTAGCACGTTTGTGATAACTGATTTATTGTGGTCTAGCTCTTGACTAAATAATAACAGCCGCAAGGTTCGATCTTGGAGGTTAAGCAGCACTTGATGTGGTCGGTTCGTGGATGGATTACCATTTATTACATAACGAGTTTCCTCCATACCTCGGAAAGCACGTTAAGCCGTTGGTCCTGGCTGTCATTTGTAGATCTTTGACAGTCGTTACTGGTAGGCAGGGGCCCGAAAGTCTGATGACCATGGAGTTTCAACATGAGGCATCGTATGACCTAGTACTAACTGGGTTGTGGAAGTCGCTCCGTGTAAACGTGTTAAATACTGGTAATCAGTTGCATACGGATGGACTGGGAGTCGCCCCTTGCTAGCGTGACGAACTGTCACGCTCCCCCGTCGCCGTCGGCGGCCGCACACGGTCGCAGGCGCTCGGGCCTCGGCGTGCCGCCGTTCTGGGCCTGTGTCTGTTCAGGTGACAGACTCCCCAAATCTGGCACCCGCAAGCCGCACCATTATTTTTAGGTCGTTCTGGAGCCGAATACCATGAACTCTGTCATCGAACTCGAAACGATTGGGACTATTTTTTTCAAAAAATAACAATAAAAAAAATCACGAAAGAATAAATTTAATGTTTTTTTTTTGTGAAATAATGAGAATCTATCAATGAATGAATTTTTCAATGGGTATCGTTCGCATGTGTGGCCGATCGTGGATACGTTTTACACACACATATGTATTTGAGTTCTCATTATTTAAAAAAAAAACATTAAATTTATTCTTTCGTGTTTTTTTTATTGTTATTTTTTGAAAAAAATAGTCCCAATCGTTTCGAGTTCGATGATCGAGTTCATGGTATTCGGCTCCAGAACGACCTAAAAATAATGGTGTATATAAGGTCCCATTAAAATAGATGGACAAATTTTAACGCAGCGTTCAGTACGTCTAACCAAAGATATCCAAGCAAAAATAACACACTCCATCTATTTTAATGGGAACTTATATGTATAGGCAAATAGAGAGGGAGCTTGTGTTCTCCCACTCCCTTTCCGCCGCCTCCTTTGCGTCCGTCACTTCCTCGCAAAAGGAGGCCACGGCGGCGTCCCACGCGCTCTCGCTCCTGGCCATGGACTGGACCACGAGCAGAAGCGAGAGGTTAACCGCAGCACCTCGCGCCGTGACAAGTTCCGGCTAACCTCCGAAACGGCTGGGCCGATTATGACGGGACTTTTACTGGCAGGTAGCTGATGTTACAGGGAGTAAAGCTAGTTTTATTTTCGTAAAAGGATTAGGGTTCCGTGCAAAAAAAATGGAATCCTTGAAATTGTTAACAAAATCCAATTCAAGTAGGGATATTTTTATAATAATTAAATTTTGTCGCGGGGAACAGCTAGTTGAGAATAAAAATTGAAATTTTTGAATAGAGCAGAAATTGTGCGCTCAACGTACTTTTGGCGATATCAATTTCATTAGAGGTATGGTAATTTCGTGCTCCTCGTCATTGATACTGAAGAAGTAAATTGCGTCACTTAAAAATGCCGGTACAGTATCACCACTTAATATTAGCATGTAATTGTATGATTTCGATTTGTATCTTATCATAATTGGAGTGTTATGCTTGTGACGTTCGGTTCTTCCTCCATTCGTCTTTTGTACTCGATTATTTTGATCTTCTGATAACACAAGCTTGCTTGCTTTATTCTTTACATTACCGGTACCTAGCTACCATACCGAAAAAAATATTTATCTATCCCATACAAAATTACGGGGTCGCGGCAGACCGAGGAGAAGATGGCGGGATCTTCTGGATGGCTTTCTCAAAAAATTCGAGAAGAAAATTTGCCTAGGAGTGAAACAGTTCAAGATAGCGAAAAAAACTTGACCCTAATTTAAGGGCTGAGTGGCTGATGTGCCCCCCCCAGCAGCCCTCACATCAGGCCATCAGCCCTAGCTAAATTTTTCGAAATTAGTGTCCAATGGAAAAAGTTGTTCACTTATAGCCGAAAGACGTCCACTGCTGGACATAGGCCTCCCCCAAGTGTCGCTACATTGACCGCTCCCAAGAGTCTCGCAACCAGCGGATCCCCGCAACCTTCACCAGGTCATCGGTACACCAAGTGGGAGGCCTCCAAACGCAACGTCTTCCGGTTCGCGGTCGCCACTCCAGAGCTTCGGCCCCATCGGCCATCCGTTCTGCGAGGAATATGCCCGCCCACTGCCACTTAAGTTTGGCAATTCTTCCGGCTACGTCGGTAACCTTGGTTCTCTTGCATGTCTTCATTTCTGATTCGATCAAGCAAGGAAACTACGAGCATAGCCTTTTCCATGCATCATCATCCTAGATATACATTATGTTGGTTGTAGGTTTGGGGGTATGAAGAACAGGGTGTAAAGCTCTTCATCCCCCATAGAAAAGGGAGGATCCTCCGACCAGACGGGTGTTATTGTCTGGTGGGCTACTGCCCGACAGTTGTTGTCGGGTTCTTCTATAAATTCTTATGTCGCGAATAACTTTACTTGCGCGATGCAGGATTTAGATGTATTTCGATGTTTAGTTTGTCCTCTGTGTCATAAATGGCGCTGTAGTACTTTTTGTAGTGCCGCTACATAGGTATGAGGTACATTTGTAAGCCAGACTCGTAATTTCATGTATGTTTTATAGTCGTCTCATAATAACTTTACAATTTACTGATATCAGACCTATAGAATAGATTAGATGTAACTTTAATAAATTTTGCACCTTGATATTCATTGTTTATGTGTAATGTAAACCTATTGAGGCAATAATAGATAAATATGCATTATCTATACAAATAAATAAAATTGAAGTACCTATCTGTTTGTAATTTCAAAATAACAGCTTTATTACTGAATGCATATGAAAGTATATACGGTACTTATAACAACAACAAAAAAAAATCGTTTATTACTAGTCTGTCAGTTTGTTCCGGTTAATCTCCGAAGCGGCTGGGCGACCGATTTTGACGGGACTTTTACTGGCTGATAGCTGATGTTATAACTTAGGCTACTGTTATTTTAGAAAAAGGATTAAAAGGATTAGGGTTCTGTGCAAAAAAATTAAAACCCTTGAATTTAAAAAATAAAACCGATTCAAATATGGAAGTAAAATTTTATAATAATTTCACGCTGACGAAGGTCGCGGTCGCGGGCAGCTAGTGATAGATAATTATGCACTATGCAGGCAATGTGTTTTCACGCGAACGCAACAATGTCTGCCCATAATGTTATGAGTTATCACGTTAAGGTACACTAACTATGATAATGGGCTGCGTCAGTAAATTATCAGCCTTTGTTGCTTTTATACTTTTGACTGCGGGCAATCATTTCATGATTTTCAGTCCAAACTGTAGATGAGAAAAATGTCTTGATGTTTAGTTTCAACATTTAAATATGTTTCAACGCTTTTGCCAGTTTGAGCGGCTCCTAACAAAGTAATAACAAACGCACGGGCCGATCGAACAGGTTAACGCTTGCTGAGGCCGGTTTAGGGATGAGGGAACATCTTAACATTCTGAGACCCTTACGTGCCTCTGAAAGCACGTTTAGTTGTTGTTGTTCCAGGAAGTCCGTCGTGGGTCATTGACATTCACTTCGTCAGAAGCCTGAAAGTCCGACGACCACTCTTACCAAGGGGTATCGTGTTAACCAGAAGCTATAGGTTGTGGTGGTCAGTTAGGCATTCGCTCCATGTAGAGTACTGGCATTCTGCTGCATCCGCTTGAACTGGAATACGACTAGAACATAGTTGGGTCTTTTGCCAGTTCAACTCACTCATAAAAAAAATACAAGGGATCGATCTCTTTGTTCAAACCTCACGTGATAAAAGATGGCCCCTAAATCCATGACAACTTTTATAAAAAAATATTTCCCCTTTGTTTCAGATCTTTGGCTCAGACGAGAGCTTAACAGCAGCGCTTACTATCCTCCCACAAACGCTATCATCCTGCGACGAAGTATACAAGCGAGTTGAACAGCTATACGCCGACTTTGACTTCCACGGACTCCCTTAATGTAACGTAAGACTTTCAATTAAGTAGAAAATTGTTAAAACTGTCTTTTATGGCGGAGTTTTCGAGGCGTAAGACCAATATGGGGAAGTTCCCTAGGCCAGTGTAAAGAGGTAATGCTTACCTCTTTACACTGGCCGCTATATGCAGCAACGCTTTGGTATACGGCTTTAAGGCTCTTGTCCACTGACAGCAAGAAGCGAGTAGGGCTAGCAACTAGCTTTAACTTTCTGACTGAACGTCCCTTGACAATCCAAAAGTGCCTGTACAGTGTACCTATATGGTTTATTTGAAATAAATGCTTTGAGTTTGAGTTCAGCTAGAAACGAGTTGTTTGTTAGTTTGTAGCACTAACTAGTGGAGTTCTCGCTAGCGGTGTGAACAACCAGCTATCGACATTTTTTTTTTAATATTTCCTTTATGATTTTTCCTGTGTCGTGGGTTCGTTTACAAACGTACCTGTAGGCCATACAAATATATGTTCCGTTCAGAAATTCCGATTCCTGAACGTAACAAATATTTGTGACACGCAGCGCAGTAGCCAACTGCTCAGCCACTGCGCCAATCGTGCCGTAAAATATGTATATGTTTCTCTTTCCTGACATCGTGATTTAGTTTCCGAACATGTAAAAAATATGTGTTTTCGGAAGGAAACTTTAAAACCCACACATAAAGTTCATTGTGCACTGTGCGCTACAACTTTCCACATTTTCCACTATTCAAGAGCACTGTTCATTCTAAAATCTTCTCTTTTAACACCAGCATAAAGTTGATATTCGTTTAACATTAATAACGAGAATTTGAATAGAATTCACATCTATTGAGCTAAAAAATTGCCGAAACTTAGTCGTTTCAACGGTGGACAGTTGCCTTAAACCCTCGGAAAAGCTATTCTATGTTGCATTGGGCAACTTTGCTTCAAGTTTGAAACAAACCTCAGACTGCTATGCGTCATACCTTGTTGCTCGAAATTGAATTGAGTAAGTATAGACAAAAAGCCTTCTTGCTTTTGGAAAAAAATATATGCTGGGTCCAAGTCGTATATCAGCTAACTACCGACAGTGCTACAAGGATCTGTTGGCGCCTGCATGACATTGACAGGGAAGCAGCATTGTTGGTCAACATATTCCTTTACGAAATTGTACTGAAACAATAAAATGGCAATGTTATTTCCAAATTTTGGCATGCGCCAATAGATCCTTGTAAAAATATAATATGTGATTAAAAAACGAAATTTTTTATACAACAACAACAATCCATTTATTTTCAGGTAACAAAGACCCATAGATAAATAAATTAACCTAAATACATACATACTAATAACATTTGTGTTAGTATTTGTGTTTTAAAGAGGTTTATTATAAGCTTTAGTCAATTAAAAAAAAATATTGTCGCTTTTGTGTTATATTATCAACTTATCAAAACTACAATCATGATAGTTTATCTCTGTTTTGATCGAGCCTTAAATATTTTTGTACTGTATAGCGTATTTGTCGAATTAATTTAATGAATGCCTTCGAAATTAATATATAAACGGACCTCTGATAATGGTCCTAAATTAAATAACTATATTTTGTAAATTTTATAATAATTTGTATGACACATACATAAATCAGCAGCAAAATGTGGGTGTAGTATAAGGTTACACCTCTGCCTAACCCTTCGGGCAGCTCACGTCCACGGCCTCCTGACTGTGAGACAATTGTAATCCACCCGCGGGTCAAATACTACATACCTATTACATTTTTATCAAAAAGCTTTATGGACCATGGCATAAATCAAAAGTAGCCCATATAAATGATCGAACAGTAACTCAGCACGCGGTAATGGAGTAGCTTTCCATCTTTCGGATATTATCATCTACCTAGTCTTTTCCC
Organism: Eurois occulta; assembly: GCA_950022335.1. Lineage (NCBI taxonomy): Eukaryota > Metazoa > Arthropoda > Insecta > Lepidoptera > Noctuidae > Eurois > Eurois occulta. Next base: position 2,708,696 of record OX465498.1, read on the forward strand.
AACTATGGTGGGGTCGGCTTCCAGTCTAACCGGATACAGCTGAATGCCAGTATTTTACATGGAGCGACTTATTATTACCTACTACATCCAAATTTGCAAATTTAATCTCTTAATAATATTTTATCGCATATTTTCGATCCAAAACGGAAGCTGTGTAAAGATGAGTTTAAGAGGTAGTTTTTATATGTGTCATGCAGATCATCGTAAAGTTAACATAATTTAAACCTAGGTGATTAGTTATAAAACATAGACACGGTTTCTGATTTGAGAATTTGAAGTTAAAAAACTATCAAACTCTGTAGTGTTTGACAGGTTCTCAACTTCAACTTCTCAGCACGGGCCCTACCACGAGTTTTACCATACTGAATCGACTGGACTACAAAAACGCCTCTATCGTACATACGAGGAACTAATTTTGACAGCTCTAAATATTAGGGCCTTTTTTTGGTATGGGAAATCATCAAATTACCCGTCCCGCTCTGGGCGGAGCGAAAGGGAGTGTCAGACTTTTACTGACTAAAACCCATCCATGTTCCTTCTTTTGCCCTTTGTGTTCCAGGTCCGCGGTATATCTTTCGAACAGTCCCGCAGCCCTGGCAGGGCTTAATGTTAGGACCTCGGTACGAAACGTACGTCGAAGTTAATGTTTACGATACGTTGCTATACGTTAAAAGTCGTGCTAGAGCCCCAGAAACCGACTAAAAGTGATGATGAACTGCCTATTATCACAAAGGCCATATTGTCAACTAACCAATAGTTGTGTTAAAATATGATCTCGAACATAACAAGTACATGTGCATATGTTTTAGTTTTAACAAAGAACGCCGCGTCCTAACCGAAGCATTCATACGAGGTATAAACGAACACTTCACGAAGCTGTTGACCAAGCATTCTGTACATTTAACTAAGTCACCCTACGCAAAAATTATTGCTGGGAAACGACTTTTTTTTGGGGTGAAAATTCACGTTTTACGGTAGAACTCAGTGTAACGCAATCAAAACATTGTGCTGATGGATGCATTGAATAGTACAGGTGGCATGGAGGTATTTTAAGTAAAGTTAAAGCATTAAAAACTTGTATTAAAATTGAAACTTTGACTTCGAGTGTCTCCGTAACTAGAAATACCTTCTAGTTACGCAGACACTGGAAGTCCACAACAAAAAAAATATCGCAATGACGGAGTGAACAAGTACGTTTCGGCATCGCTAAGGGTATTTTTTACATCTGATACGTAACTCATTTGTTCGGGCAATCAGAAAGCGCCATCTATCGGCATGACCACGCGTTCGACTCGCCGAACAAAATGAACGAGACGAGGACATAGACAAAGTGACAGTATCAGCGATAGCGAAAGGCTTATGACAATCCTGTTAAAATTCATTGTAAAAATACGGAAAGTTTCGACGCTATTCACCGTAATGCAGTTTATACTAGTACGGGGGACAGTGCTTACAAAAATAATAAGTACCGATACATAACAAACAAAAATTGTAACTTCCTCTACCGGATATTTGTAACTTACTTAAATTTGTGCAAGGCGGTTATTTATTTGGCAAATAAAGACTTTTTTTTGCGTTCTAGGGATTACTGTCGCATGCTGACGCGACGCGACGGTCGCTTTGGTTAGGACGCAGCCGTATATGTGTAGATTCTCTTGTATGTTAACGAACTAATTATTTTTTAGTTAGTGTAAATCAGATATTGAACTTTTGCTTCATTTTGCAAATTATAATGTCACAACGCAAGTTATTACCAAATAAATGTAAGTATTTTAATAAAAATGCGTGGTATGTAAGCTAACAATTTTTATAGTGGATGCTCCATGCACCCGTGAGATTTTTAGCGTACGCCCTTATTCTTGTTTTTTTATTAGATAAGTAGAGCAATTATCCGAAAATCTTATTACTATTATAAATGCGAAAGTTTGGATTGATGAATGGATGTTTGTTACTCAATCACGTCAGAACGGCTGAACGGATCTGGATGAATTTTGGCAGATACAGATTATTGTCTGGAAAATCAAATAGGATACTTTTGATCCCGGTTGCACTATCCCATGGGACAAGCCGAACTCCATGCGGGCATCAATCGGCTAGTAATATACAGGGTGGAAGGGACATCGACACTAAAACAGTTAACACGTTTCGTCGAGTATTAAAAAAAAACAGATATGAAACTGCAATCCCTACACGGTCAAAATGTATGGAACAGCTGTTTTTTTTTAATTACCGGTGAAAAATTTATATGTGGGGGTTCAGAATGATGTACTGAATACGTGGTAACAGTTTTCGCGTCGGCGTCCCTTACACGTTGTAAATTAATATTAGGTAAGCTTAGTAATAATTTTAACGAAATTAGAGATTTCTTAGCAATTAATTGTTACCACTGCCACTGAGGCTAGCGGATATATTATAAACTAAATTAATGCTTTCTGTAGTTACTGCCTACCCACATACCTAAAAAGCGTGAATTGATGTATGTAAAGTAATATAATATTCAGTACCTACCAGCCGTAAATATAGCACACCGAGTTTTAGAAAAAGTTCGGCTTTGTAGAGCGTCGTTTTTATCACTCATATCTCTCTCTGTTTCTGAAGCTCCATGTGTCATATTAACGCCCTGGTAAAGTGCTGCATGGTTCTTTTGGCGCTTTAGTGACATTGACAGGAGGCTTTGCTGGTCTACATTTGTGGAATTGTCTGTGAAAATTGTATTGAAAAAACAAGACGGCGACGTTAGTTCCGTCTATGGCCACGCGCCAAAAGGATCATGCAGCGTTCTACTGTTATTTTTATACGCGCGCAATAAGCTCAATTGTAACGATTGCTCATTCAACAATATTAGTAGCTTTTGATAACTGTTCTGAAATTAAAATGTATTTTGGCAAATATTTAAATCGAATGTCACGTTTCATAGACATTTGAATAATATTGTCTCTCTCACTCGTACTAACAATCGTATATATCGTTCCATGCGGGATGTGTCAACCTGCTCTTTTCTTAATGATCAGACTTTTTCACGCGACCTAACTAATCACACAACAATACATCTATCGATTTAAATATTTGTATTTCGACGTGTAATCTAATTGATAACGGTAACATAATAATATTAGAGATTAACAATAATAAAAAATATAATAATCATATTTTCGTGAAAGTTGCCATAAAAATAAAGATATCGCATTTAGAAGCCTGCGTTCTTCTCGTTGACCGTGTATACTTGTCGAGTATTTACGTATATATGGTAGCTACTTAAACATTAACATAAACCATAATAAGCATAATTGATATATATAACCCACTGCTGGAAAACAGGCCTCTTCTCCATGCGAAGGAGTGGGCTGTAATCCACCACGCCGCGCCGGCCCATTGCGGCTGGCTATGCTACAATATACATTAAAACACTATTCTATGAGCTCATAAAAAAAATATATTTCATAGTCAAAATAGTCAATACATCACTGAACTCCATGGAAATAATAGTTTATTTTTCTATACTAAATAGCAATATTCTTTTATAGAAAACTCAAGGTTTCATTTTAATAGTTTAATTTTTTATTTATTAATCATTTTGTATTATAACATTAAATGTTAAATTTTATTGTGAAATTGTATCTTCATAATCATGCTGTTGTGTATATATGTATAAAATAACTTATTTTTCGTATTCTTTAGGACAAAATATTTGTAGTTCTTACATTTCACGAACTAGTGTCAATCATTTTGATTTGAACCTTATGCAAGTGGGAATAAAAGCTACATGAGTTGCGGATTTGCAACGAGTACTCTTTGGTAGCAAATACTGGAAAGGAAGCGTAGAAAGTTTTTCAGCAGTTTTCTGCTGAAAAACTTGATATTATTATCTTGGATTAATTCTTTTTCCATTGGTGGGTACCAACGGAAAAAGAATTAATTTGAATATTTACCAAAAAGTGTTGGTGTTGTCTCATTAATGCGTCTTTAATATTGTCCTCAAGTGTACTGTATAGCTTCATACATTCCCAAATCATTCCTAGTAAAGGAAAGCGTTTTATAAATGTTTGTAACAACGTTTGGAAGAATAAACTATTTTTGCAAAGCATTTTGTGTTTTAATTGTATACCTACATGTGTAAACGGACCCTTCAAACAGCCGACAATCAAGCATTATGTACATCAATCAATACGCAACAATTATTTCTGGGAATTTTTGTTTTTGGGGTTAAAAATCGGCATGTATTTCCTCCTTCCTTTTAATTTCCTTTAATTTTTAAGGTCCTTTTGCAAAAACAGCAAGCAAAAATATCTAAATTGTAATCCTTTTTAATGATTGATCCTCTTTCTTTGGGACATAAAATAAATCAAATCAATCCATATTTTAATACATTTAGAACTACGCAAAAAATGTTTGAGATATATAAATTACGTCTGATAGTTACTTGTTGGGCCCCAAAACTAAGAGAAATGAGCATTAAATATCTAATATTTTGATACTTGTGTAATTCGCTCTATCTAAATTATTTTTTGTCTATTTAAATTTAAATTTCACCCAGGAGTCAACGTCGAACAGAATTAATAAAAGCTTTGGAAGGTCAGATGGGAAATAAAATCAACGCCAAGGTAAATATTAAAATGTTATAATAAGGCGTAGCCCCGCTACTTGCGGCTTGTTTTTTATGTCTGCAGGGTTTAAAGTAATCCAACACGAAGGGGATGGCGGGGCCTTAGTTCGCTCGCTAGACCCCGCTATCCCTTTCGAACATAACCTGTCCGGAGTCGGGATGCCCCTTGGGGCGAGCTCGGGACATGTCCCGAGCTCGTTTCGCTCGCTCTTGCCAGAAACACCAATAACTAAAACGAGGATGAAATATTATTTTTGTATACCAAATATTAATTAATATATGTATGTTACCTTGAATGCAGTTATTTATAATTATTTATCCGTAGATCGACTAATATAGACGCAATAATTAATATAAAGATTAAACATTAAAAATACATCATTTATTTTTAAAAGTGCGTCTGTTAGATTTTAAAAGATCAAATAATATTATTATCCCTTATACCTACTTAAATCATGATTTGTATAATATTAAAAGTACTAAAAAGAAGACTGTCAAAGATCTAGTAACGACAGCCGAGACCAGCTGCTTAACTTGCTTTCTGAAGCACGGAGGGGTATCGGTATGTAATGGACATTTACTCATCCACCGACCTCGGCAGGCATTGGTCAACTTTGTAGATCGACCACTGCGGCTGTAAGGAAATATTCATGTAATTTTTTCTTCACTTAAATCAGGTACTATCAACCCAAGAAAATAATTAAAAGTTAAGTTAAACTACTGCTTGTCACTCAAAAAAAAATTGAAACTCCTACAATTATTATAAGACAGTTCAAACTTCCGTGACAGTCGCGGCCATTCATGTCATGTTATGTGACGTCACTTAGGTACCTTTGTCTGACTTTTTTACGTCTAACTGTTTGCCCTTAATAGAATAATAAAATTTTGCTAACAACTTTATAATAAAATCTTAGTGAAACTTTAAGTGCTTTGACGTCACTACCGGCGTTATCGAGGACTATGCGTTTTGAGTTTGCGTTCCGTTTCACCAAAACACGCTACATAAAATATTAAATTGTAAAATAAGTGTTGTATTAGAAAATTAAACAAGTGTATCACAATTGTTTTTATGGGCCAATACAAGGCATTTTTAAGAAATAAAAAGCAATGCAAAATAGGCCTTTGTCCAGGAGTGCGACAGTTCAGCTAGCAAAAAGACAAAATAGAGGATTGTAGGAGACTATTATAAAAGAAACCACAATATTGGTATTATTAAATATCGCATTTTATTCGCTGCACTCTTATTTATCATACAACGCAAAACAACTTAATAAGTAGAGAACAACAATCTAACGTTATATTAATAATTCACAGTTAGGACACCTTTCTACAAAGGTACTTTTGGACTCCAAAAACTGACTTAAAATGATTAAAATACATAATTATTTTACTTTAACCTAATGCACTCGAATATACTGCATTTGAAATGGATTATTTTCATTGTTTTGTTAAATAACAGGCGCTTAAATAAGTAACAATATCGCATTAGCTTAATCGCAAACTGAAAGGAATCCAGAGATTAGGTATTGATGATATTATTTATTTATTTATAATAACCAACTTATACTGACAGATTACACCACACATACAAGCCACAATATTAAATAGGTATACAAAATACCACAATATTAAATAGGTAGGTATTCAACTTTATTGTCAGTGACGCAAAGAGCAAACTTGTATAACTTAGACATCATCTTCTCTATCTTCCGCAAGCGTATGCCAATTTTTACTATAAGACATGAAAACAAAGTACAATATTGGATATCATCAGACAATACTTTTCTCTGCACTTTTCCAGTCTGCCCGGAACTGTACTAGCAATCGATAAAGCTACGTAACAAATAACAAATGCAAATTAAAATAATTAACAAAAAATAATTTTCAATCATAAGGGGCCATCCATAAATTATGTCACATGAATTTCATGATTTATTGTCCCCCCCCCCGTCCTTGTTTCAGCTGGTAAGACTCCCCCCTCCCTAGTGTGACGTCACATATTTTGCAATTTTACATGTTCAGTAGTAAGTAGTTGGAAATATTTTTAAGTTTTTCGTTAATAGTTCCAATTTCGTGTTTTATTACTTAGATTTTGAAATGTGCCGTCACGAAATTTAGGACCCACCCTTTTTCACACAATGTTACACTTCGTCGAGTCTCTCCCCCCCCTTAACGCGTGACGTAATTTATGGATCGCCCCTAATATAAAATACATGGAACGCTATAACAACAGAACAATTTTGGTAATACCATCTGTATAAGTCGACTGTGCGCGAATTCCACCATTGAAATTGAACGAGATCAACACATCTAATAAACTGAGTTCAAGAGCTGTCATTATCATTATTGCTATGGAATATTGACACCAACAATTCTATAACGAGGACTAAGTGCTGTTCTTGTTTGGTGAAATTCGCCCTAAAAATATACATTATACATCGCCTAAATAATAAACAGTCAGCCACAAGTTGCCCAGCACTAGAAATAAATATTAGATGCTTATTTAAATAAAATATTAGTCTACCTTGGACTAAGGGTCGGGTATTCAACCGGATGAAGACCTACTCATGGACTTAGCAAGGATTAAGATTAATTAAATAAATTAGATGAACTATTTATTTTAAAATTCCTGTTTGACCGTGAACATGCAATGTAACAGACTTCCCCACGTAAACTAACGTAACTTACGTTTAGTATGGTCTATTGTATGGTAGGTTAGCATAGTATAATCAGCCTATAATGTTCCCACTGCTGGGACACACGGCTGTTCTCTCTATGAGATGGAATGGGCTATAATCCACCACGCGGGCCCAATGCGGGTTGGTAGATGTCACATGTCTTCGAATTTTTGGTTCTAGGACATGCCGGTTTCCTCACGATGTTTTCCTTCACCGTTTTTGAGAGCAGTGGTGATGAAAAAAAATTACACAAAGTAATGCGCCTGGCTGGGTTCGAACCCACGACTGTTCGTAAGTCGGGGTCGCCACCAATGGGCCACCGCTGCTCTCCGGTAGGCTAGGGCGTTAGGATAACTAGAGTGCTAGGTAATATATAATACTCTAGGGTTAGGTTTATAGTCAGTAGAGTCTTAGGTAACTGATAGATACCAGGCTCAATTGTCTCAAACAAAGCCACATCGTACGCTCTTGGAATAAAGGCCGTACTAAGCTGTAAGTCCGGGTGCGTACAATTCCTGTGCATTAGTATGTACGAATTGAAACAAAAAAAAATGTTTGGAGTTTTCCGGTAAAACTTGAATTAAAATAATAATCCTGTCTAATTCCTTTTCTTATCGCTGACGAATACACCCCGATTGTCAATATCACAATATTGCAATAAACATGGTGGAAAGCACACCGACGCTAATACGGTTACCACGTATTCAGTACATCATTCTGACCCCCCCCCCTCACCGAAATTTTTCGTCAGTTATAGAAAAAAACAGCTGTTTCCTACAAAACTGACCTATACGGTCAAAATGTATGGAACAGCTGATGTTCGTTAAATTACCAGTTCAGAATGATGTAGTGAATACGTGGTTACCTATTTACCGTCGGTGTCTCTTCCACTCCGTATAATTTTAACGTACATACGTTCTCTAAAATTTGTATTAATCAAGCTAAGCATATTTATATTAATTTTACATATTAATATAATCTCTTAAATATTACCAATGAAAAATTGAGAAACATCTAGCAAATATTCTAAAACTATGTATTTTGGGAAACAGCAAAACGTTTATGTAAACAACTACATGTAAACGTGTTTTATATAAACTTTATTTACTATTCATTTAATATAATATTGCTTTTTAAAACAAGTCACTAATGAAAAATGGAGTTTTAAAACCCTTATATTAGAACTCAAAATTGCAAATAGTCCTATTTCTTCAATATGGAATTTATTGTTTGCAGATTCTCTTTCGAAATTGAACAAGGCGAAGGCACAATATTATGGTAAACTTTTCATCCTATACCTATTAAAGTACACATGGCAAAATAGTTAAGCATGCAGGCAACTATACTAATAAACGCAAAGACTCGCGGAAGTCATAAAACGTGAATAGGATTAATAATGTAGTATGGGAATTCTATAGTATATTATACAATATTCTGTAACTTCTTTCTTCTTTAAACTGTCACACTTAAGCCCGCTTACACCACAAATCAGTGCTAAACTTGTTTAAAAATCACCATTCTGTCTCTATTTTCTTCACACACTTGAAAAAAGAAAACGATGATTTAAGTACATTTAGTGATTTGTGACTCAGACGGCCCTGAGTTTCGTGTCATCTTGCTCCCATATTTTATGACCGAGATAGTCGAACGTGTACTGTACTCGTTTTAAAGTTTGCCTGGATAGTTATCTATTTAGCTGCTTGTACAATTTGATATTATAATTTTATTTATGATCACTTGAAACACAGCCTGACTATTGCGCCGATGCGTTTTCGACACGACTAACAAAATTTACAATGATTTCATAGATTTTTTGATTTTTGCCATGTTAAAATTTTATAGTGCACTTGAAAATTATTGAGCGTCAGCATAATCCTTAGACTATCCATCGGCTTTTCTTTAAAACTAGATTATGGTTTCCTACCAGAATTTTAAACGTACTTAATATCATTCTTAGTTAAAACAAAATTTTACTTCGTGGACATTTTGTATTACTTCTATTAAAAATATTATAATAAGAGAATACAATATGTACTTATAATTTCGTGGTTAGAAGATATTTCACATAAAAAAGCTAAAACTTCAAGATAGTATGCTACGTTGTACATAGATTATACAAAACCTCACACAATAACATATTAGAACACACGTTTGAATACGAAACTTTTAGTTGGAATATTATAAGATTATGATTGACACACATTGACCGGTCCCGTGCGTCTTGCATCCAGCGGATCCCCGCACTTGACCAGGTCATCGCCCACCCAGTGGGAGTCCTTCCAACGCAACCGGTCAATGTGGCGACACTTGGGGGAGGCCTATGTCCAGCAGCGTCTTTCGGCTGAAATGATGATTTTACAAAATACAGATGGTGCTACTGAAACTTGCACTCAATGCACTTGCATCTGGGAGAATATTAATTATATAAAAAAATAAACGAGAAGACGATAGTGTTTAATAATATACGTAAATGCCTCTTACAAGTAATAAGTTATCACCAATAATGCTACGGGCAGTTTACATTAAAATTGTAAACTGTAATTAGACCAGCAAAAGTAGCACCATCGACAAACAGTGATCTAGGACATGAAACTATGAGCATAATATGTTAATTGCGATACACCAGAATGACATGATATCATAGAATTTATCAAACTCTTCTAAAGTCGCTGTATAATTATAATATGACTTATTATAAACACAAATTAATAAGGAAGACAAAGTGGAGGAAATTGGAAGTGTGTAATTTCGAAACGAATGAGCAAGATAGGAGCAAACGGTACTATGACAATATTATTTTTGAGGGAATCGACCATTCTGCTTATAACTTGCGAGCACGTGTGGTCTTGCGAGGATGTATGTTCAAAGTTAGGTATAAAGTGCTTACGATAACGATAAACCACTTAGGTACATTCCTTTTTTAAAATGTAGATGGCGTTAGTAGCCTGCATAGTTATCACCTTTGCCGAATGTACAGCAAAGTAGAGTTGTTTTGTAATAATGCTAATTGCCAAACATACCATGAATATAATTTATGCTTAGCCTCTGCTTCATTTGTTTTATGGCCAGTATCAACTGACATTTAAAATCGGCTGAAGCTGTCACAAAATCGTATTTGTATAGGTACATTAGAAGTACATAAATCTTAGAAGTCATGAAGATGGATGAAGGTTAGTAACAAGGGATTTAAAATACCTATGTACCTGATTTCATATAAGAAATATCAAACTGTGCTTCAACAAGAATAAAAGATAAAACTGTGCTTAAAGAGACATAAATATTGTCCGACATATATTAAGAAAATATCCTCGCTTATAATAATAATCAATTTAAATAAATATAATTCACAAGATATTTTATATTGCCATCAACTTATCAAATTGTTGACAAAAAAAATAGTCAGTTTGGACGATTGTTACCTTTTGTAGAATAAAAATACAGATAACACTACCATACATCAAGCCTGCGTTCTCACCGAACTTCACGACGTTTCTCGCGACTCCCGACTTGTCGTACGACTGATCGTACGACTAGTCTTGCGAGTAGTCGTGGCCGTTTGCAAGCGTGCGCCTACACGATGTGTCAAGCCTGTGGCGGTTCGTCGAGAGGGTTAGCTCGCGGTAGCTCCTCGTTCTGCGATTCCTCGCGCGTTTCTGGGAATGTGGCGGAGGACGATCCGCTGCGACTTGTCGAGGTTGAAGTCGCGGTCGAAGAGTCACCCGCTTGAGGGCTGTTTGCGTCCCTGGAAATGTTATGTGGATATAGAATGGGATAAGGTTAATATATAAGGTTGGTAGCAAAATAAAGTAAGTACGGTCTCAAAAAATTATTGAAACCAAATGATTAAATCTCCCGAGCTGGCATACTACAAGTCAGGAACCGAGGCAGAGGCATAAATGCCACTATTGATGCCAATCAGCCAGAAATTGTAGGTTTTCATTTGTGTGCCTTATGGGCTTTAGTTGTGGCCTATTATAGTATGGCAAAGTAAGGTACTAACTTATGAAATCCGTTGGTCTGGCAAGTGTTGTAGGCGCCGCAGTGCTGGCACTTCAGACCTACCACGTGGAACTTTACAGTCGACAGCTGTAATTAAATAGAAAATCGTTTATTAATATTTTAATATTTTGGTACAAAAGGTATTGAAACATGGAAAACTTTAAACCAGTAAGTAGTGTATACCTTATGGCAGTCCTTGCAGAGTATAGTGGCCTTGTAATCTGCGTACTCCGGCGGCATCGGTGTCGCTGCCACCTCAGAGTCCAAATAACTCCATAACTGTCGAGAAAAACAAATTAAGCATGAAATTACAACCAGTGCCGCGCCATTGCCGCAGAGGACGAGAGGTGCATCAAGTGCTTCCCTAGCTGATGGAACAGGCTACTTGCCAACACTACTTGCATCCTCGTCATTAATTTCACCTCTTCCAGGTAAGTTCCGGTAAACTAATTGGTGCGGGATGTGGCGGGATGCGGGACAGTTCTAGCGGGATACTACTCACGTTAGCCATATCAATCATGCTGGTCTGACAGGTGGGACAGGCGTAGTGCCCAGAGTGCAGCAGCTGCTCGAAGCAGGGCCGGTGCAGCAAATGCCCGCAGTCCGGGATATGGCAAGGGATCCGGGATGTGTGGATGTCCTCGAGGCAGACGGGACAGTTCGAGCGGGAGACGTTTTCGACGCACTGAAAATAGAAAAAAAATATGTTAGTTCATATTTGAAAACCCTCAAACCTGGCTACGGTCCTGTGTGTGAGTGCAAACAGAAGAAAGAGGTCCACTTCTAAATGTAGGCCTCATTCAAGATCCTTCAGTCCACCTTATGAGCGACTACGCCTTTTGGTACGCATATGATCAGTCTCGAAAAAAGCCACAGACTCTCTTTCTCTTTATAACTTCATACCGTCATCTGTCTAAATAAACAATGTACTGCAGTTGCACCGGCAGACACATGTAGCAGCCCTCGCAGAGGGAGAACCGGTCCCTGCCACCGACGCGGCAGATGTACTGCAACCTGTCTCAACAATGTACTTCAACTTGTCTTACCCTATGTCCGACTTGCTGCAGTTGTACCGGAAGGCAAATTTTGCAGCGCTCGCAGTGAAAGAACCGGTCCCTGGCACTGATGAGGCAGGTGTACTGTAACCTATCTCAACAATGTACTGCAACTTGTCTTACCCTATGTCCGACTTGCTGCAGTTGTACCGGCAGGCACATGTTGCAGCGCTCGCAGTGGAAGAACCGGTCCCTGCCACCGACGCGACAGATACCGCAGCCGTCGCAATGATACTGCCGCTTGTCGTCATCGTCGAATAAGTTGCAGATTAGGCATGTGTACTGCGGAATTTAAGACAGGACGATTACTTATGGAAATAGGCTAGAAAAAAAAGTACAATAAAAAAAAAAACTAAACTAGCTTAGAATAAGATAAAGATGTAGCAAGATGAGATATTGTATCCAAAGCTTCTTGCTGTTTACCTAAACCGTGCTTAAATATTACTCTTCGACAAATTGGACACACGCCGTTCGCTGTGACGCGTCTACTAGACCCCTTAATAATAAACGTCTATAGATCTCTACAACACGTCTACAAGAGCTCTACTACCTACTTTATTCTTTATTACTAAGACAATCAAAAAGACATGCGTAGACAGCGCTAATGTGAAAGGACGACCATCAAAATATTTTGGTTAATACACTTTAGTTGTTACGAGAATTGACTCATTGCAGCTTACATCACGTGCCAAAAATCCCGTAAAAGCAAGTAAACACGCATAGCGTGCCGAAAAACGTGATGAAGGTGTGTTGCGTACACGCCATAGCCCTTGTTTAATGTGCTGTAAATGCTAATCACGTTCCGGTTAATACACATTTCAATGTCTACTTTAATAAAGTGAATCATCAAAGATATCAGAATCAAATGCAGTTTGAAAGAACTTTTTGGCTATGCTTTGAAGACATTATGACAATGAACATGATGGATAAGCAAGACTCCCTTTCATAAATATTTGGTATCAATAATCAAGGGTTTTTAAGCCTTAAAAGTTAGAATTTTTTAGTTTCATGATACGGCAATAAAAAAACAGTGGCCGGAAAGATAAGATTTTACAGCAGTTAAGTGACTTAAGTAGTATTATTAATCTTAATCAAATATTTACATAATTTTCAAGGCTGTTGCTGTGTTTCATTGGTGTTCACATTTATCAGTGTTATTTGTACCTACTGTGGTTTTTGTATATTATTACGTAAAAATGAATAAGAACTGATGGTGCAATAATATTATTAGTAATAAACTAATAATGTTAACTTATTAGTCTGCAAGCTTTCCTAAAATGTAAAAATAAATAAATATTTATTATGTTACATAAAGTTTCTATTTATCAACCAAATTACTTATCATATCACGGAGTAAACTCCTACATTGGGGGTCTATCAAAGTATTTAAAAATGGCAAACAAGACAATTTCAGCATAAAAAAAACACAAATCAGGAGTTCTTCCGATTTTCCAGAGAAAATACAAAATCTGTAACACTGGTATTTGTGAGTACGAAGTATGTCAGCAAGTGGAGTTGGTGTAGCTGAATTTTGGGCCAGACATACTATTTACACATTTTGCCAACAATTTACTGAATGTCCTGAACAGACAATGGACAATATGTCAGCAAACAATTTGCGACAGCCCATAAATGTGAATCAATTGATGAAAAAACAGTATAGCAACTAATAGACAGGATTCATCTCAGAGGTAATTTCTGTCCAGAGTACAAATAATCTATTATATATATATACTTAGCTTCTTAGAAGACAACCAAAAAAACAAGAATTAAAGTTTTACACTAACTTTTCCAAACCTTACTCCACAGTTCTCGCATTCCTCCTGCACTTTCTGTCTCTTGTCACACTCTGTGCATATGAGCTCCGTGACTGACTTCCGGTTGAAGTAGTGCTGTTCATTCTCATCGTGACAATATCGGCAGACGTAAACTTTGTTGCAGCATGGTGTCTGAAAATTATATTTATTTATTAATTATGTATTTATTAGATGATCACATCACTTCTGTAATCTACTAATCGCCTGAGGGTTAGGCAAAGATGTACCAGTAGTGTCGATTTGATGAAGTTATTAAAAGGAGAATGATAAAAAAAAAACCCCCACCTCCACCACCTAACCCGGTTCCGGGTCCTGGTTCTATAACCTCCTAATAATAATATTTGGTATAGTTGAATATGTAACGATTAATGTAAGATTTATTATTTTTATTGTAACAGATATTTGCACACCTGTTAAGGTAGGATATGGCTTAAAGAACTTCTGTTGTATGTACACGTGAAGGAGGTTGGGCAAGAGCCGCTTGAAGGCAGCCCCGGCCCGTTCCAGTTTGGGAGCCAAACGTCGGAAGTGCTCCACGAAGTTCCACCGGCTGTCGAGGACGAGTGCTAGGTACCGATCAGCACCTCTGACTTAAAATATTCTGCGCATAGTGCACCTACCCCGATCGAAGTCCGAAGAAAAATCGCAGAGAAGAGACGATTTCGTAGAATCTAGCAGTCATCACATAATGAACGGGACAGAACCCGTCTTAACCGTGTCATTAAAGGAACTCAAAGACCTTCTTGTGAAATCTAACAATGATGCCCTACAACACAGGCCAGAGAGAATAACCCCTGAAGCTAAAGGAATTTACTCCCTTTGGAAAGCAACTAAGAAATTAGGACAACCTCAACAATGCTTCCCCCTTGCCCCTATCAGATCAGACAATTCATGGGCTCGCTCAGATCAAGAAAAATCTGAAGCTTTCGCAACTCACCTTGCTCTTGTCTTCAAGCCCAACATATCTGCAGTTCCTGATGATCCTGAAATAGACGACATTCTCAACCAGAACTTGCAACTTTTTGCCCCACTGCGACCAACATCCCCACGGGCACTGTCTAGATTAATATCTACAATGAACTCCAAAAAGGCACTTGGATTCGATCTGATAACACCGAAAATTCTTAAGGAGCTGCCAAGAAAGGGAGTAGTCTTTCTTACTATCCTCATTAATGTTTCTCTCAGATTTTCTTATGTCCCTGCTCTCTGGAAAATATCACAAATCGTAATAAGCCTGGGAAGCCGGAAAATGAATTTCATCTTACCACCATATTAGCCTTACTCCAGTACCATCAAAGTTATGGGAAAGGATCGTCCTGACAGGCTGAAACCTCACCTACAAGAAAACCAAGTTGTACCTGATCATCAATTCGGATTTCGCGAGCAACACTCCGCCGTAGAACAGGTACACCGAGTCTACTGCACCATATGAAAATGCCTAGAAAAGAAGAAGTATTGCTTGGCAGCCTTCCTCGCACTTGCTAATGAAATCATACCTTAGTGATAGGCAATTTCAAGTAAAGGTATGAGAGGCTAGATCCTGTCGCAGCAGTTGCCTTGCAGGGTCACCCCAGGGTTCTGTCTTGGGCCCAGTTTTAAATAACATATTTACTAGCGACCTCCCTTAATGCCCTGACATATACTGATGATGCCACATTCCTGGCCTGTAATCAGGATGGCAGCATAGCGAGCAGCATGCTACAAAATCAACTTGACAGGACCTATGACTGGCTAAACAAATGGCGTATAAAGGCAAGTGCACCCAAATCGCATCACATCACCTTTGCACTCATACATGGAAATTGCGTGCATTTTACCAATGATTCAGTTGAAACACCAGAACATCCGAATTCCCATAAAAAGGGGATTCTCTTTTTTATGATGACAACATTAGATGACTTTCACTTTCCATTTGTTTGATTTTATTTGAAGCATGTTGAAAATTATCCACTTCTTTAGCTAGATAGTGTAATGTTCTTGTGCTTGTACCGAACAAAGACTCTTCACTCTATAAATTTCAATGTTCTAAATATAAAATTATGTCCACTAAGTACCAAACTGTAGAACCAAATCTTTGAATCTGACCTCTAGATAGTTATAAAAGCGGTCAATATTACTATCAACAACCGAGTGCTTTCATGCCTATACAATGCCATATTATAAGAGGATATATTGGGGAAACGTTTGTGATTGCTTCGTTTATTTCGCTGCAATAATAACGCATGATGCGCATCCTCTAGTTCGTTGACTTTATCTTTGTTTCTGAAACCCGCATGTCACCGTCTCAAGACTTTTGTGATGTTGTATTTATATATAGACCGCAAATGTTTTGTTCCCGGCTATCACACACAAATCAAACTAATCAATTAATATCGATTTATTTACTTTTGTTAATGATCTAGTTCTTACCACGAACTTAGCGCGACGTTTGTAATGAGCGCAGCCTATCCGCTTTTCTATATTCGCCTCTGCGTTCACTGCACCATTGATATTCACAGGTTCTTCGTTTTCTGTAGACATTTTTTCGGCTAATGAACCGATGCACTTCCCGATAACAACACGCCAAGGTCTCAGCAGGACGTCATTAAATAGATTCTTTCAATTTAAATTGGATTATTGAACAACACTTTATTATTTGCGTGACATGACATCTGGCGCTATTAAGTGTTTTTCCACGGAAACTGGTTTTTCTGCATGAGATAAGAGTGACGGAGATAGTAAAGTACAATTTACGTAAGGAAAAGAAATAGAGTCAGTGAAAAACTTTATGCCAAAAATTCACTATTTGTTTCTGGCTTGAAACGAAGCGAAACTTAGTTTGACGTTTGACACGTTTAGTTATTCCACCATTCATTGTAAACATTTCTCATATCTGTCGCACTTTCACTTTTTTAACTATGTTTTCACTTTTCACGAGAGTGTACTAACGTACATTCCTATTTTTGATTTAAGGCTAACATCCACTGAAAGCGCAAAACTTTAAACTTAATAAAACACTACTGAAGTAAAACAGAGCGGGCCCGCACACAAACAAGACTATGGGATTTACCATTCGTAATTCGTAAATCTTCTTCGTCGAGTTGATGGTCGTAATTTATACACTTATCATCATCTGCCTAGCCTTTTCCCAACTGTATTGGGGTCGGCTTCCAGTCATGCCGGATTTAGCTGAATACCAGTATTTATAATTTATACACTTATATTATAACTAATACATTTATAAAGAACTTCGAATCAAACAGCGTCTTTCTTCCATCGTTCAATGTTGTATTCTCACTTTCTTTGGACATATCCAAAGAGATTTCAAATATTTTAATGTATTTGGATACATCACACGTCAAGAAGACACATCTGTGGAGCGACTTGTAGTAAGGGAAAGGTTGAAGGTACAAAAGCGCGCGGCAGGACACCATTGGTAACCCAACGTGTCGGTCCAACTCATTGGTGACTCACCAATGAGTTGGGCCGACCAAGTCAAAACTGCACTCAATGGTCCACTCCACGAATGTATGTACAAGAAAAGCCACAGTACGGCAGGAATGGCGACGGATTGTAAAGCTTGCCTTGGCCTCTCTACTCTCTCTCTCGGCTAAGAGTGTAACGAAAAAGAACAAGAAAAGTAAATCAAATTAGCACAAGTCTTTATCTATAAACTTAAGGTGGAAGCGCCAGGGTAGCCTGCGAAATTCATTTTTTTTTGCAATTTGCAGGTCAGTGTCAGGTTGTATGTTGATGAAATATGAGTCGCGCTAGTAACACGTATGTAGTTACAGAATTATAATCATTAAAATCATTAATGCAACCCTCTAAGCTCATTTAATCCCATTCAATAACTATTTCATGGAAAGTCATTGGGGTTAAATAAACTAAGAGGGTGAATAGAATGAACCTTAAAAATAAATAAAAATATGTTCCGGATGGAACGAAGTTCATTTCGATTAATTAGTGAAAAAAAAAACACACAGACAGACCTTGGCAGTCGTTGCTTAACCTTGATCACCCATCCACAGACAGAGCTTGGCAGTCGTTGCTTAACCTTGATCACCCATCCACAGACAGACCTCGGCAACCGTTGCTTAACCTTGATCACCCATCCACAGACCAACCTTGGCAACCGTTGCTTAACTTGGATCACCCATCCACAGACAGACCTTGGCAGTCGTTGCTTAACCTTGATCACCCATCCACAGACAGACCTCGGCAACCGTTGCTTAACTTGGATCACCCATCCACAGACAGACCTTGGCAACCGTTGCTTAACTTGGATCACCCATCCACAGACAGACCTTGGCAGTTGTTGCTTAACCTTGATCACCCATCTACAGACCAACCTTGGCAACCGTTGCTTAACTTGGATCACCCATCCACAGACAGACCTTGGCAGTCGTTGCTTAACCTTGATCACCCATCCACAGACCAACCTTGGCAACCGTTGCTTAACTTGGATCACCCATCCACATGATCCACAGACAGATCTTGGAAGTCGTTGCTTAACCTTGATCACACATCCACAGACAGACCTCGGCAACCGTTGCTTAACTTGGGTCACCCATCCACAGACTGACCTCAGCAACCGTTGCTTAACTTGGATCACCCATCCACAGACAGACCTTGGCAGTCCTTGCTTAACCTTGATCACCCATCCACAGACCAAAGACGAAACGAAAATATCTGGCTTGCTTTCTATAAGAGAGAGAGAGAGAGCCATGCGCACGCCGCACGGCTTACAATAGCTTATTATAGCAAACACACATTACCCTCCTTTGCGTCGCGCAGTCGGGTAAAAAGTGTCGTTATAACTTTTCGTCTGAATTTTTTCTGTCTAGCCCCCTTTCGCAACGCGCGATAAGGAACTTCGTTCCAAAACTTCGTTCCAATAATAATAATTACGTTGTACTGGGATCGCCGTAGACAGAGTATCCTATAGACACCGGCAAAGCGTGTCGCAAAAAGAGACAAAAAATAAATACGTCACGAATTTAGGGTTACCGGGTGAGGAAAAATTTACCCCACAATTTATGAGAATTGGAAATTTGTACGTAAGACAAAGCCTGAATATGCCAATGAAATATCCGAGAAGACATGCTGCCGAACTCAAATTAATTGCGATGAGGGCAGGAGTGACGATGGATGATGATGATGTGGTTCTAAATTACTGCCATTTCTGATGTGATAGTAGGTTCTGGGTTTGTGGGTAAATAATAGAACATGTTTATTTTTAATAAGCTTTTATTGATTTAACACATTATTGTCCTTTAAATAAAACAAGCTTCGTATGTTTCTAATTTTTTGCTTAGGTTCAAATCCTTTTGTTGCGTGATGTATACGCAGTTCAAAATAGTGCATGGCAATTGCCTTAATAAGTAAAACTTTGTGGTTTCCAGTAAAAGGTTGACTTTCAAAATGATTATTTATGAATTCTTCTTTCTAATTAACTTATATTCTTCTTTTTAATTCTCAAAATGTTTGCTGCAAATTTTTGATGACGGTTTTGGTGTCCAATCTGTTCGTCCTGTAGCTACAATCCAATTCTGACGTAAATTATCAGGTTCAGGGAAACTGCAAAAAGTCATTAAATATTTCAGATATTTAATTAATACTCACTGCAGAAGCCATCATATTATTATTTCCCATAATAGTGGGTAATAATGTATAGAAAAGTTGGCAACACCAACGTTTTTAGGTTAGAATTTATAATTGAATAATAATTGTTATTTTTGTGCTTTTTAAGGATAAATCGTACGTCTAGCGTACATTATACACAATATATGAACAGAATAAAATGTTACTGAATGCCTAGAACTGATAAAGAGTGGCATACTTACGAATGAAAAGACAATCCTGGGATTTTCGTTCCACTATCACTTTTACACCCTTTAACGCTACACCACACCATTTTTTTTGTATAAATGGTTGAAATAGTAAGTCTAAATTGTTCAAAACAAAATATAACATAAATTACTTAACATATAACACGTAAAAACTGTATTTTAAAGGTAGACGATGGCTAGCTGCACGTCAGCTGTCAAACTTTGTTTAGCAAACTAGTGTGCTGACCTTGAAAAAACGTGGCACGCTCGATGAAACAAAAAATTTTATCGTTCTGTTTCATTTCTTTACACGACATCGGCATAAGTTGTTCTTTTTCTTGTGTGAATGCGACAAAACATATCAATTAGTCTATAGCATTCTCTGTCTACGGGGATCGCCCTATCGTCACTGACAGGACTATTGTTGCCAATAAATAGTCCTGTCAGTGACGATAGGTCGAACACAAAGGGCAAAAGAAGTTGCCAATAAGCCTGACATTGTGGTGATAGATCGATTGGAGCGTCGCGCAATGATTGTTGATATAACGGTCCCGCATGACGAGAACCTCGTGAAAGCAGAGAAAGATAAACAATTCAAATATCTCGATCTGGATCGCGAGGTTGTTGACATGTGGGACGTGAATACAGCAGTCATTGTGCCGATAGAAGTGTCGGCCAATGGCTTAATTGCCAATAGCCTCGACCAACATCTAAAGAGGCTCTTGCTTGGCAGCTGGATCAAGGGCTTGATTCAGAAAGCAGTAGGTACTTCTGGACACAGCGCGTATTGTTAGGAGGTTCCTCTCTCAAGAGCCCTGACCACCGGTAGCTCGGACCGTGTTCTCGATGCTGGTGGGCTACTATTTTTTTATATTTTTAAATGTTTTTATATTGTTTTATATTTTAATATTTAACAATGTAAATAATATGTTTATAAAATATGAATAAACGGAATAGTATTTGTTTTTGATGAACCTCAGCTATCACTTCCGTGGCTATCAACATTTCTATCATACGTACCAAATATGTCATGGATATGTAATGTCTGACATGGTCTGACAACTTGTCTAGCAATTCCGAAATGTCATAAACTGCAAGCATAAATGTGAAAAAATCTAATAAAAATTGTAAAAGTACAAAAAATACTGTTAGCAACAACATGTCAAATTTTTCCACAATTCTGGTTCTATTGCTCTTATATCAGGCGGCAGCTCTGATACCTCCAAAATTTCAATGGAAGGTTATTGACTTTGCATGGGACTGCGATGATTGCCCCGACTGCCCCGACCGAAAATCATCTCTTGCCAATGGGTCGTATATACCTACAAACAACATGCCGACTGGAATAGCGAGGTGGAAAGACAAATTGTTCATCACAATACCACGGTGGAGACCAGGCTAGATCTTTTTTATTTTATTCTTAGAAAAAATGCTAAAAAGATACTCCTGATAAGGGTTACGCCTCATTAAATGAGGCCTAAAACAATTCAATTCAACAGTGATGCGTTCATTGTTGAATTGTTGACTAGATGCCTTGTGCAATGGTTGCAAGAACTTTAGTGTCGATTTTTGATGAACCTCAAGTGGTTACGTACCATGTCCAGTACCAACTCCATATTCTTCATGCAAACTGAATTAACTACTGCATAGATCCTAATCAGAATTATTTTCACTACTAGGCGTCCCTTCTTCCTTGAACTATGTTTCTTTGAACGATCCTCAAGATGCGCCTCTCCATCCGTACCCCAATTGGAATGACGCATGTCTTAGCCACGAAGGTACTGTGACCTCCAACAGTACTGTCGTCTGCACCTTCAGGGTTCATGTGGATAAGTGCAATCGTCTCTGGGTCGTAGATAATGGAGTAAGCGATATGGCTAGTAAGTGATTTAATCTATTGTACCTACACATAGAATTATGTTAGAAAAAAGAAAACGAGTGCTTTTTGACCGCAACCTGAAGTTTACCAGGAGCTCTGAATCTAAAAGGAAAACCACAGCTGCAATTTTTGAAACAGAGTGGATTTCTCATAAGTCCTAAAAATCTAGGTAAGTACTTAAAAATCATAAATAAGACATTTCAGTGCGTAGAGGCGATTACCGCAGGTCTGAATCATCATATCAGCTGTAAATAATCCCACACATAGGCCTCCCCTAGCGTCGCCACCGGTGTGCTTGTCGTATCCAGCTATTTTCCTCAGCCTTCACCAGGTTATCTGTTCACCTAGTGCGAGGCCTACTTTGGTCCTATAATATTAGATACCTACATAATATTCACAGAGGTAAGATAGTAGGTCGGTAGGTACAAGACTTCTTACGTTGGTCCACTGTCCGATGGTCCTGTGTCCCTTCCATTCTCTACAAAAAAAAAATTGGTTTCCTCAGCGGATGTGAAACAAATAACAGATCCGGCCGTGCTTGTGTTCGACTTGACTAAGGACAAACTTATCAAGAAGTATAATCTTCCACCAAATGTGTTGACGGACACATCCATGCTGACCAGCATTGTAAGTAGACCAAGTATGTTAGTTTAGTGTGTCTCGTAAGCTTTTGACTGTTAGGTATCAGTTATTGAGTTGGGGACACCTCCCGGTCCCTTTTATAGAGAGAGGCCAGAGGCCTGTGTCCCACCATCGTTCCACGACGTTTCTTAAAGGTTACGTATTATGTTGTAGCCAGGATGTCACAACATTAATCATAATATCATCGTAGCCCTTGACCCGTGTTACTTGAGGTCAGCGCAACACGATTTTTCTTCCATTCTTCCTTGTCAGTAGTCGTCACAGTATTATTTACCGACTCTTTTTTCTTTCAAAATATTTCTCTCACAATCCATCCATTTTTTCTTTGAAAAAAATTAAGTCTGATTTCAGCATTCACTCAGAATGTGTTTTTTTAGACTGTGGAAACAGTAGGCGGCAAGTGCGGTACAGGAGCCTTCGCATACATCACGGACATGGGTTCAAACGCGGTCATAGTGTACAGTATGAAGGATGATGACGCGTGGCGGGTTCAGAACCATTATTTCCATTTTGACCCCCATGCTGGTGTCTACTCAGTTGGAGGGATCGACTTCTATTGGAGTGATGGAGTGTCTTCTGCAACTTTGTCGCAGCCAAATAAGGATGGGTGAGTTGATTTTGGTAGTAGCTACCAATTAGAACTTGTGAATCCCTGTCATATTTTGAATGTAGAACAAGAACTAGTACATTGGATCGTTTTCTCAACAACTGCATACGCTTTATTTTTGGCATTCGTAAACACGACCACATTTATTCATATCGTTCCCAGCTTAAATGGCTGCCTAACAGACTCGGGAGGTTTCTCAGGTCTCTGCATGCTCTTCACTATCATGAACGATCCTTGAGCTCCCGATTACCTATCTCAAAAAATATTGTTTCTACGAGAATAGGCCTTCCGAATAAATGGCGCCGTTGGGAATGCCTAGGCAATTGTTGATTATTCGAGGCTGATGAGTCCATCAAAATGTTGATCTTCATCTTCCTTTCAATATTATAAAATTCAACTTTCAGTTACTGCACCTTGTACCTGCATCCAACCTCAAGCACTAAACTGTTCAGCATGTCTACAAAACTGTTGAGACATAAGAATGCTCCACAAGAAGACATATTCAATGGAGTGGAGGTCTGACTGTTGCACGATTTCATGATCATTTTAAGAAAAGTATCTATATCTACATAATCATGTTCACTTGACCTGCAATGGGTCCGCATACTGGGTGAAAAACACAAATCGAAACCATTCTGGCCCAGAAAGTGTCCACGCCGATCGGGACCTCAGTGGCTGTCTCCGTTGCAGAAATGCAGGTTTTTGGCTTCAGCCCTAATTATCGGACATATGTATTTTGGTTTGAGGCACCGCATTCCCGCTTGGTTTTGGTGGGGTTCTAATTTCACTAGCTGCTGAATGTGCTTACAGCGGCCTACTTGGATCCGCAGACGAACCCTAGCTAAACAGACTTCTACTAAGCCTGACGATCTATAATGTTGAGTCGAACTGAACATAAGCATTGTTCAGTTGTACTGTTCTCATCTTCGTTTAAATATCTACCCAAATGGTTTATTCTTCTTTCCAGATAATTGGTGACAGAGGTCCCAAATCACAAGCTACAGCCTGCGATATAGATCCATCTAGTAACGTGATGTTTTACACCCAGGTTATTAGTTCAACAAATAATTTAACTTTAAGCTAGCTAATGCAGTCCGTGTAGGTAGCTAGTGTATGATACCTGAACGTGAAATCACATTTACGCGCAAAGACCAGAATTTCTTTCTTTCTGTCGCCTAGAATTATAACTGCCCAATGCGGGTTAAAGAGATTCCGATGCCAACGAATGCGGATGCTAACAAGTTTGCGACCGGCCTTCTCGGTCCACCAATTGTCGCCTTTATAAGACAATAAGGCATGAGATAAACGAATCTCGCTGATCTGTGCATGAAAAGTGAATTTTACCCTTAAAGTTCGCTTATGTAATTTACTTTTTCAACAGGTCTGCAAAAATGGCTTAGGGTGTTGGAACATGAACAAACAATTTACTCCAGAGAATACCCCTTTGATTCTCAGCGACTGCAATATAATGGAATTTCCTAATGACCTCAAAGTATGTATCTTTATAATTCTTGTTCGTAATTTTCCTCCTCCTAAACTATAAGATTTGATGTTTCTTTTTCGTACTTATATGGTTACCTGGTTGGTCCTCAGTTATAGTTGGCTCCGGTAGGTAGCATTGTTGTCACAGGTCAATGTCTGCCTATATAATTCGCTACTTAATTTCTATATAAAACATATGGGCTACCTACTTATATGAATGAAGAGAAATGCTTGCTAGCTAATGCTAACGTCAAAATAATCTCTCCTATTGCGAGAATGGGATGGCTTCACGTCCTGTGTGGCTCCAACTCTCTAGAAAAACTCATCGTTTAATATTAAGTAAATCACACTTCTTCAAGGACATGCAAGATCCGTCAGTTGAGCTATCGGTTGGCTTCGCTACGTAAGCTCATCAGAAGACTACTGTGGACACGTCTTTCACCTTTACTCTTATCAGAGCAATACCAGTACTTTGTCTACACGCTTATTTTAAACTAGCGGCTCGTCCTGGCTTTGCACGCCTATGTTACTCAGGGTGAATGCAGCTTTCCAATGGTGAAAGAATTTTTGAAATCGGCACAGTAGTTTTTGAGTTTAGTCATTACAAACATACACACACAAAAATACAAATTTTTCCTCTTTATCATATTAGTGTAGATTTACCACTTTGTTACATACGAATTTTTGTAAATTCAGGCAGATACCGAAGGCAACCTCTGGATCCTGAGTGACAGGCAGTCGCGGTTCTTGTATGATGCCATGGACTTTAATACGGTTAACTTTAGGGTTCTGACTGCACCCATCTCTACTCTCATTAAGGGCACGCCGTGTGAGAAGGGTTTCTCGAGTAAGTGGACTTTATTATATCTTTTTTAATGTTTGACCTCTGACAGCGGCAACCTAATTGTAACGAGAATATAATATGTCGTAGATCAATAAAGGGAGGTAGCCAGACTTACGTACTAGTAATAACGTAAGTTCAATTACTTCTACATACTCTAAAGGCGTCTGGCAGTAGAGGAGATGAATCACTATCCCTTATGTAATACAAAAAAAAAACACGCCTTATAGTACCTATGACGTAACTTAGCAGCTATTCAGCACACCTTTCTTAATTGATACCTGTCAAAGACTTTCATAATAGCTAATCGTTCTTACCTGTAGTAAAGAGCACCTTTTCTCATATGACGTTTGAAAGCATGGTTGCTTTAGCATGTAAAATCGAGTGATCACTTGTACGCATTTTAAATATATAAATGCGAAAGCTGAATCCTGGATAGGAGAATTAATGCGTACGCGTCTTCATGCAAAATAGCCATTTTCAATAGATAAAATGCGAATCGGCTGACAGGTGTAATTTCACTCTAAGAAAGAGCCTGTCACTGACAGATTTTTTCTAATAGTTACACGAATACCATTTGTATCATCTGGTTATGTGATCGTGTCTTTGTCGGCACTGATTTCTGTGATATATGTCTGAAAACAGTACCAATACGCATTATGCTTTCATTCTAAAAAATAATATACTTATTTCAGACTAGAGGAATTAAAATCACAAGATAGATAATCTAGAATATCAATATCGACTCAACGATTCAATGGTCAAAATTCGTAAGCCGAATGAAGAAACTAAAGTCATCCAAAAACTATAATTTTGTGAACAAGTATATATATTTTTTAAAGATGTTTGTTGGTCTTATTTTATTTGCAATGCATATATTGGACATGAAACTGAAATTTATATTGTTTTATTTCATTTATTAAGCTACCTGTTTGTTCAATGTTAGCATCTAACACCAAACATAATTAATCATTTAAGTAATAACGTTAAAATTACGACAACATAATAAAGGCGCTGTCTCAAAATTGTCAACTATAACACTGATGTTGAAAGAAGCGATGCATATTCATTTTTGTTTCATTCCACGTTCACTTTTCATTTTGATGGGTGTCGTTTATATTCGCGTGGCGCGCCAAACGGCCCGCACTGCACCTGCATGCCAGGGCCGTGGTGTCCGAGGCCGTAAGATACAACTGAATAGAAACTGAGGGGAAAAAGGAGCTCATTTCGGCATTAGGACTAGCGGGTAAAGATAAAAACAAAACACATAAAATAATTTAATTTTTTATTTAAATATACAACATGGTAGTTATAACTATGTAATTAAATAAGTCTATGTGATTGAATAATTCATAATTAATTATAATTTTGCACGTGACCGTCGATTCCGTTTGATTTCGTTCACATTTGTCAGTCTTTTCGCTAATATTACAATTGAACCGACGTACAGTGGACTTAGAAATGACGACGGTGGAAATTTGGAGTGCCGTAAGGGACATTCAGCGTGATGTTGGACTATCAAACTTAGGTGATTAGCCGAAGGTCGCAAATTCAAAGGCAAGTCATGTCTCTTACGGAAAAAATGTCCACCATCGATGAGAGCACCTACAGATTAACGTTAGGTGAAGTTTAGAGTCCCGTGGACATCGTAGAAGCGGATGGACAAGGATGATTGTAAGATATGAGAGTAGTGAACTAAAAAGTTTAGTCATATCCCGATTTACGCGCGCCAAAACGGGAAGAGAGAAGAGAGGCTTATGGCTTTGAATTTGATAAGACATCATCATTTCTTTCGCTTTTACAGTGTCTATTATAACCAACAAACAGACATTTCCTTTATAATTTGTTTAATGTCTGACACGGAGTATCAAGCAAATGGAGTAGCGAAGTGCCTGATAATAATGATCGACACGTTCATTTGTTATGTATACGCAGACTAAACAACCTTGTTTAGTCAGTGTATACATAACAAAACATCACGCCTGTACTCCCCTATGGGTGAGGCAGAGGTGTACCTAATATGTACCCCCATGTAATAGGAGGTGGGCCTATTGCCATCAACCAGGCACAAATTTGGACTCCGTGGGGGCTACTGAGAAATTCCTGATGGAAAACCCTAATAACACTTTGCGCGATCTAACCTTATGTTTCGCAGCCGCGCTTGCGACCACAAGATCTATGAGGCAGCCCGGCTTTAGTTTTGGTTGGAACACGGCCTTAAATGACTGCTACACTTGACATTTCTTACCGCGGCGCTTTGGGACTCCATATACTTAATATTCAAGGGTGAATATAATAAACATCGGGATATAACTAACAATAATAATATGATTATCTGCACTACATACGAACTACAGTAGCATACAAAAAATAAAGAATCTAAACGGACTTTAGAATATCATTGTATGAAAAAGTTTTGCACGAGACACTACTTAAAGTTGTACATGGATTTTTTGGCGCGTGGTTAAAATCAGAACTAACGCCGCCATCTTGTTTTTCATTGAAACATTTTGATATAAATGTTAACTATAGCGCCTTTCTGTCAATGTTTTAGACCCTTATAGGTTTCAGATTAGCGTATTTTCGGCGCGTATAAATTCGTTATTAGAAGCGCTAATAGGCGTGCCTTTTGCCACACGCGCGACTTGTACGATCCTTGACACGCGTATTAGCGCGACCCACCAGAGAAGCTTCCCTAAGCGAATTCGCTGGAAAAAGCGCGTTCCATTTTTTGAAGCGCAAAATGTGGACGCGCGTGTTATCCGATACGAGCTCATTCTCGCGAAAAAATACGTTAGTCTGAAACCTCTTTTAGTTTACGCCGATATTCTAAAATTAAAAAAAAAAACTTTTCCATACAATGTTTCACAATTATGATTTCTACGGCGATTTAAATAGACTGACTTATCAATTGCATTTAAACATATGTATTTATGTTTGAATACAGATGTATTTTGCTAGTGTTTATGCAAAAATTCAATGGTGTTCGTAGAGAATTCTTATTTGAAAACTTGTAATATTTTACAAATTAGATTTAACCATACTTTAGTACTCACAGCGCTACAGCTGCCGACTAAACCAACTAATCACTATAATAACATTTCTTTCATAATACTCATTAAATTCGCGACCTTTACACTACCGTACTTCGACCAAACGTAACTATGAATTTATTTACTAATCCGACTTACATTGTTCCAGTAGCATTCCATTCCACTGACCAAGTCCAGCGCTGGCCTGGAATTGCGATTGTCTACATTATTTTATTCCAGTCTTTTTCAACACTGTTTTTCCAAAAACAAATTATCTGACAGAAACAACAACATAGGTAGGTATACTCGTACCTAGTCATTGTATGACATATCTGCCAGCACTGGAATGGTCTTTTACACGATTCCAGTAGCGCTAGATTGAAAAGTAAATGCCAACCCAGTTACTCAACTGAATCTCTCACCGGACCCAGTGCATTCCAGTGACGGTTTAGATTATTCCAGTTGTAAGCCAGCACTGAATTAGGATCACTGGACTGGAACGCTACTGGAATAATGTGAACGAAGCACAATTTTATTTCTAAGTCCATGCGTGGTTCTTACGTTACCATCGCGTGTCCGAATCGAACAGAATTTACAAAAGCGTTGCAATTTGAATTATAACACTATTTACAAG
This sequence comes from Eurois occulta, assembly GCA_950022335.1. NCBI lineage: Eukaryota > Metazoa > Arthropoda > Insecta > Lepidoptera > Noctuidae > Eurois > Eurois occulta. The sequence continues at coordinate 2,737,775 of OX465498.1, forward strand.
TATTTATTGCTGAATCAACTATCATAGGCCATAATAAGATTGAGAATTTACAAAAAAATATGAATTATAAAATAAAACTTATAAATAGTATCGCGCATGCTGAAGGTATTATTTTTGAAAATGTATCGACTAAATGTATAATCGATTTGTTCATCTACCTTTCTTTAATGCTGGTTCATTTGTGCGCGTGGCCCAATGAAATACTAACGTCGCCATTTTGTTTTTTCAATACATTTTCCACAAATAACCCAACAAAAACGTCCTTTTAGAAAATGTCATTCAATCGCCAAATGAACCAGCACGCAGTACTATAAAGGTGTCTACAGCTTGCTCGATCGATAAAATCGAGCATCCAAATAAAACGCTCTCAAACGGCAAAGGGAAGTGTTGTAAAAAACCGGCAAGTTCTAGAACAAGGCCTGTGTTCCAGAATTAGGAACGATGAGCAAAACCGATTCGAGCTAATCTATAGGCACCTTACAACCTTATGGCATCTAGTCTTAACAAATGCGGCTCATTATCAGTATTTTAGTCGATACTATTTACCAATATGTATTTAATTGACAATAATTACTGATAAGTGTATTTTTTTTTGGTCTTGTGCAGAATGAGAAAACACCAACTTAATGTTAGTTAAAAATAGTTAATGAGTTTTGCGTTCACTTTTAGTCGATACATTTTTAGCTGTACTTGGGCGTAAGTAGTCCCTACTCGATACGAGCACATAGTCTGACGATTTCTATCGACAAATTCAATATTTCTTTAGAGATCTACATTACCAACGATTGTAAGTCTTATTGACCGATAGATATAAAACATGGTTAGCAAATATTTAAACCGGTAGATGTGCCCTCACCATACCGTACTTGAGAAGAGTACACTCACACAACTAGAATGGAAAGGTAGATACGACTTTCAGTATGAGTAAGCGAGGCCCTGCTGTTCAAATGTCAACTTTACAAAAACGTGTTTTTTTTTAAGTGGTAATCTAACGATTTAAAGTTGAACATGGCTCTTTTGGCGCGTGTCTTAAATCGGAACTAAAGCCACCATCTTGTTTTTCCATAGACAATGTCATTCAAGAGCTAACGAACAATGCACCATCATCGTTGACCGTTAGTATTACCATACATCATCTGCCTAGCCTCTTCCCAACTATGTTGGGCTCGGCTTCCAATCTAACCGGATGCAGCTGAATACCAGTATTTTACATGGAGCGACTGCCTATCTGACCACTACATCCCAGTTAATGCTGGATAATACGATACTCTTGGCAAGACTGGTTTTATTTTGGACCACTAACTACCTGGAACGACTGTCAAAGATCTACAAATGACAGCCGGGACCAACGGCTTAACGTGCTTTCCGAAACATGGAGGAAACTCGGTATGTATTTGGTGGTCACCGATGCACAGACCAACCTAGGCAAGTGAGGCTTAACCTGAAGATCGACCCGAGTGGCTGTTATTATTAAGCCATGAGCTCCTCAGTCAGTATTAGCCTACATACCATGCCAACCAATTAACTCAGGGCATCTACACTATTGGGAAACAAAACTTACACAGTCTTTCGCATCTAGTTCAACATCAGCTACCTTCTTTCAAATAAAGAAAACAAACATGAAAGATGGTAGGACGAACGTTAGTGCGATATGCTATGAACTTTTCGTTCACAATAGTGTTTTCATTGGTCAAAAAATCTTTTAATATTCTTGTAGATATATTGTTGTGAGATTTCTTTAATGAGATTTATTTTTTTAAATGCTTTTTATACAACAATATTTAGATATTCTTTCGTTAACTGGTTTAAAATAAGTTCCAACGTAGACATTGTATTACTGAAGTTACTCTTTTATGCTGCACTATGAGATAGTTTCACAAGGCTTTTAGTGAAGAACCTTACTCGACTTCAATTCGTAGGGAACAATAATTATTAAAAAAAAATATCATCATCATTCTCCAGCTTTACCCCAATTTATCTGGGGTTGGCGAACTTTATAAAAAAAAATGAATAAAAAAAAACCGTGCATGCGCGACATCCAAAACCGTAAAATTATGGCAAAAGTGACTTAAGGGTCCAACTTTCCCGATTTCTAAAATATCCGACACCACATTTCGGCTATCCTTCAAAACTACTAAATAAGAAAACGACAGCTAGTTACTTCTAGCTCTTTTTCTTTGCCGAAGATCCCCGAGCATAGCCGAAGTGTGGTGCCGTTAGAACAGTGCGTCACTGTGAACATTGTCCTACCCTACAAGGTCCGTTTTGCTGTGACAAAGGAATTTCTACCTTATTTCAAAAGTCCAAGACTGTTTGTTGAGTAGATTATCTAGTGTTTTCGGCGGTTTCTCCGTTTTTATGTTGGGGCGTAGTCTTTGCTGGGGGGGCGCGAGTTTTGAGGGGTGTCGTGTACTCCCAGCCATCTTCGCCTTTAGGGTTGAACAGCTGTAATGAAAATAAATAACAATGAGAAATCGATGCAGATAATTTTTAAGGTTACTTGACGCTACGATCTTCATAGGGTACTACGACTATTGGAGTAAATTATAAGCAGCACGGGACTGGTAATTACTGATAATGTATTTTACAGAACGCCTGGTTACAATTCCGAAGCCGTCCAATCGCTATGACTAACCACAATTAGGTATACGAATGGTATTTCATTATCTATTGTATCTTTATGAAAACACTTCCGTAGAAGACAGAGTTACCGTCCGATGCTACGTCCATCGCAATGAAAGATCATTGCGATTGGGCGGTTACCTTCAGAAATTGTAGCTTAACCTTGCGTTACGTGCAGTACTGTATTTATTCACGTTAAAGAGAGGTTGCGGCAAGTTGAACAGATAACATTGATGCCATTGCGAGTAAATGCGGATCAGATTGGCACAGGAACGTAGAGATTGGTACAAGCAAAGAGAGCTTGGTTTATACTTAGTTTTGGAAGTTGCCCGACTTCACCCATCACTTCATCCTCATCCACAATCTTGTGGAAGATGATGATGACTAGTATCGATGTAACATACCAGCGTGGCCCACTTGTCCCCGTTGGCCTCCCGTGTCTTCACGGCGTCCCTCTGCGCCTGCTCCACGTGTCGCTTGGCGGCGGTGGCGGCGTCGCAGTCGGCGGCGCGCAGTGACTAGTATCGATGTAACATACCAGCGTGGCCCACTTGTCCCCGTTGGCCTCCCGTGTCTTCACGGCGTCCCTCTGCGCCTGCTCCACGTGTCGCTTGGCGGCGGTGGCGGCGTCGCAGTCGGCGGCGCGCAGTGACTAGTATCGATGTAACATACCAGCGTGGCCCACTTGTCCCCGTTGGCCTCCCGTGTCTTCACGGCGTCCCTCTGCGCCTGCTCCACGTGTCGCTTGGCGGCGGTGGCGGCGTCGCAGTCGGCGGCGCGCAGTGACTAGTATCGATGTAACATACCAGCGTGGCCCACTTGTCCCCGTTGGCCTCCCGTGTCTTCACGGCGTCCCTCTGCGCCTGCTCCACGTGTCGCTTGGCGGCGGTGGCGGCGTCGCAGTCGGCGGCGCGCAGTGACTAGTATCGATGTAACATACCAGCGTGGCCCACTTGTCCCCGTTGGCCTCCCGTGTCTTCACGGCGTCCCTCTGCGCCTGCTCCACGTGTCGCTTGGCGGCGGTGGCGGCGTCGCAGTCGGCGGCGCGCAGTGACTAGTATCGATGTAACATACCAGCGTGGCCCACTTGTCCCCGTTGGCCTCCCGTGTCTTCACGGCATCCCTCTGCGCCTGCTCCACGTGTCGCTTGGCGGCGGTGGCGGCGTCGCAGTCGGCGGCGCGCAGTGACTAGTATCGATGTAACATACCAGCGTGGCCCACTTGTCCCCGTTGGCCTCCCGTGTCTTCACGGCGTCCCTCTGCGCCTGCTCCACGTGTCGCTTGGCGGCGGTGGCGGCGTCGCAGTCGGCGGCGCGCAGTGACTAGTATCGATGTAACATACCAGCGTGGCCCACTTGTCCCCGTTGGCCTCCCGTGTCTTCACGGCGTCCCTCTGCGCCTGCTCCACGTGTCGCTTGGCGGCGGTGGCGGCGTCGCAGTCGGCGGCGCGCAGTGACTAGTATCGATGTAACATACCAGCGTGGCCCACTTGTCCCCGTTGGCCTCCCGTGTCTTCACGGCGTCCCTCTGCGCCTGCTCCACGTGTCGCTTGGCGGCGGTGGCGGCGTCGCAGTCGGCGGCGCGCAGTGACTAGTATCGATGTAACATACCAGCGTGGCCCACTTGTCCCCGTTGGCCTCCCGTGTCTTCACGGCGTCCCTCTGCGCCTGCTCCACGTGTCGCTTGGCGGCGGTGGCGGCGTCGCAGTCGGCGGCGCGCAGTGACTAGTATCGATGTAACATACCAGCGTGGCCCACTTGTCCCCGTTGGCCTCCCGTGTCTTCACGGCGTCCCTCTGCGCCTGCTCCACGTGTCGCTTGGCGGCGGTGGCGGCGTCGCAGTCGGCGGCGCGCAGTGACTAGTATCGATGTAACATACCAGCGTGGCCCACTTGTCCCCGTTGGCCTCCCGTGTCTTCACGGCGTCCCTCTGCGCCTGCTCCACGTGTCGCTTGGCGGCGGTGGCGGCGTCGCAGTCGGCGGCGCGCAGTGACTAGTATCGATGTAACATACCAGCGTGGCCCACTTGTCCCCGTTGGCCTCCCGTGTCTTCACGGCGTCCCTCTGCGCCTGCTCCACGTGTCGCTTGGCGGCGGTGGCGGCGTCGCAGTCGGCGGCGCGCAGTGACTAGTATCGATGTAACATACCAGCGTGGCCCACTTGTCCCCGTTGGCCTCCCGTGTCTTCACGGCGTCCCTCTGCGCCTGCTCCACGTGTCGCTTGGCGGCGGTGGCGGCGTCGCAGTCGGCGGCGCGCAGTGCGCAGGTCACGTGGCGCCACACGCGGCGCGACTCGTGCGGCTGCTGGCGGGACACGGGCGCCACGCGCTTGCGACGCGGCTTCATGTTTGATACTTCGAATAGGACTTCTGAGCGCTGTGGATAGAATCATGGCGAAAACATTAATTTGTATAGAAAAAAAGTGTTCATTTAGACGATTCAAAATATTTTCTAATGTTGAGAATACATTACCAGGAGTAGATGGATATACGTATCACATTTTTAAAACCCCGCATAATTTAAAATTTTCGAAATCAAAATATAAATGTTTCGTTTCGTCTCGTTGGCCATTTAATATTAATAAAAAACTAGCACTCCGGGAGTGCCGGCAGAAGTGAAAACTTGATTATTAACGTTGAGCATGTTTGATATTTTGGAATGGTTAGGGAATAATTTTGCACCAATTGCTTTATCAGTATAAAAGTACTATCATTTATGGAAGTGCCCTTAGACTGCCTTAGTACGGGAACCAGTGTCGCCAAACTCATACACTTGCAAATTAAAATGAACATTCCAATACACAGAAAACGATAAAACATAGCAATGATGCAACTGTAATATTTTATTTATAAACAAATTACTGTCCTTGAAAAAGCACTAACTTATTATGTATAATTCTTATTTTCGATTGTGGTTCAAAACATTGTTTGGTACTATGGTGAATACGGGTTTCGAAGTAATGATTTAATGAGGAGAGTTCTGTGATTCCCTATAAAACTGCTGACTGTCGAAATGGTCATTAATAAATATATTAATATTGGTACGTGTGCATTCCTTGTAACACGATAATATAAGTGTTGACATCACATTTTTCTCATTAAAAAATGAATTTCCTTTATGTGAACGCGCTCGAAATATCTTTTCTGCCAATTCACAGACTTTATTTAAGTCAGTAGAAGGATAAATAAGGCCTCCTTTGTCTCTTCTAGCAATGATTCCGTGTTTTTTTTTTTTAATTTATTCATGACCATGGATACATGTCCTTCAGTCGTAATGATTCCGTGATACTTATCTGTGATCAAAGCCAAAAGACAATCCTCACATTTAATAACTTTCCTCAACTTTCTTGCAATAAAACCAGCAATATAGGTTATTATTTCTTTAGAATAAAGAGTAAGCCTAGAAGGATCTGTTAAATAATCATGATCTATGTTGATCATAGGATCACATCCTAAAGATTCATGCGGTAGCAGCAATCCACAAGTTTCTTATTTCGGGTTTATTCGGAAATCTGAAAATTTAATAAGATTTTTTATTATCTTTCATTTTTTGCGTCAGGTGAGTGCAGTTATACGAATTAAAATCGTATAATACGTGTGTTACTAACATAGATTTTAAGTAGTGCGTATTACTAATATCATATGAATCAAGGTCGGAAGAGTATTTTTTTATAGACATTGCATTATTCGGTATTACCCATATTAAAGGGTAAATTCCCCGTCAAAAAGTGGCAACACTGAATTTTGAGGTAAGATAATAAAATTATTGCAAAAATCACGATTATACGAGATTTATCCATTAAACGAATTAGTTGGTACATTACTGCGACTATTTTATGAGAAATAATAGGACACAAAGCGATTGAATACTTAAAAAGATCTAATACTTACGAGTGAAAGGACAGTCCAGCAATCTTCATCAAACTATCACTTTTACAGTTTATTACACTGCACCTTACCATTTTGCACAGTTGCACAAATGTACTGTTGTCGAATTAAGCTCGAAAAGATCATATAATGTGTATAATTTCGATGCAATTGTTAATAAACAAATTGGATGTCAATCTGGCACCGCCACAAACGTCAAACTTGTTGTGCACTGACAATGATGTGCTCAGCCGACACGCGATAAGGGACAGAAATATTTATACTCTGTCTCTTTTCTTTGCTAGTGACGTTTATATGTTCTTCTTTTTCTTGTGCGAATGCAAAGGAAGATATCCAGCAGTCTATAGAATACTCTGTCTACGGTTTTTTCTATTCCGTGTTTATCCCTAAAGCATTAGGTTCAAAGTTGATTGGAAACATTTAAAAATTTCTTTAAATGATTTTAAACCATAAAATGTTGTAGGTTAAGTTCAAAATCGTCTACTCTCCATCCGTCTTACGCTTTTTCCAAATTTCTTTAAATGATTTTAAACCATAAAATGTTGAAGGTTAAGTTCAAAATCGTCTACTCTCCATCCGTCTTACGCTTTTTCCAAATTTCTTTAAATAATTTTAAACCATAAAATGTTGAAGGTTAAGTTCAAAATCGTCTACTCTCCATCCGTCTTACGCTTTGTCACGTGTCCTGACGCGAGTGTCCTGACGCGAGTTTAAGATTTTATACCCATTACAGAACAATTTTTTTAAAGTGCTCAACGCCGCTAAAGAAGTTTTCACTTCAAAAAAAACGAAGTGACAAGTGACATTAACGGATCTATCAAACTGACAGACAAGTGATGTGACTCGTTGTCACTGACTTACAAACTTATGGAGTCTGCAAAATCTGGTGCAAAAAATGGCAGCCACTTTCATTCATCATTATAAAAAAAATTATTATTATTAAAAAAAACGACAACTTTTAGCGCGCAACCGTTTGACAGCAGATCTACCAGAAAATTCGGCTCAAAAAATGGCGACGCGGTCACGCATTGTTGAGCTTACGACACGAAAGTGTTGTCAAAATAAGCACAAGACTTGACAAACTGTAGTTGTCTCTCTTTTCATATGCAGCTACTGATTAATTAAAAAGAAACAAAAGTGTTTTTTCACATGTGTGTGTCGAAATTATGGATATTTGCATAACTATTCTTTATATAGTAAAATATGCCGTCTCGTATATCTCAATGCCCCCTGGCGGGTCTTACACTGACAGCCGCAGTTTAGTTCTGAAATAATGAGCTCCTCGTTAAACTATTTACTTTTAACATTATATTATTATTGCGGGGTTAAAAAAATATTCTAAATGCCTGAAGATACTCTTTAGGCACCTAAGAGTACAAAAATTAGAATTCCAACTTCTCTAAACATATTTATTTTTTTGTACCCTGATTCTTTGAATGTTTGAATTAAGATTTTTATGCTTTTCGGATACAGAGAACTGTTGTTTAAGCTCTAGTAATGAAAAAAACTGAGTATGGGGTCATTACATGGGAATTCATCAAAACTGGCGAAATGCACTGAACTATCCAATCTTTTCTGCAATTTTAGAAAAGTGAATTATCATTTCCTTATTATACTTTTAAATGTGTGCGATCAGGGCCGAAGTGTGTACGGACGCTGAGCATTTCCCTATGTGTATGTTTTCTGTTGTGTTGTGTTACTTACTCCAGAATCAGTCCATCTTCCATCCATTCTAGAATTCCATTCTCCTTGCGCCGTATAATAGGGTTTCTTGTCAACGCCCGCAAATATCTCGCAGGTTACCCGATGCTTCTTGCCGCCATAGAAGGGTTTCGTCAGGAACTCGATGTTCGCTTTCTGACCGGTCTGGACGCATTCTATACACACCGATCCGCCCAGTTCTATCCAGGGAACTGTTAGTATTGATCTGTGGAAGACAAATTTAACATTTTTTGACCGACTAAAAAAAGGAGGAGGTTCTCAAGTCGACAACCTCAAAAGCTCCTCTTTTTTAGTCGGTCGTATGTACAGATGCCAGCACATCAAGCTACTAAAATCTGTAAAGTTTATTTAATAGATTTCTACTTTATCGCTAGAGCCTTAGGTTCAAGGTTGATTAGGGAAATTTGACAGTTTCGGGTAGCTTGATGTGCTAGCATTTGTTCTTTTTACGCCAAACTTTGTACAGAGTGGTCCGATTTTGTAAAGGTCTATCAGCGGTGACTGCCTCGTTAGCCAACCAAGGTCGGGGTTTATTGGATTTTCCCATCAGAAATTTCTCATCAGCAACCGGAGTCAGGATTGGGCACGGCCCGGTTGACAGGCTTGCCCCCTATTATATGAGACTTGAAACATAACTTACGAAATGTGGGTGGGCTAAAGGTTCACTACTACGTAACCCTTCGGTGATAGGTATTTGTGTGAATGCTCTATTTGTGCATAGAATTTTAAATAAGTCACAATCAATCAAATAAAATAAGTTACGTAATATGTTACTGTTAGCCTGTGCCATCCCACTGCTGGGCAAAGGCTCCATAACTTCCAAATCCTTCGATCCAGGGCCAAAGTAGACCAGTGGTCGTTGGATTTGTCCATCTCGTCCCGCCATCTCCTGCGAGGTCTACCGCGTCGCCTATTGGCTGTGTCTGGGCTCCACATCGTGGTTATTTTGGCGTATGCGCGACGTAATATGTATTTTTTTATAATATGTATTTATTTCCGTATAACGAAGAGGTCATTCACTAACTAAGAGTGCTAATTGCGTGTCATTAATTATTATTTAATGGTTGCACGTGTTACAACATGTGAGATATTAACCTGAATGTATGATTACTGTTGCTTGATTTACAAATCGTATTTACGGATTTCTTTGATTTATATTTCATAGAATGCTGTAGCTGCACGACACACAATTTTGTAAGGATATCTATTGCAATTTAAATAGGAACAGTCGAGAAGCAAAATCGTGTGTTGCGTGTTTTATTTGTTGTGCGTATAGTCAAATGGTTTCATATTGTTTGTCTGAGTGAAAACACGTGCAAAATAATTTTGACATTGGTTGTCGATTATACGTTCAAAATAAAGCATTTTTCTTGCGTATTGTAGAATTCAATGTATTTTCTAGTTACCCATTTTTTTGAGGACTGTATCTACATGAAATGAAAATCTCACGAAAACTTGTTAACGGACGAAACGAAAACGAAAATTTTAGTAGGTGGCATTCTGCAGATTCCTACCCTAATTTATTTATGCACACCTAGTAACTTTATGGGTAAATGGTGTGAACAATTATGTGTGTACGACCCACCCCTGCTTCCAAAACTATCCTACCATTCAAGCTGGAACCTACCGCATACATACACAAAGTTTAATTGGAATGGGTTGCGTGTCTCTTATAGAATACTAGCTTTTGCCCACGGCTTCGCTCGCGTTAATTTAGAATTCAATTGAATTTGACAATCAATTCAGGTTTTACTCTGCTTCTAATAATTTAATTCAATCATGATTCGAAAGACACGTGACGCCATCTATTATCATAAGAACGTTATTGTTGTTTTCCTCGGGAATAGTACTTTTTTCGTGATGAAAGGTACCCGTTTCTTTACACCTGACAACGTATATGCAAAATTTCAGGATGATCGGTTTAGTGGTTTAGGCGTGAAAAGATAACAAACTTTCGAATTTATAATATTAGTATGGATGTTAAAAAAAATCCCGGCCAAGTGCGAGTCGCACTCGCGCACGAAGGGTTCCGTACCATTATCTATAAAACGGCAAAAAAATCATATCTGTTGTATGGGAGGCCCCCTTAATATTTTTTTTTATAGCGGCAATAGTAATACATCATTTGTGAAAATTTCAGCTTTCTAGCTATCACGGTTTATGAGATACAGCCTGGAGACAGACAGACAGCGAAGTCTTAGTAATAGGGTCCCGTTTTACCCTTTGGGTACGGAACCCTAAAAAAACCCTGTCCGATCCGAAAGGATCATACTCAGTTCATCATTCTGAGCCCCCACACATCGATATTTTTCATTCGTAATTTAAAAAAAAAAAACTAGTTGTGTATACAAAATGCACACAAAAGTGCAATACCTACACGGAAATGTACAGAACAGCCGATTTTTTTTAAACATATTGTTTATTAAGATTCAATCCCTTACCTGCCATATCCATTAGGGAATGTAAGCGTATACTCTTCTCCGGTATCCAACAGCGTCACCGTCCCCTTCCCGATATTATGCACCCCGATGGACAGGCCCAAGAACTTGCTCTTGGTCCACACCCACGCCTCGAACTGTATGCGTTTGTTCACGTGCTCCGCGTAGAAGGCCGATATCGGGGGGTGGTGGGAGACCTGTTCCGCTACGAAGGATAGCTGGTCTGGCGTGCACCAGGGGACTGGGCCGTCACCTACTTCTTGCTGTGGAAAGTAAAAATAAAGATATGGATGAGGAGCCCTACCGGAATGAATCAAGGTCTAAAATCGCATGACACTAAAAATGTCGTCTAACATTGACCTGATAAGACTATTCTTAACCCTCCAGCCGAGTTAGCTTCTGTTGAGCACAATGAAATGAAAATTAAGGTCGACTGAAAGAATAACCTAGTGGGAGTTCTGATAGGGTTGCGAGATACCTATATTAGAAACCTTACAACAAAAAAAAACCAGATTGTACCTAGTTTGAACAGCCGAGTTTTATTGGGACTTCTATCAGTAAAATACAACAATATTATATATATATGGGCGTACTCTTGACCCCTCAATCTAGTCCTGAAGACAGAGATGAGGTCGACGATGGAACGAGCTAACCCGAAAGAAGCCTATTAACTCGCGACTTAAATAGATTGGGGTCATATAAACTTGGGAACACCAACGCAGGCAGGGAATTCCAGTCCTTGAGGTTTGACTTGGCTTTGTGTACATTCTGATAGATGACATTTCTTTGAGTGTTGGGATATTAAAAAAATGCTGGCACTGCTAATGCATAACGAAGTTCGATAGCTAGTATTACCCTCACCTTATCAATATTAACGTTATTGCTCTCAGCGGGCGCGCCGTCCATGTCCCAGTGGCACCGGAACACCTCCCCCAGGATGGGGTTGTACGGCTTCTTGGCGACCTGCGACTTGCGGCCCGCGTGGTACGAGCTCAGGTACCAGCGCACCACTTGTACCATGCGGTCGCGGGGCGTTGGCTGGTCTACTATCCTGGGAAAGTAAAGAGAAAATGATTTTTAGGGGAATTGTTTGTAACATCCTTAATGGCGGTTCTAGAACTGCAGAGCTAATAGCTACAGGCAGTTTCGAGGCTCTCGCTTGGAGGTTGGACCAAGGGCCTGATTCATAAGACCGTACTCCTCGATACGGCTCGCTTTGTGAGGAGGTTCCTGACTCTGGAGCCCTAACCACCGGTAGCAAGTGTAGCAACCGGTGGAACCTGCTCCCGATACTAGCAGATCACTATTTTTTAATATTTCATTTTAAAGAAATGTAACAAATTTGTTGAAAAAAAGAATAAAGAAAATAATAAAATGAATAACACACTTGACAAACTGGTCGGGATGTGCGAAGGAGTCTGCGTACATCTCTAGAAGCGATCGCCTCTCTAAGATGAATGTGGGTAGCACAACCTGGAACAGATGGTTGCATTATTTATATTTATTATACTAATAGGTACTCACCCTTCTTATCCAAGATGGTGACCAAGTTCTCTTGGACTGGACTACAGTACTTTCAAGTTATTTTATCTCTGCTTTTCAATGACTGTCAAAATTAGTTTGATTTGTGAGAGTCATTAAAATACGGTTGCTATTAGACAAGTACCATTAACAAGTTCGTCAAAATTTTATTGCTATTACAAAAAAGGTTTATGTTGGCTTGCTGCTGGCAGAGATAAAAATAACCGTGAAAAAACTGTGTATTACGCCCGTTACTTAGAAAAATGGGACTCAAATATTCGAACTTTGAGCGGTGCCTACAGTGAGGTTCGAAGTACTGTTTCTATAAAATAAATAATAAAAAAAACACAAACTGCAAAAAAAGACTATTTAAAAGCGGGAACTAATAATTTTCTTTCAGTTTATAATTTGCAATTGGGTCCCGCCTGCTACTAAACTTAATGCGGGTATTTATCTTAGGTTTTCAGCACATCATATAGACTGGTAAATAATAATGTAATGTAAACTACAACCGTAATGTAAACTACAACCAAAATTGTTAAATTTAGTTAAGTTTCTCTTTAAGTGAACTGTAATTTGTTCTTTGAGAAAATAAATGTCTTTAAACCGAAGTAGAGTTTACTTTGCTTATGGTTTATTTTGTTTTCTATTCTCAAACTTGTTTCGATCTTTTTAGTGCATTACTTTTAAATTGTCTTTTTTGTAGTCGGGTTTTTCACTTTTTTAATTATTTATTTTATTTTAGAGTTTCTAGTGTCCCGGCACACTTATGAACAAAAATGGTGTTACTTATATAAGTCGGGCAAAATGTACAGATGATTGATTGCATGCCTATTTTTACGCTATCAAAAACTTTATAAACCAATTCGATATTCTTAATTAAATTTAAACATATAACTTATAAATATTTTTGTAATCCCCCTTTTAATTTTCTTTATTTTGATACCCTACTCGATAGGTTTGGCTAATTTTTGTTTTATTAACGCATTATAATTTCGCGTCAAAAATCCGTCATTTTGTTTTTTTTTTTCTAACACCTGTCTAAACGCACTTGAGTTTTAAGACGAATATAACGATACCTTAAATAAGATGTGGAAATCCATCCAGCCGTTTGCAAGATATGAGGTAATAAAGAAATTTACAAACAAATATACTATACATACAAGATACGCGCGAAAAACATAAAAAGTACGACTACAGGTAAATAAAATAAGCAAATTTTTATGCTTGAATTACGTTAAGGGTCAGTCAGTGTAGTAAATGCTTGGCCCTGAAAGTGTATTGTGCTGTAATCCAATCAACGGATACGTGAACTGGGTTCGAATTACGTAAGCGTGTACAAAAATCCCTTTGTATGTCCTTTACTTATAAAAAGTTTACTTTAGTCTGTTGTACTCCTGATAAAAATCTTTTGTGTGATATTGATTTATTTAATTATCAAAAACTAAATGTTATACAAAATGTGTAGTTTTAATTCCGCGAAAAAGATTTAGGCGTGGATGCAATACCTTCCTCACGCCTGCAAAAATATGCACATGCAGGAAAAGCAATATTCATTAGCAGACCATGCAACCAAACCTACCCCTGTCTGGAGGCCTTACACTCAAGGCATCCACAGGACTTGCACGGTTAAGCAGTAGCCAACCTCAGAGGTTGAACTGCGAGATGCCCTCCCAAAAAAAACAACCAAACCTATTCGCGCCCGAGCAGTCGTCGAGCAAACACACAGTATGCCTCGTGGAGGCGTAACTTATACCAAAAACTAATTTACTTCAGTAAGTTGACATGAAATCTTGATAGGCCTTCAGACACAGGTATGTATATGGCTTTAAACTATTGAGTTCCATCGTACAATATTAATATCATCAAACCTTAAAGTTACCTCACATAATTTGAAACCACTCTCACTTTAGTTTCGAACGAAATTAGAGCTTACACCTCACTTTAGCTGACACCATTCGGGTATCGAAGCTACGCAATGTTTAGAATATGTCAACTACTGAACCTCGAAGAGGTCAGTTACAATTGCTCTGATTATATGAAGATACTAGCTGATGCCCGCGAAACTCGTCCTCGTAAAATTATTATAACAATTTTACTTCCCTTTTTAATTCGGATTTTGCTAACCATTTCAAAGGTTTTAAGTATTTTGCACGGACCCTTCATTTTTAAATACTGTTATAAGCTTTCGTTACGTTACCTTCCGTTTTAAAACTAAACTTATACTGTAACATATGGAATATCTTCCGTGATTGTTCATGATTGTGAGCTCCCGATATTTCGACTCTGTTGCAAACAACCTGCGATCATGGCGCTTGCGCCATAAGTATACAAGTTAACCTTCATTTTTTTTCTAAAATAAGAAGCCTAAGTTAATCCCTATAACATCGGTTATCTGCCAATAAAAGTCCAGTCAAAATCGGTAAAGCCGTTTCGGAGATTAGCCGCAACATACAAACAGACAGACTAAATTTAAAAAAGGGGTTTTTGTTATAAGTAAGTACCGTACCGTATTTACTTTCATATCCATTCTGTAAAAACTGTTATTTTGATATTACAGACACTTCAATTTTATTTATTTGTATAAATGGCATAAATAATCAACTTGCAAGTTTCCATTAGCGGGACACTTATCTTCGAGTAAATAACTTCTTCAGAGAGAAGGAATGTGCTGTAATCCACCACGTGGAGCCAGTGAGGGTTGATGGAGACTTACCTTTGTGAGATCCATTCCGATCTTGACCTGCGACAGGAGATGGGTGACCACGGAGCCGTGGTTCTCCATCGAGCCGAGGTCGCTGTCCGATTCATCCTCGTACAACGCTGTTGGCAGAAAAGCGAACCCTTTTAACTGATACCCATATCATAGGGGTGCAAAAAAAATAACTAGTCCGCCATCTTTGGGAGTCCGCCATATTGGATTTAGATTGACGACACTTAGCTAACCACGCAATGTCACCTAAACTAAACGTGTATGCGAAATTTAGATCAATCAGTTGGGGACAACTGTTTTCAAATTCAGTTGCATTTGACCTAAACAAACAAACAAACATTGCATGTCAAATAAAAGCTTGTAAAAAAGAGACGTTTGTGAGCTTGATGAGGGGTGTCCAACGTAATTTTATGAAGGGCCAAGTTTAGTATTTTTGTAACCGTAGCGGGCCAAAGGAAATGCAAAGTGACCTTTAAATTTAAATAAAACAAGCTTCGCCGGACTAGACTGCAATGGTGCGGTCTGGAGTCATGGGTAGGTGTAAGGTAGGTATGACGCAAGAATAACTGAATTAGGGACATTTTTACACATGTTCGCGCAATATATATTGATGTCCTATAAAGTTTTAAATAGCTCGCGGGCCGGATGAAACACCTATGCGGGCCGCTAGGTGGCCCGGAGGCCGTATGTTGGACAGGCCTGGTCTAGAACAACTACGGTCAGATAAAAAATATATATTTATAGCAAGAAGTTTAAGGATAAAGGCTATATCTGCGAATGTGTGACAATCAGCTAGACATGTGTCAGATATCTAGACTGCTATAATATTTATTATAATATGAGGAAGATGACATCAATAATTGACAGACAGACGGTCTTATCTATTAGTATATCATCTATACCTATCCTCTATTAGTTTATCATCTTTCCTTTGCTCGTACCATATTCTAAAACATAATCAACTTATCTTGGCGCCATGATAAACAAGAGTACTAGACTAATCAACCCAGTCTTCAGTAACGACTAGACCAGTCAGATTTTCAGCTGACACAAAAGTATGTCGAGTCCTTCAGCATACACGCCATATTGAAGTTGGAACTATGCCAGGGAGACCGGCAAAGGCTTGGCCGGTCGGATCGAATTTTATACGTTTTCATCGAATAACTGTCAGTTGTATGTGTGTAGGAACTGTTTGTTTAACGGTTTTATACACATAGGGGCTATAAAGTTTCAAGAGCGACGTGGAGTCGATTAAGGCGAAGCGGCAATCTACGGGTATGTTACGCACGTTTAGGTACGTAACTTCGTTTTGCATGAAAATGTATGTGGGATCGTCCACTGCGTCCGACCCACGGCCACGCTACGCTCGCGACAAACAAATGAAAGAAACGGTAGCGCATGTACTCCTCGAGTACACGGGCGTCACCTAGATCCGCAAGGAAACTCTTGGAACACCAAGATCCCTTGCGGATGTCCTGAGAAGACTGGGAAGATTGATCTGCTTCTGGAGGGAGGTGGGCTGGTTGGAGTAACAGCCGCCAAGGCTCACGTACAATGGTCCACTAAGGATAAGGACTAAGTGCGGAAACCGAAACCCTAATATAGAACAAATTAACCATGCAGATGACGTTGCAACGACTTTAACATTTAAAACATATCACTAAGACATAATTAAGTGTACGTTAAAGGGCTGCTACGACGATACATCACAAGTAAGCCCCGTCTTGCACATTGTATGCTAATCTTACGAAGCCCCACGAACTCTGACTGTACAGTGTGCACGCCTTGTCAAAGGATATTCCTTGTAAAAAGATCGTGAGGGGAATAACATATTGTGTCATATTGTTTTCTTTGAAATTGTTTCATGTATTACCGAGTTCACTGACGGTTGACCACTTTTCAACCTTATTAATTGGGGCATATGGGTGAGAAGTGGTAGACCGTTAGTGAAATCGGTAGTACGTGCGTACGGCCGCGAGCCATTATAGGTATGTTATGATTAATTTTGTGTTAGGGAAGGGATATTAATAAAATTGAAGAGCTACAAAAGACTATGTGGATTAAGTTGTGGGGAAAAAAAATTAAGCTTGTATTAGCAAGCAGGGTTGATAACCTAGGTGTGCCATACGTTGTAAAATGTATGTTTTAATTTGCCACTCGTGACGGAAATAGCTTTTTTTTGTGACGGAATAAGTGAAAAAAAGCTCATTTTGTCGTGGTAAAATATTCGGTAAGGCTCAGCGGGGCTGGCTACCCAGAGTACCCCGGATGTAGTACTTAAGTATCTTCTCTTGTGCAGGCTATTTATAGTCTAACACAGATTCTCAACTTCGTGTACAAAAAAGTTTTGATTTCCTCTTATCCAGTAGTACTTGTGTAATCGATCGTAACTGCGATATCATTATTGACAGAAATTTCACTAAGATTTAAACTATCAGTCACAATGGTCTTCAAATCAAATGGCAATTTCGACCTTGTCGTATTATGGCGTCAACCTGAGGGTGTTAAAGCAATTAACGTAATGTAACGCGCTGCCTGCCTGCTCATCCTTACTAACAAAATACGCAGTTCTAAAGTTGCAAGAAAGATAGTGCTTACCATCATAGTCGATTTCTCCATCTCTTGTGCGGGGGAGGTCGACGGGCTGCGACGAGTCTTGCTCGACCGCGCCCTCCGCCTGGCAAGTGCGACTGGCGCTGTAACAATACAGATCATGTTTAGTTATATGGCAACAAATTGAAAAGTAGATCTAAGTTGTCATCATCATTCACCCGAGAGACGTCCACTGGGTCTGCCTCAAAGCAGTCGGTGGATTTACGCTACTTACAAGAATAAGAGAAGGTAGGAGTGTCTATTTTATAAGAATAAATCATCAATGATTTTTCATAAAAACTGCAAAAGATTAAGTAAAAACCCTCATCATCACTATCATCGGAGTAGATTTTTCCCAGAAATCTGAGATTCAGTTTAGCTGAATACTAGCACTTTACATGGAGCGAATGTCCATCTGATTTCTACAATCCGTTTACTGGGTAATGCGATACTCCATACTGGGTAATGTCAAACTTTCGGTCAAACAAATAATTCTGATATCGTGGTGAAAAAGTTTGTGAGGTTGCTAGGAAGTTAAATGCCCAGGATACTAGATACGCTAGATGATCATTCATCACTATAGAACTTAAAATTAAACCGTTGTATACCTAGATATTACTTTATAGATTTACGCGACAAAGATTACTTCCGTGCTAGTGTTCCTGCTCACCCTATATTAATCACACTTATGAGACAGTTCGAACTCAATTATGAAAATGAAATTGCCTTCGTACGTCGTGTTAAGACGACATGAGCGACTATTAAAGAAGATAAAAAAAGTAATAAGCCTTTTCCTAAAATAAATTGCTGTTCATTTAGAATTGATGGCTTTGGGGAGAAAGGGTTGGTTGCAAACGGGTCATAGACAGAGGTATGAGGGGTGTAAAGTTCCTCGTACTCCATTGAAAAGGGAGGACCTTCCGACCCGATGGTTATACTTCGATTGCGCGATGCAGTATTTCTAGTTCGCATGTAGCGAGATAGATCGCTACATGTAGGACTCACTAAGGTGTCTTAAATCGAGATCAGCTATAAACTTTACTTTCGTTCGTGCTGGGATTGGACATTTTCCAGTCTCTATCTTAAATCTATAGTTTGACGACGTACGACCGTGACAGGAATAAAGCTTGTTCTAAGTATATGCTAAGTAACGTTTGTAGAACCCAACTCTTCTGCACATGGCTCAAGTTTTGGCCGAAGGAATCCCTAAATTTAAGTAGTTGAAGTCTCTAAGGATAGCCTTTCAAGAGCTTATTCAAATTAGCACTAACTTTGGCCAAGCCTTTGGGTATTTGGCTGGTAACGACTAGTTTTTGGATAAATTATTATTTAGGGTCAAATTAAACTGACTAGCAAAACTTTAAAATATGTGACGGGTATCACCTATACTTTGTTTGCGATTTCACTGTTTACTTTAATTTGAAACTTTTTACTTAATAAAAATGGAGAAAAAACAAGAGATTTAATAGGTAACTTGAAGCAGATTCTAATTAATTAATAATAACTTTACACATTAACTTTGATCAGAATGGATTGCGTATCCTGTGTGAGTAATATTGAAAATGTGTTGCGAAAATATTGAGATCACGAGTATTCACGAGCATAATTACCGGCTTACATGCTAGTACAATTTGCACGAACGTTAATTAATTTGAAAACACGGAATTATGGAACAGTGTACTCACTATAAGTAGGTACAGGTTTATGGTGCTGTTAGAACATTTTATGGATTAGCAATGTATTATGAAAGGTCAGGAGTGGCAGAGTTATGATGAATTACAGAATTACACATTATAACCGTATAGGTAGAGATCTATACGTTGGCCTATACTATCGATAACTACAGGCATTATTGAGCCATTAAAATATTTTCAAAAATTTCCACATTTTTCTGTTGCTGCGGGAACCGGTCTTTAACGTCAAATTTGAAAAATAAAATCAACTGAAATACTTATTTTTGTATGATAAATATCGAAAACTTGTGTCTCAAAACCTATAAAAAAGGTGTTATTTATATTCTTGTGAAATAAATTATTGCCCAGTGAGTCGTGTGGCTGTCAATATGCCTCCCTCGGTCGATGCTCAAATATGACGTGTTAGAATAAAACCATTTCAGACCTGTCACAGACACCGGTTATGCTTCAACACAACCTGTCCTCAAAAAGGAGATAAAGTGACTAAGTACCACATCAAACCGTCGACATTTAAGGTTTTGTTCAGAATAAAGGCTATTTTAGCCCATCTGTCGCACATAACGACGGTTCCAGTTGCTTATCGCTCTCTGGAGAATACCCCGAATTTATTATTAAAAAGGAGGCGCTGTTGGAGGTTTAGGGGTCTGGTTTTGTAGTTATGTTTGTGTGATACGTCGTTATTTTTAGTGTTTCAGCGTTCAAAATGTTTGAATATTAGTGTTATATTTGATTACTAGTGACCTGCTTTACACGGGTGCAATATACTGACGTGATGATATGTCAAAATATCGAGCTTGCTATCCAGGGTGTAAGGGATATCGACGCGAAAAATGTAACCATGAATTCAGCACATGATTGAGGACCCTCTAGCATAGATATGCATGCTTAAATTAACAGATATCGATAAAAAAGATACGATGTTTTAGAAGATTTTTCGAAAATTCTATTTATTCAATTTAATAGGTAAACTTATTATGTCGTCTAACAAACATTAAATCTGTATAACGCGTGGGCTAAAGGTCAGACTGTAGGTGGACCGCGAGGAAGTTACTGTTGCTAGAAAAATAAATAAATTAAACTTTATTTCAGACTACAACGTCCATAATAATTAATAATTTCTCTCTCTTTTTTCGTCTATAAAAAAAAACTAATCAAATCATTTATTGCTTTGCAAACATGGCAAAGCATGTTTGCAAAGCAAACCTAGCTGAAACCTATCTGAACCTAGAATTCGATTACCCTACCTTAAGCCTGGGTACCAAATCAACCAGAATCAAATAGTTTCATTTCATGGACTTTCATCTCTGTGGCTTTAAGTTGAACTTATGTAAAGCTAGTAGGGCGCTAGGGGATATTTATAATAGAAAATATTTTGAAATGAATTCGGGATCTTCCACTCACAATAATTATATATAAAATTAATTAATGAAATACTCATGTTATTGACAAATGCTTGCACTGACTGGAGAGATCCACTCAAATCTGTGTGGTTATTTCTTCAAAAGACCACCTCTGACATAAATCTGCATGGTCTTCATATGACTTGACCAATGTCTGGAGTAAAAGAGATAGTGACCTCTGAGTTTATTTCAGCTGTTTCTTCTCAGAGTATTCAGGCACGAAACACCGGCCCCATCTAGTTAAAGAAGGGTTAAAAAGGGGATGAAGGTATGTAACTATGTTTGTTGCCGTAACCTGGATTAACCTATAGGTTACTTTGTAATCCCGGTAGTACGTTCCCGTCGGATATTTTTCGACATCAACGCGGGCGAAGCCGCGGGCAAAAGTTAGTGAATAAAATAAGAGCGTTGATTTTACTCGAAGAGTTGAGAAATATTAAATGTTGAGTAGCACGCGTTGGAAATTATAAATAAAAGAGAGTTAATTATGTAATGTATGCTGTTCTTTGTGTTCCTGAAAGCATGATGTTGTATTTATGTTTGAAAATATAAATAAAAGAGAATTAATTACTTATGTAATATGCAGTCTTTGCGTTCCTGAATGCAAAATGTTTTATTTTTTACTCTTTATAACAATTCCTGCTCATTTCTCTTTAAGGCTGTAATAAGAATGGTGGAGTGTAATAAAGAACCTGTAACCGAATATAAAATGAATTTCAGTTCTAACAAGCAGCGACTGAAAGGTATCTTCAGGCACTGTTACAAGTCCTTGAACCGTCTCTGGACTCAAGTGGGAAGATGTAACTCCAACCTCGTTAAGTGGGGCTACCTCAATGAAACAGCAGCGGGGTGTGTTGGGCTGCGGGACTGTTCGAAGGATATACCGGGGCCCTGGAACACAAAGGGCAAAAGAAAGAACATGGTTGAGTTTTAGTCAGTAAAAGTCTGACATTCCCTTGCGCTCCGCCCAGAGCGGGAGGCGTCATTTGATGATTTCCCATACCAAAACAAAAGCGGGGTGTGTGTTGTGGAGCTATGTCGCAAACTATGCTCTACCTCTTGTCCTGCCCTCTTAGCCCAAAAACATTCAGCCGAAGTGACCTATGCACTGTCACGGACGACGCGGTTGAAGTGGCAAAGAAGCCACTGTTAGAGAAAGTAGTGTTCGTCAAGAAAAATAACTCATATTTCTCATAACACCTCAGAAAATTATGTTATGGTAGGAATGTAGAAACGATAAAATCTAATTCTGACGTAGACTAATGTTATAACTAAATGGCGTGCTGTTGTAATTTTCATTAGTTTCGTTCATATTATAACTTGACCTCACTTTTAGGCAGTTGTTAACCTCACTGTAATCTAATAAACCCTAACCTAATTATATGGTCAAGGCTAAACATAGGTATTATTAGGGTAGCACAACTATTATTTTATAGGTGTAATAACAACTGAAGTTTACCTCATGAAGATTTGCATATAGCCACACAATGTAGACTTTTATAAAATAATTATGTATTATGCAAATCAATAAATGGTGGTAGTGGGGATATTATGCCTAAGGTGGGGATGAACGCTCACTTACAAACTGACATCTGTGCCAAGCGGACGTACGGTTGCACAGTATACCACAGGTTATTTAACTTAACTAACTAGCAGGATCTTCAGCTTAATGTACACCTGGATAACGACATTAGGTTCTCTACCTCGTAACTACAGAGCTCGTAAAAAAATAACGACTACAGTGTTAAAGTCGGGCTGTTTCTTAAATAGGTGAGATTATTCTGGAAGATAACTCTCTAAATCCTCGCAAAAAACAAACAAGCATTATGGAAAGTTACTTCTTCTCATTATGATCAGCAGATTAATGAACAAAAGTAGCAGAAATACTGATACAGACGGACCAACGAAACCAACGTTAAGAGTTTATATTCCACACATAATAAAATACAGACCATTCAGCTGAAACATGCAAATCTTATTATCCAACATAACAGATTTAGTGGGTAGTTGTAAATAATACTTTTTGGCATCTAATGTAAAAACATAAAGGTCAGATCGCGGCCTTGTGTCCAATACGTAATGTTGGGGAACATTGTTCGCCAAGCCACGGGTAGTCAAATCTCAGATTATGACTTTGTAGGGACGTCACCTTTCGGAGAAACTAGAGGAATTTGCTACCACAATGCAAAAACAAAAATGTTCGTTATACATACTCAAGCCGTTTTCCCATGGGGGTAAGCAGAGACTACAGAACGCCAGCTACTACCATCCTTACATACTCCTTTGGCCCCGTTCAAACAGTTCTCGTGACGAGAGAAGAAGATGGACGTAGAGATCAAAATTTAAAATCTATCAGTGAAAGAACATCGCCATGAGATGGCCGCAGCTTGGCAATGTCCGATTCCGATTGGAACATAGATGTCGCAAAAAGAATTCTTCAATAAATCAACATTGTAAAATCAAAGTCAAATTATTGTATTTCATTGTTGTTTAATTTCAGAGGCTCGTACTTGTCCTGTCTCACCTCATAGTAAGCAATATTACAGTCGAAGATGGGTCAAATGGATGATAACTTGAAAGTCGATAACATAGCGAAGACTTCCACATTTTATTATTTATCTGAGTACGTCTGGCATCCCTAAATGTGAGGGTATTTTGAATTTCGGAACATTAAGAGCTGATTACGTATTCCGTGAATACAAGGGAAGCGGTAGGTGTATTGCGATACTAATCAGTCAGATTATGCTCTGTTGTGGTCATAAATGCCTTTTGTGCTCGCTTTGTGGGGTACGAATAGGATAACATTGTGCTATTAATTTACTTGTCAATCTAATAATTGTTATCTAGGCGTTTACGGTAGGGTGGCTCAGTTTATTAGGATAGCGGGAAAGTGAGTTGATTAATCACTCATGAATAATAATATAATAAGGTCCAATTCAAATAGATGGACAAATTTTAACACAGCGTTCAGTACGTCTAACAAGCAAAAAAACACTGATTCATTTTATTTAGACCTAAAATAATAAATTGTCGGCACTTTAGATAAAATCCACAAAACGGTCAAAACAAAATCACTTTAATCAGTGCTTTTTCTTGCTTGGATATCTTTGGTGGTTCTGTATGTTAAGTTTTATGTACTAATAAATAAATATTTGTATGATTGGCTAGGAACTAGGCAGTCTTATTAAGAACATTTAGAATGTAATTTCCATTCCCCTCCAAAGTAAATATGATGTCAATCATTTTTTAAAGTTACCATGTGGACACGTTATCACGAACTGTCATATTATCATAACGAATAAGATCTCAATGAAAAATAAACCTTTTATAAAATAAAGTGAGGAAACATGATTTCCGAGAGCTTTCAAGGTAATTCAGTAATAACAAATCGTATTATCGTAACATCTAGAGTACGGTCGGCATTAAACTCGCTTGACACCCCGGGAAAATTAAAATAAAGAGAAAATTCATATTGTAATTGTTGTATATTGTAACTATCGCGTAGGGTATTTGTAAACGCCAGTCTCGCATTATACGCTAATACGGAAGCACGTCTTTTATTTACCAGTGGCGACGAGGATAATCGGAATTTCATATATTTACGCAGTTCAGTATTACGAATTAAATATCAAAAATGTCCATCGGGAAGATTCGTGAATACAGTTTACAATCCGGGAACTGGTTGGCGTAC
Organism: Eurois occulta; assembly: GCA_950022335.1. Taxonomy (NCBI): domain Eukaryota; kingdom Metazoa; phylum Arthropoda; class Insecta; order Lepidoptera; family Noctuidae; genus Eurois; species Eurois occulta. Next base: position 2,762,053 of record OX465498.1, read on the forward strand.
GTTGAAAGAATTGAAATGTATTTTTTGGCGAACAAAATTAGTGATGATGTGAAATTACCCACACTAATCTCACTAATGGGCGAAGAAGCATACGAACTATTATCTAGCTTGGCGAGCCCGTTAAAACCATCAGAATTAAAATATTCACAAGCTGTAAGTTTACTCCAGGAGCATTTACAGCCAAAACCCGCCGAGATGGCAGAAAGATATAGATTTCGACAGCGGAGACAGTTGGCAGGCGAATCCATTGCAGCTTACGTGGCGGAATTAAAAAAACTATCGAGATATTGCAATTTTCAAGTGGTTTTAGAAGATAACTTGAGGGACCAATTCGTGTGTGGTTTACAAAGTGAATTCATAAGGCAACGGCTGTTTGCAGAGGACAATTTAAACTATTCAAAAGCAGTAACCAGTGTTGCTGTTTTAGCCACTTTGTGGCTAGATCTAGCGGATTTTCAACGGTTTTAGCCAAATATAAAACCATTTTAGCCACCAAAATAAATCTAGCCACTTCTGGCTGATTTTTAGTTTGTTAAACCTACTTTTATTACTATTAGAGGTCTACCGACTAATATCACCATACTATTTATAGATATTACCAATCTACCACCAAACTAAAATTAGTTAATTGTAGGCAACACCATCAATTAGTAGTAGTAGTCCGCATTATGGCACGGGGTTCCCCAATGAATGTTTATTTTTAACGTAGTTCAGATCCGATCGAATGAAAATGTAGACTATTACTATTACTATTAAGTCCATTTTATTTTGCATCAAGTCAATACTACTTGTGTTAAAATTTCAAAGGGAGCGGACGGAATATTGTTATTGTTTAGCCGAAGACGCTCGCGAGCAGATCTATTTTTAATTTGCGTAAAGAAAGTGAATATTTTGTGTGATTATGGACATTCCGATGAAGAAAAAGTGTTATATTCAAAGATATAGGACTGAATGGGAGAATAACGAAGAATTTAAACAATGGATCAAGCCAATTGCGAACAGTCCAACGAAAGCCTTTTGTACGTATTGTCACGTAGAAATTGCTGCTAAGATTTATGATTTGCGTAAACATAGCGAATCCAAAAAACACAAGGCGAAATGTGAATTAATCACCAAAAATAAACAAATTCAGTTTATTTCTACGCCTGGTGGTGCTGGTGCAAAGAACAGTCAAAAAGCTGAAGGTCAGCTGGCCTTGTATATTGCTGAACATAGTTCCATATCGAACATTGACCACCTTTCAGACCTTTGTAAAGAAGTTTTTTGTGATTCAAAGTGGGCCAAAGATATAAAAATACATAGAACTAAATGTACACAAGTCATAAATCAGGTACTTGCACCACATTTCAGGGAAACTCTTCTTCAAGACATTGGCTCTCAGAAATATGGCATTATTTTAGACGAGTCTACGGATGTCAGTGTATCCAAATACCTTGGAATAGTTGTACGATATTTTAGCCTGAATATGAATAAAATTGTGTCGTCATTTCTATCCCTGGAGCCTATTGAAAGAGCTGATGCGAGAGGTATAGTAACAACTTTAATAAAATGTTTAGAGTCACTAAATCTTCCAGTACAAAACTTGATTGGTATCGGCACTGACAATGCATCAGTAATGACGGGCCGTAATAACAGTGTAATTGAAATTTTGAAGAGGGAGTATAATTTACCAAATTTGATCCTCATTAGATGCATCTGCCACTCTTTGCAACTAGCGGTCAGCCATGCCTCTGAAAGCAACCTGCCCCGCAATATTGAATTTTTGATAAGAGAGACGTACAACTGGTTCTCCAATTCTCCAAAACGCCGGGATGAATATAAAGCACTGTTTCAAACAATTAACTGCGGGGACGATCCATTAAAAATATTAAAGGTTTGTGAAACCCGTTGGTTGTCTATTGAGCCTGCTGTAGTCAGAATATTGGCACAATGGGAAGAGCTAAAACTACATTTTGCTTTGGCTAGAGAGAAGTGCTATACAGCGGGACTGCTTTCTGAAATGTACAGTGATGAGGGTAATCGGCTATACCTATGTTTTTGAAAAGTATTCTACACGACGTTCAAATTGGAATAAAAGTATTTGAAGGCGAAAATATGGATCCTGTCAAACTGTTTGAAACTCTCATGACCTTGCTACGATCTCTCTGCGTCAGAATAATAATGCCAGGCGCTGCGACAACAGACAAAGATTTCCTTACAATCCAAGTAGAAAATCATCTAGATCCAGTTGCACACTTGGGACATCTCTTCGAATCTCATGCTAGTAAAAGTAACTTAACTCCACAATCAATAGCTAATATCAGGAAACGGTGCATCGACTTCAATATGAAGTTGGTACACGAAATTCAACACAGAATACCTTCTAATTACGAGATCCTTAAGAAGGTAACACTTTTAAGTCCAGAAAACACGTTAAAACAGATCAAGGATCCTTATGCACTGGTTGGATTGGCAAGAGAATTCGGTTTTGATGACCAAAAAATAGATAAAATTGTTCAACAGTGGAAAACTATTCATTTCACAGAATGGGACACTTCAGGAGACAGTGTTAAGTTCTGGGCTAAAGTTTTAAAATATAAGAATGCAGCAGGAGTTAATACATTCCAAGAAATAGCCGACTTGGCTATTGCTGTGTTGTCCCTTCCTCACTCTAATGCGGAAGTGGAAAGGCTCTTTAGCGTGATGAACACTGTAAAAAATAAATTAAGAAACAGACTGTGTGCATTAACACTTAATTCGATAATTATGATTAGAAACCAATTAAAAATATTAAAAAAAGCTTGCCACAATTATGTTTTGCCACCTGAAGTTTTAAACAAAGTCACAAAAACGGTCAAATCGGTAAAACAAACTGAAATACCATCCACATCATCATCCATTGACGAAGAGATTACTGAATCTCCAGATGAGATTGTAGACTTTGACATTGAATTTTAATTTTAAACTAAATAATTGACAATAGGTTTCACTAGCTGTACATTTTATTTTAATCAGCTTTTAATAAAAATGTAAATTAATACTAAGTATTAAAATTGTTTTATTTAACCCATTTATCCCCCATGCCTAAATTGTAATACTTATCAATAGTAATTGGATAGCAGTAACCGGCCAAAAGTACTTTAGCCACTTCTAGCGGAATTTTGAAAGAGAGTTTTTTGCAAAACTGGCAACTTTTTTCTTACATGTGGCCACAAACTAGATTGTCCTAACGGCAACACTGGCAGTAACTTTGGCCACTACCCTCGAAGCGGCAGAACGAGACGCAGGCGCCGTAGAACGTAAGAGTGGCGAAGTAAATAACGCTGCGGAATTAACGGGAAGCGTAAATAAGCTACAAGTGAAGTCATGTGCAGCGTGCGGGGACACCAAGCATAACAAGCGGGATTGTCGATACATTGATTACGAATGTAGTTTTTGTCACAGAGTGGGCCACCTAAGGAGAATGTGTCCCCAACGGTCAGATAGTGCTTCAGAAAAAACGAGACGGTCGGCAAAAGTCGCGGAAAAAGGCGGCGATAATTATCAAACACGCGGAGGGAGCGGACAACGATCGGGGCGCGCGGGGCGCAACGGTCGCAGCTACCGCGGCGGCGCGGGCGGCAGCGCTGCGGGCTCGCGCGCGAGCGGACAGCAGCGGCCCGGTACATATTGGGTGCAGGAATCCATGGATGAGCCACCGCAAGCGCAAACAACAGAAGATTCTCAGTCAGGTGATGATGACGTCAGTGAAAGTGATTCGATGAACCAATGTATCAGATGTCATTAACAAAGTACAAGGCGGTGCGTATGACATTATTGGTAAATCATTGTTTATTAGATATGGAAGTTGATACCGGTGCTCCTTTGTCTTGTATTAGTAAGAGTACCTATGATAGATGTTTTAGTAATCTGGAGATAAAACCATGTTGCATAAAATTTAGTTTTTATGACGGTTCCATTGTTAAGCCACTTGGTTATGTAAAAACAGAAGTACAATATAAAAACCGAAATAAAACGTTGGATTTGTACATCTTTGATAATGGAACTACGAGCTTATTAGGACGCCAATGGCTGGCAGAATTGAGGGTAGACATACCAAAGATCAGCGTAAATTGTATCACTAGTGAGAAGAGTAATAAAAATGAACTAATTAATCCTATTGTTTCCAGATATAAATCAATATTCGATGGCACGTTGGGTCGGTACAACGGGGGCACAGTAAGCCTCTGTGTGCGACCGGGAGCTCAGCCGGTGTTCTGTCGAGCCCGGCCGTTACCGTACGCGTTGCGTGACAGAGTCGACGCGGAGCTGGACGCGATGCTGCGCGCGGGCGTCATCGAGCCGGTTGACCGCTCCGACTGGGCCACTCCTTTAGTGATAGCACGTAAGGCGGACGGTGGCATAAGGATATGTGCCGACTATAAGGTAACACTTAATCGTGCCTTAATTATCGATAGGTACCCGGTTCCAAAGATTGACGATTTATTTAGCGAACTTAGCGGAAATGTTTGGTTCACAAAGTTAGATTTATCTCAAGCTTATAACCAATTAGAACTTGACGAGCGCTCTAGAGAATACACGGTCATTAATACGCATCGTGGATTATTCAAATATAAACGCCTGGTATATGGATTAGCCTCCAGCCCCGGTATTTTTCAGAAATTTATGATGGAACTATTCAAAAATGTACCAAACGTAGTAATATTTTACGATGATATTTTAATTAAGAATAAAGATTTAAACAGCCATGTGGAAACAATCAACAAAGTGTTTAAAATCTTAGAGATCAATGGGTTAAAAATCAAGCAGGAAAAATGTGATTTTTTAAAGAACGAAGTTAAATACTTAGGATATATTGTCAGTAAAGACGGAGTGAAAGTTAATATAGATAAAATAAATCCAATTATTACCATGCCTCATCCGAAAAACACTACAGAATTAAAGTCATTTTTAGGGATGGTGAATTTTTATGGAAAGTTTATAAAGAATTTGAGTACATATTTAGGACAACTTTACGATTTACTAAAAAAGGGTACACAATACAAGTGGACTAGGAAGCATAGCATAGCGTTTAATCAAGTGAAAAAGTTATTGTGCAGCATGGAAGTGCTCGCACATTACGACATGTCGTTGGAGACAATAGTTACTTGTGATGCCAGCGCACACGGGCTGGGCGCCGTGCTGGCGCAACGTACCACGGACAAAGGTGAACAAGTGGTAGCGTACGCATCGCGAGCACTTACCGAAGCTGAAAAACATTACAGTCAGATCCATAAAGAAGCTTTGGCTATTATTTTTGCTACCGATAAATTTCACCAATATCTGTATGGTAGGAAATTTACACTTCGTACCGATCATAAGCCGTTAGTTAGTATTTTCGGCCCAAATACGGGCATTCCTAATACAGCGGCCAGTAGATTACAACGGTGGGCCATAAAATTAACAGCATACGATTTTGACATAGAATACTTTAAAACAGATCAAAATACTGCGGATGCACTATCCCGTCTAATAAAAGAGCATAAAGATACAACTGTGAAAGAAGACTTACCAGAACAAACATACTTGCATTTCGCCGCGGAGGCACTTCTATTAGATTATAATATTTTAAAAAAAGAGACATCTTCAGACCCCTTACTTAGTCGAGTTATTAGTTACATGCAGGACGGTTGGCCGCAAGAAGTAGAAATCAAAGAGCTCAAACCGTACTTCAATCGAAAAAACGAATTATATACCGAACTAGGATGCATTATGTGGGGCCATAGGATAGTAATACCGTCAGCTTGTAGGAACAGAGTACTCAAAGAATTACATGATACACACATGGGAATAGTAAAAACAAAAGCTATAGCAAGAAGTTACGTGTGGTGGCCTGGGATTGACGAGGACGTGACGGCGTTGTGTCAGACGTGCACCGTGTGTGCTGCGATGGCGGACGCGCCACACCGCCACACGCCCATGTCGTGGCCGTGGCCGAATCGACCTTGGTCAAGGTTACACATTGACTTTTTAGGGCCGATTTCAGGATCAACTTACTTTATTATCGTTGACGCTTGTTCTAAATGGATAGAGGCTGTTAACATGAAACGCACCACAGCACAAGCGGTTATAGCAATACTACGAGATATTTGGGCAAAGTTCGGCCTTCCAAGACAAGTAGTGAGCGATAATGGACCCCCATTTACTAGCGCAGAATTTAAAAACTTTTTATCAAATAACGGTATCGAACAAATTTTCACTGCACCATACCATCCTGCTTCTAACGGGGCAGCAGAGAATGCAGTGAAAATATGTAAGCGGGTAATTAAGAAAGCAATCAAACAGAACTTAGACCCGGATACAGCATTATGTAGATATCTGTTAACCTATAGGAATACGGAGCATTATACATTAGGGGATAGTCCGGCAAAAAATCTACAAGGGCGGAATTTACGCACGAGATTGGACATACTGAAACCGGATCGAGAGGCGCGCACGCTGGCGCGACAGTCCCACAGCGAACATGTGGCTGGCGGGGCACACAGACAAGTAGTACCGGGAGATAAGGTGTGGTATAGGAACTATCGTGGGGCAGACAAATGGGTAGCAGGGCAAGTCGTAGATAAGTTAGGTAGTACAGACTATGCTATTAAAACTGACTTTGGAACCGAGGCGCACCGACATGTCGATCAGTTACGGCGGCGATTGGTGTTGCCCGAGAGTGTGCATCCACCACCTTGTAATATGAACAGGAAATCACGTAGTTCACTGGTGTTCCCAGTTGTAAATGAGGAGAGGTCGGACGGTGCGGTCGAGGCGACCGTGATGCCAGGAACGAAAAATATGTCCGACTTAAGTACACCGGGCACGACGGAGAACCGGCCTGGGCTGCCGGTGGCGACACGGTCACCCAACGTGCCAAGTAGTAATGTTACGCAAACTCAAAGCACTGTACCCGTGGAACGTAGATATACATTAAGAAATCGTAAACCTCCCCAACGATTTGGTATAGGAGAAATAGATTAATAATAACGTATGATTAGTAATATAAGTTCTGTATGATTAGTAATATAAGTTCTGTATGATTAGTAATATAAGTTGTGTATGATCAGTAATATAAGTTGTATAGGAAGTCTGTTATATATAAGTTAAGTTAATAAAAACAAGTTAATTGTGTTATTTTTTATTGTTTAGATTTAATGTTAATTAAGGGTGAAGATGTTGTATATTGTAACTATCGCGTAGGGTATTTGTAAACGCCAGTCTCGCATTATACGCTAATACGGAAGCACGTCTTTTATTTACCAGTAATAAAGAGAAAATGGCCAAAAAATCCATGTAACTTGTCTAAGCTGGGTTAGAAGATTGCGGATAAGTAATTAATCATCATCTGTCTGCCTGCTTCCAGTCTAACCGGATGCACCTGAATACCAGAATTTTACATGGAGCGACTGCTTATCTGACCTCCAGAACCCAGTTAGTACTCGGTAATACGATACCCCTTGGTAAAACTGGTTGTCAGACTTTCGGGCCACTGACTATCTGTAACGACTGTCAAAGATCTACAATTGACAACCGGGACCAACAGCTTAGCGTGCTTTCCGAGACACGGACGAAGCTCGGTATATAATGGTTGGTCACCTATCCACGGACCAACCTAGGCAAGCGCGGTTTAACCTCAAGATCGAGCCCAACGGCTGTTATTATTTAGCCACGAGCTCCTATTAGTTAATGTAGGTACTAAAATGATTGTGAGAAGTCTTGGTACGTTTTTGAGTGAAGACCTGGTATATTGTTAGATGTATTAAATGGCATACTAATATACTAATTACATTATGGTTGATAGAGGAACAGGATGAAAAACTCCTCCAAAAAGGGAACATCCGACATAAGAGTAAGACGAGTGATGTGTCTAGATTACTGCTATACGAATGATGTTGAATTTTTGTTTTACTAGCTTATGGCCCACGTAGAGTTTGTTTATTGTCCCACGGGATCATACTATCGGAATAAAAGTATCCTTGTTGTTAATCCAGTTTATAAACTGTGTGTCAAATTTCATACAAATTCTTTCAGTTCAGTTTTTGCGTGAAAGAGTAACAAACATCCATTCATCTTCCCCCACAAACTTTCGCATTTTAGTAGTAAGTAGACAGCGTGAGGGCTGACAGGGGAGAATGGATGAAAAAAAAACGTGTTGCGCCGACCCCAAGTAACATGGGACAAAACTGACAATTGACTTTGAGGTCAACAATGTGTGCGTAGTTCGCAAGTGGCGATATAGATGTGGCCACAATATTGTTTTTAATTCTAGAACTTTTCCAGCCAACTGTACATCGCGCCGCCGGTTCTAATTTCCGCGCCCCACTTTCTTGCAACAATAGTACTACTGGTAGGTATATTTCTTATCAGAGCCTCCAAGGTAACTTCAGTCACGAACCTAATACAGTTTTACATCATAATGTTAGCTTTATGTTTATTTTGTTGCTCGAGAAAGTTCGATGGGTTTTAAATTAAGGGATGATTTTGTTTCTAGGAAAGTTAATCGAAGCGTGGTATTTAAAGTTCTACAGGTTTTGAAAGACTTGGCTTTCCAAAACCATTTGCTTTTATTCAGTAGAGTGTGTAGGTATAAGAGCAGAGGAAGACCAAAAACAACGATGGATGCACTGAGTGAAGAATGATATGGCTAGAAAGGAGCTGACTGCTGAGATAACGAGTAATAGAGAAGTATGGAAGAAGAAATGCTGCGCCGACCCCAAATAAATTGTGATAAGGGCAGGAGAATGATGATTCAGCAGTGGGTGGGTTCATAGGGAAGAATGGAAGAATAAAACGTCTTTTGCCGACCTCAAGTATTTATAGGGCAGATAGGTGATGATGACGTTGGCAGTGGATGGAATAAGGCTGAAAATAATGATGTGATTTACTTTTGCTATTAATGTCTGGCTAGCTATGTGAAGCAGTCTTCTACTAGGGCAAAATAAATTAGCTAGCGAAACTAAAAATATCACAGTATATTGTTTTAATATCATGTCTAGATTTCGAACCCCACCACGTTCGCGGGATTTCGTAAGCTTTATTTAATTTGACCACAAATGAAATTAGCCACGGTTTGTTTGCTTTGATAAACAGATAACCAAACAGGCGAATATGTTAAATTTTCTAGAGGTAAGAAAGAAAAATCATTTAAGTAATCATCATCTGTCTAGACATTTCCCAACTATGCTGGGGTCGGCTTCCAGTCTAACCGGATGCAGCTAAATACCAGTATTTTACATGGAGCACCTGCCTATCTGACCTCTACAACCCAGTCAGTACTAGGTAATACCATACCCCTTGGTAAGATTGGTTGTACCTACTTTCGGTCAAAGTTCTACAATTGACAGCCGCGACCAACGGCATAAGGTGAATGCTCCAACCAGGCCCGCGAAATTCAAAATTTCTTGGATTTTTTGCAATTTGCAGGCCAGTGCTAGGTTGTATGTTGATTAAAATATTATTCGCGGCTGTAAGACATATGTAGTTACAGAATTATAATCATCAAAATCATCAATAAAACGCTCTAAGTTCATAAAGCTGTAGGAATGACTTTTTCTGTTTTTTTTTTGTTCCTACACCTTTATGAACGGTGAGCGTTGTATTGGTGATTTTGATGATTATAATTCTGTAACTACATATGTCTTACAGCCGCGAATAATATTTTAATCAACATACAACCTACCACTGGCCTGCAAATTGCAAAAAACGCAAGAAATTTTGAATTTCGCGGGCTGGTTGGAGCATTCACCATAACGTACTTTCCGAGGCACGGAGGAAACTCGGTATGTAATGGGTGGTCACCCATATACAAACCAACCTAGGCAAGCGCGACTTAACCTGAAGATCGCCCCCGAGCGGCTGTTTAGGCCATGAGCTTCTCATTGAAAACATTTAGTAAGGAAGAAAATACGTTTACGTGTACCTATTCAATTCGACCACCACTCTAATTTGAAGCAAAGTTAAATAGATAAGAAACAATATTTCCAAGCACTTAAACATAATTAATTATTCCGCCTGGTAGTAGGTCCTGTCAGGTAGAAGTAATTGATGACTGTGTAAACACTCGACCGTGATTAGGGTCCAACTTTTGAGCCTAAAACATTTCAACCTTTGAAACACAACTCGGTACGACAGACTAATTATACAAAATAATTCTTTTAAAACAATTAGCAATCACAAAGAGAGTATCAATTAACGACTGCCACTTAAATTGCCAAAAAGATACTTTATGGCGGCATTTACTTTTTATCGTTTTAATTATAGCTTCGAAAATGTGTAAAAAAAGCTTTTTAATGAATGCTGAGCTTTGCGAAGTGAACAACAAAAGCTCTTGAATATTGTTTGTTTAGAAATAAGGTTAACTGGCGTAATGTTTGTTAAGATAATAAAGAACTTTGTTTGAATATGAAGTAGAATAAAGATTTTCTATTAATAACGCTGAAAAACCTTTTCATTAATAAAACAGAAAACTGTAAAGCTACATTTGTTATTTTATAACACAATAAAAGGCAGTCCACTAACAATGAATAAGAATGATTCTATTGTAGATTTGTTTTCGTACTAAAATTAATTAATTAGTTCGTCTATTTTAAAACTGGCCTTCAAGAATAGAAGAAAACATTGTGAGCTACACCAATACCATGTAAGTATCATCATGATCTTCCTGCCCTTGTATCATTCTACTTGGGGTCGGCGCAATACGTTTTCTTCTTCCATTCTCCCCTGTCAGGCGTCACGGCATCATTTACTCCTTTCTCTTTCATATCATTCCTCACACAATCCATCCATCTTTTCTTTGGGCTTCCTATTCGCCATCCATCAATATTCATATCCATCACTCTTAACTTACCATGAAGTACCATTTACCATTGAACATTCAAACTGCCAGTAACCTAGCTGAATTTAAGTCATACAATATCAAGATAACCACTAAATAAACTACAAACAAATATGCAATATGCTAATATGCATGACAAACTATCGAAAGATAAACAACATAAAAATGGAATGAAATTCCTATCTGAAATGACATCTATTGTATAAACTACGAAGGACCTTCGACTTTGTCCTCGTACCCGACCTTGGAAGGCACTTGACCTTCGTCGTGGCCTAAGCGACAGAAACGGCGGCAAATCGTATTGTTACACGTGTAATTGACGCCTGTGAGTCTTGACGATCAATAGTGAATAGTGACCTGTAATAGACCGATTAGCTGTGAACGTGACTGTAATAGATGAATAATAAAAATAATATCATGCCTGTGTAGCGAAGGGCTAGATAGATTGCTGTTATGTTTTTGGTTCTGTGTAAAGACCGAGTAAAAGGATTACTAAATTTGGTGTTAATGGCTTGTGCTGTACTAAATGTAATAGTTAAATAAATAAATAAACTTATGTTGATCTGGCTAGTCTTTTCTGGAGTCGGCTTCTAGTCTAACCGTATGAAGCTGAATGCCAGTATTATACAGACGCCAGCACATCAAGCTACTACTACAATCTGTCAAATTTCTTTAATAGATTTTCAACTTAATCTCCAAAGCAAGGGAGGGAGGGAGGTGGGGGGAGGGTTCAAGGTTGGTTGGGAAAATCTGACAGTTTCGGGTAGGTTGACCTGCTGGCGTCTGTACATGCAGCGACTGCCTATCTGACCTCCACAACCCAGTTATTGTATAACACGATAACCTCTGGCAAGACTTGTTGTCAGAGTTTCGAGTTTCTGACTACCCGTAACAATTGATGATAAAGATCTATAAATGAGAGACAGAACTGTCTCGATAAGTTGTGGTTATCCACGGACCGACCTCGCAAAAACGTTAAACTTCGAAGATCGAGCCGAGCGCCTGTTTTAATTTAGCCACGGGTCCTACCAAGGGTTGCTATTAACATGTAGATCGTGGGTGCTTGATTTTTTTTTTAACTTGTGAAGAATTTGGAACTTTTGACCTCCAATATCTCCGTAACTAGAAGGTTCCCAGGTAAGTATAGTCGAGAACAAAAAATATCGGAATGACGCGGAGAACAAGTGCCTTTCGCCTTCTTAAGGGTCTTTTTATACCCTTTTTATATTTTTAATCACTTTCATCGAAATCGTTTGAGACGTTCAAACGATTTCAATGAAAGTTGCAATATAGAACCCCTATCCGGGCGCGAAAAATCGATCTAGCTAGGTCTCATATCTGCGAAAATTCGTTGCTTCTATTTACACCCTAGCAGAGCTCGCTCGACCAGGTACTTAGTACTTATCTATGTTAAGTTGCGGATGCCGCTGTGAGCCTCGGTGATTGATAGCACTAGTTGTGTAGATAAGGCGTAATCTGTGTACGCAGTAGTCGAGTGCCTAGGGCCTAGGTTTGACCTTCACAGCAGTTAAGCTTTGTCCATTGGGTTTATTGCAATGCTCTATGAACCGCCAACAGCAGGTCTTTGATATCATCTACTAATTGAATGTTCCAGAATTTAGTTGGGTTATGGGGAACTCAAAACATCAACAACAATCAAGAAGATGGATGAAAAACGATTGCATGTAACGTAGATGAGAATGTTGAAATGGATGTGTGGAGTAACAAGAATGGATAAGTAAAGTAAGGAATGAGTATATTAGAGGAAGTTTAAAATTGAAAGGAAGTCGTTTGTCTTGGTATGGACATGTAATGAGGAGGAATGAACCGCATGTGACTAAAAGAGTGATGGACATGAATGTTGATGAATGGAGAAGGAAAGGAAGGCCAAAGAAAAGATGGATGGATTGTGTGAAGACTGATATGAAAGAGAAAGGAGTAAATGATACCGTGACGTCTGGCAGGGGAGAATGGAAGAAGAAAACGTGTTGCGCCGACCCCAAGTAGAATGGGACAAGGGCAGGAAGATGATGATGGGGAACTCAACACAATACAAACAGTCCCCACGGACAGTTTCCCCTTTTCAAAAATGATAGGTAATGGTAAACTAGCCGTAGATTTGTTTTTCTAGTGGGAAGATAGGAGACGAGTGAACAGAAATGTTCTAAAATGCAAATAAACATTTACCAGAAGTTGTAAATCCCTACTTCAAATAAGTGGCAATTTGCAGGCCGGGGTTTCCATCTGGAATGTTCCATGATTTCTCTAGCGGGCATAATTCAATTAGTGGAAACATTTCAACACCCAAATATTTCCATACAAAGTTATCCCAAAAATGTCGTGACGAAATTCTCACTTAGCCTCGATCCAAGGTCACTCTAATGCTGCAGTGACCTTCGAATGTCAACTACTAGTATAGTAATAGTACGCAATATATTGGTGCGGGCGAACAGGGATCAATGCTAATGTGATTCTAAACGATCGGCGAAAACCTAATGAGCTGGAAGAAGCTATTTCCTAAAGAGTACTATTTTCTGATACTGATACAGAGGGACAAAACTCACCGTTGCTGTATCAGCTTGAGTTGGTTAGAAAAAACTTTGTTAGTCTGACGCGGTGTCGAGTTGCGTCGTCTGAACTGAGACGATGCGAATCACCTATCTACGTCTTTCTCACTAAAGCTCTTTGTGACCGGCTAAGTCAATTCTGCGTCGATAAGTGTTCCATAGATAAAGCTACGGTTATTAAGACTCAAGCAAAGTAATACGAGGGAACATCCCAGAAATTGTGAAACTGACAAGTTCGAGGAGAAAAAAACTATCAATCACGATAAAACACGAATAAAAGAACAGCCACTGCCTAGAGTTACAGAAACTGTTGCCAACGACTCAACCAAGGCTGAATGTGAAAAACACCCTAATGTGTAGTTTTCCATGCCTCGAGGGACTTGTACCTACAAGACATTCATGAGATACAGCCTGGCCTGGGGACAAACAAACAGCGGAGTCTTAGTAATAGGGTCCCGTTTTACCCTTTGGGTACGGAACCCTAATAAAAGGTAATTCCAATTTTTCCCCAACATTTTCCACCCTTGTGCTGATGAACGACGCAGTATGGTTGGCGGCAGTTATTAACAATTGATACTGACATCCCCCTTTTAATTATGACGTCGTGACTGTGACCACGTGGGAAATCGTCAGCTGTAGTACCAAGGTCATTGTCAACTTACATATTCTATACTAGCTGTTGCCCGCTACCCTTTATCTGCGTGAAATTATTATAAAATTGGACTACCCTATTTGAATCGGATTTTGTTAAGTATTTCGTGGGTTTTTTTTTGGCACGGATCCCTATTTAAAAAAAAAAAAATAAGTCTATTAACATCAGTTATCTGTCGGTAAAAGTCCCGTCAAAATGGGTCCAGCCCTTTCGGAGATTGGCCGAAACAAACAGACAAAAAAAAAAACGTTTTTCTTAGTTATAAGTACCGTATAAACTTTCATAATTCAGTAAAAAGCTGATAAATTAATATTACAAACACACACTTCAATTTTATTTATTTGTGTAGATTTATAGATTGCGTGCATTGTACTAGTGTGGAGTGGGTTTATGTGTGTGAGGAGCACCTTTATGTAAAAGCTAGAGAAGATAGTTTTTTTGTTTAGTTGTGAAACGATACGTTATGTTTTAGTCTTATATAAAGCTCAAGTTCGGTCCGGAATGGAGTATTTCTGTGACCTTTGGGATAGCTCAGCCAAATACCAATTAGCCACACTCGACTCTGTTGAGCGCAGAGCCAAGAGGCTCATTGGTGACGATAAGCTGGTGGGTACCAAGCTTCATAGCCTGGCCCACCGGCGCAAGGTTGCATGTCTGTCGATCTTTTACAGGCTGTACTTCGGTGAGTGTGCCCAAGAGCTCCACGAGATCATTCCACCATCTCGCTTCTTGCATCGGGAGTCCAGACGTATTGCGGGTTATCACCCATTCCTTGTCGATGTTCCACACATTCGCACGAAGCGCTTTGCTACATCGTTTATTATGCGCACAGCCAAGGAGTGGAATTCCCTGCCTTCGTCGGTGTTCGCAAGTTCATATGACCCCAATCTATTAAAGTCGCGAGTTAATAGGCTTCTTTCGTTCCATCGTCGACCTCATCTCTGTCCTCAGGACTCGATTGAGGTCAAGAGTAGGCCCATTAAACACAAAAAAGGTGTAACTTGAAAGTGTAAGTTGAAAGTGGGGTACAAAACAAAAGGCCATTAGGTAACTGGAACGGGCAAATTTTGGACCGAATGCAGATATCGCAAGAGTTTTTTGGTCTATACTTTGAACTAGACCGCAGTCGACTTTACTATCTTTTGGTCTGATGTGAACGCGCCTATAATTAGCAAAAGAATCCTTTTGAAACGTGAACCTTAATTTCATAACACTTAGAATACTAAATTCAACCAATACCAATTTCTGCGTTTTTTCTAAACCAATTATATCTTTACGGAAAAATATCACCTGTACTTTTTACAACAGCGAAAACTGATGTACTTTCCCACGTTCAACACTTTGTATCATTTTTATCGGTAACCTCGATAACAGTAACTGTTTGAACCACGTGGGAGCCAGCAGTTGTCGGACAGGGTCACTGCCAACTTACATTATAGATGGATATCGATTGAACTTGACTCGTACCTTTATCGTTCCACGTTCAGTGTCGCCCGGTCGCCCCCTGAGGTCTGTTTCCTCTAGAACTTTCTTTTCTATGTTTTGCAGTTAATTTTCGATTATCTTTCAAGGTGTTTACTCGAGCTAGTGAACGTGGGTACGGAGAGTTTTGATTTTTAACAAAAAAATTGGGGTTCTTTATGGATAGAGCTTTTGTCAAAAAGGCTTTGTCTGGGTGGAGGTCGGTAAATATCCCAGAGGAACCTACTCCCGGGATAAAAAGTACCCTATGTCCAAACCCAAGTCATAGTCTATCTCTGTGCCAAGTTGGATCTGAATCCGTTCAGCTGTAAGTTGTGTTAAGGTAACAAACTGCTAGACAGACAGATTATATTAGTATGGATTTTCAACCCCCATAAGAGCCTAAACATGGGCTTGTAATTAAAGTAATGTCTTGAAAGAAACATTACAAAGGGCATATCCATATACTGCTTTGATCAGAAAACAATGTCATAAGACTCATAAGTAATAAAAAGAATTGATCCGAAGGTGATTTGTGATAGAGGTTTCCATATTACATAACGGGATCATAACATAGCTACTGAAACCGCATACATACTGAGATGAGAGATATTTATTATTTACATCCTACGCATTCTCCTAGATCTACATATTTTATGTAATACATACGTTGTTACAGTTCGATGCTGACGATCTTTGCAAGGTCTTACCAAGGAGGCCACCTCGCTTCGCCACTTGAGACAGAAGATTGAGTTCAGCAGCATAGCTACAGTCTCATGATAATGCAATAACCGTCAAAAATAATACTCTAAGAGATTTTTTTTTTAATTAGAACTTGGCTTATTCCTAAAGATGACGGGTAGAAAGTGGAGAAGCGCAGAGAAATTGACGACAGCGCCATTTTTGGGGCCCGAAGCTACGAAGTGAGAGAGAGATACAGGAAAATAAAAAAGGAAATGCCCACTTTCTATGAGATATTCGTACTTCGAATAAACATTTGAGTAAAACATTACGGTTCCCGGTTTCCCTCAATCTGTTTACTACACCGGACTGATCTACTACAGACTTCAGGAAACTCTAATGCCCCAATAAGTAAATAACGGAATAAACAACTCAAACGCAATAGTAGCACACCAGCAGTTTATTTACTCGCGTTATGCCAAGTACATACCCACTAAGCTAGACAACATTAAATGTTGTGCCAAATGTACTGCTATAAATTTTGTGCAAAACGTCTGCACAGAAGACGTCATCACATACAAATCATTATAAGTTTTGCTTCTTCGGAAATAGTCGGGCGCGTTTTTTTTGTCGCATACGGCATTCGGTAACCCGGGTATTCTTCGCTAGATCGTCAGTACCAGTAAGGTGTTGCTGGCCTTTGTTGAGAAACTGTGGCAGAGCGAGTGCGCAATTTTCCCAACCGTACGTAAAATACGCGTCTTGGAAAATCGAGTTGCGGATACTGGATATACAACATCCTCGTGATTTAATATTTCTTTGTAGGATTCTTTAAAACTAAATTTAACTTCAAGATGATCATAAACAACATCTACGTTCTCGATAATGTTATCACTTTGTTTGGCAAAATTTTGTTTACAGATTATTGTTTTTCCAACTGCTTAGCTACTTTTTAATTTGCAAATTGGTGAATTGGCCGTAAGCCAAGAGGATTGCCCCGATCAATGAGACAAAGTTGAATAGTCTTGTATGTGTAATTTCTCCAATATACACTCGAGAGCAATGAATCCGGGTCACTTAAAGAATGTTAAAAATCTCGGAAACCAAAAATGATAGGTTAATGCAATAAATTGTATTTAATAGACAATGTAATACTCCTTAAATGAAAGTAAAAAAAATATGAGTCGCCATACATTTTATTAACACAAAATTATATAAAGAAAAAAACTGCTGATCTCTCCTTAAAACAAAAATAGGAAACATGAAATTTTTGAACTTTATTACGATTTTCTTGAATTTTAATACTTCGTATTGCCTCCTCGTGCTTCCATTACTGCGTTTACGCGGTTTGGCATGCTGTACACCAAGTTCCTTATACGATTTTGGGGAATATTCTCCCATTCCTCTGTGAGAGCAAGTTTGAGCTCACGAAGCGTGATTGGGGGAGGGTTTCGTTGTTTTACGCATCTGCCTAGCTCGTCCCAAGCATGCTCGATCGGGTTGATATCCGGGCTGCGCGCTGGCCACTCCATACGAGTAATGTTCATCTCTTGAAGGTAGTCATTCACAATCCTACCTGTATGAGGTCGGGCATTGTCATGCATAAATATAGCATCCTCACCTAAATTGACCATAAATGGACCAACGTGATCATTGAGGATTTCTTCCACATATCTTACGCTAGTTAAAGAGCCGTTTTCTATGATCACCAGCTCTGTGCGACTTTCAGAAGAAATTCCGGCCCACACAAGTACAGACCCACCACCGTAGGCTACTTTTTCTTCGATGCATGCTTGCTTGAATCTTTCCCCTGGTCTTCGATACACTCTGTGTCTTCCATCGTGCTTGTAGAGCATAAATTTTGATTCGTCGGAGAACATAACTTTTGACCAAACTTCAATACTCCAATTTACGTGGCTCTGGGCATATCTTAGTCTTGAAATACGATGCCCACGCTCCAGTTTAGGGCCGTTTGCAGGTCTAAGGGGTTTTAAGTTAGATTCAGCAAGCCGACGTCTTACTGTCCATGCACTTGGGTTACTTCCTCCGAGGCGTCGAAACTCATTTGTGAGTTCAGTTCCTGTGAGAAAGCGATTTCGAAGCATGGTGTTCACCAAGTATCGGTCTTCTCGTGCTGTGGTACACCTGGTTCTGCCCGTTCCTGGTCTGCGTAGGTTAGAACCAGTTTCTTCGTAACGTCGGAGAACTCTTTGTACTGTTGACAGCGACACACCGACAGTCCTGGCTGTATCGCGCTGACTCCGGCCGTTTCCAGCATTGTAAGTATTCTGGTGCATTCTTCAGGCGTAAGCGACATAATTTCAGCTTGAATAATGAATATAGAGCACTATCAACATGGTTTATGTACCCACATAAATGACAGATTACAAACAAAAGCAAAACCAAATGCTGTAATTTCGTAGTTCCATCTTCGAAAGTGGCCCTTTTTCAAATTTGATTTTTTTATGATATAACTTTACAATAACTAAGAAGTTTTAATACCTTCATTTAAGGAGTATTACATTGTCTATTAAATACAATTTATTGCATTAACCTAGCATTTTTAGTTTCCGAGATTTTTAGGATTCTTTAAGTGACCCGGATTCATTGCTCTCGAGTGTAAATATAATTCAACAAAAGCGGTGAATATAGGCGATGTTTTGCGAAAGATATACGACTGAGGGTAGATGGTACACTCCTGAACTCTCGCAAGAAGAGGCAGATTTAAAGAATGAACTGTAACATTATACCACACCTTGTAATCCCCGAAGGGCTAGGCAGAGGTCTACCTAATAGTACACCCACATTCCACTAGAATGAACTGTTCTTCTGTGAACGTTTGTAATCTTTTTTAGGAGTTCTAAAAACATGTGACTTAGTTACCTAGCCTGTCGTGGTACATGGGCACGTACCACAGTAATCAGTAGCTAACTGAGTAATAAGACTTTAGCTACTAGCAGAGGTCGTTTCGTTTCAGTGTCTGCGAGCTAGAGGTAGTCAGGTTATACGTTCAGTACTCTTATTGTCAGATCTAGAGATATAACGTAGACTTAGCTTACCTCAGTCGCGCTTCATCCGAAAACAAAACTTATTAGTATGAAGTTAATGTGTATATTCCTACAAGGGATTGGGATCAAGCGTATCATAGGAATAAAAACATTAACCTTATAAAAATAAGGTTCAAGGTAAGTCTAAGTTCGCTCTACAGATCTCAGCCTTAGATAACTTGGTAGTTGAATACAGTTCACACTCTGAAGCACTTTTGGATTTGGCACACACGTGGATCGTTTTTCTTTCCAACAGTCTTCGTTCGAATTCTAAAACTCGTTTTTTTTTGTTTGTCATCGTTTTGGTTTAGGTTCATGCCATCCTTGTCACCAGGTATACTGAAGCGAAGAAACTTTTGTACAGCATGTACCATAATGGTGTCGTTATATATAGGGTACAGACGATCAAACTGAATAACTAGAACTAACACCGTAATCGTAGAAAATTAAGTAGTTGTCCCGTACAAATGTTAATACTTACAAGAGTCAAATGTGAACACAGTTTTCTGATAAACGCCGTATAAGAAAGATCATCATAAAGTTAAGTGTACTTTGCTTTTTTTTTCCTTTAAGAATGGCCAGAACGTTCCGTATTCATTCATTTATAAGTTTTCTCCTTTGAAAATATTTATAACACTAGCCACTAGCTTTATTATTGAACCATAGAGGGTTATTTATAGACTTCATAAATAGCTCGCTTTTAGGGCGCCCGTTGTTATATTTCATATTCACTAGCCAATAACGTGTGCTTGGAAATATTATATCACATTTTTGGAAAACAGTGGTTTCATAAATAACGAAAAAGTTAATTATGATGATCATTTATTATATGTCGAGTATAGGAGAAGACGTGGGTTCGAACCCAGGCAGGCACATTACTTTGTGTAATTTATTTTATCGCCGCTGATCTCAAAAACGGGAAACCGGCATATCATAGAACCAAAAATTCGAAGACATGTGACATCTACCAACCCACATTGTGGGCACGCGTGGAGGATTATAGCCCACTCCCTCTCATGGGATAATAATCCAAAATCTTTTATCGAAAACAGAGAAAGTATTTCAATTTCAGTATTCAACCATGAAATGACATGTCAATGACAGACATAATCATCTGAAGACAAATACAGAAAGAGAATACAAAATATACAAATGTAAACACAGATGGTGCACAACTGTGCCGCTCGGGGAGTTTGGCTATTTTGATATTACATTCAGTTAAACGTTGAGAACAATGCAGAAAATTGATTTCAAATCCAAAGCTTACGAAAAAAGACTTTCCATCCATTACACAAATACTAGATTAGCATTACACAACGTCACGCCTCGTCCCCGAAGGGAATCCTATACGAGTTAGTAAGAGGTGTACCTAAAAGTCCAATGTAATAGGGGCAAGCCGATTGTAGTCAATGTACAGACGCTAGCATATCAAGCTACTAGAATCTATCAGATGTCTTTAAAAGTTTTTCAACTTTATCGCTAAAGCATTAGGTTTAAGGTTGATTGGGAAAACTTGACAGTTTCGAGTAGCTTGATGTGCGTCTGTACATTATTAATCAACACGACACAAATCCAAATACGTACTAAACCACCTGTCTATGCATTGGACGTGGAGTTGCGGACACCAGCCCGTTATACAATACAGCTAAGTTTCTCACTAATGGCTGAGCACATACGTACAACTGTATAACTGACTAAAATAATTAAAATACCAACCATACGGTGTACAGAGCCTTGCTAATCTTAATTTTTTTTCGAGAAAATCAGTGGGAAATGGCGGAGTTTATTTAGCAACAAAAATTTAAGAAGCTTAAATTAATTACGGGATAAAAAAAATAATTAGTATGGTCCAAAGTACAAAAGTCGAAAGTCTGGTGGCGATATGGGCAGACAAGGGAAAAACATGTATGAGGCTGGCACAGGAACTTGGAGATTGGCACAAAAAAGAGGTCTATGATGATAATAGATGATACAGAAGAATGGAAATGCTTCCGTTCCACCTTCCGTTGCACTCGCTACTCTCCCAAAAACTTCTACATAGATCTTTGACAAGTATTGAAAACACTTTAGTTACATCAACTCATGACGCGCGGTCCATCCAAGTGTGGATCTTCGAGTCAATTACTAGTGTAAACCAATTATCCAGTTGAGTTATCTAGTTGCCCACAATTGGCTGGATACGTCAACATGTGTGTCAGTACACTGTACTACAGTATGATCTAATACACTACAGATGTATTGTAGTTTGTAGAAGCCGACAGTTTTGATTGCCTTCTAAATAAATAATAGGCAATGAAACCTTTTGGTGGAGATGGAATAGACTTGCTATTGTCAAGGGATTCTTACAAAGGGGCTGTCTCCACGAGCGAGAGAATCGCGACGATAGTATCGTCGTTGCCAAGTATTTCTATACACTCTATTAGAGGCCGTCTCCACGAGCGAGAGAATCGCGGCGATATTATCCCATACAAATACTTACGTAATATCGCCGCGATTCTCTCGCTCGTGGAGACGGCTCCAAAGTGTTAGGGCGCGAGCACACGGTGCGTTGCGGCGCCGCGCCGCGGGGATTTCACCGTATCAGCGGGCAGCGGGCTAAGCTAGCAGCGTTCTGATTCGGTGAAATACCCGCGGCGCGGCGCCGCAACGCACCGTGTGCTCGCGCCCTTAGTTATTCTAAGTGTGCGTCCACAGTGAATGCGCGTCGACTAGGGCCAAATGCGGGCGCGTGCGGTGGGCACTGTGACGAGCGAGCTGTTGTAGTGCTTAGACGTATTTCAGGTGTTGCAAACCATGGGCGAGGATTTAGTATTTTTACTAGACAGTCCGATTCTAAGATGGAAGTTTTGAACATAAGGAGAGGATGCATGAAACAAAGAAAATCAGACAAATAAATGCTTAATTTTAATGAAGAACTTTGTACGAAGAATTGATATTGTACCCTAGAAAATTGGAGACTGGAAAAATAAACACTTCAGTATTTATCGCCATTCTAACAAAATAAAAAAAATATTAAAGACGCGGTTACGCCGAGGGACAAGACCGAATTGGTTTGATACCCCCGCACCCGCGCATTGGGTTGCTTGACTCGAATAACGAGTCTATTTAAAGACTTCCCGGTCAGCCAAGGTAACTCATAGAGAAAGAGAGAGATTTTCAGCAGGCAGACTTTGCATGGGTTGAATTGAACGATGATTTAGTTACATACACACACGACTTATTATTCTCATGGGGTAGGTAACACAAAAACCACAGACCACCACCTGCTACGATCCTTACAGACTCCTTTCGCATCGTCCACTTTCATACATCTGGTCTGGATACTTATTTGATCTATTTATTTCAAGGTAAACCGTCTTTTTCTTCAGTTTTCTTTAAACAGTATCTTCAATCAAGCATGTCGAGTCCGTGAAGAGCGTGCCGCGAAGGACATACATGAAGCGTGTGTTATATTGACCAATCTGAGTGTTGCACTGTTAAAGAAAAGAAGACTTTACTCTTTATTCCTTTGTAAACCGGCGGTTTATTATACATTTATTCTCATTTACAATCCGCTCCTTTTTCTTCAACTTTCTTTCCTCTCTATCGTCAATCAAGCGTGTCGGATTAGTGTCGTGTCCGTGATGAGCGCGTGCCGCGAACGGTTGGACGCACTGTTCAAGATCAGCGGCCGTGAAGCGAGACCGTTATGTTGACCGATCCGAGTGATGCACTGTTAAACTGTAACTATTGTGGGGAAGATTGTATGTTGAGGAAATTAATGAATTAACGGATGATTTTTTAAAGGTTGACCGAATAACCATACGGTAGTGGAATGCATAATATGGCGGATAAATAGTGTCTCAAGGAATGGAAAAGCACTTAGACCCTTTAAAAAACTTTAATACCATACTTTGAATAAACAATTTTTCACCAAATGGCATGTTGATAAATTCAAAGAATTTATTTAAATTAAATCAGTTACTGACACAAATAGATTGACAAAAAGCCCGTCAGAAAAATGAAGATAACTGTACATTCCGAAGGGTGGCTCACTATTTATTTATTTGGAGAAGAAAACGCAAGAGTTTCCTTGATCAGTCTTTTAAAGCGAGATATTGTTGATAGGATGCTCAGTACCGCAATGTTTTAAAATTGAATAACTGTGTTAATTAGACCAGCAACTTATTTCGTCGACCGTGCCAAATGGCTCGTAAATGAGCGTGCCATAATATTTGTTTACCAAGCTAAGCAAAACCATATAACTGTTTACATATTATAACGTTACATTATGACAAAAAGGTGGTCTGTAACAAAATCCACAACGTGTACAAAAAATTGACCCTGAACTTGGTATGTGGATTAGGAAAAGGTTGAGTCAAAACAAAAACACTTTTACGCAAGCATTTTATATTGTTGGAAAGATTAGGGAGGGTCCAAAGGGAGGTGGGACCACTTGGAAACAATATCCCTTAGCGGACCTTTTACTAGCGCCTCGTATTTGCGTGCCTGCACAATGAAATCTATACTTAAATCGGTAAAGTTTGTAAGTTTTGATGTTCGATTCCGAAAATTCTTTCAGTTATGGGAAGTTACATTGTCCCTGAGTGTAATAGGTTATATTTACGACGTTCCAGTGGAAGAAATTCCGACTATAAGGCGAGCAAATTCAAGGACAAAAGCTTGTGTAAAATAGAATAAATAATATTAGTGAAAATCATCTTATGAATGTGTGTAAAGATTTTAAATGAACGTTAAGTTCAACTATTGTAAATGATTGTGTTAATTTAGTATTACGAAAATGTTGTTCTAATAAGGGTTAGAGTTCAGATTCTGTTAATGAATTGAAAGCCTCTTAGACGTTGTAAGTAGGGTACATACGTAAATAAGTAAGAAGGTTTCACTCAGACCTGTTTTAACACTCAACTAAAAATAGAATACTGAACCTTCTAGCGAACATCAACCCGTGTAGGGTCTAGCTACACACAAAAAACACAAACAAGTATGTACAGACGCCAGCACATCAAGCTACCCGAAACTGTCAAATTTCCCAATGAACCGTGAACCTAATGCTTTAGCAATGAAGTTGAAAATCTATTAAAGAAATTTGACAGATTGTGGTAGCTTAATGTGCTGGCGTCTGTACATACAAGTAAGTTCACACAAATGCCTCATTTTGAATTGTTCAAGCGGAAAACCTCAAAGAAAAAGTTACTCCGAGCATATATCAATATTCTCTGTTCACCTTACCTACATAAAACTTTATAAAGGAACACATGACAAGTCGGCATGTTATGAAACAAAAGGGTTTCAGCATCTGTCGAGTACCGTCCAGCGATTGTCAAGCAAAAACGTGTCTTGACAAAGGGCAACGAGCGAAACAGGTACGACCCTTCAGACTCACCTTTGACATTAAAACTTGTAAAAAATAATGAGGCTCTAGAAAACAGGAGGTACGAAGCCAAGAAGCACATCCTAAAGAGATAAAATTTCGAATTTATGCACGAATGTCTCCAGATGGATTTTGCGAAACATAAGTATTTTCGTGACTCTGTAATTATGTAACTTAGGTTGCGACGAGCCTTGGGGATTTTAATTAATTCTCTTGGAGAGACATGGTAATTTTGTGAAGGGATTCGTGAACTATTTAATGTTTTAGTCCTTTTATAAGTGGAGGAGGACTCATAAAATGCTTGCCTAGTAATGCAAATCTCAAAGGACTGTGGGCGGTTTAAAAGTCACTGCGAATTTTCGGGACGAACTAAAATTGAAAAAGCCGCTAAACTTTGAAACTAGACCCATTTTATGATAACGAAAATGAGAGAAGGCAATGTTGCAATGTTCACGAATTGTAATAATAACAGGAGTGTTTGTTATTCTTACAAAATTTGACAGTTTCATTATGCGCAGAGAATATTAAAAATACCTTCACGATATTTCTATTACTGCCCTTTGATTTCAGAATCATGGCTATGTTAGCTAATCTATTCCGGTTTTACCTACGTCACACACAGTAGCTTATGTATTCTGTCCCCTTCATGAGTTATTTAACTAAGCCGGCAAATGTTTTCGGGGAAGCGCACAGTTGGTTCATTAATAAAGGTTTATGTAATTAAAAGAATGAGCACTGACAGAATGGGTTTATTCAGGATAAGCTCTAAAATTCCACCCTTCAGCAATATTTCTATTTAGATTAAAATATATTTTTTAGGTAAAATTACATAGTTAATATTCATTATTCTCGGTCCTAGCCTAAAACCTCTGCGGTATAATAAAATAATAAACTTTGAAAAAAACAAAGGTCTAGTTAACGGCAAAACTTTGTTGAAATTAAAAATAACGTAGCATTCCGTGGGAGATCACAACTCAGCTGAAAACAAAGGAATCCTCGGAGATAAAATGTACGAGAGGTGAAATTAGTTTTGGGGAGCAAACAAGATGCATACCAATTAGATGTAGGGCACGGTTCGTTTTGGTTTTACACAGATTGAAATTAGAATCAACATTGAGAATGAGGTCGGAGGTAATCTCGTACATTTAAGATCAAAACATTATAATAATAACAGAAATAGTGAACGTAGAATTTGGAAATGTTTATGGAAGCAGACACGAATCGGTAACGGAGTATTATGATGCTTAGTTTATTAGAGCTTGCTTGTCAGCGAATGAAGCCATTACGAGTCTATTAGCAATAACAAAACTTATTTCAATTCTAGTAACGAAATGTCTATACAGGCATCCGAAAGCCTATGTCGTATTTTTTCTGGTCAATGAAAAAAAAAATAAAGTTCTTGCCAAATTCACAACTCCATGCGGTTTTCCTTAATACAATAATTCCATTACCATTAACTGAATAAAGCCACCACAACTTTAACAATGTTATATAAATGTTAGCTAAGCCTATAGAATCCGATGGATTTTGGGCAGAACGGGATTATGCGAATAGTAACGAGCTCGACTTATATCGAAAGTACTATTTGGGATTGTTTTTTCTTTCTTATTTATTGGATCAGTTAAGCGTATGGGATTTTGAGTTTGTTTCAGTATGTGTATAATGGGTATAAAGTACCCTTAACGAAGCCGAAAGGCACTTGTTCTCCCCGTCATTGCGATTATTTGTTTGTTCTGGACTATACCTAGATATTGAGGGTCGAAGTTCCAACTATTTCACAGGTTTTTTTTTTAAATACAAGTTTTTAATGTTATAACTTTACTTTCGATACCTTCATGACCCTTTACTACATATTCATTGCATTCACCAGCACAATGTTTTGAGTTCGTAACATTGAGTCCTACCGGAAAACATGATTTTTCACCTCAAGAAAAAGCCGTTTCCCAGCAATAATTTTTGCGTAGAGTCAGTTAGTTTGATGTACAGAATGCTTGGTTGACGGGTTCGCGAAGGGTCAGTTTACACCTTTTATGTATATAATAGGAATACTGAAGGATGGTTTTTCTTGGCGTTTGAATGGCATTGACAATAGGGAGCTGTTGGTGAACATTTGTGAAATAGTCCGTATTTCACTTGTCGTCTGAACACAACTCACTACACTTACGAGTATCACTGATTATTACTTCTACCACTTACTGCGGTTTCTGGCTTCTGATACCCGCTTCCTGGCGAGTCTCCTGGCGCTGCTGCTGGCGGCACTCGTAACAGACACGACCCTCCGAGTTTGGTCGTCGAAACGAACGTGCTAGGTTTTGTGGGAGAACCTCATTCCTTGTCCAGGAGTAATGACATTTTTGGTACATTTTGTATACTGTGTACAGTCCGGCGATTCCTAGTAAGGCGCAGATAATGAACATCACGATACTAAGGTTCGATAAATGGTAGTCCTGCATAGATGCCGTATTTGAACCACCCGATGCACTTTGTGATATGAAAACGTCCTCTTTTTGTATATTCGACCGGCACATTTTAATATGTCACTTGTACCATAGTCCAATAAATTAAGTGACGCGACCGAACTCGGCACCCGTCTCAGATGGCAGGGTCGCCATGTAAGGTTGTCAGTTCGGGAAGATGAGTAAAACAAGTGCTTTCATTGGAATACAGATGAGCATACATACATACATAAGTCTACACTACACCGTGGAAAATGTAAAGTAATTAAAAAAAAAAACAAAAGATACGATGGCGACGTTACCATGCAAAACTATGATAATGAATAAGCATGATCTGATCTTGCAATAATATGCTACTATCTAGTCACGAAAATGAGTGAAAGTAGAATTAAATAATATTGTAGCAGTGTAAGCGGTAGTTTGGTGATAAGGATAACAAATAAACGTTTACTGTAGCGTTCAAAACTAAAGCCAGTTATGAGGATCAGATAACTAACTGCTGTAAAATATTCAGAACTAAATCCTAAGGATAATGGTAATGACCACCTGAGAGAAGCAGATAAGTTCAAACAAACAAGCTACAGTTACGTACGGGTACGGACAGTTCGGACTGGCTGCGGACACCACTGTCAAAGTACCGGGCACCGGGTCCGTGCCATTATGACCTCCTTATTTGTAACTTCTCCTGTGACCATTAGTAACAACAAGTCATCAAATCCTCTCCTGTGATTGTCGTAAAATGCGGCCAGACGTAAAAGTTGGCGCTTACAACACCATTACAGCGCCAAGCAGTCTGCCAAAGGCAGTAGCTACATGAGAATCATTGATTTTAACCGTCCTTGAGAAAGTTGAAAAAAGGGAGGAATTTATGGCACTAGCGAACGTTACAAAAGAAGTGGATAGAGCTAGCAAGAAGAAGAAAGACATAGTTATTGTAGATAACTGAACCTATGACAATACATATATCTGAAACGGTGAAGGAAAACATCGTCGGTAAACCTGCTTGTCCTAGAAACAAAATTTCGAGGACATGTGACATCTATTACGTCGCCCTGGGCCCACATTGTGGATAATGGTCCAATCTTTCGTACACCGAGGAGGTCTTGTGTCACAGCAGTGGATATGATTTATATTGATAATGTTGAGTGGATTCTCAGGAATTAAAAACAAAGCATAGAAACTGCCAAAGAATTTCATCTTGCATCCAATGCACCACTTTCGCTATCTTACAGTAGGTATACTTCAAATTCAAAACATAAATTAGCAAAATGACAAGTAAAAGCTGCAAAATTAACTAATCTCCCGTCTAACTAGGTTATTTATGTATTTATTCGATTATCTACTTTAACATCTGTTATAAATCTTAGTTGGGAGAATTAAGAATTCATTACTGCAGATTCAAAACAGAAACTCGATCCTGTGGGCGTCGTAAACGGAATATTTGGGAGTGTTAAATAAGACCAGAATCTTGGGATACCTACTAAGAGTAGTGATTATGGCGTACTGCCAAGTTTTTTAAGTACAGACTATAGGGCAGGCTTATGTTCAGTGATTAAGTTCAAGGCTGATAAGTAAATGGTTTCGAACAGTTAAGATTACAAGAGAGTGCTTTTCACACAATTTTCTACGAGATTATTTTCGGTATGTAACCACTTTCGATCTTTTTTTGATCTTAAGAAGGCCACATTTATTTTGTTTTACTATCGACAGAAATATGACAGTCTAGCGACATGGTAAACTAATGACTTAATTAGTAAGTTTTATTGTGGCAAAAGAGTTGAAGATAATTACGACTAATTGTTTTGAACTCATTACTGACGAGACTCGTTATGATATGATAATCTATGTTCTTATGGAAACTGGTCTTACGCGATCTCGATTCTTATGCTTCGCTTAGTAGCGCAGAGCTACCCATACCAGAAAAGCAATAAAAAAAACGTTGGACAAGGAGTATTGAAAAGGTTTCTCTAGCTAAGATGGGAGTATATTTTCAACATCTATTTCTACCATCAACATAAAGAAAAGGCTCCTATATAAATTAAACTTTCGGAGTGGAAAAAGAAGATGAGAAAATCAGTATAACATAAATAGAAAGAGTATACTTTATTGCACATCAAAACTGTGAGGGATGGTACAGTAGGGCTATTGTTTCTAAGATAGGTACGGTAAATTTGAAGAACAAGCGTAGATTAATATCAAAATCTCACCTGCCACTCTCCCGTCGCAATGACCACCTTCTAGACGTCAACGCGCGAAGCATTGTTCACAGTTCAATGCACTACAGTCACTATATCAACCATCACAGTATCTAGTGAAACTTAACAATAATCATAGTATAAATGCACTTTTATCACTTTCTGTTACACTGCTTCCATTACGTTTGGAAAGTTTAACATTATCACACTTCCGAGGCACTGAGTTTGAGTTTCAAGTTGAGTTAGAAGAAGAGGTTTATAGGAATGATCTGAGAGAAATAGAAAATTTTAGGATGATTAAAAAAGCAATAGAGTATAATATGTGAAGGAGACACTTTGCAGAGGTTATCAAAGGCTTTGATCAAATATTCAAATACCACTTAAGTTTACATGAAACTAATGTTGGTATTGTATATTGAAAAGTATTCTTTGCTGAACAAGACTTTGAAATGACTACTTCAATTCAAAGTATTTCCATTATAAATGTTGTCTCACAGGCGTGTGCCTCGATATAAGCATAGAAACAACATTTATTTTGAGCACTGTTTTGAACTATCTTTCTCAGAGTGTTCGCAAGAATGTTATGCATGTTTAAAACCATTAGGAAATTGGAGTTTGTTTTTAGTTGGTGCATAATATTGGTTTACGTGCTATAGTTTTGCGTATATTTTCAGTATCTGGAAATTGTTGTCATATAGTGTTGTCTATATCTTCTCGTATGTTAATAACTAGCATCGTCTTTGAAGTTTTTAATGTGTATCTGGCTAGTCCAAATAAAAAGAATGTTTTTAGTGTTTAGTTTCATCACGTCACTGTGATCAATAACATGATTTTTATTTCTTGAAAACAGTAAACTTAAACTGAATATTTTGAAGCTAGATTATTGCGACGTTGGCCATTTTAATATTTTAAAGAAATCCAAATATTCGTTATTAATTTGTAACAATGGAGTATACAACTAAGTAATTAAATAGTAAACAGAATTAATAAGTTGAAGACAACATTTATTGCAGACCCCAATCGATTAAAATATAGACCTACCAATTATTTTAAAACACCTAGCACGTGTGGACAAATTGGAGCCTTCATCGATAAAATCAATAATAAATAATACTTCATAATGATACCAAATAGCATAGAGCATCATAGCCGAGGAATGGGCGAAGCGCGTGAAAGTGTCCGTGAAGACAATGCCCGATCGAATGACGTCATTGCATAGAAATATTAGAGCACACGTCAAGAAAGGAACGTCGGAATGCCTGGTAAATAATAAAGTCTGTAATTTTTATTAGAATTTATTTATTTATAAATAACAGGCAGGTATACACGTGGAGGAAACAATTGTTACTAGAATCAACTTGACCACCGATTTAGATGACAATATCGAAATTAATATTACGGAGGTTGATGGTTGAAAGCTGCCATGTAAATACAATACTAGCATTCAGTTGCATTCGGTTAGACTGGCAGCCAATCCTTACATAGTTGGGAAAAGGACAGATGTTGGGCGAAAAGCGAATATTGCAAAAAAATACAAAGAGAATTAAAATGATGTAATTATAGACCTGAGAGGTCTTATTCTAAATTGCATAAGTTTTGAAAGAAGAGAGACCTAAACAACTATCCGTCGACGAACGGTAAATCATCCCACTATAACCATCTATTAATAAAACTTGATATTGCCCAACAAATCTTATCTGATACGGACTTTTCCTTTATAAAGTAAATGACAATAGGGATAAACATTTTAGTGACGATTAAACGTTTTATGAAACTGTACCTAATGTTGGGTTATATTGTATAATGCCAAAAGGTTTATGGTAACATTAAATATTTGACCAACAACCTTTTTAAGTACCATAACGACTAGAGGAGTTCATGTGTTATCAAATTAGGGTTCTTCTTTATCAGTCACCGCAACGATCCGCTAAAAATAACCCAAAAGATCAAAAGAATTTATCGGTAATACTATTTATTAAAGCTTCAATTTCCCCAATAAAGTTATTACATCCAACCCAAGCAGCATTAATACAAATTGCTTTATCGTCACTTATAACTTTGTCGTATCTCCGTTTTTATCCCTTAAGGATACCCGAGGCTTTTATCGATACCTGTAACTCGGTACATCTAAATACTTTAATCGATGCTTACAAAATTGGTTTACCTCGAATAAATTTAATTAAACTTGATGAATACCGGTTTTTGTACCCTGGTTTTGAGTTACCAAATTATACGTTCTTTCGCTAATCGCTACCGAAATTTCCTTAAGAAATTCCAATTTAGCTTGTTTCTAGCAATCATTAGCAGAATTGCAATTGGAGAGGTTACTTGTATGGCGATTACGATTATTACAAGTGTTGCTCATCCAACTGAATCTTTGCTTACTAGTTAATTCCAAGGTGATTTTCGCTGCCACTAATATTTACGGTCAAAAATGAACGAGGACAGGTTGAACGCTCTGGCTATCCTCTGCATTGAATCACAGTTGCTACGGTCTTTAGATTGTGATGATTTGATAAACAAATTCGCTGCTCAGAAAACCAGGCACAAGACAATTTGTGAATAACGATTCAATGTTACTCACAAATAGAAATGGTAAGAATCAGTATCTGAAATACTGATTGAGATAAAATTAAATCATTTACTGACTATCGTTTTGTTTCCATTTTAATTTAATCTCTATAGTTTATTTAATTGTTCATGCTTTACAGCACATAGGGGGTCGGCAATCTTTCGTAGGCCTAGGGCAGCCAACGTATCAAATCCGCCCCTGACTACTGTAGGCCAATGATGATATAGAATGAAATTTCGAGCATTTGAACATAATTTTCTTCCTGTTCATGACATTTTCCCAATAGGGATTCCACTAATGTAAAAACTTTTTACTCACGGAACTCGAATCGGGGATCCTTTGACTTTATTCAGAAGCTTAATAAAACAGAGATTTATTTATTCACATAATGATACTGTTACGTCGGCTGTGTTACGGGAACATTCGGGATTACGTTCGAGTCTAGAATGTTCCACTATGGAACTTACTAGAAGATTCGAGAGTAATCTTAGGGTGTTCCACTATGGAACTGTGGAGTAGGTCCCAGAAAGTTGGACACTTGGTGGACCTTTCTCGAAGGATCGGTCGGCATATAAATAGCCATCGAGTTTACGAGAGCAGTCAGTCTGATTTAGGCGATACAACGAAGCGAATCGAAGTGAACTAAAACTGCGATATCTAAGTCAATAGTGATCAGTAGTGTATTTGTGATTGATTTATAAGTGTTTTATAACAAATAAACTTAGATCTTGTTTAATCGGTAGTATTTAATTAATCCCATTCCCAGCACGTAACAATACATAATGACTTTGTTATTAAAACGACAAAAGTGATTCAATCAATATTAGCAAAATTAATGATTTTCCTTTTAGTCGAGGTGAATTCAAATGCGTAGCTAACAAAGAACCTGTTGTATCAAATCCTTTCAATTACCAACAAAAAGTTTCAAGGACAGTCAAAATATTGTGTTTAAATAAATTAAAATTCTTGTTTGTCATTTATAATGTAGGTACATTGGTATCATGTGCCGAGTTTTAGAACAAGTATAATAATTTTAATTATAAAGCCTGGTCCAGACAGCAGTTTTTATTCGATGAGTACATGGCTTTATCTTGATGTGCTCCCACATCAAGATAAAGCCGGTCGCCATCCCTACTTCCCTACAAAAATTATAAATGCGAAAGTAACTCTGTCTGTCGGTCTGTTATGCTTTCACGTCTAAACCACTTAACTGATTTTAATGAAATTTGGTACAGAGATAGATTTGACCTTGAGAAAGAACATAGGATAGTTTTTATCCCGGACTTTTGAAGAGTACTTTTGGAAACGCGATATGACCGAACTCGACGCGGGCGAAGCCGCGGGCGGAAAACTAGTATACTCATGTATAATGAAATCTGTCGTTTTACAGAAGAGCAGGATTTCAAGTTCATTTCGTAATACTTGTATGAAATTGATAAAATTTGGACCGGAATTGCTGAGGTCAAATTTTTTTGCAACACTGTTCTTGAATTACAGATGTGTCCTCTATTCTTTGGATACATACGATCATTAGTTTAGTTGCTAGACTGATAACACCGTTGCAAGAACGTCAGAGTTCAAGGAAAAGTCTGGTCTAGTTAGTATAATCTTTATGAATATGAATTTTTATCTTAATCAAGAAACTATATCTCATAAACATGTCGTATTTATTAAAACTGATTTCATTGACAGAAGGATTAAAGCTTCACAGTTTGAAGTCAAATCGGAGCGCAGTGGCATTCGGAATCTGATTATAAGTTTAATTATTTTGCTCTAAAAGTAGCAGACGTAAACATTCAGACGGCTTTTGTAATACTGCTGATAAAAAACTTAAAACATTTTTGAGCACAGTGGTAAGAACACGCGATCACACCGAAGACTAGGAAAAGGACGATAAAGCCATACACTGAAGAAAAAAAAACATTAAATCCAAAGTCGAGGTCTCTTCTAGCGAAGAAGAAAATAACTCTTCTCCTGTTGTTTTTTTAGCTCATGCAAGAATGTAGTACTATATATTTTTTAGATAAGAATATGCGCTTGTATATTCCTATGCAGAGTAGAAAGTACCTAACGCAATTTACAGTAGCCGACCGGCTGTTGCATCGTTCGGGGTTGCGATATGTGGAGAAGAAAACTAAATTATTATGATTTAAAGAAATAAAAGAAATCGAACTTACAAACATTGCATTTAATAGACAAAACATCCTCGTTTGTTTAATCTTTTTAGGTTCAATAAATTTAGATTTGAACTCAGGAGGAAGAGTGTGTCAAAGGACAGAATTTCAAACTGCAATGTTAAATGTTACAAATTGTAACTAGGTTGAAAACTGAAGAAAAGCTTGGAATAAGCGGCGGACCTAGGACCCAACAATACGGCAAGAACATAAGGTGCGCAGACTGTTCAGAAACCCTAACATCATGAAGAGCAAGGCAAGTTTTTAGGCTTTTAAGAAAGTACCGCCACTACTTGGAATGAATGACAAAATACATGCATTCCATGAAATAACTGCAGAAGTGCAGAAAGCAATGAATGATGGTGAAATGTGGGTGTATGTGTGTTACCCTTCCAAAGAACAGGCGTTAAGTTATGTTGTGAAAGAAGAAAGAGTCCGGGAAGACAATTTAGCTGTCAATGACGTAATGTCACTCACAGACGAAATCAATTTAGCACAGAAAATTGTGTCGCAGAATTGAAGCCTTATATCTAATCATAGAAACTGTTGTTTGACCAAAAATCGATTCAGTGTGAACGCTTACCGGGACGATGGCAATTACTTTTATTGGAGATACACAATGAGAGGTATGTCTCCGTAGGAAACGACCAATTACAATCGTTCACCTGTCCTAATTTCTTCCTTTATATAAAGGTCTGTTTATGGTTCATTGATCACAAGCTTTTGTTTCGTTCTTATTGTTGAAACCCGTGAGTTACCTAGCATTAAGAAAATGGAGTTTCCCTGGTTCTGTATATTTATTTTAATTTGAATACCGCGAAAGATTAAGGTCTAAAATGTCTAAAAATATACATTTTCATTTTGTAATACAATTTCGGGATTCGGAAGGAGTTCTTAATTTATGTTTTCTTTCTTCATCCAATTTATCTTATCCGATTTCGTGGTTTATTTATTACATTAATTATATTTTTTACAATTTCAGATTTTGTATTGTTGAAATAATTATATTGTTGTGGATTGATATTCTTTTTCAATTAATAATGAGGTTATCATTTTTTGATCATAGTTTCATCACATATTTAGGCTAATGATTTTTTTAGTACCAAGCTCACAAATAATGTTTCAGTCTAAAATGTACTCCTAGATTATAGTTTAGTCTGGAATGTTTAGTGTTAGTAGTTAAGTACATGCATGACCACATTTAGCATTACGTGAGCAATTAAAACTGGGTGAATTGGTGAAATAGTGTTACATCAAGTTATAGAACTCCTAAATTGCCCTTTATCATTATCATTTATATTCTATACTAATAAGAAGCTATAATTTGTTTCAATGAGCTTAACTTCGGATAAGATTTAAAAAAAAAACAAGATGGTTTGATGGTTTTTTAGCTTTTTTTAATATTTTGCCGCTGATAGCCTAATTCACACTACGACCTTTAGGAGCTGAGTACAACTAGTCTGATATATTACTTATTTTATTTTATTTTGTAATAAGTACATGTGTTCCATTTCTTAGATAGACATACTTCTATTGCAAAAAAAACCCAAACAGTACGGTTGACTTTTCCACTTTTCTTTTGGCTCTTTTCCGTTTCCCTACCCTTTTAAATCGTGCCAAACAAGTTAAATGATAACCACCCCTCGAACGAAGGGTTTATTGACCTTTCCCAGACCTCTGCCTTTCCCGGAAAAGGCTCCTCATGGACCATGTAACGTTATTAAATCCCTATCACGTTACTATTTCGTAAGGTAATAGCTTACGGACATACCAATCTTTCTAACGCAATATTTTTATACTAAAATTAACAATTTGTAAAGTAAACATTCCTTTTCAGGACCTTTTCAGTGGGTACGGTTGTAGGTTTACTTAAGAAGGGTTCAATAATATTGACAGAAGGGTTTGGAATGATTATACAGGATGGCCCTAATGTTTGTCGCAGAAGATACAGGGTAGAGCGCCTGACTTGAATATTAATTTTACCCTGAATGTGATGTTAGAGTGATAACTTGGTAATAGTTCAATACAACTTATGCCTAAGTAGTATTATGTTGACTAGGTTAAGTTTCGGGTTCCCGGTCTTTATAAAGAAACAGCACAATATGTACTGATTAATCTCCATTTTTAAACCTCACATTAGGATGCTGAAACGGAAGCATTTTCCTCACTAATGTGCCGGGTATACCGTTTAACTACCACCAACCTTACCAAACAACGAATAAAGTCGAATATCCAAAAAATGCACAACCCACAATCGGAAGTCGCGAAAACAAAATCTAAACACGGTTTACGTTACCAAAATCTACAATAGAATAATGTTGAATGTGAACATTAAAGTTATAACAACACAGGCACACACAAAACACAGAACATGCGATCCCAATGAGTGATCGAGTAAAAACTCGCGATTACATGTAAAAGTGCGACGTACGTAATTTTGGCGTTTATTCCGCGCGGTAGGACAGTCGCGTACAGCCGTCGTGCAGCGTGTGATGGCGTATCGATCGCGTGGTACTGCGGAGTCGAGTCGCAGAGGTGTGCCGCCCGGCGCGTACCGTCGGCCACTGAAGTGCGACCGCTCGAGATGTGCGTAGACCAAAATAGAACAGAGGGGCTACTATCATATGGATTCTGGCTTGTTTGTTTCGGAAGTCTTTTGGCTAAGGAAAGGTTGGCCTATCTATAGTCAAAGAAATAGGACATGAGTTCAAGTTCGCATAAAGTGCATAGTTGACGCGGTTTGTAGAGATCGATAAAAATAACGGGTTTTTTAAGAATCGTAGCCGGTATGTGGTTTCTGTTTACCATCTTGTGATAAAGGTATATTTATATATTTGTCCGATTAAGGAAAAGTAAATATTATTCAATTGTTGCCAGGCGAATACAAAAATAGGTAAATAGACAATGATATCCAAACGACACAAACACGCAGCGTTAATAGTATTGACTTTTTCCTGTTCGTTTATTTTATCCAGAAAGTTAATCATTATAAATTAAGTACTTTTCCTCCTAACGTGATGTTAATCGTTTAAAGGTGCCTAATTTGGTTTATAAACGAGTTTATTTGACAAGAATTTACTAACAAAACTTGCAAAATTAGGTTCAATTATTAAGTCATACTTGGTTTCCTGAAATATTTTTATTCGTTGCCGCGTTATGTTCGTTTGATGATTTTCTTATCACCAAATACTTTCTTATTTTTTTTTTAATAAGTCTTCCTATTTTTCACATACTCGTACATACTAACGATCTGGAGTCTGGACTCATTTCTTTGATTTGTCGGAGAAGGCAAAAGTTAAAAGCCATGGGGAAGCTCTTTGTCCAGCAGAGGGAAAGAAAAGGCAGATAAAAAAACAACATAGACAAATATACGGCAAAAACTGCTGAACCTCTCTCTCGATTCATTTTGCTTCGTCCCCGTCCATACACTCACGCCAGTCGCGAATACCATTTTTTTTGCGTATTGTACCTAGTTACATCGAACAGACAGTCACATACTCTTTGCCCGCTGACCGTATCGCGTCGGCGCATCGATGCGGCGATCGACGGAAACGCACGGTCGCATCCGAATTCTGTTTATAAATAAACACCAATGTGCGTTAGGATTTACAACAAAACACTTGTTTTCGCGACTATATTGCTAATGCCGCGTCAGGTAATTAAAAAATAAATGTTTATTTTTATTTTTGTATCATCATTATGATCGCCAATAAAAAATAACCTTATTGCTATTCCATTTAGGTGTACTCAAACGGTGTTGAAAAACATTGTGAGGAAACCGGCATCGGCAGGACAAACAATTCGAAGATACGTGCCATCTACCAATCTGCTATGGGCCCACGTGGAGGATTGCGGACTGCTCCCTCGAGACAGAGGCCTATCCCAGTAGTGGGAAAAAAAGTAAAAGAAATAGTAGACAGCTCATGCTAAGTCACCTGCCTAGACTTTTTCCCAATTTATATGTTGGGGTCGGCTTCTAGTCTAATCGGATGCAACTGAATACCAGTATTTTACATGAAGCGACAACCCCAGTTAGTACAGGGTGTTATGATACTGTATACCATATATAAGCTTAGTAATAAGTTGTTTATATACTCAATAAGTTCTTCTTGTTCTGTATCCGTTTTTTTCAGTCCACTCAAAGATTGTCTGTAAAATCGCTTTGAGTAATATGACCGGCCATTATACATAAGTTTTATAAATAGACGGGGTGGAAGGAACACCGACGCGAAAACGGTTACCACGTATTCAGTACATCATTATGAGCCACATACACATATAGAAATTTTTCATCGTTTAGTAAAAAAAACAGCAGTTTCCTACAATTCCTACAAAAGTGTAATACCCACACGATCAAAATGTATGGAATAGCAGATTTTTTTTTTCCACCCCGTATTTGTCGTTTTTGTTCTATGTACTGTATATTATGGTGTTTAACAAATAAATATCGACTGAAAAAAATATTTTAATAGTAATTCTTCAGAGAACGCGGTCGTGCGAAAAAAAACTTTAAAGACGCTCCAAAGATCGCATTCTCCTGTAATGTAACAATCCACAATTCGATGTTGTACGTAAAGAAATGAATCTATGGCGAATGCTCACGGTGCGGATGCAGAGTTATGAGAAGTGTGCTCGCTCGCACGTAGTACCGAGTACCGCAGTATGGACCGAGTTTTAGTAACAACGAGTGAGCTAAACAATACTATTTGAAATCACTTAATACAACTTTTAAGTGTAACGAAACAGAATCGTAATCATTTTTTAAAACTGTAGAGCGGATAATGCTTTAAATATTTTAAGATGCATGTACTATTTCACCTATTTTCATACTTTTGGACTCTCAGCTCAGGTTCATTTATTTATTTTATTTAGCAGTTTATAATACTGAATACAGTCCACCAGAAAGTTCTTCTTTTATTTTTTCATTGGCAACATTTTCTTTCATTTTTCCGACTCTAAGTGAAGAAAAACGTGTGGTAGCAGTTGGGCAGGCCAAATGTGAATCGAAGTTGATTAATGTGCTGTCAGGTCAGACCAACTGGTATTTCCTTCGTTGTTACTGGACGATTACAATTAGTGGTGCGTAACAGAAACTAATGTGTTTTAGTACAAGTGTGCCTGCTAGGTATACAGGCAGGTAAATTATATACTGTTGGAGGTAAAATCGTAGAAGGAAAAGAAAAACTATGAATCAACAGAATAATATCATACATTTTTGTGATTTTAGGTAAGCAATTTCTGTAGAGAAACCTGCAGGGTAATTGCGTAACACCGACAATTCTAATGCCATTCATTTTTGACCAATCTACAGCTTGTAGCTTTATTATCGTTGTTGAGTAGACGTATTTTCAGACATATGAAGTAATGGAATATGAATTTCCTTCAAATTCGCTCGGATTGTAATTTTGGTGTCCTGTTTTTGAGAATCATCGAAAATAAGATTATTTTTCCAACAATGTTGACCTCTATCGTTATCTGACCTCCACAACCAGTTAATACCCATAATACGATGCCCTTTGATAAGACTGGTTGTAGGACTCGGGTCAATGGCTACCTGTAACGACTGTCAAAGTCTACAAATGACAGCCGACCTCGGCAAGCACGAGTAAACCTGACGATCGACCCGAGCAGGTGTTATTAACTTATTATTTATCCACGAGCTGCTATTTCGTACTCAAATATCATACCTTCTTTTAAACTTAATTTCATTTATGTAAGTACAATAATGGTACATACTTACGAGTCTCCTTTTACCAACCGTCGTACAACCGCATTGTTTCATTACTGGAGTCATTATAAAGGCAACAAATGCTACAATTAAATTAATGTTTTGTAGCTACTTTAATGTTCTCATAACGCCTGAGGCGCGAGCCTTATTGTTGCAGTAAACGTACGGACGGAAATTACGGACAATTCATGTTAAATTGTTACAGCCTAGTCAAAGAGGATAACTCTATTCGCAGCGTTATTGTGTTTTTATAGATCACTAGCTTTTGCCCGCGGCTACGCTCATGTCAATTTAGAATTTGACGATCTATTTGGGTTGTACTCTGCTTGTAATAATATAATTCAATCATGATTCGAAAGACACGTGGCGCCATCTAATACCATAAGAACGTTATTGTTTTTTTCGGGATGAAATGTACTCTATGTCCTTTTCTATACAGCTGACAATGCATATGTGCAAAATTTCTGGATGTTCGGTTCAGTGGTTTAGGCGTGAAAAGGTAAGAAACAAACTTAAGTACTTTCGCATTTATAATATTAAGTAAGGAAGTAATGATTACTGTTTATAGCTGTAAAAACGCTAAGGTTTGAGGAAATAATACTACAATAGCAGTGATAGAATTGATAGTCTAGTGGTGTGACCATTGGACTGCCAAGTCATAGGTCTCGAGTTCGAACCCAAGACACGCACCTATGATTTTTCGAACTCATGTGGGTATAGTATAATTATCACTCACTTCGGTGAAGGAAAACATCGCGAGAAAACCAGCGTGCGTGAGAGATATTTCTCGACGAGATATAACGCCAAGTCAGAGGGCCATGGGCAGCATAAAAACTCTGACACCAGATAAAGAAGAAAGAACAACAATAAAATTGTGTCAACAATTACAAAGATTGATCTTTACTGACTTCAATAAGCTAAATAACGTGTGTCAAAAGGGATTCTATAAACTGGACATTTCTAGGCACAATTTGACGTACATAAGTTACATGTAGCCAAGGGTAGATTGTGGAGACATCATGTATTGTAACGCTAGGTGTGGCCCGACTGGTTAATCTTACCTACAGGGGGTGAGAGATACTTATGTAGCTCGTTCTAACATAGGAGCAACACAACACAACGTACCATTACCTAGCGTACACAACGCTGTTAGTTATGTTAATTACAACATAAAATATAAAGGTTAATTCACCGTACGCAACGTTGTTAATTTTATCTGCATAACAGCATAAAACCTACAGTCAGATTCCGGCCAGTTGTTAGTCGCAAAACACACATAATGTAGATAAAGCGGCCTCGTTGGTCTAGTGGACGCAAGTATGACTGCTGTGAATGAAGTCCTGGGTTCGATTCACAGGTCGGACGAAGTGTTATTGGGTTTTTCCACCGGGAATTTTTCAGTAGCCGCCACGGAGTCTGGATTTGTGCCCGGTTGATGGCAATAGGCTCGCCCCGTATACATTGGACTTAAACATAATTGGCGAAATGTGGGTGTACTATTAGGTACACCTCTGCCTAACCCTCTGGGGTATGGCGTGATGTTATGTTATGTACTGTACTATAATTAGACACGGACCCGTTCTACATGAAAACATACTACTCGTAATCGTTGATATTAAAGTGAAACCTAAGTAGACACTAAACACTATTACAGATAACGTTTACAATTTAAAACATACACACACTCATGTACACTCCGTCACACCTACAGGCTACACTCTCTCACTCACATATACTCACACACATACATACACCCACTCATACACACATCTGATTATTTAATCAGATGTGTGTATGAGTGGGTAGTGGGGGTATGTATGTGTGGTGGTAGTGGGTAGTGGGATAAGTTAATCTTAATTGATGTAGCTTTAGCACAAAAATGATATGTTTTGCTTTTTGTATAACACATCTTGCTATGGAAGAGCGGACTTTCCTAATGCAGGCACTATCAGCCTATAAGGAGGATCCAATCAAAAAAACTTGTTGATTTAATTTTTGACGTCATATTGTAATTTAGTATAAGGTGTCATTTGTTTTAATTATTGATATTCCAATTCCCCATGATTTAATTTAATTTTGATTAAATTAAATTTTGTTTAATTTTGATTTTATTTAATTTTGTTTTTTTTTGTAATTTTGATTATAATAGTGAGCAATTTTTGCACACCTGTTAGGGTAGGAATTGGATTGGTTCTACCAATAAACTATTTTTACATCCAACAGCAAAAGTAACCCAGATCATTTTACTAAGATTGAGTAATGTATGGATGATAGATAACAAACTGAATTATACATACTTACGTAAGTCAACACAGGACGTCGTGAAAGCGTGGTAAACATCGCGATTCACGGCACAAATAGACTGTGAGACAGTGGCTGTCTAGTCTTTGTCTATATAATCCGAGATATGCTGTGTTACTATCTTTAGTACATATAGTATTATGTAGTACTATTGGACTGATCGAAATAAGTACCATGCATGCATAGTCTTCATCACTGATGGATGGTAGAGACATCGTACAGGCGTACAGCGTGAAAGGTGTGGTGTTTGAGGATGTAGATGTAGACCACCTAACTGAACCTTGGCATCAAAATCATTATCAGCAAAAAAAAAATCTGCTACACATTTTGTAAGAAGTAGCTGTTTTTATCGCGACTTCCATAAGTCTTGTATGTGTGCAAATATTTTGCATGGAAAACCACATGTTACATAGCATAGCTATAGTCCGTGTCTGTGAAGGTATGGAGAGTTACTATCTTCTATACATAATAGTTTATGATCGACTGAAAGATAAAAGAGCCTACTAAACCATAGCATAAGCATAGCATAATCAGCCTTTAATGTCCCCACTACTGAGACACACGGCCTCCTCTCTAGAGAGGGAATGGGCTATAATCCACCACGCGGCCCCAGTGCGGGTTGGTAGATGTCACATGTCTTCGAATTTTTGGTACTAGGACATGCCGGTTTCCACACGTTATTTACCTTCGCCGTTTTTGAGAGCAGTGGTGATGAAATAAATTACACAAAGTAATGCGCCTGCCTGGGTTCGAACTCACAACTTACTGTTCCTAAGTCGGGGCCGCCACCACTGGGCCACCGCTGCTCTCCACTAAACCATGAGATCAAAACATGAAATTTGTAAATATGAGACAAGTCATGTAG
Organism: Eurois occulta; assembly: GCA_950022335.1. NCBI lineage: Eukaryota > Metazoa > Arthropoda > Insecta > Lepidoptera > Noctuidae > Eurois > Eurois occulta. The sequence continues at coordinate 2,804,960 of OX465498.1, forward strand.
TGCGAATTTACCACTCTCTTTGGATTTGCTAGTGGTTTATTGGCACGAAAAGCCTCAGGTTACAGCTGAATTTTACAATCAAAATAATTTAAGCTTTGATTGATGTCGAGTTGCTTAGCGGGTCAAACAGAAGAAAAGGTTCTAAAATGAAAGAGGTTCTGTTTTCAAATAAACAAACAAACAACGCTACTAAAATATTATTTAGCTAAGCAGTTGGAAGTTGTGATACCTAACACAAACCGACCTTTCAGACATTCTAATAAACTTAAGCAAACATAATAAACTTGTACACACAATTCAGTAGAAAACCATTGGTCTATAAATAATAAACTTCTCAAACGTGAACACAAATACTGGAAGTGCGTCAGTCTGACCAAACAGAGCATTTCTTTCACGAGCACAATAGCTGCCCTACCCACTAGCCAGCCGTCCAGAATGACCCCGAAAAGCTCACGAGTTCACTGAAACGGCAACTTCATGGTATATACAGACCTAGTACAAATATAACATAACATCACGCCTGTAATCTCCGAAGGGTTAGGCAGAGGACCTAATAGTAGTAAGTCCCATGTAATAGGGGGCGAACGTATTGCCACCAATCGGGAACAAATCTAAACTTTGTGGCTGCTACTGATAAATTCCTGATCGAAACCCAATTACCAAACACAAACCAACAACCCAAAAACAGTTTGCCTGGCCCGGAAATCGAACCCCTTGCTCTGCAGTCGCGACCATTGGACCGACGAAGCAGTAGACCTAATACAAATATATACAGTACGTATGCCTAAAAAGATGGGGCACAGAATGGATAATTCAGAAATAAGATACGAAGATGAGAATAAAACTAATAAAAACAGATTTATGATTTTACATAGGTACATAAGAAAAACAAGGAAGATAAGCAAACCCCACACAGCGAAATAACTAAAATGAATGTTAACACTCGGAGTTAAAAGAGAGATAGACAGAGATAGATGATAGAAAAATAGACAGAGATAGAGAGAAATGTAAACTAAGCTTGAAACTTAGAATTGTTTTCTCAACTTGCCTTAATGTCCATAAGGTCTTCGGTTAATCTATTAAAAGTAATAAAGTATACAAAAGCACACGCACACAAATACACCTAATAGTTAGGTGTAAGTCGAGTCACCAGACTATATTTGATAAATTAGTTAAGAATTCTAGAATTCGACCTTTACACGGAACGCTTTTAAACGAATCAATACGGCGACATTGATGGACTAAAATAGATATTATTTTGACGAGCATTTAGTATTGATGGAGACGTCAATGTTTAAATATTAGTGATGCATTGCTGATGTTTATAAATAAAGGTAGAAAGTTAAAATTCCGTAATCATTATGGTATTTTACTTTCCGATCGTTCATTATGATTCCCATAATACCAAACCTCAGAAGGCAGAAAAGATGATATGACTACAAAGGGCTATATATACTAAAATGACGCCCGCCAAAGAATAAGCTGGATTGATATCTAATAAATTGGGAATATTGGAATAAGACCAGGATATTTTTAAACCAAGATTGTCATGAGTAAAGTTTAAGTATGAATCTGTATAGCATTTATAATAGAGTTGAGGATGACCAAAGGACATTCGAAAAAGTATCCACCCTGAGAAGAGCGCTGCTCATAAATCCCACACTAAGGGGCCGTCTCCACGAGCGAGAGAATCGCGGCGATATTACGTATTTGTATGGGATAATATCGCCGCGATTCTCTCGCTCGTGGAGACGGCCTCTAAGAGAGTGTATAGAAATATGTGGCAACGACGATAATATCGTCGCGATATTACAGCCCCTTAACGACTGATATGATTTTCAGAACGAGTGACAATACTGTTCAAAAGTAATCGTCAACAATTCCTGATAAATATTTTGCGGCGTTCGGGCGAATCTTACGAGTTCAATTTTTGCCTTATGACCCTATAGCTATCATTTTTAAATTGCGTGTACGCTTTACAAATAACACAATATTTGTTTTAGGGAAATATTTCTGTTCTATTGTTGAAAAAAAAATATGTGTCTTGTTTACCTACATGCACAATTGCACATGCATTGAAGTGACTCAGTTATTGTTAGAAATCTTATGTATATCAGAACGTTCGGCCAGTCAAGATAGGGAGCTGGCTGCTACTCCAGTGTTTAGTGACGATTATGTGACGCATAAAGATGCCAGCCAAAGAATTTGTGACAGAACAGTTCGACAGTTAGAAGCATTTATTTATGGCCGAACGACCTGATATCAGAACGTTCGGCCAACCTGAATCTCCATAACTGAGGCCCTTAGAGAAACTGTTACTGAATAAATATTTTGTGACGATTTAGTGACAGACAACCACTGCTTTACTCGTAATGCCACCGGTTAAAAGTAAAATTAATTTTAGTTCCTGGAACATCAGGCCGTTCGGCCAACGTAAAATCTCCGTAACTGAGGACCTGAGAGAAACCGTTAATGAATAAAGATTTAGTGACGAGACTGGAACGTATTTTTATTGCTTTATTTTTTTTGTGACGGTCCCTTTATCTAGTAAAATGAAAATTTAACATATAACCTCAAAACATTGGGATTATCGATTCCTCCGCAAGGAAGAAGCCCAGAGAAACCGTTTATCAATAAAGATTTAGTGACGACACTGAAACGAACTTTTACTGTTTTATTTTTCTTGTGACGGCCCCTTTTATAGTAAATTGAAAATGTAACATATAACCTCTAAACATTGGTATTATCGATTCCTCCACAAGGAAGAAGCCTAGAAGACTCGTAAAACCCCTGATGTGTTATAGGTTTTCAGTGCAATGATGTCAGTATTTTTGTTAATTCAAGATTAATCTATAAAAATGCACTATGGCGGATGGCGACTGAAATAGGGTGACCATGTATTCTAACGAAACAAGTATTTATCGACTAGGTACTTAATTACCTAAACAATGAAGCAAAACACGTATTATTTTAATTTTGTATTATTAGTGATTTTTTAGATGATAGAATCTTTACCTCGCTAGAGTATATATGTTCTGTGGTCTCAACGTCAGAAAAAGAATACACCAGTATATTTGCTTGCCCTTGCGCAGCTTTTCGTGTAAATTTTGGTGTTTTTATGAGCTTTAGTTCCTGCGTATAGTCCAGAAATACCGATATTCCAGCATAGATTGTACTTTGTGAAAGTGTTAACACAGTGTAGACATATCTTTGTACCTTTCATTTAATCTTGTTATGAAAGCAATGAAACTGATTCCATCTTCCTCTGGGCTCGAGTACCTACATTATAATAAAACAGAACCCCACAAAGGCCAGGATAAAGGTGTAATAATTAATGTCTAATAAATTTATTCAATAATATATTTTTGTTTTATTATTGCCTCATTGCAATAACCCCATTACCCAACATATATTTATATTTCGTTTATTAGATACCTACATGTTTTAGACACACAAGTTTTAAACTTGTGTGTCTAAAACATGCATACGCATATTATTATGTACGTTAATAAAACAATCCATTTTTTTCCCATAAAACAATACGCATATTATTATGCACGTCAATAACACAGTAAACGAAATACGTGGCGATAAAATATATTGATATAAGTAGACGCACCTACCTATTATAAATATTCATTTAGTTCATTGCTTGGCGTTCAGAGGGCGCTGATCGGTAACTTCCCGGAATATATTGGTAACTAATCTGCACTCCTCATATTCCTCCGTCCGCGTATCTATTTATTTTGTTGCAATACCTACATCGTCACCTTATTTCAACTATTTCGACGTGTTTTTCTTCATTGTTTAGGTAATTAAGTATCTACTCGATAAATACTTGTTTCGTTAGAATACATGGTCACCCTATTTCAGTCGCCATCCGCCATCGTGCATTTTTATAGATTAATCTTGAATTAACAAAAATACTGACACCATTGCACTGAAAACCTATAACACATCAGGGGTTTTACGAGTCTTCTAGGCTTCTTCCTTGTGGAATCTTTATTGATAAACAGTTTCTCTGGGCTTCTTCCTTGCGGAGGAATCGATAATCCCAATGTTTTGAGGTTATATGTTAAATTTTCATTTTACTAGATAAAGGGACCGTCACAAAAAAAAATAAAGCAATAAAAATACGTTTCAGTCTCGTCACTTAATCTTTATTCATTAACGGTTTCTCTCAGGTCCTCAGTTACGGAGATTTTACGTTGGCCGAACGGCCTGATGTTCCAGGAACTAAAATTAATTTTACTTTTAACCGGTGGCATTACGAGTAAAAGTAAAGCAGTGGTTGTCTGTCACTAAATCGTCACAAAATATTTATTCAGTAACAGTCTCTCTAAGGGCCTCAGTTATGGAGATTCAGGTTGGCCGAACGTTCTGATATCAGGTCGTTCGGCCATAAATAAATGCTTCTAACTTTCGAACTGTTCTGTCACAAATTCTTTGGCTGGCATCTTTATGCGTCACATAATCGTCACTAAAAACTGGAGTAGCAGCCAGCTCCCTATCTCGACTGGCCGAACGTTCTGATATACATGAAATCTTGGCACTAAGCAATGAGAGTGTTAGCGATGAAAATGTTGGTGATTCAGATTCAAGGTATTTGAGGGATGCTTTGCAACCACTTGTTTTTCACACAATGTTAACCAAAAATTACTTTCACAGCGCCGTCGTCGTTGGTATTTCTGAGCATACTATAAATGAGTGCGATAGTTGGCAGATTTTGTTCCAGTTAGGCGTCGAATCGAGCAAATATGCACTTTATTTTTATTCACAAACGTTACATTTAATACGTTTATCTGTGTTTACGTAGATGCTAGACTGCACAAAATAAGCGTAATTTATGCCAGTATCCTGATGAACCGAACTGATCCCTACCATCCTAGTCCTAATACGCATCATTGTGAGCGAAAATTCCATTGACCTTTTTTCGTAACGACATATACAGGGTGGAAGGGACACCGTCGCGAAAACGGTTACCACGTATCAACACCACGTATCATCATACTCCTAGATTTTTTTCATCGGTAATTAAAAAAACCAGATGTTCCATTCAATTTAACCGTGTAGGTAAGGAACTTTTGTAGCAAACAGCTGTTTTTATTTTTAATAACCGATGAAAAATTTCTTTGAGGGGAGGGGGGGACTCAGAATGTGTACTGACTACGTGGTATATAAAATAAGTTGGAAATATTTGATTTGCACAATAAGCAATAAAAGGTACACGAGTATTCGAAAACAGGATCATTAGTACGAAACTTTCGAACAGTTTACTTACATTGCTGATTTATACATTTTCTAGATTTTTTCAGCAACGACACGAATTTCAGCGGTCAACCATTCAGGCGTAAATTCAAGTGGTCACGCGATTTTCTGTGTGGATTCAACCTAGCCTAATACTTATATTGTTTAAGCCAAATATATAAAATAAGGCGTAAATATGGCGCTTGAAGTTTTCGAAAAAAAAATCGGATTTGTGGGGCGTCGTCTTAGTCACTCTGCCTATGTAAAGCTCAATGTGTTGTTTGAACGCCCGGATGGCTTAGATAAAGAAGTCCATCAGCGATAATGAACAGCCAAAAATTTTTTGTATTATTATTAAAGCTACCGACATCATCTCTGTCCTCAGAACAAAATTGAGGTCAAGAGTGAGACCGCTAAATAATTAAAAAAAAAAATCGAAAGGCTTGTGGTCGTCCTGTTTAAAATTATATGTAGTTATGAGAAACAATTTGAAAGCGGTTGTATTGTGTCTCCTCTCAGGTTCTCTGATAGGTATAGTCCGCTGTTTGCGCGTGACCCTTCCCATTTTGTCTAGCCTAGATTCGTGGCTAAATATTTAGCCCAAACTAGGCATAAATCAACTCAGTTTAGAATGAGGCTAGATTTTGTTCACAGATAACCGAATATGAGCGAGGTCTGTGTCAACAAAAGGACTGCCATAAGCGAAATTGATTGGTTAGCGAAGCGATTTTTGAAGGTCAAGTTGAACGATTATTAATTAAGCATTATTTCAGATAAAAATCAATACATTGTTCGTAATGATTTAAAACTATGTTATTAAAACTTATCTAAAATTAAAAACTGATGGCCTGGAACCCGTGTGCATACTGTTCCAGTACCGCACAAGAGGGCAATCAAGCCTTTCCATAATGGTGTTTAATATCATCATCAGAGATTATGATCTGATCTGATTTGAGTGAGTATTTCGTACATAATATACCTACAAGGTGTAATTAAATGTTTTTATTTTATTTTATTGAAATAACTTAAATGGGCCATTGTATTATAATCATAAACAACTTATAGGTACTAAGAGAAAAACCCGGTGTGAAGAAAAAATCAGCAGCTTCATACAAAACAAAGCATAATGAATTTTAGGTTTTCGATTTTTATGAATTACAGAATAGAAAATACAGAGTGTGACAAAGGCAGAAAATGATGATGACACCTTATACACCATTATTTTTAGGTCGTTCTGGAGCCGAATACCATGAACTCGATCATCGAACTCGTACCGATTGGGACTATTTTTTTCAAAAAATAACAATAAAAAAAAAACACGAAAGAATAAATTTAATGTTTTTTTTTTGAAATAATGAGAACTCAAATGCATATGTGTGTGTAAAACGTATCCACGATCGGCAACACATGCGAACGATACCCATTGAAAAATTCATTCATCGATCGATTCTCATTATTTCACAAAAAAAAAACATTACATTTATTCTTTCGTGTTTTTTTTTTATTGTTATTTAAAAAAAAAATAGTCCCAATCGTTTCGAGTTCGATGATCGAGTTCATGGTATTCGGCTCCAGAACGACCTAAAATAATGGTGTATAGTTAAATATCCATCCATACCCATACTGCCATACTAATATTATGAATGCGAAAGCAAGTTTGTTTGTTTACCTTTTCACAGCTAAACCATTGAACCGATCATCCTGAAATTTTGCATATACGTTGTCAGGTAGCCCATGTACAGAAACGGACATAGGGTACCTTTCATACCGAAACAAAGTACTGTTCCCGAGGAAAACAACAATAACATTCATAAGATAATATATGGCGACCGGTCGAATCATATTATTTCAAGCAGATTATACAACCTGTATTGATTGTCAAATTCTAAATTAACGCGAAGCCGCAAAAGCTAGTCGTCAAACACTACTTACTTGCAAATATAAAAATTCATGAACAGATTGTTTACTAGCTGAAAGCCGTATTCAGCAGAAAATTAATTAAAACTTTTCACAAACACAAGGAACCTTGACAGAAACTAGGTTTTCTTTTGCCGCTACCTATTTGTTTACAAAAACTGAAAAGCCACAAAGAGGTATAAAAAGCCAATTCTTTGTTCTCAACACCGAACGGCTTCAGAGCATTGTGACTGAAAATCATTTATCCAGACAAAAGAAACTGCCTTTACAAGATTCAATAAAGCAGTATGTATACTTGTACAAAGGTACACAAAAGGACAACGTCATTGACCAATGAGACGCTCGAAGACCTCCAAGAGTGACCATTGTGCACGGCGTTCTACCTACAGGTTCTAGTTTCCACCCAGACCAGGCACAGTGATTCTGATTTTATTTATTTTCCATTAGAAAATTAACTGGGTCAGCTCCAAGAATAGGCTCTTGCCCGGTTAATAGAAACAGGCTTGCCTGAATTATTCAGCACGTAACATAACTCGAGGCTAAATAATAACAGTCGCACAGGTTGATCTTCAAGGTTAAGCAGCGCTTCCCAGGTCGGTCCGAGGATGGATGACCATCAATTACACCGAGTTTCCTCCGTGCCTTGGAAAGCAGGTTAAGCTGTTGGTTCCGGCTGTCATTTGTAGATCTATGACAACCGTTACATGTAGACAGTGGCCCGAAAGTCTGACAACCAGTCTTACCAAGGGGTATCGTATTATGCATGTTATTACGATAGCCCTTGGTAAGACTGGTTGTCAGACTAGTACTAACTAGATTGAGGAAGTCAGATAGGCAGTCACTCCATGTAAAATACTGGTATTCAGCTGCATCCCGTTAGACCAGAAACCAACCCCAACATAGTTGTGAAAAGGCTAGCCAGATGATGATGACACACGTAACATAATTAGCGCAATGACACTTTTGATAGCGCTTTTGAGAAAGACAAGCGTATTCTTTAATAGTAATCATTCCCGTTTATTTCCATTGCAAAACAATTAGGAATTAGGTAAGTATTATTGTAACCTTTTATTAGATGTTTTGTACCGCGTGTTTGTTGGATAAGAAAAGTATTTTATTACTATTTTTCGCTCGAGTGCTGTGGAGGCGGCTAAGGGACGGACTCCACCGAAGCGGCGACGCGACGACAAGAGAGGAGATGAGTTTTAAACCACCAAAAGAATTTCGTTACCTACACTTCTCGTCTCCACTTAGCTTTAGTGGAAACGGTTGAGCAGAAAGGAGATGAAAGGAGAGGGTGGATGTCTCGTAATTGTTTAGGCCAGCGCAGGCGAACTAAATGAGACGTAAGCGGCGTGCTTTCAGCTTTGTGCTGTGTGCGGCATGCGGTGAACAGTGTGCTGTGGCGTTCGGTGAGCGATTTGCTGTCTTCGGTGAGAGGTGTGCTGTGTGCGGCGTGCGGTGAGCTTTATGCTGTGAGCGACGTGCGGTGTGCTTTGCTTTTTTTTTACATCTCCATTCCTCTCCACTTTGCACATCTCTGCACAGCTTCGGTGGATACACCCTAGCTTTTACGCATCTCAACTCCTCTCCGCTTCGCACATCTTCGATCGTATCTGATTTGGTGGAGTACGGGCCTTATGCGGTAACACAAGTTAGGGTTATACTGTGCAGTTTTGTCTAAAGTGTGTGGGCAGTGTTACACCCACATTGTTTTAAGAGCTTTTCAAGATTATTTTGTGCTTACTGAATTGTTATTTTACAGTAGAGTTCACAAGACTAAATAAACGCGTAAACACCATTATGTTTCGAAACGTATGTTTACATTATAAAGTAATAACACCTATTATGATGGCAGTTCTTTTGTTTTGGCCAATTTAGACATTCGGTAATTCGAGCAACTTTATTATTTTCCGTTCAAACAATGTTTTTGTCTCTGACTGTACCGTAAGTTACATTTTTCTTTTATAACAGTATACAAACAAAGGAATTCGATATTTAAATAACAAAGCGAGGTAAGGTATCGTAAACTTCCGATATAAACTATTTATTATAGTCGCGAATTATTCAAAGGGTCTGCCCTAAAGCTTGTACATCATAGAGGTCCGTGAGGGAATAGTACATAGTACTCAATGCATGCGTTATCTTTTAGATGTAAGTCCAATTAATATTTATGAAGGGTTCTATTTCAGTTCTATTTGGAAAGTATGGGTATAAACAGTATCTAAGTAGTGAATGAAATAAGACACACACACATAAATACATGTCTTTTTCCCATGGGGGTAGGCAGAATCTACACCACCAACTTTTCTGAAGAACATCACAAATATGCACTGCTATATAACTGGCCTGTAGCGGTACTATAAAAAGTACTACAGCAACATTATAGTAAAAGAAGCACTACAGCGCCATCTATGGTACAACAGAAGAACATCATAAACCTACATCGCGATGTTTAAAGTATGCGCGACTGGTCCATTTAGAAAAACCGAATTATACTTAACCATCGAGCAGTAGCCCACCAGATTCAACACCCGTCTGTTCGGAGGGTCCTCCCGTTTCTATGGAGTATTGAGGAACTTTACACCCTGTTATTAGGGGCTTTTGGTCTTACATACATGACCATTTTTTTTTTTGGGATCTGAAATCATCAAATGACCCCTCCCGCTCTGGGCCGAGCGGAAGGGAGTGTCAGACTTTTACTGACTAAAACCCATCCATGTTCGTTCTTTTGCCCTTTGTGTTCCAGGACCGCGGTATCTCTTACGAACAGTCCCGCAGCGCTGGCAGGCATCGGCCCTTAGGTACCTAAACAAATATTATTTTTGGCCTGTTTGTGTTTTCATTTTACATTTTGTTTCGCTTTTGTATACATGTCGTGTCAATAAATAAGTGTACAGAAAGGACATTCTATTATTTCTAGATCCAATCTATACATTTTGATGCGGTTTTCACTACCACTTACCAAGATAATTTATTCCGGAAAGTTTTCGTGTATTACTTACTATTAAACTTACATACAATAAACAATCTCCACATTTTGTCAAGTCATGAAAATCGTGCCGCTAGTATCAACATAAAAGTAGGTCCATGTATCCAATACAATAGGTAACGATTTCATGCGAAACGGCCGCGAAACGACACAGTAGTTCATTGACCGATTATTACAGGAATAGCCACTGTCAATTGACCTGAAAACGGCAATGCATGTCTAACTTACCCCGTAACCCGAATACGAGTAATGGAGGGGTTTTAGTGGGGAACGGAATAGTTTTGCTTTGTATACCAATAGGTCTATGAAAAAAAAATTGTATGACATAGATATTTCAGCGACATGGCTCATTTTCAGAAGCTTCCGAGTTTATTTATGATTCGAGTTATATTATTATTATAGATATTTTTTCTTAAAAAACGCTATCGATATTTAAGCCAAACATAAATAAGTCTAAGATTTAAATTCCTTTCGTCGAATTCCAATTTACGAAAATAAAATTGGACGCGCTCAGCACATCTAAACTGCGTTTAAGAGTTGTCACTTTCCATATCTCTTGAACACATTTGAGATCATCGCGATCAGTTTTATTTTTTAAATTGGCTCTTAGTTACTCATGTTTTATTTCAACTTCTAATGACGTCGTCATTTCTCATTAATACCAAATTTCCAAGCCAATCCCGAATAAATTGAATTCTAAATAAACCAGCGTCATGTTTCACTGGCAGTGACGTAAAGTTCACGACCTAAGGGAGGTTGTGTCGTCGACCCGCGACCTGATTCCGGCGGGTAGTCCGATGCATATTGTATGCAGTTCGCATGCATACTAATGTGCTAAGTGTCGAGGTTAATGTATTGGCTTCATGATAATCGAGGTTTTAAGCGAGAATTTACCAATTTTGGTGACTAAACCGACGATTATTGCGTAATTTGTGTCTATTGGGTAAAGTTTCATAACGGTCTTAATCAAATTAACTTGGAGATTGACATAATATTCCCACGTGATTAGTGGTGGTACTTTCATACAAGCCTAATAGCTTGGCTTGTCCTTATAACCTACTATTCTTCACGATATTAGGGTTTTAAAACAGTCTGCTCGCCTTATGGGTTTACCGTCTTGTGAACGTCACGAATGCAGATTAACTTTGGCTAGATTATACATACATTATATATCCGACTTTTTGGTCCTCTTTTCGGCCTTATCATTTGTCCCGACTTTTCAGCTTACGAAGTTTTTTTTAAGAAATTACAAAAAACAACTATGACAAATGAAAAGTTAACTATGACTACCGTAAAAAGAAAATGGTACGGACTTTTTTGCAAATGTCACACTTGAATTAGTTTCTATACAAGATCAAAGTAAATCCTAAATTCAAACGAGATTGAACTTGGACTGATATCGCCCGATTGAGAGAATCGTTCCGACGGGCATATAAAGCCCGCGGTTGCACCTGCGCTGCGTGTAAATCGGAAACTGTAACAGGCAGATTTACCTTCACATTTATAATTAGTATTTGCTTTCTACCTCATTCGCGGTAAAAGAAGGACGATCAAATATTCACTAGCACCCAAACAAACCATCTTAGATGGGTTCATTGCACGATTAATCCAACCTTAAACTAAGCTTTATAAACTGTTACCGTCTATACGAATAATAACGTTACACTTGTGTGATAAAGATCTATTTAGCAAGTTAAACTTAAACTCAGTCTAAACAGAGCTATTAACAAGTTATGTGATATTACTTAAGTTAGGTCGTTATCAAGTTATCAACTGGTTTGGTCACGGACAAGGGTATAACTGGTGTAGAATGGAAATAATGGAATAAAGGCATTTGGTATTTGGGTTACCATCTAGAAAGATCGTTCTACGTCGTATATTGGCTTTAAGGTTGACATAACCGTTTTTGAATGAAAGGCGTCAAACAAATGGATTATACGGGTAGAAATTGTGAGGTTGGTCAGCAATTATAGGAGGTAATTTAACCGTTGTAGCTACAGCAAACGTTCTTGAGAGGCTTTCCTGAACTATCGACTAATTGTTGACCGTATTCACGTCAAAGTTTCACTTTTTCAATTTCAAAATTTCATTTTTATTTTATGATGCCGACCGGCAACATTATTATTATGCAGTACGCAGTTTTGTATGATTGAAAGACTCTTCTGGACTAACTGAACTTCGTGTAAATAAACTAATCCCATTCATTACATTTCTGCCGTCGCACAAAAATAGAGTTACTAGTAAAACTAACAAGTTTCTTAGTAAAAACTTAACACTAAAGACATCTTCAGACATCATCAACTTAACACTAGAGAAATCTCATAACAAAATAAAAAATGGTTTAACACTGATTGTGTTTAAATATCAAATCACAGATTGAACCATAAAACAATGGGCATAGTTTAGCTAAAGTCTATAATAGCCGCGCTCGCTCTGCATAGTTTAGCCGGGAACTGTATCCAAAGTTAGCTCGGGTCGATAGCGGGCTAAACTGAGATCTTATTCAGTTATAGTTTAGCTTCTGAGGGTATGTTTTCACTTACCTGCGATGTTGCGATGCTTGCAGATTATACATGGAATTCATGTATCATTACATATTGTAGTAACTATGGTGTACCTATTCGACATAGGAGGAAAAATCTAAACGCACGAAAGCACGTGGATATATTTAGTACTGGAAACAAACAACGAGCATTGACGAAAACAAAAAAAAAAAAACACAAACCGATACTACCATGTTGTAACAACTTTTTATTTGGGAATATACTAATGAATTCTCGCGTATGCTTTAAAAACAGAAAAAGTATAATGGCAGTTAAGAACTGTTCAATCGCGTTCGATGTTCAAATCTTTGACAGGGCGTCTGGTAAGAAACCTTTACTGCACTCTTGTGGTTTCTCATGTCTGTACAAAAATTTGCTATCAGCCTATCATTTGAGTAATGGACACCATTAACCGATAATTGCAGGACATTACTTCTGGAAACCCGATTTATTATTAATTAACAGTAAAATTCGTTTTTTAAAAATAGTCGAGCCTTTGACTTGGCAAATTAATGACGTCACAAGTTGCTATTGTCATACAAATTCTACGGCAGAATCGCGTTTTGACAGTTCATAAAAAATTATGAAAATTGATTGGTGGTGTGAACTACGTTATTGATTTGATTTTCAAGTTGTTACTAAGATCAGCCAATCACAGTCGTTACAATGAGTATACAGTCAATCAGCAAGTTTTTGTGATGATTAGCCTTCTAGAATTCGTGTTACTGCGCCCCTTCACTGGGAGCATTCGCTTCTAATGTTCAGATTCACATATCATCATCATTCTCTTGCTCTCATCCCGATTTATTTGAGGTCGGCGCAGCATGTCTTCAGAATACTTCAGATTCACTTGTTTCTGTACAAAATCGAATCTTGGACTGTTTACATTACAGGCGAATGCTCCTGCGAGGGAGCGCCTTTAGTCTGCTCTCAGTGAGCAAGCTATTTTCTCTGTGCCCCAAAACATTCTAGATAAATCTGCACTGCCTGCCACCAACTACGACCTAAGAAGAACTGGCAAAGTTTCGGGCCAGCAAACACTTTAATAACGCGAATTTGTGATACACAAAAGGTCCTTATAACTAAGTAGTTAAGTAATAAGTTTGACTAACCTGGTTCCCGGCATAGTGTTGACAGGCTCGTCGTCCGCATCATAGAAGTCGTCTTCCCCCTCAGAGGACGAGTAGGACGTGTCCGGTACCAGCAGGGACATCGCTTGACATGTAAACAAACTGCCTTGTCAATACATGGGCGTGAGGAAAATGTAAACGATATATTGTAACCTACTGAATATTTGTGATATCAGTCATGTGAATTCAGTACCTACTAAAATAATAATGTCATATAAATTATGTGTGTTATGTCCTTTTATAGCCATATTTATAATGAACCGCACTCAATTGAGTGTTTAATTGAGAGAGCTGTCAAAAGTAAAGGAAGTGTAACATTCGTATTATAGATAGGTAGGATACTCTTTAGAGGAGCTCGTGGCTGAATAGTAACAGCCGTACGGGTCCATCTTTAAGGTTAAGCCGCGCTTGCCAAAGTCGGTCTGAGGATGGGTGACCATCCGTTACATATGGAGTTTCCTCCGTGTCTAGGAAAGCACGTTAAGCAGTTGGTCCCGGCTGTCATTTGTAGATCTTTGGGTCTCTGGGTTGTGAAGGTCAGATAGGATAGTCGCTCCATGTAAAATAGTGGTATTCAACTGCAGCCGGTAAGACTGAAAGCCGACCCCAATAAAGTTGGGAATAGGCCAGGTAGTTGATGAGAAAGGTAGGATACTCTTTATATACAAATTTTGTGCGGCGAACTACACCATGCCGACCTAATAAGCGATATTTCAAGGAAACACTGGATTGAATAAAATGTATACATAAAGACACTTGCACGTAAAGTTGGGTCAAGTAGATCTGTGCGGGTTGGTGATGGGTTGCGTCAGAAGTTAAGTAACCACAAAAGGAGAGATGTCTTAAGACTCTGCCTATCAGCGTCCGAAGATTTGGGCGCCGGAGGAGGACCGACAATGCCTTCTTTCACCCTCCCCCCTCTCTAATGGCCTGCTGTCCATGGACTTGTCACAAGCCAACTGACACTGCTGGGATGATTGTGGAGCAAGTAATTGCGTCCCGGTACCCGAGCCAGAAGTGACGGGGAGGTTTTAGTCAGTAGGAGTCTTGAGAGACCCCTCAGGCATCTATTTAGGATTTCCACAGGAAAAAAGGAGGTAAGGTAACTGTGAAAGGACCGGAGCTCTATGTAAAGTAATAAAGGACTGTATTAGTATTGCCTTTAAGTATAAATTTGGCGCTCACGCATTCGAGAGCCCGATGAGGCGCATTGTCTGCGTCGAATTTTATACTTAAAGGTCATTCAGATACAGTACTATATTGTGATAGCAAGTAGCTAGCAAGATTCATTTAATGTATGAAAGTATATTTTTTACAGCTTCACGCATCTTTAATAATATCCCGGGGCCTAATAACTTTTAAAAAGAGTTTCCATGTTTCTGTTAGTAAACAAATGCTACTGCTCTATAAAAGACGTCCTTTCTGACAAATCACTGCTCCAATACTGTCTTCCCCAGTCATGATGCGTTGCAGTAGCCCACTTATGTGTTTATCTCTCTCTTTATTACTATTCTATGTGAAATTTTTAACAATTTGGATCAATAATGTAGTAATGTATTTTTAATTTATTTAATTTGACTTCCATTATGTAAATGACAATTGTATGCCCTATGGGCGGGACATAGCTGATCACAATTTAATTATTTAAGACCTGTATTATGTTACCTATGATCCACAATAAAGATATTGATTGATTGTGATATCAAAATAGTGCGCGAGGATTTTTGCGCTTGGAAACGGACCCTGGTACGACAATAAAGATATTGATTGATTGTGATATCAAAATAGTGCGCGAGGATTTTTGCGCTTGGAAACGGACCCTGGTACGACAATAAAGATATTGATTGATTGATTGTGATATCAAAAAAGTGCACGAGGATTTTTGCGCTTGGAAACGGACCCTGGTACGGAGTACTTACGAGGCGCGTCGAGATGCTCAAGCGAAGGCATAGGATGCGTCGGCGAGGCGAGCTCGCGACACTCCGCTCCCATCTCCACGCGAGGAGACAACTCGGCGTCTAAGGGGAAAAAATATACGCTTAAATAACAATGATTGGGGGGGGGGGATATATCCTTTTTCTTTTCTTGCCACAATTCGCATGCTACCATATTTGTACGCCTCTTGGCATAACATAGCGCCCTAAGAACTTTAAGAACTGTATTTACTACCTATGTTACACAAATAAAATGGTTTGATTTGATTTGATTTGACACCTGAGCAACTAATTCAGTTTGAGTAAAACGATCTTCCCCCAATCTTTCGCTACATCAAAAACATTGATCGGAAAAGATTGCCCAGTCGTGCAACTTGCAACTAAGTATGCAATAAACTGCATTATAAAAGTAACACAAAATGTTTTCACAAAAGTGAAATATACTGCGTGATATTAATATCATGACTCAGTATTCAACTAGAATTTATCAGGCAATTGTAGATGTGTAGGTATTGACGTCATAACATCTTCTATTTACATTTTGTAAGCAAACTTCGGGACAAAATATTCATCACTTTTTTTTACATGTAATTCATCCCTTCTCATCATTCTCAGCGTCGCTGGCCCAGCATAGCGTTCTATATTAAACTCTAATTTGTAATATGTATGTGTAAAAAATATTGCAGTCAACGTATGTTTCATTCTACAAGCTGACCACTTTACGTAACTGTTACCCTGAGGTAGGTGTGCGGTGCGGGAGGGGTGTGGTAACGGAAGAATATATTATGTATTCTTTTTTTCTCAACAAATGTTTTCATGAAAACCAAAAAGATCTCAAATACCTTGTTTGATATGTGTTTGTGAAGGATTTGTAGGTCCCTGATATACTCCGTTTACTGGATTTACTGTGTTCTGCAAGAAAACAATCATTTACTATACAAATAAACAAAATTGAAGCGTCTGTTTGTTATTTCAAAACAGCTTTTTACTGGATGCATATAAAAGCACATACAGTACTTATAACAAAAAAAAAAATATATCTGTCTGTTTGTTCCGGCTAATCTCCGAAACGGCTGGACCGAATTCTTCTATTGGAAGATAGCTAATGTTATAAGGAGTAACTTGGCTACTTTGAAACAGGATTAGGGTTCCGTGCTTTTTTTGTTTTAAACCCTTGATATTGAATATTTTGTAATAGTTTCACGCAGACGAAGTTCGTGGGCAACAGCTAGTTCATTATTACGAATGACGTACAATATGTAGTGTGCATGTTTCTCAATTATTCCTCAATTATCTATAGGCTTTATTTAGGAGCTCGTGGCTAAATAAGAACAGCCGCTCGGGTCGATCTTTAGGTTAAGCTGTGCTTACCTAGGTTGGTCCGTGGATGGGTGACCACCCATTGCATACCGAGTTTCCTCCGTGCCTCGGAAAGCACGTTAAGCCGTTGGTCCCGGCTGTCATTTGTAGATCTTTGACAGTCGTTACAGGTAGTCAGTAACCCGAAAGTCTGACAACCAGTCTTACCAAGGGGTATCGTATTACCTAGCACTAACTGGGTTGTGGAGGTCAGATAGGCAGTCGCTCCATGTAAAGTACTGGTATTCAGCTGCATCCGGTTAGACTGGAAGCCGACCCCAAAATAGTTGGGAAAAGGCTAGGCAGATGATGATATCTATAGGCTTTATTTAGGTGATTGTTAGGTAATTACTACAGTGATGAACTATGACTATATTTTCATATCTATTAATTAATTCTGCAAAAAGGACATTGTGCTGCCGCCATACATTATTTTCTTACGGGAACTGGTGGGTCGAGCGTCGTGTGCGGCGTGACATTTCGCGGCGCGTTCCTTGTTTTCTACGTTTACGGAGAGGCGGCGCGTGCGTTTAAACGCGCCCAAATACAAAAATATGACAGTGTACTATGTTGTGCACGTAGAGGGTCGTGAGGCGGGGGAGGGAGGGAACACGTGTGGCACACACACGGCGATTCATTTAAAAAAATTAAAAATCGATGTCTTCTCTCGTAATTACATTCAAATCGAAGATACCAAAATCAATTCAATATTAAATCGATCATTGAAAATCGATTTTTGGAAAACTAGCAAAAGGCTCCGCCGCAGGGGATGGGTAATATTTATTGGTTAATTTGAAGATTGATTTAGATTTTTAGGGTTGCGTACCCCCTTTGGGTACGGAACCCTAAAAATCGAAATCAGTAAAACGGGTCCCTATTACTTAGACTCCGCTGTCTGTCACCAGGCTATATCTCATGAACCGTGATAGTTAGATAGTTTAAACTTTCATAGATGATGTATTTATGTTGCCGCTATAACAAAAAATACCAAAAAAACAGAATAAAAAAATATTTAAGTGGGGCTCCCATACAACAGACATGATTTTTTACCGTTTTTAGGGTTCCGTACCCAAAGGGTAAAACGGGACCCTATCACTAAGACTTCGCTGTCTGTCTGTCTCCAGGCTGTATCTCATAAACCGTGATAGCTAGAAAGCTGAAAATTTCACAAATGATGTATTACTATTGCCGCTATAACAACAAATACTAAAAATTAAAAAAAAAAATATTAAGGGGGGCTCCCATACAACAGATATGATTTTTTTGCCGTTTTTATAGATAATGGTACGGAACCCTTCGTGCGCGAGTCCGACTCGCACTTGGCCGGTTTTCTATTTATAGATAATGGTACGGAACCCTTCGTGCGCGAGTCCGACTCGCACTTGGCCGTTTTTTATCGTTGAGAGTATAACATAGGCTATTTTAGGTACATCACGCTACGATCAGTAAAAGTGTACGGTCTATGGTAAAAAATGTCACGGGCACAGGAATAATAAAGGAACGCTGGGGTCTATATTTTCCTGCGGTAGAAGATTATACTGATTTTCTTCGCAACTTGATCTTGATAACGCAACATAAAGTTGTCCGTCCGTGTGAAAAACAGTCTTGACGTAAATCGATTCCTACGTGGTTAAAGCATATTATATGCGCGCGCGGTTGATCATAATTTTGCTGTGGGGTTATTTTAAAACTGTGATATCTCCTAAGTTATTCAAACGATGCAAGGGCAATTTTGTTCAAAATTAAATAATTGTGATGATTAACGTATTTATTTGGATACCATTAAAAACACCTTCGCAAATAATGCATTTTTTTTATAACAAATTTGATTACCATGAAAAAGGTTGTTTAAAATTCGACCCAGTAGTTCCTGAGATTAGCGCGTTCGACAAAACAAACAAACTCTTCAGCTTTACAATATTAGTAAGTATAGATTTGCGCGTGAACGAAGTATTGCAGGAAACCGGCTGACCGGAACCCGCTTCTGTGTTGAACGCCGCGTGCGTCTCGGCGATGTTATTTGCCGGCTCCGCCACAAGTAACGCTGCATTTCAAACAAACGCTCGTAAAATCGGTTCTCCGTAAATGCTCTCGAACATCGCCGTGCTTGAATTTACAGCGGGTCGTGCTACACAACCAGACACGCGACGTCTCCGAAAATGAGGCCTTAGGCACATGTCCCTGCGCCAGCGAACAAGCGACTAGCTATCGACTATTTGCTCGCTCAAGAAACGGACAAAAGATTGTAGGTCCCGTGACAGTAAAAGATATACATATACAGGGTGTAAGTGACAGCCCAGCGCAGACTGATGGGGTGAATACTGTATAATATCATACTAAGGTGGCCGGTACAAGAAATTATTTCAGGAACGTTATGGGAATCCAATAAATTTGATTTTATTTCCTCATACGCAGTGTACGATACACTGCGTATGAGGAAATAAAATAAACCGTGGCAAAACGCAAGTAGCGAACGGCAAGCACGACGACGAGTTCCATGAAATCTGTAGGTAGGAAGTGAACAGCTGATTTCATGCGCCGTTCGTAAGAGTATTTCAACATCCATTGTTGTTTATTTTATTTTAGCAGTTTTATTTACATAAATGGAGTGCTGCGTATAGAGAATGTAATTTTACATTGAAATTAAAGAATGGTTAACTAAAAAAATATAAATTTTCCTGAGAAAAAATCCGGTGGAATATGATTTAAAATAAGGAGCTGAATGCACCCTGTCAGTTTGCGGAGAGCTGTCTACACCATGTAATTATTAATGGCTGATGGCTGAGTGTTCACACAGCCCGCGCCGGTGAGATCTCTACCAAACAAATATCTCGTTTCTAGTTACTAGGTCTACTCGCTTATCGCCGGTAGTGTGACGGATGCCTTAGGAATTATCGTACAGATTTGATACGCGTTGATTCATAGGACGTTTTGAGCATGCCCATTGCTGATACATCAGGAGATCACACTTACCTTAGCTATTTGTAGCAGCACGATGGAATGTTTGATGTGATCCAACATGATCTGTAAAATATTTAAATGTGTTAGAAAATAATTGTACAAAACTGAATAAATAAAAGTACCCCTAAGGAAGCCGAAAGGCGCTTGTTCGCGGGGTCTCAGAATGATGTACTGAATACGTGGTAACCGTTTTATTGTTATTCATGAACCTGAATACTAGATTTTAAAAGAAGCGAATCTCTCTGAGAGTAAGAACCTAACTGTCATCTACAGTTCAATAATTGGCTAGTACGATACTCTCGCTGAACAAGTGTCGATCTAACAAATGTAAAAATAAGGTTGAAAATAAATAACCTTCCTTAAGTCTGACAGCGCATCAAAGCGGATATAGGTGTACGTCTTAGGTTATTTATTTTCGACTTTATTTCAAGTACCGCTATGTTGACATTTGTTTGGCAGCCTTTCGCCAGGCCTGCGCCGGCTTTTATGGCTTTATAGCGCCTCAAAAGACTTTTCCAAGCAGACCTGGTCTTATTAAAATATGATTCAGTAAATATACTACTTACATTGGAATGGTCTAATATAACTTGTCCTTTGCTCTTCTCGAGAGGGTCAGCCAGCTCCGACACTCGAACGCCCATTTTCTGAAACCAATAGATAAGAAGCACGTTTTAGATTCTATCATAATAGAGCAAGGCATAGGGCATAATAAATTACGCATTACTTTGTGTAATTTATTTCATCACCACTGCTCTCAAAACCGGTGAAGGAAAACATCGTGAGGAAACCGGCATGTCCTAGAATCAAAAATTAGAAGACATGTGACATCTACCAACCCGCACCGGGCCCGCGTGGTGGATTATTAGCCCATTCTCTCTCTAGAAGGGAGGACGTGGAGGCCGTGTGTCCCAGCAGTGGGAACATTACAGGCTGATTATGCTATAGGGCATAATTATTCTATTTTAGGGCATGGGGGAGATAAATGGTGTTTAGGTTATTACTATCCTTGATTATTTTTATTTATTATGTTATTTTTAATTATTATGTTTAAATTAAGTTCCTTTTTTGTTATTTTAAATTACTATTTTAATTGCTAATTTTGTATTTTGATTTTGAATATGTTATTTATTTTTTTATGTTTTGTCGAATTTGTGTATGACTTTATGGATATTTTTATTTGTCTGACTAAATAAATGAATTGAATTGATAATGACTAACCATTCCTGAATATCTTGGGATAATGATGATCTGGAGTCAATGGCATATCCAAGCAAAGATTGCACATAATAACTGCATATATGAGTACATCCCTGGCTTTAACGAAGTTCCAAGGGCACCAAACAGTTTAAATGGAAACAACGGCGCTGTTAAAGAAGTTAATTAAAACCTTGGTTTTGTCGAAGTCCCAATACTTCAGGATCATAAAGTCTAGGAGAGTCAACGGTGCCGAAAGCTTCTCTGTGGTCCATGCAAATAAATGAAAGCTACTGAGATTCTAAGTTAGTTAGACATCCAGGAACAAGGAGGTATTAGTTACGTACATAAACTAGGTAGCCCACAAACATATCTTGTAGCAGTTAATATGAAGTACAAGGGGTAAAGATCCTCATACTCCAGAGAAAAGGGAGGATCCTCCAAACAGAGGGGTGTTGTGTTTAGTGGGCTACTGCTCGACGGCTGTTTACGGGTGGTTGTATATGCTGATCTCGCTAACTTTGCTTGTGCGATGCAGAATTTTAGTTCGTATGTTGCGAGATAGATGTCGCTACATCCCCTCCCCTTCGAGATTGGAGGTCTATAGCAGGTTAAATCTTCCATTCATATTGTGATGCTGTTGCATAGTGATGAGATATGTTGTCTGCTAGTGCTACAGGGTACTTACAGACACTAGCTCGATCATGATCTGCAGGTAGGCGTCGGCCTCGGCTATCCTGCGCTCCAGGTCGCCGTGCCTGTGCCGCGGGGCGGGTACGGAACGCGACCATCTCTCTCGTCTGCCGTGCCGTGCTATGGTGTCTTCTAGTGCTCGGACCCAACTTTCACGTTCGGAGCCGTCTCTTGCCTGGAAATATGGAGAAAATGTTTGTGATGTATTTTCCGTAAGTCGGTTTATTAGGTTTCCCAAAATTGATCTATTTTTCTAGAGAAATATGAGATAATAGGCCTTCGAATCACAACCAAAACCTTCTTACGGAAGGAGTGACATCGTAATCTGTATCGTAACAGCTTGCTTCAACTTGGTGGGACCAGCTGTGCATACACATATTATTAGCTTACGACGTTGCCACTGTTAGGCCTCGTCTCTTTTATAGTTATCCTACTTTTTTTTTCTTGATACATGATTCACCCCCGCCTTATCATCACAGCCCATTTTTATTTATCTGTTGATTGTACAACTTCAATTTTGTAATGGTATCTGACTTGTCCTTTTATTATTCTGCAAATGCTGTTCACTTAAGTAACGAGTTCACTATACCTAAAACTGTGATTTCTGTTTATGTATGTTTTAGTGAGTAAGTTGTTGAAGTGCCATATCTATACTGATATTAGAAAGAGGTAAAGTTTGTGAGGTTGTAGGGGGTAATCTCTGGATCTACTGAAACGATTTTGTGAATTGTTTTACCAATAGAAAGCCACGTTATTTGTGAGTGTTATAGGCTATATATTCACCCGAAAAATGAAAGGACTTTTTCGTGGTAGTCGGATTTGCAAAGTAAGTCGGAGAAAAACAGTCGATAATGTTTACCGCCCGACGAAGTGGGCACGGGCCAGCTAGTAAATAATTAAATTAGTTAATTAATAAACTCATTTCAAACAAATTGTATCCTAAATTCCTAACCCTGAGTCACAGAGTTCCATTTTGATAATTACCTGGAAGTGGAACGTTTTATGGTCTACGGTGATGGTGAAGGTGGAGTCGTCTTCATCATCGATGCCTATGACAGCTGCCCTCAGTCGCACGCAACCTCTTCGCACACCCCGCGTCATCTTCTCCTTGGACTGAAATGAGAGAAATAAAAACTAGGTTATAAGGTGAAAGTAAACTTTATAATACTATGCCAAACGCAAATTGTTCGAATAATGCTATTGGTACCATAGTAAACTAGGTACCTAAGGGTTTAATTTTTCCACAGGTTAGGAACTAATTGATTGTATAAACTATTAATTGTTACTCTTTTAGTTTTTCTGTTAATCCCTAAATTGTAAGTATACCTGTTGTGTAACAGACTGTACCAGTAGCGAAGGGTAAATTTTTTTAAGAGGTAAGCCGGAGTACAGGTCTTTAACGTGATTATATTATTTGTCTGTAGAATACGGACTGTGCCATTTTTCAAAGGGAAGCCGGTGGGTATCGAGTTGTATGGAACCTTCGCACTTGACTGTACCATTTTTTGTATAATTAAACATAACATTACACATAACATCAACGATGTAATCCCCGAAGTGTTAGGCAGAGGTGTACCTAATAGTACACCCATTTCGCCAGTTATGTTTAAGTCCCGTGTCGTGCCTATTGGTATAACAAAATAAATTGAATATTTCTTAACATCAGTGAAGTATATTCCGTAAGTATTGTGAGGGTGAAAAATGTATACCGTGACCTATAACAGTATTTAAAGTTTACTAAAAAACCTAATCATCAGCGCCTCTAGCTGGGAATCTGGGTCGGAAAATGATAGCACAAGTGACCCGCATTGATATTTCATGGAAATTGCCAATCAGCTGAGTATTTCATTGCAAAATCAATTTCATCTTTTAGAAAACGTCCTGTTACATAAACATTAACAAAACAAAGTCCATGCATTTAACATAATACATACTAACGAATTGAATTAACTTCAATGTAGGTTCAAACTCCTTTTCAGTAGGTATTGAGTGCCATCCAGTGAAGTAGTGTTAACAAACCGATTAAACATGGACACAATCCGTAGAGCTTACAATATAGTGTTTTACGAAAGAGCAGGTAATAAAATAAATATATAATATTATTTACGTTGCATGAGAGTATATAATGTAATGAAATTGCCGTGTTGTGATGCAAACAGTTAAGTGCAACGGTCATTGAGGTAGAAGGTGGAATTAGAGATGCGTTTCGATATTGAATTCATTCTCGCTTTAGTTTTAGCTAGCGTCTGTCTGATTTATTTAAGATCAGTAATTTTAATAGTAAGCTGAAGTGGCAATGGGCCGGTCATATTAGGCGTAGAAAATTCTAATGGAAAAACCCAATAAATTATTTTGCCCGACCCGGTAATCGAACCCCGGAACCCACGCTCAGCAGTCGCGTTTGCAACTACGAGAACAACGGGGCAGTAGGCTAATTATGCTACCTGTCCCAATACTAGGCAATAAGTTCTTTTCAGACAATGATAATAAATAAAAAATGATTTACTTTACTATTAGACTACACTTGCTTACTTTATGTTGTTATTTTCGGAGCCGAAAGACTCTGAAACGATGAAATGGTCTTAACGTAGAAAATCTCCAAAATCATACGATATAAACGTAAATGCGTAAGACATTTTCTAAAATTAAATGACACAGCGGCGGGCGACGGCATTGAAGTTTGTTGTTCGAAACAGTTAAAGCTTCGTAACCCTCTTTTGACGTCGTTATAATCGAGCAACAACAGCGAATATTCCAAAACACGACATTATTTTGAGGAAAATCCGTCATTTCATCAAATGGCTCGACATTTTTATAAATGTCAGCGAAATAAACGTTATTAAACGACTTCCAAAAATGCTGACCTTTTTCACCCGTGATTATGTTTTGATCATTGCAAGCACGTGAAGTGCATTTTGAGTTTATATGAACAGTCACGAGCACCAATATGTAAACATTGAACAACTTTTATAAGTGTTTATCTCCTACTGTTCTGATTAAAATATCATGTTGTTACGAACATAGTATTCTGGCACTTAAATTATTATGAAAAAAATTGCCGTATCTCCAATATACAATCGTTATTTCTCGCGAAAATTGCTTTTAAATTTAGGAAAGTGTAAACATATCTCACGCTTCTCATGGGGGTAGACAGAATCTACAGAACGTCCCACTTACTCCTTTTGCCTCATCCACGATCATACATCTGGTTAAACACAACATAGCTGTACTGTACTAACGTAAAACAGACTCTATAAAGAGATCCCGACGGTTTCATTTACATGTCAATAAGCCCTAAACATAGACCAGACAAAGCTCGATCATAATCTGGCAATTACCCTTTATAAAGGAGAAAGAACTGTCATAATTTCATAAAATTTTGACTGGCACAACCCAATAGTCTAGAACCAGCTACCAATATAGACAACTACAGTTCTATAGCAGTAATTCTACATCTGACAACAACCCAAGAAGCAATCCACTACCAACTCTACATCAACGACAATAAAGATTAAATTGATTTTGACAGTGATACAAAGTCAGGGGTAAATATTTGTGAACGGGCTGTAAAGTTCAATTTCTATCACGAAGTCTCGGGGACCGACATGAACGGGGCAAAATTGCCTGAAAACTTTTTCGTGTCTATCCACAATCACGACAACACGATCGTTTATCTGACTACGTCGACAATATAGCTTTTACAATGTAAAGTATCGTATAGGGGCAGAAGACCCACTAAGTACTTTGCAATGAACATTTCTGACACATAAGCGTTATAATCGTAAGCCAAGACCCATCGAGCTTCAAGTTCTTTAGGGATTTCTAACAAAAAGGTAAACGATCTGTACCATAAATTTCAGGTTCAAACACCTTTTGTGTTATAGGCGGGCTCAGTGTACTTGCCAGTCAGGAACAAGACTGCTTGCATACATTTTGTTTAACTTCGTTCAGTCAAGACCCGAGCAATGACATTTAGGTTTAAGGCTCATTTATTAGCACGGAATTGCATTTTTCATACCTTCCCCCTCCCATCCTTTTCAGTCGCTCAGAACTGTAATTTGCTTGAGCGAGACCTAACTGACGTGTGTATTTTAAATTGAATTATTATATTTCTTAATGTAATCTATTGACATGCCACCTTAATTGTAATTGCTTGTTTATATTAATTTTGTCCGCCATTTTGTACGCCATATATTGGCAAAACATAGTGCACATATATTTTAGACAATATACTATCTGTAACCATACCTACATATGTTTAATAAAATAAATGGTTGATTGAGAAAGAGCATGCTGCCGAGCGCATCGTCGTCGATGCTGCGTGTGATAGCACTCCCGGTCTGTATCTCGCCCTAGCAAATATGCTCAGAGCCGCATGGAAAAATGCGATTCCGTGCTGAGAGTTGAGACTCAACCATTAAAAGACGAAGCTATTCTCAGATGTACTCAAACTCAAAGACTGGTGCCCGAAAGGCCACGACTTGGAACCGTATGAATAGCAATAGTTTAAGCCACCAAACCCATTTACAACTTCATCATCGGCCCATTGCTTTTCGGCAAAATAAATACTTATGTACCGAGTTGATCTTCTGGCATCTATTTTGCAGTAGCGTTCTCCAAGACTACCGTGTTAGACAAAATTAGTCACGATTTTAAGATGGCAAAATAAAGTAAGTAAATGGAACATGTGTTGTGTAGCAAGTTGCTGAAATAAGGAAATGTACAATCATATGTTTGTTGCTTTATTTCAAAATCAAAAATCAAAATCAAAATCTATTTATTTGCCAGAATGTAGGTTTACAATGTATGATCTTAAAACTATAATGGGCCCTTTACATTCTACCATTACATATGGTGTGCAAATATTTAATTTTAATCTGCACCAGGTTATTGTTCTAATTATGTGCATTTGGAACAAAAATAAAATAAGAATAATAAATAGTCAGCAACATCAAAATAAGATCGCATGCATCGATATATAGTAAAAAAATAAATTATTTCATTGATGTCAAAGTTATACCTATGTCATCAGAGATAAAGTTTAATAAAATGTCAGAATAAGAATATTATGTATAAAAAATAGTAAATTGTAATTGATAATGTCATAAATATTAATTCGAACATCAATAAATTATTATAAGGTATATAACAATATTATTGATTTCTATTTCCCTCTCCGCGATCTGACATGTATTCATTAAGATTATAAAAGCATTTGTCTTTTAACCATTGCGTTACTTTTTTTTTAAACATGGTCACAGGTAGGTCTTTAAAAGCGTCCGGTAATTTGTTATATACCTTTACAGCATTTATGTACGAGTTCCTTTTATACAATTCGAGCCTACATTGCGGTACACAGAGCTCATGTTTAAATTTATTTTTATTTCTAGGAACTACATTTCGTTTGGTTACATCTTTGTGTTTAATGAAATATTCCGGATGTTGTTTTACAAATAGGCATAATTCTCTAATGTACATACACGGCAATGGCAGAATATTGCACTTTTTAAACAAGGGCTTACAACTATCCGTATACCAGGCCCCACAGATTGCACGTATACATTTTTTTTGTACTCTGAACGCTTTTGTAATTTCCACCGAATTACCCCACAACAAGAGACCATAAGCGAGTACGGACGAAACGTATCCGTGATAAGCGCAAAGAGCAGCTTCTGTTGATACTGTGACTCTTAATCTTTTTATTGCGTAGACAAATCTGTCGAGTTTATCACAGACGTAATCGACGTGTGTTTTCCAGTCGCAATTCTGATCCAACATTATCCCTAGAAATTTAGTACTTGCCACTTGTTCAATCATAGTGTCATTATATTTAACCTTTAACGTCAATGGCTTTCTTTTATGGGTTTGGAATTGGATCATTTTAGTTTTTTCCATATTAATTTGTAAGTTGTTAGAATGTAACCAGTGTATTATTTTGTCTATTGCTTTGTTTATGTCTTGCTCATACGTGTCTGCATTTTCACATTTCACAATGAGAGTTGTGTCATCGGCAAACAAGATTGTGTTATGTTCAATCATATTTGGGAGATCGTTAATATATAAGAGGAATAAAAAAGGACCCAATACACTACCCTGTGGCACTCCAAAATTATTTAGTCTATATTCACTTCTATGTAAACCCTTCTTATTATTATGTATTTTAGAGATTTCCACACATTGTTTTCTGTCACTTAGGTAATCTCTCAACCAGTCGTTTGCTTTACCTCGTATTCCGTATTTTTCTAGTTTATGTAAGAGCAACTTGTGGTCTACAAAATCGAACGCCTTACTCATGTCTAAGAAAATCGCCACGATTGGTAAACCATCATTTATAGCCTGGGTGACAATTTTGATCAAATTGAAACATGCCAATGAAGTGCTACTATTCTGTCTAAACCCAAATTGCTCATCTTTAAGTATCTGAAAACTTGTTGTAAAGTCTTGAAGCCTTTTGAGCATAATTTTCTCAAAGATTTTTGACATGATTGGTATCAGCGTCACTGGCCTATAATTATTCATGTCAGTTTTTTCGCCTTTTTTGAAAAGCGGCTTAATAACTGAATTTTTCAATATGTGTGGAAATGCACCTTCCTCAAATGATAAATTTATTAGATAACACAGTGGTTGACATATGTATGGTGCGCATAATTTAATAACATTGGTTGTTATGTCATCCACTCCTGCTGCATTTGTGTTATTAAGATTTTTAATTGTTTGAACTATTTCCATCGCATCAGTTGGTTTTAGGAATATTGTATGTTCGCTATTAGTCTCGATAGTTTTGTTTATCTCGTCTTTATTATATTTAAAATTCTTGCTATTTGTCAATTGTATATAAAACTGATTAAATTTGACACTTATTTCCTTAGGGTCTTCATATGTCCGATTATTGTTGATTATTTTGTCAATTTGTGTTAATGTACTAACGTCACCAATGTTTTCATTAATCACTGTCCATGTGGCTTTACATATATTTTTATTAGTGTCAAGATATTTCTTATTCTGAAGTTGTCTAGATTTATAAATGCACTTTTTGAGTATGTAGCTGTATGATTTATAGTGTTTGTTTGATTTTTTTCTGTTTGTTTTATTGTGTAGTTGGATGAGATAGAGCGACCGTTTCTTTATGCAGGATCTTTTTATGCCCTTCGTCAACCATTTATGGTTCCCTTTTTTATTGGACTTCTTTATTTTGTTTATTGGGAAACACAGATTGAAAAATAATTTAAATAAATCATGAAATTCAGCAAACGCTTCTTGTAGGTTTTTTTTTTCGTATACGTCTGAGAAGGTAAGCGATGACATACAACTTTTGAATTTGTCCATATTTTCTCTACTATAATCTCTGACATTCTCATACCAGCTGATTATTTCGGACGATTTTGTAGTATTCAGCGATAGCGTTTGCCCTGTTTCGTGGTCAGACAAGGCAAGGTGATGCACCTCCGCCTTAACTTGCCTAATATTGCTTGCTAACTGATCAAGACATGACAATTGTCTCGTTGGTGTTTTGATATGCATTTCAATTTTAAAATTTTTTAACATACTCTTCAAGTCTTCGCTACTCTTGTTTGGTTTTAAGATGTCCAAGTTCCAGTCGCCACAAAGAATAATTTTTCTATGTTTCCTAGTAAGGCTTACTAGTAACTGTTCAAGTTTCTCAAGAAATATTTGTGGGATACTGTTTGGAGTTCTGTATAAGCAAATAATCATGATTTTATTAATTTCGACGCCACAACATTCAAAATTGAGTTTACATGATAAGTCATTAATATTAGTCAAAGTTTTATATTTTAAATTATTATTAATCAATATGCATACCCCTCCTCGTTTAGTGTCACGTGAATATGATGCAACTAATTTATAATCGGGAATTTTCAAAAGCATTTCTGTACCTTTTTTCATGAAAGTTTCAGTCAAACACACCACATCTATTCTTCTACCATTTTGCGACAGTTCGTTAATTGCAAACGTTAATTCCTCGGTTTTATTTATCGCGCCGGCAATGTTCTGGTGAAATATTCTAAAGTTGAATTCCGGATTAGGGGCGAAAACATTTATTCGCTTGTGACGGCAATATTGTATCAGACTGTGCCCTTAAACACGGTGTAGATTTTTTAAAATAATAGGGTATGGTTCCCTTCTTGTGAGTTCCGGTGGTTATCACCTCCAGTTTGCTCAAAGAGGCAGTACAATTATTATTACCTTGTATATTTTTAGACGACTCAAAGTAGAATGGAATTGTGCCCTTTTTAGGAATGTTTGTGCTTTCTAATTTAGCCTTGTGCCTTAGTAACACAAGATTTTTACAACACAAAAATGTTTTGTCATAATAATTTGAGTCAATCTTTAAGTTAACTAATTTACATACATCTAATAAATAATAGAATTTATCATGCGGGTAATTACATTTTAGATTAATAAATGAGCAATTTTTAAAGTTGTCACATATTGTTTTTAAGTTGTTATTTAACATAGTTTGATTTAAATATTTGTTCCGTAAAACACTAAACAATAACAAGTTAGTCTTTTGGAAGGATTTCAGGATGGTAACTAATTCTATTATTACTTTACTCGGGTTAGTGTCGTTTTCTCCTATGCACATAATTATCCAATTATCATCGGAATCTTCCATTTCATTAATAGGTTTAAGAATTTCCTCTGTGGAGGCATATGGTTTTGTTGTGGAAGAAATGTGATAATTCCCGTACTTTGAGTCTTTTCTAGATTGTATAAGAAGTGAAGCAAGCCCTGTGAACTGTTGACCTCCAACTATAGTTAGCTGGGATATAGATTTAGTTTGTATGGTGTTAAGCAGTTGTTTGTTATTGTTTACTTCGTATTCTCCATGCAGATTTCGTAAAGCGCCAACTTTTATGCCCTGATCACACTTCTTCAAGCTAGGGTTGTGTTGTGGTGACCCGCTCATGCTCGTGTTACTTGCAGCGCCATCTGTTATGTTTTCTTCAACCGATTTTGTCTCAAGATCAATTAAACTTGTCTCAAGTTTCTTTTTGTACGTATTATTATTATTTAGGTAGTATTGTTTATTAAATTACAAACAACTTTATGCACGACTGTAATGTGTTCATAGGGTTGGGTGTAAAGTTAAATTATGTGGACCTATCGATTGTCGCCAGCGTAGCTTATGGTAATTCCCTGCTAGATGAACCGAGGATGCCAAAAAAGTGGCTGTGTGAGACTGGCTGCGGAAAACGGAGGGCCAGGTGTTGTGGCTCCCAGGGCTGCGGGACTGTTCGAAAGAGATACCGCGGCCCTGGAACATAAAGGGCAAAAGAAGGAACATGGATGGTTTTTAGTCAGTAAAAGTCTGACACTCCCTTCCGCTCCGCCCAGAGCGGGAGGAGTCATTTGATGATTACCCATCCGAAAAAAAAAGGTGTTTTGGCTAGGAGAGGCCCATGTCCAGCAGCGGACTGTCACAAGCTAAGTTAATTGATCCAGTATGTGCTAAAAATACATGAATATCTGGCCTAATGTGTAGCCCTAATTTCATATTCATTTACTCGCGTGCAAACCTAGACGTTAGTTCAGTTATGTAGCTATCGCCATTCGATCTTAATCAGCTAGTAAGTAGTAGTGATTACGATCAATACATACATCACAATCTTACAATTTAATTAGGACCTCCAAAATTCAATAAAAACCCATTTATTTCGTTTCTAGGTCCCCTCAATCACGAAGCGGCAAAACAATATCAAATTAGACCTCAGTCCACTAACAAAAGACAAGACGAACGTCCATTATATCATTAGTAGCCTTTCACCTAAGTAACGTGTTGCGAAATCACGATGAATATGATTTAATATTTCTTTGTTGTGCCCTGATGCAATGATAACGGACACTGGAGATTAATTTATGCCGATACTAAATGGTAACGGGAGTAAATCGTGCGTTCGCGCATTCACTGTGACGGGGTTCCGTGAGGTTTAGCGAGAACGGTGTAGATGCGACTAGAACACATGTGAATAAAAGAGTCATGAATATTAATATTGATGGATGGAGAAGGACAGGAAGACCAAAGAAAAGATGGATGGATTGTGTGAGGAATGATATGAAGGAAAAAGGAGTCAATGATAGCGTGACGATTGACAGGGGAGAATGGAAGAATGCGCCGACCCCAAATAACATAGGACAAGGGCAGGAAGATGATGATGATGATGATGGTGTAGATTGTCTATGCCTGTAGGGGGTTCCCCGGTTTGAAGTAAGCGATCTGGACTTGTGGTGTTCATAAAATGGGTCAGAGTTACAACTATGTGATTTAGTATTGTCTAAAAATTTAAAGTTTGAGAACACCAAGATTCTGCGGAGGTTTTATGTGAATACAGAAATTGATCTCCGGTCCTCTCCGGAAATCTCTTGTCTTGTCTAGTGTTTTACTACTATTTCTGTCATTAGGCATACGGTAGACCTAGCCAGCCCAATCACATTTTAGCTTAGCGCCTTTTTGAGATTCTAATAATAGTGACAAAAGCCATAGCCGTGCAAAAAACCTTGCCTTTTCATTTTCAGTCCTAAAATAAGTTTAAAATGAGAAGTTTAAAAAAATATCTTTAATAAACCACGGAACCCTCACCAGCACTTAGCACTTAATATAATAAAGCAGCAATTTGTAGCATTACGAAATCTAGGTCAGTCTGGCTGAAGCCATCTCGTTCGGTTAAAAAGTGCAATACTTCTTCATAATGTTACTGATCTGTCTCAGAGATTAAATTGCTAGATGTTACACTTCTTCCTTGATACATAACATCACGCCTTATAATCCCCGAAGGGTTAGGCAGAGGTGTACCTAATAGCACACCCTCATTTCGCCGGTTATGTTTAAGTCACATGTAGAGTAGAGTCTATTGACACCCATCCCTTGTCATCTTCCTTGATATTGCAGGCCATTTAAAGAAGGTTCTATGGTATGAGATTGCTGAGCTGAAATTGTGTTTATGTTAAAGCAAATCACGGTCGCTCTTTAATTTAAAAGTTGTGTCAAAAGAAATATGAAAGAGAGAGGAGTTAATGATGCCGTCCGTCACGTCTGACAGGGAGAATGGAAGAAGAAAACGTGTTGCGCCGCACCCAAGTAGAATGGGACAAGGGCAGGAAGATGATGACTCTTTGAAAAGAAATATATTATTGTAACTACAAAAATATTGATGAAAACAGATAATGATGATGATGACCTATTTATAAAACATCATAGTACGTGATCATCATCATCTGCCTAGTCTTTATCCCAGTTATATACCTAGGTTTCAGTTAGCTGGATACGTTTTTTGTCTCAAAATATGTTCTCAAGTAAAAACTTCCTCTGTGCCAGAGTGAATTTAAAAAAACCGGCCAAGTGCTAGCTTAGTTTTACCCTTTGGGTACGGAACCTTAAAAACAAAATCAAACAAAAACCACACTGTTATAAAATGCTATAATTTAATCAAAATACCTAATTTAGATAGGTAAGAGAGTTCCATTATGTTATTACCCGTGGCCTGAGAACATGTCTATATAACTAAAGCTTCGTGACGTTGTGACAGGAAGCTAATAATAGATAAGTGAAAACTATTTTATTTACACGCGGTGGAGCTACGTGGGAAAACTATTTTTATAGTTTATTTTTACCAACACTTTATATTGTTACAAATGGAAAAGTGGAAAACTACTCGTAGATCCCTTGCTACGCTCGGGATTCGACTCCAGAATCCTTCGCTGCTCTCGGGATCCAACTCAGTCCCTCAAATTAAATTCCCTTTTTTTCACTTGTTGTATAACCTACTATTGTATTATTTAAATTAAAGCAACTCTTTCTAATTAAAAGGTAAATGCTATGATTTAAAAATTATCTCCTTGCTTACAGTTAGTGACTTAAAAGCTGAAAGGTTTATTATGTCTATCTATACGGGGTGGAAGGGACACCGAGAATGATGTACTGAATACGTGGTAACCGTTTTCGCGTCGGTGTCCCTTCCACCCCGTACATAACTGGATGCAATTGCAGTCTTGCCATCTCCATTCATCCTCTGTTTTCGTCGTCCTCCTGCACTTATACCAATTTATTTGTGGTCCGTATAGCACAATTTTTCCAAGTAATCAATATCATCATCTTCCTGCCCAAGAACCATTTTATGGCGCAACTAGTTTCCCTCCCCCTTCCATTCTCCCCAGTCAACCATCCATCACCACGATTCAATCCATTTTTTTCATATCATTCTTTCATCCAAGTCATCAATAACAAATTCCTTATTTGTAGACCAACGCGTCAAAGACTGGGCTCTGATGACATCACCGAAGCCACTAGCAGTCATCATAGCCACCTATCTGGTCTTCATCAAGCTGTTGCTGCCTTCTTATATGAAGAACAGGAGGCCGTATGAACTGAGGAGCCTCATCAAGTGGTACAATGTGGTGCAGATCGTTGCTAATGCTGTGGTGACTTGGGGGGTGAGTGTACTTTTTTTAACACACTTTTATTAGTTTCACCTGTAAGTAACTACCTATGAAAAAAAAAACTTAGAAGTTAAATTTGACACACATAGTTAAATAGTTTTAGAAAAATATTACCAGGGTTCAATATAATAATGTGTGGAGCTCACCTAAGAGCGTCTCAACAAGTAATGGCCATAGTTTTGGACCTCAATCTATGCACTGCTATTAGACGCGATTTTGGAGAGTTGCCAAAGAGTCAAGCAGTTAGTCATTGAAGATGGAGGTGAAGTATTTTATAAGACATTAAATTTCCACTGCAGAGTGAGTTTTCACAGGCAGTGGCGATTATCATGTAGTAGACACGGGCGAAGTCGCGGCAAAACCTAGTATGTAAATAATTTAAAAATTGGCATAGGTGATGTTTCTCGTAAGCATAAAATACTCGTGTGCTATGTGAATATGTAAAATACGAAGTTACGAGTAAATGTTGACGGTACAGTTGCCGCAGGGGATGAACAATTGATTGCTGCATTTCGATTTCCGCATGATACAGGTGTTTCTAGTGTCCGGTCTGGGATTTGCTAATAAAAAAAAACCATTTCCACACAGTTGGATTTAGAACTTAGGATTCAGCGCTGTGAGTTCTAAATCTAACGTGGAATTAATATTTAAGCATATTCAGGCAAAGATTATCTGAACGTATTCATATAATGTTTGCGAAAAAGGGCAACAAAGATCATAGTTAGTAATAAAATTCGATCCATCGTAATTTTTAAAATTCAACATGTGAAAGCGACTAAGTAGTAGTAACACATACTTATACATAAGTTATGTACATATGCATGTATACAATAATTATACTGTATACATCTGTGCGTCACACCGGATGTTCTCGTGCAGTCCGCGTTACGTGCGGGTCACGCAGTGTCAATTTGATCAATTTCATACCACCCAGTGCGTGTAGGGTGACCATGTGAGACCATGTGTGACCACTGGGTGACCGTGATACGTAAATATAGGTTTGAATAGATAAATTCATTCTCCGTCTCAAATTTGAAACTTTTAGATCTAGAAAGCATTTCTCTACGGCAAAACTGCTAGAGAATTAAATCTAGTTGCTTTTCCTCTAAAACTCATAAGTAATCATCATTATCATTTGCCTAGTCTTTTCCTAACTATGCTGGTGTCGGCTTTCAGTCTAGCCGGATGCAGCTGAATACCAGCATTTTACATGGAGTGACTAAAACCTAACACCACGTGAAACCTCAAAATAATTGAAAAAAAAAAGTTTTTCACGCCACTAAAATTGACGACATGGTAGAAAAAATCTCTTGGAAGAAAACGTGTTGCGCCGACCCCAAGTAGAATGGGACAAGGGCAGGAACATGATGCTGATGGTGGTAGAAAAAATCTCGCTTCCTTAAACAGTTTCAGAACTTTCAGATTTGTCCACGTCGACCGATCTCAACGAACCCACCCTGTATACATTCCCAAGCGATACATTCTTCTATTGTTTGTTCACCTCCGTTTCCCGGAGATGAAAAGGGATTCCATTTCATTGTGCGTCAGTCACGCGGCTAAATGTCTGATATCTGTATAATTTGTACCTACTCGTGTACCTTGAGCTGGGTCAATTTGGTTTTGTGCTCAAAAGCTTTTCATTCATGAATGTTGATTTGTTTTTATTTATTCAAGACCGTAAGCAAATTGATTTAGAGTTTGTTTTTTTTTGTTTGATAACATTTTCAGCCGGATGAAAAGGATGATTTATTAATACTTTGTTGTTTCATTTTATTTTTTTAAATGATCGATTACAAAGAGCTCTATGTTAGTACCAACACTAGAAAACACCTAAATAGTATTGCACAGTTGCACGACAGCACGACACATCGACACTGACCCGAGTGTGAATCAAAAAGTCAGACATTCCTATGGTCAGTCAATGACAGAATATCAACAGCAATATCCAGCCGAGGAACAATTTCTATGACCAAAATCCTACGTCTTCAGAACGCATGCACATGCTAACATGTTGTCAGCACAATGACAATACGCAGATTGATGATTGTATGATACAATACTATTACGAGCCTTCGATGTTTATCATCTGCGCTAACATGTTTATTACATACCAGTTTATTGGTTTCGTGACATGCCGGTATAGTTTGTGACTGATTGTTTTATGTTCTGAACAAGCCGTGCGCCTCATGAGATTTCCCACCAGCAGAAAATTTTAAACTTTCACACCCTACTTAACCCTTGAAGGTTAAGGGAATGATTTTCAAAAAATATTATTTATTTCTCACTTTCGGTATTTAGATTTTTAGTATTTAGATGATGATTTAGGGCTGGCTGAGGCTGTTGGGGTGATTTTGGAGAATGCTAGGTGCTGGGACACAATAGCAATCTCCGGTGTCCTCTTCACGAATTCACGGGCTAGATGCTAGGGCCAGAATTCACGAGGTGGAACACGTGTAATTTTAGTCAGTAGGAGTCTGACAGACCCTTCCGTCAGCCCCACGGCGGAGGGCAACCGTTGCGGATTTCCACACGGAAAAAAGCGACTACAATGAGGCTGCCTATTTCAGAGCCTGATCTAAGGCTTTAGAGAATCTGACATCCCAAAACTACAATCAGATTCGTATTGCAACCGTGACTCATCTGCCTAGCCTTTTCCCAACTATGTTGGGGTCGGCTTCCAGTCTAACCGGATGCAGCTGAATACCAGTATTTTACATGAAGCGACTGCCTGTCGGACCTCCACAACCCAGTTAGTGCTAGGTAATACGATACCCCTTGGTAAGACTGGTTGTCAGACTTTCGGGCCACTGACTACCTGTAACGACTGTCAAAGATCTACAAATGACAGCCGGGACCAACGGCTTAACGTGCTTTCCGAGGCACGGAGGAAACTCGGTATGTAATGGGTGGTCACCCATCCACGGACCAACCTAGGTAAGCACGGCTTAACCTAAAGATCGATCCGAGCGGCTGTTCTTATTTAGCCACGAGCTCCTCTCTATTGCAACCGTGACTACAGAGCAGAAAGTTGTAATAGCATACCTCGCATTCACAGTCTACTTATAATATATTGTCCAGCATTTGCAGTCACACAATGTGTCCAGCAAAACAACTATATTACTAAACAAAGCTATCTACATTCCGTCATTACAATAAAAGTTAGGTATGCCCTTTCAAACTTATCAGTTATCGTGCATATTGTTTATTTTTATCCGTTCAGGATTACACCGTATATATTTTATCGCTTTTAGCGCGTAGTGCCGTGACTCACTCGTTTATCTATTCATGATACTTTTTGTAACATTTACTCTACTTTCGGGCCGACCATGATTTTTACCTTTTTGCTATGATGTTTATTTCGATTAATATCAGATTAGATTTCGATAACTTAATAAATTGCAACAGGAAACGTGTTGAAAACGATTTTACTGCACGTGGTAAACACAAACAAGTGCTAAACAAGAACGTAGAAAGAGACGAACATTATTTTTGATTGGCCTGTTGGTCTAGTGGTTAGTGACCCTAACTGCTACGACGGAGGTCGTGGGTTCGATTCCCACACAGGACAAATCTTTGTGCGATGAGTACGATTATTTGTTCTATATCTGGGTGTGTAATTTATCTATAATATGTATGTATTTAGAAATATATAAGTATGTTTATCAGTTGTCTGGTTGCCATAGTACAGGCTCTACCTAGTTTGGGATCAGGTGGCGGTGTGTTGGTTGTCTTGTCCCAAGATATTATTATTTATTGTTATGCCGTAACAAAATTATCCAGATCTATTTTTGGTTCCGGAATCAATGAAACTATTTATGAATAAAGCCTCAGATAGAGAAACGACTTTTTATTTATATAAATTAATGTTACCGTTTATTATTTTGAACTAGCATCAGGAACATGAATCATAACAACTGTTTATTTTACTAACAGTACTGAACGATTTGCGAAGCTCATAAATTTTCTGTTTGCTATTTCTAGATTTAACGATAAACAAACTGTTATAGAACTGTTTACGTTTTTATAAACTTTGGGCAGGCAAAGAGTATGATTAAAAGTTTAAAGAAGAGGTATACTAGCTTTGCCCGCAGCTTTACTCGCGTGGATGTCGGAACTTATACCTTGGGATAAATCCACGCTTACTACCGGGGGGATAAAATATCTTTTGACCAAACCCTTTTACCTGAGTAAAATCGCAAGGGGAGAAAAGGACAGAAAGAGAGGAAGAGTTACTTTCGCGTTTATTATATTGGTATGAATGAGTCTTCTACATAGCAGTTGTTGAGAAGAGCCCTTTGCCCAGTAGCGGCAAAGATACAGGATTGAAACTTAGGGGCCGTCTCCACGAGCGAGAGAATCTCGGCGATATTATTGTCGCGATTCTCTCGCTCGTGGAGACAGCCCCTTACATGGGCTTGACCGGCAATCAAAGCTGTAGCCTCTGACCTCTGCCTTCTATACATATTGTATGCTACAAAAATATGTGGGTTCAAGATAACAAAAAAACGCTCTTGAGCCTTGAAGAACATAAATAGATATCGGATAGCGATAGGGGCCTTCAAATGAGTTTACGTTTGTAAGGGATATAAATGAATCAGATGTGCACGCACAATGGTCCACTTTAAGGACTAAGTGCAAAAACCAAAACCCTGAACACAGAACATAGAATCAGATGTGGATGAAACCTGTGCTACGTAGTTGATTTGGAGGCAAACAGATTATTTAGATCATTATTAAATAACACATAACATGACGCTTGTTGATTAAAATGTTAGGCAAAAGTGTCCCTAGTAGTAATGTTTTCAAGTGCCATGTAATACAGGGAACCTATTGCCACCAATCGGGCACAAATTCAGACACCATTCGTTAAATCTGAAGAAATAATGAACATGAGAAGCTGCTACCCTTGATCATCATCATTTTCCTGCCCTTGTCCCATGTTATTTGGGGTTAGCGTAGCAGGTTTTTTTCTGCCATTCTTCCCTGTCAATCGTCACGCTATCATTTACACCTTTTTCCCTCATATTATTCCTTACACAATCCATCCATCTTTTCTTTGATCTTCCTCTCTCTCGCCAGCCATCAACATTTTATATTCATCACCTTTTTAATCACGTGCGATCTGCTACCCATTATGTAGTGTTACAAATATTTCACTTGTCCGAACAAAATGTCTACTTTCTTCAGCCTAGCACTAGAATACATAAAACGTGCAATTAATCGTACTTATTGCCCGTTGAATTTAACATTGCGTGACACTAGAAATTCCTATGAAATTAACTTAAAATCTTATGAGTTACGACTTATGAGACGAAACGTGTTATGGAGTTAAGGCCACACCCATACTTTCATTCAACAGAATTTCGAAGGCCATTATAACAGCGGTTGACGGAGCGGAGCGAGAATATTATAGAAGTAGTGATTGCAGAAAACATAGCTACGGTGAAAAGGACAAATGCTTGTAGTAGCTGAATTTTCAGCATGTTCTTTAACAAAAGAAAGAGAAAGAAAGGAGGTGTCTGCTGAGATGAGTAATAGAAAAGTATGGAAGAAGAAGACGTGCTGCGCCGACCACAAATGATTGGGATAAGGGCAAGAGAATGATGATGATGTTTTTTTTTAAATATTTGATGGTTTTTTAAATCCATAAATATTCATACGTTGGCTGGTATTTCATATGCCATAGATTTCTTTACCTTACCCAAAACAATCTTCTATTGCCTTTTCCCAACCGAGTAAAATCTCTGGGGCTCAAGTTGTTTTATTTATTCAATCGGTACCCATTTTTTACAGCTGGCTTACGTATGACAATACAAGCGTATTGTGACCAAAAACGTAATAGCCAACGTAGCGATTTTTGTTCTCTTGTGGTTAAAATAGCTGTTTTCGCGGCCAATAATCGCGTTCGGCCATCAATAAATTAGCCATTACCGTGAGTCACACAGCGAGCTGTTTTGAAGGCGGATACCTGTGTCCATCGGTTTATATGGCACCCTTACTGACCATATTAGGAAATAAATAAATAATTAAATTATTATGGTCTAATTGAGTTATCAGACCATTAATTAAAAAGGTGAAGAATTTGGTTAAAGATGAATTATTTGAGGATGTTGTAGACCTATTGCTAAATGTTTGATATTTTATGGAATTGATTTTTGTAGGTAAGGCTCTAAAACATTAGGTTTTTAACCCAAGTTTTTTTGGGGATATGAAGAACAGGGTGTAGAGTTCTTCATCCCCCATAGAAAAGGGAGGATGTTATGTCTGGTGGGCTACTGCCCGACAGTTGTTGTCGGGTTCTTCTATATATAGTCTTAAGTCGCGGATAACTTTACTTGCGCGATGTAGGATTTCGATGCTTAGTTCATCATCTGCGTCATAGATGGCGCTGTAGTACTTTTTGTGCTATTTTACTGTAGTACTCTTCGTAGTGCCGCTACATTTTCTATATATTGCAATTATTAGCCCTGCCTTTCAAGTCCAATGTAATAGGGAGCGAGCCTATTGCCAAAAATGTGTAACTACAAATTAACAAATATAACGCAGTATGTCACAAAACAAACGTTTCTAACAGCCTACCATGGTATTGTCGGCTCCATATTGAGATTCGGAATTATATTTTGGGGAAACTCTACTAATACCTAAAGAAATCATTTTTAAGTCACAAAAAAGGTGTATTAGGGCTATGTTTGGTTTGAAAATGACTGATAGTTGCAAACAGTATTTTATTAAATATAACATCTTAAGTCTGCCTTCTTTATTTATTTATGAAGTAGCAAATTTTATACGAACCAATCCTAACCTATTTAAGAAACTATCAGACGTTTCTATTCGTAATCGACGGGATAATAATATATTATGCGTACCAGGATCAACCACGGCATTGATGCGTAAAAGTGTTTTTTGTTTAGCACCAATCATTTACAATAAAATCCCAAAACCTATTAGACTAATGCCTACTGCTCTGTTTAAAATACATTTAAAAAAATATCTCATAGCCAAATGCTATTATTCCATATCGGAATTTTTAAATGACCGCAATTAATTAAATAGATACCTAATATTACGACATTTTCACAATTTGACCCCCACATCCGTAAAATAATACTTTATTTTTTAATTAGCATTAATTATTTAAATTTCATAGTTTGCTGTGTAGACTCCATTGTTTATAATTATTTTTATGGTTAATACTTAGCCAAAAATATGTTGTTTTGTACGCCATAAATGGCAAAACATGTAGATCTACCTGTTATTTTAAGACCTTGCACATATCATTTGATGTATACTCATGTTTTACAATAAATAAATATTCTATTCTATATTCTATTTACGGCAAACTAAATAGTTTCTAATGAAAGATTTACGAGTAAAGATTCAGCGCTAAACTGAAACAAAAGGAAGGGACAGCAATTAATTAAACTATCCTACCACAACTATTCAAAACTTCCCTCTGTCTACATTGTCGACGTAATAACAAAACTGTTCTATCTTACTATTGTACAAAGCAAAGATTTAAATCGTTAGAATACCTAGGTCACGTGAAAAGTGTCCACACTGAGATGACTGAGCTCACACCTCCCTCATGGAACTATAGATACGATGTTCGGAATGAGTCTTTTCTCAACTATGTTGGGGTCGGCTTCCAGTCTAATCGAATGCAGCTGAATACTAGTATTTTACCTATCTGACCTCGATAACCCAGTTAGTAATTTATAATACGACACCCATTCATAGTAAGACTGGTTGTCAGACTCTTGGGCCACTGACTAGCTGTAATGACTGTCAAAGATCTACAAATGTCAGCCAGGACCAACGGCTTAACGTGCTTTCCGAGGCATGGAGGAAACTGGGTATGTAATGGGTGGTCACCCATTCACAGACCAGCCTAGGCAAGCGCGGCTTAACCTAAAGATCGACTCGAGCGGCTGATTCGAACATCGAGTGAGACAAAACAAAAATGGCACCATCTTTTGACGCCGTCAGCACATCTAGCGATTTCCAGTGTAGCAATGTTCTTTCGGCGGAAAAGTGCTGTTTATGAACACGTGTGAAACTGTGCGGCAATTAAATTATAAAAAAAAAAAACAAGAAGATTACGGCGCGCCGGTGTTCTGATTAAAGCTACGCGTCAAAAGATCCATGTTTTTAAAAGGTCCAAATTTTCATAAGCTCCAAGTATTTGTGGCAGGTAGAAAAGTTGTAACATAATTTTGAATGGTAGTTCACTATTAATGCACCATTTAGTATTGGTAATGGGGTGTTTTAAACCAAATTGTTGCCAGTTATAGTTGTGCTTTTTCTTTGACTACGATTCCTATAAAATCTTAAGTCAGGTACAAAAATTGGAAATAATAAATGGCCTTTTGAAAAATCACTCCATAACTATACATTTTTGATACAATAGTTAAACAGTAGAGCAAGTAATTGTTAAACCTACTGTTAAGCCTCAGAAGAATCTCCGTTCAGGACCCAACAATGTGTTTACGCCTATTCTATCTCAAAGAGGGAAGTTTCTGCGGCTGACTTGAACAAATAGGAGAACTAATTACGGGTCGGAACGTGGCTTTAAGAAACTATTAGTGGTGGAGACGGAGCCTTTGTCTGAGGAATAAGGGCCATTTTTTAGAATCATTGCTTCAGTTTGGAATTTTGGATACAGTTGCTTTAGTTGGCATAGAACCGTTTTAGACACAATATAATAAAGTAAATTCGAGTTAAAGAAACCGGGATGCTATTTAATTGAATTGACTAAAAACCAAATTCTGATG
Organism: Eurois occulta; assembly: GCA_950022335.1. Lineage (NCBI taxonomy): Eukaryota > Metazoa > Arthropoda > Insecta > Lepidoptera > Noctuidae > Eurois > Eurois occulta. The sequence continues at coordinate 2,848,157 of OX465498.1, forward strand.
AATAATACAAAGACACCTGCATAGATCGGGAAATACATTAAAGCGGATATATTTCTTGGCACAGTATATTTATGGAGCCCAAAACTTAGCACTATTTACTTATTTACTTCCATACCCTTTAAGGAGGTCCTAAATTTTCGACCACCTGGCTGGTTCGGACCCATTTACTATGGGCAAATTATTCTCGAAGGGCTAGAATTTACGATAAGACGGCGCGGCGCAACGAACCACGATGTCGCCTCGTGAAAATTCATGACACAATTTCGTATCGTCTCACAATGCACGGCACATCACAGAAAATACTGAGCCCGTCCATTTCCATACTACACACATACCTAATTGTATCGTCTGTTTTAATGTGTGCCACGATGTAGGGGTATGTACCAACATTGACTCAGCAGAGACCCTCCTTTAAGAACCCGCACTTCATGTGTTTAATGTACACGTATTAATCATTCAGGTAGACTGGAAGTTTTTATGAAGTTTTTAATAAACCCATTTATGGGAGTCTTCTTCTTTTTATTTATTTAAAATTTAAAGCACAAAATACAGAGGCGGACTTAATGCCATAGCCATTTTCTACCAGTCAACCTTTGGGTGATGCAGAGACAAGCAGTGGTAGGTGTACATATCTGCATTTTTTTTTTAAATTTAAGACTAAGATTAACAACAAGGATATATAAAATACTATAAATATATATCAAAATACTATAAATATATACCAAAATTTACATATATATGTAAATGGACATCAAAACATTCATTCTTCATTTTTCTTTTTTCGTGTGGTTAGTGCCTAACCTGAAGTCCGAGTTTTTATGCCGCTCATTTTTGGCTAAAAGACTTGGCTTTACATGCCGCCGAGACATAAGTCTCAGGCATACTGGTTTGATTTCCTCACGATGTTTTCCTGGTCAGAATATCCGCTGGTATCATAGGCATAAAGCTCTTTCTGATGGGCTCAACCCGATGCCGCGTCGGCAAGTGTGTTCATGCGACCTAAACATTTGGTAATTTTAGTAGAATTAGATCGGAATCTATTTTATTTACCTGTATAAATATAAAAGAGGCTCATAAGTCTCGTCGGTACTGGGCCGACATGATAAACGAAATAAAACCGCCGCGGTGATCAATCATGTCCCTACAGAATAGACATTTTAAATCCAATGATTTTAGTATAATGAGAAAAAGAGTAATTGAGTTGTCATGTGAGCAAAATTCGTGAAGGTTAACGTGTTATCTATAGGACCAAATATAAAAGATTATCCATACTAATGTTATAAATGCGAAAGTAAGACATTATATCCTGGGGAAGGACACAGGCTATATTATTGTTTTTCTTACACATACACATCAACATTTCCTCGCGAACGAAATGGCGGGCAACAGCTGGTTTACTATAAGCTTCTCTTTAAAAATGACGTTACAATACCCCTGTGTTTTGGGATTCAGAATTCTTACTACTTTTCTTTCTTTTCTTCTTCTTATGTATGTACCATATACTCAGAAATAAATAAATCTTATCTTATCTTACTAGCCCTTTCACCGTAAGGACGAATTGCACCAATCAAACAGTATGTCCAAGAGCTGTCAGTGTCATTGTAGTTCAGCAATTGACAGCTGTTGAACGCAGTGTAAACGAGTCGATTCGTCATGTTTCATTTTTAAAGTTTACTCTTAGTCATCGAAAGTTCTTGTTCTTCCAGATAATGACATCAGGCTGGACCACAACATATCACTTCGGCTGCATGCTACCAGACTACTCCATGAACCCGGAAGCACTAAGGATGCTCCGATTCCTCTGGTGGACTATCATGCTGAAGCTTCTGGAGCTGTTTGAGACAGCCTTCTTTATCTTGAGGAAGAAGGAGCGGCAAGCTTCGTTTCTGCATGTCTACCATCATGTCAGCACCCTGATCATCATTTGGTCTGCGTTGAAATATGTTGGAGGTACGTATGCTGTGTCTCTGCGTGTCAAACTAATGAAATCTTAGGTATTAAACCACAGAAAACTTGGTTTTGGTTCAAAATGCCTGTCATAATTTGATGAGACTCGTCGAAAAGTTCCCTACAATCAAAGACAAGTAATACTACCACGGTCCCATTTTACGTCATACTAAGAATCACTGGTGGAATCGGTCCGCTGCAAATGAGAACAACTTCCATTAGAATACTAACGATTTTAACTCATCGTCAACACATCCCCCGATGGGTAAGGCAGATGTATATCTACAGGGTTATTTGTAAAACACCAGTAACCTCTTAAGAGGTCATTGTACTCATCATTATGAACAACTTTTACTATGGGACCAAACCTGAAATCGAGAAAAAAAAATCAGCTGTTCCCTACATTTTGACGAGTTAATTGATCATAAATGTAGGGAACAGCTGATTTTTTTTTTGCGATTTCAGGTTTTGTCCCATAGTAAAAGTTGTTCATAATGATGAGTACAATGACCTCTTAAGAGGTTACTGGTGTTTTACAAATAACCCTGTATAGTACACCTACATTTATCACCTATCACCTATGTCCACCTATGTTTCAGTCCCATGAAGAAGGGAGCGAGCCTTTAGTCAGAAATTCAAACTCCGTGCTGCTACTAAAAAAATCCACTGTAAAAACCCAATAACACTTTGCGCGAATTGTAAATCAATGTCAAGACTAGACCTAAGAAGCAGTCGAGATTTATAACTATGATGTTATTTAAAATGATGTCATGAGCATAACAGTTTATAGCTCAATGAAAGTATTTTAAATAGACGTGCTGGTCAGGTGGGATGCATCATCAGAACATTATCATATTGTTTATCGTGATCATTGTTTATAGAAAGATCTATAACAATACCGAGTAGAACAACACTTTATTTTCTACCTTAAGAATACCAGCAAACAGAATATTGAAGGAAACTTGAGTGTCTGGTAATCCGGCGCTACCGGAAAACCAAATAATAGCTGTAAAAATACCCTTAGCGAAGCCGAAACCCTTGTTCTCCCCGTCATTGCGATCATTTTTTTGTTCTGGAAGGGCGGTACCTTCTAGTTTACGGAGATATTGGAAGTCAGTTTCTACTTTTTCACAAGTTTTACAAATTTTTAATGTTATAACTTTACTTTAAATACCTCTTTGAATCGAACCCTGCCGTACTATTCAAATGCATCAGCACAATGTTTTGAGTGCGTGACTTTCGAGTCCGTCCGTCCATCCGACCGTAAAACGTGATTTTTCAACCCAAAAAAGTCTTCTCCCAGCAATATTTTTTGCGTAAAGTTACTTAATTGAATGTACAGAATGCTTGGACCCTTGTGAAGGGTCCGTTTGTTGTTGTCAACCCGAAATGTCCAAAGCTGAATGCATAACTAACTAACTACAAGAATAGCCATGAAAATACCATACAGTGGAGAATGGCATCTATTCATTGGGACAAGAAAGTAAAGTGAACTCCCTCTTAAAAGAGAGGAGACTTGTGTCCTAGTAGTGCGAACATCATAGGCTGATTTTGCTAAATAAGCGAAAAAGAACGTCAGATTAGTTGATCAACATTTTGTAAAGCCCAAATTTTGTCCGCACAAACGCGCCTCTAATTGTTCGCTCAGAGGCCTAGAGAGTTTACACCAAACGTGTGTATGTTCCAAAAAAATAAAAACGGATCTTTACATTGTAAATATATTATTTACCCGTTTTATTTACGGATCGCGTGTACACGGGTCGTTTGACGGCACAGTGCGGGCAAACCAATCCCATCGGGTGATTTTCGCAAATTCGCCGCCAACGTTTGGCGAAAAAAATCGCATGTAATTTATTCTAGCATGAAGACGTTTAGTGACTTTATTGAGGTTAATTTTGTTTGGAAATGTTGGTAATTCTTTACTCGATTAGCCTATTTGTCGTTCAAGACGGATTAATGTCGAAGACGGGTAGGTAAGCGGAATGGCGGATTAGGAGCAGTGCCTGAGGTCGTTTTTTTCTTCAGCGAATTTTTCGGCCTAATTGATATTTATGCTGGAACGATGGTTGACGGAAAGGATACATCTTTCTAGTTTTCTAGCAAATGCGTCGTCAGTCATCGGCAGTCCAGTTAGTTTCGTTTTAATAATTCTGCAAAATCCATCTTTAGCTATACATGGTGGAAAAGATACCGACGCACAAACGGTTACCAAGTATCCAGTACATCATTCTGAAGCTGTTCCATACCTTTTGACCATGTAGGTATTGCACTTTGGTAGGAAACAGCGGATTAAAAAAAAACACAGATTAAAATTTTATATGGGGTTCAGAATGATGTTTTGAGTACGTGGCAACCGTTTTTGCGTCGGTGTCCCCCATTCCACCCTGAGTCCAGAAATTCAAGATTCCGTCTAATAGTTTATCATCGAATAGCATATCAAAGAAAAATGATAACAAAATCCGAATCCTATTAAGCCGTTATCAAATTACAACGAGCCTGTAACAATCGGGCTAACGAAGCAGTAAATAGGCGATTATGGACCATGAAATAACTCTCTATTGGGTTTGAAGACACATCATTAAGAGAACAGTCGGGTTCTGATTGTTACAGTTCATGGAACATCGCGATTGTCGTGAACATTATGACAAAGCTTTCATAGCTCTTCAGATGTGCATTTGGCAGTTGATGTAAAGCAAAGCATTATCACAACAGCATCATTTTATACTAAAATGCAGTCTATAAAACCTTTAAATTTTTAAGATGCAGTGTATTCAAACCCCTTACATCTTTTGGCTTCGTCCAAGTTCATACTTGTTTCTGTCTACCGCCATAGGAATAAAGTGTGAGTTTATGACGTATGTATGTTTGCAGAATCTTTCAAGCTCTTCAGTTACTTGATAAACAAAACAACAAAAACGAAAGCAAAAACAAGCCTGTTATAACAAACATTGCAAAATAATAGTACCTTAAAACGACGTTAAATGTGGAAATGGCATTTTTACGATAAGTTTCATTCAACCAGATTTAATCGCCTCTATAAAGTCAGATGTCGCACCGCCCGAACAGCCTAGGGATGGCACACGCTATGATATGAACGCAGATTTCTTTTTAATCGACCTGTAAACTGAGAAATATCAAAAAGTTCATATCAATCTATTTATTATTTCACCGTAACTGAAACTATGTTAATTGCACTAACCTTGCAACAAACTTAAAGCATTTATTTAAAAAAAATACCAGTTACTGTCACTTTTGAATTTACTTAAAATATTTCACTACTGTTAGTAGTTATGATCTAATAAAATCTTATCTTGAAGAATTATTGAGGTAGAAAAGGCTGCTGTCACACCCAAAACACAAATATTACAATAAATCCTAGGACAAAATATATGATGGTAATCTATTTGAAAACCAGGCCGACAACATATTCCACTATCTTATTCAATGTCCTAGATACTTATTCTCACTAAACTTAGGGTAAACCACAGGTTAAAAGCATCTACTCAAGCAAAGAATTCCAAATTCGCGTAGAAAAGAAATCTTCGTCAACCCTAATCCGGGATTTACCATAAAAGATTTTTTGCGTTCCAAATGTAGGCCAATGTGCTTTTTGGGCGAACGCCGCTCCATTTTGTCATGTTTCAATAATAGCAATCAAATGAATTGTTACAAGCACTGATTGAATTCTATTGATTGATAGAATGAGCGTTTTGATTGATACATAAACTGCTGGGTTTAGTTAAAGAAATTTATTGGTTGGGAATTGGCGAATTTGGGGGCAAATGTAGATTCGATGTTGGTGTATTGTTGGTTAAGTGAGATTTACGGTGTGGAAGGGACACCGACGCGAAAACGGTTGACCATGTGTTCAGTACATCATTGAGCCGCTTCCACCACGCATAGGTATTTCCGAGGTTACTAAGAGTCGACGACTTTCAACTTTATTTCTTAAGGCATAAGGGTGAAAAGTGGCAGACCATCAGTGAACTCGATAGTACATACATTGCCACCTACAGTGCTATAAGAATCTTTAGGGTCATGGCTTGCATTGACAGAAGGACGTTATTGGGAAACATTTATATTTTACCAGAAAAAAAAACGACGGCGATGGTTCTAATTTTGACCATGAAGATCTTATTACAGCATAACGTTTTATTATAGATACAGCAACGTATCTAAATTAAAGTACGAGTGACAAAGGACAAAGGCTGATCAGAATGTCACCATTCCTGAGCTACCTTTGCACATCAGCGAGATATTAAAGAGATGTGGATGACGATGTGACACCTTTTACCACTGTGGAACGGAAATAAAATGAATATGATGAAAAAAAGTACCTAGTAAGATGTCAGAGGGAACTTTCCTGTGATAAAATATCAGTTGGGTTAGGCAAGACGCATTTAAAAGGAAGTTATAGTAACATAAAATAACATACTGCTATTTAGCTTCATCAGATGCATACAAGTGCACGAAACGCTAGGCAGATGCATAAGTAAGTTTTTCCAAAATTCACGAGATTTCCACACTTAACCAACGATATAATCTGAGACCTGCAGTGAGGTGCGCAATGTCAGTATTCACAAAGTTACCGAAGAGCTTAACTGAACACTTTCCCTCAAGAGTCGGCACAGTTCCAAGCCACACCAGGGTCTACTTAAAGCAGATAACTCACTAAAATATGCCGTATATTTAGAAACGGTTGCCTGTCTCTTACATAAGATAACTCCCTGATATATCGGACCCCGGCTAAGGCTCATAGCACACTTATACGCATTGCACGGATTAGATTTCCTCAAATGGACCGGTTAAGAATTTTTTCTATGAAACTTCATACTGCAACACACACTTAAAACCACCGTAACGACTTCGGATCGGGATCAGATAGATTACAAGATTATTTGTAAAAACTTTGAAAAAAAAGCTTTTATGGTCTGTCAGAAGATCTTCTGTCTGGACCCAATCCTGGGCCTATCAGACACGCTTTGGTGGATCTTAGAACAAGCTATCATAATTGAATGCGTATACAAAATTTCGTGTGTGTGCTGTTGATCGTTGAAGAGTTCCCTCAGCTGGAGCCGATCCTAGGTGTTATTTTTTAATTCTAGTTAACAAAACAGGTAGGTGTTGCAACCAGCACCCTTACTAAGTTATGAAATAACTTGTATTAAGGGAATTCTAGGTGTAAAATCAGATAATGCTTATCATTAAAATGCATTGTCATCGAAACTGACCAAACGTGTAAAATTACATCTCCGTAGGTGAGCAGGAAGTTGTTCTAATTCAGCTTGCAAGATTTGACTAAAACAAACCAACATTGCAAGTTTAACAAAAGCTTTTAAAAATTAGGATGTGTGTGTGGCCTCCTGCCGGAGGCTCTATGCGGGGATCTTGCGGTCCATGGCCCTTTACGGGGCCCCGGTGTGGGCGCGTTCGTTGAGGTTGCGTGCAAAGCACTACCTGAACGCGCCCCAAAAGGTGGTAGCCGTAAGGCTGATCCGTGGGTACCGCACGATCTCCCGCGAGGCGGCGAGCCTCCTTGCCGGATTGCCGCCATGGGATCTGGAGGCCATAGTCCTCGCGCGCCTGCACGAGTGGCGCGCGGAGGTACAGAGCCGGGGGGTAACTCCGCTGCCGCGGCATATTGTCGCGCGGCGGACAGACCTCCGCCGTGATCTCATGGCGACATGGAGAGAGCGACTATCGCAACCCCGTTCAGGGCACGCCACGATAGTGGCGGTAAGTCCCCTCTTTGAGGAGTGGCTTGAGAGGCGCCACGGCGCCCTCACCTTCCGCCTGACGCAGGTCCTCACCGGACATGGATGTTTCGGGAGGTACCTGTACCGAATCGGGCGGGAGGAAACGCCCGGATGCTACAATTGCGAGGATCGACCGGAGGACACGGTGGAGCACACCGTGGAGGTCTGCTCTGCTTGGGCGGAGCACCGCCGTGTCCTCGTAGCGGCGATTGGCGGCGGCGACCTCTCGCGTCCGGCCCTGGTTCAAGCCATGGTCCGGGGCGAGAGGGAATGGGAAGCCGTCGCCTCCTTCTGCGAAGCAGTCATGCTAGCGAAGGAGGCGGCGGAACGTGAGAGGGAGAGAACCTCCTCACGTCCCAGCCGCCGCGGGAGAAGCACCGGGCGTCGGGGGCCACGCCGTGATGGCTCTCGGCCACCGTAGGCGCGGGCCTGTGGACGGCGAGTAATGGGCTAGCTCGCCGTCCGTCCGTCGTATGACGACGGGCAGGCCGTGTCGACGGCGCGTTCGTGTTCCACGCGCGCCTCAAAGAGATGTCAGCAAACGGGAGGGGCCCGCAAGGGCCGGTGCCTGCCAGGGCTGCGGGACTGTTCGAAAGAGATACCGCGGCCCTGGAACATAAAGGGCCAATGAAGGAACATGGGTGTTTTTTAGTCAGTAAGAGTCTGACACTCCCTTCCGCTCCGCCCAGAGCGGGAGGAGTCATTTGATGATTTCTCACCCCCCAAAAAAAAAAAAAAAAAAAAGGATGTGTGTGTGAGGACGTGGGTTTGCTTCCAACTGTACGTCAAGCTTTTCTCGACACAGATGACTGACTGCTCGGGATAGAAACATAAAGTACGCTGAAATAGCGCTTCGTAAACTTTCAAGCCGCATGGAACCAACCATACGGACTGAATAAAACAGTGCCTTTTCAAGCTTCTATTTGCGTATATAGGTCAGCTATTCTTGTCTTTTGCTATAAAATTGCTTTATAAAGACAAAAGAACAGGAAATAATAGGATTTTGCTGCTTTGCAAAATGGCTTAGGGAGAGACCACATTGTTCTACGCGGACTCGGTTTGAGTTCAGAAAGAGCTTTATAAAAGCGAATAGTTCGACGTGGTATCGAGCGTGGCCTCGTCCGAAACGAGACGGATGACGTCAGTTTCACTTTTTTTGCTTGGATTGGAAAGATTTTTCTGACCAACTTAAGCCGAGTCAGCGTCGATAAGACTCGGTTTCCACCAAAGTGGAGATTGCGGACCGAGTGGTGTGAAGACGTGGAAGATGCGACCAAACACAGAAGACTAAAGACGCGATGCAGATGTTCAACCAATGTGATTAATTGATTCCCACACGTCTTCTCTTCGCGCCCCTCGTCTCTACTTTGGTGGAAATCGGCACTTTTCGACACGGAGTTGGCTTGAGACGGTTACAAAAAGCGTAAGTTATCTAAAGTCTATACAATAAAAGCGAAAACGGTGGTCACTACTCCCTTAAGCTTCGTCGCAGAGCTAACAAAGCCGCAACAGCTTTGTGACTAAAGCACAATGTGATACAGTTATCTGCAGCCACAATACCGCTGATCTGGTTCAACCGTCCCAGATTTGTTTCATAATTCCTTTTACGTAATAAGCTTAGTTTCATAGCGGCTTTCACTGTTGAGTTTTCATTATTTTACACCGTTAGTTTCAACATTATCTAACTAGTATTTCGTAACTATTTTGGGGTCGATTTAAAGTCTAACCAGATCGACCTATATATCAGTATAATTTATATGTATAGATAGCGTCTGCCTATCGGACCTCCATAACTCAGTAATTCAAAAGAATAATTAGAAAGGATAAATAAGAAATAGGAGAGAAATAACACGAGGAGAGAGGAGGAGGAGATAGAGAGGGGGGCGAGGCAGGGGGGGGCAGGTGAGTAATAGGATATCCCTTGGTAAGACTAGTTGTCAGACTTTCGAACTTCTGAGTACCCCAGACGACTGAATTCTACACGTTAATTTGTTTTTACTGAAATTTAACAAAAAATATACTTGGTCCTTTAGTCCAACATTCGTCTTGTAGGTACGTACACTTTTACAAACATCAACAGTCGGATTTCAAAGTAGAATTTACGCAAGAGTTTAGTTCCATTAAGTTTGATAGTTTTCCGATAAGTGAGATCTATTGGCGAATCAGAAGACGGCTATTTTCAACTGGAAGAAATACTATTAAGTTTAAATGCAATCTTAACTTCCTAACTATAATATTATAAATGCGAATGTAAGTAAACCGATCATTCTGAAATTTTGCATATATGTTGTCAGGTGTACAGAAACGGACGTAGGATACCTTTCATCCTGAAAAAAAGTACTGTTCGCGAGGAAAGCAACAATAACGTTCTTATGATAATAGATGGCGCCACGTGTCTTTCGAATCATGATTAAATTATATTATTATTGAAACTTTAGCAGTGTGTTAAGAGTTTAATTGTCAAATTCTAAATTATACCCGCGAAGCCGCGGGCTAAAGCTAGTGCTTCATAAAATTAAGATGTGTACCGGTGTATGACCTTGCATTATAATAACAAAAAAAAAATAAAGGTTACAGCACCATAAACTTAAACCATGATCTTGTAGCAATTAATGAGAAAACTAGATCATTAAGCGAAACATGTACTGCATAGCAACGAGCATAAAACTTGACCTTTAACTGCGAGAGCGAATACCGTGAATGCTCAGAGAAATGCAGAGCCCGACACGAAAACGTACATAACATAACAACATGCCTATAAAGAAATTTTATTTTAAAATGTGGCTGGCTTGTAAGCGAAAACTTGTCACATTTTTTTTTTATGTAGAGAAAATTCAGTGACGTGGCTTAGAAGCTTGAAGCAGTGTTTGCCTACATTTTCGTTTAATTAATAAACCATCTTATTAAAATTAACTGAAACTTCTTAATACTTATTAAGGGCGTTTGCACACCACGTTTTTTTATGCACTGATGACGCGCGTTTTTGCTTAGCGCGTCCTCTGCGCGTTATCAACACGTTTTAGGTGATTTTACACGTTTGTATCAAACGCGCGTTTGTGCCATTTGTGGTGCGGGGAAGGAGGTGACGCGGGGAGAAGTGCGCACACGAGTTTTATTTTTGGTCGTCGTTTTAATAGTACCACGAAGGCTAGCGTAAGCAGAGTTGTCTCGAGCGACGCCATCGTAATACTGTGGTTCCAAATGCGGCAGCTTTCTGCGCGATGCATCGCTACAAACACGCGATTACAGCGCGTTTGTAGCGATGTTTCACCGCGTTTAAAGCGATACAAACAAGGATCGTGTGCAAAGGTAACAACGGGAATTCAGTCTTGCGTTTGCTGAGCGTCCGGATTGCGTTTACGCGCGTCGTCAGCGCATAAAAAAAAACGTGGTGTGCAAAGGCTCTAAGAACTCTCTCTGTGTCTGTCTCGTTAGATCATAGCTTAAATAAAACTTTACTTTATCAAGGTCTTGACTGACACTTGACAGCGGTAGAACGCACCACTTGGATCGAAATAATGTTGAGCGTCGGAAAAGTTGTAAATACGTCCTCCCCTATTTCTATAGGGTTTTTTTTATTGGCCTGTTGGTCTAGTGGTTAGTGACCCTGACTGCTAGGACGGAGGTCGTGGGTTCGATTCCCACACAGTACAAATCTTTGTGCGATGAGTACGATTATTTGTTCTATATCTGGGTGTGTAATTTAATTTATCTATAATATGTATGTATTTAGAAATATATAAGTATGTTTATCAGTTGTCTGGTTGCCATAGTACAGGATCTGCCTAGTTTGGGATCAGATGGCGGTGTGTTGGTTGTCCCAAGATAATATTTTTAAACACTTTTTTTAAATACAACGTTTACGAATCGAAGATCTGTGAAACACCGAAACAAACTCAGACCTAATACCTATTAAAGTGCAACAACGGCTCAGAAGTAGATGAATTTAACAATATCAAAATAGACGGAACGAAATAATTTTGAGAAAAAGAGCTCCTTCATAAAAGATTCACTTCTCCTCAGAATAATAGATTTTCCGTTGCTAAATGCCGTTAAGACCTACCATTAACCCAACTTCTTTCAATTTCCGAACCATCCACAAATCTTCCATAGGTACTACTTTCATTGAATTATTATCCATAACTGAAAGTGGGTAAGTACTCGAGTTCCTATAACCACTGACTTATGGTTCTTGCCCTCATTCCATGGACGTTAAATATTGGACTATTCGCTGGAACCGGCGGTACTGGGTAACCACGTAACCAATGTTGGCTGTATAAACATTTCTGGGTAGTGCTATAACGAGTAAGGCAGCTTGAAAAGCTCGTAGTGGAGTTTTTCGAAGCCTAGTGCAGGCGAGGGGTGGCCTAGATATAGGTCACACGTGGCGTCTATTTATAGACTTCTAATCTAAAGATATGAGTAGACGATTCCTTTATACAAAGGAGATAATATAGTTATGTTAGAGGGAGAGAGATATATGTATGTATACACTATACAAGACGAAACCTCTTTTTTGCTTAACTCTATAATCAAGAATTCGCCAAATTATTATAAAGGGTGAAAACGGACCCTTTACGAAGCCGACAACCAAGCATTATTTACATGAAACTAAGTAACTTTACGCAAAAAATATTTCTGGGAAACGACTTTTTTGGGGGTGAAAAATCACGTTCTATGGTAGGACTCAAAGTAACGCACTCAAAACATTGTAGGTACTGATTGAATAGTACGAGGGTTGTGGTGTTTAAAATAAAGTTCTTATATTAAAACCATGTAAGTATTTAAAAAAAAGTTCAAACTTTGACCCCCAATATCTCCGTAACTAGAAGGTATGGTCTGCCTTTCGACTTCGTTAAGGCGCGTTATTTTTCTAAAACAGCAAAATATGGGATTTTCAAACAGTCGAAAACTGAAAATTGCGAGATTTTGTAATTTTTTTTTTTTTTGTCATACCTAATCGTATTATCTGGTCATCATTCAACCCAAATTTAAACATAAAAACATAAGATTTGAATTTCAAAAACTCAGTCCCTAACGGGTTAACAGTCTTGTTAGACCAGGTCTTGTTGTGTTGTTGTTGTTCCTTTTAGACCAGGGGCGTCACTGAGGTGATGGATCTCGAGTTGTACGTACGTACACGTTGGAAAGAAGGCAATATTTTGCACTAGCAATCAATTAATTGTCAAAAATAATTAAGACAATATCGATGCGTAAGTATTTAAATAAACCAGTATCCCTCTTAAGCGGCACTTAACCTTCAGCGGCTCAAAATCTGGCAAAGATAGAAGCACCAATTAAAATCTAGGTCAATCCGAACACGAACTACGTACGATTATCATGTGTCACGTGTTTGCAACTAGTGCAGCATAATCGGTTTACTACAATTAAGCCCTGTCAATGGCGCATGGAGACAATAATGGCCGATTCAAATGGAACAGTGGCTAATAGTCTGCCTTCTGTGTTATGTAAGCCTCTAATCTGATACTATGGAAGTTTCCTGAAAAACGGTTTTATTTCCTTTAGTCTGAGACCACCATTGGTCTAGTGGTCGCAAGCACTATTGCTGAGCATGAGGTCTTGGGTTCGATTCCCAGGTCAGCCAAAGAATTTTATTGGGTTTTTCTACCAGGAATCTCACACGCTTGTTGGCTTTAAGCTCGCCCCCTATTACATGGGACTTAAACATATATAGCGAAATGTGGGCATAACTGCCAATCACTTCGCTGATTACAGGCGTGATGTTTTGTTATTAAGTATTCGCTAAGTTATATTATTCAAGTTTTTTTAAAAGGTACCGTTTGCTTTACTTTCGTTTAACTTTTGCGATTTGGTTACTGAAACCCTTTACTACAGGCCTTAATTCACAGTTTGTTTTACTTAAAAGCTGCCCAAACAAAAATGCTTGAACAAATAATGCGCGTATTTGAAATACTCAGAGTGCCCTTTGCGACCCAAATATTTGTAAGGCCGTATATTGCGACGTTGAATATGAATGGCCTTTCATGCTAGCAATTGTTAGCATTGAAGCTACTGCTGATTGATGTTAACATGCCCAAAAGAATGGAGATAACTTTGAGCTAGCCATAATGAATATCATCATCTGCCTAGCCTCTTCCGAACCATTTTGGGCAGATGCCAGTGAATACCAGTACTTCAGAGTGACTGCGTAGCTGACCTCCACGATTCTCTTACTGGGTAGCAAGATATCCCTTGCAAAGACAGGTTTTCAGACTTTCCGTTTTTGTCTACCCGTAACGACCGTCAAAGACCTACTTTGACAATTCAAAAGTCCCTGTAACTGGTATATTTGAAATACAAAGAGTGTGTGTACAGGAGTGGAATTCCCTGCCTTCGTCAGTGTTCCCAAGTTCATATGACCCCATTCTATTTAAGTCACGAGTTAATAGGCTTATTTTGGGTTAGCATGTTCCATCGTCGACCTCATTTCTGTCCTCAGGACTAGATAGAAGATCAAGAGTAGGCCCATTAAACATAAAAAACATGCTCAGATTTTGATTGATTTTACGAATGTCAGCTAAAGCTTACAGAGAGGAATCTCAGTATGTAAGGGATGACTAATTGGACACACTGTGAGGCTGTTGTCATTAAGAGAGAACTAGGCCTGCGAGGAATTTGAAAAAGAGGTATTTAATGAAACTATTGCCGTCGCGCTACATCAAGTCTGCCCCCGTAGAGTGCGATAGGGACAGGTGCAGCTCAGACCGATCTTATCACAAATTTGAGGAGATGGACCTTTCGGAGTCCCTTTTTTCTCCTCGAAAACTGAGACCTCTTTTTAAGAAAGAGTTTGTTTAGGTTCCTATTTTTTTTATGTTAAAAACTTTTCTAATTTGTCTGGTAGTCCTCTAATCACGGTCGTCAAATGGCGCATTTTTTTTCATTTTTGGAGGGTCATATTTTCTTTACCTATAATTTGTTGAAAAAAAGGAAATGTCAGGGACGTGTTTACAGTAGACCTTGGTTTTATGGAAAGCAAAATATTGCCCTACAGGCATTATTCAGAAAGAAAAAAGGGGTATACATATTTCTTATTGAGAATCGCAGCCTAGTCCTTCTTAAGACGCAAGTCCTGAGAATAGTGTAAGTTAAAATAACCGTCACACGTGCTCTGAAATTGCGATTCATGTCTATTAATGTGTCAAGTTCCGGTAGCCCACACGTTGCTAAGCCAATTTTCTATAAATATTATAATCAATAAACGCTAGCAACACAACTGGGTCCGTTTACGCAGCACTGTTTGTTTTTATAATGAAAGTGGGCGGAACTGAGAGAAAATTGTGCGACGCCTACGTTGGTCAAGTTTGTGAGTCAGCTGGGATAAAATTGGCAAAACTAATAACGAAACAATATATCAAATCAGGGCGATATAGGTACAGCAATCAATTTTATTTATTTCGCAGTCTATAGCTGTATATACCTTAAATGCCTTCTCTAGTTTTAAGAATAAGAATAATTTATTGTTTATAAAAGTACATTCAATGCATTGATTCCTGAAACTCACACTAGGATTCCCTGTGTCGTGAGTTCCAGGCTCGTTGGTTCCGTTTACATTTTTATTGTTACACAAATAATATATCCGTTTTATTAGCCCCCATTTGAGTAATATACTTAGAGCTTGTGGCTAAATAATAACTGCGACTTGGGTCGATCTTTAGGTTAAGCTGCATTTACCTAGGTTGGTCCGTGGATGGGTGACCCATTACACACCGAGTTTTCTTCGTGCCTCGGAAAGCACGTTAAGCCGTTGGTCCTGGCAGTCATTTGTAGATCTTTGACAGTCGTTACAGGTAGTCAGCGGCCTGAAAGTCTGAAAACCAGTCTTACCAAAAGGTATCGTATTACCCACAACTAACTGGGTTCTGAAGGTCAGATAGGCAGTCGCTCCACGTAAAATACTGGTATTCAGCTGCATCCGGTTAGACTAGAAGCTGACCCCAAAATAGTTGAGAAAAGGCTTAGCAGATGATGATTTGAGTAATATACTTGTAAGCACAATCCGAAAGATTTGAACGAAATTCTTAATCATACGTTTTGCAAGAAGTTCAAAAATTCGTCTGCTCGACAACATGAACGTACCTTTGTACTCATGTATTATAATATTATTTTCCTGTGTTGTCTACTGTGTGTACATAAATAGTAAAATAAATAAAATAAACGTTGAATTGTCAAAATAAAGGGCATTTTAGGTCGTCATCATCATCATCATCATCATCCTCCTGCCCTCATCCCAATTCATTTGGTGTCGGAGCAGCATGACTTCTTGTTCCATACTTCTCTTTTACTCGTCATCTCAGCAGTCACCTCCTAAAAGGCATTTTAAGAATTTTACGCAAATAGGATACTGTTTTTATTTTTTTATTTTACTTACCAAGTTTCCTCCGTGCCTCGGAAAGCACGTTAAGCCGTTGGCCCCGGCTGTCATTTGTAGATCTTTGACAGTCGTTACAGGTAGTTAGTGGCCCGAAAGTCTGACAACCAGTCTTACCAAGGATATCGTATTACCCAGTGTGTTGTGGAGGTCAGATAGGCAGTCGCTCCGTGTAAAATCTTATTCAGCTGCATCCGGTTAGGCTGGGAGCCGACGCCAAGATAGCTGGGAAAAAGGCTAGGCAAATGATGATGATGAGGGTGCTGATTTAAAAAAAAAAATTAGTCTAAAGCGCTTTCACTAAAACTAAAAAATAACCTTTGATGTTTTTAGAGAAACCAAAAAGGCAAGCCAGATAATATAATGAAATCTACCTGATGGTAACTATGATCGTTATTCATTTGTATGTAAACTCTAAACTTCAGGACACGAATAATAACTTAACAATAAACGTCACTTATATATTTTGTGAGAAATTTTTTGCACATCATCTAAACAAATACAATTTGATACGGATAGCAATCGAAGGTGTATCGAGGATACAAAATAAGTTAACGTTGTTTACACAGGGCGTGCGCCTTTCCTCATGTTTCTGTAACAAGATATACTTGCCGACTGTTTTCTGTAAGTATATATTTACCTGCTGATTTTTAGTAGGTATTGGGTGTAGTGTGATTTGTTTATGAATAATAATAATATCTTGGGACAACCAACACACCGCCACCTGATCCCAAACTAGGCAGAGCCTGTACTATGGCAACCAGACAACTGATAAACATACTTATATATTTCGAAATACATACATATTATAGAAAAATTACACACCCAGATACAGAACAAATAATCTTACTCATCGCACAAAGATTTGTCCTGTGTGGGAATCGAACCGACGACCTCCGTCCTAGCAGTCACTAACCACTAGACCAACAGGCCTATCAAAATGACAAAACCTACTCGTTCGCTTCTTAAATTTAAATAGACAATTTTTTTTTCTTCAGTTCAGTTTCAGTACAAATTGAAGTTAAAGCGATCAAATAGAAAGAAAATACATTTATAACGCTAACAAACACAAACTAAGCACAAAAACATAAAAGAGGGGAAAATTTAATTCGAATTCCCATTATTAAGACTATGATACAATTGTAGGTCCCAATGCTCAGTACTTTTATGAATAGCATCAAATTTTATTTTGGAGTTCTGTTAATACTCCGGGTAAAAACGGGCTGACCTTTTTCATTGCTTGGGTTCAGACCGTAATTCTCACGAGAATGTTGTATCTCTATTCAGTTTTTAAATGTAGCCAGAAGCGCTGACAGCCACTAGTCTTCTTAATAATATTATAGCAAAAAAAACACGCTTTATAGTGAAGTCATTTTATTTCCCATATTCTTCTCAGCTAACCTTTAAATTTGATACCCTTATCATGGGAATCCCTAAAAAACAACTAGTCCGCCAGCATTGGGAGTCCGCCATATTGGAATTAGAATGAGGTCACATAGCTAACCATGCATTGTCATCCAAACTAAACATGTATGCAAAATTTCAGCTCAATCGGACACCGGGAAGTTGATCAAATATAACTTCTAAGATTTTTACACAGTTACATACATATTACATAGTAATAGGTGAAGCTAAGAAAAACGTATTAAAAAAGGGGTATCGTGTTTGTGGAGGTCAGAGAGGTTGTCGCTTCATGTTAAAATTCTAGTATTCACAATCCAGTTACGACTAGAAGCCAACCCTAATAAATTTGGAAAAAGGTTAGAAGGCTCGGAAGATGATGACATTGTATCCCTATTAACTTAAGCGAAATAGTGCGTGAGGCATCCAAATATCAAACAAACCACCCACCACAATGACAGACAATGTAAATCAATCACGACCAGCTGGCATTACAGGATTACCATCCAAGTACGTCTACCTGTCTACGACTAAAGTTCTATCATCAATCACCCAGCTTTATTAACTTATTAAAACTTTTAGGGACACTGGCGACATGATCTCGTTAAAGTTATAATTTTTGAAAACGCCTGAATCCATCTGGTGGTCTTTATAATCGCAATTTTGTACAAATAGGGTTGCCGCTAATATATGTATTTGTTAGGGAACCGGCATGTCCTAGAACTAAAAAAATAATGATATGTGGCATCCACCAGCTCGCGTTAGACCCTCGCAGTGGATTACGATTCACAGAGTGGAGGTTTCCCAGCAGTGGGACCGCGCTAAGCTAATTAAGCTGAAACATCACAAGTGACAAGTACCTGAGTGTTAAATTATGCGATATGGATCCTTACCCTATTAACTTTAAGAATCCAAATCGCGTGATTTAAACTGCTTTTAACTGTGATCCCAAACCAGCACATTAAATCGAGGTTTTCCTTGTCCCGATAAGATTTTTCTCGAACTGTGATATTCACTTATAGCACATTTTTCCTGTTAAATTACAAATATAACACATTTCCTGTGCGTTCAATCTTATCATAGTAAAAGAAGCGAAACTAACGTTATATTATTATTATCACCATTTACGACCTATAAAAGGTTATATTCTACCACACGTTTCAGCTTCTTATCTAAGACTCTATGGTTATGGGGGTTACGTCATTTTAGTACACAAAATTGTTACGGTTTATCATGTAATATTTGAGGTAATATTGGCTATCAAAGATTTGATTGTTTAGTAGAGACACGACATAAGGACCACACCAAACCTCTTTGAGGAGTGGCTAGGGAGGCGCCACGGCGCCCTCACCTTCCGCCTGACGCAGGTCCTCACCGGACACGGGTGCTTCGGGAGGTACCTGCACCGAATCGGGCGGGAGGAAACGCCCGGGTGCTACAATTGCGAGGATCGACCGGAGGACACGGTGGAGCACACCGTCGAGGTCTGCTCCGCTTGGGAGGAGCACCGCCGTGTCCTCGTAGCGGCGATTGGCGGCGGCGACCTCTCGCGCCCGGCCCTGGTTCAAGCCATGGTCCGGGGCGAGAGGGAATGGGAAGCCGTCGCCTCCTTCTGCGAAGCAGTCATGCTAGCGAAGGAGGCGGCGGAACGTGAGAGGGAGAGAACCTCCTCACGTCCCAGCCGCCGCGGGAGAAGCACCGGGCGTCGGGGGCCACGCCGTGATGGCTCTCGGCCACCGTAGGCGCGGGCCTGTGGACGGTGAGTAATGGGCTAGCTCGCCGTCCGTCCGTCGTGTGACGACGGGCAGGCCGTATCGACGGCGCGTTCGTGTTCCACGCGCGCCTCAAAGAGTTGTCAGCAAACGGGAGGGGCCCGCAAGGGCCGGTGCCTGCCAGGGCTGCGGGACTGTTCGAAAGAGATACCGCGGCCCTGGAACATAAAGGGCCAATGAAGGAACATGGGTGGTTTTTAGTCAGTAAGAGTCTGACACTCCCTTCCGCTCCGCCCAGAGCGGGAGGAGTCATTTGATGATTTCCCACCCTCCAAAAAAAAAAAAAAAAGGACCACACCAAACAATTAAGGCTTAATCCGTCAAGCTATTTCCGAAGTTACAAGAAATTTTATCCATTATTATTAGAAAGACTTTCAAATTCTCCTTATCGGGCAAAAATATATAATTGGTAGCACATTGAATCGGTGCCGGTAAAAGGTCAAAATAAAGTAAATTGCTCCCAGCCAGAAAAAAATATCCGAAACCTTTTTGCGCTCATAAAGTGTCCTCTTTAAACTTTTAACATCAACATGATCTTAATTACATTAATTACAAAGGTTTAATTATACGGATCTCGCATTACCTTGTCATAATTTCACAGGACCTTTTTATTAAGTCATATTATTCAATTACGTTAGTGAAAGCTTTGGAGAAGAATCAGAGGGTACTTTGAAGATCGGCACGTTCAGCTGAGTGAATATAATCTCACGATCAAAGCTGAGTTGGATTGAGGTTAGCTTTCAGGTTCATAGGGTTTGGTTCGTACTTTCATTGATTGAGAAGTTAATCCTACTAATCTTACTATTATAAATGTGAAAGTTAGTGAGGATGTATGGACGTTTGTTACTCTTTCACTCAAAAACTACTGACCGGATTTGGATCACATTTGGCACACAGATAGTTTATAACCTTGATTAACACATAGGATACTTTTTATCCCGGTATTACGATCCCGTGGGACAATTACTGAACTCCACGCGGGTGATGCCGAGGGCTTAAGTAGATTAGTAATAGATTTAGAAGGATTGTTTGGTGAAATGCGAAATAACCGTCTGTGTATCGATCTATCTGACATTTTCACGTCTTAACGGGTGAACGGGCTCCGACGAAATTTGGCACATCGGGCAGGATATAATGCTTTTAATTTGCGCATTCCCCCATGCGGGTGAGGCCACGGGCTAAACATTATATTTGGATCATATTTATCGTCGTCTCTACTAAGTGTAAGTCATTACATTATGACTTTTTCTAGTTCCTTATTGTTAATTTGTTCTTTTAATTGTGCAATAACTTGGATTTGTCCGTAATATTATAAGGCCCGTATTACAGAACGTCACTCAATACTCAAGCATCATTTAAAACTAGTTTCAACGAATCAAATGGCTTGAATCTAGTTTTAAATGATGCTTGAGTATTGAGTGACGTTCTGTAATACGGGCCTTAATGTTTTCTCAAAAAAAAAAAAAAAATATACGATTATGTAGCAGTACAATACCCGCTCAAATTTTAAGCACCAAAGCAGGAACAGGACAATTCTCCGAAAAGAACAAATTAGTTTCAACGGATCAATCCGAAAACAGAATGAAATATACCCTATTGAGCGCTATAGGTAGAAGCACTTAGCTCACAATATTACTGTTCTCTCCCCACAGAGCCGAAAACGTCAAAACTTTGCCGAAACTACGAAATTGTGCCCCCAGTCTGTTTGGAAACTTAAGACTTTAATGCCTTTGCGTGGAAATTTGTCGAGAAAATTGCAAAACAAAGTGAACACTTCGGCTCAGTACGTGATGTTGAAGATATTCTCGTGTCTCCCTTTTTTATTATTTGATTTTTGTACAATATAAGAACATACAAAGTTGTCAGCCCCTAAAGCGTTTCAATTAAATTGTCTCCCTTTTCATTTCAGTTCATCTTGTTTTCTTTTTCTCTTTTGGTTTTCTATGGACGATATTTCGTAAGTGATATTTCTTTTTTTTTTATTTGGATATTCGGATTGCCGTGAAGCTATAAGATGTAGCTACATTTTCTCCTTCACAGTTATGATCTCTTAACGGTGAGACAGAATATCTTGAGGAAACCGGCATGTCCTAGGACCAAGAATTCGAAGTCATGTGACATCTACCAATCCGCACTGGGCCCACGTGGTGGATTACAGCCCACAGCCCCTCACAGAGAGGTCTGTGTCGAAGACTCCAAGCAGTGGGAAGCTTATAGGCTGATTTTGTTATTAGGTAAACTTCAAAACTTGCCTTCAACGCAATGCTGATGGCCACTTACGATCAATAACCCTCTTCAAGCTATAGCAGAAGATAAATAACGTTTTATTGCTTACCACCCATCAAAAAAAAGGAAAAAGAAAGTCAAACCACAACACCTATTACCATTTCTATTTCCAAAGCCTCATTGACCACCATTTATTTACACCAATCAACATCAAAATATCATATATTCACCAAACGCCGCCATCTTATTTGAAAAGCATTTGAATGTTTTCGCTCGACGAACGGCCTTTAAATAAAACATGGGTGGTTTTATTTAAAAAACATGAAAGCCTGAGGCTTTCGTTGGCACCAGAGCTAAATATAGCAGCGGTATTAAGTATTCGTTTTATTTCCCAAGCCATGTCGTGGATTTGTTTTTTTTTTAAACGGACCATGTGGAAGAATCTTCGTTGGATTTGGACATTGCAATCTCGCGATTAAGGTATTTTGAAATCCGAGTAGACTGAAGACGATTCCGAGATTTTTGGCTAGATGTTGATTTTTGAAATCGGGCTCGGCCTGTGCGTTAATATGATATAAATAAGTATCTAAATAAATATATAGGAACTGAAAAGGATTCACGTTTAAGGATATGATGAATAGGTGGCAGCGATTTTTACTATTTTAATGAATATAATAACCAAAGTATTTCTTAGCGGATACGACAGGAACTGCGTTAAAAATATAAGCTAATCAAAAGCTGTCCTGCAGATGTTTATTGCAGCAATCAGCAATGTACAGATGGCAGCACATCAAGGACAAGGTTGGTTGGGGAAATCTGACAGTTTCGGGTAGGTTGACCTGCAGACCAGACCAGAAAAAAAAACCCCAGAAGTACGTCTGTATTTCTGAGGCAACTTTTCTCCAAAAATTGTAACTCTATCTAAGGTATTCATCAGGTATTCGTATGCGAATTTTAATGGACAATATACCTCAAACAACAGCACAAGAACCAAATAATTTCCCTTCAATTCCCTAACTAAACAAACAAGATTGTTTATTCTAACTGCGGCTGTACAAATTAATGTTTGCACTTAGTTAAATGTTGCCCTTACTTTCGACAGGTAGCTAATAGTACTCGTATAAGCTTTTACAACATAAAGTGATGTTTGTTCACATACCCAATAAACATTTATTGGGAATACGGTTATTTTGCTCCCATTGCTAATTTGTATAACACCAAACTCAATTTTGTAGACGAGGGATATAATAATTACATTATATTACACGTATTATTCATAATCAGCATACACGTTCCCACAGATGGGACACAAGCATCCTCTTAATGACGGAGTGGGCCGTAATAAACCACGCTAGCCCTAGCGGGTTGGTAGATTTCGAAATGTCTCGAATTATCGGTACTAGTACTCGTACCTACATGTTGGTTTCCTCACGATAGTTTTTTTCTGAGTTTTGATCTAATATGACAATGTATATTAATAGTTATTTGGTCTTTTACGGATGCCTCATAAGTTAAAGGGGAAAATATACAATTCTGTGATTAGACCTGTCGTCCTGTATGGATCGGAATGCTGGGCTGTGAAGAAGATGGATGAAAAGACTGCATGTAGAAGAGATGAGAATGTTGAGGTGGATGTGTGGTGTGACAAGAATGGATAAGGTAAAGAACGAGTATATTAGAGGAAGTTTAAAACTTGCGCCAGTTACAGAAAAGTTGAAAGGGAATCGGCTGTCTTAGTATGGACATGTGATGAGGAGGGACGAATCGTCAAATCTAAAAGAGTGATGAATATAAATGTTGATGAAAGGAGAGGGAGAGGAAGACCAAAGAAACGATGGATGGATTGTGGGAGGAATGATATGAAAGATAAAGGACTAAATGATAGCGTGACGGTTGACAGGAGAGAATGGTAGAAAAAAAAACGTGTTGCGGTGACCCCAAGTAACACGGGACAAGGACAGAAAGATGACGAGTCTTTTACTAATATGGTCTATCCATGTATTAAACTATACTGATAAGTTATTCAGCGCAAAACTATCATCTCTTTATGAGTGTCGCGTTCCTGTCTAGGTATAACGAACGATCATACTCCTCTTTATGTCGATCAGAAATCGAGGACATTTCAGCCCTTTAAGAATATTCATATTCAGTAATGTTATATTTCCAGAAATAACAAAAATATCAACAAATACTGCATAAACAGCTATAATGTTCCCACTGCTGGGGTACAGGCCTCCTCTGTATGAGATGGAGTGAGCCGTTATCCACAACATGGATTGGTACATGCACCATGTCTTCGTTTTTTTTGGTTGTACGGCATGTCGGTTTCCTCACGGTGATTTCCTCCACCGTTTGAATCACACAAAAAACAGCAGCGACAAAAAAACAACATGGTGCAGAAAATTGTATTCAAAGAGTAATGCTTAGGCATGCCCACGTTTTCTCCGTCAAGATGTAGCCCCGTGACCCATATACAGAATTACAGAGTACCCATTATGCATAGTTGTTGTTCAGCGGAATATTTTGTTTGTTTAGCCAAGACTACAGTCAGCGTGACATTTGTTGTTTTGTAAATACTTCTGCCAAGGAGTTTGGATTTGCGCCCGGTTGATGGTATTAGGCTCGCCCCCTATTACATGGGACTATACCCTATTATATATAAGCTTTGACAACCGTCGAAAACTTCATTGTTCTTTTTTATTGCTTGATAGGCCTGCTTATAATCTGACCTCGATCTCCAGTGATGGAAATCGAATGCATTACATCTACAAGGAACTGATCTGTGTATACTTTTCTGATATTCGAGACGCCATTACATAGGCAGCCTATACGTTTCCACTGCGGTGGCACAGGCCTCTTCTTTTTAAAAGGGAGAGGGCTGTAATCCACCACGCGTGCATAGTGCATGTTGGTAGGGTAGGTGTCACATGTCTTCGAATTTTTGAAGAACTGCCTTTGATAATTTCAAAAGTAATTTTAACTTCTTCCAAATAAACAACTTTCCGTCCACGAACTCTGCTCCAATTCAAGAGTTAGGTAACTCTGTCAGACGATTACATCTCGATGTTATCTCTCTCTGGCCATACATTCACTGATAAAACTGACCCTAAACAATGTCTAGTAGTTTATTGTTGGACAAGCATTGCGAAGATAGCGATGGCTGGTGAGTGAAAGTGATGGGCTGGGCATTGACCACACCAGTCACAACGAAAAACAAACTCTATTGGCAAACAGCGAGAGTATGATTTTGAACGGGAGGACCGTTCTCGCGTGAGACCTTTCCGAGTTGGCGACGGTGATATCATATTAAATGTTATTGTATAACACCGTATAATGTGTGTGCCTTGGATACTCTTCGTGTTTGTCGACTGACTCTCATAACACTTAATTTGCAGTGAAGCCAGCAAGTCAAATGAAAGGTTTCTAACCGCAAACTCAAGTCCTATAATTGAAAAGAAGCAACATGACTCGATAAGTGTGAATCGTTTAGAATGGAGCGGATTTTGCGCTTCTTTAAATATGGCCGGTGAATGTAAATAGAAATACAAGATAAAGTTGACGTTACCTATTCAAAAGATAAGACATTATTTATATCCATACTAATATTATAAATGCTAAAGTTACTCTGTTTACTACCATTTTCACACCCAACAAATGAACAGATTTCGACTTTTTATTCCAGCAGTACGTTGCGACAATTCCGACCTTCAGGCAGGCGAAGTCGCGGTCAAAAACTAGTTTAAAATAACTACCAAATCACGACAGACATAAACTAAACACACTACTTATTTGGATCATATGTGCAATCTCTTGGTAAGGAATAGAATGTAAAGAAAAAGATCACAAAACAAACTATTTTGGGATGACAAAGGTGCATTGTAACAATAGGCTTTAGTAAACAACCCGCCGTCGTACTAACATAACGACTTGTCACATGCAGAAGTTATCAAAGCTACTGAGATACTTCACACAGCAGGTGACTGCATTCAGGCTGCGGGACTGTTCAAAAGAGATACCGCGGCCCTGGAACATAAAGGGCAAAAGAAGGAACATGGATGGTTTTTAGTCAGTAAAAGTCTGACACTCCCTTCCGCTCCGCCCAGAGCGGGAGGAGTCATTTGATGATTTCCCATCCGAAAAAAAAGGTGACTGCATTCACAGTGACAGGCCAATCTTAGAGACGGAGCGCTCGGAATTCCGGAGAATGCAAATTACTAACTAGACGTGCCAAAGGCATCGTACAGCGAAGCTCTGGTGCATTCCAACGGAGATCCCGGCACAGTGTCCACATTTTATGGACTGACAACGGCCATACCTCTCCAAAAGAATTTTCCCAGCAAATAGATGCTTGGAATTGTTGGACATTCTGTCAAAGCGTTCCAAACGAGATAAAAAGAAAAGATACCTCTATATTTTCGTTCTAAAGTATTTTCTAGTGTTTATGTCCTACTACAGTCCAATGTAATAACATAACTATAAAGATGTAGGTGTATTAGGTACACCTCTGCCTTTCGGGGATTATATTACTATGCCTGCGAGATGTTATGAGTAAATTCTTGTTTATCGTCTGTGAAGAGCGTTGCTATTGTTGTCAATATGATACCCTTAATATAGACCCCAAAAGCAAATCAAGCGGTAATTTAGGGTTACAAGCACGATTTGGGACTGCTTTTGTGATAAAAGGGTCAGGGTATCGCCCGGGATTGGGAACATGGAATGATGATTTTGGTCCTGATAGCCGAATGGCGTCTACCGGAATTAATATTTTTTAATTATATCTTTTGGGATATATTTTATGACGTTTAGATAGTAACTAAGTATGGAGTTTTTTGCCCATTCTTTTGCATACGAAACTTTTGTTAATGGGCAATTCAAATAAATTCAAAAATGACCCTTTAATGGTCTAGTTAAAATAAATGTATTGATGTATGAACTTAGATGGCGTTAGCAGCATGACGTCTATTGGAATTTACTGTCAGTGTCATTATTGAAATCGGCCTATATTATTATGATCAAAGTTGAGCTTAGATTACGTACGGTCTTTTTAGCCCAATCACTTGTCACAGGCATGCGGCAGACCACGAAGAAGATGAAGGGACGAGTTGGATTTCTTCCTTAGGCATAGACAAAAGGTGGCACAGAACCGGGACGAATGGAAAAATGGAGAGATGTCTTTGTCCAGCAGTCGGACAGTACAGGCCAATCATAACGATAGCTTGTCACAGTCTTTTTAATGCCCCAAAACTCAAGCCACTCATCGTAGCGGTTTGACATTTAAGTGGTATCGTGGGAAATGTTGAAGAAGATGCTTCAATCAATCAATTTACTTTCACTGAGAATGTACTCGGCTTTCCGCTTTGAGTACGTACTTGAGCACCTTGTGCCAAAGTAAGTAGGTTCTTTTGTAGCTTTGTGTGTGGCGAATAAAGCTTTTACAGCAATACGCGTATCATTCCCATCATTAGTTAGGTTTCGACTCACGTTGTTAAGTTCTCCTGAAAAGAATTGGTAGCCTATTGGAAACGTCCTCGACTTCGTAGGTCGTTGTTTCAAACCTAGCCAGTCGTTTTGCTTTATCCAATTTATTATATCACTACCGCTCTCAAAACGGTAAAAGGAAACATCGTGAAGCAAGCTCTTGAAACCATTAAAATATTATGGTTAAAAAAAAACACACACGCTAAAAAACTAAAACACGCTTGAAAATGCATAAAATATAACTAGTCCGCCCTCTTTGGGAGTCCGCCATATTGAATTTAGAATGACGACATGATGACATAGCTAACCATGCATTGTCATTCAAACTAAACATGTATGCAAAATTTCAGCTCAATGTGAAACCGGGAAGTGGTTCAAATTTAACTGCTAAGATTTTTTTACACAGTTACAGGTGAAACTAATAAAAGCGTGTCAAAATATGGCATATCTATTCCAATAAGCATTGAGCCTGCCTGGTGGATTACGACCTACTTACTTTCATAGAGAGGAGGCTAGTGTTCCAGCAGAGGGAACGTAATACTCTGATTATGCTCTGAAGTTCTACGGTCTATAAATACAATTTTGTATTTTATTTTTCGTACTTGTTTAGTCTAAAATTTTCCTAAAACGATCAACAATATTATCAAGTCAGTGTCCACCTTTGCGAATCTTGTATCGTTTTTTTTTTAGCATAATTTATTCGCAAGGCCACAAAGTTTATCACAAAATCTTCTCATATAAGTTAATTCCAGTTTTCATCGTCCCAGCATGAAATAACATCCGTTAAATTAAAGTTATTTTTAAAGGACTTAAACATAACTGAAAAGCCAGATAAAACCGCACGGAGAGCAGAGTGGAAAGCTATGGGGGAGGCCTTTGCCCAGCAGTGGGACAATAGAGGCTAAGTAAAAAAAATAAAAAATAACATAACTGGCGCGTGTATGGTGGGCTCTGCCTAACCCTTTGGGGATTACAGGCGTTATGTTGTTTTTTTACGAGAATTTGAACCGTAGAAGGCGATGCTTGTAGTTAATTTGTATATTTTGTTTGTTTGTATGTATGTATAAATGTATTTATTATTATATTTTATTCTTGGTAATTTTCTGTATTATTATTGCACCTACTGTTTTGTCTCTGCATCACCCTAAGGTAGACTGGTAGAAAATTCCCAAGGCATTAAGTCCGCCTTTGTACATTATGTGCATAAAGTTTTAATAAATAAAATAAATAAATAAATAATTTCAAATAAAATTTATACTCAGTAAAAGTAGTTTGTGTATCTAACATAAACATGTAGGAGAGAGAGAGGCTTTAAGGCCGTGATTGGATTTGAGATTATGCCCGATAACATGATAACGCAGTCGACACCTAAGTTAACACTACATGCTTAATGGAATCGGGTTGACAGCATCCATTAGATGAATACCTAAACCGAGAACATTTATCTGATACTGAAATCTCTAGATATCCTTGCTGACAAGTTACATTATGTCTGTTCCCCGAAGTTCCAAGTTAATCAAAACCAAAAGCTATCTTACTACTATTATAAATGCGAAAGTTTGTGAGGATGTATATAGGATTGTTGGTTCTCTTTCACGTAAAACTAGTGAACGGATTTGGACGATCTGGCACACAAGATAGTCTATAACCTGGATACTTTTTTATCTCGGTAGTACGATCCTGTGCGACAATTACCAAACTCCAAGCGGGCGAAGCTGCGGGCATCAGCTAGTTTATTTGAGAATTTCCACTTCTTGAATGTCAAAAATTCATTTTCCTGCTCTTATCCAAATTCACTTGACTTCGGCGCAGACTTTCTTCTTTCATACTTCTCTATTACTCGTCATCTCAGCAGTCACCTCCTTTCGAGACATATCATTCTTCACAATCCCTCCATGTGCTCATTATGCTCCGAATATGTGCCTAATACAAGTATTTTTTTTCCACAGGTGGAATAACATCTTTCTCCCCAATGATAAACAACTCGGTACATGTTATCATGTACAGCTACTACCTCCTATCCGCCGAAGGGAGTCGTAAGATGAAGGCTATTCTTATCAAGTATAAGAAATGGCTCACTATCATGCAGATGGTAAGTATTAACTACTTTTCTCAATCATTCTTGGAGAATAATGATCTTCTATTTGTGTGTGAATGGACCTAAGAAGTTATTGCGTGGAAGATGTCAGATCAGCTGTGTAGCTTGTACGTAGCGTGTGCGGCCATATGCCATAGAAATTCACACATTACAACCGATGCGTGTACGCACATGCATTTGGTCTGCTTCTGTCTTTCCACTATTAATATAAGTTCATGATCCTAAGTTACGACTTATCCAAGACTATATACTTTGTTAGGGGGATGCGCTAAGGTAGCTCGCGAAATTTATTCAATTTTGCATAAGTTTTAAACAATTTGCAGATCAGTGTCAGGTAGCATGTTGATCAAAACCTGTTTTGCGGACGTAAAAAATATGTATTTCCAGAAATACAATCATTAAAATCGACAATTTATAACTGTGAGAATTTATTTTGATGAACATACAACCTGATACTATGCAAATTTCAAAAAAACTTAAGACACTTTTGCCTTACTCGTATGATGCTGGGTAACAATACTTAATAAGAACCCGTAACATTCTAAAATACTATAAAGGCGTAACTTGGGGTATGAATACTGGAAAGGTTTTCTATTTCTAGCAGAAAATCTTTCCTTCAAAATGAAGGCTACTATTTGAATTCACACTGATGTATCCGCTGGGATGTCCAAAACCCAATTTCCTGCCAAACGGCTGGTAGAAATAGCAAGGTTGAACCGTATACGATTCGACACTTTCGGAGCAGTAGTTTGATCGTACGATTTTTTAATTTTTTTGGCGTGTTAGTACAAAGTCTAGCGGTTTTCTCTTTTGATTTGCAAATAACATTGTTTGGACTGAGTCTAGAGACTAAAAGAGTGATGAATATAAATATTGGTGGATAGAGAGGAAGACCATGAAAACGTTAGATGGACTGTGTGACGAATGAAAGAAAAAGGAGTAAATGATAGCGTGACGTTTGACAGAGGAGAATGGAAGAAAAAAACGTGTTGCGCCGACATCAAATAACATGGGACAAGGGCAGGAAGATGATGATGGACTGAGTGAATTTAAGTAGGAGAGGAAGCCCGAAAGACCCATCGGGTTAGCAAGTTACTAGGTTGTGGAGATCAGATAGGAAGTCGCTCCATGTACAACACTAATATTCAGTTGCATCTAGCTGGACTGGAAGACGTCAATAGCTAGGCAAATGACGAATTTAAGTATGAGCGTGACTCTGTATTTGGCAGACTAATATACTTCATTAGTAATCTGTAATACGTTAGATACGTGATCACATTAATAAATCGTTGGGTCCTTAGGACCGCGCGCTGACAAGCGTGCGAGTTGTGGCCGCTTGTTAATCACAGGTTAAAAGGTTACGATTAAAGGCTTTACTTTGAGCATAATTTACGCAGTTGCAGATAGGCCAGATGGCATATGCCCCTTGTTGATGAATTGAACACGTCTATTGCCACATTCGCAATAGAATAGTCAGAAAGCTGTGTAACGTTTTCCGAGGTCCATAGACAACTATTGAATTCATAATTTTTGCTTTTGAATTAAAAGGAAATCTAGTTTATTGAAAAGAAGTATCCAGAAACGTAATTTACGCAAGATTGACAAAGCTCAAACGAATTATAGAATAACTACGGTTAAAAATACCTTAGAAGCAGCAACAATTTGTGGCCAAATCATCTCAAAATTGGCCCATCATGTTTCAAAAGCAACTAAACACAGGCATGGTACTATAATCCCTCTCTAATGACATGGGAGTATTCGAAGCATTCAAGACAAATTAACAATTCCTCCAAGGACAAGGGTTGGGTTGGTTCATTAGCATTTTATTATCAATTCCTTTGAAATAGTTTGAACTGAATTTGCTGACGTTTATGTGATATTTGCACATCTGATTGAGAGAGATTGGAGTGGTAATTTGATGGGGAGATTAATTATGCTGATGGGTCTATTTCTGAGATAAATGGTGATAATTAAGGGTTTTTGCATATCTAGGGTCAATTTGTGACAAAATATTTAACCATGAAATTGTTTGTTGTTGAATTACATATTATCAGCAGAATATTTAACCATTAGATAGTTTGTTACTAAATAACATAACCACTGATAAAAAATGTCTGTGAAAGAGGATTCAAATCCTTTGTTAAGGAAACTTGATCATTTAAACACAATAAAAGTAATTAAACACAATTTTCTGTCTTTCTTTTCTTTCTAACAAAGATTTGTCATAAATGAGTGATGAAAAGAAATTGAGGTCATAGCATAAAAAGTCATTGAAATGATGTAAAATACATTTTTCATACATTCTCTTCTGGTAAATAATGGTTTATTGGTAAACCCCCCATAGCCTTCCACTCTTCTCTCCGTGCGGTTTTCAAATCAAATCAAATCAAATCAAATCATTTATTTTGCTGAATATGGGTACATACAAGGATGAAACACAACAATATAGCTCAGGACCATATCCTACCCTAACAGGTGTGCAAAAATAGTTCATTATTATAATTAAAATTAAATAGAAACTTAATTAAATAAAATCAAATTAAAAAAAAAACAAAATTAAATCAAAATTAAAAATCATAGGGAATTGGAATGTCAATAATTAAAACAAATGACACCTTACATACTTTACATTACATTCCATACAAAATACATACACATATGACGTCAAAATTATAATAAATTAAGAAAATACAAAAACTAATATTATTATCACACATTATTAAATAATTCTAATTCAAATTGTCAACACATTAAAAGAAAATAAAAAAAAAAATATGCCAATAAAATATAAAAATTGTAAATTCTAATATAACATTAAAAACAAAACAAACAAAAAAGACAAAAAGGTAGTTATAATGTGTCAGTTAGGTATTCGTTCACCGTATAATACGCTTTTTCAAATAATATTTTAAGGAAAGCCTTTTTGAAATCGTGTATGTTTTTAATTTCTGTAATTTGTTTTGGGATCTTATTATAGATCCTAGGTGCCATTCCCAAAAAACTTTTTTTAAAAAGAGCAGTTCTATGTGGCTTAGCGCATATCTCTCTGCCGCGTCGTTTCGATCTCAATGTTTCAAACAGATGGAAGTTGGATTTGACAAATACTGCTGTCTCAAAAATGTACAAACAGGGCAATGTTAGGAGTTTAAATTTTTTGAAATATGGATTACAGCTTTCAGTTGGTTTCAGCTTAAACACAGCACGCACACATCTTTTTTGGGCCTTAAACGCAATTTCTTTGTCAGCGGAATTTCCCCAGTATATTATTCCAAAACGTAATGTAGATGTAACATAGGCCTTGTAAGAAATTAGAACAACGGACTCATTTACTAACTTTGTTAGATTATAGAGTGCATATGAGTACTGGTTAAGCTTTTTACAAACAATTTCTACATGACATTTCCAGTCTAAGTGTGTGTCCAAGTGAAGTCCTAGGAATCTAGCACAGCTTGTTTCAGCTATTGTTTGATCTGCATAAGAAATGTTTAAGTTAAGTTTTTTTGTTCTTTGATAAAATGTCATAAGCTTTGTTTTATCTATGTTAATTTTCAGTTTATTCATAAGTAACCAATTTATAATGCAAAGGATGGACTTATTTATGTCATCTTCGTAAGTTTCTATATTTTTACATGGAACAATAAGTGTACTATCATCGGCAAACAAAACAGTTTGGTGCTCAGTGCATTTTGGCAAATCGTTAATATATATGAGAAATAACGGGGGCCCAAGAACACTTCCTTGGGGTACACCACATGTTGTTTCTCTAATTGATGACACATGAGTAACTTCATTTTTTGATTTAGAGCAAACTCTGTTTAAAACAGTGACTTGCTTTCGTCCAGTGAGATAGGATTTTACTAGATTTAATATGTTCCCTCTGACACCATATCGTTCTAACTTACCCAGTAATATTTCGTGATTTACGTGATCGAATGCTTTAGACATATCCATAAATACTGCTGCAATTGGTTTTTTTTTGTCAACATTACTAACAATTTCTGCAAATAATTCATAAACAGCTTTATTTATGTTTCTGTTTTTCCGAAAACCATATTGTTCTTTAGCAAGTATTCTGTTTACTTCAAAGAATGAGTTCATAGATTTATAAATTACTTTTTCAAAAACTTTTGACAGGACTGGTATCAGAGCTATTGGACGGTAATTTGAAATAGCGGCTTTATCGCCTTTCTTATGGAGTGGTTTAATTATAGTCATTTTTAGCAAATTAGGAAAGTGGCCACTTTCTATGCATAGATTAATAATAAAACTCAAAACCGGAG
This sequence comes from Eurois occulta, assembly GCA_950022335.1. NCBI lineage: Eukaryota > Metazoa > Arthropoda > Insecta > Lepidoptera > Noctuidae > Eurois > Eurois occulta. The sequence continues at coordinate 2,881,507 of OX465498.1, forward strand.
CAATTATAGGCGACACCGATTTTAAAATCTTAGTAGTTATTCCATCATAACCCGCGCTATTTGTGTTCTTTAATGAGTTGATAATATTAAATATTTCCAACGCATCTGTCGGTGACATAAATAGAGATTTGGAATAATAATTTACGCAAGTTATAGCATTCTTATTATTATAATTAATTTCAGGATGAATTGAGTCTATAAAGTAATTATTAAATGCCGTAGCCATTTCTCTAGGGTCACTTATTAGTTTCTCACCATTGTGTATTTTTTTTACGGATTCAGAGGGAAAGTTCAATTTACATCTATTAATTATTTTCCACGTAGCTTTAGTTTTATTCTCTGCACTATTAATTACATGGCTGTTTTGTGATTTTTGAGTCAAGTGTATCACTTTTTTTAATCTTTGTGAATATTGCTTAAGTAACTGTTTATTTTCAAGATTACGTGATCGCCTATACTGCCATAATATTTCTCTTTTTCGTTTGCTACATCTTCTGATACCTTTAGAAATCCATCTCGGGGATTTACGAGTAGAGATCTTTTTTCTCACAGTCGGGAAACACAAATCGTAGAAAAGTTTAAATAGGTCATGAAATGAATTAAAAGCTAGTTCTGGGTCGTTACTATTGTATACTTCAGCAAAACTTAGATTATTAATGGCTTCAATAAATTTAGACGTGTTCTCAGAGCTATAATCTCGACTTTGTACGTACCAGTGATCACACGAACAGGACTTTTTTACAGGACACTTAAAAAGTTGAGCTGTGTGGTCAGATAAGGCTAATTCTAAAACTTCACCACTACCACCTCTAACATTATGGATAATGTTGTCGATACATGTTCCAGTCGATATACGTGTAGGCTGTTTTATACTTGGTTTCAAATTGTAATTTAGGAGTAGATGTAGAAATTCTATAGCTATTCTGGTATTTTTCAAAATATCGATGTTGAAATCACCACACATCAGTAGCTTCCTTCCTGAGTTTCGTCCACAACGGTTTAATATTAGTTCAATTTTTTCGAAGAAAATCGATATAGCACCTCTATTAGATTTTGGGGGTCTATAAATGCAAATGACAATCAATTTGTGGGTTACCAATTCAATGGCACAACACTCCATAATACCGGGAACGCAAAATTCTTTAATATCTATAACCCTAAACTCGTGTCCATGTTTAATTAATATACACGTACCTCCTTTCCTGGTGCTTCTTGATGAGTATGTTGAAAGTTTATAGTTCGGCATATACAATTGTATGTCATCATCATCTATCATATTGTGTTCCGTAATACACACTACATCTACTATTTTCCCTTTATGTAAGAGTTCGTGTAGGTGTAAACTTAATAAGTCTGACTTTCCTATCAATCCGTTAATATTTTGATTTAAGATATATAAATGATTATAATTATAGACGAAAAAGATCATTCTCAGTTTCATTATGAGTGCTTTCGGTTTGTGTTGCCTGATCCGTATGTAGTACATTATAGTTATTGCCTGATTGGTTGAAATTATGTTTGACAGCAATATTATCAAAACACTGATGAGAAACTGAATTATAAGAAACTTCTGTTTGTAAGTCTAAATAATTAATAAAATACATTAAGTTTTTAAAGATGATAGCGACAGCTTTATCATTGACTTTTGCGTTATATTTCCAGAACATTTCGTTTGTGTATTCTAGACAGAAATTGGAGTCAAAGAGATATGCGTATTCACACAATTCTACGTCCAAATACATCCAATGATTGAACATTTCAATTCGCTTATTAAAAATTGCAAAATTATCACTTAGTTTAAAATTTGGTGAACATATTACAATATTGGTATTCGTTACATTCATTAGCTCATTTTTAATGTAGTCAATTAAAAATCTATAGTTATTAGAGACTTGGAAGTCTCTTTCGCCTATGTAAATGATACAGTAATCTTCATGCGTAAAGTCTATGAGTTTTTTACCTAAATCTGCAAACATTTGTCTTATACCTGCATTTGGCATGATGTAATGACATAATTCATACCCTAAGAACGTATTTTCACCTATATATAGTAATTTATTAACATTGTTGCTAGAAATAATACATAGTTTTTTGCATCTACGGGTTTCTGATAAAGTGTTAGTTTGAACGTTCATCGGAATCATAGACTGTACCTTCGAAAAGACGCCATTTTTTAATTGTGTTTCGGGATCCGACACAGATTGTTGATGGTCTTTCTTAAGCAAGAGTTTATCATCAATAGCCGTTAACTTCTTTTGTGGGGTTGACAGCTTTGTGTTTTTTGATTTCGGTGAACTTGCTCGTATATCAGTTGTTATATTTTTAGTAGCTTTTTTTAAGAGCTCGTACTTTTTTGTGACGTCAATTACTGTGGATTTAAGATCATTATTCTCAATGGACAACTGCTTTATCTCTTTGTGTGCTGCTGATAACTCCTGGTTAAGTTGTTCTATTTTAGATTTTAAATCTTGAATTTTGTCGCACTCATCGTCGGATATATTTGGCAGACTGTTTTCTCCGGCCAATCTCTCATAAACGCCTGTAGGTCGTCACGACAGCGTTTTCTAGGCCTCCCTCGGCTAAACAGTAATGAACACTTTTTTTCTTTACAGATCCAGTTCACGATAATGTTAATATACTCCATGCAGGTGTTCCTACCAAGCTGCCCCGCACCGCTAGGCATCACCATTCTCTACTTCCCTAATGTCATATTCGTTTACTACATGTTCTACGATTTCTTCAGACAAAACTATTTGAAAGATAAGAGAGTGCTGAGTCAAGTTGAAAATGGCGTCAATAAAAATATTTAGGTAGTGTTTAATTATGATAACAAAGTTTGGATAAGATTTTGTGGCTTTTGTTTGATTTCGTGTTTGATTATTGCATATAACTAGCCTACCTTATTTGGGACCCTTCCCTATGACAGATAAAGTGTGAGTTTTTCTTAAAAAACCATAATTTTTTTAAGACAATTTCATACTTGCTCAACATCTACTAAACCGCACTGGGCCTGCACGATGGATTATAGCTCGCTCCTTCTTGTAAGTTGAGGTCCGCTACACTGATTATACGTCTTATATTACAACTCAAACCAGTGAAACCTAGCCTCATGTCTTGAAGGAAAATTGTAATGTCAAAATGATAGTCAAAGAGATGGTTTGATTGTGTACAATACAAATCATGAAATCTCAACATTTTGCAAATAATCTCATGCTGATAAAATATTCATAAAAATAAAAACACCTGCATTTTTCAATATAAATACGAGGGAGTATATTCTAGTTTGATAAGATACAATGCTAATGTTTGAAACGAACAAAAGTTTTACAAGCATTCAAAGTTTTTTTTAGCTCTACTAATACATCAAACAATGGTTGAATATTCAGTGTCATCTAGTTCTGTTTTTAAACAATGCGATGATGACATATTTTGGCCTCAATCGTATGTAAAGAGAGGAGTTTATAAAATCCCTAAACTTTAATAGATGTTTAATTATTGCTTATTTCCAGTGATGACACGGAGAGATTTTGTTTTGAGTTTTATTTAATCCTTAAAAAGCCTGTTTTATTTTTCTAAGGCAAAATAAACTGGAAACAGTTCTATTATTATTAGTAGACTTTCATCCTGATAAATAATTTTATTTGCACCATAACTTTGACCAGTTATCAGGAAAATCATTCGACACTCTCCTAAAGTATTGTTAAACTCTTTCCTATCATTAATAAGCAAGAAGTCATTGTAATGGCCGTATACCAAAGGCCTTTGCCTCGCCTTGGCATCTATGGTACACATAAACAACAAATGCTTAACCTTGACATTGCCACTAAAGAGTTTTTAAAACTTAAGTAACTATTATTTTTATTCTGAAATACACAGTACTAAAAATTCTAACTTGCCGTACTAGGTCACGGTCGGGTAGGTGACGGGAGCAGAGACCAATTTAATGTGTATTTTTATACATTTTAAGTGTTTCTTCTGTGTGTATGATCTCATGAGAAGGTTAATCTTGAATTACTATTTTAAAATTTAAGTAATAAGTAGCTGAACTTGCACATATAATATTCTCAAGGTAAGTAAACGCATGTGAGGGAAATCCGTGTAGAAATCACAGCATTAAACGACATATAATTTGGTAATACGGTTAGTATGAAACGTCACTTACCGTGTAATAGGAAAGCAGGCCAGCATTCTCGTCCAACACGAACCACCGGTACTGCCACCCCTTCATCACATTTGTCCATTTACTAAGAGAACCCTCCATCATGATTACAAGTCAAAAACTATACGAAAATACATGAAAATAAATAAAGACTGTGAATTTTACACTGCGGTATAGACCTCTTCCACCATAAATAATCCATATGTTTGACAGCTCGAATCTGTGTTGCCAGATGGGAAAATTAAGATTCGTTTGAATCGATTCTGCTCGAAAAAAGAAATCGATTAAAATACAATAATAATATGGATACAGCAGTCAAATATTGAAGATATTCTAAATTTTTTAACTGAGTCGTAAGTGTGATGTGTATTATCTTCAATTCTTTATTTATATTTTGAAACAAAAAAATTATGGGATCTTTTTTAGTTGTTGTCATTCATAGTTAATATTAATGTAGTTAAAATCAGTTTCTACACAATCTTGTAAACTAAATACCTACTATGCTTAATTGGTATTTGTGAGGAAATCAGGGTTGAAAATGAAAGTAGGTTTATTAGGCAGTTATTTTATATTGTACAACCATTATCACTTTTGTAAAAAAAAAACAATTACGACTACACGCAACAATCGCGTTGAATTTAATTTAGTAATACTAATACTAGACTATTTACAAGGATCAGACACCATTTGGCATTTTGCATATCAATGTCTCCTAAACGATCTGCCGTGTTTCGTTTTACTGTAACCTGATGATATTGACACTTGGTTTGTGTTTCCCTGATCTAATTTTAAGCCTGATAAGTCTACAAATAATGGCACATTTTCAGAACCTTCCGCAGCTACGTCGTCGCTTTCATCCTTGTCAAAATTTTCTGGAGTACCCTCTCCTTCAATGGCCAATGATTCAATATCTTTGCTTAGAGAGTTGTTCTCTGCAGCCTCAACGAATGCGTTTGATAGGTCACCGTCGAGTTTGTTTACGTTTCCAGACGCGATGTCGTACATAAATATTTCTTTTCCATCAGCAGTTTCAGCATCCCTGTAAATAAACATGTTGTATTAAAACAATGTCATGAAATCACAAGTTAAGCTTAATGTTAAAATGAGCACTGATAATTTCTTACCCAGTCACAAGCAAGACGACCGATTGCAAATCAGTGGCGGTCTTCTTCTCAACCTCCAACCACTTCTTGAAGTTGTCCTTTGTTGGTCGTTTGAGTAATTCTTGCAAGCTCGGGCCAGCGACAAACTTAATTCCTTTCAAGTTTTCTTCGGCTGCTCGCTCTGTTCTTGCATGGGCGCCCAAGGCTTCAGTTTCAACGGGGGCCAGAACAACGACTGAAGTTACTTTCCTGCCTTTTAGGATATCCGGTAACGGGAACTGATTGCCACTTACTTTCAATGGCAAATATCTGTTATACCTTTTGTCGTTTAATGCCACGGGATCAACTTGTGTGGCGTTTTCTTGGATGTATTTCTCAGCCAATTGCTGTCCCTCAGCGGTATCAGGGTTGAAATGAACAACTTTCATTTCAACAGCTTGGCCATTTGGTGGAGGAGCAACGTAACTGGGAACATTTTCTGAAGCAGCAAACTCCTGGTCATCTTCAATGTCTTCATCAATTCTAGATTGAATAGAATCTCCGTTAGGGTTAACATAGACGGGTCTATTTTCACTAGCAGCTATCTGTTGGCCACCCCCAGCACTGAAGAAGTTAGCCAACTGGTCTGGAGGCAGAGAATCCAGAGGCGTGTCCCCTACTTTATCGTAATCCAAAACACTGATGTCAGCATTATCCAAGATGCCAGAAGACAAAAGCTGCTGACGGAGGTCATCTGGTACTTCATCAGGAAGTTCAATGGATGGCTTCTTGTTCTTCTCCTCCTTTTTAGTTTCTGGTGCAGAAGTTACTGAGTTTTGCGTAGAAGACACATATTTCGACGTTGTGGGTTTGATTTCCACGGTCCTAGATGTCGATTGATAATAAGGAGGGGACGCTGTGCTTGAGGCAAATGTAGGATGTGGTCTGGACCTTTCTTGGATGTATTGGGATCTTGGCGATGTAGCTTGTACTTGTTGCTGGTAAACACTTTGGTATTGTTCTTGTTGTTGGTGCTGCTCATGTTGTGAATGCAATAGTTGCGCTTGTAACCGTTGGATTTCTTCTTGTTGCTTTTGGACGTTATGCGCTAATTGCAATCTGACTTGTTCCTGTTCTGCGTCCAATTGTTGCTGCTGCTGTAGGTATTGCTGCTGTTGTTGTTGACGATGTTGCTGTTCTTGTTGGTAACGCTGTTGCTGTTCATGTTGCTGTCGCTGATCATGTTGCTGTCTCTGTTCATGTTGCTGGTTTCGTTGTTGTTGTTCTTGTTGTTGACGCTGATTTTGCTCGTGTTGCTGACGTTGCTGTTGCTCGTGTTGTTGGTGACGCTGCTGTTGTTCCTGTCGCTGTTGTTGTTCTTGTTGGTGACGCTGTTGTTGTTGATTATGCTGTTGTTGTTGATTATGCTGTTGTTGTTGTTGATTATGCTGTTGATTATGCTGTTGTTGTAGTTGATGGTACTGTTGTTGTTGACTAGGAGTTGGAGTAGGTTGACTAGGACTAGGCTCTCCGAGGCCACTGAATGTTTGAGATGTAGGTCCACTAACCGTAATGTGTTGTTCATATTTAGAAATAGCTGGTACTAATTCACCCCCACCAGGAACTAGACCACCAATGTTTTGTTGATGATCAATATTTGATGGGTGGTTAAAAGGTCTCTCTGACGGTGAGCCTTGGTGGAAGACATCAGGCGTTGGTGAGGGTTGAGGATGGAAGTTGTATGAAGGAGCAGCAGAAGGCGATGGAACAAACTGATTTTGAGGAGAGGGAGATGGTGAGGGGAACGAGATTTGCTGTTGGAACGGAATCTGGGGAGATGGCCTTGGAAGCCCCTGAGGACCTTGGTGGAAACTAAATTGTTGCTGTGATTGAGGCTGCTGGGAATGTTGATGGAAAGGTGGGCGATTGTCTTCAATAAGTGGTGGGGAAGGTTTCAGGTTGAAGAACGGGGATGCACTGGGATTGATAGCGATAGATGGTTTATTGTGGATTGAATCGAATTGCTGAGCTGGTCTCTGCTGAGGAAGTTGTTGGTTGAGCGGTACAATGGGAGGGCGGCGATGCTCTTGGAATTGAGCTGGGCTCGGGCTGGGACTTGGGCCACCGAAAGGCTGCAGTGGTCGGCTAGGCAACTGTTGCTGTTTGGAGTCAACTTGATCAGTAGTGATAGTGTGATAATTCTCTTGCAAGTATTTAGGATCATCGAAATAAGTCTTAGGTCCGGATGGGAAAGGCCTCTGTGGTCCAGAGTGGAAACTTGTTCTTGGGGGTCCATTGAACTGAGGTCTGGAAGCAAAGGAAGGTGGACCATTTATGCGTGAATGGAAACTCGGCCCATTGTTTGCTCTGGGGAATGAGGGTGTAGGAAAAGCAGTAACTGGGCTTTGAGCAGTTGGGCTACCAAAATGTGTGACTGGACCGATGGGACCATTCGAGAAAGCCGCGTTGAAGGTAGGAGTAGGTCCAAATGGGATTCGGGGAGTTTGTGGCTGTGGCTGGGGTCTGAAGGGTGACACTGAAGGACCTTGTCTTGGCAGCTGTTGTTCGTTATTTGGCAGTGGTTGAGGCTGGAATTGAATTCGACTCTGAGCTTGCGGGGGTCCAGACCTGAAGAATTGTGTCTGCTGCTGATGCTGGTGTTGATGTTGATGTTGTAAGAAAGATGGTCTGGTACTCGATTCTACGAACTGTGGCTTTGGTGATGCAGATCGCTCTAACTGCGGATGACTTTGATGAATTTGGACGCTGTGGTAGCTCTGTGGGGAGGGTTGCGGGGGCGAATTGGGCAAAGCAATAGCAGGCTTTGGTGCTGTCTCTTCATGGTGTTCAGAGTGGCTTTGACTTTCACGCCTGTCACTATAATGGCGACCTTCACTGCCGAAAGTAACCTTTACACTGCTGTCACTGTGGTACTGCTCAGATTCGGGCTTGATTATGGCTCTTAAAGTGGTCGTTTTAGGAGGTAAATAAGGCTCAGGAGTCACCGTCACATATTCATCTTCATGTTCATGATGTTCGTCTTCGTCGTTGGTTGGAGGAGTAATAGCGGGGATAGGTTTCTCGTAAATAACCTTGTCCTTAGAATGAGGGTCTTTACTGTATTTTACGTAGAAAACGTGTACGGGTTCTTTCTTTTTCTTCTGAACTGGTTGAGGAGGAGGTGCCGGCAGCGTCTCATTGGACTCCTTAATAATGATTTCGATAATAGGTTCAGGTTCTTCGTAGTAATGAGGACGCTGGCTGTACAAAGGAGCGGTTGGCAGAGTGCCGTAAGGAGGACCGTAGCTTTCGGCACTGGACTGGTCTTGTAAGTTCAGGATTTTGGACTGAGCGTAGATCTCATTTTTGTTTACAACCGTTTCTTCTAAGTTGTCCTGATTGGGGTCATAGAGAGGATCCTTTTGCGAATACTGCACGACTGGCTCCATTTGGACCGCGTATGGTGGCAGCTTTCCTTTCGTTGGCCCATGAGAAATGCGTCTGTTGTTACCAAGAGCTCTATAATGTTGAACTCTTGAGTGTGGGAGAACCAGTGAGTATTGTAAGTTTTCATGTGTTCTTATGTTGTCTAACTGTCGTTTCGGTTTCGTTTTTGCCGTCGAATTCTTTGCCGTAGCTATGCTGAGCACAGCCAACGCTGTGACCTGAAACAAAAAAAAAGTAAAATTAATCGATTTGGTAATCGAATATTATCGATAAGATTTTTTGCATCGGGCAACTATATTATGACAGTGGCCTATTAGGACATTTTGGGTATGAACAGAGCTGTCGAGTTATTTGGTAAAGTAATTACAAGTTGTAATTACAAATTTTACCAGAAAAAAGTAATGTAAAAAAAAATAATGAATTGTCAGCATGAATAAATCATCTTAGTAACATGAGTACTGCCCACATTGTAATTTCAATGAAAGTTTTATTATTTTACTCTCGTAAGCCCGACCGTACGTCGTAGGCACTTGTTAAGTAAACAATAACAAATAAAAGCCATTGTTGTCACTGTGGCCGCCTCCGCCTCCCATAACACAGTGTTGTACGGACACCATGAATGTTGATAAACTGAGGAGAATCGATTTCATGGTGGATCACTGAGTGGGAAATCATGTTTTTAATTTGTTTACTTTTGAAATTTGTTTATCAAAATTGTTTAATGTTGTTGTTAATTAACACAGGCTTTTGCCCGCGTAGTGGTGGAAAGTATCTGATGTAGGTAACGCCAATTTTATTGAAATCTGTTCAGTCGTTTTGGTGAGAAGAGATAACAAATAGACGGAGTTCGCATTCAGATAGTCCGTGCTTAGACAGATGTTTTATCTTTACTAATTACTTACATAAGTTCTGAAGGAGGTATGTTTATTTTAATAAGAAGTCGACATTAGCTGGTATGTTAAGTAATTTATGTGTAATCTCATTTATTACGTATTTAGTCAATTAAAATATTGATTTCCGCCTATCTATATTATAATTTACTCTTAGAAAGTAAAAGTTATTGGCAAGATCAGAGCAGTGGTTCGGCTAATTATGTAAATTGAGATGAGTGTTTTGAAAACAGGTGTTTGAATCTTACGAACTCGCCAGGAAGCGCACTCACACTCTCGCACTTGAAGCTAGAATACGGCATGGACGGTGCTCTCAGCTCAGTAGACATCTTTATAATGTATAGTTATAGATACCTACTGTTCTTCTTCCCTGAATCGAATGGTGGAATATCCCTTACACCCTTTGCATTAAAACAACATTTTCCAACAAAAAAAACCTTTCCAAATTAGTATCATCATCCTGCATGAGGCAGCATGAGGTCCTCAGTTCAATTCATGGATCGGGCAAAGTGTTGTTCGTTGTTTCCATTGGGAATTTCGCAGTAACAGATTCTGGATTTGTGCCCGGTTGATAGCAATATAGGCTGGCGTCCTATTAAATGGACCTTAATGTGGGCATGCTTCGAAGAAACGAACGTGATTATAAGTTATGTTAATATCATCGTCTGGGTCCGAATCTCAAAGATGACAAGAAATAAACAAAGAAAGCAATGCAATGTTCAAACACGTGATTATTACGAGGAAGATGCGAGATGCGAGTAAACACACTCGCACACATACACGACACGTAACGACGGAGAAAGTGTTTTGATGTGAAAAGGCTCGTGTTTGCCCACTTTGGGACCACGCTGCCTGCGCCTGCGCTGATGGCACGCGCGGAAGCGTTTGTCATGTCAACGCACTTTGTACAATGGACATCTTGTTATGAATAAATGATGATGTTTTTAATTAATGTTTGAAGGCTTTACGTGAGAGATTATTATGGGAGAGACTTGCGCATAGTGTGGTACCTACGTAGTTAGAAATCATACAGTATATTATAATGTACTTATAGGTATTTCGTACACTACTTTTGTCTTCCGGTAGGTAGACCAGTCTTCCTAAGTCTTAACTGGTCAAGAATTGCATTTGGTCAAAGCTATCTTGGCCATACACAACTATGGTCTGCGTTTGTTTCGCCATTTTTTTCTAAGGAAACTAGATTGTCAATTAGGAAATGTCGACTCCATCTTGCTTGTTTTTATTCCAATAATATTTCGTTTAAAAATCCGCTCCTCGCCTACTCTTGCGCCGCTAGCCTTAAGGAAATTTGGTAGGCTGTCCAGTTGACCAGTCGGTCGGCATTCCGACAAGATTAAAAGTATACCACGAGAAGCCAGTGTCTACTTTTGATTCCGGGACTTCGAAATTCTTCATAGTCACTTTCATTGTTTTTTTTTTTATTAAATTGAAGAGAAGCGTAATGGAAAGGTGAGGTTGATGGTGGAAGAATCTTGTGTTTGTTGTTCTGAGTTCTGACGTGCGTAGGTACACTTTTCCTGACCTCCACAAACCAGTTTATACTGGTTAATACGATACTCGTAAGGTAGGAAGAAGCCAAAAAATTGATTGTCAAAGATCCAGAAAATTAAATTATAGCCGGTCTTTACATAATTAAGATGTTAAGTGTACTGTATATGAGATGGTTTTAAACAGGCAGGTAAATCTACTTTTAATGTTTTTATTCTCGCTCGTCTATTTGCACCTATAATATTACAAAATGACTGCAAAATTGTTTACGTAATAAGTGGAAATATTTCAGTGTTGTAACAAAAACAGTCAGTGTGAATCACTCACATAATATTTGTAGTATTCATGAAAAAATCGTACCTAATTCACGTTGCAAAATGCATTTTTTTTTTCTTTCGCAACGCCGACATTATGCACGGTGTTGCCAAACTGAAAAAAGTAAAAGTTACCGTTTTGGCGTTGCGGCCGTCATCCCAAAAGTGGATATAATGGGTGTTAATGTTTTTTATAACGTGGGCAGTGAAAATTCTTGCAAAATTGAGTCAAACAACTGTCAATGTGGGTCGTAGATATAATTTGCACCAAATTGTTCGTTTCAACTGCAACTTTAAGAGTAAAAGATCTCATAAAACATTTTCAAAATACCAGGTCTACACCCACATACATCAACTATTGAAAACCAGTTCCGGACAATTAATAGACGGACATGCTGTGTAAATAGTTATACAATTTGTATGTAACTGTCAATAGATACTTATTGTGATTCTGTCGCGGACTTGGCTTGACTTGGTCTTATGGGTCGCCAGTTGAAAGTGTGCCTTATGTGTAAGGGCAATTAGATTAGCGATGTTTGGAGTCAACTCTATGTCTATAACACAATTGACACAATTTGACAATTGTGATGGCTGCTGTAGAGGTTTGCACGAGTGATAAGAACTATACCGACCTTTAAGATGATGATAGGATGATAGAATCAACTTAATGATAAGGTAGAATCAACTAAATGATAAGATGGATTCAACTCAATAATCAGAAGCTTTCTCAGTATTGGGTCCAGTTTTCGTTTTCGTGTTTTAAAGTAGAAAACACTTCACAAAACCTCCAGGAAAATTCTATAGCAGTTCCAATAATCTTACCTACCTTTACGGAAAACACGAATACTTGACAAACACGAGCCTAAGAAAGTAGGTTTCACAGTATTCCTTTGTGTATAATTGCCATGTTTAACCTTTAAGCCTGTGGTTGCGTTTACGCAATAAATCTGACCACTCTCTTGAGTTTTGCATCACTTTTGCTAGCTGTCTTATTTTAATGTTTTCCCTTATTGTTCTGACATTCTGTGTTTAGCGTCTTGAGAACTTTGCGACATATTTTGCAGACCTAACTAAATTTTTTGACACTTAAAAATTCATGTTACAGGCCAGTCACAATAAGAAAGTACACGAGTGTATTACCAGAAATCTGATCATAACCCCCAAACTAGGCCTGGACCTGTATTTTAGGGGTCAGCGAAAGCTTGGCTTAATAAAGTGAGAACGTCAACTATGGTCTTGTTCCTGTTTCTGAAAACTGATTATTTTTCTTACGAGACTGTAACATCATCATCTACATTATCATCCTTAGGCTGACTTCACCCACTGCTGGGTATATGCCTCTCTTTGCGTTGCCAAGCTCCACGTTTGTAGCTAGATATATTACCGTGATATTACGCTTCTAATAAATATACTAAATTTTGAAAACTGGAAATCGAAAATTCAGAAAGTACGTTTTAGCTTATCAGTAACAATTCGCGTAATATCTGGATTGAGTCATCGAATGTGGAGTAGGTAATCCCAAGTCCTTTATCTCCATAAACAATGATAACTGTACCAAAGTTGGAAGCTTTTGTTTTAGGTATCTACAGGTTAGTGCCGGGTGGACCTGTGCTTTAAATCAGGCCGCCGCGCCCGGCCTTGCCCGCCGGGTTCGTGCCGGCGGGCTTCGGTGTGTAGACAGCTTACTCCTCACGTGCGTCCTATTTACTAGTTAGTATCTTAAGTAGATATCCATAAAGTACCTATTCCTTAATAGGCTAACTACCCATAAGCAGATTAACTAAAACGAGTTAGCCATTTGAAGGCCTCGCAACAGCTGCATCGTCTAATCCGACAGTTAAAGATAGATTTGCTACTAATTACTATTTTATCTCTGGCAACAACAATTCAAGAGAGTAAAGTTCATTGTACCTTATTGCTAGGGGAATAGATACCATTGTGATTTTGACAGTGATGCATAGTTATAGGTAAAATAACTATGAAAGGATTTTGCAGCTGCACAGCCTGATTTCCCAATGATTTATTTGCTAATCTCTAGTTAGGTAGCATTTATTAGTATTTATATTATAAGAGAGCATCTGTAAGGTTTTTGCAACTACTCAGTCCGGTTATCTAATTTTAACGTCTGTTTAATGTAAGTAGGTAACGAGTAATAACTGATAGGTCTCTAGTTAGCTAACATCAATAAGAATTTATGAATTTATAGAGCAACTGTAGGTCTTGCAACTAATAGTCAGCCTGATTGCAGTTTTAATCTTTGGTTAACGACAGTAGGTACTTATTTATAAATATGTAAATGAAAGATCTCTAGCTAGCTAGCATCAATAACAATTACATTATTTATGAATTTAGTCTGCAACCGGTAGACAGCCTGATGACCCAACTTTAATCTCTGGTTAACGTCAGTTGGTATTCATGAGTAGTAAATGAAAGTCGAAGTATGTTGCATAGGGCACTCGACCTACATTGGTAAAGTTTACTTCTTCATTTGTAAGATTAAATAGTTGTAGATAATCCGTTCAGCACGTTTTCAAGATAACAACTAACAAAGCTTTAACAGATTAAATAAAAGCTAATATTTCAAAAGAGTCTTGAAATCTTTAAAGAATCAAATGCCAATATTATATTTAAGCACAATTCAGCTACGAAACTAAAAGCATCTAGGACATGTAAACCGCGTAACTGTAAGTGAAAATAATGATGACACTTGAAACAGCTTTTCTACGTGGTTTACCTACATGTACGGATCCCGTTTAGTATTATCGGTGAAATCCCCCTTTAATAGATGACAACAGATTTTAAGACCGTAAAATGTAATTGCTTTGCACATGATCACGTTAATTAACAACAATGTCATAGCTTTCAATTAAATGCCTATCAGTTTCTAGTCTTCTAACACCCACAGACTAAATTAAATAAATAATCAAGAACGCCGAAGCATCAAATCAACTTTTCTTTTTATCGAATCATCTCAATCGCGTAACATCGTTATATGAGTTGCGTCCGCGCATCACATCTAAGTGCCTACTTCATATTAGACAGTCATTAGGTTACACACGTAACTGCTGGCCCATATTGGAGTACTCAGCGAAATGACGGAGCAATTTAGAATGTAGTTGTGCTAGGGTCACCATTTGACAGTTATAAGTATGGCAGCAGATTACTTAGAAACTAGCTTTATTTGATAAATAATTACACAATTTTGTATTTACAACCAAAATTTTTGGAGAATTAGAAAAGGTCAAGCGGTTTCTATTGCCTGCTGCGATTTTTTTCATTTCTCGCTTCCTCTTTTCAGATTTTGGTGTGGAACGGACGAGTATTTTTATTTTTTACTTATTCAATTTTTTATTTTTTCTGACAGATCTATGAGATCTATAAGATAATACACAGCATAAACCGCCAAAAGCTTCATAGCGAGCATGGGAACTAAGACGGGACTTTTGTAAATTCAGACCCCTTTAGACATTTAAACAAGCAAATGGGATTTTAAACTCAACCCAGTTTAAAATCCCATTGGCTTGTTTAAATATAAGCTGAATGATGTTGAAATAAGGCCATTTATTTCACTGACATATTTTTGTATATCTGATTCCAGTGCCTTATAAAATTCATCTTTAAATATGTCTCGTAGGTACATCCCAATCCCAGAAAGTCTTGTATTGGATAAAACACTTATTCAGGTGATAGCTCTGCAGCCAATTTGTCCGTTACTTCCACTATCCCCTTCTAAATACATGCATTTCTTTATTCTGAAATGTTCCATAGAAACCCTACTTGCGCAGGCGTTGTAGTGAATCATTTAGATCCATCAACCGATTAGTAACACTCCGGTTGATTCGCAACGAGTGTTTGTCACGGTGCCGTGGGTTAAAGGTTAATGGATCATTGTCGAATTCTCAATTTAGAATGCGTAGACTTTGTTCCGGTAAGAGGTGCTTTGATTATTGAAGAAATTGTGGGAGAATTTCCGTGGGCTTTAATGCCTTCTACAAAGTTTCGCTGTTCGGTAAGAAAAACTTATGAAAATCCTTAAACACTGGTGAAAAGGTAAGCCGTCACTCCTCGATAAGAGAAGACTTTAGGCTTGTACAGACTTCCGTACGTAGTAGTACCGTCTCATCATAGACATCATTTCAGTCGGAAGATGTGGAAGTCCAAATATCGTCACACTGCCCCGTTTTGTGTTGTCCACATCCATTGTATCCCTGGGGCCTTCAACAGGATGTTGGTCAACTACCTCACATGGTCCTTTTGAACTTTCTCTCTTCCTCAAGCTTTATTTACCCAAATGAATGTACCTAGATCCCTCCATCGCACACCACTATTATAGATTTTGCAGCCATTTGCCATTTCCCGTAATACATTTAAAAAAAAAACTATATCTAACAATATCACTTACCCTACGGTTCATAATTTGACCTCGCTATTTCTAGCTCATTTATAGAAGCTTTGGAAGCTTAACCACATTGCAAGTAAAACAGCACACGCGCATATTGCGCATTGCGTCATGTTATATGTGTTTGTGTAAACTCTTGAAATTGAAAGGTGTTCGCAATTTACAGTGCCGTCACTAGCAGAGATGACGAAACTTTGTATTTCAGTTTTACGGTAAAGGTTGTAGCAAAAATATTGTTGTTAAGCTTTCCCATTGCGTACGATAGTTTTGCAATGTTTGTTCGTTAATTATATTTAATGTTTAATTATAGGAGGCTGTTAAGATTTTTTCTTGTATGAAGTGCTTGTAAAACCGTTGCTTAATGTATTCGATGGGTAATTTACTTCACTTAGATTGCACAAAAAAAGCAATGTTTAACTTAAATTATCTCTAACACATTATAAAAATAATCGATTTAGTCACACTTTGATACTATTACAGCTTATGAACCAAAATCTATCTAATCTGTCTGTATTTCTATACTAATATTATAAAGAGGTAACAGTTTGTAAGTTTGTATGGAGGGGGTAATCTTCGGAACTGCTGATCCGATTCAGAAAATTCTTTCACTGATTTATCCCCGAGTGTCATAGGCTACTTTTAAAACGTACACGTTTCCGAACATAACGCGAGCGGAGTCGCGATCAAAAGCAAGTTTTTTTTTTTTTTTGGTAGGGCATCTCGCAGTTCAACCTCTGAGGTTGGCTACTGCTTAACCGGGCAAGTCCTGTGGATGCCTTCAATGTAAGGCCTCCAGCCAGGAGAAGCAAGTCTTTGATAAATAATCCTCTAATAGCCATTATATTCTGTAACTGGATCACATAAGTACATCTCCATATTTCCTCAATCCAACCTGTCAGTTTGCTCTAATAAATCAGATCTTTCTACTTTCCTCAACATCATCACAACGTAACC
This sequence comes from Eurois occulta, assembly GCA_950022335.1. Classification (NCBI taxonomy): domain Eukaryota; kingdom Metazoa; phylum Arthropoda; class Insecta; order Lepidoptera; family Noctuidae; genus Eurois; species Eurois occulta. The sequence goes on from OX465498.1 coordinate 2,898,261, forward strand.
ATCATTTTAGCTTGTAATGGCTTCCTAGTCGACCACTAATCGTAGTTTGTGCTGTTCTTACGGCTACTAGGGTGCGTGTACACTTGCGTGCAAGACCTGCGTGCTGTCGCTAACTCGCGACATGCTTTTTTAGACACGCAAGATGCTTATGACTAGTCTTATGTGAGTATTACATTAAGTAATACCTACTTATTGTCTTTGCTTGGATGCTTTAGAATCTAAAGTCGTATTAATGATCTAAAGTTTAGATCATTCATACGACGGTAGCTTTATACACTTTGTATGGTTTTCTAGTGACAGCTTATTCTTAAAACGGATTTGTACTGACATCGGCTTCAAATATTTGTGTAGCATTAAAATGTAGTTCTAACGAGTTGATAAATCAAGCGTCGTTACTTAGAAGAACTTGACATTGTATCAATCTGGCTACAAGAACTTGACATTGTATCAAATAGGACAAGTGCCTATCTAATAAACCTGCATGTTACAAGTTGAAAATTTGTTACTCAACTAAACACAACTAAATTAAAATGCACGACGTGGTGGGTACCCTCACATTAATTTGCAATGTGCAATACTCCTTACTTGACTTGAAGACTGACATTTGTGGTAATTTGCCAGGTCGTGAGAATGGGAGGGATGGGAAAAAATGTGGAAAACAGTGTGGTGATCTTGTTTACATGGGATTAGAGGGAAGCGGGTTAGTGCAATACTGGCGGGAACCTGTTGCTAGCTGAGTACTGACTGCGGATCGATGGGAAGTAGTCTTGTTTACTTGGTCAAATTGTTTGCCTTAGAAATCTGGGCTCGGTGTATAGAGCATAGCCAACGTAGCTTTTCTACAATCGCTAGCAGATCAAATTACCACAAACTGTCAAATTTCTCCGAATAATTTTAAACCCTAAAATGTTTTTGGTTAAGTTCAAAATCCAATGAGAAATTTTGGCAGTTTGTGGTAACTTGATGCGCTGGCGGCTGTACACAGCTTATAGCAATTTGGAATCTTTGACCGACTTCCAAACCTAACCTTATTTAGCACTTTGTAGTATTTTTTTTTAAATAGTTTTTCTATTGCTACTTTCTTATAATTCTTTAGGCTCTACTCTAAGAATTTACTTGGTCTTCATGTTGTACAAAATCTGACATTACTCCTTTAAGATTCAACCACTAAACTTCGTCATACGACATTGGGTGTACAGTGTGAGTGGTAAATGAAAACGTAGAATTGAATAAATCCAACTTGACAAACAACCATCTTTCGTAACTCAAGATAGAAGAACAACTCTATCTTCACAAAATGATTAATTATTCAAATTCTAATTTAGATTACTATCACGCTGTGAGATAGTTTACTTAAAATCTCACAAAAAAAAAACTATCATAATCGTCCACAATGACACAATCACAATGGATTCTCTAGGAACTGATTAACACTTGCATCAATTCATTGTTTCAAACGTTGGTAACTTCCTTTCTCATTATAATTTTGTCTGTTGGTTTGGCTGATAAGAAACTGGTTCAGATTTTTCTTCCAAGTTTTGATTTCCGTTGTTAAACATTTTCCGGTCAAAATCAGAATCAGAATCATTTAAACATCAAAATATCATTTTGTTAAACATAGGTATAAGTATTAGGGATCTTATAAATAGTTAAGGTTCTTGCTATGTCCCAACTAACTCCTAACCTAACTCCGACTTCTCCCAACTTTCTCTGGTCCTAACTTGATATCCATGTATTATAATTTTGCTTATGATTGCCTATGATTATGATTGTGTTGATTAAATTACTCTCAAGGAGGACACGGGCGTGTCATCATCATCATCCACAGCCCAACTACTGAAGTGTCAATTTCCACGTTTCTGTGCCAACCTTATCCAGGTTCGCGATTCTACCTATGGATTATCTGCTATGTTGTTATAACCGTTATATTCTCATGAACATTGAAAGATACAGAGTCAGATCATTTATTTATCGCTTTAAATTATTCTGCTAACGTTTTCATGTGTCCTTTTAGAAATTATCTCGGAATTGTATCACATTAATAAGGCTCCCTGTCCTATCAAAGGATATGAAAGGTCAGTTCCTCATCTAGCGGTGTCAATGCACCGCATCGTGTAATGGGGGCCTGGAACGCGATCCCGGTACATTTGTCTACGGTCACGGTAATATTCACGCCTATCTACGTTCGAGTGTGGGTAGAGTGATGAGCGGATAGCGGGTGTTTTGTTTTATTTAAAAAGTAAATGTTTGTGGTTGCTAGGATGGTTCAAACTTTAACCTCAAGCTGTTACAATCGTGTTGCTTTGAGTGACTTTGATGAGGTCTGGTATGCAACAGACTTTAGAAATGAGAGACGTTTTTTTATATTACTTTAACAGGCTTTTATTGTCTCCCCGCCCACCCACTGCTGAACAAATGCCTCTTTTCATGCAGAGAAGGCACGGTGATTTCAAGGCTGGTGATTTCAGACTTATACTAATTACAAGTCAACTATTTTTTCAACTCGAGAAACTTTTCTGAGCTCCACAGAAGATGAATTGCTAATGATTATATAGACTTGTAAAGGATGAAGCTGGCACAGGAACGTGGAGATTCGTACAAAAAAGAGTGGCATGTACTCAGCAGTGGGGGAATGCAAGCTGTGGTACATGCTGTAGAGGACCGAGATGATGATCGTACAGATTGTCGATCCTCCAACGTATGGTATGACCCAATCTAGCTAACTTCCCAAGAGCAATAACATTGGTGCCCGCTATATCTTTCAATTTGACAGCACACAACAGTAATGCTCATCACAATAATTCCATTACCTTATCTCCATCGCATAACCATCTGAATGTTTTTAAAGCGAATGAATTTAATCATAAGTCAAGAAAATGAAAGTGAAATTTATACAGTTGATCGTAATGGTGTTTTGTAGCTGTAGTTGAAAGTAATGAGTGGTGTTATGGGAGAGGATGATGCCGTGTCAATAGATATAATAGAAATGGTTTAAATAGATGAATAATGAAAAAAATAATAAGTTTGAAATAAATGATAAGTTTGAAGATGAATTGAAGGGTAATGAAAGAAAAAAGCGAGAGTTTATGTATGATTTAACAAGAAAACATGCTCTTGAAATATAAACGGAAAATAAAGATCAATGTACATGAGATCAAGGAACATAGTCGGTTGTCGAGGGCAGATAGACAGTCGCTCTATGTAAAATACTGGTATGCAGATGTATCCGGTTGGACTGGAAGCCGGCAACACAGGTGAGAAAAGGCCAGGCAAATGATGAGATCAAGGGACATAGGTCAACCAGGGTCAATGTTGTTGGTTTTAATAAGATGAAATAAGTTGTAATCCATAAGAAAGAGAAAAATAAAAGTAGAAAAAGAATAAATCAGGATTAAAGAGGTTCCTAAAATTTTGCCCAAAAATAATGAAATAATATACAAGCAACAGTCAAAGCCAAAAGAATCCTTATGGGACCTAACAATAAATAACATAATTATTTAATAACTTATCAATAAAATTCACGCTGCGTTTTTCATTCACACTATCAATATTCTTACATGTAAACAATTGACTATCATAACTCACAATGGACGGCCCAAAGGTTTGATTGACAAGTGCATCAATAGCTTGATGTTTGATTGACGGTATGACATGATAATCACACCTTTTGGATTGACCGTGACGTTATGACGTATGATGTAATAAATGCTTGGCCACGAGCTTCAAGCTCAAGCGAGACGCGTGCTGCGATATATACTACGAAAACAGCGAGACAAAACAAATAAAACAAATGAAAGAATTTCCTTAGAGCACTCTAGGCAGTAAGCCCAGGCGAATTGAACTCCTACCTGAAGGAGATGCCCAAATAGCAAAAGAAAGAGAAAAATGCAAAGACGAAAGAGACTTTGCCCTGCAGTGGAACACAAAATTACTATTGTGTCATAATAATCTATAATATATGGATATGGACCGCGGCGAAAGTGATGTGCTTGTTTGCGGAGCGAACATAACCAGAGATCGCACAATAGAGAGGTTCTGAAGGAGAAAGGGGAGGCTTTTGCCCAGCAGTGGGAACTTGACAGGCTAGGAAAAAAAAAGTTATGAAGGACAGGGTCTAAAGTAGTTCTTTATTCCCCATAGAAAAGGGAGAACCCTCTGACCGCACGGGTGTTGTGTCTGGTGGGCTACTGTCGGGTTTTTCTATCGTCGCTTCCTGAGGTCGTGTCCGAGGCGTTATTATTACGTCACTGAGACGAAAGTGTCGTAATTATTATAATTACTTTCTTTTATTATAACTGTGTGGGATGTGTGCCTAAATGACGTGTGGGTGTGATAAATTAAAGTTAATTTGTAATATTATTGTTATAATTGAGGTAAATTGTCCCTGTGGGGGTCGCTTTGTCGGTACCTATATGGTGTTGCTTTTGTAGAAAAAAAAAACGTTTATCTAAATAACGTTTACGTTAAAGTTTTATTATTATTAAATATGTTTCATCATCGTTATCCATAGCCCCAATTCACACATTGCCTTTCTTTGCTTGTGCCTCATCCAGGACATATCAGTGATGGCAACCATATCGTTTAGTGTTAAATGACTAGATATCGTTCTTCAAATGAAGGAAGCTAAGTACCCAAATAATCTATGTAAATTCAGCCTTGTAATGGCTTGATCACCTTAAGGTCTAAATCCACTTGCACGTCAAAAAACAATAAGGTCTATTGGTCAGTGTGACAGAAACGATGCATGGACTGTGTAAAGTATGATATGGCACGAAAGGAGGTGTCTGATGAGATGACGAGTAATAGAGAAGTATGGAAGAAGAAGACATGCTGCGGCGACCCCAAATGTATTGGGATGATGCAGGAGAATGATGATGGAAAGTTAAGGTATGCAGTTTCAAAAGTAATTAAACCTTTTTGGGATTTTTCGTTATAAGTGATACCTACAGCCATACTAAGGTCGATCTATGTATATCTACTACATAAGGCACTAGGAACTAGCCATAAGGTTTATGAAAAAGCTATTTAAGTTTTAATTTAACAATTCAAATCCAATCTTAGAAAACTTAGCTCCACGATGTTTCTAAGGCCTAATTTGCACTAACAGAAATTGCATAGTAGGTAAGTAATTAGTCTATTATACTAACAGTCTCTTTCACTTTCGTCTTATTACTGCAATTAATTATAATCTTTGACATCAACCATTATTGTTCTTGCAGCAACCAACGAAGCAACATTGTCAAGAAAACTTCATCTTGTTTGGCGTACATCTCAGTCTTGATTCGAATAAAATTATTCATCTTTAGAACAAAAAACGCAATGTAAATTGAACATAATGGTATCATCTTACAATATCTCAAGAATAATGACATCATGTAGTTACAGCATTTGTGGTTACATATATGCATTTGCATACGTTGCCAGACCAAAAAAACAGAATTTCAAATCAGTGTTGCCAACAGTAAACATTCTATCTTCATCGTGAGAATAAAAAAATAAACAATAGATCCGATTACTTCGCTTTTCGAGATCCACTTTCATTTAAATTTGTGCTCCGTATGTTAATGGAATAAGGTTGAAATTAGCAAATAACGTTGTAATGGTATATTCTAATGAGAATATTATGGTAAACACATTTCACTTATAGGTGTTATGCAAATATATTGGGGTTTTTCTCGTATCGTGTAAAGTCAGCTTGAACTAATGTTACGTAAAATGGCTAATAGGCCAATTAATAAATAGAAACTTTACATTTTATTGGCCTATGCTGTGCTAGTTATCTTTGGGTCAGAGGTTTTAGATTATTCATTAATAATAATGCTGCTTATTCAAAAGACGGCAAAGGAAAACATCGTGAGGAGACCGGCATGTCCCAGAGATCCATCTAACAATCCGAACTTGGCCCGCGTGTTAGATTACATCCCACTCACTCTCATAGAGTCCCCTCTGCTGCTTTAAATTCCATACTTAATGTTTTTCCCGACATTGAGATTATAGGGTGCTATTATCACTGGCAGCAAGCAATGTGGAGAATGGGCAAAAAGATATTCGGCATTACAAAAAGTAAACCTCCAGCCAGAGTTGTGTCACTATGTAGTTCTGGTATGAGTATGTTTTTGTTCCCAAGGATGGAATTATTTTTTTGAGGAAACTAATTGTATGTAACTGATGGTTTTCATTGTTTATCGATATAGTCAGAAGTCCGGGAGCAATCCCTAATGCCATGGAACCACGGGTAATTAAAATTACCCATGGACCCGGTAATGGGTCGACCCACCGGGACCACGGGTAACGAGTGGATTTTTCACCCAAAACAAAACCTTTCCCAGCAACATTTTTTGCGTAAAGTTACTTAGTTTGATGTACAGAATGCTTGGTTGACGGCTTCGTTAAGGGTCTTGTTACACCCTGTATAAAGGCAGTTCAAAAGTAAGAAAGTTGAAAACCTACAAGGACATCATCATCATCTGCCTAGCCTTTTCCCAATTATGTTGGGGTCGGCTTCCAGTCTAACCGGATGCAGCTGGATACCAGTATTTTACGTGGAGCGACTGCCAATCTGACCTCCACAACCCAGCTGGCACTGGGTAACACAATACTCTTTAGAGTCTTTGGTTGTCAAACTTTCGAGCCACTGACTACCTTAACGACTGTCAAAGATCTACAAATGACAGATTGTACAAGGACATCAAAAACCCAAATGAAGCAAAAACCAGCTGCCCCACTTTGAAGTAGATTCTATACATCGGTACCTGCGACTTTTTTCCACCTTCTCTATCTTCGCTTACCTGGACCTTGTGACCTCGTGTTTCTCTTTGTAGACCTACGGCCTACTGCCCAATATTGCTTATGGAAACGTCGACTGCCTCATTGGTCTAGTGGTTGGAAGCGCGACTGCTGAGCATGAGGTTTTGGGTTCGATTAACGGGTTGTGCAAAGAGTTATTGGGTTTTTCCATCAGAAATTTGTCAGCAGCAGCATGGCAATAGACTCTTCCCCTATTACATGCGACTTAAATATAACTGGCGAAACGTGGGTGTACTAATGGCTACACCTCTGCTTAACCATTCGGAGATTACTGGAGTAATTTTAGGTTATGTTATGAAACTTCGACTAACCCAATAGTTCACTGGCCCCAACTATTTCATAGTCAAGTGACAACAACCCATCCTTCTAACTATCCTAATACCAATAAAAGCCAGCACATTAGGTCTACGTGACTCCCGCCACAAATACTGGTAGGTGTCGCGGTTAGCATCGTAATGGGCCAATATGTGATAGACCATCGTGTACACGTATATCCATCAATTGCGCCCATCTCTCTTTGACTTTCTCGATTGGTCATTTGCTTTTCCTAGAGATAATGTGGCATTAACATATTTTGGAAAAGTAAGGAAAAGCTATGGATAAGTTGACACTTTTCAATGCAAAGTTAAAAGGCTTGCAAGTTTCAACTGAGGAACGACAAATTTCAATTGAATTTAAATAATTTACAATTTACCTACTACATGTTAGTCTAAGAAACCGTCATAAAATAATGTGTGGGAGATGAAGATGAAATATTTAAATCAAGAAAACGCTGAGTTAGTGGACCAAAATCCACACGCGACATACAAATGTATTGCTAGGGACTTTGTTCCACTTCAAGTCTTCTCTCCAGCGTAAACACCAGAAACTGGTGAAGCGCGGGCATTTTGGGGCACTGTCTATATAATCATGTTGTTTAAAAGTGCTGATTCCCAGATTATTTTGAATAAATTACATTTGATTTTGATATTTAACCCAAATGTTGACTGGTAGAGAATGCCTTGTGGCATTAAGTCCGCCTATGTAGGTACCAATATTGTACAGACGTAAAAAAAAAAAAATGATTTGTTTTTTTTATTTGACACCAGCACATCAAGCTTCCCGAGGTATTACAATAACAATTGATCAATTGTTTAATTAATTGAAACTCAGATCAGATTGTAGTAGCTTGATGTGTTGGCGTCTGTTAATGAAGTTTAAATAAATAAATAATGTTTATATGCGTGTGGCACTTGCTTGAACAACCGTAGCAGTAACTACTCAGAAACGTTACAATGCGAAATTCGCGTCTTCAAAAGTGTCTTACATTGTCTAATCGTTGTCGCCATTAAAACAGCCTTCAGAGAACCCATGCACGTTTGTCGGTAGCGAGTCCACCGAAACTATACGAAGATCAAGTTCACGACACTTTCTCTGCCGGTATGGGAGGCGCCATGTTTTATTTATCAATACGGTCGTATAATGGGCTCCTACGCATTCACTGTGCGGTGTGGTGTGCCAGTACATCCGCGACAGGACTAGGTTATATTAATGGCGGAGAGAGGTAGGATTTAACTGGTGTTAAGTGGTTTGTGGTTGACATTGTGGCAGAGAAAACTTGGCAATTAGACTCCGTTTTATGTTTGGAATTAGCGTTTGAGTAACCCAACTTGTGTGTTAACCAAGTCACCATCGAAGGTCGGATAAAAAATAGCCAACTTAGAAGACTCAACCATAGACATGAGCCGCTCTGCAGGTTGGTACGGAATAAACTTATTAATACGTCTACCAATACTGCTGAGCGTGCCCGCCTACTGGCTGTGGGTGAGTGGGAGTCGGGCCTCTGGCTTCAGGCACTACCGTCACCTAATATAGGCACTATGTTAGGTGACACTACCTTCCGGCTCGCTACGTGTTTGCGATTGGGCGCTCCTTGTGGGGCTCCACATCGCTGTCAATGTGGTGAAGCAGTCGACTGCCTCGGACACCATGGCCTTTCATGCAGTAAGAGTGCAGGTCGGATTGCGCGGCACGCTAGCATTAATGATCTCATCCGTCGTGCTCTTGCCACCGCCGGGGTGCCAGCTGTCTTAGAACCCAATGGCTTGGCACGCGTCGATGGGAAGAGACCAGATGGTATGACCATAATGCCATGGAAGTTGGGTAGGCCTTTGGTGTGGGACGCAACTTGCGTCGACACCCTTGCGCCATCCCATCTTCCTAGCACAGTGGGCTGCGCTGGGGCGGCTGCTGCAGGTGCTGAAAACCTCAAACGGCGCAAATACAATAATTTAATTGGTAATTATGTGTTTGAGCCGTTTGGGGTTGAAACACTAGGGCCATGGGGTCCGAGTGCCCACCTAGTTTTTCGGGAAATCGCCAAGCGGCTGGTCGACTCTTCACGTGACCAGAGGGCGGGCCTATTTTTTGGCCAAAGAATCAGCATTGCCATCCAACGTGGTAATGCTGCCAGCCTTCTGGGCACTTTTCCTGTTGACAGCGATGCGGACGAATTTTTGGATGCCCTGTAACCCTTTTATACTTGTACATATTTAGTTCTATTATAGTTTTGTAGTTTGTAAATATTTAATATTTTGTTTAAATAAAGACAATAGACATGTGATGCTGATTTATTTAATACCTATTGTTATTTTTTCACATGTATTTAATTTTCATTTCTCTTTTCTTACAAACACAAGAGTAGACCATGACCAGGTTTTTTATCCCGGTACTACATTCCCACGGAATAATTTCAGATCTACAAGCGGGCGAAGACACGAACAAAAGCTACTTTATTAAAAATCTTGAGCTTATTCATCTCTTCGCTCGCAGTTGGACCTCGTCTCTACATAGCGATTGTTCAGATCAGGTTTAGTGAAGATAAATGATTGTTTAGACTCACTCTCGTTAGTGTAACATTTGACAGCTCAATTTTACTCTCTACCATTCTACCAGACAGGTAGCGAAATGTAATTTCAGAGTCTTGAATATTGAGTGTCTAGTTTTATATAACAAGTTTGTAGAGAAAACAAAGTATGTCATACAAATTGTTCACCATTGTTTTAATGGTTTGTGTACTCAGGCGTGGGGACCGGGTTTACCTCAGCAACATTTGGTTTTAGAAGTCGCGATATTACATGGGATTTAAATATAACTGGCGAAATGTGCGTGTACGTATGTAAAAAGAAGAATTTAGACAGTTACGTAGTTAAGATGAGATGCAAAATTCTTCTACATTCACAAGGATTCCTTTGATCGTTGTCAAAAATACAGACGGAAATATATTTAGTTTTACGTAATGAGTAAGTGTAAGCTTTCTAGAAACACTATGATGACGCAGTAACTGGATTTCTTTAATTAAGTAGATTGGTCGGACATAATACTTTGCGGAAACGAATATTTACAATGAAGTTAGAAAGTATGAGATAATCTGTTCATTTAGTTCTTGGTGTGTGATCGTGCAATTTATCTTATTAATTAAATAAATCGTTTATATCTTTGAAGTTATTGTAATTAAAATCTGCTCTGTAGAGTTGTATTCTTTGTTGAGATGGTATCTTTATTTAATTTCCGCCCGGGGGGGTAGAGACAAGTTGCAATCGTTTTTAACTTGAGGCTAGCGTCACCCAAAGTAAATTCATATGTAGCTAATCGTAACAAGATACAAATTTCAATGTTTAGAAATCGACCAGAATTAGGCATCAATGGGGATTCGTTCGCGGCATTGAATATTGGAGTCTTATAGTCAAAAATCCCCATGTGGGCGAGCCAATTACCATCAACCGGGCACAAACCCAAATTCCGGGTTGTTGCTGAGAATTTATTCATTGAAAAACCCAATGTAACTCAATACTTCTTAAAACTGTTACGAGTACAATTTTGGTGTGAATCTTAACTGTTTTTCATCTAGGTATACAAATAAATAAAATAGAAATGTCTGTTTGTAATATTAAAATAACAACTTTTTACGGAATGTGTATGAAAATATATATGGCACTTATAACAAAAACACTTTTTGTTTCAATTTTTGTCAGTCTTTTTGTTCCTGTAATCTCCGAAACGGCTGGACCGATTTAGCAAGGTCTAACATAGGCTTTATATTAGAAAAATAATTGGGTTTCCGTGCAAAAAAAAAATAAATCTTTGTAACAAAATTTTATTCAAAATGGGAAGTAATAATTTTTATAAGAATTTCACGAGCACCAAGGTCGCGGGCCACAGCTAGTTACACTATAAAAACAAACTAGCTAACTATGACACGTATTACTCTAATATCTACCTTCCCTTATTCCATCATCAAAATCATAAATGTTCCTCTTTACACTCATACCACGGTGATCTGCGGAAGTGAACAAAACGTTCAAATTCAAGGCCACAGTGAATAGTAATGGGGCAGTAGGTCAATGCATTGTATCGATCGCTACGGCTGTCACCGATCCACTTCGTAAATCGTACCACACAATAGATCACGTAGTATAGTAAAAGTATAGTGAAGTACCGATCAAAATGTACGCGAATCGAGCGGTAAATTGAGAATCGAATGGCTGACAACTGGCTTGTCAGCTGCCAAATTGACGTTTACTGTGATCATTGTGGATTAGATAGTTTATTCTAAATGAGAGCATGTGATTCGTTGTGCGGATATGTAGGAGCTGTGTTACCATCTATTTTTTTAATGAGATTCCTCAATGAAGACATAATTGCTGAATATCTCTGGGAGGCTACACATCGTCAGGTAGACAGCACAGAAATCTTTTTTGGAGGTGCTGTAAGCCTGTGCCTAAGGCAGCATCACTCTGCTAAAGTGTAGCTGCATCTGGAGATCCATTCTAATTGTTCACTTAATCAAAATACACTATGTGTAACAAATCCAGGCAATAAACTATCTATGTGCCAAATTTCTTTCAAATCCGTTCAGTAATTTTGCGTGAAGTAGTAACAAACATCCATTCATCCTCACAATTTTTCAGTAAGTAAGAAGTAAGGCTTATTATTGTAGATGAAATTCATATCTATACTAATATTATAAATGCGAAAGTAACTCTGTTTGTTTGTAACCTTTTAACGACTTAACGGCTGATTGGATCGTAATGAAATTTGGCTAGGAGGTAGATTATATCCTGGGAAAGGACATAGGCTTCCGATCTTTTTTTATCTCAAACATACTCAAAGGTACACATCAAAATGTCCACGCGAACGAAGTCGCGGGGAGCCAGTCAAAGTCTGCTATAAAACAAACATAGGGACATAAAAAATAGCTAACTACTCTGCTAACCCTTTCCACCAATTAGCGTTAAGTTAAAGAGAGAACAATTTTCGCATGCACTCCCATGATAGAAGTACCAAAAGTGAATGCAAATGCACGCGTTATGACTCCAGATGATCGGCTTTCTAACGACCTGCGCGTACGCATCCACACTTGAAACAAGACCCACATACATGTGACAGTTGTATATAGAAGGTAAAGGGTTCAATTGTTGAACTGAAGTGTTGAAGAAGCAATTTAATTGATATCAACTGGAACTGCTTACAGTCTAGTAAGGCGTCGTGTGATTCAGACTAGAATATAATTTTTCATTGGTTCATGATCTTTAGCATAAGTGACCGATCCTAGAAAAGAGTTCAATGTCATATCGATCAGTGATGCCTCTAAAGAATATATCTTGTGCCAATCACATTATGGCGATTATGATGTTCTAACATTCGTGGCAATGCTGCCAGTCTTCTGGGCACGTTTCCAGATGACAGCGATGCGGAGGAGTACTTTGACGCCTAAGACGTGTCCTATTGTCGTCGTTGTATATATGCATATAGGTACTTTATTTTAGTCTTCTTTTTAGTTCTATTTGTAGTCTGTAAATAAAAATGATGTTCTACGTATTAAGTTTTTAAACCTTTGGGGTTTTCTCAAAAACTCTTTGGAGAACAAAATATACGTTTTCAATGAGATGAATGGTTTTCTAGCTTATGTTTTGATTTTAGTATCTTCTTATGTCAACATTTAAGTTGGTCAATATTTTATTTAAACCACGTGGCACCGATTTCACCCATTCATTTAATGCGTTTTGAGTTGGGATGTAGGAGTAAACCATGATAATTATTAACGTCACCCATAAATTCAACCTGCCTGTTTTTCTGCCTACGTCACAGATATTTCGAGCCGCCAGTGATATTGCAGACATAACGGTGGGCAGGCCGGTCTGGCAGGAATGTAGAAAGCTGGGCAGCGTGTGCCGGCGCATCGTAATCAAGCTGTTTTGGTGATCGGCGTGCTCTCTACAGTCTTATGTGTCCCTGGTAGGCCGTAACTTACTCAATAAGTTATTGATACATATTTTATGACTTTTATATTTTACTTAAGAGATAACATATTACCTGTATTCTCCAGGGAGTTAGACAGAGGCACTAGCCTATAGTATGGCAAACGTCGGTGGTAACAAAATCAAATACAAGCTGGCATCTAATATAATCTATGTTAATTGTTAACTACTAGGCCAACTCATGGTAGCACTTTAACCTTCAGTTGGCCCAGCGAGCATCGATGTACAATCTACTCCTTTACAGCTTTATTTTGGTGTTCCACAGGCTCCAGGTTGTATTTGACTACGGAAGACTTTGTTTCCATTTGCATCACACTTAATCGCTTCGACATCAGCTCAGAAAACTTGGGAGTGGTCTATGTCCAGCAGTGGAGTGTGATAGTCTGAGTGGATTGGTTGATAGACAAATGTGGCAGACCATAGATATAGTTTCATGCGGAAACGCCGTCAGTTTTTGATCGACATAGCCAAATCTTTTCGCATCTAAAACTGGTTGGGTATTAGAAAGCGTTCTGTCAATTTAGTAATCTCTATGTCTCGTTTAGGCTGTTATTTGTCTTTAAAATAGGTGGTCATCAAATTATGCTTGGTCGTATAACATTCATGCCCTTAGGATACGAGGTAAGCAGCTGTCTAAACCAATTTGTGAAATCATTCGGAAAACGACTTTTTAAAATGATTTTTTTTTGTTCTGCACTCCGACAGAAATTTTAATAAGGTTTTAGTATGATCTACGCTAGTTAGTATCTTATTACCCGTTACTAACTGGGTTGTGAAGGTCAGGTAGGCAGTCGCTCCAAGTAAAATACTGGTATTCAACTGCATCTGGTTAGACTGGAAGCCGACCCCAACATAGTTGGGAAAAGGCTAGGCAGATGATGATCATAGACCCTTGTCTGATGAGGCACTAACAGTTCTTTCTCTCTTATTTACAAGAGTCTACAAGCCGTGTCCTGATGGGATTTCTCATGGGTAAAAATGCAAAACTTCCATTCCGTCCTTCACGCCCACTTTCGAAGAAATTTCTGGTTTCTAGACCTTGAGGTTTAGGATGTGCATTATCTATCAACGGGTATGTGCTATAATCCCCAGTATTTTTATCCAGTATACTGTGTTTATTAAATACCAGGGACAGACATACGGAGTGGAAGGGACACCGACGTGAAAACGATTACTATGTAAACAGTACATCATTCTAAACCCACATAAAAACCACACAACTTCCCATCAGAAAACTTTATTTAGTCCCACCAACAAACCACATAACAACAACATTACATAACTTAAACCAGCAGTTTAACTTAACCACAGCGGATAAGCGAACAGTAAGTAGCAGTTTCACAGTTTTCACTCAAACCGGGTCTCCGTGAGAACCCAATGCTGTCCGAAGGATGCAATGCCGACTAGTAGTGTTGGTAGTTAGTCTACATCGACACCGGATCATAATTAAGTAGCTACGGATCGATGGTTTCACTTTAATAAGTATTTACTTGATGGGAAAGGTAAATAAGAAGATATGAACTGGGCTAAATAGTTTTTGCAGCCACACCTTTCCTGATCTCCTCCTCTATCTACATCTCTTGTGAACCAGATTCACAGTAACAACCCTCAGAAAAGCACTGAGAAAAATCAAGCTCAGACGAATAAAAAAAAATCATTACCAATCCGTCGCTCATCTTCGTTATGTAAGGAACTCTTGGCTTATAATTTCATAGTGTTAGAACCAGCGGTTTATTATCTTTAAGATATCTGTCAGTATGTGAAAGAATTTAAGATTTTCACGTAGTAAATCTTGGAACCATCAGCGACGATCAGGATTGACAGGGGTAGGATGACGCCTGCCAGGGCTGCGGGACTGTTCGAAAGAGATACCGCGGCCCTGGAACATAAAGGGCAAAAGAAGGAACATGGGTGGCTTTTAGTCAGTAAAAGTCTGACACTCCTTTCCGCTCCGCCCAGAGCGGGAGGAGTCATTTGATGATTTTCCATCCGAAAAAAAAAGAAAAAGGTGTAGGATGACAAATTACTTACAGTGTTCAATATCATATTAGCCAGGTGACAAAAAGAAATAAAAACGACGATGGTGATAAATGTCTTGTCTTGTCTTGACATAAAATAGCTCATAGGCGCGAAAGGACTCTTGTATTTTGAATTAGAACAGCGACCCGTAACGCAGAAAATATGTTACAGCTACTGCACGAACGAGACCATCATCATCATCTGCCTAGCCTTTTCCCAACTATTTTGGGGTCGGCTTCCAGTCTAATCGGATGCAGCTTGCAGATTTTACGTGGAGCGACTGCCTATCTGACCACCATATAACCCAGTTAGTCCTGGGTAATACGATACTCTTTAGTAAGACTGGTTGTCAGACTTTCGGGTCACCGACTACCTGTAACGACTGTCAAAGATATTATACAAATGACTACTGCACGAACGAGACCACTAACTAATATAATTGTAGTTAAATAATAACCATATTTCTCAAGAAACTGGCTAAAATATATTCATGTTTATCTAACAGCCGACCTTGAGAACTGAAGAAGATTCGCTAAAAGAATGTTGGACCACCTGTTAACCGTAGCGAATTCGGAAATTTTAGTTACAACACTTAAAAGTTACGAAATCGTAGCGATTTTAGTAATCTGCTTAGGTATGGGTAACCTAGAAATAGATTGATGTAACTAATCGCAGAATAGATGTAGTAGATTTCATTTTATGAGTACGTAAATTAAACTATCTTACTATAAATGCGAAAGTTTGTTTGTAACTCTTTCACGCAAAAACTACTGAACGGATTTGGATGAAATTTGGCACATAGATAGTTTAAAACCTGGATTAATAAATAGTATAATTCAGTCCCAGTAGTACGATCCCGTGGGACAATAACCGAACATAGAACCAACCGAAATAGTTCTACATAAAATTCTTGACCACAGACAACCTAAACCTACCTATCGAACCATGAAATGCACAAGAATCTTCTACACATAGTATAAAACAAAGTAGCTCCCGTTGTTTGTACGCTTAGATCTTTTTCTACGCAACGGATTTTAATGCAGTTTTCAGTATTAAATAGAGTGATTCATGAGGAAGATTTATATGTAAACACATTGCACTCGTGCGAAGCCGGGGCAGATCGCTAGTTTCATATAAAACAAAGACTTAGGAACAATTATTATAATTATTCGTCTTCTAAAGGGATGATATAGTTTGCATTGAAGTTAGTTATACTTTGCCGATGGGAAATCCCATCAATAATTGTCTCGTCTCAACAAAAACGGCATGAATTTTAAAGTTCACAGTGTTCACATCATGATTGATAATATCCACTTCTTTATCGGTCGAAGGAATCGTTCGTTATCAGTATTTCATTATGTATGAAAGAAAAAATATTTATTTGTCGCATTGGACATGACGTGCATAAAAAAAGAAATAACGACAATCATATAGCGCGTCAAACATTACAAATACAACAGAACAGCCGTCGTGACTGCGACAAGCAGGTTACCGCTCAGCATGATGCTGTGCTATGGGAGGCCCACAGCACAGCGCTGGTTTTCAGTGGTCACCCGTGAGAAAAAAAACGTACGGAAATCAAGACAGCATACATATTAGATTACATGAATTAGGAAAAAAAATAAAATAAACAGTACTTGGATTACAATATAAAACAACTATACACTATACTACACCACTAACTATACTATGTATATAGACATGAGTGAGTATTATGGTCAGCCTTGTTCTATTCACTGCTGAAGGCCTAGTCCACTTAGGATCACGCCCCCCCAGTATGTATGAGTCTCATCCAGGTGTTCCCCGCGATTGCTGTTCTACGCCTCGAACTACATATTCATCAACACGGGTGTCGGAAAATGTATCGTAAAAATTAATTCTTATCCCACCAAAAACATTCTGTAAAAAACTAGCCAAGTCTCGATGAAGCTGCTTGTTTATCTCTAAAAAAAGTATTGAAATCTAGACAAAGTCGTGCCAAGTGAAAAGTTCCATACTGCGATTTCTTTATTATTATAGTTAATGTTGTGTGACTTGGCCGTTGAACATTCTTTATACGCTAGTGGGTAAAAGTCATTTTTTTTACACAGATATAACATTCTGTTGTACCTACCTATGTTTGTTAAGCGAGATAATAGCCCATACTGGTATTGGTAATTGGACGCTAGTCTCATTTTAGGCTGTTGTTGATTGTGCAACGCATTCATTCAGATAATGCTGACTTCTGCTCTCTTCTTTTTCGAGCGTCAAATCGACCACCGATCTAACATCGAATAGACATGCAGACAGACATATATCAATGACTAGAAGTCCGTCTATACTGAAAATATTTTCTTATACTGTTTGTTTTAGACTATACATAAGTATTATTGAAATACGCAGCTTTATCAAGCCTACAATTGACTGGTTATTAAATCAACGTTTTCCAAGTGGCAATTTTCCATCGTCAATGGGTAGCGGTTCTGGCGACAGATTGGTGCAATGGTGTCATGGAGCACCTGGTTTTGTACCCTTGTGTA
This sequence comes from Eurois occulta, assembly GCA_950022335.1. Lineage (NCBI taxonomy): Eukaryota > Metazoa > Arthropoda > Insecta > Lepidoptera > Noctuidae > Eurois > Eurois occulta. The sequence continues at coordinate 2,915,905 of OX465498.1, forward strand.
ACTTTAACGGCCAAGTCACACAACATTAACTATAATAATAAAGAAATCGCAGTATGGAACTTTACACTTGGCACGACTTTGTCTAGATTTCAATACTTTTTTTAGAGATAAACAAGCAGCTTCATCGAGACTTGGCTAGTTTTTTACAGAATGTTTTTGGTGGGATTTCACTTCTTTTTGTAGAAACGTGGGTATGTTGATTTCTTTTATTAGAATATCTTATGTGACTCAGTTTTTTTTCTTTTTATTAGTAGTTTTTTTATTTTTACAAATCTTTCTTTTCTTTTTTTCCGGCTTTGAATCTTTTTCATACACCAAGAAAGATATTGAATGGAAGAGACAAGACCCGTCCTCGGGCATACCAACTAATTGGTAGCCACTAAGTTCATCGTCGTCTTTTAATATTATCGACATTTTTAACGATATTATCTTGCGAAATCAAACACAAATAAATCAGAAATACCGATAATATTTAGACTAACAATAATAACCTAGTATAATATCTTTAAGACTTCTTTAATTATTACTCAGCCTACAATGAGGAAGAACAAACAGCAATGAGGAAGGAAATCGTCAGCATTAAGAACAAGGCTGAACAAGTTCATTTCAGTTTGATATTTAGTTCGAACGTCATTTACTGGCGGAGAATCTTAACACCGCGATACAGAAATGAGACGAAAATGCACAGCGCCATCTAGTAGCGGTAGGCAGAAGTTTTTATTAATAACAACACAAAGTAATTTCCAATTGATAAACTTATAAATTCAATTTCAACATTTCAATCAACTTAAAAATTTTGACATCAAATGAAGCAGCCCACCAAGTTGAATATTTTTGAAAAGGCGGTAATGTCGATCTATTTATAGTTTCGTTGGGCTCTAGTGTTTTCTAATCAGTGTCACCAGGTACTCCAGATCTTCGATTATCCTAGTTTTTATAGTTTTCCCTTTATGTGGCCATTAAACCCTAACTCTGTACCAAATTTCAGCTTTCTGAGTTTATGGGAAGTACTAGTTCTATTTTGATGATCATGAGTGAGTGAGTGAGTGAGTTTCATAAATGCAAAACTTTGCTTTTGCTTAACTTCGGAACTAAATGACCTACAGACTTGAAATTTTGGATTTTATGTATGTAATTATAGTTTATTGAATGACGAAGGTTTTTGCGTTCTGGTCTTATCCAGAGGTTCTCAAATAGGGGCCTGAAAATGCGGCGAAATGGTTCCAGTAAAGGATGGTACGGCAGTTTGCTTCGCGCTCGACTTGGCGGGGGCACTGCCGTGCCCCCCGATTCAACTGCTTATAATACTGAGGTCTCTTGTTTATTGATGCCGACGATAACAGGCGTCGAAATAGACAAAACAGTCATATCACAGCTGGCAGATCCTAAGTTTTTCCAGCATGTGTTGTTAGGGGTTGACATATTTCGGAACATTATTGGGACAAATCAAATTAAGCTACGGTCTAATGCCTATTTTACAAGAATCACAATTGGGATGGTTGATAGCCGGCCCAGTTGGTATCAGTCAATCAAAGTCTACGGTCTATGGTCATTTCGATCATTTTACGAATATTGATAATTCCCTTAATTGGGAGATTGAGGAACTACCTTCAGAGAAAAGAACAAATTCATTAGAGGAACAATTTAGAGGAAATATAGTCATTTCCATAATAATAGCCTATTAGCCTAAGTAGTCCAAGTGGCCTTGTCTTAACCTCGTAAAAGGAAAAGTTTAATCAATATGTTGACTTTCTACCCCGCCTATCGAACGACGGCTCGTTCATCAAAATTGGCTCAGTGGTTTACGAGATCATTGCTAACTGACAATTATCGGTGGTTCAGAGGAAATCGCCTATTTACTAGTTAAGTTACTAGTTACTGGTTCACGGTATCCGTGTATTTTATGTAGTGGTTAATCTGTACGTAAGTAATTAGATGGTGTTTAATTAGAACTTGCGTTCTTCATTTAACTCTTTATTTTTAATCAATTAACTTTGACTCAAGTTGTATTTGAAAGTAACTATATACCTTATTACAAATAAATACAATAACTAAACTAAACTAACAACAAACTAGATAAGGGCATCAAATAACTCCTCCTCAACGCCACCAGTCGCTTGGGCATATTACCAGCTTGTCAGATGGAGTCCCCAAGAAACTGGCGGTGTTGCCACGTTTTATAGCAACACTTAGCCTCTGGCCAAGGTAAAAGCCAGCCCCTGGGTTACGGGAAGCGTCAACTAGGCAGTTGGAAATCTCCTTATAAAGATTGATTTTGAAGAGGATTGACTCTTCTACTACCTAAAAATTGTCAGTCCAAAATGAATCGTCCAACCGAATGTTACTTTAATCTTGCCCTCTTTTGAAATGATGACAGTCATTAAATCCTTGAAAATCTGTGCTTAAAAATGCATCTTCTGACCTCAAAGGTTAATTGATTGAGCCAGCAAGCCACCAGCAAGCTTTTCCATTATGATCTTTTACAAATCATAGGCTCTAACATAATTTCAAAATAAACACAGACATCAACTACTATTATATCAAATTTACATATAACTGTCATTAGAAATGTAATCAGTGGGCAACATGGAGCTAGTTTTAAAAGAGCTATTACATTTTGAAATATTGTACCAAATTGTCATCTTGTGTGTTTGTTTATGGAGTTATTATGTTATGTAACAAATGGAATGAGAATAGGGCAGTTGTCAGCGGTGCCATAAGTTTTGTGGAAAATGTTATGGTTATGTTAAAGGGTTATGGCCGAAGCTATGTGGTAATATCTTCTTATTTTTTTGTTTATCTAAGCTTTCATTAGAGAATCTGTCATGATTTAAACTAAACAAAACTCGTATTACAACATACTACACGACGTTGTACAACGTCTGTAACATACGGGGTTTTACCATTTTCAAAAGACCATTTCGGCAGGCGTCCATTCTTTTCATCTAGAGTTTATGTTGGCTGAAGAAAGTCTTTATTTATATGGATAAATTAATTGCAGTATTTTGTCACTTGCAAGAGTTGTATGTTGACTAGTGGAGGTTCCAGTATTATGTTCATGATGAATAGAGACTACATACTTAAATCATATCAATTTTTGTCTTGACAACTTGAATGGGAGCGAATAGGTACATAATAAATCATATTTATTGTGTTCAAATTTAATTCACTTACTATAAAAATAGTGATGCGACTAATTTAAATATTTTATCGAATAAAAAAACACGTTCTAACTCGCTTACGAAATAAAACCATACTCGTACATCACAATTTACATTACACATACCGATGAACGAGTAAACATCCAGTTTTGTCACCATATTCAACCTGTAAGCGGCCTTCTAAGAACTTTCTAATTCAAATAGACTTATAAAACCATAAACCACGTTCATTTATCATATCTTAAGATTGGAGATAGGCTTATTATCATAAATTGCTTTTATTATATCGACGTTCGATTGTGTTGAGGTTAGAGTATTATCGATAATTTCTATTTTTTATTGACATGTTAATGGAAAAAAATAATAGGTAAAAAGGCTTGGATGTGAGATAATTTAGTAGATATTTAAAGGGTTCTCACTGTCCGTATATTTAGGTAATTTTACGATAAAAAAATTATTAATTGACATCGTAAAGACCTTCAATTAAACGTTGCTTTAATTTTTCGAGTAATAATGTTCGCAACTCTATGCACTCCGGATACACAAATTAAGTTGTTAATACAGAAACTAAGAAGAATTATATAATCTTTATTATAGCTTGGCGGCCCACTACTTGTTGATGTCAACTTAGATAACGAAAAATATATCCCCATTACAATTTTATCGATACTTAAAATCCTACCAAACACAAATCACGTCACTATCATTTGACATCTCTGCCATCCTTACTTTTTTTAAGTCGTTAAGATAAATCAGGGACATATCTCTCAAGTTACTACATAACATAATTATTATGAATCTGTGGTTCAGCTTAACGACTGTACCACTAGAGATATAAGAAAAAAGTTATCCCTCTTTTTTCAAAGGCGGTAAAAATGTATGATGTATAAGAGATTTATATATTCAATGCGATAATACGGGACTACTTACATATTAAGTAAGAATATTATGTTAGTGTCATAAAAAATATTATATCGGGGTTTAGTCCGTAAGGTTATTTATTATTTAGTTTTCTGGCTGTTCATCCGAAAGTGTTTAGAATGTGCTCAGATTACAATATGTTGATCAAAATGTACAGAACGTACATTTTGATCAACATATTGAAATCTGAGCATTTTTTCTGAATAATAAAAATACTAGCGTATAGTTATCAAACTTGAAAAATCATCGAGATTTCCGATTTGGAACATTGACATTACACATAAACCGTCTAGAATATTCATCTATAGAATCACCTAAATCTGCTCCGTAGTTGAGGAAAATAATGCGGTCGCAAAAAAACACCACTTTAATTTGTATAATTTATTGATTTGAAAAAAGATAAATAAACAGATAATAATGATCTACTAATATGACGTATTTCTCCATTCATAAGAATCATTCGCAACACTGAACCGTCTCCAAAAATAAAACGAAAGTGAATCTCCAACTATTTGCGTTCCTCTTAGCGATTTATGAAAAAGTAAAAGTTGAAATAACCATGACACTTAACGTTAAAGTTATACGGTTCATAATTGAGTGGCAGTTTGGTGCCGAAATGGCAATTTTCTGTTACGTTGTATGTGTCAATTGTCGACACCTCCGAACTTTCACTGAAGGTCACACGAAAAGGCGTGGAGACGATTGCGGCTAAAACTTTTATTGTTTGTTTTACGTAATCTGTCGTACTTTTGTATAGTTTAATTAGCGTTAATGGTATGTTTTTATCACTTTTGGACGGTTTTCATTGAGATTTTAAAGTAGCTATTAAAAAAAAATATTGCTCATTTTATTGGAGAAATTATCAGTGTTATCTAATTTTTATTGCAGTTTTTACTGGTTGATGAGATAATAAAGGATGTAACAAGACCCTTAACAAAGCCGAAAGGCACTTGTTCTCCCCGTCATTGCGATCTTTTTTTTTTGTTTAGAACCATACCTGGAAACCTTCTAGTTACGGAGATATTGGTGGTCAAAGCTCCAACTTTTCCACTAGTTATTTTTTTAAAGCATGTCTTAAATGTAAGATTGTTACTTTAAACACCTCGACGACCCCCGTACTATTAAATTCATCCATCAGCACAATATTTTGAGTGTGTTACATTGAGTCCAAACGAGAACGTGATTTTTCACTCCGAAAAAAAAAGTCGTTTCCCAGCAATAATTTTTGCGTAGAGCTACTTAGTTTGATGTACAGAATGCTTGGTTGACGGCATCGTTAAGGGTCCGTTTACACCCTGTATACTGTATTAAATCGTATAATGAGAACGAAAGATATTAACAAAACAGGTGGAGAGGTGCAGACCTCTCCACCTGTTTTGTTAATATCTTTCGTTCATTTTGTTACAAAAAGGAATTCAAACACTTTCATCTCTCATAACTATCACTTTCACGTGCTAAGTTGGATAATAATTTACTAAACTTGACCATAAGTAGCTTAACCTTTCATAACTTTATCTTATCACCACCGCTTTCAAAACGGTGAAGGAAAACGTCATGAGAAAACCAGCATCTCCTTTAACCAGAATTTGAAGACAGGTGACATCTACCAAGGCCTACTGGGCGCACGTGGTTGATTCACTCCTTGAGACCTTTTACCTGTATCCAAGTAGAGGAACGTGCCTATGCAGCAAAATATCATTAACCCAAAAACTTGATTTTAACATAACATCACGCCATGTAATCTCCGAAGTATCAGGCAGAGGTGTACCTAATCTGCCAGGGCTGCGGGACTGTTCGAAAGAGACACCGCGGCCCTGGAACACAAAGGGCAAAAGAAGGAACATGGATGGGTTTTAGTCCGTAAAAGTCTGACACTCCCTTCCGCTCCGCCCAGAGCGGGAGGAGTCATTTGATGATATCCAATCCCAAAAAAAAAGAGGTGTACCTAATACTACACCCACATTTCGCCAGTTATGTTAAAGTCCCATCTAATAGGAAGCGAGCCTATCGCCATCAACCGGGTACAGACCCAGACTCTGTGGCTGCTACTGAGAAATTCCTGATGTAAACCCAATAACACTTTGCCCGACCCGGAAATCGAACCAAGGACCTCAAGCTTAGCAGTTGTGCTTGCGACCACTAGACCCACGAGGCAGTTAAACTTGATTTTAGGTAAACAAATTCCACCACCAATTCTTTGTACACTTTTTCTTCCTCTCAATTTTCCCACAACAAATTAAAACACAATTGTTCCACATACTTATCGAGCAACAATAGCATCGTAATACAGTAATACCAGCTATTATCCAATTGGCTGAACAAATCGACTTAATAAGCCGAACCATTGATTATACGCGGCTGGTGTAGTGTGTGTGTCTATTTGTTAATTGTTTACATGGATTGTTGTAGTATGCTGTGTGCAGAGGATTCAGATCATCTAGAAATGGGTAGGGAAGGCCGATGGGACTTTAGAACTGGGTGAATTTGAGACATTCTAGGATTTGTTTTGAATAAAAATGTGTGACTACCTCTAATGGTTCCAAACGCGACTGTTGAGCATGAGGTTCTGGGTTAGATTCCCGGGTTGGGCAAATTGTTATCAGGAAATTCTCAGTAGCCACGGAGCCTGGATTTATGCCCGGTTGATGGTAATAGGCTCGCCCCCTATTACATGGGACTTAAACATAACTGGCGAAATGTGTTTAGTTTGGAGGGCATTTTGAGATATCCATGCAGTAAATCTCAGTTACAACTTAAACTTAGTGCTCTCATTGGTTTTTGCTGGTTCTGGGAATATTTCCATTCCCCTCGATTAGAAAACTAATGAATGTGAAATCTTTGAAGATCCTTGAACGAGTTCTGATCTTACACAATCAACACAGGATGCGGTAAAGATGACACATCGTTACCGACCTCCTTTCGAACTACAGCTATTTTATCTCTGATATGAATCTTATGGCTACGAGAATAAAGCTCACTATACTGTTAAATCATAACAACCTTATATCACGCCTGTAATCCCCGCAGGTTAAGCAGAGGTGTATTTAAAGGTGCACCCACATTTCGCCAGTTGCTTTAGGCCCATGTAATAGGGGGCGAGCCTATTGCCAAAAACCTGCCACAAATCCCGACCCGTAGCTGCTACTGAGAAATTACTGACGGAAAAACCCGATTACAATTTGCCCGACCCGGGAATCGAACCCAGAACCTCATGCTCAGCAGTCGGGATTGCGACGACTAGACCAACAAGGCAGGCACCACTGCTAAATCAGTGATGCAATAACAATTCATAGACAGTAGCATAGCCAAACATAGCAAAATCTTGTAATACCATACATTTGCATACAATAACAACCATGTCATTGATTACATTCGTTCATAATTTTAACGTTTTTATCTTTTAAATAAACTCGGAAGTATTAGGCAATAGGTGAATAGTGATGTAACCCGTTTGATTTTATACAAGGAAAATGTAAACTAAAATGTATACGGTGAAAGTTTGATTTAGAAAATAATGTATCGAAACCGTTTTGTATTGTAATTTTTATAGGGATTTCATGGTAAATACATTGTTAGCCCTGTGGTTTGTCTCACAGAAAGGCTTGAGACACAGCAGGCTGTATGCAATATGCTTATGCTACATGGTAAGCGTAGTTATGGAAAAATATTGGAAAGATATTTACAATAAATAATAATTTAGTAAAAAAGTACACGCTTTAGAGTGAACCCTTTTATTTAATACCCATATCACGGCAATGCATGAAAAATAACTAATCCGCCATCTTTGGGAAACCGCCATATTGGATTTAGAATGACGTCACTTTGCCTGAACTAAAAACGTATAAAAAATTTCATCCAAATCGAATACCGGGAAGTGGGTCAAATTAAACTTCTATGATTGTTTTATATAGTTAGTTATAAGTGAAGCCAATGATAGCGTGTTAAAATAGATACATAGTTTGATTTGAAATCGACCGTTCTCATACATTTTTTGCGGACAAAAGCATATTAGGTAGTGTCTTTTAATAACTTAACTTCCCAAGAAACAAAGACCAAGCTATCCATCTGCTGGTGATTCAACAAAAAAAGACCTTTCAATGAACAAACGTCCGCAAATTAGTTAAGGAAAGAACAGTAAGTTATTAATGTCATAACAGCTATAAACATCTGGTTAATAGCTTTTTCTAATGTAAGTAATAATTTGATGATGACTAAATGAGATTTTGAGTGAAAGTCGACAGAGAAACCGAAAGGTATGCGTATTCTCTCTATAGTTAAAGGTCTAGCCTATTTGTACACCATTATATCTAAAATAACATAACATAATATCACGCCTGCAATCCCCTAAGCGTTAAGCAGAGCTATACCTAATAATACACCCACATTTCGCCAGTTATGTTTAAGTCCCATGTAAAGGGGCAAGCCTATTGGTATCAACCGGGCGTAAATCCAGACTCCATGACTGCTACTGAGAAATTCCAGATGGATAAACCTAATAACGATTTACTGTACACATATTTATTGTGTTCACATTTCATTCAAATAATTCTCAAAGCTGTCACTATAAATTACAATTCCCATTTGTCATAATCGTCGTTCCAGTAGTTTACGAGCTAAGATCTAACATTCATACACATACCGACTTTATAACTCACCCTACGTGCGCTTCACCATAGCCAAGTAAAAGCACGTGTATTTAAAACAAGGCGCACTTGCACCAGACCACGTGTTTACTGTTGTCACGGTCCATTTCACGCAATGTCAAGGCTGGGAGCAACCAACCGTGGCGGTTGGCGGTAATGTAGTACAGTATACACCCTTGGTTACATCATGGCTTGGTATAATATACGTAATAGAAAATGTTTTGGGTAGTTTATTGTACACACGGTGGTAGGGATATTGTTTCAGAAACTTTTAACCAAGGTTCAGTTCATGATTCTAGCGAAACGCTCTGTGAGAAGCTATATAGTGATCAATGTTCATTTCATGGTAAAAGTTTATACCACGATGATCTATCACGATGTTCATCTACCGTGTTATAGAGTACGTAGCTTTTGCCCGCGGCTTTACTCGCGTTAATTTATAATTTGACAATCAATTCGGGTTGTATCAATCATGATTCGAAAGACACGTGGCGCCACCTATTATCATAAGAACGTTATTGTTGTTTGCCTCGGGAACAGTACTTTTTTTCAAGATGAAAGGTACCCAATGTCTTTCTGTACACTAGACAATGACTTTAAATTAGATAGAGTCGTTGCTTGTTTCTGATTGACTGATATAAAGCACGACATTAAAAATCAAAATGTCAAAACCGCCAAACACTTGACTTGCGTGGTGTTAAAACAATAACGAAGTTATGTCAAAAGTGTGATATTTTTATAGGCATTCTTAGGCACCTCAGACATGCTTGCTTGCAAGGCTGCTGGGTTATCAACGCCTTTCGTTGCTCAGTTTTAGAAGGCATGGTTAAAACTTCAATGAAAACCAACGACTTACACTTTTAATTATGACCTACAATGCTAAAAATATTTCATCATTGAATTGTAAAAGTCACCTTAAATTCGAGCGATTTTTGACAACCGACCCAGTTACATTACCAAAGTAAAAGGGACGGTAATGACATACATACAAACACATGTCTATATACGGCATGTAAAAAATATATGTAAGGTTGTAGGAAGCTATTTACATAAATATTATTAAGTTAGGTACGAGAGAGACAGTTAAAAACATAGAAAATATTAGGTAAATGAGACCTAGCTTTGTTCTACTTTTTAACATAAGAGAATGGAGGGAAATAAATGTGAAGAATCCAATAATAGTTGTAAAATATAGGGTACCCACTCGACCAGCCTTTATCAGATGATGATGAGAACATCAGTGCCGTTGCCCAAAGACATTATAACCTGAACATTTTTATTTTCTGAAGTTATTCATCCACATTTTTAAAATTTCTGTCTTCCCTAAATCATCATCATTCTCTTGCCCTCATCCCAATTTATTTGGGGTCGGCACAGCATGTCTTCTTATTCCATACTTCTCTATTATTCCTCATACCATCTTTCACGCAGTCCACCCACCATCTCTTCGGTCTTCCCTAAAACGCTACCGAAAATCACCAATACACATTTTGAACACCATCTATAACTAATACATGTTTATATTTATATACATACGTGCATGTCCTTCTATAGTGTTAGGTTAAGGCAGTCCGGTTAATATTGCGAACATGTACAACCTCATTGGTCGGTCAGAAACCGCCAGATTTCACTAGCACACTGCCCGATTTAAGTCTATAGAATTTATATATTTAAATGCGGAAAGGCATGTATTTATAATTTAAATGTGTACCTACATACATATCGAAGAAATCTTTGGAATTGGTATTTAAATATGTACATAGGTTTTCTATTCTTTTGACTTTAAGTATGTTTACGATTAGAAAATATGAGTGAAAACCTGTGGATACTTCCTTAATGCTCAGTTTCATTTACATCAGGTGACATCCAAATTACTGCCTCAATAAACGTACGGCTGGATTCTCAACCCTCGGTTCAGCGCAGAGATATGAAATTCCATGAGTTCAATTTTTAGGCATTCATTTATTTCTTGATTAGACCCGTTCTCCACCAAAGTGGACACGAGAGGAGATAGAAGTGCAAGATTCGACCAATCACAGGAGATACGAGAGACGCGATTTAGATTTCAACCAATGGGATTGGTCGGTTTCCTCATATTTCTGCGCTCCGCTTGTCTCCGCTTTGGTGAAAAACTTACACCCGATTTTGTCGAAGCAAAAGCGGGTGTAAGTTTCATACTAGTTTGAACGTATTAGAAAAGCGTTCTCAATCTATCCCTCTGTTACTAGACACATCAGTATTCATTATCATCTGCCTGCCCTTATCCAACTATGTTGGGGTCCGCTTCCAGTCTAAGCGGATGCAGCTGAATACCAATATTTTACATGGAGTACTGCCTAAATAATAGTAACTTTTAATTCCCATCGTCGTTTGAATCCGAAATTGTCACTGCCTTATCTCTTCCCATTTCCCGTTTTATTACCAAACTCAAACAAATGTTTTTCTCACTCATCTGTCAAATTTATTCATCTTTATTCTCTTTCACCATTATATCTTTTTCAACGCTTTACAAAACAAACCTCAACGTTGGCCGAGTCGTCCGATTCACTGCAACCAATCGTGCGTAACTTTCGACTCACGGTGCAATATACAATAATTATGTTCAGAAGTTTCAGTCTCATAAATAACTTTAATTGTCAATTCATCATCTGCCTTTTACCAACTATGATAGGGTCAGCTTCCAGCTGCATCCTTTTATTCTTTGTTAACAAAAAGAGGGTTTTTATCTATCCCTACATAAATTTCTACCCTATTCCGGATGTAGTTGAATACCATTAATTTACGCGGAGTGATTACCTATCTGACCTCCACAACCCAGTTAGTACTAGGTAATATGACCCAACTTAGTAAGACTGGTTGCCAGACTTTCGTTCCGCTGACTAGTTGTAACGACTGTCAACGATCTACAATTGACAGTCGGGACCAACAGCTTAGCATTCTTTCCGAGGCACTGAGAAAACTCGGTATATAATGGACGTCAATCCACGGACCGACCTTGGCAGGCGTGGCTTAACCTTGACGATCGATCCGTGCGGCTGTTATTATTTAGCCACGAGCTAAGTTTTTACTAGTCAATTAAAGTGTATATCATAGTTCCATTGTATCTTGAAAGCCAGTAGACAGACGTTCAAAGTCGGTGACTTGAATGAAGGTATAAAGTTTACACATTCACTTGGCCTTTAGGGCCAATTTTTATAAAATAGTTTGCTGTCTTACCTTATCTACAAAACTTTAGTTTTGGTATCTGTGAGAGCATTGAACTTAGTTGAAGTTAACCTCCAATATGCGGCCCATATTAATCGAGGTTTTAGTTATAATCGAGGGCACTTTGAGCTCTGTTACCAAGCTTTTTGGGTGTTAAGTTCATCTGTAGACTTTTTATAATAACAATTATGTAATATTGAAAATAATAATTAATTATTAAGGAAACTTTTGAGAGTGAATGTGGGTGAGTATAAAGAGTAGTGAAACGATAGATAAACTGTGTAAAGGATGATGTAGCAAGAAAGGTGGTGACTGCTGAGATGACGAGTAACAGAGAAGTATGGAAGAAGAAGACATGCTGCGCCAAATGAATAAAGGGATAAGGGCAAGAGAATCATGATGTCATAGTTTGTAACTATGTAAAATGTTAAAATTAATTGTATTTTTTTTTGTGTTAAAAATATTTCACATATTTGACCTTACAACACGCCAATTTCTCGACTTTATATTATGGAGTAGTACTTCTGTATAACCTGTATATTTGCTGTCTGTCTCCGCTCACCGGTCACGACTAGCACCTGTTAGTTCCTGCCTCCATGTCACTCAGGTAGTCTCATTTATACGGATGATAGTGTCATTTCTTGTCACTTTTTTTTACACAAATGTAACTGTGTGAAACACCGGTTTAGTTTAACACACAACTACTTTTTGTTTACAGTTAAATTGAAAAGATAGCGAAGTGTTCTTGATTTTTAAGTTTATTTTAATTGCTGTTATTCTAAATATAGTATTAAAAGCAGATAAGAAAGTGTAATAAAAATTGGTCTTGCACTTAGCTGATATTATTGCTTTGCTTGTGTTGATAATATTACTATATTTACTTATTATACTCGTAATACTTTAAAATCTAGCTCAAATTTCATAATTGATTGCAATTAGCCGGATAAGTAACGCATAAAAAATATAAATGTATAATTTCAGATTAAATCATCAATAATATTGCGAATTGTTCGCAATAAAACATAATATTTATCGCTTCATTAACTTTCATAAAACGCCCATAATAACACATTTTAGTTTAACATGTATATCTTAGTATACATTTAATTTTAACTTGTATAATTTAGAATACATTTAAAAATGTTGGTAATGTCTTTTTGGTGCAATTATGATATAATTGTATACTCGTATGACTGTTAAATGCAAAAATGAGTGATGTTAACTTGGGATTACACTTTCACTGTTGTAAGGTTACATCATTATAATAGTTTGAACTTTTTGTAAAATGTGTGAGATTCTGTAATTAATGATCAATTTTTTTTTAATAGGACTTGAAAGGAGTATAATGTTTTGACTTGTAATGTAACAAAATAATTTAATATAAAGTTTTATTTTTAAAAACGGTATGTCATCAGGTCATTATCATTATGTCCACTTATTCTATTTTATCGTGTTCAACTACTTGTTTTAATGACTTGACCTAAAAACGACAAAAAAAGTTCTTTGTACAAATATAACATAAGCAAAAAAGATGTTGCTTTGATTTATATTAATAAATTACTGTATTTATTATGAAGAGAATCATCAACACTTGATACACGAAGATCTACAAAATTTAATTTCGTAACGAAGAGATGGTTACCGAAGCATTGCAGACATCTGCCAACGACCTTGGCATTTCATTAATTATATTTAATAAATACGTACAATCTAAACTTTGGGCAAAATTTAGCAACTTTCGCATATATTGCTTTACTTACTTTTACTTGTTTACGCTGTTCAAGGTCTCAAATTCGATTCTCGGACTGAACAATAATTTTGCATTACCCAATTTTTTAGTGGAACATTTTTAAAGTTACTTAAATGCAAGTGTATGTAAAGTAATGCAATGTATTGGTTATTATTAATTCATGTATTACATAACTTTTAAAGAAATACACTGTGACGTCAGCTGAATAAATCATGTATCGTAGATTTTACTTTACGTTCAAAACGGATTTAGAGATTTCACCAAACACTATTCATAATATTTTTTGACTAAAATTCACAAAATAATTCATTCCAATAAATAAAATGAATCTCGGAATGCACTCACAATTCGTTACGTCAAACAATAAATGTCAATTAACGTAATTACATTTATGCAAATGGTAGCTACATGCATTTCTGTTGCATAAACCTGATGCCGGAAGTCTGAAGCTGTAATTATAGTCTTCTCGCGAGATGAGGGGATGGTTCGAGGTTAATGACCGAGTTTGTCCTAGATATTGTAGAAAATAGGGGTTTTAGAACATTGATCACGTGACTGTGATAAGCAACTTGTATACAAGATTAAATCTTTGTTAGACTCATTGTTTTACTACATACTACATATCTAACACATCTTCTTAATAATCATCGGTCTCAAAAATAATTTGGATACTTCAGGATATTATTTATCATAATTAAACATTTAAACATTTCACATCCCTAATAATTCAAACACATATAATTTCCCATCTGCCTATTACATTAACAGACAAAATCAGACAGTAACAGGTAAATAATAGAGAGTGGACATCGTCCGTTGTATAATACAATCGTATACAAGATAAAGTAAATAGGTGAAAACTGCGCACCTTCCAAGAGCGCGCGTCGATGTCTTTTACACCGAGGAGTTCCGTACGCGAATCTGACCGACAAGGCGACCTACTTCTGATAGACATTTCTGTACATTTTACGTAACTATCAAAGAGGATGTATATAATGTATCTACACATCTTGTACATCATTATGCAGGTGAAATTTTCGTTTCAGATGATTTACTCGCAAGCCGCACATTCTCTTATGTGAATGGTTATAAAACTTTATGGTAATATTTTTATGGTTTTTATTTAAATTTATAATTTAAGATTTTTTCAAATGTCTGTCAGTCTGTTGTATATTCTCCAGATATGCACAAAGTAATTTAATTGAAAGCGGTTATTTGCAGCGACTGCTTTATAAATAAAAGTCTCTTTATAGAGAGAAATTGTACGGTCAAGCGTTATTTTTAAATAACGAGAGTCCTAAGGTTTTCTAGTGCTTATAAACGTGTTTTACACTAGGAACTATTGTGTTTGTGGAGAATATAATGATTTCTTCTATATATTTAAAAATGTGAGTTTGAATATCTTAGATTACGTGGTTTAGTTTATAAACGGTCACGCATGTAGCCATAAGAAGTAAGGTAATTTAACCTTCACCCCATATTTTATTAATAAATCTTCACATCACTAAATTCACAGACGAAAACTACAGATTTCCAAAAATACAGCGTTGAATTTTCCTGTTTTATTTTATTTCATCACCCACAGTAACACCAATAGGTAACATTAAATCCAAACATACAGCAGTGTGACACAATGATTTCCCACTTTTACATTCTAATCGAAAACACTTTGGAGACGAAAATCCGAATCTCTTCCGAAAAACTCTCACTAGGAAAAAAAATATATACTTCCGAAAAAATATATAGGATAAAATATCACTGTTATTTAACTTACCCAATATATTAGCCTCATTTTATCCATAAACACAGCACTATAGAAAAGGTTTAAAAAGTGGAGTAACCGTCACTACACATGCGCGGGGTAACGCGCGTCTCTTGCGACTGACGACTGCGATCGCCTGCAAAGCCTCCCCGCCTAAGAAAGTCTACAACCTTCACATTATATATTATGTAAACTTGAAAAAGCGCAAGTGCATTATGGCTATGAGAAGATTTTTGTATGGTATGGGTGGTTTTTGTGCACGGCTCGCCCCCTATTTTAAGGGACTTAAACAGATAAAATAATAAAATTAAAAGCCTTTATTTCCCATCCGCCCCCAAGACGACCCACTGACCCTCATATACCATAAAATTGTATTATAAATGAATATTTTGTTTCTAATTTGTTAGTAGTTTTTATTTTTCTTATAATCAAAAATATAACGTTCTTTGGGTTATGGGCCCCTCCACGGGTGAAGGCCTCCTTCTGTTTCTTCCATTTGTCCCTGTCATTTGCAACATTCAGCCAATGGTTTCCTGCTGTATCTTTTAAGTCGTCAGCCCACCTTCTCTTCGGTCTGCCTACTCTTCTTTTGCCATCCAGGGAATTAAACATAACTGGCGAAATATGGTTGTACTGTTAGGTACACCTCTGTCCAACCCTTCATGGATTACACGCGTGATGTTATGTTATGTTTATGAGTGCTTCGTTGGTCTAGTGTACAAGCAGTACTGCAGTTTGGCAGCGTTATTGAGTTTTTCTACCAGGAATTTATCAGTAGCCGTCCGAAGTCTAGATATTTGTCCAGTTGATAGAAACAGGGTCAACTCAGTGTTTGCTTTCTGAGAGGCGCTCGGGTCGATCTTTAGGTTAGGCCGTGCTTGCCTAGGTTGGTCTTGGATGGGTGATCGTATTACATACCGAGTTTCCTCCGTGTCTCGGAAAGCACGTTAAGCCGTTGGTCCCGGCTGTCACTTGTTTGTATTGATACCAGCTATCGATTGATACAGGTTTTTATGAGCCGCTGTAAAATAAAACAAAATGGCGGAAGTTAGGCCGGCCAGGCTTCATACAAAAATCATCCAAGCCCTTTAACCCTTGTATTGTATTGTATAACGGGCTGGTGTCCGCAACTCCACGTCCAATGCGCGTATTTTGCGTGCGGCCCTTTAACCCTTACAAATCCGTACTTTTTTCGTAACCTTCTGCCCCAAACCCCTATTTTAAAAGCTGACGACGCCCTTGAGTTCATAGGAAGATTTTAAAATTATCAAATAAATCCTAAAACTGAAATAAAAAAAAATGATTTTTCAAACAAAATAAATGGCATAAAACTGATAACGAAATAGAATACCATTTATAAAACATTTGTACACTAACCTTAGGTTTAGTTGGCACTAATTCGCATCTGGAAATACAATTTCGAAACGAATTTGGCAAAGGTTTTTGAAGTATTCCAATATAGGATAGTTTTGATCCCGGTAGTATGATCCCGTGGAACAGCTACCGATCGTCACGCGCGCGAAGCTCTGGGCATAAAGCTAGTAGATAAATATTGATGGCACTATGCAAATTCTAAACAAACTTTTTGTGCCCAATCGTATTGGCACCTCATTTTAGTTTTTATCTGACTGACATTTTTGAGAGATTAAAACACTCAAATAATATCAATGACATTTAGCAAAATTTTTGTGATAGGTTTTTCTGATTTTTTAATATGTTTACAAGATTAAAATTAAATGTAAAGAATGTAAGAGCAGGATGTCATAACTTCAGCGAAATTTTAGCAAGACATGACACTAGCATTTATTCCAGGTTTTCTCGATTAGTCAAACCTTGTCCATGCTATAGGCAAGATAATGTAAGAACAAATACATCGGATCATGCAGAAGCTGTTCTTCTCCAAAATTTCGATAACGTATCTTTGAAACCGATAACTTCGGAGATACCACTTATCAGCAATCGTTTTGATAAGGTGAGAAAAATATTGATTTGTTTTTATGTTCGTGGGTTGGATTGACATAAACATCCAATGGCTGGTCAAGAAACCTGTCAAGTGAGAATCTTGACTCGCTCACGACAGGTTCTTCACCACTTTACAATATTTAACACTACTACATGTAGGTATTGTCATTATTAAGATCGAGCAAAAACAGTGTATGGAGGTCTCCAAACACGTAAGGCAAGGCTTCTTGTACGTACACAATGCAAGTCTCAATATTAACGATTTCTTTAAATAACATGTGTTATTTAAAAAAAAAGATTAATTATTGTTATTATATTAGAAACTAGCGACCCGCCCTTGCTTCGGACGGCGCCACATATCAGTTCCAAACTATATCTAATGTAGCCTACATTTTAAGTTAAGCATCTAGCAGTAGAGCGGTGAAAACTGCGTTCAAATCCATGCCGTAGTTTTTGCGTGATGCGCGTACAAACATACAGACAGAAAGACAGACCAAAATTCTAAAAACTGTTGGTTATAATATAATGTATGTACAGACATCGGCCTGTTACAATTTTATTATATGTGTAGATACAAGAATCAGCTAAAATGTAAAATTGTTCTACCGTTTACCACTTATAACGGTTATAGACTCTAGTGTCAAATATAAAATTACTAGGTTCTTAATACATTTTCAGGTACATACCGGTCGAATCTCCATCGCAGCTTGCGAGTTACCTTGGGAGTTACCAATCAGATTCTATTACGACAAGAAGCCTCCTAAATGCCCGCCTCCGTGTCCTAAAGAACATAAAGGCTGTGCCGAGCCTCCCGTGCCACCATGTCCTCCAATAGTGACAACTCCCAAATGCCCTGTGAAGCCTAAATGGTATCCTTGCAAACCCAAAAAGAATCCTTGCGCTAAGAGTACAATGTGTACTCTCAAAATTTTGGCTTTACATAACTGTAGATTTTTCTCTGCTAGTCCATGCCAACCCAAAGCTCCCTCGAAAAGGGCGCGTAAACCCAAATGTTGTAAACCAAAACGGGAAATTTCCAAGCCTACGCCGAAATGTCCTTCTCCATCTTGTGGATCGAAACGAGGTAAGTCAGCCAGGAACTGCACACCTAAATTTCGTGTGACAAGTGGTGGAGGGGGGGCTGGTGGTGGAGGGGGGGCTGGTGGTGGAGGGAAGTCTCGGGATCCATGTTCAGGTAAGCCGGCAGCCCCAAAGGAATATTAAACTACTCCTGTAAATTCAGGAGGAGAAAAAGGACCGGTTAAGAAAGCACCAATTTACCTAGTTAACTAATGGTGCTAAAAGACTACGAATTTACTGTTATTGTTCTGCAACCAAAAATAGTGTTGTTTTGAAATGATTATGTTTGTGGTTTCAATACATGTCAAAAATGTACTAGAGTATTTTTTTTTTGTATGCCTTAACAAGATTCTGAAAATTCTCATGACATGCGACGCTTAAGATTGTCAATTGTTTTATTGATACCATGTTATAAAGTAAACGACAAACTACATGGTTTTATTATGCTAAAAAATTACATTTAAATAAAAGAGAGAGAATAACATGTTATAAGACAACCAAAAACTACTAAAATCACAATGTAGGTGAGAACTGTATAGAACATCATTCACCCCCCTGTTAAATCTTCGTCATTAATAGCATAGTCTCTCAAATAATCAGAAGGCCTCCTTTGTTTGGTGGATCTTCTAAGAGGAAAATGCAGAGGCGGTTCAACAGAGCTGTTTCGCGGTCCTTCCACAGAGTGGTCTACAATCTCTGCATGCTCTCCTTGGTCTGACTCAGGTGGTACTTGGTTTTAATCATATTGAACAGAAGAACTTGTTTTCCGTTTTTTGTGTAGTAAGCAACGACTTATTGTCGGGCCTATGCTATCCCCCCCATACTTAAGTAATGCTGTAACATGATAATATTGTAAAATCAAATCATTTTAAAAGAGTAACCATGGAGTTTCTTGCCGGTTCTTCTCCATAGGAAACGACCAACCCGAACCGTGCACCTTTTTGTCGACGTTTTATAAGTGCCCATGTAGGCCTTTGTGAAATAAAATATTAATTTTACATTTGAGATGGATTAAGTTCAAAGATTTGCCTTCCAATAAGTAGGGGCGCTAACTGGCGGTTCGACACAGCCACTGTTTCACCCTTGCTCCGTCTTATGTAGGACTAGTAAGGTTTAATCTCTGGCAATCCGGCTTCTTCTACAATAGGATCCGCCTAGTTATGTCGACCGTTCCTCTTGAGTTCTTCCGTTCCTCTCAATACGTACATACATCAATGTATGTATGTATTGAGAACCTTTACGCACTATTCCTCTTAACCCTAATCTGGCTGATGCACTGCTCGACATATTGAGTGGTGGGCCCACCTCCAGACACCTTTAAAGTAATTAATAATAATATCATAATAATAATATCTTGGAACAACCAACCATCGCCATCTGATCCCAAACTAGGCAGAGCCTGTACTATGGCAACCAGACAACTGATAAACATAATTATATATTTCTAAATACATACATATTATAGATAAATTACACCCAGATACAGAACAAATAATCGTACTCATCGCACAAAGATTTGTCCTGTGTCACTAACCACTAGACCAACAGGCCTATCAAATTGTGAGTGAGCTTACGTCATTTTATTATTAGATTTTTATATGTTACTTGGGCAACTATTTAAAGAAGCCGCTAAACTGTTTTGATGGTTCCATCCCAATACCAGATATAGTTGAAGGTCACAAACACTGTTTTAAGCTTTCACGGTTTAAAACTAAACTTTTACTGGTTCTTTTTTTTTAACTTTTTAATATCGGGAGCTCAAAATCATGAACAATCACAAAAGATATCCCGTAAGTGACGGTAAAAGGTTATAGTTGAAGGTCGCCTGTATTTGGTGTTGTTTTTATTATACTTTTGAGTAGTTAAATAAATTATATGTACTCTCATCTGTCTGACCTAATAATTGCTTTGCTACCCTTAGTTTGAGCTACTTGAAACTGTGAAGTTTCAATTTATTGGCAGTCTTGTTTTTTTTTGTTAAAAAGTTGCAAAATATTTGCTGAGGTCGGTTATTCATCAATGCCTTGCAAAGTGACACGTTCCTCTTTGCCGTTGTCTGGTAAAAAGGTACAATTTCTTTCTCCGATAGGTATCGTGTTACTCCACTGAACTGAGAGTGGAATGGAAGTCAGATAGGCAGTCGCTCCATGTAAAATACCGATATTTAGCTAAGTTGAACTTAGCACGAACGCGCAGTGTAAACGTAACGTAAAATAAAAATACGTCGATTTTTTAATAGTAAATACAATAAAATTATTCTATAGTATTTTAGTTAAATTGGTTTGCAACAAGCACAATCAGTAACATCCATAGATATGAACATATTCTTAAAATTATGAAAATGTCTACACTAATATTATAAAAAAAAAATTAAAGGAAAGAAATGTATTTTTGTGTGTGTGTATGTTTGTAATGAATAAACGCAAAAACTACTGAGCCGATTTCAAAAAATCAATCACCATTGGAAAGCTACATTCACCCTGAGTAACATAGGCACCCGTGCAAAGCCGGGACGAGGCGCTAGTTGTTTGAAAACGGATATTTTTTAATTTTAAAATTTGTGCATTTACGTTTCGTTCACACCGCGCGCTCGTTGCTAGGGTCTCTATTAAACTGAAAGCCGTGTTACATTTATATCTTGTTTTATTCAAATACTCATTAATAAAAATACAACGTTTTGTATCGATAAACAGGTTCCATATTATTTGGACTCAATACTTTCTAATTTAGCATTACGTAAAATACCATGCTAGTGTTTTTTTTAGAATAGTTCTTTTTAGTAGCAGCCATCACGGAGTCTGGATATGTGCTCGGTTGATGGCAATAGGCTCGCCCCTATTACATGGGACTTAAAAATAACTGGTGAAATGTGGATGTTAGGTACACCTCTGCCTAGCCCTTCGGGGATTACCGGCGTGATGAAAAAGGCCCCCACTCCATGGTAAACGTAATTACTATTTACTAACGTCTCGTGGGTATCAGAGCGACATGTTGTTTTTACCAGTCATTTCTTTAATACGTCAACTTCGATTTTCACCTTAACTATTCGATTATCAATTTTTCTTACCTTCGATTAAGTCTTATCGAGATGTATCCATCGATCGGGGGGCACGGCAGTACCCCCGCCAAGTCGAGCGCGAAGCAAACTGCCGTACCATCCTTTACTGGAACCATTTCGCCGCATTTTCAGGCCCCTATTTGAGAACCTCTGGATAAGACCAGAACGCAGAAACTTTCGTCATTCAGTAAGCTATAATTACATACTTAAAATCCAAAATTTCAAGTCTGTAGGTCATTTAGTTCCGAAGTTAAGCAAAGGCAAAGTTTTGCATTTATGAAACTCACTCACTCACTCACTCATGATCATCAAAATAAAACTAGTACTTCCCATAAACTCAGAGAGCTGAAATTTGGTACAGAGTTAGGGTTTAATGGCCACATAAAGGGAAAACTATAAAAACTAGGATAATCGAAGATCTGGAGTACCTGGTGACACTGATTAGAAAACACTAGAGCCCAACGAAACTATAAATAGATCGACATTACCGCCTTTTCAAAAAATATTCAACTTGGTGGGCCACTTCATTTGATGTCAAAAATGGATTGAATTTATAAGTTTATCAATTGGAAATTACTTTGTGTTGTTATTAATAAAAACTTCTGCCTACCGCTACTAGATGGCGCTGTTCATTTTCGTCTCATTTCTGAATCGCGGTGTTAAGATTCTCCGCCAGTAAATGACGTTCGAACTAAATATCAAACTGAAATGAACTTGTTCTGCCTAGTTCTTAAAGCTGACGATTTCCTTCCTAATTGCTGTTTGTTCTTCCTCATTGTAGGCTGAGTAATAATTAAAGAAGTCTTAAAGATATTATTAGAAAAAAAAATGAGTCACATAAGATATTCTAATAAAAGAAATCAACATAGCCACACGTTTCTACAAAAAGAATTGAAATCCCACCAAAAACATTCTGTAAAAAACTAGCCAAGTCTCGATGAAGCCGCTTGTTTATCTCTAAAAAAAAGTATTGAAATCTAGACAAAGTCGTGCCAAGTGTAAAGTTCCATACTGCGATTTCTTTATTATTATAGTTAATGTTGTGTGACTTGGCCGTTAAAGTTACACAAGGGTACAAAACCAGGTGCTCCATGACACCATTGCACCAATCTGTCGCCAGAACCGCTACCCATTGACGATGGAAAATTGCCACTTGGAAAACGTTGATTTAATAACCAGTCAATTGTAGGTTCTTAAAGCTGCGTATTTCAATAATACTTATGTATAGTCTAAAACAAACAGTATAAAAAAAATATTTTCAGTGCAGACCGACTTCTAGTCATTGATATATGTCTGTCTGCATGTCTATTCGATGTTAGATCGGTGGTCGATTTGACGCTCGAAAAAGAAGAGAGCAGAAGTCAGCATTATCTGAATGAATGCGTTGCACAATCAACAACAGCCTAAAATGAGACTAGCGTCCAATTACCAATACCAGTATGGGCTATTATCTCGCTTAACAAACATAGGTAGGTATAACAGAATGTTATATCTGTGTAAAAAAAAATTACTTTTACCCACTAGCGTATAAAGAATGTTCAACGGCCAAGTCACACAACATTAACTATAATAATAAAGAAATCGCAGTATGGAACTTTACACTTGGCACGACTTTGTCTAGATTTCAATACTTTTTTTTAGAGATAAACAAGCGGCTTCATCGAGACTTGGCTAGTTTTTTACAGAATGTTTTTGGTGGGATATCTTTTATTTTGATTGACGCAATGATTTACGTAAAGAAATCCAAGTTTTTTTTTTAAATTGTTTATAGTTCTAAAATAACTAATAGTAAGTACGTCCTCATTAACACTAAAAACGGGATATTCACCATGTTTACTGTTTGTTTTGAGTTCTCGATATTTCTGCGCTGTTGCAAGCACCATGATCACGGAGTTATTGCAGGTACATTTGTTGAAATCCACACCACCCCGCTCGTCGCCGTTGGTGGAGACTGGGCCTTAGGCTGGGGACTCATCTAGGAGCACGGATTCGCATTCGCCGGAGTGCTATCGCACGCGGCAGCTTCGACGATACGCTCAGTCAGTATTAGGTAATACGATATACCCCTTGGTAAGACTTGTTTACATACATTTGGGTCACTGACTACATGTAACGACTGTCAAAGTTCTATAAATGACAGCGGAAACCAACGGCTTAATAAGCTATCCGAGGCACGAAGGAAACTAGGTATGTAATGGATGGTCGCCCATCCAACGACTGACCTAGGTAAGCACGGCTTAACCTTTGAAAATCTGCTCGTGCGGCTGCTATTATTTAACATTTATATTTAAGTTGGACTAATATAAAATTAATAACCATATTTCCACAAGGACAGAATACTATCTAACGTCTTGAAAAATAACCTTGCAAAACATCTTAATGTAGTTCGAGTGTTTTTAAGCGAAGATGCTTTATTTTGTATACAGTATACCTGTGGATTGTGGACAGTCATGAGCATAAATATTATGTTTATATAACAGCTAAAGATGAGTGTGAAAATAAACTTAAGACATTAGCCTGAACACAACGGTTAATGAGCGATCTAATAATCATTCCAATATAATTATGTTAATGAAACTGAAGTATTTTTTTAATTAGTGTTTCGTGGTTCGGACCTTATTTTTTTTTTTTAATCACGTTGCCCCACACTAGGAATTTCTCCTGTACCGTGGGTGCGTTTACAAACATTTAAACTCACATACACAAACAGCCAGACCCGGAACAGCTATCTGTAGGCCATACAAATATTTGTTCCGTGCGGGAATCGAACCCGCAACACGAAGCACAGCATGCAGTCAATCGCTCAGCCACTGCGCCAACCGTGCCATCTACTGTGTGAACCATGTGCGAGCCGAGATAGTTACAGTATAACTAAGCTTCACCCTGACCAAATGGGCTAAGTTAGGATTGTCCAGAGAAGGGCGATCCATGGCAGCAGCCGGCAAGCGCTACATCCAAGTTTGTTGCATCAAATTGCCAATACTAATCATATTTTCAAGGCTCGCCGTCAACACTCTTCATTTTTAGCCAAGAGGTTGCAGCTAACTAAGTTTAGCCAGCTTTAATCTCAAGTTTATTTTCACCTGTGTTCGTTACTGTACACTTATACATACAGTACACTCATATATCTAAATAATTACAACTTCCGTCCAATTTTATACTTCGGCACCTTGACACAATTATTACAAGACTGAAAGGAGTTTGATTTGCTTTACATGTGAAGTTATTAAGTATGAGTTTTGCTCTCGTCGGCTTCTTCATCATCTGCCTAGCCTTTTCCCAACTATTTTGGAGTCGGCTTCCAGTCTAACCGGATGCAGCTGTATAAGCTTGCAAAAAATATTATTCATTCGGTAAACAGATGAGGGAAGGTTGGCCTTAGGCGGGATTTTACACTTGTTTCTATATACAGGGTACACCCTGTATATAGAAACAAGTGTAAAATCTGCGGAGGGCTGTCCCTTACAAGGGACAGCCCTCCGCAGACTGATGGGGTGAATACAGTATATCATATTAAGATGGCCGGTAAAAGAAATTATTTCAGGAACGCTATGGGAATCCAATCAATTTGATTCATTTTATTTCCTCACAAAACGAACGGCAAGCGCGACGACGAGTTCGATGGACTATGTAGCTAGGCAGGAAGTGAACAGCTGATTTCACGCGTCGTTCGTTAGAGTATTTCAACATCCAATGTTGTTTTTTCTTATTTTAAACGTATTATTTACGTAAATGAGTGCTGCGTACAGAAAATGTAATTATGATTCAAAATAAGGAGCTGAATGCACCCTGTCTGTTTGCGGAGGGCTGTCCCTTACACCCTGTATTAGTTAATTAAGCAACCATTTTTATACAATGGGCAAGAATTTGAACGAAGTAAGAACCATCAAAGAAAGCAAAGCTAAGAATTGTAACTTTTGACAGTTCTAACTTCAAACAATTACTACACTATAGAATAAAAATCGTATCTTAATACAGTAGTTTTCAAGTAATCACTTTGATTTGATTATAGATCAGATACGGGTGTTAGACTATAAAACCCAAGCCGATTTCTTGTTGCTAAGTCTGGTAACCCCAAAGTTGCGATAAAGATACAATTCTTCCTCCATCCTCCGATATCAAAAGATTAAAACCGCGGTATTTAGCACAAGTTGCGATCACTCACATTGTAGTGTGTTATTACTTTTAACATCTTGTAAGTTCGCTGTAATATTAAAAGGTATTACAGATCGTATCGGCGGATTTATCGCTCGATGATTTAACTTGGTGTCGTAAGAGATAATGAGATAAGTGAACGGACTAATTTTAATTAAGTTCCAAGGAGATGAATCATGTGTGTTCAAATCTAACAACCAGTCTTACCAGGGGCGTAAGACTGGTTGTCAGACTTTTTGGGGCCCTGACTACCTGTAACGACTGTCAAAGATCTACAAATGATAGCCGGGACCAACGGCTTAGCGTGCTTTCCGAGGCACGGAGGAAACTCGGCATGAAATGGGTGGTCACCCATCCACAGATCAACCTAGGCAAGCACGGCTTAACCTAAAGATCGATCTGAGCGGCTGTTATTATTTTGCCACGAGCCCCTCCCACGTATATTTTTAATATACATATAAATTTCTTTCTAACAACTCTCAATCTAACTAGAATGTTAAGCGATCAGTACTGAACAAATCTTAGAATTCAACAGTCTTGAGATTTTTATTTATTGTTCTGAAGTTTTTTGATCTCCGTCGATAAATCAATGAAATGATGATAGTTTCAAGTTTCTAGATCAAGGCTTTTATTTGATTGCTTTTACAAAGGCATTAACAAAAAGGGTAGATAATTATAGTAGTATTATACGTAAATGTATAGGTCTAATAATTATGTAGTCGAATTATACAGGGTGAAATTTTGAGATGGGGCAGTAAAGACAGATACCTTTAACCGTTGTAACCTCTGTTTTACCTGCTTGTCGCAGTCACGACGTGCAAGCTGTTAACTTTTTTTGTTTCTGTCCTGTTGTATTTACAATATTTGTTTTGTTTGTTTGCTAGTCAGTTAAATTGTTTCTCGGGGACTTCGTCGAGCTTCATTGTCTCGGTGCTTTTCTGGTCGTTTCCACTGTTGATTCTGGCTTTCAGGAGTTGCAGTGGATTGGGAATAGTGTGGCATGCTTGTCCCATTTGTTGTGCGCTTTATGATTATTATTATTTCTTTTTTTTTGTATGCACGTCATGTCCCTGCGACAAATAAATATTTTTTCTTTCTTTCTTTCTTTGTAGCTACAGGAAAACGAACATAGGAGACTAACCATAACTGTTTAAAAAGTTTCGATCTGCATTTATAGATTTTGGAAAGTATACAGTGAGCAAGGAAATGGCCAATATTTACCAGCCCTCACTGCCTCTTTTCAACATTCGACACTGTATGATTATGTATGTATAATAGAGCCATACTGTTTAGTGCAAATTTATTTATTGGAACTTTAAATAGGTAGCTTAAACAAAATTCGATACGATAAATGATAGCGCAACGATCTGTCAAGAGATACTGGTCACACTGGACACATAGTATTTCACGTCGCGGTCAAAGATCGAAGTGGTGCTAGTGACATATAGCCTTATAGTCTTTTGACCCCTAGCCCCCAAGACCTCTGTAATAGACCCCTATTCTGGCCGTTGGCTCGGCTTGTAGAAGTAGATACTGTTGTGGTGCAATTTGAGAGGCATGTGGTATATAGACTACGGTAGTCTGAGTTGATTGATTGATTTGTGAATTATGAAATCGATTTATTGGTTAGCAGTATTATTTTTCGCAAAAAGGAATTAAAGGTTTTAAGCCATTATCGAATCAACAACATCAATTTTTCTATGTCCACTGCTGGACTTAAGCTTCCCCTAAGCGTCGTCACATCGACTGGGCCTGTGCCTTTTGCATCCAGAGGGTTGCTGCGGTGTTCAGAAGGCCGTCAGTCCGCTTTGTGCGAGAAAATCTGACCTAGTTGGAATCTGGCCCACTTGGAATCTGACCTTCATCGCCAAAATCTTATTAACGCTACGCTTCGGGAACGCGGTTGCCATTCCGGGACATTTCAAGCCCATCGGTCATAATTGGTGTAAAATACCTTTAACGAAGACGAAATGAACTTGTTCTCCCAGTCATTGCGATATTTTTTTTGTTCTAGACCATACCTGGGAACCTTCTAGTTACGGAGATATTGGTCAAAGCACCAACTTTTTCACAAGTCTTTAATTTTATAACTTTACTTTAAATACTTCCATGATCCCCGTACTATTCAATGCACCCTAAGCACAATGTTTTGAGTAAAATCTTCGATCTAAAGCCTACAGAAATAAAAGTTTAGTACTGCTAATCTACTAATGGCTACCTATGCAATCATTTTAGCTAACTCAATTGGTTTTTTTTTTTAACTTTGCCCCATACTAGGAATTTCTCTTGTATCGTGGGTGCCTTTACAAACATTTAAACTCACATATACAAACAGACCAGACCCGGAACAACTATCTGTAGGCCATAGAAATATTTGTTCCGTGCGGGGATCGAACCCGCGACACGCAACGCAGCAGTCAATCGCTCAGCCACTGCACCAACCGTGCCGTCGAATGCATGTGTAGTTCTTTAATAAAATGGTTAGACCCTCCTTAATGTCGTCACAATGGAGGGAGCTGACCAGAGGAGGTTGATAGTTTCTCTTCATTTTTATCGTTACACTCTTACGTAAGAATCTTTTTTGTTGGACACTGAGGGCACAAACTGCTGATGAAAGCCTTGCCAAATCTTAAATTTACCATCTTATATGATACTTTAACCACATTCTATCGAATAAAACTGGCACAAATAAATACACTTAGGTACCCTCATAAACTGCATTTTAATACTAAGCTGTACGTATTTATGCATTAACGCCATAGCCAATTTGATGGCGGCACACAAACCGCAGTGCTATGAACCCGATCGAGTTCACTAGTTCATAGAGAAGGGACACGCATCGCACCGCATAATATAGTAGCCATACCTATTTACCATTTTCGCTACGTCAGTAAGATTAAAAAATATGTAGAAACGATAAAGTAACTACTTTTATAAAATGAAATGAATTGAAATTTATTAAAAAAAACTGCCTTGTAACTCCTTAATATGGAATCTATTTATTTGGTTAGGTCTTGTGGTCGCAAGCGATACTACTGAGGAGGAGGGTTCGATTCCCAGGTCGGGCAAAGTTGTGTTTTTCCACGAAGAAATTCTCGTGGACATCATTCTCCTGCCCTTATCCCAATTTATTTGGGGTCGGCGCACCATGTCTTCTTCTTCCATACTTCTCTGTTAAACTCGTCACCTCTTTTCTTGCCATATCATCCTTCATACAGTCCATCCATCGTTTAGTTGGTCTTCCTCTACTCTTATATTCGTCCACATTCATACTCAAAGCTTTCCTCACGAAATTTTGCTCCAAATTCTCAGGGACTTGGAATCTAAAGTGTTTGGGTACACTAAGAGTGAGGTCTCACAATCCCACATGGATTAACAGATAAGATGTATGAGAAAGTAAGACGATTATTAATGTCATTGTCTATGAAAAAGTATTTTTTTGGCACGGTAGGGCGAGCCAAACCATTTAAATCTTTGAATGTCACACATCACGCTTGTAATCCCGAAGGGTTAGGCAGAGGTGTCCCTAATACTACACCCACATTCAGCCACTTTTATTTTGAAGTCCATGTTGACTACTGAGAAACCAAAATCATTTTTTCCGACTCGGGAATCAAACTCAGGATCTCATACTAAGCAGTCGCACTTTCGACCACTAGACCAACGAAGATGAATGTAGATATCTTTAAACACACATTGCAGTAATCGTAGTAGAAAGTAAACGGATGCACAAAATTGCATAAGAAAACCCCAACTGAGGTTATAATATTCATATTATTTTAATTACTTAATATTAATTCACAGCTTTTATTTAAATAACCTTTTACGTGATCGTATAAAAGGTCAAGATTATTGGTGCAATATTTAGTGACATTAATTTAGAAGGAAAAACAACAGGGTAGATGACCTAAGCGAAGATGGCGAGATGACCTAGTCTGCTGTTTTAAAAACAACCAAACGACGTAAGAGGTGGAAAGTATGGAGGTTTACTTAGCAAGAGGTCGAAAAAACCGGCCAAGTGCGAGTCGGACTCGCGCACGAAGGGTTCCGTACCATTATCTATAAAAACGGCAATTAAATCATATCTGTTGTATGGGAGCCCCCTTAATATTTTTTTTTTTTAATTTTTAGTATTTGTTGTTATAGCGGCAATAGTAATACATCATTTGTGAAAATTTCAGCTTTCTAGCTATCACGGTTTATGAGATACAGCCTGGAGACAGACAGACAGACAGACAGACAGACGGACAGACAGACATCGAAGTCTTAGTAATAGGGTCCCGTTTTACCCTTTGGGTACGGAACCCTAAAAAAGATGCGAAAAGCGGATGACCGGGTGATTTGTCGAAGATTAGAGGACTATGCCCGCTATGGAGGTCTTTAGAGGTATGAGGAACAGGGTGTAAAGTCCCCATTCCCCGGTAAAAAGAGAGGATCCTCCAATCAGACGGGCGTTGTGTTGAGCTACTGGCCCACAGTTGCTGTGGAGTTCTTTTCTCGTCCTGAGCCATAGATGTCGCTGCCGATCTTTTTGTACTTTTGGCTGTGCTACAGGTCTTACTGCTGTACGATGATGAACATAGCATCATTTTCCTGCTGCTGCAACACAGGTCTCTTTTGCTAGGAAGCAAGAGTGCCGTGGCTAATGAATTTGAAAACCAAGGATATCAAACTCACTCCAAGCATTTCTTGCAATTAAACAAACGGTATGGCACCTTTAAATTTTCAAGAAATCGACGCTTTCCAAAGCGTAGTAAGAACGTGTAAGAAACTCAATGGACACTCAAGGATCCATGGAACTCCATGGACTCTCTATTTCGGGATAGAGCGCCATGGCGCTCTATCCCGAAACACCCCCACACCACTATGGCACATCACTATGGCGCTATGGCGCGCCATAGTGATCTAGCATTGAAGGCAATCGTGTAGTCCATCAAACTGATTTATCTGCTGACACCAAAATTTTGTATTAAGCGCACTTGCATATACTTATGTTCATTCTGATTAAGAGTCCGACTAAACTATCGGCCGATAAAAAATCTGCAGTCTGCGGCGCACATCGAACTTCGATTAGTTCGGGACTCTTGTCCTCCATGAAATGCGAATAGGTTTGATAGTATCAAAAAAATATTATGAAGCTACGCATCTGTGATTATATTACAACTTACTCTATGCCATCGCGATAAATATTATAATATCCAAAAGTAACATCGGTTAGCCAATCGTCCTAACACTTGCTACGGCTTTAGTAACACCATCATATTCACATAACATAACTAAGGGAATGTATGGGAAACTTACGTCACTTCCTCATTCAAAACATATTTATATCACTCGCATTAATATTGTTTGTGATAGTCAGAATATGTTTTAAGTTATTCATGGTTTTTTTAGTGGAATTAGACTTGATGGTTTCGGCGCATTGATCCGGTAAAACCGTCAATCGTGATTGCTGATGTCGTCGTAATTTTTTTGGGAGACAGTCTTTGATCTTCTTTATTTCTTGATAAATTGCTTTCTCGGGTTAATTAGAACGTTAAAAAAGTAAGCAATAGTTCGTTTAAACTTTCGATATTCAATTTCAACAGAGTTGTCGAGTTTTATTTCTTCCGCTACTTTGCTGTCTCGATAATCTTAAATTCCTTCCACTAACATGTTCTATAGCCGTTCTTTCTCTGTTACTAGGCAAAAGGATTTTGCTGATCTTACAGTATATGCAATAAACTAATACAAACAACTTTAAGTTAAACAGCATGTATGTATCAGAAAGGAGAGGTGGTGGTCATATTTTGAAAATATCACAGGTCATACATTTGGGTCATGTAAGTATAAGTACAGTATTGAAATTTTGAATGGGACGACAATATTTTTTGCGATTACGGTGATTAATTGGCGAGAAGAGACGCAACATAGAAAAAAGTGGAAGGAATGTGGGGGAGGCCTTTGCCAAAGAGTTTTTTTTTTTAAATTATTATTATAAAATGGGCCTGCTCTTGACCTCGATCACGCCTGGTGGAAAGCGATGGATGAGGTCTATGATGAAACGAGCGTGCCCAGAAGATGCCTGTTCACTCTTGCTTTGAAGGCAGACGGGTTAAATGTGGAAGGGAAGGCAGAGATTTCCACACTTTGGCTGTGCGCATAATAAACGTGGAGGAGAAGCGCCGAGTACGACTCGTCGGGATATCAACCAAGTGTGGATGGTGCGCCGCAGTACGCCTGCTATTCCGGTGGTAAAAGTTTGACAGGAAAGGTAAAAAAAAAACCGAAGATTGTCCCGTGGAGAATGTTGTTTAGTTTCATGATCATCATTCATGATGTTCTACACCAAATAAAACATGAGCATTTACCTTTCTGATACACGTCATATTGGTATTAGAACTCGGAACAGATTCTTCAGTAAGAAACAATATCTTTCATCATTACTTGCAGTTTACAGTTCTGTTTCATTCTTTGATTCACTAGAAATCGCTGACTTTCATGTCTTGTGAAGTTATCCACTATTTACTGCGTTACGAAAAATTTCTTTATTTAAAGAGTTTTTCCTTATTTAATTGTCGTTATACCTACCTTCTTCTTCTTCGTGTCGCTGGTACGACAATTTTTATATTTTGTTAGTTCAGAACTTCGCCACTTCCAGCCCAGCGCATCCAACTTCGGCATGTTTTTGGGCTAAGAGCGCAAGATAGAAGATGAAGCATAGTTTGCGACAGCTCCACGACCACCAGCCTCTGTATATCTATGAAGGATAAGAACAAGCCTTTTAGTCTGAATTTTCATTGGTCAGATAATACAAACCAATTCAAAGAAAGTTATCCTCAATTTTGCTTGCTAGGTTCCATTCATTTAAATTTGACTTCGATAAATACCCAGCGCATATCCACAATTAACAAAAAGCTTATAATGCTCCACTGCCGGATACAGGTTTCTGCAACACGATCTTTGGTTACTTATCCAACTGCTTCCAGCTACCCTGCAAAGATCGTAAGCATGCAGATAAGTAAGTCAAATGTATTATAAACACATATTTATTTCCTCTCGATCCGGTTATGTTCCTACAATGAGTAAAGCCCTGTTTACACAAGAAGGCCTATTAGACCGTTCATCGAAAGCGAGTCATCTGCTCGGCCTTTTACCAACTTTATTGGTCGTCTTCCAGTCTTACCAGATGCAGCTCAATAGCAGTATTTTACATGCAGCGGCTGTCTATTTGGCCTCCACAACACAGTTAGTACTGGGTAATCAAATATCCCTTGGTAAAATTGGTAGTCAGACTTTCCAGCCACTGACCACCACTGACCACCTGTTACGCCTGTCAAAGATCTGCAAATGACACCCGAGACCACGTGCTTTCCGAAGCACGGAGGAAACTCGGTATGGAATGATGGTCACCCATCCACAGACCGACCTCGGCAAGCGCGGCTTAACCTTGAAGATCGACCCGTGCGGCTGTTATTATTTAACTACGAGCTCGAGTATGTATTAGTAATATAATCATTCGTCCAATTATAACAGTTGTTATTGGCAGTCAGCAGCACAAAAGTCTGTCACCCAGTCTTACCTTCAATGGCATCTTATTCACCATAAGTAAATTATAGAAGTCAGATAAGCAGTCGTTCCATGATGTACAGACGCCAGCAAATCAAGCTACTACAATCTGTCAGATTTTCAACTTTATCGCTAAAGCATTATGTTCAAGGTTGATTGGGAAAATTTAACAGTTTCGGGTGGCTTGATGTGCTGGCCTCTGTACAATACTGGTAGATTCAGATTTGCATCCAGAATTATTTGAAGCCGACTCCAACACAGATGGGGAATGATAAATTGAGAAATAAATAGATTTACACCAATCAGTATCACGATAAGTTAATAATATATCCGATACTTAATCACAAGTGCGATAAATCGCCAGCCAACTCGCCAACAGGTCTCACATGGACATTTTTAGTCCCGATAGTCGATTAACTAGCCTCGTGTGAACGAAGCTTTACCATAATGACAATAACGTCAGGTCCAAGGTCAGCACTCCTGAACCTGATTGACTGGTTTGGTTCCGATTTCCCTAGGTAGGGCAGAGGTTAAAACTCCATAGTGGGATAGTAGGCATCTATTTATAGAGAAGAGACCTACTACGTGTAGGTGGTGGTGGGGTGGTGTTGGTGTGGTGGTGGTGTGGGTGCGTATGCAAAAGCTTTTAAACTGTCACTCTCATCTGCCTAGCCTTTTTCCACTTTTTCCGGACTCGGACTGTCTATCCGACCCCCATCAACACCCGAGAGGCAGTACAAAACGCTTTCGCTGACTTCATCGCCTCCCGTCCAGAAAAATAACCCAGTTTGCACTGTATAATACGATACCCCTTGGTAAGACTGGTTGTCAGACTTTCGGGCCACTGACTACCTGTAGCGATCTGTCAAAGATCTACAAATGACAAACGGGACCAACGGCTTAACGTGCTTTCCGAGGCACGGAGGAAACTCTGTATATAATGAGTGTTCACCCATCTACGCCCAACCTAGGCGAGCGTAGCTTAACCTGAAGATCGATCGGCTGTTATTATTTAGCCACGAGCTCCTCAAAAAAGACGCCCGTTTATCACCACTTTCTAATATTGAAGCTTGGGAGACAAACTGGCACAACAATCTTCTTACTAAGCCACAAAAACACTCTAATTTGCCAGGTAGGTATTTCAACTTGAAATTAACGCGGAAATAATATAAACATTCACCGACATCCACTGTTACATCAATCATGTCAATACACTTGCTCTTCTTTTTGTACAGAACCATAACAGTATCCTTCTCGCTCTCATAACTGGCTATTAAGTAATTTGTCGTAAATAAAATAAAACTTTTTAATCGGTGGCACAATGATACCGTACGTGTAGTACGTATATTTACTTATAGTGCATTCGCGATTTATTTTCCAAACAGATAAACAGTGTTTTTGTAAACACGGTTTTAACACATACAATAAATTTCAGTTTGCATTAAAACTTCAAACATTTAATAACTTACACATTCTGAAAATAAACTTAATTAACGACCACCGGCAGACCTCGTAGAAGATAGCTGGGCGACCTGGACAAGACCAGCGACTAGTGGCCCACATTAGCCTTGGATCGAAACAACTGAAAGTCATAGGGAGAGGCCTTTGCCCAGCAGTGGGATGACGTAGGCTAACAGTACCAGTAGCGACTACCTTAAGTTTATATTCGTGTGACTGGTAATAGCATCAACTGGAAACAGGATTCGAAAAGACTGTACATGAGTGTATGTGTGCGCGACGCTCACCTGTTGGTGAAACTGACAGACGATGGTAGCCGTTTGTGCAATTCTTACTGCCTGCATACACCTGTGGAGTTTGCAGATTTGCACAGTTATATGAGTAGAATCACTTGCCGCAAGGCTCATCCACATCTATACAAGTATATAAAATTGAAGTGTCTGTTTGTAATTTTCAAAATAACAGCTTTTTACTGATTGCATATGAAAGTATACGGTATTTATAAAAAAAAAAATCATTTTTTGGCTGCCTGTTTTTCGTCCAAAAACAGACAGACAAAAAAGTTTTTTTTTATTATAAATACAGTTTGTTCCGGTTAATCCAAAACGACTGGACCGATTTTGACGGGAGGTTTACTGGCAGATAGCTGATGTTATAAGGAGTAACATAGCGTACTTTTTTATATTAGAAAAAGAAAGAGGTTCCGTGCAACAAAATTAAAACCCTCATTAACCCTAACCCTCGTTAACAAAATCCGATTCGAAAGTAATGTTTTTTAAATAATTTCACGCAAGCGAAGGCCGTGGGCAACAGCTAGTCTATTATAAAGTTATGTTCAGAACACTCTGTAACAGTGCTTTGATATCATAACATTATATTAACTACGTTGTTAGTCATAGGCAAGCATAATGACTGAGCATGAATTCGGGGTGGATGGTCGTGTTTTTCTCATCAAGAATTTCTTAGTATAGTAGTAGTAGTTGGTGACAGTAGACTTAAACGGTATCTACTGGAGAGTTAAAAAAACCGGACTGGAAGGGACACACGCGAAAACGGTTACTATTTATTCAGTACATCATTCGGAGCCCCCTCCCCCCCACACAGAAATTTTTAATCGGTTATTAAAAAAGAAATCAGCTGTTCCATACATTTTGACCGTGTAGGGCTCAGAATGATGTAACAAATACGTGGTAACCGTTTTCGCGTCGGTGTCCCTTCCACCATGTATAGACAAACTATACCTCTATGTCCGTTCAAGGAACAGGGCTGATGTGGTAAATACAAGGTCCGGAAAAAAAAACAAAAGATAATGAAAGAAAAGGTATTTATTAGACTCGCCCAGGCATGTCACACTCGGTGGGACTGAGCTGCAATGGGTCAAATCTTTTAAATATCTGGGGTACTGGGTCACTGCAACGCAGACGGACAATGTTGACATGGAGATCCCCAGGGCGCGGTCAGTCAGAAGCAATATGTTGCAAAGTGCTCGACGGATGTAAAAACTACTCTGTTTAGGGCATACTGCCAATCTTTTTTACACCAGCAGTCTATGGGTGGGACTACACACAAAAGACTTACAGCGTCCCACGCGACCAATACAATATCTTTGTTGTTGGGGTTGCCACGATGCTGTAGTGCATCGGGAATGTTCGCAGAGGGCACGGTAGACGACTTTTACGCAATTATGCGAAAGCGCGTCGCCTCCTTGCTGCGGCGGGCAGCGCCAACTGCCTCTTGATAACTGTGGCCGACAGGGCGGAAAGTCTAATACTCAGGCACTGGACCACAACACAAGTATTACCGTCAAATCGTGCCTTGAAATAATGTTTATTTTAATATTAAGTATTGCTAATTTGATTGTTGTGCTTTATTTATTTATTTTTATTGTACTATTAATAATTTTGAAATGATTAGTGGTGATTTTGACATTATAGTTAATGATTTTGACATTGTTATTATTAATCATTTTGACATTATTAGTAACTATTAAGTACCAAAATTTTCCAAATATAATTCAACTACTAGTGTTTAAGATGTGTATGTATTTTACTAACAAATTGGATTGTATTATCTGTTTAATAAATGATTTGATTTGATTGATAAAACGAAATGAAATAAAAAGAGAACAACAAAAATAAATTTTAAAAAAAGCTCTTATAAGACATACATTAAACTAAGATATTATTCTCCAATTCGTACCGATCAAATAACTTCATGTTCAGTTTTATCGCTCACTCAGCAGATTGGCCAATAGGCTCGCCTCCACATCTTCCTACGACACAAGATCCACGTTTTATTACGTAAATAGGTAATATATTATATACGTATTTGTAATGTTACGGTGCACTGATTGTATCGTGTGTCTGCTCGGTTATTAGATGATGTAAAAGAGAATATTATATGGCATTATATTATGTTATGTACTTCTGTGGCTGAGATACTGGTCGATATAATAGGCTTATAAGTGAACTAAGTGAGAACTGTCATGGAGATTATATTTCGATTTTCGGAAGTAGATTACCCTATATGTTCATCGCAGTGTTGTAACTGATTCTTGTTAGCGTATCGGTGGTAAGAGAAATTGAGATGGCTTAGAACTTGGCTACATGTTTGGTGCTTTCAGCAGCAGGCATTATATCCAGTAACGAACAATAAACAAAATGACACACATCAGCATCGACTGCCTAGCCTTTTCCCAACTATGTTGGAGTCGGCTTCCAGTCTAATCGGATGCCGCTGACTACCAGTATTTTACATGGAGCGACTGCCTATCTGACCTCCACAACCAAATTAATACTGTGTATACTACTCCTGGTTACGACTGATAAACAAAATGACACACATCATAAGATATTAAATGCCCAATTGTGTTGTACATTGAAATAGCCTTCCCTAATCGCAATGCCTTCACATACTTTAATGTCAGCTTTGCACATACCCATAAATATTTTCTACAACACCTTGCTGAGTGGTTAATTTTTATTACAAAAGCTGAAGACGAATTCACGAATCAAAACGAAGTAATTAATTTTTTTGGAGGATTTTGCCTACCCTGTTAATAAAATCGTATTAAACTAAGCGGAGCTAACAACCACCGTTAAAACGTTTTAAAGCAAACTGTGTTTTTACTGTATAAAACTTAATAAAGAAACATGTTTTTTTTTTGTAGAATTTTTCCATTGCAATAACAATTACTTAACACTGTTTACCATATTTAATGAAATATTTTATAAAAATATCAATTACTTAAGTTATAGTTACATAAGTATTAGGTAACCGAAGGTTAACGCGAAGAACTTAATCCGTAACGTTTAACGATTGCTAACTATGAACTAAAGAAGGTTATGTGGAAACATATGGTTAGTTATTTCGACTATGACTGCTGCTATTTTTGTATGCCTCGTTCCTGTTATACCATGCATGGAAACTGTTAAAGCTTGTGAAGTATATATAAGTATTATAATGTTAAAACTAGCATGTCGCAAGAACCATGTAAGGGCACATCAATTTTTTATTCAGTACCAAACTTCTGACACTTACAGTCCAAGGAAAATTGAATATTCATCCACATGATTTTTCATTCGAAAGAAATATGAGAGAGCTACGTTAACGTAGAAAGTGTACCTACTATATATCAATAGAAGTAGTATCGTAGTTTTTCCCAGTGCTTAAAATGGAGCTGAAAAGTTAAAATGACAACATAGAAAAAAAAAATGTTATCAACATGTTCCTTCGTCAATTTCTTTTTCTGGCTTCTTATAATACAGGGAATATTAGTACGTTTTGTTCCTAACGTTGCCGCACAAAACATTCTCCCGTACACACCCACACTGACTAATTAATCTTACATTAACCTGTAGGCGAGATATTCCGAACAAGAAAATAATTAACACGATTCTGCGTGCGTCGCTGTGAAGTGCGATGTCTATCATGTGTACATTATAATTGTTGTATCATTGCAAATGTTAGAAATGTACATTTCCATTATCCACATAGCTAGCAAACCTACGTTAAATTGATTACATCATTATCTTTATTTTGCTTAGAAAATGTATATTCACTACTACATTCAACATAATAATAATAGTCCTCCTGACAGTTTTTTATCACGGCGGCCAATCTTAGCAGAGATTAGCCATCGGCACGGGAGATATTCCAGTGCACTAGTGTGTGCGCAGGCACAGGTGCACTCCAGTTCCTTTACTCTCATAGTTCGATGGGAGGGCAGTCCGACACGACCGGAGAGAGATCAGGCGCACGACCAACGGCTTAACGTGCTTTCAGGTAACGTAGCTGATACTCTGCAGCTACGTTAAAGTACTGCCCTCTGTTACCATTCCTTTAGGTAGTAAACTAGTGACATTCCAGCATCCAGGTTTAGGAAACCACTAAACTGTAAACTTGAATCATGGGACCTCAACTTTAATAGATGTACTCCTTTTCTAGAATTATTAGCGTTCCGCCCTTTTTGGCTAGTGATGAATTATCTAGCAAGAATTTTGATATGTCTGGCAGCATATTAAACACTAGCGGCTCGTCCCGGCTTTGCACGAATTTTTGAAATCGGCACTTTATTTTTTGAGTTTATTCATTACAAACATACACACTCACAAAAATACAATTTTTTCCTCTTTATAATATTAGTGTAGATAACGTTATTCAAGATCAGCCAAAATAAAAGACAAGACAAAATCATAAGTGTCGTAACGTGGCAGACAGTGGAATCGAACCCGTGCCAAATTGGATGATCCCATAAACCCGAGCACATGCTAATGAAGCACAACACATGAAATATGTACATACAGTACCATCATTAGTTGCGAAGTGCAGTTGCGTAAAATTTTGTTTTACATTCTATTATGAGATTGTAACATACCTACATACTGCGAACGGTCAGCTTTTAAACAAAGGTGATGTAGAATGGATCGAAGAAATACATTTAAATTGGGTGAGTCATTTCATTTTAACCCCGACGTCCACTGCTACGTACATGCTTTTCATTTTCCGCTACAGTGGTCAAAATAGATTTTCAATCACCACGATTGGCAGGTGGGATGACAGTTGCAGGTATGTTGGAGGACGTTGCCCACTCTTCAGCGTTTGACTCCTTAATCAGGAGCTGGGAAGGCTCTAGTGGTATTTTTATTTTTATGCAGAAATAGTACCTACTCAAAAATCGAGATGGCAGCGTATATTCCGCCGACAGGACCATGTAGCACCAAAATAGGATTCTGACATTTACAAGTGAAGACCGCGAGTTCCAGAGCATGAGGTTCGGACCTGGCAATTAAAGTGACTCTTTTACTCAACGATATGAAGTATAAACTTTCCATTTCAGGGTTAGATCACTATAAATATCAGTTAGTAATAATATCTTGGGACAACCAACACACCGCCATCTGATCCCAAACTAGGCAGAGCCTGTACTATGGCAACCAGACAACTGATAAACATACTTATATATTTCTAAATACATACATATCACTACATAGTATAAAACAAAGACGCTTTCTCTGTCACTATATTCCTATGTGTGCTTAAATCTTTAAAACCACGTAACGGATTTTGATGCGGTTTTTTTTAATAGATAGAGTGATTCAAGAGGAAGGTTTATATGTATAATACATGCACCCGTGCGAAGCCAGGGTGGGTCGCTAGTTATAGATAAATTACACACCCATATACAGAACAAATAATCGTACTCATCGCACAAAGATTTGTCCTGTGTGGGAATCGAACCCACGACCTCCGTTCTAGCAGTCAGGATCACTAACCACTAGACCAACAGGCCAGTCAGTGAAAACATCGTTTAGGAACCTAATCGCATGAAATCAACGAATCCAAATAAGGTTGATCTACAAATTTCTCCATCATAAAAGTACTTATGAATGAACACATACTAAAGCAAGTTCGTACCTATTGACCCCACGACCTTTCATCACCTCTACCAATCGAACTAAACTCATTACTCCCCCCAACATTACATAACTAATTAACAAATGACCCAAGAATGGCCACCATAATGAATATGTTTGCACCACCATATTAACCAGACCATTGTGATGTCCGTCTGTAACAAACTACTCTGCCGACCCTTCACCTGGCCCTTTTGTTGGTGAGCCTTCGAGATGACAGGTAGATGCTACTGATTTTGTAATGCTGATTGTGCAATGATTTATTTTTAACCGACTTCCAAAAAGAGGAGGTTATCAATTCGTCTGAATTTTCTTCTTTTTTTTTGTGTGTATGTTCAGCGATATCTTCGCCAATTCTGAACTGATTTCGATGATTCTTGTTTTGTTTGGACAAATTATTCTGCGATGGTCCCGTTTATAGGTGGTGAAGATCTGATGCTGGTCTTCACAGATAAGCAATGGAACTCTTCAATAATAGACAGCAAATCTGCCGTGATTGCTGTAATCGCTTGGATGTTTATTGTTTACACAACATCATAACATAACATCACGCGTATATGCTCTGAGGGGTACGCAGATATGCCAGTACGCCCACATTTCGACAGTTAGGTATGTTAAGTTCCATTTTATTGGGGATAAGCCTATTACCATGACATGTATGGTTAGCGGTTCCCTAATGTTTCACCAAAACTCCTTTGACCATCCCATTTGACATTAGATTCGGCTTTTAATTAATTTTGATTTTAATATTAATTGCGATTTTAACTTGACTTTTGATTTCGATTTTAATTTTGATTTTAATATTGATTGTGATATTAATTTTACTTTTCATTTAGATTTTAATATTAATTGTGGTTTTAATCGCCTTATGATTCGGATTTTAATTAATTTTGATTTTAATATTGATTGTGATTTTAATTTGACTTTTAATTTCGATTTTAATTTTTGATTGTAATTTTGATTTCCAATTTCGCTATTATGTACAGTTCGATGTGTTTCTGTTTGCTTTTCGTACTGTAAATATCATCACGTAATGCTTTTATACCTATTAATTTTCATTTTAGTTAAGTACTCAAATATTAATGTTTAATAATAGTTCAGTGCTTGTGGCACATCTTATTTGTTTATGGGGCATGCGGTGCTAACCTGTAATTAATTGTTACACTAACCTCGGATATTATATACTTACTTTAAATGTTATCAGTGTAAACAATTGTTGGTTGGCCAATTTTTAAAAAATAAAATAAAAAATAAAAATTGACTATTTTTAACCGACTTCAAAAAAAAAGAGGAGGTTCTATGTTCGACTGTATGTATTTTTTTACGTATGTTCACCGATTTGTCCGCCAATTGTGGACCCATTTTCAATTTTTTATTTTATCTATGTGGAATTCTCAAATAACGCGAGCGAAGCCATGGGCAAAAGCTAGTACAATAACTAAATGGGCAGTCAGTAAGAAATCTCAAAACACTTTATATTCGCCTAAAAAGCGTAGTCAGCGTAGTCCTGCTACGCGGAGCTCCTATTTCTGTCTGCAGGGTTTACAGTACGGTGCCCCAAGTCCGGGTGTCTCCGCCCATCCATCTGTGTATTCTGTGTG
Organism: Eurois occulta; assembly: GCA_950022335.1. NCBI lineage: Eukaryota > Metazoa > Arthropoda > Insecta > Lepidoptera > Noctuidae > Eurois > Eurois occulta. Next base: position 2,958,123 of record OX465498.1, read on the forward strand.
TGTGTATTTGTGTATTGTCTGTGTTTTACTGGTCATTTCTTTATTAGTCTGCTTACGTATTTTTAGTACTGACATTGTGAGACGAAATAACCGGCCAATTGTTTTTTTATTACTGTCTATGTTTTACTGTCGCACTTTACCAACCACCGATAAAAAAAAATAACGGCTCATTATTTTTTTCAACTGATCATAACAATCTCTCGAATGTTTTAATAACAGCTCAAAATTTTATAGAAAGCTTAAGAACATAGGTGTATTGGTTGGGAACAAACAAGCTGGCCCCATGGACGTACTATTCCGAATTGAGTTTTCCAAAACTTGTATGCAAAACTGAAAATATCGATTTGGTCAAGACAATGTCTATCGGTTTAACTACTTTGCTTAACTACTTTTTAAATACCTGATACTGAGTAAAAGTACGGCTTTGTTTCATAAATAAATTCATGCCAGGTGTGGTGTGTCTTCCAAACCACTAAATCATGAATGAACTTGTAAAATCTATTCTTAGCCCACCTTATAGTAGCCAAACAATTAAATAAAATCACTAAGCTTCTTCGGCCAAGGACATAGGGAAAGTTGAGCGTTGACCCACACCGGCTTGCATTTCCTGATGCCATGCCACGTAAGTCTTACGTCATACTGTGTGGACGCCATAATAGCATGAAATGTTTTATTTATCAGTTATAACTTATTTAAAATGACATGAGGTACGGTGGCAATGATATAATGACCTGCTTTATGTTTTGTAATCATGAATAAGGCGATTCTTTGGCAAGGCCTTCTATGTAGTATTTAATTAAATACACTTAAGCCTACCATCACTCGTTAAAGAATATTGTTTTAAACTTACTGACTGCCAACTGCAACTGACTGCCTCGTTGGTCGAATGGTTGCAAGCGCGACTGCTGAGCATGAAGTCCTGGGTTGGATTCCCGGGTCGGGCAAGGTGTTATTGGGTTTTTCCATGAGGAATTTCTCAGTAGCAGCCACGGAGTCTGACTTTGTGTACTATTTTTAAATTTAAAACATAACATAACATCACACCTGTAATCCCCGAAGGGTTAGGCAGAGGTATACCCAATTATAGTACAACCACATTTCGCCAGGTATGTTTAAGTCCCATGTAATAGGGTATGAGCCTATTGCCATTAACCGGGTACAAATCCAAACTCCGTGGCTTCAATTGTGAAATTCCTAACGGAAAAACCCTAATTACACTTTGCCCGACCTTAGAATCGAACCCAGGATCTCATCCTCAGCAATCGCGCTTGCGACCACTAGGCCAACGATATAAAACCGAATAATACACGAACAGACGTAAGTGCAGCTGCGGCACTAACATATTTATTATCCGAGAATCCTTTCACTAGCCCACAGCTACGGTCCACAGCCACCTCCTCAGATAAATTGCCACTTGAACGACAAGAGGATTTCGTAACTTTAACCACTGTGCTGTAGAATGTATAGTGCTTTGATATAACTTGGATAAGAGATCTATTATGAAGAGCCTTTTATTTTATTGTATACCTGTAGGGCTTTTATAAGTCTTATATGAAGTGGAGTGCCTTATTGTGATTGTGAGATCCAGCAGCATTTTTTTATTTAAGGCTTGTTGAAACAGATAAAATTAGTAGAGTTTTGCACTTAACAAAAGACACGTGTGATCAAATAAAATCGTGAACCTGTTTGCGTACGTGTCATCGACTCGACATCGTGTTTTTGTAAGAAAATCTGTAAGGAGCTCACAGATCTTATTCATCGTTAAAACACAGATAGGTATCGAGTGACAAAAAAAAATTGTCAATAAACCAAGCAAATGTATAGGCAACTTAAGATAACACAGAAAACTTTTTTGTTAAAAAATAAGCGAGTTCCAAAAAAAACACGAAAGATGGAAAATAAGTTTACTTTCGGAAGTCGGTGACTTGTCGGTCCAGCCGGTTCGGAGATTAGCCGGAACAAACAGACAGACAGACAAAAACTGAAAAAAATGTGTTTTTGTTATAAGTGCCGTATATAATTGTCATATGCATTCAGTAAAAGGCTGTTATTTTGTTATTACAAACAAACACTTCAATTTTATTTATTTGTATATGTACATGTATATTGTATGTAGATGATAACTTATACATAAAGTACCGAAGCAAGGTTAACAAAAATAATATGGGACCACCGCGCAAGCTTCTTCTACCAAAAGTTAAAATACCAAAAGGGTCACTTATATCGGACCAGTAATCATGGAGAAATCGATGTACACACATTAAAAAAGAAGATGCTGGTGGAATACGTCACAACCACCTCATTTTTTAAAGGTCGGTTAAGAAGCTTTCATTTATGTGCAAGCTTGGGTTTGAAGATAAGATGGATAAGACATATTTTATTTGCTCCAATCATGTATTGTGTACACATACAATAATAAAAAGTGCATGAAGGATAACATAAAAGAAAATTGGTTCAGACATTTTTGCCACATACTATGGAGTGATAAACAATTGTGATTTTTAAAATATCATTTCAATCCGAGAGGGAGATACTATGAACTTGAATATTCGTGCCTAAAGTTGTGAAGCTCCTAGAAAAATGTTCCGTTCAGCCACTTTTAATTTTACTCTTTTTTAGTTTTTTTACCCGACTGCCAAAGAAGGGTTATGTTTTTGCGTGTACTATTTTTTTGTTTGTTTGTTTGTAATTTGTTAATTTCTTTATTACCTCGTATCTTCCAAACGGCTGGATGGATTTCGACAGTTAAGGTATCGTTATATTTGTCTAAAACACCCAAGTGTCCTTTTTTTTGGTATGGGAAATCATCAAATGACTCCTCCCGCTCTGGGCGGAGCGGAAGGGAGTGTCCGATTTTTACTGACTAAAACCCATCCATGTTCCTTCTTTTGCCCTTTGTGTTCCAGGGCCGCGGTATCTCTTTCGAACAGTCCCGCAGCCCTGGCAGGCATCGGCCCTTGCGGGCCCCTCCGGTTTGACATCTCTTTGAAACCCAAGTGTCCTTAAATAGGTGTTTGAAAAAAAAATGGTGGATTTTTGGCGCGAAATAGTAACACATTAATAAAAAAAAATCAAACCTATCGAGTGGATTATCAAAATGAAGTGTTTTAAAAGGTGATTACAAACATATATGTATGGGTACATAATACAATTTGTAGTCGGGTTTTCTGAAACTTTTAATTAAATGTTACTTGTTAAGTCTCATGTTCAGAGGAAAAACATTAACGTATCAATTGGGATGTTGAGAAAGTCATTAAACCACTTAACTTAAAATTTAGTAATCTACCTATCACAGATTGAATGATTTATTTTACGAATATACCTATCTAGTACGTCTATTTATGTATCGACCACGTCCCAAGGTACTAAATCATCTATACATATAATAAAACAGTAAAAAAACTGTGTCTGTACATTGAATATATTAAAAAAATAATAATTGAGGGGGGTTTAGAAACAGTAATAGAGCACGAAACCAAAAAAAAAATTCTGTCTGTTTGTCTGTTTGTCTGTTTGTCTGTTTGTCTGTTTGTTTGTACACGCTAATCTTCGGAACTACTTGACGGATTTGAATGATTTTTGTTTTGTTGTATAGGTATAAAGTCTGAGCAACACATAGGCTATAATTTATCTTGAAAACTTGAACACCTGATGCAGAACCGCAACAGACCAGCTAAACTATAAGAGATACAAAAATGGTACCTTAGCAAAAATTGTTTCACGTGATAAGCATTTTCTGCTAAGAGAATAAATTTGAAGATCTGGAACACCTGATGTGGAACTCCAAGAGCCCAGCTACACTATAACATATATAGGAATGACGTCTTAGCAAGAGTTGTTCAGCCTGATGAGTATTCTCTGTTGTCGTATAAAATTTGAAGATCTGGAACAGCTTATGTGGAACTCCAAGAGCCTAGCTACACTATAACATATATAGGAATGACATCTTAGCAAGAGTTGCTCAGCCTAATGAACACTCTCTGTTGTCGTATAAAATTTGAAGATCTGGAACAGCTGATATGTAACTCCAAGAGCCCAGCTACACTATAACCTATATAGGAATGACGTCTTAGCAAGAGTTGTTCAGCCTGATGAGCACTCTCTGTTGACGTATAAAGATTGTAGATCTGGAACACCTGTTGTGGAACTCCAAGAGTTCACTGTGTAATTATAAAATAACATAAGCTGGGAGTACCTCTACGCGGTGAGGCGGTAACAGTTTAGGACTAATTTTCGATGAAAATTCTATGAATCATTGAAAATTTGACTCTACTGGCTAAAACTCCCATTTATTTCCTTTTCCATTTATCTTCGTGACACGGTAGCCTACCCGGTAACGCAGGGGAGCAGTCACTTACATTTTAATTGATCAGGTATTTTCAGAATAAAACTATAACCATGCCTAGAAAGAGGTCAAATCTTTCCCAACGTTCCAAAGGAGCTAAAAGATTGAAGATCATAAGATCCCAAGAATCTAACGAAGAGCGTCAGGATAGACTTGATGCTGTTCGAGAACATCAGGCTGCAACTCGCTCTGTAGAAACCTCTTCGGGTCGCGAAGCTCGCTTGCGTTCTCAACGTATTTATGCATCTACATCCAGGTCTCTAGAGACCAGTGAAGAATATGATGCGCGACTCTCCGCTGATCGTGAACGTCATGCATTGTCTCGCGAGTCGGAGACATTCACGGATAGAGAATTGCGCTTGAGTTCTCAGCGTATCTACGCATCTGCTTCAAGGTCTCTAGAGACAAGTAAGGAACATGATGCGCGACTGTCCGCTGATCGTGAACGTCACGCATTGTCTCGCGAGTCGGAGACGTTCACGGATAGAGAATTGCGCTTGAGTTCTCAACTTATCTACGCATCTGCTTCAAGGTCTCTAGAGACAAGTAAGGAACATGATGCGCGACTGTCCGTTGATCGTGAACGTCACGCATTGTCTCGCGAGTCGGAGACGTTCACGTCACGCATTGTCTCGCGAGTCGGAGACGTTCACGGATAGAGAATTGCGCTTGAGTTCTCAGCGTATCTACGCATCTGCTGCTAGGTCTCTAGAAACAAGTGCGGAACATGATGCGCGACTGTCCGCTGATCGTGAACGTCACGCATTGTCTCGCGAGTCGGAGACGTTCACGGATAGAGAATTGCGCTTGAGTTCTCAGCGTATCTACTGTGGTATCTACGCATCTGCTGCTAGGTCTCTAGAGACAAGTGCAGTACGTGATGCGCGACTGTCTGCTGATCGTGAGCGACATGCATTGTCTCGCGAGTCAGAAACGTTTACCGATACAGAATCACGCTTGAGTTCTCAGCGAATTCGCACATCTACTAACAGGTGACACGAGTGATGAACGTGATGCGCGACTAACTGCTGCTTGAGATTATCATACATTGTCCCGAACACGCACACAACAAAATATTCATAATCAGTTAGAAAGTGAGAGAGAAAGGATTGCTGGAGTACGGCATGAAGAGACAGAAGTTAATTCAGTGTACCCTTGGGATCTGTATAGTCTAGGCAACATAAAGGCTATAATTTATTTTGGAAAATTAATACCTGATGCAGAACTGCAACAGACCAGCTACAGTATAAGAGATATAAAAATGGTGCCATAGCTAAAAATATTCCACGTGAAGAGCATTTTCTGTTGTGAGAATAAATTTGAAGATCTGGAACACCTGCTGTGGAACTCCAATGCCCATGGCAGCGCTATAACAAATTAAGGAATGACGTCTTAGCAAAAGTTATTTAGTCTGATGGGCATTTCCTGTTGACATACAAAAATGAATGATCTGGAACGACTCCAATCGTCTCGCTCATCCCGTTGTTTTCCCGTCCCCGGGCCTTAGAATTCTACATCAGACGTTTCAAATTTTCGATTTTGACGACCCCGTTGTCGCTGGCATAAGCAACGGGATCCGCGTACGAAGTCGCGGGCAGAAGCTAGTAGATAATAAATTACGGAAGAGAAAGTATAGTTTCTTTATGTCATTTATAAAACAATAAGACGCTTCTTCGCACATTCCAGTTCTGAACAAAATTGATGGTCTTGGTTCCGATAGGCCAATCAGTTGTTATTGGATGAACGTAGGTACAATCAGCAACTTAGGTACATAAAAGTGGTCATCTATCCCGTAAGGTAATACTAAAATAGTTATTCAAAACTCAAATCATTCAAAAAATACAAACATAAAACGTCATAATCGTAGAACAGTGACGGATCTGATATATTATATGTTAAACTTTACAGGGCAGTCATTTTCAATATTTTTCTTGGTTTTGTTTTTAATACTTAATTTGTAATAATGTTTAAAATAAACATACATCTGATAAAAAGGGTTTATTTTAATCTTTACATGCTCCCGCTGTTTGTTCGCTTAGATCTTTTAAACTACGCAACGGATTTTAATGCAGTTTTCAGCAATAGAGAGAGTGACTCAAAAGGAAGATATGTATATGTATACACATTAAACCCGTGAGAAGCCGGGGCGGGTCGCTAGTATGGAATAAAAATGACAACTCATTTCAGTCACAGTTTTCTAAAAAACCTGTAACGACCGTAACCGCTTAACGTGCTTTCCAAGACACGAAATAAACTCGGTGTGTAATGGATGGTCTCCCATCCCCGGACCATCCTAGGCAAGCGCGGTTTTGGCCGGAAACAATCCCACGGCAACGTTTTATATGTGATTGTATACACTCGGGGGGCAATGTAGCTTAGCCTCCCATAAGTGAAAGAATTTTCGTAATCAGATCAGCAGCTCCGAAGATTACCCCCAATGTCCTGCCTGACTGAACTTGCAAACATTCCCTCTTTATAATATTAGTACGGTCTATAGATTAATATAATCGTCTAAAACTCTTAACATGTCCGTATAAACTTATACTGTCACGTATATCTTCCGTGATTAGGTATCCATTATTCTAAGCTCCGGATATTTCGACGGTGTTGCAAGCGCCATGATCGCTATCACGAAAGACATCCCGTAAGTGACAGTATAAGTTTAGTAATAATAAACCATGAACGGATAAAACCGTGATTTCCGTAAATAAATTCTGGTGTCAATTGCCTAGAATAGAATTAAATTAAAACTAGTGTCCAAAATCGGCATTATTGACGTAACATTAAAAAGTATGAGAGTACTACTGTGCACTAGAGGTGTACCAAATTATCGTTACGTAATATAATAGAGAGGTGATGATAGCTGTGGCAGATTCACACGTACCGCGACAACATTTACACATATCTACTGTTTAAGGCTTGGTTATTGAATAGAATAGAATAGAATAATCTTTATTTGCGTGAAATATGGTACATTGAGGTGTTAAAGATGAATAGGTTCTACATATTCCGCTTACTAAAAAGTCAGCATGCAAATATTGGTACCTATCTAAAATATAAAAAAAACTGTGTCTGTACATTGAATATATTAAAAAAATAATAATTGAGGGGGGTTTAGAAACAGTAATAGAGCACGAAACCAAAAAAAAAATTCTGTCTGTTTGTCTGTTTGTCTGTTTGTCTGTTTGTTTGTACACGCTAATCTTCGGAACTACTTGACGGATTTGAATGATTTTTGTTTTGTTGTATAGGTATAAAGTCTGAGCAACACATAGGCTATAATTTATCTTGGAAACTTGAACACCTGATGCAGAACCGCAACAGACCAGCTAAACTATAAGAGATACAAAAATGGTACCTTAGCAAAAATTGTTTCACGTGATGAGCATTTTCTGCTAAGAGAATAAATTTGAAGATCTGGAACACCTGATGTGGAACTCCAAGAGCCCAGCTACTATAACATATATAGGAATGAAGTCTTAGCAAGAGTTGTTCAGCCTGATGAGTACTCTCTGTTGTCGTATAAAATTTGAAGATCTGGAACAGCTTATGTGGAACTCCAAGAGCCTAGCTACACTATAACATATATAGGAATGACGTCTTAGCAAGAGTTGCTCAGCCTAATGAACACTCTCTGTTGTCGTATAAAATTTGAAGATCTGGAACAGCTGATATGGAACTCCAAGAGCCCAGCTACACTATAACCTATATAGGAATGACGTCTTAGCAAGAGTTGTTCAGCCTGATGAGCACTCTCTGTTGACGTATAAAGATTGTAGATCTGGAACACCTGTTGTGGAACTCCAAGAGTTCACTGTGTAATTATAAAATAACATAAGCTGGGAGTACCTCCATGCGGTGAGGCGGTAACAGTTTAGGACTGATTTTCGGTGAAAATTCTATGAATCATTGAAAATTTGACTCTACTGGCTAAAACTCCCATTTATTTCCTCTTCCATTTATCTTCGTGACACGGTAGCCTACCCGGTAACGCAGGGGAGCAGTCACTTAGATTTTAATTGATCAGGTATTTTCAGAATAAAACTATAACCATGCCTAGAAAGAGGTCAAATCTTTCCCAACGTCCAAAGGAGCTAAAAGATTGAGGATCATAAGATCCCAGGAATCTAACGAAGAGCGTCAGGATAGACTTGATGCTGTTCGAGAACATCAGGCTGCAACTCGCTCTGTAGAAACCTCTTCGGGTCGCGAAGCTCGCTTGCGTTCTCAGCGTATTTATGCATCTACATCCAGGTCTCTAGAGACCAGTGAAGAATATGATGCGCGACTCTCCGCTGATCGTGAACGTCATGCATTGTCTCGCGAGTCGGAGACGTTCACGGACAGAGAATTGCGCTTGAGTTCTCAGCGTATCTACGCATCTGCTTCAAGGTCTCTAGAGACAAGTAAGGAACATGATGCGCGACTGTTCGCTGATCGTGAACGTCACGCATTGTCTCGCGAGTCGGAGACGTTCACGGATAGAGAATTGCGCTTGAGTTCTCAACGTATCTACGCATCTGCTTCAAGGTCTCTAGAGACAAGTAAGGAACATGATGCGCGACTGTCCGCTGATCGTAAACGTCACGCATTGTCTCGCGAGTCGGAGACGTTCACGGATAGAGAATTGCGCTTGAGTTCTCAACGTATCTACGCATCTGCTTCAAGGTCTCTAGAGACAAGTAAGGAACATGATGCGCGACTGTCCGCTGATCGTGAACGTCACGCATTGTCTCGCGAGTCGGAGACGTTCACGGATAGAGAATTGCGCTTGAGTTCTCAGCGTATCTACGCATCTGCTTATAGGTCTCTAGAGACAAGTGCGGAACATGATGCGCGACTGTCCGCTGATCGTGAACGTCACGCATTGTCTCGCGAGTCGGAGACGTTCACGGATAGAGAATTGCGCTTGAGTTCTCAGCGTATCTAAGCATCTGCTGCTAGGTCTCTAGAGACAAGTGCGGAACATGATGCGCGACTGTCCGCTGATCGTGAACGTCACGCATTGTCTCGCGAGTCGGAGACGTTCACGGATAGAGAATTGCGCTTGAGTTCTCAGCGTATCTACACATCAGGCTGCAACTCGCTCTGTAGAAACATCTTCGGGTCGCGAAGCTCGCTTGCGTTCTCAGCGTATTTATGCATCTACATCCAGGTCTCTAGAGACCAGTGAAGAATATGATGCGCGACTCTCCGCTGATCGTGAACGTCATGCATTGTCTCGCGAGTCGGAGACGTTCACGGATAGAGAATTGCGCTTGAGTTCTCAGCGTATCTACGCATCTGCTTCAAGGTCTCTAGAGACAAGTAAGGAACATGATGCGCGACTGTTCGCTGATCGTGAACGTCACGCATTGTCTCGCGAGTCGGAGACGTTCACGGATAGAGAATTGCGCTTGAGTTCTCAACGTATCTACGCATCTGCTTCAAGGTCTCTAGAGACAAGTAAGGAACATGATGCGCGACTGTCCGCTGATCGTAAACGTCACGCATTGTCTCGCGAGTCGGAGACGTTCACGGATAGAGAATTGCGCTTGAGTTCTCAACGTATCTACGCATCTGCTTCAAGGTCTCTAGAGACAAGTAAGGAACATGATGCGCGACTGTCCGCTGATCGTGAACGTCACGCATTGTCTCGCGAGTCGGAGACGTTCACGGATAGAGAATTGCGCTTGAGTTCTCAGCGTATCTACGCATCTGCTTATAGGTCTCTAGAGACAAGTGCGGAACATGATGCGCGACTGTCCGCTGATCGTGAACGTCACGCATTGTCTCGCGAGTCGGAGACGTTCACGGATAGAGAATTGCGCTTGAGTTCTCAGCGTATCTAAGCATCTGCTGCTAGGTCTCTAGAGACAAGTGCAGTACGTGATGCGCGACTGTCTGCTGATCGTGAGCGACATGCATTGTCTCGCGAGTCAGAAACGTTTACCGATACAGAATCACGCTGAGTTCTCAGCGAATTCGCACATCTACTAACAGGTCTTTTGAAACGAGTGATGAACGTGATGCGCGACTAACTACTGCTTGAGATTATCATACATTGTCCCGAACACGCACACAACAAAATATTCATAATCAGTTAGAAAGTGAGAGAGAAATGATTGCTGGAGTACGGCATGAAGAGACAGAAGTTAATTCAGTGTACCCTTGGGATCTGCTGCGGAGTAACGGGAAGAAAAGTTTTTTGTTGTATAGTCTGGGCAACATAAAGGCTAATTTATTTATTTTGGAAAATTAATACCTGATGCAGAACCGCAACAGACCAGCTACAGTATAAGAGATATAAAAATGGTGCCATAGCTAAAAATATTCCACGTGAAGAGCATTTTCTGCTGTGAGAATAAATTTGAAGATCTGGAACACCTGCTGTGGAACTCCAAAGCCCATGGCAGCGCTATAACAAATTAAGGAATGACGTCTTAGCAAAAGTTATTTAGTCTGATGGGCATTTCCTGTTGACATACAAAAATGAATGATCTGGAACGACTCCAATCGTCTCGCTCATCCCGTTGTTTTCCCGTCCCCGGGCCTTAGAATTCTACATCAGACGTTTCAAATTTTCGATTTTGACGACCCCGTTGTCGCTGGCATAAGCAACGGGATCCGCGTACGAAGTCGCGGGCAGAAGCTAGTCTAAAATATAAGTTAAGAATTAAAGTTTAGATAACAAACAGTGTTAAGAGTTACAAATTCAACTTAAAATTATTACTATTAGTATCTATCAAAATATTTATATTATGTAGTATTTTTACACATAGTTAGGTTGGTACGTACAGTGAAACCATTAGGTACAGTTGGGCTTGAAAGTTAAAAAATCACTTATTGTGTAAAAAACATCCATCAACAGCCATTTTTTAGTTGTTTTTAAAAATAAGTAAATGGGAGTTCTCTTATTTGTTTAGGTATTTTGTTGTAGATTGTACATACGTACTTATGGTCAAAGTAATGAGTTTCACATGATGGTTAAGTTTTGGGTCGAATAGAGAATAGAGTACAGACGCCAGCACATCAAGCTACCCGAAACTGTCAAATTTTCCCGATCAACCTGAAACCTAATGCTTTAGCGATAAAGTTGAAAATCTATTACAGAAATTTGAGAGATTGTAATAATAATTTTATAACAGCAAGTATCTGACCAATTATCGCTGGCCCAGTAGTGGCGGCCCCAACTTACGAGCAGTAAGTCGTGGGTTCGAACTCAGATAAGCGAATATCTCCGTAGAACATTTTAAAAGTGAATGTTTTACATTTCAAAGCGTCTTCGCCTTAACGACCCGGTGACCAGCATGCGGCATTCCAAATAAAAAGAAAGGGTTTTCTATCTATAAAAATATCATTTCCCATCGAAATAATAAAAACAACGTTACCTATTAACATAATAATCTGTTATACAACTAGGTTTATAGTAGATTTCTACTTTGTTTGAATATAATGCCGGTTATATGCAGGCTGGTACTATTACAGATTGGTATTTTTTAAAGTAGGAAACGCCAGAGTAATCCGATAAAATCTAATTTTCTTACGTTTTTTGCAATTTGCAGGTCAGAGTTCAATGACCTTTCATGAACTAGTTATTAAATGGGATTAAATGAACTTAGGGGGTTGTATTCCAGCTGCGGGACTGTTCGAAAGAGATACCGCGGCCCTGGAACATAAAGGGCAAAAGAAGGAACATGGGTGGTTTTTCGTCAGTAAAAGTCTGACACTCCCTTCCGCTCCGCCAAGAGCGGGAGGAGTCATTGGATGATTTCCCATCCGAAAAAAAAAAGGGGTTTGTATTGATGATTTTAACGATTATAATTCTGTACGTGCATACGTGTTATGAACGCGAATCATGTTTTCACCAACATACAACCTGACCTGCAAATTGCAAACTACAAGAAAACTTGAATTTCGCGGGCTAACCTGGCACTTTCGGCTAAATCAAAAATGTCGGACATTTACAGATTGTTATTGTGTAATGTAATTAATTGTTTATGCTGATGTTCTGTGTATTTTTTGCACTTTTCGCTACCTACATTGGTAGGTAATTGTGTAATATACTAATATGTATGTTAATACGAATGGTATAACTGTTTAGTTACCGAAATAAAAACGTTTATGACCCGTAGAGTTACTAATGCTACAATTAGGAATAAACGCTAAGCTTAATCTGTAGGTATTCAAAAGAAAGAAAATAACAAAAAACTATTTATTTTCTATGCTGTCCTATTTGACCCAAAGGTTGGCTGGTAGAGAATGCCTTGAGGCATTAAGTCCGCCTATGTATGTACCACTCTTGTACAGATGTAGTATAAATAAATAAATAAGTAAATAAATATCGATCGTCGGCCATCACACTAAATTGGATATTATAACCTAGTTCGGAAAACACCAAGTAGTTGGACGGCGTCGGCGCATTTCGACGATCTTACGGAGTCTTGAAACCTGGTAATCGGATAGCTTGGCAAAGAAGATCCTCCACCCTCAAAAGCAGCTTTAGATACCGAGAGCGGTTTGGGTATAAATGATGGGATTATAAAAAAGGTCCGATACATTAATCAGCGATTTGGGATACTTGAAAAATCTAAAATATGGAACTGACTTAAACTTTTGATGAAATTGGTACAGAAAACGCTTTTGCATTTGGCTAGGCTAGGTCGCTTGTCCGTCGAACTTGGTCCTGGAACTTGGTTGGTCATCTTTAGCGGAATTATGTATTTTATACTACAATCTAGTTCGTTCATCCTAAAATAGATAAGATTAATATTTGATAGACGCGAGAAACATTTATCCCATATTTTTATCCACCTACATATTGGAATCAAGATGGTAGACATGCGTGAGCGCACCTTTGCGTGTTAACTTATTTTTATGTACGTAATAAATACGCATGTTTATTAAGGAATGCGTGTTGCGTAATTGTTGTTACGATTACTTATACACACAAAATCTTATCGATTAAGTAATATTGATCAAGATTTAATAATCTTGATCAATATTACCTCATACCACGAAATAAACATCTCTTCCGTGCGTCATTCAGTATCGCTCGTATTGATCAAATCCATGTGATTAGACTACCTATCTCTCCTATGTGACCTCTTTTAATACGGACCTCAGTATTGTAACAATTGCCCCAAGGTTCATTTGTCTGAAGAACAATTTACTCCTCAAACGATCGTAAGATCGACCCCCAATACACTCATCATCTGAATAGCCTTTTTTCAAATATGTTGGAGTTGGCTTCCAGTTTAACCAAATGCAGCTGAATGCCAGTATTTTATATGGAGCGTTGCCTATCTGACCTCCACAACTAATTTAATACTGGGTAATAGGTACGATATCCTTTGGTAAGACTGGCTGTCAGACTTTCGTGTCACAGAGTAGTCAGTGGCACGAAAATTGTAACGAGTGTCAAATATCTACAAATGACAGCCGGGAGCAACGGCTTAACGTTCATTCCGACACCCAATCCAATTCACTGCTGGTCGAAAAAACGATCGCCCGATGGACTGTTAGCCAAATGAACTGACACCCCGCATAATTGTTTGGCCGAATAGACAAACCCTCTCCTTCTCCTTATAATTATTTCTTTTGGAGAGCACTGAGCAACGTCCTCACTTTCCGACACAGGAACCGGATTCGAAACACTAATCTAATTTAAACTTATAATCTGTAATTTATATTATTCAATTATTATATATAAATACAATCATAATATATTTAATTACAATTATTTGTGCATGAAATAACTTATTATAATATTAATGAAATACAATTAATGAAAGTGCATGGAATTTCTTATGTTAAGATTTATTGGAATTTATTGTAATGCATTGAAAGATTATATCGAGAAACAATCACAGAAATGACTGTAATGAGATGCAATGTGATAATATTATCAGTAATAAAGGCTATTTTGATTTTGATGTTGTCCTACAGTAGTAGGGGAGCCCAAGCGGGGATTTCAGGATTTACTAAAGCGCGGCAGATTAATATACAGGGCGATACCTTGTATCCGGTTAAGTACCTCCACCAAATATGAGCCCCATATATAATGCCGCCCGTGAAGGATAAAGGATCAGATTAGTAAAAAAAAATTGATCATTAGAAATTCTCGAGCGCGTCAGATTAAGGTAGGGTGAGTTAATTACATGCTAAAAAGTGTATATTCCACTAATCTGACAATTTGACAGTGACGTAAAGAAAGGGGAGGGCAGCAAAGTTGTAAAAAAAAAACGTCATCTCGACATTCTCGAGCGTAGCCAAATTTTTTTTTATTTTGAACGAAATAATTCAAGGATAACGAAAAATATATAATCTGACGATTTCCGCAAGCCGAAATAATAAAAAATCGTCGATAAAGTGTTAGCATTTCTTGCTTGCCAACAAAATGAAGATTCTACTATTACTATCAGAACTTCTGATACTGATATAGTGGTCATCATGTTAGCGAATATGGAACACCTGCAAGCAAGAGTAGAAGTTTGGATGGATCTTGGAGTTGGCAATGCACGCCGATACATCAACGTATCCGCTCTCTACAAGAAATTAGGCCCAAAAATTTCGAAGGCGCTTCCAGCTTTGCATGCGTTCACTGGTTGCGATTTCAATCCAGCATTGTACCGACGAGGAAAAAATAAACCTTTGCAATATCTGATGAATTCAGAAATTTTCCAAGAAGCATTTCTGGATTTGGGATCAAAGGAACATAATGTGCAGGATTCTTTTAACATCATACAGTCTTTTACTTGCCACTTGTATGGGTTGAAAAAGTTAGACGATGTCAATCAAGCCAGGATGGTCATCTTCAATAGGAAGTACAAGGTAAAAGACAAATCACAAGCTTTCTCCTTGAGTGTCCGGAATTACGATGCGTGCAACTTGCCACCCTGTGAATCGGAGTTACTCCAGCAAGTGTTACGCACAAGATTCATTCCATGCTTGTAGAGTAATGCCCATAAGTAATGCAAAAATTACTGATCTTTTACCAACGGACTATGGATGGAAAGTTGTCGACGGAAAATTCAAAATGATCTGGTGCTACTGATGAAGATGAAGATGATGATTAATTAATCTATTAATCATAAAAAAATTTTTTTTTTTGGGCATTTTTTTAAATTATTTTCTGATAAATACAAGTATTCTACTTAAAAAAACATACACTTATGTATTTGCATGCTATTTCCTGAGCTTCTCAATAAATTAAGTTCAATGATTTAAAAAATTGAAAAAAAAAATTTTTTTTTGTCAGATTAGGCGAATCCCTTCAGATAATTGTCAGATTATGAGACAGCACGTCTAGAACATAAAGATGAACCATATATATCTTAATCTGACGCGCTTGAGTATTTCAAAATGGCGAATTTTTTTTGCACATTAAAATAATGGCCGCGAGTTTGCGTCAGATCGAAATCGTCAGATTATTGAATGAGAGCTTTTTTTTGGTGCACTTAACACCCCCTTATAAAACCTGACGCGCTCGATTAATTTTTTTTTCTTTTCATTTTTAACCCTTACGTACAACCACCCGCATCATGCAAATAATCAGATTAACATACGTACATTATTAAAAATACGTAGGACATTGATGCTATCAATATCTGACGCGCTCGAGTATGTCCATGCAACAGTATTTTTTTACATATTTAAAAATCTATAGCCGCTTACCCCACCGATGAAAAGGTATATATTATATATATTTTTTTCTCTTTATCATCTAAGCTTTGCAACCTAATAAGTCTCTATGACGCTCGAGTAAATCCCCATTTAGCATCGTGGGCTCCCCTACTACAGGTCTAAGTATTGCTCTCTCAAAAAGAAAATACATCATTTGTCACTAAAATTATAAAGATGATGATGGTATATAAGAACAAACGGTTAAATAGTAATCTCGTGCAGAGAATAGAGAATTCAACCTATTGCAAATTTGTCGCTAGAATATATGAGAATATAACCTACGACATCCGTGATTGGTGAATCATGTTACCAGAGAGTCAAATACAGTTAGTTTACGCGCCAAAATGTCTCGCAATACCCACAAATTACCATAAAAGAAGAAACGCACCAAATTGTAAGTACATATAAACATACACTCGCGAATTTCTCCGACATGCCTGCTCGTCCAAACGCAGAAATTATGCAAAATACCTATATACTTAGTTATGTTTGTGTGTGTTATTATATAAATGTTATGCTTAACCTTCCAACAGGACATTATTTACGGTAGAATGTTGGCCAAATGTGACATACGGGACTTCAGGATGGCAAGCGTTACTTTTTCTTCTAGTATTTGTCATGAAATTATGCAATTGCATCTTGAATCCCTTTGTCTCCGGTGTACTGATAAGTGATTATCATTAAAATTACCCTACTTTAGCTCCTATCTGGTTAATGTTTGAAGTACATAGTCGAATTTCTACAATAGTCTGAAAAATAATTTAACACACACATTTTTTTTTTTCAAACCAAAAAACATAACACCATTGAAATCTGGAAACCGTTGTCTCAAGGTGTAAAGTGCTACCCAACAACTAGCTTATGTAGATCAGGTAGGCAGTCGCTCTATGTAAAATACTGCATCCGCTTAACGTGGAAGAAGAGAACAACATAATTTAGTAAAACACTAGGCAGTTGAAGTAATTTGAACGTAGATATCAATTTTAATTGATTTAATTAATAACGATAGTTTAAGTATTAATGAGGATGCAGCCTGTTACCGTAGAAGTAAACCAAAGAAATTATGGGTGTACAGTCACGAGCACCAATATGTAAAAATTTCACAACTTGTGTTTTTCTCCTACTGTTCTGATTACAATTTAATGTTGTTACGAACACAATATTTTGGAACTCGTAAATTTTTATAAAAAGATCCTATCTCAAAGTAACAATCGTTATTTCTCGCGAAAATTGCTTTTAAATTTAGAAAAGTGTATACATATTGGTAGTGGTGGTACTTTCATACAAGCCTACACGCTTGGCTTGCCATTATAACCTACTACTGTTTATGATGTTAGGCTTTCTGAAGAGTCTGCTTACCATATGGGTTTGCCGTATTTTTGCCCCCCTAGGCACACCACTGAAAATTGGTGCTCGTGACTGTAATGTCTAAAACATGACTGGCCTGGCTAAAAACTGGTGGACTGGCTAAAAATGTAACAAACGAGATAACAACCAGAGAAGTACCTATTCGTATGAAAGAAGAAGATGTGCTGCATCAACCCTTAATAAATTAGGCAGTAGTACAACAGTCCTATAAATACAAAATCGCTCATCAAACTCATTGTCAATGTGTCACAGTCAGCCCAAGTCCGCATAGAAGAGCGACGCGCGCCGAATAGAAAGGCGCTGCGCGGTGAAAGCGAACGTTCGTGTCCTTGTAATAAATCTAGAGCTTCCTGTTGTATCTGCAGTGGTATTGTTCTGTTGGATAAAACTAACCAACAATTAAACTTGAGGCCTGAAAGTAACCACTTCTAGGCAGTTGAATTTATATTGGTCAGGATGTTACAGCAGGCAGCCGTTCAGGTCCAAAAATACTGGACACTAACGATGTTCGAAAAGGCCGATGTTCATCGTATCGATGAAAGTGAATGATGAAATCATATTTTATTGAATGAACGATGTTTACATGGTTCCACTTCATAAGAGGCGACTCAGCTACTAATTTACTTCATAAGTAACTAGAGTACCTTCATGTTATTCTGAAATAACAGTATTTTTCCTTTTTAGGGTTCCGTACCCGAAGTTTAACCTTCGCTACTGTACGTTTGTCCATCCGTCTGTCAGCGGGCTCTATCTCATGATCCGTGACAGGTAGACTGTTGAAATTTTCAGAGAATGTGTATTTCTGTTGCCACTAAAACAAAAAAAAAAAACAAATTTAAAGGCAGCTCGCCCACTACGATGGTACTAAACCCTTTCTTGCCCGACTACACTTGGTCGGTTTTTTACTCTATAAAATTACTATGTGATAGGCTTACCTACGTGCATAGCATGACCCTTCAACATTAATAACATAGCTTGCTCGACTCAGTAATACTGATAAGAACGGTGGTGTTTCTTCCCCTGAAAATAACAGGTTTTATTCTTTGCTCAGACACGTAGCCCTACAACAGTTTTGCAATTCTATTGCAGAGTTTACCCAACCCTCTTCTTTATAAGGCTATTAAGATTTGCGCAGATTGATAAACAAGCAGCTCTAAAGACTTGGTAGCTCTCGAAACGGTCAATAACGTGTTAGGTCAAAGATCACACGAATGTGTAAAAGGTAATGTTGGTGTTGAGTAAATAACTTTATTTTATATGTACGTGTCGATATTAATATGTAATGTCTATGTTCAATGTTGCTTTTACAGAGTAACTTATAACTATGTTTCATATCACGCCTGTAAGGCCCGAATTGAAAGGCAGAGGTGTATCTAATAATATAATCATATTTCACCAGTTATGTTTAAGTCCTATGTAATAAGGGGCGACCCTTTTACCATCAACCGGGCACTAGTCCAGACTCCGCGGCTGCTACTGATTGAAAAACCCAATAACACTTATGCCCAACCTGGGAATCGAAACCGGGATCTCATGCACAGCACTAGCGATTTACGACTACTAGACCTACGAGGTAGTCTCATGATCTACTGAGTTATGGGACTGTTCAATAACTCAGCATTGTTGTTTTATCCATCCATCGATTACATTGGTCAGTGTCACCTACGTACCTCCATTTTGATTATTGTTCTTTTTAAAATTTTCATCTATGTAGTGCATATAATCTCCAACCAAATAGTTGTGTGACATCCAGACATACGAACAGATAGACCTGGCGAAATTAAAAGGGTTATGTTTTAGCCATTTGGCTACGGAACCCTTAAATTAGTCAACAAAAGTTACAACTCCGGAACCCTTCAAATTCTTTTCGGTTGCAAATATGGAATGTATGAGTAATTATACCTGGGATATTAGTTACCAATCTTACGTAAGTGCTAATTACTCATGTAATGGCTGGAAGATAATTATGCGCTAAAAATAACATGAGATAATATTCAACGACTAACGTTTTTTGGGGACACTTGCGTCATCAAACGTCATGGTAGCAAGACGAATTTGATTGATTATATCGTTTTTAAATTTTGTAGTAAACAATAGATATTATATAAGTTTTTAAAGTGACATAGTCACTAATACTATCATTAACACTAAAACCCGTTTTTAGTGTCAAGTGATTTTTTGTGTCACGACCGTAGTAACCTCTCGTAAACCGGGGCGATACCGTTGGCCACTACTAAGTACGACAAAGAAGTATACCAAGGGCTAATTGAGGATTTGGGTCGGTCTGGTTTTAATCAAATAATGTATATAGAGCAAGGACGTGGGAATGCATGCTACCATCTATAATGAACGAGTTACCGCTGGAAATCTGCAGTACAATAAATGTAAAAAATTGCTCGAAGGTGCTAAAGAGATACTTTCTAGCTTGTGGTACAATCTAGGAAGTGTCTTTTTGGTACCTATGTTTTCTTCCTATACTATTTATAATGAATATTATTTCGTATACCTGGTATTAATATTAATATTGTTGTGGCACCGAGTTGCCATGTCGGGCATACCACTGTTAAACCCACGATGGTTTGTGTGGTATGTTTGAGTTTTGAAATAGTGTAAAAGTGTGTTTTAATGAATAAAAAAAATCTAATACCTTTTTATTTTTAGAAGATTTTAAAGTAACTTCGCATTTTCAAGTTATAAGCACAAGATAGAGAGAGTGAGAAACGTTTCGTTTGAAATAGTGGTCTTACAAATAAACTCAGATAGAAAATAATGTGTTTTGTTTCAAGATTTTAAGTAGTTGAAAAAAAGGCGAAATCATTATTAAGGTGAGTCCACACCAAAGTAATTCTTTGTAACTACATCAAACTCAAACTCAAATCATTTATTTCAATTAGACCACAACTGGCACTTTTGACTGTCAGAAAAACAAAGAAGGCGAAGCTACAGTCACAGACACAAGGCATAATAACTTATGAAAGTACTTCTTCTTATTTATTATTATTTATTTATTTATCTTTTATTTTTTTATCTTCTTCTTTTCGTATCGATGTTCCTTCCATATTACACGGTGTCAGCCCAGTAAGTAGCCACGTTTTTGCAGCGGCAGAGGCGCTATTCAGGTCGTCCAGAGTGTAGGTGAACGGACATGGGGACACTCCAGCAGGTGGGGCATAGTTTGATCTGGAGCGCCACACTCGCACTCGGTGTTGGAGGAACCCATAATACTCAATTTTACCAGATTATGTTTGCAGCGGCCTACTTGGGTACGCAGTCGATTCAAAGCTTTCCAGACAGGCCACTGTAGTTCATTGCCGGGAGCCAGGTGTTCTTGGGGTTTTAGATGTCGTGGGGTTGTGTTCGTACTTTAGGTGGTCTGTCTTCGTTTGCCTGAGTGGAGTGTAGGAAGCTTTCGCGGCTTTTTAGTCTGCCCGGGGTAGTTGTGTGGTCGTAGAGGGGATGTCGGGAAACGGATTCTTGGTTCTTTATTGCCAGCGTGCATGCGACATCCCTTCGTACAGCAGGTGGTATGATTCCTGATAGCGGGTACAGCTTATTGAGAGGAGTAGGTATTATCCGACACGTCTCGTTTAGAGCAGTATCTACTTGCTTTGTGTGATCGGATCGGTGCCACACTGGGCACGAAAATTCGCCAGCAGAAAAACAAAGGGACATGCCGGTTGTTCGAAGAACATCGGGTGCTGCTCCCCAGCTAGTGGAAACAAGGCGACGTAATAAATTGTTTCGGGTCGCGACCTCATGTTTCGTACTATGACAGTGTGACTTATACGTTAAGGCCCTGTTCAACGTGACACCTAGGTACTTTAGATTGGGGCAATGTTCTACATTAGTTTCTCGCCACGAGATGTTTAGTGTAAGTACTGTAGTTGCCCATTCTAAAGCGTAGATCTCTATGGAGAAGAATGGGCAAGAAACTCCATGGACACTCTTTTCAATCAAAATATTGTTACAAGATCTTGGTTACATCATTTTACCCTGTCTAAATTTTGCAGCATGATAACTTTAAGTAACTTTTGCGACTTTGCTATTTATAACCATTTTGTTTACCGTTATTGCCAGTAACACTTGCAGAAAAAACTAACTTCAGTGTGGATGCACCTTATAACTCGGTTTTGTGATTTTAAACAACGTAACATCTTTACAACAAACTTTTTTTGTCTAGCATATTTATTATCTTACAATCAAAAATACCGCTCCATTCATTGTCTTTCCGTTACGTGTCTCAAAAAATCAATGAATGAATCTTTTCTATATGAAATAACAGTCGAATCCGTATCGAATGACGTTAGGTAACTCGTGATACTTTTGTTGAAAGTTAAACACAATTATTTTCGTTTATTTGTCTCAGTTGTTTATCCTCACGCGAACTTACGGGCTCCGAAATTGAGGACACGATTCGCGAGTATAGATAATATTTTTAGAACTTATTTTGTATTTACATAATAGGAAGACTAACAGGTGGATAGTACATCTGATAAGTATTTGATAGGACATCTGGGGGTATAAAATGGCCGTTGTAGCAGAATCATATTAGGATAATAATATAAATTACGTTAAAATTCGCAAAATGGTCGCAAGGTGACAATTCATAATAGTAAGTACTTCTATGACCATTTTAAGAATTTAAACGTAATTATCCTATTATGATTCTGCTGAAACGGCCATTTTAGACCCCCAGATTATCGTATCACGCTGATTCTCGTGCAGATAAAATAAATGATTACCACTCTATTATATAGCTTCTTCGAGAGCAGTTGTGGCGCACGTAGGTCTTGTGTTCGATCCTAGCGTGGTATGTCCTGTATAATATGTATAATATTGACCTGTTGGTCTAGTGGTTAGTGACCCTGACTGCTAGGACGGAGGTCGTGGGTTCGATTCCCACACAGGACAAGTCTTTGTGCGATGAGTAGTTGAGTACGATTATTTGTTCTGTATCTGGGTGTGTAGTTGTCTGGTTGCCATAGTACAGGCTCTGCCTATAGATATCTCGAGGATATCTACCTAAGTAAGGATCTCCACTTCCTAGATAGAGGTTACAGATTTTCCAGAGAATTCATAGGTGCACTCCTCGTCCTCACCCCTTGACAGACAGTCTTTGTCCACTTTTACGCCCACAGTCCGTCTTTGTATCTAATCTAAAAGCTAGACGGCGATCAGACGAGGCATAACGTAAGAGCTTATTATGTAACGTAACAGTGCATGCCAATTGAATAATATCTTATATTATATGAGATCAGGAATTACCGGTTGTTGTATGTGGATTGTTATGGACAATTATTGTTTGTTTGTGAATGGACCGGTCTTTCCTGGGTTTGAAAGTGGAAATAGATACTAAAAATAAACATGATAAACTTCTGCAGTTTGATGATAGTGCGGTTGGCATTATCAGGCTTTGCTTCAGACAGCGCTTTACATAATACTAGCGACCCGCCCCGGCTTCGCACGGGTGCATGTATTATACATATAAAACTTACTCTTGAATCACTCTATCTATTAAAAAAATCCGTTGCGTAGTTTCAAAGATTTAAGCATACATAGGGATATAGGGAAAGAGAAAGCGACTTTGTTTTATACTATGTAGTGATGTTCCACACACACACTTATCTAAACTCATACCATCTTCCGGTGGGGGTAGATAGACACTGTAGAACGCCATCTGCTACAGCATACGGTCCGTCCTTACCTACATACCACACAATATGTGGTCAGTATTAACTTAGCATAATTAGCCTATTATGTTCCCACTGCTGGGACACACGGCCTCCTCTCTAGAGAGGGAATGGGCTATAATCCGCCACACGGGCCCAGTGCGGGTTGGTAGATGTCATATGTCTTCGATTTTTTTGGTTCTAGGACATGCCGGTTTCCTCACGATGTTTTCCTTCACCGTTTTGAGAGCAGTGGTGATGAAATAAATTACACAAAGTAATGCGCCTGCCTGGGTTCGAATCCACGACTTCTGTGTGTAAATGGGGGCGCCACCGCTGGGCCACCGCTGCTCTCACAGGGCCACCGCTGCTCTACGCAGTATTAAATTACCTTTATTTATTTATCTACTTAAATCTACCATTACTGGATAACCCAATGCGATAAATGCGCCTTAATACATCCTTACTTAATTAATACTAATAACCAACAATGCATTCCTTGTGAATTCACCCAGAGAACAACAGAACAAGTCCATCTCACTCGCTATGAGGACATGTGATCTATCTTCTAAATAATAAAAATCAACATGACGGAGCATCACTTGAAGACGGCTCGACCGATTTATAGTTTTAAGATTACCTTGTATTTCTCATATTAATAAGTAAACTGTTTTTTTTTTTTTTGAGAAGTAAATGTGTTCAACCGTATGATAATTTTGATATTTCATTAGAAATTTCCACTCATGCGAAGCCGGGGCTGGTGGTTAGTTTTCTATAAAAATAAAATGAAACAGTGTTACAAATTACATACGGTTCAAGGCAAAACATTCTTCATCATCATCATGGGCTGATCGAGCCTTTAGAAGTCATCTGCTGGATCTCTCCAATCACACGTCAATACATTACACACAATATTTTACACCATTGTGAAGGATCTCGCAGAATATTGCAGCAGAATCTCAGCAGAATCAATTAATTAAATCAGTCCACTGATCTTGTAATAATTATTCTTCCATCAACTTGCGACATGTTCTATTGCCTACGCCTATCTTCAGATCAGCCTCCCGTAATGATTGAAGTTCCCACACTGAGCTTAAAACTAAAACTAGTTAAACGAAAGAATGTTAAAACATAAAAAGTGCAGAGGGCTGGGTCTTTCTTTGGGCAAAGTATTAGCATTGCCATTCAACGTGGCAATGCTGCCAGTCTTCTGGGCACGTTTCCAGATGATAGCGATGCGGAGGAGTACTTTGACGCCTAAGACGTGTCATATTGTCATCGTTGTATATATATAGGTACTTTATTTTAGTCTTCTTTTTATATTTATTTTAGTTCTATTTGTAGTCTGTATATAATGTACATAGCAATAAAAGTGCATTTTATATCAATACTAGCGACCCGCCTATGCTTCGCTTGGTTTATTACAACTAAGTTTTATTTGCATAGCAATAGGCTTGCTTCCTACATATTACATGAGACTCAAGCATAGGTAACTGGCAAAATGTGGGTGTGCTATTAAGTTCACGTCTGCCTACCCTTCGGACATTATAGGCGTGGCGTTATTATGATGATTTAATTTGTATGTACACACCTTCAGGAGTCGTCATCAAATTAACCCAAAATCACCCACTGCTAGGCATAGGCTTTCCTGCCACACTTCCCGGTTCTGTGCGTCTCTTATGTGGTAGTAAGTGGTAGGTGTTTCTCGCGACTTTGACGATATCGTGGACCCAACGAGCTTTAGGACTGCCTTGGTGTCTTTGGCCTAGCCTTGTCCACCACTCGGTCAAAGCTTGCTCTATTGGCCATCTCCGCGTCAAGCCAGAAGTCCTACCCAGGTCCACTTGAGGCGCACCGCCCGGTCCCCGAAATCGTACCATTAGAAGTAAATTCTCTTTACATAATGGAGAGATACCCACATCAAAATCCGTGTCGTAGTTTAGGTTTAGAAGAACAACGCGATCACACAAACAGACAAAAATGGTGTCATCTTTAGAGATATAGATTATAGTAAAAACAGACAGATATAAAGTACCATACTTTATGTGGAGGTTTAAAATATGAATACTTAATACATTAAGCGGCTTAGGAACCTATTGCTTAAGCCTACAACCGGAGTGACCTTAAATCATTACAATAAATTGAGACGAAACACTTTCACCGTGAAAGTGGTTGTAAATAAAAGGTTTTCTATTTACATTGTTTGTTTATAATAACGTCATTTCATTAAAGGGGGAAGAAGATTATACCGCTTTCTGGTTACTTCTCACTGGCGAAGTTCTCATTGGTCCTAATGAGACCTGTCTGTGGAATTCACTGCCGGATTCTCCGTTCTCTGATCATTATAATCTAGTTCGAGTGAATCGGGCTCTTCTGGGCAAGCATGCTCCACCCTTGGCCGCATCATCGCTTCTACTCGAGTAGAAAGCAAGTATTAAAAAAAATGAGGAGTAACCTGAAAACGGTATTATGAACAACAAACGCAGACCACGGTAACTAAACGTAATTGTGTTGCCCAGTTACTGGGCTGTGGAGGTCAGAGAGGCAGTCGCACGGAAAAATACGGGATCAAGCTGCATTCGCCTGGAAGCCGACCCGGCCGACATAGTTGGGAAAAGACAGAGCAGATGATTATTCACCATTCTTTGAATTTTTTCTTTGACTATACAAAGAGTGTTTTGAGGATGTTTTCGCTGATGCTGTCCAGGATTTGCTCATGCTGTTAGGTGAAAGATTAAATGACAAAACCGTCTACGCAAGTATAATTCTTACTTGTAGATGCTCGTTTCAAAACACTAACTTTGGTTTTGAAACCAAACCTTCATGTTAAGACTTCTTGAGATATCAAGTAGACGATGTTTATATGACAGGTCATCAATAGATCAAAATAAACATCGATACCGTGGGAAAATACTTGACACATACATATGTATTTTAGGCAGCCCCATTTTCTGCAGAAGAAAACAGACTTTGGGCTGATATGAATTCGTAGATTTTCTAGTTTCATGAGCGCTTTAGCCTAGGCTTAAACATCCTCTTACTGGGACCTGTTTTTTCTGTGTGACAGCATAGCTAGGAAGAAGCTTATAATCCACCACGCGGGCCCAGTGCGGGTTGGAAGTTGTCATATGTTCTTAAAGGAGAATGAGCCTTGAAGTATAGGCATCTGTCCCAAGGTCCAATATCCATAACATATACATAATTGGTTGTACTACATGCCCGCCATGCCTCATTAACTATGTGTTCTTTCACTTTTTTTAAGAGCAGTTGTGATAAGAAAAATTACACAAGTTAAAGTAGGCCAGGATTCACTTCCGGACCATAACCACCCCCCCTCTACTAAAATAATTTCAATAAACACGAAAGTCGTTCCTTTAAAAGTTACGGTCAATATTATTCTAGTAGGCTTATTGACGTTGTTTTGCAGGTAAACTGGTTAGAATTGCGTCAGCTGCCTTTCACGAGACGATCCTTGGGTCACGAGTGTGGCCCAAACTTGTTGGATCTTAGTAGGTAGGTATTTGTTTTAACTGACTTGTAAAGGCTGTCTCTACGTCTCAATAATAATAAAACGTTTATTTCAGATGAAATCCATATAGCTTAATAGTATTAAAATAGTCAGCTTACAAATATAGAAATTAACAAAATAAATGCTATACTGCCTCCATTTTTCGAGGAAACAGGGACTATGTGAAGAAGTTCTCGTATTTAGTTACAATCCACGTTCAGTTCAGTTTATATCCACGCAACGCATATTTTTCGTTTTTTTTTATATTTTCCAATAAAGTGACCGTTTTTTTGAAGAGTACATTTGATGGTTCAAGCCGGTAGATGAAAAAAAAACTGTATGCTGTGTCAACGAATAATTTTAAAATAGTGCTTTGGAGTCGGTGAGCGGTCATCGCGACTTTTGAGTCCAGTGGTTGCACATCGCTGATTTTATTTATTGCTAGCCACCTACTGGAGTTGTTGACAAACCCAATGCCGAATACGGAATTTAACCCCGATTGATAATTCGTAAAATCGAGAGAGAGGATGCTAAATAGCAACAGAAAGCCGTTGATCGCAGGTTAAGTTACACTTGCCGAATACGGTCTGCGGAAAAGCGACCAGCGTTGGTCTATGCTGTGATTCATAAATCTTCGACAGTCGTCAGTTCGTTACCGGTAGTCAGAAGCCCGAGAGTCTGACGTCCAGTCTTACCAGAGGGTATCATGTAAACCAGAAAAGAACAGCGCAGCGTTATGAAAGTCTATTTAAAATACTCGTATTAGGTTGTTTTCGGTAAGACCTTAATAGGTGGGGAAAGGTTAGGCAGATGATGTACGAGTGATTTGAGAAAAAGCTACAAAATTTACAGCCCAAAATCCAGAAACCCATAAGTCTAAATGTAAAATGAATAAACGTCTGGTGACCACCCCACAATGAATTAACAAGGTTGAAACCGTTACCCCATTCCTTCCAACATTAATCATAGAATGTCAGCATACGAAACAATGTACCAAACATGTATTGTTTCATATATTCTCTTTTAGGAAACTATTAAAGAAAATATTGCGACTTTTGTCAAAAAATGTTTCCACATTCCTCGTGCGTTTTTGTTATGTATATTACCGACATTTTAGCTCATTTTAGTCATTAAAACTTTTGTGAGGTAGGCTTTTTACAAATGTACCTTTTATTCGGTTCTCTTTGTTTTTAATAGGCCTAGCGAGTTTTAAGTATTTTAGGAATTTAGAGTTTTGCAATCATTTGCTTAAGGATGAAACGACATAAATTTTCTTGCTGTCCAATGTAGTATTTCAGCATCATGTATAATGATTTATTTTTAGTAGGTATTAAACATAAGCACTAACACATTTGCTAAGATCTGCAGAATTGCTTCATATGATAAGTTTTAGTACCGTCTTGAAATGCAATTTCTGATGTTAGGCAAAATTAAGAACATAAAAACTGCTATATCATTAAGAAATAAGTCATTAAGAATATGTAAGTCACTTCTAGACTGACAACAAACACAAGACTGAGACTTTACAAAAAAAGTGACAGTCTGCAATTAATTACCTACTAACTGCAATATAATATTTGATGAAAACTACAGTTCTGATTTGATTCTTGTATTTATCCGTTTAAAAAACAAATTACATCGTCACTATTAAGGGTGTTAAAATACCGGAAAAAGGCGATTCTCCCCTTCATATCTCCCGGACCATACCTGGGACTGGGAACCTTCTAGTTACGGAGATATTGGGGGTCAAAGTTCCAACTGTTTCACAAGTTTTTATTGTTATAACTTTAAATACCTCTACAACCCACGTTCTATTAAATACATCCATCAGCACAATGTTTTCAGTGCGTTACATTGAGTTTTAACATAAAACGGGATTTTTCACCCCAAAAAAAAAGTTGTTTCCCAGCAATAATTTTTGCGTAGAGTTACTTAAGAAAGAAAAGAAAGAAAGAAAGAAAAAATATTTATTTGTCGCAGGGACATGACGTGCATAAAAAAATAAAAATAAAACAAAAATAGTTACAATAATCATAATGCACATTAATACAACAGGACAGAAACAGAAAAAGAAAAGTTAACAGCGTGCACGTCGTGACTGCGACAAGCAGGCTACCACTCAGCATAATGCTGTGCTATGGAGGGCCCACAGCACAGCGCTGGTTTTCAGTGGTCACCCGTGCGAAAAAGTAAAAAAACGTACGGAAATCAAGACAGCATACATATTTGATTTCATGAATTAGGAAAAAAAATAATAATAATTAAATAAACAGTATTTGGATTATAAGGTTGGTAGGTTGGTTTGGTTATTTTTTTTCAGTATTTACTTAGTTCTATGTACAGAATGCTTGGTTGATGGCTTTCGTGAAGAGTCCGCTTACATCTTTTAAGAAACACTTTAAAAGCGAAGTCCACTTGTCTAGGGCCCTCTTGTCTAGAAGTGGACATTCAGAACAGTAATGACCATCGTGGTTCAATAGTTCACTTATTTAAATCACAAATAGTAATACGTATATTATAATAAAAGTGAGAGTTCGTGTATCGCAATTCGCTGGAGCGCAAACATTATGCAGGTGTGTTGCAACTAATGGATTCACAACAGCTCGAGTCATTGAGTTATTTTGTAATTCCGCTCTAAACGACAATAATGTGCGTACATTTGCTTCTTTAAAAACACGACCTTGCTCGTTTGTGAAGAATACCTTTCTAAGATCGTAATAAGATGCTGGTTAGATGACCTCATGGAGAATAGCTATTTAACATCGCTTTTATTGATGATTACATCGTTATTTCCAATGCATCTTTAATGTTTTTTGTTTTTTTTTTTATGTAATAGGTCAGCAAATAGGTCAGTCAACCTGTAATAAGAATAAATTAAGGTCTTTTCTGATACGAAACATTGCAAACTAAAGAGCTGCCTTGTGTGTACTTACAGTGAATTAATTATATTTCATATATTTTGCAAGGCGGCAGAAATACTGTAGCGTTTCTTAACTTTTTTGCCATCTCACAATTTGTGGAAAACCTCATCATGAGATGACCATCACAGTTATTGCTGTGTTGTGCTCTTGCAATCAATGGTTCCAATAAAAAATTGCGTAGTTCCACTGGACAGTCACAAAGGACGCGGGTTTTCCAGAATAATGATGAGTCATTATAAAAGTTTAGATATCCAGATATTGCAAGCTACGATATTGAATAGTCACCGCCAATATTACGTTGCGTTGGAAGGCCTTTCACTAGGTGGACCGATGACCTGGTGAAGGTTGCGGGGATCCGGGCCGCTGGATGCGAGATGCACGGGACCGGTCAATGTAGCGATACTCGGGGGAGGCCTATGTCCAGCAGTGGACGTCATTCAGCTGAAATGCTGATGATGGTGATATCACGCCCCCGTAAGTGCAGAAACTGACGCATCTTAGCGAAGGGAATGGAAAAGAATTAACGTTATTAAATGCACCTTTTTTGTTTAGTACGTAAGGTTCTTTTTCTTTACATTTTTGCTGCAGGTACCACGAGTATCTTTGCTTAGATAGGTACAATCTTTTGCCCATAAAAACAGATGCACATTTCTCAAGTAATTACAAATGATTAATTATTTTAAACGACCTGAACTGACACCACAATCAATATACCAGGATCCCAGTATTGTTAACATCTCTACCAATTTCCACAAGCTTACGAAACGGCCTTGTTACATATTTCTGTAACTTATTGTGTGAATCCGGCGAGTTATCGCGAGGCATTCTGTGTTCTGTGATTCACTGCGCGATGAGAGATCTCCTAAACGTATTTCTTTTGTAATCCATTGTTGCTCTGTTCCAGTTTTCGTACATTAGACCAGTAATGACCAGGTGCCTGTGTTATATTGCTTTTCGTAATGTTTGAAAAATATGTTTTCGACTCCTTGGAATAGAATTGTTAAAGATTTTTATCAGTCATCACTTCATCAGAGATTCAATTTTGCAAGTCTCAATTGTTTTAAATAGTCTATCGCTTGTTTTATTGTGTTATCATGTGTGTGAAGATTTTTAATTGACCTGTTGTTAGTCTTCTATAAAGATGAATAGATAAAGAGGTTACACTTTATTGCACATCAGGCCATACCTAGATATCTAAAGAATATATTTAGCTGGAGTTTCACAAGTAAATTTGTAAATGGTGCCCAAAAGGATTTTTCCAAAATATTTTCGTGACATGACCTTATTTTAAAAAACACTATGAAATAAAGCTCACATTTTACAATTTCAAGTGAACTTTCTAAGTTAATGTCGCGTGCGCGTGACTGACTTACGGTAAAGAAAAATATGTTGAAGTAATTTTCTGAACTAGACAAACCGTGTCATGATCAATGCTGTTTCCTTCTCTGTACGACAATGGACCATCTGTGGTTGAAATGATTAAGTAATCACTTATAAGTAACAGTGATAGTAGGGGTCTACAAGTGACAAAACGCTTTACGACAAAGAAGCTCTCTCCAATAACAATGAAAGAAGCTAATTGGATTACCCAGTTGACTTTCTCAACGGTCAGCAGTTCAGATTATAATCTAGGAAGCGTGGAATAATAGTGCTAAATACGGCTCTTACGCAACGGAGTCGCTTCGTCTCCGTTCGCCATTGTTCGGGTGGTTCCGGCCTTCCGGTGCAGTTTATTCTTTTTAATTAAGTCGTAGCGTGTCTGTAAGTGTGTCAGTAGTTGGTCATTGCAAAGGGGGTTTTAGACACTAATACATTGAATAACTAGTTTGTGCCTACAACTTCGGTAGCTGCGTAGAGTTTTGTATTGTCCCGTAAGATCATACTACCGGGATAAAAAGTACCCTATGTGTTAATCCAGGTTATAAAGTATCTGCGTGCCAAATTTCGTCCAAATCCGTTCAGTAGTTATTGCGTACAAGTTGGATTTACAAACTTTTTTCATTTATTATAGTAGTAAGATAAAATATTTACGAAACAGGGTGCTGAACAAAATCGTATACTACCTGCATGAGACAATTGGTTGCTGCCGGTACAAAAATAACGTGTCTTTAAAATAATATCATTTTGCTTCTGGTGATGCTTAACCCGTTGCAATAATGCTATATTTAGGATCACTCACACAGCGAATATGATCTAGTGCTTTAATCGTTTGCTGTCATTTACAGACCTTTGACAGTCGTTACAGTTAGTCAGTAGCCTGAAAGTCGGACAAGGGGTCAACGGGTGTCCTAGTACTAACTGATAGGCAGTTGCTCTGTGTAAAATACTGGTATTCAGCTGTATCCGGTTAGACTGGAAGTCGACCCCAATATAATTGGGAAAACGCTAGGCAGATGTCGTCATAAAACGGCGAGTAAAAGGCCAATCGAGAGCCTTAGGTTATCTTTTAAGAAAGCAGCGCGTTGAACTCTTTTTCAGGGCAAGAGTCAAAAGTATCAAGAATGTAAGTACATACATACAGTCTATGAAATGCACAAAATCATTTTATAGAAACAGTCATAGTTTAATCCTGTTATAGGTAGCTAGTTTAAAACATATATAAAGGTGCATCGACACCGAAGTTACTTGTTTTTGTAGGGCAACATGATAACATAAGCAACTTTCTATAACTTTTGCGGCCTTTTGACTAACTACTGTCTCACTAGCAATTGCAAACGTTGCTCCGCAAAAATGTACTTCACTGTGGATGCACCTTAACGAAAAATGACACAATAACAAGTCCGTCTGTGTGGTAGCATTGACCTCAGAACTGCTCGGCATATTCGCGTTACACTTTCACCGCAGGGACGCACGTTTCTTTCCGGAGGATGTCGGGTGTGTGTCATCGAAACCCGGATTGGGTGGCCCACCCAATTGTGGGTGCAGCCAATGACCTGCATTGTGTCATTCATATAAACGTTTTTATTATTATTTCTTTTTAGGCAAGAAGGCAGGTTATGTTTGTATTCTGTCACCTGCTTGGGAAGCAGGCAGTAACTGTCTTCGGATGTACAATGGGTACACTTCTGTCTTACCCCGCGGGGAACACAAGCGTGATATTATATATGAATGACCGATAATTCTCGATTGCGATAAAACGAAACGGCAATCTTCAAACGACAGTTATGTTCAAGATAATTATGTGCCAAGCTCCTAACGATATTTTTGATACAAGGTGTAATAATCAGTCACTTCCTAGATAAATCTACTTATTCCACATAGATAGGTATAGCTGGAAAGTAGACGATTTCCTAGCTTATGCATAGAACCGCATTCTTAAACCTGTTTAGGCGCAAAATGTATGAATTTTTGAGCAGATCGTCACTTCCTCAGGTCGCGAACTTGGTCACTTTTACTTCCACATGTTTGTTTAGTGTCAAAATCTAACACAGTATTGATGTATGCTGTAACGCAAATCGATTGGAATAGAATGGGTATTTATGAGGAAGTCTAAAACTGGCATCAGGTACTGAAAATTGTGACGAAAACGATTGTCCCCTTTCGGGCAAGTGATGCTATGGCAGTTTTGAGAGAGTATGAATGTCAATCAAAATCAAGAATTTAAATCAAAATATTTTTATTTCACATAGGCCTACATTGCCTCTTATAAAACGTCGACAAAAAGGTGTTTGTCGTTTCCTATGGAGAAGAACCGGCAAGCAACTCCATGGTTACTCTTTTAAAATGATTTGATTTTACAATATTATCATGTTACAGCATTAGTACTTAAGTATGGGGGGACAGCATAGGCCCGACAATAAATCGTTGCTTACTACACAAAAAACGGAAAACAAGATAATGAAGATGTTTTATAATATGGATAATGGATACAAGAGTAATCCAATAGAAAGGGGTAATATTTAGATGACGGCTTCTAGTGAAAGAAGTATGGAAGCAGAAGGCTTGCTGCGCCAACTGAAATTCATTAGTTCTTACTTACAATTAACATTGAAAATATCAATAAAATAACTTTATGCAACATACTTTTGTTTAATTTCAATACAATCAATAATTATCTTCTTGCAACCTCAATTATCATTATTGCTGAACGTCAATAATTTTGATGGGTCAAGCATTAACATTAACATGGTTTATAACATCGTTATAATCTTGTTACTGTCAAATGTTACTATACAATCATATCGCAATGAGACGAGCACAAACCAACAGCAATGATGCAATAATCTTATTATCCGATGTAATGTACAAATTGGACGTGTCGAAATATGACACGTTACGTGCAAATTCGGACAATTTGCGTGTTTACCTCGAATGGTACTTAGGTATTGTAATGAGAATTTTATACCGGTATCGACATAAAATTCGCGCTCATTTTGAAGAGTTTGGCTCTCTCGAATCATTGGTATGCTTAGTTGAATTGTGGCCAAATTTTTGTATTTAGATAGGTATTAGGTACTCCGATCACTAAACATAGGACAGGTGGGTAACCTAGCCAGCATATCTTAAAATGTTGTGATGAACTCGAATTATTGAGTTTTTGTCAGGATTTACAACCGTTTTTTGAGAAAAAAAAAAAAATATTTTAATCAATTCCCGCTGGCCCCACCAGTGGGGTCAACGGGAATACACCGAGAGCAGATGACGAAACATCAAATAAGCAGAAATCTAATAAACATTTAAAAGACAAGACCGGACATAACAAAAATTTACAGCATCTTTAATTATCTAAGCAATGCACGTTTAAACCCGACTAATTTTGAAGTAGGTTGTTTTAGCTATATTAGGCAAAGCCCTATTCCGTACTAAGAATTTCGGAGTAGGCTTTCGGAATCTAGTCCATTTTGCTAAAATTTGTAAACCCACATCTCCAAAAGTCGTGTCAACATCGTTTGATTGCTGAATTTGGGAGCTACGTGTTACCAAAAAGATGAGCGATCCAGATAAGATTCGACGGAAAAGGATTATTGCAGAATATGTTGAAGTGTGTGATTTAGTTAGTAAACTAGGTTTCTGGGAAATTGGTATGATGTGCAAAGTTGTGAATATTTTTAGTAATTACTCTAGATACAAAATTAATATTTTAGTCATTATAAATTCAAATGAAGGCAGTCAAAGTGCTACCTACTACTACCTGGGTAATCGTTACTTTAAAATTTCTGTAAATCTCGTTTATTTTTGCAGGCATGCGAAAGTTTGTGAGAATAGGTGAAGGTTTTTGTTACTATTTTAGGCAAAAACTACTGGATGGGACACACAGATTAGTTTATAACCTGGTTTAACAACCTTCCTAGATCCGGCTCGAAGGACCATGTAAAATTCACACGACGATCTTCAATTATAGTATGTGTATGTAATTATGTATAGCTTACAACGACGTATATAAATTTTCAACAATACAAAAATCTCAAAAAAAAGCTCATTTTTTCATTTTCATTCTCTTTAGATTACTTTCGCTTGTAACGAAACAGAGATCTAATTCGACGACAACGCCATCTAGTTAGATCATCGGTACTAAATATCTAAAATCTTACAAACTCCAAATAATTTTTTTATCCGCGAAGCTACGGGCATAAGCTAGTTGTAACGGACTATATGTGTAGCATAAATACTTAGCTTATAAAGTATCCACTGCTAGGATACGTCTCTGTGGGGAGGTGTGGGCCACGAGTCTTTAATCCACCTCTTGGGCCCACTGCAGGTTGGCATTTTTTTTTTAAACCTGGCGTGCCCCACCCTTATGTTTTTTTCATATAACGATAAATTGGTATATGGTGCGTTTACAAACATTTAAACTCACCTACACAAACAGCCAGGTCCGGAACAACTATCTGTAGTCCATACAAATATTTGTTCCGTGCAGGAATCGACCCGCTCAGCCACTGCGCCTAACGTGTTGGTATATAAGATTAGATTCTTACTGAATAAAACTTAAGTAAATGTTTATTACCAGTAGGTATTTTGTAACAATAATTTAATGACTTTGATTTTGCTCCACATTGGCTACATTCAATAATCAAGTAAGTGTATTTATTTGCATACCTACATAATAGTATACCTAAATAACGTAGCTTCCTGTTTTGATTTTCCGCTAGTTTTTTTTTGTCTATATTGGCAAACTAGATAGGGTATTAGATAAGACCTAGCTTAAGCAACGTTTGACTTTTATTGGACGTAAACAACGAGCTATATTTTATTTTTATTACGTCCAACACCGTTACATTCTAAAAAAAACGGCCCAGTGCGAGTCGGATTCGCACACGAAGGGTTCCGTATGCAGCGTACAATATTACACAGTAGATACATATTTTATCTAAATCCTTTAGTAAAAAAAAACATGTTTTTGTATGTAAAATTAAATCTTTACTTTTTGACTTCATTTTATTTGTTGTTATAGCGGCCTACAGATGTGTTGATAGACCGACCGACCCAGAGGTCCCATTGGGCGTTGGGTACGGAACCCTAAAATGCAATAGTATAGTATACCTCGGTAGGTATGATATAATATAGTGTTATGTTAGTAGATATTGACATGATCGTTTATTTTGAGATAAACATCTATCTTATTTATTGCAACAACGGATATACCTAGCCAAAAATGTACATAATAACTGTATAATATCGTCTATAGGTGATGATGATGATGATGATGCCATCTAGCCGATTTCGGCCACAGCGACTGCATTCGATGGCTTTCTAGGGTAGCTGTCGAGAGCTTCGGTGTGCTGCTCTATCATGTGCTCTCAAGTGGCTAGCATATCCAACTTTGGCCGAAAAACTCCGAGCACAAAGCGGACAAGTCAGAACACCATCGACAAAATTGTAGGGTATAGCTGTAGGTGGCCTAGCTTTAAGGTCATCACGCTTTAAGTCCAGTTGCGACCTTCTTCTCTCTTCAAAGGCGTTGACCTGCCGATGCACATGAACTCTCCACTCGGGCCGATTTTGTGCCTGCTTTTCCCACACTAAGGGGTCAATTTCGCATCTTTTGAAGTGTCTATTCTGAACATCCTTGAAACGTAAAAACTGACCACCACGTTTCCGTTTTCCTTCCTGGAGTTCAGAATAGAAGATGCGTTTCGCCAGCCTCTTATCATGCATTCTAGAGACGTGCCCACACCACCTCAGCTGACGTCTCATCAAGTAGGCCTCTATGCCAAGGACCTTGGCTTGCCTTAAGACGTTTGTATTTCTAATACGGTCCGACCATCTGATGTTCATGATGTTTCGGAGGCATTTAAGATGGAATTTGTCCAAGGTCCGTATATGTCTACTATAGAGACACCACGTTTCCGACGAGTACAGAAGATTGGGAAGAACTATTGCCATGTACACAGAGATCTTGGTGGTCAGCTTCAGATCGTGCGAACTGAAAACTTTTGGCTGCAATTTGCCAAAAGCTGCTGCTGCAGCACATATTCTGTGATTAATTTCTGCGTCCAGATCCCCTTTACTGGTAATTATGCTGCCTAAATACTTGAAGCTTTCTACTTGCTTCAACTTGCCACTGCCGATCAGGATGTCTGGAACGAACTGCTGTTCGTCTACGTTCATAGCCATAACTTCGGTTTTTTTGACGTTTATTGAGAGACCAAACATACAACAAACTTCATTGAGGCTACCTATCAGCGCCTGCAAACCGTCGCAAGTGTCCGCCACGAAGCACAGGTCATCAGCGTACATAATTTCTGTAATCATGGAATAAGAGACTTTTGTTAGGGCTTTCAGTCTGGCAAGGTTGAATAAATTGCCATCGGTTCTGAAACGAATCCGAATGCCTTCTGAAATACGTTTCAGGGTTTCTCGAATGACGACGGCAAAGTACAGAGCAAAGAGTGTTGGCGCAAGAACACATCCCTGCTTTACGCCACAGGTGACATTGAAAAAGTACGATTGCTCGCCTTTTACCGCGACGCAACAGGACATATCGTCATGCAGAAGTCGTATCATCCTGACAAATTTTTCAGAGCATCCTAGTTTTATTAACAGAGCCCACAGAGCTTCTCGGGGAACACTGTCGAATGCCTTTTCAAGATCGACAAAGCAGAGGTATAAGGGTCGACCTTGCTCTTTACTTTTCTCCTGAAGCTGGCGAACAGAGAATATAGCTAACATTCTATAGGTAACATTATAGGATACTAATTTCTGAGCAAATGAAAAATAAAGTACCTACCTAGAAAAAAATATATACTTAG
This sequence comes from Eurois occulta, assembly GCA_950022335.1. Lineage (NCBI taxonomy): Eukaryota > Metazoa > Arthropoda > Insecta > Lepidoptera > Noctuidae > Eurois > Eurois occulta. Next base: position 2,995,790 of record OX465498.1, read on the forward strand.
TACTTACCTACTTGCTTGCGTTGCTCAGAAATGAGTAGGTAACAGATTATAATTATTATAGTGTATTAAAACAGGTAAGTAACAGTAGGTAAGTGTAACTATGTGAATATATATTTTACCACAATGCAACGAAGAAAGTACCTAGGTACCTACTTTATGTGGAAAAGAAATACTGTTCACAATATTGTTAGTAATAGGTACTAATAAAACTTACTATGAATGAGGCATCACCAGTTTATTCTAGGTACTTTCCACATTTTTCTCATCTTTTAATTAAACTACAATGGATTGCCTAATTGTTATTTTTGCAAAAAGGTGATTACTTGTAGATAAATGGAATTTATTCGCACGATTATGCAAGTCAAAATTATATCGTGTGTCCTATTACAACATATCTCATTGTTTTTAAACTGCAATGGCTTGTTCAAATCTCCAAAGTACAAGTGGTGGGCGTTAACGAGTAAACGTGAGGAATCCCACACAATGACGTCGGTATTGCCAGATATTGTGGGCATATCTTGTTAACACCGACAAGAGCCGTAATTAGTTACCAGATATTGCCAACCATAGGTATTGTTTCCAGTGTTTTGGGAGCTTTGTATGTATTCAGCGATATTTTACTTTGTCACGACATAGGTATGTACCTACAAACATGCAACAGTTCTACACAAAATTGCAATAGGTACAGGCGCCAGCACATCAAGCTACTACAACCTGTCTTTCTATATTAAATTTTAACTTTATATCTAAATCTTTAGGTTCGGTAGATTGGGAAAATTTGACAGTTTCGGTTAGTTTGGTGTGCTGGCGCCTGTACTTACCAACCTGCACCATCAAAACGTATATACGTTGTATTTTTTACCTCTACCTTAACTATACACGGGTGGAAGGGACATCCAAGCACAAACGGTTACCACGTATTCAGTACATCATTACGAAAATTGATTGAATGAAATATGAATTTTTTCAAAGGTATTTTTTTTAATCAGCTTTTCCATACATTTTGACCGTGTAGATATTGCATTTTTGTAGGAAAAATGCAGCATTTTTTTAATTACCGGTGAAAAATGTCTATGTCCCGTATGGGTTCAGAAATATGTACTTACAGAATACGTGGTAGGTAATTGTTTGTGTCGATGTCCCTTCCACCCTATTCAGTCTTGCAACGAGATACAAGTCACCAGACTGCGAAGCGATGGTATTCAAAAGCTCTCGCAAAATTGAATAATTTTTGCTTCTTAGTTCTTAAGCATCAATCAAGCTAAGTTTGTCAATCATCAAAATCGTTGGGCAGCTCCATGGACCTTGGTCAGCTCAGTAGGTGTACTAGGGACCTTGGTCGCTCAGTAGGTGTACTTACCTATTTGCAAATTAAACTTGTATTCCAGCATACTTGACCCTACCTACATGCTTTACATAGCCCTTATATGGCAAATAAAATTGGTGTGCCAAAGTGTAGGTAGATCATCATGATTCTTTGCGCAATATTGACCACCCAGAAATGTAAGATGATAAATGGATCCAAGGTGGTGACATCGTTTGGAAAATAATGCTACAAAGACAATAGGTTTATTGCAGCTGTTCCATACATTTTGACCGTGTTGCTATTGCAGCTTTGTAGGAAACAGCTGTTTTTTGTTTTTTAAATAACCGACGAAAAACTTATATGTTGGGGGATTCAGAATGGTGTACGAATACGTGGTAACCCTAGTGTTGGTGTCCCTTCCACCCTGCATGCAACGACGACAATAGGATACTTAGGCGTCTAAGTACTCTTCTGCATCGCTGTCATCCGGGAACGTGCCCAGGAGACTGGCAGCATTGCCACGTTGAATGGCAATGGAAATTCTTTGACCAAAGAAACTGGTCACGCGAAGTGTCAACCAGTCGGCGAGAGATTTCCTTAAAAAGGAGACGCTCACTCGGGCTCCATGACCAGAGCGTTTCAACCCCAAACGGGTCAAAACTGTAGTTACCAATAAGGTTACAGTATTTAAGCCGCTTGAGGACCTCAGCAGCCGCAGCAGCAGCGGCCACCGCCATGCTTGCAACGTGAGATGGCGTAAGGGTGTCGACACAGGTAGCGTCCCACACCAAAGTGTGGGTGTCGACACCCTTGCGCCTACCTACCTTCCAAGGCACCAACGTCATGCCGTCTGTTCTCTTCCCAAATGTTTGATCCAATTAGTTACAGAAAGAAGTAGAATTACGTCACACACTTGTGTTGGTTCGTAATGTCAACTAACCAAATTAGGTTAAAAATGGTAGATTTTCTAAGAAAACAAGAAATTATCACAATAAAAAATTTATTATCTATATAACATAATAACATCGGGCCATAACCATAGAATGAAACGACTGTATATTATATTGTATATATGTATATAGGCTATACATGGCTGAGGCACGTTACATTAATTAACTGAACAATGTATTATACATGTATGAAAAATATATCAACTCTACTATGCTATCGAGTTTCCATTTATTGCGTACAATTGCTATTTTTTTCTCTAAACAAAACACGTTTGAGCATAGCTGAGGTTTGTTCCTTAAAACTAAGATAATAATATAAAAAACTTTATGGAAGCATACCTTGTTATAATTGCAGTACTTAGGATATTTTATTAGGATAAAATCTCACAGAATCAAGAATGAATTAATGCATTTGATGGAAAAATGAGAATAGTGTTGTTTTTTGTTTAAGTTTTATTTTCATTACTAGTTTTCCGCCCGCGTCGAGTTCGATTATATCGCGTTTCTAAGAGAACTCTTCAAAAGTCCGGGATAAAAACTATCCTATGTTCTTTCTCAAGGTCAACTCTAACTCTGTACCAAATTTCATTAAAATCAGTTCAGTAGTTTAGACGTGAAAGCGTAACAGACAGACAGACAGATAGACAGACAGAGTTACTTTCGCATTTATAATATTAGTGGGGATAGTAGGGAAGTAGGGATTAATACTTCTCATGACGATAGCGAGTTTTTATTATCTTTAAGTTTAAATAAATAAAATTGTTGTACTAAATCTTAATCTAATGACTTAATGAAGCGTCTCACATGAACTAGTATTTTTTTTTTGCATTATATTTGTGGAAATATGTTTGTCTTTTTAAATATTTTTTTACATTGACTATATTAGTGTAACGTGCCTGAGTACCTGGGGACAAACGTGGAAACAAAAGCGTGGACAAAGTAGCTATTAATAATTTAAATATACAAAAATATCCTTCTCATACTGGGCCTTCACAAAACTAAAAAAGTTATTGTTTCATACGAATTTTGATCACCTCACTTACACATACATAACACCTATGTATTTTAAATCCATATTTTTAATAGATTATTGCTTGTAGACTAATATGGACTACACTTATATATAAAAATATCTTTATGTTACATAGAAGTACTAAATGAGTAAAATAATATTCAAGACAGTACATACTTATTCGACGTTGCACGTTTACATTAGTATACAAGCAACAATCGCCCGTATAAAAAGGAGAATAAGACACAAAACGGTTTGTGTAACAGAAGTTTCGTATTGCCGCCAGGTACCGATATAAAAACGAGCGGTGTGATGTTTACATGAAATCGTCGAATTCATCGTCGAAATTGCCGTATGTGTCGTATTGATTCAGATGTGCCTGGAAACAAAAGAAACATGGAGTTTATTTAGAGCAAGTTTAGATTATGCATTGAACTGTAAGGGATCATGCTGAACTTTGTAATTTTTGTCGTAGTTGGCACAACAAACAATCACTCTAGCCAAACAGCGTGACACTGAAATGGCATAAATGTTCCATTACAAAAAAGAGAGGTGCTGGTAATAATGGGTGTTAAAAGTACCCTTAACGTCATTGCAACCTTTTTACTTGTTCTAGACCATAACTGGGAACCTTCTAGTTACGGAGATATTGGGGGTCAACGTTCCAACTATTTCAAAAGTTTTTTTTTTAAACCATTTTTTAATGTTATATAACTTTACTTTAAATACCTCCGTACTATTCAATACATCAATGCATCCATCAACACAATCCTTTGAGCCAGTGCCGGCGTTAGGGGGGGGCGCGATGGGGCGACGGCCCAGGGCGACAAATTCTGGGGGGCGCCAAGGTCTGGAGTTGGAGTCTCTGGCCTCCCCTGGTGCAAACCCTCAAAATTGTGCTCTAGGCTCTGTGCTGATATTGCTTCCCTCAAGTGGGCGCCACAATATTTTCACCCGGGGTGTCAGTGGCCCTTACGCCGGCACTGCTTTGAGCGCGTTACATTGAGTCTTACGGATAAACGTGATTTTTCACCCCAAAAAAAAGTCGTTTCCCAGCAATCATTTTTGTGTATAGTTACGTAGTTTGATGTACTGAATGCGAGGTTGACGGGTCGTGAAGGGTGCGTTTACACCTCGTATAGCGCTGTGATCTCTCTTTCCCACACTGTGACAGTGATGGCTTTAACAATTCACAACCCAGTGATTATAGGTTAGTGATATCACTGTCTTTAGCCATCCATAGGAAACAAAAGATACACAATATAGGTCCATCAACATCGAAAGTTGCAGTATTTCAGACGCATGATCAAGTTTCATATTCGTAGAAAATTCTTAAATGTTCGTTACCCAGGAATATGAGGCTATAATCATTTACACGCCTTTTACAGACATACCGAGAGAGTAGGGAAGTGTGTGACCTTTATGTCATTAACATTCTTATCAATCTGAACTATATACTTTGACCAACACTTGCAATTATACCAGCTCAAAGATGAAAGCAGCAATGAGAATTAATCAGGCATCGAAAAGGTTGCCCGATAAGATGTGGAATCCGGTTTCGGTCCGGGTTCCGCACGCCCTATTCTCCTAAAGGGATTTTAATTGGGTTAGGTGAAAAACGCTAGTGTAAAGGTTTACCCGTATTGTAAGGTTAATCATCCTATAATAACCAGTTCACGCAGAGTTCACTTTTGTGCATTAAAAATATGCAAGTGACAGAGTTAGCCCACGCTCGGTGCTTGGTCTGGTTGATCAGGAATATTTAAATGGTTAACCCGTATAGCCGTTAACATAACATGGGTTATAGGTAGGGATCAGATATTCGGATGCAAATTTACCAAAACTTTGAGCCCGGTTTATATAAATAGTTTATTTTCTTATTTATCTCTTTATTGTTTTACTTCAAATGAATTGTTATTTGTAGTTGTATTTTTAATTATTAAATAATAGTATTAATAAGTGTTACATGTTAAATATTCATTATGCCTATGAGTACTACATTTTATACACCATATTATTTATGAAATACCGTGACCCCAGGATAATTTTGGCATTTTAAAAATTCACTTCCATACTTTCGTACCCGTAGGAAAGAACAAGCTTAAGGTTAATATGCATCCGAATATCTCTAGTTATAGGTATAACTGGTTCACCTTTTAACCTGATTAATCGGTCCCTGGAATTAATTAATCCATCCATCTAAACCTTTTCAAACCTAGCAATTACCAAGTTGTGATTATTATCCAATTGTTTGTAAATAACATAATCATTTTACACTATCATAGTGAAGCAAACTTGACCTATAAGAATTGATAAATAACTATCGTAAACTTTTTAGTGATAAGCGTAATTATCTCTTGCAACGCTGCAAGAGATATGTTAGCGAAATGATAACACACGTAGTTTTAATCTTATCATATTGACAACGACATATACGAGATAAAGACTGTTACGGAAAAATGACGCAACGATTTAGTTAGAATATTATTGTGATAGAATTTATTTTATATGATGAAAGAGTGAACGTAAAAAAAGTTTTAATGTGCAGGCTGTTGTTTCTTTGGCCAAAACTTCTGCGACAAAATTAGTTGATCATGGGGCCTAAATTAGCCGCTTGTGACGATTCTTAATAAGAGGAGCTCGTGGTTCAATAAAAAACAGCCGCACGGGACGATCTTTAGGTTAAGCCGTGCTTGCCTAGGTTGGTATATGGATGGGTGACCGTATTACATACCGAGTTTCCTCCGTGCCTCGGAAAGCACATTAAACCGTTGGGCCGGGCTGCCATTTGTAGATCTTTGACAGTCGTTACTTACAGGTAGTCAGTGGCCCGAAGAAGATTGACAACCAGCCTTACTAAGGACATTGCATTACCCAGTGGACCAACTGAATTGTGGAGGTCACATAGGCAGTCACTCCATGTTAAATACTGGTATTCAGCTGCATCCGGTTAGACTGGGGGCAGACCCCAAGATTGTTGGGAATTGGCTAGGCAGATAGATGCTGAAGTGACGATTCATAACATTAAATGCGTTTGGGACCATTTTAAGAACTTTAACGTGATTTATACCATAGTCCTTTTGTGGTTTTGCTAAAGCGGTCAATTTAGGCCCTCAGAACTCGTACAAGGTAAAAGTTTTAATTCTTGGAAATGTTGCCGCTTAGCGATACACCTACCGAATATTACACTCTGGTAAAATCAGAAACTAGTCGACTTGCGCTGTGTAAACAGACATGGTGCAAGTAACTTACAGTCACCACCTCATGAAATAAAACTTGCTAGTCTCTGGATATCAACAGAACACAACATTCCACGTATGTACGTTTATGTACGTTTCCACGAACAATACGTGACGCTTAAATAAATGTATAGTTTTATGACTATGCTAGAATTTGGAACAGGCAAGTCTTGTGTAAGTTTTTGCCCACAAAGAATGAGAGCATGCAGACTATATTGCAATAAAGGTGTGGCTCAATGAATCATAAATAATATACTCACATTATCGCCTTCAACTTTTAATTTAGCCTTTCCCTTGCCCTTGTTTGGCTTCTTGGACTTGTCCATTTTCTCAGATTTCTGCTTCTCAATGTAGAGGTTGTCTACAGTCATCTTTATCCTTTTTATGTCTCCTGATGGCACTGGAAAGAGAACATTCGAAATGATGAATTTAATCATGATAATCTACATAATTGGAGGTCAGATCGACAGTTGCTCCATGTTAAAATAATGGTATTCTGCTGCATTCGTTTACATTTGAAGCCAAGCCCAATACAATTGGGTAAAAGCCTAGATGATGATGAAGGTAAATCACATTGAATCATATAATAAAAGTTATGAATTGCATGATACCTGGTCGGAAAGACATAAAACCAGTTTCAATGAGTTGAATTGGTCAAATAAATCTAGCAAGCGTAGCAAGCAACATCTAGCGACCTTCCTAGTCACTTAAATGCTTCGCGATACTAACTTGACTGTATAGCTGTTGATGTGGCGCCATTGGATGGCTTATTGAGACTAAACTTTAAAGCCATCTAATATACTTTTAGCATTGGAGGCTTCGGCATTTGGATTAAAATTCCGAAAACCAACATAATCTTTAGATTGAGTTATTGTTAAACGTGGTACTATTAGAATCTTGTCTGTAATGGCCCATTTATCGTTTAAATCTGTTCATGTCTGAGATTCATTAAGTAAGCGCAGCATTTCAAATTAAAATCAGTCTTCCCATAAAAAAAAAACCGAGCCTACTTACATTGAACAACAATATTCCTCACGAATTCATCAATGAAGTTCGGGAACTCCTCCCTTGCCTTGAACAGGCATATTTTCTTCATGAGCATGTCAGCAAACTCTGTGAATTCAGCCTTTGTGGTCGGTTGGAAGCCGTCGATCCTGCCAGTGCCGGTCTCGCTTGTTACACCTGGAATACAGATTTAATTCACTTAGTATTAACTGTCTATAGTTGTGGGCTACGGGCATTTCTTTCATCCTTATGTTATCGACCAACCATATAAAAATTACACCCCATATCCTTTTCCGTTTTTTTAATTGAACAATATTAACGTAATCCGAAGATGAGAGATTGGTGAGATCCCTTTTCTAGAGCATTGTCAAAAATCACTACATTTTATAAAACAAAGTCCTCCGCCGCGTGTCTGTTCGCGGCGGAGGACTCAAAAACTACTGAACGGATTTTCATGCGGTTTTCACCAATAGATAGTGATTCATCAAGAAGTTTTAGGTATATAATTTTTCAAGGTTTTGGTGTAAATTGGTTGAAATATGACGATATGATATGAAGGAAAAAGAAGTAAGCGATAGCGTGACGACTGAAAGTGGAAAATGGAAGAAAAAAACGTGTTGCGCCGACCCCAAATAGCATGGGATAAGAAGATGATGGTTGAAATATGTCGATAATTGTTGGAAGTGTCGAAAAAAGTCGAGCCGGCTGGGACCTTCCACCAAAAACGCTGCCTCGACAGACAAAACATTTAGGCATAATATTCACTACTCCCATGCGAAGCCGGGGCGGTTCGTTAGTATACACTGTGACTTTTTAGTCGTCTTACAAAGATGGTACACTCAATGTATCCGACATAAAATACCTATAGGCGCGATTTTTTTTAACCTTTAATAATTATGACATTAGGTACAAAGAAAAATAAATAATACTTACATTAGAATTATGAAACATCCTGTTAATAATGTTTGTGTCAAACGGTAGAACATACCTACCCAGCACTGAGGACACGAGTCGAGTAGATCATCGCTCGCAACAGGGTGTTTCAACAACGTCATGCGTCATAATACTGAATAATATTTTTATTTTTAAATTATTAAAATCACATAAATACAATTTTTTTTTTTGTGAATGTTTAGTAGTCATTGGTTACATGAAGTGGGCTGCCGTTGTAAGACGACTAAAAAGTCACGGTGTATAATATAATAAATCCTATGACCCCAAACATATAGGTTTGCTAGGAGCTCAGTTTACTAGGAGCGGAATCAATTAAGCCATGTAATTACCAAAAGACACTTTTGATAGAGCACTTATACTATAGAGACAATACACGGCTTTAGCTGCTGCTTACCGATTTTTGGTCACGGCGACGAATCTCAGGACCGACCGACGTAAGAGATATTGTAGTGCACCCAGTTACATTTAAACTGCCCCACTGGTCTCGTGGTCACAAGCCCGACTGCTAAGCGTGGGATTCAACTCTTTGTCAGATAATTTACACCAACTCACCAAAGGTTTCCATGGCGAGCCTCAAGTCAGACTCTTCTTGCAGTTTCTGTGCGCGCAGCTTCTCTGCAAGTTTCTGTTCAGGGGTCAGCTCTTCTACCTTTTCTACGGATACGCGCTCTGCTTTCTCGCGTTCTAGACGCTGAAAGTGAACATGATCAATATTAATGGAGATGCAAAGAAAACAATGGAATGAGCTGGACTCCTTTGACAAGTATTGTTCCTAGGCAGCTCTAGACAGAGAGGTGAAAGGAGGATAGAGAGATATTTGCCCAGCAGTGGGGCGATTTGGGCTAATAGTAACGACATTATTTATTTATTTAAAAATAGGAGAACCAACAGCTATAATAAATGAGTAACAATTGAAAACCACAGTTACCACCACACCACCACACCACAGTTAGTTTCTGAAAAACTGGATATAGGCCCACTGCTAAGTCATAGGTCTCTCCTCTTTAATAGGGAGGCATTGAGGCCGTAACCACGTAGTCGAGTAACCTCGAACCAACGCGCATATCGAGTGAACTTTGACAAAGTTATTATATTCGACGTCATTCATCATCATCATCAAGAACGACAGCTGGAAGCAGGTCGCAGACTAAGGTACGTACGCTGCGCATTTCTTTACTGCTGTCTGCATAGAACTATTGTGAACCAAATCTTAACGTAATTCGTAAGAGCCTTAAAGCGGTCTCCCCAGGGTAGCAGGAAACCATCAAACCCATTTCAGCTGATGCTACATTTTACGGTAATCCATCACATAGGTGATGGATTACAGCTACTTATTTATTTTTACAGATACTTAGCAGAGAATGTTACAAGCTGACTATGCTAGGTAAGTACAGATAATAGTTCTCAGATTTAAGGCAGTATGTCTGCAACTACATCTAGGAACTATTTTGTCTGGAGATCATCAGCCCTTAGCCCTACTTATAGCAGAATGGTATAGTTAGATTGTCAATTGATACAGCATTCTGTGAATACCTGTGGGGACACCAAAAAAAATTATGTATAGATAGAATTAACATAGAAGACAAGCCATTTATTCATGAGCCTTCATAGCAGACACTAGTATTTATGTCAGGATTTTGTTCATTACAAAATTAACATACATAGGTGAAATGATTTAGGGTTTATCAAAAAATTCCAAGTTAATTTGTTATCATTAAGTACACAAGTTTTCAAATCGTTTGTCAAAACTACTGTCAGAAGCACTTCATGCTCTCCAAGTTTTTCCTAAAATAATTATTAAAACAGTGAGTGCTAAAAATACTATTATCACAGTAAAAACATCTAACCTGAAAGTCAACTGTAAAATATTCGTTCCTGTCATTGTCGAAGGACAGCTCATATATTGGATCAATCAGGGGAGATTCCGGGTGCAGATCCGGTCAAGAGCAGTAAAAAAAACACTTGACACAACAAGTGTTTCACAAAGCTCGCTTCAACAACAAACCACGTTCACAAAGCCTTACTTTTACACCTCTGCAAAGTACTGCTAACATAGACCTTACTGATGGAAGCAGCTCAAACCCGGAAGACCATGAAGAAGGTATTTAAAGAAGTCTTACTCAAAAAACAAACAGAGAAAGTAAAGAGATACACAGGAACAAAAACAAATCAAACTTAATAACTACTGGTTAAGCAAACCAATTAAGACATCACACAACTTTGCCAACATTGAGGAAGATCTCCTTACTTCAAATACCCAGCCGAAAGAAATAACAAAGCCTCCACAAAAAAAAAACCAATTAGTTGTCCGAGACATATTCACAAATTGTAAAACAATTGGAAATTAAACAAACAGAGCTTTACACATACAAACCCAAGTAAGACAAGTCTCAGTGGTATTAAAAAATATTCATCCTTCCACAGATAAAAATGAAATATCGGAACTTCTTAGTCTAGGTCACACAGCAGAGAATTAACAAAAAAACCTTTACCAATATTCATTGTGGAATTACAACCAAAGAGTATTGCTTTTTTTACACAGCCGGAAAACCAAGTGGCCACTGTTTAGACAGCTTGAGTGAGATGATTTAATTACAGCGAAAACATTGAAGGAACTTTCTGAAGCAGGCATTACTTTCCTCTCCACTTTATACAACGAAAGGGGTACATACCCTCTCAATGGAAAGTAGCTCAAATGATTGATAGCTAAGCCTGGAAAGTGTCCTGGGGACATAAAGTCCTACCGGCCCATTAGCTTGTTGTCTATTCCTTCAAAACTACCAGAGACATAATTGTTCATGAAAAGACTTAAGCCCACTACTAGACCAAAACTCTTTGTAACCTGACCACCAAGTCATGAAACCATAGAACAAATACATCGGCTGGTCAATAAAATTCATATAACATTTGAAAATAAAAAAATACTGCTCAGCTATTTTTCTAGACATTGGCCTTTTATATAAAAAAAAACACTTCCAATAAATTACTACATTTTTACCACTCACAAAAGAGTCTTTGTAAAACAAGGCAATGAAATAACTGGACTGCACGAAATTCGGGTTCCTCAAGGCAGAGTGATGGGTCCCACTCTTTACCTACTTTATACAGCTGATCTCCCTGTGACTGAAGGAACTGTTTTCAAACTGGTTAAGAGAATGGAGAATAAAGGTAAAACAAAATCTATACATGTGACATTCACAACAATCAGAGATACATGCCCAACTATACGACTAAATAATGTTGTGATTCCCCAAGCGAAAGAAGCTAGACACCTTGGAATGTATAGACTGGCGACTAACCTGGTGAAAATGGTCATTGACATACCTACTATTATGAATTGTTACCTTGTGGCAATTTTACGAATTTATATGTAATTCATATTATTATCCCATTAAGATTCTGCTAAAGCGGCCATTTTAGACCCCCTGATCTTCTGCTGCATCCGTTTAGCTTGGAAACTGACCACAATATAGTTGGGAAAAGGCTAGGCAAATGATGGCTCTTGTCTGGGTTGTGGAGGCCAAATAATGGTATTCAGCTGTGTTCAGCTAGACTAGAAGCTTAACCCAACATAGTTGGAAAAAACTTAGGCAGATGTTGATAAGTTTCTTAATGAAATTCCTTCATTTCACTTTTTGAAGAATTTCAATCAGGTCTATGCTATGCAAATTATAGTATAGCATGGATAAGTATCTGCCTAGTATATATTAAAATAAGTTACACAATATGCTTGCTAAATATCAGACACACAGAATATTAAACAGGTTGAGTAAATTGTGACTTTCTATTGAGACATTTGCTCCAATTTAGATTGACTTTAGAACTTTCACTGTGTCATATTCTAGCTAAACCACCATGCATGTGCTTTTGAAGCATCAAAGTATGAGATATGTTAATGAGAATTTCATTCATTAATCACAAAAACTGGACAGCTAGTAAGTTCATATAAGGGTTCTTAAAAAGTCAATAAAACACTAATTCTGCAATGACCATAATAATTATTACGTCAAATAACCAACACATACGCCCTGTGACAAGGCATGTAACTCTCAAATGGCCTTGTGATAAAGTTCACGACAGATGTTTGCTGACATCGTTGCACTCACCTCTTTTTCGGCTATTTTGTCCTGGATCCTCTTCTTCGGCTTGGCCGGAGGAGGTGCGGGAAGCTCAGTTTTTTCCTCATCTTTCTTTTCTTCCTCTTCGTCTTCCCAACTCTCCTGCAATATTACTTACTGACGTCAACACGTATGCACAAAAATTGAGGTTATGTTATAAAAACTCGCAAAAACTCACTGAACACTAACGTAATTAATATCAGATGGTAACAAAAATAAACTTTTTGGCAAAGCACACGTTACCTTCACGATCTCTTCCTCGTCTTCGCCTTCCCATTTATTCGAAGTAGTCAACGTGGTCGGTAGTTTAGGCTCAAAATTATCCGCGTCTGGAAATAACCATGCAAGGACATCACAATACAAGTTAGCGTAGGAAATAATGATTAAACGTTTACTACAAAGACTTACCCCACGACACATCCATGATTGCGGACCCCTTAATAGCACCAATCTAATTTTGTTACTCGTTTCACGTGAAGACAAAATCAGACAGCCTAGTAACTTGCCGCAATAATGGTTTTTTATCACAAGATGTCTCCAGGGTCGACAGTGAATATAACAACAATATTATTCTCAAGCGAATATTGTCAAACGACCGAGGATTTTCTGCATAGACCGCGACCGGATTGAAAAACGATAGACAAATGACATAATTTTGGCGAATTCTCAACAAAAATATGATCAAATTTTGATAAGCAAAAATATGACTCCATTGCAGACGATAATTTCCGAATCACTAAAATTTTTCAATATGGCCGACTCACGGTGTGACCAAGCATATTATATTTTTTTCTTAAAACGAGGTTTTAAGTGTTTGTTCAAACGAGGTTTTATTCGATAGACAAAATATAAAACGTTATTTTAATTCATTTATCTCCGCTGCACTCTTCACGGAAAAAGGCTAGACAAATGATGACTCTTTTCTCATTGTCTGGACTGTTGGGAGAGGTAACTTATTGACATAATTATTTTAAAATAATATTGTAATATTTTCCAATAAAAATTGGGACAGTTAATCCAAGCAAGAGTTCTATTGAAGCTAAAAGTCAGCCTGAAAGTGGTAGATTACGGCACGCTGCCGCTGCTGTACTAGAATATTTCTTACCAAATTATTTATAGAACCATTCGACTTATAAAAAATACCGGCTAAGTGCGTGTTGGGCCACGCACAATGTAGGGTTCCGTAGTTCTTTGCCCATTAAAATATGCGAACACTTCATAAGGTCCGATTTGCCTCCGAACGATGATTTTTATTGTATTAATAAATAAAAAAATACATTTTCAGTTGAAAAACCTGTGTCCCCATACATTATATTTAGGAAAATATTTATTATCCAAGTATATTTTATAAGTTGGTCGATTATTACTCGTAATTTTTTTAAAGGCTACATAGCTGTAATAATGATGTTAATGTTAATTATTATGATGTTAGTTATACATATACAGTAGTTATGATGTTAATTTCGTTATAATTACTATTCCCGTGAATTTTTTCACGCACCCAAACAACCGTTTAGCTGGTAGAGGGGGGATTAAAGCTTAATGTTTGACAAACAAATCCCTTCATCGAAAAATTATTGTAACAAACTTGCAATATTTTTAAAGACCTATCCAACGACATCCCAAACAATGGGGTACGCGAGAAAAAAAAATCCCCACTTTACGTGTACCTAGGTACTGGAAACTTTTCGAGATTTTATTTTACCACTTTGGCAGCGGCGTAACTAATCTGTATATTCATGCCAAATTAAAGCTTCCTAGTACTAAGAGTCTTTGAGCTAAGCTACGAACAGACAGACAGACAGACAGACGGACATGGCGAAACTATAAGGGTTCCTGGTTTGTTGACTAAGGGACTCTAAAAAACTCAAAAAATAACTTTTATTAAAAAAAAAGTGCAGCCGAATTTTTCAAACTTCATGTTCATTAAAAACGAAAGAGTCTTACATAGACTTTTTTTGTTGAATTAATTATATCATTTTAATAAAATTGTAATAGCACTGTTTAGTTTTAGAATATAGAACATTACAGTTTAGTAATATGCTTGCTATGAATGTAATAGGAATAGTACTAAGATAGGTAGAGGTGTATTGTTGTAAAATCTATGAAGAGTATGCAAGAAAGTTAAACCTTAGTGTTTTAACAATAAAAAAGTAATAATAAATAGCAATATTCATAGATAATTTATGCGTACGATTGAAAGACTGTATTTATGGTCATGAAAAAAGATTGATAAAGATATTGACATTGACGTTAATGACGTTTTATCCGCCAAATTTAAAATCTAAAATCGCGGATATCATTTAATTATTTTTTGCACGATGTCTATTTGCAATAAAATGGCAACGGAATTCAAAAAATTTTTGATACCGCTATTCGTTTTATTGTGGAAGTATGTGAAGCTGCAATTGTATCGTTTTCGTCATGCTTTTTGGGAAATGTTCGGCACCATTTTCCTGTTTTTATTTTTATTTTTAATCCACCTAATAAATACCAGTACACCTGGTTTAATCATCGATACTAAACCCATCAAAGTGAGTATTATTTACTGTTACTTATTTTTTGGGGCTCGTGGCAAAATAATAACAGCCGCTCAGATCGATCTTTAGGTTAAGCCGTGCTCCATACACCACCCATACATACCACCACCACCCACCCACCCATTACATACCGGTACCGAGTTTCCTCCGTGCCTCGCAAAGCACGTTCGTTAAGCCGTTGGTCGGCTGTCATTTGTAGATCTTTGACAGTCGTTACAGGTAGTCAGTGCCCCAAAAAGTCTGACAGCCAGTCTTACCAAGGGGTATAGTATTACCCAGTATTAACTGGGTTGTGGAGGTCAGATAGGCAGTCGCTCCATGTACTGGTACTCAGCTGTATCCGGTTAGACTAGAAGCCGACATCAACAGAGTTGGGAAAAAGCTAGGCAGATGATGATGATTTTTTGTGGTGTGCTAGTCTTAGTGATTATAACATAGTCTCACTTTTTTTTCAGTTTATTGAAAGCCAACGTCCTTTGGTAAGAGTCTTTTATGAACCTTTCAACAATTTTACTAGAAGGCTCATGAATAAAACGGAGAAGTATCTGAACCAAAACTCTGGTAAATATCTATGAAGTATTCTCCTGTAACAAGTTAGTTTATGGTAGGTTTGGGTCAGTGGGTCGTCTTATTGAACAACAGATTATATGCAGTATTTTATTGAAGTTAGATATAATATTGGGGCCACCTCATTTAACAATACAAACACAAATAAAACATCATCATCAACCTGAACTGGCCTTTTCTGGAACGGCCCACTCCCTCTTAGAGAGAGGAGGCCTGTCCCAGCAGTAAGTATTTTATAGACCGTTTATTCTAAAAATGTAAATTTACAAACAACTACAAAAAGCATTACCTTGATGTTATATTTATGGATAAAACTTCTCATTTAAGATCCAAATCAACGGTGGGAATTTGAGAGCATTGGCTTTCCTGTAATCTTTCATGATCATTTCTTTAACACCAACAACGGAATTGCTCAGGTGAAGTTTAAGGTAATGCAATAAAATTAAACCTACCTTTATTATGTTTTTTGTGTACTTATGTTATTAATCAAACTTATTCTGCAATAGCCCATGGCTGGGCTAAGACCTCTTATCATACAGAGGAAGTATGAGCATTGATCGCACTTACTCAAGGAAAATATGTGATTTTGGACTTAATTAATTTTTAAGATGTTTTCCTTCCACACATGTCAGTGATTTCCAAGATAAACTGAGGTAGTTCATACTAATTGAAGATAAAAATCCATCAAACTAAGTCATCAGTCAAAAATTAAAAACAGCGCCTGCTATAGAGGAGAGATATCAGTGAGACACAAAAAATTGTGTTATTGGTTCCATTTTCTTTGTATTTTCGTTAAGAGCCCCAATTTTTTTTTGACCTGATCTGTACCAACTCCCACTCTTGAGCAAAGACCTCCCTCCATCCCTCCACTTCTCTCAATGTTGTGCTTCTTCCAGCTAATTAAAGAGAAAGCCATTCAAGGCATCTTGCCATCATCTCCACAGCTACATTAGTAAAATAAAGTTGGTCTGGTGGTCGCAATGCTACTGCTCAGCATGAGGTCTTGGGTTTGATTCCCAAGTTGGGCAGTGTTACTGGGTCTTTCTATCAGGAATTTCTCAATAGCAGCCACAGAGGGATTTGTACCCAGTGTGGCAATAGGCTTGCCCCCTATTACATGAGACTTCATCAAAACTGGCAAATGTTGGTGTCCTGTTAGGTACACCTCTGCCTATATCTTCAGGGAATACTGATGTTATGTTATAATTTAAAACAAACATTACACATTAGCCCTGGATCGAAACAATTGGAACAGGCTAACAGTATTAGTATTATACATATTAACTTGTAATGTAATGTAAAGTACCTACAGTCCTAAGTTTTGCTTGTATTTTGTGTCTCAACCTGATTCGTTTACCTCTGCCCAGCACAAGTACAATTATTTGTTCACTAATAAAAATAATTCATAATTTTACTATACTTCAGAACCAAGGATCGCTCACAACTGACTTAGATTATTCTATAAGCGTGTTAAGCGATGAGGCGAAGAGTAACCTAGATGTGGCATTTGGTGGTGTTTTAAGTACGATTTCTCCAAAAGGTATGTTTGCACTTCCAGGCATTGTATATGTCAAATTTATATTCTACAAAGATAATATTGAATGGATTACTAACTTAGGTTTCGTTTTTTATAATACTAAGAGACACCTAACTGAATGCCTAATTTTTGTTGGAATTTCAGCTGTCAGTGCTGAGCTAAGCATTGAAAATTCCATCAGAGCACTGTTATTTAATTTAAGTATTTACTTAGTTGTCATTAAGGATGGACGGAAAGTGTCATTAAGGATACTTCGAAAAACTGATGAATGAGGAGACTGGAATGGTGTGCTGGACAATAAACCAGTGAATGAGGGGTTAGTGAGAATGGTTTAGTAAGGATGCCCACTAAGGATGACACTCCCTTCCGCTCTGCCCAGGGCGGGAGGAGTCATTTGATGATTTCTCACCCTCCAAAAAAAAAAAAAAAAAAAAAGGATGAAGTGAGAATGCAGTAAATGGAATGAAGAATGTGAAAGCGTTCGGACCTGACGGTATACCAGTTGAAGTTTAGAAGGTATTATGGGTGGATGGATGGACGTGGTTAGCTTTATTCTTCAATAAGTTGTTGCTGGAAGAAGCCATACCTGACAAATGGTGTAAAAGTTCGCTGGTTGGCACCAGCGAACTGTTGTTGTACTAAATAAAGGTGATGTGCTGGAGTGCAATAACTATAGAGGAATAAAGCTAATGGCGCATAGTATGAAAGTTTAAGAGAAAGTTATTGAAAGAGTCGTCTTTGAGAGAAGAGTGAAAGCATCCGTCGTTCCCCTGGTCGGGGAACGACAGATGCCATTTTTGCCGTCCGCCGGCTGTGCGAGAAATACAAAGTGCGCACAAAAACTTGCCCGTGGTGGTCATCTACCTCGAAAAGGTGTACGACCGGGTACCTCGTGAGGTCTTGTGGTGGGTCCTGAACGAGAAAGGTATGCCTTGGAAGCATGTGCAATTGATCCGAGCGATGTACCTACAGTCGATGTAGTAGCACTCAAGTCCGGTCTACAGCGGGCACTACCGACTCACATGAAGTGACGTGTAAAAGTGTTTTGGTTGTTGACAATAAAATGGTTCCTTGTCCGTGTTTACACCTTATTGGGGCTTACCTACTGTACTTCAACAGCGAGCTAAACCCAGGATTGGGTTTTCTTACAGCCTGTAGGTAAATTCAGAATCAACTACAAGTTGTAGTTGACCCTGAATTTACCTACAAGTCTACAACTACATAAATATTGACGATTGACTTATAGTGACTTAATTGATTTATACGTGTCTCAGCATTTTTGATAATTCTACCCCAGAAGGGTTAAAAAGGGGAATGAAAGTATGTAACTATGTTTGTTACCGTAACCTGGATTAACCTATAGGTTACTTTTTAATCCCGGTAGTACGTTCCCATCGGATATTTTTCGACTTACACGCGGGCGACGCCGCGGGCAAAAGCTAATTTTTAATATTTCTATTAAAAAAAAATTTGGCCCTCCCTTACAAAACTGACTAAGTACCAGCTGATTGATTTACTATGGGAGGGCCAAATTTTTTTTTTCATATTTCGACCTATGTTCTTTGGGGAAAGTTGTTGAGTTTCATGAGCACCTTCAGGGTTGATACCCCCCTTCCGTTACACGCTGTATATACACGGTTATTTTTAAATCGTTCTGGAACCGAAACTCAGTAACTCCAGTCGAGTAATAGTTACTATTGAGAACGATATAAAATTAACCGTGTATAAAGTGTCCAATTTTTTTTTGCAGCTGAACTAGCACCTTCCTATTTGGGGGATTTACAATGGGCTATAGACAAGTCCTATATAGAAGAACTAACTCCTTGGGATATTGATACGGTAAACTCATAATCTACAGTCCTATCACAGTTAATTTACGTGTGACATCAGAAACCCAACAATAGCTTTATTGTAAATTTGTAATATGACTAAATATCACTGTTAATTAAGAGACTTGTCAGTGGCAGCAAATTTACTGAAACCGAAATCAGAACAAAGCTAACTATGAAAGAACAGAATAACATTAACAATTCAGTGTGAAATCACATTTACACGCACAGATCAGCACTTTCTTGCATCTTTTTTCCTTTCTGGTCTGCCACATTAAATTGCATCTCACTAAAGTGAGAGGTCCAAGCGCACATTAAAGTACTTCCGTTGTGAATGAATGCGGATGCTCACGACCCGACTTCTCGCTCTACCAAATTATGTCTTTAGCAAAATGAGAATGAGATAGAGATACTCGAAAAAGCTGACTCGTGCTTGCAAATGTGATTGCACCCTAATAGTTTACAAGTCAATAAACAAATGCAGGGATTTTGTAATGAAATCGGATAGATGGATACCTCCTATTATATGTTAGTAGTGGGTGGTAGCCGTGGTTGGTACTTAATGAATGCAAGCTCTTACATGAATCATGTAAGAGCTTGCATTCATTAAGTACCTTATTTATTATAGCTGTACAAAAATCGTTTTGTGCGTGGTAATATTGTTTTTCAACAATTCTCTTTATAAACGTCAGTAGAGTGCTAAATCATCTTTGTGTTATAAAAATAACTTAGCGCACAGATAACGGCAGGGTAGAGCATTTTATCTTTACGTAGAGCCTAGTGGTAACAAGGTACAGATCCCAATGTTCAATGCCGCGAAGGGAAATCCTCTTTGACGCCTCGGGGTCGATATCTAATCATTGGAATTTGTATCTTGTTACCACTAGCTATATGTACGAATCTACGTTGCCTAGAGATTCAATGCTCTTCCCTGCCGTCCCCCCGGTGTGCGCTGGCCTTAACTGTACTGTGGACAAACTTGATGTGAATAACGAAAATTTTATTTTAGTTTGTAATGATGACTGCCATTGCGGATGTAATAAAGGATGAGTTACTTACAATTCAGAAATTCATGCTAATATGTACTATTCTTGGACCACTGCCTTTCTTTCTTGTTCTTGCCACGAAAATGGTTGACGAACAGGGATCAGGAATGAAGGTCAGTATGTGATATCGTGCTGGTATACAGACTATACAGAGTTGAAGGAACATATGTAATTAAAAAAAAAAACTGCTGTTTCCTATAAAAGTGCAATACCTACACGGTCAAAATGTAAGACAGCAGATTTTTAAATTTTATCGATTAAAAATTTATATGTGGGTGGGTGTTAAATAAATGGTCACTCCAACATAATTTTACTACACAAGGAGACAAAGCTGACATCTCGAACTATAGACCTATAAGCCTCATCTCACATTTATACAAACTATTTATTAAAGTAATAGAGAACCGTACCGGTCCTATCCTTGACTTTCACCAACCTCCCGAACAAGCTGGATTTCGTTCCCATTTCTCGACAACCTGCTATACGTGTTTCACGCCTCGACGATACATTCTCAGGAGATGTTGACTCGACGAAAACTCGAGTGCGAATACCGAGCGGTTTTTACCGGGAGTGGTATTGTTGTCGTTCTTCCTTAGCAAAGCTGTTCTCTTTTAATAAGGCAGTGTAGGCCTATTTCAGAGCGCGAGCGGTTCCTGATGTGTGAACTCATGTGCGCCCGCCGATTGTTTCGATGTCCATGGACTTGTGCGTTAGCGATCACTGTTCAACGTGTACCGGTCGACACGTCTCCGGTGAAAAATTTAACCGGCACGTGTGTGCTGGTAGCATGTAGGTACAATGATGTCGATCGATGCGAAAAACGCGCATACGTGCACACGGACATGACCAGCATCGGTCGCTCTCTTAAATAACCACTAAGCCGACAATCGTGTGTGTGTTATTATTATTATATTTTAATATTTTAGTACTGAGTGATACTAAAAGAAAGAAACACGTATTTTATTATTGTCAATAAAGATCATATTAAAATTTGGAACGTGATAAAAATTCTGCCTGTATACATAAATTTTGTATCTTTTTTTAATCTGTGTGCTTAATGTACTGACGTCAAATAAACTTTATTCTTTCTTTCTTTAATCATCAATACAATCAATCCAATACTGCGCTTTACCAAACTAGAGTCCGCCGTTGTCAGTGGTTAATTTGCTACTTATAATACACACATCAATTCACGCCTTTTTCCCGTGGTGGTCAGCAGAAACTACAGACAACCACCTGGTACGGTCCTCACATACTACTTACGGCTCGCCCACGTTCAAACACGCACGTCGTCGTACCGGAACGTTAGTGAACTTTTTATTTCAGGAGCTGATGAAGCAGGCAGGCATATCCGCGAACATATGGCGACTCGCATATTACTTGGAATCTTTAATAGCAGCCATTTTGTACTCTTCTATGGTCACAACCCTGCTTATGGTGAGTTTGTTACATTCTAACCTGTAGGTTTATGAACTGTTAAAGTTCAAAGACATGTGGGGCTACTGGGCATCCACCTGTACTGAGCCCGCTACCTCTTTCAGAGAGGAGGCTTAAGTCCCAGCTGTGGGATCATTATAGGCCGATTATGTTGTGATACTTTTTTTTTTATAACTTAGCGTAGTTCTGTCAAATGCACCAACCCACATCAAAATTTATCTTAATTTCCAAAGTAATTAAAAAATAAAAGAAATAAATAAATAATTTATTCTGGACCAAATATTTTGTAAAGTTTATGTACCCACCATACTGCTTAACAGTTTCTCGGCAGGATTAGAGCTCGTCTTAATACATTTGGTTCAGACAGTAATAGCCAAGCATACGTGCATACTAAGTAATCGAAGATTTTGAATGTGATATTGCAATAAAAACTAATATTAAACGTATTTAACTGAATAAATAAGAGATTGTGGGATGGTTCTTTAAGGCAGAACTACGTCAAATTTGTCAATATTAATAATATCCAGAATTTTTGTCTCTAGGTGTCTAGTAAACCAGTTCTGCCAAATAGTAATGCATTCATAATAGGTTTTACGATAGCATTTCATTTTGTGAACTCAATGTGCTTGGCTTTTGTCACTACAACTTTGGGCCAGAATTGTAAGTATCTTCTTAACATATAAAAAAACACGTGTCACACGTGTCACGTGTGTTCGTAGTCGTACTGTACGAGGTCGGTGTGATATGTCCGTGACTTTTAAGGTAATTGCGGTCGGAATATTCTTGGAAAATGGAGAAAAACAAATATAGCGCTTATTAAGCACTACTTTTTACGTGGTATGACAATTAAACGGACGGAAGATAAACTTAAAGTATTAGGTATGGGGAATCTGCTCCGTCTTATGGTATGGTAATAATAAATCATTCTCCCAGAATGTCGATACCCACTTCAATAGATTACAAACCATCATTGATCAGCATGGACCGTAGCTAAAGTAAAAGGAGCAAGGATAATACTTGAACCGTGAGAAACTATCCTGAGTTCCCAAAAACAGAATTCAAGATGCCAAAGACGACTAGAACCAATATCGTTGGTGCAAGTGCATAGAACTGAAGGGAGATTATGTAGGAAAATAAAACTCATGGATATATCAAACCGCCCTCGTATATACAGACACCTACTCATCATGCTACCCGAAACTCAAATTTTCTCAATCAACCTTGTACCCAATGCTTTAGCGATAAAGTTGAAAATCTATTAAAGAAATTTGACAGATTGTAGTAGCTTGATGTGCGTGTGTGTCTGTACGTACGGTACTAATCTCAGAGAGCATTACGGCGGTTCGGATAGTTTCCAATTACGTTTTAACATCTAAAACTAAATATTCGGTGTTACGATATTAATTATTGCATTTCTTAATCAACATTTTAGTTCATTAGTTAGCCATATTTCTTATTTCCATACAGTACCTAATATTGAAAAATTAATCAAAACAGTGAAATATTTAACAGCTATTTATGACGTTGCCCTCCCTCTGTATAAACACTCTTATATTATATGTTTTTGCTTCAATTTAGAGATGTATGTCAAAGCAGTAGTTTTTTTTTTAATTTTAAACCATTACTTGTAGTCTCATTAAGGTTCAGTTAAACTGGTACGGACAAATATTTCAGTACACAAGTACATTTATCCGTCTTAAGTCCGGTCAGCTTCTTGTCCATAATGGTTTGAACATTCACCAGAATTAAACGTTTTTTTTCCTTTTTTCAGTAACATACTCTGCATCCATAGCCTGCATAACATACTTGATGCCATTTATTTTAGAGTTCTTGTTGAAATTTTCTAAAGAATACACGTATCTATTTTACTATGCACTGCCTCATGCACCCATTTATCTGTTTTGGGAGGAAGTCCTTTATTTGGAAAAGATCGGTGAGTACAATTTCATTTTCTTCATCCCTCTTACAAGCCGGACAGATGAATTAGGTCGAAGCCACTCGCCTAGGTGCTTCGCTTCTCTTTCGAACAGTGCCGCAGCCCTGGCAGACATCGGCACTTGCGGGCCCCTCCTGTTTGCTGACATCTCTTTGAGGCGCGCGTGGAACACGAACGCGCCGTCGACATGGCCTGTCGTCATAAGACGGACGGACGGCGAGCTAGCCCATTACTCACCGTCCACAGGCCGAGAGCCACCACGTGGCCCCCGACGCCCGGGGCGTCTCCCGCGGCGTCTGGGATGTGAGGTTCTCTCCCTCTCACGTTCCGCCACCTCCTTCGCAACTTGCAAGGCGTCTCACCAAGCGAGGCTCCTATCTGTGAAGTTTTTGCCTTGTTTTAACCATTTGTTAATAGCCTGTGTGCGTGGTGGCCCCAAGGCAGGCCTCCGTCACTCCATGTACTTGCGCGCTATAAGTGCCTACCGCCCAGCCGAGCGGTCTCGGTCCGCCGGCGGATCAAATTCAGTGCGGTTTTCGCAAGCGAAGCGCGCGCACGAATTATTAAATTTTAATAGTGCTGTTCGTTCGTACGCGTATTACGATGCCGTGTGGTGCCTTATGTGCTGTAGATGGGTGTAAATCAAGCAAAAGAAGGGATAAACACCTAACATTTTTCCATTTACCTGTCAATGATTTCCATTTACCTGTCAATTTTTTTAAGTTGGTTAAATATTTTATAAATGATAAAATTTTTAACTGCCACATAAAAGTCAGAACATATTCACAGTTCTCAATAACATAGATAAAAAGTTATGTTAATTTAATTTTATCGAAGAGGCAGCCCTGCGATTACTGTGGAATCGCGCGGTGCGAAGCAATCACTGCTGTACGCTTGAGCATTTAGGCGCATTTTAGCATACAGTGGTTGTTGACGCGAGGGAGTAGGCAATTATCGTAATAGGTATTGGAAATTTTCTACTGAGTGAAGTATCTGGACTAATCTGTGCCCAAGGTGACGACCATGACTTGCGATTAGTTGGTCGTGGGGTGGAACCTAGTCAGGCGCATTACTTTCTGTAATTTATACCACTGCTCTCAAAATGGTGAAGGAAAACATCGAGAGGAAACATTACATTTACCAACCCGCATTGGGCCCGCGTGGTACATTATAGCTCAATCCCACTCATAGAGAGGAAGCCTGTGTGTGGAAATGTTATTGAGTGAATATGCTTATATCTAATCTATGCTTATACCTTTTGCCAAAAATGTCTCACCTATCTGGAGTTTAATAAATTAAGAATAGCGTTATGATGATATGGTATGAGGTAGCAAAGGACCCGTCGTTTTGGCAATGCTAAGTCGCAGACACCAATGACTAATTAGCAGTTTTAATTATTTTTTTTTGCAATTTTTAGGTGAAGGCGCCCAATTTGGGAATATTCTCACATACCATTCCGACAACTGTAGGGTGGCAGGAATATGGTTTACCTTCTTAGTTCAGCAAATTTTAACAATAACCCTTGCATGGTACTTAGATCATGTTAGGCCGGGGTATTACGGCGTTGCCAAGAGACTTTACTTCCCTTTCAAGGTAATGTCAACTTTATTTTCTTTGAAAGTAGGTTCGGTAAAGGGTCAGACAGGCGGAAAAACTATCATTTGAAGTTGTCATGTTTGCCATGTCACATTATTGTAGAAATAAGACGATAATACGATGGGTAGGCTCATCTTGAACTCTAAATAAATGAACCTCGCACTTAATGGTCGACCTTCATTAATTGAGGAGGCACCAAAAGAAAACGTAACGGACGTCAATGATCGATCACGCACGTTTTATGTATTTCAGGAAGATTCCCTTTAAAAATATAATATAAGTATGTATAATTTTGTATTTTGTAGAAAAAATTCTGGTTTCCCACAAATGAGCGAAAAGTAATACATTTACCGCCACACATATTAGTTGGAAGAGACGAGTCGCACTTTCAAACAATTCCCAATAATGTTGAAATTGCTGTTCAAGTTTTGAATGTTTCTAAGGTATTTGTGAAACTGTATTACTAAATATGTAGGTTAATAATTATGACAGAACTTTTTTTGTTAATTCCTGAGTTTCAGTAAAATTGCCGGCGAAAATGATGGTAGGTACGTATTGTCATAGAATGTTCTTTATGATTTTCTTTTTGATTTGTTTTCAATAATTTGATCGAACTGTGCGCCGTACAAATAACATTTACAAAAGGAAGACATTACACATGTGACACAGTGGGCGGTTTTATCACTAAAAGCGATCTTTCCAATACAACCTTTGGATGGATTATAGGAAGGGAGACAATACTGTAGGTAGTCTTTAGTGTACCAATGTACCATTTTTACATAATAATACACAGACTGTATACTGTAGGTATACAGGGTTATTTGTAAAACACCAAAAACCTCTTAAGAGGTCATTGTACTCATCACTATGAACAACTTTTACTATGGGACCAAACCTGAAATCGCGAAAAAAAAAATCAGCTGTTCCCTACATTATTATGATCGATTAACTCGTCAAAATGTAGGGAACAGCTGATTTTTTTTTCTGATTCTGTTTAAACTGTAGGTACTACGCAGTACGCTAGGCCATGAAGTTCAAAGTGATTGCTACCGAATTGCATGCTGGAGTCTATTTCAAGAATATGTTATGACAATGGTTCATAGATCATACAGTGTGTCGTAACGGAATAGTAGCTACACAATACTTTGTGCGTTGGCTTTGCCTGTTTCAATGCCTCACCTGAACAGTGCGGCGCCACAGCAGCGTCAGCGTTACTTTTCCCAGCATTCCTTTTAATATTGTTTGTTGTGTTTTTCAGTATCTAGGCTGGCTTGAAAACGTATGGTGAGTTGTTTAAAGTTACAGTATGGAAAGTAGTTTTCAGTTCAGGAAACATGTT
The DNA here is from genome assembly GCA_950022335.1 of Eurois occulta. NCBI lineage: Eukaryota > Metazoa > Arthropoda > Insecta > Lepidoptera > Noctuidae > Eurois > Eurois occulta. The sequence goes on from OX465498.1 coordinate 3,022,201, forward strand.
ATGAATAAATAAATAAATAAAATAAATAAATAAATTATGACCAAAAGGTACAGTTGCCAGCACATCAAGTTAGATACCACAAACTGTCAAATTTCTCTAAATGATTTTATACCATAAAATGTTGATGGTTAAGTTAAAAATCGCATCATAAAATTTGTCAGTTTGTGGTAGTTTGTTGCGCTGGCAACTGTCCAAGAGCGGTGATGGGATCAGGTTGTTTCTGAAATTATGACGACGAGGCTCCCAGCAATCGACACGCACTTACTCTAACGGGGCCTTAAAAATTCCACTTATACTCTCTAAACCAAAACTATAATAACGATGACTAAACATGAATTCAAGAATAAGAAAAGTAGTTAATTCCTTTACAGGTTTTTGAGAAAACTAACCCCAGAGTGGTTGTGACCGCATTAGACTCTGTTTCATTTAACTGCTGTAGGGGCGAAGTTACTGTCCTTTTAGGGGCCAACGGAGCAGGGAAAAGCACCCTTTTACTTATAATAGCAGGTCTGAATTTTGTTTGTTTCAAAATGTTTTTTATGCCTCCGGGTTTGATGTAGCGACGTCCTTCGCAAGGTGAATGGCAATTTTTGCTGTGGGTGGAAATGAATGGAATGACCTATGCTATGCTGTAAAGATGGCCCAAGTAGGAGAGAAACCTAGCACTATATGTATCACCAAGCAACTTTGAAAACTGGCTTTCTGCCAGACTGCCACTGTATTCGTTGTAACTTTATGCTGTCACGAACCTAGTATGTTCGAACCCATCTTATTATGAAGCGGAGTATTCCCATCTGTCCCCGAGTGTCTGTCCCCGAATGGAGACTAATGTGAATTTTCGTGTTATCTGTCCCCAAACTTATAAATGGGGACAGATGGGAATTAAAAGTTATATCTGCCCCTGAAATATTTTTTAATTAAAGCGGCTGTCCCCAAAATGGGGGCAGATGGGAATTTTCGTGTCATCTTCCCCCGGGCTTATAAATGGGGACATATGAGAATTAAAAAAAAATCTGCCCACAGGTTTTTTCTTAGAGTTGCAATCGTTGTTCCGCCAAAAAATCGCTTTTTAACAATTTCTACAGACAGTACCACAAATGTTTATCATTAAAAAACTATTACAGCATTGTACCGCCATATTCGTGGCATAATTTGTCAGTTTTATTGGAAAAGGCTAGGCAGCTTATGATGACTGTTTTAGGAATGCTTTCGGTCACTGACGGCCACGTCTTCGTGGATGGATTTCAAGTTGGAAGCCGAATTACGAGGCGCCGCCATAGTTTGCGTATTTGCATGCAGAAGGACATGTGCTTCAGATACCTGACTGTCAAAGAGAATATCATGTTCTTTAGCAAGGTTTGTTCTTTTTTAGGGATTCGTACCTCAAAAGGAAAAACGGCATCCCTTATAAGATCACTCGCGTGTCTGTCTATCCGTCTGTCACAGCCAATTTACTCCGAAACTACTGGACCGATCGAGTTGAAATTTGGTACACATAATATGTAAGTCGGTGACGCAAAGACGGTCGCGTATGATGAGGATGACTTAGAGAATGAAAAAAAAAAAAAGTTTTGCAAACTATTATCGTGTTACAAATGAAAGGGCTCAAATATCACCTTGTCTGTGAAGGAAAGCCCGTTGTGGCTTCTGTCAAACTTCCTCGCGGCTTACTAAAACTATATGTACCTTGCTCTAACTTGCACAGAGTCTTGGCGAAAGTACAAGTGACATATATTGCCTTTGTCCGAGTTGTGAACAACACTATACACACTTCGTGTATAGTGTGTGAACAGAAAATGTTTCTGCTTTGGAGCAAGTAATTAATTAATTTATATATATTGCAGTTAAGAAAATCTAAACAAGGGTTTACTGTGGACCACCTTCTAAAAAAGCTAAAGTTGTTTGAAATATCGGATCATTATGGCCATCACCTGTCCACTGGGATGTTGAAATGTTTGCAGGTATGTTAACTTTCAAATGTAAATTTAAATGAAAAACTCATTAAAAACACATATTCGGTTTTCATTTGCCTCCTGCCGATTCGATTCCTTTTTTTTGGGTCGGAACCTGCGCACGCGCTGGCCCGCACTGGGCCTGTGTGGTGATTACAGCCCACTCTCTCTAATAGAGAGGAGGCCTGTCTTCCAGCAGTGGCAACATCATAGGCTGATTATGCAGGACAGTGTGTTGTGGCGCAGCTTGGGATATACCCATGTCTAGCATTGAACTTGAATTGAAAGAAAAAAAGAAAGAAAGAATATTTATTTGTCGCAGGGACATGACATGATACAAAAAAAAAAAAATAACAATAATCGTAAGGCGCATTAAATGTTAGGTATAAATACAACAGGACAGAAACAGAAAAAGAAAAGTTAACAGCTTGCACGTCGTGACTGCGACAAGCAGGCAACCACTCAGCATGATGCTGTGCTATGGAGGGCCCACAGCACAGCGCTGGTTTTCAGTGGTCACCCGTGTACTTTGTGTAATTTATTTCATCACCACTGCTCTCAAAAACGGCAAAGGAAAACATCGTGAGGAAACCGGCATGTCCTAGAACCAAAAATTCGAAGACATGTGACATCTACCAACCCGCACTGGGCCTGCGTGGTGGATTATAGACCATTCCCTCTCTACAGAGGAGGCCGTGTGTCCCAGCGGTGGGAACATTATAGGCTGATTATACTATACTGAGTTGAGTGGTTATGTTAAAGGTTGCATGTGTTTTGGCGGGCGATGCAGATGTTTTATTGTTGGATGAGCCCACCACCGGCATGGAAATAGAAGTAAGGCGGCGTCTGTGGGACATGCTTATGGTATGGACTTGGTGTTTCAAACTTTATAATTATATAAGGTCCCGTTAAAATGGACGGACAAACTTTTAGAAATCATTCAGACCACCAATATGAGGATAATGGTAAAAAAAAATAAGAAAAACGCATTAGATACTTACAAGAAAAAAAATCAGCTAACGAAAAAACTTTTTTGCAAAAAGCCTTCCTTTCCTTTCTTGCGGAGATGGCTGCAGCTGCATGCCAGCGCCTGCACATATATATATCTTTAACTTTAGGATAAAATTTTAACATATTTTGACATTTTTATTTTCAATTTTATTATTATTTTGACATTTAGTGACATTTGTTTTCATATTTTGTGTCATTTTTTTAATTTATTTTTTGACATTTTCATTATATTTTGTATTTTATTTATAATTCTAAATTTAATTTTAATTTCTGTTATAATTTTGTATATTTAATTGATTGTAATAGTATGTAACATTTATTGTGCAAGCATGGATAAGTCTAAAAATTATTCTTTTAAATTTTATATGGGTTAAAGACCTGAAATAAATGAATTTAATTTAATTTAATTTAATTTAAAAAGCAAAACCGACTTCAAAAACATGGAAAAATAACTTAAGCTTCCGGACTCGGTGAGTTTTTTTGCCACCGACCGACCGATCCGATTAGCCTATGCTTATCCCCAATAAAATGGAACTTAACATACCTAACTTTCGAAATGTGGGTGTACTGTACACATCTGCGTACCCCTTCAGAGGATATAGGCGTGATGTTATATAATGATGTTGTTTAAAAAATAAACATCCAAGCGATTACAGCAACCACGACAGATTTGCTGTCTATTATTGAAGTGTTCCATTGCTTATCTCCGATGATCAGCATCAGACCTTCACCAAATTCAAACAGGACCACCGCGAAGTAATATTCTTCCAAACAAAAAAAGAATAATCGAAATCGGTTCACAATTGGCGTAGATATGGCTGGCTGGACACACAAACAAAAAAAAAAACGACGAAGTGATAACCTCCTCCTTTTGGAAGTCGGTTAAAAATACACTAAAAATGTTGGTTACCCAATGCATAAACCTATCCATGTCTTCTTTATCTCATAATTCGGATACTACAAAATGTGCAGGCGCATGCGCATGTGACTACGTCACCGCCCGCCACGTTCGTTGTTCAACTCATGCCATCTCACTCTAACATAGCCCTTCGCCGCGGCAATTTATTATTTTAGGCCAAATTTTTTTTGCTTGGATATCTTTGGTTAGATGTACTGAACTATACCCAACAGTGGGTGATTCCGTGTTGAAATGATGATGATGAGCAGGCTCTTCTTTAACATTATCCAGGTCTTGCGTGGCAACAAGACTATACTTATGGCGACGTCCTGCTTAGAAGAAGCGAACGCGTTAGCTGACAGGATAGTTCTTCTAGATAACGGCCTGCTCAGATGTCACGGTAGTCCTACGTTCATAAAAAACATTATTGGTAAGTTATGTTTACAGCAGTTGAAACAAAAGTGGGATCTAGTCAAAATATAATAGTCTTTCTCTTAACCGAATTTAAGCAATGGCGTCTAATCTCATCGGAAATCAGCCAGCAATGCGGGAGATATTTATAGTACACAATTGTGTGCGCAGACACGGAAACAGATCGCATCTGTGTCTGCGCACAAGCCCTAAATGGCATATTCGAAAGTAAAGATACGAGGGCTGCACTGAAAATTTCGGGAATCAAGGAAGTGACACAACATTACTATTTAAAAATGTATTTATTGCTTTTCGAAGTATTCTCCGCGAAATTTGATACATTTTTCCATACGATGGAACCAATTATTGAAGCAACCATTCCATTCGGAAGTTGGGGTCTCCAAAATGGCCGTTTTGTAGGTGTCCACAGCTTCTTCAGGTGATGAAAATCTCTGACCACGCAATTTATTCTTTATTTTAGGGAAAGTATAGAAATCATTAGGTCTTAGGTCGGGGCTGTACGGCGGATGGTCTAATAATTCTATGTTTTCATGCTCTAAAAACTCTTTTGTTCTGTGCGCGTGTGAGAACTCGCATTGTCGTGATGGAGGATGATGCGGCGGTTGCAGTTCTCTTTACGGAGTTCAGAAACGACCTGTGGCAAACAAATGCTAGCATACCATTCTGCATTAATCGTTCTTTGTCCCTCAAGAGGAATAGTCGCAACATGGCCGGTTTTGGAGACAAACGTGGCCACCATTTTTTTTGTAACACTCCGTGAACGAACAATTTTTGTTGGCTTTAACTCATTTTTGAACACCCAAACTCGTGACTGGTTTTTTGTTTCGGGTTCGTACGCGTATATCCAGGATTCGTCACCTGATACGATGTTGTATACAGCATTTGAGGATCCTGCGTGGAATCTTTCGAGAGTTCTGACGCACCAAGTAACGCGAGCCGCTTTTTGCTCTTCACAGAGCGAATGCGGTATCCATCGGGAAAACAACTTTTTTACACCTAATTGTTCATGCAAGATTATTTGAATTTGACTCATGCCAATGTCTAAAGTTGCCTGAATTTCGCGGTATGTCATATGTCGATCTTCCTGAATCAACTTACGCACAGCATCAACGTTTTCTTGGGTGACTGCAGTTTTTGGACGACCTTGACGGGGATCATCACTGAGCTTGACACGTCCACGTTGAAATTCAGCAAACCAGCGGTAAATGGTGGTTTTGGATGGGGCTTCATCACCAAATGCAGAAATCATCCGGTGAACACACTGTTTTTGTGTTATACCACTTCAAAAGTCATAATAAATCATCGCTCTTGAATTTTCTCGAGTCAATTCCATTTTCTCAACGACTAAACAAGTTTGACAAAGCCTTGTGACAAGACCGAGAATCTTTTTTTTGAATAAATAAATGGTATTCGATTTTTAAAACCAAGGAGTTTTCAATTAAAAAGATTTTAATATGACAGGAACAGTGGAAATATTCCATTCCCGATACTTTTAGTGCAGCCTGTGTAATTGCGACGGGTGTCTTATGCCACTACAGTTTGCCCTTTAACCCACAGGCACCTGCTTCACCCTATCAATAATCATCGCAGACAGCGTTCGTTTATACGATCTAAAGGAGCTGGTAGATAGTATAATGCCTGACCTTGAGTGCCGTATTTACGATATGAGACGTATAGTGTTCTCAGTACCTACGAGAGAGTTCGAGAACTTTCCGAATCTTTTAGAGGCTTTAGAAGAGCGAACAAAGCGTTTGGGAATTGTTCTTCTGGATGTTGGAATGTTTATAGAAGAAGTTTTTGAGAAGTAAGATATAAAATCTGTTTTTCTCTTCTGTTGGTTGTTAACAAAAAAATTGTTGTTCTGATGTATTGCACTTTTATAACGGAATTTTTTTTTGTTTTTTAATGACCGACGAAAGATGTTGACTCTTGTGCGTCCACCATGTATCGCAGTGCCGAAAAATCGCACTAATTTGTTACTTTTTAAACTTGAAGGTTTGTTGATACTTCGGTACAAGAAGAAGCAGCAGCCCACAGCCGCAGGTCTCGATTATCGAGTAAGTAATACAAGAAAGTAATAGACGAAGACGTTGTATAGTATCAGAAAGTTTCACATTTGAATGTGTGGTTTCAGGTTCACATTTGAATGTGTGGTACAGATCATCAAATTGGACATTTTTCCTGGGACCAAACGTAATCGTGAAAAATAATAAGCTGTCCCATACAAAACTTCAATACCTATTCGACCATTAGGGTATGATATGGGGCAGCTGATTATTTTATCGCGATAAAAATCTGTTTAGTTAGATGGGTTGTACCACATTGTTAAAAATATGACCACACCTTTTTGATGCATACTGTAGAGAGCTGATAAATTATTTCAGGAGGTTAACACTCCCATGAATTTGAATAGCGGAGCTCTTTGCTCTTTGCTTTGTTTTTTTTTTTAAAGGATATCGTTCGGGAAAATACTACCATCATACCTATTTTTGGAAGGGTATGGCTGCCTGTAGTTCCAGGCTTAGGAGGCATGGTTTTGTTAATGTCAGGTAGGCTTATAATCTGTCGCCTGAACAGACACAGGCAGAGAAGAAGGAACGAACTGAAGTCTAAAGGGCTACTGAGGCCGCACAGCCGTCGATGGTGTTGTGGTCTGCACGAAAGTCATGTACGTCTGCCCCTGCTGGGAGGTTATCCAAAAATGTGGATATATAAGGCGCTCCCTCGCCTTAGCATTCGCCTGGAAACTAGCAGTCCCAGATTCGATTTACAGAAACAAGTGATTGTTAGATATTGTATCGTTACAGGTTGCGCTGTTACACTGTAATGCTTGGTTTTACTGTTATATGACAGGTTGCTCCCGGTGAGGGAACGCCTTGACTGCCCCGTCGATTAAGTTCGATTTCCAGGTCGGGTAATTAATATGTTATTTAAGTTTTCCATCACGAATTTCTCAGAAGCAGCCTGGAGTCTGGATGTATGTGAGGGTTCTTTTTACATGGGATTAAAAAAAAACTGGCGAAATGTAGTTGGGTATCTGTTACTTAACTTCTACCTAACTCTATGTTGGAAAACAGTCTAGACTTTATGTATTTTTAGGTGCAGACGCAGTTTATTTCCGGAAACGGATTACGGGCTACAGACTAAAATTCAGACAAACCATACTGCTAACCCTACGAATGTTTGACAGTATATTGACGCAGAAATTTCAGTTCTTGACTCTGGTAAGATTTCCTTCATTTGCTACATTTTCTCGATTCCGATTCAAACCTATGGTCTGTTCTGTATTTGATAAAAATGCCTCTTACAAATAGAGCGCTTTGATTTTTGTTTAAATACTTTTTTTAATCACCATAAATAGATATGCAATCCATTTAACAAACGACTTAAGTTTTATAGATTTTTCAATAAAAAGAATATGAACTTTAACTACCATTATACTTTGCGATTGAGCAACTAGAATTAATTCTATTTATTTGTTTTCAATAAGTTTATGGTTATAAGCTTATTCAATTCAATTTGCAATTGTCATGACGTTTAATTTATAGTACAACTAGTTTTTATTTGAATGCTATCACTTGAAATTGAGGATGAGGGTTAACCTGTAATTGGCAACAGTTTATTATGCTCAAGACTATTTGTTTCCTATTCTTAAGATATTTTGTGTACAGAATCTGTTGGTGACCTTTATTAGTAAAAAAATATAAAGTTTTTCAAATTTGCCGTTAAAAGGTGCCTTTTGATCTCATTACATCAAGGCGTCTACGGCCTTTCTCGGGAAGCTGGGATGGCTCGAATAATCAATTCTCCCACCCGTATCGAAATACGCGCTTCAGACGGAGAGTTGCGACGAACCACAGCCCAATATGCAATACAATAAATAGCCTAATTTAAATAAATAGTGTGTCTTTGATAACTATTACTTTCGTATGAAAAGCTACTGTACATGCTTGAGTGAAGTCAAAAATCGCTCATTAATCCCTGGCTTAATAAGCGGTTTTTGACTGGCGTTTGATTTTTAACAGAGGCTGCCTTAGACTGACTCAGGCAGCCTCTGAATTCATATCCCTCTAAGACTCATCAGCCTTATTTTTCACAGCGCTTCTTAGTTCCTGTCTTCTGCCTGATTAATGTCACGTTAACATCAAACTACTCGTTGAGGCACAAAAGAATGTTCAAAGAAGACGTGTCACTTATGGGTCCCGAAATTGCGAAACTAGTATATAATGTTGCCCCTACTAGTCTTAGAAGTAGGCTGCGTGATGGTTTCGAGAAGTTTCCCGGAGTAGAAACTGTGTATTTAGAGAATATTGATGATGGTATGAGATTTGTTTGGCATTGTCTGCATATTATTTCCATTTTCAGCGTTAAATCAGTATTTTAATCAGCGTACCAATGTTCTTAGCAAGTTCATGGCATACTAAATGGAATAGGTCCAGCATTTGGTGACAAGTTGGCACCTTCAGTAGCGCCCATCAGTCCCTGTAAATTGTAGATGCAACAGGACATGTATACTGAAGCTCAGTCAGCCATAGCAGTATTACGTAAACAAGGCCTTTTTATGAACTGATGAAACTTTGCAGTTGTCATGGGTACCATTAAGATAAGTTCTGCTCTAGGCTGTCTTTAGTAAAACTAAAACACAACAACATAATTATACGGTTACGAAAATATTTTTCAACGCCACAAAACAGTTACTACCGAGGTCTGATGCGTTCTTCAGGTTCAGATAATAAATCGACTTGATCAGCTCCTGTTGTTCAGTAGCCGATATTTGCTGCTTACTTTATTATGACAGCTTTACACCGACTGAATGCTGCCTTGTTGGTCTAGATACGATCTCAGGTCCTGGGTTTTATTCCAGGTCGGACAAAGCGTTATTGATTTTTCCATCTGGAACTTCTCCATAGCAACTCGGGGCCTGGATCTTTGCCCGATAGATGGGAATTTAAATTCCACCCCTATTAAATGGGCATTTATAGATATTATAGACGTGATGTTAGGTTATGTATGAAAGCTAAATAAAATTAAACCTTTTTTAATTAAACTCTTTCACAGAATTCATTAGCGCACCAGCAGTACACTCAATAAAAGAAACTGTAGGCTTTGAAATTACTGATGGTTATATTAGAATATTACATCCTATAGACCCACGACTGACTTCCAAAACGGTCAACATGTTTAGTAATATTTACATGTCCATGTATGTGCCGGACCGTAATAATACTATTCGGACTTCATATGAAACTTTAACCAAGGCTAAACCTAGTATGAAAGACGTGAAAAGCGCGTATTTTTGCGTGAGATGGTCCGCTTGGGTGACTTTCCGTGAGTAATATTTATTTTGTATATTATTCACTATTAGTTTGTTAAGTTAAATAATGTAAGCAGTATGGTAATTTAACTCCAAATTATGAGAGAGGAACGTAGGTCGCCCCCAGCTAGATGAAACCGAAGACCTTTGACAGCGACTTAAGAGATACTGGATGCGAAAAGTGGCGATCCTGGTGTTGTGACGCAGATTAGGATATCCATGTCTAGCAGTGTTAGCCACGAGCCCCTCTTCACTAGATTGGTCTAGCAGCAGTTCTTTTTACCTTAAAAAACTTTGGTTATTTAGCCACAGAAACGTTCCAAACAAACCACCCTGTCGCCTTTACCATAAAGTAGTTTAAGCATTTCATGTTACCGTCGCATTTCTCTGTCCCCTTACAAATGAAATCCTCTAAATATTTTCGCTATGATAATAAGTTTCGACAATTTATTGGTGCTTACTTTTAACAATATGAGTATTTCTCCCTTTTATTCTCGTCTCCCCTTATTCTATTTTTTTATATGTTTCTTTAAGACCCGGATTTTCGCATCATGTTTAGTTCCCGTGCACCTTATTTCCCTCGTTTTATAATGAAACCTGTTTTTGCTAAGAAATAGAGTGATTCTATTACATTCTTTACAAAACGTGGTATGGCAAAACCCTTGATAATTTCAGTTGTAATGAAATGTACCTATGCACACAGATGATGCCGGGGTAAAATACAGGGGAACGCGAACATATAATTTTTTCATCGGTATTTTAAAAAATCTGCTGTGTCCAACAAATAATACCTACACGGTCAGAATGTATGGAAAGCAGTTTTTTTTTAAATTACCTACCTATGAAAAATGCCTGTGGTTGGGAATGATGTACCTACTGAATACGTGGTAACTGGTAACCATTTTTGTGCGTCAATGACCCCTTCGACCTCGTATTAGCGTTGCAGAAAGGTGGTAACGGGGCTGACTGAGATAGTGTTCTTGACGTAGCTTACGTAGGTATTGCCTACATTTTAGTATAGTTTTTGTAGTACAGACTGACACTTCTTTAATTTCATTCATATAAATAAATCGTATTTGAATTTGCGGATAAATTGCTAGTGTCGATTTGCCAAACAGTATTTTTTAACTCATTCATTATTCATTCATTCGTATTTTTTAAGTCATTCATCGGCCTGCTTTTATGCAAATTTATTTGGCAGCATGTCTTCTACCATACTTCTTTATTACTTGACACTTGTCATCATATCAGTCACCCGCTTTCTAGCCATATCATCTTTTGTACATCCATTCATGTTCATCGCTTCATGTTTCCCCTACTCTTACAGCTACATTCGTACTGAAGACTGTCTCCCGACATTTTCCTCATTATGACGCAACTTAACGTTATTTCCTTACTTTTCTATATTTTTCTTTCAGTGTCAATGTTCCCTTTAGCTCCTTCTATAATTCTATGCATAAAGGAACGAAGGTTTGGCATACGGGACAATCACATGATGGCTGGGTGTACCCCTATTGTCCACTGGACCGCTAGAATTCTCGCCCACATGACCATATTCTCACTTGTAATAGTCGTACCACTCCTTATAGTATGTGTTTTTATGGATTTTGATCGTACATTTCTACAAGCAAAGTTTTTGGGTAAGAGTGATTTTTTTGTCATAATTAAAAATAAACTTTATTTCCATTGAGCGTAGTTCTACCAAAATGTACCAACCCACATCAAAATTATCTACTTCTTTTTTTTGAGATAACTGTCATTATTTGGATACTTAGTTAACGCTGATTAGAAGAAAACCGTACAAAACTTTGGTTCCGATCGATTTAAATGTATCGGGTAGCTGATTATGTTTCTGCGATTATGATGTTGATTCCATGGAGAATGGAGTTCAGTTCAGAAATATGAGCACTTGCTCTCCCTGTTATTGCGATCATTTTTTTTTGTTCTGGACTATCCCTTGAAATCTTACTTAAGGCCAGGATATTCGAGCGCAGTAGGCATTTAGCGTTACTTACCTACGCGCGTGGCAAGTCGCACGAACAGACATTTCAAATGAACTCGGTGACCGCGCTGTGCAAAACTTTGGGTCGCAGTATAAAATTGTAACAGTGTGTACAGTCAACTTCGTTTTACGCAATTATTCATGTTAATTTTCGGGGGTTTATTTAGTCTTTAGAGAAATATAAGTAGAAGCAACTAATTTTATTTTATTACTACCTACAATTGTTTTTATTCACTTAATCTCCTTTTCTTTCATGATTGTTACAGCGAGCTTACGATATGGTTTTTGGGTTTTTTTGCCAGTAAACTACTGGAGAGATTTTGATGGGAGTTTCAGTAGTTTGTAAACTAAGTTATTATAGTTCGCGTACCCCACGCGTACGAAGTCGCGAAGATAAACTAGTTATTTATTATTAGTTGAGTATGTAGTTTAGAAGAAATAAATTCGGATAAAACTCATTACAATACAATACACAGGACAATCTCTTTATTCTCTCAAATCAATTGTTTCGCGTTTGTTTTAGTTTTGCAATAAAAAAGTTATAAATATGGTGTCTCTGCCTTATAAATTTTATTATTCTGAAGACATCATATCGTTAACCCCTGAAGAATGTACCAGGATCCTGACAATGCTTAGAAATGGGCAAAGTCAGCGCAATACAGCGAGAACTGTTGTTGTGACTCTTTCTACAGTTCAGCGAGTACTCCAGCGTTTCCATGAAACTGGATCCTATCTTCGAAGACCAGGAACAGGCCGAACAAGGTGCACGACAGCGCGGGAGGATCGCTATATGGTGTCAACAATTTGGAGAAATCGCTTTCTTACGGCGTCTGGCTGAAGCAAATGTAAAGCCATTAAGACCTGCAAATGGCTCAAAACTAGAAAGACAGCACAGAAACTCAAGGTTGAGTAATGGTAGAGAACACGAGAATTGAACTCTGAATCTGGTCGAGAGTTATGTTTTCAGACTAGTCTAGATTCTTTTTATACAAGCACGACAGGAGGACAAGAGTGTACAGAAGACCGGGGAGACTAAGCCTGTATAGAAGAAAAAGTGAGTTCCGGCGGAGGTTCTGTTCACGTGTGGTCTGGTATTTCTTCCAAAAGCCGCACTGTGCTAGTGGTAACAGAAAATGGAATTTTAACTGCAGAAAACTAAAATCATGTTCTTCAAAACATCAATATTAGTTAACTGTAAAAGATAATTGTTACTATATGAACACAAAACCAATACATACCTAAAATAATTTTCAATAAAAACTTAAAAATGCCGCTGTAAACAAAAGTTGTACTACTTACTGACTAATTTATCTGCGTTGTGACAACGAGACCGCACTCATCTCAAAGCGGGGGTAGTTATGCATAGTATTGCAACTGAGATTTTTAGGAGTACCCACAAACTTAATATTTATTATACTAATGCTGTAAACAAATAATATCAGTAAATACGTCGGATTAATTGTGAGTCCGAGTGTCGAAGGACAATGATTAGTTTGTATATTTAAATTTGTTCTCATGTAAGTGAAATGTAATTTCCTTATGAGAATTAAATGTCTTAACCAGAAACTACTCACTAAAATTTTGAATGACTACGTTGGTCCATTTTTAGTGGACATGGGCGAGAATGCCGTTTTTATGCAAGACAATGCCCGCCCGCATACAGCTCAGATAATGTTTGCCTATATTCAAGAAGTCGGTATCACACACATGGAGTGGCCAGCACGCAGCCCCGACTTGAACCCCATTGAGCATGCATGGGACAAACTGGGACGACGCGTACGTCAGCGGAATCCACCTCCAATCACGCTACGTGAAATGAACGAAGCTCTAATAGAGGAATGGTAGAATATTGCGCAACATCGCCTCAAAAACCTAGTAGAAAATATGCCAAATCGCATAGCAGCAGTATTGCGAGCTCGCAGAGGCAGCAAAAAGTACTAAAATGCGTAAAAACGGCACATCTGTAACCAATCTACATTTACGAAAATACTGGAAAAACATTATACGTTTATACATTTAAGCACATTAAACTATTCTTTAATTTAGTCTTCACTACATATTATAAAACAAAGTCGCTTTTCTGTCCCTATTTCCCTTTGACCGCTTAAATCTTTAAAACTACGCAACGGATTTTGATGCGGTTTTTTTTAATAGATAGAGTGATTCAAGAGGAAGGTTTATATGTATAATTACATGCTTAATATATTAGAGAACCACTGATAATTTCAAGATTTCTATTGTGAAGTCGTAAATAATTTCATTTTTTTCCGCTTACATTGCAAACGCAGGCTGAACCCTACGAGATTTAACAAAATAATGTACTAAGTATTGTACACATTAAAAAGGTCTACAGAAAACTCCGCGATGGTATATGTCTATCTCTTATGGATATCCCACAATAACATGTTTTTGTCATTTACTTTTTACGCCAAATAATGGCTAATTTCCGAAGCGATTTTAACCAATACGGCATTAATCCTTATCCAATTAAATACCTTAAATACATTGTTGATTTAATATAGATCTATATGGCCCTTTACAGCATATGATTTAAATGAATATTTTCGAAGATATTACAGATTTAAAAATTGCGGGACGTAGCGTTTGCGCCGGCACCGGCCGGCGCGGCGAGGCGGACGGCGCGGCGGCTCCAAATTTAACGCGTGCGGGCCACGGGCAGTAATGAATAAATCAAAACTACTGGATCAATTTTAATCATTTTTTCAGTGAGTGACATAGGCTATATATTTTACACCCGAAGCCGAAGTGGGCCGCTATGTTTTTATATACAACGTTCACAGTTTTTCTGTAGTGTATTTAGTATCAGCATTGCACCCGTGCGAAGCCGGGGCGGGTCGCTAGTTATTTCATAAAGTTCGGTCAAGTACTTTTGAAGATATTAAAAATTTTCTAAACGACCCTTTTTCTTTGCGGTCCAGTGTATTTTACACTAAGTTCTATTTGAATCGTTCGATAAATCAGCGGGACAGCCGTGCGCCAGCAAAAGGTACATAGGTGCTACGTGCTACCTCGTCAAGGCCTGGCCAAAGACTACTACACTTCTCATCAAAAAAATCGAAACACTTTCGTTTTTATTGTTTTTGTCCTAATTTTTTACAAAAGAGAATTAATTCCATGAAAAAAAAAAACATTATTGTGTAGCTGGCAGTTTGGTCATTACAGTAAGAAGAAAAAAATCAAAATTCGAAATTAGAATTTCATTTGTTTATCCTATAAATGAAATTAATCACTGTTTTGAGAAAAATGTGTATTTAGGGTTGGAGTACGTTTCTCGTTTAAAAACTAAAAATTAGCGCTTGTCTTTAAACTTTTTGTTTCTTATTTCATTTACTGTGACTTTGGGACGTCTGAAAAAACTTTTTTTTCTAAAACATATGGATACTTCGCCCGCAGAAGCCGCCCAAGTGGTGGCATTGCTGGATTCTGGACTTAGTCAGCGTGTTGTGGCTGCAAGATTGCATCTAAGCTTATCATCTGTTCATAGAGTCTACAAACGCTATCGGGAGACTGGTTCGTTCACGCGCCGTTCAGGATCTGGCAGGAATCGGGTCACTTCTGAGCGAGATGATCGATTTATTGTAACAACTTCTTTACGAAATCGACGCCTTAACGCTTTTCAACTGCAGCAGCAGCTTCGCGTTGTACGAAGAGTAGCTGTAAGTGACTCTACAATAAGAAGAAGGTTGAAGGAACGCGGATTGGCACCGCATAAGCCAGCGAATGGGCCGAAATTAACTGCAGACCATCGAAGAGCGCGCCTTAACTTTGCACGCGAGCACCTAACTTGGCCATACCTTCAGTGGAGCAAAGTACTGTTTTCTGATGAGTGTAAAATTATGCTGTATGGTAACGACGGAAGGAACAAGGTCTACAGAAGAGATGGAGAACGCTTTGCACAATGCTGCATTGAAGAAAAGGTCAGCTATGGTGGCGGTTCGTGGACGGTTTGGGGAGGAATCAGCGCCGACGGTAAGACAGAACTTGCCTTTGTGTCTGGGCCACGGCTGCCTGCACTAAACTCTCATCGGTACATCGAACAGTGTCTTGAACCTCATGTGATGCCCTATGCACATTTTATTGGCAACGACTTCATATTCATGCAAGACAATGCTAGAGCTCACACCGCGGGCGTCGTACGAGATTATCTTACCGAAGTCGGTATCTCCATTATGGTATGGCCAGCAAGAAGCCCGGACATGAATCCCATTGAACATCTATGGGATGAATTAAAGAGACGAATTCGAGCAAGAGATCCAGCCCCAGAAACACTTAGCCAGCTGCAAAATGCAATCCAAGAGGAATGGGATAATATACCACAACATGTGATCGTGACTCTCATCCGATCGATGAAGAACCGTATGGAAGCAGTAATAAGAGCTCGCGGAGGGAATACAAGTTATTAAATAAACGTTTCTTACATTTTTTTTTCATTTACGCGTGTTGTTTTACCCATTTCCTTCATATTCCATACAGGGTAAAAATTACTCATTATACAAAATACGAAACCTATGAAGACTTAATTTGAATTAAGAACAATAACATTAGGATTTAAAAACCTCATACTACTCACTATTAAATGACATTTTACATTTATTCCTAAATATACACATTTTTCTGATAATCCTTATCAAATCATAAACTGCGAGGTGTTTCGATTTTTTTGATGAGAAGTGTATATTATATATGGGCCTGGCGGCCGACTGAAGCCACGTACGCAAGCCGCTGTATCATATAATAATTTATTTATTAACTTTGTTTAGATAAGGTTTTTGAAAGTAAAACTTTCATATACTTCAAGAACAATAAGAAAAACAACAAAATAATCAAATTAGCCTCCTCTTCGGATTTTTTTTTGGTCGAGCGAAGTATTCGATATCATGTTTTGAACTACAAAATATCAAAGTACATATAGTAAACTATATGTACTTTGATATTTTTTGGCTTTAAACAATCACTATTTGTTTGTTTAATATTGAATCAAAGTGACGTAAAATTAGGGATACTTGGAATACCTGGCCTTAACGTAACGGCCATGTTTCAACTTCTTAACAAGTTTGAAAAAATAAAGTTTTTATTGTTATAACTTTACTAAAAAAATTCGTTTCCAAGCAATAACTTTTGCGCATACTTGACTGATATCAGCGATATCAGAATGCTTGGTTGACGCCGGTTCTTATTGCTCTACGATTAGGTTCGACATGCAATGCATTTCACACACGTGGATTTTTAATATTTTTCCGCGCACGTGCGGAAACAAAAAATTCCACTGATAACTATATTTTACTAACTCCAAATGGGTTCAATGACTATAGTCGACGGTGATCTTTTGGCCTCGACCAACTTCGTTTGTTTTTTTTTATGTTTACTTTTTTATACAGTTTGGTTTTTTTTTTAAATTTTGGCAAAGGTGCCTCTTTACGGCGTAAATATATTTTGAGTATTTAAATTGTGTTTATAAATAGAATATCATAGATAAACATGATTATTTGAAACAAAATATTTACTTTCATGAAGAAATTAACATTTATTTGTGTTCTAAATTAAAAAAAAAATTAATATTCTATTTTTTATATTAGGCTGTTTAGCGGCATCATACCTTTGTTTCTTCAACCTGATGAAAGCAAAGCGCGGAAAAAAGCAAACTAAATCATATTTTCCTAATAATTCCTGTCAAAAATACTTTTCGTGCTAATATTTTATTTCTTAGAAAGTGTATTGAAAAACGCGGGGAACGAGGCAGAATTAACACCCTCGCCTGCAGCTTGGGTGTTAATTTTGCCTCGAATGCAATAACAAAGTTTCCGCACTTGTCCATCAAAATGTACTATTTTATTTCAGGATCTCTTATTCTAATGTTATTAATGTTTGGATTAGCTTATCACTCCTATCTGTATATGTGGAGTTTTTATCGAAACGAACACTTTGCTCTTTGCCAGATTTACATTACGTCATTATTTTTTGGTAAGTAAAAATAACATTATTTTACGAAAATAAATAAGGCAGTCGGCCTCGTAACTAACCCTAACGTTGATCTATGTTTTATAAACTGTGTTTCAACATAATTACGTCCCAAACCTTCTATAAATAAAATCTGTTTCACAACCAATGCCACCTTATCATGAGCATGGCGCAAACCATCGTTACTTGTAAATGCGAAACGCGATACTAGATGTCACTGTGGCGATGACGCTGCTTTCTGAATCGCGGTGTTAAGATTCACCGCTCGAGAACGGCTTTCTGCACCAAGGCTTCGAATCCTACTATCCATCACCCTCCTTCAAGAGAACTGTAGGGAAACTAGTACGATTACAAAATACAAAAACAAATACCGATCGCGTTTCTGGCCCCACCGCCGAGGTCCACTGCGACCTCCCTGTAATACCATCGCCCGAGCCTCGCAAACCATCGTTACTTGTAAATGCGAAACGCGATACTAGATGTCACTGTGGCGATGACGCTGCTTTCTGAATCGCGGTGTTAAGATTCACCGCGCGAGAACAGCTTTCTGCACCAAGGCTTCGAATCCTACTATCCATCACCCTCCTTCAAGAGAACTGTAGGGAAACTAGTACGATTACAAAATACAAAAACAAATACCGATCGCGTTTCTGGCCCCACCGCCGAGGTCCACTGCGACCTCCCTGTAATACCATCGCCCGAGCCTTGCTCGACGAGCCAACCCGCGCCGCTGAGCCTGTAGCTTTAAATTTCCCAAATAATAATTCGACCCAGTCTGACCCAAGCTGTCCCTCCCCTCAACGACGCACTAAGCCGAAGCCTGGACCCATACGGGGTGCCCTTAGTGAACGTTCATTTAATTCTATATCCTAGTTTGTAAGCCCTGGCTGGCGGCCTTAAAGTAATGTTGGCCACCACAAGATAGCCGGTTAAGCAGTATTACGTGGGGACATTTAAAAAAAAAAACGACCTTACGCGGTTGTCAGAAATCGGACAAGACTTTACTTCATGGAATCATTTGTATAATATGCTACTCTCGAAACTTTCACACTATGTGTGTCCTCACGAGTTACGGTGACGAGACTCGGCGCCCTGACCGTGGCCGGGCGATGGTAGCAGTGCTAGCCCTAGATGATCGTCCGCTCCTCTCTCTAGAGGGGACGGTGGGGCGTTGTCGTTGTTTGAGTGACTTTATTATAACCCTTCTGAAGTTTGATGCCAGGAAAAAATAGGAATAATTCCACAAGACCTCCCTGTAACTGAAATCATACGAGTAGAACGAAAGCACGCGGGATTGTTTTTGGATTTCAGTGTTGAGTATGAAAAATTAAGTCCCTCTCTGACCTTGACAAATAGTAACTGGTTTATGGAATAAGTAATTAAGTTTGGTCAAGTCCCGACACAGCTAAATTATTAATTCCTAATGAGAAAATTGCCTAAGAATGCTAATATGGTCTAAAATCTCAGTCTGTCTATAATATAGACTGAATGATGGAATAGATGGCGCACATAGTTTGCTTACGCTGTGGGAAAAGGGCACGAGTTATAAATAAGGTGCAACGGACCGGGTTATCATGAATAAATTCTGTACATGATTCTAGACCCAGACAGCCACGACCCTCCTAGATAGCTACGACCCCCCTAGACAGCTTGTTTTTTGCTAACTGACCCAAAACTTCCTCGATAGTAGGCTGGAATCACTTGCAGAGTTATGGTAACAGTTTGAGCGTTCCTTACACCGCGCCGACGTTCTAAGCCAAAACAATGGAGAAGTAACTGTGATACTAATGGCGCTAGCATAGCTAGTTTCAAGCATCAGCATTGGTTGAAAAATCAGTTAATGTCATTTTGCATTTCAAAATAGCTTGACCTCATTGGTCAGATTATAGCAGAAACAATTTTTGGACCACTTCTTTTTATATTAAAAAATGTAATGAATGTGCGGAAGGATGAATAAAGGAAAACTAATATGTTTCTTTTAGGTGTATTCCTACCAGTCTTTGTATCAGTTCTGGAAGTTTTCTCGAAAAAAATATTGTACTTCGCTGTACCATACTACATACTTGAGATTTTTGGTCGGATAAGCCCCATGTACGCGTTGGGTACTGGGCTGGCTAGAATAACGCTTATAGCGAGACTCAACTCTCATTGTCACCTTAATAAGCGCATGTGCCCTAATTTGAAGTTTGATGATGTATCCTTTGACGCTAAAATTTGTTGTAGTAAGTATCGGTGATCCAAACCAAACTTTTTTAATGGTAAGTAACTAATAGAGCGGTTTCAGACCTACGCTTTTTTTTGCTCGTATAAGCTCGTATCGGCTTACGCTCTTGCGCTTATTCCGGCGTGTTCGCGCGTGATGAGCCAGGGTAGCACGCGAAACTATTTTTATTTTTGCAATTTGCAGGTCGGTGTCAGACTGTTTGTATAAAAATATGATTTCCGACCGTAACACAGATGTAGTTAAAGAATTGATAATCATTAAAATCATCAACCCTCTAAGTTCATTTAATCCCATTGAATGACCTTTTAATGAAATAGTCATTAAATGGTATTAAATTAAATTACATACGTATTACTTGCGCGACAAATTTTTCATCAACATACAACCTGACACTGACCTGCAAATTGCAAAAAACGTAACAAAATTAGAATTTGGCGGGCTACCCTGACGCCCACCTTATATGAACTTACGAGCGCTGAATTGATGATTTTAATCATTTTGTTGTGTTGGAATATTAAGTCCATGATATCAACTAAGTTACACAAATGTCAACAGTGCTGTATAGTATCAAAGACTACCTACTATTGTATAGTATGACTACTTTAAGTGTGCAGTTCAAGCTGGCGCTGCTTATCAAGAAAAAATGCATCGATATGTCAAACTTGGTACATTTATTATAGTTCTGTGTTTTTCGCCTGCACTCTATCATCTTCTCTATGTCACAATCGCAGATAGGATTTATTCTCATTCCTTTAAGGTTGCCTTTGGGTTACTCCCACTGACAAGACTGTTAAAATTACCGTGTTCTTTATTTTCGTTACGATAAGGTTTCTATTGTCAGAGGTGAAAACTGTGAAAGGACGGTTAAATCTAGTTTAAGAGACTGTCATATTAATATCAGTAACATGAACTACGCTCTACTACGGCGTACTTTTTCTAAAATTGTATTAAGAGTACTGTATCTTTATTTTTGCTTTATTTTACTCTCTTACTCTTTGCTTATTTGTGTACCATCTAAAACTACGTACAATACTGTTAGTGGCAAATAGCACCATCTATCTAATACCGGGCGAACTATTCTTTCACATAGCGAATCAGATGCCGCCAAAATTTCAATCGTGTTGTGCTTCACAGCCTAGTCTTACCTAAAATGTATAGATGGAGGGCAGTGTTTTCTCGGCTAACCTAAAATAAAGCCTTTTTTTAATCAAAATAACTTACCCGTGTTACTGCCAATATATAACAGACAGTATATAACATACAGATAGTAAACACGGCTCTCTATTACCGTTTCAGATTCCACGTTCAGCAACGAACCATTTCCATATTTGGCATCGTACGAAACTGGAATGTATGACATCCTAACTTTGTTTGTCCAATTCATCGTTTATTGGGTAAGTTTCCTTTTTAATTTCAAGGTTCGTTATGTGACTCTTTTTTCTTGGTAAGCGTGATCCATCCTGCGCCGCATCATCGCTTCACGTCAGGCGAGTTACGGCCAAACGCAAGACTATTTCGATTAAAAAAAAAAACACTGCTGTCCTTCTTCTTAGCGTGTCGATGATAATTCAAATGAAGTCAGCCCAAAATGTGGCAACGAGTTTGGCACTTTCAGTAGCTTCCATCAGCTGTTGTGATGTGCAAACAACAGGACAAGCAGGACACGATATCAAGGTCCCGTCTTTTGTGGGGCAGCACCACATTTACACTTCAGGGCAGAGTCATCTATGAATCTCCACGCACCTGAACAGGTTTCCTTGCTTCGGCCAACCTGTGTCCGGAGTCTATTCAAAGACTACATTATTGTTGATCGTCCAAAATTGAGAATTTTCGTCGGTTTTTTTTAAATCTGCCCTTCCCTACCTTCGTTTTTATTGCGCTTTTGTATGAAATAGCTGTACAAAGAAAAATATAAGCGAATGAAAAGTGCCTCATTGGTAAAGTGGTCGCAAGTACGTCTGCTGAGCATGAAGTTCTGAGTTCGGTTCCCGGTTCGGGCAGTGTTCTTGGGTTTTGCATTAAGAAAATGTCATCGCTCTTCTCATATAACATAAAACTAAAATATAACTTACCGTAAATATGACACCTTTAGAAAGTTACTGGCACATTGACGTTCTACAGCATGTTACGAAAGGTCATGTTTAGGTAAGAATGTGCTACAGACTATCAAACTGAACAACTGTCTTCTTCATCTTCGTGGACCCATCATCGTAATCGCGAAAAAATAGCAGCATTCAGGTGTACCAAACAAAATTGCAATAGGTACCTGCCCCATCCAAATTTAAAGGACGCCAGATTTTTCCTATGGAGGAAGTTGGCCAGTTTGATGGTCAGAGGGCTTAAAATGACCGCTTTAGCAAAACCATAATAGGATAATAATATAAATTATCAGGTGTACCAAACAAAATTGCAATAGGTACCTGCCCCATCCAAATATATAGGACGCCATATTTTTCCTATGGAGGAAGTTGGCCAGTTTGATGGTCAGAGGGCTTAAAATGACCGCTTTAGCAAAACCATAATAAGATAATAATATGAATTAAGTACGTTACAATTCGTAAAATGGTCACTAACTGACAATTCATAATATTAACTGCGTCTGTTTTGTTGCAATGTCCGCGGCCATTTTAGGCCCCCTGTACCTTAAAATTTGACCACACTTTCGGATACACGCTGTATAAAGCCGAAATATTTAAAATTTGACCACACTTTTTAGATACACGCTGCATAAAACCGAAGTGTTTAAAATTTGACCACACTTTTCGGATACACGCTGTATAAAGCCGAACTATTTAAAATTAGACCACACTTTTCGGATGCACGCTGTATAAAGCCGAAATATTTATAAAACTCGTTGTGCTGTATTGATGGCCGTATAACTACACCTTATGAAAAAAAAAATTGGTCACTTAAGACTGAAAAATTGGAAAAGTTGCAAATAAAAAATCGTATTTTAAGTTATAACTTTTACTCAAGTAATCACTTTGACTGGCTAATAGGTACGGGTGTCAGATTTAGCTCAAGCTCAGTTCGTATATGCATCAAGCATATAAGAACTGAGCTCACAGTCGCTTTTAGGAATATGCACATTATCTCATTATAACTTCACGCCTGTAATCCCCGAAGGGTTAGGCAGAGGTGTACACGCACATTTAGCCAGTTATATTTAAGTCCCATGTAATAAGTGGCGATCCTATTTCCTTCAAACGGGCACAAATCTTATACTCCGTGGCGCTGCTACTGAAAAAAGTGGTAAAGTGTTATTGGGTGGAAAAACCCAATAACACTATACTGGAGCTGGGAATCGGACCCATGAACTCATGCTCCACTTGCGACCACTAGATCAACGAGGCAGTCAACACAACACATTATCTTTTTACTTCTAAAGTTTATTTTCGGATGAAGCGCGGCTGAGCTAACCCTAAATTCGGGGAAAAAAACTCTATAGATCTCGGTTTTAGTATTATTAAACCTTGTATCTTGAATTTCAGACCGTGATCTTGTTACTGGAATACAAAATACTACAGACCATACGAGAAGGGATGGTATTTCGTAATTATAAAAAACCAAAGCTAAATGACACTCGCAGTGTTCTGCAAGAAAGATACCATGTTGAGACAGCTCTTCGAAAGAGTAAATATATTTATCTATTCGCACAGGTCGATTGAAGGCTAGCTACGCTTACCGAAGGGGATCCGAGGATGGGTGGCCAAATCCGAAACTATGAGTGAAAAATGCTCAAAGGAGTTTCGGGCCCGATTTAGTAGAAAACTAAAACTGCATCACTGGATTAAAAAAAAATCTATCTTCCTAGCCAGGAATCGAACCCGTTGATTTTGAAAAAAAAACTACATTTCAACATACGCTATTAAAGATCAAATTTTTGCGGAAAGCAAACTAAAGGAAAGAATAAATTTTTAACTTTTTTTTTTTAAATTTTTTACCGTTATTTATTAAACCTCTGATTAATGTATGTAAAAATTCAATGATGCAGTTTTATTATTCATCAAAATCGGGCCCGAGGCTCTTTTGGTGATTTTTCACTTTTTCTCATAGTTTCGGAATCGTCCAGCCACGCCCACTTGAAAAATTCAACCTGTATAACGAGAGTACCGAGACCCCCTCGTGTCTCGAAAAGCACGTTAAACCATTGGTCACGCGGCTCTCATTTTAGAATGCTGGCAGCCATTACAGATAGTCAGAAGCCCGAAAGTCTGACCGTCAGGTTTTCCTGGAAGGCAAGAAGGGGTACATCATATTATTTAGTAACTTGGTTGTAGAAGTCAGATACGCAGTCGCTTCATATCATCAAACTCGTATTCAGCTGCATCCTGTTAGACTAAAAGCCCACCCTAATGATATTGGGTAATGTCTACGAAGATGATGATTGTGTCCGGCTGCGGAACTGTTCGAAAGAGATACCGCGGCCCTGGAACACAAAGGGCTAAGAAGGAACATGGATGGGTTTTAGTCAGTACAAGTCTGACACTCCCTTCCGCTCATTCCGGGTCATTTGATGATTTCCCATCCCAAAAAAAAGACATGATGATTGTGTCTACAATCAAAGCTGCTATAATATTATCACAAACTTTCAGAAAATTACTTCGAAGATGTGTTTCTGGTTAACGATGTTCACAAATATTACAAAGACACTGAGTTTACAAAGCAGAAAAAAAAAGTATGCGCTGTTCAGGGTATTACATATGCTACAAAGCTAGGTGAGTATCCCTCGTGCATATTATAGAAACGTACTTATATATACATAACTATACTATACGTAGGTACTGCCCGCGTCTTCGTTTTCGTAGAAGAAACATATTACTATCCTATAGTAAGTTAGTTAAGCTTTCTGTGATCAGTAATTTTTTTTTTTTAAATCGGATTAGTACTTTCGGAGATTATCGTCTACATGTCATGTTTTTTTTTATGACCACAAATATCGTTTTTGCTGACCCTACCCAACTTGGTCGATTTGACAGCTATGACGTCACAACATGGCACGAGGTCAGTCTTATTCTCATTTGAAACGCATTGTAGTTAAAAGTGTTCCCAAATCCTATGTAGATACAGAATTTATAAAAACTGTATTCGTAATCAGCCTATTAATGTTCCCACCTGTAGGGCGCAGGCATCCTTTCCGACTGCAGCTGTTAATCCACAGAAAAACAAGCTTTTATTCAAATGAAAAGAAAAAAAAATAGTTTTATGTTTTTTTATACCTACTCCTACCTACTCTTGACCTCAATCTAGTCCTGAGGACAGAGATGAGGTCGACGATGGAACGAGCTAACCCAAAAGAAGCCTATTAATGCGCCACTTCGATTAGATAAATAGAATGGGTCGGACTCCCGATGGAAGATGGGAGATAGTGGAATGAGCTCGTGGAACTCTTGGGCACACGTAAAGTCTGTAAAAGACCGACAGACTTGAAACTTTTCCGCGGTGGGCCAGGCTATGAAGCTTGGTATCCACCAGCTTATCGTCACCAATGAGCCTCTTGGCTCTGCACTCAACAGAGTCGAGTGTGGCTAACTGGTATTGGCTGAACCATCCCAAAGGTGACAGCAATACTCCATTCCCGACCGAACTTGAGCTTTATACAAGACTAAAAGCTGTCCTGGCTTGAAGTAACGCTAAACTTTATTTAGGATACCCAGCTTTTTTGCCGCAGTTTGAGCTTTCGGGTCGAGAACCCGTCGAGTTCGAACTTTGCGGTCACGGGCTTGGTATGCAGACTGCATTCGAGCCTCAGAACGAGCGCAGTTCACATTGAACCAAGGACGGGCTTTGTGACCGAGCGGTATATTGGAGAATGGAATAAAGTATTCCATTCCCTGCCGTATCACCTTCGCAACAGCTTCAGCTGAACAAGTGGAGTCGCCCGAAGAAAAGGGCAGTGGGGCTGGTACCGATACCGAGTGCCTGTCTGGGTCAGTAGTCTGCAGCAAGTCCAAGCAGTTCGGTGTGTGTCCGTCAACATCTGTCACCCGCGTAGCTTCACTCACCAGCTGGGCAAGATCTAGCGACAATGCAAATCTGCCACTCTCCCAGCATGGTCAGTTTTCTGGAAAGGGAACAACCACTCATCGTGGTGGGCATTAAAGTCCCCCAGAAAAAGAAGCGCCGCCGTTGGGTACCGTTGCTGGGCATAATCCACCTTCTCCATCAGGTGCTCAAAGAGCCTGGTCGTCTTCTGGTCACCACTGTGCGACCGGTAGACACCGACGTAGTGATTTCTCGACCCCGGTATCCACCAGTATCCAGATAGGAGATAACCCGGAATCCTCAAAGCAACGGAGATGCCGAAAGCATATGTCATCGCGGACGTACACACAGACCCCAGCTGACCCCAGCCTCTTTTTACGAACTTATGTTCAAGCGAGTAACCTGGGTAGTTGAGGTTCGCCACGTCGGATGGAGTCGCAATCTGCGTCGCCGTTAACCGTTTGAATACCATCGTCACATATAAGTGACAAGCAAGCTCGTGCTCCGTACGCCAACGAACACAAATATGTAATATCGACGGTTGAAAGGCTAATTGATCTAAGCGACATTTTGTAAAACTTGCAGGAGGACGGATCAAAGTTTTTTTTTGGAAAAAAAAAATCATAAATAAAAAACTATTTGATAGACTTTTATTTATTTAATACAGTATATCCGTAATTAAGTAAGGAAGTTTTTTAAGTTATTACTGTTGAAAATTGTGTATTATTTTAGAAAATTTATGTTGGTTAGCCCAAAATGCATCAAAGTTAGTTATTTTTGTAGAAAAGCAAAATGGTTCAAATGCCTACCGTTAATAAAATAGCTGAAAGTAAACTGGCTCAAGCATCGACCTATAACAAAATAATACGAGAGAAAACGAATGTAGTGCCAAGTCGACCGACCGTTGAATATGCCCAATGAACCTAAGCAACATGATGGTGTTGCACCAGAGTGAAGTAGTTTGATGCAGATGCCCATTAGAGGGACTGCTGGATGAAAAAAATGAACCCTTACTAGATTATAGTAGATCTATATTGGTGCTTAGGCCCTCATTAATCAGCAACGTCCGTAAGATATTTTTCAGGTTGGTATGCCACTTTATACAATTTTAGACAGCGTTTTGTACATAAAAAAAAAACATTTTTGTGTAGAAGAATCATGCAAGATGTTGATCTTAACGTGTTTTGGAACAAGGTATATCACCCTTTTTTTTTTTTTTGGTGGTTGGGAAATCATCAAATGACCCCCCCCGCTCTGGGCGGAGCGGAAGGGAGTGTCATACTCTTACTGACTAAAAACCACCCATGTTCCTTCTTTGGCCCTTTATGTTCCAGGGCCGCGGTATCTCTTTCGAACAGTCCCGCAGCCCTGGCAGGCATCGGCCCTTGCGGGCCCCTCCCGTTTGCTGACAACTCTTTGAGGCGCGCGTGGAACACGAACGCGCCGTCGACACGGCCTGCCCGTCGTCATACGACGGACGGACGGCGAGCTAGCCCATTACTCACCGTCCACAGGCCCGCGCCTACGGTGGCCGAGAGCCATCACGGCGTGGCCCCCGACGCCCGGTGCTTCTCCTCCCGCGGCGGCTGGGACGTGAGGCTCTGTCCCTCTCACGTTCCGCCGCCTCCTTCGCTAGCATGACTGCTTCGCAGAAGGAGGCGACGGCTTCCCATTCCCTCTCGCCCCGGACCATGGCTTGAACCAGGGCAGGGCGCGAGAGGTCGCCGCCGCCAATCGCCGCTACGAGGACACGGCGGTGCTCCTCCCAAGCGGAGCAGACCTCGACGGTGTGCTCCACCGTGTCCTCCGGGCGATCCTCGCAATAGTAGCACCCGGGCGTTTCCTCCCGCCCGATTCGGTGCAGGTACCTCCCGAAACATCCGTGTCCGGTGAGGACCTGCGTCAGGCGGAAGGTGAGGGCGCCGTGGCGCCTCTCAAGCCACTCCTCAAAGAGGGGACTTACCGCCACTGTCGTGGCGTGCCCTAAGGTATATCACCCTAAGCCTAAGTTTTTTTTATTTTTTTTATTACGAAATGGGCCTGCTCTTGACCTCAATCACGCCTGGTGGAAAGCGATGGATGAGGTCTACGATGAAACGAGCGTGCCCAGAAGATACCTGTTCACTCTTGCTTTGAAGGCAGACGGCTTATATGTGGGAGGGAACACAGATGGCCGGCAGAGAGTTCCACACTTTGGCTGTGCGCAAGATAAACGTGGAGGAGAAGCGCCGAGTACGACTTGTCGGGATATCAACCAAGTGTGGATGGTACGCAGTACGTCTGCTAGTCCGGTGGTAAAAGGGTGATGGTGGGATCAGATCGTGGAGCTCCTGCGCACACTCTCCGAAGTACAGTCTGTAGAAGACTGACAAGCAGGCGACATTACGCCGATGAGCTAGGCTGTGAAGCGTAACTATCAGTCTCGTCGCCTATGAGTCTTTTAGCTTTGCGTTCCACCGAATCAAGTGCAGCAAGCTGGTATTTTGCTGAGCCATCCCACAAGTGACTGCAATACTCCATACAGGATCGGACCTGTGCTTTCTACAAACTTAAAAGCTATCCAGATGTGAAGTATCGCCTCACCTTATCCAGGATGCCCAGCTTCTTAATTGCGGTCTGAGTTTTCGACTCGATGGTTGAGCCGAAGTTGAGATCCGTTGTCAACTCCATGCCTAAGAGCTGTAGGCGGTCGGTAACTGGTACAACTGTACCTCGGAAAGCTGGAGACAACTGGAACTGGCTCATTTTAGCAGTGAAAAGACATGCCTGTGTTTTCAGAGCATTGAATTTGATCAGATTGTCGTCGCCCCACTAGGAAACGAGATTTAGGGTCAAATTCATTCGCTCCACCATGGCCTCTTTATGAGTAGCTGTTTCCTCTCTGCTGCCTCTTGCACTGGACAGGTATCTTTCTTCGACTGTGCTGTCATCAGCGTACCCGATTGCACCAAGCTGTAGCAGGTCGTTGATGTGTAGCAGAAATAAAGTTGCAGAAAGAACAGACCCCTGAGGAACACCGGCATCAATGGCCTTAAGATCCGATGAGCAGCCATCTTTGACCACTCTGATCGAACGGCCACTCAGGAAGTCGGAAATCCAGTTGCGAAAGTCAGCAGAGATGCCAAATGCAGGAAGCTTAGCCAACAGACTAGCGTGCCAGACCCTGTCAAAGGCCTTTGAAATATCAAGCGCTACATCAAGGGCTTTGCCGTGTTTCTCAATGGCCTCGCCCCAGTAATGCGTAACATACACAAGAAGAAGCCTAAGTTTTTTAATGTATCTAGTTGAATGCAAAATGGGCCAAACGACATAGCTTATTGTTTTAGTTTAATGCAAAATAGGCCAAACGACAAAACCACAACCATGGCGAAAAAGCCAAATGCCTTAATCGACACACGTTATAAAAGTTCGAAAAATCAAATTAGCTTAAGTCACGGAGTCCTCAAATTTTGTCTAATTTGGTGTCGTATAGATCAATGAGCTTAGAAATGAGGCCTGTTTTACTGTGGGTGCTAAGCGCCAAAAAAGTAGTCAAAAAAAATTGAAACCCGACTCAAACGACGGAGAAAAATTTGCTGATTCCGAATATGTATATAACTCAATATCGCAAAAAATGTCGCTTAGACCAATTAGCCTTTCAACCGTCGATATGTAGTATTATGTTGGCGTGGACGGCACGACATGCGTTTGTAGTACGTTACGTGCGATAACTGTACTAACTTTGTACGGGAATTTAAACCGTATGGTTAAGCTATTAAGCGCTATAATGGCTAGTTTGTGAAGCTAAGCAGAATGAGGATGGTGAATAAAGCACGGCTGATGATAATGACAAATTAATATAATGACTAAGATTTAAACTATTAACAAAATAAAAAGCAAAGCAAAAGTCTATACAAAGCAAAGCGCGGCGCGAGTAGATAGGTTGGTAGCCAACGGTGGACTGGTGCTCGCAGCTCGGCTCCCTCGCACGTCGCCTGCGCGCACGCCGTCGGTTGCATGCGCGCACGCCGTCGCCCGGCCGCTCAAGGCCAACTCCGCCTTCGCCGGTACAAATATCACGCGCGCAGTGGATGTATGCGGCACGTGTAAAAATCGTATGATTTATGAGTGTGGGACAAGATTCATAAGCGGAGCGGTTTCGCTCCGGAATCAAAGGTGGCGGTCCAAGTATCTATAATCGCGCCACAATTCCCCCCTGCCAGACCGTTACTATGGTCGATAATAATCTGGGAATCTCACGCGCCGCCCGCTTCTGGTTCTTTTTTCTTCGCCCGCCGTTTCTGATGTGCTAACGTCAATAGGTGTTGGTGGTACGTCGGGCTTCTCGTCATCCTCCCTCATCATAAATGCTGGTTTGAGTCTGTCAACAGAAACGTTAGTTTTCTTCCCTTTTACCTCTATCGTGAAGTACTTCGGTTTTCTTTCTAGGACCTTGTATGGTCCAGCATAAGGTGGCTCCAGAGACCCTCGGACGTGGTCACGGCGAAGGAAGACGTGTGAAGTGGAATGGAGGTCTCGAGGAATGTAGAACGGCGAGGTCGTGTGCCACGATGTTGGCCTCGGAGTAAGTTTGGCCATGTGTGCTTGGAGACGCGTGGCATACTGTGTGACATCGCCTGTGGTGAACTGCTCTGTGGGAGAGAGGAATTGACCAGGTAGTCGTAAAGATTCTCCATATACCAGATCCGCAGGCGTAGCTTGGATGTCTTGCTTCCAAGAACTCCGCATGCCGAGTAGTACTAGTGGTAGGGCTTCTGTCCACTGTGACGAGGAATGGCACATAATGGCTGCCTTAAGCTGACGATGTAGTCGCTCGACGATGCCATTTGCTGCAGGGTGGTAGGCAGTGGTGCGAAGATGGCGCGCACCAACCAGGGTAGTGAGGGCCTTGAACAGGTGGCTCTCGAACTGGCGACCCTGGTCCGTAGTCACACGTGCGGGACAGCCAAATCTAGCTATCCAGCCAGACACCAAGGCAGCAGCACAGGCCTCAGCGGTGATCTCCTTTAGTGGGTACGCCTCAGGCCACCGAGTAAATCGATCGATGACAGTGAGGCAGTACCTGTAATCATAAGAAGGGGTTAGGGGCCCTATTAGGTCGAGGTGAATGTGGGTGAATCTGGAGGATGTGGTTGGGAATGTGGAAAAAGGTGAAGTGGTATGGCGGGTAATTTTGCTAGTTTGGCATTGCAAACATTGTCTAGCCCACTCTCTACAGTTTTTGCGTATCCCTGGCCATACAAAGTTTTGTGTTACCAGTCGCACTGTAGCAGAACATCCTGGGTGGTGTAAGTTGTGTAGTGAGTTGAAGGCTTGCTTTCTTAGCTGTGGTGTCACATACGGGCGTGGATTTGTCGTGGATGTGTCACAAAATATTTGCTTGTTACAGTTCAGTGTCGTTACCTTCTCCAGCTTGAGGGATGAGCCGTTTTGGATGAGGCCTAGCAGTTCTGAATCTTTGCTCTGAAATCTTGCTAGGTCCTCGTAGTTGATTGCTGGTGACACTTCTTCCACCCGTGACAAGGCATCCGCAACCACATTTTCTCTGCCTGGTAAATACCTGATATCGGTTGTAAATTGTCCGATATAATCGAGGTACCGGAATTGTCGTGGTGGTAAGTTCTCCCTGTTTGCCTTGAATGCGTACACCAATGGTTTATGGTCTGTGAATATGGCAAAGACTCTGGCTTCTACCATATGCCGAAAGTATTTCACAGCCTCATATGCCGCTAATAATTCGCGTTCGTACGGACTGTACTTCTTCTGTGCGGGGCTAAGTTTGTGAGAATAAAAGGCTAAGGGTTGATAGTCATTACCGTTTCGCTGTTGTAACACGGCGCCTATGGCGGTGTCTGATGCATCGGTCACAATTGCCAACTCAGCTGCTGGATCTGGATGAGCCAGTAGAGCTGTGTTGCAAAGTGAAGTTTTGGTTTCTTCAAAAGCCTTTAGTAGCTCTGGAGTCATGACCACTGGATGGCTTCCTTTTATTTTGGGGCCTGCGAGGACGGCATTTAACGGCGCTTGTGTCTTAGCTGCTTGAGGAATGAATCGGTGATAAAAGTTTACCATTCCTAAAAATCGTCGTAGCTCCTTGACTGTCTTGGGTGCTGGGTAATCCTGGATGGCCTGTATTTTAGACTGAAGAGGCTTCGTACCTGCTGCTGACACGCTGTATCCCAGAAAGGTTACCTCTGTGCGTCCAATATTGCACTTTGTTGTGTTCACTACTATACCGTAGTCTCTCATGCGTTCGAACAGTATTCGTAAATGTTGTTTGTGCTGTTCTGGAGTTTTAGAATAGACTAATATGTCGTCGATGTACCCATAGCAAAAATCTAGCCCAAGCAGGACTTCGTCGATAAATCGCTGGAAAGTCTGTGCTGCGTTGCGCAAACCAAAGGTCATGTACCTGAATTCATATAGACCAAACGGTGTTGTTATGGCGGTCTTTGGAATGTCATCAGGGTTGATTGCAATCTGGTTATAAGCCTTAACTAGATCTATCGTAGAGAAGACTGTGCATCCTGCGAGCTGGTGAGAAAAATCATGTATATGGCGGATGGGGTACCTGTCTGGTATTGTTCTGTCGTTTAGTGCCCTATAGTCACCACATGGTCTCCATCCGTCGTCCTTTTTCCTTACTAGGTGAAGAGGGGCTGACCATGCACTCTCCGACCGTCTGGCTACCCCGCTTGCCAGCATGTCTTCAAACTCCTTCTTGGCCACCAAAGTACGAGTGGGATCCAGACGCCGGGGTTTGCATGATACAGGCGGACCAGGCGTCGTCCTAATATGATGCATAGTGCTATGCTTACCCGATAGGTGAGTTCCTGGCGGACGTGTTATCTCGGGGTACTCGCGTAGAATTGTGTGGTATTCTGTGTCTCCAACTACAGCCTTCACTGATGCTATGTCGTCTGTTGTCTTGCAATGAACTCCAGACACTGATAAGGACGTTACATTGTCTATTAAGCGCTGGTTTCGACAGTCAACGAGTAGGTTGTAGAAGCTGAGGAAATCTACCCCTATTATCGCTAGCGTTACGTCGGCTATCGTGAACTTCCAGGTGTACTCCCTTCGCAGACCTAAGTTTAGTCGTAGCTGTATGGGTCCAAAAGTATGAATGACAGTGTTGTTGGCAGCTACTAAGTCAAACTTGGATTGTATTACTGGCGTCTTGACTGCCGACCGAGGAAAAACACACAAGTCAGAACCAGTGTCCACTAGGAATTGGACTTTTGTGGTCCGGTCGGTTATAAATAGACGGCCTGTTGAAGTGGGGCAGTCGTTAGCCGCTACTTGCGACCGCCCTTGGCGTTTTCCGTTGTGAACGTGCATGGCTGCTTACATTTATTCGCCTTATCACCGTACTTGTAATGGTAGAAGCAGTGCGGGTGGTTTGGTGGTGGCTGTTGTGATCTAGAGCTATTAGAGCGGTCATACCTTCTGTATCGTGCCTGTGAACGTGAGCGTGAACGTGAGTGTCGTCTCCCTCGGTTCATCCTCGAGGTAAGCATGGCTACTTGCTTCGTGAGCTCGCTTACTTGCTTGGCCAAGTCGGTGTTAGCAGCGCTGGTAGACGCTACTTGTGGAGTTGATGAGGCTATCTCGTGCACCCTGTCTGCGATCTCGGCCAGTTTTTCCACCTGTAAGTCAGCAATCTGTGAAGCAATGACAGTTTGAATAGCATGCGGTAAGCGGTTGGTCCATACGCTCTTCACGAAATCTGATGCTCCGGAGGGTCCAGCTAAGTTTTGTAAATGCCGGAGAAACTGTGATGGCCTCCTATCACCGAGCTCCTCATGGACTAACAACTGCTGTATCCGCTTTTCCTGTGATGCAGACAGGCGACTGATTAGCTCTGTTTTGAGTTTATTATATTTATTAGTTTCGGGTGGGCTCGTTATGATGTCCTTAACCTGCAGTGCATATTTAGTTTCCAGCTGTGTAGTGACATAATAATATTTAGTGGTATCGCTAGTTACTTTTGAGAGGACGAATTGTCCTTCCAACTGCGCGAACCACAATGCCGGTTCTTCCGGACAAAATGGTGGACAACGTACCCCCACTCTTGCTACCTCTCCGGGGGTCACCGTTACTGCGTCTTTAGTATCAGCGTCAGAAAATTCTTCAGCCTCTGACATCTTCACTTATTAAAAAAAAATCGCTCACCGCTTATGCTCGGACCACAACCAACCTCTGATGTAAACAAACTTGGCTTCTGTTGAATTACTGTTCTTCTTTTTTCACCGGCGATGCTTCTAAACAGCTGCACCTGAGTCCTCCGTATGCGCACGTCGGTGTCGGGATCACGTCGGCGTCGGAATCGAGTCGGCGTCGGAACCGAGTCGGCGTCGGGATCGAGTCGGCGTCGGGATCGCGTAGGCGTCGGAACCGCGTCGGCGTCGGGATCGCGTCGGCGTCGGGATAGCGTCGGCGTCGGAATCGCGTCGGGGTCACCAATGTAGTACGTTACGTGCGATAACTGTACTAACTTTGTACGGGAATTTAAACCGTATGGTTAAGCTATTAAGCGCTATAATGGCTAGTTTGTGAAGCTAAGCAGAATGAGGATGGTGAATAAAGCACGGCTGATGATAAT
The DNA here is from genome assembly GCA_950022335.1 of Eurois occulta. NCBI lineage: Eukaryota > Metazoa > Arthropoda > Insecta > Lepidoptera > Noctuidae > Eurois > Eurois occulta. Next base: position 3,056,603 of record OX465498.1, read on the forward strand.
GACAAATTAATATAATGACTAAGATTTAAACTATTAACAAAATAAAAAGCAAAGCAAAAGTCTATACAAAGCAAAGCGCGGCGCGAGTAGATAGGTTGGTAGCCAACGGTGGACTGGTGCTCGCAGCTCGGCTCCCTCGCACGTCGCCTGCGCGCACGCCGTCGGTTGCATGCGCGCACGCCGTCGCCCGGCCGCTCAAGGCCAACTCCGCCTTCGCCGGTACAAATATCACGCGCGCAGTGGATGTATGCGGCACGTGTAAAAATCGTATGATTTATGAGTGTGGGACAAGATTCATAAGCGGAGCGGTTTCGCTCCGGAATCAAAGGTGGCGGTCCAAGTATCTATAATCGCGCCACACGTTTATATTCTGGCGTTATAAAGGTTAAAAAGAATAGTAATGTATCAACATTGGACGCGTATACAAAGTTTCATGTCCGTGCTATTAACCGTTAAGTTCTCTCATGAGGAGGTTATCTAGGCTGCAGGATCAAGTTATTTCTGTCATATAAATGTGTTGTCACCAAAACCAAAAGTGTGTGCAAAATTTCAGCTCCATCGAATACCAACAGGTGGTCGAAAAATTGTTTGCAAATTTTGAAGCGTACAACTTACATATTACAAACATACGAACATTGCAAGTGAAATAAAGGCTTATAAAAACTTTTCTAATGGTTTGAGGAGCTATTCAAGCGACCGGTTAATATACTTACCTATACACAAGAATACCTGAAGTGTGTCTTGGGTTCGAACTGACACGAACTTTAATTTACTTCAACACTACTGTTTTTAAAACGGTGAAGAAACATCGTAGGGAAACCGGATCAACAATTCCAAGATATGACATCAACCGTCCCGCACTGTGGCCGCGTGGTTTATGACAGCCCACTCCCTCTCATAGAGAGGAGGTCCGTGTCCCAGCTGTGGGAACGTTACAGGCCGACTATACTACACAAATATTTTTTCGCAACATTTCAGGCGAATGCCTAGCTATACTAGGAACTCAATCAGCCGGCAAGACGGCTCTGATGAACATGCTGGCTGGTATTACAGTCATGACAAAAGGAGACTCCTGCATCCAAGGGACGTTTCTTAGGCGAGAACGGATGAAGGTAAAAGTTATGGAAAGTCAGGGAAATGAATTGCTAAACAAAATGACTACCTAAATAGTTCGTATATTCAAATCACGACAGACATTCTTTTACAGTTGTATGAAATTGATTTAACACGGCAAATTGATGTAGCGTGTCAGTTTGTTTAACAATTCACACTGACGGTAGTTATTTACCTATTTATCTAATTGCTCATATTAAAATTCTGGTGTCGTTTATACAGAAATTGAAGTTTTATATAATAATATGAAAAACTCAAAATTTATAGGCAGGCTTAGGTGTAAAAGTTTGGCCGAATTCAACCTGGGGTGTTAAAGTTGTTCCTAGTGGGTAAAAAAGAAAGAGCTGTACGGGATGTATACACTCCGTAGAAATGCCTACGCAGTGTATAAGAGACGTCCAAGGGAACAAAAACGACGGCTGGAAATCAATGACTTTTCAATAATTCATGTTATAATTTTATTTAAATTATCATGTTATAATAAAATTAATTATGGTTATAACAACTGCACGGGATCAGCATAGCCTGAACTCATGGCGTTCGATATTCTTTATTTGAAACTACAATACTTAAATGCACCGTAATTTGATGATGGATCAACCGGTAAAAATGAACTAAGGTGATGGCTGATCTGCTGTAGAGCTTTCGTGTGCTATGAGCACAAAGGATGAAAGGATTGTTTATTGTTAGCTCGAAACACCCTGTTCTTTTTTGACGTAACTATAAACATTGTCTAGCACTGCTTACCAGCAGTTACGAGCACAGAAATACCTAGATAACGCAAGAATCACGATACGTATGAAACCCAAGCGTGCCATTATTTAACTACCTACTATGACGTCTTATGCACTGTTTAATTACCATACAAAATAGACTAAGTTTTGTTCTTTAAATATCTAGAATTAAGTTCTTGTGTTGTAACGTTCTTGTTTTAAACAAACTAGCTTGCTGCGACAGTAGCCACGTTAACCATAAAATGCTTAAGCCGGGCACGCGAAGGTTGGTGCTTTTGGCGTTAACTAGGCAAAAAAATATACACTTTCATATTTTTCTGCTTCTCTTCTTATGAAGAAACAAAACATCGGAAGACTATGGTCGCTATTTACCCGCTCAAAGCAGAATTTGCGCCATCTGTCTGTCAATGAAATACCAGAACCAGATAAATTGTATCGTAATAATGTCTCAATGAGTGACTTGGCTGTCAGCCCGTGGAGGTATTCAGGGCAGTTCAACTGTTGCAGGTTTCGTGCAATGGTTTCAATCTCAGTAGCAAACCATTTAAATTCGTGCTGGGACCCTGATAGGAGCCGCAGATTTTTCAGTTTTTGAAATGCAGCCTCCGCTAATGAGTCGGGACTGAAACATAGTTGAAGTGTCTCCATGACGTGTTCCGGATCTGTGCATCCTTTAACTTCTTTCTTTGCTTTTCCTTGGAGGCTTCTTGTCAATCGAAACATGTTCTCAGCTTCTGTCAGGCGATTGGCTGATTTGTAGTAGGCATCGCGAAACTTTACCCAATCAAGATGGTTTCCGTTGAAGGCAGGGAGTTTGGCAACCGACATGAGTTTACTTTGTTTGTTCGTGAGTTCGACATCGCTTGATTCCAATTCTATTAATTCGGCTTCGGCTAGTTCTAGTTTCAGTCGTGCAATTTCAGCCTTAGCCCTTGCTAGGCGACGGGCTATTGATTTCTTCTTATCGTTTGATGAGTGCTCGTCCTGAAGGCTGTCTTGTTCAGGGTTTCTAATGTCTCGCTGTTGACTAGCGGGGTCAGCAGCGGTAGCCGCTCCCGATGCACTCATGGTTTGCTGGCGAGCCGTCGTCAGTTTAGCGCTTTACAACCGTTCTGTAATACAGGAAGCACAATATGTTGCAAAGAGTAGAATTCTTATACCACGCAACTACGATGACCGTTTTGACATTCAAAATGGGGTTTGGCAGATTTAAACATTTAAAAATTAAAAAAAAAATGTCAAATGCCAGTCGAATAACTTTTTGATTAAAGAAGTTTCTATCTGAACAAGCGCGTTGTTTTATAATATAAAATATTAAATTATAAGATGCGAGGTCGGATCGGTTCAATTTTGATAATGTTTGTGCCTTTGTGATAGTTGGGACATACTGTTATGAATTCTCGCTAAACTATCTTTGATTATTAATTCTAAGATTTTTTAAACAAAAAACCAGTCAAGTGCGAGTCGGACTCACACATGAAGGGTTCTGTACCACCATACCTTAACAATAGATTTAAATTAAATAGTTAAATAATTTTCTGCGTTTTTTTTAATTTTTAACTTTTTTTAATGATCTTGTTGATAAAAACGTAGGTACTTGGATAGCTGGGGTGGAATCAAACGATAGCGACTCGATAGCACAGCGTATAATGGCAGAGTGGCGCGCCTTAACAATCATGGAACAATTTTATATTTTGTACTCCTACCCTGCACTATAAACAGCTAATTAAGTCACTAAGTCCACCTCCGTACTTTGTGCTTGAAGTGTTAAATAAATAAATACATCATAGTTACTTACAGCGGCCATAGTAAATATAATAATACATGCTACTAGACACAATACACATTTCAAAAGGCACATCCCTGTGACAGAAGGACGGCCAGACAGCGGAGCCTTAGTTAAAGGGTACTGTTGGCACCCTTTGGGTTCGGAACACTAAAAGGTACACGGATCTACCTGGGGCGTTCGGTGATCTCGTAACATAAATAATACAATGTGCGCTCGGATTACATTTCAAAGCGTCTAAGGCAAGATTCACTAAACGAACTTCACGTTTTGTAGGAATATGAAACTTAGAACGGAGGCCGTAGCACGAGTGCGTAAACGTAACATAAATACATCATTTTTAGGGTTCCGTACCCAAAGGGTAAAACGGGACCCTATTACTAAGACTCCGCTGTCTGTCTGTCTGTCTGTCTCCAGGCTGTATCTCATAAACCGTGATAGCTAGAAAGCTGAAATTTTCACAAATGATGTATTACTATTGCCGCTATAACAACAAATACTAAAAATTAAAAAATAAATATTAAGGGGGCTCCCATACAACAGATATGATTTTTTTGCCGTTTTTATAGATAATGGTACGGAACCCTTCGTGCGCGCGCCCGACTCGCACTTGGCCGGTTTTTTTAAATTAAAAATACGCGTTTCACATATATATATATACACACAACGAGACAAAGAGGGCCTCGTGAAGGAACCAGTGCGGGACCGCGCTGGCTGGACGCAATGTGCTGCGTCCGGCAATACCAACGACGCAGCTTGTGTGTCCCGGCTACACCACACCACGAAGGTTGAGGAGATCGTGGAGTATGTCCGAGCGAAGACTAGCTGGGCCTTGAGGGAGTCGCGCCACAACACGAATTTCAAGTCGTTCGTGATGCGAGTTCCGACTCATCATATTGAGACCTTCCTCAAGGAAGAGTTTTTCGATGGGTGTCTTGTACCGGCGTTTCTGCAGAAGGCTACGCGACACGAGTCCTGTACGGTATATCGAATTACCCTTGAACGATATAACTGTCTACAGAAAACATGGTTCACCGACGAACGGTAATACGAAAAAACTATTAGTCGATACCATTATTTAGCGACAGCACGTTTCGCCGAATAACGCTATAATGAATGGTTGGCCGATACCAAGATTTGCCGATGTCTTGGTTCGCCGGAACACGCTTGAACTAAATAATCCTTTACCGATAGCTATTTGCATCGAAAGCACCTTTTCTTACACCGCCGATCCAAAATAATTGTGTTTAGTTTCTCGCTCATACAATTTTGACAGACATCGATTAAATTGCATTAACTGCTATTTCCATGCGTTTATCTTAGTAATTCAATAAAAATAAATGTAAACAAAATAATAAAACAGCAAATATTTGATTATTTTTATAACTGGCAATTTACAGGCTTCATGTTATGTTATGTCTTACATTTCAGTACATTCACAAGGTCTGTTTAGCGTCAAGCACTGGGGGTTTGGACGACTTCATGACCGGCCTAGATAACTTGGTCTTCGTAGCCAAGCTACGCGGGTACTCCGATAGAAAGGCATATTTTCTTGCATATAAGGCGCTAACGCTTATGGGTAAGGAACCAGGATATTTAACAGATTTTTGCGAGAAAGGTCATCAGAGCGATTATGGAACTTTCTCGCAGTTCCATAATCGCTCTGATTCCATTCGAGATTGGTTATAAAGAAACTAAATACCAGAAACCAACATCTTACTTTTTTTTTATAAGTAAAAGGGCTTGTATCTTTTATGCAATTAAAAATCGGTAAATCTACAATTACAAAAATTGATATTTGCATAATACGAGTATATTACGAATATGAAAATGCAAATTTCTCTGAACTATTTTTATATGTCCCAGTAAAGATTTGAGCTTACTATGATTAGTCCATCTGATGTTCAGACCGTTAGATTAAAAAAGAAAACGGAAATATCGATTTATTTTCTTGCAAGATGATGTATCCTAGATGATGGTACTAAGTAGTTTTTCCCCTACCAGGACTCATGAACAATAGAGTAGCAGTATCTGAATACAGCAGCGGGTGCTTGCGGCGCCTATCACTATGCACCGTTTTAGTGCTGGCTCCACGAGTGGCTTTTCTCGATGAGCCTATGCACGAAATAGATACGACCAGCAAGATACTAGTGGCTAGAGCGATGTTACATCTGAAAGCGGAGCCGGCGGCTCTTATAGTGACTGATACAAAGTGAGAGTTTTTTTTGCCGTTGTTGAATTGCCCGCTTTTAATATTTCAAAAAATTTTACCCACTTCTTCAGAAATTATCCCGGTATCTCTTACGGATTCCGGCTTCCCTTACGGATTCCGGCTTCCCTTAAGGAGTCCACTTAAAAGAATCAGTGTGTATATCGTCAAAGTCGCAGGAAGCACTTGTATGAGAGACACACAGAAAGGGTAGGTTAGTAGGCCTATGCCCAGCAAATAGTGTGATTCAAGGCTACAATCATAATAATGATTTATGTAGCCCATAGCTGAAACTCGGGTATTTTCTCTGAATGCAACTTGCAATTTGTGGACGTCGCATGTCTGTAACTTATTTTAAACAAAATTGTACTGGTTCTCATGACATCTCGGAGTCGCATTAACAATACAATACAATATTGTGTTCATATATAGACAAAATATATAAAACAGTTGATTATTTTTCAACAAGGTTTTCCTAAAAGCAAAAATGCTCATAATCAATAATGAGTTAACATAAACACAACATAATGTCATTTAATTTAAGCTACAAAGGTCCATAGATATTCATATATATATTATAACATACATAAAGTAAAAACAAATCCCCCCCCCTTCCCGGTTTGGGTAAAGTTAAAGATATTGAGGGAACAAACTTCTGGCGCTGAACGTTTTAAATCCCTGACGCCTCTAACGTCCTTCACCTCTGGCATTTAGAATTACCAGAATCAATAAACACTTACTAAAACAGGAAGATACCTACCTAAATCTCTTTATTTCCAGCATGGACTGGAGTCTGATGCAGCAAGTCTTCGACCGTATAGCAATAATGTCGCAAGGCCTGCTCACGGCCATAGGACCTGCAAACCAGGTCCTCGATTCAATAGCCAGGGGGTACTCGGCACGGATCAAGCTTAAAATGGTCACGGCCTACAGAAGGGAAAGATTCTATGGCAATGCTGATGACGACTCGGACTCGGTTTGTGAGTGTTTTTTAAAACTATACAGGGCTTCAGGGACATCATCGCGCAAACTGTTACCACGAATTCAGCTCTTGATTGTAGACCTCCCAGCGCACAACCTTTCGTCGGGCCCCATTTTATCCTATTTATTGATATTTCTGCAGTACTCTTTACTTCTTCTTTGGTCTGATGGTCATAAGCAATGCTGAGCGAGGGATGCTGGGTTCGATTTCTTCATTTTCTTCCAAATTTCTCCGTAGCAGACCTGAGTCAAGACTTGTGTCAAGTTAGACGCAAGCTTGCTACTTTTTACATGGGACTAATGTTGCGGTTAAACCAAGCGGAAAGGACAGCGGACTGGCTGCGGACAGCAAACTGGCTGCGGACAGCGGACTGGCTGCCGACGGCGGACGTACTGACAGATATTCCAGTACATCATCTGTCAAGGTCTGCTGAGCGCAGTCCGGTCCACTCTCCAGTCCGCTCGCTTAAACATAACTGGCAAAATGTGCTGCGACACGTGTGTCTACCCATAGGCCGAATTTTTACCAAAACGGAGACGCGAAGACTTGAGAAAACCATTGTAATGGATTCATTCTCGCTTGCCTCCTTTCCGTCTCCGCTTTGGTGGAAACCTGGGTTTGCGGGGAATGCAAACATGATTTAAGTTTATCTATTTAAAACTTCATATTGTTACAGTGGATGAAGAAGAAGAAAATTTAAGACCCAGGTTAGCGGCTCATTCAACTACTAGTGTTTGGTTCGCACAAACTGTGGTTAGCTTCAAAGCCGCCTTTCAGAAGGCATTCCCGACGAGCAGGCTTTGTAGCGAACATTTGGTAAGAGAAACAAATTAAATAGTAATACATTATACCTTACGATCCTTATATACTTCTAGATGTCGTTTTGTTCTGCTTATAAATAAAAGAAGAAAGAACATCGGAAGACTAAATAAATACATGGCAAAACATAAAATTTACTGATCACCAATGCAAACGGTTTATTTTTTGCAACGTTTTTTTTTATTTGTATGAAGTCAACATTAAAATTGACGATAACTTAGCTATCACTCAATTGCGTTTAAATATCCTCGGAGACTATTTTTCTACGATTTTTTGGCGTACCTACTATTTTGCTCAAAGGAGCGGCTTTCGATCGGTCTTCTGAGGCTTATGTAAGCAAAAAAAAACGACATCTAAAATGTCAATGAAAGCTGAATTTCAGCCCACTAAGCGACGGGACGAACTCTTCAATCTCTCAATTCTTTTCATAAAGATAGAAACAAGTAGCAAAAGATTGGAATAAGTGGAGCGACCGCAAGGAGCTCTTTGCTCTCCAGCGGTACAGTCACGGCCACAAGTCCAGTAGCATCTCGAATATTCATATTCGCCCGCACGGTTCTGCGCATATCTTTGTGTATGTGATGTTTCAAAGCCAACAGTAACAAGACATATAATATAATTACGAGAAGACGATGTTAGTCAAATGCATGAAAGATAACAAAATTACGCCAAGCCTATTCAAAAGTAGATCTATATTTAATTAATGTTAATTTGCCCCACATTGACAGCGATGTGGGGCTCCACATCGCTGTCAATGTGGTGAAGCAGTCGACTGCCTCGGATACCATGGCCTTTCATGCAGTAAGAGTGCAGGTCGGATTGCGCGGCACGCTAGCATTAATGATCTCATCCGTCGTGCTCTTGCCACCGCCGGGGTGCCAGCTGTCTTAGAACCCAATGGCTTGGCACGCGTCGATGGGAAGAGACCAGATGGTATGACCATAATGCCATGGAAGTTGGGTAGGCCTTTGGTGTGGGACGCAACTTGCGTCGACACCCTTGCGCCATCCCATCTTCCTAGCACAGTGGGCTGCGCTGGGGCGGCTGCTGCAGGTGCTGAAAACCTCAAACGGCGCAAATACAATAATTTAATTGGTAGTTATGTGTTTGAGCCGTTTGGGGTTGAAACACTAGGGCCATGGGGTCCGAGTGCCCACCTAGTTTTTCGGGAAATCGCCAAGCGGTTGGTCGACTCTTCACGTGACCAGAGGGCGGGCCTATTTTTTGGCCAAAGAATCAGCATTGCCATCCAACGTGGTAATGCTGCCAGCCTTCTGGGCACTTTTCCTGTTGACAGCGATGCGGACGAATTTTTGGATGCCCTGTAACCCTTTTATACTTGTACATATTTATTTCTATTATAGTTTTGTAGTTTGTAAATAATTAATATTTTGATTAAAGAATATCATAGTAAAAAAAAAAAAAAAAATTATGTTAATCCAGTGAATGATGGTAACATCGTAAGTGAGTCTATCTGAAGAATATGGGACTAAGTGCGGTGGGTTCGAATCCTAGTTCAATATTTTTTTCCTGTTTTAGGATACAATTAGCTCGACATTAAAATATAAAATACGAAAGGATTTTAATAATAATATATGTATGAAATTAAAAAAACGGAAATTTAAAGGAGTATTTATTAACTTATATTTTAATTACCCACTAAAGAATATAAAAATAATGTTAACAATAAAGTAATTTATATATCAGATATTTTCACATAAAATATGATAACTAACTATACAGGGTGTAAGAAACAGTCCTCCGCAGACTGAGGCGTGAATTCAGTATACTATGATGACCGGTACAAGAAATTATTTCAGAAACGTTATTGGAAGCAATTAATTTAATTTGTTTTATTTCCTCATACGCTATGTATCGTTACCGTGGCAAAACGCACGTAGCGAACGGCAAGCGTGACGACGAGTTCGACGAACTCTGTAGCTAGGCAGGAAGTCAACAGCTAATTTCACGCGTCGTTCGCTAGAGTCTTTAAACTTCCATTATTGGTTTATGTATTTTAGCCGTATTATTTACATAAATTGAGTCCTGCATGTAATTTTACATTGAAATAAAGGAATAGTAACTGAAAAAACGATAAAAAAAAATCCTGAGAAAAATTCCGGTGGAATATGATTCAAGTTAAGGAGTTGAATGTTCATAAATATTTTTTTGCTCAGAACATCTTTCGGCTCGTACTTCCGGTGCTTCCCACTTTTACACCATTAAACATTTTTTTTTATTACAAAATGGGCCTGCTCTTGATCACGCCTGGTGGAAAGCGATAGATGAGGTCTATGATGAAACGAGCGTGCCCAGAAGATGCCTGTTCACTCTTCCTTTGAAGGCAGACGGGTTATATGAGCATTACATACTCGTATATGTTACATCTTATATTATCGATGGTCGATGGTCGATCGATTCTATACTATCAGTATAGAATAAATGAGTCCGTGAGTTTGCTGTGAAGATTTAAATCCTTCAACGAGTGTAGTAGCTTCCATGCCACTAGAGGAGGCTTCATAATTTTTAAAGCAGACGAACTCAGGAATCGTCGCTTTTTTATTTTCTGCAGCACAAATCATGCAGTACTTATTTTTCACCGCCATATATAAAACTTTTTCAATACACTTTCTCGAAAACTGGTTCTGATCGTTCTGATCGCACTACAATTAGGTTCACCATGCAATGTATTTCATACGCTTGGATTTTTAATATTTTTCCGCACACGTGCGGAATTAAAAATTTCCACAGATAACTATACTTATACTAAGAGAAGAGCTCGAGCTCGTGGCTAAATAATAACAGCCGCTAGGGTCGATCTTTGGGTTAAGCCGTGCTTACCTAGGTTGGTTCGTGGATGGGTGACCACCCATTACATACCGAGTTTCCTCCGTGCCTCGGAAAGCACGTTAAGCCGTTGGTCCCGGCTGTCATTTGTAGATCTTTGACAGTCGTTACAGGTAGTCAGTGACCCGAAACTCTGACAACCAGTCTTACCAAGGGGTATCGTATTACCTAGCGCTACCAGTTAGCGCTAGGTAATAAACTAGCGCCAACTAATAACTGGGTTGTGGAGGTCAGATAGGCAGTCGTTCCATGTAAAATACTGTATTCAGCTGCATCCGGTTAGACTGGAAGCCGACCCCAACATAGTTGGGAAAAGACTAGGTACTTATACAAGTCCAAATGGGTTCAATGACTAGGTATAGTGGGCGGTGATTGTTTTTTTTAAATCTCGGCAAAGAGATATGCGTCTTTACAGCTGCAGCGTAAATATTTTTCGAGTATTTAAATTCCGTTTGTAAAGAGAATAAATAAAATATATCATATCATGAAATATCATAGATAAACATGATTATTTAAAACAAATATTTACTTTTATGAACAAATAAACATTTACTTGTGTTCTAAATTCAAAAATATTTGAATTTTCTATTTTTCAAATTAGGTTTAGCGGCATCATACCTTTGCTTTTTCAACCCGGCGAAAGCAAAGCGCGGAAAAAAAGCAACTAAATCATAGTTTTCTAATACGTTCCTTTCTAATATTTTATATTGAAAAACGTCGTTTGATACCCGTGGGGATTTTTTACTGCAGTTCTTGGCTCCCTAACACCCTCGCCTGCAGCTGGGGTGTTAATTCTGCCTCGAATGCAATAACAAAGTTTCTCCCATTTATATCAAAATGTACTATTTGTCGTCCTGTAACCTATAATAACCGCCGCGCCCGATAATGCATTATAATTGTTCCTATAAGATCTCTTCGATCAGCTCGCGTCAGCTAGTACAGTTATCTTGGGTACTCCATGTAAATCAACGTCACCATTGCGCACAGCCATGCCATATTCCTCTTTAGCTACGTCCGCCATGCTTTGTTCCTTGGCTAATTCCTAATAGCTCACAAACCTGTGCACTTTGCATACAATTTATAGCTTAGTATGTTAAGAGAAGCTGCAGTCTGTTCCAGACCAGAAAATCCCGTACCTATAGTCATAAAACTGCTTACTGCGTGGTCATTGAGATTGAGGTCTGCGGAAATTTCTAGAATTTAACAATCTTTGACTTCAAGTTTTATGTTGCACATTTAACACGTGAAATGAAATGTTGAAAGAAACCCTTTTCGTATCTCTTTAGTATTTTTTTAACACCTCAAATTACAACCGAAGGCCGAGTTGTGGTTACCGCGGCCCTGGAACATAAAGGGCCAATGAAGGAACATGGGTGGTTTTTAGTCAGTAAGAGTCTGACACTCCCTTCCGCTCCGCCCAGGGCGGGGGGGGGGGGGGGTCATTTGATGATTTCCCAACCTCCAAAAAAAAAAAAAAGGCCGAGTGGTGGTTTGCAATAATTATATTGAAATTGTTCATAAATATACGCAAAATCGACTATTCTGTTCCCATTTGTCACAATATCTTCTTGTTTGTTGGTTTCTTTCTCTATTATTATTTCAAAATTTGTATCATTTTCTTCTAGCGAGTTCTGAAACATAATTTAAAAAAAAAGTGTGAAAAACAACTGCGTAAGTTTATCATATTAAGTAAATCAATTTAATGTAACTCCCAAATATTTTCACATATTGTCAATTGTTCTACAAATGCATCTAAGTCCTTTAAAAAAGCTAAATTGGAATCATAAACTTACATTTAAAGTCTCCGCGTTGCTGTACTAGTACATTTACGTCTGACTGTTCTTCATTTTCATGCTATAAAACTTATGTAAATATACAATATTTAAACTCATCCGACTAACGGAATTCTTTACAAGACAAAATTCAATTATATTTAAGATATTGAAAATGTCACGTGCCTCGTTTTTCTATGCAGCAGAGTGTCTTTACACGGTATTTCGCGATCCATGCGCTTGCTCTGAAAAGTAACGTGTGGCCGCTCTGAGATCTCGAGGGTGACTGATTTGTATTTTTGTGGTGGCACGTGCGCACGTGGCATGTCACAGCGCGTTTATAGGAATTTGTATGGCGTTTTGGTTGAATCAATCTCTCCAGAATATTTATATGGAAAAATATATGAAGTATCCTGAATACCAGCACGCGTTTTTGTAGATTTTTACTCAACTTAAACAAGTCCATTAAGAAAACTTTAGCATATTTCATAATGTTCGCCTCGCAAACATTGTAAACACATGATGTAGATTTTGATTGTGTAATTAAACTATTTTCGGTAATATCAACTTAACCGTAACTGTCCTTTTTCCGTTTTGTCTCGGCACAGTCTTATAAATTATTGAACCCATACTAATAATACTTTTTTTGAATAAAGCAGTATTACATCTCTCAATGTATAGTAAGCTGAGTTAGATCGATGTTTAAATACACCTTTTGAAATTAATAACAACAATCGTCGGCGCGGCATGACAGCCAAATAAATTTTCAGCAATATTTTTTGAGTAGTTACTTATTTAATGTACAGGCACATGTACAGGTACGTTATATAAGTTGACGGCTTCGTTAAGGGTCCATTTACACCGATTTACACCTTGTATACCGCGCTCTTTCTGGTTGACACATGACGAGAGAGTACGATATGTGTGCCGGCTTCTCTATTTCTCGATCATTATAATAAAGATCTCTTCAAAGTTCGAGTGCAAGCGTGCTCCACGCTAGGTCGTGTCATCGCTTTATATCAGGCGAGATGCGGCCAAAAGCAAGCTCATTTAGTATAAAAAAAAATATGGGTGTGTATGTGTGTGAAATGTCTTTATTGAAAAAGGTCGTAAGTGCGACTAGTTTGGATGCTATAGTTTTGTGAGTTCGCTACTGGACTTTTGACCGCGACCGTACACTAAAGGCAACGAGGGAACCGCAATAGTGCTATAAGGATTAGGAAAGGGGTTAGAAGATTTGAAGCGTGGCCTCCTAACTTCCGCCATTTTAATTTTTTCTCAAAGTTGCCGTCACGCATACGACCTCTATTAATCAATAGCTGGTATGAAAACAAACTAGTTTTCTATGAGACCAACATAATAACTTGGAAACGTGACGCTTTATACTATATAGCGTTGGATCGTGTCTCATATAAAACTAGTTTATATTGAAACCAGCTATCGATAAATACAGGTTACATGCGTGGCCGCATCTTTATTATGATGCTTTTGGCTATGTTTTGCCTGGCAGTGGGTTAAAGATTTTTATAAAGCAGATTTATTTTTTTAATTCTAGTGCATGCTGTTCTTCTATATAGACGACACATCTAAAGCGCTGCGCTATAGTACAATGTTTAAAAAGCTACAAATACTAAAGGTGGAGTACTATGATTTGGTAGAGGATTACATCCTTAGCTTTACCACAGTCGAAGACTTTTTCTGGGCTCTTGAATATGAATTGGGCCCAAAGCCAGCATCACGGTCAATTTCTGCGGTCTACGACATAAAGAACTATAAAAAAGAAAGGATCCGAAACCTGGATCATTGATTTAGTCCAGCTGAACTGATTCTTCAAAAGCCAAGGACCAAAATTGGCGCCTTTTAATTAATTGCAGCCACCAACGAAACTTCTTTAATACATATAGGAGTAAACAACATATTGTACCTATCGAAATTTTGTGTTTTGGGTACCATAACCTTGATTTTGGAGGAAAAATAAAACCGGTGTGTAAGTTTTTTGAAAAAGTTTTTGTCGAAGACATGTTGACGTTGTATTCACCTATGTTAAATGTTTAAAGTTTCGTTAGTGGTCGTCGAGAAAATAAAAAAGAATCATTGTTCCATACATTTTGGTCATTGACCTTTTAAGGCAATTGCAAACCGCACCGGCAAAATCGCAATGGCAGTCCGCAGCCACACGTCGTTCTCTGTGAACACGTTTCCTTAGGTGGCGATATTGGTGCTTGACGCTGCGGTCGGAAGGCGACTGCAGAATGCAAACCAGCATAGCGGTTAGTGACTGTCTTTGAAATTCGACTTTTACAACGCTGATAAACAAATGTTCTACAAAATACGAGCTCAATTAATGTTTAATTTTGATATTTTGTTTATGTAGTGGTTGTTAAATAAAAACGAATATATTTATTTTTTTGTAATTATATTAATGCTGGCTGTTTTATTTATGTATTTGTTTTATTGATTTGTCGCAAGTGGGTTGAAAAAGACATACTTATTTGCTAAGGTAGCTAAAATCATTGTAACTTATAAGTAGGAAACCGCTGAGGAGTTGACTCTACATTAGTATAAGTAAAATAAGTGTCTCTTACAAAAGTGAACTGCCCCAGGGACTGTAGGAATTTATCCTGTATCGTGGGTGCGTTTACAAACATTTACAGTCACAACACAACTAGACCCGGAACAACTGCCTGCACGAGTAGCATGCACCACCGTAGAAACGGGTTTTGTCGACGGAAGAAACGACAAAGTGATAGATCAACAAAAGAAATCTGTCATTTCAATCTGTAATCATCTGTGTGTGTCTGTCTGTGTGTGAAGACGTAAATCATGCTAGAACAGACAGGTAGTATTTGACGACACGGTTGGCTTGGCGCAGTGACTTGGCCGCTGCACTGCGTGTCGCAAGCTCCATTCCCAGATTCCCACACGGACAAATATTTGTGTAACATTTGTGTTGTGTTTTTTGTTTTGTGTGTTTTTGTATTTGTGTTGTTTGTTGTGTGTTTGTTTGTTGTTTGTATTATCTTATCTTATGGCCTACAGCACGCGTAGCATGACCACCGTAGAAATGGGTTTTGTCGACGGAAGAATCGACAAAATGATAGAGCAACAAAAGAAATCTGTCATTTTAAGAAAGCCTGTCTGTTATTGCATGATTTACGTCCGGTAGGTATATAAAAGGTAGATTCCAGTAGGCCACGTAATGACTTGAAGTGTTATTTAAAAGTCTTGACCAAGTTGATTGATGCTCTAGCTTAACTCTCTGAAAATGGCTAAAAAGAAAACAGAGCTATTCGTAGAGATCCACAATGAAAAAGAATTTGATAACGTTATAAGGAATAACACAGATCAACTTATTTGTAAGTACACATATTGTTAGAATCTATTTATTTATTGGTTCGCCAATAATTATTTACACAGGTTGTATGCTAATAGTAACATGCAAAAATGTAAATGCAATAATCACTTACAGGTGAACTCCGCCTGTTGTACAATTTACATTATTAATCTAGTTTAAATAGAATTCTAGGACAAGTAATGGTTTCGATTCAGGTCTCATCTGTCTAGCCTTTTTCCAGCCATGTTGGGGTGGTTTCCAGTGTAACCTGATGCAGCACGTAAAAGCTACATCCGGAAAAAGCTAGGCAGATCATGATGATGAGCTAGTATGCTTTGATGTGGCTAAATTATCGGCCTTTAAACGCCTTATGTGTGTTAGGTGCGGAGATATACAGTTATGCGTTCGGCTCGTGCACAGCCCTCGATAGACTCTTCAATACTATGAAGATGGACTGGAGTGATGGTAAACTTATATTACTAAAGGTGAGGAACCGAAATAAATTTTTAAAAGTTCTTGTTCTTGAGTGTCTCGTAAGTCTACTGGTCGCAAGCGCTATTGCAGAGAACGAGTTCTTGGGTTTGAATCCCAAGTCTGAAAAAGTTTTAGTATCAGACAATCGGTCTGTCATTGATGCTGAAATGGACCATTTATTTGAGGCTTACATAATTCTATATTTTTACATTTTTGTAAGTACGATGCGTTGAAATTGGGTTCCTCGTTTAAAAAAATCGACTAAGTGCGAGTTGGACTCGCGCACCGAGGGTTTCGTACAATCTTGTAGGTTTATTAGCTATATACAGGGTTATTTGTAAAACACCAGTAACCTCTTAAGAGGTCATTGTACTCATCATTATGAACAACTTTTACTATGGGACCAAACCTGAAATCGCAAAAAAAAATCAGCTGTTCCCTACATTTTATGATCGATTAACTCGTCAACATGTAGGGAACAGCTGATTTTTTTTTGCGATTTCAGGTTTGGTCCCATAGTAAAAGTTGTTCATAATGATGAGTACAATGACCTCTTAAGAGGTTACTGGTGTTTTACAAATAACCCTGTATTTACGTTTTCAGAATTTTTCCTTTAAAAGTGATGGAAACATTGCTTCTTGTCAAATTTAATGATTCTGGGTCAACGGGAAGTACCCTATAGGTTTGATTCCCTTGTGGAATCGCAAAATATGCAACATAAACGGTCACATCTTTTGATCGCGTTGACTCACAGCTGAAAGAGACCGTATACCTATATTTGATAAACAACTTGATACCTCTACGCGTTCTAGAGAAAAAGGGTCTTGACAGACAGACGGACAAAAAAGAGATCCTTTTTCCTTTTGAGGTTCAGAACCCTAAAAATATGTTTTCCTTTCCATCAGAAACTATTTAGTACCAGACTAGGATGTGTCCCGTTCATGACAATTTGACAATAGACACGCCTCGTATTGGGCACATGTGACTTGCATAAAATAACTGGCGAAATAAGGCTCTGCCCTACCTACGGGGAGTCTGATATGTGATATGTTTTAATGATATGTTTTAATAGCGAATGTTTTACATCAGGTACCGGCTGATGAAATAGAAGCATTGCAAAGATTTAGAGACCAGAGTCAACCAGTTTACATGTTTATTTTGGTACGTTGCTATATTGTTACTTATGTTAACAAAAACTTGGTTGTAGCTTACCAAGTCATCATCAGCGTAGTTCTCGGCATACAATCTAACATTTGGGTAAACATCATATTTTTAGCCAAGAACCAAAGGAACGTATAAACAAGTAACATTTAATTAAAAGTATCAAAAAACCCATACACAGACAGACACACACAACAGATTCCAGATTGAATTATGTACCTGTAGGTAATATTTGTAATCTCCTTTTGATTTCCTTCATTTTGATACTCTACTCGGAGCGTTTGGTTGAAAAAAAATATTACAATTTAGCGCCAAAAATCCGCCATTTTTTTTAAACACCTATTTAAGGACACTTGTGTTTTTGAGACGAATCTAATGATACCTTAATTGTCGAAATCCATCCAGCCATCTGGAACTTACGAGGTAATAAATAAATTTACAAAGAAACACAATATACGCGCGAAGAGCAATACCCTTCCTTGGCAATCGGGTAAAAAAATATCTATTGCTTTTACTGAACTCTGTCGACATTGTTGGTGTATTGGCTGAACGTTTTCCTATTGCGTCGTAACGTGACACGCTCAGGTTCGATTGCCGCACGGAAAAGAATGTTTTCACAGAGATGATCACAGTTATCGACGAGGAAGCGGCTTGAACCGATCATCACGTATAACACCTGATTATTGCATTTGAAACTTTTGAACCGAAACCAGGCAACGTGTTTTTTATGCGGACGTAAAGGCCTTCCTGACCGGCTCATGCTGATTCTATCGATATGGATTATGATTAGGGAGTGCACAATTGTGCACTCCCTAATCATAAAGTAAAAGGCTACATACTAGGTGTAAACGGACCCTTCACTAAGCCGTCAACCAAGCATTCTGTACATCAAACTAAGTAACTTTACGTAAAAGTTACTGCTTGGAAACGACTTTTTTTTTGGGGTGAAAAGTCAAGTTTTACGAAAAGACTCAATGTAACGCACTCAAAACATTGTGCTGATGGGTGTATTGAATAGTATGGTGGTCGTGGAGGTATTTAAAGTAAAGTTATAACATTAAAAACTTGTATTCAAAAAAAAAAAAACTTCTGGAATAATTGTAAGTTTGACCCCCAATATCTCCCTAACTAGACGGTTCCGTCTCTAGAACAAAAAAAAATCTCAATGATGGGGAGAACAAGAGCCTTTCGGCTTCGTTAAGGGTACTTTTACACCCATTATATTACATGGATCCTTTTACACCCACATAGAGCATGTATCGCAATGTTGGTCCCATGTCGTCCCATGGAGAAACTTCTCAGTTTGATGGTCGACAGCTACACCCTATACAGCAGCTTAAATATGGCCACAGTTCACATCTTTCTGATACACACGACGACACATCAAGCTTTACATTTCCAGTACCTACAATGATAGAAAAATGCATAAACTGGATTGTTATTTTCATTGATCGTCGTGTATACAAGCTGTATCAGATACAGGTATTTTTTCAGAACGCTCAGGTTACTAAAGTATTCCGTGGAGTGGACACCGTGAAGTTCGCTGAGGTGACCAAAAAAGAGCTACAGCACTTTAACCAGGTGCAAGCAGGATTAATTTCAGAGCGGTTTGATGAGGAGATAGAAGGAAGTGGCTTGGTCTTTCCCACCTATAGGCTGGATGAACCAACTCCAGATGAATTGGTAAGTAAGTAAATGTAGGTATGTGCGTAGCGACCTGCCTGATCTAGGTTTATTTAAACCTGTGTTTCAGGCCATCACTTTACATTGCATAATTTAATTAGGACAGGAAAAGTTTTAAAATAAAGTAAATCTAGGAACAAAAACATTAAACATTAAAACTAACTTAATTACAATATGTATAACTAAATACGAGGGGATGACATATCAAAGGACTTCTAGAAGTTTTTCTGTGTCCGTGTAATTTAAAATTAAGCATCGCTAAATAATCCGACATTACAAAATTACATTTCCTAACTTAGACTATAAGTTTAGTTTCTTGTTGAGTCTATTATACAGAAAAGGTCCTAAAAACACATAAAATCGACTAGCAAAAGCATGTCTAGTTTGAGGCTTTGTGCAAACCTGGTTTTTTCTGCTCCTATCGGAAGGAACTGGGTTATAGGGAAGGGTAGAGTGCTGCTGCAGTATAATGTGAAGAAAAGCTAAGATTTTGTATTGGTGACCGGATAATAGCAATAATCTCCCGCCTATTGTCTTATATTATTCTCTCTTCACCTTGTAAAAATATGGCAGAACGTCAAAAAAAACATAGCACCTCTAAAACTGTTTCATGTGCCATGATTAAAACTATGCTAATCATCATGAGTTGACACATGCAAGGTGAAATTACATTATGCCCCCGCTGCGAAATTACATGGAAATTGGTCGACCAGGCTGTGAGAGTAGTGAAATTTACGGAGGCAACCTCGTTTTTGCATTTAAAAATAGGCATTAGGCAGGTATTCAAATCAAGTGCATTGAACTCGTTTCGGCGATGTTTAATTAACTAAAGCTAGATAATTAATTGCTTTATTGAGGATAAACATCACGCCTGTAATCCTCGAAGGGTTAGGCAGAAGTGTAACTATAGTCCTACACCTGTCTGGGCTCCGGCTTTGTTTTTTTCTGTTATGACAAGGAAAGTTGTTGCTTTGTTTGTTAGAAGGTCAAATAAAATAAAAAAACTCAAAAAACAAAAGGCGATGTCTAAACATGAAGTAACAAACATCTATCCATCCATCCATCCTCACAAACTTTCGCATTTATACCTAATAATATTCGTAGGACTAACTTTAGCTTCGCCTGTAGGGAGGTTGTCAAAAATCGAAAAAAAAAAAAAACTGAAAAACTCATGTCATGAAATCTCATACGTTATGCACAGTACTGGCAGGAGCCGTTACAAAAAAAAAAACATCGAATCATTTTTGTTTTGTCGTGGTTAGATATCAGTTACCAAAAAAGATAACTAGATAATTTTATTTATTGTGCTACCTCGTTGGCCAAGTGCTTTCTCTATTGTTGAATATGAGCTATTCTGATTTTCCATCAGGCTACGGAGTCGGAATGTGAGTCAGATTAAAGGCAATAGGGTCGCCCCCTATTACATAGGAATTAAAAATAACTGGCGAAATGTAGGTGTAATTAGGGTACACTTTTGCCTAAACTTTCAGGGACTACAAGATGTTGTTATGTCAATTTGACCTTGTAGGTGCGGTCTATCAAAAACACATTTATTTTCAACTCCTGCGAATATGTCATCCATGTTCGTACATTTTTCGTTTCTCTAATAAATTTATCTCGACATCAGATTTAGGCCGTTTCGTGATATAGCAGTCGGCTGTCAGAATTTTGTAGACCCATGCAAAATTTATGTGTTATGCGGATTTATGACAACCACATGATATACCGGGCTTTTACTTTATTTTGATAAAACGTTTGATAGTATAATCTGTTAGAAACATAGAAATAAAATGTGTAGTATCGGCCCCGACTGACCAGTTGCAGGTCGTGGTGTTCGAACCCAAGCAGACGCGTTTATTTGAGTAATGTCTTTCAACATCGTCGTGTCGATATATCGATTAAAATTAAATAAGCTTCGATAAGAAGTCCTCTGCCTCGAAAGCGTTAGTTGTGTTCTCGGAAAAGTCCCTCAAGATGAAGGTGGAGTTGCACAAGGAGCAGGGCTGCTCTCAAAACGATGAAGTAAAACATCGTGAGGAACCTGGCATGTCCTTGAACCAAAATCTCGTAGACAGGTGACATTCACCGCACTGGACCCGCGTGGTAGATGAGGGCCCTCTTATTCTCGCAGAGAGGACGTCTGTGTTTTCCTGCAATGCGATAATATAACATAAAAAATAAGCGCAACAAGTCTCATAATTTTTTAATTTCTAGAGATGTATATTCACATTTTTGTTTCATAATTAAATTATTAAACTTAATAGAAAATAAGAAACTTCTGCATTGGAGAGGCTCATGTCTAATAGTGGACTGATGTCGGCTGATGATGATGATGATGTAATGATGTTTATGCTGTTGTGTGTGGGGCGGCTTCAAATGTTCCTGTCTGGGTGCAAACCTACAACCTACTCGTAGTTCGCGGCCGTTTCCACTGAGCCACTACCACTCACAGACAATAAAACTTATTTCACACCCAAATTAATAAACGAAAACGGTGCTAAAATATGCATAGCATAAACAAGCTACCAGTCAACTAAGACTGGGGTATCAAAATACGATTCCCGTTTATTATTTCAAGCTGAGCTTGTAAACAAGGCTGGGTACACATTATTTATGCGACATTTACATTTGTTTGTGTGGTACTGAGCTTCCGTCTGAGTCTAATGTTTCACTTGTAAAGGAAATTGGCAGGGAAGCAGCAATGAATTGCTGGCTGATGATATATGGTGAATGTTTTATGTTTGTTTCGTTGTATTGGTACTTTATCCTTCTAAACGCCAGAGCATAAACGCACGCCCGTGGCCTACATGCCACGCCACAATTTCACCTACTATTTAGTCACATAATTATTTGTGTCGTTGGGCGTACAGGGCACGCACTTGCTTGTCACGTATATTTATGACAATGGTGTTCAAAAGGTTAACCGATGTGTCCGCCGCCTGGGTTTTTTGTAAGATGGCGATGTAAATCTTCAGTAAGGTGTTAGGAAGTGGCAAAGTTGTGTTAACTGTATTGGACATGCCCGTGGTCGTCCTTATATCTTTAGGAGATCACATGGCCGCTTATATCAACAATATGCGACGCTTTTTTGATTTATTGAATAAAAGGGCACTATTTTAAGCTTTCAGAGCTAAAGTGAGCGTCTAATTCAATTGTTCTATTTTATTTAGACATTCTTTGAGGTATCGACTAGTGTTGGTGGAGTCGGGCATTACCTCTTCGGAATGTCCTAAAAAACCGGCCAAGTGCGAGTCGGAATTACGCCTGAAGGGTCCCGTACCATCGTAGTAGGGGAGCCCCCTTTAATTTTTATTATTTGTTCTTATAGCGGCACCAAAAATCCACATTCTGGGTTAATTTTAACTGTCTACCTATCACGGATCCAGAGATATAGCTCGCTGCTGAAACAGACGGACGGACGGACAACAGAGGCTTAGTCATAGGGTTCCGGGAGTTACCCTTCGGATACGGAACCCTATGAATAGTTATGATAACGACTTATCATAAAAGATCAAGATATTTTTCAGCAGAGATCCCCATGAAAGTGACATAATTATGGTGTTCCGTAGTTTTTTTCAACCCCCATAGTAATATAGACCTGGGTGCGTTCAATTGTTTTTCTGTAAGTATATTAAATTCTTTTATACCTTTGTCAGTTTTCAAATTTTATAGCAGACAATTAGCTCTTACGCTCGTGTTTGTACTAAAACTGTAGGTAGCTACTACATAGGGACACTATTATATAGGTACTTTTACTGTCATCAGGACTGGATGTCAGCGAGAGCATTAGAAAAGAAGCAGGAGTCTACATCACTTGCAGCTCGTCGGATGGCCAGGCAGGCGGTGCGCAAGCGTCACCGCGCCGAGCTCATGGTGCCGTTCCTTACTGATGTCAACTTCGTGCTGTTCTGGCCACATTGCTTCCATGCTCATCCGGAGTTGTATGAGCAGTGGGATGCTCACAGTTGAGTTCTTAATGTCGTGGTGATTAGATGAGTTTCTAGTTCTTTTTGCCCACGGCAGAGCTCGGGTGAAGGTTGAAAATTATCCCAGGGGAACGTCGTAATTGCATATTCTATGACACTCGGGGCTAGTGTAGCTTTTATTATTGAAAGAATTTTCGGAGGACTTTGATCACTAGTTCGCACGGCGGCCAATAAGCTATGAAAAACCAAATTAAGCTGATCTCTCATCGTACGGTAAGCTCATACAAAGTGAAGTCAGGTTATACTGGTTGTGTATAGCTTGATGTGCCGCCGTGTGTTCCAAAGATTACCCCTTACATCCATATAAACCTATTATTATAGATTAAGCAAAAATATAAACTTTATCTGTCTGCATTAGATATCGTCATGGTTGGCCGAGAGCTAGTAGATTTATCGGAGGAGAAGATCAATGATATCTTCTACGCTGGAGACGCGCCGTTGAATGAGGCGTCAATACACAAACTGTTGTCGGGTCCAGCACTCGCTATATGCTTCCGATTGCTCGATGAGGAAGTCGATTTTGTGCGTAAGTGATATTTTTATTGTGAACTTGCTGAACCGATAGTAGATGATCCCATCTTTTTATGAATGTTGACAATAGCGCTAACTACCATGTGTATACTCGTGTTTTGGACAAATAAATATATCTTATCTTATCTCTAAAGCTGAGAGCCATCCAAGTGACCCCATAAGTACAAAAACAGAATCATCATCATCTACCTAGCCTTTTCCCAACTACGTTGGGGTCGGCTTCCAGTCTAACCGGATGCAGCTGAATACCAGTATTTTACATGGAGCGACTGCCTATCTGACCTCCACAACCCAGTTAGTGCTAGGTAATACGATACCCCTTGGTAAGACTGGTTGTCAGACTTTCGGGATACTGACTACCTGTAACGACTGCCAAAGATGTACAAATGACAGCCGGGATCAACGGCTTAACGAGGAAACTCGGTATGTAATGGGTGGTCACACTGGTCACCCATCCACGGGCCAACCTAGGTAAGCACCTAATTATAGTATATAATAGCCACGAGTTCCTCTACAAAAACAGAATCAGAATCATTAAAATCAGTCAAATCATTTAGGAGAAGTTTACGAACGCAAACCGATTTGATATACTGAACTCTGAAAAAGTATACCTACTATTTTTCTAACCCAGGTCGTAAGTAGTCGTAACCCACGGTCGACCTGTGTGCAAAATTTCATCGAAATCCATTTCGCCGTTAAAGCGTGGATACATAAAAGATAGATTGACAAACAGATTTCTCACGCATTTATAACATTTGTTACTAACCCTTTGATTTATTGCGTTTGACTTGCATTATTGTTAATTGCTGTATATAAGGATACCTATTAGCTAAACGTAATATGCTATTGCCCTTAGCTTACTATATTAGTAAATTAAATATCTTGCCGCCGGATGATCGCGAGTACAAAAGCTCCAGAGTCCGAATCTTGGCAATACTATGAATAACTTTCTTCTTATTTTTTTTAGCTCTATCCGGGGTAAGTGGGATATGCTATCCCTTTTTAGGAGAAGTCGGCTCTCCCAATCTGGCGCCAGGACTATCTGTCCTGGGATGTCGGGACGGACAGTATTTCCTCGAATAGGACTTTCGTCATGCTAGTCTACCACGTAGCCGTAGCCGGCAATACTATGAATAAGCATATCAGTAAAAACATATGAACAACCTTGCAGCATACATTAAAACTAGCCATGTGCGAGTCGGACTCGCGTACGAAGGGTTCCGTACCATTATCTACAAAAATGGCAAAAAAATCATGTTGTACGAGAGCCATACTTAAATATTTTTTTATTTTGTTTTAGTGTTTGTTGTTATAGGGCAACAGAAATACATCATCTTTGAAAATTTCAACTGTCTAACACGGTTCATGAGATACAGCCTGGCGACAGACGGACAGACAGACAGCGGAGTCTTAGTAATAGGGTTCCCTTTTACCCTTTGGGTACGGAACCCTAAAAACTTGATAAATTATAAGGTAAACTATTATTTACTATTGAATACAGCTTTAGTTCGTCGAATCCTCTACGAAGACATTCGTCCGTATGACGAAACCAAGTCTTTGAATGACCAGGGCTTGCTGAAGACTGCTTTTGACCGCTACAAGACTTACAGTCCTACGAGAGAAGAGGTCTGGCAACAGCGCAAAGAAGAGAGGAGGATCAAAAAGGTAGGATGTAGACCAGACCAGAATGAGAGCCTGCGAGGCGAATATAATGGAATACATGATAATTATAAAGAAACTATAAATTGTAGATCGCTGATTTCAGACCCAGGCATGCAATTTACTTTTATGTGCTTCACTGCTCCAAAACCGCTGTTTCCTGAGGAAACTAGCATGTCCTAGATTAAAAAAATCGAAGACATGCGAGTCGTGAAGAAGTTAAGGATGATTTTATAGGCGGAGAATTTTACATTTAAATAAAAAACACAGAAAAATGTGTTTTATTACCATGAAATTGGCTTGATTTGACTGATAATATGCGTTATAATTATGGAATTTATATGTTTAAATATGATTTCGGACCACCGTGGTTGGTTTTTTTTGAGTAAGTAAATTAACCATATTGCGCACTGTTCAGAATGAGGCTCCAACTTGTTGAAACCACGTGTCTGGGGAACTCTCCGTCTCGCAATGAGGAGACCTATGTGCTGTCAGTCGTGACGTCATGGGCTGATTATTTATACCTAAGTTATGCTATGTGGAACCAATCCAGCAGCTCACATTAAGATGTGGTCTTTCTAGTTAGAAGAAAAACAGAGGCGTGTTAGGTTACATTCTGAAACGCGTCGTATCAACCGACAAGCTCTGGAAGATGCGTTAGAAGCCAAGCGACAAGCAAGGGAACAGCGGAAACTAGATCTTTTGAAAGCTGGGGTGAGAAATGATCTACAAAATTAGTATTAACTTAAAATATGGAAGAAGACATGCTGCGAGGTGCGACCCCAAATAAGGTCAGGAAAATGATGAATGATGTCAATGTTGTGTACAGTCGCCAGCACATCAAGTTACTACAAACTGTCAAAGGAGATCATTTATTTTCGGCCTAAAAACCAAAGTCAGCCGGCCAACGAAAACAAACGTGTCACCACTGTTGGGGAAGTCAGTCCCAGTATTGTTTACTACGGCACTAAGTCTATACAACCATTCGTACAGCTGATTTTTGGGGTTGAACAATCGGGTTTTCCGTACGTTTTATTTGACAAAAATCTTTTCATCTGCTGTCGAAAAAGTGATATGGGATAATGACCCTTAACAGTATTTTAGAAACCATTTTAGCTGCTCTTTTAGTACAGCTGTGAACTGGGGTCTCAAACCTGAGATTTGCGTGCATCTTTAAAACAAGCGAAGCGACTATTTCGCGCATGTCAAAAGAAGGTCGCTAATGCCTCTTGTAGGACTTTGTCCCATGACACTTGTGCTATGGTATATATTCTCGCTTCTCACATCGTCCATCACTTAGAAGCGGTCGGCCCGAACTTTTCGGAAAAGCTTGCCAAGGCTATCGGTACAGCGGCCGCCCTCAGCGAACTGCCGGCTGTTGCCGAACTAAGACGGATCGAACGTGGTTTGCGGACGGCTGTACCCGGAGGTGGTTCGCTTGATGGCGCTCTACGAGGCCCTGGTGTGGGTGGAGTCCCTGTCTACCCAAAACAAGGCTCTACTACGAGGGCTGCAAAGAATCATGACAGTCAGGGTTATACGCGGGTATCGCACCGCATCTGCGGAAGCGGCGTGTGCACTTTCGGGCACAACCCTGTGGGATCTGGAGGCGCAGGTACTTGCTGAAGTCTATCGGCGTGGCGCAGACCTGCAGGCGAAGAATGGCAGGCGCAAACCATTCTTCATCAAGGCACCAGTAGGCTTACGGCGGTGTTAGTTGTGTTTAGTAGGTGCAAGCCCCACGTAACCAAACCGTCTCCATCCGTCTCCAAGGCCATCTCAATAATCCCAACTCAATAAGCTCATAATTGCTCATAAATTTTTCACCCAAAAAAATCAGCTGAAGGAATTGTTGTATAGACTTAGTGCCATAGTAGAAAAGACTCGGACTGACTTCCCTAACAGTGGTAACACCTTTTCCTATTTTTCAAAGGCTTTGTATGAACCGTGAATGGTCTCCTTTCTCCAAATGATTTCAAACCATAAAATGTTGTTGATTAAGTTCAAAATATAATGAAAAAACTTGGCAGTTTGTGGTAACTTGATGCATTGGCGACTACATAAACAGCTTATATTTTAAAACCATTTTGTGTATTGGTTGAATTTTTTAGTTAATTTCATCTTCTGAACATCATATCAAAATCACGTGTCACTATGTTCGTACACACAAATCTTTGAAAACACCCAACCAATTTTAATGAAATTCTGAATGTGTTGGGTTGATTCCAGCTTTGAAAAATACAATAGTTTAGGACCTGAAAGATATTACTACTTAATATAATTATTAATATATATCTCTGTCTGGATTTAGAATCTGTCGGAGTTGGAACGGATGAAGGAAGAGCCTGAAGAAGAACTGCCGGATGAGGTGGAGTCGGAGGTAAGTAAATATGAGCAAAACATCGTTACAATGTTGGTCATGAAAAGAAATCGTCAAAATGTTTCAAAATCAAATCAAATCAAAAATCAAAATATTTTTATTTCACATAGGCCTGCATGGGCACTTATGAAACGTCGACAAAAAGGTGCACGGTTCGGGTTGGTCGTTTCCTATGGAGAAGAACCGGCAAGAAACTCCATGGTTACTCTTTTTTTCTTTGTAGTTTAGTCGAGCACAACGCGACGCTCAGCAGTAAGCGACGACTGCAGGAAGATGGTAGTTATTTTAAATATCTTGGTCATATCGTAACGGATAAACTGCGAGACGATGAGGACTTAGAAAGACAGGAGAATGTTGGCAGCGAAAAGTAACATGATTGCTCGGCGTTTCGTTAAATGTACCAAACAAGTGAAGGGTACTCTGTTCATTGCGTACTGTCGGTCGCTTTACACTGGCCACCTCTGGTACAAGCAAACACAACGCGCTTATAACACCTTACGTGTGCAATATAACAACGCATTTAGGTGTATATTTGGGCTACCGTGGAGGTGTAGTGCGTCCGGCATGTTTGCGGAGAACAGAGTAGATGGTTTCCATGCTGTATTGCGTAAAGCGAGGACCTCCTTTATGAGCCGTGTACATGATTCTGACAATGGAATATTGAGAGCCATATATGAAGCTAATTATTTCTGTGTTTATGGCTGTCAATATTCTTGCTAACAATTTTAATTTTAATGAACACAGTTATTTATAATGTAATTTTATTTCATGTTCTTTATTTAGTTTCTATTTCGAAATTTGTTCCGAATTAATTTGTTTTTTGTATGGGCTCTTTTCTGAAATAAATGTATTTTTTTTTAATATATTTTTTATACGTATTTTATTTCTTGATTGATGTATAGAATTCTCTTTATTATGTTTTGAGCCCTGACACAGCCAGACGGCGACGCGGTAGACCTCGCAGGAGATGGCGTTATGATGGACAAAACCGACCAGTAGTTCACATTGGCCCGGGATCGAAGGATTTCGAAGTCATGGGGAGAGGTCTTTGCTCAGCAGTGGGATGCCACAGGCCAACACTAGTAGTAGTATGTTTGAAAAGGTTAATCTAATTTCATTAAATACCCACAACTGATTTTAATTTACACAACGTAACATCACAATCATAATCCCGGAAGAGTCAGGCAGAGGTGTACCAAAAGTTTATTCACATTTCACCAGTCAGGTTCATTCAAGTCCTTTGTAATAGGGGTGATCCTTTTGCCGTCAACCCAGAATCCTGACTCTGGTTTGCTACTGAGAAATTCTGAAGGAAAACTGATTATGGGAATTATTTTATTTTATTCAACCTCGTATTTTTTTACACACAAATTCGGTAAAATGATATTTATGAATTTCGCTTCAAAAATCTTCCCCAGGAAGCAACTGAGGAAGAAGAAGAAGAAGAATGCATGGTGGAAGAGGATGAAAACGAGTACTTTCCTCCACCAGGTCTGCTCATACCTGGCTTCTATGCTCCTCCGAACGATATCGCCAAATCTAATGGAATGGCTGTGCTGTTCACGAAGGTAGATTTTACAAATTGTTTACTTCTTTCTCGTCTTTGTTAAGTTAGAATCTATACTGCAAGCCGAGATAGCCACAATTATTTTTTCTTTTCTTTTCTTTCTTTCTTTCTAGTTTTCCGATGTAGAACTTCATAACAACTAATTGGCCACGATGACATGGGGGGTTACCATGACGTCTAAAAGCAGGAGTAATTCCGCATTTATAATTGGGAAAGAGACAGAGCTATACAGGTTGTCTAGCGCTATCACTTTCCCACATTGGAATCCTGCTGCTGCTTTAAGACGTCATGGTAGGCCACAAGAAGGCTTAGACAAAACGTTATATTTTAGCAGCGATAACGATAATTAGAGAAGGCAAAATGTATTGGAGAGATATAAGCATGAGGTGCTGTGATATACTAATAAACGTAGCGTGAGCTTTAGGGATACGTCACACAGTCCTCACTAATCCCGGGCAGCGAGTGCAAGAACTCTTATAGTGGTTCATCTACTTACTGATAATTTGGTGGTTTTATTCTAAACCCTAACTAGTGTTACTAGTGAACACCACAGGTGCTGGGTTCGATTCCCTGTTCGGGCACACTGCTGTTAGGCTTTTCCATCAGTAGCAGCCACGACAAAGCCTGGATTTATGCCCGGCTGATGGCAATAAGCTCGCCCCCTATGACATGGGACTTAAACATAACTGGCGAAATGTGGGTGTACGAGTACACCTGTACCTAATCCTTAGAGAATAACGAGGCGTGGCATTATGTTATGTCATAATTTATTGTATTTTTAACTGAACTTTATATTGTAATCACACGAGAACTTCTTGCCAAACCATAATAATCATGACGTAATTAAAACAGTTGGTTCAAGAGCGCGTGACTCCACAGACGGAGTTTCTACCGCGACATGTGCTTGTCCTCTTAGAGATAAGCAAGCGTTATAAAGCTATAGAAGCCATCGCACCTTTTAAACATGCTATCATACATGTAAGTCTTTTCATAATCCTAAATTAAGTTTTACTAAACACTGATACACACCTACCACTGCTTGTCTCTGCATCACCCAAAGGTTGACTGGTAGAAAATGTCTATGGCATTAAGTCCGCCTCTGTACTTTGTGAAGCTTCACTACATAGTATAAAACAAAGTCGCCTTCTCTGTCCCTATATCCCTATGTAAGCTTAAGTCTTTAAAACTACGCTACGGATTTTGATGCGTTTTTTTTTAATAGATAGAGTGATTGAAGAGGAAGGTTTATATGTATAATAAATAAATAAATAAATAAATAAATATCCTTGGACATTTCACACAGCACCATCTAGTCCCAAGCTAAGCAACCTAATGCTTGTGTTATGGTAACTAGATGGCTGATAAACTACATAAATACATTTTTTTTTTTTGTAAATACATACATATTATAGATAGCATAATACATGCACCCGTGCGAAGCCGGGGCGGGTCGCTAGTACTATATAAAATGCGAAAGTTTGTGAGGATGGATTGATGAATGGGTTTGTAACTCTTTCACGCAAAAACTACTGAACAGATGTGTATGAAATTTAGCACACTGGTAGTTTATAACCTATATACTTTTTATCCGGAAAAAAAGTTTTGTTTCCGAGGAAAACAACAATAACGATCTTATGACAATAGATGGCGCCATACGTGTCTTTAGTATCATGATTAAATTGAATTGATTGTCAAATTCTAAATTAACGCGAGCGAAGCCGTGGCTGAAAGCTAGTTTATAATATTAGTAAGATTTGGCACACAAGCGTAACCTTTCCGTGTTCCCGTGGAATAATTTCCAAACAGGCGGGTGAAGTCGCGGGCAGTAGCTAATTTAAATTTTCATGTAGGAAAGTACTGTAAAGTACATAATAACACATTACTCATACACAACAAATCCGATTACACTATCCACTTTGTTTACAATAATTAACAAACTACAAAGTAATACGTTTACAGATGGGTATATTTAAAGGAACAACGCCTCACGATTGTGTTCACATTGCATACAGCGTCAAGCAATTCGACACTTTAGATACTACTTCGCTGAATCTGTGAGTAAACAATCTACACTGGCTTTGGTTATATATGGTCACATGCTTGTATAACTTAGGTATGAATGTGGATGGCTAATAGATAAGACCCAGGATGCCGAAGAGGGCTATAAAACAACGGATGGGTTGAGTGAAAGATGACATTTTAGATTATAGGTAAAATCTGGTACTGCCTCGTAGTTCCGGCATGAAGTCCTATGTTCGAATCCGTCGGGCAGTGTTATTGGGTTTTTCCAGGGTTATTGTAAATTACTTGTCAAACATATGTCGTGTAAAAATGTATTGACGTGTTTCCAAAGTTGTCTTGATAATTTCTCAGAAGCAGCCACAGAGCCGGGATTTGTGCCCGGTTGATGGCTATTGGCTTAACTCCTATTACATGGGACTTACACATAACTAGCAAAATATTGGTGTACTATTAGGTACACCTCTGTCCAATCCTTCGGTGTTACAGGCGTGATGTTATGTGTTATGTGTAAGATCTTCCCGACCGCGGTCAATCGCAACGAAGATTAGCAAAGTACGCAGAAATTATAAGTACACAATGAGTACAAACACGGAAACACTTCCCTCACTCTTATAGCCCGATAGGACAGCTACTCAACACGACCGGGAAGATATAGGGCGCAGGATCAACGGCTTAACATGTTTCCGGAGGCTTCTAAGATCTAGAAATCAACACTAGAGACGCATCATCTAACTGTGTCACTAGACCAAAGACCACAAAGACTGATTGGTATGTATGGTGCCTATTATCTTGGCTTCGTTTCTTTGTCAACACTTCATCGAGGAGAGAATAGATTCATGGATCGATCGTCAAGGTTGAGCAGGACTTGTCAGGGTCGGTTCGTGAAGAGGCGACCATTCATTACATACCGAGTTCCCTCCGTGCCTCGAAAAAAACGTTAAGCCGTTGGTCCCGGCTGTCATTTTTAGATCTTTGACAGTAGTTACTGGTAGTCAGTGGCCCGAAAGTCTGACAACCAGTCTTACCAAAGGGTGTATCACCCAGTACTAACTGGGTTGTGGAATGTTAAAATACTAGAGTTATATAACAGCTACATTTGGTAGACTGGAAGGAAGGCAGATGATGATCATAAGAAGCCAATTCGTTCAATTTTTTTCCAGAGACCAATTGAAGTTAGCATTCATGCTATCAGTGGAAGTCGACGTACCATTACTGCACTTCATGGACTTAAACCCCTTGCACGTCAGCCGTGACTGCTCCAGCGGAGAAGAGGAATGCGCAGCCATGTTCTCAGTTGATTACGGCGCCGATGAAGAACTATTTGAGGACTTTGAATAGGTCAGATATAAATTCATTATAAAATGAGACAGTGAGCTTTAGAAAGGGTTCGATTATCACACAGCAGGAGACAGTAGCAACTCTTTGCAAAGCCGAGCTTCTTCTTCGAGTCGGTGGACTTTTTTTTTATTAAGCGGTGATAAATGCCTATTGCATACCGCACGGTTCGGGGAGACGCTTTGGTTATGTGGGGCTTGCACCCACTAAAAAAACACCGTGAGCCTACTACTGTCGCCTTGATGAATGAACCGCGAGAACTGCTACATATGACGTTCACGACCTATCCATTGCAGTAGCAGCTACTGCAGCAAGGTACTATATCTACGAAAGGATGACTAGATTTATTTTTATGTTAGGCAAGTGGCACTCTTGATGGTAAGTGATCGACTGTAACCTCTCTTGACATTCTTATTACCAAATGACGCAAGAGAATGATATCGCAGGTGCGTTTTAGTGCTTTTTGCAAGTCACCTATCTTAGAGGTACTGGCTGTAGAAAAACATCGAGGGCAAACTTAGACCTGCAATATGTATAAAGTAATTCGCCAACCCAAGTTGAGTAAGTATGAAGTATGTCGATCAGTGTTTGGTTGTATAAAAAGCGTAATTAAGTGAGGAGAATTCGCTAGGGTAGCCCGCGAAATTCAAATTTTCTTACGTATTTTGCAATTTGGAGGTCAGTCATGTCAGGCTGTATGTTGATTAAAATATGATTCGCGGCCGTAACGAAAATGTTAAAGCCATATACCTACTCAAACGCAAACTCAATGGAATTAAATTAGATTAGAGGGTTGATGATTTTAATGATTATAATTCTGTAACTACATCCGTGTTACGGTCGCGAACCATATTTGGTGCAACATACAATCTGACACTGACATGCAAATTGCAAAAAACGTAAGATAATTTTAATATCACGAGCTACCCGAACGCTTCCCTTTAAAGTAACTGAAAATTGCGGATCATGAACAACTTTTACGTGACCAAATCTGAAATCGCGAAAAATCAATAATTCCCAATGTTTTGTCGGGTAAAACATGATGCAACTAATTCCTCTGAGAGTCATCTTAACTAAACATGCAACATTATCAAAAGCATGTCTCATTTAATAATATCATAATCTTTGTTCGCCCAGTGTCCTATAACAGGGGCTCAGCAAAATTCCGAGCGTCGAATTCTGTTGAGGAGTCTTGGCTCATATTTGGACTTTGAGTTGACACTACAGCGACGCTATACGTATTTTGTACATGGATACAGGTGAATATCTTGTTTTATTAATTTCTGTGTTTTAAAAGTAATGAAAAGTGTTTCTTTTCGTCGTTTTGGACATTGTTATTTAAAAAATATCTAAAGAGTCAGTTTTCAATTGGTAAGTAAGGTAAGTATGGCTTGTCATATGTACGGATTACCGCGCTTTTAAGAGGAATTTGTACATAACTTAAACTTATTTATCAAACTTGAATAAGTATTTAGAAACAAGGTCTTATTGTGTCACCAGTTAATCATAGTTAGAAAGTTTGAATCACATTAATTTTTATCAATTTTATTTTATCAACCATGTTTTAATGTGGTGCAATATATCTTTAGAAACATATTGACTGCTGCGCTGTGTTTTTTTTTATACTGGGAATCCTGAAGTGCTATTTCAATTTAAAGTATGACTGCAATGTAGACAATACCTATGTTTACACGTCTTACTTTTTTCGGTATGATTGGCGGTCGGTTTGCGCGTCATTGACACCTAACATTGAGTCAAAAATCACGTTCCTTCGTTGCATTAATCTCTTAAAAAAACCTCGGTAACAGATGGACATAAAACTGAAATAAAGTGATTAGGTCAATGACGCTTAATTATAATGGTTCAGTTTACGGTCGGAACCCTAGAAATCGTACTACAATACATTAGGTGGAATGGACACCGACGGTAAAACGGTTCCCACGTATTGAGTACATCATTCTGAATTTCATTTAGAGACAAGCGGTTTTCTACAAAACTAAAATACCTGCACGGGCAGGGATTTTTTTAATAATTGACGAAAAATTTCTATGAGGGTGTTCAGAATGAAGTACTGAATACGTGACGTGGTAACCATTTTAGCGGCTTAGTCCCTTCCACCCTGTGTATTAGAATCTTATTTTACAAACAAACATATATAAACTCGCTCCTTTTAATAATAATCCAATCTTACTTGGAAGGTACCTACTATTATTTAGGATGTATGGATGGATGTCTGTGTTAATATTTCACGCAAAAACTTCTGAACGGATTTGGATGAAATTTAGCACACAGATAGTTTATAGCCTGGATTAATACATAGGATTATAGACTTTTCATCTCGGTAGAACGGTCCCGTAGGACAATAACTAAACTCCACGCGAGCGAAGCTGCGGGCTTAAACTAGTGATAGCTGAATCTGTTTTATTTCTGTCAAAAGGTCAAAGGTCACTCGGTTTAAATAGCTTGGTTGCGTACTGCATAGTGCATACGCAGTTTAAAATTAAATAATTATGTTGATTTTGATTGATTTAGTTTTCAAAGATCTGCAATATGCAAGAAGTGAGATCGTGTAAATTTACAAAATAATAATAAGTATTGGGTAAGACTGCCTCGTTTGGTTGTGTGGTCGCAACCGCGACTGCCGAGCTTGAAGTCCTGGTTTCGATTCCAGGGTCGGGCAAAGTGCTATTGGATTTTCTATCAGGATTTTTTTAGAAGCAGTTACGGAGTCTGGATTCGTACCCGGTTGATGACAATAGGCTCGCCCCTATTACATGGGACTTAAACATAACTGGCGAAATGTGGGTATACTATTAGGTATACCTTTGCCTAACCCTACGTTGTTTACAGGCGTAATGTTATGATGATGATGGTGTATTTGGTTTTTGCCATTTCCCTATAAGTATATCTTATAGCAAGACTTTCTCAGCTAAACTGCAGAATTGATTTTCATGAGAATTTGTTGACGGGCAGGTCGATACTTGATAGGTACTTGAAGAACGACTTGTGGACTGCACTAGAGGCACTTGATTGGTAGTTATGAGTAGCCTACGAGTATTATCAGCATTTTAGTTTTTGATCTCTCTTGCCATCCTAAAATATTGCAAACATTATTCGTCCTCAAGGCGCATAGAATTGTAGTCCTCAGTTTTGTACCCGATGAGTAACCAACGAGACCCTATTTTACTAAACCTTCGCTGTCCGTCCGCCCGTCCATCCGTCTGCCTGTCAGCGGACTGTATCTCATGATCCGTAATAGGTAGACAGTTGAAATTATCACAGAATGTGTACTTAAATTCTGTTGCCGCTCTATCAACAAATAATACAAATAAATTAAAAATTAAATTGGACTCCCTACTACGATAGTCCGACGCGCACTTGGACGTTTTTATTTTCATTTTTAGTTAGCCTGTATTGTCCTACTCCTGCGCAAAGACCTCCTCCATTTCTTCCACTTCTTTTCTCTATTTTCAAAATAAACAGTCAAAATATTTTGTGATTTCAGGTAGTCACTGAGGTTATCGACAGCGAAAAACAACATGATTCAAGGTATAAATTATTTCTTTATTACCTTCATTTGGGAGCCGAACGACTGTCAAAGATCCAAAAATGATAGTGGGTCTGTGGATGGGTGACCACCCATTACATTCCGAGTTTCCTCCGTGCCTCGGAAAGCACGCTAAGCCATTGGACTTGGGTGTCAATTGTCAGTCAGTTGATCTTTGACAGTCGTTACAGTCAGTCAGTGGCCCGACAGCCTGACAAACAGTCTTCTTTTTCTCTTTATTTAAAGGGGCTTGTTCAATTTTAAGATGTCGCCTATAATACAAATTACAAAATCCAACACATTTCCAAACACAATCACACCGTAGATTCACTTAGGCTATTCTATTTTTAATGCCCATTTGAGCGAGCCTGTACAGCAGTCTGGACTCCCTCGACAAAGGGAAGGTCAAAATGTTGTTACACCAGCCCAAATCTGAGGAAATCACAATGGGTATCGTATTGTCAAGTATTAACTGGGTTGTGGAGGTCAGATAGGCAGTCGCTCAATGTAAAATACTGGTACCTATTCTGCTGCAGCCCAACATAGTTGGAAAAAAAGCTAACCAGATGATGAGTAAGTAGGTTTTATGTCACACTTTGAAGTCCCATTTCACACGAGATCTGCTTACACCGTGGTAACAATGTAAGCCATGTCAGCAAAGAAATGCGGGACTGACTGTCCAAGGTGCGTAGGACGTTTGTCAGCATTAAAACTTGTACTAGCAAATCCGCCCTTATTGCTGCGTCATAAAGACGATATCATTGTACAATTCAGTCTCAAGTAGAAGATAAAAAAGTACCTTTTACTCGCAATTCATGACCTATATATTTTGTTATGTTAACTGTATAGGACACCTGCATTTGTGCAATCTTTACTTTTTACTGATAAAAATCTTGCCTGATATGTATTTTGTGTGACTAATAAGAATAACTAATTTACGCACATATTATATTTTCCATAGATAAAAAACAGCTGTTTCATGCAAAAGAGCAATACCCACACAGCTAAAATACTCGTATTTTTATAAAACAGCTGATTGGATTGAATATCTGTGTATCTATACCAATAATAAAAAGCTGAAGAGTTTGTTTTGTTGATCGCGCTAATCTCAGGAACGTCTGTTTCGAATTGACAAATTCTTTTAGTGTTGGATAGCCCATTTATCGAGGCAGGCTATTAGGCTATATAACATCACGCTACGACCAGTTCGAACGGATCATCAATTAAAAATGTTACAAAAAACAGAGAAAATTGTGTTAGGGTTCCGTACCTCAAAAGGAAAAACGTAATCTCTTATAGGATAACTCGCGTGTCTGTCTATCCGTCAGTCACAGCCAATTTACTCCGAAACTACTGGACTGATTGAGTTGAAATTTGGTACACATTTATGTAATTCGGTGACTCAAAGACGGATGTGTGACGTACATTAATTAATTTTAAACATGGGGCCACTTTTGGGGGGTAATTTAGCAAATAAATAAAAAGTTTTGCAAACTATAACGTGTTATACTTACAAACTTATACTTAATAAATGAAAGGGCTTACTGTGAGCTGTTAAAATATAAACTCACCTAAAGTTCTATGTTTATGGTAAACATCAATATTTCGTGATAGGTGGAGTCAACATAGCCCGGGGCTCCTATTTCTATCTGCAAGGTTTAAAGTAACCTAACACGAAGTGAATGAAGGGGTCTTAGTTCGCTCACTAGACCCCGTCATCCCCTTCGGATCCTATGTCCTCCTTGCCACAATGCCCTTTTTACGATGTTGAAGAGTGTTAGTTCGTCCCCGCGAGAATCGAATGACGCTCTCTCATTGGTGGTAGCGACCAGTGGCGCCCGTCCCGCTCTATCGTTGCAGTTGCTATTTTTATGTTAAAAGAATACGTTGAACTATTTCAAAAGCTAAGTTATATTAATGAAGTTTTCAGGTTGATGCCTGCACTATATTTTGTAAAGGAATATACGTTGAAACGGTAAAACTTAAAATGTTGGTGTGTTGTAAAATCCGTGGCTGACTTAGTAAATTAGGAGACAAGTAAAAATAATTGTTGCTCTTAACTTGAAGCTTTCTTTGAAATATTTAGTTGGCGTTGTAAAAAAGACGAATTAGTTTATTAGAAGCTTGCTTATTTTCCCCTGGCTGACATATAAAATCAGAGGTATAGTTCAGTGGACCAATAAAAAAAATGTGGTTTGACTTATAATTTCCCCTTTATAAATACTTTTACTTAAACTAATAGTAGCTGTTGCCCGCGACCTTTATTCGCGTGAAATTATTATAAAAAAAGATTACTTCCTTTTTTTAATCGGATTATGTAAACAATTTCAACGGTTTTAATTTTTTTTGCACGGGACCCTAATTATTTTTCTAAAATAAAAGTAGTCTTAATTAGTAGACTTATAAGCAGTGATCGACATAGGTAGAGCTAATTTACCTAAACTTCGAGGAACAGAGACATAAAGTGGAGACTTCCTTTGGACAATATTTTTTTTCCGGGACAGTTGTCCCGGGCCTTCAACGTACGTTTATTAAAAATTCATGATATTAAGAATTCAATTGAATTCCTGTTTTTGTTTCCCAGAATTGACAAAGATTCAGTGGGCACGTTTTTTTATCGTAGAAAACATATAAACGTAAAAGAAAAGTTGTTTTCTTAGATTCTACTCTTTTTCATATTTGACTCTATTCTTTTTTCATATTTGACGATGTAGGAAAGTTCGGTAACTAATAATTGAAAATCCATTTCCACTCCTAGAAATGACGTCATAGAGTGCGAGAGCGTGCACCTAAAATAAGATGTCACGCGAAAACTCAAACCTTGTAAATTATCAAATGCATGAAATACAACAATTTAGCAACTTATAATAATAATAATAATAATAATTTATTTAATTCAGACCATTGATCCATATTATAGTGTTAGTAAAATCTTAACCTATTGTTAGTACATAAAAAGCTTAAATTAATTGGCGACATGTACGCCAGTACGCACATGCCTAGCTGCCCAGTGCCTAATGAAAGGCCCATCAATTTTGTCCGCCAGTGTAGCCAGTATGTTGTTGTGTCTACCTCGTTTTTCAAAGGAATTCAATTTTATATGTATTCAAAGCGATGTCCCGAAAACCGGGACAATTGTCCCGGAAAAAATCCCCTTTTATGTCTCTATTCCTTGATTTTAGGTAAATTAGACAGACAGACAGACAGACAAAAATGGATAAAAATGTGTTTTTGTTTTATGTACCGTATATATTTTCATAATTATGCATTCAGTAAAAAGCTGTTATTTTGATGTTAAAACAGACACTTCAATTTTATTTATTTGTATGTATATGTATATTACAAACAGACACTGATTTCAACCATTTTTTCACCAATAGAAAGCTAAATTATCAGGAAGAAACATAGACTATAAATTATATTTCTATCATGCAAACTAGCCGATCTATCACAATTAATGCGGACGAAGTCGCAGGCGAAGTGTTAGTTTCTATAAAGATGTTGCCCAACACTAGGATTTTCATTTCTCCTGCATCGTGGGTGCATTTTACAATCACTTAAACTCACATACACAAACAGCCAAAACCTGCAAACCATAAAAAAAAAATTAAAATATATTTCTTGCAGGATTCGAACTCGCGACACGTAGCGCTGCAGCTGATCGCTCAGCCACTGTGCCAACCGTGTCGTCTTTCGTCTCAGAGTAATCGGATAGGAAACAACGACCTCGATTAGTTTTAAAACATAATTTATTACGACGTGTAATAGTGCAGCGTCTTGATAGTGAGACTGCCGCATTGGTTTACTGGTCGTAAGCGCTATTGCTGAGCATGAGGTACGGGTTCGAGTCCCAAACCGATCAAAGTGTTATTGCGTTTTTCCATCAGGAATTTCTTAGTAGCAGCCACAGAGTCTGGATTTGTGCCCGGTTGATGGCATACGGCCCGCCCCCTATTACATGGGACTCAAAAACATAACTGGCAAAATGTGGGTGTGCTATTACTGATCCACTTCTGCCTAGATCCTTCAGGGATTACAAGCATGATGTGTTTATGATTATGATTATGAAAACCAAATAACATAAAGACATATCATCTATTGTTTACAGTTTACAAACTCCTCGTCATAGCGACGAGTGTGGCCTTATCCTCGTGCTACTGCCCCGCAGACCGGGTCCGTAACGTGGGCCAGTGCGCCTTCCGGATCCACTGCATCGGCAACATCCGCGGGATCCGCCTCCCTAACGAGTGCTGCGAGTCTACCAACTATGCTGTCACCGTCGACGTCTCGGTCACCGACGCCATCGAACGATTCGACGACAATTTAGACTTAGACTTCCTTGCCACCATAACCACCTTGAAAGTCTCAGGGCAATGGCAGCATACGAAATTAGCCATCCTTATGTACACCACCAGACTACAGCACTTACATCTAGCCAACAATGGCATTGAAAACATTTCTGGCGTTCCCTTTTACTACCTTACACGTCTGGAAACTCTCGATTTGTCGCGCAATAAGCTGACGGAAATAGCAGAACTCTTCCAATTTGAAATACACCCAAATAAACTTCGAAAGTTGTCGCTTGCTTATAATGCTTTAAGAGACATACCCGGAGATGCTTTTGGTGAACTGTCTTCTTTAGCTGAACTCGATCTTTCTTACAATATAATTTCGGACCTCACTGAAGAACCTTTTTTCAATCTAACGAAATTAGAAATATTGCGATTGAATGATAATAGAATAAAAGATTTGAATGGCGCTTTAAACAGCCTCCAGCACTTAAAGCATTTGTATTTGAAAGGTAATCAAATACAGAAAATTGATGAGGAGTCTCTTATGATTATCAAGCATTTGGAAACATTTGACGTGTCGTGGAACGAACTGGAAAAAATTAAGCCGATAATGTTCTCAAGGCATTGGAACCATTTCGCTAATCATTCTATCTGTAAAATTATACTTTCTGGAAACCACATTATCAATGTCCCGAATGCTACCTCTAGCGAGATTTCGTCTCGATTTATCAGAAACCTGGATAATCATAATGTACACATATTGACAGAATTAGACCTTTCTGAGAATGCTATAACCAACATTGAATTTAGTGCCTTCCGGTCGTTGATCAAACTAATATCGCTAAACTTGTCTAAAAATAAAATAATTGATTTTAGAGTCAACCCCAATGATCTTGCTGACCTACAATATTTGAACCTGAGCGGTAACTACATCTCGAATTTATATTTCGAGAGTTTTTCTTCTATGTTCAAGCTACAAAATCTCGATTTATCTTACAATCGACTGGACTTTATTCCCGATATGACTTTTAATAATAATTACAATTTGAAACTTGTGAATATGACTTACAACGCGATTGAAAAACTTGATAGTATTCACATCACAACGTTCCATCCGGATGGCGGTGTTTTGGACCTTTCAAATAACGGTTTGACCAAGATCCATATACCTTTCGGGGAGGGTCTGCGTTTGATAACTTTGTTCTTACATTCAAACAACATATCGGATCCCTCGCTGGTAGACCTGAGCCATCAAACAGAACTCCAAACTGTGGACTTGAGTAATAATTTAATTTGGGATTTGGACGCAACATCTTTGAGGTTACCTGAGTCGAGTCTCATTTACCTAGACTTAACTTGCAATAGCATACAACGGTTAGGCCCCTCGACTTTCAAGAGACTGCCTCATTTGAGAACACTCCGTTTAGGGCATAACCAGCTGACACAGTTAGAATACGGCACATTCGAAGGATTAACTGATCTTTTGCACTTAGATTTATCATATAACAGGATTAACTATTTAGATTCAAAATTGCTGATGGATTTGAAGCGTCTCCGTGTTTTGTCTGTGAGGTCTAATGATATGAATGTATTGGATATGAGGAGTTGGTACGGTCATAAGTTTGATTTGACAGTGAATGTGGACAACAACAATCTGACTTGTGAATGGTTGAGCAAAGTGTTGCGTGACTTTAACAATGGGTATACCAGGGTGAGACCAATAGTGCTGATCGGCGGGAAAGGTGAGAATACCGTGGAAGGTATTCCTTGTATAGCTAGTAAAAGTGAACCTCTAATTGATGCTTCAAACTACATTATGGCTGATGAAAGGTTGTTAATAACCAGTCAGAAGATCCTAGAGGCGGTCCGCGAACAGAACTATTACTTTAGAAATTTTATGTTAAGAGTTATTAAGGAAGAAGCTGAGAAGGCAGAGAAAAAAATTAACACTACTTAAGTTTGTTATTTCAAGGGTTTTAGATTTAGGACTCGTACATCCTTAGCTTTTTATGTTAGTATTGTATATCTAATTACTTTTGTAGCTTTTAAGCGTTCGTTAACATGGCTAACCGAGTTTTAGAAATGGTTCAGCTTTTAAGGTAACCTGCCAAATTCAAATTTCTTGCGTTTTTTTGCAATTTGCTCATCCGTATGCCATGACGTGTTGAACAAAATATGATTTGCGACCGTAATACGCATGTATTTACAGGAAAAAAAATATCAAAATTAAAATCATTAAAAAAAAAAAACAAATATTAATACAACCACTTTATCCCATGGAATGACGTTTTCATAAAATAGTCATTCAATGGGATTATACGAACTTAAAGTGGTTGTATTGATGATTTTAATAATAATAACTCTGTAAAGCCATACCTATTTGGTACACTGACTGATGTTTTAATCAACATACAACCTGACACTGACCTGCTTATTGCGAAAAATTCAGAAAATTTGAATTTCGCGGGCTACCCTCGCGCGCTTCTTCCTTAAATAGTTGTCTCTGTCTCTTATACTTGTTTGACATACTCTTTCTTATGTTTCATGTGTCATATTAATATCAACGCACTGGTACTCTAAATAAAATTGCTATTCGAATATCTGGATCTGGATACAATACAGTTGTTAACGGAGCATCTATTAAATAAAATCATATTGGTATGCTTAGATCGCGGGCGTTTAGTTCAAGTTAATATTAAATATTATAATTTTATTGTCTATGTATGTAGTTAAAATATCCCAGTCTTAGTTATAGAATATGTATTTGTTTGTCACATAACTTGTGTTCAATAAAATAATATCCGTTTAATAAGCTTCGTTTCATTTATTATTGTCATAGTCTAGCCTTCCCCAAATGCACATGTTGGGGTCGGTTTCCAGTTTAACCGGATACAGCTGAATGATGATGATGTCGATACCTAGCCGATTTCGGCCGCAGCGACTGCGATCAATGACTTTCTAGGGTGGTTGTCGACCCAGGGCTGCGGGACTGTTCGAAAGAGATACCGCGGCCCTGGAACATAAAGGGCAAAAGAAGGAACATGCATGGGTTTTATTCAGTAAAAGTCTGACACTCCCTTCCGCTCCGCCCAGAGCGGAAGGAGTCATTTGACGAGAGGTTGTCGAGAGCTTTGGTGTGCTCTGCTCTATCATATGCTCTCAAGTGGCTAGCATATCCAACTTTGGCCGAAAAACTCCAAGCACAAAGTGGGTATGTCCGAACACCATCGACGAAATTATAGCTGTAGGTGGCCTAGCTTTAAGGTCATCACGCTTTAAGTCCAGTTGCGACCTTCTTGTCTCTTCAAAGGCGTTGACTTGCCGATGCACACGACGCCTCCACTCGGGGCCACTTTTATGCCTGCATTTCCCACACTAAGTGGTCAATTTTGCATCTTTTGAAGTGTCTATTCTGAACATCCTTGAAGCGTAAAAACTGACCACCGCCTTAAGCAGCAGCAGAAAAACAGCTGAATACTAGTACTTAAAATGGAGCGACTGCCTCTCTGACCTTTCTGCCTTTAGACCGTCTAATATTGACGCTAACTGGGTTGTGGAGGTCAGATAGGCAGTCGCTCCATGTAAAATACTGCTATTCAGCTGCATCCGGTTAGACTGGAAGCCGACCATACCGACCGAGCGTACCCACTGGCTGGACAATCTGGTTGTCAGATTTTCCCTCTGTTCGCAAGAGTCCAACTTTCTCAGGAGTCCAACTTTTGTAACATCCATACAACTTTTCGCATGAGTCCAACTTTTATTTTTATGTACTGTATTATCAATATTCCAACAGGTACAGTTGGACAGAAACTCATTGTAGTTTTTAAAGATTGAAATTAAACATGAATTTTAATTTTTATTATTAATTTATGACCAAGACTTCGGAAGACACAAACGTTTTACACAAACGAGAGCCTCATTTTGTTCACGCACACAGTCGTCCACTATCTCTTGTATTTCGGGCGTTTGACAGCCCATAACGGGTGTCATGACAACCGGGCCCAACGGCTTGACGTGTTTTCCGAGTTACGGACTACTTGTGTAATGAACGGTCACCCATCCACGAGCCGAACCCAG
Source organism: Eurois occulta (assembly GCA_950022335.1). Taxonomy (NCBI): domain Eukaryota; kingdom Metazoa; phylum Arthropoda; class Insecta; order Lepidoptera; family Noctuidae; genus Eurois; species Eurois occulta. The sequence goes on from OX465498.1 coordinate 3,100,913, forward strand.
TGAGTGTTGCTTATCCTTGAAGATCAACCACGAGGTCCTTACTTCTTTGATTGATATGATGTTTAGTTTTCCATTTTAGGTCAAGGATAGTATTATTTATTTATTTATTTATTTATTTATTCAGAAATACATTCTAAGCTAACAGTTTTTTACCAAAGCGCTTAAAAGATAATAATAATCATATTACAATGTCAAATAGCATCTTATAATTATAATAATTCAAAAAGCAAAACAAAAATTATATGTCAAGTTATGAGAATGGATGCTATTGATAATTAAACAGGTTACTTATTCAGATAGTCTCGTTCTACCTAAGACAAAGAAATAACACATTTGTTGAGATAGTAAAAGTCCAAGACGCTGTTCATTGCAAGATAATTTTAGTGCACAAAGTTGCCTTTATGTAGAGCAGACATATTAGCTGGTTATATATTGGATTCGTTTACCAATTACATACTCGTCGTATATGTATTTATTTCTTTTCTTTCTTTTTAGTGTCAATCAACTCGGCTTATCACAGCGTAAGATAAAATAACCTTACGCCTGCAATCCCCGAAGAGTTAGGCAGAGGTGTACCTAATAGTACGGTAGTACAGTCACATTTCAACAGTAATGTTTAAGCCCCATGTAATAGGGGGTGAGCCTATTGCCACCAACCGGGAACAACTACAAAGTCCGTGGCTGCTACTAAGAAATTCCTGATGGAAAAACCCAATATCAATTTGCCCGACCAGGGAATCGAACCCAGGACCTCATGCACAGCAGTCGCGATCGCCATTAATAGACCAACGAAACAGTGAGTGGAGAGTAAGTCACAGTATAATGCTGGGATTGGGTTATGTTAAATTTGGGCAATACTTTAGGAAAATAAACAACTTTTACTATGGGACCAAACATGAAATAGCTGCTTCATACATTATTAGTACCTACGAGGTCGTGGCTAAATAATAACAGCCACTCAGGTCGATATTCAGGGTAAGCCGCGCTTGCCTAGGTGGGTCCGTTGATGGGTGATCTTCCATTACATACCGAGTTTCCTCCGTGCCTCGCAAAGCATGTTAAGCCGTACGTCCCGGCTGTAATTTGTAGATCTTTGACAGTCGTTACAGGTAGTCACTGGCCCGTTAGTCTGACAAATAGTCTTACTAAGCGATATGAATCGGTATGTTCTTAGTAATTACTAACTGGGTTGTGGAGGTCAGATTAAGTATATTCTTAGTACCTCTGCCTAACCCTTCGGGCATTAAAGAGGACATGTTATGTTATCTTGGTACCTAGAATCGTAACTTGATAATAATCAATATTTCTTTATCACTCCAAGTAACACTAAGCGGAACAAAGAAGCCTATATGCCACGAATTAGAAGAGTTTCAAATATTGCCCAAGTCAGTTCATACTGCGTTCGAAAGAGACAAAAATGCATTTATTTTGTTATTAATTAATTAATAGCAATGGTGACTGTTTGTCTGTGTGTGTAACGATAACCGATGCTACGTCCTGTCAGCTTTACTGATAAAAATGCCAAGGGTAAACTGCGTGCAACTTTGATGGTTCCGCATAGTTGTATAACGAGATGACTGTTAGACTGATAAGTTGACTGTGTAAAAATAGCTCTGTCGAAATTAGAACTGGCAATGTTTTAAAAAAAAAGTAATGTACTTATGAGACATAAGGCCAAATATAAGTCGCTTTATTTTCATAGAACACAGAAGTGAGTACGCGGAGTTTCTGTCGCGTTTCGCCAGCTGTAAGGACCTAGACCTGGCGAAAACACGTCAGAAAAAACCACACAGCAAAAAGCTGTATTAGTTTTACGGAAATTGTGAGTAGAAAACAGTTTACGGAGTCTGCAGCAGTTGGTGTTTTCTTTTAGATCATTAAGCTTATTAAGTTAGCTTAGCTAGTTTAGTTAGAAAAAATGGATCAGCCCCTTGTATCTAAGTAACTGGCTTATATTTTAAACCAAAGCAGGAACTGATCTCACCTAAATATGTAGTTTATTTAACGTTATTTAGTTCTTTGATTTCATGAATGTGCAGTCGCCAGTACATCAAGCCACAAACTGTCAATTTTCTCTAAAAGATTTTAAATCTTAAAATGTTGAGAGTTAAGTTCGAAATCGAATGAGAAAATTGGACGTTTTGTAGTAACTTGATGCGCTCGTGACTGTACAGAGGCAGATTTAATGCCATAGGCATTTTCTACCATTGAAACTTTGGGTGATGCAGATAATAAATGTAGTTCGTGCCAATACGAAAAGAAGCCTTACATAACACACACACACAATACATGCTCGTGCTAACCCTATATTAGAAGTACAGCATCGGTTCAATATTTCGATACTGAACCCCAAACAATATTGCGCAGTTCGCACATTGAGTCTCCAGTGTAAGGGGAATACAGACACTTGGTCATTGTTTGATTCAGTTTTATTTACGTTAAGAAAATAAATAAAATTGTAAGTATTTTTTTCTTTATATTGCTTTATGTACCTATTGGGTGTTAGAATAATAACCGATACGTATGTAGGTACGTAAGATTATTTATCTTTAGGTACTAATATGTAGTAATAAAGAGATATTTGTTTGTAAGTTTGTATTTAGGAGGTCCTTTAATAATGATCCAATTCTAAAAAACATTTCTATAATATATTCGTAATATTTATTCGTGGTATGCTATAAATATTATATTTATATCACGCATATTAGCCGAGCTATCACAATTTTTGCGGTCAAAGTCGCGGGCATTTTTATATTCGGGCATCATTATTTTGTAGTATTAGTCGGATGCCCGTCCTCAGTAATAATAAGCGTCGACTTACTCATATTTTTGCACCGTTGGAATTTGACACTAAGCAACGCGCCGCGCGACGGTGGAATTTCAAACTTGCTTTGAACGGAGGCTTGGAAATCCATCATGGCAGTTTTATATTGCTATTTATTTAGATGTCACCTATTCTAATTCTCGCATCTATAAACATCATTTTTTTAAATACGATAATTATCATGTAGTTTAGTAATTGCTTGAAGTTAGAACTGTCAAATGTTACAATTCCTAGCTTTGCTTTCTTTGATGATTATTACTTCGTAAGTAATTATACTTAATGGAGATTATTGTCTGCAAATGTAGGCTTGTCGGTAAAACAGTATTAATTCTAGAAAAATGCTAGAGATGGATAAATATAGAGAGGTCTAGAGGTATACCTTTGACCAACAGTGGGACATTAAGGTTAACAAAAAAAGCTATAATTTCATTTAAAAAAAAAACGAATAATTTATCTCAACATTTTATTTTGACAGGTATGACACGAATATGGCGTTTCAAATATTATGTAAGTGCTCTCTTCATTTGTGAGTCATGTAAATTAATTGTAAAGCAAATTGACCAACTTATATAGTCCTTGTATTCGCATGGCATTCATTGGCTGAAACAGTGAAAATAGACACAGGGTATTGTCAATTTGCTTAGCGATTAATTACCCTGAATGTTTTATAACTTTTAAGGAGCAGAGAGTTTGGAAATTTCGGCCTGAGTACAAAACTAAGTTTAAGAGACGCAGTTTAAAAGAATCGAGCAATTTGATTTGAAACTTTATTCCGAAATAAGTGAAGTTCTAAACTGACGTTAAACACGAGTCTACTGTCTAAGTTGTTGGTTTTGTACTTTATGGTTGCCGTAACAAAGTTCAAAATACAATTACTGCTCGAAAGTTAGAACTTGATAAAAGCGGTGTCAAGTGTCTACAGCAAGCATGAGCCAATGACCGCAGCGATAAAAAGTCGTATAAATTCTCAAAAAAATATCATTTCAACGCGGTACCCACATGAAACAAAAATCTTCACAAATATCAGAAATTGCTGTGATCAACCGACCGATTTCATAAATGATCATGTTTTTTTTTGATGATGATTTATTCGATGATTTTTTTTGATGATTTCTTTCTTTCTTTTTTTAATTTCATTTTAAATCAATAACAAATCCGATCACTTTACTTGCAATCAATTTGCCACGTCGAAAATGTTCGTACAAAACCTTTTTGCCCATATCGTTTAACTATTAACAGTGCATTTGATTTCTAGGTATCCTCTCCATCACTGTAGCTATAGCTTCTAGCTATAACTCAGAACAATGCACGGTGGAACACGACTCTAACACATGCAGATACGACATGACTTGCATCAACACTATTAACACCAACTCAGGATGGGAATACTATCAACGTCACTCTGGATTGTACAATCCCAACCCCCCGGGCATAGAGGACAATGAGGATTGCTCGATGTACCTCACCTACGCTGGCTACAGAGTTAACCCCATATTCCTGGTCATCAAAAATCCATTGATAGACATAGGTACGGGCGCTATACCCATAGCAAACAACATCAATGGCTACAGAAGACGACAACACGACGACGACGATATATTACATATCATATATTCTCTAGACCTAAGTGATAATGATTATGAAGTCGCACCAACTATCAAAAGTATGCAGAATCTAGCCATACTAAATTTTTCGAGAAATCACCTAACAACAGCAGTTCTATCAAATAAGAACGAATTAAACGGGTTGAACGAAATAGATCTATCGTATAATACTATTAGTGATATCAGTGTTAATAGTTATGAGCAACCTTTCAGCAACTTGAAGAAAATCAACATGTCGCATAATTACTTGGTTAAGATACCTGATGCTGTGTTTGATAAAATTGATGATCTACAGACGTTAGATCTGTCACACAACTACATTGAGGGACTGAGTCCATTGACTTTTGAAGGCTCCAGGAGCTTGCTACATCTAAATCTTTCCAACAACAGAATAACAGACATCAATTCTTCCCTCTTCAGATTCATTGAACTAAAAACTTTATGCTTAAGAGGCAACAAAATAAAAGAACTCAAAATGAATGACTTTGAAAAGTTACAAAAACTTGAATTTCTAGATTTGAGTTCAAATTCTATTAAGACTATTGATAATGTGTTTCAAAATATGGCTTTCTTGTATAGTTTAGATTTAAGTAACAATCTGCTGGAAGCTGCGACTAAAGACGGGTCATTCTCAGACGCCTCAAATAAGCGTGTCCGGGTCGAAATCCAGTACTAAATGGATAACTAACAACTTGATTTTTTTTTCTATAACAGGTACGATCAAAATAATAGGAGGGGCCTGTGTTGTTTTTTTTACATAAAGTATAGAAGTTCGTTTAAAAAAATAAAAACCTCCAAAATATTGACCTCGGTGCCGCGTCCGGCCCCGTATTGGGGCGAAAATTAATTTTTATCTTTTTTTCCCCAATACATGGCGCTGTTTTGCATTTGTTCACAAACAACTAGATAGTTACTAACTCAATTTATAATATTTCCACGCCATAATAGGCTTTAGTAGACAAGTTACAACTAGTTGTATTCACGTCCGTCGTTTAGAATTGATATCAGTGGCACGCACCGATCGGTTCATAAATCCTATAGTGTAGTGACTGCGAGAATAGTTGTTCGGGTAGTACAAACTGTAAGTTGCGCCGCATCGGCAGTAAGGACAACACGTCTGTGCGGCTCCATGCCACTCTTTTATTAAGGTACGTAATCATTTTCGGTGGCTTGGTATACCCTTAGAATTGATTTCGGTGAATACATTTTATCCACATTCTATTTGAATAAATATTTTTAAATTATAATCAAAGTATGTCTTATGTGTATTCGATTTTAATAAAAGAGATTAATATTAACAATTCGGGTTACTTTTGAAAATATCCAGGATTTTGCTCATTATTTTGATTTCAGTGGCTTTGATTTCGGTGTTTTCGGTGGAAAAGCTGCACCGAAATCAATTTTAAAATCACCGAAATCAATCAATAGTCATTTATTTACATTTTAAGATCGTTTATATAACTGTCTCATCACCTCTCATCTTGTTTCGGTATTGTAATTATGGCAGATTCAAAAGAAGATCGGTTGATTAAAAAAAGATTGGCTTTACGACGCGCGACGTCGGAAAGCTCGCATCAAGAGTGATCCAGAGCTCTACGCAGTGCACAAGGAGAAAGATAGGCAACGGTATTTTAAAAGGAAGAATGAAGGAAATATAAAGACTGTAAGTGAATTAGATCCTCGCCAACAACGAATTTTTAGGGAGAGAAGTAGAATGTCTTCCAACAAACACAATTTGAAAAAAAGGCGCAAGGAGATGAGGTGTCTTGAAGAGGATCTAATAATCGTACCAAAAACAACCGACGAAACTGACGATCCTTTGGTTACTTCACGATCACAACTAAAACGCTCAGGACTACTTCAAACTGAAGCAAGGTCCCATGTTGATTTGCTACAAGTTCATCGGTCGTTTCATCTCCTTTACCTCAGCGTGTTAAGGCTTATCACGACTGGCCAGCACCATTGAGTCCGTGTAGTGGCGTAAGTACAATTTCAAAGCCATGTACCAGATCATCAGTTCGTGTGATTGAAAAGGAACTTCCTCCAACTCCAAAGGCTAACAAGAAACTAAATACCAAAGTTATTATACGTAGAATTAAATACTTACCGCATGAACAAAATGTATCAGTTACAGAAAAAGAAGATTTATGAATTGAAGACTGTCAACGAACGACAACGAAAACAGATATATAGATTAAAATACCAAAGTGCTGCATTAAGAAAATATGAACCGACAAGTAAAACCAATACTGAAGATATGAGACAACAAAGTGAATCATACGCTATAAAAACAATTAAAAATAATGTGGAAGAGGACATTAAAACTTTTCTAGAAGAAGATGAAAACAGTCGTTAAGTGTTCTGGAAAAAAGGAGTTCATTATCAAGAAAAAGGATAAAAAACAAAGACGCTACTTAAATGATTCTTTATAAGACTTATATACTAAGTTTAAGCAAACAAATCCCCAAAATAAAATTAGTTACTCCAGTTTTTGCAAAAAACGGCCGTTTTGGATACTGAAACCTACTGTAAATAAACGAGAAACCGAGAACCGAAGTATTCTCCAAAATTGTAGATTCTAAAGAAAGCAGTGACGAGGAATGTAACATTTTTTAATTAAGGATTGAAAACTGTAATATAAAATTATAGTTATGTTAATGCTGGGTGCTTAATACACCTAAAAGCTTATTTAATTGTGTTAAAATAATACGAAATTAGTATTTTTAATAAAAATACAAATACATATTATTAGTTATGTAAGTGCCTTCTATGATTGTTGATGTTGTTGAAAAGACTGATTTTTAAGTGATTTTTGGAGTGATTTTGTATCAATAAGTAAGTTGTCTGTGATTAAGCTAGATCTCAAGTAAGACTTCAGATTTATTTAATTTCCTGCATTGTTAGTTTAAGACTACCTACTATTTTTAATTACATTTAATATAATAATTGTCGCTTCTATCCAAAGTTGATTTTTGTTTCCTATAACTTAATAAATGGGGCATAAGTCTTGAAAAAATAAAATGTTTTATTGTAAAATTAACCTGCAATTTCTTACAGATCATAATTATGTTCTTGGTAGTACTTAGGCAGTTAATAATATATAAAAAACACTCTTTCAAATATAAATTATTTGATATATTTGATTTCGGTGACAAGAATATTGATTTCGGTGGACACAATTTAAAAAAAATTAAATCCCTTCATGTCCATTCGGTCTATAGGATTCCCTCTACTACTAATATGTTTTAAATTAACTCTTAATTTGATATTCCATGTTAATAACGGAAAAATTAAAAAAAAAAAAATACCACCGAAGTCAACCTAATAATGAGTCTCCTGATAATGACCCAGTCTACTCATTTGCGAATTTAATATCCTTAACAAGTATCAATCTTTCAAGAAACAAACTAAGGTTTCTGCCCAAAGACTTGTTCAAAAACAAAACTATTACAAATTTTTCTGTTAGTGAAAATTTCATAGAAGGTGCACTAATCAGGGGTACATTTGAAGGTATTAATGTCACTAGTTTAAGTTTAAGTTTCCAATTATTAACTGCAATTGAAGATTATGCTTTTAACGGTCTGACCAGTCTTGACGCCTTATTTCTAAACAATAACGGAATCTATTCTTTATCAAACATGTGTTTCAAGACATTAACAGGTTTGCTAATGCTAGACTTATCTAATAACAAAATTACCAGCATAGACTTCGACAAGACAGATCTGAGTAATCTCCGGACTTTGTTTTTGGGGTATAATCGATTAGCTCTGATAAAACATGAACACTTTCAGGATCTAAACAGTCTTGAATTTCTGGATCTATCAGGAAACTCTATCTCTCAATTGGAACCAAACTCTTTTAAATCGCTAAGAAGTTTGATAAACCTCGAAATATCTAACAATCCTTTGTCAGGAACTTTGAAAACTGACACATTTGATGGTCTGGTCTCGTTACCTACTCTTGATATCTCTCGAAACTTATTGACTGTTGTACAAAACGCATCTTTCAACGATATGAACGAATTAAAAGAACTGAATATGTCACGTAGTAAAATTAAAGAGTTACAATATAATGTTTTTGTACATACAGGTTATATTGAAACGCTTGATTTGTCTTATAACGAACTGGACAACTTCTTGGTAAATATGACCGAATTAGTTGGATTGAGCACTTTACTTCTAAATAATAATCTTATCAAAACAATCTCTTCTACTTCGTTACATGGGCTATCGCGGTTAACCAGCATCAACTTGGCTCATAACTTGATGGAAAATATCCACAACGATTCCTTTGTCAGTTTAGTTGATTTACGGTCATTGGATCTGTCTTATAATGAGAAGCTTGAGTTCACGCAAAATTTGTTGAAAACGTCTGAAAACTTAAATACTTTGAAGCTATCCGGTATTAAAACTGATATTCATTTTGATCATAATGTGGATTCAAAAATTTCTGAGGTCACAATCTCAGATGCAGGTCTAAAAAATATCAGTGTATTAAACCTTAGCGCGTTAACTCATTTAACAAATTTATTTCTAAGGAATAACAGTGTGTCTAGGATAGAAATCGGAGCTTTCTCAGGTATCGGTAAACTTCTCCATTTAGACTTAAGTTTTAACCAAATATCTTTCATTCAACCGGGAGCATTTAAAGACAACGAGCTCTTGTTATCTTTAAACATATCTCATAATTCTTTATCTGCTGTTGGTTATGGAATTTTCCGTGGTCTCATTTATTTGAATACGCTCGATATGTCATTCAATAACATCAAAGATTTGCAAAGTGAAAGATTTTATGAAGTGAAAAGTTTATCAGAGCTAATAGTGGATCATAACAAAATTGTCGAAATTAACGCTGAAGAATTTGCCGGAACCAGTTTATCCAAGTTAAGTATTGGCGATAATCCTTTATCATGTCGCATTTTAGTCAAACTCAAAAAACAAGGCGTTCCTTTTGAAATAACAGCAATTACAATAGATGAGCATAACGGTGAGAATATTGACGGTATAACTTGTAATAAAGATCAAGAACGACCGATATTCGAACCAACTTCGTCAGTTAACAATGTTAGTGAAAAAAACGAGATACTTGTAGACATGAGAAACATTCTGTATAACATGAGTAGTAGGAATACCGTAGAAGATGGCAAAGACAAATATTTAGAAAACATAACGAATGTAATTGAAAAATCTAACATTATCAACGAGGAAAATTTATCAAATCTTGCCAACTTAACATCTAGAGTTATAGCTATAAACAATGATACTAATATGCTGCTGCAAAAAATCCTGAATTCATTACATGAAAATGCAGTCACTACTACAACTTCGGTTCCAATAGTGACAGTCAATAATACTGCAGATTTAATTCCGTATATTGATAAAATAAGAAAACAATTGGAAAAAACTATAGCGGATGAAAAACAAAACGTTTTACATGAATTGGAAAGTAAATTCTCTATGATGCATTATCAGACAGACTCGTTCCCTACAAGTCCTAGTAATGAGAAGTTGGTGTCAAACAGTGAAGGGACAAAATCGATATTTACAGAAACGTGCGTGGCTTTGATATTGTTGATACTGGTCTGTTTAACTTTGTATAAATTCTACAAGTCAAGAATGTTTGTTAGAAGCAGAATGTCTTACAGCACTCGCGAGTTGCCCGGTGCAATGGACAACTCTACTTTGTAAACTTTAAATTATTTATAAATTTTAAATGGCACCGTGGCGCTTCACCGTTTGTAGTTAGTGCTGTTTTGTAGCGCGTCAACTAAACTAGCAGTATCGCTATCTTTTCCTGCAGGTCAATTAAGAAAAGGCTGTACAGGGAGGTCTTAGAGCTTTCTAATTTTAATTTCAATTTAAGCATGTTTATTGTATCATTTAATGATAGTTTTGTAAAAGCCTTTTTTTTCAATATGTTCAAGAAGTCTAAACTTCCAAATATTATTTATATTTTTCACTTTTTTTAGCCATGGTAAAACAATAGGGTCACTGACTCATTGTGTGATGTTTTTTTTTTTTCATTTAAATGAGAAATGTTCAGTGACTCTATTATGTAGTAGGTATGTATGTATACTCTTTGAAATAAGATTATTTTACTTTTTGTGTAAGACTTTATTAATTTTGTATTTAAACGAATATTTGAATAAATGCTAGAAAATTCTACTCGAGTTATCTACTTTATTGAATTACTGTAAAGGTGCTCCCTTGCCGGAGCCTTCGCCGTCATGTAACAAACCAAGATTCTATTTGTACAGAAACAAGTGATTGTTACATACTGTATCGTTACAGGTTGCGCACTGTAATGGTCGGTTCGCCTAACTCACTGATGTTATTCTCGAACCTGAACTGTTACATTACAGGTGAATGCTCCTGGTGCGCCTTAAGATATATGAAGAAGGTATTTTCATTTTTTTTTTCCAAAAAGTTGTTTGTCCAAAGGTTTGTTTGAAATTATTGGTCTCGTTTGCAACAATTTGATCTCTATAAAAATGTTGACGAAAATTATTTTGTACAACAGGTATTGACATCGACTATTTAAATGAGAATAAAATTATGAAAATAGGTATTTAAGTTTTTGTAAATAAATGATATAACATAACCGAAAGCTATGTTTTTTTTTTAAATAATGAATGGCTAGGTGAAGATTGAGATTTTGTCAGCTGCAAAATGTTTTCCGTCAGCAAATAAAGCTAAGAAGAGGCGCTGCTAGTGGCCGGCAATAATAACAATATTGATCAGAAAATAATTTCATATTGAGCAGCTCTATTCTAGTCATTGCGATGAATGTCGATGTAGTCGTGGTTGGTCACAGTTCTAAGATATCCAAACTAACCAAAGATATTTATAGATATACCTGGATAACATAAGAGCACCTACTTCACGTGCCCGGCTTAAGCATTTTATGCTTAACGTAGCTACTGTCACAGCAAGCTATTTGTTTAAAACAAGAACTTTACAACTCAAGAACTTAATTCTAGACGATTAAAGAACAAAAACGTAAAACGAAGTGTTTTTTTGTACAGCTAGTAACTTGTTTGTGTAGTACTAGTTAGTACTTTTGACGTCATAGTTGATTGTCAAAAAATGTAAGTGATACTTGCGTTATCTAGGTATTCCTATAATTCTGAGTACCTAACACATTTGGTCGGGGTGCCGGGGTGCTTTCTTTTCTTTCTTTCTTCATAGATATGAGCATCTATTCCCAGTCGTTGCCACCGGCTTCGTCACCCATGGCGACGAACGGGAAAAAATCCCGATTGTAGCCACTGGCGATGAACAGGAAAATAATTTTCCAATTGTTGCCACCGCTATCGGACCGAAACGATTACTTTCAAGCAACTCTAGATTTTGGTGATTTTGGTTTTGGTGACCAAAACTGTCCGGTCCTTAGCGTAAAACTTTACAAGTAGACCGATTCGTAAAAACATATCACCTTGAACTCATGCCACCCTAGAACTATTTGGGGTAGGGTGACCTGTTCAACAGTTAACCACATAAAATTCTAGCCACCATACCTCATAATTGTTCATTAAAAACAAACATGTTTTCTTCCATTATGGTCAAAAAGCAGGTTCATAAACTACATATTGGTCATTGAAGGAATGCTCGTTTTCCTAACGATATCAGAGAAAAAAACGGTTTAAATAGAAATGAGAATTGGTTAAGTGTGTCCACACTATAGTACACTATTAACCGGGGGGTATGCCCCTTAAAACTTTACTAGTAGACCGATTCTTAAAAAACATACCACCTTGAACTCATGCCACCCTAGTACTATTTGGGGTACATAATTTGTGACTTAAATCCCTCAGTGGCAACAAACGGGATTTGTTTTCCGTTCGTTGCCAGTGGTGAGGAAGCCGGTGGCGCAACTTGGAATAGACGCTTAACAGAATCAGAATCATTTATTTGTAAAACATAGGTATAACATTAGGGATCTTATAAATAGTTAAGGTTCTTGCTATGTTTTGTCGTTACTGACATACAAATTAGAATAGAAAAAATCAATACAAATTACAAACAAATAAAAAAAGAACAATTACAATAAAATAAAATAAATCACACATAAGAAACGTCAACAAAAATTAAAATCTTACAAATAATAAAATGTCAATAAAAGTAAAAATCATAAAATAAAAACAAATGTAAAATGTCAAAAGTCATAAAATCACATATCGGATTAATTCATACTAAAAATTATCATTTAAATATTCATCCACACTATAATAACATTTCTCAAGTAGTATCCCCTTTTTTTTTTTTTCCATGTTCCTTCATTGGCCCTTTATGTTCCAGGGCCGCGGTATCTCTTTCGAACAGTCCCGCAGCCCTGGCAGGCACCGGCCCTTGCGGGCCCCTCCCGTTGCTGACAACTCTTTGAGGCGCGCGTGGAACACGAACGCGCCGTCGACACGGCCTGCCCGTCGTCATACGACGGACGGACGGCGAGCTAGCCCATTACTCACCGGCCACAGGCCCGTGCCTACGGTGGCCGAGAGCCATCACGGCGTGGCCCCCGACGCCCGGTGCTTCTCCTCCCGCGGCGGCTGGGACGTGAGGCTCTCTCCCTCTCACGTTCCGCCGCCTCCTTCGCTAGCATGACTGCTTCGCAGAAGGAGGCGACGGCTTCCCATTCCCTCTCGCCCCGGACCATGGCTAGAACCAGGGCCGGGCGCGAGAGGTCGCCGCCGCCAATCGCCGCTACGAGACACGGCGGTGCTCCTCCCAAGCGGAGCAGACCTCGACGGTGTGCTCCACCGTGTCCTCCGGGCGATCCTCACAATAGTAGCACCCGGGCGTTTCCTCCCGCCCGATTCGGTGCAGGTACCTCCCGAAACATCCATGTCCGGTGAGGACCTGCGTCAGGCGGAAGGTGAGGGCGCCGTGGCGCCTCTCAAGCCACTCCTCAAAGAGGGGACTTATCGCCACTATCGTGGCGTGCCCTGCACGGGGTTGCGATAGTCGCTCTCTCCATGTCGCCATGAGATCACGGCGGAGGTCTGACCACTGCGCGACAATATGCCGCGGCAGCGGAGTTACCCCCCGGCTCTGTACCTCCGCGCGCCACTCGTGCACGTGCGCGAGGACTATGGCCTCCAGATCCCATGGCGGCAATCCGGCAAGCAGCCTCGCCGCCTCGCGGGAGATCGTGCGGTACCCCCGGATCAGCCTTACGGCTACCACCTTTTGGAGCGCGTTCAGGTAGTGCTTTGCACGCAGCCTCAACGAACGCGCCCACACCGGGGCCCCGTAAAGGGCCATGGACCGCAAGATCCCCGCATAGAGCCTCCGGCAGGAGGCGTTTGGCCCCCTCAGGTTGGGCAGGAGCCGCTTGAAGGCAGCCCCGGTCTTTTCCAGTTTGGGAGCCAAACGTCTGAAATGCTCCACGAAGTTCCATCGGCTGTCGAGAACGAGTCCGAGGTACCTCAACGTCGCCTCGACGCCGACGGAAACCCCTCCTACCGTCAGTGTGGATCCCGACGGTGGCGCATTCCGAGGCCCATGAAAGCACATGGCCTCGGACTTGTGCAATGCCACCTCCAGACCCAATTGCCGGATCCTCTCAACGACTATCGCAACCCCGCGTGTCATCAATTCGGCCGCCGCCTCGTGCGACCTCCCAGTAGTAGTGTCCCCTGAAGGGACTTTTTAAAGGCATACACTTAATTTCATCAGGTAGTTTATTATAAATCTTGGGAGCAAAACCGAATAAGCTCTTTTTCAATAGTGCAGTTTTGCACTTGACCGAACATAATAAATTCTCATACTGGGCACGAATTGGAGTTTTTTTTTTACATCAAGCCAATCAAATAATATGTACTAATAATAACTATGTACTTTGAACCTGTATTAAAATAACGTTATGCAAGACATTCAGTTTTAATTCCGCGAAAAAATAAGCAGATGTAAAAGCTAGCATCGAATCCTATACTCGACACCTGATTACCACAAAATAACAACTGATTATAGTATAACTTATTTGTACCTGTAGCTAAGGTAATGGTAAAATAAAGAATCGTTTAATTACTCCTCACTTTTAATTACTATAGCCACCTAGTATATACTGGGTATACGAGTACCATAAGCCCTTGGTGATATTGATTGTCAGACTTTCGGGCCACTGACTACCCGTAAACCTGCTTTTTGAGGCACGAAGGAGTCTAGAAGTGAAATGAATAGTCACCCATCCACGGAGCGACCTTGGCAAATGTTACCTTCAATCGAACCATGAGGGTGTTACTTAGTCACGTGCCCAGCAAACTTACAATCATTTTTTATGGGTAGTATTTAAACGCAAATCAAAAAATATCCTTTTTCTATGCAATAAGATTCCGAATTCCCATCAAAATTACTGATTGCACAGCAAAATATTCAACTCAAAATAGCAAAAGCTTTTTCATTAATGCACAGCTAATAATCTTAATGCACATTATACTGGGGTTGCCCCTGACGTCGACCGTCTAGGGTTAGCGTTTCCGTCAGCAGGTCGACGGATACCCGCTGCGCGGGGCTCCTATTTCTGTCTGCAGGGTTTACAGGAACCTAACTAACTGAACCTCGGGGTGCCCCTGACGTTAACCGTCTAGGGTTAGGGTTTCTGTCAGCAAAAATTTGCTGTGCAGTCAGTATTTATGCTATGTATGTAGTATTTCTGTACAAAAATAAATTTAACTGATGTAAAAAAGAATATAAATGATGAGTATGTATTGATAGGCGATTATTTATTTTATATGCAATTTATAATATCCCATTTTTAGGGTTCCGTACCTCAAAAGGTAAAAACGGAACCCTTATAGGATCACTTTGTTGTCCGTCTGTCTGTCTGTCTGTCTGTCAAGACCTTTTTTCTCAGGAACGCGTGGAGGTATCAAGCTGAAATTCATATCAAATACTCAAGTCTATGGTCTCTTGGAGCTGTGAAAAAATCAAACTTCTAAGTCAACGCGATCAAAAGATACTCCCGTTTATGCCGCAAATTTTCGACACTCGCAAGGGAATCAAAACCTACAGGGTACTTCCCGTGAACTCAGAATCTTGAAATTTGGTATGAAGCAACGTCTTATAGCAGAGATATAGGAAAAATTGCGAAAAGTATACATTTTTAGTTATATCATATAATAAAAATATTTTTAATAATTTTAAACTTACTACCCCTTTCCTCATGAACGCGTAGTGGTATTATATTGAAATTCATATCAAATACTCAAATCTATAATACCTTTAAGCTGTAACAAAATCAAACTTCTATGTCAACGCAATCAAAAGAAACAGGAATTAAAACCGCATATTTTGAAACTCGCCACTACTCGCAAGGGAATCAAAACCTACAGGGTACTTCCCGTGAACTCAGAATCTTGAAATTTGGTACGAAGCAACGTCTTATAACACAGATAAAGGAAAAATTGCGAAAAGCATAAATTTTTAGTTACATCATATAATAAAAATATTTTTAATAATTTTAAATTTATTACCCCTTTACTCATGAACGCGTAGTGGTATTATATTGAAATTCTTAAGTCAAATACTCAAGTCTATAATATCTTTAAGCTGTAACAAAATCAAACTTCTACGTCAACGCAATCAAAAGATACAGCAATTAAAGCCGCATATTTTGAAACTCGCAACTACTCGCAAGGGAATCAAAACCTAAAGGATACTTCCAGACGACCTGGAATCTTGAAACCAACACAACTCATAACTAACAACACAACACAACACAACACACCACAACACAACACAACACAACACACACCACACACCACAACACACACACCACAACACTCATAACTTTTACTTATATACCTACAGGTTTGTACGGAACCCTCGGTGCGCGAGTCTGACTCGCACTTGGCCGGTTTTTTTTTATTATTTAATGTTGCTGGTAACACCGACATGGGGATTTCCCTGATCGTCAGTTAAGTTGTTTTATCAGCACGTTGCCCATTACTGCGTGGGTCGTAGAATATTTTTGCTAACGTACAACAATGGATAATATTGTTTACACTTACATAAAATATATTCTAACGAGTAGATAATACATAATTAGATTGGTAGAACAGACAATGTTAGTTCAAGATACTGCCTACTTAGTTGAATGTAGGTACAGTACAGTAGTTAGCAAAATAAAATTATTTTCTATTCTATTCTAGCTACTTATAATGAGTAGAATAAAAAGTAATGACCGAGTGGAGTCCAAGGAATGTTAAGACTTAAGAGCAGTTTAGTCGTCCGGCAAGGAGATGGACAGACGACATTGTTTCTATCGCAGATAAAACCTGATGAGGCTGGAAATTTTATCCTTGTTGCCTTTAATATAATTATGTAATAACACATACATAATGTCACACATGTAAGCCCTGAGGGGTTAGGCAGAAGGTGTATCTAATAGTACTTCACCCACATTTTGACAGTTATGTTGTAAGTGTAAGTACCATGTAATAGGGGCCGAGCCTATTGCCATCAGCCGGGCACAAATCCAGACTTTGTCATGGCTGCTACTGAGAATTTTCTGATGGAAAAACTAACATTTTACCCGACCCGGGAATCGAATCCAGGATCACATGCTCAACGGTCGCGTAAATGACCACACGACCAACGAGGCTATACTTTGTGTCTAATTATATAGATAAGTACATACAAATCCCTTAGTTAATAGGTAACCGTTCATGCACATAGAAATACTACACTCACACATTCAACATACGTTTATACAGTCCACTCATTTAGCTATTAAGTTATTTCAAAATAAAAATTATAAGGGAGAAGACGTTGTCAGTGTTTCATTCACCAAACAAACCTTTTTGCTCTGAACACTTCGACTTGTCCATTTTACAAGAAACCTCAATAAATACACTGGCGAGGTAAAGTGAAGAAAATAGAAACAAAAATAAAACCATCGATAGAAATCCACAATCCACTACGGTATAGGGTTCAACGTAGCAATTAAAGGACCTCAATTCCCCTCGGGACCTATTCTCAGTCACAATGGAGATTTTTTTTGCTCTGCCATTCTTTTTACAGTGCCGTTCACTTGCTCGGGGAAACCGCTTGGTTTTTGTACCCGTTGCATCAAACGGCCCCGGTGGAATTAAAGGTTTTGTAAATATCTACTAAGTTAATATGTATTGTATTAAGAATTTAGTGTATTTCATTCCATTTTATGGTTTTACATAAAAATTGATTTTTTCGATTCATTTATAATTTAATAGTAGGTTAGCTCCGGCAAACATCAGTATCAGTACCTAAATAGTAAGCGTTAAACCATTTTTGTTGTTTAATTTTATTTTTTTACTTTGATGACCTAATTATAACGCCTAAGACGTGTCCTATTGTCGTCGTTGAATATATGTATTATATAGGTATTGTATTGTATAACGGGCTGGTGTCCGCAACTCCACGTCAAATGCGCGTATTTTGCGTGCGGTATTATATAGGTACTTTATTTTAGTCTTTTTATTATAACTACTTATTTATGTATATGTTTGTTTATCTGATATGATCAATGGCAACACTCAGATTTCAAGTGATTAACTAATGCTTTCTTTAAACTACGAACTGATTATAATTGATTACATAGTTCGAAGATATCATTAGTTAATTATTATGCCACTTATTGAGAATTAATTTGAATATCTATAAAAATAAATAAAATTGAAGTCTGTTTGTAATTTAATAATAACAGCTATAAACTGAATGCATTTGAAAGTATACACGGTGCCTACTTATAACAAAAAAACGTTTTTTATTTAAATTTTAGTCTTTCTTTCTGTCCGTCTGTTTTTTCTGTCTGTTTGCTTCGGTTAATCTCCGAAACGGCTGGACCGATTTTGACGAGACTTACTGGCAGATGATGTCATAAGCAGTAACTTAGGCTACTTTTGTTTTAGAAAAGAAAAAAACCCTTGAAATGGTTAAAAAAATCGATTCAAATAGGGAATTGTGGTGTTCACTAGAAGTTAGGGTTTAGAATAAAACCACCAAATTATCAGTAAGTAGATGAACCACTTTAAGGGTACGTGCACTCGCTGCCCAAGATAAGTGAGGACTGTGGTGACGTAATCTTAAATCTCACGCTACGTTTATTAGTACATCACAGGAACAATTTAGGCCCTTCGCACATGGAGCTACTTAAAAAGAACTAGTCACAAACTTAAATTACTAACGAGTTGCCTGAGCGTCACAGCCCATACATGTTCAATGGAGGTTCGCACACGACGCGACTAGTTACTAACTGGTCAGTAACGCGTTAGCAACCGATCACGCGCGACGCGTCATACCGGTCACCACGCTACTGGTTTCCCGAGTTTCTTTATTTTTTGTTATAAAAATGAACGAGCAAACATTAAATATTCAATTTGTGAAGGAGGTGGAAAAATACCCATGCTTATATAATTATAAAATAACAGAATATCCACGAAAGGATATCCAGAAAGAGCTTGGATATACGGATGAACCCAAAACCTGCGAATATTCCTTCGACGTCTATTATGATAATACATAGTATAATACAATATCGTCGTCGTCCTCGCTCGATCCAGTTGACATGTTTACCACTTGTTAACCGTGTGCTTTTGTAAACAGAAATAACAGAAGTGACTGAAACCTTACAACTTGAGTAGCGACGTGTGCGAGATACAATTTCTAACTGGTTTGTAATCGTAATTACTGATTAGTTCAGTCATTTTCGAGTAGCTCCATGTGCGAAGGGCCTTAATAATAATTTCACGCGAACGAATTTCGCGGGAAACAGTTAGTATTAAATAATAAATAGCATTAGTACTGACCAAACATAGCCATCAACGTTCGTTCATTATCTGTACGAGAAGAGGCCTTTGACCTACCGAATAAATAAAATGGATGTAAAAATACCCATAACGAAGCCGAAAGGCACTAGTTCATCCCGTTATTAGGATCGTTTTTTTTTAGTTGGACGTCAAAGTACGAACTTTAAAAAAATCTAAAACTTTAAAACAATTTAAAATACCTACAAGTTTTTGATGCAAAAATCAAAATAAAAATATTTTAATGTTATAACTTTACTTTAGACACCTCTGTAGCGGCACTACAAACATTACTACAGCAACATAGAACAAAAAGTACTACATCGCCATCTATGACGCAGAGGACCAACTAAACATCGAAATCCTGCATCGTGCAAGTAAAATTATTCGCGACTTAAGACTATATAGAAGAACTCGACAACAACTGTCGAGCAGTAGCCCATCAGATATAACACTCATCTAGTCGGAGGATCCTCCCTTTTCTATGGGGATTGAAGAGCTTTACACCCTTTGTTTGGGGGTATGACGAACACGTCATACCCCCAAACCTCCATGAACCCTTCCCTTAGGACTGTTCAAGGCATCTATAAGCATAATGTTTTGCGTGCGTTATATTGAGTCCTATAAAATATTACCTACAACACTAATAATTTCGAAGTATCTGTTGAGACGCTAGTTGTTAATTATACAATTTTCTATTGATCATTCGTTAAAGAAAATTATATGAAACTAAATCCTACCGTAAACCGTGATTTTGTACCCAAAACAAAAAGTCGAGTCGAGTCGTCGCCGTCGAGTTACTTAGTTTGTATATACAGAATGCTTGGTTGACGACTTCATAAAGGGTTCGTTTATGTCTTTTAAACAAAATAACATTAAAAAATAATACGAAAATGTTCCACAAATGCAATTTAGAGAGGCGCTAAAAGCTCGGGAAATGTAATAAGAATTTCGTGAAAACTTGATTTACTTCGACAGTTGACTCGTTAAGAAAAGCGGGCCGATAGTGTAGGGTGACGCTCAACCTTTTTAAACTGAAGACTGTGCTTTTGCATTTGTTTAGTAGGATGTTGTAGAACTTCAAGTTTAGTTATAGAATATTACATTATATTACTTGTTGAACATATTCTCCGAACGTCGTTGGTCTAGTGGTACCAAGTGCGACTGCTGAGAATGAGCTCCTGGCTTCGATTCCCAAGTCTGACAAAGTGTTATTAAGTTTTTCCATCAGGAATTTCTCAGTAGCAGCCACGGAGTCCGGATTGGCGTCCGGTTCATGGCAATAGGCTCGCCCCCTATTACATGGGACTTGAACATATCTGGCGAAATGTGGGTATACTATAGGGTATACCTCTGCCTAACCCTTCGGTTATTACAGGCGCGATGTTATGTTATATTCTCCAGAGGGTTGGGCAGAGGTGTATTTGTACAACATCTATATTCGCCAGTGATGTTTACAGCGCATGCAATTTAGTGATACAGATAGCACTGGTGATCACATGTATGAACATGAAAGCAGCTAGTGGCATGCTGTAGTTTCTATCAATCCCCATGTCAATATCTAAAAAACAGATCAAAACTAAAGACAAGGAATCACGCTGTTGGAACTTACGTAAACTTCTATTATTTAATGTTGTTATTCCGGTTTGTAGCTACAAAAAAACGGAATAACAACAGTAAATAGAAAAAGACAATTAGGTACCTACTAGTAACAGTTTTACTACGTTTTGTCCTTAATCATCTAACAGCATGGTGCACCTGGTGAGACATTTTTTTCATCGTTTATTTTGTCTGAATCAAAGTGATATCCGATCGAAAATATTTTTTACTGGTCGTTTTTCAGGCGATTATTATTATTATTATTGCGGTTACTTTGGTGACGAGAAATGTGGCAAAAATGAACTGTTTCTTCGGTAACAAGGACTCCGGCTGATTATTTGTTTGAAAGAGTAAGTTACCTTAGTTTTTCTGTGGTACCTATTATAAAGATGTAATCTCTAAGATGTAATTCTTTGAGTAACACAAACTTTTTCCCTGTTTATTTCCCCCTTTAATTTCTAAATTTTCTAACATTGATCTATTCTATTAGTTCTCACCGTTTCCTTATTTCCAATTTTCAGTACCCAATCCAGAAATCATGCCTGTGATGACACGTAAGGCTACTGCTCAGGATATGGAGTTAAAATTGAGAACGGCCCTCCAAGAACTGAAGGACTCAAAACTCCAATGTCAACAACTGTTACAGGAGATAGAGGACAGTGAGGAGGAGGTCAATAACGTCAATAGCAAAAACTCCAGCTTAAAACGGGAGCTAGTAGACCTTCATCAGGATTACTTGAATGTTGTCAATGAACGGGATCAGCTAAGGGTGATTACGGATGGGTTTAACAACTGTAGCAACTTGTATGAGGAGGCTTTGTGTAAAGTTAGGGACCTAGAGGATGAATTAAATTATGCTAATGTAAAACTTTTAAATTTGAAACAGGAACAGGATCATACTCAGGCTATAGAAACTGAACACTTGTACAATGAATTAGTAAATACAAATTGCAACCCTAATTCCATAATAACAATAGACCTCACAGAGGACTCCTTACTGAAACATAATTCATACCATAAAACTAGTAAAAATAAAATTAAGAAATATGCAAGATTGAATAAAATCATTAAAAAATTTAATAAATACAAGAAACAACAAAAGCACTATTCCAAAAATATTCAATTAAGAAAAGAACGTGTTTATCTTGTGAATAGATTAAATAACTATCAGATTAAATTGGAAGATAGTATAAATATTTATGAAATAGACACTCAGCGCTTACAATCTGAAATTGAGGCACTGAATAAGTCACTAAAATCATTATATAATAAATATGATATGTCTAGCAACCAAATTAAGGAGCATTTTCTAGCCACTAATGAGTTAGTAGACAAAGTGGACTTGCTGACTCTCAGCAACACTCATTGTACTTGTAGGAGTGAACCCAGTCTTGATGCCCTCCAGCCTGAGGCAACGGAGGACCCGTCCCAAGCTATGAGCGCTCAGGACTGCACCATCAACCCAGATGCAATCCCTGTCATTACATTTCATGAGTCACAAGTAGTACAGCCTGAGATTAGTCATTTTGTATCACCTGATAGTAAAAATTGTTATCATTCAGTTATGTTCTCTGATGGTATAGGTAGAGGGCTAGGTAAATTAATCAGTAATAACCTTAGTTATTGTACCCAAAATTATTGCACGCCCGGGTCAACCTACAAACAGGTCATGGCTTCGGTAATAAATAATGTTTGTAATCCTAATACCACCATTACTATATGTGTTGGAAATAGTTCAAATATTAAAAAGGAAGACATCACCGACTATGTATCAGAGTTGTTAAAGTTAAGCTGTAGTAAGATCATATTGTGTGCTTTTCCATATTTTAAAAATTTAAGTAGTAGAAAAAACAATTACATACATATGTTAAATAAGCATGTACATTTCTTAGTAGGTCACTATAGTGACAGACTTATATATCTGGATATCAACACTATTGTTGATAAACTTAAGTCGACACGGGGTAAGGTGTATCTACCTATTAGATGTAGACACAAAATAGCTAGGCTATTAGCTTATAATATTCACACAGACATAAATAGTATGTCTAAGTTTAGTTATATTATTAACACCGCGACTATTAGTAATCATACTAATAAACATTTTTATAATAACTGTAAATCGGAGGATCTCTGCGTAATTATAGATGATTCTCAAGTAGAATCCACTGGTAGTGGAGTCTCGGGGCTCACTCCAGATATTAATATTAATTTAAACTAGGTAGTGAGACAAAAGAAGGTACCTTTAACAATATTGTTAAACCTATCAACAACAAGGTATCTTCTTGCACTCAATTAGTTAGTAAAAAAGGGCCTCAGCAGAACACCTTAAAATTATTCCACCAAAATATCCAAGGCATTTCTTCCAAATTATTAGAAATTGAATTGTTTTTAGAAAAAAATATGTTTGACATTATTTGTTTTACCGAACATTGGCTAAAAGATTACCAAATGCTGATTAATTATGAGAACTATACGGTTGGTAGCTGCTTTAACCGTAAATCTATGCTGCGTGGAGGTTCCCTAATACTTTTGAAAAATTGTGTTAAATATAAACAACGTATTGACATAGTAGGTCTCTCGGTTGAACATTGTGTCGAACTGTCCTGTGTTGAGCTAGATAAGCATGTAATTGTGTGTGTGTACAGACCCCCAAACTATCAAAACTTTTCCTTATTTGAATCAATAATGGAAGATGTCCTGGCAAAACTTGCAGCCAGTAATAAATCTACAATTATTTGTGGTGATTTCAATATCAATATTTTAGAAGACAATTCAAATAGCAGTCGGTTATTAAATCTTTTTAAGTCATTTGACTTGACCAACATTTTTATAGAACCTACTAGAGTCACTCCATCTTCTGCTACTTGTATAGATAATGTTTTCTGCGATTGCGATTACTTAGATAAAGCCATAGTAAATTGCCTGCCGTCTGACCACAGCGGACAAACTGTAACTTTTAGGTGTAACACACCATTGCAAAATGTTCAGATTAAATTTAGACCTATAACTACTAGCAAATTAAATAGGTATAATATTTCCCTGCAGAACAAGTTAAGTGTTATGAGCCATCATATGGACGATATTAATATAAATCAATTGTATGATCATTTCTTTTCAATAGTTCACACTGAATACAACAAAACTTTTGAAAAGAAGACAAAAAGTATTTGCCCTAAATTTATATTTAGTGATTGGGCAACTAGAGGTATCAGAAAAAGTAGGGAAAGACTATTTGAGCTTTATGACCTTAAATCTTATATAAACACTGAAACTTTTAATAAGTATGTTGCTAAGTATTCACACATTTTTAGAAATACATGCAAGGTTGCCAAAGCCCTGCACATTAGCAACAAGATCAAAACAGCAGAAAATAAAATAAAGACAGTTTGGAAAGTCATAAATAACGAGACTAACAGGAAGAAAATACGTAACACTAGCTACACCTTAGATACAGCATGTGGTCCTAAAAGCTCTAATCAAGAAGTAGCTCAAGAATTTGTGAATTTTTTTACCGATATACCGTTAAAAACTACGGAGTCTCTTAATTCCTCTCCTGAAGTAGCAATTGGTTTATTAAAGGCGAATGTGTCTGGCTGCCCGGCTGAATTTAAATTTAAACACATAAACCCTATGATAGTTATTAAAGCTTTCCGGCAAATAAAAGTCAAACTGACCGAAGATCTTTGGGGAATGTCTATCAAAGTTTGTACATCCATAGTTGAGACTGTAGCACCATACTTAGCTTTAATTTTTAATTTGTGTGTAGACCAAGGAGTTTTCCCTGATTTAATGAAATACAGTAAAGTCATACCTCTTTTCAAATCCGGGGATAGTAAAGATACTAATAATTATAGACCTGTATCCGTGTTGCCAGTTTTTAGCAAGGTGTTTGAAAAAGTAATGCTTAATCAAATGCTCAATCATTTTAACACCAACAGAATCTTACACGACCAACAGTTTGGTTTCACTAAGGGACGTTGTACAACTGACGCCGGTGTAACCTTATTAAAGCACATATTTTCTGCGTGGGAAGCATCCCAAGACGCAATAGGAATATTTTGTGACCTCTCCAAAGCATTTGATTGCGTAAATCACGACACATTGCTTTTGAAAGTTGAGCATTACGGACTAGGTAAACTTGCACTTAGTTTGGTAAAATCTTATTTAAGTGATAGACAACAATATGTTCAAATAAATGGTGTTAATTCACAGGGTTTAAAAGTAAAAATGGGGGTTCCGCAAGGCTCAATATTGGGTCCTTTCCTCTTTCTAGTATATATAAACGATCTACCCTATTTATTGAAAAACCAACCTCAAAATATGGTGTTATTTGCTGATGACACTTCTCTAATTTTTAAGATAAATAGACGGGCCCAAAATCTAGATGACGTAAATAATGCCCTACTTCAGGTCCATAATTGGTTCACAGCAAACAATTTAGTATTAAATGAAAAAAAAACGAAATGCATAAGATTTGCTTTACCAAATGTTAAAAGTAACGAGTGTGATATAGTATTGAATAAAGAGAAACTTGAATTCGTAGATAAAACCGTTTTCCTGGGGCTTACGCTTGATTCAAGGCTACAATGGGGTTCTCATTTGAAATCTCTTGCGGGGCGCCTAAGTTCAGCAGCATATGCTGTTAGAAAAATCCGTCAATTTTCTGATGTAGATACCGCTAGACTGGTCTATTTTAGTTACTTTCATAGTATAATGTCTTATGGCATTCTGTTATGGGGACGGGCTGCAGACATTGAGTCTATATTTATTCTGCAAAAAAGAGCCATCAGAGCCATATATAATCTTCGTAGGCGCGATTCTCTAAGGGAACTGTTTAAGGAAATCAAAATCATGACGGTACATTGTCAATACATCTACGAAAACATAATGTACGTTAGAAAAAATCTACATCTTTTTAATAAAAGAGGTGACAGACACAATTACAGTACGAGAACTAGAGACCAATTAGTTCAGCCGGGCTTCAGACTCGCTAAAGTAGACTCATCTTTCATGGGGTACTGTTTAAGATGCTATAATAAAATTCCACAAAGTATTCTTGAACTGAATGAGACGAAATTTAAATCATGCATTAAACGCACACTATGTAAGCAAGCATATTACAAGTTGGACGATTATATCTCTGATAAAAATGCTTGGCTCAATGCCGGTCCTGCTCCACATGGACAGGGGCGCATAAACTGATTAATGGATAGCATTAAATAGTATTGTTGGAGCTGCTGAAGATTGTACAACTATCTTTGCATTGTATAGATTCAATTTCTTTTGGTATTATATAACCGCATAGCCCATATTATGTGAGTACTATGTAATAGAAAGCTATCCTTCGTTGGAAACCTACGTCATTTTTTTTTTTTGACTTGTATTTGCCCTGGCGGTTAAGTGTATGTGTATGTCATGCTCACTCAAATGTCTCGCTGATGGTGGCGCGTGTGTCGGATCAGTTAGTTCCCTTCAAAATGGTTGAGTTGAATGGTGCTGATACATGCGTCATGTTCGTGAACGGGCGCTGTCAGTTGTGACTGGTCATCTCTTGGTTGCCACGGCTTATTTGAATTAGTTATTTTATTTTGTGAATTGTTCTTTTCCTTGTTTTTACTATGGACACTTTTAACGTGCACATCTTGCTACATCGCTCTCACATAATGTACCATCTAAACATGAATGATGTAACCAAGGTTTTGTAAAAATATTCTGATTTAAAAGAGTGTCCATGGAGTTTCTTGCCCGTTCTTCTCCATAGAGATCTACGTTAGGGAATGGGCAACTACAGTACTTTCACAGTTTTTATGCCTTGTGACTGGGACTGTAGCTAAATTTCATTGTTGTCTTTGTTTCGACAGTTCAAAAGTGCCTGTAACGGGCCTACTTGAAATAAATGCTTTGATTTTGATTTTGATTTTGATTTCTCCACGGCTATTTACTAAATTATTGCCATTTTCATCTGCCTGTCTTTTCCCAACTATATTGGGGTCGGCTTACAGTCTAACCTGATACAACAGTCTAACCGAATACAACAGTTTAACAGGATACAACAGTCTAACCGGATAGGTACAACAGTCTAACCGGATACAACAGTCTAACCGGATAACGTTAAATCGCTAGGTTCTTGACATGCTTCATCATCTGCCTAGCCTTTTCCCAACTGTATTGGGGTCGGCTTCCAGTCATGCCGGATTTAGCTGAATACCAGTATTTTACGCAGAGCGGCTGCCTACCAGACCTCCACAACCCATTAACTGGGTAACACGGTATTTCATGGCAAGACTGGAGTCAGATTTACTGGCTTCTGACTATCCGTAACGACTGCCAAAGATCAACCAATGACAGCCGGGACCAACGGCTTAACGTGCTTTCCGAGGCACGGAATCATCTTTTTATCAGACAATCAGGTGATTCAAGCCTGCAATGTCCTAACGAAACTGGAAACAACTTCACAAAGTATGCTTCCCGTAGGAATCGAACCCACGACCACCGGGTCACAAGGCAAACGGCTAAACCACTCGACCACGGAGGCAGTTCTTGACATGCTTAAACCTGTAAAATAACATAACACCTCGCCTGTAATCCCCAAAGGGTTAGGCAGACGTGTATCTAATAGTACAGCCACATTTCTCCAGTTATGTTTAAGTTCCATGTAATAGGGGGCAAGCCTATTGCCATCGACCGGGCGCAAATCCAGACTCCGAGGCTACTACTGTGAAATTCCCAATGGCAAAACCCAATAACAATTTTCCCGACCCGGGAATCGAACTCAGGACCTCATGCTCAGCAGTCGCAATTGCAACAACTAGACCAACGAGGCAGCCATACTCGTAACCCAGTACTTAAAGCGCATCCCTAAACCTTCAACTTAATAAATACCAATATAACTTTAAAATGGAAGCCTTTTAAAATTATTTGTAGCCGGAACGTTCACAAAAGAGCTTTAAACGGCTTGATGTTTGTCTTTATTTATATTTAATTAAGTTTAAAGCTTGGCTAAAACAATTTCAACATTGATTTCACGGGGTTAAGCGTTTTGTGTTTTGTTGTGGGCTATGAGAGTAGCGATAGTTCAGCCTGTAATGTTCCCACTGCTGGGACCTCCTCTCCATGAGTGGTGAGTGAGAGGGAGTGGCCAGTCCGGTTTTGGTATTTTTCGTCTTAGGACATGTCTCGTCTCACGACGTATGCCTTCACCATATGGGAGGAGTAGTGATATTATAATAATCAAAACCAGCGCTGTGGTGTGGGCCCTCCATAGCACAGCATCATGCTGAGTGGTAACCTGCTTGTCGCAGTCACGGCGTGCAAGCTGTTAACTTTTCTTTTTCTGTTTCTGTCCTGTTGTATTTACAATATTTGTTATGCGTTTTATGATTATTGTAATTTTTTACTTTTTATACACATCATGTCCCTGCGACAATGTCATCTTTCTTTTTTTTTTCTAAAATGCCTGCTTGAATTTATACCCACGATCTCCACATGTAGGTTGCAGCCGTTCACTGTGCCACCACTGTGCTGATACGGATATACTAATCTAAAACTATTAAGTTATTTGATAACTAGCTTATGGCCGCGGCTTTGGCCACGTGGAGTTCGATAAGTGTCTCATGGGATCGCACTACCGGTGTGACCACTAAATCCGTTCAATACTTTCAGCTTGAAGGAAGAGCTCGTGCCTAAATAATAACAGACACTCGAGTCGCTCTTTAGGTTAAGCCGCGCTTGCCTAGGTTGGTCCGTGGATGGGCGACCACCCATTACAAACCGAGTTTCCACCGTGCCTCGGAAAGCACGTTAAGCCGTTGGTCCCGGCTGTCATTTGTACATCTTTGACAATCGTTACAGGTAGTCAGTGGCCCAAAGTCTGACAACCAGTCTTACCAAGGGGTATCGTATTACCCAGTACTAACTGGGTTGTGGTAAGATAGGCAGTCGCTCCATATAAAATACAGGTATTCAGCTGTATCCGGTTAGATAGGAAGCCGACCCCAACATAGTTGGGAAAAGGATAGGCAGATGATGACTTTCAACGTGAAAGAGTAGCATACATTCATCCTCACAAACTTTCGCATTAATATTATTAGTAGGATAAGTTTTTTTAAATTTAATTTAGGACAGTATTTAATTAATAAATCGGTTCTAGGTCAGCCAAGTGTGATTGGGTTTTTCCATTACGGAGTCTGAATTTTTACCCGGCTCGCCCTTATATGGGACTTTAACGTAACAGGCAAAATGTGGGTGTGCTATTAGGTACACTTCTACATAACCCTTCGTCCACGAAGGGGTCCCCATTCAGGCGTGATATGTGATATTATGATGTATGATGTTATGCCGCCCTTTTCGTAGCCACAATCTTAATTCAATTCCCTCCGGCATAACTCGGTCCTGAATTTTAGGGGCAAGGGCACATACAATAACATGTAGCATCACGCTATAACTGTAACTGGGTGGGCAGACTTTTAGCCTAAAGGTTAGGAATTAGGTCATCAGAGTGAAAAGGAACTAAGGTTGAGCTGCGGGTAATTCAGTAACACACTTACTCGAACATTGGAGATATTTTTAATTTTGACTGTTCAACAACATTGATGCGTCGTTGAGCAGGCAAATTATTTATACCAATGAAACATGAGTAAGTGTAGTTCCTTGTAATTTGTGATTAAAGCTATGTTTCGTAATAGGGCGAGCCACCCCCAAGTGCAGACCCTTACCGTCTGTGTACCCTTCCCTTTTTTAGGGTTCCGTACCCAAAGGGTAAAACGGGACCCTATTACTAAGACTTCGCAGTCTGTCTGTCTGTCTGTCTGTCTCCAGGCTGTATCTCATAAACCGTGATAGCTAGAAAGCTGAAATTTTCACAAATGATGTATTACTATTGCCGCTATAACAACATATACTAAAAATTAAAAAAAAAATATTAAGGGGGACTCCCATACAACAGATATGATATTTTTTTTGCCGTTTTTGTAGATAATGGTACGGAACCCTTCGTGCGCGAGTCCGACTCGCACTTGGCCGGTTTTTTAAATTCCATGATACAATATTGTCAATAACATATAAAAATACTTACATCGGTGTAGAAGACTTATTGGAATGGATTTAGCTCAGTACTGATACAGTTTCAGGATAAGACAGAAGAGTGCGTTTTTAGGGTTCCGTCCGTCCATCCGTCCGTCCGTCCATCCATCTGTCTGTCTGTCAGCGGGCAGTATCTTAATGATCGGAAATAGATAGACAGTTGAAATTACAGAATGTGTATTTCTGTTGATACTATATCAACAAATAATAAAAGTAAATTAATAATTAAAGGGGGCTCCCCAACTACGATCGTTCGGAACCCTTCATGCGCGAGTCCAATTAGCACTTGGCCGGTTTTTGAAAGACTTTTTAGAAGACCACCGCCATGTGCGAGGTTTGAAAAACCACATGCCTGGAGTAACGGAATAACTGTAAAAAGACCAGCTGGATTAGAAGTCTCCCCAGGGCCTCCACAGGAGCTTCCGCCTAGCCAATATACCAAAAAGTCGTCAAAAACACACTGCGGTACAAATAATTCCCTAATAATTTCCATTTAAATATAAAAGACACGCCCCATCTTTTGTCAGAACATAACAACTACTACGAGGCTATCGGAAATCATTAGGCAGTTAATGAAACGGGTAAATTTGGGACCAAACTTGCTACCTAATGCCCCACTGTAATGGCGGTTTAAGTGCTTTCGCTGGGGAACCACGAAAGTCTTTGGATGTGCTATATAATCTCTTTGATTTTTAAGATGTTTGGCGTTAAATGATAAGAAACTATTTAGCTTTAATATCGCGAATAGATCCAGACTGGGATGTAGCATGCAAGCACCGCTCTGGGACCCCCAAAAATATGCACATGCAAGACGTGCGAAAAATAGCATGCCATATTTCGCCTCTCCACGAGGTATCTTCAGGAGATTTTGACTCGACGATAACTCGGGCGCACGGGCCCTTACAGTCGTCAACAGAGGCGCTGATTTTCGCCTAGATCTAATTTCGGAATTAAAACTAAATATTCTTTATAAAATATAAAGTCATGGTTTTCCGCAAGGTGAAGAGTGATTACAAAACTGATTTAACTCGTTTTTTGTAGATGCTGACCGGTCACATTATAAAATAGATATTTCTTTATCTTTACATTTTTGAGATCACTCGTATCAGAGTTTTACACATAAAAGGTTAGGTGGAAGCGGTAGCCCGCGAAATTCAATTTTTCTTACGTTTTTTGCAATTTGCAGGTAAGAGTCAGGGTGTATGTTGATTATAATATGATTCGCGAGCGTAACAGATACACAGAATTTTGATCATTGAAATCATTAATACAACCCTATTAGTTCATTTAATCAAATTTAATGACTATTTCACGAAAGAGTCATTCAATGGAGACTTATGGACCTAAGGTTCAATAATTTTTTTGCAGGCATACCTAACGAGTTCTTGTAGCTAAGCGGTCAGCTGTTATGAATAATAAGCGAAGTGAACATAACCAGATGTGGTAATATAAAGGTTATCTAATAGCTTTATAAGCAGAATAGTTGGGTTTTACGAAATGCAAGGCAATGAAGGTAATTGAAAGCAAGTTTAACTGTCGTAGTTACCATGTTTTGAAAAGAAAGCTTAAAAACTGTCATAATAACAACAAGTCGTCTTTGGAAACGTTATGAACTCCGTAATGCAACATCTAGTTAATTTGTTTTTAAACTGACATGACGTATGGTCACTAACATTATTATTCTTTAAAAACCGGATATTCACCATTGTTACGTGGTGCCGAGTGTAAAAAACGAACAAGAAAAAGGGTAGACCGATTTGTCTGCTCATGCATGCACAATTGCACACCCACCCGCAATAACTACAGTTGATTCGTGATCATGGTGCATGCAACAGCGCGGCAAATATCGGGAACTCAAAACAATCGGTAAAGATATTTAATATCCCGTTTTTAGTGTTCATGATAATTTATTTGAGAAACAACAAATTCTTGATTTATACCTCAGTCGTGTCACCATTACTAATATTAGGTAGGTAGGCACTAACAATTCATTGATCTAGTCTAGCACTCCAGACTTTGCTAAGTAACCCGTTACATAAGTATACAGCAAATGGTGAAACTGTGGGACACCGTCATCAAACAGCGTTTATACTAACACATCGGTTTAACATTTTACGTCAAAAGCTATTAGTACCTAGTTTTCTGTGAATCTATTAAACACTTGAACTAGGTTTTGCATGCACATTTCTGTCATGGCAATATTCGTGAATTGAATAATTATGTTTTTTACCCGACTGCCAAGGAAGGATTATGGCTTTCGGGCGTGTATGTTTCTTTGTAATTTGTAAATTTCTTTATAACCTCGTATCTTACAAACGGCTGGATAGATTGCGACAGTTAAGGTATCGTTAAACAGGTGTTTAAAAAAAATCTTGGTGGTTTTTTGGCGCGAAATAGTAAAACGTTAATAAAAAAAAAAATAACCAAACGTATCGAGTGGGGTATCAAAATGAAGGGTTTTGAAAGGTGATTACAAATATATAAAGTTATGTATCTATATATATATTAAAATTTTTAGTTGGATTTTTGATACTTTTAATTAAATGTTAAGTACTTGTTTTTCGAAGTTCTCCTTACTTTCCTATTTATTTCAGTAAATCATTGACTTTCCCGACAAAACCCATAAAAGAAACATATAGACAGAGTGTTACAAACTGATCGCACTAATAAATTCCTGCTTACGAAACCCACAAAGGACACGAAAGCAATACTTTACGTAATTCGGCCATTTTTTTACCGAAACAAACTTTTGTTTAAGTTAAAAAATTGCGGACTCCATAAATATATTTCGTCTTCCAAGTTTTCTAAGATGTTTTCTTTGTTCCACCCCACTGTTTGCAGAGGGGCCTTTTCCTGCATAATGACGGCCAATAATTGTACCGATTCCCTCTGTGAGGCGCCTGGAAGAATTTAGTTAAGAAATCATGGATGCCATCATTTTTGACACATTAAGAAGTCGGGGGTTAGCTCATGAATATGATTATTATTCAGTTTGTGTTTGAGGTGATTTCTTTTTAAACTTTCGAGTGGTTTATCAATGAAGATCAAATGCATCGAGCCTGTTGTTTTTGAATTGTTAGACAGAGTAGTACTTGCCATAATATTTTGCCAGTTATATTTGAGTCCTATGTAACAGGGGCGAGTTTATTGTAACTAACCGGTCACAAATCCATAGTCCAGGCTGCTACTGAGGAACTCCTGATGAAAGCAGCCCAACCTGAGGATAGAACCCATGACCAGACCGGTCAGGAATCGCGGTAGTTTTGTGTGTATCTGTACTGAGCCTATTTGGCGCAGCCGTGAAACACACAATATTATCTTCTTTTTTGTTTAGGTTTAAGTTTTTACTTTATGTTGTGTGCACTTGAAACATGTTTCCTATCTTTCTTTTCTTTTATCTTATAAAAGAGACTTGTATCCAACTAAATAGCGTTGTTAGCATTTTCACATTTCGTTTCACAGTACATCACACCTGTAATCCCCGAAGAGTTAGGCAGAGGTGTAGCTAGTAGTACAACCTTGTACTAATGTGTTGTACGAAATGTGGGCATTTGACCAGTTGTGTTTACTGACGATAATGATGATGTTTAAGTCCTATTTATTAGGGAGCGGGCCTATTACCATCAACCGGCTAGACAACGGTCTGTTACTCAGAAAAATAACCATCTTATAAACAAAATATTGTTATCACTTTATAATTTTTTTTAACAGAACTGCTAAGGATTTTTTACCTGTTCTGCCAATGCGTACAGACCATTGAAGACATGTACCGCTCAAAATGTAAATCCAGTAAGTTGCAGACGTAGTCGGCAACATTCCCGTCACGTTTGCACATGCAACACGGAAGTTCTGCTCAACCCCCTGGGTGGTACGTACGTTTGAAATTAACTAACTTTGTAGTACAAAAATGTGTTACATTTGTACGTATGTCGCAGGATAATGGGAAAATTCGTTTATTTGTGAAAATTTAAGGTTTTTTGAAAGAAACATCACCTTAAATTTAAAATTTAAAGTGATATTTCTTACATCAGCCGGATTATCCTATTTGTTTTTTAACATAAATTGCCTTACTGCTGGGCAAAAATCAAATGAAATTAAATTACAAAAAAAACCGGCCTTGTGCGAGTTGGTGCGCGAGGCACCGATGGTTCCGTATAAACTTGTTTTATTAACGTGTTTTCTCTACATATTTACGGTTTTCAGATGTTTTCCTTTACATTTGTGTTGTAAGACGTTGCTTCTTGCCAAAGGACATGGCCAATTTCTGTACGGGCGTTGGCATAGTTATCGAATTTAGTGTAAACTAATGATTTTTGGTGTTTTATTATTATTGTCATTACAACAGACTAGACATAAACAGTTTTATAAACCTTTCAATCAAATGCTGGCAATAAGCGTATAGCTTATGATTTTGCTATTAAAAAACTAAAAGGCGCTATAAAATAGCGAACAGTTGCGACTGTTATCTGATATGGTTTAGAATTAGTAGGCATTAAACAAATTAAAGTAATCACCACCTGAATTAAGGATTTTTAACTAATTAATATTTAATATTGATTAACATTTAATAAACTGGGTAATAGTCTCAAAAAATGTGACATTAATAACAAAGTAGAGTCCAGTGTTAACAGCAAGGTAATCGAGGGACAGAAGGTTGAGATAAGTGAGGCTCAAAAATATTAGAAAATAATCACAAAAACGCAAACACAGTACGCAACATAGCATCTGCAATAACCTATAACATTCAATTTTGACATAGACAATGTCAAATTGTCAATACATTGTCAAATGAATAAATGCGTTACGTTTTAAGTATTATGTTTTGTGTGAAATGTAAAAAAAAACTGTCTTACGCATCAATATAATTATGCAAATATAATTTTATGATTTGCAACAACCAATGAAACAGTTTCGTATGAATAAAATGTTCCTAATTAATGCATTTGTCGTCCATATTACAAATGTCTACAAGTAGTATGCGTGGTGTGGAACGCCCAATATTATTCTTAACTTTCGCTATGGTCCAATATGGTGAAAGTTGACAAATGGTACTTTGAATTCATCTTGCTTGACTTACGTTCAGAGAAGTCAAAAACTACGTAATTTTCCAATTTTATTTTTCTTATCTATACTTAATACTTAATATAACATTATAAAGCTGAAGAGTTTGTTTGTTTGTTTGTTAGTTTGTTTGTTTGCTTGAACGCGCTAATCTCAGGAACTGCTAGTACGAATTGAAAAATTCTTTTTGTGTTGGATAGTCCATTTATCGAGGAAGACTATAGGCTATATAACATTACGCTACGACCCTTGAGAGCCGCGCAGCGTGTGACACCGCGGGGAACAGCTAGTACAATATATTTACGAGGTATGTATGGTATGGTACAGATGCCAGCAGGTCAACCTACCCGAAACTGTCAAATTTTCCCAACCAACCTTAAACCTACTGCTTTAGAGATAAAGTTGAAAATCTATTAAAGAAATTTGACAGCTTGTAGTAGCTTGATGTACTGGCGTCTGTACATAGAATGTACTTTTTTGTACATGTCCTCTCATGATTCTAGGACTTAGAATTCCCGTTGACCTAGAATCTAGGTCAACGGGAATTATCCTATAGCTTTTGATTTCCTTGTGAAACCGCAAAATATGCGACATAAACGGTCATATCTTTTGATCGCGTTGACTTACAAGTTTAATTTTTTCACTGCTCCAAGAAGTAGCAAACTTGAGTATTTCACATGAATTTGACCTCCACGTTTTTCTATGAAAAAGGGTCTCGACAGACGGACAAACGGACAACAAACTTCTAAAAGGGTTCCGTTTTTGTCGACTGAGGTACGCAACCCTAAAAACGTAAAAGCAACCTAGGATTTTCGCAGAAAACCGTATTTTCCGATCATGCCGCGACAGATACAAGGGTAATCGTGGAGTCACGTGCTCAGTTAATTAGACAAAGTCGGGGAACACCTGCACTTTGTGATATTAGATGGCGTTCGTTTTTAATGTTATTGTTTTTGGTTTATTGTGAAGATATGTGGTCGCGGGTTGGATCCTGGTCAAAGTCAAAGCATTTATTTCAATTAGACCATTACAGGCACTTTTGAAAGTCAAAAATAAAAAAGCTAAGCTACAGTCACAGACACAAGGCATAATAACTTGCGAAAGTACTGTAGTTGCACATTCCAAATCGTAGATCTCTATGGAGAAGAATGGGCAAGAAACTCCATGGACACTCTTTTAAATCAAAATATTGTTACAAAATCTTGGTTACATCATTCATGTTGAGATTATACATATATGTGAGAACGATGTACACATATATGTGAGAACGATGTACCACTGTACTGGCAAGTTCTATTGCGATTTTTACATTACATTCTATTACGCACCACATTAATTGACTGCCTCGTTGGTCGAGTGGTCGCAAGCGCGGCTGCTGAGCATTAGGTCGTGGGTTCGATTCCCGGGTCGGGCCAAGTGTTATTGGATTTTTCCATCAGGAATTTCTCGGTCGCAGCTACGGAGTCTGGATTTGTGCCCGATGGATGGCAACCGACTCGCCCCCTATTACATGGGACTTAAAAACATAAATAAATGAAATGTGGGTGTGCTATTAGGTAGTCGTCTGCCTTACCCGTCGGGGATTACAGGCGTGATGTTATGTCATGTATTCCATCACGCTTCTAGTCCTGGAATGGTTAGATAGAGGTGTTAAGTACACCTTCTTCGCCTGTGGTGTTTATCCAGACTACGGAGTGTTGCTGAAACATTTGTTATTGAGAAAACCTAATAACACTGCCCGTTTCGCAGTCGAGCCAGCTGCTAACCTACCAACGAGGCACTATTATTTTTTGTCGCTTTTGTTTAAAATGTGTTATTCGAAAGTGCTTTCTGTGTTATTGTTGGAAAATATCGCGACAAAACTTGGGAGGTTAGCGTTTATAACGTTTTAAAGCAGTACTGTTTTAATATTATTCATCATCTGCGTAGACTTTTCCCAACTATGTTGGGGTCGGCTTCCAGTCTAACCGGATGCAGCTGAATACCAGTATTTTACATGGAGCGACTGCCTATCTAACCTCCACAACCCAGTTAGTGCTAGGTAATACGATACCCCTTGGTAAGCCTGGTTGTCAGACTTTCGGACCACTGACTACCTGTAACGATTGTCAAAGATCTACAAATGACAGCAGGGACCAAAGGCTTAACGTGCTTTCCGAGGCTCGGAGGAAACTCGGTATGTAATGGGTGGTCACCCATCCACGGACCAACCTAGGTAAGCACGGCTTAATTTAAAGATCGACCCGAGCGGCTGTTCTTATTTAGCCACGAGCTCCTGTTTTAATATCATTCTAGTGTGAGACAGAGACGGAGGTATAGAGGTCGTTTAGCTATCTCTTTCCACTCTGGAATAAGATTTCAACAACACTTTTTTAAGACGTTATGGTAGGCACCCTGGTTACATATCCGTCACAAACCCTCACTAAGCAAACGTTGTGATCAATCCTCATTTCTACTTTGAATAAGAAGACGCTTAAGCCTTGCAATGATACAATAGAGGAATAATGCAACAGTTCAGTTCTGGCGACCTTAATTAACGAGCTGAAGAAGCCTGAACTGCGTGTCGCTAGCTCGATCCCCGCACGGAACAAATATTTGTATGCTCTATGTCCTCAGCTACAGAGGATGTTTGTGTATGTGAGTTTAAATGTTCGTAAACGCATCCACGATACTGGAAAAAATCCTAGTATGGGGTAAAGTAAAAAAAAGTGATTTAGAACCAAAAATTACTTGACGGATCCGCTCCAGCTTGTATCTCAGCAGTAGGCACATTATAAACTAATTACGTAAGTAATTTAATGGTTTTATAACTATCCTGTACTATTTAAAGAACATTCCTCTAAGCTAAAGCCTAACTTCTTCGAGCAGTATTCATAATATTAACTACTTGTGGCACGCTCTGACGTCTTAACCCCCGGGAAACGACTTTGGAACTTAGTTGATGTATTAAGCTGAGAACCTGGTAATAGGTAGTTTGTGGCTACTTTGTATAGCTATACATGGAATATTTCATAATATGGAAGAAGTAACTCGGTAGGAGTATGTAAGGATTGTGGCAGGTGGCTTCCTGTTGTTTCTGCCTACCCCCATGGGAAAAAAGCGTGGGTTTATTTACAAAACTGTCAACTGAAAACCAACAAACAAACAAAACTATAAGCTGTGTACCTACTGTAAATTGTCTGTACTGTCTGTGTGTCTCTCTTTCTGTTTGTGTTTTGATATTTAATTGCAGCATTAAGGACATCAGAGGGTCTGAACTACTGCCAATAGGACTGAAATAATACAAGACGCTTTAGCGTAACGTATTTCTCCAAACACTTTCAACTGAATTGAAATAGCTTTCCGGTAGCATTAGACAATCCAATAGTTTTGTGACTGTCCTTCATCATTATCGCTGATGCAGTGCGACTTTGTCTAGACCCTCTTATATAGGCGCCAGGGCTGCGGGACTTTTCGAAAGAGATACCGCGGCCCTGGAACATAAAGGGCAAAAGAAGGAATATGGATGGTTTCTAGTCAGTAAAAGTCTGACACTCCCTTCTGCTCCGCCCAGAGCGGCAGGAGTCATTTGATGATTTCCCATCCGAAAAAAAAAAAAAGATCCTCTTAAATGGCAGAGGTGTCAAAGCTGCGTTGACATTTTAGAGATAAAGTGAAAATGTCTTCACTTTATATCTTAACCATCAAAGTGGAACACGTCAAAAATAGTGAAAATGTTCGTCCGAGGAAATTATACAATTCATTACAGCCTGTTTGCAATATAGTAGTACCTAAAAGATAAACCATTCAAAGACTTTCCAACATTACTTGAGAAAGTTCGGAACGTTTCTGCAATACAGTGCTCAAAGGCAGCTGTAACGAGTTTCCATCAGGTGTCCTCATCATTCTCATGCCCTTATCCCAGCATGTCTTCTTCTTCCATACTTCTCTATTACTCGTCATATCAGCAGTCACCTGCTTTCTAGCCATTAGGTACAGGGTGGTTTTCATTTATTTGGAGAGATTTCAATGTGTTTTTTGTTGTTTCAATGTTACGTGTGAAGAACTATTGTGTACCTATGTGTTATAAAATCTGTTAAATACCATATTTCAGGCAAATAAATGAATCTGAATCTGAATCAGTGTGGAGCTATAATGAGAAAATATTAGCTGTAGCGTAACACTTTAATACCTACTGGATTTAAATCTATGGCACAGATGTTTTTTTTTGTTTCTATGGAGAAAGTTTCTCTCGGGTCGATCTTTAGGTTAAGCCGCGCTTGCCTAGGTTGGTCCGTGGGTGGGTGACCACCCATTACATACCGTGTTTCTTCCGTGCCTCGGAAAGCACGCTAAGCCGTTGATCCCGGCTGTCATTTGTAGATCTTTGACAGTCGGTACAGGTAGTCAGTGACCCGACAGCCTGACAACCAGTCTTACTAAGGGGTATTATGTTACCGAGTACTAACTGGGTTTTGAAGGTCAGGTAGGCAGTCGCTCCAAGTAAAATACTGGTATTCAGCTGCATCGGGTTAGACTGGAAGCCAACCCCATGATAGTTGGGAAAAGGCTTGGCAGATGATGATTGAAAACGTTGCTCTCTTTGATGGTCTCTAACACACCCTCGACTATAACCACACCTTTCTGATTCACGGTGTATAAAAGTGGCTAACCATCACGTCATAGTCTTAAAGCAGGAGTAATTCCAGTTTTCTAGTTAATATATTTAATGTAACGACTTAGTGAATAAGTCGTTGGTGTGTCAATAAATAAATAAATAAATTCCAGTGTGGGAAAGAGATGGCTCTGTATAGCTCTGTCTCTTTTCCACCCTGGAATTAATCCTGCTTTAAGACGTCATAGTAACCCCCCAGTTCATAGTAATAATAGTTTCAAAGCCCAGCCTAGTGTAGCAATTTAGCCCAAACTTGGTTCCCCCGAGGCCAATCCATCTGCACCATGCTACATGCAGCTATATACGGGGTGGAAGGGACACCGATGCGAAAACGGTTACCATGACGTATTCAGTAATCATTCTGAGCCCCCTGCACATAGTTTTTCATCGGTTATTAATTTTAAAAAAATAGCTGTTTCTTGGAAAAGTGCAATACATACACGGTCAAAATGTATGGAACAGCTGTTTTTTTATAATAACCCATTTAACATATCTATGATTGACGAATGACGTACTGTATTCAGTAGTAGTTCGTGGTAACCGTTTTCGCGTCGGTGTCCCTTCTAACCTGTATATGAAAATAGTTTCAAATGGTGTGTTAAAACTTATAACGTAATTGTTTTTTATTCCGGTCGGAGTTAGGACATATCTGGTTACTTGAAATTAACACGTATCTCGTGTTCGTCACATAATGACAGCCTTCACATGATAAGCTCAAAATTTTCCTTGAAAGATTATCTTCTTACTGTATCCCGAGTCCTGTCGGGTCATTGCGTAACACTTAAACGGCAACGTCATTTATTTTGACACGCTCTAACTGTTACTGGATGGGCAGAGTTAAGCTTAAGCCTAAAAGCTAAGAATTAGGATACCAGTGTGAAAAAAGAAACTGCAGTTCAGCTGCGAGAAATTTATTTTGACAGTTCATCAACACACAACATGATTTTTTACCTGACTGCGGCGAAGCCCAAAAGTAGGGTAATGTATTTGACCTGTTGTATGTATGCTCGTTTCTTTGTTCCCTCATAACTCCTAAACGGATGAATGGATTTGGACAAAAAGCCCATTCCGTTTTCATAATTCCATATTCAAATGGGCCCCGCCAGCTACCAACTTTTGTTTCATTTAAACTTTATTATTTTTCAGTTTTTTTCAGTCAGGTTTTCAGTTTTTTTAATTACTTTTTTAGAATAAAAGAAATAGAATTTTCCTTAAAAATCTTTTAGATTTTGGTTGAAAGTGTTACGCAATTGGGTTGCTGGTTCCACTCTCAAAAAAAAATGCCATTTCATCCAAAAAACTTAATCACTGTTCATAGTCTCCTAACAAGCACATGAAAAAGCGATCCACGATAATCTTTCTCAATAAAAACTACACTATGCTAAACCGGTAACTCAAGTATTCAAAACATGAACTATGTAGAACTAAGATGTGTCTGCAAGACGTGTGGACCTCCGAGACGCAACTTTGAACACACTCCGCACGCCACGCGGAAAAGTAGCTGCTATTTCATATTTCTAGAATAATTTAGTACGGTACTGCATTTTACATGATTTTTACATATTCACGCTTCATTGGAAGATATGAGGGAGGTACAAATCTGTTCTGTGGGTACAAAGTTGTAATGGCAATGTTTGTCTATTTGTAGTTATAAATTCCATCACATTTTAGTCTTGTTATAATATATTCTTTTCTTTGTATAGATTCT
The DNA here is from genome assembly GCA_950022335.1 of Eurois occulta. Taxonomy (NCBI): domain Eukaryota; kingdom Metazoa; phylum Arthropoda; class Insecta; order Lepidoptera; family Noctuidae; genus Eurois; species Eurois occulta. The sequence goes on from OX465498.1 coordinate 3,142,229, forward strand.
TTTATATTTACCGATTGTTTGTGAATATGTGAACATTGTAAACTTTGCAAATTCTAGATCCTTTTTTATGTTTTAGTACAGTAAGCAACGACTTATTGTCAGGCCTGTTTTCCCATGGCCACGTGATGGCTCTCGGCCACCGTAGGCGCGGGCCTGTGGACGGTGAGTAACGGGCTAGCTCACCGTCTGTCCGTCTTATGACGACAGGCCGTGTCGACGGCGCGTTCGTGTTTAACGCGCGCCTCAAAGAGATGTCAGCAAACAGGAGGGGGCCGCAAGGGCCGATGCCTGCCAGGGCTGCGGGTCTGTTTGAAAGAGATACCGCGGCCCTGGAACATAAAGGGCAAAAGAAGGAACATGGATGGTTTTTAGTCAGTAAAAGTCTGACACTCCCTTCCGCTCCGCCCAGAGCGGGAGGAGACATTTGATGATTTCCTATCCGAAAAAAAGGCCTGTCTTCTCATACTTAAGTACGAACACTGTAACATATCAATATTCTTAAACCAAATGATTTTAAAAGAAAAACCGGCACACTCCCTTCCGCTCCGCCCAGAGCGGGAGGAGACATTTGATGATTTCCTATCCGAAAAAAAAGGCCTGTCTTCTCATACTTAAGTACGAACACTGTAACATATCAATATTCTTAAACCAAATGATTTTAAAAGAAAAACCGGCAAGAAACTCCATGGTTACTACCATGGAGTTTCTTGCCGGTTTTTCTTCATAGGAAACAACCAACCAGAATTGCCAACCTTTTCTCGACGTTTTTTGCCCATGTCGGTCTATACGAAATAAAACATTTTTATTTTTGTAGCCTTCACAATATATAAAATAGCTAACTTACTAAAAATAACTTAAAGAGAAATAAGAAACCGTTCTGTTTCTGTCAATCGTTTGAAGAAGGCGGAGACTGAACGATGATTCGAGTACTTTTTTTCGTGATTTGTGGTGCAAGTGTTTAGTTTAAGTTTCATCAAAGTGACTTTCCGGCAAATGTAATGCAGATTTAATTTATCCGCTGTATTAGGTACAAGCTTTTGGTTTATATACATGATTAAGGTAAATGTACATGCTTCTCAACATATAATGGGTGTAAAAGTACACTTAAAGACGCCAAAAGGCACTTGCTCTCCCCTTTATTACTATAATTTTTTTGTTCTAGACCATACCTGGGAACCTTCTAGTTACGGAGAAAAGTCATTTCCATCAATATGTAATTTTTGCGTAGAGTTACTTTGTTTGATGTACAAATTGCTTGGTTGACGGCTTCGTGATGGCTTCCCATATAATAAATCAGAACATGCATTCGCGCAGTCTGTGAAATCGTATATAAACAGGAAACTCAAAAGATGTGCACCAAGAAAGTATCTTTTACCAACGAAACTCAACTCAACGAGTCAAACGGAACGGCTGATGAATTTTTAATGCGAATTAAGTCGCACGCTATACCAAGTATTTATATAACTTTTTAATGGCCAGAGCTATACATAATATCACAGATCAACGTTATCTTGCCAGTAGATACGTAGAGACTACGGCAATTTTATGACAGACGATAAAAACTTTACAGATCGGTCAACATAAAATGGAAGTTTAACGATTGCGGATAATATCCGCATCGTATCCGAATTTCGTGTTCGACGAAAAAATTAAGTGTCCTATCGAGCTGGACCATCTATATTATGTTTTCTTTTAATTTCCGTTGGTGAAAAACAGAATATTTTCGTGAAAATATCCGCGATAGCAAGGTGCTTTGAGCTTTCTTATGGTGATATAATACGATAACATCAAAATCATTTATCCTTTTCAAAGTCGGCTGCCAGTCTCATCGGATGCAGCTGAATATATATTATTAGGATTTTACATGGTGCGACTGCCTAACTGATGACCAATCTAGGTACTGGATAATATGGTGTTTCTTTTAATTGCGCAGGAAATAACGACCACATGTCGTTCAAATAAAGAAATGAGGTATTTAAACGTCATTTTTAACAAAATCTAATATATAAAATTCTCGTGTCACAGTTTTCGTTGCCATACTCCTCCGAAACGGCTTGACCGATTTTGATGAAATTTTTTGTGCTTATCCGGTATCTATGAGAATCGGCCAACATCTATTTTTCATCCCCCTAAGTGATAAGGGGGTAGGTACGTAGGGTAGGTAGGTAGGTAGGTAGGGTAGGTAGGTAGGTAGGTAGGTAGGGTAGGTAGGTAGGTAGGTAGGGTAGGTAGGTAGGTAGGGTAGGTAGGTAGGTAGGTAGGGTAGGTAGGTAGGGTAGGTAGGTAGGGTAGGTAGGTAGGGTAGGTAGGTAGGGTAGGTAGGTAGGTAGTTAGGTAGGGTAGGTAGGTAGGGTCAGTGGCGTGCCCGCAATGAAAGAGAGGCAAAGCCCAACCACCAACTGACGACATTTGGGGAAAAAATAAAGTTTCACTCTCTGTTCTGAGTTCTGACATTGGTTTTTAATAACGCCGGTTTTATTTGTCCTATTATTTAAATATGCCTAAATATAAAAATACAAATAGTCGTATTTTATATCCCTTCACAAAAGAAGTAAATGATATAAGAGCCATCTACTGACATAAACGTAACAACAGAACTCTTCAAATCAATTCGTAATTATTTTCGCGAGAGATGGCGCTCAAATAAAAAATTGGTTTCTACGACTGCAAATTGTTGAAAATGTATGAATGTGTTATTCTTATTACTCACAGTGTGAACACCCATAACTCTTCAATCTTCGCTTCTTTACCACGGACAGATGACAAAGAGCAAAGCACACAGTAATGCATGGTATTACCTACTAGATAGATTTACAGATACTTACATACTTATTAATATCAACAATGACAATTCGTTTGAGTAAATGACACTTAAATGTATAATAAAATTACTTAAATTACTTTCTGTATTCTAAATCAAAAACACTATCTTTCTGTAAAAATAATTTTATTACATCAGCATAATATGTTGGTGAAGGTTTTAATTCTACCAACAGCTATAGTGTTCTATAGCAATATTATTGTCGTAAATTATGAATATATATAACTTGTCGCGAGAATTGTCACAATTACGAACGTGATTATATTTTTCTGTAAAACTCAAAGTATTTACCTTGCCCAGTATCAATTTCACACACTAATCCTTCACAAATCACAAGGAACAGATGCATGCGTATCCGAATTCATTTTAGTGTTAAAAAACTATAATAATAAAAAGAAAATGCACTAGTATTCACTAATCACTCAAAACACAACGAACATCAAACCCCGAACACACATTCTCTCTCAAACTACACTGACTTACACGCACACATTCAAAAAAAAGCCCCGCTTTATATTCAATACAAATTGTCCAAATAAGTACCTACGAAAAGTGACGAAAACAGACACAACTTGCTAGGAGTAAGCGAGAGGTCAGAAGCCAGATGTATCGGGCTTCCAGCCAGTACGTGTGAAAAAGATGGCAATAGCACTGACTGTAGGCCGTAGGTACGATTAGTTTGTAGGGTAGGTAGGTAGGTAGGGTAGGTAGGTAGGTAGGTAGGGTAGGTAGGTAGGTAGGGTAGGTAGGTAGGGTAGGTAGGTAGGGTAGGTAGGTAGGTAGGTAGGGTAGGTAGGTAGGTAGGGTAGGTAGGTAGGTAGGGTAGGTAGGTGGGGTAGGTAGGTAGGTAGGGTAGGTAGCTAGCGTATGGTAAAAAAAAGTGCATTGCAACGCATGCCGGGCACAGCTAGTAAACTCTAAAGATATCGACATAAAATCAATTTAACTTATACATTACTGTAGAAATCCCGTGTAGTTTCCCGCGAATCAAAAATGTTGAGCGATAGTGCTGACCTGCCTAATCAATGTTAACATGGCAAGTATCAAGTCATCGCGTAGTCCTGAAAGTTTCAGGGCGGTCAAGTGACTGGGCACATTATCGTACTGTGTACTAAAGTTTTAACTTGTCTACGAGGCGATTAATGCCGATAGGTCGGGTGTCTGTCTCTTTTTATTTATCCAGCTTACAGTAGTGGTTTAACATAATTATGTACTTACTTGGCGGAAACTACACTGCCACATACGAACTAAAACGAAAGTCATACTTGACGTCATACGTTATTTTTTCGAAATCAATGTTGATTCCATGAAGAAATCAACATTGCTTTCGAACGTTCAGTTTTATAGTCTGTTATTTTTTGAAAAAATTAGTCCCAATCGTTTCGAGTTCGATGATCGAGTTCATGGTATTCGGTTCCAGAACGACCTAAAAATAATGGTGTATATACTACTCCTCCCCTATTCTTTTCTGATTAATTTAGTTGCGGGATCGAACACAATTAAATTGTTTCTCTGGGACTTCGTCGAGCTTCATTGCCTCGGCGCTTTTCTGGTGGTCGCCCCTGTTGATTCTAGCTTTCAGGAGTTGCAGTGGTTTGGGAATATTGTGGCGGGCTCATTGGGCTTGTATACTTATTTAATAAAGTTGAAGAGTTTCTTTGTTTGAACGCACTAACCTCTGGAACTACAAGTCGCATCCGATAGCCCTTTCTTGAGGAAGGTTATAAGCCAATTAACATCATGTTATGACCCTTAGGAGCCGAGCAAAAAGAAAAAGTCAGAAGCGGCCGGTGAAACCGCGGCGCACACCTAGTGAAAGATACTCGTAAAAGGAGACCATTGAGACTCTTGAGACCCTTGACTTTTTAAGTTCAGAGGGAAGGAACTGGCTGGTTACTAACAATTTGTATTAAGTATCTACCAAAAGATTTTCAAATTAAACCCTTAAGATCTCTGCCGACCCTTAAAACTAAGTGGAAATCTTCAATCAAATCAAAATACCATTTAGTAAAAAAATATCTTACAGCCGAGAAAAACTCAAACACTTAGAAAAACAGTTTTTGTCGAAATTCTCATTCTGATCGAAAAACTAATTTGTTGGACAAAAAGAAAGGACGGCCGAGATTCCCTCAGTCACTTAGTGGACAAAATGGCGCTTTCGCGTTAAGAAAAATTAAATAAGACACCGAATATTTACACTTATCTACGGAGCTATTTTGAAGCACTTTACTTTCTTTTGCTCCCTCGTTTTAGAAGGTGGTAGGGGCGAGGTTTCTTAGTCAGCGTATAGCGGAGAACCGCTTGTGCCGCAAGCAGACACAGCAGAGCAAAAGGAAGGTGTTATTCGGTTTAAATTTGCAATCATCATCATTTTAGCCGAAAGACGTTCACTGCTGAACATAGGCCTCCCCCAAGTGTCGACATGTTGCCAGTGGATCTTCGCAACCTTTATCAGGTCTTTGGTCCACCTCGTGGGAGGCCTTACAACGCAACGTTTTCCGTAATTTGCAATGACATATTTTTTTTCATTTTTGCTGTCCTCCTGAGAGTGAACCCGTATGAGTGTGGAATTGAAGCTATTTGGAAAAAGAGTCTAAGATGTAGCTAATTATTTACGGTGCGCACTAGAGAGTGTGCAGCGGACTGCTTGTAAAAGCTTCTTGTAAATATTTCTCCTGCGATCCATATTTTGGAAATGACAGGAAAGCAAATCAGCATCAGTTCCAACAGCCAGTGAGGGCACGTTGACGATGACCTGTTTCGTGTCTTGTGGCTAAAAACGCGCTTACTCTATCTCATTCGTTCGAACTATTATCTGATTCGTTTTTTTCTTAGTCGCTGTCGCTCCACGCGTGTAGCTCGTGGCCAATCCGTGGATGACTGTTTCAAAACTATCTAATCGCTTGCACTGAGACCTATACCTAACGTCTAATGGTTTCCGCCCCCCGGTCACGTTCCCAGCACTTCGGGCATGTCTTATTTAATTAAAGAAAAATATAAATTAGAATAAATTTTAATGGCAACATTCTGGAAGAAACGTCACGTGGGCTAATTTTGGCGGGTGCTTTCATTTTTCTTGTAAATATTTTTTATCGTTATTTTTAGTTATTATTTTTAATTTGGTTGGTATGCGTTGCTTGAATTATAAATATAAATGTTTGTGTCTATTATTACGTGTTGGTTTAATTTTAAAATGTAAATATGTTGGTTTTTTGTTTATAATTATTAAAAATTTGAGTGGATAAAGTACGCTTTCAAATATTATGTTTGATTTGGACTTGTAGAGTTTAATTTACATTTTATACCGATTACAAATAGAACTAAAATAATGAGAAATTTACACTATTTCAACTATTATTAGTTTTATGGATCATATACATATATGTACATAACCAGCCCATAACCTTCCTGTTTCTACCGTTGTGGGGTCCCTAATCTCCTCCGTGTCAGATGGAGCGGGTTTTCACGCGAGCGTAATGTGGGTTTCTAGATGTCATATGCTTTCGATTTTTGGTTCCAGGACATTCCATGCTGTTGTGACGTATTCTGTTCAACGTAGTAGGTGTGTGCCTACTTAGTAATAGCTAGGTATATGTCATTTAGATATATTTAATAGACTTTTGTAGAACGAGTAAACTAGTCGCTCAATATACTTGCAGTCGAACACACGCCTTTTAATTCAAAATCCCTATTCAAAGAAAATACAACCTTATAACAATCAACATATGGTCGTATTCGAGCCGGATGCAGCAGCTACGGAGCGATTAATTAACATCTGGTCACTTGAACAAAAGAATCGCATTCCATAGCGATAAGGATCTACAAAAAAACACCTCGTTATAACTAATGGATTATTATGAATATTATTGCAACTAAGTGATTAACGCTACTACGGAAGATTATCAAGTTTACGAACATTTTGATTGAAGATTTGGAAGTTTAAAGTGAAGTGCAGTGAAACAACAAGAATGAGTACTACAAAAGAACAACAGCAATACCTTGCTGTCTTGGAAGATGGTGCTAATTTACTGCAAAAAACGCAAACAAACTTAAAGAAGTGTCCAAAAGCAAGACTGACAAAAGGTTATATAGAAGCCCGTGTGAAAATTATTGATGAGTATTGGATGTCATTCAAGAACGCCCATGACGCGTTAGTTAAGATAACACCCAAAGAACAAAAGGGAATTTTGCCGTACTTTTTGAACGAAGAATTCTTTGTTTATGAAGAATTATACAGCGCATTACAAGGTGATTTGAAAGATATGCTTATGTCGTTAAGAGAATCGTCACCGATGGATTCCAGAAACTCGAGTATGAACACAACTTATGCATCGCAGAATATAGTGCATTTACCAAAAATTGAATTACCCAAGTTTAATGGAAATTATGAAGGATGGCCGACTTTCAAAGATTTGTTTACTTCCTTGGTGCACGAAAATAATAACCTCAGTGACGTACAGCGATTACATTATTTAAAAACAAGTGTGAGTGGTGAAGCTGAGGCGTTATTGACCCATATAAACGTGACATCGAGTAATTACCCAACTGCATGGAGTGTTTTGAATAAAAGGTATGGTAACAGACGCATTATACTAAACTGTATCATGAAAAGATTATTTAACCAGAGGAAAATGACTTCGCAATCAGCTACCCAATTAAAAGGCTTATTGGATACAACTACAGAATGCCTAAATAACCTGGAAAATATAAAAATAACAACAGGCTCTTGGGATTATATAATAATATTTCTGCTCGTTCAGAAGTTTGACCCAGAGACACATAAAGGCTGGGAAGAATATGCCTATAAGGAAGACAGCGAAGCATTGCCCACTTGGAGTGAATTAAAGAACTTCATGGAGTCCAAGTTCCGCACCTTGGAGTTAGTTACCGGCGTTGCAGCTAACACTAATACAAGAGAAAAACAAGTCAAAGAACGTTCTTATCATGTTGCCACACCAAGTTCAGAAAAGACATGCATCATGTGCAAAGAAAACCACACGCTGTGTCACTGCAAGAAATTTATTGATATGAAATTAGATGAGAGAACCGAATATGTAAAAAACAAACATTTATGTTTTAACTGTCTAGCACTTGGACACTCAGTAAAGAGATGTAAACTACGAGTGTCCTGTCAGAAATGTCACCGACGTCATCATTCTTTACTACATGAGACTAAGAACACAGAACCAGCGGCTACACCAAGCACCTCACATCCGTTGGCTTCACAGCATGTAGTTGAAGAGAAGGAAGCAGTTCAAGTGAACACAGTGATCGCGTCGCATCATACATCTAGACATGGAATAGCACTGTTAGCGACTGCTGTAGTGGAAGCAACAAATGAACAGGGTCATATCATTTCACTACGCGCGCTAATAGACCAGGGTTCTCAAGCTACATTCATAAGCGAGAAAGCGACTCAACTTTTGAAACTGAAGCGACAACCATTCAAGGGAACGGTTGTAGGAGTGGGATCTTCGAGAACAGAGATAAAACACGTGGTACAGCTTAATATAAGATCACAGTGGGACCATAATTATAGTTTACCGATCCAAGCCTACGTGATGTCGAAACAACTTACCACCAAGATCCCCACCAAATCAATTGTCAATCAATCATGGCCTCACATAGTCGGGCTTAACTTGGCTGATCCAAGCTACTTAACACCTGGTTCGGTAGATCTGCTATTAGGAGTCAAGGAATACGCACAGATTATACAGCCAGACTTAATAAAGGGTCCACCAGGTACTCCAACTGCACAAAAAACAAACCTGGGTTGGATTATTTTCGGAGATATCTATGAAAAACCACAAAATGATACCTACCTTGTGATGCATCACCAAGTTGACGTAGACGAAATTTTGAAGTCGATATGGGAAATAGAGGTTGACAAGGACAGACATTTAACAACAGAAGATAAGATTTGTGAAGATATCTACGAGAAAACAACAACTAGAAACGAGGAAGGAAGGTACATAGTCAAATTACCTTTCAAAACTTACAGTCCACTATTAAATGAAACGAGCACGAGTACAAGGTTACAAACACCTGAAGGAAACACAAAGGAGATAGCAAAACAAAGATTCCTGCAACTTGAGCGGAGGTTTAAGAAGACACCAGACCTGAAAAAAGAATATACAAAGGTTATAAATGATTACATAGAACAAGGACACATGGAGAAGATACCTGAAAGAGAAAAGGAAACAAGGTCAGTTTACTTACCTCACCACGCCGTAGTGCGTACTGACAAAGAGACTTCTCGAACTCGCGTTGTCTTTGATGCGTCGTGCAAGGGTACAAACAACATTTCACTAAATGAAGAATTATTGGTGGGTCCTCAGCTGCAAGATGATTTAAGAAACCTTATTTTGAAATGGAGAATGAAGCGTGTTTGCTTCATGGCCGATATCAAACAAATGTATCGCCAAATATTGGTGACTCCTGAAGACGCAGACTTCCAGCAAGTTATCTGGAGACCTGATGAGACTGATGATTTCCACGAATATCGCTTGAAGAGGGTCACATTTGGTACAGCATCGGCACCGTATTTAGCTGTTAGAACACTTCACCAAACAGCTGATGATGAAGGAAAGGATCAACCACTAGCTGTACAATCCATCAAGGGTAATTTTTACATGGATGACTGGCTTGATGGCGCCGATGATGCCGAGACTGCTACTTCTCTAGCCAAATCTGTCACAAACATACTACGAAAGGGCGGTTTTCAACTCACGAAATGGTCATCTAATGATATTAATTTCATGAAGTCTATAGATGAAGAAAAAAGATCAACCAACGCACATATAGACTTGAATCTTGATGGAACAATAAAGGCATTGGGGATTGTGTGGAATCTGAAAACAGACACATTCCAATACAACCTGAATTCACCAACATCTGAAAGTACTTATGTAACGAAACGAACTATTTTATCTGACATACAAAGGCTTTTCGATCCACTTGGTTGGATTGCACCGAGTACAGTAATGGCAAAAATACTGTTACAGAAACTATGGCTCGAAAAGGTGAATTGGGATCAGAACGTAAGTGAAACATTACGTGAAGAGTGGAATCAGATAAGATCAGATTTTGCTAGTGTGAACGATGTATAAGTAAACAGATGGCTTGGTACAACAGAAACAAACAGAAAAAATATACAAATACATGGATTCAGTGACGCTTCGATACGAGCTTACTCTGCAGCAGTATACATAAGAACTGAAACAAATGACAAGGTTGAAATAAGACTCATTGCTGCTAAAACAAGAGTAGCACCACTGAAAACAATATCCTTACCAAGACTAGAGTTGTGTGGTGCATTACTTCTCTCCAAGCTTATGAAACAAATTGGGGTAGCAATGAAAATTCCGACTTCAGATATGTATGCATGGACAGATTCTTCCATAGTTATAGCGTGGCTATGTGGTGATCCCAATCGATGGAAAACGTTTGTTGCCAACCGCGCCGTCGAAATCGTAGAAAACCTAAATAATACGCGCTGGTATCATGTACAGTCGAGTGATAATCCCGCAGACTTAGCCTCTCGAGGAATGTTGCTGTCCGAACTGAAGAAATGTGACTTGTGGTGGAGAGGCCCAGGTTGGTTATCTGAAAAGGAAATAAACATTAGTAAACAAGAAGTTATGACAACAGACATAGAAATTAAAACAAAGAAAGTCAGTACTCACCTCAGCACAGAAGAGCAAGAGAAATCTATAACTGCACAATTTGAGGAATTTAACAACTTACCAGAATTACTCAAGGTTGTTTGTTACTGCAAAAAATTCTTGAACTATAAAGTCAGTATAAATATAAATAAACAAATAACTACACAAGAATTAGAAGATGCACTGACAATTTGTATAAAAAGAGTTCAAGAAGAGGAATATACAGAAGAAATAGAAAGATTAAAGTTATGTAAACAAGTGAAAGGGAGAAGTCCGTTGCGATCCCTCAACCCTTATCTTGATGATAAACATATTCTCAGGGTGGGCGGTCGCCTCAGACATGCAAACTTACCTGATGAAAGAAAACATCCAATTATTCTCGGAAATAAAAACACATTGACGCCTCTGATTATAGCTGACGCACACATTAAGACACTTCAAGGAGGAGTTCAACTGATGTTGTGTTATCTACGTTCAAAGTATTGGATTTTTAAGGCAAAATCAATAACTAAGAAACATATTCACAAATGCCTCATTTGCGCTAGATTTAGTGCTACTACTAGAGCTCAAATTATGGGAGATTTACCCGATGAGAGAGTGACTCCATCTAGACCATTCTTGAATAGTGGTGTCGATTTCGCGGGGCCCTTTCAGATTTTGTTATCTAAAGGCCGAGGTATCAAAACAACGAAGGCCTACATTTCTATATTCGTCTGTATGTCCACGAAGGCCATCCATATTGAACTTGTAAGCGATCTTACTTCGGAAGCGTTTATCGGCGCTTTTAGACGTTTTGTTGCCAGGAGAGGCAAATGTAATCACTTGTGGAGTGATCAAGGGCGCAACTTCGTGGGAGCTGATAAAGAGCTGCGAGATGCCTGGAACGAAGCAAGCTTACAGTTCACTGGAGAAATTGCAGAAACACTAGCCACAGAAGGTACTCAATGGCATTTCATTCCCGCTTACAGTCCCTCTTTCGGTGGATTATGGGAGGCAGGTGTCAAGTCTATAAAATACCACCTGAAAAGAATTATAACAACTCACCTGACATACGAAGAGATGACGACGATACTCTGTCAAGTTGAAGCCTGCTTAAATTCCCGTCCATTATGTCCCATGAACTGCTCTGATCCAGACAACATGGACCCACTCACGCCAGGACATTTCTTAATTGGAGAGGTACCTATTGTTGTCCCATCACCCGGTATGAAAGACATAAGGCTATCTAGCTTGTCTCGCTGGCAACACACACAGAAACTTGTTCAAGACTTCTGGCGGCGATGGCAGGATGAGTATCTATCCAGATTGCAACAGCGTCCTAAGTGGCATAAGAAAGAAGAAGAATTTAAGATCGGAGATATCATCTTGATAAAAACTGATAACTTGCCACCTGGAAAATGGTCCCTGGGACGAATTGTCGAAAAACACCCTGGTCCGGACGGTCTTACGAGGGTTTATAGTGTAAAAAGTGGTAGTTCCATAACAAAAAGAACTGTAACAAAATTATGTCCATTGCCTCTAAATGGAACTTGATTATATTTTAATGTTTTAGAAAAATACTTATAGACCAGGGTCGATAATTTTTAAAACCAAAAAAAATAATAGTAGGATCAAACCCATTAGAAAAGGAGGGGAATATTATGAAAATGAAAGGAAAAATAATTTACGGGCGATCTGAGGTCGGGAAGGGGATGGGGGTGAGTTTTTAAGGGTAAAAAACGGTTTTTCTCGATTTCCGGCAAAACTAAAAGTCCTATCGAAAAAAGTCAAATGGCAAAGTTGTAGGTAATAAAAAGATCTAAAACTTTTGTATTCACAATTTTTTCACATAACCTCAAATTTATGTGAAAAATTCAAAAAACCAAGTTTTTGGTTTTTTATTTTTATCTTTTACAAAAAAAAAAATTTTTCTTAACGAAATTTGGTGAAAACTTACCTTTTTATTTTCCAAATACGCTGTAATTTATTTGATTAGAAATATTTATTTTTTCACCTCGTTTTGAATTAATATCGAAGAAAGCACTCTAATTTTCAATCGAAAATTCACCCGTCAAAATATCAGCTTTTTTCAAAAAGTTGGTATGTTTTCTGTTCGTTGAAATCTCTACTTTCCGATGGTGAAAAAAAAATATATGTTACCATAGTAAATCTTCTCAGAAAATGCAAAAACTCGAATTCGATTTTTTTTTAAATTATTATAAAGAATTTTGAGCTATTTATTAAAATTTACACTTTAATTACTTGAAAAACGTTAGATTACATGCTACATTAATAATAAAAATTGCAAATCAAAATATACTACTATAATTAACAAACAAATAAGTTAATAAAATTAATATTTAATAAGACATCTACAATATTTGGAGAAAGTTGTCGAATCTTTTTTAAATTATATGCGTAGATGCCTATTTATAACTATTTTAAGATAAATTATATACCTGAGTGACCTACGAAAAATTATAGCCCACCAAAAGGTATTTCATGGAGAAGTGGGGAAGGGGCTAGGCGGGTCTGGGTCTTACTACATACATACCTATTTCGTAGCAGCTGTTACAACCGGTAGCCTAGCCAGTATTAAATACAGTACAGTATACAACATCGTTTATAAAAAAACACGTGCACGCTGAGTTTCTTGAAACTTTTCGAATCTGCATAGGAAGGTAAATACTATCTCTATTTATATCTGTATCAATCAACTCAAACATTATAATAGTAATATTTTCTTTAAAAAATAGTATGCTTAACGTAACATAACCTAAAGATTAAAATTAAATGATATTTTAGTAGAAGATTAAAAAATAATAATCTCCTTAATTTTGCACAAACAAATTTAGTTAATCCCATGAAAAAAAAAATTTCAAAATACATAAAAAATCTATAAAAAATATACAAAATATATGTCGTAAATCTATTTCTTTAATATTTTTAGCTATGTTTTTTATGTCTTATAAGATATATTTTGAATGTATCTAAAATATATTTAAAATACATTAATGAAATATACATGATTTTTTTAAGTAAACTTGTCACAATTATCTTCAAGAAACTCAGCGTGCACGAGTATTTTTAGAAACGATATTGTATACTGTACTGTATTTCGAATACTGGCTAGGCTAACGGTTGTAACAGCTGCTACGAAATAGTAGGTATGTATGTAGTAAGACCCAGACCCGCCTAGCCCCTTCCCCACTTCTCCATGAAATACCTTTTGATGGGCTACAATTTTTCGTAGGTCACTCAGGTATATAATTTATCTTAAAATAGTTATAAATAGGCATCTACGCATATAATTTAAAAAAGATTCGACAACTTTCTCCAAATATTGTAGATGTCTTATTAAATATTAATTTTATTAACTTATTTGTTTGTTAATTATAGTAGTATATTTTGATTTGCAATTTTTTATTATTAATGTAGCATGTAATCTAACGTTTTTCGAGTAATTAAAGTGTAAATTTTAATAAATAGCTCAAAATTATTTATAATAATTAAAAAAAAATTCGAATACAAGTTTTTTTCGATTTTTTGCATTTTCTGAGAAGATTTACTATGGTAACATATATTTTTTTTTCACCATCGGAAAGTAGAGATTTCAACGAACAGAAAACATACCAACTTTTTGAAAAAAGCTGATATTTTGACGGGTGAATTTTCGATTGAAAATTAGGGTGCTTTTTCGATATTAATTCAAAATGAGGTGAAAAAATAAATATTTTTAATCAAATAAATTACAGCGTATTTGGGACATAAAAAGGTAAGTTTTTACCAAATTTCGTTAGAAAAAAATTTTTTTTGTAAAAGATAAAAATAAAAAACCAAAAACTTGGTTTTTTGAATTTTTCACATAAATTTTGAGGCTATGTGAAAAAATTGTGAATACAAAAGTTTTAGAACTTTTTATTACCTACAACTTTGCCATTTGACTTTTTTCGATAGGACTTTTAGTTTTGCCGGTAATCGAGAAAAACCGTTTTTTACCCTTAAAAGCTCACCCCCATCCCCTTCCCGACCTCAGATCGCCCGTAAATTATTTTTCCTTTCATTTTTATAATATTCCCCTCCTTTTCTAATGGGTTGCATCCTACTATTATTTTTTTTCACTTTTTATTATTTTTAAAGGCTTCTACCCTGGTCTATTAACATTATTGTTTGTTGATTTACTGTTTAAACTAATTATGCTCTTTGGAAATGCAATAATCATTTTGATAGTAATGTTTTATGCATGTTTAAGATTAATATCAGACCCCCACCTATAGTTTTATATAACGTTGTTTTGTGGTAATCTTATAGTATGTATCATTTTTAAAATCATTGTTTCTTAAAAGACCTACAGGCCTTTTGGTGGGCGGTATGTTGTGACGTATTCTGTTCAACGTAGTAGGTGTGTGCCTACTTAGTAATAGCTAGGTATATGTCATTTAGATATATTTAATAGACTTTTGTAGAACGAGTAAACTAGTCGCTCAATATACTTGCAGTCGAACACACGCCTTTTAATTCAAAATCCCTATTCAAAGAAAATACAACCTTATAACAATCAACACATGCCATTTTTATTACTGTACTTCCCGCACAATTTAAATTTTTAATTGTGTTTTGATTTATTTCATCACCACTGCTCTCAGTAGTGGTGCCTGCTTGGGTTTAAAAGTACGACCGGGGAAACTGACCTTAATACTAATATTAACATGATTTTGGAAAAACGAAATTTTGATCAGTAATTACGGTAATAACGGTAATTTAGGAACAGTCTTTTATTTTATTTTATTTTATTTATTTGGGACAAAAAAACAGTTATACGTTACAATATTAATATTTAGCTTAGGTATATAGTAAACAAACGCATAACCCACTCTATTGTCCACGGAATCATATCGATTTTAAGAGAAATAAGGAAACGGACGTATACAGAAAGACACAGTAAGGAAAAATAAAAAGGAAACCAGAAAAGTCTCACTAACCAACTCTGGACAGCGCTTCCCGTCCAGATTTAGTCTATGGTCATCAATCAAATAACAACTTAAGTAATTCAATAGTCATATTTCTAAATTTGTTCTGATTATGAGCGAAAATATCTAAATTTATAAAGTCACACTAATACAACGCAACTTGTGTCGACACCCTTGCGCCATCCCACGTTTCAAGCACGGCGGGCTGTGCGGGCGCTGCTGCTGCGGCTGCTGAGATCCTCAAGCGGCGCAAATACTGTAACCTTATTGGTAACTACAGTTTTGAGCCGTTTGGGGTCGAAACGCTCGGGTCATGGGGCCCGAGTGCGCGTCTCCTTTTCAAGGAAATCTCTCGCCGACTAGTCGACACTTCGCGTGACCAGAGGGCTGGGTCTTTCTTTGGGCAAAGAATTAGCATTGCCATTCAACGTGGCAATGCTGCCAGTCTTCTGGGCACGTTTCCAGATGATAGCGATGCGGAGGAGTACTTTGACGCCTAAGACGTGTCATATTGTCATCGTTGTATATATATAGGTACTTTATTTTAGTCTTCTTTTTATATTTATTTTAGTTCTATTTGTAGTCTGTATATAATGTACATAGCAATATGAGAATATTAACTTCCCAATTTCATAAATTAAATTTAAATTAAATTCAAAAAAATATTAACGTGATTTTAATCATATTAATAAGGGTATCAAGGTCGGTTTTACCACTCGTGCATCGCGGCTGTTACCATTGGCCCACCACTGTCCCACACCGATCCTGTCTTACATCAACTTAACTACATTTCTTTCGTAATTTAGTCTAAATCTACAGATTCCACCAGAAGAACCATTTTAAGAATCAAAGAACAACGATTAAAAATCATCATCATTATCAAATCTAGTTAACAGAGTCCCGCCGAAGCTAAAACCTAGCCAGCTATGTATGTTTAGAATTCATCAAATTGTACATAAATATGTAGTTCACATTAATTTGACTTTCGCTATTTATTAACGTGGCATTTATGTAGTGTAAATAATTACATAGGTACTGTAAACAAATGGCTAGGCTGCCTACATTTCTGAAGGTCTTTGAGACTTTTTACATGTTACGATATAATTACGACACGACTCTAAATTCGTAGAATTTCTTTCGGTTCGATATCGTAAGGTTAGGTAGACTAAAGGCATCTTACTTGAATATAGGTCCTTATTTTCGACCTGGCGAGAAGAACGGACCCCAAACGATATGGGAAAATGTTAAGCAGGCCGTGAAGATTCATAGAAGATTTCCGTCGACGCGCTGGAGGTCTTTATTATTCCAGATTTTCAGACCAGAATCACTTGTCGAAGGGTATAAACGTCCTTTCCTATTTACCGTTCTTATCTCCAGTACAGATTGTAGCGAAATAAAAATCCATATCGCCACTTGTTAAACACTATAATTTCAAAATAAAAAAACTAACAATTAAAAAACAACAATTAAACAACTAAAAAAAAAGAAAATGGATATTATGGTAGATTAAAGATTAACATATAAAAATTAATTCGCGAATATTAGGTTTTTGGTCAGTAGACGTAATTTCAAAGTAGAAGCTTCCAGTAAAAAATAACCTTTTAATTTCAAAATATTAAGAGTCTAAAGATATTTGACGACTTAAACTAAACATAATTTGATTAGATAATTAAAGAAATACAATTTCAGTATAACTATGTTAAATTCGTTAGTTCAATCGCAAAAACCCGTTTTCACTTCGACTTTGAATTTATTTCTTCATACTACGTGTCTTCGTCTGCTTGTTTTGGGATAAAATACTTCAAGAATCGCATCACCTGCGTGGTGCATCTTCGTATAAACCAAACCTCACGTTCGTGTCTTGGCGAGATGCAGCTCCGAATAATATCACACGAACCCCACGCTCGGTGGCTCGTTGTTCTTGATGGAAAAATTCGGTTACAAACCAACTTCGACGACAATCTTATGTTAAGGGGAAATACGACAAAAACAACATTGAAGTTCGGAAGCATTAGAAAATTTATAATTCAAAAAAACGTAAAAATACACCAGGAAAACAAAACGATGTCAAGGCGACTTGTTTAAAAAGTACTCAGCTAGGTACTTATTAATGCTGATAGCACGCACATAATATTCACTGCTCTGTAGGTTAAATCGTCTCTGTATTTTTTTATTCTCTCCAAGAAAAAGTTCGACTTGATCGTCCAGGATAATTTTCACGAAGGTTTCGTCTGTACCTTTTTTACGTATCTCCACTGTCTTTAATCTGTTAATATTCTCTAAACTAAAATAAATAAATATCAAAATCGTATCATTATAAAATCGTGGACACTAAAATGCCCTACCAAAGTCAACGTTGGTTAGGTGAAACCTCAGTTTTCCTTGCAATTTGCACGCCAGGATAAGCACGGCACACCTGAACGACTCAGCGGTATTGGCTGGAGGGAAATAACGCAAGTTTGTATTTGCCCTAATTTAATTGAAAGTGGATTAATTTCTGTAAACTTGTTTTTGTATTTAAGAGGAGCTAAGCGCATTAATTTCGGTAGATGTAACAATATTAATTAAAAGTTTTTGGTTTAGTTATTTATTCATGTTTTCAAGTGGGCTATTTGCGGTATTCATACATACAATATACATAGATGTACACAAAGCAAACTTAATCGGTTTGCAGGGCACACCACAAAGATGTTGGTGTGCGTAAAATCAACTGGTGTATTACTTCGCCTATTTGTTAGTGTTTGCTTCACTATAGTATATGTATAATATGAGGTAAAGAATATGAAGCATCAATTTAACCCTATGACTAACCGGTGTCGTGGCATAGATGTGTAATCATTCGGCTGGTAAATCAAGTGTCGTAGGATCGAATCTGCGCCGCTGGCGTCAACTTTTTGCATTATTAAAAAACTTTTATTTTCATTTTGTTGAATTTTTATTGTAATTTACCTGATAATAAGAACATTATTCGAAAAAAAATATGGAAGTAAAAATTAAACAATTTGTATTAAGAAATCAACAACATTTATTGACTAGGTTTTTTTTTATATTATAATCACAAATTAAAAAGTTTTGTGCATGACAAATATTCTAAGTCGGACAAGAAATAACGTTACTTTTCTTATTCAAGTGGGTAATTTATTTATTAGTGAAATGAATAAACATGTTAATAAGATAGATATTAAGATACAGGTATCCTAAATTGTTATCTCACTAACAATAACATCACTCACATAAAACAAATCGAATTACCCCCTGATATTTTTATTAATATCCTATTGGTGCGCCTTCGCTATCTATGACTTATTCATGCACGAAGTAAATGTCTCCACTAGACCTGCATGGAAGAATATTTTTTTTTATGATAGCGCTCACCATCTTTTCGCCACAATATTTTGCGACCGTCCTTGTCTGATTTAAAACATTTTTCATCTCTAAATATAACTATATTATTGCACCAATCAAAATCTAAATATTCTCTTGCGAAGCGTACCCGGTTTTGCCTGTGAATATCTGACATTCAAATTTTCTTGGCTGGCCTACAACATTTCACACCAGCTGCTCGCAAGTGGTTTCGTACAGTTTGTAATGTCACGTCATGTTTAGTTGCCGTGGAACGAGTAGTGAGGAAGGGCTCAGCGGTATGCGTAGCAACTATATCAGATGCCAATCTGTGAATGCAAATCCAGCCTTTGGTCCCGGTCGGCAAGGATCAATGCTTCCCGAATCTGCATAACGATGGACCCACAATTGCACAGTCCTTCTCTGTGAACAATAATAAAATATTGTTACAAAAAACAACAATCAATAACATGTGGATTATTTAAACATATTAAACTTCTAAACATCATAATAACATTTTGTTACTCACCGATATCTTTAAACGTCTCGCAATTTCACTAATTGAAACATTTTGCTCATGCAAAAGAATTATTTCAGCTCATAAAAGTGTGGTTCAATGATTCATATTGATTCACAAATAAAAGCACTTCTCAAAAAACGCAGGGTATAATGTCTAAAAACGTAACGAAACCCCAATAGTCAATAGCATTATGACGATGAACTTAAACTACTAACTTAAACATGATTTGTCATTTTTAGAGGGTAGACAACTAATACATTCTAACCCAAATATAAAGAGACTTGCTAATAGTTAAGCAATAAATTGAACAAACAAATGTAAAATATTTTATTAAAACATACAAAAACATTATGCTGTTGGCAGTCGGATTCGATCCTACGGCGCCGGCGCAGTAAGTAATTATTTATCGCACGCTCGACTAATGCGCCACGGAGACGATTGTATGATAAGCTAAATTTATGCGTCACATTCCCTGCAACATTAGTGACAAGAAATTTTATTGTGTGTGCGTGGACAACGGGTAGCAAACACTAATAAATAGGCGAAGTAATACACCAGTTGATTTTACGCACACCAACATCTTTGTGGTGTGCCCTGCAAACCGATTAAGTTTGCCCCGTGTACATTAACAATAATGTACGGCACAGAAGTCTTCATTAATTATTCGCCCTTTCATCAACTATTTATTTGTAAGATTAAATTGAAAATAATATTTTGTACCAAATGGCAACCAGCTAGTTTAACAACCAACTTATAATAAAAATACGCTTATACACTGATCTCTGATCTTCTTCTTTATCGTGTGGTTAGAGCCTAACCTGGTGTCAGAATCACTTCCATATTATGCCGCCCATGGGCCTCTAACTTGGCTTTACTTGAAATATCTCTCAGACATGCTGAATTTTTCACGATGTTATCGTACACCGAAGCAAGTGATAATAAAGATGAAGTGATAATAGAGATTTTTTATTAGTTATTGTAATTTTTTGAAGCAATTTAATTTTATGTACCTAATTGGAGAAACATTTTGTATGCCTAACGGCGGGACATAGACAGTTTCTGAATTTTATATATTATACCACCTAATGTTTACTTATGTTCACAAAATAAATGAATTTGAATAAAATTATACAATACGCGAATTAATCCGAAAAATCAGTGGTGCGTGCGTGCCTTGGGTTCGAACTCGAGACCTATGACTTGGCAGTCCGACGGTCACACCACAAGGCTATCACTGCTATCTCTGATATGATAATTTGCACTGAAGTTGACGATGACGTAAAATCAGAATAGGAAAATGCAAAAAGTCTCTCATTTGGTTCTGAATAATGTTAGCAGCTGCAGCAGGAAGAACTAGTAGTACCTATACAAAATGTAACTAGCTATACCTACAGGCTAAATTATTCAAGTGGGCGAGGATTGCCAAGTTCGAGAACATGAGGAATAGCAAAAAATACTCAAAGGAGTCCCGATTTTGATGAAAACTGATACAACATATTTGTTTTTTTTTTAAATCGATTCTCCTAGCCAGGAATCAAACCTGTTGATTACGAAAAAAATCACATAATGTATTATTAAACCGTTCGATAGTATCACTAAGATGGATCAAATTTTGGGAAGTAATGACTTATGGCAAACTTTTGGGGGTATGAAGAACAGGGTGTAAAGTTCTTCAACCCCCATGGAAAAGGGAGGATCCTCCGACCAGACGGGTGTTATGTCTGGTGGGCTAACTGCCCGACAGTTGTTGTCGGGTTCTGCTATATAGTCTTAAGTCGCGAATAACTTTACTTGCGCGATGCAGGATTTCGATGTTTAGTTTGTCCTCTACGTCATAGATGGCGCTGTAGTACTTTTTATTCTATGTTGCTGAAATACTTTTTGTAGTGCCGCTACAAACTAAAGGAAAACGCTCATTTTTTATCGAATACGAAACAGTTTCCAAACGGGTATTTTACGCTGTTCCTCACAGTTTCGGATTTGGCCATCCACTTGAAAAAATCACTCTGTATGTGATGAATTCAAGGTAATCGTTTCATTGATGTATAACACCTTGTACAATCTCTTCTTTAAAACCGCCCATTGTTATCCCAAGAACCTTTCCCAACATTTTAAAATGTAACAAATCATAAATTTTACATTCATAAACATCCAAACAAGACATTTACATCCTACAAAAAGGCGAACCTTTTCAGCAAACTTAGACGATTCAATAGACAATATAACCATTTTATTTTCATTAATACAGGGTTGATCCCTTCGGCTTGTACTAACGTACGTGAGAACAGGGAAACATTCGGGTCCCGGAGAGATATTGTAACAAGGGTCTAACGGATACCGAGACTTGAATGTAGGTACTTCTTAAACGATTGGTTTACTGTCGGTTTGGATGGCCGACTTGCTAGGAGATCGTGGCTAAATAATAACAGCCGCTCGGGGCGATTTACAGGTTAACAGTTCAGTCGCGCTTGCCTAAGTTGGTCCGTGGATGGGTGACCACCCATTACATACCGAGTTTCCTCCTTGCCTCGGAAAGCACCCATCATCAGCATCTTTGACAGTCGTTACTGCTAGTCAGTGGTCCGAAAGTCTTACAACCAGTCTTACTAAGGGGTATCGTATTATCCAGACACTCAGAGTAGGAGTCAAAGAGTCTGCTACATCCGGTTAGATTGGAAGCCGACCCCAACATAGTTAGGAAAAGGCTGGGCAGATGATAAGAATGGCGGGCTTGCTGGGTAGAAATGTTGGGTGATGGACTACCCAGCATTTAAAAATCAAAAACAGGAAGAAGTTGAACGGTACAGTCGAGTGACTGCTCAATTGGGTTTCATTCCACGTTCCAACGTCAAAAAAAAAAACAATGTGGCTGCAAATAAATGTGACAAGCCTCTCGCCATCAAACTAGAAAATTTAGCGAGTAATAATAAAGTTTTAAAAACAAAAAAAAAAATGAGAATAATAAAAAATAAACATATTTTCCACACGCAAGACGGCCATCGGTCAGCATAGTGCTGCAATTAATTTCCGATAAAACCACAGCGCTGGTTTTCGACAACTGCCTGCGTTGATCTGGAGACGACAACCGATGCAGAATTCTAAAGTAGTGCTAGGTACACACGGTAATACATCAAGTTATACATTTCCAGAATAACAGGGCCTCGCTTTGTATAGATTTCTCGTACAATGAGAGATCCGCATAAACTGGTTCTGTATAGATTGATTGGTCGTCGTTGTACTACTGATATCGTTAAGTCGGGCGAAAATATTTTTTTGATAAACACAGTTTATAACCTGAGCTGCAAATTGCAAAAAAACTTAATTTCACGAGTCGGAAATGAGTTTTATAGCAAAAGCTGCTTAATATAGCGGATAGAATCACACTCTTCAAGGATGCAGGTGAGCAAATCGTCACCCTATATATTGCCAGTTGTTGCCGCCCGTGTGTCACCGAACATAGGGCAACAGTCACGGTAGTACGGCCACCTGCAATGGGCACGCCAGTATAACGGACACTTTACGATCAGAAGATGCCAGCTGAAGTGGCAAGGTATTACTTGTAATTCTATTTCTGTGGGTAGGTCAATTTTATTTTTGGACTGGTTACATTTTGGGGTGACGATGGAATGAGTTTGTATTCTATTACTTGATATGTTGTGTTTTGTTTTATTTGAAGATTCTGTGGCACTGTTGTTTTAGGGCAAACACCAGTAAATTCTCTATTAATAATTCATCAATTCATTGTTTTTTTTTAATTCAGGAATTTCTCAGTAGCAGCCACGGACTCTGGATTTGCGCCCGGTTGATCACAATAGGCTCACTCCCTATGACATGGGACTTAACCATAATTAGGTATACTTCTGCCTAACCCTTCGGGGATTACAGTGGTGTTATGTTTCACCAGTGAACCTCAACACCATTAACACCAAATTTCAGACTGTTAGTGTCATAATTTGCTAAGGAAGTTTGAGCAGTATTCATTCGCAGTGAAGGTTTTAATCTTAATTCTTAATCTGTGTGACTATATAATATTCATGATGAGAGAGTGGGACATCAACAACTAACCAACGCTGACCCGGTATTATACATTAGGACCCGTGTTCTCTTACAGAGTGAGGGTACGTATTCCGATTGAACACAATACAAGACAAGGCTGAAGACGAGTAAAGGTTTAATACTATATTCATTTACATCTCCAGCGACGAACGAGTCATGTTGGGCATCTCCCTCTACAACTGGTAAATACCGAAATACGGAGACTTACGGTTTACGGTCATAGCAAAAGCGATACCATAAAGAAAGTGAAAGTGGGCGGGCCTTATCTGCCGTAGACTGGATGGAAGATGGAGAAAGAAGTGCTGAAAGGGACCACAGACGGGACGGAGGAATTTGGAAAAGCAACCGACTAGGTGGACAGACGATCTCGTTAAAGTGGCTGGAAGAAACTGGATAGCCATGACGCAAAACCACCAAAAGTGGAGAGATTTAGCAGAGACTTGGCAGAGACTTACACTCGGCATTGTGTGGTGTGAGGAAGAAGAAGAGAAGAAGAAGCTACATGATGTTTAACGACCATCTTTTATCCCACGGATGAAAAAACTGCACAAGCCTCTCCCCATGACTTCCAGTTCCATGGATCCATGGCTAATGTGCCCACTGGCCATCTTTAAGTAGCCTGTAAAATTCAGTCACTAATCTCTAATTTACATTTAAAACGGGTTCATTCTTCATCAAATTAAAACAAAAAACATGAAAAGAAACACAATAAACAAACTCAGTGAAACGTATTTTCGTTACAAACATTAAACATGACAATATGTTTAACAGCATCATTTCTTTTTTAACCCTTCTCAGTAGCATTGTATTACATAATTAACCCTGTCGTGGTTTCAACCCTAAACAGAAGGTCGAATGATAAATTGGCCCCTCTCTCCCCTCTCATATAAAAAGGGGCGAAAAAAGACAGTTTGGAGGTTGATGTCGTAAATAATTTCACTTCTTTTGTCTTTCGTGGTCTTTAATTGACTTTTTGTTTCGAAGAATTAAGCCGTGGGGTACCTACCTTTCTAAGGGTTTTGGGTCAGTGTGTCGGTCGGGTATAGGTAGTGTGTAGGTTGGTATAGTTTCTCTAAAGATCAGTGGGAGGGAAACTTCGTTATCTAATGCCCGATGAAAGTTTACGCATGTAGATCTTGATTCTGAAAAGCAATAGTTGTTAATTTTGGTTGAACCGCCACATTATCAACAGGGTGTAAGAGACATCTGTTCTCAAAGCTGATAGGGTGTATTTAGCTCCTTATTTTGAATCATATTCTACCGGAATTTTCCTCAGCAAAAAAATTACACACAACGGCCTAAAATTGCATTCTCTGTACGCATCACTCCATTTATTTTTTTGATTTGTTATATTTGGTTGATTGCTAAATAGACTGATCAGACACTTAACCTGGAGTTAAGAAACCAGAAAGGTTTTACGCGAAAGGTTATATAACCCACAGGATTTCGATTCCTGAGATGATGACCTTGATAATAATAAAGTAATTATTTAAAACTAGATTAATATTATAAATTGTACAACTTCTTTGCGCATGCGGAGTTTACCTGTAAGTGATTGTTGCACTATTGCATTTACAATTTTGCATGTTACTTTTAGAATACAACCTGTGTAAATAATTTTTGTTGAACAAATAAATAAATAAACAAATAATAATAAAACACTGAAATGAAATGAGGAATTTTTGGATTCGTTTTTATGCAGATATATGACATCTTCGACAAAATACAACAATATAGCAATATAGCATCAATATAGCATTGGTTTATTTCTCTGCTTTATTGGTCGCAAGCGTTACTGCTTAGAATGAGGTCTTGGATTAGATACCCAGCTTGGGCAAAACGTTACTGGATTTTTTCCTCAGGAATTTCAAAGTAGCAGCCCGTAGTCCGGATCGGCCCTTATACATGGGATTTAATCATACTGGAAAATATGGTTTCGCTAAGGTAAACCTCTGCCTACCCCTTCAGTGATTACCAGTGATCGGAATAGGCTGACTATATTTGCCTAAACTTCGGAGAACAGAGAACAAGTGGAGACTTCCTTACGACTATATTTTTTTTCCTGGGATTCGGGAAAAATCTTCAATAAGTTGAAAATAAGCTTTATTTAAGATGTGTAAAGGCTATTTTTAACTAAACTTGCAATTACCAAATTTCGGGATCGGGAAGCCTATTCCGATCACTGGTGATTACAGTCGTGATCTTTTATTATGTCAATAAGTTTATTTAAAGCATGTATTCTCATAATGAAACAAATAGGTAGTTAATGAGTGCTTTCCAACCAACAATTAGGTGCAAAGCAATAAGATTTTTTGTGACTAAGTATAATTGCGTAATAAATTCGTCGCGTGCTCGTCTGAAACCTAGGCACAGAATGTTCGTGACTAACACTGTACTAGTTAAAAATGAAAATTTCCCTGTTACAATTTGAAATATTTGCAGGGTTTTTGTGATTTAAATTACATTCACAGTTTTCGTAACTCCAGAAAAGTGAGGTTCATTTTTGAAATCGAATAATTCCAAATGCCTGTCTTGTTGACTTAATGGTCGCATAAGTTTTGATCGGTTTTTCAGATAACATCACGGCTGTAATGCCTGCAGGGTTAGACAGCTGTGGTGTCCACCCACATTTCGCCAGTTGTGTTTAAGTCCCCTACGATAACCAACCTACCCCTGTTGTATGGGACTCACACAAAATATACAAACCTTGTTTTAATTTCGATTTTTTTTAGCCACCAAGAGTGGGTTTGTGCCGGTTGGCACAAGTCTTACCCTTTTACGTGGGACTTGGATCAAAATTGGCGCCATATGGAGGAAAAAAATATCGAGATATAACATGGTTAACTTTTTTTTTATAATAATAGGCTTGCGTTTCGCTGCACTCGCCTGATGTTTGATGAATTACCAATGTACCTACAGTTTTTTCTTGCTTTTACAATTACTAATTTACCGATCGAACTTACTATGTTTGGTGTTTAAAAGAAAACAAAGTGGAAGTAAACCAAAACATTCAGTCTGTTCATTTCTTTTTCAACGTTGAAACTGATTTTGATATCAGACTTACCTTTCCTACTAAAGAATTCATGGTACTTTCCACTCCCAACGGCCCTTATTAAGCATGAAACTAAGTAGAAACTGGAAAATTTATCGTTAACCTCCACAACGCAAGTATTAGCCTCATCAACCCACAGAGCTAAACGTACATTTAGCTGAAAATTCTCATGAAATGCGGTGCTAATACTGGGTATAAATTAATTTCTCATGTTATAACTGAGTCTAGTGAGATTAATATTGTATCAGGAAAACCTTTTACATTGTTGTGCTGCGTTTGAAGCGAGCACTGCAGGAGAGCTACTCGCCTTAATGAAGTTGTGGTTTTGTTAACTTGCAAGTGACCGTTTGAACGTGAAATTCGATTTGCAATGTCAATAAAGCCTCTTGAAATGTTTTGGGATTAAATTAAGTAGATAACACCTTTGAACCCTGCTTACTCCTTGAAAATTAATTAGTGCATAGTTGAAATAAATGGTTTGAGTTTGTCTTAAAATAACCAGGTTTACTTAAAGGTATCAGATTCCCGTTTTACACAAGAATTAGTCAGTTTAAATTTAATAGTTGATATATGATTCCCAAAAAAAATGAGTAGATACATCACATTATTAATTAACTTAAAAGATTAAATTTAAAATTAGAAAACAATAAGATTAACTAATTAACAGTTTCTGAACCAAGCTTCATTTCAATTCTTGCACGCGGTGTTAAAACGGTCATTCAAATTCACTAATTATACTGGCGCCAGTAACTATCCAACTAAACGAGGCACGAATCCTGCATGGGTAATCATTCTCACTTAGCCCCACTCTAGCTCCCATCGGGGATTCAAAGCCAACAAGAAAAAAAATTAAATGTACTTTATTTCAAACATTATTTTAAAAGTGTAATGCTGCGCTCATAGCCCATACTTAGTTTCCTAGCAGAGTACTTTGTTCTATAATATAAAACGGAATGAACGGGTTCCAGTACTTCCAGTTAGCAGAGAACCGAAACAAAGATGGGTTTAGTACCGCGTGGAGCTTCATTTTGGCTTCCATTTGCTAAATGTGGGATAGAAGTCATGCTAGTTTTACAATTTGGAGTTGTATTTCTAATTAGCAAGAGATAAAACATTATTTTAATAAATTTATAAAAAAAAATATTGTGTTTTTCCCTCCTCTGCAGTATGCTAATTAAATTAATTTAGAGTAGGTAGCTTCCGCTTGCGACTTTGCCTGCGTGCAGAATTGGGCTCAGAGGGCGGACTGGGATAAAAACTGGCCTATGTGTTATGCGCCAAAAATGGTAAAATAGGCGTAAAATCAATAGAATTGAAATATCGCAAATTGCGGCTCTTATTTAGTTATCCAGTTCATACTATTGCAACAAGGACCAAAGTCATCGGAAACCAGAGATTCAATTCATTTCAATTGAAAATGTTGCAATTTTCATTATTTTGTCGAAGATTTGACGACGGCAGTCATTTATTTTTGCAAATATTGTGCTAAAGCTATACTTACACACAGTAAGTAATCCAAGATAGGGTGGCGAAGTCCTAGAATCGACTAAAATCTGTTCATGCAATGTAACGGAACGCCTTGTCATATTGGGTCATTTTTTTTTTATCGGCAAAATACAGAAAAAACAACATATGCGGCGCGGCGCTATTTCAGTTCTGCAGCGACTTAGTTACTTATTATCTTACTATAAAGTGAAGGCCTTATTATAAACTACTATTTCAGATAATTCTGTTTCAATTATTTTGGTCCCATGCCCAGATTTCATATGGCCCATGCATGGTGTTTTCGACCAAAACCGTGTAGCTGTTTTTGCGTGATTGAGTAACAAACATTAAAACATTTTACTTTCAAACACTGTTTTAAGTTTTCAGGGTTTAAACGGACGAACGGTTTATTTTCCATCCACCCAGCATTCTCCAGTCAACCCACGATCATGGCGCTTGCAACAGCGTCGAAATATCGGGAGCTCAAAATAACGAACAATCAAGGTAGATTCCCGTAAGTGACAGTTTAATGTTAAGTTTTACTTTTTTATTATAAAGTGGGATGACCACTAAACTGAACCTTTAATCTTATTAAAAGTTGCGCTACTTTGTATAAGACTATTACTACTTTATAAGCTACACATGACATTCACAAACACAAAGGACACAATGTGACTAAGACTTTGAACATAACCCAACTTGAAATAGTCAAAGTCTTTGGTATTACTTTCAAAGAGTTGTACTTTTACACTGTAAATGCATCTAGAAGTATGAAATGCCAAAATAGGGTTATTAAAGTAAGTAAGAAGTGCTTAATATCCGACACAGGGTACTAGGCCAGCAGAATACTAACGAAGATGGTTTTAATTACTTCCTCAGATTGTGTTGCACCCTACTTTGAAAGTACTTGGAAGCAAAACTGTGTTGTAAGGTGTGTAAGTGCCTTTACTTTTTATTTCCTTTGAAATGAGCAGGAGAATAGGTGTTGGGAGGTTAATTAAAGATGTTGTTTGTGATTAAGCTGCTGGTTGCTGGTGCAGGCCGCAGGGGTCGATTGCAGTTTAAGGTATATTTGGGGAAACTACGGGTATGAAGATCAAGGAGTAAAGTTCTTCATCCCCCATAGAAAAAGGAGGATACTCTGATCAGACTGCCCGTCAGTTTTTGACTAATAGTTTTACGTTCCGGATAACTTTTATAGTGCGATTCAGAATTTTAAATATTAGTTCTTCGTTTTTGTCATAGATGGCGCTGTATTAATTTGTACACTATGTTGCTGTAGTGCCGCTACAGGTTCTTGAATGGGTGCCGATCTGTTACATTTATACCTCTCCGTACCTCTGAAAGCACGGTGAATCGTTGGTTCGAGCTGTCATTTGTAGATCTTTGTTTAGTCGCTCCAGTCACACACAGTCGATCCAGTGGTCAGAAACTCTAATGTTTGATAAACAGTCTTACCGTTAGGTATCGTCTTACCCTAAATTTATAGAAGACGCGCGATGAAAAACGGTAAGT
Source organism: Eurois occulta (assembly GCA_950022335.1). Taxonomy (NCBI): domain Eukaryota; kingdom Metazoa; phylum Arthropoda; class Insecta; order Lepidoptera; family Noctuidae; genus Eurois; species Eurois occulta. The sequence goes on from OX465498.1 coordinate 3,171,633, forward strand.
CGATCCCAACTTAGTTGGGATATGACTAGGCTGATACCGGGTTATTTGCGATTGACTGCTAATATGCGACGGCAGTTATTATTAAGGGGTTAGTGAATATGAATTATTATATGGTCTTTTAGGGTATGGAGAACAGGGTGTAAAGTTCTTCAATCCCCATAGAAAAGGGAGGATCCTCCGACAGACGGGTGTTATGTCTGGTGGGCTACTGCCCGACAGTTGTTGTCGGGTTCTTCTATATAGTCTTAAGTCGCGAATAACTTTACTTGCGCGATGCAGGATTTAGATGTATTTCGATGTTTAGTTTATCCTCTGCGTCATAGATGGCGCTGTAGTACTTTTTGTTCTATGTTGCTGTAGTATTCTTTTTGTAGTGCCGCTACAGTCTTTTATGATAAAAACCAAACCTAAACGTTTAAACCGTCAGTATATTTAAATACGAACATTGTTTTTCCGTGAATCGGGCAATCAATTTATAAAACGCCTTAATGACAACTGTAGTAACAATTAGAACTGTCTAACTGCTCTACAGAGGAATATAATTTGACATTACGCTTTCAGCTGCGACCTATTCATAAGCGGAAGCGGGTAACAGCAACAAAACTGGGAGTAGCAACGGGCGAGCGAAAAACCAATGAGTAATTTTGAAAAAAAAACTGCATCCACTTTCTTTTTCAGCCTTTTATTTTTTTATTTTTAATTTTTGCATAGCAGAAAACTGGTACCCTAACACAGTGAGGTGGGGTAGCGGAAGGCCACGAAAGAGATGGCGGGACGAACTGGATAAGTTCCGTCAGAATTGGAAGGAGGACGCGCGGGTTCGAGAGAAATATAAAGAGTGGAGGGATTCGAGGCCTTTGCTTTGTTAAATAATCTTGTATTTCCCACCGGCATAATGTCCACAGACCATTTTTATCTTTTTATTGTATAACTTAAATTTTGTAATGGTACCTTTTTTTTTTTGGGATGGGAAATCATCAAATGTGAAATATAGAATCGAGTGACAGACCTTTACTGACTAAAACCCATTCATGTTCCTTCTTTTGCACTTTGTGTTCCATCTCATTGCCTTGTGATGGCATAGGAGTCTTGGGGCTCACTCCGGATACTCATTTAAACTAGTTAGTAAGACAACAGAGGGTACCGGTAACATTGATGTTACACCGATCAACAACAATATACTTGTATCTTCTTGCTCTCAAATAGCTAAATGTAAAAAAGGGGCTAAGCAGAATTCCATGCAATTATTTCATCAAAACATTCAAGGTTTCTCTTCAAAGCAACTAGAAATTGAATTGTTTTTAGAAAAAACAAAGATTGAAATTGTATGTTTCACTGAGCATTGGTTAAAAGATTATGAAATGCTAATTAATTACGCAAATTACAGTGTGGGGAGTTGCTTTAACCGGAAAGCTAAGATTCGTGGGGGTTCATTAATCTTAGTTAAAAATTGTATTAAATTTAAGACTCGTAGTGATATTGTTGATCTATCGGTTGAACATAATATTGAGCTGTCTTGTGTTGAGCTGGATAGGCATGTTATAGTGTGCGTTTACAGACCCCCAAATTATCAAAACTACTCTATTTTTGAATCGGTAATGGAAGATACTTTAGCAAAGCTTGCAACTGGTAATAAATCACTGGTAATCTGTGGTGACTTTAATGTTAATATTTTAGATCAAAATTCAAATAGCAGTAGATTATTACATCTTTTTAAATCATTTAATTTGTTAAACGTGTTTTCGGAACCAACCCGAATTACTACAAATACTGCAACATGTATTGATAATGTTTTTTGTTGCTGCGACTACTTGGATAAATCAATTGTAAATTACCTTCCTTCTGATCATAGCGGTCAAACCGTTGTTTTCGAGTCCTACACACCATTACAAAAAATTCAGATAAAGTCCAGACAAATGTCACCCAGTAATTTAAATAAATTTAATAATAACTTAATTAGTAATTTAGGTATTCCGGACCATATTATTGAAAATGTAAATCACTTTTATGAGGAATTCTTTTCGGTAGTTTACACCGAGTTTAATAATACATTAAAAATGAAAACTAAATCTATTTGCCCAAAGTTTATGTTCAGTGACTGGGCAACTAAGGGTATTAGGAAAAGTAGGGAGCGATTGTTTGAACTGTACGGCCTTAAGCCTTACATCAACTCAGAAACTTTTAATAAATATGTTGCAACTTACTCTAAAATTTTTAAAAACACTTGTAAGGTAGCTAAAGCCTTATTCATTAGCAACAAGATTAAATCCGCCGATAATAAAATAAAGACGGTTTGGAAAATTATCAATAGTGAAACTAATAGACACAAAAAATATAATAATGATATCACACTAGATACTTCACGTGGTCTTATAAGCTCTAAAAACGAAGTTGCTCAAGAATTTGTAGATTTCTTCACTAGTATCCCACTTAAAACTACTGAAACCTTAAATTCCTCACCCTTGGTTTCTATTGATTTGTTGAGAGCGAACGTTTCAGCCTGTCCGGTTGAGTTTCAATTTAAGCATATAAACCCCATCACAGTCATTAAAGCTTTTAAGGAAATCAAAATCAAATTAACTGAAGATCTATGGGGAATGTCCATTAAAGTTTGTCAAGCTATTATTGAGACTATAGCACCGTTCTTAGCCTTAATATTTAATTTATGTGTGGACCAAGGAGTCTTCCCGGACCTTATGAAATACAGCAAGGTAATACCACTTTTCAAATCCGGGGACAGTAAAGACATCAATAACTATAGACCCGTATCCGTGTTGCCGGTTTTCAGCAAGGTGTTTGAAAAGGTAATGCTTAATCAAATGCTCACACACTTTAACACCAATAAAATCTTACATGAGAAACAATATGGTTTCACCAAAGGACGTTGCACGACTGACGCCGGTGTCACCTTATTAAAACACATATTTACGGCGTGGGAAGAGGCACAAGATGCCATAGGAATCTTCTGTGACCTCTCGAAAGCATTTGATTGCGTAAACCACGAAACCCTACTCTTGAAACTTGAACATTACGGTTTAGGGAAACTTGCGCTCAGTTTAGTTAAATCGTATTTAAACGATAGACATCAGCAAGTACAAATAAATGGTGTCAATTCAATGGGTTTAAAAGTAAGTATGGGTGTACCGCAAGGTTCGATATTAGGTCCTTTCCTCTTTTTAGTCTATATAAATGATCTACCCCATTTATTTAAAAACCAACCACAAATGGTGTTGTTTGCTGACGATACCTCTTTAATATTTAAGACAAACCGACGTGCCACAAATCTTGACGACGTAAATAACGCCCTATTGTTGGTCCATAATTGGTTCACCGCGAATAATTTAGTATTAAATGGGAAAAAAACGAAGTGTATAAGATTTGCTCTACCGAATGTCAAAAGTAGTGATAGTGACATAGTATTGAATCAAGAGAAACTAGAATTCGTCGAAAAAACTGTTTTCTTGGGGATCACGCTCGATTCAAGGCTTCAATGGGGTCCGCATATAACTTCTCTTGCAGGACGGCTGAGTTCAGCAGCATATGCTGTTAGAAAAATCCGTCAATTTACTGATGTAGACACCGCGAGGCTAGTCTATTTTAGTTATTTTCATAGTATTATGTCATACGGTATTCTACTATGGGGACGGGCTGCAGACATTGAGTCTATATTTATTCTGCAGAAAAGAGCTATCAGAGCCTTATATGATCTACGTAGACGCGATTCTCTAAGAGAACTGTTTAAGGAAATTAACATCATGACAGTACCTTGTCAAAACATCTATGAAAACATCATGTACGTTAGGAAAAAATTGCATTTATTTAGTAAAAGAGGTGACCGACACCACTATCATACTAGAAATAGGGACCAACTAACTCAACCAGGTTTCAGGCTAGCTAAAGTAGACTCATCTTTCATGGGGTACTGTTTAAAATGTTACAATAAAATACCTCCCCACATTCTACAACTGAATGAGACGAAATTTAAATCTTGTATAAAACGCACACTATGTAGGCAAGCATATTATAAGTTGGGGGATTACATTGATGATAAAAATGCTTGGCTCAATGCAGGTCCTGCTCCACAACCATAGGGGCAAACTAATTGATTACCATGTGAAGTTATTGTGGAAGCTGCAGAAGATTGTAAAACTATCTTTGAATTGTATAGATTCAATCTCTTAGTATTATATAATCGCATAGCACATGTTTGAGTACTATGTACTGTAAAGCTACCATTTACATTTAGTTATCTTCATTGACTTGAATGTGCCCTGGTGGCTGAGAGAATGTCATGCTCACACAAATGTCTCGCTGATGGTGGCGGGTGTGTCGGGTCATTTAGTTCCCTTCAATGTGGTTGAGTTGAATGGCGCTGATCCATGCGTCATGTTCGTGAACGGGCGCTGTCAGTTGGGACTGGTCATCTCTTAGCTGGCACGGTTTATTTTAATTACTTTATTTTTAAATTGTTAGTTTAATCTTTTACTCTGGACGCTCTTAATGTGCACGTCTTTGTACATCGTTCTCACATATATGTATAATCTCAACATGAATGATGTAACCAAGATTTTGTAACAATATTTTGATTAAAAAGAGTGTCCATGGAGTTTCTTGCCCATTCTTCTCCATAGAGATCTACGATTTGGAATGTGCAACTACAGTACTTTCGCAAGTTATTATGCCTTGTGAATGTGACTGTAGCTTAGCTTTTTTGTTTTTGACTTTCAAAAGTGCCTGTAATGGTCTAATTGAAATAAATGCTTTGAGTTTGAGTTGAGTTTGAGGGCGGCGGTATCTCTTTCGAACAGTCCCGCAGCCGCGCAATCGTATCTTACTTGCCCTTTTATTATTCTGCGAGTGCTGTGCACTTCTCTAAGTAACAAATTCACTATACCTAATTTTTTTTTGTGATTTATGTTTATGTACCTATGTAATATTGAGTAAGTCATTGAAGTCTCATATCATCATCTGCCTAGCCTTTTCCCAACTATGTTGGGGTCGGCTTCCAGTCTAACCGGATGCAGCTGAATACCAGTATTTTACATGGAGCGACTGCCTATCTGACATCCACAACCCAGTTAGCGAAGTCTCATATAAATGAATAAATTAAAATGAGCGCTTAGGAATATTACCGTGCTGCTCCATTGGCGTTGTCGCCGTTTTCAAAGCCAGCCCATCAAACCGCGTGGCCACTAGTTACTCGCTCAACTGACACGTACACGTACAAAACAAATTGTCGTTTTGACGACACCGTTGGCGTATTAGCTCAGCGATTGTCTGCTGCACTGCGCGTTGCGAGTTCGATTCCCGGTTCGAAATATTTGTACGACCTACATAGATACCGACATTGTCGCAAACTTTCGATCGCTTAATAACAACGAAAAAATTCGGTTGCAATAACGATGCTTGCGAGAAACGCATCTTGGTCATCAATGTTGGTGGTTATCTATGTCTATGTTGGTAGTTGTTCCGGGTCTAGCTGTTGGTGTATGTGAGTTTAAATGTTTGTAACTCACAAATTCCTAGTGTGTGTAGGAAACGTTTAAAAAAATATTGCTTAGAGCATAACGCGGGTCATCGCGACGTAATGGTACTCAAAGTATTGAACACACAACACACGCGTCGCGCTTGGTGCAAGGGATCGCGTGTGGTCCTGAACGAGGTGTTATTTTCCGATATTTTTAGTGTTTAATGCCCTAACCCAAAATTCGAAATCCCATGACCAAGTATTACTATATTATTGATCGAAGACCAAGTATCATTTGTATGAAAAGACATGATTTAAATACCTATCGTTTTGTAATATAGATAATAGTTAGTTTATTAAATCGTACATGCATAAATGTATACGAGGGCTGCTCTGAAAATTTCGGGAATCAAGGAAGTGACACAACATTACTATTTAAAAATGTATTTATTGCTTTTCGAAGTATTCTCCGCAAAATTTGACACTTTTTCCATACGATGGAACCAATCATTGAAGCAACCATTCCATTCGGAAGTTGGGGTCTCCAAAATGGCCGTTTTGTAGGCGTCCACAGCTTCTTCAGGTGATGAAAATCTCTGACCACGCAATTTATTCTTTATTTTAGGGAAAGCATAGAAATCATTAGGGCTTAGGTCGGGGCTGTACGGCGGATGATCTAATAATTCTATGTTTTCTTGCTCTAAAAACTCTTTTGTTCTGTGCGCAGTGTGAGAACTCGCATTGTCGTGATGGAGGATGATGCGGCGGTTGCAGTTCTCTTTACGGTGTTCAGAAACGACCTGGGGCAAACAAATGCTAGCATACCATTCTGCATTAACCGTTCTTTGTCCCTCAAGAGGAATAGTCGCAACATGGCCGGTTTTGGAGACAAACGTGGCCACCATTTTTTTTGCAACACTCCGTGAACGAACAATTTTTGTTGGCTTTAACTCATTTTCGAACACCCAAACTCGTGACTGGTTTTTTGTTTCGGGTTCGTACGCATATATCCAGGATTCGTCACCTGATACGATGTTGTATACAGCATTTGAGGATCCTGCGTGGAATCTTTCGAGAGTTCTGATGCACCAAGTAACGCGAGCCGGTTTTTGCTCTTCACAGAGCGAATGCGGTATTCATCGGGAAAACAACTTTTTTACACCTAATTGTTCATGCAAGATTATTTGTATTTGACTCATGCCAATGTCTAAAGTTGCCTGAATTTCGCGGTATGTCACATGTCGATCTTCCTCAATCAGCTTACGCACAGCATCAACGTTTTCTTGGGTGACTGCAGTTTTTGGACGACCTTGACTGGGATCATCACTGAGCTTGACACGTCCACGTTGAAATTCAGCAAACCAGCGATAAATTGTGGTTTTGGTTGGGGCTTTATCACCAAATGCAGAAATCATCCGGTCAACACACTGTTTTTGTGTTAAACCACTTCGAAAGTCATAATAAATCATCGCTCTTGAATTTTCTCGAGTCAATTCCATTTTCTCAACGACTACATAAGTTTGACAAAACCTTGTGACAAGACCGAGAACCTTTTTTTAAATAAATAAATGGTATTCGATTTTTAAAACCAAGGAGTTTTCAATTAAAAAGATTTTAACATGACAGGAACAGTGGAAATATTCCATTCCCGTTACTTTTAGTGCAGCTTGGTACAATATCACTTACCTATCTTCATTTGTGTAAATGCAAGTCGGAAACGTGTAGCCATTAGTACCTGTGTGTCCATTCTTCATTTTGCTCCCGCTCGGAACGCTTCATAACTCGCTACCGCATGTCGCTCCGTTTACTGTGTTGCAAGTCACATAACACTCACAACTATTTGCTGACGTCGTAATGAGAACTGCGGTCAGTTTAACCTACTACAGACACTCGACAGTATCGCTAAAACACTTGACTATGTCATCCATTGATGTTTAAGTTAGAAAGTACAAAGTATGAGAGGGAGTAAACGCGCAATGGATTTTGTTGTTAGAAAATTTGTTGGAGGAATTGTGATGGTCGGTGTACATAGTACGGGGTCGTTATAATTTCAAAAGTAAGGGCGGGAGTAGACAATATCACGCTAGTTGTAAGGGTAGCATAAACGTTAACCTCAAGCTTAATGTCAGCAGTTTGTTAAATTCGAGTTCTTTAAATTATCGTGCTTTTTCTGGCCGACAGTAAGAGTAATTTTATTTTGGGAAAAATATAAACAAGTTACGGTTGAATTTTGTATCCAGTGCCCCTTTTTTATTTCAAAGGGGTTACTTTGAAGTGGCTTGTCTCGACAACTCATACAATTTTCTGCAATTTTCCGGGTGTGTCGAGTTTTTAGGGGTTTTAATGGAATATCCTCACCAGATGTGGTTATTGTGTTTAAAGTAAGTAGAGAATGAATGTTCGAGGGTTTATGTGAATGATAAGTTACAGAAAGCCTGCCTTGTTGGTCTAGCTGTCGCAAATGCTAGGTATGAGGCCCTTGGTTCGGTTCCCAGATTGGGAAGTGTTGAAAGGCTTTTCCATCTGGAATTTCTTAGTAACAGTCGTAGGTTCTGGTTTTGTGTTCGGTTGGTAGCAATAGGATCGCCCCTTATTACATGGAACGAAAACATAACAGGCGAAATGTATGTACTACAGGGTGTCTGGCGGCAGATTTATGTTTTTAAATACGATTATTTCAAAAAGTAATAAACGGTGCGGGGGGAGGGTGGCGTCATTAGAATCATAGATCGTGCGGATTTCTCAGTCACGATGCCGCAGTGGTCGGGTGAGCATCGCGCGTTCGCCATCGAGGCATTTTTCAAGAGTAACGATTCTTACGTGATTGCTCGTCGACAATTTTGCTCACGCTTCGGTATTCGGCGGATAAGTGACGGGCCGAGTGTGAATTTAATTCGTTCCTGGGTGCAGAGGTTCCGCGCAAGTGCTTCGGCTTTGAACACCCCACGGCCAGGGCCTAGTCGATCTTCAAGGACCCCCGATAACATTGAACTGGTGGAACGGAGTTTACATGAAAATCCACGACTTTCAATACGGAAAAGGGCGGCCTCATTGGGACTTCCAAGAGCCATCATTCAGGAAATTTTGAAAAAGGACCTGAAGTTCCATCCTTTTAAAATTCAAATTGTTCAAGAACTGAAAGAAAGTGACTTTCTTAGTCGCAAAATCTTTTGTGAAACGATGTTGGAGCGTTTTCGCACGGTGAATTCAATTTTTTGGAGCGACGAGGCTCATTTCCATTTAAACGGGCACGTTAACAAGCAAAATTCCCGTTACTGGTCTCCAAGAACCCAAAACCCTCGACTGAAACATCAAAAACCATTGCACTGCCCCAGGGTAACTGTTTGGTGCGCTTTATCCACGCATGGGATAATTGGACCTTTTTTTTTTGAAAATGCCCGGGGCCAGGCGACAAATGTCAATAGTGAGAATTATGGACGCATGATTACGGATTTCTTTTTGCCGAACCTGCGAGCTCATCCATCGTTCTCATCACACACGTGGTTCCAACAGGATGGTGCGACCGCACACACGGCCAGAGCTTCGATGAATTTGCTTCGAGAAGTTTTCCCTCACAAACTGATTAGTCGCTTTGGAGACATCCCATGGCCACCGAGATCGCCCGACTTGACCCCAATGGATTTCTTTTTATGGGGATACCTCAAAGAGAGAGTATACACTAACAATCCACAAAATATTGCGGACTTAAAAGAAAACATTCGTCGAGAAATCGGCGCAATTGAACCGAGCTTACTGCAGCGTGTGGCGCGGAACACGAGGCTCCGTTTTGAACATTGCTTGCAACTCGATGGAAGACATTTGGATGATGTAATCTTTAAAACATGAAATCCGCACTTTTACACTATCTACCTTTACTTTTAATTAAACGATATGTCAAATAGTTATTTTTTTATTAATTTTTGAAAATATAAATCTGCCGCCAGACACCCTGTATTAGGTGCCACTCTGCCTAACCCTTCGGGTAAATAAGTGTAAGTAAACAGGTATCACTATGGATCAAAAAACAAAAATGTTCGTTTAGAAGCAGAAAATTACTTAACATTTTCATAAAAAAATAATGTTCCTGAATAATAACGTCTGTAATAATAATTATTTAACGATCTAAAAAACTTCGTTATACTCAGTTTTGTTCTCTTGAAAAATTACAAAAAATGTATATTTATTATTACATCCAACTTTGTCCTGACGAAAAGTTTATATCTCCTGAAAACAACCTCCACTCGAAAAGTGCCTTTAAAATTTTCCTGTACAAGGATGATTTTTGTTTGTAAAAGTAAGGGTATCTTGTCGGCTAGTCCCCCATATTTTCTGTTTTTTAAATCATGATGTAAAGCTATGAATTTATGCCAGTCTCTAGACGTCAGAACAATTTTCTTTCTCAAGTGTTCGTTGCGGGAGTTTCAAGGATTCTGGATCCTTGGCTTGAAAACTGGGATAAGTACGTTGTGTTTTATTTATGCAGGTGCCTTTTCGAGTGCGTCGGGAAAATGTTGGACTACTTTTTAATTACGACTGCGTAATGTGTGTCGCAGTAATACTCTGAGTGGAACTCTTCCACTGGAGCGCAATAGTAACTTTTTTAACGAAGCTTGATACGTACAACTTATAAATTTAAGTTAATATTCAGCTTTGCTTTGTTTTTAATACAGATGTACTTTAATGATGCAATTATTTACAAACTACAAAACTATAATAGTAATAAATATGTACACTTAAAAGGCTTACAGGGCGTCCAAAAATTCTTCCGCATCGCTGTCAACAGGAAAAGTGCCCAGAAGGCTGGCAGCATTACCACGTTGGATGGCAATACTGATTCTTTGGCCAAAAAATAGGCCCGCCCTCTGGTCACGTGAATAGTCGACCAACCGCTTGGCGATTTCCCGAAATACTAGGTGGGCACTCGGACCCCATGGCCCTAGTGTTTCAACCCCAAACGGCTCAAACACATAACTACCAATTAAATTATTGTATTTGCGCCGTTTGAGGTTTTCAGCACCTGCAGCAGTCGCCCCAGCGCAGCCCGCTGTGCTAGGAAGATGATGGAATTGAAAGACTTCTTGACAGCGGTATGATGCGAGGAGAAAAAGCGGCAGTTACAGTCTGTCTAGTCTGACAACTAGTCTTACCAAGGGGTATCGTATTTCCAAGTATTAACTGAGTTGTGGAGATCGGATAGGCAGTCGCTCCATGTGCATGGTATTCAGTTGCATCCGATCAGACTGGAAGCCAACCCCAACATAGTTGAGAAAAGGCTAGGCAGATGATGATTAGTTTTCAATCATTAGTCTTGGCGAAACCGATTATAAGATCAACAAAAAAAGCCAAGAAATGAAAAAAAGGAATAAAAAAAAGCGTCTAAATCAGAAGGAACTGACGTTGTGCAAGTTTTAATGATTTTTGTTCAGAAAAATTAAAAACTCTGTTATACTGATGAAGAATGGTCACGCCGGGAAAAAAGTTATAATTTACGGTTCAAATTAGTGGTGAAATTAATGTTAGGGGATAATTTAATATTGCTTTGCATTTGGTTCTCAATGAAAAATACGAATGGAAATGCTTTTCTTTATTTACGAACTTTTTTTTTACAAACTGTAGCATAATCAGCCAATAATGTTCCCACTGCTGGGACACACGGCCTCCTCTCTATGAGAGGGAATGGGCTAAAATCCACGACTCGGGCCCAGTGCGGGTTGCTAGATGTCACATGTCTTCGAATTTTTGGTTCTAGGACATGCCGGTTTCCTCACGATGTTTTCCTTCACCGTTTTTGAGAGCAGTGGTGATGAAATAAATTACACAAAGTAATGCGCCTGCCTTGGTTTGAACTCACGACTTACTGTTCGTAAGTCGGGGCCGCCACCACTTGGCCACCGCTGCTCTTGGTACAAACTGTAAAGAAGTATAATTATATATGCATTAACCCCATTCAATATTATATCGTAACCCACTTGCAATAATGTATAATTTTGTGAACCAATGAGAATGTAGGTAAGTGCTTTATATGGGTTTCCCTCTGCCCACAGTAGCAGTATCCTAGTTTCATCCAAGTAGTTGGAAAATTAATGTCCGTTGTCATGACTTGCTCTCAAAACTATCAAATCAGTCCAGTTATATTTCTGTAAATGATAAAATTATAGACAATAGAAATGCTTCCAGAAAGTAAGAATACTGTAAATCGGCATTAGTAATGATATCATACCTTGAAACAGTTGCACACGGATTTTTACAGATCCTTAGCGCGTAAAAATCGGACCTACGCTGCCATCTTGTTTTCGATACAATTTAAACCGCGTTCACTCGGTAACAGAACAATTTAACAAATGTTTACCGATAAGCTCCCCGTCAACATCAATCGAGCGCCAAAAAATCTTTGTAGGTACTAGAAGCCAGCACATCAAGCTACCCGAAACTGTCATCAACCTTGAACCTAATGCTTTAGCGATAAAGTTGAAAATCTATTAAAGAATTTTACAGATTGTAGTAGTAGTAGTACATGACAGGTATAGAAATGCAGTTCTTTTGTAAATTAACGTGACTCCTTTGCGCCTAGACTTTTATAAATACAAACCATCCTTCATACAGAAAAATAAGTCCCGGAAAGCGTCTCGTAATACTGTAAATCGGCATTAGTAATTGTATCATACCTTGAAACAGTTGCACAAGCATTTTTACAGATCCTTAGCGCGTAAAAATCGGACCTACGCTGCCATCTTGTTTTCGATACAATTTAAGCCGCGTTGACACGGTAACAGAACAATTTAACAACCTTGTAGTACATGTATAGAAATGCAGTTCTTTTGTAAATTAACGTGACTCCTTTGCGCCTAGACTTTTATACATACAAACCATCCTTCATAAAGAAAAATAAGTCCCGGAAAGCGTCTATCCACCATGCTAGCTCTTTGTCTATCCCATCTCTCATTAAACTTAGAATTAATTTACCCAGCCAGGCGGCCATTTTGTACTTATACGCATACATTTTTGCCCTTTCGCGTTGCCTGTAAATGTCTCCCTGAGGGTGGTTGAAACGGCAGTCTCACTAATTGGTCCTATTCATTACTTGCGAGACGATGCCTTTGCAACTATGACATCTGAAACTGTAGCGGTGAAGCGGTAAGCGCTAGATTTTTTTGTGCTGTAAAACGCTGGATTTTTCCTTATTGGTTGTGTTTTTGTAGCTAAAAAAAGCAGCTTGAAACTTGCTTAGAAAACCAGTTTAGATAAAACTTTATTATTGCACTCATGATGATAATTACCATGAGAAAGTCATCATCATCTGCCTAGCCTTTTCCAAACTATGTTGGGGTCGGCTTCCGGTCTAACCGGATGCAGCTGAAATACCTGTATTTTACATAGAGTGACTGCCTATCTGATGTCCACAAACCAGTAAGTAACTGAGTAATACGATACCCTTTGTTAAGACTGGTTGTCAGTCTTGCGACCTCTGCCTTCTCGTAACGTCTGTCAAAGATCTACAAATGACAGCCGGGACCAGGCACGGCGGAAATTGGGTATAAAATCTGGTGCATCCGGATTTTCCGGTCTTGGTATGTAGGTAGGTCCTCGGCCGACCTCGTCAAGCACGGCTTAACCTTGAAGATCGATCCGCGGCTATTAGTAGTTAGCCACAAGCTCCTCGTGGTAAAGTGAAGTTAGAATAAATGGATTGGCGGTATTTTCTCCACCTGACTGGATTTGTCTATAATAACATAAAAGTTTTCTTTTAGATTATTGTACACAACATTCTGGAACATACTTTAGAACTATAATCCTATAATATTCCTGCACCTGGAACACAGGTCTCCTCTCCTTATAAGGGAGAAAATGGGTCATAATCGAACACGAAGATTGTATGGGTTTTTCAGTAGCAGCCACGAAGTCTGGTTGTGTGCCTGGTTGGTTATAGGCTCGCTTTCGCTCCAAATGCACGTGTATGTGATCTATTAGGCACCAATCCAGACCTCTGCGTAATGCTTCGGGGATTACAGGCTTGATAATAATATATTTTTTCATAACCACGAATCAACTGTAATCTAAAAATAACAGTTTTCATAAATAATTAACGGAATATTCAATGCAAAACTGTCAACCACAATTAAAATGTGATAATTGGGATCACTAATCATTGTTTTGTAGATTGTTAATTATATTTAATTAGATTTTGCCATTAAAGAGTTAATCTATTTCACACTATCTGCTTTTAACGTTATCGTTATTAATTATATTTAATCCATGTAAAATATTACACTACGGACATGATTTTCAACACTAATAAAATTGTTATGCACGCTTTTGCACTCGTCATTTTAATATCTAGTTATATTATCTGACCATGATAGTTTATAAAATGAAACAATTAACTCTGTCAACCAGTCTTGTAAAGGAGTATCGTGTTTTGTTTGTTGAAGTCAGATAGACTGTTGCTCAAAGTAAAATGCTGGTATTCACCTGCACCCGGTTAGGTTTGAAGCCGATTTCAACAGAATCGAGAAGAAAAGCTGTGCCGATGATGAAAAAATTAAATAGGTTGAAACTAAGTGTCTGCTAATCCACCACTGTACAGCGCTGAAAGCGCTTTCCTATACAACTCGCCCAGTTTGCCACAGACGTGTGAATGAAGAAGTTTTTATGAAGTCACCCGTTCCTGTAACGATGACGTATCATCAGTTATTACAAAAGCCTGCCAGTTAGCAGATCTTCAAAGTACACACATTTCAAAGCCTTTTATTGTACAATTTCTACTTGAATACGAGGTCGTAAGTTTAAACGTGAACCCTTTTGAATTTCGGTTGTGAGTTTAGACGTGGCTGTGTTTCTGTGTTTGTAAGAGGTGGAATTAAAAGGTAATGCTGGTGTATCATCCTAGACCAATTGTGGCGGTTTGGCAGCAGTCAGAGTTTTTTATAAAGCTTTTATTTAAATTTCAATGGTTGTTGTTTGTTTAGGTCAAATCTTGCAACTGAATTTTATCATCCCCAACCGATTGAGCTGAAATTTTGCACGTTTAGTTTGTATGACAATGCATGGTTAGCGTCATTCTAAATCCAATATGGCGGAATTTTAAAGACAGCGGACTAGTTATTTTTAATGCATCCCCATGATAAAGGTATCAATTAAACGGGTTTGCTCCGAAGAATACGAAAAAAATGCTGTCACACCTATATTATTAAAGCGTGTTTCAAAAAAATGATTTTTTTTTCTATAAACTTATTATAAGCCAGGAATAATTAAAACAGTTCCTTTTTCATATCTGTGAATTTGAGTCACCATGGCAGTTAAATGTTATGCAAAAATCTTTAGTTTTAACTTCACAAAAACTAGAAACAGGCTTGGATGCAGAATGCCTACAATAATATACTGATGCAGAGCCGCCATTTGCCGCCAGTTTTTGCGTAGTTAAAACTTATTATTTTGTATTTATTTTGTATCATCGTTGAGTTGCGGTGTGCTAAAATTCCGTGAAACATCGTCACTCTATCATATAAAATAATTTGAGTTAGGGTCAATGCCCTTTATTTTTCTGTATCAGAAGAGGGCTCTAACATTATTAGGTTTCATGATAAAGCTCGTCTATACTGACATGACAAAACAGAGGAAAAAAAATTGATCACTTATTTTCCATGATACAGCAAATTAACCATCAAAACCCCAAAACAGGGGTCACGAAATTGAAATGACATTTATTTTTAGAGTTACAATGAACATGAAAGTGGTTTAAAAAGTATTCGGGCGTTCCGGGCGGGGTCGTCAACGTTAGGTTCAAGGTTCCTAGTTATTTTTATTGGCTACTTTAGGGCCGTCTTGGACACGATTTTAAGACTGCCGCTTCAGTGTGGTACAAGTTGTTGTCATGGTAACGAAGAGATTTTTCTGAAGGCTAAATTAATTTAAGTGTTAAAAAGTGTAAGTGTGTTGTGCTTCCATGCGGTGCCCTGACATTAAAGCGGGATTGTAATAGGCCGCGAGGAGATTTTTTTTTAAATGTTGTTTATTATATTACAATCTAGCCTAATAAGGCTAATAAGCAATTTTAATCTAACTTAATTTGTTAAAAGTAAAATTATATCTAATCATATAAATAGCTAGGTACTATATTACACTCGCGGTAAAGTCACAAATAGATTACACTACACTAACTCAAAAGGCTTAGTCCTTTTGAGCCTTCTTACTATGTCCGTGTTATCGAGGAGCTGGATGGCCTCGACATTAACATGATGATGAAGTCGATGTTCATGAGCTTCTGCATATTTTTGGATTATGCTGTTTACGAACTCTATATTCAGGTTCCGATGGATGTCGTCAATTCTTATGTACCAAGGCGCGTTCACGATGTTCTTGAGTATTTTGTTCTGGATTTTTTGTATAATTTCTACATTGCTTTCTTTGGCGCAACCCCATAGTTGTATACCATAGGTCCATAATGGCATAAGGACTGTTTTGTAGAGCAGAATTTTGTTAGGAACTGACAACGTGGAATGCCTTCCTAGTAACCAGTTCATACTTCTGTAACGAATTTAGGCCGCGAGGAGATGATGAGATGTACTGGACAGATTCAAGTCATACCAGAAGGAGGACGTGGAATAAATGAGATTTTCAGTGGCCCTTGCTACTCTTGCTTATCAAACATCAAGGGGTTGAATCCTTTCCGGAATAACCAGCTTCCCATTTCTTCTGCCACAGTTTCCAGCTTAACGAGCTTTTAGAAGAGCCTGGTTTAGAAAAGAGGAGTTCTAGTCGCTAAACGTCCTGTCTTGCACCACACACACAAATGTCCCCAAAAGGCTAGTCATGCAAGATCTGTGACGATCTCCGTTATGGCTCTATAAAATACCTCACGCTGTCCTCATTTAAATGGGAGCCTTCCACTCCTGGGGACTGTATTGTTTTTAATCTTTCAAGATACGTGGATAGAGGAAAAAATCGTTTTGGGAACATAATTAAAAAAAAGAAGTATTTGTATGTTTGTGTGTTTGTATGTAGGGGTAATAGGCGGAACTCCTGATCTGATTCCGAAAATTCTTTGAGTAATGGGAAGCTACATTATCCTCGAGCCTACCAACTCTGATATTTGGTTCACTAATGTTTATTCAAAACTCCTTTTCCGGTTTTTTTTTTGTTTATTACCAACGTTTCATATACTATTTATTTCACAAACAACATAATCTGCAAATGTTTTATTTTTTAAACACTTACTTTACAAACATTGATTTGGTAAATGCTACTCTTTACAAATGTTTCTCATGATCTCATGAGGTACGTGAATATTTAAAACTAAAAGTTTAACACAACTGACGGCTGACTTCTCTAATGGTTTAAAATACCAATATATGGTAATAAGGAATAGTCGACGAAGTCCCGCTGCGCGGGGCTCCTATTTCTCATTTCAGGGTGTAGAGTAACCTAACACGAAGGGGATGGCGGGTGAACAAAGACTTGTTCCGTTCAGTAGAACCCACCATCCCCTTTGAACCTTACCTGTCCGAGTCGGGGTGCCCCAAGTCACGAACTCGCTTCGTTCACTCTTGAATTCTAAGTTTTTTTTGTTTTGTTAGTTAAAATGACCCTTGAATGAATTATTTTTTTTAGAAAATTGCGTAATAATGCAATAAGTAAAACTTTTTTATTTCATACTTTGTTTTATGCTATGACATGACATGTAAAATGAATTATTTATCAAATATGTCTCGTTATCAAATAAAAGTTCATCTTGTGAATATTTTTATAAGTGATGAAAATCATGAAATCATGTTTTTGGCAATCATTGCTTGTCAAATGAAAAGAACAATGCCCATAAAAGTACGGAATCTGCAACCCTCAATAGCGATAAGTTATATATTTTAGAAAAAGTATTTTCTATTGGAACTACATACTTTTACTTTCGCGAGTTTTTTCAATTCGTTGTCGGTTCGGTGTTAAAGATCATTCATTCTGTTGTTTTTAGACGATTTATTACTTCATAATAATTTAAAAAAACACGAAGTTATAAAGAAAACACACTTCTAATTATGCCCAGCCATTTACTGTAAATAAAAACAATAGGGCTTGATTCAGAAAGCGGTACTCCTGGACACGGCTCGTATTGTTAGGAGGTTCCTCTCTCTGTAGCCCTGACTGCCGGTAGCTTGGACCCTGTTCCCGATACCGGTGGGCTACTATTTTTTTATATTTTAAATGTTTTTTTTGTATTATTTTATATTTAAATATTTAAAAATGTATTAAAATTGTGAAAAAATGAATAAAGGAAATAATATGTCCCAGCTTGCACGTGCCGAGATTGGATACGGCCACGTAAAAGCTAGACATCTTCATCGTTTAATTTTATTACAATTCAACAATGCAATCAACAAATAGTTCAGTTTCCTTGAGATAGCCGGTAAACGTTAAAACAGAGACCAATAATGTCCAAATACAAGAGGAAAACAAAAGTCTGAGAAGATCGCCAGGTCAAAAAGTTGATAAAAAGAGAGTTAGTGAAACGCGCGCGAGATCATGTTGCGCGCCAAAAGGCGGTTTTTTTTTTCGACATTGCCTCCCTCAGGTCAACCTATGAGGCTCGTTTTTTCCTAACCGGACTATCGTTAAATATCCTGGATGCCTTGAGTGTAAGGCTTCCAGCCAGGAGCATCTAACTATCTTTGCCTGTATCTCCGAACGGACAACGAATTCAAAAATGCCGCCAAAAAATAAATATTTTAATAAATATTGATGTATTAAAAATTATCTATCCAATGATATATATATTATTGCTATTGAGAGGTTGTACCAAAAAGTACATTGTCCTTTGTAAATTCATTTTCGGTGGTGGTGGAGATACCCTGATATTTAGCGTCTTTTTAATATGCAAAATATTTCACACATTTTTGCAAACTTGCCAACTTTCAGAACGCACCCTCTTATAGAGCATTTTGTCGGACGACATGGCAAAGTAGTTCTGGGTTCAATTTCTTCTTCCTATTGGACAGTTCCATTAAAAAAATCCCAGTATCAGTCCGGAGTCTGTATTTATGCCCGGAAAATGGCAATAAGCTTGCCATGGGACGTAGACATACCGGGTGAAATATGGGTGTTATTATGCACCACTATGTTACTATACTCCATCCAACCCATCGAAGACTAAAGGCCTGACGTTAGTATCTCAAATAACAGTTCCTTAAAATAAAAGTGAGACATCAGAGGACAAGTTAATAGTAGACATTGTTATCATAGGTAAGCAAACAGCCGATTCTAGCAAATTATATAATTTTGAAAACAAAAACTAAGTAAGTAAAGTAGATAAGCGCCTACGTAACCCACTTGTTAGTTCCAAAGACATAGCTGAACTGCTGACCAACATTTCACGAACTTACGCAAACGTTTAAATACTTTGTTTTTAAGTACGTTTTTAGGGTTCCGTACCCAAAGAGTAAAACGGGACCCTATTACTAAGACTCCGCTGTCTGTCCGTCCGTCTGTCACCAGGCTGTATCTCATGATAACCGTGATAGTTAGACAGTTGACATTTTCACAGGCAGCTATAGCAACAAATACAAAAAACAGAATAAAAAATATTTAAGTGGGGCTCCCATACAACAGACATGATTTTTTTTGCCGTTTTTATAGAAAACTAGCTGTTCGTTCGCATGAAATTATTACTAAAAATTTACTTCCCATTTTGAGTCGGATTTTGTTACCAATTTCTAGTGTTTTCATTTTTTTTACGGAACACTAATATTTTTTTTATAAAAGTTGCGTATGTTAGATCTTATAACATCATCTATCTGCCAGTAAAAGTCCCGTCAAAATCGGTCTAGCCGTTTTGGAGATTAGCCGAAACAAACAGACATACAGACTGAAAGACAGACAAAAATTTAAAAAAAAATATTTTTGTTATAAGTGCCGTATATATTTTCATAAGCATTCAGTAAAAAGCTATTATTTTGATATTACAAACAGAAACTTCAATTTTATTTATTTATATGTACGTATAGATGGTACGGAACCCTTCGTGCGCGAGTCCGACTCGCACTTGTTATAGACTTAGGCCCGTATTACAGAACGTCACTCAATACTCAAGCATCATTTAAAACTAGATTCAAGCCATTTGATTGGTTGAAACTAGTTTTAAATGATGCTTGAGTATTGAGTGACGTTCTGTAATACGGGCCTTAAACTGGTATTCTTAGTTGCTGACTCAGCTCAAGTCAAGTTCGACACGCCCTGAATCCGCCCCATTAGACACATTGACAGCTATAGTTTGTTTATAAATTGCCATAAACGTCCACGATTGGAACGTTGTTATAAGGAATCATCTGTCAAATTTTAGGATCCGCCAATTGCAGCTAAGAATACCATTTGGTGGGTGTCTTGAACTGTTGTCATGACTACTAACTCTAACTGAGCTGAGCAATTGACTTAAGACGAGTTCGAGCGTTACGTAACGAGAACGAGTCTCGTGTCACTGTTTTTATACAAACTTCTGATTTTTATTGCAGATTATCAGAAAATTTAAGGCTTGTAGTAGAGATAAAATCTTGAAAGATACTCGTAAGAGGTCTATCGAAGTTCTTGCTTTGCCCGCCATGTAACCTAACTTCTACATGTTTTTTTATTGAGTAAGACGGCGATCAAAACTTTGTCATGAAGAGCAGAGAACGAGCTTAGAAACCTGATGTCAAGTTGTCAACCTCTGCACTTATGAAATAACTGAAATATGTACAGTCATGAGCACTGATACAATTACACAGCCAAATTCAAATGCGATTCTCTCTTGTAACGTTGGTTGCAAGTTTAAGAAAAGATTTATTTCAAAACAGTATAGGTTTCAAAAAGGTCAGGTGCATACTACTCCGTAGGAGACGCCGCGGGCATCGGGGGCCACGTGGTGGCTCTCGGGCACCGTAGGCGCGGGCCTGTGGATGGTGAGTAATGGGCTAGCTCGCCGTTTGTCGGTCTTATGACGACAGGCCGTGTCGACAGCGCGTTCGTGTTCCACGCGCGCCTCAAAGAGATGTCAGCAAACAGGAGGGGCGGATGCCTGCCAGGGCTGCGGGACTGTTCGAAAGAAATACCGCGGCCCTGGAATACAAAGGGCAAAAGAAGGAGCATGGATGGGTTTTAATCAATAGAAGTCTGACACTCCCTTCCGCTCCGCCCAGAGCGGAAGGAGTCATTTGGTGATTTCCCAACCCAAAAAAAAAGGTGCATACCACTTGCAACCGGCGGGCGTTTGATTACTATGACGTCTTAAAGCAGGAGTAATTCCAGTACGGGAAAGAGACGGAGCTATACAGGTCGTCTAGCACCATCTCTTTCCCACACTGGAATTACTCCTGCTTTAAGACGTTATGGTAGGCCACCAGATAACAATGGATTAGTATTGCCTGACACAAAACAGCATGTCGGATTTAAGCTGCCATTAAAGTGATAATCGGTTGGCTTGGTTTGGGCATGTGATGCGGCGGAATGAGGAAATAAAGAAAGTTTTGAGTATGACTGTGGATGGGTATAAGAATAGAAGAAGACCAAAGAAACGATGGAGGGACTGTGTGAAGGATGATATGGCAAGAAAGGAGGTGTCTGATGAAATGACGAGTAACAGAGAAGTATGGAAGAAGAGGACATGCTGCGCCGACCCCAAATGAATTGGGATAAGGGGATAATTATGATAACACAAGCCGTTTAATACTTTCATTACTTTAACGTATTTGCTATAATCTTATCTTTCTTATTTAAATATTTAATTTAATTTAATCCTAATGCGAAAGTTTGTGAGGATGAATGGATGGATGTTTGTTACTCTTTCACGCAAAAACTGCGAAACAGATTTGTATGAAATTTAGCACTTAAATAGTTTATAACCAGGATTAACAAATAGAATACTTTTTATTTCGGTAGTATGATCCCGAGGGGCAGTTACCTAACTTCAAGCGGGCGAAACCGCGGGCTTAAGCTAATATTAATTATAGTCGTTCTATTCCTGGTACTTCACAGAACATAGCTTCGCGATGACCTATTAAAATCTAATACTACTTCAAATTGTATTATTAAGCTTCAGCTTTGATCTTCGCTTACCTTTCATCCTTTTAATGCTTAAACTAACAGAATTCTCAGAAAACAGACTTTACGAATAGACAGTTTGAACTATGAAAGCTGACCCATTTAAAATGTCTATATTTACAGGTACTCTATCTAGATCTAATTCTGATTTAATTAATTAACTGGGATTTTGGAATTATTAGACTTTATTTTCTAAAGAACTTGTGTAAAATTCTTGGTATTTATTTCAAGTTTAATTTTCCAAGTGGGCGTGGATGGCCAAATCCGAAATGTGGAATAGCGAAAAATGCTCAAAGGAATCTCGAGCCCGATTTTGATGAAAACTAAAACTGCATCATTCGATTTTTGAAAAATCAACACAACAGCCAGGAATCGAACCCATCAATTTTGAAAAAAAAAACACACATTGTATTATTACACCATTCGATAGTGTCGCTAATAAGGATCAAATTCTGGGAAGTCTAGTCTTAAGTTATTTCACTGCCCCTTAACAGGGTAATGTATTCATTTGTTTTAAGGCAAGCTTGTAACGGTGTGTACTTTGTGGAATAAATAAATAAATATGTGTTTTTTTTTTCCAAAATCAATGGGTTCGATTCCTGGCTAGGGATATTGATTTTTCAAAAATCTAATGATGGAGTTTTAGTTTTCATCAAAATCGGGCTCGAGACTCCTTTGAGCATTTTTCGCTATTCCACATTTCGGATTTCGGATTTCGTTTAATGATTACTTAGATCGATCCTTAGTATAGATTTAGTATAGAAATCTATACTAAGGATCGATCTAAGTAATCATTAAACGTCTCTGAGTGTGGCAGATAGTTTCGGATTTGGCCATCCACGCCCACTTGGAAAATTCACCCTGTAAACGGTAGATACTTATAACAATTTTTTTTTTGTCTGTCTGTCTGTTTGTTCCGGCTAACCTCTACAACGACTAGGCTCGGGACTTTTACTGGCAGATAGCTGTTATTATTTTTTTTGTTTAGAAACATGAAAAAAAAACCCGTGCAAAAAAATTAAAATCCTTGAAATCGCTAATAAGATCCGTTTCAAATATGGAAGTACCTAATATTTTTACAAAAATTTCATGCAAACGAAGGTAGCCGAGTAGTAAGTAGAACTGTCAAAAAAAATATAATGTTTCAACTAAATCGCAAAATTTAGAAATCACATCGATGAAATAGCTTGTTTTCATAATTGTTTTAGCTACGGTAACAACTAACCCACAAAAATTAATTAACTGTACCCACCTGAATTACCTAGAAGCCACTGAAATTGACTGAATATTGTTTTAATTTGGAAGTAAAGTGTCTATCATAAACACTGAAAACGGTAAAATATTCACCGTGACATGTTTAATATTTGTTTATCTGTGATCATGGTGCTTGCAACAGCGCCGAAATATAAAATTATCACTAGCTGTGCCCGGCATGCATTGCAATGCTCTTTTTTTACCATACCCAAGCTACCTACCCGACCTACCTACCTACCTACCTACACTACCTACCTACCTATCCTACCTATAATACCTATCCTACCTATCCTAACCTATCCTACCTATCCTACCTATCCTACCTATCCTACCTATCCTACCTATCCTACCTATCCTACCTATCCTACCTATCCTACCTATCCTACCTTTCCTACCTATCCTACCTATCCTACCTATCCTACCTATCCTACCTATCTTACCTATCCTACCTATCCTACCTATCCTACCTATCCTACCTATCCTACCTATCCTACCTATCCTACCTTTCCTACCTATCCTACCTTTCCTACCTATCCTACCTATCCTACCTATCCTACCTATCTTACCTATCCTACCTATCTTACCTATCTTACCTATCCTACCTATCTTACCTATCCTACCTTTCCTACCTTTCCTACCTATCCTACCTATCCTACCTATCCTACCTATCCTACCTATCCTACCTATCTTACCTATCCTACCTTTCCTACCTTTCCTACCTATCCTACCTATCCTACCTATCCTACCTATCCTACCTATCTTACCTATCCTACCTATCCTACCTATCCTACCTATCCTACCTATCCTACCTATCCTACCTATCCTACCTATCCTACCTATCCTACCTATCCTACCTATCCTACCTATCTTACCTATCCTACCTATCCTACCTATCTTACCTATCCTACCTATCCTACCTATCCTACCTATCCTACCTATCCTACCTTTCCTACCTATCCTACCTATCCTACCTATCCTACCTATCCTACCTACCTAATCTACTTACCTACCCTACCTACCTACCCCCTTACCTATCACTTAGGGGAATGAAAAATAGATAGTAGCCGATTCTCAGACCTACTGAATACGCATATTAAATTTCATAAAAATCGGTCAAGCCGTTTCGGAGGAGTATGGTAACTAACATTGTGACACGAGAATTTTATATACATACTAGCTGACCCGGCAGACTTCGTACTGCCAAATATAGCCTGTCAAAATGATTTGTAATGTGTAATTTTTTTGTTCCTACATAATTATTTTATAGTCGGGGCAAAAAATTCACCTGAACAGAACCGTCACCCTGGTGATAGGGCGTTGTGAATAAGAAATATAATTAAATAAAACATATATAAGCATTTAAATATAAGTAATCTCTTTATTGTTAATCATATGAATCATAATTATTAACAAAAATCAGTTTTATTTTCATTGTAGTGCTTTGTGATAATGATAAACGATGTTTTTTGTTTGATTATCTGGCGCATAGACAAACAAATCTGATAGTTTTCCAACACGGGAACAGGCAACATACAATTGACCATGTGAGAAACATGGGTTTTCCAGATTAATACCACAAACACTTAATGATTGCCCCTGGGACTTGTTTATGGTCATAGCAAAAGCAAGCCGAACTGGAAACTGTAGTCGTTTAAAGTCAAACGGCACATCATTCGGAATCATTGGGATGCGCGGTATGAGTAGGTACGTCTTCTCCTTTATACTTTCCTTTCAGTATAGTTGCTTCTATCACGTTGTTTAATAATTTAGTTTGTTTATCGCTAACCGTGTGCCGTTGCAAAGACGCGGTTGGTTGATATTTCGCAACATTATAACTACCGATCCAACCTTTAATTGAAGATTGTGAGGTGGCAATCCTGGCAAATCCAGCGAGTTTAAAAATTCTGATGGATAGTTCACTACATCATCTTGGTTAGTAGCCGAATCAACTGATTTTAAATATATCCTCGCTTCGCCTGTAATTTGTTCTTGTATTTTTAAATTTAATTCATTTACATCTATGTTTTTTGCAGCCAATATAGCTCGTTCGCTCAACCAATCATGGTTTCTGTAATTTTGAGAAACATCTGGAAACACCTTCTGAATAAGTTCATCTTTTGATCGAGTTAACTGACAAAAACTTTGAGGAATGTTAAGGGTTGGACCTCATCTGGCAGCACGGAATCGCATTTGTTCCGCCTGTGCTACCACGTGCTGCAGTATGCTGCCGCATGCGAACGCGCGCTGTCGCATTCCGCAGACAAAAAAAGCGATCGCACGCGTCAGCATGCTGCAGCATGGGTGGCATACTGCCGCGTTCTTTCATGATCAGTTTAGTTTCAAGCGGATAGGACCACGGAAGAGAGAGCAGTGATTCTAGCGTGTATTTTGCAAGAAATGCAAAATCAAAATAATAAAAAGAAACGCATTCGCAAAATAAAACGGAGATACTGGGTTCATCCTTTTTGGAAGCAGAGAGCGGTTCATGGACAATATGTTACGCATTTTCCGGATTTAGTAACATATCCAGATAGTTTCGTAGATTATTATGGAATGACTTTAAATGATTTTAATGAATTAGTATTTTGCCATAGTACGATAGAGTGAGACAGCATGCGATAGCAAGTGATCGGCGGTGAAAGGATGCGTTAGCATGCTATCGCGCGCTTCAGCGTTCCGGAGTCTCCCTGCCGACCATTGCATTTTGTCCGTGATGCCGATCGCCTCGAGGATTCCCCCGCGTGCTATCGCATTATGCTTTCTGTCTCGGTCTAGCAAATGGCAGTTCTAAGCGACAGAAAGAGAAAGGGCGACGGAAAAAGGCGATTCCGTGCTGCCAGATGAGGTCCAACCCTAATGCAGCCAGTCAACATGTCTATAGGAAATTTGCCATTACCAATGTCAATGAGTTGTTTAGAGAATATGTTTCCAGATTGGTCATTTTGTAACTCGACACGCATATTCTTGCTTAAATGAAGTACTTTGACATGTTTCCACAAATTGGAGGACTTTAGACATGCATTGAGTTCATCAGCTGGTGTTGATCGTGGAATCACTGGCAATGTTTGACGAAAATCTCCTGCTAATAAAATCATTGCACCACCAAATTGGTTATGATTGCTCCGTATATCTTTTAATGTTCTGTCTAAAGCCTCACAAAGATTTTTTATGTGCCATCGTGCATTCATCCCAAATAATTAATTTACATTGCTGCAAGACCTTTGCCATTGCAGAGTTCTTAGAAATGTTGCAGGTCGGAGTTTCATTGCTTTGCATATTTAATGGCAATTTTAATGCTGAATGGGCTGTTCGACCACCTTCAAGCAAAGTTGCTGCGATTCCCGACGAAGCGAGTGCAAGTGCAATTTTATTTTGTGAGCGAATTGTTGCTAATATTAATGAAATCAAAAAAAAATTTCCTGTACCTACCACCAGGTGCATCTAAGAAGTAAATCCCTCCAGTTTCATCATTTATTACTTTCATAAGATTTTCAAATACATACTTCTGTTGTTCATTCAACAGTGGAAGATTCGTTTGAATTAATTCTTTTAAAGTGTTGAGATCATACAATTTTTCTCGATTCAACTCTTGGTTAAAAGCATCATGCATTGGACGATTGACCGCGGCCAGGCCTAATTGAATTAATAGTTTGTTTGACATCATCAAGCACATGTCCTCAATTGAAATCAATGCTTCGGTGTAAATTTCTTCACTGATTTGTATATTTGGATTTCCCATTCTATTTCGTATTTGATACAAAATATCATCACACATATTATCTTTGTACTTGATCCACAAATCAATTGGGTTTGATGGGAAGCATGTACATATGATTATAGAAAACAATGTTCGTATTTGATGAGCGTGTGATGATATTACAGCATCATTGAGAGTTTGATCCCAATGAGCGTCATTTTCTAGCAATTGCAAACGTTGACAGGCTTCCCTGTAAGATCCACACAATTCACCATCAACAGTTCGTAACTGTTGGAATGATGTTGGGCCACGTACATTGACTAATAGCAGTCGTAAATAAAAACATTCATCATTGCTTGGATGTACTGAATAAATTCGACCAATGGCATCGGTGGAATACACATCTGGGTATCCTTGAACTTGTTTCTCTTGTTTCCGTCTTAAAAATCTCCTTGAGGATTGATTCCAAGTATAATATTTTGACATTTCAGAATATAGCGATGATTATTGACTCTTTGACGTTAGGAACATACCTACATTGTTTAAACAACAGTGACTGCTTGTCATTCAATATGAACTTTATACAATAGCAATAAAGCTCGTTTTAGTTAGAAAACGTTTGTATGGGAAAAAGATAAGGGCTGTTTTTAGGGTTTTTCCGGCAATTATTCGAATTTTTCTCGCCGTAAAAACCATCCTTGAACTTCAACGAACATTTTAAAAAAAGAATTGGCCAAATTGGTCCAGGTGTTGTTGAGTTATGCGCTTACCAACACATTTTGCGATTCATTTTTATATTATAGATAAGATTAACACTAGGAACGGGATATTTACCATGTTTACTGTTACATGACAGTTCAATAACTTTAGTGTTAATGATAGTTTTATTGACCATGTCAGTTGAAAAACTTGTAAATGATCTATCTGCTCCAAAGGCTGTGTCAACAAATTCACCAAAGCCTGATTATGACAACTCTGCTCCCTTGTCAACAAGTCTTCAACTGAAGGTAATAACAGATTATAGAGACCCGTTACAATATTAATGACTGCTTTTGAATATTTATATCTGTACAAACGTCGAACACATAACATCACGCGTTTATTATCGCTGCGGGTTGAGTAGAGGAGTACCTAATAGTACACCCATATTTCGCCTGATAGGTTGAAGTCTCATGTGATAGGCGAGTCTATTGCCATTAACCAGGCATAAATCCAGACTTCGTGGCTGCTACCGAGAAATTCCTGATGAAAGAACCCAATAACAGTATCCGACCTGGGAACCGAAACCCAGGACCAAATACAGCCGAATAAACGCCTATCTTCTACTTATAAACTACAATTTAAATCCATTAATGTATAAGTTTTCACACATTGGTGATTCAGTTAAAGGTTTATCAAACGGAACTACTGCAAAATTTATTAATTTACGAAAGAAAGACAACTGAAAGACAATACACAGCTTGTATTGTCTCGGCGCTTTTCTGGTGGTCGTCACTATTCTGGCTTTCAGTGGTTTGGGAATAGAGAGGCGGGTTTGTCCCAAAAAAAACCCCGACTACCGAATCATAAGTCGGGGTCTCGAACTCAGGATGGTGTTTGGCGTAATTAATTTCATCAGCACTGCTGTCAATGGTGATGAAAACATCAAGAGGAAACCGGCAGGTCCTAGACCCAAAAATTCGAAGACATGTATTGTGATATTTACCAACTCGTCCTTGAGCAGCTTCCCGGATACAAGGCCTGAATCCCAGCACTGGGTACATCAAAGACTGATTATGCTTATGTTTCATCAATATCTGCCTAGCCTTTCCTAACTATGTTGGGGTCGGCTTCCAGGCTAATCGGATTTAGTTGAATATCGGAGCGACTGCCTATCTGACTCCACAACCCAGTCAATACCGGGTAATACTATACCTTTTTACTCAGATTATGCTTATGTTTATGCTATTCAAATTAAGACGTACCTAGTTACCTAGGTACCTAGTACGTAGTTTATAATCACTGCAATTAATCTTTGTACTTTAAGTAATTACTGAATTAAAACGTATGTTTTTCAGAATGCAAGAAAATCTCTTTAATATATAAATACTTATAACATATCTGAGCAATTTTGTTTTTGCGCTGTATCGTTAATAAGATCGCTTTTACTATAAAATATTATAAAACAGTGAACAATTTTAATCATAATAAATTAGAATGCATAAGTCGACGCCAACTATTCATAAATCTTGAAGTTTGTTGTGCAGTCACAAAGAACTCATTTTGCTTCAAAAAGCTGTAAACTTCGTGAAATTTCAATACCTACCGAATCAACTTTATAAACATCATAAAGTTTCATCGGTTTTTACCTTTTCACCGCTGCTTGCTGTATAGAAGTCAACATTCGTCTATGATGTCATTCCCTGAAGGTTGGAAAATTGGCCATTTAGTGCAAAACATTTCACTAAAATTTGAACGTAACATGCATATTATTTAAATAACTGATTTGAAAATTTTATAAATAGCAATAAGATTTAGTTCAATTATGAATTCTTACTCATATTAATAAAGGAGCTCGTGGGTTAATAATAACAGCCGCACTGGTCGATCTTCAAGGTTAAGCCGCGCTTGCCTAGGTCGGTCTATGGATGGGTGTTCATCATAACATACCGGGTTTTCTCTTGTCCCGGAAAGCACGTTAAGCCGTCGGTCTCGGCTGTCATTTGTAGATCTTTGACAGTCATTACAGGTAGTCAGTGGCCCGAAATTCTGACAACCAGTCTTACCAACTCGCATTACCCAGTACAAATTGGGCTGTGGAGGTCAGATAGGCAGTCGCTCTATGTAAAGTACTGGTCAGCTGCATTCTGTGAGACTGGAAGCCGACCCCAACACCGTTGGGATACACAGATAAACCGAAGTTATTGCGGGTGTGTGTTTATGAGCAGACAAATCGGTCTGCCCTCTTTCTTTCTCTTTCTTTTTTTTCTTTCTAGTTTTTTAACGTTTTATAACGTCAGTTTATCCGTGATCATGGTGCTTGCAACAGCGCCAAAAAATCGGGAACTCAAAACAAACAGTGGACATGGTAAATATCCCGTTTCTAGTGTTAATTATAATGTTAGTGACCATGACAGTTTAAAAACTATATAAATACACAAACCCACGCCTTTTCCATGTGGACAGGCAGTAATTACAGAACGCCATCTGCTACGATCCATACATACACTGTGACTATTTAGTCGTCTTACAACGGCAGCCCACTTCATGTATCCAATGACTATTGTACATTTCATTAAAAAATAGGTATTAATGAGATTTTAATAATTTAAATATAAAAATATGACGCATGACGTAGCTGCAACGTAGCTGGTGGTGAACTGTAACTGACTGTACATCTTCTTCTTCGCTTTGTTTAAAATAAATTTATAGGTCAAAGGCGGTCGTGTCACGGCGCTCCTTTAATACATTGAAAATAAACTTATGTTTAAGCCCATTATGTGCTCGACTTACTTTTATTATACTTTATTTAGATATTCATAAATAGTTACTGGTTACTCAACCCTCCTACAATTCTTAGTAAGTCACTCTTTTTTCTTTTGTTACCTTTTTCTTTGTGTGTTCCATTTGCGGTTCAAAATTTGGCAACTTGAAGAGTTTTTCTAAAAGCATTTCGAAGGGAATCAGTAAGTCTTGTGCGTTTGGGGCGTCTCTCCACTGAGCATAGCCTACCTTCCATCTTGCACCGCATGGATCACGGGCGCACTTGATGATCTATTTACTGCATCAGTGAGCGGGGCTCGCGTTTGGGCTAAATACATTTCAACTTTTTGCCATGGATACGATAAGAATAAGTAAAACAAAAGGTATCTTAAATACTCTATGGTAACTGTCTAAGGAGCCAGGTTTGTTTTAGAACAACTTGCAAATTAAATATATAAAACTGTCTATAGTTTATAAATAAAAACATTGAATTTGAACGAATGATGTTTGGTAACTTTTTTTAATAAAAACATCACCTAAAGATCTCTTTTTCTTCAAGTCGGAGAAGTTAAGTCAGTATTTTAGATTGTGTTGGTCTTTAATTTCGTCTTCGTCATCTGTGGCAGTGCATAGGTCAGTTGGCTACATGATTCGTGGACACAGAGGCCAGGATATTTATTGAAGCATAATTTGCGATACATTTCGCGAATAGTTTTACACGATTTTATCCATGTCTTTGACAGCAGCAGGGTTCCATACCCAAACAAAACAAAGACAAAGACAAAGACAAGACAAAAAAAAACACTAAGACAAAGACACGGTTAAGACTTCAATGGCATTAGCTTATAATTCATTGGGCTTTTACGAGCTTCTGAATACTCATTTACTTAACTAACATAAGTAGTTAAAACTAGCAGTTATAACTACTTATAGCAGCCCGCGACCTTCACCCTCCTGGAATTATTATAAAAATATTACTTCCTTATTTGAATCGGATTTCGTTAACAATTTCACGGGTTTTATATTTTTTACACGAACCCTAATCTTTTTCTAAAATAAAAGTAGCCTCAGTTACTCCTAAATCGGTCTAGCTGTTTCGGAGATTAGTCTGAACAAACAGACAGAAAGACAAAATATTAAAAAAAAAAAATTGTTATAAATACTGTATGTTAAACTTTCATATTCATTAAGTAAAAAGCTGTTATTTTGAAATTACAAACAGACACTTAAATTTTATTTATTTGCATGTATACATTTCAAGAGCTTCAAAAATAAGCTAATGTAAATGTAGATATTCACCTAAGTCAAAACCACGTAAATAGGTTCACGCCTGGTCACGGCACCTAGATATACTAAGGTATCAGTTCTAAACCCCAGATGATACCTAGATTATAAAGGTTTATACCTACAGGGCAATAGTTGAATACGTCTGTGGTTTTACTTTAGTGATTATAACTTCATTAGCTGTTTGGCGGTCCTCTGTTAGTTATGTTGTTAAATTAAAACTGAAAATTGTAAAAACTAACAGCTCGTTTTCGGGGATTTTTTAAAAGTTGTACGTCAATTTAATCACCTGCCATAGTGAAGAGGGTATATCAATCCATAAAACTTTTTTTCAAAAAAAAAAAAACCAGAGAGATTTTTTTATGAATATATCATGAAAAGATACAGTTTTTATATGAATTTTATTTATTCAAATAAACTTGTTTTTTATTTTTTTAGGACAAAATGCTGTTACACCAGCCCACATCTGAGAGAATCAAATTAATTTTAGAATTTACCCTTGAATATTGTAGATGACGAAATCACCGCCCTGTATAATCAGTATAATTTACCCACGCAGTGTTATATTATATTAGAAACAATAGTCTATTAATTTTAATAGAATAAAACTCACAAAGTTATCATATTTTATTATTGTCATTGTGTTGAACAGATTTTACTAAAATCTTGTTTCCAAATCAAGTTTTCATTAAGGTACAGAAATAGAAAAGGTACAATCATGAAGATTTTCATTAAATACTTTAATCTTAAGATTAAGTATTGTTCTTTGTACTTATCTTAACAATATAGCAAAGATTTTGTCAAGCGGGGATTACATTAAGCCTATTACAAAGACGTTGGCGCATTGCACAGTATGTTTAGAGCAGAAAATTCGTTGATTTTCTTTTTTTTATAATTTGTGAAACATTTAACTTCTTATTTTTTAAACCAGTTACATTTTATAAGATATTGCCCAAGCCCGTGCTTTTTAGTTGTTTCGCAAATTGATTTTTCATAGTAGGTAATATTATTTTGAAACGGTATTGAATTAACTTCTCGAGTTTCGGCACCAAACATAACATCTTTTCTAAAATTTCTCATTCAAGATTTTTGATATGATATACAATTCCGAAAGAATATCAAAATTGTCATAAAATAATTTCTTCATTAACCTGGCGTCAGATTTTTATGCCGCCCATGGGCCTCTGACTTGCCTTTACATGTCGTCGCAATATGTCTCTCAGGCATGCTGGTTTCCTCACGATGTTTTCCTTCACCGAAGCAAGTGATAATTTAATTTTGTTATTTTTTATTTTTATGTAAGCACATGAATCCGAAAAATCATAGGTCTTGGGTTCGAACCTGAGACCTATGACTTGACAGTCCGACGGTCACACCACTAGGCCATCACTGTACATTAAAACCGATGAAAAAAGTTAAAGAAAACGGCAAAATTAAACGCAAAAAGTCTCCTTAATACAAAAAGCGGCAAGTACATGACAGCAAAGTAATTGCCTCAAGAACTATTTTACTTAAGTGCATCCTTTTAATAACTAAAGAAGGGAGCTGCAAGAAGAAAATTAATTAACATTACGGAGAGGCAAAGCCGCGGTAACAAAGCCAATTATCCGGAGATCCGTAGATCCGGGTCTCACATGATCCGAGAACTAACGAGACTCCCTAACGAGATTATGAAAACTGACTGCGTTTCGTATCGACTCCGAGGGAGGTACATGTACGTTTTAAAATTTTACACAGCTTAAATCTGAGTTTTATCTTTGAAGGCTTGTGTTTTCGTGTTGCTTTGGAAAGGTTTCCACGTAATCATCAACCAAATCGGAAAAGATTTATAATTTGTGATCTAGTAATCTTCAATGTGGTACACTGACCTTTTTGATGAAAGCAAAGGCGTTTGAGTACGTTCTCGTATGTAACCTTATACCTAAAATGTTAAGGCCTGGTCTTCAGCTGGAAAAACTCAAACTCAAAGTCAAAGCATTTATTTCAATTAGACCATTACGGCACTTTTGAATGTCAAAAAAAAACACTAAAAGAAGCGAAGCTACAGTCCCAGTCACAAGGTGCACATTCCAAAGCGTAGATCTCTATGGAGAAGAATGGGCAAGAAACTCCATGGACACTCCATGGAAAGACAACCTTCTTCTTAGGGTGTCGATAGACTCAAATAATACCCAACCAGTATATTGCCACCAAAGACAGAGAAAGGAGGTGGGGCATAACCTGCAGAGGGGCTCCACACTGACATTGTATTTGAGACGAGTCGGTGATACCCCATTTGCTCAGATTATTTCTACAGCGTCCAACCTGTGCCCGCAAACGGTTAAGAGACTTCCAGATTGGCCACTGTAGTTCCTGTCCAGGAGGAAGATGTTCTGCTGGATTTATTTATTAATTAATTATTATTAATTACAACAGTTATACACCAGTAACAGTAATTAATTGAAGAAGAATTCGCATCTTTCATCTGACGCACCGTCCTCTGAGGAAATCGTGTGTCTCGCGAAGCTTTTATGGCTTTTTAAGCGTGAAGGTGGTAGTTAATGCTCGTACTGGTGGTGGTTATCTCGTTCCTGTTTTCAAAGAAAGACAACCAAAATATACGGAACCTACATTTAAACCGGCTATTACCATTATACATACTCGTTATATTACGTACATAATTAGGTACATTCAAATAAATTAAAATGGAGTATCTGTAAATTCAAAATTACAGCTTTTTACTGAATGCATATGAAAGTATTAGGATACTTATAACAAAAAAACCTGTTTATTTTTTTTTATTTTTTGTCTGTCTGTCTGTTTGTTTCGGCTAATCTCCAAAACGGCTGGACCGATTTTGACGGAAACTTCATTGGCTGATAGCTGATGTTATAAGGAGTAACTTAGTTTTACTTTATAATAAAAAAAGTATAAGGGTTTCGTGCAAAAAAATTAAAACCCTTGAAATTGTTTAGAAATGAATAAAAGTAATAGTTTTTTAATAATTTTACGCGGATAGAGGTCGCGGGGCACAGCTAGTTTCGGAATATAATTACGATTTAAATTACAATTTTACTAAATAGTGAGACACTATTAAAAAAAAGTAAAAGAAAACAATTAAATTCGATAGGCACCACATAAACAGTCAAAAACATATCTAGTTTAGTTTAGTTTATTTATTAATAACTATTAAAAATGACATGTCAGATTTTGAAAAAATTAAAAACACAAATCATTCAGTAAATTAAAAAAGAGCATCAAATACAATTTATCATAAAAAATTAGAAACACACAATAAACAGAATAATAAACAAAATAACATAATAATCACATAAAATTTCTATTACTTAATAACAATCAAAACCATTCTTTTAGGTCATATAACGCCTGAGTCAAGGGTCATCTACTCCACCCAAAAAACGCAGCCATTATGCACGATACCAATCGCATTAAAAGTAGGCATGAATAGTTGAATACTCCACAGACATGTCGTGACGTGTTCATTCTGTGTCAGCGGCTGTCAAAGTTTACGTTCCCCCGACAACTAATTTGGAAGTCAACGAAGAAATTCGTTTGGAAAATGTTTTTGAGAAACGGTGCAAGTTTTAAAAGTTGCCCGAAGGAAATTGGCTTCTGTGTTCGCAGGTTGAATTGTAACTGATTATATACTTACTTGTGTTGTGTTTTAGACGGCAAAAAGTTTGATACAAATAAGAGACAAATTGAAGATGAATGGGTTAGGAGGGGTGTTGCCATGCGTGATATAGCGAGAGCTGTGTTCGATGTCTCTTTGAACGAAGTTCCGAAAATAAATAATATAACATCACGCCTGTAATCCCCGGAGGGTATAAGCAGAGGTGTACCTAATAGTACAGCCACATTTCGCCAGTAATGTTTAAGTCCCATGTAATAGGGGGCGAGCTTATAGCATCAACCGGGTGCAAATCCAGACTCCGTGGCTGCTACTGAAAAATGATGGAAAAACCCAATGACACTTTGCCCGACCCGGGAATCGAACCCAGGACCTCATGCTCAACAGTCTTGCTTGCAACCACTAGACCAACGAGGCAGTCGAGAGTCGGAAATTAATTAATCCGGGAAAAAATAAGAATTTTCAATATATAGTAGAGTTAGCAAGCTTGCTTGCTTGTCTGTCAAAGGATCGATGACCGTTAGAGCTGACGAGTCCTCAATAGTCCACCTTTTAACCCACTGTCTACCAACACAGCCATCAAAGATTTTCCTCTACATAAATTAAATCGACAGGTGTAGCCTTTAGTACAGGCTCCTCAGCTCACGCAACCGATGACCTCAAAAAACAGACTTTATATCGAAGGCAATGGCAATGGGATCGTACTACCTAGTACTAACCGGGTTGTGCAAGTCAGGTAGGCAGTCACTCCATTTAAAATACTGGGTATTCAGTTCTGGTATTCGGTTAGACTGGAAGCCAGAAAAGGCTAGGCAGATGGATGATGATGCAGAAAGTTTTTTGATTTTCTGTTATTATTTTTTTCTGTCCTGTTGTATTTATAATATTTGTTAAGCGTTTTATGATTATTGTTATTTTCTTTTTTTTTTGTATGCACGACATGTTCCTGCGACAAATAAATATTTTTTATTTCTTCTCTCTTTCTTTCAGAAGGCAATGAACTAGGTGTAGTGGCGATTTGGGAGCTAAAAGCAGAGGGCAAACATAGTCAGAGTTGATAAAGAGACCGTGTGGACAGTGGTCGTGACCTTCATAACCCTAAACTGAACTTTTGTGTAGTGAGTAAGACAGTATTCAATAATTGGGATTATTAACTGCCTCGATAGCCTAGTGTTCACAATCGACACTGCTGAACATGAGGTCTTGGTTTCTCGGGTCGGGCAAATAGATATTGGGTTTTCCAGTCAGGAATTTCCCGGTAGCAGCCACGGAATCTGGATTTGTGCCCGGTTGATGGCAATAAGCTCGCCCTCTATTATGTGGAACTTGAACATAACTGGCGAAATGTGGGTGTATTATTGGGAATACCACTGCCTAACCCTACAAATATTACAGGAGTGATGTTGTGTTATCATTGGGATTTAGGACGTCCCATGTAGTATTTTTAACATGATACGCAATATAAGTTTTTAAACTGTCATGGTCACTAACATTATAATTAACACTAGAAACGGGATATTTACCATGTCCACTGTTTAACACAAACAGTGGACAATGGGAGTGGTGGTGGAGTGGGAACTCAAAACAAACAGTGGACATGGTAAATATCCCGTTTCTAGTGTTAATTATAATGATACGCAATGTCGTCTTAATATCCGAGTTATTTTTCATAGGGAACTAATTTTTTGAACTGTTATTTAAACATTCGAGCAAAATAATGCAAAAATAATGGGCAGTTATTTTTTTATCGGCGGTTGGTAAAGGAGAAGGGAACTACTCCATACATTCCTGGGCCCAGGTGTTAACTGAATCAAACTGGCCTTATTTGTAAGAGAATATAATAACAAGGCCTCACTGAAAATTTGGTGAAATTTGGCTATCCAGGAATCAAGTTATATTAAATATAGTAAAAGTGAGGTTATATTATAACATTGCAGTTTTTTATGTTTTTTTTACGAAATACTTTTGAATGGCTTTGGTTGTGTTATGGTTTTATGCATGGAGCGTGTGTAAAGAGTCAAAGATCTGACACGTTTGGCTCTCTCGCGCCTCGGACAGTCGCTACAGTCGAAGACAAGTTTCTTCATTCAATATCTTGCTCTTAGAAGCCTACTACTTCTAAGTGCAAGACCTACCTTTTAAAAACTAAAAAAGGGACAGGAGGATATAAAATAAAACACCAATATATGAGTAAAATATGTATTATTCATCTTTAATAATTAGGAGAATATCGTCTAAGAATTGAGCAGGGGGTACGATATTTCCTTGATATCTTGCCCAACTCCGATACCATATTATGCACATTACATGGGCACAGCAGCAGCTGCAGCAGCAGCAGGCTGAGATGCACGCCACCGACGAATAACTGATAAAATCGCCTCATCTTCCAAGACTCTTCTGCCAATAGAGTTACTGCGACCAGTCGCAATCATACAGTTTACACAGCAATCCATGTCGTCAATATCCGATCGATAGGCGTAAACAGTTGTACAAAATACCAGGTAATTTAGAAATGCAGGATCCGTCAAGAGTCCTATTCAAAGCCGAGGTCGTGGGGTTAAACAATAAAACAAGGAAAATACGTGCGCACTCAGAACGAAAAACAACGAACGAGTGCCATCTGTCAATCGCTGACAGACTGATGTCAGACAGGAATGTTGCTAGCAGAGAAATTAAAGGAAATCGATTCGCTATGAATTAATTCCACAAAAAAATACTCGTTACTTGATTTTCATACATTTTCTGAGATTTTACCGATTTATTCGTAATCGATTACTAACATTTCAGGCATTATTTAATCGATTATTTAGAACTTAATTTAAGTTTTCTCGCTTCCTAGATAGAAACCAGGTACCATATTTTGTGATTTTCCTTAGAAAAATATGACGGTTTTTTTAATACACATTTCAACTAGTTAACTGCTGGGCCCAGAAGTCCCCTTCTCCTTTGTGCGACAGTGAAACAAAGACAGTAATAAAAAAACAATTGGCTGGTTATTTCGTCTTACAATGTCAGTACTAAACATATGTAAGCAGACTAATAAATAAATGGCCAGTAAAAATGATGGAATGGGCAGTTAAATAAATAGTTCGGCAGTTCATAGGGTGCGACGTTAGGTCACTGTAAACCCTGCAGACAGAAATAGGAGCCCCGCGTAGCGGGGCTACGCTCACTACGCTTTTTAGGCGAATAACTGCGCACTCGTAACTGCCCATTTAGTTATTTTACTGCTCAGTATAATTATTAAATGATATTATTTTACGACTCATTTTTGTTTACTTTACTCCTAAGTTTTAACCGCCGACCTTGTTAATAAATATGCATTTTAACTTACCAAAACTACTATATACAACTGCCGCTTTAAATCAGTGCCTTTTTCATATAACGTTAAAGTATCAACCTCTTTTCTACGTAAATCACGCTACTCTGTTGCGATGTGTTCATTCCGTTACGTCAATGACTGTCAAACTTCAGCTTGAAACTTACGCCGCCGAACTAATTTAAAGTAAGGTAAGGAAATACAAACGAGTTCAGTGTTTAAGTGAAATTCTTCCAAGTATTAGTGAAATATCGATGGTGCTAATTTTTTTTCACCTTAAACCTGCTGTTATCATTTGCAGGCCAGGTGATGTGCAATTTATAATTGGTTTGCGCATATTAAGAAAACTAAGACACTTAATATTATTTTGTCACATATTGTTCTACTGCTATCGGAGTTTAGGGTAAACACATTAATTACTATAACTAAAAAAAATGTTTGGGGGTTAATGGCAGTGCCAAAACTGGTCCAACCGTTTCGGAGATTAGCCGGAAAAAATAGACAGACCGATAGACACTCAAAAATTTAAAATAATGTTTTTTTGTTAAAAATACCGTTTATGCTTAAAAATATAAAATCCTGTAACTTTTTAATTAAAAACAGACACTTCAATTTTATTTATTTGTATAGATACACCGAACTTGTCAAAAAATAATTTAAAATTAACAGAAAGATTTCAGGCATTCGAAAATATATATCAAATACAATAAAAAAGATCATTACAAGAGCACAGTTTGAGTGCCACTGCCCTCATCTCACAGCCGTCAACGAAACCCTGAATGAAGCCCGCTGAAACCTAATGAGACGGAAGGGTCCTTTCAAATGATCATTTGAGCGTCGCTCAGCGATACACGGGCTACGGCGGCCATCATTGATGCTTTCAAAGCCAGCTGTGATTTAAAGATGGCGGCTTTATTAGAAAAGGAGTTTTTTTGCAGTGGAGGTTAGAATGCGTAAATAATGGTTCAAGGTGGAAGAAGAATTTGCATGGAACTGCAGTAACATAATTTCTTTGAGTGAACTGGTTAGCTGTAGTACTGTGAAAGGAGTTTAGATTACTAACTGGACATGTGGTTATGAATTTAGTTGTTGGAAAGACTTTTTTTTAGTATGCAGATATACACGATCGAAAACTGTGGAAGGGTCTGTGGGAGGTATAGCACTGAAACTCGTTACTTATGTCTAATATACGGGGTGGAAGGGACACCAACGTGAAAACGGTTACCACGTATTCAGTCCTTCATTCTGAGTCACACAGAAATTTTTCAACGGTTATTAAAAAAGGGTATAATTTAGACGGTCACCAAAAATATTTTTAAGACTCTAAGCCTAGGCACCAAATAACATAAACAACTCCAAAAAAAGTCAATTGACTTTATTAAAAGGGCCCTAAAGTATATAATATTATGATCCAAAATAAATGAAATAACATCAGAAAAATCGCAAAACTTGCACAAATATTATTTTTGGTTCCTAAAATGGATCAACGGTCACCAAATTCTATCCAACTCAAAGATTAATATTACTACCAAAAATCTTACTCCAAAATAGTAAGACGTCATCCAAAATACATTATTTGATCCCAGACTACTTTAATGTACGAGTAAGACTAAAATTACAATTGCTTCCCTTTATTTCTTAACCCCACACTCCGCACCCCGCACCCTGCAGAACCGCCACAAGAACGTTTAGTCAAATGATTTGTTATGACAAAAAATATAAAGGCTAAAATTTTGGAATGAAGACATAACACAAATTGATTTAATATATCGTAATTGAAATTTAACAGATGCTGACAGAAACCCTAACCCTAGACGGTCGACGTCAGGGGCCCCCGAGGTTCGGTTAGTTAGGTTCCTGTAAACCTTGCAGACAGAAATAGGAGCCCCGCGCAGCGGGGATCCGTCGACCTGCTGACGGAAACGCTAACCCCAGTATATTTAGTGAATTTCATATAACAATAAGTAAGCGACGCACGTTTGGGAACCCCAGTATATTAATTGGTATTTGGGAAATATTCTAGCGATCGTTAGCTTTTTTAGCCTGGCAAAAATTACCAAATTAGAACTCATGGTATTACATAATTGGTAACATCTAAGTAGTCACAATATATAAT
Source organism: Eurois occulta (assembly GCA_950022335.1). Lineage (NCBI taxonomy): Eukaryota > Metazoa > Arthropoda > Insecta > Lepidoptera > Noctuidae > Eurois > Eurois occulta. The sequence goes on from OX465498.1 coordinate 3,211,919, forward strand.
ATTTAGTCTAAAGTGTATTTTAAAGGCGTCCATATATTTTTATGGCAGTCAATAATACGAAAAAATGGATTTATTTCATAATATTTTAGGAAACGTTATTTGGTGACCATTTATCCATTTTGGTAACCGTTTAGAATTTTTTTTGGTAGAAAAATAGGTACTTTTTTGGGCGGTGTTTAAACACAAGCCTTAAAAAAAAAAATAACTGTTTCCTACAAAGTCCAATACCTGCATGGTCAATATGCTTTAGTTAGTCTGTATTTTGGAGCTCGAATAGCTTGGATCGTCTCATTGTCAACTTAGTCTTTTCTCACCATATTGAGGTCGAGTTCCAGTCTAACCGGATGCAGCTGAATACTAGTATTATACATGGAGCGATCGAAAGCCAGTTTTTTTTTCTGTTTGCTGTCTGCCTGTTTGTTCCGGCTAATCTCCAAAACGGCTGCCCCGATTTTGACGGAACTTTCACTGGCTCATAGCTGATGTTGTTGGGAGTAACTATGTCTTGGTTTTATTTAGAAAGAAAGGTCGAATGCCAGGCTATCCAGATGCAGCTGAATACCAGTATTTTAAATAGAGCGACTGCCTATTTGACCTCTACAACCCAGAATGTCTGATTAAGACCCCTCTGGTAAGACTGGTTGTCAGACTTTTGGGCCACTGACTACCTGTAATGACTGTTAAAGATGTAAAAGGCGCTAGGCACCGAAGTTCTAAATTAAGACAAAATTGTTGACATGTCAATGAAAGCAATTATCCAATGAGCACCATACAAATAATGCAGGAAAAACTCATCATCATCTGCCTAGCCTTTTCCCAACTTTGTTGGGGTCGGCTTCCAGTCTAACCTTATGCAGCTGAATACCCGTATTTTACAAGGAGCGACTGCCTATCTGACCTCCACAACCCAGTTAGTACTGGGTAATTTGATATCCCTTACCTAAGACTGGTTGTCAGACTTTCGGCCACTGACTACCTGTAACGACTGTCAAAGATCTACTAATGACAGCCGGGACCAACGGCTTAACGTGCTTTCCGAGTCACGGAGGAAACCTGGTATGTAATTGGTGGTCACCACCCATCCACGGACCACCCTAGGTAAGCACGGCTTAAACTAAAGATCGACCCGAGCGGCAGTACTTATTTAGCCACGAGCTCCTCGCGAGTAGAAAAAATTTTATATAAAAAATAAAAATAAATTATTTAAACAAAAATAAAAGGCACTTGCATTCCCGGCTAAACCACATTCATTGTCATGAAGTATTCAACTCGTTGTAAGCAGTAGCTGCGGAATAAAGTATTAAGCACTACTTGACCCGATTCCTTGCTTTTGTGCTGAACTGTTGAACTACGGTGAACCGAAATTAAGTTCGACTTGTTCTGTTAATTTTTAATTTTTAGTTTTTAAACTGAAATTCGAACTCGAAGTTTTATTTCAATTAGACCGTTACAGGCACTTTTGAAAGTCAAAAATAAAAGGATGAAGTTACAGTCCCCGTCACAAGGCATAATAAATTGTGAAAGTACTGTAGTTGCACATTCCAAAGCGTAGATCTCTATGGAGAAGACTGGGCAACAAACTCCATGGACACTCCTAGAAATTAAAATCTGTTTACAAGATCTTGCTAACATCATTCATGTTGAACCATTTAAGATTTTTTACATGAGTGAAGTGTTCAAACCCAGATACATAATCAGAGGTACAGTCGCCAGCGCATGAAGTTACTACAAACTGTCAAATTTTCTCATTCGATTTTGAACTTAACCATAACATTTTATGATCAAAATTATTTGGAGTGACAGTTTGTGGTATCTTGATGTGTTGGCGACTTTAAAATACCTGGTGTAATGTGTTTCATTGCCGCAGCTCTAAAAACAATAGAAGAAAAACTTCGTGAGGTAACCGACAGGGCAAAATCAAATACAATTTAAAACACTTAGAGAGCTGACATTGGGAATAATTTCTTAAAAATGTTGATTTGTTACTAAGTAGTAACAATTAGTATTAGATTACAATTTTCTTCGTCTTGTCCCGTCTATCAATTGTAAATGTTGGAATGTCTTTGGGCAAAATATTCTCTGCTCAGTTAAATTCTTAAAAGATTATAAATTATCAGTTATTATGGCAATCACGTTTTAATTCTACCTCCGACATTTTGTCAGTAAATAAAGAAGGCAGCAATTAATTATTCTAAAATATAAGCACATGTGTGGGTATGTGTTTGCACAGCATTAGCATTTTGTGTTGAGCCAACGTTTCTGTGTGTAAATATGATACGAGTGTATGGAATATGTATTAAATCAGTCAACTTTTAGCGTTGTAAATGTATATACCTACCTTCTTAAAGAATTTTCTACAGCTAGTTGTTATTTAATAATAATATAGTTTTCAGCGAATTGAAGGAATGTGTGTATCCTACTCTGAATTATGTAAGAGAAGATTCAAAAACTTGTTTTTGTAAAAAAAAAAACGTTTTAAATATGTTTGTGCCTGTATTAAAACGGACTAATATTTAAGATCATCATTAAACATACAGGTTTAGTTTCGCAGTCATAATTAATTAAATCACCAGCATGGGACTAAACCGGACCACGAATCAAACCCTGCGGTACGCCTACTCTGCAGTCATCTAAATATGAACTTTGAACATCTCAATTTCTATCCATTCCTACCTACTTTCATTGTCAACACTACTATCAACTACAACTTACTAACATCAACACAGTCCAAGGCCTTGAATAAATTTCTGTAAGCAGGAGTTTTTTTCAAACAGCATGACCTAAAGCAGGTTATGGTCTATTGTACGCTTGTGAGTGTATATTATTTCACAACCGTCAATCAATCAGTACACTTTTTTCTAAATCAAATTCACGATCAAAGCATCCCTCTGCGAACGTCATCTTTTTACAATTTGTAATTTTCTTTTTTTTTTCTTTTTGTTTCTGATGTGGTATAGCATGCTACGCTTGCTGGTCTTGATCATTTACTTAATTTAGGAAGAAAAATCGCTATCGAGCCAAGAACCTGAAGGATGGAGCATCAGTCTGCCGGAGTTTTCCAGACATTAGCTTGAAAACTTGCTGCAGCATATTTTCAAACACTACCAGTTTCAGACTATTTTTGGGTTATCGCACTTCATTAATTCATCTCGTAGCAACTGACGTGGGTTATGTGACGTATCTACGAACCTTTCGTATGGATTAATTATTCTGTTTCGTAACCAACTAACCAGTTGGAGTCACATATTGTCCAATCAATCAAAACCTATGGCACTCGTGCAGTATTTTGGTGGGAGTAGTTTATTTATGATGAATCGTATAATTATCATTTTATAAGTGAGAATCAGAGAATTTGATAGTAGGATGTGCCATAATATGGGTTGCTTTTACAACTGGGGTTTATTTTTGGACCATAGGGTATAGTAAGTTGAATTATGATCTTTTTCACAACGACTTCTTTTATAAGGCAATGTGCTGCTGTTAATTCAAGTGCAAGCTGCACTAAAACTAAAAGAGTGAAAATACTGTGCAATAACTACTCCAAAATTATGGTCATCTTACGACGAATGGATATCAATATTATATTTGATTGCATTCTTGTCACCTACTTTTAATTTTGAATATTTGGTGCGAATATTTGAATAATCGAAAACGTTACGTACAAAATATGAAACATAATAAAACGCATGGTGAGCAATTTTTTTTAGTTTTTATTGCTTAAATCTTAAGGTTGTAAGTACACTCTTAACAAAGCTGAGAGGCGCTTGTTCTTTCCGTCACTGGTATTTTTTTTTTGTTGTGGACTATATCTGAGAACCTTGTAGCTACGGAGATATTGCAGGTCAAAAACCCAACTTTTAATGCTTTGCGTGCGTTTAAAGCAAATAACCGTGCGTTAATTAATACTAGACCTCAAGTTAGTCATCTTAGGTAGACTCTAGTGCTCATGCATCATTCTTGCATCTTCTCTTAGCGTGTCAAATTTTGCGATGATTATGGCACCTTCAGTAGCGTCCATTAGTCCCTGTAACGTGTGGACAACAGCATAGGTAGGACATGATATTAAGTGTACCATCGTTTGAGGGACAACAACACATCTACATTTGTAACTTCGGGAGTTAAGACACCTCTGCAGCTTGTTTTTGTCCGCTATGATTATGTTCTATTATCTTCAATTCTGTTTTTTAAACCCTCGTCTTCTCCTCGTATATTTCAATCTCATCTTTTTCATATTTATTGGTTTTTCACTTTTGATGGTAGAACCTATCCAATCGATATAAGGGCTAGTTGGTGTAATACCTCCAGGATTATAAAAAGGGTAGGTATCACTCAATTCACAGAAGTGTAGACCTTCAGTGGGGACGGCAGAATTGATGCCGACCACACCTGATGGATGAAGCACTGGCCCGCCGGAATCACCCGGACATAAAGTAGTCGACCTAATACCACATCTTCTTGCTAGACACATACCTAATTTAATAGGGAAAGCATTATTGTCACAAGTCACAACTACAGCATCCAACAATTGTAAAGGCATCTGCAGCGCAATAGCATCATCTGTAATGTTAATAAGAAGCGTTTTGTTAACTCTTACGGTACGTATAGTATCTCCGTAACCGGTTAAAGTGACTTCATGGCCAATCATAGTTAAATAATCCAATCCGCTGACGCGGGCGTACCTCTTCAATATGATTGGTTCGTGTTTAATCAAAGCTATGTCATTAAATAAGTCATACACCCTGAATGTATAACCAGGGTGTATGAAAGTATATTTCACATTACTATCGATACTGTTATTATATTTGATGACAGTTCTGAATATTATATTTCTTGATATACTTTGAATTTCAGGGATCACAGGAGTCTCAACACAGTGGGCCGCTGTGAGTGTCCAAGTAGGAGTTAGGACAGAAGCCGTACACGAGTGCAATTGCTTGAGCAGTTTTTCCAAATTATGCTCAAGGTATATAATTTGAAATTGCAGACTTACGATGTATGGGTATTCAGTTTCGTTAGCATCTCTTCCACCCCTTATCCTTAATTTACTTGAATATCCGCTTCGCCGTGATTCAATTAATCGTAAATGCAAACAGAATGAATAAAACAGTACAATACAACGCATGGTTTACAAATTATTTAAAAAGAAATGGAAATAGTTTTATCGTCTCGATTCGGAGTTGTTGATGGATTGAAATGTCAAAATCACTGATTTATTATTATTGTTGAACGAATCGCTATAATACTGAGTTCAAAATTGAAACAAGCTTGTCATTTGTTTTATTTAAAAGAGACCATGGAGTTTTTTGCCGGTTTCTCTCCATAAGAAATGACCAACCCGAATCGCGCACCTTTTCTCGACGTTTAATAAGTGCTCATGTAAGCCTATCTGAAATAAAATATTTTGTTTGCATTATACAGGCTGGTCCAAATTTCATTGTGAGGATTGCCCGGAGGACAAGGTGGAGCACATCGTGGGGGTCTGCTCCGCTAGGGCGGAGCACCGCCGTGTCCTCGTAGCGACGATTGGCGGCGGTTACCTTTCGCGTCCGGGTCTGGTTCAAGCCATGGTCCGGGGCGAGAGGGAATGGGAAGCCGTCACCTCCTTCTGCGAAGCAGTCATGCTAGCGAAGGAGGTGGCGGGACGTGAGAGGGAGAGAACCTCACGTCCCAGCCGCCGCGGGAGAAGCACCGGGCGTCGGGGGCCACGTGGTGGCTCTCGGCCACCGTAGGCGCGGGCCTGTGGACGGTGAATGGGCTAGCTCGCTGTTCGTCCGTCTTATGACGACAGGCCGTGTCGACGGCGCGTTCGTGTTCCACGCGCGCCTCAAAGAGATGTCAGCAAACATGAGGGGCCCGCAAGGGCCGATGCCTGGCAGGGCTGCGGGACTGTTCGAAAGAAATGCCGCGGCCCTGGAACATAAAGGGCAAAAGAAGGAACATGGATGGTTTTTAGTCAGTAAAAGTCTGACACTCCCTTCCGCTCCGCCCAGAGCGGGAGGAGTCATTTGATGATTTCGCATCCCAAAAAAAAAGGCTGATTCAAATAGTGAGGTCATTAAAAAAATATTAGATTAGTCACGTCCAGGGGCATCCCAAAAAATCCTCATATATGTTCAGCGATTCTTGATAGTTCTCGAGTGATAAGGTTTTGAAAATTGAATGGGAACCGCTTTTAAAAAAAACTTTTTTTTTTTACGTCACTATTTAGATCACCCAGTATAGTCAACAAACACCTCTGTCGTTACTGTTATTTTTCTTCCTAGATGAGTGAATGACAACGTTTGTTACGAAAATTCCGATAATTTTGCAAAAATACTCAAAGGAAAAAATACTTGTTAAGTATTTTTTTTTCTTTTTTGCAACAAAAAAAATACTGTAAAGAAAAAACAGTCACTAATTTTCCTCGTAAATGAAGTCGTAATTAGTTTGACAAAATAACATTCTTGACAGGGTAGATTTCATTTTGTAAGTCAAAGAATGTAACTACAAAGCAAAATAAATGTATAATAATTAGCGAGGACTCAATAGATCATTCTAAATTCGCCTTTATTATGACTCAAACAATGCGGCTTTTAATTTCAATGATAAATTACAGCTTTCCGTAAATAGCGCGATGAGGTGGCAGGATTGCAGTAAGCTAACTCTGTGACGTCCGTGAATCAAATGCCCAGCCTTTTCCCAACTATGTTAGGGCCGGCTACCAGTCTAGTTCCAAGCTGAATACTAGTATTTTACATGGAGCGACTGCCAATCCGACCGATATGTAAAAAAATAGTCACTGGGCCAATCTCGGCAAGTACTGCATATCATTGATGATCGGCCCGCGCGGCTGGTCTGATTCCTTATTAAACCTTTGACCGGATAAAAACCTAACCTTCTGTTCTACCCTCCACAATCCATGGTAGCTGTTACGAACAGTCTAGGGAGGGGAAGTGGGGGAGGCAGTATAATGACGTCAGCCAAAAAGTAATTTTCGCGGTGACTTGCTCACCATCGCTTGTTCCGAGTCATGTTGAAATGCAAGTAATTAACTATTTTGTTACGGGTGACCTCTGATAGGTCATTCGGTATTTCCTACACTTTTTCTTAGTGTTTTGGTGGAGATTATACAATGAACTTTAGAGCTTATAGAAAAGTATATAAACTTCTTTTTGAGGATACTCGTTAACTTGAAAGTTGAAAGAAGTGTATGTTCTACGTGTCGTTCACGTATGGTCATGTTAAAAATTCCACCGTGAGGAACACGATATATAGCCCACATTTCAATGCTTTATTGTGTATCTAGTCGGACTGGGGTCGCCGAAACTTGGAGGCGTCGAGTCTGTGTCTGGATGAAAACCCTAAAGCTAAAAGCACACCTATGAGTATTGCACCAGATTGGTATCACCTCGCCTAACTTTTACTAGTTGATCCCAATGCGAGGGGTTCTTGTTCATCATTATCATCATCCACAGCCCGACTTCACCCACTCTGGGTATAGGCCTCTCTTTGTTTGTGCCAATCTTGACGCTCCTGTGCCAGTTACGGTACGTATAAGAGTGCTTTGCAGTATGGAGTTTCGTAGAAAGAATCTAGGCGGTCGGGCGGAGGCAGTGAAGGAATTTTGAGGTGGTATGCCGCGCGGACAGGCGGTAAGCGCGACTGACGGCGCGGATGGGTTTCGTCCAGTCATGTAGTCCAACCATAGACGCTGGAACCTTGCTTGCAGCTTCCAATTTTTGTGCTTACTCTACAGAAAATCAGTACAAGACAATCATATACAAACTACATCACCACCCGTATGCCTAAGTGACCCGCGTCGTAATGTGGTGTCTCGTGTGCCATGCATCGATCAACCGCGTGGTGCTCCGCGCTGAGAGGCGGACGCGGCGCGCTCGCCCCTTGTCCGCGCGGCGTGTCAGGCATTATTCTATACAAATCAATACGACGTGAATCTGCCTCAAATGTCGCTTGGCTTCCTTCAAAGTTTTCTAAAAAAAATCTAATTGTATTTAAGTCTACCAGTTTCTTAATGACAAAGTAAGATGACTACAGATTTCTCAATCTGGAAATTCTTTTTAAATAAATAAAGAACGTTACTAAAAATAAACAAAGTATAAACGATTTTCAAAGATCAAAGGACAATGCCAAGCCCGGGTTCCGATTTACCTGCCGATCAGATATTTTTAGTTACTAAGGTAAACACGGCCGCAAAGGAAAAGCCCACGCTACCTAAGGCCCTGCCCACGGAGTCTGGCGATGCGAATTGAGTCGGCCCTCGGGCGATGCGGCTTGTGTCGAGCAACAAGCGTGCGCATTAATTTTTTTATAAGCTTTTTTCATTTCATTTTGACTTGTTTGTTAGTATAGTTAGTATGCATTGGTCAAACATTGCAACTAAAAATAAATTTCAAACCAGTTCTGCTGAACCATTTGAGATAGATAAACCTAATTTTCTTCTTTTCATTTGAATAAAAGCTTGTTTTTTTTTTATAAATTGGGCTAATTAAATCCTTTAGTACAAGAGTACAAGTCGCATTGTATTAACTAGTGGCATGCTCTTAGCAATTTTTTTCGCAGTCGCCATGGCCAAGCGAATGTATTTCGAAATTAAAGTCGGTAAATATTACCTGAAAATTGTATCAAAAACCGTATTGTATACAATGCAAGATGGAAAACAATTTTGTTCTAATTAAACCCTTAAATCTTTGCCGGACAAAATTAACATTGGGCTCATGGGCCACTAATCAAGATAATTACTGACGTGTTGAGCTCTGAGTACTTGTTCGACTTGCTCGTTGGTATAAATGAAAGTGGACTGTATTTTTAAATTATTAGGCTTCGGTTTATTGCCGTTCTAAATTTCAACATTATAAAGGTCCCGGACAAACATAAGATCTATTAATGGTTCGAGAGTATCGTCCGTCGCGGTGGGCTCTGAGAAGGCGAGTGTCCGCCGTTCCGGCCGGCTCCCCACGCCACCTCCGCTCGCTTGACGATGCTGATGACGCGTTGGTCGGTCACGTCGCCTGCGCGTGGCGTCTGCGTGTATGTTGGGTGTGATTCCCAACAATCACGTCGCCTGCGCGTGCCGTCCGCGTGTATGTTGGGAGCGATTTCCAACAGTACTGGTGCACGAAATAAAATCGCGCTTTTGGAGCGGGTTATCGAGAAGGGAGACTCGGTAGCGGTTTGACTTATAACATCATATAGAAAGTGCTACGATGATCTTTTGAGGATACATTGTGAAGGGCGCTGTTGTGAACATTAATTTGTGAAACCCTATTCTATTAAATGAGCTATTTTTGTGTTGGTTTTTTTTGTAAGATTTGTCATCACGTTCACGAAAACGGCTCTAACGATTTCGATGAACGCTGCAATTTAGGGGGTAACGGGGGCGAAAAATCGATCTAGCTAGGTCTCATATCTGGGAAAACGGGTTTTCTCTATTTTCACATGAGCAGAGCTCAGTTGCCCAGGTATTTGTGGTTAAAAGAACAGATCGCGGCGGCAGAGTTAGTTCTAAATTGTCCAGGCGTGAAAAGATTCTTGAACAACTGTTGTAGTCTCCAATTATGGTGATACTAGCTTTTGCCCGCGGCTTCGCCCGCGTGGATGTCGAAAAATATCCGACGGGAACGTACTACCGAGATGACTCCGTAATTCTCTGTATTTCTTCTATATTCTATTTTCTGGGCTTAGCTAAGCTGCGTGATGACGATGACGTCGGCAAAAAAGCTTAGGCTAAGCTTTTTTGCCGACGTCATCACGCAAAAACTATCATCAACTTTGAATGTCGTATTTATTTATATCTAATCAAAAGCCTAAAAAATGAAATTCAAGCTTCTAGCTGTAAAAATGACGTAATTTCCATAAAACTTTCATCCCCTGTATCAACCCCTTACAGCCCTTTTTTCGCATTAAAAAGTAGCCTATGTCCTTTTTCAGGCTCTAGACTATCTTTGGACCAAATTTCATTTAAATCGGAGCAGTTTAGGCATGATTGCGTAACACACAGACAGACAGAATTACTTTCGCATTTATAAGCAAATGCTTACTGCTTACTTAATAATATACCTACTCTAGATCTGTTGGTCTAGAGTAGGTATATTATACAGATCTAGGCTAGGCAACCCGCTATCACCTTGCTACTGGTTAATATTTTTGCCACGGTATGAGTTAGGTGTATTTAATTGACTGTGTTCAGTCGTGCAGGTGTTAAGACAAGCGTAAGTTCGAAAATGAACGCTATTGTTCTAGAGCTTAAAGTTCAAGTATTTGTCATTTTGCGGCAGATTTTTCTGTAACATAACATAACATTACGCCTGTAATCCCCGAAGGGTTAGGCAGAGGTGTACCTAATAGTACACCCACATTTCACCAGTTATGTTTAAGTCCCATGTAATAAGCCAAGTCGCAATTTGTGCCCATTCAGACTCCGTGGCTGCTGCTAAGAAAATCCTGGTGGAAAAACCCAATAACAACTTGCCCGACCCGGGAATCGAACCCAGGACCTTATGGTTAGCAGTTATGATTGCGACCACTAGACTCACGATGCATTTTTATGTGCTAAACATAAATGACTTATAACCATATTTGAAAGGAAATCAACAGATGACGAGCTTATGTATCAAGAAAATCTTTCTCATCTTGGGGTCACATACTTCTATATCTTTTGCTTCGAAAACAGCCTAAACTCATCATCATCATTTTCCAGCCCTTATCCCAATTTATTTGGGGTCGGCGCAGCAGGTCTTCTCCTTCCATACTTCTCTATTACACGTCATCTCAGTTGACACCTCATTTCAAGCCATGTCATCCTTTACACAATTCATTAATAGTTTCTTTGGTCTTCTTCTACTCTTAAAACGGAAAACAGCCCAAACTACACATAATATCTTCAACCACCAAGTCCGGTGCCTAACACCAGAAATAAAAGGCCCTTAATTTTAGCTGGAATCCCTTTTAGCGCTTTCTCAGTAAACACCCCTTTTGTAAAGGTAGATTAAAATTATCAACGTGTTTACCGTCCGCTTCTGCGGTTATATTTGCTTATTCATTAAGGTGCTTCTAAACGGGCAACACTTTTACTGTAAAGTATCGCTGCAATACAGTTGTCGGCAACACTGACAGCAATGACAGCCACATTATGCATTATGCGTGGCCGGCCCATATCATCATCTGCCTGCATTTTCCCAATTATGTTGGGGTTGACTTCCAGTCTAACCGGATTCAGCTAAATACCTATATTTTTCATGAAGCGACTGTCTATCTGACCCCCACAACCCAGTTTGTGCTGGTTAATACGATACCCATGTGGCCGGGTTATATAGAATAGAATAGAATGGAATTTCTCTTTATTCGAGTATCAGAATCAAAAACTGTTAGTAAAACTTACGACTTAGTTAGTAAGCACATAAAACAAACAACACAACAAATAACGGTGGATCACTGTTGCGATAACCCATGAGTAAATTCACAACAGCGACCCACATAAAGACAGTCCAGGCGACTGGTAATCATGCTTAGGATACTGTTGGGGCTGCCCCACACCCTGCGCACCAGGGAAGCGCACCTTTTACGCATTGTTGCGTAAAAACAATCCACACGTGCATCTGCGAACATCCCCGACGCACTACAGTAGCGGGGCAGCCCCACCAGCATCCTAAACGCGTTATTATACTAAACGTTATTAAATATTATAATTATATTATATAACCCACACATTTTTATGTGTTGCCGGTCAGGTTGCAGGACGACCGAATGGGAATCGAAAGTGTTTTCGTTAATTGACAGTTGCTCGAAAATTGATTTATTGAAGAGGTGCCTTTTTTTTGCGATTGCCAGAAATATTGTAGCCACATAAAATTGCAGTAATAATATTGCCCGTTTAGACGTACCATTACAAAAATAGTTTAAACCATCTAATTTTCATATGTCCACTTTATCCTAATGGCAGGAGAGTCTATTATCGTTTGGCGTAATTGCCTGGTTGGGAAACTGTTTTTTTTGAAAAGACTATTGTTTTGAGTCCTTTAATTCGGTTCACTGGTGTTTGGTGCTTGGTGATCGCGTTTAATAGGTATATTTTATGGCGTTAATTTTGTGGGGAAAGTGCCTTTGTATTTTGCTAGAGCACTCTTCAATAATAGAGATTTCGTTGAGTCTTTGGAAATTATAAAGAAATGATCAAAGTGTGTCTCCAATTCCTAGATTGAAAATGGCTTATATTATGTAACTAGCTGTTGCCCGCGACTTCGTTGTCGTTGTTCGTGGAAATTTTGTTATGTATGTGAGAGACTGCCTCGTTGGTCAAGTGGTCGCAAGTGCGACTACTAAGCCTGAGGTCCTGTGTTAAAAAAAATGTTTATTTTAATTACATAAAGCTAAAACGCACATGATTTACAGATCACCTTTTGAGCAAGGCGATGCTTGTGTGACTGCGCTCTTCCACTTAACATTAAACAATGTATGCAATTGAAAAAAATATTATAAATAATAGTGTTACTGGGTTATTTCATCAGGAATTTCTCATTAGCAGCCACGGAATTTGGATTTGTACCCAGTTGGTGGAAATAGGCTCGGCCCCTATCACATGGGAGTTCAACATAACTGGCGAAATAAGGGTGTACGATTAGGTACACTTCTGCCTAAACCTTTGGGGATTACATGGCGTGATGTGTGAGAACTGACTGGCTGATCAAAATGTGATAATGTGGGTAATGACTACAAAAAGAAGTCCCAAACAAAATTAAAAACCGTTTATTTTAGCGCTATACAACTTTATTTTCAAAGTGAACCATCACACGCCTTGTTGGGCACTATTTATTCTAATACCGTTTTGTATACAACATTAAATGACTTATTATTTTCCGTAAGCACGTGCAAATTTTGGGCACTGAACAACCAACACAGAATTGACCGTCTGAAAAGCATGGAGTGCACAATTGAATGCCGGTCACTTTTATGGTTTGGCCCTGGGATCTGTTGATCGTCATTGTAAAAACCAATTTTAAGGGAAATTGTAACCTCTTAAATTGAAATGGCAAGTTATTTGAAATGTGGGCAAGTGGGCATGCGGGGAATTAAAACGCTCTGTCCTTTAACACCTCCGTTTTATAATGTTACTGCCCAGCTCTGTGATACGAAGCCTGGTGCCGTTGCACAGTCTGGTTGCATCAAGGTTTCGCATCACCAGAACTGGAACGCCAACTTTAAGCTCCAGCTGATGGGACGCCTCGCCTTTTAACTCCACGGAGTTGAGAAATTAAACGGGGTAGGCAGTACTATCGTCATTATCCATCACAGTGTCTAGTGTGTCAGTGTTCTGTCGTCATATGACGGTCGGACGGTGAGCTAGCCCATTACTCACCGTCCACAGGGTCTAAAGCGGCCGAACGACGCCACCCATCAGCGCCTGGTTGCCGCGGATGTCCTGCAAGCTGCGGTTCAACGCCTCTAATGCATGGCTTCTGCGACATTCTGCACTCGTCCTATAGGCTTAACTTCCACTGCTGCAAAAGGACTCCCCCGTTTTTGGTGATGTTGCATGTTGAGGTATCTTCGCTTGTAAGATTCAGCGGCAATTTGAGAATTGAATAAGCAGTCTGGCCACCCTTAAGCAAAGTTGCATCAATGCCCGACGAACTCACAACCACAGTTATGTGACGGCACGGTTTGCGCAGTGGCTGAGCAATTGACTGCGGCGCTGCACACACACAACGTCGTGGATTTTATCAAATTTTAATTTTGTTTTAATTTTTTTTCGTAATGGGTTGTACGTAGTACTTATTACTTCCATGCAAAGAGTAAACACAAAAGGAAAAATAAAACTAAATTCATTATCGGCCATTCCGACTACACTTCGACTAAAACCTATTTACGTAAATAATTAAATTTATCATAGAAATCGCGTATGAGGTTACTAACTAAATTTTAAACATTAATATCTTTTGCATCTGTTGGTCGATTTTGATGAAATAAACACTAAATGTTACTCGGAACAATGCTTCTTATGTTTCAATATTTAGATTTTGAATATAATGAGGGGTTTTTACGTGATGCGCGTACAAACATACAGACAAACCGACAAACCGACAAACAGACAAAAATTCTAAAAATGGTAGAAATGGGTTCTTTTATTGCTCCTTTAACACCCCTACTACTTTTTTTCTAAATATTTTCAATGTACAGAAACGCCACGTCTACAGATTTATTATATGTATAGATAGTACTTGTATAATGTTACTCCCAGCTCTGTGATACGAAGCCTGGTGCCGTTGCACAGTCTGGTTGCGTCAAGGTTTCGCACCAGAACGGGAACGCCAACTTTAAGCTCCAGCTGATGGGACGCCTCGCCTTTTAACTCCACGGAGTTAAGAAATTCAACGGGGTAGGCAGTACTATCGTCATTAGCCATCACAGTGTCTAGTGTGTCAGTGTTCTGTCGTCATAAGACGGTCGGATGGCGAGCTAGCCCATTACTCACCGTCCACCGGGTCTAAAGTGGCCGAACGACGCCACCCATCAGCGCCTGGCTGCCGCGGATGTCCTGCAAGCTGCGGTTCAACGCCTTTAATGCATGCTTCTGTGACATTGTTTACTTGTCCCATAGACTTAACTTCCAATGCTGCAAAAGGACTCCCCCGTTTTTGGTGATGCATGTTGGGGTATCTTCGCTTGCAAGATTCAGCGGCAATTTGAAAATTGAATGTGCAGTCCGGGCACCCTTAAGCAAAGTTGCATCAATGCCCGATGAAGTCACAACCACAGTTATGTGACGGCACGGTTTGCACAGTGGCTGAGCAATTGACTGCGGCGCTGCACACACACAACGTCGTGGATTTTATCAAATTTTAATTTTGTTTTAATTTTTAGAGATTTTTTTTCGTAATGGGTTGTACCTACATACGTAGTACTTATTACTTCCATGCAAAGAGTAAACACAAAAGGAAAAATAAAACCACATTTATTTTTAGCCATTCCGACTACCTATTTACGTAAATAATTAAATTTATCATAGAAATCGCGTATGAGGTTACTAACTAAATTTTAAACATTAATATCTTTTGCGTCTGCTGGTCGATTTTGATTAAATAAACACTAAATGTTACTCGAAACAATGCTTCTTATGTTTAAATATTTCGATTTTGAATATAATGAGGGGTTTTTACGTGATGCGCGCACAAACATACAGACAAACAGACAAAAATTCTAAAAATGGTAGAAATGAGTTCTGTTAGTGCTCCTTTAACACCCCTACTACTTTTTTTCTAAATATTTTCAATGTACAGAAACGCCACGTCTACAGATTTATTATATGTATAGATTATGTTTGATTTTTCATCTGAAATGGGCCAGAAAAAACAGCCATCATATTCGTGACATATGAATTCGTTGGCGCTCGAAAGACTTTTACAGCATGCACTCTTGCTGAGCTTTCGTGCAATAATAGATTTTTGAAATGAATTGAAAAACAAAAATAAAGGTGTAAGTTGCGATTTTAGCCTCACGCCAAAACATCGTTATAAGATTTTGTGCGGCATAACCTTTTTTTTTGTGCTGGAAAATCATCAAATAACCTCTCCCGCTCTGGGCGGAGCAAAAGGGAGTGTCAGACTTTTACTGACTAAAACCCATCCATGTTCCTTCTTTTGCCCTTTGTGTTCCAGGGCCGCGGTATCTCTTTGAAACAGTCCCGCAGCCCTGGCAGGCATCTGCCCTTGGGGGCCCCTCCGGTTTGCTGCCATCTCTTTGAGGCGCGCGTGGAACACGCACGCGCCGTCGACACGGCCTGTCGTCATAGCCTAAGTTTAAGACAGTTGTAAACTTTTTAATGAGTAAAGAGTATGCGTATATTTTTATAAACTTTATTATACGTATTTGAAATCATACGATACAATAACATTCTCTTATGTACAAAAACAACATTTTAGTCTGGATAATTTTCTATTGCCTTCGTGAAATTGGACATTCTGGGGATTTATGTAAGTAGTTATAAGCCCCTAAACCCATATTACGTGCTGTATTAGTTTGTCTAGTTTCCGTTAATATCTAGGACATATTCTAGCCAAAAAAGGGGTACATAAACTGTGGGAGCTGCGGTCTAATTTTACGGTTCGACATTTTTTACTTGGATATTACTTGGTAAATTTAAATCCATCGAAGAAAATCGTATAGCCTAAATAAACCGTTGGGTCAAGAGGAATGAAGGAATTATTTATTTATTAAAAGTGCCCACTAAAGAAGGGTTTTTGCAAAAAGATTCAGAATAATTATAGAGTGTGGCCGCTGTATAATTCTTCTGAATCTTTTTGGGAGCAATGACATACAAAAATGTTGATCCTGAAAATTTCGATTTTAAGATTCAAGATTCTTTATTTGCATGAAATATGGTGATTACAATGGTCTTACAATTTTTTTTTTTTTTCATATTTCTCTTCCTTCCTTCAGCACGAATGCTACCTCACAAGCGGTCGTTTAATTGTCAGAGGGACGTGTTACCTAGCCTGTTCCCAACTATGTTGCAGTCGTCTTCCAGTCTAACCGGATGCAGCCGAAGATCAGTATTTTACATAAAGCGACTGGCTATCCCTCCTCCACAACCTAGTTAGTACTAAGTATTACTTAGATACCCCTGGGTAAGACTGGTTGTCAGACTTTCGGACCACTGACTAGCAGTAACGACTGTCAAAGATCTACATATGACAGCCGGGACCAACGGTTTAACGTTCTTTCCGTGGCACAGAGCAAACTCGGTATGTAATGGGTGGTCACCCATCCACAGATCAACCCAGGCAAGCGAGTGGCTGTTATTATTTAGCCACGAAGTCCTCATGGCTTGTACAGTTAAAAAAAAAGTTATAAAAATCTCACTGATAGACCCTGAGGGAAACCACTAAGTCTAGCTCTTCGATTCTATGCACATAACTTCCACGTATGTGTTACAAAGGTGAGTACTAATTAAGGATTCACCTCACGAAAATTCATTTATGGGGTAAGTTTTCAAAAATCCTATTGAAATCCATAAACGTTTTTAGAGGAGATTGTAGATTAACACAAGGCTTGGTGGCGATCATTTTTAACTATTTGAAATGTTGGGGGTCCTGGGGTCTATTAAATCAGACCACCAACTCGATCGAATGTCCTTTAATCACTGAATAATTTGGAATATATTTTATAATGCGCATTACAGTAAAGTGCTTCTTAGCTTAAAATTATACTTATATTCTAAAGGAGCGTACCTACTACGTTATGCACTATTAGAGAGCATACATACACTTCATATTTCTATAACAGAATATTAACTGGAGAGCCCCAGACAGAAATGTCTAATGTTTTGTTTTGTTTTTGTTTTTGTTTTTTTTAATGTGGCCGTTTATTTTGACTGAATATGTGGATGATGTTTTTTTTATAAATCATTCGACACTAAAAATTTCTCTTGTATCGTGGGTGCTTTTACAAACATTTAAACTCACAAACACGAACAGCCAGACCCGGTAAAACTACCTACAGTCATACAAAAATTTGTTTCGCGCGGGGATCGAACCCACGACGCGCAGCCCAGCAGCCAATCGCTCATCTACTGCGCCAAGCGTGTCGTCTTGTTTGATTGTTTGTTTGATAATAATGTTATGTGACACCTAGAAGTGTAACCAAGATTACAGGCCAGAAGTAGGCTATTACAACCTGCATAAGTCACATATCCTTACAAAAAGCAAGCAAAACATAAACTAATACCGAACCATAACAATATCTGTATCTTTTTCGCATAATAACAATATTTCAGATTAAAAATTCAACATGCGTGCACACTTTCGCTTAGGAAACGCGTATTTCTGGCGCCAAACAAAATGAGAAACCCACGTCACTTTAATTCTGAAACGACCAGGGAGGTTGACCTCCCTCGTCTGCTTTGACCATAAATAGTGCGAAATAACGTCGTTTCTCGTGTCTATCAGTTTGTCCGCTTAGTTTTTTTGAACTTTTGTCGTTTTAGCTATTATTTAGAGAATGTGCCCTGGAAATATTAGAAGTGTTTGTTATGACTGCTATCATTATTTCAGCCAAACTACCAAAATCAAAATCAAAGCATTTATTTCAAGTAGGCCCGTTACAGGCACTTTTGAACTGTCGAAACAAAGACAACAATGAAATGTAGCTACAGTCCCAGTCGCAAGGCATAAAAACTGTGAAAGTAATGTAGTTGCCCATTCCCTAACGTAGATCTCTATGGAGAAGAACGGGCCAGAAACTCCATGGACACTCTTTTAAATCAGAATATTTTTACAAAACCTTGATTACATCATTCATGTTGAGATGGTACATTATGTGAGAGCGATGTAGCAAGATATGCACGTTAAAAGTGTCCATAGTAAAAACAAAGAAAAGAACAATTCAAAAAAATAAAATAATTAATTCAAATAAACCGTGGCAGGTAAGAGATGACCAGTCCCAACTGACAGCGCCCGTTCACGAGCGCCGCTCGACATAGTTGTTTTGTGTGTGTATAATGTGTTGCTAACGTTACTAAATGTATGAAACCAATATGCTTCTGATGCACCACGGTATAATGTCTAAATTGTTTCTTAGGGACACTGACACAGGCCTACTCTCTGTGAGTAGGAGAGGACACGACTCAACCATTGCGTTTACCAATTAAACTAGCAGGTTGGTAGATGTCGTAAATGTCTCAAGTTTCAAGGACATGCCTTACGACGATTTTCTTCACCGTTGCAACTGAAATAATTGCCACAGAAATCTCGATGTTATGAAAACATCGCTATCACATCGCTACATCAGTAGATTGCACTCATGTGAAGCCGGGGCGGGTCGCTAGTTTACTATAATTGTGTTCAGGGGATTGCTTGGCGGGCCGGGGGTCACAAATACTGGTTGTAGTTAGGTAATATCGTGACAGTGTAATAATGTCTCGTTGGGTGTTTGTTTGTTGATGTTAGTAGTTGGGTCTGGAATGGCGTATGGGGATGTAAAAGATGAGGTCTACGACCCCTAGCGATAACATTTTAACAAGATATTAATTAAGACACTAATATAGAGCGAATGTAGTCTTAAGATTAATTAAGTTGTATTTTTCATGTTAGGTATTATTTTTGAGAAAAAATAAGGGATTTGTAAAATATATTTTTTTTGCCTTTGGACATTACATTAATGTTCATACTAGGTAAATTATACATACAGAATATTTATTTAGTTAACACTCATTTGCGTGAAGACACCATGGGAGTTCACAACCTAAGTAAACCGTAATATTCATAAGAAAAACAGTTGTAAATAGACTGACAATCCCAACTTTGTTGGAGGCGACCACATGAATGAATGAAAAACTTGATTTGCATTGGCAATAAAACAATATTCCATCAAAAATTCAATTCAACTTTTTTTTCTTTATATGTTTCAAATCGGTGTAACATTTCCTCGGGTTAGAGAGACCGCTGACCACACACTCCGTCTAAGCGTAAAGTTCACACACAACTTAATATTGATAGGCAGGGAATTCATCCGTAAGGGAAATCCGATACACCGTACAAAGCTATCTTTCATAAAAGATTAGCCGACAAAAGAATTACGTATCAGCGCCTCCGTGACTTGAAGATATCTTTCGCCAAACAGGATATCTTTTCTATCTTTGTGTTCTTAAATTATGTATGGGTTACTTGTGTTTACTATTTTTAACCGACTTCCAACGGAAAAGGTTTTCAATTCGACAGTGTTTTTTTGTAAGTATGTTCAGCGATAATTCTTTACCAAGTAAACCGATTTCGATGATTTTGTTTTTATTGGAAAGGGTACATCTACATAGAAACTATTTATAGGTTAGTATAAAAAAACCAGGTGTTCCATATATTTTGACCGTTTTATAACCGATGAAAAATTTCTATGTAGGGGGCTCGGAATGATGTACTGAATACGTAGTAACCATTTTTGCGCCGGTGTCCCTTAGGTCCACCTTGTATGTATGCTGGGTGCTTTGTCACCGAAAGTGTTAAAATCCCAAGATGTAAAGTTTTGGTATAAAATTATATAGATTCGAACAAGAGCAGGATCTTGGCTACAAACTTAACATCTCGTCTTTATGTCCCTGAAGGTTTAGACAGAGGTGTACCATATTATACCCACATTCCGCCAGTTATGTTTAAGTCCCATGTAATCTCAATAAGCTCACTATTGGGATTAACTACAATGTTTAACAAAATAATAGAAATCATGTCTTCCCCAACAATATTTCCATCTACTCCATTCCATTTTACTCTTCTCCAAGCTCCAGAATCTTCCTCCAAAGCTTTTTCACACATGCTTTCAAAATGGGAAATCCAGCAATTTTTAGCAAAAGTCTTTGATATTATAATTTTCAAAGAGCAACCATTCCCTAGTTCCCCACTGGGAAACGTACGTAAGATCTCAAAAGCTAAATTCAGAATATGCGAAATGGTGAGTTTAAAATAATAATTTGTTAAGCAAAGTTGGTTGGGTTTTAGAAAAGTTCCATTTTCGTGCTCATTTTCTTGACTTGGCCGTTGAAGTTTTGCCTTTCGTCCTCGTCGTGATGTTGGTCGTTTTCGGGTGTATACTTGTACTTGTATAATTATTAACTTAGTTTCGTGTTTCGAAGTGTTTCGGAAATGAAAGAATATTTTGTAACTTGTAACTTTCTTTTGTTTATACGCTAGATTAAAGTTGTATTCCGAGATATCAAAATTATTGCGAATATATCAAACTGTTTTAAAAAATGAATCGACCCAAAAAGACCCGTTTGTTGCCTTAACCTGTTGACCATAAGGTACACGATCAAGTGAAAGAAATTGCTACGAGCATGTCACGCGACACTGCGATGAAGAAAACAAGTGAAACGCGTGACTCAAGTGTCTGTCGCAAGTTGCGTCACCCGAGGTCCGGAACGGAGCATAAGGCCCAGAATCTACCAAAGCGGAGACGAGACCAGAGAAGACAAGGAGAGCGGCGCGGCGTGCGGTGAGCGGTGTGCTGTGAGCGGCGTGCGGTGAGCGGTGTGCTGTGAGCGGCGTGCGGTGAGCGGTGTGCTGTGAGCGGCTTGCCGCTTTGCACATCTCCTCTGTCCTCCGCATTGCACACCTCCATCTCCACACAGCTTCGGTGCATACACCCTAGCTTATACACATCTCCTCTCCGCTCCGTCTCGCACATCTGCGCTCGTCTCCACTTTGGTGGAGTCCGGGCGTAAAGGGTTTAAAATTCCCCTTTTGAAAATAAACCTGACTGTTTCACTCTAAACTGCAGAATTTATATATCCCACACAATCGACATTCCTCTAAAACATATAACCCCATAACATCTGCATGTGACAGTATTCCAATTCGCTGCAGCCCTCCGACAGGGTTAGCTAAATTTTTCAACGCCAGAACCCAATCGGCTCTCGTACGCCTAATGCAGTTTCAGCTATAAATCCTCTTGTTCCTCGCTTTATTGCTACAGGATATTCGTCTTAGATTTTATAGGGGTTAAGTTTAGAATTGCGAATCAAGGAAGCCGGGATAGGGTTGTAAATATGTTAGTGTCATTGATTTAAGGAAGATTTTGATGTGTTATTAAAATGGGAAGACTTTTGATAACGAGAAATCATGATGTCTTGAAGGTTTTCTGGCAAGCTTCGTGTTTTTTAAACTCAACACTGTAAGACGTGTACCTATACAAGGTGACAACAAACCCGTAACAAAGTCATCAACAAAGCATTCTGTATGTCAAATTAGTAACTCTACGCAAAAATTAGGTATTAGTTAATTGCTGCGGGACTGTTCGAAAGAGATACCGCGGCCCTGGAACATAAAGGGCAAACGAAGGAACATGGATGGTTTTTAGTCAGTAAAAGTCTGACACTCCCTTCCGCTCCGCCCAGAGCGGGAGGAGTCATTTGATGATTTCCCATCCGAAAAAAAAGGTATTAAGTAGTTAATTAGCTCTTAGCAAACTTTTTTTGGTTTGAATAATTACGTTTTAATGTAAAACTCAACGTAACGCACACAAAACTTTGTGCTCATGAATGCATTAAATGGTAAACTGGTCATGGAGGTATTTAAAGTAAAGTTATAACCTTACTACTATTAAAAAAAACTTGTGAAAAGTTCGAACTTTGTCCTCCAATATCTCCGTAACTAGAAGGTTCCCAGGTATGGTCCAGAAAAAAAAACATCGGGAACAAATAGCTTTCGGCTTCGTTAAGGGTCTATTTTAAACCCTTTATAGTTGGTCTATTGGTTCCGAACTATTGCTTAGCATAAGATCCTGAGTTCGATCCCAGTTCGGGCAGTGTTTTTGTGTTTTTCCATCAGGAACTTCTCAGTAACAGTTTGAAGTCTTGTGCCTGGCAACAGACTTGCCCTCTATTATAAGGGATTTAAACATAACTGGCGAAATGTGGTTGTTGAATAGAGCCTATTTAGAGACGCCTCTGCCAAACTTTATGGAGATTGCAAGCAACATAATATTGTGTTATGTAGTATGGATAGATACACTAAAATGCAATGATTTAGTTAAACGTTAATACGCACTATATAAGTCAATGTTAAACATAAACTATTACGAAAGCTATCTTAAGGAAACCTGGGCTTAATGGTCTTAGACCACGTAAGGAGCAAACGTCTTGATCAATGTTACGATCATGACTTTCTATAAGAAGGCTTCCGAGCCAGGTTGATATTATTTATACACCATTATTTTTAGGTCGTTCTGGAGCCGAATATCATGAACTCGACCAGCGAACTCGAAACGATTGGGACTATTTTTTTTCAAAAATAACATTAAAAAAAACACGAAATAATAAATTTTATGCTTTTTTTGTCCCAATCGTTTCGAGTTCGATGATCGAGTTCATGGTATTCGGCTCCTGAACGACCTAAAAATAATGGTGTATATGTTCGAACATTATTTTATTATTATATTTTTAACCGACTTCCAAAAAGAGGAGGTGTGTGTGTTCAGCGATAACTTCGCCAATTGTGAACTGATTTTGATGATTTTTTGTTTGGAAGAATATTATTCCGCGGTGGTTCTATTTAAATTTGGTGAAGATCTGATGCTGATCTTCAGAGATATACCATGGAACTCTTCAATAATATATAGCAAATCTGTTGTGACTGCTGCAATCGCTTGTATGTTTATTGTTTACACAACATCATAACATAACATCACGCCTGTATGCTCAGAGAGGGGTACGCAGATCTGTACAGTACACCCACATTTCGACAGTTAGGTATGAATTAGGTTAGGTATGGATTTTAATAGGGATAAGCCTATTTACCATGACATGTATTGTCAACGGTTCACTAATATTTCACCAAACCTCCTTCGACAATCTATTATTAACCGACTTCAAAAAAAAAGGAGGAGGTTCTACGTTCGACTGTTGTATTTTTATGTATGTTCACCGATTTTTTGGCCAATTTTGGACCGATTTTCAAAATTCTTTTTTAAAGAGATAGCGGGATAAACTGGATAAGTTCCATCAAATCTGGAAGGTGGAAGAAGGATGAAAGGAACGGCCGGTCTTTGCACAGGACTGGGACAGAGCCGGCTTTAAAAAAATAACATCTTGACATAAACACTGCATGGAATCCACACAAAAATCTGCACTCACCCCAATTGCCCTACATTTCTGCTCCATTTCAGCAAGTCCCCATAAATTGGGGAGCCCCCATCAATAAGTCCTGTAACACACTTCAATCGTAAGGCATTACCGTGAAATATTTAGAGTTCGACACTAATCGCGTGTAGGAACGCAACACACGAACGAGAGATATTGCTTGCCCGGTTTTTCTTATCCAAAATCAGTTTTACCCTTCCTTCTTAATGGACTTTGGCGGAGTTATTTACGTGTAGTAGAGACCTATAGTTTGCGGAGTGAAGTGTAATTGGGGAATTCGATCTTTGGGTACGCAAAAATGGCACTTGTTTTTGGATTTTTTGTAAATATTCTGGATTGTCCGACAAAGGAAGCGATTGAGGTTCAGCTGAAGACGTTTTTAACTCTTAAAAACCAAATGTTGTTATGTTGGATAATCGAAATGGTAGATAAAAACAATTTTCATAGTTGTGTTGGATATTAGCTTTTGCCCATGGCTTCGTTTGCGTTAATTTAGAATTTGACAATCAATTCGGGTTATACTTTGCTTGTAATAATATAATTGAATAATAATTCGAAAGACACGTGACGCCATCTATTATCACAAGAACATGTTAGCTATTTAAACTCTAAATACTATAAGTTTATGTATTTTTAAGATATTTACAGTATTTTTTTAAATTACACAAATGTATTAGGTAAAATTAGTAAGTTATTTGACTTGTTTAAAATGCTAAAATGGCGCTAACGGATATTGCGATGTCGCTTGACTATTTGTCTGGTAGAGGGGGATTTTAGAAGTTCGAGGCAGCGCCATTTTAGCAAGGCAGTAGTGGTTGAACTGTGGAAGTGTAATGAGCTCTGTAATACGTGTGTAAGTACAGTGAATTGTAATAATATAATTATAAATGTAATGTTGTAGTTCATTATTTTGTGCTTATTTTTGATGGTCTGATACCCAGTAAATAAATCATGCTTATCTGTTCTAATGCAAGGTTTTTATTTCTCTTTTGCTCTGGCTAGTCTTACATTTCAGAAGTGGGATAGATAACTTATGCCCTAACTACTGTAAATTGTTTTTGAACATTTTTTTTCTCTTTCTTATTTTATTCTATTGCATGAAATCTTTGATTAACCTACAAAACGGTTTGAAGTAATCCAAATAAAGGGTTATTTGATCCTGTCTTTGATTTAGCTTGTTTAGTTTGTTCTCCAAAACATAGGTGTAGTTTTAGTGTAGGCATTTTGCAACATTTTTTGTCCGTTGATTTCTTATTTCAGTAAATCATGGATAACGTGCATCAGTTGTCGCCTCTTGGGCAATCTCACGCTGTATCGTGGCATGAGTGCCGCCAACGTTCCGTGGTCGTGGAGAGGCACGCGTTGCGGGTCCACGTCCACGATAGGCGCAGTTGTCGGTCCAGGAGCCGATCACTCAGCCAGCCCCGGAATAAAAGACGCAACTCGAGACCGAATGCAGCCATAGATCACGTCAAGAACAACGATCAGCAGCCGAACGATGTCAGTTTCTAGAATACTTTGGTATCTCAGTGTACCCGAACGCCCTGGTAAAAGTGCAGTAATAAGGTACAGTTCCTTTTTGTCTTTTCATGAATTTAATCATTAGTAATTTAGATAAATTTAAACTTAACTTTCGCTATTATTGTTTTTGTACCTAATGAAATGGATTGATATTTTAAATGAAAATGTTTTTAAACAAGTTGGTGCTTTAATAGTTAGTGAGCTTACTTAAAACTAGCTGTGCCCGCGACTTCGTTCGCGTGGATGTCGGAACTTAACAATGTATATTATGCTAGTGCTTCTTTATAAACAACATTAGCTGTGGAACCATCTGGAGCGTACACAAAAAGGTTATTGGGGTTTACGCGAGAAAAAGCTACGTATAGTTGACCATGGGAAAAGCATCCAATACTTAGGTCCACCCCCGCAACGGATAATATCTGGCCCTTTTTTTTTTTGGAAGGGAGTGTCAGACTTACTGACTAAAAACCACCCATGTTCCTTCTTTGTGGATTTTTTCCCTTTATGTTCCAGGGCCGCGGTATCTCTTTCGAACAGTCCCGCAGCCCTGACGGGCATCGGCCCTTGCGGGCCCCTACCGTTTGCTGACAACTCTTTGAAGCGCGCGTGGAACACGAACGCGCCGTCGACACGGCCTGCCCGTCGTCATACGACGGACGGATGGCGAGCTAGCCCATTACTCAACGTCCACAGGCCCGCGCCTACGGTGGCCGAGAGCCATCACGGCGTGGCCCCCGACGCCCGGTGCTTCTCCTGGTGCTTCTCCTCCCGCGGCGGCTGGGACGTGAGGCTATCTCCCTCTCACGTTCCGCCGCCTCCTTCGCTAGCATGACTGCTTCGCAGAAGGAGGCGACGGCTTCCCATTCCCTCTTGCCCCGGACCATGGCTTGAACCAGGGCCGGACGCGAGAGGTCGCCGCCGCCAATACTGATAATACTGATAATGTCTGGCCCTGAGCTTTATTAATTGTCATGGCATAACAGAGACTGACTGGGAATTGCACTCGTTTGAAAGAGAAAGGAAAGTTGTTAGGAATTATAGGTATTCTTGGAATAAAAACAATATCACCAGCGCCGCAACCGGTTAATATTTCAGTTTCGATTATGTTTTGCTGCAGATTTGTGACTTTGAGCCGAGTGCCGTTACAAAGTTTGGAGGACATAAATTTCTGAGGAGAATTATTGGTACACCGATTTTTAAAACTATTTTGTGGGCTGGAATTCCGGGTGTGTTGAGGGAATCCAAAAATTCTACCGGGTAGTACGTGGAGTAGATCTTCTTCCATAACTGTATTCATAGAGGTGTATTCTCCACTATTCCCGGACACATGAATCAATATTTTTAAATTAATTGCCGCAGCTTGGACATTGCGAGGAGTCAAAATAGCTCGCTGACATAGCCAAGAACCGGCTTGATATCCCATGTTTGTGGAATCTCCGTACACAGAAGAAATTAGCTCCTGTTGTGATGTAACGCAAGAACAGAGATTATCAACCATATAATAACTTTTCCATCTTTTTGTACGGGGTATGTGCCATCGCCTATCTGGAACAATAAATTGGGAAACTCCTGTGCATTTTCGCAGCCTCGCAACTGTGCACGCATATGTACACTCAGGTGTGTAGATGATATATTGCGCCATAAAACAGAACTCTTCAGACAGGCAGCAATTTCTTCGGCTCTCGTTCCTCGGGGTACTATCGGGAGTGTCTGTCGAAAATCACTGCAGAACAGCACCGTAATGCCTCCCCATCGGCCGGTCATTTTGCCTTATGTCCTGTAAAGTTCTATTCACTGCTTCTACAGCTTTGCGGTTTGCCATTGTGCACTCGTCCCAAAAAATTAAAACACAATCGCATAAAACCCTTGCTTTATCGCTATTTCGCGATATGTTGCAAACCGGGCTTTCCGTGCGGTCTAAGTCGATAGGAATTATAAATGTTGTGTGTGCCGTTTTACCTCCAGGCAATAATGTGGCTGCTATCCCTGAAGAGGCGACAGCAAGGGAAATTTTATTTTGGTTCTGTAGCGGCACTACAAAAAATACTACAGCGCCATCTATGACGCAGAGGATAAACTAAAAATCGAAATATATCTAAATTCTACATCGCGCAAGTTATTCGCAACTTAAGACTATACAGAAGAACCCGACAACAACTGTTGGGCAGTAGCCCACCAGACATAACACCCGTCTGGTCGGAGGATCCTCCCTTTTCAATGGGGGTTGAAGAGCTTTACACCCTGTTCTTCATACTCTTAAAGTTCCTTATTCGAGCCAAAATGACTTTGGTTAGGAAAGTTTTACCTGTTCCGCCCGGTGCGTCTAAAAACAGGATTTCACCCGAGGCGTTTTCTACACTGCAGCATACCCTATCAAACGTCTGGCGCTGTTCCTCTGTCTTTGCGCAGCCATTTTGTAAAATTTCTGTGAGTTCCACGGGTTTTTAACTAATTTCTGATAAGTATTCTCTGTTTATACGTTTCCCATCGACTGTCGGTGTGGGCAAACCGTATTGACTGATCGGGTTCCCTGGTATACTTATAACTATCTCTTTAATAGCAATAAGGACCTGTTGTGACAAATTTCACGTACCCTATAGGTCAGGAATTTCTCCATCAGTATTTAGTTGAACATGCCTCAATCAGAAAATGACGTCACACGCACAATGCCATCTATCGAATATCTTTATTCAATGCTGCACGCAGTTGAGCTCTAGATATAGTCCAGTCTGAGTTCGATAGATGGCGCTGTTTTAATATTTTACTTCGGAAACACTATTATAATTTTATTAATTTACATTTTTCTTTCTTTTCATTTATAAGGTGTGAACTGATTACGATGAAACCAAAAACTTAATGTTACTTCAATTTACGCACATATTGTTGTGTATAAAAGTTACGGGAAGTTGTGAGATCAAGTGCACATAACCCCAATTTTATTTCTGTAACACTTTAAATTCAAATATATTTTGATAGACTGAACCGATTGCAATGAAACAAAAACTAAATGTTACTTCAAGTTACGCTCAATCGTTGTGTATAAAAGTTATCTACATTGCTTTTGTACATTTTACGTGATGCCCGAACAAATACACAGACAAACAGACAAACAGACAAACAGACAAAATTTCCAAAAATGCTGGAAATGGGTTCTATTGGTTGTCCTTTAACACCCTGGCTATTTTTTTTGTTTTTTTTTTCGATGTACAAAAACGACTTTTCTACAGTTTTATTATATGTATAGATTGGTAATTTTATACTGATGGTTCACCTTTATAATTAATACTCGTAAGGTTTTGTTTTAACCAATGAAACACACATACTTTGTTATTTTATTTCACAATTGAAAATCAGTAGTCCAGATAACGGTTTACTCGTTTACAAAATTACTGTTCCAGCTAAACTCTCGCAGTCGCAGCATCAAGCAGCGTAATGTCAGCAGTGTCTGTGGCATCCGTTGTCATGCCCGACGTGGCAACCGGAGCGGTGCGAGCTGCAGCCGGAGTGGTTCGAGGTGCAGCCGGAACGGTGCGAGGTGCAGCCGGAGTGGTGCGAGGCGCAGCCGGGGCGGTGCGAAGCGCAGCCGGAGCGGTGCGAAGCGCAGCCGGAGCGGTGCGGAGCGCAGCCGGAGCGGTGTGAAGCGCAGCCGGAGCGATGCGAGGCGCAGCCGCAGCGGCACGAGGTGCAGCCACGTTGACGTCGGCCACAGGAATAGCGGAACTAGGAGCGTCCGCATCAACACGAGGCTTTTTCAGGGTAACACTAATGTTGCCGAACAGGTCAGTGGTAAAATTTTATTGGCACAAATGTTAAAAGAAGTTGTTCAGACCATGGAAACTGATGGAAACAATGAACGTTTCCCTGTTTTAATGTTATACCCGAATTTGATCCATCGAAACGAAATCAAACGATAGAAATATGGATAAACAAAGTAAATGAGTGTGCACATATTTATAACTGGTCGGACAGGCAAACAAGTCATTACGCACTGCCAAAGCTTGTAGGTTTTGCACAAAAATGGTACCAAGGACTTCCCAGTGTTATGTTTTCCTGGTCTGAATGGCAAGACAAATTACATTCCACTTTTCGAAGTACAGTGTACACTATAGTTATTGTCAGATATGCTTGCTTGTAAAGCGCGTTTTGGAGAGTCATTAGAGGAACATTTTTATGACAAAACAGTGTTACTAAATAGATGTAACATTATCGGCAAGAATTCCATTGACTGTATACTTTTTGGTGTTGAAGATTGTTCCATAAACACAAGTGCGGAAGCAGCCCAGTATTCTGATCTCGATAAATTATTATTGTATTTGAAGGGAGTTTAAATTAACAAGAGAATCGACAAAACGGTGCGGCAGGCAGGCGTAATTGACAATAAACGTAATAAAACCTATAGAACTAAAACCAATATGACAGAATTCACACCTAAATACTACAATTGTGGTGAAGAAGGCCACACGTACTATGAGTGTAAACAAATCAAACGGTGTACACCGTGCTTGTAATAAAGTGGGACATTTAAATAACGACTGTCCCGGTAAAAAGGATACAACTCGGCGGATACAAAGCGGTTTTAGGTATATCCGTAGAACATGAAAATGACTGCAAATATTTTAAACTAGCTTTAGTTAATGGTACAGCACTAGATTGCTTTATTGATTTCGGAAGTCAATGCTCCATGCTGAGAGAGTCGGTTGCCCGTAACTTAACAACTATATGGTCGAAGAATGACTTGCCAGTTTTGAGAGGTTTTCGCGATTCCATGGTAAGTTGTTCAGGAAAATATGACGTAAACATCGAAATAGATTCCGTGAAGGCAGTACCAATGCTTAGTCTCTGATCACTTATTACAAGTTCCGTTATTGTTGGGTCAAAGTTTACTTAGCAGGAGCACGTTACCTCTGTCATATTTATAGAGCTTAGCTAATAGTATTTTTTGAGCCACATAGTCAAATGCCCTGGTCATATCTATATACATAGCCATCACTGGTTTTCTACTGTCCATGTTATGGTATACTTTTTCAAGGAAGTTGAATACAGCCATATTAATGGTTTTAGTTTTTCTAAAGCCTATTTGTTCCTTACAAAATATATTATTCTTTTACAAATAATTATAAATACTATGATAGAAGACTTTCTCAAAATTTTAGAAAATATTCGTATTAGCGCTACAGGCCTGTAATTAGAAATATCAGTTTTATCTTCCTTTTTATGTACCTACTGGCTTGACTATAGAAACTTTTTAACTTTTCAAAAAAAAAAAATACCAAATTGAATACTATTTATGTTACTTAATATGGGGGCTTAATGAAAAGAAACTGCTTTTACCACTCTGGTACCAATGTCGTCATAGCCTGTGCTGTTGGTGTTTTTCAGGTGCCATAAACATAGATTAGTCCGAACCAGACGTGCTAAACTTATTATTTGTTGGACGAGTACTACTATTCGATTGAACAGAGTCTATGAAATTAGTTACGCTATCTTTTTGGGGTTTTTAAAACACTTATTATTGTCATTAATAACATTTACATCCGTTTCCGGAAAGTTAGGTTTTATTGAATTAATAACCTTCCAAATAGCCTTAGATTTGTTGGTACTCGTTCCAATAAAGTAACTGTTTTGCTGTTTTGTTTTCTATGTTGATTTAATCACTTTTTGGTATCTTTTCGAGAAATTTTTAATAGCGGTTTTTCAAACATTGTCTCGTGTTAGCCTTTATTTCCACAATAACGATCGCCTAGTTCTGCGTTTTACTCCCCGTGGAATCCACTGTGGTCTAGTTGTTGTATACAGTTTACGTTTGACTATTGGAAAACATAGATCATAAAAAAAAAAGTTTAAACAAATCAAGAATAAATATATAATTATATTAAAACTTGTTTACGACATCCGCTTCGTAAACATTGGAGAAACTAAGACTACACATATACATTTCCTAAAAGATCAATATTTTCTTTGCCGTAATCTCGTTTTATTTTACATAGTAATATTTCAAAGAACACATTCGTTGTATCGGGAACGTCATAAGTTGGGCTATGTGGTTAGATACACCTAGTTCTATAATCTCAAATTTGTACCCTCGCATGTTGTGGAGAATATTATCTAAAAACGTACCACTGCTTAAATGAACCTACGCGGGTTCATTTATTTCTAATTTGAGATTAAACTCCTTTAATAGCTTAAATAGTATCGCATGTTTGGTTTCCTGAAGAACATTTAAAGTCTCCGCAAATTATTATTTTATGTATGCAAAAAAAAAAAAAAAAAAAAAAACTATTCTTACATAAATGTCTAATGAATGAAGCATGCAGCTAAACAGTAATTTGGTATATTCAGTACGTTATACCTAGTCATTCTACTTCATATTGTGTTCTGTAAAGCATAAAACATGAACACATAATTTCCAATTGTTTGATAACGTGCCGAAATAGTCTGTAAACACCCATGATCTCTTGGATTCTAATCCAACAGACGATCTGTCTGCTGATAGATGGATGAAGATTTTAGTGGCATGTCAGAAGTACTGAGAGAGAAATTTATGAAAGTGTTGTAAACCTTCTTTCTTTTATTTGTTTTCACTTCAATTATTTTGCTTTACTTTGTTATTTTGAATGTGTTATAATTTTATTGTCTCTTTTATTTTTATAATTTTAGTTACTGCAATTGGTTTTTAACCAACCGTTGTGATTAAATAAATAAATAAAAGTTATGTTGATTGATTTTTGCATAGTAAATGGTAAACTGATAATATTTGTTGGTTATAGAACGATGGTAACTGAAACTAATTATTGAAAAGATATGTTTATTAACTGATTTGGTTTTACAGGTGATTTATCTGTAGTTGATTATGGCTACGTAACGAAAAATTTTGTGGGGCCTGTTGCCGCTGGTATTCAGGACGTATGGGGCCTGTTGCCAGGGGTATTCAGGACAATAATTGGGGCCTGTTGCCACTGGTATTCGGGGCAATTGTGGCCTGTTGCCACTGGTATTCAGGACGTATGGGGCCTGTTGCCAGGGGTATTCAGGGCAATTGTAGCCTGTTGCCAGGGGTATTCAGGACAATAATTGGGGCCTGTTGCCACTGGTATTCGGGGCAATTGTGGCCAGTTGCCACTGGTATTCAGGACGTATGGGGCCTGTTGCCAGGGGTATTCAGGGCAATTGTAGCCTGTTGCCAGGGGTATTCAGGACAATAATTGGGGCCTGTTGCCGGGGGTATTCGGGGCAATTGTGGCCTGTTGCCACTGGTATTCAGGACGTATGGGGCCTGTTGCCAGGGGTATTCAGGGCAATTGTAGCCTGTTGCCACTGGTATTCAGGACGTAGTGGGGCCTGTTGCCGGGGGTATTCGGGGCAATTGTGGCCTGTTGCCACTGGTATTGAGGTTACCAGGGGTATTCAGGGCAATTGTAGCCTGTTGCCACTGGTATTCAGGACGTAGTGGGGCCTGTTGCCGGGGGTATTCGGGGCAATTGTGGCCTGTTGCCACTGGTATTAAGGTTACCAGGGGTATTCAGGGCAATTGTAGCCTGTTGCCACTGGTATTCAGGACGTAGTGGGGCCTGATGCCGGGGGTATTCGGGGCAATTGTGGCCTGTTGCCACTGGTATTCAGGACGTATGGGGCCTGTTGCCAGGGGTATTCAGGGCAATTGTAGCCTGTTGCCACTGGTATTCAGGACATATTGGGGCCTGTTACTAGTGGTATTCAGGACATTATTTTATAAAAATGTATTGTATAATATAATGAGATGATATTTTATAAAAAAAAAAAGAAAATGTGACAAACTTTTCAACATTAATGTAACGTGTACGTACGTATATAGTTAAATGAGGTGAAATGTTAAGTGTATTGCTACATGTAATGTTTAGTGAAAATAAAATGTAAGGTATGTAATGTTAAATGAATTGTAATAAAAGAAATGTTAAGGCAAATAAAGGCTAATGAATGAATGAATAAGTGAATACGTACGTAAGTTGGAATACTAATTTTATGTGTATAATTCAATGTTTAAACCTAAAGTAAAATAAATGATAAACTTTAAATTGTAAATAAACTTTAAACTGTTATAACAACTATTGTATGGTTACTATTTCATTATTGAATAGTAATAGTTGCAGCACTGATGACAATATTTTTGTCACTTGTTTAATTTAGTCTTTTATAATATTTTCTTACCTTTGTATAGATTCTTTTTAACGATTGTTTGTGAATGTGTGAACAGTGTAGGCCTTGTAGATTCCTAGATGTGTGTTAACTTTTGTTAACCTCTTATCTTGTTTTCCGTTTTTCTTGTGTAGTAAGCAACGACTTATTGTCGGGCCTATGCTGTCCCCCCATACTTGAGTACTAA
The DNA here is from genome assembly GCA_950022335.1 of Eurois occulta. NCBI lineage: Eukaryota > Metazoa > Arthropoda > Insecta > Lepidoptera > Noctuidae > Eurois > Eurois occulta. The sequence goes on from OX465498.1 coordinate 3,245,413, forward strand.
TGCTGTAACATGATAATATTGTAAAACTAATCATTTTAAAAGAGTAACCATGGAGTTTCTTGCCGGTTCTTCTCCATAGGAAACGACCAACCCGAACCGTGCACCTTTTTGTCGACGTTTCATAAGTGCCCATGTAGGCCTATGTGAAATAAAAATATTTTGATTTTGAGTATTTGTCTACCGTACGAGGACGTACGAGGTTTTGGATGGCCGAATGTTAGCTATTTAAACTCTAAATACTATAAGTTTATGTATTTTTAAGATATTTACAGTATTTTTTTAAATTACACAAATGTATTAGGTAAAATTAGTAAGTTATTTGACTTGTTTAAAATGCTAAAATGGCGCTAACGGATATTGCGATGTCGCTTGACTATTTGTCTGGTAGAGGGGGATTTTAGAAGTTCGAGGCAGCGCCATTTTAGCAAGGCAGTAGTGGTTGAACTGTGGAAGTGTAATGAGCTCTGTAATACGTGTGTAAGTACAGTGAATTGTAATAATATAATTATAAATGTAATGTTGTAGTTCATTATTTTGTGCTTATTTTTGATGGTCTGATACCCAGTAAATAAATCATGCTTATCTGTTCTAATGCAAGGTTTTTATTTCTCTTTTGCTCTGGCTAGTCTTACAAACATTATTGTTGTTTTCCTCGGGAACAATACTTTTTTTCGGGATGAAAGGTATCCTTTGTCCGTTTCTGTACACCTGACAACGTATATGCAAAATTTCAGGATGATCAGCGGTTTATGCGTGAAAAGGTAACAAACAAACAAACTTACTTTAGCATTTATAATATTAAAAGTTAGGATTTGTTAGGATGATGAACAGGGTGTAAAGTTCTTCATCCCATATAGATACGGGAGGATCCTCCTACCAGACGGGTGTTGTGTCTGATGGGCTACTACTGCCCGACAGTTATTGTCGGGATTTCCAATAATAATCTCAAGTCGCAGATAACTTGATTAGCGCGATTCAGAATTTTAATGTTAGTTCTCCCTTCGTAGCATAGATGGAGCTGCAGTACTGTTTGTATTGTCCACTACATTTACAAAAGTCTCAGGAGAGGATCTCTGACAGTCGTCACGAGTAGTCAGAAGCCGAAAGTCTGACATCCAGGCTTACCTAGGGGTATCGTATTACCTTCAGTGAAGGAAAACATCGTAAGGGTACCAGCATGCCTTTTTTGTTTTTGGGATGGGAAATCATCGAATGACTCCTCCCGCTCTGGGCGGAGCGGAAAGGAGTGTCAGACTTTTACTGACTAAAAACCATACATGTTCCTTCTTTTGCCCTTTGTTTTCCAGGGCCGCGGTATCTCTTTCGAACAGTCTCGCAGCCCTGGCAGGCATCGGCCCTTGCGGGCCCCTCCTGTTTGCTGACATCTCTTTGAGGCGCGCGTGAAACCAAATCAGAGGCCCATGGGAGGCATAAAAATTCTGACACCAGGTTAGGCGCTAACCACAGGATAAAGAAGAAGAAGAAGAATCGTGTTACACATTAACTGGGTTGTAGAGGTCAGATAGGCAGTCGCTTCATTTTAAAATACTGGGTACCCCACACCGAGCTCCAGCACCAGCTTTATTCGGTTACACCGAAAGTCGACCCCATCATAGTTTGGGAAAAGGCTAGGCAGATGATGATAAGAAAAATGTAAGAAGAAGGACTTAGTTTCAAAATAGGAGGCACCAGTTTTAAGTCTAGTTATTCAATTCATTTTATGACTAGCGAGCACCGTTTCAGTGGCAGAGCAGGGCAACTGTAGTTTTAGGTTATTGAAAAATAAAATTTAGACGAATTGATAACCTCTTCCTTTTGGAAGTCGGTTAAAAATAAACTAGACATAATTTTCTACGTAATAACAACGCATATATTCCTATCTCTAAAACGAAAGGTTTCATCATACTAAATGGATATCTCTTTGAGATACACACGGCAACAAATTAAGTGTAAAGTCATTATGTACTTCCATTTTCCACTTACTTATGTAAGCAAAGATTTTCTAAGCATTAAAGTTTAAGTAACATAACTTATAAAGTCTGGTAACCTTACTTTACCAGATGTTTTGAAATGAAGTCACGAATGTACACATAACTCTACGCGACTGTACCCGTATGTATATTGTACATTCATCTAGAAAATAACTTGCAGTGCATTGGATGTATAGCGCTCTCAAGTCTGCAGTTTTACATCTACGATACATGAATTGCGCGTTTATTCTGGCGGAGGCTTTGTGATAAGCGGAGCGGGGGAGCTAGCGGATATTTAAAGTCGGAAGATTATTATCTTTGCTTCGCAGGTAGGTAGTCATTTCCAGTTTGGTGTGGGGTACTATTGTAAAGTCCTTACGGGAGATGGTTCTGTTAAGATATGAGTTTGCTGTCGAGTTGAGTGCAGTCACTTTAGCAGTTCTTTATTACCCGACTGCGGCGAAGCCTAAAAGGAGGGTTATGTGTTTGTTTTGAATGATTAGAAAGTACGTTTTAAAAATCAGCAGTGAAAACTTAGTTTAAAATTTCAAGGAATCCTACATAACCCATCGCATACATGTGACTTCGGTACATTCCTTCTCATAGAGGGGAAACTTGCGTCCCAGCAATGGGAACCTTATTTGCTGATTATGGTAAATCATCATCTGACTAACCTTTTCCTAACTATGTTGGGATGCAGCTGAACAGTATTTTACATGGGGCGACTGTCTATCTGACATCCACAAACCAGTTAGTACTGGGTAATACGATACCCCTTGGTAAGACTGGTTGTCATACTTTCGGGCCACTGACTACCTGTAACGACTGTCAAAGATCTACAAATGACAGCCGGGACCAACGGCTCAACGTGCTTTTCGAGGCAGGGAAGCAACTCAGTACGTAATGGGTGGTCACCCGTACTAGGACCAACCTAGGCGTGGCTTAACCTGAAGATTGACCCAAGTGGCTGTTAGTATTTACCCACGAGCTCGTTCTGATTATGCTAGATACGCTATAGTTATACCAGTGCTATTTCAGTCTAACATTGTGTTTACTACTAAATATATTTTGTTTTATATACCCTTTGCTCTTTTGGCTTCAAAGAATGAACAGCTATCGCCCGTTCTTTGAAAACAAAGAGCTCTCTAAGATAAACAGTTGCAAATAATCCTTATTGCACTATGCCCTCTTTACTCGCTGCAAATGGCTTGTCCGCTGTGCAGAACTACGTATTATAGACAAAATTAAATTGTTCACACTGTAGTTGAATGGCTGAAGTAGGATAATTTTAGTTAGATACTAACTTTGGTGTTGGTTTGTGGCTGCTGAAATTAATTACTCTTTTAAGCTTAGTGTTGAGAACTAAAAAAAATAGCAAAGAGATAAATAATATTTCAGAATGAAACTTCATAAAACCAAAAATTCCTAGCCTTGTTTGGTGGGTATGGCTGAATCGCGATTTTACAAAGATGAAGCCTATTTCCTGCAGTGAGAACGTTTTAGGCCGATTATGCTTATGAACTCAGTTTTAAGAGAAGAGAGAAGAGAGAGAGAGAGTGAAGTATGAGTGTCAAGCTCCAGCTGTGATGCTGGTGGTCTACTAAATGAAACTGGTGCTTTCGATATGAAGACTATATTGATTGAGTGGTTTAACAAATATAAAATGGCCGATATATGCGCACGGTAAGTGATGAAGTTCGGTTAAGTAGACAACAGTGTCCTAGGTTGACTTGCGAAATGACATTCACAAAAAAGCACGGCAAGATGGCAAGCGAGTGTCCCTCGGTATGGTCGAGGGTTTAGCGTTAGGTGGGGCCTTAAGATGATGTAGAATCGTATGACGTGATCCCACTGGCCGGCGCGATGTCATGGTCCGGAACAATGAGGGAAAATTAGCAAGAGTACTAGTAATAAGTAAGCAACTTAGAAATACAAGTTGTTTAGTGGTACGTAGTGTTAATATCGGTGTTTCGTGTGGGAAACGACTGATGTAATCCGTTGAGCCAGTAAAATTAAATGGTCTTGAGTTTCGCAATAGTAACACATAACTTACATTTATTATCTAATACAGACTTATTTATCATCCAACATCAAGCCAATACATAACACAAAAAAAACGTATAGGTCATGCGTAAATCTAAACAAGATCAAAATAAATAAACGACTTCTGTCGACGATAGTACGTAGTACACACACAAACACAAGTTATATGAAGTTCAAAGGATATCTCCGAGTTTGTTTTTGAAATATTTTCTTTATAGAGTACCATATAATACTGCTCTTTGAATGGATTTCTTCGTAAAAATCCCATTATCTCACAGATTGAATTTGTTTTTATTATGAAAAATGTTGGTAAAGAATATTCTTTAGACGCAGGTACTTGTATAGAAAACTGGGGCTTTATGTACGTTAAATTGAGTATTTACCTAGTATTTATTATTATATAATAACCAAAAAGTTGAAACTCGAAGTGTGGGACAGTTCAATAATTTTCGTACAAAAATTCAGAAAAAGGGAAAAACGTGTTTAGTTTGATAGTCTATAATGTGTCCTAAAATATTATGAACTCAGCTTTCATCAGAAGGGTAGACAACACAACGATAGCGATAACGACAGTGTATTTATTCATACATCATGTTGATACATGCTGTATCAATAAATACACTATCGGTTGACAAACTATTTGTAAACTTAAAGGAGTACTAGCTTTTGCCCGTGGCTTCGCCCGCTTGGATATCGAAAAATATACGATGGGAACGTACTACCGGGATTAAAAAGAAACCTATAGGTTAATCCAGGTTACGGTAACAAACACAGTTACAAACCTTCATCCCCCCTTTTAACCCTTCGGGGGTAGAATTATCAGAAACGCTGAGACACGTACTAATTAATTTTCAATCGTCAGACTAAACACAAAATTTGAAGATTCTAACTTCAAAACTGACGGACTTTCATATAAACTTCCATTCCGTATTTTACCTCTTTAGGGGTGGAATTCCCAAAAATCCTTTCTTAGTGGATACTTACTATTCACAAAGAACACACCCTCCAAGTTTCATGTCTCTCAGTCCACCACCCAGTCAGTCAGTTTACCATTATATTAGATAACTTGTTCCTCAATACTCTATAGAAAAATGAGGATCCTCCGACCAGACGGGTGTTGTGTCTGGTGAGGCTACTGCCTGACAGTTGTTTAAGTTTTTTTTTAGTATTTAATTGGGATACTCCTGACCTCAATCTTGTCCTGAGGACAGAGATGAGGTCGACGATGGATAGAGCTAACCCAAAAGAAGCCTATTATTTATGGTTATAATTGGTCAGGCAATCGGATCTGGATTTCTGGTCGGTTGATGGCAATACGCCCCCTATTACGTGGGACACAAATGTAACTGGCGAAATGTGGGTGTACTATTAGGTACACCTCTGCCTAACCCTTCGGCGATTACAGGCCTGATGTTATGTTATGTTCTGTAAAATCATCTCTCAAACGAAAACATAATTTCTTTCACACCGTTTACACAGAACAGCAAAAGAAGTGCATTAATTTCATAAAAATACTTCACAACTACCTAGTTATCCTAGCTCAGAGGCTAGGCTTTGAATCCCAATCCAATCTAGATTAGCTTTAGGCTAGACTCGAGGGTACACTGCAGGTTATAACACCTGGAATAGCTCGTGTGCCCCCGCCTGAATATTAAGTTGTTGCAAGATGAAGCTTGGCTTGGGTTAGAAATTAGTTGTGTTTTGATATGGAAGTTGTTGGTTTGAAGATTGGCTAGCAATTATGTGACTCTAAGTAATAATGTCTTTCTAAGCAAATGTTGGTCATTCAACGAAATAATTAAAAGAAAACCGGCCAAGTGCGAGTCGGACTCGCGCACGAAGGGTTCCGCACCACTATCTATAAAAACGGCAAAAAAATCATATCTGTTGTATGGGAGCCCCCCTTAATTTTTTTTTTTTTTTAATTTTTAGTATTTGTTGTTATAGCGGCAATAGTAATACATCATTTGTGAAAATTTCAGCTTTCTAGCTATCACGGTTTATGAGATACAGCCTGGAGACAGACAGACAGACAGACAGACAGCGAAGTCTTAGTAATAGGGTCCCGTTTTACCCTTTGGGTACGGAACCCTAAAAAACATGAAATCATGTCACGATCTATGTTTTAATGCTCGTACTGTACAGCTTTTGGCACGCAAAATAAAAATCTGATTAATTTAAGTTCTACAGGAACTTAAATTATTCAGACTTTTAGTCAATAAAAAAAACTTAAATTCGGTTTCAAAGCATTCCGGATTTTCGGAAGGACTTTCAACTGAGTTTGACTTATGCATCAATCATCATTTTCGCTGACAAAATGTTGCTTTCTCTAGACAATAAATACGAATATCAAATCTATATATCATTTCAAATATAAATGTTAAAAGGTTCTAAACAGCAGATGAAATCTCAATATTGTCTGACGATGATCGCTGGCTAGTCGTGCGTCTGCTAAGAGTTCGCACGAGCGCCCGACCCGCTCCTTGAGGGAACTGGGGCAGGTAGTGGGCCGGAAGGGCTTTCATGTCCCAATTATTGTTCAGGGGATGATAAGGTTTTACTGTATTTACAATGTACGTTAAATAATAAAATTATAAATGATGTCTATTTTGAAAATAGGGTTTTACAAACACTTTTACACGTCATTTTTTTAACTAGATGGGGCCTTTTTTTTTTTTTGGAGGGTGGGAAATTATAAAATGACCCCTCCCGCTCTGGGCGGAGCGAAAGGGGGTTTTTTTTTTGTTTTTTCCTTGTTAATAAGAACAATGTTCTTAATAATTAATTACGATCTAGCCTATAAGACTAATAAGCAATTTAACTCTAACTTAATATGTTACGTGATAAATATGTTACAACTAAGAATAGTGTCCATATTCACTTTAAACAGCCCGCAGCACTTTCTTAGAGTCTGATAAGTTTTATAATAAAAACACTATGTTCATGTGTTATAAATACAGCAAAACATTGTTACTATTATTCATTCACTTCATACACTACACTAATTCAAAGGGTTTGGTTCTTTTTAGCCTACGCACTAAGTCTGTGTTGTCTAGTAGCTGAATCGCCTCAACATTCACGTGTCGATGAAGTCTATGTTCGTGGGCTTCAGCATATTTTTGTATGATGGTGGTGACGAATTCCATTTTAAGGTCACGGTGAAGGTCGTCATTTCTTATGTACCAGGGTGCATTCACAGCATCCCTGAGTACTTTATTTTGAAATTGCTGTATTATTTTGATGTTGCTTTGTTTAGCACAGCCCCAGAGTTGGATACCGTACGTCCAAATTGGCATCAATATATGCTTGTATAGGGTTATTTTATTATGTATTGATAAACAGGATTTCTTTCCAAGTAACCAATACATACTTTTGTAACGTATGTCGAGTTCCTGTCTTTTCTTTTTAATATGAGCTTTCCAACGCAACTTAGCGTCAAGAGTTATGCCAAGATATTTGGCTGTGTTAGCATAAGGCACTTGCATGCCATTTATGTAGATTGGGTGATAGTCCAGGTGTTTGTTTGTGAAGTCAATGTGAATTGATTTTGACTCATTCAGTTTGATCTTCCATTTTTGTGTCCAGTCATAAACTTTGTTCACAGCTTGTTGAACTTTTTGTACTGCTTCTCTGTGGCTTGAACCGGTAGCCATAATTGCTGTATCATCTGCAAAGGTCGCAATGGTGTTGTTTTCTAGTTTTGGGATGTCGCATGTGTATAACAAGTACAAAATTGGGCCAAGCACACTTCCTTGAGGTACCCCGGCTTTTATAGCTTTAAGCTCAGAATATGTGTCCTCTTGTCGTATTCTAAACATTCTATTGCTTATATATGACTCTAATATATCTGAAAATTCTGGTAGCATGCGTCTGAGCTTGAATATTAGTCCTGTATGCCAAACTTTATCAAAAGCTTGCGCGACATCTAAGAACACAGTGGCGCAGACTTCCTTATTTTCAAGTGTTTTTTCTATGATGTTAGTTATTCTATGTACCTGGTCTATTGTTGAGTGTTTTTCCCTAAAGCCAAATTGGTGATTTGGAATAAGGTCTTTATCTTCTATTATTGGTTTCAACCGTTTCAATAACAGTTTTTCAAATAGTTTTGACAACACGGGCAACAAGGAAATAGGTCTATATGACGATGCTTCATGGGGTGGTTTCCCAGGCTTTGCAATCATAATGACTTCAGCAATCTTCCATGGCGCAGGCACATGTTTTAAAATAAATGCAGCATTGATAAGTTTGGTCAGCTTTACTATGGCTTTGCGAGGGAGGTGTTTTAAAATTTCCCCTGTTATGAGGTCGTAACCCGGAGATTTTTTAGAGCTGATGTTATTTTGAATTTCTCGTGTTACTTCCTTAGGAGTCACAAGCTTAATTCTATGGTTTTGTGATATTTCTTCACTCTCAAGTACTTCTGTCGAGCTTTCATTTGGTTGGAAAGTTTGTTCTAGGTGCTGTGCAAACCTTGATGCTTTTTGGTCATTGCTTATGGCCCATTTTCCGTCACTATCTCTGATGGGCGGTATTTGTTTAATAGGCCTTTTTAGATTTTTTGTGGCTTTCCAAAGGGAGTAGTCCGTTTTTTTGTCACCAGTTAGCTGCAGAAGGTTGGTATTTAGGGATTCATCCTCAAACTGCATAATTTTCCTCCTTAACCGTTTGGTTAAGTTATTAAGTAAAGTTTTATCTCGCGGGCACCTTGTTTGCTGCCACTGCTTCCTCTGTTTCCTTTTCTCAGATAGTAAATCCACAATTTCCTTAGGATATATAAACCCCTTATATTTACGTTTTAATTGTGGTGTGTTGTTCCACGCACATTGTTGGATGTTAACAATATATTTGTTTACTTCTGAGTCAAGCTGATCTGACGTTTTTATCCGAGTTTGAAGGTCGATAATATTATCTAAATCAAGGGAATAGCTTTCCCAATCTGTAAACTTGTTAACCAGGGTTGGATGGCTTTCTTTTAATAAGATTTTCTGACTAAGCATTAACATAATCGAGGAGTGGTCAGAGTTCATATGAAAACCTTCCTCCAAACTGACATAATTCGTGGATATATTTTTGCATATAAAAAAATCTATAAGGTCCGGTATTTTCTGGTGGTCTGTAGGCCAGTACGTTGGTTTACCTGTGCTCATAACTTCTGCATGTGTATCTGTAACTGCGCTTAAAAGCTGCCTTCCCTTAGTTGTAGTAAGTCTTGATCCCCAATGCGTATGCTTAGCATTAAAATCGCCGCCTAAGATAAATCTCTGGCCTAATAATTCAAAGAGATGTAAATATTGCTCTTTTCTTATCACGTGCCGTGGAGGACAGTAAATTGATGCAATGGACACGTGACAATATTTGGTTTTAACAGATACTGCCACGACTTGGATGTCTTGTTCTTCATATTTACACTGCACATAATGACTAATGTTCTCTTTGATTATAACCGCGCTACCTCCTCTGGCAGAGTTGTCAGGGTGGAGCGAATTATACACCATGTATCCTTTAAATTTGATAAAAGATTGCTTAGTGAAGTGCGTTTCGGAAACTAAACACACGTCTATATTTTCTGTGTCTAAGACCACCTGCAACTCATTTTGATGTTTGAGGAGCCCGTTACAGTTCCACGCCATTATTTTAAGGTTGTTATTCATTTTTGGTTACTTAAAACAGCTGTTTTAGTGCTGAATTCCAGTTTCTCTAATCTCTTATCAAATGAGGTAATACACTGCAAGATTTGATTAATCTTATCCTCTAGATTCAAAGGTTGCGATCTTGATTTTGCAGCTTCCGCATAGGAAACAGTGTTGGTTACTTGCATGGATTTCGCAGTGGAATGGACATTTGCTATTTGTACTTGTTTTTCACGATTTTGTCGTAGAGGAAGAGACTGTTGGGTAGTTGGTACTACAAGTTTCTTTTTTATGTTTTTATTTTTAATGTTTTGCATTTCTTTGGCTACTTCACACCCTCTGTAGTTGGCAGGGTGAGGTAGACCACAATGAACACATTTTGGCTTTTCTTGTGGAGATTTGGTACAGTTGGCTGTAAGATGCTTGCCAGTGCATTTTACACACCTTGGCTCTTTTTTGCAGTATTTGTGAGTATGCCCATATGCCTGGCATCTCTTGCATTGGGGAATAAGTTTAGGATTTTTGAGTGGGTGTATTTCAATTTTACACCCTAAAATGTACTTTATGCCATAGATTTTATTGACATCTTCGTCATTAGTAAATGATAAAACGAACATGTTGAGTGGTTCTTTACTCTTCCAACTCAATTTGTAGTCTACTTTTTCTATCTTCAGTCCTTGTGTTGTCAAGTCGTCTTTGATCCGATCCGGTTGGCAGGAGGAATGTAACTTCTTCACAACAACTCTAATTGGTCTAGCCTGCTTATTCTCGTATGAATGCCAGTGGTATTCTTTTTTTGTCAAAAGTCTAGTCACTACTCTATAAGAGTCTTCTGTTTTGGCGTTAATTTTAACACAATCCCCATTCATCATTTTTGCGGTAAATGATTCAGCTGGTATTGTTTCAGTTAGCGAGTCGTAGAAAGTTTGGGAAAAAGCGAAAGGGGGTGTCAGACTTTTACCACAATATAAATATGGAACAGTACGGAAACTACGTACAAATCGTTCGAAACGGCACACTCACACAAACATGCGCATCGACGAGACTCCTAAGCGTACCTCGCGGTACGTTCAGTCGTTGGTGCCGCGTCAAGACGAGTGGTCGCGTGATAAGTTTTTCTGCCCTGCTATGCTATTCTCTAAGTAATCGTCAACGAGCTCAGTTTGCCTTTAATAGATTTGCAACTTTATACTCTAGAGGAGTCATTCCCGCTCGTCCACACCCCGTCGTCCACACTGCGGACGACTGGGAATGTTGCGTTCTGTTCGTCTACACTGTGGACGAACAGAACGCATTGTTCCCAGTCGTCCACACCCCGTCATCTCACGTCTAGTCTAAGAGTTAATAAAGAAAATAATTATGATGATAGTATTTCCTTATATAATAAACATACTTTTAAAATATTATGTACTTAGCTTTATTACTTTAGTGAGGCAAATACTTTTAAAGTACATACCTAGTAAATCTAAAGCTTTTTTTGCGTATTTTATACTAAATGTATAGCATAACACATTGGGTATTGTATCAATATCAGTTTAAATGCAATTAATATGTAAAAAGTTTTAAAGTTACAATCGCCTTGATATACTCAACTATTATAACTGCACCCTGTCGTCCTCCAACAAAAGATAGTCTTTGCACTCCGCTTATCAGTTTTGACGACGCTTCTGGGAATGAACAATAGATACATGGCCTTGAAATAGCCAATCAGCTCGCTGCATATTGCAAGCCCACGGTATGGCAATAAAGTGACGATGAGCTTTTGCATTCGGGATCTGTGATGAAAAAGACTGATGAATTTAAACACTACTTAGTACATGTTATGTTGTTATTATATACTTTAAAATGTTTATATAATACCAAAAAAATATTAGTTAAAATGTTGCCTTTTAATTATTGTAAATTATGTTGATCTGTGATAAAAACTAGAATTGTTGTTAATTATTTTAACATTTGATGATTTTAAATAAAAAAAAAAACTTAATAGTTATATTGTTTTTAAATTAATTAAACCGTTACTTCATTTATTTAATTTAAAATAAAAACGAGGTGCGGACGACTGGGAATGTTGCGTTCTGTTCGTCTACACTGTGAACGAACAGAACGCATCTTTCCCAGTCGTCCGCAGTGTGGACGACGGGGTGTGGACGAACGGGAACAACCCCTCTAGAGCATAAAGTTTAAGATCTATTCAAGACAAACTTTAGTTTCAACGGAGGAGCGCACGAAATGGTTTGGTCTTTCCACGGCTCACGCGGTCACGCCAAAACAAGTTTTTACATGTTTTGGCCATATTGACAAACCTAAGGTTAATATTAAATTGTTCCGTCTTATAAACTATCGTCTTTTTCTGATATTAACCGACGCCATGAGGTTATAAATATTTAAATTTTGTAAACTAGTTAGGTACCTATTCAACTCAATTGTTTGATCACTACACTACAAAACACAATGTTTTCATAAATAAATTTCAATTTCAAAAACATTTAGAGTGACAACCTTAATGCTGCAATGGAGCGTAGGTAGTTATTTTAACAACTAGGCGTAGTTTCCATACTGGTCCATCTTTATATTGTGCTTTTACTGACTAAAACCCATACATGTTCCTTCTTTTGCCCTTTGTGTTCCAGGGCCGCGGTATCTCTTTCGAACAGCCCCGCAGCCCTGGCAGGCATCGGCCCTTGCGGGCCCCTCATGTTTGCTGACATCTCTTTGAGGCGCGCGTGGAACACGAACGCGCCGTTGACACGGCCTGTCGTCATAAGACGGACGGATGGCTAGCCCATTACTCACCATCCACAGGCCCGAAAATGAAAATGAAATGGAGAGTCTGTTCTTTGTGAAGAGTAAGTTTTCAGTGAGAAAGGATTTTTGAGAATTCCACCCCTAAAGGGGTAAAATAGGGGATAGAAGTTTGCATGAAAGTCCGTCAGTTTTGAAGTTAGCATCTTCAAATTTTGTGTTTAGGCTGACGATTGAAATTAATTTATACGTGTCTCACTGATTTTGATAATTCTACCCCCAAAGGGTTAAAAAGGGGGATGTAGGTATGTTCGTTACCGTAGGTTACTTTTTAATCCCGGCAGTACGTTCCTGTCGGATATTTTTCGATATCCATGCGGGCGAAGCCGCGGGCAATAGCTATCATAAATAAATGACTAAAAATTTATCAATTTACACAGCACGAAAAAAATCTCTAAAAAGTTTAAAAATGAAAACAAAATTAAAGTTTACTAAAATCCACGACGTTGTAAAGGAGATGTTTCATTTTTGTATGGGACTCCGGCCATGACACAGGTCATGTACCTTTCAGAAAAGCTGGGAAACAACTCCTGAATAGAACAAAGTAACATTTTTAGGGTTCCGTACCCAAAGGGTAAAACGGGACCCTATTACTAAGACTTCGCTGTCTGTCTGTCTGTATCTCATAAACCGTGATAGCTAGAAAGCTGAAATTTTCACAAATTAATGATGTATTACTATTGCCGCTATAACAACAAATACTAAAAACTAAAAATAATTAAATATGCTCCCATACAACAGATATGATTTTTTTGCCGTTTTTATAGATAATGGTACGGAACCCTTCGTGCGCGAATCCGACTCGCACTTGGCCGGTTTTTTACATATTAATATTATATGGTTTTTTCGCACACATTAAACATTGTTTGACGTTTGTCGTGAGAGTTATGACAGCCATGACAGGTTGTAGGGATGACGTTTACATAACCAAAAAATTGTTATTTTGACTGCCACTGATGGGTTTTGTCAGAATAAAACGTCATTTTGAAGTTTTCGTTCAGAAGTCCACTCTAGAAATGCAGTACTTATTATATTTTTTAACGATGAAATCATCACATTTGCATATACTTAAATGGATGTATAATTAATTTTAAGAACATATACTTTTCATATTTAACGTCGACGTGATATTATGTTTTTAAGTGACATGATTTCGTGTTCCACATGCACCTCCAAGACATGTCGTCGCCTTCCGGTTTTATGTAAGTAGCGATGCATGAGATACCGCGGCCCTGGAACACAAAGTGCTAAGAAGGAACACGCATGAGTTTTAGTCAGTACAAGTCTGACACTCCCTTCCGGTTCACCCAGAGTGGGTGGAGTCATTTGATGATTTCCCATCCCAAAAAAAAACAAAAGGCATTGACGGATTCCATACAAATCAATACGACGTGAATCTGCCTCAAATGTCTATTTATTTATTTAACAGTTTATGCACACACTGAATACGGAAAAGAGGAAAGGAATAGAAAAATACAATCCATCAATGCCTGACATACGTACACCGCCCGACCGCGCGGACTAGCGGTGAGCGCGCAACTCACACTTATTACGCACCGTAACCACTGGCACAAGAGCGTCAAGATTGGCACAAACAAAGAGAAGCCTATACCCAGTGTGTCGGTGGTAGTGGGTGAAGTCGGGCTGTGGATGATGATAATGATGAACAAGAACCCCTCGCATTGGGATCAACTAGTAAAAGTTAGGCGAGGTGATACCAATCTGGTGCAGTACTCATAGGTGTGCTTTTAGCTTTAGGGTTTTCATCCAGACACAGACTCGACGCCTCCAAGTTTCGGCGACCCCAGCCCGACTCGATACACAATAAAGCATTGAAATGTGGGCTTTATATCGTGTTCCTCACGGTGGAATTTTTAACATGACCACACGTGAACGACGCGTAGAACGTTCAACTTTCAAGTTAACGAGTATCTTCAAAAAGAAGTTTATATACTTTCTTCTATAAGCTCTAAAGTTCATTATTTAGTCTCCACCAAAACACTAAGAAAAAGTGTAGGAAATACCGAATGACCTATCAGAGGTCCCCCGTAACAAAATAGTTAGTTACTTGCATTTAAATAAATAAATATCCCTGGACATTTCACACAGCACCATCTAGCCCCAAGCTAAGCAACCTAATGCTTGTGTTATGGTAACTAGATGGCTGATAAACTACATATATACATATTTTTTTTTGTAAATACATACATATTATAGATAGAATTTCAACATGACTCGGAACAAGCGATGGTGAGCAAGTCACCGCGAAAGTTACTTTTTGGCTGACGTCATTATACTGTAAAAATATATATATAACCCCACCCCCCCCGGGGCGTGCGGTGCCCATTCAATTTTCAAGAAAAATTACTTATTTATCGAGAACAATCAAGAATCGCTGAACATACATGAGGTTTTTGGGATGCCCCTGGCCGTGAGTAATCTTTTTAATGACCTCACTATTTGGACCAGCCTATATAATGCAACCAATATTTTATTTCAGATAGGCTTACATGACCACTTATTAAACATCGAGAAAAGGTGCGCGATTCGGGTTGGTCGTTTCCTATGGAGAGACACCGGCAAAAATACAATGATATCTTTTAAATAAAACAAATGACAAGCTTGTTTCAATTTTGAACTCAGTATTATAGCGATTCGTTCAACAATAATAATAAATCAGTGATTTTGACATTTCAATCCATCAACAACTCCGAATCGTAACATAACTCGAGACGATAAAACTATTTCCATTTCTTTTTAAATAATTTGTATACCATGCGTTGTATTGTACTGTTTTATTCATTCTGTTTGCATTTACTATTAATTGAATCACGGCGAAGCGGATATTCAAGTAAATTAAGGATTAGGGGTGGAAGAGATGCTAACGAAACTGAATACCCATACATCGTAAGTCTGCAATTTCAAATTATATACCTTGAGCATAATTTGGAAAAACTGCTCAAACAATTCCACTCGTGTACTGCTTCTGTCCTAACTCCTACTTGGACACTCACATCGGCCCACTGTGTTGTGACTCCTGTGATTCCTGAAATTCAAAGTATATCAAGAAATATAATATTCAGATATGTCATCAAATATGATAACAGTATCGATAGCGATGTGAAATATACTGTCATACACCCTGGTTATACATCAAGCGTGTATGACTTAAATGACATAGCTTTGATTAAACACGAACCAATCATATTGAAGAGGTACGCCCGCGTCAGCGGATTGAATTACTTAACTATGATTGGCCATGAAGTCACTTTAACCGGTTACGGAAAAACTATGCGTACCGTAAGGGTAAACAAAACGCTTCTTATTAACATTACAGGTGATGCTATTGCGTTGCAGATGCCTTTACAATTGTTGGATGCTATAGTTGTGCCTTGTGACAATAATGATTTATCTATTAAATTAGGTATGTGTCTAGCAAGACGATGTGGTATTAGGTCGACTACTTTATGTCCGGGTGACTCCGGCGGGCCAGTGCTTCATCCATCAGGTGTAGTCGGCATCAACACTGTCAACTCCAAAGAAGGTATGCACTTCTGCGCATTGGGTGATACCTACCCTTTTTATAATCCTGGAGGTATTACACCAACTAGCCCTTATATCGATTGGATAGGTTCTACCATCAAAAATGAAAAACCAGTAAATATGAAAAAGATGAGAGTGAGAAATACGAGAAGAAGACGAGGGTTTAAAAACAGAATTGAAGATAAAATAACATAACATAGCGGACAAAAACAAGCTGCAGAGGTGTCTTAACTCCCATAGTTACAAAATTAAATGTAGATGTGTTGTTGTCCCTCAAACGATGGGACACTTAATATCATGTCCTACCTATGCTGTTGTCCACACGTTACAGGAACTAATGGACGCTACTGAAGGTGCCATAATGATCGCAAAATTTGACACGCTAAGAGAAGATGCAAGAAATGATGCGTAACTTGAGGTCTAGTTTTAATTAATGCACGGTTCTTTGCTTAAACGCACGCAAAGCTATAAAAGTTGGGTTTTTGACCTTAAATATCTCCGTAGCTACAAGGTTCTCAGACATGGTCCACAACAAAAAAAAAATCACAATGACGGGAAGAACAAGTGCCTCTCAGTTTTTTTAAGAGTGTACTTACAAGCTTAAGGTTTTAGCAATAAAAAGTAAAATAATTTGCTCACCATGCGTTTTATTGTGTGTTCATATTTTTTCGATTATTCAAATACTAGCTGTTGCCCGCTACTTCGTTTGCGTAGAAATTTTGGTGTGTATGTGTGAGAAGGCCTCGTCGGTCGAGTGATTGCAAGTGCAACTACTAAGCATAAGATCCTGGGATCGATTCCCGGGTCGGGCAGTGTTAAAAAAAAAATATTATTTTAATTACATAAAGTTATAACGCACATGATTTGGAGATGACCTTTTAAGCAAGGAGATGCCTGTGTTAGGTGACTCCGCTCTTCCACTTAACATTAAATAATGTATGCAATTGAAAAACTACTACAAATAATAATGTTTTTGGATTATTCCATCAGGAATTTCTCAGTAGCAGCCTCGGAATCAGGATTTGTGCCCGGTTGGTCGAAATAGGCTCGCCCCTTATTACATGGGACTTCAACATAACTAGCGAAATGTGGGTGTACGATTAGGTACACCTCTGCCTAACCCTTCGGGGACTACAGGCGTGATGTTATGTTATGTGTGAGAACTGACGGCTGATCAAATCTGATAATGTGGGTGATGACTACAAAAGGCGTCTTTTTGGGTGCTGTAATTCTGGGCGACAGAGATCCAAAACAAAATTAAATGGCGTTGAGACGACGACTTTACTTTAAACCGTTTATTTTGGCACTATACAACTTTCTTTTCGAAGTGAACCATCACCTTGTTGGGCACTATTTATTCTAATACCGTTCTGTATAGAATATTAAATGACTTATTATTTTCCGCAAGCACGTGCAAGTTTTGGGCACTGAACAACCAACATATAATTGACCGTGTGAGAAGCATGAAGTGCACAATTAACTTCATCCCCCTTTTTAACCCTTCTGGGGTAGAATTAACAAAAACGCTGAGAAACGTGTAACATTATTTTGATCTATCTCTTAGGGTTCAGCCAGCGTTTGCAATGCAAAAAATGTGTTTATTTACGACATCTCATTAGAAACCTCTAAAATGATAAGTGTTTCTCTACTATATTATGCATGTTTTATACATTTATAAACCTTCCTCTTGAATCACTCTATATATTAAAAAAACCGCATCAAAATCCGTTGCGTAGTTTTAAAGATTTAAGCATACATAGGGATATAGGGATAGAGAAAGCGACTTTGTTTTATACTATGTAGTGATAGTGATATTGTGAAGGACGGTATTTAGGTAGATACCGGTCCTTTACAGTAGGTATTTCTTTACAGTATTCCTCAAATATCACACGTAGTGGAGGACAATTAGCCATGGACAAAGCTCTACCTATATTGTTATAATAATTCATAATTATCTAGAAAAAAAGAATTTAAACTCTACGCAGTCGACTTAAAATAAATAGCAACGAAGTCAAACCTTACATTGAATATTCGAGTCTGATGCCGAAAATATAGTTTTCTAGAATTTTGGTCAGTGTGTTTGAATTTATGTTCCGGTTTGCACAAAAACGGCTGAATGGATTTGGATGATATTTGGCACACAGATCGTTTTAACCTTTTTTATCTATCTGTATATACATATAATAAATCTGTAGACGTGCCGTTTCTGTACATTGAAATAGTAATCATAAATTAATGTATAAAAATGCAAAAATTGTGTGTACCACGCGCGCCTCAAAGAGATGTCAGCAAACAGTAGGGCCCGCAAGGGTCGAGGCCTGCCAGGGCTGCGGGACTGTTCGAAAGAGATATCGCGGCCTTGGAACACAAAGGGCAAAAGAATGGTTTTAAATCATGTGCGTTATAACTTTATGTAATTAAAATAAACACTTTTTTTTAACACTTTCCGACCCGGCCATCTATCCCAGGACCTCATGCTTAGTAATCGCAAGCGACCACTCGATCAACGAGGCAGTCTCTCACATACACACCAAAATAACCACGCGAACGAAGTCGCGGGCAACAGCTAGTTACCTAATAAACAAACACCTACACAAATTATGCAATGCAATAATCAAATGTTAGTCTGTTTACAATGCCCACTTGAATCAAGAGTGATGCATTGTTCGACGGTTGTAATTCTGTTAGGGCTGCGGCCTAATATTCTGTGAATTCTGAAAAGATTATGACGAGCTTCATTTAGTAGAATTAACTGAAAATTTAGTAACATTCCACGAATTTGAATCAATCAATGCACCCATTTTGGCTAACAATATTGGACCTTCTGCAAATCTGTTTAAAGTTCTGGTCAAACAAAAGCACATTACTTGCGTGATCATTCTCGTGCCCTTATCCTAATTTATTTGGGGTCGGCGCAGCATGTCTTCTTCTTCTATGAATTCTCTATTATCGTCATCTCATCAGGCACCTTCTTTCTTGCCATATCATCCTTCAGTAGTCCATCCATCGTTTCTTTGGTGTTTCTCTACTCTTTTAACCATCTATACTCATCCTCACTACATTTTCCTCATTCCTCCGCATCACATGTCTGTACCAAAATAACCAATTGTCACACAACTTTTCAGTCACCGGTCACCTTCAGACATTCTTTGCGGACTACGGGACGAAAATTCACTCGCGTCGAGGGTGTCAACTAACTTGTATAGGGATGTTTAAATTGGCGAATAGTCGCGTGACTTCTAAATCATTAAAATAATCGACGCATGTTGTCGTGTCTCTCATTCCACGGGATTCAGTACTGCGTGACCATAGCTTAAAATTTGCCCGTGACTTACAAAAATGAAATGAAAAAATTGGGTTAGTAAATTACTTGCTAACAAAATTAAAATCTTACATGAACAAATTGTTATTTTCATGGGAAAATCGATCCCTAACTGAAAATGGTTCGAAAAATATTTTTTAGTCGAACATAATGCATGGTTGACAGAGGAGAATGGAAAAAAAACGTGTTGCACCGACCCTAAGTAACATGGTACAAGGGCAGGATGATGATTATGATAATTAAATGCATCATACATAATAACATCACGACTGTAATCACGGAAGGGTTTGGCAGTTTTGTACCTAATGCATAATCAGCCTATAATGTTCACACTGCTGCGACACACGGCCTCCTCTCTATGAGAGGGAATGGGCAATAATCCACCACGCGGGCCCAGTGCGGGTTGGTAGATGTCACATGTCTTCGAATTTTTGGTTCTAGGACATGCCGGTTTCCTCACGATGTTTTCCTTCACCGCTTTGAGAGCAGCAGTGATGAAATAAAATACACAAAGTAATGCGCAAATGCGTAATACTGTTCGTAAGTCGGGGCCGCCACCACTGGGCCACCGCTGCTCGTTTTGTACCTAATAATACACACATATTTCGCCAGTTAGATTTAAGTCCCATGTAATAGGAATATAATGTACCTAATTAAAGTTAATTCAAAAAAACATATAATCATAACCACCATCTCTCTACCAGCGTCTTTTATGAATTGCAATAAACTTAGCCAGTAATTACATCAAACCAACGCAAAGGTCGGAAATAGTCTCAGTAATATGAAGTCACGTCTTCTCATATTTTCTGTGAAGCTGCCTGTCTATTAGGAATCCCATCAGCAATATAATAATATTTACTGCCGCAACGACACAAATTTTTGCGAAGTAATTTGCTTGATTTACAGCAAAAATAGGGCTTTGTACAATGAGTAATTAAGCATAGGATTTTTTTTCTAGTTATTTTGAAAAGCAAATGTGATAATCTGAATTTAAGGTAATTTAGGAATGATTTTGACCATTAACAACAGCTGATTTGGTTGTGATGTAGTTTACTGCAGATTTTGAAACAAATAAAACCATAAACTCTAAAAATTGTTAAATTACTTGACTAAGTACTTAAATAGGCTGACAGTAGTTATACAAATCAGAAGTGATTCTTTTCTTGAGCGTGGACACACTAGGAATTTCTCTTGTATCGTGGGTGCATTTACAAACATTTAAACTCACATATACAAACAGCCAGACCCGGAACTACTGCCTGTAGGCCATACAAACATTTGTTCCGTGTGGTAATCGAACCCGCGACACACAGCGCAGCAGACAATAGCTCAGCCACTGCGCCCACCGTGCCGTCCGCCTTGACAGTTTCATGAAGCCAATTTGGTCAATAATCCCTGATGTATATTTATTATTCTAGTGCTTGTCCTGAAACCCAGAATTCTCTTTATCAGTGAATTTATTTTCAGGATTCCCAAGCTTAATGAAAATACCAAACTGTTGGTACACACAAAAACTTAGGCCTTCTAATCCATCTACTTCTAACCCACCATCGTCTATAACAATGAAGTCAACGTTAAAATACGAGATTCGATTTACTCCAAGCCCTAGGGCTTGGAGGTGCGACCAAACATAATTACAACAAAACACTTTATATATTTGTCCCTAATTAAAAAGTAATTGGTCGCCAGGGGCGTCCCTAGTCGCGACCTCACGTCTTGGCCACGAGTGACAAGCTCAAGCGGTACGCGTATTGCAACAGCATCTGCGAAAGTCGGTGGCTTTTGTTTGTAAGAGGGTTATTTCTAAAAATAGTAAACATGATAAATATCCCGTTTCTAGTGTTAATGTTAGGGTTATTTTTTTAAAGAATTTTTTTTTATTATTATTATTCTTCTCAAACATACATATTTTTTGTTCTACAATTTACTCGCCAAACTCCCAATTACCAAACTCTAAATTAAATCTACTTAACCCTTTTTAGATGTGTAATCTCACACAAATCGTTGTCAAGAATAAATTTTAGATTGTACTAGCCTTTGCCCGCGACTCCACTCGCGTTAATTTAAAATTTGAAAATTAAACACATAACACACTACTCAAGTTTCTAAAATAATATAATTCAATCATGATTCGAAGACACGTGGCGCCATCTATTATCATAAGAACGTTATTGTGGTTTTCTCAGGAACAGTACTTTTTTTCTGGATGAAAAGTACCCTATGTCCGTGTCTGTACACCTAACAACGTATACACAAAATTTCAAGATGATCGGTTCAGTGGCTTAGGCGTGAAAAGGTAACAAACAAACTTGCTTCCGTATTAATATTATTAGTTAAGGAGTTAGGATTTAGAAAATATTTGCACATCATCCACAATCCACATAGACGAACAAAAAAAATACATATTATACAGGATAACTCATATTTACGCAAAGTCTAAGCAAAGTTAATAAAATTAATCAATTTCTTTAATTTGTGATCTCCGCAGATGCTCTCACGAACCTCTTGTCGCTTGAGCCTGCAGGTCGTGGCCAAGCGGTGAGACCGTGAACGGAACCCAGACGAAATGAAACAAGCCTTAATTAAAGGTTCATCGTGTACCGTAGACATATGTCGAGGTACCCTTCTCATTGTTTGTGACAAGCCTAGTGGCTCTCGAAAAATGCTTCCTAATATTAACAGTATCGGTTGTGACCTCTTTTCGTTGACTTTAGATTGGCTCGCTTTTAATCAAACTAGCTTTCCTATTTGAATTTGCTGAGGGTATTAATGGATTCTCTAATTGGCCTGTTAAAGTATCTCGTTTAAATATTTCCCTTTTGTTATTTGTAAAATGAATTTGATTGCATTTGACGGCATTTCAAAGATTTGGTCAAAGATAGAATTCGATATTAAATTAAATAAAAAAACATGGAATTCTTTTTAATATACCCGCCCCGACTTCACACGGGTGCAATGTGTATACATATAACGTTCCATTAAAATAGATGGACACATTGCGTTCAGTTTAGACCTACTGATTTGATGCAAAGATATCCAAGCAAAAAACACACTGTGATTTTATTTTGACCTAAAATAATAAATTACCGGCACTCTAGAATAAACTCATCCACAAAACGGTCAAAACAAAATCACTTTAATCAGTGTTATTTTTGCTTGGATATCTTTGGTTAGACGTACTGAACGCTGTGTTAAAATTTGTGCTTCTATTTTAATGGGACCTTGTATATGAACCTTCCTCTTGAATTACTCTATCTATTGCTGAACACGACATTAAAATCCGTTGCGTAGTTTAAAAGATCTAAGCGTACAAACAGCGGGAGTGACTTCGTTATATACTATGTAAAGACGATGAAATGTATCTTCAAAATATCAATTTGTTATGATTTGTTCGGATAATTAACACAAAAGTTCATGTCAATATTTCTCATCAAATACAGAAATCACTCGAAAAAGTATGAAATTCAGGATGAAAATAATTTCGTAAACGTTACTCCGGTTCCAAGAAACTTTCAATGTGTGTCTTTTGATGGAAAGAAAACAAACAATAAAATAAAAATAAAATAATAATATAAAATTTAATTTGTTTGCATGTGTTTATACCATCATAATATTATTAGGATGTTCAGTTACGTTAATAATTTTATTGTAAACCCACTCATATAATCGTTGTTTTTTTGTAATTTGTATGTCCATTGGCAAAACATAGCGCACTACCTGATTTTTAAGATCTTGTTTGTGTTAATTATTAAGTAATTTTGTGAATGTTTAGGGTTATTAATCATGAATTTATTACCCTACCTGTGTCTTATGACTAAGAGGTCATTTCCAGTTCAAAAGTAGCCGGACAAAATGGAGTGGACTCTGCCGAATAAATAACTGATGTGTCCGACAGTGTCCGGACTCCGAAACCGGTTTGCAGTCTGTCCATACTTGATTGATCCTCAGCTTATAAAGGTGGGGGTTTTTCAATGACAACGTTTCAATCTAAAGTGTTCACGAATCGCTACGCTTTTGCTGGCTACGAAGCGTCTACGAATTGCTACGCCGTAGCTGCCTACGAAGTAGAAGGAAATGCAAATGCTATGCTAATATTTTTTGTACATTGGATGTACCTACCCTTCTTCAGTGGTTCGTCACTGGGTTCCTTACGATACGATTGATTCTCAATACCTGCCGAATTTAAAACACATTTTCCCAAAGCACCGCGACTAAGTATAAAACATTCCCAACAACGGGAAAATGTCTTTTCACTCCATAACCCGCAGATACTATCTGACAAATAACTCATTCTACCATCTGTTGGCATCCAAACTCCCTAAAATCTCAACACCATCCTTCATCACTCTTACGTCATATTATTTTCAAGTAAGTTTGCACCGTACAGTTTATTGCGTTTCCCACACTAGTGTTCTTTTGTCCGTGAATTTATTGATGTCGTAAAACGGACCGGGCTCATAAGCTGTTCCGAAGTTTGTTCTGAACTACAGTCGACTATCTTGTATTGTCGCGTTGCTAATAATTGCGTGGTGGGTCGTGTGACTCTGGTTTAGAATTGCCCTCTGTGAGATGACCCTATGGGGTTGTAGGGGTGATTTAAACTAAGGTGTAGGTGTGGCTCTGACAGGTCTATGAGTAGGAACAAAATGTTGTGGTTGAACCTTTAAGATGACTTTGTATGTGCAGTCGTTTTATTAGACTGCCCTAACGGACGGTGAGTAATGGGCTAGCTCGCTGTCCGTCCGTCTTATGACGACAGGCCGTGTCGACGGTGCGTTCGTGTTCCACGCGCGCCTCAAAGAGATGTCAGCAAACAGGAGGGGCCCGCACGGGCCGATACCTGCTAGGGCTGCGGGACTGTTCGAAAGAGATACCGTGGCCCTGGAACATAAAGGGCAAAAGAAGGAACATGGATGGGTTTTAGTCAGTAAAAGTCTGTCACTCCCTTCCGCTCCGCCTAGAGTGGGAGGAGTCATTTGATGATTTCCCATCAAAATATTTTTTTTTATACGATTTCTATTATTAAAACATCGATCATAGTTACAACGAACTACAAGAACTTTTATATTATGTTACTTGCTGCTACGGAACCCTACATGGGCGAGTCCGACTCGCATTTGGCCGCTTTTTAAATTGTCTTTAGTCGAGTAGTTCTATGGAGCAATTTTAAAATAAACACACTGAACATAAATAGTGGAAAGTACCCAGCTACATGCCTAGTTACTTACAATAATTAATGTCTAAATTATCACAATGTGCAAAGGATGATAATGTACTAAAATACTGAACATAATTTACCCACACACATTTTTCACTCCGGAACCAAACAGCGATCCTTATCTCATTTTAGTGTTTGCAGAATCTCACCCTCCCCCACCCTTTTAAACCTTTAAATTCCTTTTCATTTATTTGTTTTCTCTTTCCCCAAGTTTTTAACCTGTCTGAACAGACTCTAGCTCTTTTGAGCCCCACCGTCATATTTCGTCACCTGATTATTTAAAATTAAATTTTGTCACATTTTTTGCTGTTGAATTATTTTTTTAATAAGCTCTTTACAAATTAGTTTCAATTAGTTTTTGCCTCCGTTTTGTTTAATTTAATTTCGTATGCTCTTATTTATGTTGTGGTTATCCTTTTTGGGTTGGCAGAATTTTAGGGTCGGCGACATGTTTTGTAAATAAATTTTAGTAATTAACATAGACTGAATGTAAATATAAGGTTTAATTATACTAGAATATGTGGGTGTTAGACTGTTAACACTCTTTTATTTTGAACTTTATTATTAAATTAGTCTCATTTCTGAAATTAGGGACTATGCAAGTGGCTATAAAGTTTTTCGTAATTCATACTACGATGACTTTTAAAACCACTGGAATCGACGTAAGCTTTTCGGTAGTATTATTATAATTTTTACTTGAGAGATTCCTAAAGGAAAACACAATAACTCTTTGTTTGGCCTGGGAATTCAAAATATATTTTTTTTATTTCACATAGGCCTACATGGGCACTTATGAAACGTCGACAAAAAGGTGCACGGTTCGGGTTGGTCGTTTCCTATGGAGAAGAACCGGCAAGAAACTCCATGGTTACTCTTTTAAAATGATTAGTTTTACAATATTATCATGTTACAGCATTAGTACTCAAGTATGGGGGGACAGCATAGGCCCGACAATAAGTCGTTGCTTACTACACAAGAAAAACGGAAAACAAGATAAGAGGTTAACAAAAGTTAACACACATCTAGGAATCTACAAGGCCTACACTGTTCACACATTCACAAACAATCGTTAAAAAGAATCTATACAAAGGCAAGAAAATATTATAAAAGACTAAATTAAACAAGTGACACAAAAATTAAACCCAGAACCTGAACCTGCAGACCAAAGAGGCAGCACTGATATTTTACAAAAAATGATATGTACCAAAATACATAAATACACATAATCTGCTCTTTTTCAAAGGGAGAAACAGTAACTGCAAAAAGTCATCTACTAAGATTCCATTGGAGATAGATTTTTTAAATTCTAGCAAAAGGAGTATTTTTGAATTTTTGCCAGATTTTTTTGCAAAAATGACTAAAAACTATTTTGATAATCGGGTTGAAAACGAACGATATGGTTAAACAGATTTTCACATTTAAATTTAATAGAAGTGTGAATTAATAGTCGTATAAATAATAATAATGGACGCCAGACGCGACACTCATCATTTTCACTCGCCCCACATTGCGGAACGAGCGATGCAATTATTACGATCGCATTTCCCCGTTTTGTGAGCACATTATATTTACTATTGTTTAGACATTGATTGTTTAGAGAAACTATTTAATAGACTATCATTTGTTTGTTGTAAAAGGTTTTTATAGTACCTATCTAAGAAAGATTTATTGTTCAGGGATAAGTATTATATGAGACTGTTTGCATTAATTTTTGGGCTACCATTCAACATCATCAGTCTCCTGCCCTTATCCCAATTTATTTGGCGTCAACGCACCATGTCTTCTTCTTCCATACTTATCTATTACTTGTCATCTGAGCTGCCACCATTATGGTTAAATTATTTAGTTGCCATCCATCAGCCCAGTCTTTATTTATTTATTTGACAGTTTATGTACACACTAAATACAGAAAAGAAGAAAAGAGCAGAAAAAATAGGTACAAAGGTCCAGTTAGTTTTTTTTTTGACATTCAAAAGTGCCGTAATGGTCTAATTGAAATAAATGCTTTGAGTTTTTTGAGTTTGCGTTTATGGTCACCCATCCACGGACCAACCTAGGTAAGCACGGCTTAACCTAAAGATCGACCACAGCGGCTGTTCTTATTTAGCCACGAGCTCCTCAGTTTATGTCAAACATAACTCACTAATTAAAATTAAAAGGACACAGCTCTGCCTACGCCCTCAAAGAGTACAAGCATGCCATTATGTCATATTATTCATTCATTTAATACGCTATTCAACAAACTTAAACTCAGTGAACTCAACAGAAATATCTCATAAATATCTACGTAAAACAATTTTGAGTACCACACCACCGTTATAAATTACGGTTCAAAAGTGAGGTAGGTGTAGTGTCCTACGGTGTAGTCATTAACAATATAGTACTAACGTCTCTGGGACCCTCATCAACCAAACTAATTAACGGCCATCCCGGTGACGATACGGCGGCACAAGGGAACAGGGGTGGCAAACTTTTTTTGGAGTAATAAATAAAATAAAATATTTTTTTATAAATTGACCAGTGATTGCTCTAACATCAGTGAAGTCCTATGTGATATACTAATAAACGTAGCGTGAGCTTTAATATTGCGTCACCGCAGTCCTTACTTATCCCGGGCAGCGAGTGCACGTACTCTTAAAGTGGTTCATATACTTACTGATAATTTGGTGGTTTTATTCTAAAAGCTAACTAGTGTTTCTAGTGAACACCACAACTAATCTCAAAATAGACCCCGAATCATTGTAGTCTTAATTTCTCCAGATGGAAGTTCATGGACGGCTCAGATCTCAAATGTGTATGCGGCGTGTCTCCACAGACAATGGCCCATTCCATTTTGCGCTGCATGCCCTAATACCTGCGCACTTGACAATCCTATGACTGCATCAGCGAGCGGAGTTCGCGTAGCTGGATTTGCCGTCGATAGGCTAAGAAGAAGTGTAGTCCTGGCTCTTGTACTTCTTCTTGCCGTTTCGATGGCAATCTAAATTGTGTCGGCCCAGAACTGAGCTACTAGTTTGGCGCTTTCGGTAGTGTCCATCAGTTCCTGTAGTGAAACAACAGGACACGCAGGACACGATATTACTGCCAGCGCTGCGGGACTGTTCGAAAGAGATACCGCGGCCCTGGAACGCAAAGGGCAAAAGAAGGAACATGGATGGGTTTTAGTTAGTAAAAGTCCAACACTCCCTTCCCCTCCGCCCAGAGCGGAAGGAGTCATTTGATGATTTCTCATCACAAAAAGAAAAAAAGGGACACGATATTAAATGCCCCATCATTTGTAGAACAGCACCACATTTACACTCCAGGGCCGAGTCATTAACGAATCTCCACCTGAGCAGGTTTTCCTTGTTGCGACCAACCTGAGTCCAGAGTCTATTTAAAGACTTCCAGGTCAGCCATGGCAACTCATGTTCAGGAGAGAGATTTTCAGCAGGTGGAAGAGCCAGAAGTACCAGCCAGGAGAGACTGATTATCTCTTATTTTTTTGAGGAGCTCGTGGCTAATACTTTTTAAGGTTACGCAACGCTTGCCAAGGTTGGTCTGTGGATGGATGACCGTCCATTACATTCCACCGAGTTTCCTAGTGTTATAAAGCACGTTAACCCGTTGGTCCCGGCTGTCATTTGTAGATCTTTGAGAGTCGTTACAGGTAGTCAATGAACGCAAAGTTTGGCAGACAGTCTTACCAAAAGTATTGTATTATCCAGTGCTAACAGGGTTGTGGAGGTCCATGTAAACTACTATTATTCATGTCTATTCAGTTAAACTGGAAACCGAGCCCGCAAGTGACGACTCTACATTCGAGTACGGTTGGCAACCCTAGCCGGGACGGCTCCGGTACGGCCCCGGTACAGTACCGCAAATTATTAGAGAACCGGTATTGAAAGTAAATACGACGCTTTTTGGTTTGTAGGTGGTGGAGCGATGGTTAGTTTCGTTGGACGTTTCGAATTGAATTCGAGTCGGGATGTTGGTGCAATAAAATAAAGAAACTAGTTTTGTTACAATTTAAATAAATAAATCAATTTATTGACTCACACAAGTTGAAACAATTGTTTAAAATATTTTAAGAGGATTATGACGTGTCTGAAAAAACTACTTACATATTAAAAAAAAACCGCACAAGTGCGAGTTCGACTCGCGTGGAGAGGGTTCCGTACTTTAATTATCAAAATTTTGTAAGTTGTTTTAAATCTGACCCAAATAGAACGTCTGTGTTTGAATGTGCAGTTAATAAATATTAATCTCTTTGTTTTTCTTTGACGTTTCTCTTAACTAACGACTTATCTGAGATTTGTATATTTTTCATAATTTGTCCGTCTTTGGGTCACTTATTTACATAATATGTGTACCAAATTTCAACTCCATCGGTCCAGTAGTTTGGGAGTAAATTGGCTGTGACAGACAGACAGACACGCGAGTGATCCCGTAAGGGTTCCGTTTTTTTCCTTTTGAGGTACGGAACCCCAAAAATATGACAAGAGTAGAATAATCAACCTCTAATATTCCCACCACTGCAACACAGTTGTCGTATCTGTGGGAGCTGTCCATAATCCACCACCCGTACCGGTTAGTTAATTCTAGGACATATCGATATTCTCGGGATGTTTCCCTAATCCTAGTCTTTTGATAGCAGAAGCAAAATACTGTGACAGGAGTGGAGTACAAATACTTAGCAGTCGGGAATCGAAACGGGACCCGAGTAAAAACCATTCAGCGTATTCACCAACCTAACCATCATTAGGAACTTAGCATAACATCACGCCTTGTAATCCGCGAAGGGTTAGGCAAAGGTGCATCTAACAAGTAAACCGATTTTTCGCCAGTTATGTTTAAGTCCCATGTAAAAGGGGGCAAGCCTATTGCCATCAACCGGGCACAAATCCAGACTCCGTGGCAGCCACTCAGAAATTCCTGATGGAAAAACCCAATAACACCTTGCCCGAAATAGGAATCGAACCCAGGACCTCATTGCTCAGCAGTCTTGCTTACAACCACTCGACCAACAAGCCAGTCATTAGGAACATACTTACCTACTAAATGATCTGTTAATACCTTTAACTTACCGCCATGCTGTTATCTAGGTCGCCTAAACCACATTTACTTCAGCGGCCCAAATAACCGTTCGGGATGACCCTAATGAGAGCTTGGATTACTCGATTGGCGTGGCCAATGTGGCCATCAGCACGATACAATAACGTTGTTTAAGGATAATACAATAGACATTCGGAGAGGGACCCATTTGTGCTTTAACTATGAACGTTTTGTTTTAAGATTAATCTATAAGAACTGGAAGTTTCCATAAAGTCTAAGTGGCACTTAGATAAGCAAGCGAATATAAGACACTTGTTTAAGTTTCATGTAATAGGGGATTTCTCATTAGCAGCCACGGAGTCTGGAATTGTGCCCGGTTGATGGCAATAGGCTCACCCCCTATTACATGGGACATAAAAACATAACTGGCGAAATGTGGGTGTACTAATAGGTACACCTCTGCCCAGCCCTTCGGCCACTACAAGCGTGATGTTATGTCATGATAAGGGCCTATTTCACGACGTCCGAATAGACACTACTTTTCGAATAAATTCAAAAATTGGAATAGAATTTTTATGACATCCTAATCGCAGGTGGTGGAACAGGCCCTAAGAGTACTAGAGATTTGTTCTAGAGGATAGCACAAGATTATTATGCCTATAGTACAAAGGTAACGGTCATAATATTACAGAACATCAGCTGCAAAATTAAGCCACCAAAATAACACTAAAGATCTTCACACAGATATAACACTAAAAATAGTGTAGATAAACTCATAAAGCTTATAAGGGACACAGGTGAAGGAACATAAACTACCCGATGAATTTCTCAAAGGTCCCCGACGTTGTAAATCATAACTACGACAAAATTGCGTTCAGGGCTTACCTGCGTTGTGATTCTGCTAACGTAAAAGTTAGCGTTATAGACGCTTTGTCGTGTAGCTGTGTTGTCAACCCAAACTGTAGTTTGAAAGCAATTTCGTTTGGGACTTCGTGTGAAAGTTGAATAGATGAAAAATATTTAGGATTATTACATTTTCGGGGGTTCTGGATGGTCGGTGGTCAAAGCCAAAGGTCAAGAAACTGTCTATTGAAATTGTCTATGACTTGCAAAAGTGGGTTTAGGAAAATAACCTAGCAACAGGGATGGATCAGATTCAAAGATATATTAGGAAGATTCTTGTCGTTAATGCTCCTTCGAGCTTGTCCAATGGATAAGCTGATCCCTATTGTTGGCAAATGTAGAAAAAAATACTGTATAGGTGAGTGAATTATTCCTTTAAATTTTAATTTAGTACTGACGCCGCAAGCGTGACTACTTTTTTTATTATTACAAAATGGGCCTGCTCTTGACCTCGATCACGCCTGGTGGTATCCTTTTCCTTAGGGATCACTTATGTAGGTACGATCCATAAGTCGGGATTTTCTTACGGAGAATCTAAAATTTACTAACATAAAGTCACGCCTTTCCCATGGGGGTTTGGCAGAAACTCCAGCTGCTACGATTCTAACGTATTCTTTTTGCTTTATCAAAGTTCACACATCTGTCTATATTCACACGGTCGCACTCCTGTACGATACATCTAACCTTTCTGGAGAATCAACATTCAAATACTGAATGAAACTAGATCTTTGTCTGGTTAAAGCTTGCTATAACTGGTATAGTTATATTTTCGTGGACTGGACTGCCTCGTTAGTTTAGTGGTCCTGAGTTCGATTCCCTGGTCGGGCAAAGTGTCAATAGGTTTTGCGATCAGGAATTTCTAAGTACAAACACGGAGTCTGGATTTGTGCCCCGTTGATGGCAATAGGCTCGCTTCCTAATACGTGGGACTTAAACTTAACTGATAAAATGTGGGTGTACTATTAGGTACACCTCTGCCTTACCTTTCGGGGATTACAGGCGTGATGTTATGTGTAGTTATACTTCATGTTACTTCTATATAAGTTTTTAAACTGTCATGGTCACTAACATTATCATTAACACTAGAAACGGAATATTTACCATGTACTCAAAACAAACAGTAAACATGGTAAATATCCTGTTTCTAGTGTTAATGATAATGTTACTTCTATTAATTAAATCAAAACATCTTTGATAGTGTAGTTTTCAGCTGTGTTCCTACAGGTTTCAGGATTCGGAAAACCAGAGAATTACAAAATATTTTCAGCTTCAAAAATGTTTTGTAATAACATATCGCAGAAGAATTCTCAAGATCAGCCTTTGAGAAAGCTCTGGGACTCTCGTTTGTGAACCTTTTTTTTCATATTACATACCTATAAATAATTTATAAATACGTAAAATGTAGGTCATATATAACAAAAGATGAGATTTTATGTAAATTCGCCTCTATCTTAAGTTGATTTTTGTTTTGTTTAACATTATTTCATTCGGAATCATTCGGACTAAATTCATATTTCAGCCTAAGGGAGTTCGCCCTATTCAAGTTAAAATAAACATAACATAACTCCTGAAGGGTTAGGCGGAGGGTACCTAATAGTACACGAACATTTCGACAGTTATTTTTAAGTCCCATGTAATAGGGGGCAAGCCTATTGCCTACCCGGACACAAATTCAGACTCCGTAGCTGCTACTGAGATATTCCTGATGGAAAATCCAATACCACTGCTGGACCCGGAAATCGAACCCAGAACTTCATGCGAAGCAGTCACTTGCGACCACTAGACCAATGAGGCACTGAATAAAAATAAAGATCTTCTTTTTTGTACCTACAACCTGATAATATCTTAGACCGTGATAATAAGAGACAGAAAGGTTGGCTACAGCACTGTAGCACGCCTAGTAACACTTTAATTACGAAAACTTAGTATGATCAGCTTATAATATTCCGTCTGCTGGGACATGGGCATCCTCTCCACGAATCAGCTGTATTTCTGGACATCAATCGAATTTTTAATTCTAGGACTTGTTCCTGTTGTGGACGGTTTCCTCACGACGTTTTCCTTTACCGGTTTAAGGCGCGGTGTTACCTCAACATTCCCAAAAATTGGTTTCTTATATAGTCGAGTATGACGTAATGCAATGAAAATATGTAACGCAAAAAATACAGTGGTCAAAAAAAAATTTAACCGAACAGAATAATAAATTGTAGTTTGATATTCCCAATTATTATTGGGAATATCAAACTTTTTTGAAGAATTGAGAAGTTGCCGCACAAAAATAAACTTTGGCGTCGAAGATCTCTGTATTTCCAGCGATAACAACAGTTTTTTTTTAAGAATTTAATAGAATTAACATTTTTTTAAACCATTAAACACACACAGTTATTTACTTTAATGTCTATATTTTGAATAATCTAAAGAAAACTTGTAAAATAAATGCCCATTCGCAGTTTGGTCGCATGTCGACACAAATACACATTATTTTCAATTTTCAACCTTATTCACGCTCCATAGTGGTGACAATTGTTTACGCGGTCTAGTAGCGATTAAAATCGTAGTAAGTCCGAGCCTTAAGAGCTAAAAACACAAAATAAAGGGCCGGTCAGTAAAGAAGGCAATAGATAAAAAATAAAGACTAAATAATAAAAATAAAATAAAAAACATTCCGGTAAGAATGGACTCGACGGTGACTGCTGTTTTTTCTGGGGCCCCACTAC
This sequence comes from Eurois occulta, assembly GCA_950022335.1. NCBI lineage: Eukaryota > Metazoa > Arthropoda > Insecta > Lepidoptera > Noctuidae > Eurois > Eurois occulta. The sequence goes on from OX465498.1 coordinate 3,278,595, forward strand.
TTTCTCTTTACGAAAATCACCCTTATCTCTACGACATAAATCATCATCATCTGAGGCTTTACAGCTGCGGGTGGGCCTTAGCCTGGTTTAGTAAAAACGAAATAATACCTTATCGTAATCGAAATAGACTTGCAAATACTAGCGACTGACTAGCGTATCCGTGGTCATTCGTATTGGGTCTCCAAAAGTACTCTTTCTATCCTTAAAAGAAAAAATAACTTATTCCCATAAATCCTTACATCCTTCCATACTTGTGGGGCTCCACATCGCTGTCAATGTGGTGAAGCAGTCGACTGCCTCGGACACCATGGCCTTTTTTGCAGTAAGAGTGCAGGTCGGATTGCGCGGCACGCTAGCATTAATGATCTCATCCGTTGTGCTCTTGCCACCGCCGGGGTGCCAGCTGTCTTAGAACCCAATGGCTTGGCACGCGTCGATGGGAAGAGACCAGATGGTATGACCATAATGCCATGGAATTTGGGTAGGCCTTTGGTGTGGGACGCAACTTGCGTCGACACCCTTGCGCCATCCCATCTTCCTAGCACAGTGGGCTGCGCTGGGGCGGCTGCTGCAGGTGCTGAAAACCTCAAACGGCGCAAATACAATAATTTAATTGGTAGTTATTGTGTTTGAGCCGTTTGGGGTTGAAACACTAGGGCCATGGGGTCCGAGTGCCCACCTAGTATTTCGGGAAATCGCCAAGCGATTGGTCGACTCTTCACGTGACCAGAGGGCGGGCCTATTTTTTGGCCAAAGAATCAGCATTGCCATCCAACGTGGTAATGCTGCCAGCCTTCTGGGTACTTTTCCTATTGACAGCGATGCGGACGAATTTTTGGACGCCCTGTAACCCTTTTAAGTGTACATATTTATTGCTATTATAGTTTTGTAGTTTGTAAATAATTTAATTATCTTTGAAATAAATATCCATACTATTATAAATGCGAAAGTAAGTTTGTTTGTTACCTTTTCACGCCTAAACCACTGAACCGATCATCCTGAAATTGTCAGGTGTACAGAAACGGACATAAGTGGTACCTTTCATCCCGAAAAAAGTACTGCTCGCGAGGAAAACAACAATAACGTTCTTATAATTATAGATGGCACCACGTGTCTATCGAATCATGATTGAATTATTATTATTACAAGCAGAGTACAACCCGAATTAGTTGTCAAATTCTAAATTAACCCGAGCGAAGCCGCGGGCAAAATAGTAAACCATAAAACCTTCATACAACTAAATGTAAATGGGTTATTTCTTCCGTTATCGTTCTTCACCGTTTTAAAGCCAACTTACAGCGTTTGCTCTCTTTAAAAGAATACTAACCGACGCAAAAAAATATTCTCGGGCTATTGTCGGATAGCTTAACAAAGACTTAAACACAAAAGTGGGTAAGTTGTAAAGGAGCTTAACCGTAGACTGAATACCTCCACTTCATGTTCCCATTGTATATCTTAGCGAGTGCATTTTTACTACTACTAATTTTTTTTTTTTGTGAAAAACTTGATGTTTTTCTTTTTTGAAGAAAGAATGGTAGGAAGTGTGTCAGTGGCTTTAGCTCGGCGTGGATCGTGGGGTCGGAGGTTAAGTGATATGCTTTTTAAACAAGAGGTGGCGAGTTCGAACTTGATTAGTACCGTTGCGATTTTTTACACCAAGCAATTTTTAGAAGGTTTATTACCAAAGACATTGATAGATTGGGCGAACCGAAAAACATCGTATTATGCTTGCAATCTTTCTTTCTTTTTCGTGTGGTTAGTGCTATACTAGTGTCAGAGTTTTATGCCACCCATTGGCCTCTGGCTGGGCTTTACATGCCATCGAGAAATACCCACGTTGTTGTCCTCACGACGAAGGAAAACCTCTCACGAAGCAAGTGTGAATCCGAAAAATCAGAGGTCTTGGGTTCGAACTCGAGACCTATGACTTGGCAGTCCGACGGTCATACCACGAGACAGTAGGCTATCACTACTATTCTACTTGGAATAAAAACTAGTTAGTGTTGGTACAAGTGTAATGTGTCAAACTTCATTTTGCTGACAAGCGTCACTGAGACATGGTTTTTCTATAACATTTCTTCTGATAACTTTTCTAAAGTAACTTTAATCTTTTATATCTATTGGCTAAACAAATGAGTCTGATGTTTTGAAATCATTCAATAACTTCTTATTATTTCATTGGATTTCGTATTTCTATGAGCCAATAAAAACAGCTGCAACATACGATTCGAATCGACATGTAGTTCACAATCGGTTCTCAGAAACAGGGTATCAATTTCAAACACGCAGTATTTTATACGTTAACTAGCGACCCGCCCCGGCTTCGCACGGGTGCATGTATTATACATATAAACCTTCCTCTTTAATCACTCTATCTATTAAAAAAAACCGCATCAAAATCCGTTGCGTAGTTTTAAAGATTTAAGCATACATAAGGATATAGGGACAGATAAAGCGACTTTGTTTGATACCATGTTGTGAAGACAAACCACACACTCTGAAAGAAAAATCGTGATGCATACAACAATCTGAAAACGCTTACATAATTTGGAACACAAAACGTTTATGATTAAGGAGATTTCTCCAACATTCCTTTAACCAAACTAAATATATTAATAGTAAGTTTAAAGGCCTAATCCATCAAGTATCACCCACGCGAACGTTTGAAGTTTCCCCTTGTCAAGATCAAGTGGAAACAATAGAGAACATGGCTGCCTGTGACGTCAGAGTAAGGATGTGGTCGAATGAGTAGTGTTGTACTTGGAAATCTAAGGAATATTTACAAAAGAAATTTAACAGTTACAAGAGCTTTTCCATTAACTCATTACGGTTAAAAGAATACAATATAAAAAAAAACAAACGTCAGCAACATCATAAAGTGTGGAAATCAGATTCTTATCTACTTCGTAAATTGCTGATTTCAAAATGATATTCACCTCTTAATAAATGGTCAGCCCAATTTAGTCAGTGACACACAAAACAAAACTCAAATTATTTATTTCAATTAGACCATTACGGCACTTTTGAAGGTCAAAAAGAAACAAAGCTACAGTCCCAGTCACAAGGCATAATAAATTGAGAAAGTACTGCAGTTGCACATTCCAAAGCGTAGATCTCTATGGAGAAGATGGGCAAGAAAGTCCATGGACACTCTTTTTATTTGACTAAATATAAATTAATAAGTCTGATTTTTTAGAGCAAGCTAGACGGTTATCAATCGGTTATTATTAACTCATGTACAGATCTACTGGTTTTCCATAAAACATACGCAAATCACTAATTAATATGAAAAAAAAACAGGGCATCATCGTTGGCAAACATCTTCCAAAAGATATTTCGGATTCATATTAATCATCTCATGTCGTACTGTATGGATCGGAATGCTGGGCTGTGAAGAAGATAGATGAAAAAAGATTGCATGTAGCGGAGACGAGAATGTTGAGGTGGATGTGTGGTGTGACAAGAATGGATAAAGTAAGGAACGAGTATATTAGAGGAAGTTTAAAAGTTACGCCAGTTACAGAAAAGTCGAAAGGGAATCGATTGTCTTGGTATGGACATGATGTGATGAGGAAGGACGAATCGCATGTGACTAAAAGAGTGATGAATCTATCCATCGTTTATTTGGTCTTCCTCTCCCTCTCCATCCATCAAAGTTTATATTCATCACTGTTTTAGTCACATGCGATTCGTCCCTCCTCATCACATGTCCATACCAAGACAGTCGATTCCCTTTCAACTTTTCTGTAACTGGCGCAACTTTTAAACTTCCTCTAATGTACTCGTTCCTTACCTTATTCATTATTGTCACACCACACATCCACCTCAACATTCGGATTCATATTAATAAACACAATATTTCAGATGTTATTCTCCGATACGTCTTCGAACCGGCATGGCAGTCGGTAAGAACGGAGTGCCGCGGTTTACCTAAATGTCCTTTCTTTAGTGTACCTAGTCGTAATTGCTCGTCAACTCGTTGAGCTCCTTATTAATTACTGAGTTGAGTAACACGACTGCTGAAAAATGCGGGATTACTGGAAAAGTTCACTTAGATTTGTTTTTTGCTCAAAAGACTACTAAATTTTCTGACGTAAATTAGGTTATGTCTATATTCAGTAATAGAGGTTTATTGTGATAAACTCAATGTCCTACCTCCTGATGGGTCGCGCCTTTCTCGAGCCACGACCACTCCATTCTAACTATTTCACACCTCTTCTATCTCCACGTCTGCCAACCTGCTGATATATCGACATTCGTTGACGGATTATTCTCGCTGCCAATCTTATGATATATTGTATGGCTACGTCACAGTGTTAGGGTTCCGTACGCAAAGGGTGCCAAACGGGACCCTATTATTAAGGCTCCGCTGTCTGTCACAAAACTGTATCTTTTGAACCGTAATAGGTAGATATTTGAAATTTTCAGAGACTGTATAATAACTATGGCTGCTGTAACAACAAATAATAAAAATAAAATGAAGTGAAAAATTAAAGGGGTGGTGACCCCTTTAATTTTTCACTTCATTTTGTTCATGCAAGAAACGTGAGCCTTTTTGGTGTTTTACGGAACCCTTCGTGTGCGACTCCGACTCGCACTTGGCTGGTTTTTATTATACATCATCGACTGGTATGTTTGTTGATGCTCAGATGTTTTTTGTGTTACATATTGGATTGGTAGTGTATGAGGAGTGGTGAAATAAAAAGTGTATTTTTTGTTGTGGTAACATCTGTACCGCGACACACATTTTGATTATTACATTTTAATACAATGAGTAATAATAATAAATTCATTCAAGACAGTGTTAAAAATATCTTTTAGGCTATATTATCTTTTACTATACAAAAGAATTGAACAGCTGCGACAATCCCCTCAAAAAATTAAATTATTAATATTGTTTGAGTCCTAAGTTTAATAAACAAAGACCTAAATGGGAGGGGACGCCTTAGTAGGACAAAAGCACACCTTATTGATGATGTTCCTCTGAGAGGTCAGGTGCGGAGTCCTCGCAACCAGCGACTTAAGAACGTGGACGAGGAGAAAGGAGTATGTAAGCATCCTACCCCCATGGGAAAAAATAATTAACTATACAAATAAATAAAATTGAAGTGTCTGTAATATCAACGTAAAAGCTTTTTACTGAATGCATATGAAAATATATTTATTTATATTATTATTATTTATTTTTAAAAAAAAAACGTAAACGACACACGACGACGACGACGACGACGACGACGACGTCGACGTACGTGTCGTATATATAATTATACGGTACTGATTACTAAAACACATATTTTTTATTTTTGTATGTCTCTCTGTGTGTTTGTTCCGGCTAATCTCCAAAACGGCTGGATTGATTTTGACGGGATCTTTACTGGCCGATAGCTGATTTTGTAAGGTTTAACTTAAGCTACTTTTATTTTAGAAAAAAATCAGGGTTCCGTTAAAAAAAATTAAAACCCTTGAAATTGGTAACAAAATCGGATTCAAAAAGGAAAGTAGTATTTTTTAGAATAATATCACGCGAACGAAGGTCGCAAGTAACAGCTGGTAAGAAATTAAGTCGTTATTTATCGGAGGGAGGTATTATCTACATGTTACTTACTTCATTGAAGTTTAGGTTAACATATTCTATCTATTCAGATCTCTGTTGATAAGGGATGAACCTATTGTCATAAATCCAAACTAGTGAAGCCTAAACTCCGGGTAGCTACTGAGGAATTCTTGGAAATATCTGATTAAGTAACACAACGATCGAACCCGAAATGCTCAAGAAACTGATTTATTGTTCAAGGTGGAAGGGGCATTGACGCCAAAACGGTTACCACGTATTCAGTACATCATTTTGAACCCCCCCCACCCACCTGTCAGTCTGGTAAAAATCTATTTTGGAATAAAATTATCGCAAATTGCATGTAACCTCCTTGTTCACAACTTTTTTGAGGGACTATATTTAAATTTTCAGCCAGTACCGCCGGTTAGTTTTTTTTTGAGAGCCATTAAATAAAAACAATTGAACGCATTTTCGCAAAGATGGAGAAAACTGAATTTCGAGTGTTGATTATACACTATTTTTTGCGCAAAAAAACTATTACGGAAACGAAACAAAGGCTTGATAAATATTATGGGGACTCTGCTCCGTCGATTAATATGATTCATAAATGGTTTACGGATTTTCGGTGTGGTCGTACAAGCACAAGCAATGCTGAACGCCCAGGACGCCCAGTTGAGGTCACTACTCCAGAGATGATCGAAAAAAATCCATGACATAGTGTTGAACGACCGAAGAATAAAAGTGAGCGAGATAGTTGAAATAGTAGGCATCTCAGACGAACGTGTGCGCAATATCTTACACCAACATTTAGATATGAAAAAGCTCTCCGCGCGATGGGTGCCGCGTTTACTGACTATTGATCAAAAACGCATGGGATTTACCACTTCGAAGGCAGGTTTGGCGTTGTTACAACGGAATAAACCAGTTTTTTTGCGTTGTTATATAACGGTAGACGAAACATGGATCCACCACCATACACCAGAAACCAAGGAACAATCGAAACAATGGATTTCTAGGGGCGAACCAGCTCCGAAGAAGGCCAAAGCAGTTTTATCGGCCAATAAGGTGGTGGACAGTTTTCTGGGTCGCACGTGGGGTAATCCATATTGACTACCTAGAGAAGGGTAAAACGATCAATTGCGAATATTATGCCAATTTATTGGACCAATTTAACCAAAATTAAAAAAAAAGGTATATTTAAAACGTTCGCGTGGTATAATTTTCGACATAAATGCGAGCAGAGAAGGCAAGGGCAAAATATAAGACAATCTATATTTTGATGCAACACAAAGTTACATTACATTATTTTATTTAGTCATATTGATAAAATAAATAAAAATAAAATAAAATAAATATCCCTGGACATTTCACACAGCACCATCTAGTCCCAAGCTAAGCAACCTAATGCTTGTGTTATGGTAGCTAGATGGCTGATAAACTACATATACACATTTTTTTTTTTTGTAAATACGTACATATTCAACATCATCATTCATTCATTTTTTTTTTTTATATTTTTTATATTTTTTTTTTTTATTTTTTTTTTTATTCATAAACAGCGTAATATTTAACAATTATAGCGATGTAAGCAACTTTCAGAATACTTACTCCTGAGTGGCACGAGCGGTCTGTGAATTTAAGAGACTCAGCTTGCTGAGTTTTGACAACAGCACAAGTATTTGCAGAATAAATATTTCAATTTGAGTTCCAAGTATATTTTGTTAACATAAATAGTTGGTTATCCAAATCGGCACAAACCCATTGGTGGTCGTTACTGACAAAAATTCTGGTGGAAAAACCCAAGAGCACACTGCCCGATTGGGGAATCTGGTTTGATTCCGATAGTCCAAAAAACAAAAAAAAAATGTTACTAAAAGCTTCACTTTTTTCTTTTAGTGTACTTGACCAACCTCGAGGTCAAGCGTAAACTTATTAAAACAGATGTCATTTATTTCGTAAATATAGGTGATTTCCACCGAACGGCTCGCATCGAATCGGATCAGAATGGATTTTACAATCTTTAAACGATATTAAATCGTGTACACAGTATTTAAAGTCTATATTACCAAGCCGCACACGGCAGCTTGACCGCGGGCGTCTTCCACGACACGTGATCGTAGCCGAAAGTATGCTGCGATGCGCGATCGGCTCCGTTCACATGGCGTCGTATCCGATCGGAATTAGGACATGTCAACACGGTAGGAATGAAACTATTTGACTAGATGCAGAAACGTTCGCAAGCGATGGTACAGAGCCGATCGTATGCGTCGACATCCTGCTGGACGCGATCGGCTGTCGCCGTATCCGTTCGTATCCTTTCCGATACGATGCGATGCGAGCCGTTTGGTCATGATTAAAAAAAACAGGATTCCTGACAGGTCTTCTATATTATTTGTAACCAGACACACAGTGCTGATGTTTTTAAGCGACAGCCGGCGTCCACACAATGACAAAATTAGATAGATAAATAGCATAATTTCATGATACGAAAAGTTTTTTATATTATAATGAATTATATAACAAGTGCTCAGCGGTTACTGCTCTTTTGCATAATTAAATGGCGGTGTCCTTTCCTCCTGTCGTGCCGAAATTCTGCTTTTATCATTTCAATGTTTTATTTGTACGTAAAGTATTTCTGTTCCTAGTCAAATATAGCATTTTATAATAAACTAGCTGTTGCTCGCGATCTTCTTTCACGTGAAATTATTATAAAATATGACTCCTTTTTTAATCGAATTCTGTTACCAATTTCAAGGGTTTTTTTTTTCACGGAACCCTGAAAATAATAAAAAAAATACTCAAATATAAGTACTTACCAGTAAATAATAAAAAAAATACTCAAATGTTAGTGTTAGACCAGCAGCTATCTTCCAGTAAAAGTCCCGTCAATCGGTCCAGTCATTTGGAGTTTCACCGGAACAAACAGACAGATAACAGTTGAAAAACCTGTATTTTTATGATAAGTGTCGTATATATTTTCATACGCATGCAATAAAAAGCTGTTATTTTGACGTTACAAACAGACACTTCACTTTTATTTATTTGTATAGATATATAGATTGTACCTGTAATTCAGTTGTTTAGAACTTTAGCACTAACTGGTGTGTAGTCTCTTGATAAATGTTATCGCTCTACTTTAAACTAAAGTATGGAAGAAACACAAATTGACGAACCGGAAAGACACCTTCTTCTTCCCCCCAATATTGTGTTTTTTCTTATCCTGGGCTATACATAATTATAATGGGTGTAAAAAGCCAAAAGCACCTTGATCTCCCAGATATTGCCATCATTTTTAGTTCTGGACCATACCTGGAAACAAGGACCAGTTACGGCGAGGTTAGGTTAAAGTTCCTAAACAAAAAAAAGGGTACCTATAAAAAAATTTAAAAATGTTTTTTTTTGGATGTAAAACGACGAAAAAAAAAATAAAAATAAAAATTTTGATGTTTATTTATTTTATTATAGCATGTCCGGTGTGACGAACAACGCCAAAGACATGAAAACTAAAAAAAAAAACAAGTTATTTTTTTATTTTATCCTAAAAAGCTTAACATTTTAAACTTATAAACCTCCTTAGCATAATAAATTTTCTGCAGCTAATAAGCTAAGTGTGAAGGAATCTCTTTCAATTTCCATGATAATGTGGGTAGCTGAACAGTTTGAAAGCATCTTTAGACTATCATCCTCAGTTCTGTACTAAATAGAAATTGGTCTGGTCAAAAATATCTATTAGTATATCGTTCGATAAGAACATTTATATCAAGCAGCAGCTTTCAGCATTTTATAAAATAGTCTTCTTGATGTTTTTCATTAGTCGCTCGATAGCGATTCATTAGGTTCATTCATCATGAAATTCTGATTCAGAATCAGATTTATCACTTGCGTCTGATGGAGGATGTTGTTTTAGGACTAAACTAATATTCTTGACGCTATTGAAGCGAGATTATACTAACAAAAGTAGGAAATAGCCCATAACCGCAAACTTAGTGACTTTTGGCAAAGTCCGTCACAGCGGACAAAACAACATTTGTGCGTATTTGACAATGTTTGCTGTGACGGACTCAAAGGTTTGCATGCCAAAAAAATCTTTCCAAGTAAACATTATCACAAATATTATCATTCTGACCACCCACAAAGCAAAAAGATTCAATAAAACTGAAAAAAATTAACTAGCCAGAAAAAGATGATCACCTCCTTGCTGACTTTTATTATTATTTTTATCTGACAACTTTTTTATGGACAAAGAAATAATTATGGCTGAAAAGAAAAACAAAATATTGAATAAGGATTGCACAGATTTTTTTTTTTAATTTGTGTCCGTCCCATTGGACAGAATCAAATCAAGGGTTTTTTTTTCTCTTAATTTTTTCATTTTTTTTATTACAAATTGGGCCAGCTCTTGACTGCGACCACGCCTGGTGGAAAGCGATGGATGAGGTCTATGATGAAACGAGCGTGCCCAGAAGATGCCTGTTCACTCTTAAAGGGGCTTTTTCAATTTGAAGATGTCGCCCCTGAAATCCAGGGTTATTGTTGTAATAAGTACTGTACTTTAAATACTTCCTTGACATGCACTATAACCTACAGGTATGCTGGAAGAGATTTCTTTACAATTAAGCATCACCTTCGTACTATTTTCTGTTCCTTTCTTCTTTTTAACCGACTTCCATAAAGAGGAGGTTATCAATTCGTCAGATTTTTTTTCTATATTTAGTGTGTTAATAAATTGTTAAATAAATAAATAAATATTTCACCCTAAAAAAAGTCGTTTCCCGGCAAAGAAAAGTAAGCGTAGAGTTACTTAGCTTTGTGTACATAATGCTTGGTTGATGGATTTGTAAAGGGTCCGTTTACACCTTGTATATTCTGGGTACGCAGATATTCAAGGACAAAGTTTCGACAATGTTTTAACAAATACAAGTTTTAATTTTTATTACTGAACCCTCACTACTTATTGCTTGGGATTTCCGCATCAATAATTTTAGTCGTTTCGCAGCAATATTTTTGGAATGTAGTTCCTTATCGCGCGTTGCGGGGCTAGACGGAAAAAATTCAGACGAAAAGTGTGTACGACACTTTTCGTGTGGTGGTGGTGGTGGTGGTGCTGGTGTTGGTGGTGGTGGTTTTTTTTTGTTTTTTTTTTTTATATTCTTTCACTACTTAATCGAAAGGGTCCCTCCATCCGGGTGTCCCTTGACACCTCTCTAGTTTTTTGTTCATGTTACTTGATTTGATGTACACTTCGATTTGAGAATTGACACCGTATACCATAATTTTGAAGGATGTAGCAGTACTACGACATCCCTCAAAATGCTTCGTATCGGTAGTTTAGTCGACAACCCACATCACAGTTTCTCCTCATCTTCCCAAGTGAGTAATTGTACTGTTTGTGGGTAATTAAAGCTGATTAATATTAAATTTGTTTTTAGCATACAGTTTGAGATGTTCATGGGCCTGATTTACACGATAGGAATATACCACATCTAGAAGGTTGAATACATCATCATCATCCAGCCCGCCTATATGCCTCTATTGGCTTGTGCCAAGCTCCACGTTCTTGTGCCAGCCTCATCCAGAATATTCCCGCAATGTTGTATTAGTTTATTAGGTATTAGGTATTTCACTGTATTAATGAGAGATTGAGGAACTGCCTGGTTGGTCGTGTGGTCGCAAATGCGACTACTGAGAATGAGGTTCCTGGGTTCGATTCCCGGGTTGAACAAAATTTTATTGGGTTCTTCCATCAGAAATAACTCACGCGGCCACGTAGTCTGGATTTGTGCCCAGTTGATGGCAATAGGGTCGCCCCCTATTATATGGAGCTTAAACCTATCTGGCTAATTAGGTCTACTATAATTAGGTTCACCTCTGCCTAACCCTTCGGCGATTACAGGGTGATGATATGTAATGAGATGTCGTGGGTTGGCTCATTATGTCAGAACTAAGTCAACTGTGATCATCAAATTAGCCAATAATTTATTTCATAGATATAAATGATGTTGCTGAAAAAACAACATACTCGCGTTTATTAAGCAAAGTTTTACCTTATTAAACAACATAAATTTTAATTACATCACAAAATACAATATAACATAATTTTATCACAAAAACAAAAGTAAATTAGGAACCACGCACGTGTACCTACGTTCAGCAAAAAAACACTATATTATTTAATAGAAAACTGCCTACTTTTACACGAGCCTCAGACTCAGAATATAACAATAACATCTTATATCTTTTGCTCGAAGAAATGTAACGAAATATCGAATTCTCTTTTTAGGGTTCTCCCAACCAAAGGTTGAAAATGGGACGATAAATATTGAGCCCACGCCGTCAATTTGTTCACCAGTTTAGACTCCAGATCTCCCACAAAATATTATTGTTTACTTAATATTTCTCGGAAAAGAACGTATTCATCTTCAGCCTACAGCAGTCCACTGCTGGACATAGGCCTCCTCAATCGCACGCCACACACCGCATTGGCATTGCTGATGTGGCAATGGGCCGGTCATGCTATCCGTAGAACTGATGACCGTTGGGGTAGACATGTTCCTGAGTGGAAACCTCGAATCGGCAAACGTAATAATGTAATGCCCGGACATAAATAATCACTTTTTACTGCCTGTCACAGGTATTATAATTAACACTAGAAACGGGATATTTACCATGTCTACTGTTTGTTTTGAGTTCCCGATTTTTCAGCACTGTTGCAAGCACCAGGATCACGGATAAACTGAAGTTATTGCGGGTGTCACAGGTATTTTTTTTAACACAAGAAGCAGTTGAACCGTCACGTAAAATAAATGTTAGCACTACGAGCTGCCTTTCTTTCTTAGCGTATCGATGATAAAAGGCAAAAATAAAAATAAAATGTTTGTCCCAAAACTCAACGGGAAGTCCGCTCATGGTGCAGTCATAAGGTCATCATCCAACACGCAGACCATGACAGAGGCATACGGCGCAACATGGATGGTCGGATGCGGCCAGTATCATTATTTAAAAGAAACTAAAGTTATGTGATACTCAGAACTCTAACCCCGCAAGCCCGACTCTCACTTGACCGGTTTTTCCCAGAAAACGAGGATATAATACCGCGCATCTGAAACAGAAATCTAAAACAATTCTCCTGGATTAATTCCAATGTGTTCTTTGGAAAGTTCGTATGCAAAATTAAATTTTAGAACGTCCTGTGTAACTGTCTTAAGCCCGAGTTTGTCTCAAAGGGTGGATACCCTTATTACAAACTTTGTTATATTTGTTTTTCTCTTTGTTTGTTAATATGCAAAGTTTTGGCTCCACACTCTTGAATTGGGTACGCGGAAAATATTTTTGATGCGTAATTAACGAAGTAGCTGTTTTTGTGTTTCGTTTCAGGTTTTGTCCTTTTTTTTCTCTGTGTAACTTGGCGATCTGTGTCAACACAATAGGCCAACCGCTTGGTATTCATATTTGTGATCAATGACATTGGCAGAAGGATTTTTTTTGTAAATTCCTTTCATTATTTGAATCTCGCGGTTAACGTAGGAACTCCATGCCGCTTCAATCGGCTGTGGAAGGTACTTCCTGTACCTTGAAGCTTTGAAGCCAGTTGAGTTGATTGACGTGAGTTAATATTCTATTCTGGTAGCTTTTACTGTGTTTATTTATCTCTTGTTTGAGGGAACTTATATTTAGATCTTTATGTATATAATAATATTTGTTACTCACGTAATATGGTATGTCCAACGTGGCTCTCAATGTCTTGCTCTAAAATCTTTCAAGAATCTCGATGTTTCTGTTACTAGCAGTACCCCATAATTACTACAAGAAAAAACCAAAAACCAAAACCCAAGAACCAAAAACACAAAAAAAAACGAAACCAAAACCAATAAACCGAAAACCATAGGAGACCCGATTGGTTTTAGTATGACCTTATATAATTGCTATTTTGGTTTCGTGTGTCAGACTTCACTTCCGACCTATCAGCCAATACATCGTTCTGAACTTTGTGACCTTTATTTGCTGTTTGCGCTTGGTCCGAGTCTGACAGACCCCTCCGCTCTCCCCAGGGCGGAGGACATCCATCGAAGATTTCCACATGGAGAACAAAAAAATAAAAAGATATCCTTTCTCCAGGTTAAATTTCGATAAGATGCATTCCAAGATATTTAACGTCCTCACTGTAAAGTTTTATTGGGGCACGGGTCTGTTTTCTGAGAGTGAAGGTTACGTGGATAGATTTGCTTTGATTGGCCTTAATGCACCATTTGTCAAGCCATTCCTCCCCTTTATCGACATGGTCTTGTAGATTGGCCGATGCTGTGGCTGGGTCTTCATGGACAGATAGTAGGGATGTGTCGTCTGCATATGTGGCAGTTATAGTATCGCCTGGCCTTGGAAGGTCAACAGCAAATAGTGGGTACAGTACGGGGCCAAATCTGCTTCCCTGTGGGATTCCTGAAAGAATTTTATATATGGGAGCGGTCTTATTATTGAATTTCATCTCAAAGCATCTCTTGTGCAGGTATGATCTTATCTCAGTATTAAAAAAAAGGAATGAGGAAGCAATTGTGTAATTTTTAGTGAGTTTCAAAGAATTGAAAAAGACTCTGGTATGTTTTGTATAACTCTGTGGGACTATGATGATTTGTGTGATTATGTTAACACTGTGACACCCAGTGTCACACTCGAATTCGTTAACCGAACCCAAATTCCGAACCCGTGGCTGCTACTGAGAAATTCCTGATCGGAAAACCCAAAAACACACGTCCTGGAATCGGACATAGAACCCCATGCTCATAGTCACGCTATTTGTATTTAGCAGCAAAATCAAAAGTTTTCATTTATTTAAATTAGGTAACAAGAGAATCCCCCAAAACGCTTACCCTTCAGTGTTCACTTCCTAATGTTTTAGCGTGGAAGAAGAATTGACGGAACAAACTCACCAGCAACACATCTGTCCGTTAGGTTAGAAGAACCAGATTTTATTCAATAGTGTGTAAGTTAATATAAACAAAGAATCTATTAAATAATTAAATTATTGTCACATGTCATCTAGCACACACCAATAATTAAAAAATGTACTCAAGTATAAATAAAGCCTCCAGGCATAAGGGTGTGCCCGCTTACACGTGCAATGTTGGGTTACCTATGTAGCAGTAACTTGAAGACACAAATGACAAACTAGGACTACAGTACAAAAAAAAAAGAAACTAAAACAGTAACAAAACCAGAATGTTCTAACCCTACTATAACTTTAATATTCAAGCTGAACTAAAGATCTAATCTTCCAAGCTCCTTCAAATAATCTCCCACGATCCACCAATAAGACAAACACTACGACGGAACAGCAGAGCGCTGAGCTCCTAATATCAGCATTGAATTGAATATTTAATGCCATCTACCAATATTCTCGAATCGATCTATACATATTTATGAGACATTTCTGTGACGTGTACTAGATTGAAATTGCCTTCTATATTTACGTATGTATTTAAATTGGAGTGATGAAGCCTTTGGAAAGGGTTTGTTGTAGTCAACTTCTATAACAGTGTCATTGTCTTCTTCGCGTATCGATGGCCAAGTTTAAATATGTTCGGCCCAAGGGCTATCCTAATCCCGGTAAACGGTACCGTCAAGATCAGATAGCGTAGCAGCAGTCGCTTCATGTTTTCAGCTGCATCTAACCGGCTGGAAGTTAAAGTTAAGCTAAATTGTTGGAAAAGGGCTAAGCAGATGATTATGATGTTTGAACTAAATTCCAGCTACGAAAACTCCGCTCACTGACGCAGTCATAAGGCCACCAAGTAACCGGCATGGTGCAAGATGGAAGTTCGGTAATTGTCTGTGGGGAGACGCTGCACATGCACTTAAGTCCTGAGCCGTCCATGAACTCCCTTAAGAAGAGATTTTCTCTCCTCCGGCCGACTTGATACTGAGGACAATCAAATAGAACATAAATACAATTTAAATATTTACCGTTAAACCGTATAGCGTAGTGTTTTACGAGGCAGTCGAACTAACCCAGTAGAACCCGGTAGAATGCCTGACTTTTCTCTCAATTTACAAAAGTTTTTCTCGGTTTACTCCCTCCATAACTCGAGTTGCTCGGAAACGGAAGCAACTTTAATGTAAGATTAGAAGAAAATATAGGTGCATAAATACACAGAGCTTGTATGCCCGTTTCCACTAACATTAAGTGACGCCTAAAACTTACATTGTTCGATTTTCGACTCTCGGTTTAACAGCGTGAGTTTAAATTCCAACAGTGCGATAACACTTAGGGCCTCGTGTAAGTGTCGCTTGGAGATGGTGAAACTAGTTGTTAGTAGACAAAAGTAAGGATAGAGCCTATAAATATACCGTTTCGCAGGTTTATAGTTTTCTTGGAGGATTTCGTCCTCTTATAAATCATAACTAGGACAAAATTGCGCTAAGATTTGCTGTAGGAGCTCCGTGAATGTAATATCTTTATTCGTATCGCTTCTTTTTGTTGTATTTATTGTTTTTAAGTTCAGGTTGCTGTGAGCATACTATGATATTGAAGTTGTGTATGTTGGAATATTGTTTGAATAGTTTTCTTGTAATACGATGTGAAAACAAAAGATATGTACTCATTCTTGCACACCTCAAAATTATTGCTAAACAAGAAATCTGATCGTCTTACAAGACAAAACATGAAGGATTTTATTGATTTTGCAATTGACAGGTTTTAATATTTAGACCCGCCTATGCCGCCATTTTGTTTAAATTCAAATTTACGGCTACTGTAATCTATTTAGATCAATAGCTGGCGTCAACACAAAAAAATATCTTCGAAATCATGCATTTTTAGTGAACACCAGGCAATGATAGCCTAGTGCTGTGATTGTCGGACTGCCAAGTCTTAAGTTTCGACTTCGAACCCTAGGCACGCACCTCTGATTTTTCGGATTCATGTACGCATTGTATAATTATCACTAGTTTCTCTGGAGGAAAACATCGTGAGGAAACCAGCATGCCTGAGGGATATTTCTTGACGGCATGTAAAGGCAAGTCAGAAGCCCATGGGCGGCATAAAAACTCTGACACCAGGTTAGGCACTAACTGAGAACCTCACGTCCCAGCCGCCGCGGGAGAAGCACCGGGTGTCGGGGGCCACGCCGTGATGGCTTTCGGCCACCCTCGGCGCGGGCTTGTGAACGGTGAGTAATGGGTTAGCTCGCCGTCCGTCCGTCTTGTGACGACAGGCCGTGTCGACGGCGCGTTCGTGTTCCACGCGCGCCTCAAAGACATGTCAGCAAACGGGAGGGGCCCGCAAGGGCCGATGCCTGCCAGGGCTGCGGGACTGTTCGAAAGAGATACCGCGGCCCTGGAACATAAATGGCAAAAGAAGGAACATGGGTGGTTTTTAGTCAGTAAAAGTCTGACACTCCCTTCCGCTCCGCCCAGAGCGGGAGGAGTCATTTGATGATTTCCCACAAGAAAAAAAAAATAGGTTAGGCACTAACCAGACCAAAAAAAAAGTGAACCCCAATGAATTCCAAAAATAAATCTTAACAATGGGCCAATTCTGAACAAATCCCTACACACTCATACACGTAAAGCATAAGGAAATAAAGCTAATTCAAACGCCCCCACAATCAAAAGACGAGAACCATTGTTTCCAATATGGAGTCACGAAGCACAGATACTCGTACGAACATCACGGGAATTTCCTTTACATATTTTAATCCAGGATCTATACAATATCCCGGGATTTTAACTCCCGTCCTCATTGTTCCAGTATTTAATATTACATTGAACAATTCAGGGTTCCCGGTGTTCCCAGCCGTGGGACGCGTTCTTGCAAATTGTATATCGCAAGATTCGCAAGCGAAAAGGTGTGTATTGTGGAAGCGGTTATGGTATTGTATTGTGTCTGTTACGCTTCTACGTGGATTAGAATTTTTTGTGAGTGTTTTCATTCGGAATGATCGTTTTCTTTTGATGTGCTATGGAAGAGAATGTTTTTTTTTGGGTAGGACTACGTCACGCTGTGGTTTTAAATTGTTGTTAGTGGTGAACGAAACATTTCTCGGCCAAAACTGTTTTGATTTTAATAAAGGTAAAAACGCCATACAAGCTTATATTGCATAAGCTTTGAACGTGAAGTTGCAGATATACAATACATTAGTCCAAGACCAAATAAGCAAATCATGGATTTGCTTCACAAGAGAGAGTCGATGCCTCGACAAGCCAAAGACGAAAAACCTTATAACGAAAGCATACAATGCCTTTTATGTTTTAATTTTAATTTTTAACCGAGATTTTGTATTATGACAGATAACACAAAATCTCGTCAATAATTTGTTCATCGAGAAAACGAGTGTTTGGAAATACTTGGCGGATCATGAAATGGGTATAAGCAATGTTCAATGCTCGGAATAAAAAGAATATACTAGCCTCAAACGCCATAAAGCAGACTACTGCAACAAAATAAATTATTATCAGCTTCTTACGACTTATTCTCACATCCACACCACCCCATTTATTACCCCCATCCAATTCCCGTAACATACGATGTAACAAACTTGCTTACTCCATTGAAATTCCTCAAATAAACCATTTATAGTACTATCTGCCAAAAAACACGCTTGAAACTCCCACGACAGAAGGAGAGGCGAGCGTTTGTAAAAATGTAAATTTTATTGCCTAAAAGCAACCGGAGCTGGTATAAATATTTGAAGTTAAGCCGAGTGCACACTGGGCATGCGCTATGCGGATTTTACTTGGGTGGTTGTTACACCGAAGTGGCATTTCGAAATGGCGAAAACTTTATTTGCTAATTTGCCTTTATGCCAATGGCAGTAGAAGAAGGCAAATTACAAGTTTTCACTAACAATATAAGGGTAGAATAAGAGCCAGACAGAGTCTCCTTTACCGTGTGGTTAGTGTCTAACCTGATGTCGAAGTTTCTATGACGCCCATGGGCCTCGGACTTGACTTTACATGCCGTCGAGAAATATCTCTCAGGCATGCTGGTTTCCTCACGATGTTTACCTTCACCGAAGAAAGTAATAAGTATAATTATACAATACACATATGAATACGGAAAATCAGAGGTGCGGGTTCGAATTTGAGACCCATGACTTGGCAGTCCGACGGTCACACCAGTAGGCTATCATTGATAAGAGACAGTAGACGGGCAAGAGAAAGTAAGAAGTAAAACTAAGAGAATTATCAAAAGACTGAACAAGTTTCAGCAACCTTCAAAGAAGTAGTTACATAATAATATGTATTATGTAACAATATATTATGTTTATTAGAAAACATGTTAAGTTTTCTATTAAAAAAATCTCGTCATGTCGCCTTTTATAAAGATTCCTCTAAATCTAAACTGAGGCATGAAAATTAAAATGCGTGATTCAGCAAAATAAAAAGTTACCTTCTTTCTGGTGCTGAACAAGAGAGTTGAGCATGAGGGAAAATTGTTATTAGGTTTTTCCATCAGGAATTTGTTTCTCTCGTTGATGGCAATAGGCTCGCCCTCTATTACATGGAACTCTGGCGTAATGTGAGTGTATTTACACATCTTCGCCTCCCTAAGGCGTTTAAAGGTCTTATGTGGTGATATATTATCAATCTGTATGCTAGCTGAGCTTAAGAAAGGTCCTTCAAAGAATGAAAATGGTCCTTCAAGCAAATATTATATAATTACTTACTACTTATCAAATTTATTTTATTCAAATTCTTTCGGCTTAAAGAAATTTATTCTACAAACAGAACTTACGTATTTTGATTAAATTATATGAGAAACATAACATAGTAATAAACATAGTTTGTTGTCGTTCGATCTATCGAGTACCATACAGTGGGTAATAATTTATTACTGTAGGTGCTGAAAACCTCAAACGGCGCAAATACAATAATTTAATTGGTAGTTATGTGTTTGAGCCGTTTGGGGTTGAAACACTAGGGTCATGGGGTCCGAGTGCCCACCTAGTATTTCGGGAAATCGCTAAGCGGTTGGTCGACTCTTCACGTGACCAGAGGGCGGGCCTATTTTTTGGCCAAAGATTCAGCATTGCCAATATGGCTTTTCTACTTGTATATATTTATTACTATTATAGTTTTATAGTTTGTAAATAATTTAATAATCTTTAAAATGAATATGTTTATTACTGAATGATTTATTATAGGTTGGACAGATACAACATTAACCATCTTAAAAGATGTTCTCTGATGAAGATTCTCAAATTTCTTTCAGTAACTTATTATAAAGCTGCGCTCTCTCAAACTGAATAGTTTTACTTGCGTAGTAAGTTCTAACAGAAGGCAACTTATACTATTCCCTAAAATTACTTTTTTTATAAAAAATATAAAAAAGTCCATTAGGATAGTGCGTGAACTATGCCTCATCTCCCCTTTCCAATTTAATTCCCACCTCAATATGTAAAGCTAAAACATTTAACGAAAGTAAATCAATTGCACTGATGAGGTCCACGTACCTGCCAATCCGTACAACTGTGAATATTCCCCTGCGTATCACGGTACATAGCTGACAGTAACTTTTGTGATTGGTCCATCGCTCGCCCCCCTGGGAGAGGTCGGAACAAGCTGTAGTTTCAATATACGTGCATGTTTGTGTTACAGATAGGTTAGGTTAGTTGGTTTAATGGAAAAAGGTTTTTGTGGTGTATTTTCAGCTTGTGATGAACTTATTGCTCGAGTCTGCTTCGGTCATGTTAAGTCTGAAGCTTTAAAAAACTAGATTGGCTGGTCTGGCTTCGACAAGTGGCGATTTCAAACCATTTTGTTTTTCTACGGCGAATATCTACAGGATTAACATAGACTTTCCATACCATCGTAGTTGGTAACCCTTTAATTTATTTTTATTATTTGTTTATAACAACAAATAATAAAAATAACAAACGAAAAATAACACATTCTGTGAAAATTTCAATAGTAAATTTCAATTACTATTACTGATCATGAGAGAAAGGCCGCTGACAGACAGACAGACGGATGGACAGAGGAGGCTTACTTATAGGGTCCCGGGTACGGAACCCTATCATTTAAACAAGTTGAAAAAAAATTGCAGTAACTATGTATGTCAGTAAGTCTTTGTTTTTTGCAATTATGAAAATCTTAGACACCTAGCGAGCGAGATAATTTTGTTAATAATGTTAGCCACGCGATCGTAATCAACGTTCAATACTCAAGTCTTTATTGCATTCCATATGTATTACATAGATGGTGTAACAAGGTATAAGATCAATATGGACCATGTCAGGCACACAACATTAGGAGAGAGGGACAGTAAGGGAAAGTATTAGATGTGTATAATTGGGTGTATAATCTATAATATAAAAATAAGTCGGGTTTTCCTACCTGACGCTATAACTCCAGAACGCATGAACCGATTTCCACGGTTTTGCATTCGTTGGAAAGAAATATAGCAAAGAAAATTCAGGATAATTAGGGTAGGTAGGGTAGGTAGGGTAGGTAGGGTAGGTAGGGTAGGTAGGGTAGGTAGGGTAGGTAGGGTAGGTAGGGTAGGTAGGGTAGGTAGGGTAGGTAGGGTAGGTAGGGTAGGTAGGGTAGGTAGGGTAGGTAGGGTAGGTAGGGTAGGTAGGGTAGGTAGGGTAGGTAGGGTAGGTAGGGTAGGTAGGGTAGGTAGGGTAGGTAGGGTAGGTAGGGTAGGTAGGGTAGGTAGGGTAGGTAGGGTAGGTAGGGTAGGTACACAGTACGGGCACAGCTAGTTATTAATATAAATAATTAGGGTTGTGAATATAGGTATAATTATTATATTAGTTATTTTTATTTATGTAATGCATAAGAATAATATAGGTAGGTAATTATTATGAAATTATTAGAAATATTTTCATTATTATTAAATCATGTTATTATTTATGTATTCATTCAGTTTACCACAATACAGAATAAAAGTTTCTTCGTAATAAAAATTCACACACAACGTTCGCGTCCGTGTAACACCATCCGAAATCCGGTCCATATGCACTTACATCACTGTCCAGGAAACGTGCCTCCTTATGCATCGTTAATCTTGTTTATTATACTATTTATTATAACCGAACACCAGACTATACTGCCAGGGGGAGCCAGGGGGTGCCAGGGGGAGCCAGGGGAGCTCCAAGGGAATTTTTAAAATTACCCACGTTGATTTAGATGTGAAACTTCTACCTGTTACGTTTATTTAAGTTTGTTATGAAGATTTAGGAAGATACATGGAATGAGATGAGGTTTTATTTTATGGAGATAAACTTGTGTGGCTGTTCTAGTACCTAGGTGAGCTTTGTTTTTTGTGTGATGAACTATCATTTATAAAATCACTCGATCATATTTGATTTCTACTTAGTAAATCTAAATTAGATGAGCTTTTTCCTAAAGCTTTGTTAAAGATTATTTGCATTTCTATATTGCAAATAATCTTAATCAAAGGTTAGGGGAAGATTTGGCGTTTGAAAGTTTTAATTATGGCAATAATTGGTACTGAAACTACCGACTATGATGAACTCCTGGTAATTTCGCCAGTTATGTTTAAGTTCCATGTAACAGGGGGTGAGCCTATTGAAACCAACCGGGCACAAATTCAGACTCCGTGGCTGCTATTGAAAAATTCCCGATGGGAAAACCCTATAATAATTTACCCGAGCCGGGAATCGAAGCCAGGTTCTCATGCTCAGCAGTCGCGATTGCTCCCACTAGACCAACGGGACAGTCAAGAACAGATTTCCAGTTCTTCAAATAAATGACAGTTAGTAAGTTAAGTGGGGTGTAAATGCTAGGATGTGTATCCTAGCATTTACACCCCACTTAACTTATCCCCACAGCCGACTCATTCCTGTCATGTCCAACAAAATAAAGGTCTTATGCTATTCCCCATCGGAAGTAGTAAGGCGACACGTAGAAATGGCTGGCATTACTACAGTGAATGGCGGGAAACTGCTTTCTTTACGCCATCTTGTTTTCTCTGATTAATTTTGTTAGTTGTCCCGGGAGGTTCTGATACATGTGCTGTGTTTCTTCCTAGTTTGTTTGCATGATTTTGTTTAGTCCAGTTGTGTTATGTGTAGATTTTGGGTTGATTTTCTGTGTTATACATGTTTTATTGCGTGTTGACCTGAACAAGATAGGTAAAGAGGAGGAAAAGGAAGCTTTTGTGCTGGATTTGATGATAAAGAAAAATATCTTGAGGAAACCAGAGGACAATGGGTATCGCTTTCAAAACATGTCAAAAGCATGTTATCTGTTGTTCAATAATGATGCTGATTCAATATTGTTCAATGTTAGCATGGTGATTGATGCTCCTTTTTTTCTCTTCACCTTCACCTTGCATTTGGGAGATAATTTTCTGGAAACTCTTAGCAATGCAGAGTTGAAATTCCAATAGTTTACAGGCACAAGGTAGGCAGGTGGTTACGTAGGTGGGTAAGCATTTATTTTTTATTTTATTTTTAAAGAAAGCTTACAGACTAATAACATTTATAAATATCATGCATAAGTTGTGACATTTGCTAATTACAAGCTTCCACATATATACATCTAATTAGTAATGAGTTACTTGCGTTGACCAGTTACAGCGATTTGAGTAAGTAAACGGATTACAATGTAGACATATTGGTAGGTATATAATGTCGAGATAATATATTGGGTATGTCAAGTCATTTTACATCAGAATCAAAATTAAAATCTATTTATGGCTGTCACCAAAATACTCAGATAGTAGGTACTTAGGTATAACTTTGTGTTTATGAAAACTGCCTCTGCGCATTCGTTTAGGTATCACTTTGTGTTAGTGAAAACGGGATATAAGCATTCATTTAAGTAAGTAAAAGGTGATAACAATACGATCACACTCAGCGTACAAAATGTCGTCTCCGTTATTAAAATGAAATCACAGAAATCATTACCAAAATATTCGATTGACGCGTCTCCCACCTCTTGCGTGCTCTTCACATTCGCGATGGCAGGTGTTCTTACCTACCTTCGTAGCCGTTTGCTTCCATTTGCTGCCATAACACGCGTTAGATTTTATTGTGAACATTTCCTGAGAACGTGGCTTTCTGAGAGCGCTTTCTTTTGTCGTTTCATGTTGGAGATAAATTCACGGTTTGTTTAAATTATCTTGGTGACATAAGGCAGATGATTTTTGCATGAATCAAGTGAAAATGTGGTAAAAATGCGAGTATTTTATGGTAAAAACGAGTAATAATCATCAGCATCCATGTACTTTATTGTAACGGGTTTTTTGAAAACCTTTCCAATTCTCTCCTCAAAATACTTGTTTACTTGCTCCGTTCGTAATTATGTGGCTGTCTGGTTCACCCTGACCACGACCTTGGGCGCCGCAATTTGCGTCGTGCGACACGTGCCGCACGTAGGATACCTTGTTGCGGTGAGTACCGTCACGTTACAAGTCGCGTCGCGTTGACTCCTGTTATTCATTCATTTGATTTCGCCGCGGTTACGGACGTGTTGATAACAACACGTGTCGTGTCGCTGAAGTGTGTTACTCCAGCCCGGACTCCATCAAAGCGCAGATGTGCGAAACGGAGGGGAGGTAGTCTGCCACTGAAACTGTGTGGAGATGTACTGGTTAGATCGTAGCAGAGATGTGTGTACTGGACATGAAGTTCTTTGCCCACACTAAGGGGCTGTCTCCACGAGCGAGAGAATCGCGACAATATTATCGTCGTTGCCACGTATTTCTATACACTCTCTTAGAGGCCGTCTCCACGAGCGAGAGAATCGCGGCGCTATTAAGCCTTAAGCCCATTATAGCGCGATCTAATACTAAATGCCACTTCTACATGCCAGTTACGTCTCTTCTCCGATGTGCTGCCTGCTTGGCCGCCGAGTGCAGAGGCATGCCTACACAAAATGACACATCGCCTCTCTACTCTGCTAGACCGTTTTCACTAAAACTGAGCGGAGAAGTGTAAATTACGAAACTCTGACGGTTTAGAACAAATCTCCTCACATCTTGTCTGTTTGTCTTGTTGAAATAAGCGCCAAGCGGAAGTTTTGGCGCGAGTAGAATCGGCGTTGCCTCCGCTCTTCTTGTAGAGCTTCTTCGAGCATTAAAAAAAGCAGCCATTGTATTGATTTTCTAAAAAACTTAAACTTTCGTCGAGAACACGATAACTATTTTGATGTCGTATCAAATGACTTAACGATCCGTCCTAAGAAGTGCCAAACTCAACTTTTCGGACGGGCAAAAACACATCGGGAGTAGGGACAACTGTCAAATCGAGTTGTCATTCATTCTTCGTTCGGGCCTCGAACTAATCGTACGTCCGTCAGTGCTAGGGAGTAGGAAACGCCCGTAATTTCGGCCGAAACTAAGGGTTTCGTGCTTAGAGAGTAGACCCCCTGGTCTTCGCTTTGGTGGAGTCCGGGCGTTAAGCGGTCGGACCGTACGAGGATTACGAGAACAAAGTTTGGTTTTGCTTTAGAAAGGTATTAATTAACGAACTATTCTTACAATCAGACACATAATTCTCATCATTGGCGTAAACTATCAAGCTCATACAGTTATTAATGATTTTTTTACGAACGCTTATAATAATGTTTTCAAAAGCTGCCTTGCATGGATTACAATTCAAATAGCTATAGGAGTTATTTTCTTAGTAGAGACGAGTATATTATCTGGACTAGGCTGATAACAAAACTGATGAAACATTTTAATTGCTTCATAATCTTTACGTTAACTGTTAAAACAAGTCCTCCAGATTGTTGTCAGCCTCGGCGGCCAATCTCAGAGGAGATTTGTCATAGGCGCGGGAGATAGTATAGATCACATTTGTGTGTGTGCAGTCACAGCTTCACTCACTGTTCCTTTACTCTCATAGTCTGCTGGGACGGCACCCGACACGACCGGAGAGAGATCAGCGGCAGGACCAACGGGTTTAAGTGCTTTTCGAGGCATAGGGGTGTGATACCGCCAACTTCTAAACTCTGACATGCTACTGAGATATTTTTAATGGAAAACCCCATTAACACTTTGCCTGCCCCGGGAATCGAACCCAGGATCTAGAACTTGTATTTAGGTTTTCCTTGGAAACAGTCTCAACCCTAAGTAGCTTCTTTTCACTTTTCCATTTACTGCAAAATGCTGAATCAATCGAAAAAGCTCCATCAGGATCAGATCGAAAATGCCTTAATTAATGAATTATTTATTTTAAACGTACGTTAGCCACTAACGAGCCAGCCAATCGTATTGGTAATTGAACTACATGAAATAATTATCGTATTTCCCAGTGCTGTGTTTCATAAATTGTTTAAAATTTAAACGTGTTTTGTGTGTAATAATATGTAGGCTCTGTTAAAATATTGGAAGTGAAAATGGATATTTAATGTAAATTACGTTTTGAGTTTGATTCTCAAGTGGTCAATACATAAGGCCTGAAAAAAAAACATGATTTAATGGTCTGGATTTTAAAGAATTAATAATAATTGGATTTAGATGAAGAGGACTCGAGATGAACGCTAACTTTCAATGAGTAAGCTTGTTTTAACAGGTATGATAAACCTATGTTCTGCAATGTGGTGCTTTCAGATCTGTATTACCAGTTTTAAATAAACCTAGGCGTATAAAACCTAGATGCACAGTTTTTTGCAAATGTTACGTCATCATAAAGTGTCGTCGATAAATAAAATGAAAACTAAGACTGACAAAACTCAAATTCGAACTTATACACACATAAAGTTGCGTACGATTCGAAATTGTGCATACTTTTCTGCAGTGTATCTTGGGTTTTTGATAATATAAATGGGATTTATGTTTTCTGTATTTAGTGTGTTTTATTATATAAATGAAAGTGAAATAATTGTTGGTACAGAATTATATTTTTACATGTCACTTTAACGGACGCTTAGCTCTCCCTAAACGTTTTAAATTCTAATCTAAATACAAAGTTCGTGTTTATTTATTTTCCTTTATAATGCACTATGCAGTTGCTTCTAAAATAATCGTAGAGGTTTAACTACGTCTTTAAGTACCGAAAAACACCTGTTATATTTTCAACGTTAGTTTAAGCAATATACTTAGGCATTATTTTTTGATGACGGCTAACGGCTACTGTTTATATTGATAAGCCTTAATATAATATTATCATCCGTAATGTTACAATACAATTCTGATCGCGAATCAAGTCTCCAAGTGGGTGGACGTATGATCCGTTCGGTCGTTCTATTTAAATAAATAAATAAATCCCATCCACATATTTTTAAGAACACTAGCAAAGCCTATAAAAATACTAAATTGTAAGGAATAAAATCTTTCATTCCTCTAACAACGTCTAAGCTTCCTAGGACTTCTAAATCCGACTGGGGATTAGCTGGGAATGTTGCAAGGTGTGAAATCTAAAATGTTTGCAACTACTGATATTCCGTGTTAGTGTACCTATCGATGAAAGATGTAAGCTTCTGGTTACATTTTACTGGTTTTCTGTTGTGGGTGTTCTGCAAAGACAGTCAAATATGGATAAGTCTTTTTAATCTCTTTGGCGTTCTGTAAAATGTTGACAACTTCTCACTAGAAAGAAAGAAAGAAAAAATATTTATTTGTCGCAGGGACATGACGTGCATACAAAAAAAAAATTACAATAATCATAAGGCGCATTAATACAACAGGACAGAAACAGAAAAAGCAAAGTTAACAGCTTGCACATCGTGACTGCGACAAGCAGGCTACCACTCAGCATGATGCTCTGCTATGGAGGGCCCACAGCACAGCGCTGGTTTTCAGAGGTCACCCGTGAGAAAAAAATAAAAAAAACGTACGGAAATCAAGACAGCATAAATATTTGATTTTATGAATTAGGAAAAAAAATAAATTTAATAAACAGTATTATAATAAAAAACAACTATGAGGAATATAATAAACACTACAAAAATATAAAAGTATGTGCGCAGGCTAGAAAAAAAAAATATAAATACGAAAACGAAAACATGGCGTGTTCTTTGTCTCGCTCCCATCCCAACTTGCATCCTACTAATATTATAGATGAGAAAGTTTGTGAGGATGGATGGCTGGATGTTTGTTACTCTTTCACGCAAAAACTACTGACCGGATTTGGAAGAAATTTGGCACATAGATAGTTTATAAACTGGATTAACCCATAGGAAACTTTTTATCCCAGTAGTACGATCCTGTGAGTCATTACCGAACTCCACGCGGACATAAGCTTATATACCATAGCTTCACTTCTGTTTTCCCGAAAGAGTTGAGCACATACACCTTGTACATTCACGAGCACCAATATGTTAACACTTAACTTTTAAAAGTGTTTTTCTCCTACTATGTTCTGATTAATTTTTCATGTTGTTACGAACATAGTATTCCGGAACTTCATATTTTTATGAAAAAGATCCTATCTCCAAGTTATAATCGTTATTTCTCGCGAAAATTGCTTTTAAATTTAGGAAAGTGTATACATATTTGGGCTCGTGACTGTACACTTACATTTCATTAGAAATTTCAATTCCCACGTTATAAGGATGAGCTTATTACCATTAATAACATAGCACATAATTTTTTTCTTACATAACTTTGGCCCATAGATCTAAGTTCTTACAGACTAACTTACATATGATAAAATACAAATTGTGTTAGTAAATAGGACCTTAAAACTATGTTACCAACACTTCACTTGTGCACTATGTCACTGTGCGTTCTTGTGGCACGAACACCACTCCCTGCGGCCAAAAGTCCTCTTCCAAGACGTGCAGATAACACGTTGGTATTCGCACCGCAAACGTCTTAAAGATAATGTTGCGGCGCGACTCAAGCAGCTGCACTCTCCCCACATACTTGGTCATCGTTAATCGGGCACAAATCCAGACTCCAGCTCTACTGCAAAAAAAAACTGATGGAAAACGACGCAACACGCAAACACACTTGGTCCGATTTGGGAATCGAACTCAGGTCTTCATGCTCAGCATTTGCGCTTGCAGTTCATTCTTTAATTTCCGATGTCTAATTAAAGAAATAAGTAAGGTAAGTAAGGTAATCCTGAGTGCTTCTCTAGAGAATCTGGAATATAATTATGAAGCTGTGCTTTTATTAAAAACCCCAAAGCTAAAACTGCAAAACTCGTTCATCATCATTTCATTTTAAAACAAACAAAAAATGAGAACTAAATCAATATTTTATTCTGGCAACATTGTCCGCTCGCTGTCATTGCTAAATAAATTACGGCGGCATGAATTAAATATCGGAGTTTGTGGTTCCGTTGCCGGTCGTACCGCGAATTAATATAATTTTACCGTTTGTGCCGGCTTTCGGTTGTAACAGTATGCCGTTTGTTTTTACTGTGACCGCCAATTAGGGTTTGTTATGCTCTCTGGAGGGAGGGCAGTGTAGGTTAGTCACATATTGTGATATGGAAATAATTTAAATATTCATGACTGGTGTTGATGTTTGTGTATTTAGAGAACGTGCCATACAAGCGTTTACACATATACCTACAAGTTGTGATACTTGACCAAAACGTGGGTTCGTTTCCACTTGATCTACCAAGCAATTCTACGGTAGAACTAGTGGAAATATTTTTTCCACTAGTCCTATGATTTCAGGTGTCACAAAATCGTAGAACTAGTGGGGCAGAAAATTCCTATTTGTTCTACTATTCTATTACCTACACAATTGTACTTCAAACCAAATAGGGTGTTTGTCCTAGTGACTGTGACTAGTACTACGTTTTAGCGTAGTTCCTACATTTACACTGTGCGAAACTCGCACTGGTGCGATTTTACCCCGCTTTGGATTAACAAGTAGTATATTGGCACGAATGGCCTCAGGTTACTGTGCGAGTTAACACTCCAAGATTACGTAGTAGGAAATTGGCAAGGACAAGTAGGAGATGAGAAACAAGGATGGCAAAGTCACAAAAACTACCAGGAGTCCAGAATCATGAAGAAATATTATTTTCATTGCATGCTGCATGATAATCGAATATATATTTGATTGTGAGATTCTTATTAACAATATACAATACCTCCTTCATGATTCTGACCTCCCTCCACAACCCAGTTAGTACTGGATAATACGATACCCCTTGATAAAGACTGTTAACGTGTCGTGTGCATATTCGGCAAAATATATGTATATTAACGTTAATAATAAATAAATAAGTAAATACATATCCCTGGACATTTTCACACAGCACCATCTAGTCCCAAGCTAAGCAACTTAATGCTTGTGTTATGGTAGCTAGATGGCTGATAGACTACATATGTACTTTTTTTTTTGTAAATACATACATATTATAGATAGAAAACGTTGTTAGAGACATGAATATGATTTACACATTTTGTTCACCTTTTGGGCAAGTTTTGTTCAACTAGTCTTTACGGTAATTGTTTTAGGTGTAAACGATGAACGAAGACAGAAGACACATCATATAGAAAACTTGCATCAAGTTTTATACCTTGGTGTAAACGCGGGATTTAGATTCAACTCAATTTCATCGTGATGTATGAAGAAAATTATAAGAATATAACGTGAGCCGTGTTAAATAGAGCTTTCGACTTCATCTATACCGTAACAGGTAATTTATTGCTGCACCGACAAGATATTGCAGCTTATGTTGCTTAATTGCTTTCTAAAGCTGGGCATAACCTACATACACATGCAATATATTTTATCTTAACATATCGTATCGTTATTTATGGTAGGACGAGCTGGACAAAACCAACTACCAGTGGCCCACATTGGTCCCGGATCGAAACAACTGGAAGTCATGGGGAGAGGCCTTTGCCCAGCAGTGGGATGACACAAGCTTACAGTATTAGTATCAGTATATCGTAGCGGATAAATCCTGGATGAGGTGGGTACAGGAACGTGGAGATTGGCACAAGCAAAGACAGACCTAAACCCAGGTATGGGTGAAGTTGCCTGTGGACGGTGAGTAATGGGCTAGCTCGCCGTCCGTCCGTCTTATGACGACAGACCGTGTCGACGGCGCGTTCGTGTTCCACGCGCGCCTCAAAGAGATGTAAGCAATCAGGTGGGACAGGGCTGCGGGACTGTTCGAAAGAGATACCGCGGCCGTGGAACATAAAGGGCAAAAGAAGGAACATGGATGGGTTTTAGTCAGTAAAAGTCTGACACTCCCTTCCGCTCCGCCCAGAGCGGGTAAAAAAAAGGTATGGGTGAAGTCGGGCCGTAGATGATGATGATGGTGTTAAGACCGTGGCAAAGGGATGAAATAAATTTTATAAATTGTCCTGATGGACAATTCAAACAGATGTTTTGTTCTCAGCATATTTTTGTAGCTTAATACTGTACTGTAATTCACCAAAAATTTTTTTTTTCCTTTGCCTGGTCAGAGTTGCCAAAAATTAACAACCATAACTACTACGGTGCCACAACAAAAGCCTCTTTAAAACTTAACTGCACAGCAGAACACACACATATTACACTATGTTAACCCGTTAATAGCAAGGCATTGTTCGCCCCGGTCTCTGGGGCCTGAAGCCGGCGAATGACAGCTTAATAACACTAAATCAAGTATCGGGCGATGTTTTCATTCGAGGGTTAATAACGTGCAAAATATAAGTTTATTGTGAACCGCCGCCGGTTACGGGTTGTGACGTCATGATTAATGTACTTATTGCCATTTTTTTTCGTTATTAATTGGAAAAGTTATTGTGGATTATTTGGTGCTTGGTTTTATTGTTGGAGGTAGAAATGAAATGTTACCGTTCCTCTTCTTTGCGTGTCGATAGACTCAAATAATACCCGACCAGTATATTGCCACCTGCACAGCTCTGTAGGCTTCGTTTAAATCCTGGAAGGTGCAGGTGGCAATGCAGGATGGGCAAGAAAGGAGGTGGGGCGTATCCTGCAGAGGACTCCACGCTGACATTGTGGGGGTCGATGATACCCCATTTGGCCAGATTATTTCTATAGCGGCCAACCTGGGCCCGCAAACGGTTAAGAGATTTCCTGATTGGTCAATGCAGTTCCTGTTCCTCACCGTTGAATAGTGGATAATTAACAAAAGCAGCAGGACTAGATCTTTAAGATTTTAAGCAACATATACTAAGGTTGGTCCATGAATAGGTGACTATCTCTAACATGCCGCTACCCGAAACCTCGGAAACCAAGGCTGTAGAAATCAAGAACGTGTTAAAAGTTGTTACGTATAGTTAGAAGTCTGAAAGTCTGAGAACCAGTCTGACTGGTTTTGACCCAGTGAGTGTGGTCTACAAGTCTGATAGGCAGCCGATCTATTTTAAGTACCTTCTGGTATTCAGCTGGCTGGACTAGACAGATCAAGATTAGACAGATCGTCATCTGCCTAGCCTTTTCCCAACTATGATGGGGTCAGCTTCCAGTCTAACCGTATGCAGCTGAATACCAGTATTTTACATGGAGCGACTGCCTATCTGACCTATACAACCCAGTTAGTACTGGGTAATTCGATACCCCTTGCTAAGACTGGTTGTCAGACTTTCGGCCACTGACTACCTGTAACGACTGTCAAAGATCTACAAATTACAGCCGGGACCAACGGCTTAACGTGCTTTTTGAGGCACGGAGGAAACTCGGTATGTAATAGGTGGTCACCCACAAAGGTGGATAGATAATGAATAGAAATGTCAATAATAAGTTGGTAGTCTTTTAAGACCGAAAGCCGAAATCCAATTATGACTGACCGACCCTTTTCTTACCATGAAGAAAATAAATGGTGACGGGCGCGTCTCAAGAAAATTGGTTGTGGCTTTCTTATAAAGTGCTGAGTTATCCCTAGCAACATTCCGTAATTATGAAACCGTCACAAAAGTGTAAAATAAAAGCGATAATACTAATAAAGATAGCAAATAGAATAGTCATTGGAAGGGTTATATTTTTAATTGTGTCGAATAATAATGTAGGTAGGTATGGTAAAGATAGAAGATGCTGAAAAATTACTTTTAATTCAATTCTAAACCATCAAGAACGAGGTAATAAAGAAGGAATCCGTAACCCATAATTTAATTTCAAGCGTCTCACAACCACAATCCTAAACTCTGACTATTACAACTACCGATCTACTTATTTTCTATCCTGAGAAAGACCCTTGTGACAGACGGTCATAAACTAATGCGTGATAAATCTATACATAATATTATATATACATTTATACAAATAAATAAAATTGAAATGTCTGTATGTAATATCAAAATGACAGCTTTTTACTGAATGTATATCTATACTTATATTATTTAATATTATAATGCTGAAGAGTTTGTTTGTTTGCTTGAACGCGCTAATCTCAGGAACTGCTGGTTCGAATTGAAAAAATCTTTTTGTTTTGGATAGTCTATTTATCGCGGAAGGCTATAGGCTATATAAAATTACGCTACGATCCTTAGGAGCCGCGCAGCTTGTGACACCGCGGGGAACAGCTAGTGAATATATATATACGGCACTTATGACAAAAACACATTTTTTTAAATTTTTGTCTCTCTGTCTTTTTGTTCCGGGACTGGACCGATTGTTACTGGCAGATAGCTGATTTTATAAGGTCTAACAGGCTACTTTTATTTTAGATTAAGAATTAAGTTCAGTGCAAAAAATAATCCCCAGTAATTGGTAACAAAATCCTATAATAATCCTACGTCAACGAAGGGCGCGGGCAAGCTAGTTAAAAATATTATTCGAAATTTTTCAACAATAGAAAAAAATATATAAATACTACATCTGTAATCTCCGATGGGTTAAGGACAAGTGTACGAGTACAATGTACACACCTATGGTACATCCATATTTCGCCAGTTAAGTTCAACTCCCTTGTATAATTTACTTGACCTAGGAACTGAACCCAGGATCACATGATCTGTTACATCTTGCAAAGTTTAGTGTCTAGTCTTACTGTGAGCTTGGCATCTTGCAAGTTCAGAGTAATTATAATACATGCGGTGTCTACGTTGGCTTATCACTCATAATTAAACTTGCAGTGATAGTTCCTCCAGTCATGGTTAGCATGCAGGAGTTAACATAGGAATTATTCAGTGAATTTTCAGTGTAAGAGGATTTTTTTAAAGACATTGTCCTTAGAAATTTCTCCTGTACCGTGCGTGCGTTTTCAAACATTTAAACTCAAATACACAAATAGTCAGACCCGGAACAAATTACCTGTTGGCCATACAAATATTTGTTCCGTGCGGAGCCACGACACGCAGCGCACCAGCCAATCGGTCAGCCACTGCGCCAACCGTTATTGGCTTTTGCGTTAGTATTTTTTTTCAATAGCAGCCCTAGGTCTGACTAACGGTATAGCTTGCGGGGTACAGGCATTACAGTAAGTACACAGCCTCATATCGTGTTTCTTTCGGCAGGATTTTCAACATGGGATTAAGAGTAAGTATTGACAGTTCTATATTAATAAGCTGAAGTGGCAGTGGATGGTTTGTCGATGAAGCGATGGCTAATTGAGCAAAGAAGTCCTGCAGTGGAGACCGATTCAAGGCAAACGTCGCGTGGGACACTAACTAGATGGATCGGTAACCTTGAAAAGCTGGTTGGGATGGACTAGCTGTGAAAGGTGGACCAGGCATTGTGACAGCTTAAAAGACACAACTTAAAAGAACCCGATGTCCAGCAGTGGACTGGTGATTGACTGAATTCATGAAATAACAGTGTCCTCACCTGTAGCTACGCCCTCAGACATTCAGTTGTATAATATGATGAACTTGGGTCAGATCGGACAGAACGGAATAACCCTCACAAAATTTTGTGGCTGCCTTCAAAATAGGATCGTGTTACCATTGTTTTAAGTAAGAAATTGTATAATTTGAATATAGACGTAGACGTCAAGCGTCGCCTCGTGTATGCTCGCGACTCGGTCGCGCGCCTCCTTGCGCATTCTCGGGATTCCTCGGGAGTGTCGAGTCTTCTCTTAGCAAGCAAAGAGGAGAGGAGATGTCTTGTAATTGTTTAGGTCAGCGGAGACGAGAAAAGACGTGTGCGGCGCACGGTGAGCAGTGTGCTGCGTGCGGTGAGATGTTTGCTGTGAGCGGCGTGCCGCTTTGCACATCAACACACAGCTTCGGTGGATAAACCCTAGCTTTTACGCATCTCCTCTCGCCTCCGCTTTGGAGGAGTCCGACCCTAAGAGAAGACTCGAGTCCGTACTTACGTTAAAAGCATTTTAATTGTAACTCCTGTGTAGGTACTCATACATTAAATTAATTATGAATTGCCTTTTGGTCTCATCATCAATCGAGGCTGTAATTGTAATTTAATCATTAAAGGTCACGTAATTTCACCTACACGTAAAATTAAAGGAAAATCAAGAGTCACTTTATTGTTACTGAAAATGGCCAAAAATGTCACTCAATTTTCCTGTAATTTCAGTTCTCATTTTGTCCCGCATGAAAGGAACCTAAAGTACTATTTCAGGCTATCACATCATCCAAATTGATTTAGGTTTAGGCAGTAAAGCCAACAGACGGAAAGGCACGTATTGATTAAAACTATAACAGAAAACATTTGGAGCTATTTAATCATTTATGCCTTATCCAGAAGCTGGATCAGTGCCTGCCTATTAGCTATCTATCCCCACAGCTCGATTGAAAAATAAAACTGGAAAAGTTCCAGATCAAGAAGGTATGAACAAAGTGACATTCCATAAGTAATCATGATCTTCCTGCCCTTGTCCCATTCTACTTGGGGTCGGCGCAATACGATTCCTTCTTCCATTCTCACCTGTCAGACGTCACGGCCTCATTTACTCCTTTCTCTTTCATATCATTCGTCGCACAATCCATCCATCTTATCTTAGGCCTTCCTCTCACTTTCCATCCTTCAACATTCATATACATCATTATTTTAGTCACATGCGTTCAATCAGCGATAATTATCAAAAATGTAAGGGAATTACATAATTAAGCTACCGAACTGACTTACGTCAATCTTGCTGTAGACTTACGAAACGTTTTCAATGCGATTTCCATTTGACTAAGCGTATCAGGCATCCATTTCATAACTTACCCTTTAGCTGACCAAAATAAAAACCTCAAGATGTCCATTGAATTATAAAGACGAAACTTCGAGGTTATTTTCTAACACTTTAAGTCGAAATTCGTAGAATATAATATAAAGCCACATGTATTTTATCTGTAAAAATGGAGCAGTGTGCTCTCAGAATGTAGAATGCAGGAAGCGACGTTATATTTTATGCAACAAAGTGAATACTTGAATGTGGGGAACGGCGAGACCCACGTTGTTAAAGATTTTTTAAGATATGTCGAGTTTTCTCACACTTTTAGTAATAGGGGGGGAATGTGTTTGGTAAGGTTAAATTGCTGGTTTAATTTTTCCAAGCTTAATAATTGTAAAAATTTGTAAAATATGAACACTACGCTGCGCTCAAAAACAGGAATTACATGCGTAGACAAAAGGCTGTCAGGCTCAAATGGAATTGAGCGGGTCACGTGAACCACATGCATGACAACCGCTGGGCAAAGGTCACAACACGATGGGTGCCTGAGGATGGACGGCGCCGAGGAGGCCGGCCTAGAAGAGGTGGCGATGATCTAGACGCGCATCACGAAGGCTGGTTCGAGGTGGTGCAGGATAAGAGTACCTGGAAGGATATGGAGAAGGCCTTTGCCCAGCATTGGGATATACAAGGCTATTGAAAAAAGAAAGATTGTACGTTACAAGAATTTTCTTAAATACTCTAACGTTTCCAGACTTAGGGGAGTGGAATAATATATACTAAGCAGATGACGATGCTTTTTGATATATTCACAACTAGTAATTGTAAAGTAATTCTTTGTTAAAACGAGAACGTTTTAAGATTTCTATAAAAATTGGCCAGGTAGGTAGACCCAGACCTGGGGGTCTAAAATGGCCGCTTTAGCAGAATCATAATAGAATAATAATATCATAACACAAGGTGACAATTCATAATATAGGTGACATGACCATTTTAAGAATTTAAACGTAATTCATATTATTATCCTGTTATGATTCGGCTAAAGCGGCCATTTTAGACCCCCTGGTTTAAGTAAAGGTGAAGATATTTTCTTATGTCGGTGGTACGTTTCCGTGAAATTTAAGATCCCCACGCTGGCGAAGCCGCGGATAAAACTAAATAAAATGTCTGTAACGGACCTTGATTTTTAAATAACATTGCGCTATTTTGTTTTTTATAAGTTTTAATTTGAAACTAATAATAAACCGCTCCTCTAGATTAGACCTAAATAGTTACAGTCCCTATGTAATTTTTTATTTTCATAACTTCGGAATATAAGACCTACTAAGTACCATTACTTAGTAGGTATATTATCTTATTTTATTGATAAATGTTCTTGTTGAAAATCCTATTCAATAAAAACTTGAGCCTAAGTCATTTTATACATTTCAATAACAATATTAAATCATGATGTGTTGAAAAGCGTTGTACATTTTTACCTTTCTTAAAGAATACGTAATTAGTATTTATTTTTAACTTATAGAACTCTGAAATTAATTTTGTCTGTTACGTAACGGTTTGATTTTCTTTCTTTCTTTATTATGTTGCTAGTGCCTGACCTGGTGGCATTGTGTCATGTACATGCCGTCGAGAAATATCTCTCACGCCTGCTGGTTTCCTTACGATGTTTTCCTTCACCGAAGCTAATCAACTATCACTTAATAGTAGATTATCCACGATTTTAGGAAAAAACAGTTAAAATTTTCATCAATATATCGAAGAATGAAAAGCATAACCGAAAAAAAAGCAATTTTATGAATTGAAATAAAATAAAACGCTATTAAAATTGCATCTACACAATTTTAAAATCCGAACGCCAAACCGACTCCGTGCGAGAGAATATTTCGCTCTGGCAGCCCCATTCATTGGGTTCCGACGGACGTATTGGCCAACGGAACTACTCTAGCGCTCATGGCTCACCCCTACGGAATGCGGACAAAAAGCGCGGGAAAGTTACATCGTTACAAGCGAAGCTCTTCGTAGTTTTATGTGGAGTTTCTTCTTTTTTTTATTTAACCTTCTGCATGGCTTTACTGAGAATTGTGTGGTTTTGTAGGGTTAAAGAATTGTGGAAAATGTTTCTATGTTTTAAATGGTTGAATTAGGTTTTTTTTCTCTTTATTCATTTTGAGGTTTGAAAGAAAAATGAGTAATTGACAGCCATAAGGTTGAGAATGAAAGAAAAAAATGTGTCGTGCCACATATGACAAAGGCAAGAACATGATTATGATTTGTAGTCATTTTGTGCAGGAGTGTAGCAGTGTTTGAGCAAAGATGAGTATTGATTGATCGCACTGGACCCGCGTTGTGGCTTACTGCCTACCCCTTCTCTCACAGAGGGCAACCCTTAATTCCAGCAGTGGAGATAGAAATAGGCTAAACTGTGTCAGGTCATGTAACACCAATTGAAAATCCATTTGACTCCCAACGCCCATTTTTTTTTAGGAATTTCTCCTGTATCGTGAGTGCGTTTTACAACCATTTAAACTCACAAACACGAACAGACCGTACTGTAGGCCATACAACACACACGCAGCGCAGCAGCCAATCGCTCTACCACTGCGCCAATCTTGTCGTCAAATTTTCAGTCAGAAATGTCAGAATACCTATGTTTATTCAATACCTAAATTAATGCTTAAACGTAAATGAAATTATAACGCTCTGCTTAGCGTGAATGTTTTAAGTTGTGTTTTATCAGGTTGTGCCTGCATTTCATTTAAATAT
The DNA here is from genome assembly GCA_950022335.1 of Eurois occulta. Lineage (NCBI taxonomy): Eukaryota > Metazoa > Arthropoda > Insecta > Lepidoptera > Noctuidae > Eurois > Eurois occulta. Next base: position 3,316,809 of record OX465498.1, read on the forward strand.
TACCTTGTGTTAAAAAAACAGGGGTAAACAGGGTATTACCGTTTTAAACATCTTTCATCACTGTGAGCGCCTAATTGTAACGTAATTCTCTAAATCGAATCTTAGACTGATACATTACTGGCGAATGTTCCGGTGAGAGAGCGCCTTCAAACTAAACTCACTAATCTGACTCGATAAGCATCAAAACGACGGAATAAAAAGACTTAATCGGAGCTTAACTAAGACTTACAACTGAACTAGTTACCGGCAGAACTATTAAGATAATTCTGCAGTAAAAAACTAACTTCGTTTCAAAGTTCGAGCTGTTTTTCGGCCAAGTTCAACCACCATTATTTTAAAGAAAATTTATTCTTGAATAGATTAAAGATGGTTGCTATTTTGGTTTTGTGTTTGCGGAAATTGTTTTTCTAACCAACTTCAAAAAAGGAGGAGGTGCTCATAGTCTGTACTTTTTACTCGGGAAACTGATTTGAAGAAAAAATAAGTCGGCTGCTTTATACGGATCCTTGAAAGTTTGAAGAAAAACATTTTTCTAGGATTTATAATACTTTTCAAGACAGACAGACAGACAGACACTTCGCAAGAGGTGAGTAAAGCCTTCAACAACATAACCAAGACTAAAAAGATGTGGTGGTAGACTTGATACAGAAATCTAGATGGGTGAATGACATTCAGAAGACCGGGGCTAGGACCTGGTTGAGACTCGCGCAGACCTCGGGTAAGTGGCACAAAAGAGAGCAAGCCCATACTTAGAAGTAGGTAGTCCTTGTACACAGTACCTACGAATTGTGAGGAGGTCATCATTCACCCTTGATCGATGCTGGCTTGGGTAATAAAAAATACTTCTAAGGACCAATGCAGGCTGCATTTGCATTACATACATACATTTACTTAGCCCATTTCCCACCAAATTAATTGAAAGATGGCCAAAAAAAATCATATGCAAAAAACAAATACAAAAATCGAATTTAGGGGACACCCGGATTTGAACCGGGGACCTATCGATCTGCAGTCGATTGCTCTGCCACTGAGCTATATCCCCGATGTACTTTCTTATTATAAATTGATATCAGAATCACGTTTGTCAGTCATTTCTTTGTTTATTAGTCACTGACTCACTGTCATAGCAAAATTATAATAAGAGTCGGCCAAGCTCGCGTGGTGGAGTACATCTCCTTTTTTCTCTTACGGAGTAGTGGCCTGAGTCTTGGCATTGTGATTGTGATATTGCTGTATTTTGTGAATCAGGAAGCAGCATTTAGGGGGGGGGTTAGCTTCTCTTATTCTCTAGGTGTCTCTTAAACGAAGAAATTCTTCAGTAACCGTCGTCGGTATCCTTTCGGGTACATTCGGACTGTTCTTAGAATGACCAATCTTGCATACTTAGATTTGCACATCTCATTCAATGAGCAGTGGGGCCAAGTGACAATAGCCGTGGGTTCAATCCTAGGCCTTGCTTTGTGAAATTTATTTCATGACGACTTTTCCTGAAACGAAAAAATCGAAGGCATGGTGGTGCCATCCACCAATGTATCCACCACGTGGTGGATTATGATGACTCACTCCTTCCACAGAACGTATGCAAACAAAAAAATAATGTAGGGGACACCCGGATTTGAACCGGGGACCTATCGATCTGCAGTCGATTGCTCTGCCACTGAGCTATATCCCCTGTACACTATGTTTCTATAAATTGATACCTGCATCGCAATTGAGTCGAATCGCAGCCTTCATTTTTTCATGAGTCATTTTCGTACACATTGTTATGTTGTAGATGTCACTACATCTGCTCCAATTGCATAGCAACATTATTAAAATCAGCTTAAAAATATTCCCACTGCTGAGACATGACATAGGCTTCCTCTCTGTGGGAAGAAGCCGGGCCCAGGGCGGATTGGTAAAAGTCACATTTCTTCGAATTGTTGATTCTAGGCCATCTGCTCAATACACTCACTTAAAACCAACATCAAAGTGCAATACCTTACAGAACCAGATGCTTAACAAACTGCTACAATATTTAGAGCCAGATACACAAGAGACGCAACACACGCCCGTTCCGAGTAATCGAGCGTCAGGCCATTGTTCGTGCTCCCTACGTAGATACAATTCAAATGCGCACGTTGGCTAGGTAACTGTGTGTACCTGTTCCACGAGAAGGTATGATGTAGAAGGTTAATAGTGAAGTTATAGAAAATGGATGAAAGTGGCGCCTGTTAAAGAAAAAATTAAAGGAAAAGATGAACTAAAAGAGTGATGGACATGAATGTTGATAGATGGAGGGGGAGAGGAAGGCCAAAGAAAAGATGGGTGGATTGTGTAAGGAATGATATGAAAGAGAAAGGAGTAAATGATGCCGTGACGTGTGACAGGGGAGAATGGAAGAAGAAAACGTGTTGCTTCAACCTCAAGTAGAATGGGACAAGGGCACGAAGGTGATGATGATCATAGACAATGGATGAAGTAGAAGACAACGTAATTAACATGGCTTTACTGTCGAGGTGGCAGATTGAGTTCTGGTCGAAGTTAATAATTTGAATCTAACAAATGGAGTCATGGACAAGACGAAGAAGTAAAATACCACATGTTGCGTCAACTAAACCTTCTGTCCAAGCTCACCTTCCTTCGTTAGCCAGCTTTTTGTGTTAGGCTTTACAAACATTTTTTTTTTTATTGTAATCCATTTTAAAATCCCTTCGGTTTTTGACGGCACGTTTTTTAAATCATTGGTGCGTTCCCGCATACAGATTTTGTTCGTGGATGTACTGAAAATTAAGTGGTACACTCGTGCGCTGAATGTTTTGAATATTTGCACAGTTGAATTGGTTTGATTTAGTTTTTTTTTTATTACATACCCGTTACGTATTAGGTGAGTGAATATTTCCATCGGTTCTAGCTGTGCTATTTGATACCTATATTTAGGTTTTTATTTTTGTATTTGGTTTGAAATCAATGTCTGTTGGACTGTACACCTAGCGTCAGTAAGTGCTAACCCCTCAAGCTTTAAAATGTTAAAGCTTGAGGTGAATGTCAAAGTTTATTAGGTGAGTAAATAGTTTCATCGATTCTAGCTGTGCTATTTGATACCTATATTTGGTATAAATATTATACATATAACAACAATGTCTGTTCGACTGTTCATCTGTACACCTAGCGTCAGTAAGTGCTAACCCCTCAAGCTTTAAAATGTTACAGCTTGAGAGGGGTTAGCACATACTGACGCTGTGTGTACGTCTGTACGTACCCTATAGACTCTTCAACTACTGATACGATTTTGATGACATTTTGCACAGTTGTTCTACACTCCACAAAAGGTATGTGAAAAAAAATCTGTATAAGAAGATAAGGCATTGCAACGCATGCCGGGTTCCCTCCTAAGGAAAACAGGCTTCCTTCCAAGTAGGTCACCACGCGAGCCCAATGCGGGTTGGTAGATGTTACATTACTCCTAATTTTTTTTCAAGGACATTCCGGTTACTTTACGATGTATTTTTCTTTGTTTTACTCATACATAACAGAACTTATTATTAACAATGATAAAATTAATAATACATAATGGTTAGGTTCTTTCGGTTCTGAGCGGATGGTTGAGAAAGGTAATGGAAGGATAGCTGTACCTACATGTCGACGGCGCGTTCGTGTTCCACGCGCGCCTCAAAGAGATGTCAGCAAACAGGAGGGGCCCGCAAGGGCCGATGCCTGCCAGGGCTGCGGGACTGTTCGAAAGAGATACCGCGGCCCTGAAACACAAAGGGCAAAAGAAGGAACATGGATGGGTTTTAGTCAGTAAAAGTCTGACACTCTCTTCCGCTCCGCCCAGAGCGGATGATTTCGCATCCCGAAAAAAAAAAGGATAGCTGTACATACCTTAAATAAATAGTGATTAGTACAAGAGTATAATGTTATCATTCAAAATGATAAAGGACTTAGTCATTTTTGGGGTTCCGTACCCGTAAAACGGGACCGTTTACTAAGACTCCACTGTCTGTCGGTCCGTCTGTCACCAGGCTGTATCTCATGAACCGTGACACTTAGACAGTTGAAATTATCTCAGATGATGTATTTCTCTTGCGGCTATAACAACAAATACTAAAACACAGAATAAAAAAAAAATTAAGTGAGGCTCCCATACAACAGGCATGATTTTTTTGCCGTTTTAATAGATAATGGTAAGGAACCCTTCGTGCGCGAGTCCGACTCGAGCTTGGCCAGTTTTTTTATAGATCATAACATAACCATTAGCAATAATTACTATGATTTGACAAGTCTTAACAACTGACTGCCTCGTAGGGCCAGTGGTCACAAGCGTTACTGCTAAACATGAGGTCCTTAGTTTGATTTATATAGGTGGAGGAAAGTGTTATTGAATTTTTCCATCTTTAATTTCTCAGTAGCATCCAGGAGTCAGGTTTTGTGCCCGTTTAAAGGCAATAGGCTCGCCCCCTATTACATGGGACTCTAACACAACTCGTGATCTACCTATGCTGAATCCTTCCAGGATTACAGGAGAATTTATATTATTTTTAATCTGATTTAAACCTATTATATCAAGCATTTTCTCTCAAAATTAAATAAATAAACACGTTAGGAATTTGTGGCTTTCATCTCAAATACGGAGAAACACAACCCACATATTCCTTTGAGCGCTTCCATCAGTACACACGACGTCTCTTACAGCCATACAAATCCAGCATAATCTGAACCCTCATAATACGGAAAGCTCAAAAGTAACGAAGTCCGATTGTACTGGGAATGTGTAGCTTGACTTATGATGAGTACCAAATTCTAGGAACAGAAGCTGTTCTTAGATTTTGGTACAATGCAACTGGTTCAGATATGAAGGGAAATATTGCCGTGGCAAAATGCACGTAGCGAACGGCAAGCGCGACCACGAGTTCGACGAACTCTGTAGCTAAACAGGTATTAAACAGCTGATTTCACGCGTCGTTCGTTATAGTATTTCAACATCCATTGTTGTGTTATTTTTTTATTTTTGTCGTATTATTTACATAAATCGAGTGCAGCGTTATGAAATTTTACATTGAATTATATAACGGAATATAACGAATAAAAAACCTGAGAAAAATTCCGGCGGAATATGATTCAAAATAAGGAGCTGAATGCCACGAGATGATCGAGTCGTTTTCATGCATAATCAGCCTATAATGTTCCCACTGCTGGGACACACGGCCTCCTCTCTAAGAGAGGGCTATAATCCACCACGCGGGCCCGGTGCTGGTTGATAGATGTCACATGTCTTCGAATTTTTGGTCCAGGACATGCCGGTTTCCTCACGATGTTTTCCTTCACCGTTTTTGAGAGCAGTGGTGATGAAATAAATTACACAAAGTAATGCGCCTGCCTGGGTTCGAACCCACGACTTACTGTTCGTAAATGGGGGCCGCCACCACTGGGCCACTGCTGCTATCTCGTTTTCATATCTACAGTTAAATATAATAGAAATCAATCGTGCACTTTATAGAAGCGTACACAAAACTGCATTTTTACTTTATCGTTTCGTAAGTGAGTTCAAAATAATGTTTGTCAACGCACTCACGATACAGAAGATATTCATAGAGTTGGCCAGTGTTCTTAAAAAAAAAAAACAGATTTTGCGGGTGCTACTGCTTTATATTATTATATCCTCATAAAGCTGTCTGGACCACAAGGTGCTTGTATAAAACCTCACATTCACACATAAACTAAAAGCTCACAAACTAAATAAACCAAAATATTTTAAAATGCACTTCACTACACTCGGTGCTGTTTTAAAATTCAAGACAATGTCTTAAACATTTCGGAACGTAGGGGACCGGATCCGGAATTACGTTCCAAAATAAAATCCGGAAACGGTATTAAGTGATATCGTTTGTTTTGCAGTTTATGTTGGCGTCTGCGATGATCTTTTGGCAGTGGTTTTGAATTTCTAATGTTAGGTGTAAGTACAATATTTTTGTGTCGAAAATTTCCTCCTAATGGTAAAAGATTTTTACAAACTTGGTGCTTAGTTTTAGGAAAATCGTAGAATTTTCTTATTGTTTGTAAACAGTTAGGTACAAGGAACCTCTGCGGCTATTGCTCTACGGGCATAGATCTAAACTCTGAGCTGCTACTTACGGGCTAAGATAGCCCTTCAAATTAGATGTTTTGTAAGTTTTTCTTGCAATTTGCAGGTCAATTCTAGGTTTTTGTTGTGTTGTGGGAGCACCAACACCATCTTGAACATGCTCAGCCACAAGCTGGACAGCCCCCTTCTGTGGCACTGGGTTCAAGCACAAGTGCGTGTGCACGGGGCCTTAGAGGCCGACAAATACTAAAAAAAAAAGAATTGTAATTATTTTTTAACTGTATCTATGAAATCTATGAAATTATTACTACTAACATAGTTCTTAAGCATTTCTAACCCATATGGACTTGGTTGTTCGAAATAAAGTATTGGAATTTGAATTTGAATTAATTCTCCTGCCCTTATCCCAATTTATCTGAGGTCGGCACAGCATGTCTTCTTTATTACTTCCATACTTCTCTATTACTTTTCATATCACACAGTCCATCCATCGTTTCTTTGGTCTTCCTCTACTCTTAATTCTTATAGCCATTTACATTCATGCTGTCTAGTCAGTACTAGGTTGTTTGGTTATCTTAGGCGCGATTTATACAGAAACAGCGTAAGGTAAGGCGCGGCGGAGGCGCAGCGCAGGCATGATGCTGCTTCAAAATGTTTTCATACAAAATGTACGTAGGCGACACAGGCACGGGTGTTCTTTCGCTTCCTTATAAATTCCAGCCCTGCGTTGCGCCTGCGCCGCGCCTTCACCTTACGCCGTTTCTGTATAATTCGCACCTTAATAGGATTTTAGTCTTTAAAGCAATGCATTTGCAAAATGATTATCATTAAAATCATACAATATGTTATTATTTTTTTATTTTTAGTTGCAATATTCCATACAAATATTTTTCATCATCAGACCTGTAATGGCACTTGTAACCCAGATGGTCGCAAAGTTTTAATCAATATATATGAATTAAGTCCAAACGCAAGGTAGCTACTGTAAACAGTTGAGGAGTTCCCTTAACTGTCCTTCGTCTTCATCATCAGACCCCTTATGACAGTCACAACCCATCTAGGTGTAAATTTCTCATCAATACAAATTAATCAAACCCAAAGGTTGCTGCTGTAAACCGTTGAGGAGTTCCCTCGACTGTCTTTCGGTTCCATCATCAAAGCGACTCCAGACCTTCTTTAAATTGTAGTGCTTTAAAATCTTAATCAAAAAATTTACAAACGCACTAGTCGCCACTACAATTTTTGAAAACTCCCCTCAATTTCTCTAGGATGCCATCATCAGATCCCGGTTTCCTTATCATGGGACCACCCTTGAAGTATCTCCTTTCCAACAAAAAAAAAAAAATCAAAATCGGTTCATAAACGACGAAGTTATCAGCGAACACACATAAAAAAAAATGTATATATACGGTCGAATTGAGAAACCTCCTCCTTTTTTGAAGTCGGTTAAAAATACCCTGTTTGATCCGTGAGGACATTATTAAGTATCGAGCTTAGATTCTATTTAAGTAATCCTTTTTGCAGAACAAGTAAAAAAAAATACCTCGATGAAAATTAAATACTTAATAAGAATTTACTAAAATGAGGAAACTTTTAAGGCAACACACGGGCGCGAGCAGTCACTTCTCGGGTTGAGACGTCATGAAAAAACAATTGACGATCGAACATACTTATGCCGAAGATGGTGTTGTCAAGTTTTAAAAGTTTGTTAGATTTTAAGGAAACGATTGTTTTGGGACAAAAAACATGCATTTCAAAATTCATTAATATTTTTTTTTTCATGAATGTTTATTTTATGTTTCTTATTGTATTTGGCAATGTCATTGGTATACCTATATGCCTCTTTCGGATCAGACAGGGTTTTTTTTAAACCTTAATTGGGCCCACCTAAAAAGTTACGTAAACGGTAACGTGGGGTGCATGATACCCCGATCGTATAAATCAAATTCGAAATACATGCAAAATTACGATAACTTACTATACGCGATACTTGATCATAAAGGACACGTGTTTTTATGAAGCTAACGGGAACTTCAGCGCTCAAAATTCAAAATTTAAAAAGTTCTAGCCTTTAAGGCTGCGCTGGGGTATGTAACACCCCACGCGACCAATGAAGGGTTATCATATTGTATAATCTGATACTAAACTGTAATTTGAAGAAAAAATGAAAAAGCGTTTATTCGTGGTGACATCCTAAGTATTACTAAAAAATGTTACTTCTGCCAAACAAGATGCAGCTCCCATTTACAATATTACCTATAATTTTATGTAACTACAACAACAACAATGACAACAACACAACAACAAAAAAGAACAACAAAGTACGATTTGAATTTTACGGGCTACTCTAGCGCTTTTCTCTCAACATTTTCTGGAAAAACTACCATCGAAAAAATTCAATTTAAAAGTAAATTAATACCCATTAAATAAATAACAGTCCCTACCTAGAAACAGCTCACTTAAAATTCATTTTTTCTCAAGCTTAGTTATCCTCAGATTCCAGAATTGAAAAAGTAACTTACCGATTCTTGAAATAAATTCATGGGTTTATTTGATTCACAGAAATGTTTTTCAGCTCAAATTGATATTTCATATCAAAGGGCACTTATATAACAGGCTAGATATTATTTGGATCTGAAGAATTGTATACTTCAACATCTATACTGATTCCAGTATTACAATTATAGATAACATTTTGTATGTTTGAATGTTAGTAGTGGAAATCTTCGGAATTCGGAACTATCGATTAATAAAATCAATTTCAGTTCGATTTGGTATTTATAATGATAAAGTTTAATTTGTTAATGGCTTAAGATTTAGTAGGTAAATGAGATTTTAGGCCATTACAATAATAACCTATCCATGCCTATCTGAAAATACATCTCCCTTTAATAACTACTATAAACACGAAAAAAATCATCAATACAAAACCTGCCAAATGCTTATCGAACCACGTAATGTAAGATTCTGTATAAATCAATCATTTACCTTTTTTTTTTTTTTTGGTTGGTTGGAAATCATCAAATGACCCCCCCCGCTCTGGGCGGAGCGGAAGGGAGTGTCAGACTCTTACTGACTAAAAACATTCATTGGCCCTTTATGTTCCAGGGCCGCGGTATCTCTTTCGAACAGTCCCGCAGCCCTGGCAGGCAACGGCCCTTGCAGGCCCCTCCCGTTGCTGACAACTCTTTGAGGCGCGCGTGGAACACGAACGCGCCGTCGACACGGCCTGCCCGTCGTCATACGACGGACGGACGGCGAGCTAGCCCATTACTCACCGTCCACAGGCCACTCACCGTCCACAGGCCTATCAATCATTTACCTTCTGTCTACAAAAAAAAGTTACACTCTGATACGGTAGGGACATTTTATATTAAAAGCAAAAGACATCAAAATTTTAAAAGCCTGTAACGTGCACCACATTTGAGAAGGAAACTAAATTATGTGTCACAAACTCACAAAGCTCTCGCGTAGTAGTAACACAGACAACATCGCTAATAGCGCAACAAGATAAAATTGTACAACACTAGCGTTTCTGAGAACGCTGAATACACATCACTACTGCTTTGAGTGCGAAGGAGATAATTTAAGTGCTTACAATTTTACTCGCGTCTGTAAATAAGGAGTTGACTAGTCTGACAGTAAATGGAAATATGAGGACGAGAATCTAGTTGTGCGAAGTGAAATAATCGCATAAGAGATGTTAGTTCTAGTCCATACTTAGTAATAAGAGCAATCAGCTTCAATTTTCTGACTAACTGTGTTGTCCATTCAAGTTTAATGAAACTTAAACGTTATGAGTTTGCGTCAAAAAATGACCATAAAATGTCGACTTTAAAAAAAACCGGCCAAGTGCGAGTCGGGCTCGCGCACGAAGGGTTCCGTACCATTATCTATAAAAAAATACGAAAAAAAAACACGTTTATTGTATGGGGACCCCCCTTAATATATTTTTTTTTAATTTTTAGTATTTGTTGTAATAGCGGCAACGGAAATATATCATTTGTGAAAATTTCAGCTTTCTAGCTATCACGGTTTATGAGATGCAGCCTGGAGACAGACCCTTTGGGTACGGAACCCTAAAAACAACACTTTATAGTGAATGAAATTGCAATACAAAACAGGGTCACTCATTGTGGTCATAGTAATTGCCGAGAATATAGTTTTTTCCAGTACTCAATATTTTTCATCAAGGACATCAACTGCCACGCGATTCAATTTTGATTTAGTTTCCAATATAAGGATGCCAGGTATAAATGGACCCTGCACGAAGCCGTCAAACAAGCATTCTGTACATCAAACTAAGTAACTCTACGCAAAAATGATTGCTGGGAAACGATTTTTTTTTTGGGGTGAAAATGGAAATGGAAATGGGGTGGACATTTATCGGTAAGACTTAATGTAACGCACGCAAAACTAAAAAAAATAAATAATTTAAGTAAACTTATAACATTAAAAACTTGAATTTAAAAAAAAGTTGGATCTTTCACCCCCAATGTCTACGTACCCAGGTTTCCAGGTATGACCCAGAATAAAAAAAATGGTTGTAATGACGGGAGTAAAGTGCCTTTCGACTTCGTTAAGTGTATTGAGTTTGTGTGGGTGTTTTCACTTTTTCAGTGCCGATGATCTTCTCCAGAATTTCATTTAAACTGTTTTCGTGTAGCATAATCAGCCTATAATTATCACAGTGCTGGGACACACGGCCACCACGCGACCCCAGTGCGGGTTGGTAGATGTCACATGTCTTCGATTTTTTGGTTCTAGGACATGCCGGTTTCCTCACGATGTTTTCCTTCACCGTTTTTGAGAGCAGTGGTGATGCAATAAATTACACAAAGTTATGCGCCTGCCTGGGTTCGAACCCACGACTTACTGTTCGTAAGTCGGGGCCGTCACCACTGGGCCACCGCTGCTCTCGACTTCAACGAGAGTTTTCGTATACATAGGTACAATGACCCAGGAAACCTTTTTAAATACCTATGTTGAAAGTTATCGAACGATTCTATTTTAATATCTGAATTCGTTGGAAAACGTAAATAGCTTTTAGTTTATAAATTATTATTCTCGTTATCAAAATCCGAGGAAATTATTCGACGTTTCTTTACTTACATTTTAGCTCATTGTATGTTTTAGCTTTCTGCTTACTACGCTAAACGTAATTTGGTTAGCTAAAGGTAAGCGCACACTATGCTGTGAATGGGAAACATTATTTTATACAGTGGCAACAATATATTACAGAGGTAGGTAGATATAATGTTGCCAATGTCGTGAATTGCCAATGATTTTGACTGTTTTTACGACTAAAATCCCGAAAAACTTATGCAGAGGTGTACTTAATAGTACACCCATATTTTGCCAGTTATGTTTAAGTTCCATGTTATAGGGGGACTAGCCATTTTTTCATCAATCAGACCCAAATTTAGTTTCAGTGGCTGCCATAAAGAATCAGTATTGAGTTGTAAACGAAAAAGAAATACTTATATCATAGTCATTTGGAGCATTTCTGTACCACAGGTAAGTTGTGCACACTATAACTCCTTGGCCACAAGCTACACGTTCAAGCGGCGAGTGTGTTACGGCAAAAACTGCGGAGAAAACAAATGCAAAAAAAGTTGCCACGAGTCATTACGACGTGACTAGCGGAAAGACGGTAATCACGCGAAGGAAACAATAGACAAATGCGCGAGTTGCATGTCACAAGTCTCATCGCTTGAAGGCGCTCCCTCACCAGGAGCATTCACTTGCAATGTAACTGGTCAGATTCGGAACATCAGTGAATGACGTACCGAGCATTACCGTTGTTAACAATTTAACAATCTATAACTTCTATACAAAACCGAATCTTGGAATCTTACATTACAGGCAAATGCTCCGGTAAGAGAGCGCCTTGAGGTCAAAAGACTGGCGTTAATCTTCGAATTTCCTTTCCACAGGTAATGTGGACACACCATAATAGAAAAACAAGGTAGAATTTCTGTCGAGGTCACCTCGTGCCTCACTACCTAATTAGTTTGCGGTCCCGACGCGCTACGGAACCCAATTTTAAAATACGGTTCGTGTAATATAATAAGTTGACGTTTTAATTTTATTTGCAGTGACACTGTTATTATTTCGGTCGGTTGTAAAATGTTGTGTTTAAGTTTATATGACACATGTGTTAATGTGACGGTGAATTTAGTAATTCGTTGTTTTAATTTTAAACATAGTACACTTTTTATAACTGCAACTGCAAGTACGTAAAGCATCATCATCGCCTGCATAGTCTTTTAGAAGGTATTATGATGGGATCGGCTTACTAGATGACTGTCAACCACTATTCACCCTTTTTTTTTTTTTGTGGGGGTGGGAAATCTTCAAATGACTCCTCCCGCTCTGGGCAGAGCGGAAGGGAGTGTCAGACTCTTACTGACTAAAAACCACCCATGTTCCTTCATTGGCCCTTTATGTTCCAGGGCCGCGGTATCTCTTTCGAACAGTCCCGCAGCCCTAACAGTCCCGCAGCCCTGCCACTATTCACCCTAATACCCTGATTAATAAGGTTGAAAAGTGGTCGAGAGTCAGTGAACGCGGTAGTACGTATCTACGGTCTACTTTAAAAAACCGACCAAGTGCGAGTCGGACTCGCGCACGAAGAGTTCCGTAACATCTATACAAATAAATAAAATTTAAGTATTTGTTCGTAATATCAAAATAACAGCTTTTAACTGAATGCATATGATAGTATATACGGTACTTATAACAGAAACACATTTTTTTCAATTTTTGTCTGTCTGTCTGTTTGTTCCGGATAATCTCCGAAACGGCCTGACTGATTTTGACGGGACTTACACTGGCAGATAGCTGATTTTATAAGGTCTAACATAGATTACTTCTATTTTAGAAAAATAATTAGGGTTCCATGCAAAAACCCTTGAAATTGATAACAAAATTAGATTAAAAAAGGCAAGTAACATTTTTTTATAATAATTTTATGCGAACGAAGGTCGTGGGAAACAGCTACTTATCTACAAAAACGGCAAAAAAATCATGTCTGTTATATGGGAGCCCCACTTAAATATTTTTTTATTCTGTTTTTTAGTATTTGTTGTTAAAGCGGCAACAGAAATACACCATCTGTGAAAATTTTAACTGTCTAACTATCACGGTTCATGAGATACCGCTGACAGACGGACAGACAGACAGCATAGTCTTAGTAATAGGGTCCCGTTTTGCCCCTTGTGTACGGACCCCTAAAAATAAGAAAGTACGCTGTGGGTCTAAAAATAAAAGGTTCATTGTTTTTATAACTCAAAACTACGAGTAGTTTTTAGAGTTTTTCACGAAGGGAAATTGTCGCACGTTGTTTCTGGGCTTTGTCCATGTTCTTCCACAAAAATTTTTTTAGTACTAGCCTGAAAGCGTAGATAATGTGACATTATACATGACGGCAAAGACAATAAATGAAAATACTGGTAATACTAGTTCCTATAAACTAGATATATTTTTAAACTATCTAACATAATCCTAAAATCGATATTTAAAAAAAAAAATAGTTTTTTCAAACAAAGTTATTAGCATAAAATTGTTAACGAAATATAACACCATTTATAAATATTTGTTCACTAACCTTAGTACAGTTTACGTTAATTCACATCTGGAAATAAAATTTAAGGAACGAATTTGGCAAAGGCTTTTGAAGTAGCGAGTTGGCAACATGTGTTTAGTGTTTATGCCGATGCGTTTATTAATCACGTAGATAATGCTGAATGAAAAAAATGTTCTGTGACTAAACTACTATTCGATTGATTGATTTTTTTTTATGCAGACTGAGTACGTCATGAACTCATGAGGTATACGCGGTTCAGTTTACAAGTAAAAAGTATATTGGAATGATTTAAACTGCAAATAAATCAAGCGCCTGATTTTCGACTTTTTAGAGATAACTACGCTCATCCCTGAGCATACAAATCAACTGCAGAGCATGAGGTTTTGGATTCGATTCCCAGTTCGGGCAAAGTGCTAATGGGTTTTTCTATCAGGAATTCTTCAGTAGCCACGGAATCTGTACTTATTTCTGCCCGGTCGGTGGCAACAGACTCGACCCCTAATACATATGGTACTTAAAACATAACTTGCAAAATGTGGATGTACTAAAAGGTACACCTCTGCCTAACCCTTTGGGGATTACAGACGTAATGATAATATGGTACTTAATGTAAAAACACCAAATCTAATCCGGGACCCATTAATTATACCCCGACTAAAAGTCACATGTACCCCAAGATAGGGTAAAATTCATAGGTGATAAATCTAGAATGTTCCCCAACAAATAATATTCATACTCCTATAATTCTCGAATTACATTGTTTTAACACCAGGGTTTTTAAGAGAGCGACATTATTATTGACATTTAATAATGGATTTTACGTATGATTTTGTGTGTAATTCGGTAATAGATTTTATCTGACTTTATTTTTCAGGCTCTCTTTGTGGATTCATAGGGTTTTTGAGTGCTTTCAAATGAAAAAGCTATACTTAGTTAGTTTTTTTTTTAATTAAGCCCCTCACCTCGCCTCACCTCAGTTACCCTGTTAACTGATTAAATTAAATTAAATTAATTTATTTCAGGTCTTTAACCCATATAAAATTAAAAAAGAATTTTACAATTGCCATGCTTGCAATATAAATGTTATTACAGATTAATAAATCATACAAAATGATTACAGAAATTTAAATTGAATTTAGAATTATAAGTCAAATATAAAGTATTGAAAATGTCAAAAAATAAATTAAAAAATGACACAAAATATCAAACAAAATGTCACAATATTATGTCAAAAATAAAATTGAAAAATAAAATGTGTTAATAATATTTGCCCAAGCTAAACTGGTATAAAGGGTGAAAAAAAATACCCTTAACGAAGCCGAAAGGCACTAGTTCTCCCCGTCATTGTGATATTTTGTTTGTCTAGACCATACCTGGGAACCTTCTAGTTACGGAGATATTGAGGGTCTTAGGTACATCTTTTTAACAAGTTTTCTTTTTAAGGAGGCCGAATAACACAGATTACCAAATAATTTATAGGGAAATCCTACGTAATAATACGTAGTCGCCATCTGCCATTATTACCAGCTACGTAATTTTGCGGAGTTGGCATTCAACATGTTATACAGGGTTATTTAATCGCGAAAAAAAAATCAGCTGTTCCCTACATTTTGACGAGTTAATCGATCATAAATGTAGGGAACAACTGATTTTTTTTCGTGATTTCAGGTTTGGTCCCATAGTAAAAGTTGTTCATAGTGATGAGTACAATGACCTCTTAAGAGGTTTCTGGTGTTTTACAAATAACCCTGTATACAAGTTTCTAATGTTATAAGTTTACTATAAATATCTCCATGCTCCCCAAACTATTCACTGCATCCATCAGCACAATGTGTTGAGTGCGTTACATTGAGTCCTACCGTAAAACGTAATTTTGAGATAATGTTTGATGACTTTGATGTACAGCACGCCTTGTATCTAATAGTAAAACGATTAGTTCGTAATCCCTCTGACTGCTCAAAGGGCCTAAGCCGTTGAAACGTAAGTATCTTCACTCATATAATTAGATCCTTAGAGAATAACATTATGCATAGGTTTGTAGGCGTTTACTTGACAGTTCCTTTGCTACTTTATTTGAAAACATCTTAGCAGAAACATAATTTAAAGCATTTATGGCATTCTCAAAAGAAGCATAATCATTCTATTGCCCATATCTCATAATTCGCATTTCGTGCAACATGTCTGTTCCTTCCATACGTCGCCATCATATGAATTATACCCTTTCTAGCCATATCACGCAGTCCATTTCCAACTTCTCAAAAAGATAAAATCAGCTATTACATTATCGCAGTGATAATCGCGGTAACGCAGCGTAAACGCAGCGTTTCTATGTGGACGTGAACAAATGTGCCCCAAGCTCGCCTTTCTCGCTACAACCACGGTGCTTCTACAAAATCACGGAGAATGATGGAGCGTATCTATCAGAGTCACACGTTGTACATGGCCAAGAACGTTGTACAGGAAAATCTGGATTTTTCTAGGTGATAAAGGTAATATGTAGCCGATGATGCGAAACTTGAGGTAGAAAGGTTTTTAAGGCTGTCAGGAAAATACTTTTGCCGTGGTACCTAATATACGACCAATACATTTTTGATAAATAAATAATTTACTTTTCGTTTATGATAAAACTAGCTGTTGCCCGCGACTTTGTTCGCGTGAAATTACCTATTATAAAAAAGTTTACTTCCCTGTTTGAATCGGATTTTGTTACCAATTTCAAGGGTTTTCATTTTTTTTCACGGAACACTAATATTTTTTTTTAAATAAAAGTACCTTATTACATCAGCTATCTGCCAGTAAAAGTCCCGTCAAAATCGGACCATCCGTTTTGGAGATTAACAGGAACAAACAGACCGACAAAAATTGAAAAAAAAAACAACGGGTTGCACTCCGGGAGTGCCGGCAGAAGTGAAAACTTGAATATTAACGTTGTGCATTTTTGATATTTTGAAATGGTTAGGGAATAATTTTGCACGAATTGCTTTAATTATCAATACAAAAGTACTATCATTTATGTGGTAAAATACAATATTCATTTATTGCGCTATCGGACACAAACATGACAATTTATATTACATTAAAAATTTAACACTTCAGAACTCCCTCCGTCTTACGCTTTTTCGATCAGGTCACGTGTCCTGACGCGAGTTTAAGATTTTATACCCATTACAGAAAAAGTGCTCAACGCCGCTAAAGAAGTTTTCACTTCAAAAACGTATTTTTGTTTTATGTGCTGTATCCAACTTTCATACGAGTATAATATGCATTCAGTAAAAAGCTGTTATTTTGATATTACAAACAGACACTTAAATTTTATTTATTTGTATCTCTTGTATAATGTAGAGATAACACGTGATAGAGGAGCTCGTGGCTAAATAAAAACAGCCGCTCGGGACGGTCTTCAGGTTAAGCCGCGCTTGCCTAGGTTGGTCCGTGGATGGGTGACCACCCATTATATACTGAGTTTCCTCTGTGCCTCGGAAAGCACGTTAAGCCGTTGGTCCCGGCTGTCATTTTTAGATCTTTGACAGTCGTTACAGGTAGTCAGTGGCCCGAAAGTCTGATAACCAGTATTACCAAAGAGTATCGTGTTACCTAGTACTAGCTGGGTTGTGGAGGTCAGATAGGCAGTAGTTCCTTGTAAAATACTGGTATTCAGCTGCACCCGGTTAGACTCGAAGCCGACCTTGACATAGCTGGAAAAGGCTAGGCAGATGATGATGATGTAGTATGTATTAACATTACTAGGTAAAAACCGACTTACATTGTTGCGAAATATACATATTTGGGAAATGTGTAGGCTTCACAAAAATGATATGTACAACGAACAGACATTCTCTTGCATAATTTCGTAATAGCAAAGCTATTCAAAACGATGTGAACAAAATGAATTAAAATTTGAGATTACTTGTACGGTCAGCAGAAGAACGCTGAAAGCTTGAATAATTTTATTTTAGTTCTGAGTGCTGGTATTAAAAAATAAAATAAATTCAATAAATTGTGTTTTAATTCAGGCAAAATACCCATAGACAACAAAAAAAAATGAGATGAATATAAAAACTAATTGAATATAAAAAAAATTAATTGCTACAGTAAGTATTTTGTAAGGTCTTAATTGGTACTTTCAAGACAGTAAAAACTTTCCTGTTATTATTTCAATTCGGGACAAAGGCCATCTTTTTCAGTAGTTTTAGTAACATAACATAACATCGCGCCTGTAATCCCCGAAGGGTTAGGCAGAGGAGTACCCATTAGTACCTACACCCTCATTTCACCAGTTATGTTTCAGTCCCATGTAATAGGGGCGAGCCTATTGCCATAAATCGGGCACAAATCCGGTCTCCGTGACTGCTACCCAAAAACCCAATAAGACTTTGTCTGACCTGGAAATCGAACCCACGACCTTCACGCTCAGCAGTCACGCTTGCGACCACTAGACTAACGAGACAGGTTTAGTAGTTTTAATTTATTCAAGAAAAATGTGTTTTTTTTTCACATCAATCTTACTATATTTATCCGTGCAATGCAAAAAAAGGGCTCATGTAGGTATTCCAATTAAAAGCTCTTTACAAAATCACTAAAGGATCTCCTGTATCTCAAACAAAATATTCTGTCGAAATAAAAATAAAATAAATTTTAAATTTTTTAAATATTTTTTCGCCAACCTTACTCGCTTGCAAGATAGGGTATGTTAGCCGTACGAAAGAGGCTTGCCTCCGGAGAGGCAGTAAAATAAAACATGGCGCCTCTGTAGAACTAATTAAACAGTAATTTTATATACAATATAGTCTGACATTTTGCCTTGAATCGCGGCAGAGCCTTCATATTCCGTATATTGCCGTACAGGTATCATGATACGCTGATGAAACTTGCTCGTTGTATATGAGGTGTTGAAGTTATAAAGGGTTGAAGTTAGGGTTCGTTTCGGGTATTTTAGATGATAGTTAAAATATTTTGAGTTATACAAGACAGATGTGAGTGGCAACGCCGGGAGGGGACTCCCTAGAACGACATACACTGACCTTATGGGTGGGGTTCTTCAGAAAAGTCAGGTGCGTAGTACTCTCAACCAGCGTGCGTGTATGACCAGATGTATGAACGTGGACGAGGCAAAAGGAGTATGTAAGGAGTCTAGTAGGTGGCGTTCTGTCGTTTCTGCCTACCCCTCTATGTGTGTATGTATTTTGAGATCGGTAGCCACTAAGTAGTTCCATAATATAAAACTCAGCCACACACAATTTTTTTCAAATAATTAGGATAAGCTTTGGAACTGTACTTAGATTAGAGAACCTTGATTGTGATTAATCAAAGAATATTTGTGGAGTAATTTGTTTTTTTTTTTAACTGTAAATTACTTTAAATGGGTAACGATTGCTAAAATTATAGGGTAGGTATTCATCGTCTCCGAATATATATCTCAGTTCTACAGTCTTAGTAACACAGCATCTTATTAAATCGATGAAAAGACATTCGGAAGACAAACCCGTAGCAATTATTTTGAACTTTTTGATATTCCAAGATTTGTGAATAGCGACTGCGGACCACTTCGTTAAAAGTCCCAAAAATACTTTGTAAATATCTAATTATTCATTTTGGAAACTTTCTAACTGAACAAACAGATTGTCTTTCTCAACTTCTTTTCTGATTAGTGTTGGGCTCGATATTCGGTTTCGGCTTTCGTCTTTATATAGGACTTTTTAAGCGTGTGATTTCGGCCGAATTTTGATTTGATGAAATATAATTTAATTAAGATGAAAGTGGTCTGTTGGTGAAATGCCTACACGCACATACACACACGTATCTAAAATTTGTCTTTTTCCCATGGATATTATTTTTACTTATTAAGTATATTTATATGTATAACAATGATATGAAAGAGAAAGGAGTAAATGATGCCGTGACGTCTGACAGGGGAGAATGGAAGAAGAAAACGTATTGCGTCGAAGGGCAGGGAGATGATGATGATGATCAAGTATATTTATTTATTACTATACTAGCGACTCGCCCCGGCTTCGCACGGGTGCATGTATTATACATAAAAACCTTCCTCTTGAATCACTCTATCTATTAAAAAAACCGCATCAAAATTCGTTGCGTAGTTTTAAAGATTAAGCATACAATCATAGGGATATAGGGACAGAGAAAGCGACTTTGTTTTATACCATGTAGTGATTTTTTTCATGGTAGAATGACACTGATCCTTAATTTTTTGCTACGATCTTTGCATACTAAATCCAAATAAATTCGTAGTAGCTGGAAATAATAGCAAATACGAATGCCTTATTCGACAGCAAAATATTTAGCAACACTGGGGGAGTATTCCAGCAGAATAATTCAATGCCAATCTAAAGTTGAACTTCGGAGAATCAAATCTTAATCCGAAACCAGATCAAAACCTAATCGGGGTACGATTAGGTTTCGGCCTAAACAAAAACAACTTACTGAACAAAACTTTTCATAAAGCGAATATTAATTTTGGTTTTATAATATTGTTAATTAATTATGTTCGATAGTCAATATTAATGAAGCTATTTTGATTAGTTGGTTTTAACCCTTAAAGTAAACGGGGCCAGAGTTATATTGCGTATAATATTTAAAATACAACTTCTTACCGATAACCATAATGCTATGTTTAGTTCTTTAGTTTCTTTAGGCTTCCACCTTTTTTTTTGGGATGGAAAATCATCAAGTGACCACCAGCTCTGGGTGGAGCGGAAGGGAGTGTTAGACTTTTACTGACTAAAACCCATCCATGTTTCCATGTTCCTTTCTGTTCCAGGGCCGCGGTATCTCTTTCGAACAGTCCCGCAACCCTGGTAGGCATCGGCCCTGGCGGGCCCCTCCGGTTCGCTGACAACTCTTGGAGGCGCACGTGGAACACGAACGCGCCGTCGACACGGCTTGTCGTCATAAGACGGACGGACGGCGAGCTAGATCCCAGGCTTCCCTCTCAATGTTTGTTTACTAAAATTCTTTTCATTTATTTTCCGAAGGTTAATGCAATGAGAATGCTGGTTAACCAATAAGTTGCAAGTGTGTATGTTCAAGGCTAATTTTTAGATATACACCATTATTTTTAGGTCGAATGAACTCGATCATCGAACTCGAAACGATTGAACTATTTTTTTCAAAACATAACAATAAAAAAAACACGAAAGAATAAATTTAATGTTTTTTTTTAAATAATGAGAACTCAAATGCTTAATGTGTGTGTAAAACGTATCCACGATCGGCAACACATGCGAACGATACCCATTGAAAAATTCATTCTTCGATCGATTCTCATTATTTCACAAAAAAACATTAGATTTCTTTCGTGTTTTTTTTTATTGTTATTTTTTGAAAAAAATAGTCCCAATCGTTTCGAGTTCGATGATCGAGTTCATAGTATTCGGCTCCAGAACGACCTAAAAATAATGGTGTAGTATTGAATTCATAAGCTGTTATTTGGTAAACCTTTATAATTAGTATAGTTATCCTCGGATGGCCCATACCAGAAGTGGTCATCGTAAGTGTTAATAATCAGGAGCATGAATTTCAGCAAGTTTGTGCCGGAATATACCTAGCCGTTCGCAGTGGACGTGGTACGACAGCGACATTGTCTAGCGCAGATAGTTCCTTGCCAGCCGCCAGGCAACCATCAACGCAACGCAGTGTGTGCTAGAGAGGCAGTCATCTGCCAGTATCACTATTATCCGACCCTTTCAAATTCATCCCTAAGTAACCAAACTAAACAGTAATATTGGAGCTATTCTAGAAGAAATACAAAAGCAAAACTTGAAGCCACTTGCTGCGCCGTCAAATTACGGACCAAAAGCTCAAAGGGGTCGACAATATCCTCACTCCAATTTGGGAATCGTACACAAGTCAACCATATTCAAATTTGCTTGCTATGTCAAAACGAGTATAATATTGCCATTACCTACATAAAACTTATTAACAGAAATCCGACAAATTATCTGCCATGACACGAAAACAAACATTTTCATGAAATCAATACGTTTTTAACACCTAGATATAATAAATCACACAGATACATAAAATCACGATTTGTACTGGCAAACTGCAAATTAATTTAAACCTTATTTATTGATGTCATTGTGTAAATACACGCGATATTTGCTTATACATTAATTTGGCGCGTCAATTTCAATCTACACATAGATTAGCACCTGTTAAATGAATAGTGATCAAATATTATCAATTGGACTATGTTTCGCAGTATATAATTAATTTTAATCAGGCACACTTTGCTAATATACCTGATATTGTGTAGTCGATCAAAATACCTAATGAAAATACGATTTCATTATGTTTTGATTTTTAATACCTTTAGTTGCTAGATTTTTTCCATTCCTTTATTTATATTTTGTTTAAATTGTATACCTAACCCCGTTTGGAATTGCTATCGACAGAAATAACAAAAACCCTTGCAAAATTTTGTCTCAATCCCTATTTAAAACCATTATGGGATGTTTTTTTTTTCCCTAATTATTATATTTCTATTCGTGTACAAAATTTCATGATTCCTGACCCAGCTGTTCAAGCTAGATAGGTGTGATGTGTCTCAGTGAATTTTAAGTTTTATTTGGTTGAAAAAGAGTTTCAATTATAAAAAAAATACAAACTTGTAAGTTTTTCTATTCAGTTTTTCAGATCTACCAGGTTCTCGGTCCGTCATAATTATCGCAAATTCGTACTGATATTATAAATATACGAAAGTCTGCCTGTCCCTTTTTGGATGAAATCTGAATTGTACACATTAAGATTCTTTTTACCCCGGTAGTAAGTACGTTTCTCATGAATTATTCCGACTACCACGCGGGTGGAGCCGCAGACAAAAGCTAGTAATTTCATGAAACAAACCACGCTCAAACTACATACTCGTATAATGCGGTCACTATATTGTGTGTCGAAAATAATTAGAATTCGCGAGTCGTTTGATTTTCGATCAACTCAAACGTATGAACTAGGTTTAATTTTGTGCTTGTATTTGTTCACAAAATTATTAAAATAGTTATTAACTCAACTTAACACATTCGCGCGCGGTGCTCACTTTTTCGAAACTTGTGATGGAGCACTGTTTTCCCCCATACATTTTTTTTGACGTTTATAAACGTTCATTGGTACCTCTATTTATTTGAGTAATTAGCTATAAATAGAACGACATTATACGTCGACGTATGGTGACGTTCCGCAACATATAATCATTTTTAATTTTTTTTAATTAAACACAACGTCTCGATACGTCGACGTGCAGTTACGTTCTGCCATATTTTATCCTTAAAAACGTATTAGATTATACAAAACGTATCTGTACGTCGACGTACATATACGTTCTGTAACATTATATAGCTCCTAATCTATCACACTGCACGCAACGTCTTACTACGCCAACGTATGGATACGTTGTACCCCTTAATTTTTTTTTTACCTACTATGTCTCGCGCAACTTCTGATTACGTCGACGTAAAGAAACGTCCCGCTTCATTTAATTTTACCTTTCTTGATATGTATTATTCGCAACGTGTCATTACGTCGATGCATGGATACGTTTTGCTTCATTTTGTCACATCTAATTTATATTACACGCAACGTTGACTGTAATACATTAAAACAAACACTGTCTTACGTAGGTATGTATTTATTGTTATTGAAATAAAGAAAGAGATTAAAAAAAATACAAAGCAACTGCTCTTTTGTACTTACTATTTAAAAGTAATATCAAAATTTTTTGTAATATTAATCATATTAATATTGTTTGCATGTAATTTTATCAAAAAAGTATAACAATATTTAAAATCGTCTAATAACTCGCATTTGATCAAAATTTAAAAAAGCAACTCTTTGATCATAACTACTACATTAATAGTCAATTTAACCAAGACAAGAAATATTCCAGCAATTCTAACAGTTTTATGAGTCAACTGCCTGAATTAAAGATTAATAAATAAATATAACAAGCTGGCTTTTCATACCGACTACCAGTGCTTTTCCTTCCTAAATCTAGATATTTTAACCTAAACTACAGATCAATCTCTACTTGTATACATCATTCGCGTTGCTCTATCAATTCCTTTACTCAGTCAAACAGGAAATGCCCTTCATCAGCATTTTATGTAGCTTCCTCCTCTTTCTGTTGTTCATCTGGTTCTTTTTTAGTCTCTTTTTCTTTCGCTTCTTCAGTTTCTGCATTAGCAGTATCTGAAACTGCTTCACCTTGATTCTCATTACTTTGCTGGGGTGCCTCATTCTCAGTTTCCTGTGGAACTTCAGAAAGTTCAACATTGTTTTGATCTGTCGACATTGGTTGTTCTGTACTCAACTCTGGCTGATTTTCCTGTACTTGGGCATTTTCTTCTACGGTATGACTGTTGTGATGGATCCTTACTTGTGTTGTCACCTTTTTTATTACTTTTCTTTCTTCTCGCTCGCTTTGTTTTAATCATCTAAAACAATGGAATTTCTATAATAAGAACTAAAATAAAACTACTCTTGTTGCTCAAATATGAAAATAATTATTGTATTCTATATAATACTTACTCTATTATTTAAATCCAGTAAAAATATGTGACAACTTACGATTTAAAAGTTTCATAACTCGGGAGCTCACTTCACTGTACACGTGCGTCGCGTAACGGTGCACAGCCCGACTGACAGTATGGCGGCGCATGCTCTAGTTGACGACTATGCACGTTCTGCGTTTGTGAGTAGGTGCCATTTTATGTGTGAGAAGCACCCACAAAACGCTTAAAATGTCGATGCTGTGTGACACTACGAAATCAAGATTTTGATATGTTGTGGCACTGTGACGTCACTATAGGAGCATTATATGAGAAACGGACGTTTCCTTACGTACTGACTGATAGAGAAACATAAAATTTGACGTATCGATACGTTGTGCGACATCGCATCTCGATTTTTTTACGTATCCATACGTTCTGCACGCGAAAGTGTTAAAGGGATCTGTTTTTGATCGTCATTCTTCTGCTTTATTCCAATTTATTTGAAGTCAGCGCCGATGTCTTCTTCTTCCATCATCATCATCATCATCCACAGCCTGAATTCACCCACTGCTGAGTATAGGCTTCTCTTTTCCTCTGTCAATCTCCACGTTCCTGTGCCAGCCTCATCCAGGTTTTTCCCCCGATGGCAACTATGTCGTCTGCACATCTGGCCGCCGGACGACCCACATTTCATTTCCCCGTTCTTGGACGCCATTCGGTGACAGTCTTAGTCCACCTGTCATCACTGTGCCTTGCTAGGTGTCCTGCCGAATTCCATTTGAGTTCCGTAACGCGATTTCCAATATCGAAAACCTTTGTATGTCTTCGGATTTCGACGTTAGGAACTCGATCTACCAGCTTTATGCCGAGCATGGAACGCTCCATGGCTCTCTGTGCAACTCTCAGTCTGTACACAGCCTCCTGCGTGAGCGTGTATGTTTCAGTACCGTACGTAGATTCCTAGATGTGTGTTAACTTTTGTTAACCTCTTATCTTGTTTTCCGTTTTTCTTGTGTAGTAAGCAACGACTTATTGTCGGGCCTATGCTGTCCCCCCATACTTGAGTACTAATGCTGTAACATGATAATATTGTAAAACTAATCATTTTAAAAGAGTAACCATGGAGTTTCTTGCCGGTTCTTCTCCATAGGAAACGACCAACCCGAACCGTGCACCTTTTTGTCGACGTTTCATAAGTGCCCATGTAGGCCTATGTGAAATAAAAATATTTTGATTTGATTTTGATTTGATACGTCATGGTGGGTAGAACATACTGGTTATAGAGGCGGGACCTTAGAAATAGCGGAATTTTGGCTGATTTCAAATCTTTCTTAATCTTCTTTCATACTTCTCTATTACTATATAAGTTTTTAAACTCTCATGGTCACTAACATTATCATTAACACTAGTAACGGGATATTTACCATGTCCACTGTTTGTTCTGAGTTCCCGATATTTCGGCGGTCTTGCAAGCACCATGATCACGGATAAACTGAAGTTATTGCGGGTGGGTGTTTATGAGCAGACAAATCGGTCTACCCTCTTTCTTGTTCGTTTGTTGCACTCATTACCGCTACCACTGTCACTCGCAACTCGATTCTGTTCCCAACACACAAAACTCACGGTCTTCGCTCGAGAACTTTTTCAGCACTTACACTCTTACAGTCACACTTTTATTCATACTCTAAACTTTCCTCACTCCATTGTCCTCATTCCTCCGCATTGCTTGTCCATACCTGATTCGCCAGTTATTCCGGTGTCTGATGTTATCATATTAGAAGTCAGTGTTCCAATGTATTCGCACGTTTCAATTTCATGATTTAAACATGAACCCTATTATTATGACGATGTGTGGTGAGTTAAATAATTCTAACTATGATTGATAACTCAAATTTAAAGCGTCTACGCTAGACGAGCCGAGCACGAGCCAAGCACTAGCGGAGCACAAGCGGAGCACAAATTCCCTTGGCGGGAGTGCTCGTTCGAGGCTCGTAAGTTGGTCCACACTACACGAATTGGTGCTTTGCTCATGCTCGGTTCGTGCTAGGCTCGTCTAGCGTAGACGCAGCTTGATGATGGGATGTTTCAACCATCTGGATCTGGTCTTCTTTGTAGCGTCGATAATTCCCTTTATAAGATTCATGGTTTTGACCAGAACGCTGCCATCTAGATATCATTGGTGGTGGCTTCGGACAGGTCCCTCAAAGTGCAGGTGGAATTACACATTGAACAGGACAGGAGGTGTCACACCCTGCTTCTTCACCCATGTGGTGGATTAACGTACTCCCACCCTCATAGTGGAGGCTTGTGTCTCCCTGCTGGGAACGTGATAGGCTGCATCTATTATGCCCCAGTGGTTAAAGTCTTGCCTCTCATGCACCAGGTTGTGAGTTCAAATTCGTGCACGTTACCATGAGTTTTTCTATTCATATCATATACTTTTTAAGTTTATCTTGGATATTAATTGACATCCTTGAATGTAAAGGATCTCGAGAAAACCTGGACTAAAATTAATATAAGCTTGAAATTGCCAACCCACCTTGAGAAATTGTGGTGATCAATGGTCGTACCTTTTCTATGTAAGATGAAGCCCTAGTGACATGGGATAGTATGTAATAGGTTGGTTAATTAAGTACTATTATAACGTAACATAATATCATGCCTGTAATCTCCGAAGGGTTAGGCAGAGATGCACCTCTTGGTACACCCACATTTTGACAGTTTTGTTTGAGTCCCATGTAATAGGGGGCGAGCATATTACCATCAACCGGGCATAAATCTAGACTTCATGGTTGCTTCTGAGAAATTCCTGATGTAAAAATTCAATAACACTTTGCTAGACCCGGGAATCGAATCCCGAATCTCATGGAGAAGACATTGTTATGGCATCATCATTCTCCTGCCCTCATCCCAATTTACTCGGGGTTGTTTTCCATACTTCTCTATTACTCGTCATTTCATCAGACACCTCCTTGCATGCCTTATCAATTTATCATCCTTCACACAGTCCATCCATCGTTTCTTTGGTCTTCCTCTACTCTTATAACCAATTCTCAATTATCAAGTCTCAATTCTTTATTGCGTACCATAATGTATAAAGTTGGTAAGGAAATAAATATACCAGTCACAATAATTATGGACCCTGTCGGGCACAGCACAGATCAAGTAGGAGAGAGGAGGAAGAACACTGGCTATGGCTGTTTGCTGAACCATCCAAATTCATACTCAAATTATTTTTGTGAAACTAGCTTTTGCCCGCGGCTTCGCTCGCGCCTTAATGACCTAGCAGTGTCAAATATACTTTACGACCTAATCTCATAATTACCAAATATATATTAAAAAATTTATAAAAGTCGGTCGAGCCGTTTCGGAGGAATTCAACCACAAACACCGTGACACGAGATTTCTATTTATAAGAGATATTGCTTTTTCAACACAAAAATAATACTATCGGTAGGTAATCCCTGAAAAATATATATGTACATACCAAACAGTCAAAACGAATCCAGTTACAATACCAAAAAACAGATTACAGGAAATTGAAAGTAAACATAAACATTACATTTCGTTCCGTGGTCTGTATCGAGCAACCAGTTAATCAGACTCAACCACACTTGGACCAGCGCAGTATCGCGACCACACCGTTCTATTGTGTTTAATTAGAGGGATTTACAATCATAATTACAACAGGCATTGCGCTTTCATTTCCTGTAAAGGGTCGGCTGAGATATAATGAAGCCTAAAGGCACTTGTTCTCTCTGTCATTGCGATATTTTTTTTGGTCTAGACCATACTTGAACCTTCTAGTTACTGAGATATTGAGGGACAAAGTTCCAACATTTTCACAAGTTTTTTTTTTTTATATACAAGTTTTAAATGTAATAACTTTACTTTATATACCTCCACGAGCCAATGCATCCATAGTAAAATGTTTTGAGTGCTTTACATTGAGTCCTACCGTAAAATGTAATTTTTTCAAAAAAAAGTAATTTTCTAGCAAGTTTCTTTTAAAAATAGGGGCAGCTTTGTATTTGAATAAAGCCTGGACGCCTCGAAGCCCACACGCTGTGTTATAACAAAAAAGCATGTTAATTTCAAGCAGATGCTAACTAGTACACACAAATAGCATGTGTCTAGGAAGAAATATAGTATGATTATTTGACATAAATAGAAGCAAAAACACATAATATAATAATTATGTGTACTTACGATAGCTTGTGGCTGAATTATAATAGCCGCACGAGTCGATCTTCAGGTTATACCGGTGGGTAACATACCGAGCTGTCGCCGTGCCTCAGAAAGCCCGGGCCGGTTGGTCCCGGCTGTCAATTGAAGATCTTTGACAGTCGTTACAGACTGATAGTCAGTGGCCCGAAAGTCTGACAACCAGCCTTACCACAGGGTATCGTATTACCCACTACTAACTGGGTTGTGGAGGACAGATAGGCAGTTGCTCCATGTAAAATACTGGTATTCAGCTGCATCCGATTATACTGGAAGTCGACACCAACATAGTTGGGAAAAGGTTAGGCAGGTGATGATGACTGATGATGTGATGGGATCCAATTGCAATAACCAGCTGGTTAGCATTCTTCTAATTGTATCGCTTAGTGTCTCCAAACTCTTCGCTAGCAAACAGGTATGCTTTATTTGAAATGTATTGTGTATTTTAGACTGTCCCCTTGGTCCACTGGTCGCATGCGCTACTATTGAGCATTAGATTTTGGGTTCGATTTCCAGGTCGGGCAAAAGTGTTATTATGATTTTTCATCAAACATTTCTCAGTAGCTACCACGAAATAGGGGTTTCTACAAGGTTGACAGTAATAGGCTCGCTCCTACTTCATGAGACTACGAACATAACTGGTGAAATGTGGGTGTACTATCATATAAATTGCCGAACCCTTTGGAAATTATTGGCGTGATGTTTTGTTTAAAATAACACAACGTCACAGCCTTTCATTACTAGTAGCTCATTTTATAGTTTATAATAATTTTGTGGTTAATAGCGAGCAGTTAATCAGAAATGACCACACTATCACGTGACCAATGGGACCTCGCTATGCATGAATTAATTGTTTTTAAAGAGATAATTAAAAATTTATTGATTGTTCGTTGGTAGTCATCTGAAGCTGTAAATTTCTGGAGATTCATATTACGTGATATTTTAATCGTGATCAAGTGAGCGTAGTTCTGCCAAAATGTAGGTACCAACCCACATCGAAAATATCATATTTTTGTAGTAATTGTAATGTTTTTGGATAGTATATAACAATTTATTTAAGTTCAAGTTTGGCTTGTGTTTAGGTCTTTCTACCGCACAAGTAATTCCATTATTACTGAGTAGTGACTAGATACGGCACATACAAATAAGCATCACGCCTGTAATTCTCAAAAGGTTAGGGAGAGATGTACCTAACAGTACACCCACATCTCGCCAGATATATTTTGAGTTCCATGTAGGTAATAAGGAGGTATTGGTCTATTGCTCATTGGGGTAATGGAATTTTTATTGGGGTTAAAAACGTATAACATATTTATTTTCCTGAATTTATGCATCTAATTATACAGGAATATTTTCTTAGATTTTGAAATATAACAAGGCCCTCCCATCCTGCCCGCTAAAATTGAAAATATTGTTTGATTTTGTAAGAAACACCGTCTGAGGGAATACGCCTCGAGCAATATCAGGAGCCGACAGCTACGAGTAAAACACGAGACTAAAAATCATTTTCATAGTAGGTATACAGTAATCATATCTCAGAGCCTTGATTTATCACAATTTTGTATTATAGATTTTTCGTCTTGAAAAGAACGGCCTTCCATTGCCTTTGTGTCTGTTTCTGCTTTATTTATTATGTGCCTCTTTGAATAGCGAAGTTTGACAAGGCAAGACAGCCAACCAGACGAGTCAGCTCCATAATATTTTCCTCAGTTAGGTACGTTGCTTGGCAACGTACTTACTCAATAGCGTTATTATGTAAAGTTCACTTCGAATATACTTCAAGTGCGTACACAAGTCGTAAGCGTATTTTACTTGTTTTGAAAACCATAGATTCAAAAATTTCTGTCTGAATTTCGAAAAACAACCCGCCCAGTGCGTGACGGGCCACGCACAATATAAGGTTCCGTAGGTGCCCATCAAAATGTGCGGATACTTCTTACGGTCCGATATGCCTGCGAACGATGATTTTTATTGTGATAATGTGTTGACGGCACGGTTGGCGCAGTGGTCAAGCGATTGACTGCTGCGCTGCATGTCGCGGGTTCGATTCCCGTACGGAACAAATATTTGTATGACCTACAAGTAGTTGTTCCGGGTCTGGGTGTTTTTCTATCTTTAATATTATGTATGTATTTACAAAAAAAATAAATGTATATATGTAGTTTATCAGCCATCTAGCTACCATAACACAAGCATTAGGTTGCTTAGCTTGGGACTAGATGGTGCTGTGTGAAATGTCCAGGAATATTTATTATTATTATTTATTTATAATAACCATACATAGCCATACATTATGTTTAGGAAAATATGTTATCCAAGTACATTTTATAAGTTGGTCGACTATTAGGTACTCGTAAGCTTGTAAAGCTAACTTAGCTGCGATAGTTTTCCTTTTAACTTCGTTATTTATACTATCACCGTGAATTTTTTTCACGCACTCAAACACAACTGTTTCGCTGGTAGAGGGAGAGGACACTTGAGTCTAACAAAAATTTTCACTTTAAAGATTAATATTTCACAAACGAATCCAATATCGAAAAAATATTTCAACAAACTCGCAATATTTTTAAAGACCTATCCAATGACATCCCACACTATGGGGTACGCGAGAAAAAAAATCCCCACTTTACGTGTCACCCTAAAAAATAACTACTTTCGGAAATTTTAATTTACCACTTTGTCTGCATAACTAATCTGTATATTCATAGCAAATTACAGCTTTCTAGTACTAAGAGTCTTTGAGCTAAACTGTGGACAGACAGACGGACATGGTGAAACTATGAGGGTTCCTTGTTTGTTGACTACGGAACCCTAAAAATCTGTTTGAATTTCGAAGTGATTTTTAGAGAACAACACTCAAATATGCCAAAGGAGGACTTTTATTTTGCACCCATCACGTTTTGAATATTCGACACTCGGAATAGTCTAAATACTGTACGTTATATATTCATACCAAACTGTAATCAGCACGCATCTGAATCAATACTAGGAAGTGGGGAAGCTTTCCTACCAAATATATACGTGGTTTCAACTTGAAGTCCTGGCCTCATTTGTATTTAAATGAGTTTCAATATACTTTGAATGCAGTTCGGTAGCGTACGTAGTAACTTACTGTTCAATAATCATTTGTACGAGTATAGTTCAGTTACCAAGATTGATTTTGAGAGAATTTCCGTATGTTTGGATAGGCAAATGGAACAGTAAATAAGACATTTTCTGTCATTTATTTCCGGTTTTAGAAAACCCTATTTAATTTTTACTTGAGAGACCCATACTAAAAAATAAACCGGTTTAAATACAGATCAACATCATTCTGTCAAGAAAATATTTATTATATCATATTAGAATCAATTATGTAGTAATGGCGTGAACTCGTGATGGCGCAGAAGTTTGGCCTCGCCTCTCATGCGGGGTTGTGGGTTCAAATCCAGGCAAGTACAAATGTGACTTTTTCTATTCATATCAACAATCAACATCTTAAGCAAAACTCGACTTGGTTGAGGCACTGGTGTTTTTACACCCAACATGTAGGGTGTAAAAGCACTAAGCGAAGGCACACTGTTCTTCCTGTCAATGCAAATATTATTTTTGTCCTGGACTATACCTGGGAACATTCTAGCTACGGAAATATCGAAGGTCAAAGTTTCAACTTTTTCACAGTTTTTAATTTTATAACCAGTGATCTAAGTAGGTAGAGCTATTTTGGTTCAATGACCGCTAACGTTGATGCTAATATAGACGTTCCCCGGGATTCTAACTGAAGAAACAATTTGTTTGTAAGAGAACATGATCTTGTAGAATGTTAGAATAAATTTGTAACAGCTATTGATACTTGTGTATACAAAATTGTTACAGAAAATTTAAAATAATATTATTTAAAAAAAATAAAGTTTTTAATTTCATTAACCTGAAACGTGTCCGTCTTACATACCCGTCGGAGGGGTGGAGGGATATGGTGTTCGTTCGAACTTAAGGGGAATGCTCCAACCAGCCCGCGAAATTCAAAATTTCTTGGGTTTTTTGCAATTTGCAGGCCAGTGCTAGGTTGTATGTTGATTAAAATATTATTCGCGGCTGTAAGACATATGTAGTTACAGAATTATAATCATCAAAATCGTCAATAAAACGCTCTAAGTTCATAAAGCTGTAAGAATGACTTTTTCTGTTTTTTTTTTGTTCCTACGCCTTTATGAACTTTGAGGGTTGTATTGGTGATTTTAATGATTATAATTCTGTAACTACATACGTCTTACAGCCGCGAATAATATTTTAATCAACAAACAACCTAGCACTGGCCTGCAAATTGCAAAAAACGCAAGAAATTTTAGATTTCGCGGGCTGGGTGGAGCATTCACCTTAATAGCTTTTTACAAAGTAACTTCTAACTTATTTAGTAATATAATATATTTCAAATACTGGGATTACGGGAGTGTCCATATTAGGACAATGTATCGCTAGTACAAAAACTAGCTCTGCTTACTCAGATTACTAGTTATAATACTTATAACTTTATTTTAAATGCGTCCATGACCTGTACTATTCAATGCATTCATCAGCACAATGTTTTAAGTGTTTTGAGTGTATTACCTACATTAAGCCGACTTAATTACCTTCTGCTAATTAGGTGTCTCGCTATTCACTAGTATAAACATAATTAATACAAGTTGTTGTGTGGATTCTGATTAATTAGATGGATAGTGAATGGATGTTCCTACTTTAGAAAAAAATGTTTATCATGTGCCTTTATCATTTTTAGGGTTCCGTACCCAAAGGGTAAAACGGGACCCTATTACTAAGCCTCCGCTGTCTGTCTGTCTGTCTGTCTCCAGGCTGTATCTCATAAACCGTGATAGCTAGAAAGCTGAAATTTTCACTAGTGATGTATTTCCGCTATAACAACAAATACTATAAATTAAAAAAAAAATATTAAGGGGGGTCCCATTCAATAAACGTGTTTTTCGTATTTTTTATAGATAATGGTACGGAACCCTTCGTGCGCGAGCCCGACTCGCACTTGGCCGGTTTTCTAATACCATTACAAGTTTTGTTTCATATTTATCAACGAGTATCTTACCGAACGGTCGAATAGACTCTACAGTACTTTCGCAAGTTATTATGCCTTGTGACTGTGACTGTAGCTTAGCTTTTTATACTTTCAAAAGTGGCTGTAATGGTCTAATTTAAATAAATGCTTTGAGTTTGAGTTTGAAATCAATTGATATCTATTAGTAATTGATATAATTATGTACATATTAGTTTATTTAATTTTATCTGTATATGTGTACTAGTACGTACAGACACCAGCACAGCAAGATACCCGAAACTGTCAAATTTTCCCAATCAACTTTGAGCGATAAAGTTGAAAATCTATTAAAGAAGTTTGACAGATTGTAGTAGCTTGATGTGCTGGCGTCTGTACATACTTATCTAAGTACATCAATTTGTATTAACAAAATGGTATTTTTCTTCTACCACTGTAACACAGATGAGTCAATTGTTGTAGCTTGATACTTTATTGTAAAAATTGTTGCAGCGTATCTCACCGACTAAGAGCGGGGCATACGATGCGTTGCGGCGGCAGTACATAGAAATATCTGTGGCATGTCACACGATGCGCTCCGGCACCGCACCGGACTTGCAACCACCGAGACGAGGCGGGGAGGGGTGAATGCGTTGCGACGTCGGAGCGGCACCGCTCAGTTGTTTATGCGTCACAAGGAAGGATGATCCATTTTTATTAACAGACTGTCCAACGCTGCTACGGCGCCGCTGCGATATAAAAACGTTGCGGCGCCGCTCCACTCGTGTGCCCGCTGATACGGTGAAATCTTTGCGGTGCGGCGCCGCAACGCATCGTGTGCCCCCGCTCTAAATCTATGTCAACTCGCTTTTATGCCCTGTCGAAATCTATCGATTGACGTGCTAATATTTCTATTTCGACAGATTTCTACATGTTCTATTCAGACCGATAAAGTACAGAAGATACAGAAGAAACCAGTAAATAATGAAGTGGAAGATAAGATGGCGCTGATGAACCAACTAGTTGGTTACATAATCGACTGATTACAGCCGCCCTTACATTCCAGTGCGCATGATAGTCTATCCCAAGACACTCTAATCCTTGGTAGGTAACCCCGGTTACACTACTAACCGTAGACGCTACCAACGGTTATCAGTAGGGTAACCATAAAACAAACTATCCCGATACCCTTTAGGAAAATTTGGATTCCGTGTACAGAGAACCAAAGATTTATTGTCGGTAAATGTTGTCCCTTGAAAAAGGGTAAAATATGTGCACCCTTTAGAGATTTTTGTATATATTGGGAATATTGTTATGGTTAATAAAACAGTGGTTGGTTACGGTGGCCAGATAAGTTTCTGTTTGGATTTTATGTGTAAAATGAAGATACAGAAAGATAGATGAATGCCAAAAGAAAGATGGATGGACTGCGTGAAAGATGATTATGGTTACAAAAGGAGGTGACTGCTGAGATGACGAGTAATAGAGAAGTATGGGAGAAGAAGACATGCTGCGCCGCCCCAAATCAATTGAGATAAGGGCAGGAGAATGACGACGAAAATAAAGATCATAATAAATAAAAAAAATAAAAAAATGTATGTGATGCATGTGTGTAATGTGTGTGTGGTGTGTGTGTGTGTTTGTGATGTAGTAAATTGTTAATGAATAAATAAATGAATGAATGAATAATAATAACATAAGGAAATAATAACATTAATATTTATAATAATTTAGTAAAGTACTTTCGCAAAAACTAGATCGAAGATCTCATGCAGAATGCCGCCCTCTCGTTCGTTTTAAATTGTTGGTTTAATCTTTCACTCTAGACGCTCATAATGTGTCTTTCTACATCGTTCTCACAAATATGTATAATCTCAACATCATTCGATGTAACCAAGATTTTGTAACAATATTTTGAGTTAAAAGAGTGTCCACGGAGTTTCTTGCCCATTCTTCTCCATAGAGATCTACGCTTTGGAATGTGCAACTACAGTACTTTCTCAAGTTATTATGCCTTGTTACTGTGACTGTAGCTTAGCTTTTTTTACTTTCAAAACTGCCTGTTATGGTCTAATTGAAATAAATGCTTTGAGTTTGAATGCAAACTTATGAGTACTTCTCAGAGTTTTTTTTTTTGTTTTGTTTATTCTTCTTGTTCTGATGCCTACCCAATCACTGTAGGCCATCGGCTCCGAATATATTCCCTTATCTTTTGCGAGGTGACCCAGCATCACAGGAATCCGGTCCATTCACGAAAGTTTCTTAGCCAAGACTTACTGTTGTGTTGTGTTGAGTTACCTGATACTGTTAGCCTGTGTCATCTCAGTGCTGAGCAAGGGCCTCTCCCCATGACTTCCAGTTGTTTCGATCCAAAGCTAAAGTGGACCGCTGGTCGTTGGTTTTGTCCAACTCATCCCTCCATCTTCCAGTAAGTTAGTTGAGTTACCTTATATTTTATAAAAAAAATTAGCACTAATACTAAAAGTAAACTCAATAAAAACCATATTAAGAATATTATAACCATATTTAATGTTTTTGGAAATCTATTAAGAAAAGTGTTATGAAAGTTAATATTAATAAAACTTACGAAGTATTGAATAAAATAAACTTACTCGTAAGGTCTTATTAAGTTTTCATAGTAAATACAAAAGAAAATAATAACTTTTCTATGTTGAGAGAAATAATAAAAAAAAACTATAAGTACTGTTTTTAGGATTAATCTTCTTAAAACATAGAATGTTGGATAAGTAGCGTTTAATAACTAAATGACTAGGTAGGAAAAGAAATTATATTACCATTTTATAAGAGGCTGTTGCCGCTGTTGCTGCTTGTTGCTTTTTTAAAGGTCTTTTTTCACGGAACCCTAATACTTTAAATCTTCTATACAAATAAATAAAATTGAAGTGTCTGTTTGTAATATTAAAATAACCACTTTTTACTACATGCATATGGATGTACATACGGTACGTATACCAAAATATATTTTTTTACAATTTTTGTCTGTCTGTCTGTCTGCTCTAAAGGCGGCTGCTGCTAATCTCTGGAACGGCTGGACCGATTTTGACGGGACTTTCACTGGCAGATAGCTGATGTAACACGGAGTAACTAACGTCAACCTACAAATTTCTATATTCGTGTAAGTATGGTACATAATATTATCTACAAACAGGGTAAGTAAATTCCTAATATGCAACGCTTAAGTTTTAATGAAATCCCAGCAGAATCCTACCCTATATCAGATCGCCTGGTCCCTTTATCTAACTGTGCTCAAGTTTTAATTGAAACGCTCCGATGCGACTGTGAAATCTTATAGCCCATTACAATCAGTGTTATCGTGAAAATTAGAAGTCTCGTTGCATTTCAGGCGAAATTCGACCTTTATGATAAAGATAAGTATGTGTTATCTGGCTATTTTGGTTTGGAATGAGCGGGTTTATTTGTGTCGATATGATAATGGAGAATATTTTAGGTTGCATTGGTTTTGTAGTCTCGTGGTTAATAATGACAGCCGCACGGGTCGATCTTCAAGATTAAGCAGCGCTTGCCAAGGTCTGTCCGTGGATGGGTGACCATCAATAGCATACCAAATTTTCTCTGCGCCTCGGAAATCATATTTAGAAGTTGGTCCCGGCTGTCATTTGTAGCGTCTTTAACAGTCGATACAGGGCAGTCAGTGGCCCCAAAGTCTGGCAACCAGTATTACCCTGGAACTGGGTTGTGGAGGTCAGATAGGTAGTTGCTCCATGAAAAATACACCAGTATTTTCAGCTGCATCCGATTAGACAGAAAGCCGACCTTAACATAGACATTCTAGGCAGATGGTGATGTGTGTAGTGTTAGTTGTCATTGCTGGTTAGAGATTCATAATTATATCAGCTGTTCTTGTACCAGATCTCACTTTCTTTAAGTACATGAATACCTACTGGTCTATGATCAAACATAGTTACGTCTGGCTTTCATGAGAAATACAAGATAGAGAGATAGATATCTCTCGGTGAACTGATTAAGAAAATAGTTGACAAACCTAGCAGTGGTCTAATTCTTCTGAATATTTTATGTTTAGGGTATGTGTGAACAAGACTTTGTTGTCGACTGTTTTGAAGGTGATTTTATCGCATTCTAAACATAGTGCAATTCTGCTGTCGAAACAATTGTGTCACATCACCACAGATATATGTAGATATACCTAAATAACGCAAGTATCCGTGTGAAAATCAAGCGTGCCTACCTACTATGACGTCATAAGCACTATTTAGTTACCATACTAATAAGTTACTATACAAAAGAGACTACGTTTTTGTTCTATAAATGTCTAGAATTAAGATCTTGAGTGGTAACGTTGTAATTTTAAACAAATAAGGTTGCTGCGACAGTAGCCACGCTAAGCATAAAATGCATAAACCGAGCACGCGAAGTAGGTGCACAACCATCCATCTTTTACCAAAAAATGCAAACTTGAAAGACTTAAACCGTTTCCAATTCTTAATCTAGACCTCACGTTAAACGACTTGAAAAGTAAAAACTCCTTTATAATTTTCCGCTACTTCATCACGTTTTCAATTCGGGATACTTGATCTATATCTCGTTGGTCTACCAGGTTCTTACAGTTAATTGCCTATTTTAGGAACGGTTCCGACCTCGTATCCGATGTCCGATCGATTGGTCCCATAATGCGAGGAGATCTAGGTACTTGAGAGACTTTGTATCGCTTCTCAATTCAATTTTAGGAGAAAATGTTGAAAGCAATCTGTGGTTCGTGTATACGTCGGTTGTGCACTCTGTGTGACAACAGGGGACCGAAAATGGCCGCTTTAGCAGAATCATAATAGGATAATAATATGAATTACGTTTAAATTCTTAAAATGGTCATAGACGTACCTACTATTATGAATTACCTTGTGACCATTTTACAATTACCTGCCTGCATTATGTTTCTGCTAAAGCGGCCATTTTAGACCCCCAGTTGTTTTTTTGTGTATGTAAAAATATATCGAATGAGCTTCTGCAAGAGTAAAAATCTTGAGTATAATTAAACTCCTCTGATGATTATCGTTATTATAAGTATGTTCTGAATTGGCTGCCTGAGATGAGAATTCTTAGGGGGATGTGTGGTGTTACGCGAATGGATAAAATAAGAAATGAGTACATAGGAGGAAGTCTGAAAGTGGCGCCAGTGACTGAAAAGTTGTGTGGTAATTTTGGCGGTTGGCTTGGTATGGACAGTTGATGTGGAGGAATGAAGAAAATGTCATAAGGAAAGTTTTGAGTATGACTGTGGATAGGTATAAGAGTAAAGGAAGACCAAAGAAATGATGGATGGACTGTGTGGCGTATGAATGGCAAGAAACTAAATGTCTGGTGAGGTGACGAGTAACTGAGAAGTATGATGGTAGAAGAAGACATGCTGCATGCTGCTGAGAATGATGGTGAAATAAAGTCTGCATTCTGATAGCAGTAGTGGTCTAGAGGCAACGTAACCACCCACTCTATCTCATAGAGCGGAAGCTCGGTCCAGCAGTGGGAACATTGTAAGCTGATTAAGCTACACATTCTGTGGACTCCTCTCAGGATAGGCCTGCATTAAGCTGTTTAAATACTGTCAATAAGCTTGGTTCAAAAATAAAATATCTATCCACATCACTTTGTTACAAAAATAGCAACGAACATCAGCTATCCAGCTTCGGGGAGTTCAGGCGTGCATCATTCAAGAAGATATGCCCTATTTATTTCCTCTGTCTCGTATGATGTGACATACATTAAAGATTATTCTATACTAACCCCCTCAGGGAGTGTAGACACAGGGTAGTACAGAAGGTTGGGTCGTACACTAAACGAAAACCCACGCAATCATAGACACGCTGTACGTACAGTGAGTGCAAGCGCACTCACGACTAGTGTTTGTCTAAGATAGACTAAAGCTGAGATCTGTACATCGTGCTTGGACTACTCGCCATACAAAAATGAATCTTATTCATACTGCTTTTGAAGCAGAGATCTGCAAATGTTACTTGGCCCATAAAGCGTTATTCCTGTCACTGTTACACCTCGGTCGAGTTACACGCGTGTTGCGATAGTGACTCCTTATAAAACAAATGAAAGAGATGAACTATGATCGATTAGCGGAGCGACGGAGCTCAAGCCAGATTTACACAGGATAAGTAACTGACTCCAAATTTGAGACAAATCAGGTGGTCTAAAATGGCCGCTTTAGCAAAATCATAATAGGATAATAACATGAATTACGTTTAAATTCGTAAAATGGTCACAAGGTGACAATTCATAATAGTAGGTACATCTATGACCATTAAGAATTTAAACGTAATTCATATTATTATCCTATTATGATTCTGCTAAAGCGGCCATTTTAGACCCCCAGTGCTGACCCGGACGTACTGACCTAGTATAAATTGATTTGGAGTTAGTACAGCGTTGTCGCGTCAGTGCTGACTTCAAAATTCCCACTGGAATATTTTCAAGTCAGTCCATTTTCCCCGCCACCCGCGCCAGCGGTACTGACACGATGTCAGTGTTTGGTCAGTCACTGGCGCTGCTTTGTAGGTTGATGCCGCGTCGTAATTCAAACGAAAACTCTTTCAACAGCAGATTGGAACATTTTCTCAACAAACAATTCAGTCGTTGTAAATTCTGCTGTTTTATTAAATTAATTAATTTTTCCTCACTAACTTCAATAACGTGCGTACACCGTGAAAAAATTACCATGACTACTGACTGCATGTAAACAGTGTGGTTAGTTCTCGGCGTCAGCACTGGCGCCGATTACTTACCCTGTATAACTCCGCCTTAACGCGACGAAAACAAAAGACGCACGCGCATATCTCGTGACACAATCCGCATTTGCTGGGGCCATGAACGGGGCGTAAGATTACCACCTGTCACCGTGTGTATTTGTATCTATATGTGCGTACGCCTTTTTCTGCTTTTTGCATGGAGCTGACCTTCTATCCTATTCTGTAATGCAAGCTTGAAGATACGGGACTTCTTCCGAGCCTCCGATATCCGATGGCTTATCGATTCGCCTCGGAATAATACTATACTGAACTTAGGAGCCAAAATGTTGTGTACAATATCGTATCGGGTTTATAATGGCGTATTGGAATTTTTTGACACTTTTATCTGGATTTTAGGTATAGATTTGAAGATTAATAATCTATTATTGACAGTTGAAAGTATCCTGACAGTTTTTAAGAAAAGGATGGACGGAGATGGAGAAGAATAACGGATGATTACTTAATACAAACCTATGTACTAATGTGGCTAGGCAGTATTGCTTGGCATGTCAGTATTCTATTTGAAGTGAAGATTTGGGATCTGATAAATTATGTTTTTTTTTATTTGGATGAAACTATTAAGATGATGCGATTTCAACTCTTTCAACTTTCAACTCTTAACTAAGTGTCTACATACTTTGTTGAGAAATGTTGAGACATCAGGTAGGTCTTCCTTCAAGGTTGACGGTTTTACAAAGCTCACGTACCTAATGCAGGTTTCCAAAGGCGGTTTTAACAATCTAGTACACCATTTTCGTTTTTCATTATAATCATCATCATCTTCCTGCCCTTGTCCCATGTTATTTAGAGTCGGCGCAACACGTTTTTTTCTTCCATTCTCCCCTGTCAATTATGACGCTATCATTTACTTCTTTTTCCTTCATATCATTCCTCACACAAACCGTCCATCTTTTTTTTGGTATTCCTCTTCCTTTCCATCCATCAACATTTATATTCATCACTCTTTTAGCCACAAGTGTTCCATCCCTCCTCTTCACACCCTCCTTTTCATTTCAATAAACAAAAATCAATTAACCAAGTATTTGAATAAGACTCCTGATATTTTTTTCTTTTGCCAGGAAAAAGGACTGAAGATAAGTAAGAAATCAAATCAAAAAGCAACTTTTCTATAAGTGGCTTATAACATCCACTACTTTTCCTTCTATTAAAAGCTTACACGGGAAACGTTTTAAATCGGGCGCAGTACGCCTTTTTAACATTTTCTTTAGAAACTACATAATAATACAGGATGTTTGATTTTCTTTGAAAAAAGTTTTGTTGTGACTTGGTAATGGTGGTTGTTGAAACTAAAATAGCTAATCAGGATTAAAAAAACCGGCCAAGTGCGAGTCAGACTCGCGCACGAAGGGTTCCGTACCATTATCTATTAAAACGGCAAAAAAATCATATCTGTTGTATGGGAGCCCCCTTAATATTTAATTTTTAGTATTTGTTGTTATAGCGGCAATAGTAATACATCATTTGTGAAAATTTCAGCTTTCTAGCTATCACGGTTTATGAGATACAGCCTGGAGACAGACAGACAGACAGACAGACAGACAGCGGAGTCTTAGTAATAGGGTCCCGTTTTACCCTTTGGGTACGGAACCCTAAAAAAACCGGACAAGTGCGAGTTCAACTCGCGGGCAGAGGGCTCCGTACGTTAATTATCTAAATTCCGTAAGTTGTTTTAAATCTGACCCAAATTGGAGAAATTTCTAATGTTACTATTAATACCTTAGATTTCTGATAGATTTTTCTGTAACGATAGTTCCAGCTGTAATGGTCATTCAGCACTAACGCAGCTTTCACAAAAATGTTAGCCCACGACGACCGCCAAAATATCCTTGTATAATTATAACTGAATATGCTGAAGATCAATTCTAAACACGAATCACATAAATGTAAAAAAAACAATAATTAGCCAAATCTCTTAAAATCTCAGCGATCTTTTTTCACAGCCTGTATATTACGGTGGCCATTACAACCATTGCAATATATTACTTAAAGTAGCCGTTATCTTGCCGAACTGTGAGATTTTTTACAGAACAATTTATAAGAAAATCTCTACTCTTTCAGTTAATATTATTCTCTTTTATTCAGTTCAATAGGTTTTAGTATGATTAAAGATTAGATCTACTTTGACTACGTGAAAATATTGCAAATGTATTCGAATTGAAATAAATATGTATCTGTACACTATTTATTTTCAGTGATTTTATTATTAATGAAATAGTATACGAGTCTATAAATCTCTTTGATTATCAGTAGAGAAGGCATTAAATGTTGTGCTGTTATTATCTAAGTCGATGGTTTCCAAATAATGCTGTGAATGCGAATAAAATGATCGTTAGTAACGATCATTTTGCCTCAAGTAAATAGTGACATTAAATAAAAATATTTCTTTCTTGACGGCTTTTTTACACGCTTTAAGTGGGTAACGACCCGTTTATGTGACGAAAATTACACAACAATTAGTTAACAAATGTAATTGTCGATTGAATAAATTATGAACAGCCAATTTAGGACAATTGACATGCGTTTAATTTTAACACGTTGTTGGTTTTTGTTTCAAAAACATGTAGCTATAGTTGATCTTAATTATTTATTTATCAACTTACATCTACCATTACAGCTAAACAATGCGGTAAATGCGCCTTAACCTAATTTAATTGCTAAACTTAATCCTTAACTAACTTAATTGTTACTTACAACTAATATCTATAACTAATTACAAACAAAGCATTATTTGTGAATTCACCCAGAGAAGAACAGAATAAGTCCGTCTCACTCTCTATTGAGCGTACGGAGTGCAAGTGTCAGCGGCGCACATTGGTTCAAGGGCGGAAAAAGTCCTTTGTTTCGACCTTGTTTAAAATGTCTACAATTTGGTACACACATACTAGAATGTTAGTAGAAACAAGTCTTAAAATTAATACGGGTAAATAATTATACAGTATTTAATTATATGATGGCAAAGTAGGGTGATCGAGAATTAACTTTCGTGCAAAAAATATTGTTATTTCAAGTATGAATAGAACCTAAATACTATAATTATCAATTTTTATTTTTATTTTAGTCATAATTTTATTGTGTGTATTAATAAAATACGTAAACATATTGTTATGATATTATGAATAATTACTTGCTATTACATTTTTAGTGAAGAAGAACATTTGGAACCTTTTGTTTTCAATCATGAGATTATAACTAATCTCCGTTATCGACCGATGCGTAATAATATACTTTCGGAGATTAATTAGACCCTATAGATTAAGAATATATCAGTTTTGGCTGTGATAACCTGCGATCTTGACCAGGTAATTAACTAATGACGCTCTGTAATTAAGAAAAAGTGCATTATTTTAATAAGCGTTTCTAATGAGGGTAATTAACACTTTTTTCATGTCGTGTAAGTATAAATAGCATTGAACGTTAGTTTTAACTTCACTTACAATTATTTTCTCTTACGATAACAATGTTACTATAATAGTGATGGATAGCTTTACTATTGCCTATGCCGATTTAGTGGAAATCATAATATCAATTAATCGTGAGATATATAAATGCCTAACGCAACGTCTTTTTGTTTAAAAATAATATTTTCCGCATGCCCGTACTACCTGCACCACTGTGCGGCGCCTCCTTTAAAAGGTTGGTCCGAGCACGCGGTTCCACCAGCAGTCGTGGCTGCCGTCGTCTCCACACGTACCTGTCCGGAACACATACTATTAGACTCACCTGGCCTAAAATAACTGCATTATGCACCTTCCCTCTCACCAACTTAAATATATATAAGGCGAGTGCAATATCCCTCCTAACCCTTAGCTAATTGTATCCTACCATACCTGATATACATAAGGTTGGATACATTAACGGGTAATTATGATTTCATTATCATCCGTGGTCTGACTTGATCCACTGCTGGTAGGCCTCCATTTGTTCCAATTTCCACGTTCTTATGCCAGTTTCATTCAAGTTGTACCTGCGATGGCAACAATGTCGTCCGCCCATCGTGCCGCCGCCGAACTACAAGAGCTTCATTTCTCAGAATTATGATGTCTGATTCAAAAAACGGCCCATAATTAAATAAGTATATCAAATTCTGTTTTCAAGTTCGACTTTGAGAAGAAAAGATTGGTTATTTATTTTCATTTGTGTACTTCAATAAATAGTTTCAAAGATATTTTCTACTCATCCAAGAACTGCACACCAACACCTGTATCTACAAGTCAAAGTGATTACTTTAGTAAATGTAATAACTTAAGATGCAATTTTCTGTTGTTTAGTAATTGCTTGAAGTTAGAACTGTCAAAAGTTAGAATTCTTAGCTTTGCTTTCTTTAGATGGTTCTTACGTCGTTTAAATTCTTTTCTATTGCATAAAAGGTATGCATTTATGAAAATTAAATAAATGGTTTATTATTATTTATTATAAAAATGTTTGCTTATGTAATTACTTAAACTTAAGGAATTACTTTAACTTGATGATAGATACGGGTGTAAGCCTTCCTAAATCCAAGCTAATCAGCCCAAGAAAACCTTGAGAAACCTAAACATAATTCACAATTCCTATTAACAACATCCTTT
This sequence comes from Eurois occulta, assembly GCA_950022335.1. Classification (NCBI taxonomy): domain Eukaryota; kingdom Metazoa; phylum Arthropoda; class Insecta; order Lepidoptera; family Noctuidae; genus Eurois; species Eurois occulta. The sequence continues at coordinate 3,361,587 of OX465498.1, forward strand.
GTCTCCTATATTCTACAACCGGCGAAACTTCCCTGCCCTTAGGCGATGTTTCCTCGGTCGACCTTGTCAAGAACATGTCTTCCTGAAGTAAGATCATATTTCGTCTTCGGGTGGATCCACCCGTGAAATTGCTTGTTTACTTTGTTATTTAGCTATATTAATGGTGTGTATTCTGTGTTTTATTTTGTTTATGGAAAGTTATCTTCATGGATTTTGTGCTTTCACGGTGTTTTGGCGGTTTTGTGAAGAAAAATGGGATGTAATTTTCGTGGTGTTTGTGCGTGATGAAATTTTGTGTACATGTAATATTTTTTGGTAGGCTGTGTATGATTATTATTATCAGTTTTGATACGAGGTATGGCGGTGAAGATTTACTGCTACTCCAATATTCTGTTCTGATTGTTTTCTAGGATTGCCAAGACACGGGAATTTTCTGATTGGTCGCCAGTAGATTTCTGATTTCATAATCCTGAGGTCTACTTGATGAGGTTTACAATTTGAGGACGCCAAATCTAAGTCCTGTGTAAACACAGCTGAAAATTAGACTGAATTTAGAACTGGATCTACAATAACCACAGCTAATTCTGTAATTGAAGACCAACAAAATACTAATCTACCTAATATAACATAACATCACGCTTTGTAATCTCCGAAGGGTTAAGCAGAGGTGTACCTAACAATTACACCCACATTTCGCCGGTTATATTTAAGTCCCATGTAATAGGTTGTGAGGCTATTGCCCGGTCGGGGCACAAATCTAGACTCCGTGGCTGCTACTGAGAAATTCCTTATGGATTAACCCAATAACACTTTGCCCAACCCGGGCATCGAGCCCAGGAACTCATGCTCAGCAGTCGCGCGTGCAACCACTAAACCAACGAGGCAGTAAATTATTTAACTACTGTAATTAGTATCATATCGTGATAAAGAAAATGTAACTTTTACCCAACCGCAAGTCTCATTACGGCATCCATCTTACCTCAAATCCCTTCATCAAAATAACTAACAAAATAAATAAATTACAATTTCAAACGAGAATATCATTTACCTACTTCCCTCGCTGACTGCAAAATATTACCATTTACCGACGAAGACTCCAACATTAAACTTTCGCTTATAAGTAGGTGCAGAAACTCCTACAATTGTGAAGTTTTAATTGAAACCTCAGCATTTCGTCTTTAAGTTTATACCATTGCTAGGTTCTATTGTATGCAGAATTGTACACAATCTTAGAGTTGTGTTTAGCGTAACACTATTTTAGTTCTGTTTTGTGATTGTGTTGATTGAACAAACATCGTTAGGAAGTGACGAGTTGAGAATTCTCGATGATTTGGAACAAGACTGTCTCGTTGGCCTTGTGGTCGCAAGCGCGACTGCTGAGCACGAGGTCCTGGGTTCGATTCCTAGGTAGGGCAAAGTGTTATTGGGTTTTTTCCATCAGGAATTTCTCAGTAGCAGCCACGCAGTTTGAATTTGCGCCCGGTTGATGGCAATAGGCTCGCCCTCTATTACATGTGACTAAAACATAACTGGCGAAGTGATGGTGGGCTAGTAGGTACACCTCTGCTTAACCCGTCGGGGATTACAGGCGTGATTTTATGTTATGTTGTATTGGAAACGAGTAAATTTGCTTTCGAATTGAGTGCTGTCGCTTGAGTGAAGTTCTTACTTAGTTCACATTTTCACTACTATTACATTCTGATCGTCATTAATTTTATTTGGTCGACGAAACTTCACACAATTACTAATACTGCATATTTAAAAAAAAATAATCAAAACAGTTCGTTCAAAACAGTGAAGGAAAACATCGTAAGTTAACCGCCTTGTCCCAGAACTAAATGTTTGACAACAAGCGACACCCACCAACACTGGGCCTGCTTGGTGGTGGTTATGCTCATTCCATCTTACTTATAGGGCTGTGTGAAAACTCTTCTGGCCACAGGCTCCACTCCTTCTACATCTCCCAAACCCACGCGTCCACCTTCCAGTTCTGTCGAATAGATAATTCACCAATTTGGGATTATTCTAGAAAGCGATAGATTTTCTAATATTAAATGGGCATACTCTTGACCTCAATCTTGTGTTTAGAACAGAGATGAGGTCGACGATGGAACGAGCTAACCCAAAAGAAGCCTATTAACTCGCGACTTAAATAGCACACTTCTAGATACAGTCGCCAGCACATCAAGCTACCCGAAACTGTCAAAGGACATTGTAAAAAATGGCCTATGCATCAACACGTATGAAACCTTTACAATAATTACTACCTACTTCTTTTTATAATTTACATTTAAATTATTACAATGCAACGGACACTTAATAATTTCGAAAACATTTTAAAAAGTAATTCACTTCCTTCTGTCTTATTCCCCGGTGCGGGTTCCATTATTTTTTTGAATTGAATAAGGTTTTTAGTTACAAACAGAATAAAGCGATTGAAACCGCAATGTGAAAAGAGCAACATCGACACTGACAGTCGATGAATTGACAGATGAGACTTTGACATTTGATAGTAATGATAGAATGACAGTCTCGTAAGTTTCTCACTCGCAATTATTACGGTTCTATTCAACCTTCAACCTAATGATTCATTGATAAAGTTGAAAATCTTTAAAGAAATTTTTAAAAAAAATTAAGAAATTTGACAGATTGTAGTAGCTTGATGTGCTGGTGTCTGTACTTGAAACCATTTTTCGAAACCAAGCATTAATCACAATTACTATTATGCTATAGAAAATAGTAAACTAACCACGCAATATTGAAAAGCACACCTACCGTTGATTTTAAAATTAAGAGCGCAGAGACAGCGTCTTAAGTTAATTCTTCATATTTAAGTTCTGGAAAGTTCGTAAACCCAAAACTTGCTGAGTTGAGCACCTCCCAAGTTTAAGTTAAACTTCACAGTTTTAATCCTCTGTTTTATAATATACTTGTACTTGAAACTTGGTTGTTTTATACTTAATTTTTTATTTAGGTAGATCGCTGTTGGGCAAGTAACAAGGAAATATTCTTGTCGTGTTTTGTCTACCAAAATCGTAGAGAATAAGGAGCTGCAAGGTTATTTTGGCCTGTGGGTGAAAACTTCACAAATATATTGAAACAAGAAGAGAGGAGCTTGTAATTAGTTGATAACAGCCACTCGGGTCGATCTTTAGGTTAAGCCAGGTTGATCCGGCGATGGGTGACCACCCATTACATACCAGGTTCCCTCCGTGCCTCGGAAAGCACGTTAAGTCCCGGCTGTCATTTGTTGATCTTTGATTTTCGTTGCAGGTAGTCAGTGGTCCGAAAGTCTGACAGCCAGTCTTACAAAGGGGTATCGTATTATCCGGTACAAAGTGGGTTGTAGAGGTCAGGTGGGCAGTCGCTCCATGTAAAATACTGGTATTTAGCTGCATCCAGTTAGATTGGAAGCCAGGGCCAAGGCTAGGCAGATGATGGTGATTGAAAGAACAAAATGCACCTGCCGTATTTATTTTTGATCGTGTAATTAAAAAAATCTAGAGAACAGGAAATTTTTCGTGATTTCAGGGCTGGTTCCAAACTAAAAATTAAATAAAGCATTTTAATTTGGGACCAGTCATTCCAATTTCAACTTGTATTTACTGTCACTATTTATAGCAAGTAATATGGGAAAAGAGCGATAAGAAAATAATGCTGTTGTGTTTTATTTTGCATTCGATATTCACATCTAAAAGTACGAAAATAATATCGGTTCAAAATGTCGTGATTAATATCCAAAAAGAAATTCCAATACCGGGAATCGAACCCGAGCCTCCTGGGTGAGAGCCAGGTATCCTAGCCACTAGACCATATCGGATATGACAGACCTGTCAAATTTCTTGTGTGATTGCTACTAACAGCGTGTAGCCATGTATGCACACACTGTTGCTTTGCCAGTTTGTCAACAAATCGCAGTGAATAAATAAATCTATTTTGTCGTTTTCTAAGATGCAAGTGAAATTCACAATTAGGGTTGTTGTAAAGTAACTCGACTATATTATTATCTTGACTAGACATCAATTCTGAGTAATCTCTTTCAATCAAAGCACGAAATAATGGTCACAATTTATTTGTTTAATGTACAATGTAAACAGCCATAGTTAAACGCTAGGCTATTAGTGAGTATGTACATGATCCTGTTAGGGCGCAGTAAGATAACTTAAAACTAATAATACTAGTATTACAAATTTTATTATGTAATTTCACGTAGATTAGGAACTTTCACAATTAAAATACATTATGTTAATTTAAATTATATCTAGCTTTATACATAAAAAAGAATAATATTATTGTGCTGTTGCCTGCGATTTCATTGACGCGGAAATATTGATGTAGTATGTGAGAAAAAAAAGTATCCGTGCTATTCCAGACGCTAAGCCATTCTGGCGTGAATGAGTAACAAACATCCATCCATTCATCCAAACTTTTTCATTGCATTCTTCTTCTTTTTCTTAGCGTATCGATGGCAAAAAAATTAAATACTTTTAGCCCAAAATTAAACCACGCGAACCCCGCTCACTGATGCAGTATTTAAATCATCAAGAGCGCAGGTGATAGGCCATGCGGTGCAAGAGGGAAGGTGGGCCATTGTTTGTGGGGAGACACCGCACACGCACTTGAGGTCTGAGCCATCCACGAACCCCCATCTGCAGAGTACCTTTGCTTTGCCTTTGCACTTTTGCATTTATAATATTAGTATACGGGGTGGAAGGGAAACCGACTCGAAAATGGTAATGGTAATTCATTACATCATTTTGAGACCCCTTTTTTTTTTCTTTTTTTTTTTGGAGGGTGGGAAATCATCAAATGACTCCTCCCGCTCTGGGCGGAGCGGAAGGGAGTGTCAGACTCTTACTGACTAAAAACCACCCATGTTCCTTCATTGGCCCTTTATGTTCCAGGGCCGCGGTATCTCTTTCGAACAGTCCCGCAGCCCTGGCAGGCACCGGCCCTTGCGGGCCCCTCCCGTTTGCTGACAACTCTTTGAGGCGCGCGTGGAACACGAACGCGCCATCAACACGGCCTGCCCGTCGTCACACGACGGACGGACGGCGAGCTAGCCCATTACTCACCGTCCACAGGCCCGCGATTTTGAGACCCCCAAATTGAAGTTTTTCATCGTTTATTTGAAAAAAAAGTCAGCTGTTATCTACAAAAGTGCAATACCTTCACCTTCACGGTAAAAATGTGTGGGTATTTTTTTTTTTTTATAACCGATGAAAAATTTCTCTGTAGAGCTCAGAATGAAGTACTGAATACGTGGTAACCGTTTTCGCGTCAGTATCCCTTCCACCCCGTAGATTAACACACTACTTGGACTAAGCATATTTTTAACCGCTTTTCACACAAAGTAACATGTTTTCAACGTGTAACCAGTTTTTTGCGCCCACCTTTCCTACCCTTACACCCAAATCCTCTCTTAGAACACAAAAAACTTTTTGTTCAAAGTTTAAAAATACATTCATGGAGCCTGAAAGTTTTCTACCTCCACATACAGTATGTTTATAAAGCAGGTAACAGGCGTATGGTATTTTGTAACAACTGCATCTTCATAGAGATGATAAGAGATGCTTCAGACAGACAAGAGCGGTGATGTGTGAAAAAAATGCGACTGTGAATATTTTAAATGCAGTAAAGGAAAGTGGTGTTTCTGTATGAAGGTAGGAAGTAATTATGTAGTACTAGCTTATGCCTGTGGCTTCGCCCGCGTTGTGTTCTGGAATCGCCTACGGGATCCCGGGATAAAAAAAGTCCATGTGCTACTCCAGACTATAATCTATCTATGTACTAAATTTTATTCAAATCCGTTCAGCGGTTCTGACGTGATTGAGTAACAAACATCCATCCAAACTTTCGCGTTTATATTAGTAGAAAGATTAAGTTCAGCAATGTGGGTAGTGCTAGTGATATTACCTTTCTGTCATTGACGTGTGCACGAATATTCGAACTGTCATAGTTAAAATATTCGTGCAGCTGTGTGAAGTACCAAATTTTGTTCCCCCCACTCTGCATTCCGGTTCCCGATGATTTCGAAGGACTTCAGGATCATTGAAGCACTTTTCTGTGCTTCGACGATTGAACAACTAACAGCACACTCGACGTTCATTTCCCTTGTCCTTGCCCTTGTCCATGTAAATTTCTTAGTTGTATTGTCTCTCCATGGTATCCAGCAGTGTCCGGTTAGACTGGAAGCCGGTGGGAAAAAGGCTTCGTAGATGATGTCATGGGTAAATCTGTAACACCTATTAACAGTACATTTGTACATGAAATCTATGTAATTTTAGGAGTTGTTGGTCTTGACTTGACTTCACAAACAGACTTGAAGATTCCTTGACCCACTCAGGGGTTCAGTTTTGAAGAATCACTTTAACACCTCTAATGGGTGTAAAAGTACCCTTAACGAAGCCGAAAAGCACTTGTTTTCCCCGTCATTGCCATATTTTTTGTTTTAGGTCATACCTGGGAACCTTCTAGTTCCGGAGATATTGGGGGTCAAAATCCCAACTTTTTGACAAGTTTTTTTTTTAATACCTACAAGTTTTTAATGTGATTGAATTTGTTTACCAATCTAGGTACTATAGCTACTATTTATATTATCAGAAAACTTTAGATGAAAAAAAAATACATTTTCCATGTTCTATCGGTTAGCCAGCTACATACAACGCTTCTTTTGTCTGTCTTGCAAATAAGTATTCCTGCTAAACTGCTTGCCTTTCAAACTGAACAACTTAGAATCACTAACTAATTTAAATAAAAAAGAAAAAAAATCTTGTATAGGTAGGCACTAATATGTCCAAACCTTGGCAAAAGCTCACACAACAGTTTAAATTCTCTAAAATTACCAATATACGTCCATTTATCGCTCCTTGCCGTCTGGAGCGCACCTAAAGCAACATTTTTATTACAAACACGGCGAAGCGCGGTGCTCGAACGTGCCTGCCTCTAAAAAGCTTATGTGCGTTGTGTGAACACCCTGTGTGTGGAATAGAAAGAGTCTGGATTTTTACGCCAGATTGAAGTAAAGGCTTGTTACGTTGATGTATTAGATCGCTAGATGTGGTATTAGCAGGTGGGAATTGTATGAAATGAGGTAAAATAGACAGCGTGGCAATTTTTTTGTTTTATATTATTTTCTTTGAAGATGAACAAAGATACAAAGGTAATCACTGTTTTTCTAGCCTTTTCCCAACTATGTTGGGGTCGGCATTTAGTCTAACAGAATCCAGCTGAATACCAGTATCTTACACGGAGCGACTGCCCATCTGACCTCCACAACCCAGTTAGTACCTACTGGGTAATACGATACCCTTGGTAAGAGTAGTTGTCAGACTTTCGGGTAACTGACTACCTGTAACGACTGTCAAAGATCTACAAATGACAGCCTGGACCAACGGCTTTATATGCTTTCCGAGGCACGGAGCACCACGATACTATTACACAGGAGTTGCACTGATATTTTTTTAGAGTTGATTTTAATTGTAGGTTTTTTAAATTGTATTTTAATGTATTTTTGTTTGTCAATGTAAGTTAGAGACATCTGTATCTTAGTGGTAGTAACATCGCATTGGTGTTATACTTAGCTGTTAAGGTGTTATTTACGTAATTTTAATAAATAAATAAACATTTCTTTGACAAATACTCTTTGTGTTGCCTGAGAAAAAGCTTCACTTTTTTATTCGAAAAATTATCAGTTTCCTGTCAAATATTGACCTGTTTTCTATCGAATATTGACTTACTTATTTTCTGTCACATATTGATCTACTTTATCTCTTAAATTAAATGCACTGCATGACAGTTTTAAACCCGAAAGGTCATACACAAAAACGCCGGAGTTCTGCCTGGTATTGATTCATTTCCCTTCTTCATCCTAGATTTCTACAGCCACGTCTTTGAGCATGTAATAAGGTGAGCTAGCACCACAAAACTATTTCTTTGACTCCCGGTATGACAATACTCTTTGTATTGCCCGAGAAAACCGAGATTAAAACTTAATACGGGGTTCTTGCCTTCAATAGAACATTTTGGAGATTTGGTCTTGGATATTTGAGAAAGTATTTGGTATTGAAAGATTATGTTGTGGATATCTTGAAGGTCTTTTGTGCTTTGAGAGTTAACTGAGCTTAAGTTTAGCTGTTATAGTCCAATGGCTTAAGCGTGTACCTACTAGTGTACAATAAGTCGAGAGTTAAACCCAAGTCCTCTCATTGTGAACACAGAACACTTGGCATTTGTGTACGTATTTAACTCAATTGGGTGCTCCAAATCGAGAAATGGCTAAGTCCACTTTTTCAGTTTTTGGTAATAAAAAAAATAAACATATTAAATTTTTTTGAAAACAAACCACAGGATATGTTGAAATTAAAATACCATTCAGTTATAGTACACAATATACTCTTTATTTTAGTATATAAATCAAAACATAAAAAGCATTTATAATAACTTTAATTAAAAAAAATAGTTTTGGACTTATCATAAATCAACAGGACTTAGGGTTATCTTTCCCTCTTTTTAAGGACTAAGGAATTTAACAAAACAAAATTAGCATCTTTAACAGTATTCTATTAATCAAAAATGAGTAATAACTATTAGCCTTTAAAAATAACTAGGCTAGTTACTCTATTTCGTCATCCAATTCCTCAACAATTTGACTTTCATTTAATTTAGCCTGTTCCATAATCAAAGTTTCATAGAATTTTCTTTTTTCTTGTGGTACAAATCGAATAAGTTTTTTAATGTCATTAATTTTATTTTGTCATTCATTTTTTTTATTTTAATTTTATTTTATTTTGTCATTCATTTTTTTTATTTTTACTTACGGACTAAGGGATTTATAGGACTTAGGGATTTTCGGAACTGAAAGTATCGTCAATTTTAATTTTTATAGTTTTCAAAAACCCACTTAGGGATATCAAAAAACCCACTTAGGGATAACAAAAAAATTGTTGGACGTATCGATAGAGAAAAAACGGCCGATCAACCTGTGTTACTAGTTTAAAAAATCCCTAAGTAGGACTTGGGGATTTTTCGAATTGGGGCACCCAATTGAGTTTTAATATTACGTGTATGAAGACATATATTTATCGGATTTTCGAGCGGCCGAGACACCGCGTGTTGCTGTTTGTTCGTTATTTGTTGGTCGTCCATTATGGGCGTGTACGTGCAGGTGGTTGAAAAATAATACGTGCAGAATAATTCTCTTAATATTATAATCACAAAGATTTCAACGGAATATTATCAAAATGATTAGAAATTACAATGATAGTTACTGATTAAATCCAAATTACAATAATTATTATACTTGAGCTTAGAGCCAATGGATTGTGCGTGACCACCGGGTGACAGATACATGAAAAAGCGCTGTCACCGCCGCCCGCCATGACAGTCACAACCCCATTCGGTGTAAACCGCTCTAAAATCAATTTAAAAACCACATGATAAAAATAACAGATTACAGCTTATAAAAAGTGTTGCAATAAATCAACTAAATCATAAATGTTTATAAATATATCATAACGAAGAGGGTAAGTAAAGTAGCAGTAAAGTAAAGTAAAATGTATTTGCATAGATTTGTAGGTACATAAAATAAGATGTATCGATAAGATGGGTGAGCCTTGTACTATGTACCTTATATTCGGCATAAAAACATTAATAAAACCTATATTCACGGGCGAGCCTATCACTATCAACCGGGAAGGTATCTTGTCTCTAGGCTGCTACTGATAAATTCTTGATGTATAACCCCAATAACACTTTTTACGCCCCGAGAATAACACCAAGGATCTGCTGACAAACCCATGGTGAGCTATTAGACTCGCGAGACAAAAAATCTGTGTAAATGTGTGAAATGCATTTAGGGTTCGGTTGGTAAACGTGCGTGATCATAATGATACGTGCGTATCTTGTCATAATGGTTACCTTTTTCCAACTTTGTTAGGTCCACTGTCCATTTCCAGTCTAACTATTGTATGTAATGTAACTGGAAACTAGTTCCGTGAAGCAACTGTCAGACTTCCTAAATCTAACTTTTGGGTAGTACTCAGGTATTCTGAAGTTAAACCACACATCAGACTTACAGATAGTCTGGATATACTTGACTCTATAATATGTAGGCATTATCTCATTATATATTTTCTTAACGTATTATTTTGCATTTTTAAATATTTTTAACACAAAGTCATAATAAAACATTTTAAAACAAAAAAAAAATTGTAGCCCGTCGACATCAAAAACAGGTCCAGGCTACCGGTGGTCAGGGCTCCAGAGAGAGGAACATCCTCACTATGCGTCAATCAAGATTCAAGCCCTTGACACAACCGTGGAATAAGGGGAATTATTATACATATGAATGTATTCTTTAGGTCCACATTGTCCTGGAACAACTGGAAAACCACGGGGAGGAAGGAATTTTATAAAAATACAGTCAACATTTGAGACCAACCGAGTTTAAAGAGAAAAGTTACCTGATGTGATTTTAAATCGAAGGAAAGATAGTTCATTGGCGAAGTACAATAGCTTAGTAAGGAAACGCTGTTGGGAAGTGTCAGGTATACAATTAAAATGTGACTCACATTCCAACTTTAGTATATAAAACTAGCTTTTGCCTGCGACTTCGCTCGCGTTAATTCAGATTTTTTTACGATCAATTCGGGTGCTACTCTGCTTGTAGTAATATAATTCAATCATGACTCGAAGGACACGTGGCGCCATCTGTTATCATAAGAAAGTTATTGTTGTTTTCCTCTTGAACAGTACTTTTTTTCGGGATGAAAAGTACCCTATGTCCGTTTCTGTACACCTGACAACGTATTTGCAAAATTTCAGGATGATCGGTTCAGTGGTTTAGGCGTGAAAATGTAACAAACAAATAAACAAACTTACTTTCGCATTTACTAGTATAATACTAGTTAGGATTAGGATAGCATGTATCCAACCTCTGGAAAAACAGTTTGATGTTAATTAATTCATTACAATCACTGCGATTGTCTTCTTTTTCGTGGCGCTAGCACGACACTATAATTATTTTATTGGCCAAAAACTTCCCCAATGTCTTGGGGTTCAGCAAACAGGATAGGAAATGGAGCATAGTTTACACCCCGCTACGGTGCCGTCGAGTTAGTCCCACTTGATGAGAATAACTAGAATGACGAAAAAGGCTATTATAATTGTATTTCTTCAACAAGTACCCAAGACAGCTCAAAATAAGAGTAAATGTCGACAAGCAAGACTAAAGACGATTACATCACGTTGCGTTACTCGTTACCACAGACTAACAAAGTTGTCGCTCAAAGGGTTAAGCCGACGTTTGGACCTACTGAATGATGTGTGGGTGTTTACAAATTGTTTAAGCAAAGTTTCATCGTGAAATATCATATTCTATGAAATGTTGTGATTTTGTCAAGTACCGTAACAATGTCGCTATTTTGATAACCTTTGGCGGCTAACAATATTACGAGAACCTAGTTGTTTGGATTTCACGCTAACTTTGTGGTTTAATTTTATTCAGCACTTAGCAGATCAACCTAGACCGCCTAAATAAATAAATAATAAATAAATAAATAAAATTGATTGTTTGTTTATAAAAAGGTAATCCACTTATCCCTAAGATACTGGTTCAAATAAAATATTTCACAGGTATAAAATAAAATGTGAGGAAAGTTTTGAGTATGATTGTGGATGGCTGTTTAAGAGTAGTGGAAGATCATCAAGTATTGAGATAAGAACTTCAAGCGAAGCGTAAAAGAAAAAGACATGCTGCTCAAATCTCAAATGAATTCGGAGAAGGGTAAAAGCTCGTGGTCAAATAATAACACCCGCTCGAGTCGATCTTTAGGTGAAGCCGTGTTTGCCTAAGTCAGTCCGTGAATGGGTGACCACGCATAACAAACCGAGTTTCTTCCGTGCCTCGGAAAGCAGGTTAAGCCGTTGGTTTCGGTTGTCATTTGCAGATCTTTGGCAGTCGTTACAGGTAGTCAAGGGCCTGAAAGTCTGACAACTAGTCTTACCAAGGGGCATCGTATTATCCAGTACTAACTGGGTTGTTGAGGTTAGATAGACAGTCGCTCTACGTAAAATTCTGATATTCAGCCGCATCCAGTAAGACTGGAAGCCGACCTTTACATAATTGGGGAAAAGCTAGGCAGATGAAGGGTAAGATTATCATGAATATGATTTTACTCATAGAAGGTTATAGGACTTAGCACAGTAACATCATGACAACACGCTTTAATAATCCTCGTAAGGTTAGGTGAGGTGTACCTAGTACACAGATTTTGCCAATTATGACTCACTAGCTTTTGCCCGCGGCTTCGCTCGCGTTAATTTAGAATTTGACAATCTATTCTGCTTGTAATAATAAAATTCAATTATGATTCGAAAGACACGTGGCGCCATCTATTATCATAAGAACGTTATTATTGTTTTCCTCGGGAACAGTACTTTTTTTCGGGATGAAAGGTACCCTATGTCCGTTTTTGCACACCTGACAATGTAAATGCAAAATTTCAGGATGATCGGTTCAGTGGTTTAGGCGTGAAAACGTAACAAACAAACAAACCTTCTTTCTCATTTTTTTATTTATGTAAGGATAAGGATTTATAGTAAGGCTTTCATACGAACAAAGTCACGGATAGCACCTAGTTAACTAATGTACTCCCAAAACCAAAGACACACATAACTCAAAAATTTAGCTCCTCCCATGACAATAAAAACCATCATTTATCTCAGAAGCCATTATCATAATATTTGTCATCCAGATTCATCGTAAATATAATGGCGTGAACCATTTCAGAGCAGTCGGGAAGCTGTCCATCTGTGTTAGGGAAACGAGTTTTAATATTGAATTGAGTGATGGTGACGGGAGGTTTCATTTGGTATGATTGTTTGTTTTAAAAGGATTGAAATAGGGTGTTTTGTTGGTCGAGTGGTCAAACGCTGCTGCTAAACTTGAAGTTCTGGGTTCAATTCCCAGATTGGGCAGTGTTATCGAGATTTTTTTTTATCAGAAATGCTCTGTTATCGTCCCTGTTACATGGGACATATACATAGGAACTGATTTAAAGCGTCAGTTGTATATAGTAGTTTTGGTAAGTAAAAAATTACAAAATGTATATTTATTGACAAATTCGACAGTTAAAACTTGGCAGAAAAGTAAACAAGAATGAGTCGTAAAAAATAATAAAATAGATCGTTTAATAATTAAATGTAATCATTTAATAATAAAATACTGAGCAGCAGAATAACTAAATGGGCAGTTACGAGTGGGCAGTTATTCGCCTAAAAAGCGTAGTCTGCGTAGCCCCGCTAGGCGGGGGGGGCTCTTATTTCTGTCTTGCAGGGTTTACAGTAACCTAACACGAAGGGGGGGACGACGGGGAAGGGGAAGACCCCAACATCTCCTTCGTGTCCCTTCGACCCTAACCTGTACAAGTCGAGCCCCAAGCCCTGGTGCCTCCGCTCCCTATGAACTGCCGAACTATTTATCTAACTGACCATTCCATAATTTTTACTGGCCATTTATTTATGGCATGTATTTAAATCGATATCTGTATATTCCCTTTTTTCGATCAAAATATTTCAAAGTTAAACCAAAAATACTGACTTGCACTCAAATAATGCACACTAAATAAATCAAATTCGATATACTGTTTAATGGTATTTGCAGAACTGTTTTACTGAACGAATAACTATTATCAAAATAGTATATCTAACAATTCTATAATTCAACAAACATATTAAACCTTTTTTAAGGAAAACCATCACCTAATTTACTTTTAGGAACATCGTTTATTCTAAATAAAACCCAATTTAATCAGTCATCTTTATATAATTAGGTACACAAAAAAATAATCAAGTGCTCACTTAACATGCACCAAACATTGGCACACTGAGTGGTAACTCAGTTTAGAAAAAACACTTTAGAAACAATACTGAGGTAGTAATAATTTTTATTCAATTATTAGGGCTGGTCTTGCTTTACCAGGACGGCCGCGTTTACGCTTGATGCCGATAGGAATGTTTTTAGCCTCTACAGGCGGTGTGGCATATATACCCTTCTAACCTAACCTGTCCGAGTCGGGGTGCCCCAAGTCCCGAGCTCGCTTCGCTCGCTCTTGCAGGTTTAATTCCATATTAATTGACCGTAGAAACAGCCACTAGTAAAAGTTCAAGTTTCACTAATTAAATTACCTAATTTGCAATTAAACACGAGCGAGATCACTCCGAGCGCATCCGACGTCATAGATAAACAATAACAAATGCATGCGCTGCCGCCGGCCCCCACCCGCCACCGCACCGTCTGCTTACTTCGCATCGCTCGGTCTCCCTCGCACTCGCGTTAGATGCTAAAGAGCGAGCGCGAAGGACCGAGCGCGGCGCTAGATGTGCAGGCGCCAACATGTTTTTCAGTAAAACAGAGAAACAAAAAGCAAATAAAGTTAGGTATAATGTATTTTAGTTGCACGACTAGTCGATTTGTAGAGCTTTTTTGATAATGGAAACTTACTTTAATGTGGTGCACCTTTAGATATCAGTTTTAGAAATTCCGTAGTAAGAAAGTACAATTTAGAGTGCAAGTTAGTATTTTTGATAAGCAATTCGTATTTTTGTTTTATAAATCATATATCCGATGTACGAACCACATTTTTGGTGTGAATTCGATAAAAAAGGTCATCTCGTTTTGTGTTATTTTTTAGTTTTTTTTGCAGTACTTGTTTAGTTAATGAATTGGTTTTTTTGCACAGCATTCATTTTTCTGGTATGCATTCAGTTAATTAGTGGAGTTACCTAGTGTGCTGAAAAAATATACAGATGTGCATTTAAAAATATCCCTTTATTTATTAGTCTACTTACGTATTTTTAATATCGACATTGTATGACGAAATAACCGGCTAATTGTTTTTTTTATTACTGTCTATGTTTTACTGTCGCACAAATTAACCAACCGCCGCCGCCGATAAAAAAAAAATATTATTATTTTTTCAACTGATCTAAATAACCTCTCGAATGTTTAAATAACAGTTCAAAAAATTTGTTCCCTTAAACATAACTGGCGAAATGTGGGTATATTATTAAGTACACCTCTGTCTATTATGCTTTTGTACATAGAGTGGATTTTTTTAGACGCAGCAGTAAGAACAGGTTTTATTATCCAGCTACACTCGTATTAAACCTACACTCGTATTTCTGTATCTCTTTATGTCATGTACATACTTGACAAATGACTAAAGTAGCAATGTCTGTCTGTTACCCTTTTACGCCTTAATGCTTGAACGGATATTCTTACAATTTACACGGGATTACCAGACAATTCACATAATTTCTGACATCTACTTTCACCACGGGCAAAATTAGTTTACAATAGAATTCTCCGTATTTGTGGTATAAATATCCCCGTCTAGAACTAGTTATTGGTTACGGATGAAAGCCTAAATACTACAATTAATTTTAAAGATAATTAGATGTTATAAGTTCTGTTGTAGAAGCACTATTGTTCATGTTTCAGCATTTTGGTGATAGCGATAGAATTGTATGGACATGACTGAAATACGCTTTCGATTCAAAGTTATAGTAAAGTTTGTTTGAGAGCAGTGGTAGAGCCTGACTTATGCGTGGTCTGAGATCATGGGTTCGAAACAATGCCGCCTGCTTTGTACGTTGTCTTGCATTATTTATTTCATCACCACTGCTCTCAAAAAAAGTGAAGGAAATCATCACCAGGATTGGTTTTTAGTCAATATATGTACGTCCACCAGAATATAACAGTGGGTGAATACTGCTGGCTAGCTTTAGCAGAATCATAAAGGATATTTGATATGGTCACAGACACATATATACCAACTAGCTTTTGCCCGCGACATTCGTTAGCGAGAATTTTTTTTTTTAAATTACTTCGCTTTGAATCAGATTTTCTTACCAATTTCAAGGGTTTTAATTTTTGCACGGTATCCTAATTCTTATTCTAAAATAAAAGTAGCTTATGTGAAATCTTATAATATCAGCTATCTGCCAGTCTCGTCAAAATCGTTCCAGCCGTTTCGGAGATTAGCCGGAACAAACAGACAGATAGACAGACAGACAGACATTGAAAAAAAAAATAGTTTTTGTTGCATTCAGTCAGAAGCTGTTTTGTATTGTATTTTGATTTTACAAACAGACACTTCCATTTTATTTATTTGTGTATAAAGTAGATAAATAAAATAGAAATATCTATTTGTAATGTAAAAGCCTAGCCTTTTACTGAATGCATTATGAAAGTACTAGCTTATGCCCATGGCTTCACCCGCATGGTGTTAGGTACTATCTACTTGAATAAAATATATCAGTAAGTAACCTGGGCTATAAACACAAAAATTAAGTCCGCCTCTGTACTTTTGCTTGAAGTGTTAAATAAATAAACTATCTGTGTGCTAAATTTCATCCAAATACTTTCAGTAGTTTTGCGTGAAAGAGTAACAAACATCCATCCATCCATCCTCACAAACTTTCGCGTTTATAATATTAGTATGATTAGTAGGATATCCGGTGCTTATAACAAAAAAAAACATTTTCTTAGTCTATCTGTCCGTATGTTGGTTCCACCTAATGTCTTAAACGGCTGGACCCATTTTGACGGAACTTCACTGGAAGATAGCTGATATTATAAGAAGTAACTTAGGCTTACTTTTATTTTAGACAAAGGATTAGGGTTCCGTGCAAAAAAAAAAACCCATGAAATTGTTAACAAAATCCGATTTAAATAGGAAAGCCATATTTTTATAATAATTTCACGCAGACGGAGATTGCGGGCAATAACTAGTCAAAAATAAAAATCCCAAAGGAAAAATACAGGTAGGTACAATAAAATCTATAGGACACAACGCGAAGTCATTCTAACAAAAATAATAAAAAGAACATCTCTATTAAGATCCGCTTATTGCAATCTGAGATTGGATATTATGATATGACACTAAAAAGTTTATCAATAAACTTTCCTGTGCATACGTTAATGTACAATAATATAGGAAAGTTGAACCATTTGGTTCAGTAACTGGTGCATGAGTTATTGCAAGGAAGTGTAAACAGTGTGTTTGTGTGTGCTTTCAATCTGCTAAGATATTCGTTCGTGATTTTTTATGAGTACATGCGTAGAAAAATAAGGAAAAGGATATTTCTAATAAATTCTGTCATTTTTTATGATTTCGTTGTATAAGAATGCTTTCTTTAATACAAAACTATAAAGTGATAGGTATGCTGTTATCATCGGTGATTTTTTTAGATATTTTAATTGATTCGTTTAATCAACTTGAAAATAATAGGCTTTCCTATTATCCCCTCGTAGGAAAAACTGAGTTTACACTTTTGGTCGATTAAATAATATTATAATTCTTTCTTTATTTTGTTAATTCTTACTCATTTAGTAACTTTGGTCTAATTTAAAATAACTATCGCCATATTGAAATTGTGACAGATCAACTAAAGTTTTAATATCTGACGTAAAACAAATGCAAACCATTTGAATTAGCCTTATCCATGTGAATCTATCCTAAAATTACTGTTGTTAGTGCTAATATCAGTATGCCAATTAAACAGGTTCAACACTTCAAACATCTAATTATTAACTGATTTGCTGTAGCGTCGAAATTGGATTTTAAACTCTTAATTTTCATTTAATTTTAGCAATCAAAATAGGTCATCATTATAAATTAGAAATTATAAATCTACTCTGACAACGATGTTGGTGTAGTCGTAAATGCTACCGCTGAATATGAAGTTCTGAGTTCGATTACCAGGGCGGACAAAAGTGTTATTGGGTTTTTTCGTCAAGAGTTTTTTCCCGATTGTCTGTATTTGTGATTGTCTGGACAACCTATGACCCTAGCTTTTGCTTAACCAGAATATCCTGTGGACCATGAGAGGCCTGCAGCCAGTAGCAAATAAACTTCAGGAAAAAAGTCATTGCCTTTTATCATCAAGTATTTATAAATAGTCTAGAGTCTGGATTTGTACTCGGATGTAAGCAATAGGCTTGCCCTCTATTACATGGGTCTTTAACATAACTGGCGAAATGTGGGTGAGCTTTAAGAACATCATCCTCTGCCTAAACCTTTGGGGATTACTGGCGTGAGGTTTATAAATTATTTGTCATCGTTTATTTTACTTCAGAAAACTACGGTGGTGTAATTTATGTTGAGAACATTTACACTGCCAGTAACGTCTCAGACTTGAAGATAAAGCTGCAATGTCTCTGAAATGTGTAACTACGTATATGGTTTGCCCCCGTTTCTGTTATGGAAACACCACGATGGTTTTCATTTCCTACGCACGAATAAAATATTCCAACAAGTGCGGATTGATTTCGGACGTAGGGTCCATACGCACGACTGGTTCTTACATGGTATGCGGGCTTCCGTAGTACTTAGAGGAGCGAAATCTTTCGTTTTCACGTATTCGTGTGAAAACGTATAAGGCTTGGACTCCACCAATGCTGAGACGAGCGGAGATGTGTGCAGCGGAGAGGAGAGGAGACGCGTATAAGCTCCCTCAATCAAAATCAAAGCATTTATTTCAAGTAGGCCAGTTACAGGCACTTTTGAATTGTCGAAACAAAGACAACAATGAAATATAGCTACAGTCCCAGTCACAAGGCATAAAAACTGTGAAAGTACTGTAGTTGCCCATTCCCTAATGTAGATCTCTATGGAGAAGAACGGGCAAGAAACTCCATGGACACTCTTTTAAATCAGAATATTTTACAAAACCTTGGTTACATCATTCATGTTGAGATGGTACCTACATTATGTGAGAGCGATGTAGCAAGATGTGCATGTTAAAAGTGTCCATAGTAAAAACATCTATCTATATCCCTAGCTTATCTACCGAAGCTGTGCGGAGATGGAGTTGTGCAAAACGGAGAGAAGAGATGTGTAAAGCGGCTCTCCTTTCTGCTCAACCGTTTCCACAAAGGCTAAGCGGAGACGTGAAGTGTAAATAATGAATTCTATTGGAGGTTTACACCATATCTTCTCTTGTCTCGTCTTGTCTCCGTTTCGGTGGAGTCCAGTTGGCTCCATTTACAGCCTTGGGCATAGCAACGTACGACACTTTTTCCTGCGTGCACAGTCGTGTCGTGGGGACTCGAGGCAAGGTCTAAACATTTTATTTCATTTGTTTTATTTGCAGTCGCTATAGCAATCACAAGATGCGTGTCTTTTGAGCAAGTAGCTTGTGGCCAAAAGGTATAGTGCAAAATATCCAGTTTACATAACATAGATACATCACTCCTGTAATCTCAGAAAGGTAAGGCAGAGGTGTATCTTATAATATACACACATTTCGCCCTTTATGTTTAAGTCCAATGTCATAGGGGGCGAACCTATTGCCATTAACTGTGCATAAATCCAGAATTTGTGGCAGTTACTGAGAAATACCTGTAGTCCGACCTGGGAATCGAACCCAAAACTTCATGTTCAGTAACCGCGCACGCACGAACGAGGCACGAAGGCCGGAGGACGTCCAATTTAATGTCAAGTGTTTCTCGAAAATGTAAAACGAAAAGATAAACTATGACGGCAAACAAAACTCTCCTGTACTTTCACAACTTAATATTTAATTTAATGAAAATATTACGAGCAATTTTTTCGTTTTAGTTACACCTCCGCTACCGCAAAACTACCCAAAATCAAATTTAACTTTTAGTTCTCCGTGTTTCGGCTAAAACTAATTATAACTATGCCAAAAATGTACCGTCAGTATCGAAAAGGCTTTGAAGGAGTTTAGTTCGCAGGAAAAACAAGAGCCAAGTTAATTTGAACTTGGCAGTCTTATAAACGCCACTATCCTTTTTCTTTTGATTTGTAGAAATTAAATGGTAGTGGCTTTATCTTCAAGTCTGAGACGTTACTGGCAGTGTAAATGTCCTCAACATAAATAAAGCGCCGTTGTTTTCTGAAGTAAAATAAACGATGACAAATCACTACATAGTATAAAACAAAGTCGCTTTCTCTGTCCCTATATCCCTATGTATGCTTAAATCTTTAAAACTACGCAACGGATTTTGATGCGGTTCTTTTTAATAGATAGAGTGATTGAAGAGGAAGATTTATAAATGTATAATACATGCACCCGTGCGAAGCCGGGGCGGGTCGCTAGTAATTTATAAACACCACGCCAGTTATAATCCCCAAAAGTTTAGACAGACGATGATGTTCTTAAAGCTCACCCACATTTCACCAGTACACAAACACTATGGAAATGCGTACCTATAATAAGATTCAAGATAAAATAGTACATTAAAAATCGTTTATTAAATAAAAATAAAATAAATAAATAAATTGTTTTTATTTCAGGCAAAATATCCATAGACAACAAAAAAATAAAAATAAAATGTATCATTAAAAATCATTGAAAAAGAATAAATATAAAAAAAAAATGCAGTATTAAGATTACAATACACTGCCTCGTTAGTTTAGTGTTAGTACTGGTTGGGAGTGTTGGAGGTCAGATTCGCACGTCACAAACAATAGGGTATCAAGTCGAAGAATGCCATTTTTTTATTTTTTGCGTTTTGGAACATAGATTTTTTTTTCTACAATCTGGCAAGACAATGGTATTTTTAGCGCAAATAGTTTTCGAGATATGGCAACACATTTCTTTATTGACCGTTCAATCGTGTCATTCACGCATCAATCAATATGGTCGCATTCTAGTTGAGTCAGTTGCCGCTCAGCGATCGTCGGCGTCACACGTATTATTTTCAAGTTACGACGACTTTGCGGAGCGAAAATATAAAATGTGAGTATTCTTTATAGTATTATTTTGACTTAATACCTTATTGCCTGTTAGATATAATATAAATCATAGTATTATTTTGAATTAATTCCGTAATGATTATTTTGTTTTGATGGATTTGTGATTTTCGCCGAAATTATCCCTAAATGATACCTTATAGCCATCGTTTTGTTTGAGATAACACTGTATTACACGTTAATTGTTGCGCGGTGACTGAGTGTTAAATGAAATGTTACTTTTTTGTCTGATGTTTCCTTTTACTTTTATTTTGTATTTTAGATTAATTCAAAATTATGAAGAGAAATAATAGGACAGAAAAAATGCTGAGGGCAGTTTATGATCGCCAAATGACACATGAGAGCAACTCAAATGATGAAAATGGGGATCCTTTTGCAGATATTGATGATATTAATGCTGCCGATAGGAAAAAAGACGCATCTAACATTTTTCCCAGATTTGAGTTACATACATTGCCGGAATAAAAAAAAAAGGCGCATCTGCCTGTATTTTTTAATATTTTTCTAACTTCCTCCAGTGCGGTTTTAGCACAACAAAATAGGGCGCTTCTGTTCATTTTTTAAACTCGATTTAAGATGAAAAGACGAATTTATGTAAAACTTAATTAAAAAGTCGCATTTACGCAGATAATGTCCTTATAATTTGTAGTCTTTTTTTAGTTCAGTAATATAAAAGGCGCATATTTGTCCCTATTTCTAAGAGGAAGTTAATAAGACGCAAATAAGCATTTGCGTCTAACACGCTAATAAAAAACTGCTTTTACAATAAGGAAAAAGATCACATCTGACCACTTGCGCCCTATTTACTTCGTAAAATTTAAAACAAGTTTACGAAGCACAGGCGCATTTGCCTAAGCGTCTTAAATTTTTGTATATGTGGGTCAACAGATTTACAAATAATAAATTATCCTATGGCTTATAAGATAACCACCTACTGTACTATTACAGATAATAGATAAAAGGATTATTAAATAATTATATAAACATTTTATGTAAGCCGAGGGTCCTCGCGCGCCTGCATGAGTGGCACGCGGAGGCACAGCGCCGCGCCGGGGGGAAACTCCACTGCCGCGGCAAATTGTCGCGCAGCGGACAGACCTCCGGCGCGATCTCATGGCGATATGGAGAGAGCGACTGTCGCAACCCCGTGCAGGGCACGCCATAATAGTGGCGATAAGTCCCCTCTTTGAGGAGTGGCTAGAGAGGCGCCACGGCGCCCTCACCTTCCGCCTGACGCAGGTCCTCACCGGACACGGTTGTTTCGGGAGGTACCTGCACCAAATCGGGCGGGAGGAAACGCCCGGGTGCTATCATTGTGAGGATCGCCCGGAGGACACGGTGGAGCACACCGTGGAGGTCTGCTCCGCTTGGGCGGAGCACCGCCGTGTCCTCGTAGCGGCGATTGGCGGCGGCGACCTCTCGCGTCCGGCCCTGGTTCAAGCCATGGTCCGGGGCGAGAGGGAATGGGAAGCCGTCACCTCCTTCTGCGAAGCAATCATGCTAGCGAAGGCGGTGGCGGTACGTGAGAGGGAGAGAACCTCACGTCCCAGCCGCCGCGGGAGAAGCACCGGGCGTCGGGGGCCACGTCGTGGTGGCTCTCGGCCACCGTAGGCGCGGGCCTGTGGACGGTGAGTAATGGGCTAGCTCGTCGTCCGTCCGTCGTATGACGTCAGGCCGTGTCGACGGCGCGTTCGTGTACCACGCGCGCCTCAAAGAGATTTCAGTAAACCAGAGGGGCCCGCAAGGGCCGATGCCTGCCAGGGCTGCGGGACTGTTCGAAAGAGATACCGCGGCCCTGGAACATAAAGGGCAAAAGAAGGAACATGGATGGTTTTTAGTCAGTAAAAGTCTGACACTCCCTTCCGCTCCGCCCAGAGCGGGAGGAGCCATTTGATAATTTCCCAACCGAAAAAAAAAGGGTTATCAACATACTTTCTAATTCTTAAGAAAAAAGGCGGAAATACCTATATGCGCCCATTTCTGTTCATATACACTTACTATTACTTTTACTATTATTTTAAGTACATTCTAATAAAATTGTTTTTAGTATTAACAACTTTTTTGTTTGTTTAGTTAATCCCTTACTTCTAGAGTAAACATCAAATTTTGTATTTATTATATTATGTATTATTTTAAATTAGTACTTGATAATATCAGATTATAGTCAATTTCGTCCGGGTTAGACAGTCGTAACTCAAAAGTTTTAGCAATTTGAACTGCTTATACAGTATTATCTTCACCCGGCTAAATAAAAGTGCTAATAAAATGAAAACTACCACTGATACACGCGTAAAACTTACTAAAAATAAAGAGGGATAATGTACCATCAAATCTGTATTTAAATTAAGACATTACAACACTTACTTCAGGAGCTATGAATTTTCAAACTTTCAAAACGCTATAATCTCAAAACACTGTTTTTGCAGTTAATCCCCTTTTGTTTGTGATGTGCGAATATGCAGTTGCTCCATGTAAAATACTGGTATTCAGTTTCATCCGGTTAGACTGGAAGCCGACCCCAAAAGACTATGGATGATGAGTTGTCAACATCATTTATCCAAAGTAGACTGAAAATCAAAACTGTTTGAATGTCAAGATTATGTAAAACCGTGTCGTAAAACTCTCATTCTTTACCTCTTTCTAGTTTTTTGGCTGAGGAGAAGTGGTAAAACAAATTGCCCAGCAAAACGAAAACCTATCACTTGTAAAAAAAAAACAAAACCTTTTTGCTCAACTTTAGTTCATAACCATCAATTCCAAAACCACACATTTGTAAAGACAAAGTCTACCATCTCATTTGATTTATCTTTGGAAATAGTACACCAATTTGGTAGTTATGTCCAACATTTCCAAGTCTGGCTTGTAATTCATGTCCAAGTTGACACATTGCCCTGTTCAGCACTAGCGTAGTGGCACGGCGCTCAACTGCTCATATCGAGCATAAAAGCTAGTCCATTCTGGAGCAATCAGCTAAGTTCGGTGGACGCTTACTATGGCGTGAAATTTTGAGATAAATGGACGAAGGTTCTGACAACAGTCAGCTTTAGTTTGAATACTGGTTGAATACCAAGTTTTATTAAAATAATTATTTAAACCTACTTAAGTTGAGTTGGTGCAAAATGTTTTTGTTAAAAATGAGTTGATCTGATAACAGCACTGGCATTGTTTAAGAAAATCATCTAATTAAAATAAAATTTAAAATAAAGCAGAAAGAAGTAAGTGATGCTTGCATCATCTTTGTTATGAAGTTAAATTGTTTTAAACCTAACTGTTGATAGACACATAGAGCATACGAATAACTTATTGCACACCAAAATCTACACAGTTCTTTTACAATATTTTTAAATCTATAGGTACGATGGTGGCGCTATAGCTGACAGCAGCTTCAGACAATCTTCGAATTCTACTACTTAATTATGCAATAATACCATCAATCTCATCATCATCTGCCTAGCCTTTTCCCAACCATGTTGGCGTCGGCTTCCAGTCTAAACGGATGCAGCTGAATACCAGTATTTTACACGGAGCAACTACCTATTTGACCTCCATAACCCAGTTAGTACTGGGTAATACGATACCGCTTATTAAGACTGCTTGTCTAACTTTCGGTACACTGAATATCTGTAACGACTGTCAAAGATCTGCAATTGACAACCGGGACCAACGGCTTAACGTGCTCTCCGAGACACAGAGGAAACTCAGGACCTATGTAATGGGTGGTCACCCATCCACGGACCAACCTAGGCAAGCGCGGCTTAACCTGAAGATCAACCCGAGCGGCTGTTATTATTTAGCTTCGAACTCCTACCTGAAGGTAAAACCAGAACCCCCATAAAACACTTCCATCCAATTAAAAAGACACAAGTCTTATATATTGGACCTAAAATCCGGTCTATCCGAGAAGCAATCAGGCAACTTCGGCCTGTGCTTACCGCTCCATGAAATTTCGCCGGAGAGAGACCGGACCAGTTAAATTGAAATGTATTGACTGACGTACATACTTGTTTCGACGATATTAATTTAAATATTATATTCAATTCGGACTGCGGCCACACGTTATAATTACGTTTTATCGATGAATTCTCATATTTGTTATCGAAATATTGTATGTTTTTTTTTCTGCGGATCGGTTTATGATGTGCTGGTTTTCATTGATATAATTTCGTGGTATTTGCGTACCGTTTAAATAATTACTTTCGTGGTAATTTCAATATTTAATAGGCTATTGATCAGTTTTATACTTTTGAGTAAGTTTATTGATGGTGTTAACTGCCATTTCTCGTTTTGGTGGTTCTCACCACGACAGTGGAAATATAAAACCCTGTAGGGATATTAAGTGGGCTGTTGTAAGTTCAACTTTCGACGCTAAGACTTAAACTTGAAAGTCTAACTTGAAGCTCAACATCTTTAACAGCATTTCATCAAATCAAAATCAAATCGAATCATTTATTTTTGCAGAAAACACTGTTACAATGGTGGTATAAAAATTTATATGTTTCAAGTGATTCTACCGTAAGGCATGCAAAATGTATACAATCATGGTTTAACAAAATCAAGATTGGCATTGAAGTAAATATATATAATTAGATCAAAATATTTTAAGATATTAAATTAATGCAATGTCCTTCATAGAATTATACAAATTAAATATTTATTTAATAATAATAATATTAAAATTATTTCATTCCAGCTTAGATTAGAAAGTAGTAAATAATGGGAGTTTTAACTTTTACGTAATTTTGACGTTCAAACAGTGAGTCTCAGCCTAATTACAACGGACGGTGTGGATTTATTAATAATAGCTTTATTAAGTTTTCTAACGTCTTATTTCCATACTTGAATATTTTTTATCAAAAAAAAAAATATCATTTGCATTTCATGTTTGCTATCAAGTAATTATAAAATTTACTAGATGTACATTATATTATTATACAGACTAAAAACAGAACTAAAATAATAATAAAAAATAGTCTAAAAGTAAGTAGGTACCTACACATATACAACGACGACAATAGGACACTTCGCATCGCTGTCATCCGGAAACGTGCCCAGAAGACTGGCAGCATTGCCACGTTGAATGGCAATGCTAATTCTTCGGCCAAAAAAACAGCCAGCACTCTGGTCCTTATTGGTAACTATAGTTTTGAGCCAATTAGGGTCGAAACGCTCGGGTCATGGGGCCCGAATGCGCGTCTCCTTTTTAGGGAAATCTCTCGCCGACTGGTAGACACTTCGTATGACAAGAGCACTAGCTCTTTCTTTGATCAAGTAATTAAATATGTTTTCTACGAAATAGTCGCACCAGTGCCGTGAGATCTTCAAAAGGTATTATGTATCCTGATTTGATAAAGAAAAACATTTGAAAACTGGCGAAGGTGTATGAGTCTGGCCTGTACCTAAGACTTAATTACTTAGGTTCGCAGTTCTAGACCAAAATTAGGCTACATTCTTGTCACGTCTGTCTGGGTCAAATTTAGGTCAAAATAACCTTCTTTAGGTTTAGATTTAGTTATAACTTCTTTAGTACGTTCTTTAGTACTAAGTTATAACTTCTTTAGTACAGACTAAATAAAATTATGGCAACAGTCTGTAAACATCCGTTCGACACCTTGGTTGAAACGATAAGCTACACGGTTTGTGTTGAAAATACACCAGTCTTCATGCCTTGCTACGATCAGCCAGTGGTGATGGTGACTTTTTAGCCAGATTCGCTCTGAAGTCGCCGCCCTGTTTTCTAACTATTAGTAACTTTGACTACCTCATTAGTCTAGTGGTCGCAATTGCGACTGCTGAGCATAAGGTCCTGGGTTCGATTCCCGAGTCGGGCAAATAATTATTGGGTTTTACCATCAGGAATTTCTCAGTATCAGCCACGGAGTCTGGATATGTGCCCGGTTGTAGCAATAGGCTCGCCCCCTATGACTTGAGGCTTAAACATAACTGGCAAAATTTGGGTGTACTATTAGATACACCTCAGCCTAACCCTTCGAGGATTACAGGCGTAATATTATGTTAATATCATTGAATAAATGGCACGTTAAAGTGCATACATGTTTCTATTGCGAGACTAAGGGCCTATTTCACGATGTCCGAATAGCCACTACTTACCGAATAAATTCAAAAATGGAAGATAATTTGTATGAAATTATCTGCCAAATAAGTTAACGGGAACTTAATCGCGGGTGGTGAAACAGGCCCTAATACGCGGTAAGCATGTAGCTCATGGCCAAGGACCTAAAATAATTTTAGCTTCAACTAAACCCAGTACATTCACTAAAAGATTACATTAATTTGAAATAAAGTAGTTTTTCTTCAGAATTTCGTGAAAGCAGTGCTCTCAAGTTAAAGAAAGGACTGCTTTGCTTTATTTTTTTCGGGTTTGTACTTTTCACAGTAATGCTCTTTTGTTTTTTAGTGAGCTGAATAAAATCTGAAGCAACATGAAAGTAGATTCCTTTATGATTTAGTACGTACTTGTTTAGTCATTATTTTAGCATTTTTGAGAATCTTATGTATTTTTTTATTTACAAATGTTTTACCTGAATGTGAAGTGGCTCACTAGTATTTGATTTTAACTTAAACTTATAGGTACTTGTAGTTATATAGTTAATTATTGAGAATTAAATGATAATAAACACCAAACATGTTAATAAAAGCTGTGCGGGCAAAAA
The DNA here is from genome assembly GCA_950022335.1 of Eurois occulta. Taxonomy (NCBI): domain Eukaryota; kingdom Metazoa; phylum Arthropoda; class Insecta; order Lepidoptera; family Noctuidae; genus Eurois; species Eurois occulta. The sequence continues at coordinate 3,389,041 of OX465498.1, forward strand.
TAACTCTAGGAAGCCAAGCTAAGCACAGGATGATGTACATCATCCTGTGCTTAGCTTTTCCCAACTATGTTGATCTCGGCTTCCAGTCTAACCAGATGTAGCTGAAGATCAGTATTTTAAATGGAGCGACTGCCTATCTGACCTCCACAATCCAGTTTCTACTGGCTAATACGATCCCGATACCAAGGGCCAGGTTGTCAGACGTTCGGCCACCTGGAACATATATCAAAGATTTTCAAATGACAGCCAGGAATAATGGCTTAGCATGCTTTCTGAGCCATGAAGGAAACTCAGTATATAATGGGTGATCACCCATCCACAGACCAACCTAGGCAAGCACGGCTTAACCTTGAAGATTGATCCGAGTTGCTTTTATTATTAAGCCACGAGCTCCTCCATACTACTGCAAACCATAGAAATGGAAAAGTAACTCCGAATGTCTGTCGGCCTGCCTGTCTGTTACCATTGCAATCCTCAATGGCTGAACACATTTCGACAACCTGGTTTGGGACAAACGATACTTTTTGGCCCCGTGGAATAATGCCTAACTTCCGGGTGACCGCAGCCACGCCAAAAAAATAGTCTAGAATAAAAATAATGACTAACAAGTCACTTTTACAAACACATAAAAATCCAGTGTCACTCCATACATTTTCAAAGAAATTTTATTAACATTCAACTAGTTCTACATTCAACAACTATTACTATCTAGAGTGTAAACAGGTTTGTTATGAACCTCTTGTTAAAATTGAAAAAAAAACAATTTTTACGTTTTTAAAAGGAAACCTCACTTCAACCAACATATCTTGAGCTGAGGCTTTCTATTAAATTCCAATTTTTCCTTCGCCAATTTGCGCCTAAGAAGGGGTATAAAAGATCAAGTTATAGTGGTGAACCTAACCATTGAGGTCGAGCTTCAGATAGAAGGTAGAGAATTTAATTAATGTAGGTAAAAATTCTTTTACTAAAAATATTGTAGTAACATTTCAGTTTGGTGGGCAAAAAGTGCTTGAGAATTTTAAGTGTTAATAAGTAGGCAACAATGTATAATTAGTGCTGCCGGTTACGAGAAATCCACTTTGCTTTTTCTTAAGTTAATTCAGATGAAGTTTTTGTACTGGATATTCTAATGCCAAACGGCGGTTAACTTAAATGTAAGTTAGTTAAGTTAGAATGGTTTTGTGTATTTTATTTAGGCTTGTGGTCGTAGCGTCTTTCAGGGATTTGGATACAACTGGTACAATGAATGGAGTCGGTTTTGTGGAAATATGGTTGGTTTTTAGTAACGTTATAATTTGTTTGTTGGTCTTGTGGTCTCAAGGGTTTCTGATGAGCATATATTATCACTTTTTTAGGTAGGAAACCTAAAAAACGGTTTTTAGGTTCATCAATCAGGACTTTTTTAATGGCGGCGCGGAGTGTGTTGTGATTGATTTCAATAGGCGCGACCCCTTTCATACAGGGTGTAAGGGACAGCCCTCCGCAAACTGATGGGGTGAATTCAGTATATCATACTATGATGACCGGTACAAGAAATTATTTCAGGAACTTTATGAGAATCCATCTAATTTGATTTGTTTTATTTCCTCACACGCAATCTATCGTTACCATGGCAAAACGCACGTAGCGAACGGCAAGCGCGACGACGAGTTCGATGAACTCTGTAGCTAGGCAGGAAGTGCACAGCTGATTTCACGCGTCGTGCGTTAGATTATTTCAACATCCATTGTTGGTTTTATTTTTATTTTAGCCGTATTATTGACATAAATGGAGTGCTGCGTACAGAAAATGTAATTTTATATTGAAATAAAGGACTAGTAACTGAAAAAACGATAAAAAAATGAAAATTTTCCCGAGAAAAAAAATCCGGTGGAATATGGTTAAAAAAATAAGGAGCTGAATGCACCCTGTCAGTTTTGGGCTGTCCCTTACACCCTGTATACATCTCTGCCTAATTCTTCGAGACTTACAGGGGTACCATTACGTGTACACGAGTTTACGTAACCACATTGTATCGTCAAAATGAATAACGCAAATGACGAAATTCCAAAATTTCAATTTCATTGACATTTCAGAAGAATGCCCGTTTAGAATGTAACTTTATGAACAATGTATATACAAGTACATATGTATGTACTGTACATACACGCGTTCGAAACAAATATGAGAAACAATTTTTTTACTAACAAAAGCCAACCTTCGTAGTATTTCACCTGTTTGAACAAACACCGTCTGGTTTTTTGCTTCCAACAAGAATAACGCCCTTTTTCAATAACACCTAGGTGAAACCTAAATAAAAGCTCGCTGTGAGATTTTCAACTTTAGGTGCAGAGCAAAGCGGGTATTTTGGCTTGCTTTCATTTGGACATTCGTTTAGGTACAGACTAGTCTTACTGAAAACATAACCGTTCTGAAAAGTGTGCGAATTTTTAAATTAAACTGCATTCTTGCAGTCCTCCGTGTCAAAACAAGAGTTTTGGCGTTTCAGTATTTTTAAAGCGCTGTGCCTACGGCCTCTACCTCCCTACTATTGACGCTTGATCGATTAATGCCGACAGTTTTCAGTGAATAGTTTTCAAAAACAGAAATGGCACGTCTATTATTAAAACACAGTACATCGCTATTGAAAGTATTGCATTCGTTTCAGCATAATCGTCATTCTCCTGTCCTTAACCCAATTTATTTGGGGTCCACAAATGTCAGCTGGAACCAACGGCATAACGTGCTACTCAGTATGTAATGGGTCATCACCCATCTACGGACCGACCTAGGCAAGCGAACCCTTTCTTTAAGATCGACCAATTTCATCTAGGTACCCTAAAATCATTGTTATTCTCTTGCCCTTATTCCATTTTATTTTGGTCGGTGCAGCTGCATGTCTTCTTTCATCCACATTAAATACAAAAAGAAAACATAAATCAATAACACCATCCGAGAAATCGATATAAATTCTTTATTCAAAGGCCTAGCATCACACACGACGAAACTATCCAATTGCTTCATAAAAAAGGTAAATAAAAAACAGATAAAACTCGCCTACCGTTAACCACTATTCGAAAACTGCAAGTCATTCCGTTTTTCTTTTTAGTTCAACTGCCGACAGTGTGTTCAATGCGTTACCAATAAGTTTTTTCTACCTACAATGGCATGTAGCATTCTAGTTTGTAGTGTTTTTATTGTTTCATTAATTGTTTAACTTAATCAGTTTTGTAGTGGAGAATTAATGAAAAATACATATTGAATTTAGAAAGAATCTTAGTATTTTTGAAAAAAACCTGTTTTTTAAAAAACACAAAAAAAGTGAAAAATAACTTGACCTTGCGAAGTCGGTATCAATTAAAATGTGTGAACCGTGTGTGTGTGTGTGTGATGTGTGTGAATGTGTGTGTGTGTGTGTGTGTGTGATGTGTGTGTCTTAAAAAAAGAGATAATTACAATCCTGGATCAAACGCAGGATTCTCAGTAACACCACTAGTGCCAGTTGGTCATAAATATATTATAGACTTACACATCATCACACACATTCACAGACACACACACCGAACAGATACCCACACGCACACAGGCACACAATAATTTTGAATGCCAGTTAATTCGAGTCACTCTCGGTTATCTTACATTTTTTTTGTGTACCTCGTAATTGGCGTAATTTTTTAATTGTACTGTCAGCTGTGAAGCTACCTTTCATAAAATAAATAAGATTCTATTCTACTAAAACTTGCTTCTAAATGGCTCCTTCGTCCTATATTCTGGTAGGTACCTTTATTCCGGCCTCCTGTCCAGTTCAGTCATTGTTCACGACACAACTGAAATACACGTTAAAATTGCACGGAATCCTTCTATACTGTCCCGGTACGTAAAGCACCGTTCTACGGAACCCGGCGAAACTCTCCACTGTCAACTTTTTTTGGAACGCTAGCCGCTAGCGTACCGTTTCGTTTAAATATCATGCATTCCGTGTATGTTTCTGTTGTTTGGCTATTTAAATGGAAGAAAATAATTATTGAATACCATTGTTCTGTAAAAGATGTAGATAATTTTCGTGGTTTGGAAGTCAATTGTAACTAGTTTTGCTGGCAAAATGTGGGTGTACTATTAGGTACACCTCTGCGTTTCGTTTCGTGAGTAAGAAACTGCCTCTGACTCTTTTTGGAAGGGATGGTCGAGATTATTGCAATCGCATCGTGTATGTTCCTTTGACATTGAATGGCACACCGAAAAGCCAACGGCAAAGCTTATAAGTGGTGAAGCCTGCGCTGCCAACTAAAATTCCAGAAAAAAACAAAACTGGGTCATCGAAAGTACTTACTAAGCGCACTTTTTAGTGATGTCAGAGATACCGCCATTTTTGTAAAATATGGGTGTTACTATTAGAGACATCTCTGCCTAACCCTCCTAAGATTACAGGCGTGATACCATGCTATGTTATGTTAGATTCATTTTTATCGAGTGGGCCTTGTTCACAACTTCGGGAAATGTGCTTTGCAATGCGAGTTGCGTCTTCTGTTTTCCGCGTGTAAGTCGATCCTCGTACTCGTTCCGTACATCAGGTTACGGTGATTCGTGGCATGATCAACATGACAGCTCCTTTTATTTGTATTCTCAGTAGCCGCTGTTGCCAAACTCTTGTCGCTAGACCGCGTAGCTTGTGGCCATGGGGTAAGGCTTAAAAGTTTAGGACTTTTATAGAAGTGCACTGAACACTGAAAACTAAAAATTAAATCCCAAAAATCCAACGTTGGCTCGTTTCAAGATGGCGACTCAAATTCTCTCATCATCTCGGTCATTTTAAATTCCGAAATTGCACACGAAAATATTTTTAGTAACCATTTTAGGTGGATAGGTTCTTGAGAATGTATGCATAGGTTGTTTTTCTATGTTGGTTATACATAATTCCACAATGTTTTTGAAATTGCGAACTAAAAACGAAAATGTTCAAAAGTATTACGGAGATCATCAAACAAATGAAATAAATGATTGTTTCAAGCTAAGCTAAGCAAGCTAAGTGTTATTTTAAGGACAGGTCATGCTGTTTCATACGTACAACCTTAGGTTTTGATTGCAGTTAAAAGTAAGTTTTCGATTCTCAGGTAGAAAATGTGGTAGTGGATTTTTACATCTGAAGGTGCTCAAGACTGCCTTGTTGGTCGAGTGGTCGCAAGCACGGCTGCTGAACATGAAGTCCTGGGTTCGAATCCCGGGTTGGGCAAAGTACTATTGGGTTATTCCAGCAGGAATTTCTCAGTAGTAGCCCCGGAGTCGAGTCATGCCTGGTTGATAGCAATAGGCTAGCCCCCTATTATATGGGACTTAAACCTAACTGGAGAAATGTGGGTGTACTATTAGGTACACCTCTGCGTAATCCTTCGGGGATTACACGCATGATGATGTTATGTTTATGTTAAATTCCTCAGTAGCAGGTTGAAGTCAGACCTGAACTTAACTGATAAAATACAGGTGTACGAAAGCCACATCTAAACAACACTTTTCTAAGATAACAGGCGTGCCGCTATGGTTAAATCTGTGGTTACAATCCTACCAATAAATGTGAAAGTTTGGGTGTTTGGCACACATCATCATCATCTTCCTGCCCTTGTCCCATCCTATATGCGATCGGCGCAACACGTTTTCTTCTTCCATTCTCCCTGTCAGATGTCACAGCATCATTTACACCTTTCTCTTTCATATTACTCCTCACACAATCCATCCATTTTTTTGTAGCCCCCGTCTCCCTCTTCATCCATCAAAGTTCATATCCATCACTCTTTTAGTCACATGCACATGGATGTTTGGCACACCGATAGTTTATTTCCTGGATTGACATGATAGGATACTCTTTTTATTCCTGTTAATGATTTCGAGCAGACAAAGTCGCGGGTATAGGCTAGTCAATTATAAAGCTTCGAAATCCCGATGCTTTACCTAAAAACCAAAGGAACTTGAGCGCACGCGGTATTCTTTTGAAAATCGAACTCTGAGCTGCCATTTTGCCCACATTTGTTATGTAACGAACCCGCAGTAGCTCGCTTTACGTATTTGCTTTGATATTCTAGTTACACTATCGTTATTCTATTCTTCGTTTTTATTACTAGTGGAAAGGCTGATAGGCACATTCTAGGATAAATACCAGCCTTCTGTTGGTGCTTTTTAGGGTTCTGTAACCAAATGGCAAAAAACAGAACCCTTATAGATTCGTTCTGTTCATCTTTCTGTCTGTCTGTTCGTATGTCACAGCCATCTTACTCCAAGACTTGTCTTCTTGAACGTGTCGTTGTTGACGTATCTCTCGTGTTGAGGTGTCTAATATAAGGAGAAGACATGCTGCGACGACCATAAAGTCATGCGAATGATGATCTCATGTTAAAATGAGAACGTGGCATTAAAACTTCCAGCAACGAATTTACAACCGACCTGACCTTCATAAATATAAATTTGAAAACCTCAAAACAATTTGTTTATTCGTATCGAGCATTAGCTGTTTATTTTTGTAAACACGCCGCTTTACCACAGTTCCCGAATCCACGTGTTTGCTTTAGAATCTCAATTACAGGCAGCCATTCTCAAGTCTTGGTATACACAGCCGTGTTTTAATTGAGGTTTGTTTGGCAAAATATTTCCGTGGTTCTCTTAATGAGTTTTTTGTTATACCCTGACGTAGTTTTTCGAGTATGATTGGGTTATTGTTTGTTGTGTATCGTGCCTTCTAAATTGGGTTTTTTCCATCAGGAATTTCTCAGTAGCAGCCACGGAACCCCCTATATCATCGGATTTAAACATAACTGGCGAAATGTGGTTTACTATTAGGTACACCTCTGCCTCTGGGATTACCTACAGGCAAAAAATTTACGGGATTGCGGATTTTTTTAAGAGATTACGGGGAAAAAGACACATATTGTAACATAACATCACTTTCATCACAGCTGGGGCGGCTGCTGCAGGTGCTGAAAACCTCAACCGGCGCAAATACAATAATTTACTTGGTAGTTATGTGTTTGAGCCGTTTGGGATTGAAACACTAGAGCCATGGGGTCCGAGTGCCCACCTAGTATTTCCGGAAATCGCCAAGCAGTTGGTCGACTCTTCACGTGACCAGAGGGCAGGCCTATTTTTTGGCCAAAGAATCAGCATTGCCATCCAACGTGGCAATGCTGCCAACCTACTGGGAAATTTTCTTGTTAACAACGATGTGGACGAATTTTTGGACGCCCTGTAACCCTTTTAGTACTTGTACATATTTATTACTATTATAGTTTTGTAGTTTGTAAATAATTTAATTATCTTAAAATAAACTGAGTTACATCACTTATGTTATAATATGTGCTTTTTTCTAGCTCAATGGGTTTTTTAAGGATGGCTTGCAATAGACCAAATAGTGAGGGTTAATCGGTTTTAGACAATATGTAACACATTATATACATAAGTTCTCGCCTTTTTATCTTGCGGGTAGGTAGGAACTACATGGATACAGGTTATGTGTTTATCTTTATTTAAATTGAATATTAAGGTTTTACGTAAAAACAAAATGATTGGTCTTTGGAATAGTCAGATCAATGACCCTCTAAGTTCAATATAAGTTTAGCAAAACATACAGAAAATTCAAACATGAGCTTATAGCCCTTAAAACGATTGCCAAGGATTAAGCCACACACAGACCTTTCACAAAAACAACAAAAAAACATTTAGGTATAACAAACATCATTTCTAACAGCCAAAGCAAATCGGATTAAGGTAAAGCCTCCTGTTACTGTCCCACGAAACAGTTGCTGAACTCAAATAGCTCGGTGAGCCTCGGGCTTACAATAAGTGTTTGGAATAAAAACGGTGAAGTCTTTTATTTTTATTCGTCCAATGTAAGTTGGGTCTTACTGCGACACGATAATCTGTGGCTCCAAGCTTGGTTAGACGCAAATTGGTCAGCTTACCCTAGTGCGTGAGGTGGGTGGTGTAATTACTTTTAATGAGGGTGGCCTAGTTTCTTCTTTAACTAAAGAAGGTTTTATTCGGAAGTATTACAAGATTTTTTTATTATCAGTTTCTTAGAATTGGTATTGAATAAAAAGTAGTTTGCATTGCCTGTTGGTCGTTGAACTTGGTGAACTGGGAACTGAGAAGTTCCTTTGTCAATTACCTTTCAATTTCAAGGTGCTCTCGGAGGCATGGCTTTCGGTGAAATTGCAGGACATGAGGGATTTCAACTTTATCACTAAGGTTAGTAGTAACGCATTGGTGAACTCGTTCGTTATACGGTATGTTAATAATGGTGTTTATTAGGTACGTTTCCCATAGTCCAGTTATCCTTACTAATATTCGTATCCTTACTATCCCTTCTATATAATATTATAAATGCGAAACTAAGTTTGTTTGTTACCTTTTCACGCCTAAAACACTGAACCAATCATCCTGAAATTTTGCACATACGTTGTCAGATTTACTGAAACGACATAGAGTACCTTTCATCCCAAAAAAAGAAAAGGACTTTTTACCGACGATAACAACAATAACGTTCTTATGATAATAGATGGCGCCACGTGTCTTTCTAATCATTATATTATTACAAGCAGAGTACAACCCGAATCGATTGTCAAATTTTAAATTAACGCGAACGAAGCCGCGGGAAAAAGGGGTGTTTCGGGCTACTTTCAAATATGTACATCCAAAAAGGTAGGCAGAAATGTAATATATTATATTACATTTGCAGTACGTCTGGACTCCCGATGGAAGAAGAGAGATGGTGGAATGAGCTCGTGGAGCTCTTGGACACATTCACCGAAGTACAGTCTGTAAAAGACCGACAAACATGCAACTTTGCCTCTTACTTTACTTTTTTAAACTTACGAACATACTGCCATTACCTCTACTCTATATAATATTAGTATAGGTACAATTAGTCAGTTCCAATTTCATACTAAGCAGTCGTGCTCTCAACCAAACGTTATTGACAATCACAGTTTCTATGGTATCCTACTTCCTACTAATTCCAACTAATATTATAATTGCGAAAGTTTGTGAGGATGGCTGTTTATTACTCTTTCACGCAAAAAAAATTTGAACAGATTTGGATGAAATTTTGCACACATATAATCTGGATTAACACATAGGATACTTTTTATCCCGGTAGTATGATGCCGTGGGACAATTATCGAACTTCACGCGGGCGAAGCCGCGGGCATAGCATAATCAGCCTATAATGTTCCCACTGCTGAGACACACGGCCTCCTCTCTACTCTCACCACGCGCGTATCAATGTGTGTGTTTATTGAATGTTTTAGGTGGGAATAAAAAAAAATCGAATTCATTTACATAGCATAATCAGCCTATAATGTTCCCACTGCTGAGACACACGGCCTCCTCTCTACTCTCACCACGCGCGTATCAATGTGTGTGTTTATTGAATGTTTTAGGTGGGAATAAAAAAAAATCGAATTCATTTACATAGCATAATCAGCCTATAATGTTCCCACTGCTGAGACACACGGCCTCCTCTCTACTCTCACCACGCGCGTATCAATGTGTGTGTTTATTGAATGTTTTAGGTGGGAATAAAAAAAAATCGAATTCATTTACATAGCATAATCAGCCTATAATGTTCCCACTGCTGGGACACACGGCCTCCTCTCTATGAGAGGGAACAGGCTATAATCCACCACGCGGGCCCAGTGCGTGTTGGTAGATGTCACATGTCTTCGAATTTTTGGTTCTAGGACATGCCGGTTTCCTCACGATGTTTTTCTTCACCGTTTTAGAGAGCAGTGGTGATGAAATAAATTACACAAAGTAATGCGCCTGCCTGGGTATGCGGGCATTGGGCTAGTTTATAATATCGGTATGGAAACCCACAAAAAACGAGACGTGGCCTATTTGCTTAGTAACACAAAACCCACAAGATCCCTTTATTTTGCTACCCCACTTCACTATACCCCCAAAAAATATCCTGTTACCAAAGCTGGTCCATCTCAATTGATGACATCACAGCATCGCTCGTTTAACAGATAAGTGTAACAAGATACGTTCAGAACAATGACGTGGGAATAAATTTTATCTTAATTCCGCTCAAATTGTACCGCTAGAGTAGGATGGTGAGTGGTAACCGCTTCGTTGTGGCTTTAAAGGCAGCGTTTGTGTTGAGCGGAAGCGGGGATTTTGATTGAAAAAGTTTGGGATTCATCAAAATAACCTATACTGAGTGATTTGGTTGAGAAGTCAGTCATTTTGAGCCATTCTCACTGTGCCAATAAACAACATTTTTAATGATAAAAATAAATCCTGACATATTGAATATTTTTTGGACCTACGTTGACATTATTATGTTATGTTTTTATTTTTGATAATTGAATATTTGACAATTTTGTATGTAACTCCTATCTATTTTTTTAAGAGTTAATTATGTAATCAATCAATTTAATTTAATGCATTTACTTATGTCAGCATTGTCATATGTCAATATTAATGAATGTTGTTATTATTATTTTCAATTCTATACTTGTATTTGTCGGATTGTCAGGATTTATTCCGTATACACTGTCTGCATATACACTGTTTCTATTAAACTAAGAAATTACCTACTTGAAATTACAATTTAACACGGGGCAGAATGAATCGGGTACAGTTCCAGGACGTCTCAGACCTTCAATATCGTTCTAGCCTTGAGTTGTAAACATCAGGGCTCTGTAAAAGCACGCTGTGGTGTGTAGACTTACCAGTAGGTCGCGTGATGTCACCACTGGCGTACTTGCGATTCATTTTAAGTCCGTACCAATGACCAGATCCGACATATTAATATTTGCACATCATGACAATATTATGGTAAACATGTTAGCACAACTCCATATGGTTATATCACCTTGCATGCGTTTTTTTCTGTTATTTGTATGTACACACATGTTTGACCAAATAAAGTTATCTGAATCTGAGACATACGTCGCACAGACCTCCTAAGAGAAAGAAAGCTGTCAACCTCCATGCGACCTCATTACGTTTTAGTGGACGTATGGTGCATGTCTTTTTTAGGTCTAGGACATGCCGGTTTCCTCGCGACGTTTTTTTTTTATTTTCTCTTGTCATCGTAAACTGTCTTTAAAGAAAAACCTCAGTTCCGTAGAAGATTATTTTTACCAACTACTATTCTGTCGTAATTATTGATACTGCGTATACTTACAAAAAATAACACCTACAAAGTCCATTAGCAGTCCTCGATACATTAATTACAACACAACAAGGTCTTAATTACTCTAACACACACGCCCATACAACATTCGCCCTAAAACATTCATTTGCTACGAAAACTCGTAGCTCTTTTCGTAGCGGTTTTCGTAGCCCCAGTTGGCTCGTAGCAGCGTAGCGTAGACCCGGAAGACTGAGCGATTGTAGTTAGATAAACAGTTTGTTTTCGGCCTGAGTTATGTGCTAAATTGTATCATAAATAAACTAGGGTTGCCAGTTGCTACCCTTTGCAACTGATTATATTTTTCCAGATAATTCTTACCAAGAGATTACCGAGTTCATAATTTATTGGGTTCTTTCCAATTTTGTTTGTTGTAAATATTAGTTTTTGAAGTCAAAAGGGTAACTCTTGTTATTTGAAGCGTTATGAGAATTGAGTTTGTTTAAGGATTATGAAAGTAATTTTGTTTGTTTTTATATGGAGTTTTTGTTTGTTTTTTGTTTGAGTCTGGCGAATTGTGACAGACGTTTAAAAATATTGCATAAAAATTGGAAAATATTTGAAAATATCTATGTGGGATTGACCACAATGCCTTTGAGACGATCCAAAAAACACAAGTTCTATAAAGACACTAAACTCTTTGCTCTCACTCTGACTTATTAATTCCATTTTTTTAATTGTATTTTATTTGGTTACATGTACAAAAATACACTAAACTGATGTGGGACTGGGCTGGCCATGTCTGACGTATGCCCGACGAGCTGTGGGCCAAAACAACCACGAAGTAGTTCTTACTAAGCGATCGAAAGTTTGCGACTATGTCGAGACTGCCGGCCCAAAAGGCGACGCGGCAGAGCTCGTGAAAGATGGCGGATAAAACCAACGACCAGTGGTCCACATTAGACCTGGATCGGCAGATTTGGAAGTTATGGGGAGAGGCATTTGCTTAGCAGTGGGATGACACAGGTTAATAATAACAGTAACATGTACAAAACACTGGTTAGTACCCATGCATTTAAATGTCATGGGACAGTATGAGGACATGTAGCCGATAAGTCTGTAATTAGCAAATCTATATTTTTTATATATATTATTAATATTATAACGCTGAAGAGTTTGTTTGCTTGAACGCGCTAATCTCATGAACTGCTGTATCGAATTGAAAAAATATTTTTGTGTTGGATAGTCCATTTATCGAGGAAGGCTATAGGTTATATAACATTACGCTACGACCCTTAGGAGCCGCGCAGCGTGTGACACCTCGGGGAACAGCTAGTAGTCACTATAAAAACTTATGACTTAAAAAAATAGAACTCGTCAAAATTTACTTTTTCTTTCGTTAATTGCCTTTCACCGACCACTAAACAGCCGACAAATTATTAATGTTCTCAAATTGTCATAAAAATGATTCAATTCAGCCCAGCCCCTTAAGCAACACGCGTAATGAGTGCACAATTGTGTTCATCGCAGTTCAACTGTAAACTCGTTAGCGACTGCTATGCCGGTTCTATGATCTAAGTTATAAAATTTATGTTCGGTACTTGATTTAGGTGCGGGCTAAGTCCATAACTTAGTTTGGGTAAGTTTTGAGGTTATCATCATCTGCTTAGCCTTTTCCCAACTATGTTGGGGACGGCTTCCAGTCCAACCGGATGCACCTGAATGTCAATATTTTACATGGAGAGACAGCCTATATTCTATCCTCCTCAATTCAGTTAGTACTGGGTAATTCGATACTCCTTGGTTAGACTGGTTAATTAGACTTTCAGGCCACTGACTACCTGTAGCGACTGTAAAAGTGGTTTTCGAGTCACGGAGGAAAATCGGCATGTTACGGATGGTCACCCATCCATAGACCCACCTAGGCAAACGCGGGTTTTTCTTGAAAATTGAACCGTACCGCAGTTATTATATAGTTCATCATTATTTTATAAGTGATATGACAGATGACACTCTAAGTGCTTAACTACCTAAGTAGATCACTATTTTAATCTAAAACTTCAGCTAAAATCAATATGAGCAATTCTTGACGAAAAAACCTAATAACACTTTACCCTACCGAGAGAGCTTGTGGCTAAATAATAACTGCCGCTCGGGTCGATCTTTAGGTTAAGCTGCGCTTGCCTAGGTCCACCCATTACATACCGAGTTTCCTCCGTTCCTCGGAAAGTACGTTAAGTTGTGGTCCCGGCTGTCATTTGTAAATCTTTGACAGTCGTCACAGGTAGTCAGTGGCCTGAAAGTTTGACAACCAGTCTTACCTAAGGGTATCGTATTACCCAGGACTAACTGGGTTGTGGAGGTCAGATAGGCAGTCGCTCCATGTAAAACACTGGTATTCGGTGGTACTGGTATGGTTAGACTGGAAGCCGACCCCAAAATAGTTGGGAAAAGGCTAGGCAGGTGATGATGATGATGACTTTACCCGACCTGGAAATTGAACCTGGAACCTCAAGGTTAGCAGTAGCGCTCAATCAATTGCACACATTATTTTAGAACGATCGTTTCCACCCTGAGACAAAATAATAAAAAATATAGATTACTACTTTTTATTTTCAATTTCTTCAATCTTAATTCAATTCACTTAAAATTGAGAAAGAATTAGAGAGGTAGATTTAGCTGTTATTTTAAAAAACCGGTCTAGGTTATCCTAACTTATTAAAGTATATAATATTAGCATAATCAACCTTTAATGTTCCCACTGCTGGGACACTCGGCCTTTTCTCAAGAGAGGGAATGGGCTATAATACACCATGGGTATAATCCACGCGGGTTGGTAGATGTCACATGCCTTCGAATTTTTGTTTCTAGGACATGCCGGTTTCGTCACGATGTTTTCTTTCACCGTTTTTGAGAGCACTGGTGATGAATTAAACTACAAAAAGTAATGCGCCTGCCTGGGTTCGAACCCACGATTTACTGTTTGTAAGTCGGGGCCGCCACCAATGGGCCACCGCTGCTGTCAATATAATATTATAATATTTATAACAAATGCGAAAGTAAGTCTGTTTATAATCTTTTCACACCTAAACCACTGAACCGATCCATCTTGAAATTTTGCATGTACGTTACATGCAAAATTTCAAGATGATCGGTCAGGTCAGGTGTACAGAAATGGACATAACTTTTCATCCCGAAGAAAAGTACTGTTCCCGAGGAAAACAACAATAACGTTCTTATGATAATAGATGGCACCACATGTCTTTCAAATCATGATTGAAATATATTACTATACAGAAACTTTAATAGTGTGTTAAGAGTTTAATGGTCAAATAATAAATTAAAGCGAGCGAAACCGCGGAAAAAAGCTAATTTAGAATAATTCAACATAGTACTTACAACAGGACGATAGCAGCAATCATCGAAAACCAGCTATGGGTTCTGATAATTATAATACACATATTCACGCCTTCTGACTAATGGGAGTTGGCTGAAACTACAAAATGCACCTGAAACATACCCCTTTTAAATACGTATTATGTTGTAATGGGTAAATGAGGAGCTCGTGGCTAAATGAGGAGCTCGTGGCTAAATAAGAACAGCCGCTCGGATCGAACTTTAGGTTAAGCCGTGCTTACCTAGGTTGGTCCGTGGATGGGTGACCACCCATTACATACCGAGTTTCCTCCGTGCCTCGGAAAGCACGTTAAGCCGTTGGTCCCGGCTGTCATTTGTAGATCTTTGACAGTCGTTACAGGTAGTCAGTGGCCCGAAAGTCTGACAACCAGTCTTACCAAGGGGTATCGTATTACCTAGCACTAACTGGGTTGTGGAGGTCCGACAGGCAGTCGCTCCATGTAAAATACTGGTATTCAGCTGCATCCGGTTAGACTGGAAGCCGACCCCAACATAGTTGGGAAAAGGCTAGGCAGATGATGATGTTTTAATAGGTAATAATGGGCGTAAAGCCAAGCTTAGTTCTTTCTCTACGTTCAAACATCTAAGGGTGTGGCTTGCTTACGGAAAAACAAAAAACACAATCGAGAAGGAGGTAACGGGTGTTTAATCCTTACCCAACAAATCGTAACTTGTTATAACTGTGTAACAATCAGAGGTAATAGTCAGCTAACCGGAAAGGGTTACTGTGATGCCAAGTTTTGGGATGGGCCTCTAATTTGTTGCTATCTCTCTTCCTCTGTATGTCTGTCCCTTTCTGGCATTCTCAACAAGGATTTGTCTCTGAATGACTGCACTATTAAAATGGAACAAGGATATTTTATGTTTTGTGTGTGTTTTTTATGTTTTCTTATTTAACCCAAAGGTTGAATGGTAGAGAATGCCTTGTGACATTAAGTCCACCTATGTACCACTATTGTACATGAAGTTTAAATGAATAAATAAACATTTTCGACCTTATGTGATATCGGATGGTTAATTTTTTTTTGTGAAATTATTGAATTAAATAACTTCATAACATTACGCTTGTAATCCCTGAAGGGTTAGGCAGAGGTGTATCTAATAGTACAACCAAATTTCGCCAGTTATATTAATTTTAGTTCCTATGTAACAGGGGCGAGCCTATTGCCATCAACTGGGCACAAATCCAGATTCCGTGAGAGCTATTGAGAAATTCCCGATGGAAAATCTCAATAACACCTTGCGTGACCTGAGAATCGAACCTAGGAGCTCATGCTCAGCAGTCGCGCTTGCGATCACTAGACCAACGAGGCAAAAAACAAGATGGCGGCCTAAGTATATACAGTAAGTAACAAAAACCCTGTTGTTCCTGTTAGGGACGTATACATTTACCTACAAGCACAACATTGATGAAGTTATAATTAAAAAAAATTAAGCATTGGCCAGTCGAGAGGCCAAAATCAAATAACTATTAAAATCGACACATTCAAAAAAATGTTTCGAGTATCTGATTTTACAAGTACATCTTTATTTCGCTAAATAGCCGAGCTCGGCGGCTTCCTTTGACGCGACAGAAGATGCCTAGAAATCAGTTAAACCTTACAAATATTAATAATTAATTTTTTTTTTAAATTATTTTTGTTGACCGTTTTTTATAAATGACTTCCTTTATTACGTGTGTATACCGATTCTTAAAACGTAGGTAGAAGGAACAACAGGGTTTTTGTTACTTACTGTATATATATATATATATATTATAATAACAATATATAACAATATATATATATATACAGTAAGTATAAGATATCAGTCTTCACAAAGTATAAGATATCAGTCTTCACATAATCCATCCATCTTTTCTTTGGCCTTCCCCTCCTTCTCCGTCCATCAAAATTCATGTCCATCACTGAGCTGTTCTGTTCTACTATCAAACAAATTATCAGTTCACGAGCAACTTCCTCGTAACTTCCCCCGCCATTTTTTAACAACAGCGACTCGTAAAAAATCCTTTACTAAAATAATTCACCCATTTAAACATTGTTTGGTACTGCACTTTCATTTTTTGCGCCAGCACCGGAAAGGAAGCGACGGGACCACTTCCGGTTCCGGTACGACTATTTACGGTGTTCTCCGATCTCCCCCCCTCCACTTTCTCTTGTAATGGCCCAAGCATTGCCATCAGTGACTGTGTGTGCGTAAGTCTATGTTACTTGTTGGGTGTAATTTTCTATTTGAAGTGAGTTAAGAAAAAAGCTCGTGGTTAAATAATAACAGACGCACAAGTCGGTCTTCAAGGTTAAACCGCTCTTTTCAGGGTCGGTCCCTGGATGTGTGACCATCTTTTACATTCCGAGTTTCCTCCGTGCGGGTAGTCAGTGATCCGAAAGTCTGACAACCAGTCTCACCTAGGGATATCGTATTACCTAGTACTAACAGAGTTGTGGAGTCGTTCAATGTTAAATACTGGTATTCAGCTGCATCCGGTTAGACTGGAAGCCGACCCCAACATAGTAGACTGATCTTCTTCTTAGCGTATCGATGGCAATCTAAATTGTATCAGCCCAAAACTGAGCTACTAGTTTGGCGCTTTCAGTAGCGTCCATCAGTTCCTGAAGCGAACAAACAACAGGACAAGCAGGACACGATATTAAGTGCCCCATCGTTTGCAGAACAGCACCACATTTACACTCCAGGGCAGAATCATTAATCAATCCCCACCTGAGCAGGTTTTCCTTACTGCGACCAACCTGGGTCCGGAGTCTATTCAGAGACTTCGATGATGTTGCGATATAGGATAGTATCGACCTCAAGACCTCTACCGATGCCATTTGCACCGCAACTTGTGTCATAAGACACGGACGACGGACGTGCCTCACTCTTTCGTGTGATACCGTCGCGTCAAGTCGTATGGCGATAACAAACGGACCTCACCGTCCGGTTGTCCGACCTTTCTGCCTGGTCGAAGCTTCTGCGGCCAAAAGTCGTGGCCGTGGCGTGAATTGCGTCAGGTCTCAAAGCGATTTCTTTTGTTTTTCCCCCAGTCGCTGCGTGTGTAGGTCGTGGCCAAGCAGTAAAACTGAAAATGTATGTGGTCTTTTAGAACTTTAAGTTTAGATTAGTTGAAAGCTATGCAAATAAGTTAAAAAATATCCTAGATATCGTTCTAATTTAACAAAATCCTCAACTACGTTTGGCACTTTCTTAATTGTTCGCATATTTCGTATTAAAGTTTCAGAACTATGTTTTTAGAGCAACTAGCGGAGATGAGAATGTTGAGGTGGATGTGTGGTGTGACAAGAATGGATAAAGTAAGGAACGAGTATATTAGAGGAAGTTTAAAAGTTGCGCCAGTTACAGAAAAGTTGAAAGGGAATCGACTGTCTTGGTATGGACATGTGATGAGGAGGGACGAATCGGATGTGACTAAAAGAGTGATGAATATAAAGTTGATGGATGGAGAGAGAGAGGAAGACCAAAGAAACGATGGATGGATTGATATGAAAGATAAAGAAGTAAATGATAGCATGACGGTTGACAGAACAGAATGGAAGAGAAAAACGTGTTGCGCCGACCTCAAATAACATGGGGCAAGGGCAGGAAGATGATGAGCTCAGCAACCTAACTGATGTATTATTTAATTGATATAATATTGGAATCATAATATTAAAAAGATTTCGTAACTTAAGCTACTTTTATTTTAGAAAAATGATTAGCGTTCCTTGCAAAAAAAATAAAACCGTTTAAATTGTTAACAAAATCGGATTCAAATAGGAAAGTAAAATATTTTAATAATAATTTCACGCGGTCGAAAGCTTGGGTTGCGGGCAAAAGCTATATGTTACAAAAAATGTAAAGGCGCGAATATGCAAAGAAAGGCAATACTTTCTTTGTAAATTCGCCCCTTGACGGACATGACCAATTTATACACCAGAAGAACTCAAACATTACCAAAACACTTGGAAATCTTGTACCTTGTACCATCTGATCGCGTTAATGGGGTAGGTCGTTAGCCACAGCTAAAGATTATCAGGGAAATCTGCAGCTAATGTGTTTACAATTTATACTTATTAACACTTTCGGGTGACTGGAGACAGGATCTGAGCCGGAGGTAACCGGAATTTCAGTCTTCAGATAAGGGAGATGATGTCTCATTTAGATTGATCGAATTTAAAGTAAGAAGTTATCACTGTTAGGATAAATCGCAGAAGTATCTTTGCGACTTCAAATTATTTAAAAATTGTATACAAAAAGGATTAGGTCGTCACGCAGTGGGTGCCAGTAGACGGGCGTCGTCGCCAAAGTAGGCCTAGAAAACGCTGGCGTGATGACCTAGAGGCTTTTATGAGAGATTGGCAAGAGAAAACCACACGGAGAGAAGAGTGGAAGGCTATGGGGGAGGCCTTTGCCCAGCAGTGGAACAATAGAGGCTTAGGAAAAAAAACACATTCAATGGCACAGGTAAATAAAATATTTTACTACCAGTCACAAGTTTACCTGAAAACTAAATCTTTACTCATTTTAAAAATGCGAAAGTAAAGCTGTCTGTCTGCCTGGTATGTTTTTCCTTCTTAACGGCTGAATGGAATTGAATGGATTACGGTTTTACCACCCAGAAAGATCATGAACATAGGAAATACTTTTATCCCACGCGGGCGAAATCACGAACAAAAGTTCCTTTAAAATAAATACTATTCAGTATTCATATCTACTTAGCGACTCTAGCAAGATTAGTTAGATAAATCAAACATTTTCTAACAACATTAAATCAATATAAATAGTGCTTAAGGACATTAACTAAACCGTGTCGACGCCGCGTTCGTGTTCCACGCGCGCCTCAAAAATATATAAGCAAACCGGAGGGAGTCCGCAAGGGCAGATGCCTGCCAGGGCTGCGGGACTGTTCGAAAAAGATACCGCGGCCCTGAAACACAAAGGGCAAAGAAGGAACATGGATGGGTATCAGTCAGTACCTACAAGTCTGACACTCCCTTCCGCTCCGCCCAGAGTGGGAGGGGTCATTCGATGATTCCCAATCCGAAAAAAAGGGGACATTAACTAAACACCTCACAGTTATTCATATAACCAAGCTCCAACAAATGTAAACCCATCTTGACCGCCTTGTTGGTCTAGTGGTCACAAACGCGACTGCCGAGCATGAGGTCCTGGGTTCGATTTCCAGGTCGGGTAAAGTGTTATTGGTGTATCATCCGGAATTTTTTCAGTTGTAGCCACGGAGTCTGGATTTCTGCTCGGTTGACAATAGGCTCGCCCCCTATTACATGGGACTTAAACATAACTGTCGAAATGTGGGTATCCTATCAGGTACACCTCTGCCTAGCCCTTCGGGGATTTCAGGCATGATGTTATGTTATGTACACCCTTAATGAAACACTATAATCTAACTTCATTTACAAAACAATGGTCTATTAAACAGCGCCGACAACGTCACTACAGCACAATATTATCTGTGCAGTCAATTTCAAAAGAACAAAAGTGCATTCAGTTCGTATTTGGGACGTTAACACTTGGCTTCGAACAGCTGGGGTAAGGTTGGTGGCATGGTGGGCCTGTAATAGCTTTCTGAAATAATTTATATTCCTCTGTGGTTTTGCGACTGTTTCAGTAGTAATAATTGTTTCTCGTTTGCTGTTTATGGATATTTGTCAAGATACTTGTTTTAATTCTATATACGCTTGACTTATCCGCTCGACTATTAGGAGCTCGTGGTTAAATAACAACAGCCGCTCGGGTCAGAGCAGAGGTGGCCCAGTGGTGGCGGCCCCGACTTAGGAGTAAGTCGTGAGTTCGGACCCAGGCAGGCGCATTACTTTTGTAATTTATTTTATCACCACTGCTCTCAAAACGGTGTAGGAAAACATCGTGAGGAAACCGGCATGTCCTGGAACCAAAAATTCGAAGACATGTGACATCTACCAACCCCCACTGGGCCCGCGTGGTGGATTTTAGCCCATTCCCTCTCATAGAGAGGAGGCCATATGTCCCAGCAGTGGGAACATTATAGGCTGATTTATGCTATGTATGCTCGGGTCGATCTTTAGGTTAAGCGACGCTTACCTAGGTTGGTCCGTGAATGGGTGACCACCCATTACTTACCGAGTTTCCTCCGTGCCTCAGAATGCATGTTAAGCCATTGGTCCGTAGGTTGTTACAGGTAGTCAGTGGCCCGAAAATCTGACAACCAGTCTTACGAAGGGGTATCGTATTACCCAGTACTAACTGGGTTGTATAGGTCAGATAGGCAGTCGCTCCATGTAAAATACTGGTATCCAGCAGCATCTGGTTAGACTGGAAGCTGACCCAACATAGTTGGGAAAAGACTAGGCAGATGATGATGTACGCTTGACTATTTCATCACCATCATCAGCTAGACTGCAAGATGACGACGAACACTGCATATAGGCCACCCCCATCCCCATGCATCAGTACATTACATGGTCCTGTATCCTGATTGTGTTAAAAGGGAATGTAGTATTCTCTTGTAGCAGAGCTAATAGGTTGATAACACAATTTTCTAACTATATCACCGGCTCACCAACACCACCAAGCCCCAGTCCAGGGTATGCTTCACCTTTCAACTTCCCGCCATTCGTGGTGACTGACAGTTGTCATTAGAGACAGCTACGTGACTACTTGTGGCTGTGAGACAGTGTTGCCATATCTTTTAAATAGATACACTACAGGGAATATGCTACTTTGTTTCATACCTTATCGAAGAGGTAGGAACTTATTGCTGTATACACTTTAGTTTATTTTTTTTTGGGATCTGATTGTTTGAGAACAGGTGTCCAATCTTTCAACCCTCCTTGAAGCGGCTGCTACTATATCAGTCAATTTCAAAAGAACAAAAGTGCATTTAGTTCGTATTCGGTACACTTGCCTTCGAACAGCTGGGCTTGATGGCTTTGGCTGCTTTCTGAGACCTTTTTATTGCTTTTTGTTTTTATTTATTTAATCTGTGTTTGTAGCGCATAAGTGAAGTGTTTTTGGTAGCTTTCTCAGGCCAGGGCAAGTGTTACTGGGGTTTTTCAGCAAACATTTCTCAGGAGCAACTTGGGGTCTGGATTTGTAACCGATTGATGACAATAACAGGTGGTATGTTGGGCCTAATAAAGTTCTCAGATATAAAGTGTTTATCCCAAGGCACTTCGAGATACTTGTTTAATTAGTTCCAAGTACGCTTGACCATTTTGTTGTCTTCATCACGTTAAACCAAAAGACGAGCTGGACATTTGCTTACCTGAACGTCGCCACATCGTTCGGTCCTGAACTTCTCGCCTCTGTCGCAATTCGCTTAACTAAGTGCGTACTTGTCATAATGAAACGGCCATACGATAACCGTGATAGTTGTTACGTTAAGACGTAAGTCTTCAGTTGTCTGACATAAAGTGTTGCGAATAGGCTGCTGAGATGGTTATTCTTTAAATCAGTTCCTCACAAATTAAATCTATACGTCCGTATTTGGCCTTTTTTTTTTTGGTGGGTGGGAAATCATCAAATGACTCCTCCCACTCTGGGCGGAGCGGAAGGGAGTGTCAGACTCTTACTGACTAAAAACCACCCATGTTCCTTCTTTGGCCCTTTATGTTCCAGGGCCGCGGTATCTCTTTCGAACAGTCCCGCAGCCCTGGCAGGCATCGGCCCTTGCGGGCCCCTCCCGTTTGCTGACATCTCTTTGAGGCGTGCGTGGAACACGAACGCGCCGTCGACACGGCCTGCCCGTCTTCATACGACGGACGGACGGCGAGCTAGCCCATTACTCACCGTCCACAGGCCCGCGCCTACGGTGGCCGAGAGCCATCACGGCGTGGCCCCCGACGCCCGGTGCTTCTCCTCCCGCGGCGGCTGGGACGTGAGGCTCTCTCCCTCTCACGTTCCGCCGCCTCCTTCGCTAGCATGACTGCTTCGCAGAAGCCGTATTTGGCCTGGCAAATAAAAAGTACGTAACTTTCAAGTTTTAGTTTCAGTGATAGAACAGATCACCGCCAGATCAAGTACATTATGACTGAAAATATGAGTAGGTACGAAATTTATAAATAAAATATACTCGATATGTTTTAAAAACTACAGGTATCCTACTGATCTATTATATAAGGAAAATAATGTACTTTCTGTACGGAAACTATTAATCCGGCAAATTATAGCAAAACACAAAATTAAACCTGATTCCGGTTTTAGGCGAAGGTTGGATGTAGTTTATAAAACTCCAAAATGTAAGACTAAGCTTGCTCAAAACTTTCCAAATTACCTTGGCCCCAGCCTATATAATAATTATAAGCAAAGAACTAAAAGTAAGAGATCTAAGCTGTCGCAAATGTAAAAAGTCTATTGATGAATTTCTTAAAAAACTAGATTACTATGAAGTAGAAAATATTTCGAGATGATATTATGTGACACATACGCACACGCATGCACATACATACACACACATACACACACACATTTTTTTTACGAAAAAAAACAAAGATGTTAAAGTAAAAAGAAAAAGTTTTATTTTAATTGATTTTTCCCTATTTTTTGTTTTACATTATTATAATTATTTTTAAAGTAGTCTTTTTTTGTCTTATATGAAGTAACAAGAAAACAATGCAACTATTTGTAAACAAACTTAACATCTAAAAATTTTGCTTAATACTACATGAATTTAAGCTACTACCTACTAATTAAAGAAAACTAAATGAACAACAATTTGAATGTTTAATACATTTTACCCGCAGTTTTGTTTTCTATTTTTTAAATGGTGAGATTTTCTAATTATTTTCTCTCAAATCGGCTTATTATAATATTGTTTACTGAGAACGAGAAAACCTGTCCCACCGTAATACAGTTTAATAACTAGTACGGGGGTCAGCGTGAACCGGTTTCGTAATAACCAGAATTTGTTATTGTGTACATAATGGGTATATAATCTTTTAGCTTCATAGAAAATAAGAACTAATGTTATTTTTTTAAGGTTGTTAATCTTTTGGCAAAATAAAGATTATGATTATCGTCGGGGATAGTGCAAAACTGCAAAACCGTGAATCTACCATGGGTAAAGGCCGCGTATCTGCATTTGATCTAATTTTTAAGGGAAAATGACCTCATTTTTAGATAGACAGTAATAATTGATGTTTTCTTTGTATTTTTACCATAGATTATCCGTTACAATCGGCTGCCAATCGGGATCTTACGTGGAATGCCCGCAAAATTGGCTACATTTATCAGATACGCGGAACTATCCAATGCTAGATACGCGGATTTGCACTATCCCCCACGTTATGTTTATCTATTCCAGTATCTGGCCATCATATCCGATTTATTTTTCACTCGCTAACCGCCCCCGCTTCCTCCTCTCACTAAACCTGCAGTCCAGCTGTTGCAGCTGATACGACAAACAATAAACCACTGCGCATCGTTTATGTCTTTGTGAAGCTCTGTTTATGCCTCGACGTGCCAGAAACGCAACTGAAGAATATTCGTAATGCTACTGTTCTAAATTTTAGCTCTAATTTATATTAGAATAGCTGAAATGTAGGTCTCTTGAATGTTACGAGAATTGTTTTGTTTTGTGGTTAATCTTCTCGCGTGTTGGTCTGTGAGACCGATAATCAACGGTCTTTCGTGATTTTTTCTGCGATAATCAATGATGGCATTTTGTACTTTCTGTTAGCTGCATGATTAGTTACTACGATAATTTCAGGACTAGAAGAGTATTTGTGCGAATAGCGCATATAGCCGTATTAAGCGAAATATTAAATTTGTCTTACGTGTTTTTGTACTGAAACTTAAATTATGATACTTATGTCTCAAATTTTTTACTTTTATAATAGCTAATAATGTAGGTTTTAGGTTTGTAAGCATGTTAGAAGAAAAAATCACCTTGGCTATCATTTTACGACCTCTTACAAAAATCTAATTATTTTTCAGAAACTACAATGAAAGGATATATTCAGTAAATTATCGTTACATTGTCGGTAAATTATCAGTTATACGATACTTTGTAGTATATTCTCAGAGAATATAATATCCACGTGTAAGTTATTTGAAAAAAAAAGAACCGTAATTGATTTTCAAGCTTTCGTTCTGCGCGGATATAGGTGTTATAAAATTTGGCGCGAGTACACGAAGGTTAATAGTTAATAGTGGCTTGAATTTTGGGTAACGTTGCTATTTTCTAGTCTAGGCTTATATCATGGCTGTCTTTAGTCAGACTATGCCAACGTGAGATGAACATTTTACTGCAAAATAATGTCATAGCTAATCTGAATGATATTTTTCACTGCGACCGTCTTAATGGCCGCTATCGCCCTGTTTTCTTCTTAGTGTGTCGTGGCAAATTTAACTTGAGTCAGCCCTTGATTTGGCGAAGAGTTTAGCATCTTCAGTAGCGTCTATCAGTACCTATAGCCGGCAAATAATAGTACTCACAGGAATATGATGGTTGTGCGCACATTCGTTAGAAAACAAAATCACAGTCAAAGTTGTTCTAAATATATAGGTTTTGTCAGAAGTTAGTGTTATTGGGTTTTTTATACAGAAGTTCTCAGTATCAGTTCTGGCTGAATGAAATGTCTACTTAATGTCCGTCTACCTCATCTAGAAATACAGCCGTGATGTTCATATGTTTCTGCCATAGACTTAAGTTAACATGTAAACTCAAACAATAGCATCCAAGCCGCATAAGCAGGCAGTCAGCGTAAATAATCCGATTACATATGGATGTAAAACATAGTACTAACTGTTTCATGCAGATAGCGTGAGTTGCTTATGTTAAGATTGTAATATGCAACAATTTCATGAGATAGAATTATGGCTAAATGACTCTTTACCGAGTTGTATCATTATATAACATTACACCTGTTTTCACTAAAGGCTTAAGCAGAGTTATCTAAAGTACAATAAAATTTTGCCAGTTTTGTCCCATTTATTAAGCCTTTTGCCATCAACCGGGCACAAATCCGAACTCTGGGCTGATAAATGAAAAATCCCAATAGGAATTAATCCGGCCCGGGAATCGTCAGGTCAGAGTTGAGGAGGATAGAGTAGTCTTGGAGTCTATTAATTTTTATTTTTTACTTCAGAACATAAATTCCATATAAAATGGTTAGTAAAGCTTATAACTATGTTAGTACCTTATAACTACTTATACAATTACAATTAAACTAATTACTTGATATTAAAAATAACACCACCAGAACAGTGTACCTTATTCCAGTGCCCCGCAATAGGACACTCAACCCTTTCTGCTATGGTGTTTAGAAGGTCATTGGAGCTGCCCCGCACACGTCGCATCAAGGAAGCCACTCTCTTCCGCACTATTGCTCTAAAGCAGTCGGTGTTGGCCTCCGCAAACATCCTCGATGTACAATAGTGTCTATTATAATCATTTCTATGAATGATGATGTAACATGACATTATTTTCGTAATAAGAAGGTATCTTGGACTCTAGTGCACCCTAAGTGATCCGATCCAGTAAAATCTGACTAGCTTATCTCATCACCTCAGCAGCCTGGCAGTAGCTGTTCTTGCTTCTCAGCCACTTGAAATGACAGCGATCGCGAAGAAAAGTAATGAAAGAAGTTGCTTATTGCATGCTTCGAGTCACCGCGGTGCGACTTGCGACATTATGACGGCACTCACTCGGAAACAAAGAGCACACGCTCATGTCTCTGGACGGAAATCGCAATTTATATCACCTGCACGTGTAGTAGGATAAATTCCATCTCTATTCTACCAAGAATAGACAAAGCTCTTTCTAAAAAGTTCAAAGTTCTTTCTTTCTTTCTTTTTTTTTATAAGTCGACATGTCTTCTGTCCGAGCGTGTGGCGACCCGCGGACTCGAGTTTCTACGAAGACAAATACATAGAAATGACATCTTATTTTTTATTTTATTTTAGAGATGTAGATATGCTACGAATCTCGATCGCAAGAACATAGCGTTGTTGAAAACGAGCATTAAGCACACGAGCCACGGTCACGGTCACGAGCGATGGTTGTGTGTTTAGTGACTCTTAGCGTTGGTGAAAACAGGAATTAGGCATTCAGTTAGGTGTCACTTAGTGTTGGTAAAAACGGACGATTAAATATTGAGTTAGGTGTCACTTGGTGTTAGTGAAAACGGGCACTAGGCATTGTCTGATAAAATCTTTGCAGACACAGCAACAGCAGAGAGAGAATCCAGGTTAATGCTCATACAGCATCATTCATTCTTCTCGGCCTTCAAACTGAGGAGACAGTGACGGTAGGAGCATGTTTTTCAAATCAATATAGGTCAATCAAAACACAAAGAATTGTAATAAAAAGAGGTCCGAGATGTGTGATGTAGACTATTTGAGACTTGTTGTGAAAAATTTTTTCTACCCCCAAGAGTCAAAAGTAGAGAAAAAATTGTCATCATGCTTGACTTTGTTGACTAGTGTCGACTGAAGAATAGAAACATTTCTTTTCTACATTTTTAACATCGCCATGCTTACGACAATAGAAATCTTTCTACATTTTGTCTTTTGTCGATTCTTCCGTCGACAAAACCCGTTTCCACGGTGGTCAAGCTACGCGTGCTGGGGCTCTATCATCGCCTTATAGAACAAGGAGTAAGGTTCTTCATCACCCATAGAAAAGGGAGGATTCTCCGACCAGACGGGTGTAGCCCACTAGACACAAAAGCAGCAACACACAGACCACACACACACACTATCAACTGCCCAACAACCAACAACTGTAACTGCAACTGCAACACAACAACAACTGCCACTACCACAGCTGTGCAACTGTTGGTGTCGGGGTTTCTCTATAACTTTAACTGCGCGATTTAGAATATTAATGTTAGTTCTTTCATTTGTGTCATAGATGGCGCTGTAGCACTATGTACTGCGTTGCTCGTAAAACAGTATTACTTTAATGTCACTTCAATGTCATATTGAAAAAGTGAAAAAGATTAAAACAATGGTAATACCACTATAAAAGGTCTTAACCAAAAATCAATAAATTAATAATAATCTAGAAACATCATAGATCAACATAACTTTTAAAAGGAGTAATTCTATTCGTAGCGGTTCTTTCAATACACGCATTATATGTAAAGAGGTTGAACCTCTCAAGAGGGATCTTTCCCTCCTTTGTAATCCGAAGGAAGAGGGTGATTCGAAAGTTTTCGGAATTCACTTACACAATCCGAAGTTACGTATTAACGTTTTCGTAATGAAGGTGTGTTGGTTTCAAAGGCTTTGAGATATGTGAGGTTAATGTTTTATATATTAAAAATAATTCAAGTACGTAAAAAAGTCGGTACCCTAAACAAACTTAAAGGAATTCAAGACTACAAAATATGTAGATGTAATTAGTTTAATGGGATATGAAGAACAGGGTGTAAATTTCTTTATCCCCCATAAAAAAAGAATCCCTACAGCCAGATGGGGGTTGTGACTGGTGGGTTAATGCACAACATAACATTAGGCCTGTTATTCCCGAAGAGTGCTGACCTTTCGGGGACCGTACAAAATAGTACACCCACATTTCGCCAGTTATTATAATAGGGGGCGAGCTTATTGCCATCAACCAAGCACAAATCCGGACTCCGTGGCTGCTACTGAGAAATTCCTGATGGAAAAACCCAACAATTTTCACACACACTTGTGCACTATATTATATCTACGCGCACTTGCGTAATTTCCGTTGAGATTGGTCGTGGCGGAAATTCGGTAGCGTAGATGTTATTATTACTAGCAGGCAAATTATATAATCAAGCTACAAATCGTTCCCTAGAGAAATCAAATTCTGAAGTCCCCTTCATCTATAAAACAGTCTTAAGTAGGTAGGCGTACTTAACCAATTTGTCGATTTATTCTGAGTAAAAATCCTAAGCATGAGGTTCTTGTTTTTGATTCCCGGGTCGGACAAAGTGTTTTTGGGTTTTTCAATCAGGAATTTCTCAGTACCAACCACGGAGTCTGGATTTGCAACTGGTTGATGGCAATAGGCTCGCACCCTATTGCACGAGACTTAAATATAACTGGCTAAATGTGGGTGTACTATTAGGTACACCTGTGCCTAACCCTTTGGAGATTACAGGCGTGATGTTATATTATGTAAAAATCCTAACTAAAATTAAAAAAAACCGGCCAAGTACGAGTCGTACTCACACGCACACAGGGTTCCGTAGCATCAAAAACTATAAAAATATTTTAGTTCATTCATAATAATTATGTTGTGTGGTATTACATTCAACAGTAAAATTAGATTTGATTCCCATAGTACATACTAATGAAAAACAGAGTTACTGCTGCAGTTTGATAAAAAAGTCCCATAACACAAAAACTAAATATCAAATCTTAATCAAACCTATTTTCTTTGAAAGTTTATTTTACGTTCTACAATCCTAATTTTTTCTTAGGTACTTTAGAAATTAGAGCGGGGAGACACATTTTACCACTTTAGAAGTGTCTATCGTTCAAACGATTGACTTTGAGAAAAAATGGTTTTAGGAACCTTAATGTCATTTCTACAGACCTATCTATAGACATCCCGCACGCATATTATGTTTGATTTTTTTTTTCAGTTCCATGTACGGGGAGCCGCCCCTTAATCTTTTATTTTTTTATAAAAATCGTAAAGCGGTTCATAGAATACATCTACCTACCAAGTTTCAACTCTGTAGTCCTAATAGTTTCGGAATAAAGTGGCTTTGACATACGGACAGACAGGCAGACATGACGAATCTATC
This sequence comes from Eurois occulta, assembly GCA_950022335.1. Lineage (NCBI taxonomy): Eukaryota > Metazoa > Arthropoda > Insecta > Lepidoptera > Noctuidae > Eurois > Eurois occulta. The sequence goes on from OX465498.1 coordinate 3,418,279, forward strand.
ATCATGGGTATCGTTTTTTGCCATTTGGTTACGGAATCCTAAAAAGTGAATGTGACTTTGTTTGTGACACCTTAGCGCCTCAAGGGCCAAACAGATTTCGAAGAAAATTGGCATACGGCTTGACCATGACCCTAAAGTTAGGACATAATAATACTTTTATCCCGATTGAATGTTCCCCTGGTATAGTTTCCGACCTCACATATTTTTTACTGAGGTATACTTCTCTATTGTGGAAAATGTGTCAAATAACAGAGTATCATGACTAAAAAAACCATTCAAATCTATTTTTTTTCAATGACCCAACACAAAGTTTTTTTTTTCTCAGCCTGCTCTGTCCCACTCCTGGGTAAGGCCTCCCTCCCCGCGCCTCCTCCTTCCAGTTCTGACGGTACTTGTCAAGTTCGTCCCGTCATTTCCTTCGTAGCCTGCCGCGACCCCGCCTCACTGTGTCAGGGCACCAGTTTCCTCACACAAACATTAAAGGTATAAGGGAACAACCCAATACCGGAACTAATATTAGAGTAAGCTCATAACCGGGTACACATGTTGCAATCACTTGGGCTGGTCCGTCAAGCGGTTATCGTACTTCATAAGCCAGGGGACCCTAATAAAATACTGGCGTGGTTTTAGATTCCGTAAACCAAAGGTTGACTTTTATTTTTAATTTTTTGTCGACGAAAAACCTTATTGGCTTTTCCAATGACTTATTGTTTGAAAATTATATAGGGTGACTGGTAATGAGTGGCCGATATTTATACACGTGATTGTACTCATGATAAAAAAACATCTTTCTCAAAGAATCATTTTTTTTTTTAAATAGTTCATTACTTAAATAAACGCGCGCGGTTCGCAAGCCCGCTCCGTAAGCGGCGCGGCGCCCGCGCCACAGACCGGCCGCAACATGCCGTATGCGGTGCACCTACGGAAGCAGTAAATAAAAATGTTTCTTTGGGAAAGTTGTTTGTTATCATGAATACAATCACGTGTTTAAGTATCGGTCACTAATTACCAGTCACCCTATAATAATTATGCTAGTACCCTAACCACTGTTGTTGATCCCACAGTCCGTCCGCTGGCCGGCGGCGGGTCAGAGGGCAAGCCGTCTGAGGAAGAGGAAGAACGGGGAGGGTCGCCACTCGGTCCCGGCGGACCGTTCTCCTGCAGTCAATGTCGCGGAGCCTACCCCACGCGCGAGCAGCTCGAGCGCCACGAGACCCTGCATGCGCCCAACACACAGGTGGTACTGACTGCACATGTTTTTTCTGTATCTCTTGTATTCACTTAACTGAAAGCCCTTACCTCTTTTTTTCACAGCCGCGCTCCGCTCATCTCTCCAATGGATACGCAACCATAAGGCTAGAGCATACCTACACAGGTTTCATTGACACGTGGCTTGCTTTGTACCTAGACCCTAGCGCATCGCCTTGCGAAGTGAAACGATCATTCTCGAAACTTCGCAATTGGCCGCATTGCGCGCTTGGCACCTTCGCTAGTCGCCTAGAGTATATCGAAGTAGCAATCTAACAGTGAGATCGTAGCCCAATAGAGGTTTGGCTGATATTTAGACAACCTACCGATATAGTATTCCGATAGATCATGAATCCGCGGCTCTTTTGTCAACTGTTCCCACTCATTTGGGACCCGTGGAATGAGTTTACTAATGTATAATTTTTATTTTATTTCCTTTTGTCGATGCGACCGGTTGTGTGTCGGTCATCCGTCGTGACATCACGACGCGCCTCCGCTGTCGGTAGCGTCAGAGACCGCCTTACGTACTCGCATAAAATGAGCCTCAGAATATTTTTAACTAACGGACCTGTTTAGCATTATCAAAATTGCGTCCGATTTAAAAAAAGAATAATGATCTTTCAAGATACGGGGACCGGCCATAAGTCTTGTACGTATTAGCGGGGTGCATAATTAATTTTATGAACTAGAACAAGGTTTTTTTGTTAAGTGTTAATACAGTTCCCCTTTGCCACTTAGCTCCCCTTTCTACTTTTTAGTTACAACATAAAAGATGGGATCTGACACCCAACATTATCTTTTGTATGTTAAGTCTGTTATCTTCTTAGCGTCGATGGCAATTTATAATGAGAACATAGCTACGCGTTTGACGCTGCCAATAATGTCAACCAGTTCCTGTAGTTTGCGATTGTGCAGCCATCACAGATACGCTAAGAAGAAGAATGTATGTTAATTAATGGGATTCCTTGATGTCCTCGTCAACTCTGGAGAGAGTGGACGAGGACATGAAGCCGGGTCATGTTTGGTTCGTATGGAAATACGAACCATATGTATAACTGATTATTTGTGCTAGGACACAAAATGCGCTGAACGCTCTTTCGGCCCCCCAGTTGTACAGTAGGTACTTCTGCTGGCGTTGCGATTATATTATAATCTGTGGCAAACATCGTACAGTTCCTTGGTAAGGCACCTTTATTTTGTCTCTGCCCATTCCTTCCGGTAATAGAAGCGTGATTTTATGTTGTGATACGAAGTGAACATGTTAGCAATACAATTTCATCAGTGGGTGTTTCCTTGTGGATTTTCTACAATAGCCACTCCTTAGGGATCAGTCTCCAAGAAACCTATTTACTGTAGCGCTCCTCGTACTAAGGAACATAATATAATATCTTACATGATTTATGTTTCTGCCACCAGTAGTTTGAATGTCGTCTATTAAGTTTGTCAAGAAAATTCAATTTCATGAAAAACGTTATTTAAGAATGCATAGCGGGCCTTGTAAATTGCTTGAACATTTTTGATAACAAATTATTAGTAAACTTCACTCTTCTTTCTTTGAAAGCAGTAATAGCCTAGTGTGACCGTCGGACTGCCAACGAATCTAGATGGAATCACCCAAAAACACATTGCCCGACCGGGGAATCGAACCCAGAACCTCATGCTCTGCAATCACGTTTGCGACCACTAGACTAACACGAGGCAGTCCTGAGCAACTTCAGATAGAAAAATCTAACAATTCAATACATTTTCAACTTTTCCTCCCTCCTTAACTCTGATAGAATTCCCACTTTGGCTATCATACCTACTCGTTTTAAGAAAAACAAGTAAAATTGAACCTTAATTAAACCAATAGATTATAGAAAAATTACTAGGCCGTCTTTACACTTATGAACAAGACAAGAAGGTACATTTTACAACCAGCACAAAAGATACTACTCATTATTAACCCCCATCTATCGTGTCCCTCATAACACGTCAATCTTGGAACCTCACATGTGAACCCTCTTCTGTGACCGTTTTCATCTGGCTACACTCATCGTTATAACCAGAATGTAGGTGTACGTGTGTATACACAGCTTTACTATGATCCTTTTCATCGATATTTTTCCTGTAATTTTCCTATCGGTAACTTTTGGAGTTAGAATTATTTTTGAATGTATTTTTTTTAGATTATGTCATGTGGTCTTTGTACTTTCGCATCATTTAGTTATAACTCTGCTTGTTATTTTAATTTACTTTTATGACTACAATACAGTTACTGGCCCAGTTTCTGGGTTGTATTGATCAGATAGGCTTACGCTTCATGTAAATTCTGGTAATCAGGTGCATTCAATTGAAAGCATTGAAATTGAAGGCAAATTTGAGTGGCAACGCTGGGAGGGGACGCCCTACAAGGACACCCATTGCTGCATTGGTGAGGTTCTTCGGAAAGGTCAGGTGCGCAGTACTTGCAACCAGCGTGCGCGTATGACCAGATGTATGAACATGGACGAGGTAAAAGGAGTTCGGGAGTTAAGGATCGAAGCAGGTGGTGTTCTGTGTTCTGCCTATCCTCATTGGAAAGAGGCGTGAAGTTTATGTATACTGTATGTATGTAAATTGAAAGTCGATCCCAACGAAAGTGCTACGAGGATGATGATGTCATGTCTACCCAACATTTACACTTTCACTGTAAGTTAGGATCTAAAATAGGGTAGTAATAAAAGCTCCGAAAAAAAATATGAGCTATGCATACTCAAAATATGAAATTTACTGCTTTATATACTAATTTTCCGACAGCCAAAAGGACAAAGAAACGACCGAATAAAATACTGTATATTCCGAAAATTAATACAGCATTTGCAACGACCATTTCACGTAATATTTTTCCACCAGCTTAAATTGCGTTTTACCGAAAACTACAGTTAGCCATTTTCATCGTAATTCACTTGTTTTCAATTTAGAATTAATCTATAAAACAGGAATAAAATCAACGTCAAGATAAATATTCAAATGTTTTCGTAGAATTGTAATTTGAGTAGCTCGGTGTTTGTTTATTAAATACAATATTTTTTATCGGTTAATTTTGTATTAATTTTCCGGTAATTCTTTTTAACCAAGGTTAGCATTACAGGCAACCACAGATCGTTAGAAATTAATTTGTTTTTCGGAAGCTTTATTATTCCCCTCTAAAATATTGATACGAAAGACAAGGAAAATCGTTAGGCGTGTCCCTAAAATCATTGCCATAACCATCTTACAACAGCACCACCTTAAAACTATTTTCGATTACCTTAACGCTAAACGCGTCAAACTCACGTTTAAAACATGCACTCTAATCGACCTCTCCTTCCAGATCAAAGGTTCAAAGAGCACACAACGCTACTAGACAACTAACATTGTCTTATATTATATCCTCGGCAGCGAGGCACGGGGGAAGTCAAGATTTTTTATGAATAATTTATAGAACACCCCGTTTTTATCGCGGGAGGCGTACGTCGTCCAATGCGGCAACGGAGTCTGTGTTTACCTACGGATTTACCTCGAGGTGAAATTAGGGTTGCTATCTTCTAGATAAAACTAGAATTTTTCATCGTTTAGTCTTAAGCTACCTGTCCTTAATGTTGATGAGCCTGAAAGTCTCTATCTTGGTTTAAGATAGTGGATTCCGGATTTTATCAACGGATTATGTTGAGGTCTTGCTTTGAATTGAGGTGACTGTCGTGGTTGTAAAGTAAATTCGAAATTAGTAGATTCGATTCCATTCTTATTTCTGCCGTGTAGGAGGGTTACCACTTGGCCACAAGCGACACTAAACAGCGACTGCAGCACGTATATCATGTCGCATGTCGCATCATCCGAGACTGTCAACTATTAGAAAGCCGAGTTTGAAAATGATGGCAGATAGATAAATTACAGAGACTGTGCAGACAACAGGGCTGTTAATTGAACAGTTTTTGAATATCTCAAAAAAAAATATTTATTTAAAATAACTGTCAAACTCAAACTCAAACTCAAACTCAAAGCATTTATTTCAATTAGACCATTACAGGCACTTTTGAAAGTCAAAAACAAAAAAGCTAAGCTACAGTCACATTCACAAGGCATAATAACTTGCGAAAGTACTGTAGTTGCACATTCCAAATCTTAGATCTCTATGGAGAAGAATGGGCAAGAAACTCCATGGACACTCTTTTTAATCAAAATATTGTTACAAAATCTTGGTTACATCATTCATGTTGAGATTATACATATAAGTATGTGAGAACGATGTACAAAGACGTGCACATTAAGAGCGTCCAGAGTAAAAGATTAAACTAACAATTTAAAAATACTAAAATTAAAATATACCGTGACAGCTAAGAGATGACCAGTCCCAACTGACAGCGCCCGTTCACGAACATGACGCATGGATCAGCGCCATTCAACTCAACCACATTGAAGGGAACTAAATGACCCGACACACCCGCCACCATCAGCGAGACATTTGTGTGAGCATGACATTCTCTCAGCCACCAGGGCACATTCAAGTCAATGAAGATAACTAAATGTAAATGGTAGCTTTACCGTACATAGTACTCACACATGTGCTATGCGATTATATAATACTAAGAGATTGAATCTATACAATTCAAAGATATTTTTACAATCTTCTGCAGCTTCCTCAATAACGCAGCTTCCTCAATAACAATAACTGTTAAGTTAGAATCTAAAAACATTAATTATTACATGCTATGGCGACGACACCGTAAGGCTCAAGAGAAGACAAAAAGGTACAGGGAAATAGGTAACTTTTCAGTGTTGCTACAGTAAAGCTTACAAACAAATATCATATAAACATAGATGATCAATTTTTACATCAACAGGGCCCATGGTGAATCGCCTCCCTGTTTGCGACCTAGTAACAATAAAAAATTCAAATTCAAATTGTATTACTTCCTTCATTCATTTTTATTATTGTACTAGCTTTTGCATGCGGCTTCGCTCGCGTTTTTTTAGAATTTGAAAATCATGATTCGAAAGACACGTGTCGCCATCTATTATCATAAGAACGTTAATGTTGTTTTCCTCGGAAACAGTACTTGTTTCTGCTGCTGTGTATACCTATAGGCATACATACCAGCACTTTTATGTTATTTTTATTGTTTCACATTAATTCTTAGTATGTACTGCTGTCGGTGTATCAAATAAATAAATAACATACCTTTTTGAAACATTGTGTACCAATTGGGTATTTTTGTTTTTATTTATTTATTTATTTATTTGGTTCACCAACGACTGTTTACACTAATAATAAACTTAATACTACTTTTAAACAAAGATAACAGTGTAACACTCACTTATAGGTAAACACCACAAGCGCAACATTAATATATTTTTAGTAATCTAACCATTATAATAACTTATCTAATGTTAGTGACAGAATAACATATTAACTATATTAGGTTAACAAGATTAAAAGAAAAAAAAAAACAACTAAAAACGAGAAAACTGGTAAGTTCAGTATCTTATTACAGATCAAACAAGGATTTCATGAACTTAGACTTTAGCTTTGCTAGGGAGTCATGATGTAAGTCAACCAAATCACTACTACTGTTTATGACCTTGCAAAATCGGGCGTAGGGTGAGTTAGATCCCAAAACAGTTCGTCTAAGTGGAGGACAGAGTGGAGTGATGGAGTTGCGTGGGATTCTTGAAGGAGCACGTAAGTTACAAAGTCCTAGCAGCCTAGGGCACTGAATATTATTTTTCAAAATTTTGCACATGAATAAAGCGTCATTAAATTGCCTCCGCTTATCTAAACTGCACATGGCGAAGTGTTTCAGTCTCTCTCTGTAAGATGGCTTTTTTCTAGCTATACCGACCGAAAATGCTAAATGCCAAAGGAAGCGCTTTTGGACACGTTCAACGCGCAAGCTATGTATCGCGTAGTGTGGTCGCCAAACCACACTACAGTACTCTAATCTGCTCCTAACTAAACTGTTATATAAAATTATTTTTGTTTTAAGTTTGCGGAATGTTCTACAATTTCTTATTACAAAGCCTAGCATTTTGGACGATGATTTTATAATGTTGTCCAAATGAGGAAGGAAAGTTAATTTTCTATCGAACAGGACTCCAAGATCTCGTATAGTATCCACTTCCTGTATTATTTCTTCATTGATTTGATACTTAGAATGTATTAAGCTACTTTTTCTTGTGTATTTGACATGGTAACATTTCCCAGAATTTAAACACATTTCATTATTATTACACCATTGAATTAGCCTATTAAGATCCATCTGTAGGTACATTGCGTCTTGTTCACATTTCACTACTCTGACAAATTTTAAGTCATCCGCATAGATAAAAATCTCGGAGTTCTGAAAGCACACAGGTATGTCATTTATAAAATAAATAAATAAAATAGGCCCAAGGTGCGAACCCTGGGGAACACCTGAAGAGATTTTATAAACAGAAGATTGAAAACCGTTAACCACTACGAAAAAAGTTCTATCTGTTAAGTACGAACTCAACCAATTCAGCAAAGTGCCAGTAAAGCCGTAAGCGCTCAACTTTTGTATTAATATTTTGTGACAAATTTTATCGAACGCTTTGCTAAAGTCGGTGTAAATAACGTCTGCTTGGTGACCTGAATCGATAGCTTTGATTAATACTTCAGTAAACGGCACTAGGTTTGTGCTCGTGGAGCGTGCGCCCACAAATCCGTGTTGATCATCGCTTAAATATAACTTTAGATGGTTTTGAATGTGTGGGCAGACAAGGGCCTCGAATACTTTGGCAAATGTCGAAAGAATTGAGATCGGTCTATAATGTGATACTATATCATCGGTATCAGATTTATGTATGGGCACTACCTTCGCTATCTTCCATTTTGACGGAAACACGCCAGAAACCAGTGATTTTTCAAAAATTTGCATGAGTGGATAGACTAACGCTGACGCGCATTCTTTAATAAAAATGGGTGGGATTCCGTCTGGACCTGCACCTTTATTACAGTCTAGATTTTGTAACATTTTAATCAGCATTTCAGGGTTTATATCAGGGCTTGTTAAGCTTTGGCTGTTATTCTCTAACAAAATTAAATGGTCGGGAATCTTGTATTTATTTCCAGTGTTGGGATCAGTTATGTAAACAGAGGAGAAGTAGTTAGCGAATAACTCGCATACCTCCGTGCCATTGGATGTTGTATTTATTCCGTCTGTCATAGTCATAGGATATGCACTAGTTCCTCCGCGCTTGGCTTTTACATGTGTCCAAAACATTTTCGGGTTATTTATTATTTGTTCTTCTATATCCTTGATGTAAGCATTATAGCAAGTAGTTGCCAAACTGTCACAATGTTTACTAATAACTTTCAATTCAATTGCATCTAAAGGATTTTTATACTTACAATATCTCTTTCTTAACTTATACTTTACATTTAATAACTTTATCAAATTTCGGCTAAACCACAACGGATATTTACGAGTTTTTGGAACGCGCGGCGGTATAAATTTCTGAATGGCCATATGTAGCGTCTCATAAAAGGAATCAAGCATCTCATTCACTCCATCTAGTCCTTTAAACAATTCCATCCAGTTGAACTCTAAAAGAAATTTTTTTATACATTTATAATTTGCATTTTTAAAATTAGTTTTCAACTGTGTATTACTATACGGTAACCTGGCACTTTCATTAAAAGCTATGATTATGTCTAATGGTGGATGCTGCTGATCAACGTTGGATAGTGGGTTCATACTCTCGGCGACATTACATAATGGGTAGGTTGATAAAATTAAGTCCAGTATCCGACCAGCGGCATTAACCACTGAGTTAAATTGAGTAAGCCTGTTAACATGAGTAAAATCAATCAGAGTTTCGCTTGTGCTGTGTAATGCGGTATAATTGCTTGGTACTCCCACCAAGCTCCAATCAATATTACTCATGTTGAAGTCACCCACAATACAAACATTTGTATCTATTATTTGCTCAAAAACTGCGTTACAATTATTTAAAAAATATTCCAAGGAAGAACGGCGTGTAGGTGGTGGCAAATATACTGCGCAGAGAGCCACTCGACGAACACTTCGCGACAGCGGCAATTCTAAGGTAACCCAAAGGTCTTCACAGTTACTATCCCAATGTTGGACATGTCTAGATTTTAGGTTTTTCTTGACAGCAATTAAGACACCGCCACCTTCTTTACCACATTGCAGGTTAGAGCTTTCTCTGTCGCGTCTATATACAACGTATCGTCCGTCAAATAGCTCGCTGCTCAATACAGAACTGTTAAGCCATGTTTCTGTCAGAATAACTACGTCATAATTGTTACAGACAATGTTACGATAAAAAACATGTGTTTTTGTCCTTAAACCACGACTATTCTGGTAATATAACTGTAAGCTGTTGAATTTTAAGGTTTTTATTTTAGGTACATGCGAAATAGTTTTTATTATAAGATATTATGGAGAGTACAAATAAAAACAAAAACTTATACTATCTTATTTACAGTTTCTAGATTTTTGATAAGTATGTGGTCAGAATCGACATTTTTTCTGACAAATATACGGCCATTCCTTACCCATACAAACTTGTATCCCTTTTCTTTTGCTCTGAGTCTGGTAGCAGCGTGAAGCGCCTTATGAGCCGGAGACAAGTGTTCAACGACATAGACAGGTGTCTTGTTGCCTGCCAATCCGAGATCCGCGGTACTGAGTTTGCTTTCAGGAGATCGTTTATTGTAATTTATTACCGAGGCGAGCAGCTGGTCACGGATTTTGGGGGATGCCAGCTGAACCACGATAGATCGGGGGCGATCACTAGACGTCTGAAGCTTAGCTATGCGAGTGCAGTTCATGATATCATTGTCCTTTATTCCGCATCCCACAACCGAGCCCAACTGCTTGATAACAGTAAACAAATTTTCTTGTTTGTTTTCGGGCAGACATTGTATTTCCAAATTGTTAGACCGGGCCTGCTGCTCCAAATAATTCAGCCGCTGGCCGAGATCGCAGACTGTCTTTGTAATTTTTCATTCTCTTCCTTGAGGTTCTTAGAGTTGTTTGTTAACTCGACGTGTTCTAATTGGAATCTGTCAAACTCCGTTGTATGGAAATTAAACGATTCTTTCAGATCCCTCATTTCATTTTTGATGGGTTCCAGCTCCCTATTAACAATGGTGACTATCATATTAGTCAACTTCTGAGCCATCGTGTCAAGCTCCCTTTGGACCACTTCTTGCACAATCGAACGAACTTCATCGCAAGTGACAGCCGTTACTTCTGGGGGGGAGTTTAATGCGAGTCTTTTATTACCTCTTGTGGTGGAAATGTTCCGAATCGGAGTGTAGTCTTTTTTTGAAACTTTTGGCATTAGACTTAAACATTCTGGACATTTCCATTCATTATACGCTTCCGACTCATTCGAAATTTCGGTTAAAGACAAACAGAGAAAATGGTATGTTTTGTTACAGTGAACACAGTTTATGAACTTATCATTCCCTTCCTTATTTTCATTGTTGCAGCACCCCCAAGAAGGCGTTACGCTTGATGCCATGTTGTGGTTATGATAAGTAACAAACAGCTTCGAGCCGGGTATTTAGAGTTTTACGTCTTCGTTTGTTATGAACAGTTATAATAACTAGGTACTCACTGTTGTACTCCGTGCGAGCTAAGCAAGGTCGCGGTAAGAACGTCGTAAGCGCCGTGTATTTCGCGTCGCTTACGCGTTAGTATGAAGCACTTTGCGTTACCACTCAATGACGGTTATTTGCAATAAAGTTTCAATTTAATCCACCAATTGTCACTTATTTAACACATAAAACAGTTTTTTAATTTCACTGTACGATAACAATACTATAGAATTATATGATTACACAAAATTGTTTTTGTTAATGTTCCACAGACTTTTAATAAACAATAATTTTTGAAGAGCCTAATTATAATATGTCTCGACTGCGCGGTAGATTACTGTATGTGTGTTGTTCTTCCAAGCGTGCAGATATACCAGATTTAAAGCGGTTGGGTTCGCTTAATACGGGTTACGAGAGATTACTGAAGCGAAAGAATTTCACGCGTACTTTCATTCATTACTCGATTGATGAATACCTAATGAGCTGAACATTTACCCTGTTAAATACGACCGTTGGAACTTATATGCTGGATTTTCAACTGTAGAATTGAGTTAAAACGATAAAAATGTACTACTACTAGCTAAACAGAAACAGGCGTACCTGACTATCGAAGGTTAAGCAATGACAGGATGTGGTAAACTCGTGGGTGGATGCCCATCCAGTAGATCAAGACTTCTCCATGTTTCGGAAAGCATATTGAGCCGTTGCTCTTGGTATAAAAGTAGAACACCAAGATTTGTTTGTATCGACAGCATCATCTGCCTACAGCAGTCCACTGCTGGACATGAGCCTCCTCAACAACTCTCATCTAGTTGCTACCAGCTACCAGCCACCCTCCAAAGATCGTCGCTCCACTGAGCCTGAGGGCATTACTCATTACACTTGCCGATTTGCGGTCTCCACTCAAGAACACGTCTACCCCAACGGTCATCGGTTCTACAGCTAAAATGGCCGGCCCATTGCCACTTCAGCTTACTTATTCTGTGAAGGTGGACCAGTATCGTATTACACAGTAACTGAGTTGTCGAAGTCAAATGGGCAGTCACTCCATGTAAATAGATAGCTGCATCCAGTGAGACTGGAAGCCGATCCCAATATGATTGTGAGAGGACTAGACAGATGATGAATAAAACTCCATTTGGATTATCAAATCACAATTCTTTACGAGGGGCCTTTTTCTTTTTTTTTGTGCTGGGAAATCATCAAATGACTCCTCCCGCTCTGGGCGGAGCTGAAGGGAGTTTTTACTGACTAAAATGCATCCATGTTCCTTCTTTTGCCCTTTGTGTTCCAGGACCGCGGTATCTCTTTCGGACAGTCCCGCAGCCCTGGCAGGCATCGGCCCTTGCGGGCCCCTCTAGTTTGCTGACATCTCTTTGAGGCTTATCTTCGGGCTACATATCCAGAGTAGTAAATAAAATACATAAAATAAAATTAATGCTATTTAAAAGAACTAACTGCATGAAAATTATTATAGATAACCATTTACCATATAGTATTCAAAGTTTGCCATTGCCGATGTTCAAAAGCATTTGTCCAGACTGTTATTAGAAAAAAAAACTATTACAGTGTTCAAGAATACTTAGAAGATAAGTCTTTAGACTATTAAAGCTAACTAAAAGTAGCCGTCATTATTAATTATTTCCTTTATTCATTATTACTACAATACAATCTCAATCTTTATTAATAAATTTTTCATATTGTATTCTCTAATTGATAATTATTAATAGATTAGTAATATAAGCTTTGTTTTTGTATTAAAATATTTGTACGCCATATACAGGCAGGATATGCTGAAACCAATATTATAACATCTATTTGTACCATATTTTAACAAATAAATATTTTTGATTCTAGATTTCTTTCACAAATTTTTCAAAATATAATTCGTGTCAACCCTATATAAGATCCGCTTGGATCTTGTTGTCAACGCGCGTGTGTACCGTGATGTTTTACGATGAGAATTATTTTTGCAAGAGAATTGGCAGGAGCATCCTATCGATTTATAGGTGCAAACAACGTTTACCTGTGTACTGATAATATCATGCTTAGAATGAATAAATCTGCATTGCATTAGAATTTTTTGCGGTGTTATAAATTATTGCTTGAAAATTCGTTTTGCTTTTTTGGTTTACAAACGGTTAAACTGATTGCCAAAAGTGCAAAAAAGTTCAAGTTTCAGATTTCTGACACCGTTACAGCAAAAAAATTAAAACGATTGCAGTTCAAAATTAGTTTAAGCTTAACTTATACTGTCACTTACGGGATATCTTCCGTGATTGTTCATGATTTTGAGCTCCCGATAAGAAGAAGAAAAAGAAAGAAGAAACAAAGAAAGAAGATACCTCGTAAGTGACAGTATAAATTCAGTTTTAAACCGTGAAAGCTTAAAACAGTGTTAATTTAAGCTTAGTAAAGTCCGCTATCTCATAGTTTAACAACTTTACTACCATGAAAATACGATTTCTTCAAAAATGTTCCTTCACAACGTCATTTACCGCATGCAAAATACGCGCTTTGGACGTGGAGTTGCGGACACCACCCCATTATACAATACAATACAATACAACGTCATTTTTGAAGTATTTCGCTTTCTTTCGTAGTTCCTTCTGTTACGACGTATATCTCCAAAAACTCACGATTGCATTTTACTTTACGTTTTATTTCGCACCCAATCTACATACAAAAAATAAAATAGAAGCGACTAATTTCAAAATAACAGCTTTTTAGTGAATGCATAATATGAAATTATATACGGTAATTATAACAAAAACATATTATTTACAATTTTGTCCGTCTGTCTGTTTGTTCCGGCTAATCTCCGAAACGGCAAGACCATTTTGACTGGACTTTTACTGCATATTATAGCTGATGTTATAAGGAGTAACTACAGCTACTTTGTATATTAAAAAACTAGCTGTTGCCCGCAACCTACGTTCGCGTGAAATTAAAAAAATATAACTCATGGGGAGTTATATATTTTTATACAATAATTTCTTAATCGGATTTATTACCAAAAAATTTCAAGGGTTTTAATTTTTTTGCACGGAACCATAATTATTTTTCGTAAAATATAAGTAGGTTAAGTTACTTCTTATAACATCAGCTATCTGCAAGTGAAAGTCCCGTCAAAATCGGTCCAGCCGTTCCAGAGATTAGCTGGAACAAACAGACAGACAGACAGACAAAAATTGAAAAAAATGTTATTTTGGTATATGTACCGTACACACATTCATATACATGTAGTAAAACGCGGTTATTTTAATATTACAAACAGACACTTTAATTTTATTTATTTGTATGTATAGATTAGGTTTCCGTTCAAAAAAATTAAAAACCTTTGAAATTGTTAACAAAATCCGATTCAAATAGGGAAGTAATAGTTTTAAAAACATTTCACGCGCACAAAGGTCGTGGGGCACAGCTAGATAGCTATAATATTTTGTGCGATGTACCAATTTGTATTATTATAGAGCCATTTTTTTTTTTTTCGGGTTGGAAATCATTAAATGACTCCTCCCGCTCTGGGCGGAGCGGAAGGGAGTGTCAGAATTTTACTGACTAAAAACCACCCATGTTCCTTCTTTTGCCCTTTATGTTCCAGGGCCGCGGTATCTCTTTCGAACAGTCCCGCAGCCCTGGCAGGATTATAGAGCCAATTTGTTAATTCATTGGTATGAATCGTGTAGTGACACCTGAAATTCTAGGAATTGTCACGCCTCTTCCATTTAATCATATTCAGTAAATGCAATGTAGACATTTGAACTTTCACGCACCATGTCTGAATTCCTGGTACCATACAATGTAATTTCCAATGGTTATATTGTAAGTGGGTTAATTCATTAATTGGTTGTTGGTGCAATTCAATGCACTTCAGTTACTGTTCGAAGTGGTATCGAAAATTTAATGAATGTTTTTTTTTAATATTTATTTACAGTGCTACATAGATACATGAACTATGTATGTATGTTTTGGCGATTCAATGGCGGTGACAGTAGAGCGCTCATAGATAGTATAGGTGTGTACCTAACGAAGCCGAAAAGCATTGTTTCTACAGACATTTATTTTTTTGTTCTAGACCATACCTAGGAACCTTCTAGTTACGAAGATATTGGCGGTCAAAGTTCCGTCTTTTTCACAGGTTTTTTTTTATATTATACAAGTTTTTGATGATAAAACATTACTATAAATAACTCCACGACCCGGGCCATGGTAAGTATGCATCCGCCAGTACAATGTTTTGAGTGCCTTACATTGATTCCTACCGTAAAACGTGATTTTTCACCCCAAAACTGTCGTTTCCCAGCTATCAGTAGCGAAGGGTCAATTTTTGTAAGAGGTAAGCTGGAGTACATATCTTTAATGTGATTATAGTATTTATCTATATAATACTGACTGTGCCATTTTTCAAAGGGAAGCCGGTAGGAATTGAGTTGTATGGAACCTTCGCCACTGCCAGCAATAGTTTTTACATAGAGTTACTTAGTTTGATGTACAGAACGCCAGGTTGTATTGAAGTTTTAACGATTATAACTCAGTCATCATCTTCCTGCCCTCGTCCCATTCTATTTGGGTCGGCGCAACACGTTTTCTTCTTCCATTTTCCCCTGTCAGACGTCACGGCATCATTTACTCATTTAATGATTATGACTCAGTAAATCCATATTTGTTTGTTTATGACTGCGGCTTCGCCCGTGTGGAGTTCGATAATTGTTCTACGGGATCAAACTACCGAGATAAAAAGTATCTCGGTAGTTTGATATATATCCTATGTCTTATTTCAGGCTATAAACTATCTCTGTGCAAAATTTTATCCAAATCCGTTCTGTAGTTTTTGCTTGAAAGAGTAACAAACATCCATCCATCCATCAAACCTCAGAAACATTCGCATTTATAATAATATATTAATATTAATAAGGAAGATGATCACGATTCATATTTTAATCAACCGTACAACCTGACATTGGCCTGCAAATTGCAAAAAAACTTAAGACTTCGCGGCCAACCCTTGCGCATTCAAGCATTCATCTAAAAAGGTGATTTTATCTTTGCAAATTCAGATTCTTCCTCAAACAAAAACCCTCTTTTTTACATAACATGATTGTGTTATCTGACGACCAAAAACCTAACACCACCGTAACTCATCTCTCAATACCTTATCCAACACCTATTTTACCGTGAAAGCCTCAAAACTGATCTCGCGAAGGCATAAACCTAGTGTCAGAGTGTTGGCAACCTGCCATGTTGGTAAAAAATGGTGTTCCTGATCGAAAATCTTGGATGTCTTTGTAATAGTGTAGCTTGTTCGGATATGTGATCGAAGTGGATTAGTTTGGAAATAGTATACTTACTCCAAAGTGTTAGTAATAGCCGTGGTGATATAGTTAGTCTATGGTTTCAGTCGTGAACTTTATCGTAAAAGATTTGGCCCAACCGAGTTTTGTTTTAATATAAACCTAACATCATCACGCCTGTAACCCTGAAGGGTTAGGCAGAGGTGTACCTAATAGTACACCCACATTTCGCCAGTTATGTTTAAGTTCAATGTAATAGCGGGCGAGCTTATTGCCATCAACCGGGCACAGATCCAGACTCCGTGGCAGCTACTGTGAAATTTCTGAAGGAAACCCAATACTTTTCCCGACCTGGGAATCAAACCCAGGACCTCATGCTCAGCAGTCTCGTTTTTGACCACTAGACCAACGAGGGAGATTTTTAATACTATAGTGCAGCATGTTTTACCGCTTGACTGGCATTGTTCGGAGGATCTCAAAATTGCTGTTGGTAAACATTTTGTAAATAATTATGTCTGTAGAAATTGTATTGCAAAAACAAGATGGCGATGTTAGTACACAAAATTAAGGCTAAGCGTAACAAAAATATGCTGTACTGTAACCTAATCATGGATGCACAAATGACTTGACGGGTAATAGAACTGGTGGCTTAATTACATAAGCTCACGTCAGTAAGATGATCAACTCCAAAAATAAAAAGGGTTACTTTATGAAAGCCCTGTGCCGAACTGCCTCCGTGGTCGAGTGGTTTAGGCGTTTGCCTTGTGACCCGGTGGTCGTGGGTTCGATTCCTACGGGAAGCATACTTTGTGAAGTTGTTTCCAGTTTGGTTAGGACATTGCAGGCTTGAATCACCTGATTGTCTGATAAAAAGATGATTCCGTGCCTCGGAAAGCACGTTAAGCCGTTGGTCCCGGCTGTCATTGGTTGATCATTGGCAATCGTTACGGATAGTCAGAAGCCAGTAATTCTGACTCCAGTCTTGCCATGAAATACCGTGTTACCCAGTTAATGGGTTGTGGAGGTCTGGTAGGCAGCCGCTCTGCGTAAAATACTGGTATTCAGCTAAATCCGGCATGACTGGAAGCCGACCCCAATACAGTTGGGAAAAGGCTAGGCAGATGATGACTTTATGAAAGCCTGTGATTCTTAGTGTGTCGTTGACAATTTAAATGGAGTCAGCCCAAAATTTGGCGACGAGTATGGCACTTTCAGTAGCGTTTTCCTGTGGTGTGCAAAAAGATTATTATTACGAAAATATGTTAACTTTTTTGAGCTGGCATTTGTTGCAATAAGGGTTAGTGATTATGCTCATACTCAGTAAACGAAGTACTCAAAATATCAGGTAAAAATACTAAGCAAAGAAAATAAGGCGAAAAGCGTAAAGCACATGTAATAATCTGTTCTAAATATACTCATTGGCAAGCTAATTTTTTACCTAAATGGCACTTTGCCAGCTTCGATACCGGATTATGTCTTCATGAGAACAATTTTGATCTTTAAAGCTATAAATAATTGAAGAGAAGGCTTGTGGGAAAATAATAAACACTGCACGGGGGTCGATCTTCAAGTTTGAGCAACGCTTGCTCAGGTCAGTCCGTGGATGGGTCCTGACCATCCATTACATACCGAGTTCAGAAAACACATTAAGCCGGTCTCGGCTAACATTTGTATATCTTTGGCAATTGTTACAGGTAGTCAGGGGCCCGAAAGAGTGACAACCAGTACTAACTGGGTTGTGGAGGTCAGATGGGCTCCATGTATTCAGCTGCATCCAGTTAGACTGGAAGCCGACCCTAACATAGATGGATTAGGGTAAAGAGTTCAGTTTTCATGATTTTATTTGTTTGTGCTACATTCTTAGTTGTGTCATGGGTTAATCATTCACTTGTAGGTATTACCACTGTAATGGGTTATAATTAGAGATCGGATATTCGGATGCATATGTACCTAAAGTTTGAGTGTTGACTAGTATGGAGCGCGCGTCTGTACCGAATAAATAGTTTTTTCTTCATTTTAAAGTTTAAGTCCAAATGAATGTCATATTTACCATTTTGTCCTATTCGATATTTGAGCAGCAAAATTTGAATTCAAATACCTAGTTGTAGTATTTTTTTACTTATTATTTTCAACTTTAATAGCCGGGTTATAAATACATTATAAATATTTGTTATGCTTTTGAGTACTACATTTTATACACACTGAAGAGTTATGAAATTCCGCAATCCCGGGATAAATAATCGGCATTTAAAGAAACAGCTTTTATACTTTTGTACCCTCCTTTTTTCGGATGGGAAATCATCAAATGACCCCTCTCGCTCTGGGCGAAGCGGATGGGAGTGTCAGACTTTTACTGACTAAAACCCATCCATGTTTCTCCTGCCCTTTGTGTTCCAGGGCCGCAGTATCTCTTTCGAACAGTCCCGCAGCCCTGGTACTTTTGTACCCTTTGTCGGGAAAAAACGTACTTTAGGTAAATACGCATGCGAATATCCGACTCCTAGTTATAATCCATGGCTCCGTAGACGGTCTTGCATTTCGGCTGGTGTTATCTGTGCATGTAATGGTGTATGCTATGTGCGCCTGAATCGCAAGATGCCACAGATTCCAACATTGCGGACGTAAGTGATAATCATCCGCTTATCTACTTAAGTAATCCAAGCTAGGTAATATTCAGACTGGACCTCGTTCTAAACGATTGTATCATTAGCACTTAAAACGAGATAATTACCATGTTTGTTTCGAGTTCTTTGCAAAAATTGGTGTTAATTTTAGTGTTAGTGACCATGCCAGTTTAAAAACGAATAGGTATAACCAAATGGGTTATTGTTATTTTTTAACGTTTCAACGATAACGTGAAGTAACCTTGACCTGTTCAGCAGATAATTATGGTAGACGTACAGTCACGAGCACCAATGTGTAAACACTTAACAACTTTTAAAAGTGTTTTTCTCCTACTGTTCTGATTAAAATTTCATATTGTTACAAACATAGTATTCTGGAACTTATATTTTTATGAAAAAGATCCTATCTCCAAGTAACAATCGTTATTTCTCGCGAAAATTTCTTGTAAATTTAGGAAAGTGTATTTATACATATTGGTGACTGTATGTACAGTCAAGAGCAATGAAATGTATACTCGCAGCAACTTTTAATATTGATTTTCCCCAACCGTATCGATTAACGTAATACGTTTTTACTAATTTCGTGTTTTAGAAGCCTTAGGTAGGTACTATTACGATATAGGTCTTATCTCAAATTAGAAACCGTTATTTTACGAGAAAATCGTTTTTGAATTTTGCTAAGTATCCACATTTCATTGGTCGAGACTGTACAGGTCATTGTACTATAGCGCACAAACTGTTAATAATAAGGTTTTTAACTATGAAATTGCTGTTTTTTTTTCTCACATTTTGTTCTGTACCTTTTAGAGTTTAAAAACCATACTAGTAGTTGCATATTACCTAATAGGGCAGTGTGTCAAACACTTGTTTCAATGTACCGTCGGTTTCACTGCTTCAAGTAGGTATATTTTTGTCATAGACTGTGTTTTGAGAAATTAAGATACGCAGTGCAACGCAACTTTATTCACTCTAACTATTGCAATTGCATCATACATAATCGGTCCAGACCTTTCCAAGAAAAAAAAAATAGTATGGAAATATCACTTTTCACGAAACCCCTAATAGTGCCCTGGCCTGCCTTGTACATTACCTACCCAGTAGATAATGACCCAAAGGTCCACAAGTTAAAATTCACGCAAGATTTTCAATAAATCTGAGTATTTAAGGCTCACACATTAAGTTTGTTTTTCCAATATCTTTTTACCTGCTAAAATAACGAAGTAAAATCCTGGTTTTCTTATCTCCAAAGGGAATCTTAAAGACGTTATTCAGTATCCTTATGTAACTACGTACGTCAAAATAATATCCTCATCACCACACATTATGGTCATATTCGGCCATGTGTGCCCAAGGGCCCCATAACTTTTCTTGTACAAAAAACCTTTAAAACGCAGATAAAGTTATAGCATTTTTATTTTGTGAGATAACCAGAACTTGATGTGAGAAACCGTCAAACGGGGCTGATAAATCCTATAAACCTCATGATGTGATAACGATCGATTTTATTTTAGGTAATTTTCTAGCAATCGCCGCGACTGCTGATACCTATATTTCCGCAAAGAGATATAGGTTACCAGCTGTTGCTTGCGACCTTCTTTCGCCTGAAATTATTATAAAAAATCCCCATTATTATAGGCACTTCCCTTTTAGAATCGAATTTTGTTACCAATTTCAAGAGCTTTTTTTATTCTTATTCTTATTCTTTATTGCACACAAAATAATAAATTTGGATACAAATTGCAATAATATAGCTTATGTACAATGGCGAGCTTAACCCAGAATTGGGTTTTCTTACAGCAAACCAAATTTTGACTGCGAGATTTGCAGACGTGTACCTGTACCCTCTGGTACACTTATGGTGCAATAACATTAACAAAATTAATTAATTTTATAAACTAAACTACATACCTACAATATAATATACGTAATACATACAATACATACGCATATACATACCTATAAAATGCTATATAAATATACACATACATTCATGTTGACAGGTAATGTTCCCTTATTCCTTTCTTGAACGCCTCTAACGATGAACTATCCCGCAAGGAGTGTGGAAGTGAATTCCAAAGGCGCACAGCACGAACAGTGAATGATCCATCATACCGACTTGAGGAGTGTGGAGGGAAACGAAGCAGAAGAGATGATGATGAGCGGCAAGGTTTACCTCGAGGAACAAGGTACTCAAAGCGTTCCCGAAGATACGAAGGAGCTTTAGAATTGTGAAGAATGGAAAAGAGAAAAGAAAGAGTATGACAGTCTCGACGCTGCCGAATAGGTAGCCACTTCAGCCGCTTTCAAAAATCTGATACATGGTCGTATTTACGAAGCCCAAAGATGAAGTGGATACACAAATTCTGCAGACGTTCGAGCTTATTACGTTGAGCTTATTTTACGGAACCCTAATTCTTATTCTAAAATAAAAGTAAAAGTAAAGTAAATAGAAGTAGCCTTAGTTAGAACTTATAACATCAGCTATTTGCCAGTAAAAGTCCCGTCAAGATCGGTCCAGCCGTTCCGGAGATTAGCTGGAACAAACAGACAAAAAATTTAAAAAAAATATTTTTTTTATATAAGTGGCGTATATATTTTCATATGCATTCAATAAAAAGCTGTTATTTTTATATTTCAAACAGATACTTCAATTTTATTTTTCTTTATGTTTCTTTAGATCGAGGCTATCTGAACAAATGTCATAGAAATAACGCTTTTAAGTTAAATTACATAATCACCAATTTTGACACACAACACACTAGCAATCGCTAGTTGGCTCTTGAAAGATTAAACTTATTTATTTAAACGTCTTTGTATTTTTGTCACAGCAGCGTTTCTGCTTACACCAAAGTGGGGGGCTTCTTTGCTTCTTAAAATAAAAACTTTGGATTGCACCTGGCAGCTACAAAAACACTAAAAGTAATAAAATAGATACTAAATAAATAAATAAAAAGTGAGATTGTCTTTGAAAAATTTCGTTATTAAAGAAATTCAAAAAGTAATTCCGATACCGGGAATCGAACCCGAGCCTCCTGGGTGAGAGCCAGGTATCCTAACCACTAGACCATATCGGATGTTCGTAATGACTTTGAAAAGCGTGTATTTTAACCTCTAGAATGTTCTTCTACTGTGGGAAAGTGGACAAAACAAGTGTTTCATTCTTGTATGGGACTCCGGCCATGACCTGTACCTTTCAGAAAAGCTGGGAAACAAACCCCTGAATAGAATAAAGTAACATTTTTTACATTATATTATATGGTTTTTATGCGCACATTAAAAATTAAAAATGTTTGACGTTTGTCGTGAGAGTTATGACAGCCATAACAGATAACAGGTTGTAGAGATGACGTTTACATAACCTAGAATTTGTTATCATGACTGACACTGATGGGTTTTGTCAGAACAAAATGTCATTTTGAATTTTTGGTTTGGAAGTACACTCCAGAAAAGTAGTACCTATTATATTTTTTAACGATGAAATCATCACACTTGTAAGTATATAATTAGTTGAAAATGATGTAGGTATAAGAGAATAATAATTATAATTAATTACAAGAACACATAGTTTTCATATTATTTAACGTCGACGTGATATTATATTTTTATGTGATTTGATTTCAAAACGAAACCAGACTAAGCAAACTGTAAGACGCTATGTTGAATAGAACAAAAGTTGGCAAACATTGAAAAACTATTACTTTTTGCGCAAGGCAAATCAGGCTTAAATTCACGAAAGAATATTTTTCCTAAGTTCGTGGTATGATTTCCTCTTTTTCAATAAATGTACATCGTAAGGCCGAAAATGAAACATCTCCTTTTATTTGAATAATTTCCACTACTGCCACTACTTTGATACAACTACGATTTTAGATTTTGCCCACATCGCCTGCGGGGTAAGGATTAAGGTCGAGAATATTTAAAAGGGATAAAAGTAGGTACCTACATTGTTGTTACCCAGATCATGGTGTACGTATGCCCAGCGAAATCCATATGCTCGTACTTACACAAAAGATAATTCTCTTCTCGGGTACCTAATTGGGTTAATAGAGTCCATTTCACGAAAATGCAAAATGAAGCTAGTCATACCTTGACTAGACCACGGGCTGACGTGGCGAGCGAACGACACGTGTCTTGTGTTATCAAATGAAAGAACCTATTTAGGGCTTGCCACGAGCCACCATCTAAGAAATAATTGGACAATTTTTAAATAACTTATGTAAATACAGACAAGGAAAAAGGAACATAATAATTTAAACTTTTTTTTTTTAATAAAAACAAGCTTTTATTCAAATGAAAATAAGAAAATTAGGTTTAAATATCAACATTGAACGGGTATACAAGTTTGATGCCCATGCTATTAACCGTTGAGGAGTTTTCTCGTGGCTGCAGGATCAAATCATGTCTGTCATAAAAATGTATTGTCACCAGAACTGAAGGTGTGTGCAAAATTTCAGCTCAATAGGTTAGAAATTCAGTTGCTTGATTTGAATACATACTAAATAAAATAAGTACAAAGGTGCCTGCGAGACCGAGAGAAGCGGTGGCCCAGTGGTGGCGGTCCCGACTTACGAACAGTAAGTCGTGGGGTTCAAACCCAGGCAGGCATTACTTTCTATAATTTATTTCATCGCCACTGCTCACAAAAAGCGGTGAAGGAAAACATCGTGAGGAAACCGGCATGTCCTACGAACAAAAATTCGAAGACATGTGACATCTACCAACCCGCACTGGGTCCGCATGGTGGATTATTACCCATTCCCTTTCATAGAGAGGAGGCTTTGTGTCCCAGCAGTGGGAACAGGCTGATTATGCTATACCTGCGAAACCTAGATGAAAAGAGATGCAGACAAAGTCTGCGACTTGGAAAGCGACGGAAATAAGTAAAATGCGCGTGTATCGCATGACAAAACTCGTATCCTCTGAGATCGTGACAGCGACGGGACCCTAATTCGATATGGTCCCATATCAGGGCCTAACACGGTCTAGCACATACCTAACTTTAAGGTAAGTATAACAATAATTTCATACCAAACTAAACTAGTTCTACTCCAAAGGCTTAGCAGATAACCCTACTAATACTCCAAACTATAGATTATTTCGACACAGTCCAGTGAATTCAGCTTGTCAAGACAATGCAATTAATCAACTGGCCAGTAAACAATATAAATAGTATACAAACACGCCATTGTGGTCTGCCCTATAGTCGTGTCTGCAAACACCATCAATTACTTTCTTCACGTCTAAATAAAGTATAGATTAGTGGGAAGAACCTCTTTGTTTTTTTTTCAGACCAGTGCCTACTAATAACAGGTGCTGATACCCTACTGTCGGAAACCTACATCATAAGATGTATTGTTTTGTCTGCCGAATACAGAATTTTGTTTGTTTTCTGTGCTGAAATTGGCACAATAGAACACTCATGAAGATTTTAGTTTAGGTGTAAAAAACTCTTCGTATTTAGATTTCGATTCTAGGGGATAATTTGAAGACAAACTATGAGAAAATGTGCTAATAAATCGAACCGACTTTCTTAGACAATTAATTGTATTGCCTACAGAGGCTTGGGATAGCGATGAAATTTCATAGATTAGTTTTGGAACCTGAGGCATAAATAAATAAGTGGTAGTTGCTTTTCCGCGGCAGGCGAGATGGCGCGTTCATAATTATGTAGCTTGCCTAGTAATTCGCTACAGTCTATGACTAAATTGAATATTTTGTGAAGTGTTATCAGGTCTACCGTAATATGACCTAGACAAGCGTCAATTGCAAATCGTTCCGTATTTCAGTAACTACTGGCAAAATGATTAAGATACTTTCGGTACCTGGCTTTGGTAAATCCAACACATTTTTGACTATTCATCATGATTATCGCCGACAAAATGTATATTTTCTGAGGCTCTCTGGATTCCAGCAATAACATATCATAACATCACGCCTGTAATTCCTGAAAGGTATGACAGAGGTGTACCTAATAGCACACCCACAATTCGCCGGTTATATTTAAGTCCCATGTAATAGGAGGCGAGCTTATTGCCATAAACCAGGCATACATCCAGACTCCGTGGCTGCTACTGAGAAATTCCTGATGAAAAAACCCAATAACAATTTGTCCGACTCGAGAATCGACCCCAGCACCACATGCTCCAACTCAGCAATCGCAATTGCGACCACTAGACTAACAAGGCAGCCTTAATCTACTTAGAAATCCTTCAGATCACGATGATGACAGAAAATCAATATTAAGAGGAAAACAATCGCCATTGATCTTTTTCCAGCTCCACAGATTATCTCATTTATGTCTTACACAATTATGATTAGGTACATTATAATACAATCAGACTTAAGTAAATTAGCTGACAGCCTAATATTTAATTAGGTAAGAACAATAATATTAATGAGCAGCTTACGGTATTACTAAGACAATAGGTAATTTTGACACGATCTGTCCGGGTTTAGTGAAGAGACAATGGCATTAATATGATTAAGTAAGACTGGATGTACCTATTAGTGTATTGTTAGGTATACTAAAGCAATGAAATTGTAGCGAGAATCCTTAGCTTAAATCTTTAAGAATACCCTCACAGATGTGCGACTTAAAATGCTATTTCTCTCACAAAAATCCAGGTTCAGTGCGTACAGACAATCATAAGATTGCTCAAAATATACTTACGTAAATACTTACGACGTAACTAGGCCCGTATATGTGACGTCATAAGCTCATCCCCCGAGTACTTCCATACTAAGTAACACAGCTACCTTACCTGCCGTCTTCTCTGAATAAATTCCTCCTTCCATATTTTTTTATTGCCACAGCAAACGTACGGTAATATCATTAGATTTTATCGATGTCGAAAAAATTACCAAGATTTCTCATGTTTAATAGATATTATCGGAATGCCAGAAAACAGACGTCAAATGAAAAGTAATAACTGGGTGGTTCGATGTTTTTTCAGAATCATTCTGGATAAGATTCTTAATATCGTCTTGTAAGAGAGAAAATGTCAAATCGCTAACGCCTGATTGAATTGTAATAGCAAACTCACACAGACGCGAAAGATGTCTCGGGTACTTACGCAAGTACACACACAGACGTAAATAATATTTATATTTACTGGGTTTGATTACAGTTCAATGTCCTTTGAGAATTATTGGTGATATTATTTCGTCGATCTCAATTGCTTGGGAAATGTTACATAATCATCACAGTTTTGGGGCTTGTTGTTTAGTTTTAGTGGCTTGTTTGAGAAAACCTAAGCAATCAAGAACAATATTCCATCTCAATTATGGCACATAACATAGTTCAGTTTAATTAGTAAAGTGCAAAGACATTCAAATATTACGAGCTAAGTTGTAACAAGTTCATGATTTTTTGAGGGGTCAATGAACGCTGGCTATTTGAAATACCAGCTTAAAACTCAGTAGTTTTTTGGTAGACCTTTTTTTATTGCAAAATGTTGAGATAACGATTCCCGCTAGAAATTTACTTGTACTCTTTCCAATGTCTACTCTTCGCTTTTAAGTACACTTACCTATCTACGAAATCTTTCATTCCAGCCACCCAAATTACTTACTCAAACTTCCTGAAAATCTTCATTTAGCTCATCAATTAGTGACTGTAAGCTCAACACACACACACACACACGCGTGATGATTCACGAGCCTCCGAACAAAATAATGTGCTTAACTTAGACGTACCTTTTCAAACATTTTCATCCTCTACTCACTGACATGTAATTAATTTACGAGAGAAAGATTTCTCGTGATATTCGGGCCACGGAAACAGCGAGTGAGTGGCTGATTGACTAAGTGCCTGTACTGGGTAGAAGTGGATTAATAATGGAAAAGTGATAGGGTCTTCGTGAAAGTTTGAGCCTGTTATATATTGTTTAAGAATTTAGACGGGATTTTCGTAGTTTTAGTTACGCTTTTTATGTGAAAATGGGAACCTTAAATGAGGAATGAAGACAACTTAGTGTTAGGTGCCTATTTATAAAATGGTAAGGCTCCAATCGTTGGGTATTGTGATCTTCTGTTTGTAAGAAATAGTATCAACTTATGATTAAGTAAGTAAATTCTGATGTGAAACAAAATTTTTGTAATGGGTTTTTTGGTTTTTTGTTTTTTTTTTTGTTTGTTCTACATTAAGTAAGAATGAAATTAATTTCGTAAAGGGAATTTTCGAACAACATCAAATAACTGTTTGCTTCCTTTGTGACTGACTTTTGCCTTTAATTTTATTTTCTTTTGTTGTGTAACAAAGTAGGTACTTAATAAGTAAGTATCAAACAGACTTAGAGCGACAGATGGACAAACGCGAACGGCATAATATCTATATTGCGTTCAAGAGCTGTCTGTCAAAATTCCACACTGACGGCTTTTGAACACAGTTGATCGCGTTTACTTTCTTGGAAGTATTTCGCCATTAGAATGTCCAATGTAGCTTATTGATTGTCTACGTAGGGCCATTCCAACACCGCTTAATTCGTGGCCCCATCCAAGAACCGTGTCACACAGCTTACATTTCCTTACACCACATTTGCCGTTAATGATGACATAATTTGAGATAAAACGGTACTTAATATTGTAGCAATAAAACCCAAATTTCAATGGCAATACGTTTTCTTTCTTTATGTAATTGAATGTTTGTCATACTTAAGAACTAAAATTAGGCATAAAAATGTTTGAGATTCCTTATGTAAAATTACCCGGTTTATTGGTTGAAATATTCGGTCCAATTATGACGAAATATTGCTGTTCTTATTAACGTGCCAGACCTTTTGCTGAAAGTAACATTACCCACAATGCCCACAGTAAAATAAATCAGTGTTATGTCATTAGTTTGAGGAATTTCCTACGTTTTAAGCACTGAAGCGCTGTGCTGTAGGATGCTGTACTGCCATATTCATAACATCTTTTTTGGGTTCCGTACCCAAAGCTTAAAACGGGACCCTATTACTAAGACTCCGCTGTCTGTCTGTCTGTCTGTCTGTCTCCAGGCTGTATCTCATAAACTGTGATAGCTAGGAAGCTGAAATTTTCACAAATAATGTATTACTATTGCCGCTATAACAACAAATACTAAATAAATATTAAGGGGGGCTCCCATACAACAGATATGATTTTTTGCCGTTTTTATAGATAATGGTACGGAACCCTTCGTGCGCGAGTCCGACTCGCACTTGGCCGGTTTTTTATTTCATAATCGTTAAATTTATGTAGTCTATGTGAATATCGGTTCGCCGATGTCGAGAGCAGGGTCCCCTACTGGTTGTTTTTAAGGCTCCAGAGACAAGAACCTCCTCACAATGCAAGCCGTATCGAGGAATACTGCCTTCTGAATCAGGCCCTTGATGTAACCTCAAAGCGAGAACCTCGAGAGATGTTTGTCGAAGCTCTTGGCCATCAGGCGACTGTGCGTAACGAAAATCGACATTATTATAAATCAAATCGTTCAATGAAGACATATCAGTCTACTGCTAGACAATCGCTAGACAACAAATTGTTATCATTAATGGCAAATTTTACTGATAAAACTGTCAGCTCATTTAAACCTCGTTCAAGAACTAGAGTCAATGTTCCCTAAAAATGATATTACTTAACTTGAATTATACAAAAAGAAATTCCGATACCGGGAATCGAACCCGAGCCTCCTGGGTGAGAGCCAGGTATCCTAGCCACTAGACCATATCGGATACGTTTAATATGTCCGAAAAAAGAGGACCCAACTGTTCTCAGATAATGCTTGGTTATCATAATGATGTGACAAATAAATAAAACTTAACAATGTTAGAGTAAAGCTAGCTTCCCACGGTCCGTGATATCGCGGACGGAGGCGGACCAGCTCGCACGACACACCGTGGGAAGGGTCTCGTCCGTGGTAGCGCAGACCGTCTGTGGCGGTGCGCCGCTATCCGTCGCGAGGCGGTAACTTCAAAGGTGCGGTGCGCCGGGATCCGAGCACGTACGACGCGGTCCGAAGTTCCGAACGCGTCCGTGGTTGCACAGACGACAGCTGTGCGTGATTCTGCGGATCATCACGCACAGCCGACGACCACGGACGGCAACGCACACAGACAGGGCTCTATCAACGGTGCGTGTCGGTCTGTGTAGATCCTTTTAGCATCGTATGCATCAGTTTTGTTCTTATGTTCCGGCGCCGTAGAATTCCATAAAATTGGTTCATTTTGATAAAGATTCAAAAATTCTAAAATAAGTTTGTTTGTCCACTCCATTTCTGCGCAACCAACTACACACAACACCAATACTCGTGTCAGCGAACAAACAAGTTCTAACCTGTCGTCTGTGCAACCACGGACGCGTTCGGACCGCGTCGTACGCGCTCGGATCCCGGCGCACCGCACCTTTGAAGTTACCGCCTCGCGACGGATAGCGGCGCACCGCCACAGACGGTCTGCGCTACCACGGACGAGACCCTTCCCACGGTGTGTCGTGCGAGCTGGTCCGCGTCCGTGGCGATGCGCCGGTATCCGTCGCGAGGCAAAGGTGCGGTGCGATAGGATCCGAGCGCGTCCGTGGTTGCACAGACGACAGGTCAGAATTTGTTTGTTGTAAGAACAAAACTGATGCATACGATGCTATAAAGGATCTACACAGACCGACACGCACCGTTGGAAGAGCTCTGTCTGTGTGCGTTGCCGTCCGTGGTCGTCGGCTGTGCGTGATGATCCGCAGAATCACGCACCGTGGGAACCCAGCTTAAGATCCCGGATCCCGACATACGTCATTTAATAAAACCATAAAATTTTTGAAGTACCTTATTACAGGTATTAACGATTGGTTATTATGAAAAGACGGTCGATTTGGCTTTCGCAGATAATATGTGCTGTATCGAAATCATGTGATCAACATCAAGATCATATTTATATTTGATTTGATTTGACGGCACGGTTGGCACAGTGGCGGAGCGATTGGTTGCTGCGCTGCGTTCGCGGGTTTAATTCCTGCACGAAATAAATATTTGTATGGCCTACACGAGTTGCTGCATGAGTGTGGGTATTAAAAAAAAATATGCTAAACGATTAAAAACAATACAGCATTGTTGGCTATGTATCGATTATTCCAAATCGTAGTGTAGTTAATAGATGATTAACTATCCTAAAACAATATTATTATACCTATTAATTGACATAATATAGTAGGATTGACCTCTTACCATCCAAAAAATACTATTATATTCATACAAGTAATTCCACCAAAATTATTAATATTAAAGGCACTTCTTAACTGTAGCAAACAAGTCGTAAATAATTCCTCATCATACTATTTGCCTAAACCGTCGCCAAGTAATACCTAGGTATTACAGGTAAACCTAGGCATTTGGAAAGCGCTATATGCTATTAGTGTCCAAAGAAATATGTTTTATAACAATTTTTATGGCTTTTTGTTTTAATAATGATAGTATTTTCAGGTAATGGTCGGGTTAGTAAGTTGGTTTAATATGATTGCTGTAATAACGTACAAGTTTCCAAACTGTCAAATTTTCCCAATCAACCCTGAACCTAATGCTTTAGCGATAATGTTGAAAATCTATTAAAGAAATTTGACAGATTGTAGTAGCTTGATGTGCTAACGTTTGTAACTACTAAAGATTGAGTTGATAACGATAAGGTTTTGTAAACAGGATTAAAAATACGCAGCCATTGCCATCGGTAATCGAGAATAATTTTCTGTCATCCAATAAAGACATAACATACCATCAAGCTTGTAACCTCTGACTAAGGGTTTGGAATAGGTGAACCTATATAATAGTCCACCTACATTTCGGCAGTTATGTTAAAAATAAAGTTACTTCTTACCGTAGAAATATGTAGTGTGGGTAGCCCAGAAGGTGGACCGATGACCTGGTGGGTTACTATGACGTCTTAAAGCAGGAGTAATTCCAGTGTGGAAAAGAGACAGAGCTATACTAAAGGGCTAAAAAGTACCCTATGACGCATAGGATACCTATGCATATGCCATGTGCCAAAATTTATAAAGGTGGAAGCGTAAGAGTAGCCCGCGAAATTCAAATTTTCTTTTGTTTTTTTGCCATTTGCCGATCAGCGGCAGGCTTTATGTTGAACAAAATATGGTTTGCAACCGTAACACGTATGTAGTTTCAGAATTATAATCATTCAAATACCCTTAAGTTCAAATAATCCCATCATCAGGTGTCAAGCCTTTTCCCAACTATCTTAGGGTCGGCTTCCAGTCTAACCGGATTCAGCTGAATACCAGTATTTTACATGGAGCGACTGCCTATCTGATCTCCACAACCCAGTTAGTACTGGGTAATACGATATCCTTAGTTAGACTGGTTGTCAGACTTCCGGGCCACTGACTACCTGTAACGACTGTCAAAGAACTACAAATGACAGCCGGGACCAACGGCTTAACTTTCCGAGGCACGGAGGAAACTCGGTATGTAATGGGTGGTCACCCATCCACAGACCAACCTAGGCAAGCACGGCTTAACCTAAAGATCGACCCGAGCGGCTGTTATTATTTAACCACGAGCTCCAGTTCAAATAATCCCATTGAATGACTATTTCATGAAAAGTCATTCAACGGGATTAAATGTACTTAGAGGGTCGTATTGGTGATTTTAATTATTATAACTCAGTTAAGCCGTATTTGTTACAGTCGCGAATCATATTTTAATCAACATAAAACCTGACACTGTCCTGCAAATTGCAAAAAACATAAGAAAATTTGAATTTCGCGGGCTACTCTTTTTTTAGGGTTCCGTACCCAAAGGGTAAAACGGGACCCTGTTACTAAAACTTCGCTGTCTGTCTGTCTCCAGGCTGTATCTCATAAACCGTGATAGCTAGAAAGCTGTAATTTTCACAAATGATGTATTACCTACTATTGCCGCTATAACAACAAATACAAAAACTAAAAAAAAAAAAATATTAAGGGGGGCTCCCATACAACAGATATGATTTTTATGCCGTTTTTATAGATAATGGTACGGAACCCTTCGTGCGCGAGTCCGACTCGCACTTGGCCGGTTTTATTATTTGGGATGGGAAATCATCAAATGACTCCTCCCGCTCTGGGCGGAGCGGAAGGGAGTGTCAGACTTTTACTGACTAAAAACCATCCATGTTCCTTCTTTTGCCCTTTATGTTCCAGGGCCGCGGTATCTCTTTCGAACAGTCCCGCAGCCCTGGTCGCGGGCTACTCTGGTGCTTCCACCTCAAGACATAAGTGTGAAACAGACCAACAGAAAGACAGAGTTACTTTTGTATGTATAGTTCATCATCTTCCTGCTCTTGTAAAACAGAGCTGCCTGTTTTAACTGTTGAAAGTTACTAGGCCTTGGTTGGCCGCTGAAAATTGTACACGTCTTTTTGCTGAAAGACACTCACATCCGATATGGTCTAGTGGCTAGGATACCTGGCTCTCACCCAGGAGGCTCGGGTTCGATTCCCGGTATCGGAATCAAACTTTTTATAGCCGTTTTATAAGTATTTCTGTAAGAGCAACTGTTTTCAATTTAGTACAGTCAATAACTCTTTTAAAGCTGCTCTTTCTGCGCCTATCGACACCTTAACGGCAGCGACCACCGCGCCTACGACCCTGACGCACGTTACACCTTCCACGAGGGCCTGGCAACAGAGCATCGTTCGGAAAAGTGTAACGAACAACCCTGACAATGACACTGACAAAGCACGACTCTCCAGTCTTGACGACGAACTCCGCGCGCTGGCACTCCAGCGCGAGAAGATCGAAGCAAGGTTGAGAGAAATAGACTCTGAAGACCACGGGACGGGAAAGGAAGCCGAATCTGGTGGCTCTGGTTTCATCTCTGTGGATGAAGTACGTATGCTGAAACGTAAGCGCGGAAAAATCGGTAACAGAGTAAGAGATCTCAACAACCGTTTGCGCAAAATCCGCGAAGGCAATAGCCAGCGCGAAGCACAAACGGTTGCTTGTAAGGGAGTACGCGACCAGCCGCAAGTCCGCGAAGGGGAAACCCAGCGCGAAAAGCAGCCGGACGCGGAAACATGCGGGCAAGGACTAGTCCGCGAAGGGGAAACCCAGCGCGAAACGTCAATGCCCGCACCAGAACCATCCGGAGGAAACGACCGGAACCGCACCGAAATGACCAAGCGACAACCCACAAAAAAGCGAGGCAAGCGATCTGGATTCTCGCACGTGGAGTCCCTGGCACAAAACACCGTGCCAAGCCCCTCGGAACCGCAACCTGGACCAAGTGGTCAGGGAGCGGCAAAGAGGGTGCGCCCGGACGACACGGCTTCGCCGAGCACGCTCCAGGGGGACGCCAAGCGTGTCAGAATCCAGACTGCTCAGGGGGAGCAGAGAACCTACGCACGGGCCACAAAGGATATTCCTGCGCGGCTCGCCGTAGCGATCTGCCTTTCGCCTCCATCCCGTGATATGACCACAGACGAGACCGAGCACATCAAGGTCAGCCTCGAAAACCTCGTCATGGACGCCGACCCCTCCAAACCACTCCCGGCCTTCCGCGGTTACCCACGGGTAGCGGATGGCACGGTACAGATGTGGTGTGAGGACGACAGTGCCCTGACCTGGCTGACTGAAAATGTGCCCAAAATAAGATTGCCTAACACAGACGTGACACTGAAAGTGATGAAGCAGTCCGACGTGCCGACCCGTGT
Source organism: Eurois occulta (assembly GCA_950022335.1). Taxonomy (NCBI): domain Eukaryota; kingdom Metazoa; phylum Arthropoda; class Insecta; order Lepidoptera; family Noctuidae; genus Eurois; species Eurois occulta. Next base: position 3,451,685 of record OX465498.1, read on the forward strand.
CCGAGCAGCGCTCTTCGTACCCAGGTACAATGGGGACATAGCGCGGCTCCAGAGTATTCTGACTCGTCAGAATACTTGGTATGACATAGGGAGGTGGTCGCTGTACAGGGCGACATCAGTCGGTGGTGATAACCACGGGACCTATCTGACCCTGGGTATCCCACCGGAGGAAGTCGAGAAGGTCTTGGGGAGGGAGCGGCGGATATCGTACCTTCTGGGGTCGATATACGTGCGCTTTTTCCCCAAAACCCAGCCCTCCGACACCCAGACTACGACCACGACCGCACAGACCCAATCGACACCGACAGATGACCTGACCATGACGCAACTGGAAGAGGAGCTGGCGCGAACGGCGATGGCTGATGCCGACGCTGTGAGCATGCCAACCTCACCACCAGGGTGGACAGAACAGTTGCTCACCTCGTCACCGTCACTGAGCGACGACCGGCACGGATTGGGGGAGGGGGGGGATCTATCCGATGGATCAGTCTCCTCCTAACTCCATCCCACCGCCGCCGCCGCCCACATCCAGTCCCCTGAACATAATCCAAACCAACCTCCAGCATAGCCAGACTGCTACGGCTTGCCTACGCAGGGCACTGGAGACGAAGCCCCGAACCATTGCACTGATCCAAGAGCCGTGGATCCGAAATAATAGAATATGCGGACTCGGATATTGGAGGTAAGTTAATCCTCGACACACAGGGCACAGACAAACCACGAACCTGCGCCTATATACCCAAAGATGTACCTACCACAACACTCACGCAACTATGTTCCAGAGACCTGACAGCTGTCAGGCTTAAAACCGAAGACAATGTACCCGATATCGTCCTAGCCTCGGTGTACATGCCAGGCGATGGTGAAGACTGCCCACCAAAAGAGATGGCCGACCTGGTAAGATACTGTGAAGACGACAACCTGGATCTGGTCATCTGCACGGATTCGAATGCCCACCACCCGCTTTGGGGTTGCAACAAAGCCAACACTAGAGGCGAGGTATTATGCACATATCTATTTTCCACTAACCTTAACATCGTAAACCGCGGGTCGGAACCCACTTGGGTCACGGCTAGAGGTCAAACAATCATTGACCTAACGCTGGCTTCGGAAAGCGCGACAAAACTTATCTCTAACTGGCACGTATCCAACGAGCCTTCTTGCTCTGATCATAGAAGGATTCGTTTCTCACTGGTAGCTAACACAAAAAAACCCGAACCTAGGCGCAACCCACGCCGTACCAACGTACCCGGCTACAAAAGGCTTTTGGCCTCTCTAGTAGCGCAGAACCAAATACCCTTAACTCTAACAGATCCCAAACAACTTGAAGATACTGTAACAAAACTCTCAGAATATATCATTGATGCGTACCACGCCTGTTGCAAACTAACAGATCCAAACACCAAGAGCAAGGGAAACTCCTGGTGGAATGCAGAACTCAGTAAGCTCAGGCAAACCATGCGCAAAGAATTCAACAGAGCCAAAAACTCCAGACTCCCAGAAGACTGGGACTCATACAAGAAAACACAATACACCTTCAAAAAACAAGTCAGGCATGCCAGCAGAGCAGCCTGGCGAAAATTTTGTGAGGACATCGAATCAAACAGTGAAGCCGCGCGAGTAAGGAAGATCCTATCCACCGATCAGGATCGTACCCTCGGGTCGCTGAAAAACCCAGACAATACCTACACTAAGTCGGACCACGAAACAAGTAAAATTCTTTTGGAAACCCACTTCCCAGACTGCAACCTCTCTGAGGACAAAACATGGGCAAGTGAGCCAATGCACACACCAAACGACCGGGACTGGTCCAGAGCCCGTACCATAGTAACTGAAGACAAAATAAAATGGGCAATCAAGACCTTCAAACCATACAAAGCCGCAGGCTTAGACGAAATTTTCCCAGCCCTGCTACAATGGGGTGTAGACGTCCTTACACCGTGGCTGGCTATCATCTATCAAGCCTGCCTGGCACACAACTATGTACCACTTGAATGGCGAGAGGTGAAAGTTATTTTCATCCCCAAACCAGGCAAACCAGACTACACACAACCCAAAGCTTACAGACCGATAAGCCTGACATCATTTCTCCTGAAAACCCTCGAGAGACTCTGTGACCGACACATCCGGGATGGACCTCTTCGGGAGCTACCACTAAACAAGAACCAACACGCCTACTCCACAGGAAAATCAACAGAATCCGCACTACACAGTGTGATCTCTAAGATCGAATGTGCAGTAGACCACAAGTGCTCCTCACTAGCTGTTTTTATTGACATAGAAGGGGCTTTTGACAAAACCATTTTCCATAGCATCAACGCAGCCCTCGAGAATCACGGTGTGGACTCGACCCTGCGAGGATGGATCACAAATATGCTAAGACTCAGGGCCGTACAGGTTACGGTGAACGATACGACTAGAGCCATCGTGGCGAAAGGCTGCCCTCAAGGGGGCGTCCTCTCACCACTCCTATGGAACCTCGTGGTGGATAGCCTTATCAAACGTCTGAATGACAGAGGCTACTACACGGTGGGCTATGCAGATGACATAACCATAATAATAAATGGCACACATGAAAACACACTATGTAACCTTATGCGCCAAGCCTTGAAGGTGGTGGAAGACTGGTGCAAGGAGTACAAACTAGCAGTGAACCCCACCAAAACCGAACTCGTCCTTTTCACAAAGAAAAGAAAGTTGGCAAACCTACAATTGCCGCGTTTCTTTGAGACCACCCTAAGCCTATCGACTGAAACCAAATACCTGGGTATTTATTTGGACAAACAGCTGAATTGGGCAAAACATACTGATTACATCACCACAAAAGCCAGCATAGCCCTATGGCAATGCAAAAGATTGCTCGGCAGAAATTGGGGCCTAAGCCCCAAAATCACCTACTGGCTATACACCACCGTCATCCGACCAATCATTACATACGGCTCCATAGTTTGGTGGCCCAGGACCAATCTGAGCACAGCCCAGAAGGACCTCGAGAAGGTACAAAGATTTGCCTGTGTAGCAATCACCGGCAGCATGAGAACATCACCCACTGCCGCGTTACAGGTAATGCTGGGGCTACCACCTCTACACCTCGTCGTAAGAGAGGAGGCGGCCCTAGCGACCTTCAGGCTCGAAGTATCCGGCACCCTAAGTAAGGACTCCAGAATCAAACATACGCGCATAAAAGACGACGCAATCAAACAACAGCCCATGATGGCATCACCCTGTGACAGAACCCTGAAGACCCACTGCTTCCAAAAGCACTACAATATAGAGCTCACAGCGGAGATGTGTGACTACTCAGGTCCAAAAGAGCTAAGGATCTACACTGATGGATCGAAAACCGACGATGGAACAGGTGTCGGAGTTTTCTCCGACGACCTAAACATCAAAATATCCAGACCCCTGGGAATGCTCAACTCTGTATATCAGGCAGAGTGCGTAGGCATTATCCAAGCGGCACACGCCATAGAGGCCAGGGAAGTTACGGATACTCACATCCGTATACTTTCCGACAGCGCCTCAGTTCTCCAATCCTTAAAGAGAAACCAGATCACGTCGAAACTAATACTAGAATGCCATAATGCCCTAGAACGAGTTACGGTACTAAACCGCAACACGGTGACACTACAATGGATCAAAGGACACAGTGGATCGCTTGGAAACGATGCAGCTGATGAACTCGCCAGAAGAGGATCCAGCACAAACGCTTTCGGACCCGAACCCATTGTCCCCATACCCTTCAAGCAGCTCAGAAGTTGGCTAAAGGATCACACTCAAACACAAGCGGAGAAGTGGTGGACCTCGACACCAGGGTGCAGGCAATCCAAGGAGGCTATGCCATCTCTGGACAAAAAGCTGACCAAGCGCCTTCTGCGCCTGGATAGAGATAGCCTGCGACTGGTGGCGGGGACCATCACTGGACACTGCTCACTAAACAAACACTTTCACACCCTAGGTATCACTGACAGTCCCCTGTGCAGGGCGTGCATGGAGGCGGAGGAAACGATAGCGCACGTACTCCTTGAGTGTACTGGCGTCACCCAGATACGCGAGGAGACTCTTGGAACGCCAAGATCTCTTGAGGATGCCCTGAGAAGACCGGGAAGTCTGATCTGCTTCTGGAGGGAGGTGGGCTGGTTGGAGTAACGGCCACCATGGCTCACGCACAATGGTCCACTTTAAGGACTAAGTGCGGAAACCAAAATCCCTAACATAGAACATAGAACATAGAACTCTTTTAAAAAAACATTGTTTTTTGTCAGTTTAATTGGCTTACAATTGATAAGATAGATATTGTATTAAGATTCAAACACTGTTTTAAGCTTTCGCGATTTAAAACTAAATATATATTGTCACTTACGGAGTTCAGGGATTTCTTCCGTGATAATTAATTATTTTGATGACTCTCCCGCAATCATGGCGCTTGAAACAGCGTCTAAATATCGTCGATATGAGCTGATTAAGATTACTATTATACAAAAGTATTATCCTGATAATAATTATTTTAATTTTTACCAAGTTTAACAGGGTTTATTCCCATATGCCCGCACCGGTCTGTCTCCACTGGTGTTAGTTTAGTAGGCAACTATCTTTCGCATCCACCACCTTCATTCCTTTGTTATTTAACCAAGTTCACCTATTAAACTAACAACTACCGACTGATAAAACATCACATTATAACAAAGCAAACTTAATATTCTTTATCCCATCTCACATCACCCTGTATGTAGCGCCAACATGCCCCATCTGCGTTCAAACTAAAACTTTAGCTTTAATTAACTTTACAATGATTAATCACCCCGTTAACTATTCAAAATTAACGTCGGTTAAACAAATTGCTTATGTTACAGTCTTGAGTACAGACTTTAAGACTATTTGGAAAGTTTATCTTAATCTCAGTTTAGTTTGTCAATGTCTTGAGGTGGATTAAGGAAGGCTATAGTTAAATTGTGGTTTTCGATTTGGTTGGTGCCACCGTTCCATTGATTTTGAATGTAGTGGAGGTTGAGTTCATGGGAGCAACTCGCTTATAATATATCGCAGTAACCAAACCGAACGATTAGTTAATGGCCGATATACAGGGTTTTTACAAATAACCCTGTATTTAACTAAGGAGTAACAACGAAGACAAAAGAATTAAACAAAAATTTATTGAAAAATCACTCTCTAATTAAATTTGGGGTTAACAAGGTAAAATCGACTCTTCCTAATATTGAAGCCAGTTAACCTTTTGACCGCCCGAGCATAAATGCACGCGCGTGCCCTCCACGGCAAGCCACAATTTTATCTACCATTTTGTCACATATTTGTGTCGTTTGGCGTACAGGGCACGCGCTTGCTTGTCACGTATATATATGTGATAATTTCGTTCAAAAAGTAAAAATGTAGCCTGTTACCCGGGCCATAATAACCAATCGATTGCCGCCTTATTAATCAAAATCGGATGAATAGTTTAGGCACTACAGAGGAACAAACGTAAATACAAACATACATACATAGACTGCTAAAATCATAACACTTCCTTTTAGCTTCGCCGTAGTCGGGTAAAAAAGAGGCACTGTTAACTGTGGATCATTATCGTAGAAATAACAAAACGCAGCTAACAGCCAGTTCTCGTGGGTACCTTTACATCAGTCCATTATAAATCGAATCAACTGTATGGATAGGGTCACCATGCAATCTGATATTTTAGGACACTTTAAAAATAATAAAAAAATGCAACCGAAAATATGTTACAGTTGTTTTTTTGCCTCGTTGGTCTAGGCAAGAGCAACTGCTGAGCATGAGGTCCAGGGTTCGCGTCCCAGATCTGGCAAAGTTTTATTGATAAAATTCTTTTGCAGAATTTCTCAGTAGTAGCCACGGAGTTTAGATTTCTTCCCGGTGGATGGCAATAGGCTCGCTCCTATTACATGAGACTTAAACATATCTGGTGAAATGTGGGTGTACGTACACCTCTGCTATACCAAGTAGACTATGACGTTGTTCACTTGTCCAGTCTAATTTAAATACCTACATATATTTAAATGTCTTGACCGCATGTAATTCCTACGTCGGCACTTTACCGTCAACATAAATATTTTAGACTAGCGGCTCGTCCCAGCTTTGCACGGGTGCCTATGTTACTCAGGGTGAAAGAATTTTTGAAATCGGCACAGTAGTTTTTGAGTTTATTCATTACAAACATATGTACACACACAAAAAAAAATACGAATTTTTCCTCTTTATAATATTAGTGTAGATGTAGATAACAACATAAAATTCCTGATGACACCACACATACTATTAGGTACTACATAATTTAGATAAGATAGCCCAAAACCCTATTAGCTTATTATTTACGACCTAAAACATAAATCTAACTAATATTCAGATAAGATTAATGTGGACTATAAACTCTATGCCTAAGAGAATTTAGCTTGGAGAATATTCATAAAATTTTCTTTAGCTAAATCTATTTTGTAATGAGGTTAGTAGAACAATGAAAAATGTCTGACCATTTTTACCTGGTAGTAGTCATGTAAACGAAAACTTATGAAAGGACATTGTTTTTAATTATATTAATTGAGGTAAGGACAGGAGAAGATAAGATAATAGAGATGTATAATAATTAATGAACAATTTTTATCACAGTCAATAAAATAATATTCAATCCATCAGAAATGAAATGATTTTTTTTTTACTACAATAATGGTACATAATAACAACATGGTAAAATAACTTTAGTCTCACTATATTCGACATCACAGTCGTGTAAATATTTGTACATATTTGTGTTTTTTTTTGTGTATTTGTATTTGTTTTTTTTTGTGTAATGATGATCATCATCATTCTCTTGCCCTTATCCCATTTTATTTGGGGTGGCGCAGCATGTTTTCTTCTTCCGTTCTTTATTTCTGGTCTTCTCATCAGTCACCTATCTTCATATTCAATCCAAGTTCCAAAAATTTGATTTCAGTAACTGTAGTAAATTAATTCAATTTTGTAATGTTCACAAACTAAACCATATTATTGATAGGTATTTTTCATTTTTAAAAAGTTATTTTCTTGTTAGTTTGTAGAACGCAGAATAATTGGGCAGTTTTGCTCTAGGTAAAAACTAAAAAACGTACTCGTAAAAACAAACGCAATTAATTTGTTGGTCAAACAAAACATTTAAAAACATTAAACAAAATCTCGCAAAAAAAAAACAGCCACCTCAAATTAACTTTTCAAAATAAACATACAGCAGATCTAAATGAACTAGTAACAGAGCCCGGGTTGGCTCGCCGGCAACCTGCCTGCAACGCTAATTAGCTTGAATTAATTACGCGAGCTTTTTTCTTTAGTACCAATTGTTGGCTCTGTTATACTGTAACTGGTGGAGCTATTGATTTTGAAGTTTTTTATTGGTTTGTGAATGGTTGATGAATAGAGAATGCAACTACGGTTTTTTCTCGTTGTGGTGAAGTGTTTTCCATAGTATGGTTTCGGTTTTAGTAGTTATCGATATGTTTATCTACCAAAATGTGAATAGGTTAAAAAAGAGTTATTTTTTAATAAATGTCATATTTAAATAAATTATTGTTAATATCTTTACAGCATTCCTTGCAAGATAATTTTTTGCTGTAGCTGGGCCCAAAACAGATGATTTCAAGTCAGTTTAAACCGTAGCATAAATATTAACCAGCTTGTAAGGGTGTGACACAGGCCTTCTATAGGTTTAAAGTGAGTGGGCCGTAATCTAGCACGCAGAAGCTGTGCTGGCTGGAGCTAAATTAAACTTTTACCACTAAGTATTTCTGAAAGCCTTAAAATACTTAGTCAATATAAACAAAGCTAAAGAAATAAACAATTAAAAAACATACAAAAAGTTTTTCCGATACCGGGAATCGAACCCGAGCCTCCTGGGTGAGAGCCAGGTATCCTAGCCACTAGACCATATCGGATATTGACATGTTGGTTGAAATTGTCCAATAATACAAATATGTGACCTTCAGAATATTATAACCAAACTTTTGGCTTTACGAAAAATAATAAAATTGATTTATCAAGTTTCAACGAAGCATGTATATTCATTATGTTTTACATATTATTTTATTTAATATAATATCGAACAAGAACGCTGTGAAAATAGAGTTTTACTAAAATGTACTCAAAAACACTTAAATTGACCAGTGTTGATATAATTAAATAAATATTAACTTCGGTTACATATAAATTTAAAGCATTAAATAGACATATCGCGTTTCTCATTTTATTAACAGTGTACCAAGCAATTAAAATCTCATCACAAGCTTTTCAATACCTAAAATTCAGGTTTCCCAATACCTAATATTTTATTCATATCTATTCGGTTCAGAATGGTCTCTGAATATTTTTCACATAGGAGGTATTTATATCGTTCGGTAGTTATGTAATTAGTGTGCAAAAATATTTTAGTGAATATGAACATATGTAACTATTTATTAAAATATAAAAAATAATTATTAAATCATTACATTTTTGCCGTGGTTTTATTTTGTGTAAAATTTTGTGATCTCTAGGACTTTGTTTTTTCTTTTTTAAAAAACATCCAGGGCATGTGATACGGAGGAACGAGGAAAACATCGTAAGGAAATTCTCGAGTATGAATGTTGATGGATATACAAAGAAGAATGAAGAATTAATAGTGAAGGAGGGAGAGGAGGCCAAAGAAGCGATGGATGGACTGTGTGAAGGATGATATGGCAAGAAAGGAGGTGTCTGATGTCTATTTTTTTTTGTTTTTTTTTTAAAATTATTTATTTACGGCTCTCCAACAACTTATTCACTAATACACATAGTTACAATAAACACAGTTTTTTCAGATTACAGTGAACTTACCAATAATAGGAGTGCACAACACTTGCTGAATTATAATTGTTTAACCTACAGCAATACACAAACGAATTACAAAATAAAATTACGAACTAAACTAAATTGGTATGCGCAAATGACAATTTAATATGATAACTATGGTCTATTAATAGAGAAGTATGGAAGAACAAGACATGCTCCGTTATATTTGCGTATTTGGGGTCACCCAAATAAATTGAGCAGAAGAATGATAAAGATAATGATGAAATAACATACATAAAACGTCAAATAGTCATAGAGTGCTCCATTAGTGATCAATTAGGGATACTTAGTGATCATCTGTTTTAGTCGTTATTAAACCACCATATTCTACACCATTACCGTACTGTGAAATGATTATCCCTTGAAACATCATCATCATCCACTGCTGGGCATATGCCTATCCAATCAACTCGATTCTTAGCAACTCTCGTCCAGCTGCTGCCAGCCACCCTACGAAGATCTTCGCTCTACCAAGCCTGAAGGCGTCCCAACTTGCACGCTTACCAATTCGCGGTTTCCACTTAAGAACACACTTTATCAAAAAAACGAATCACAGCAATGATCCAGGACAAGTGGATAGTGGTCGCAAGGGCGGTTGCTGAGTATGAGATCCTGGGTTCGATTCCCAGGTCGAGCAAAGTGTTATTGGGTTTTCCATAAATAATTTATCAGTAGCAGCCGCGGTATCCGCATTTGTGCCCATGTGATAGCAATAGTCTCGCCCCCTATTACATGGGACTTAAAAACATAACTGGCGAATTACTGTGGGTATACTATTAGGGACACCTCCGCCTAACCCTTGGTGGATTACAGGCGTGATGTTATGTTATAGGACAGTTCCATTTTTCGCAAAATCCATGGTCACCGTTCCCAAATCGCTGAGTGTGCGTAATAGGTGCCCGATCGAAGCGGATTATCCTGCAAAAGCGTCCATGACTAATGATCAGATTTAATATTGCTTTGGAAGCGTTCCCGGGATAGCCCGTGTTTCAAACTAGTCGGCACGTTACGTTGGTACGGTTAGCTTAAAAACGATTTAATTTTTTTGAAATATTTAATTAAAATGATCTTAAAAATATCGATATTTTATCATTTGAGGAGATGATAAAACCAGCCTATTGCTGTCCCACTGACGAGCAAAAGTCTCATCTCATCCAGAAGGTGGTTAGTGACTCCAGACTTATCAGTGCTCTAATATGTTGACGTTGAGATTTGTGAGAAAACTTAGTGACAAAAAAAGACAGTTTTCGTGTAGGTCGACTCATAACTCAAGGAGCTCACAATAAAGACAATCTATTAAAAAAAAAAACAAAGTAGCAGTAATACAATACAATTAAATTAAGCACTACAATGTGCGATGCGATCAAAGACTATTATATTCTCTATGGATGCGATGCTCCATTATAATACACACCGTTACATAGATTAATAATTTTATTTAATAACTAGTTGTGTCCCGCGCTCTTCGTCTGCGTGAAATTATTATAAAAAAAAATAAGTTTATTGGCATAAAAAAGACCTTTGTATAATAATACCAACACATTCCACATAGGTACATTGAATTTTAGGAAAAGGCTGTACAAATAGTTTTAAACCCTGCCTAATAACTATTACCTATTATAAAATATGACTACCCGATTTTAATCGGATTTTGTAAACAATTTCAAAGTTTTTTTTTTCTTAGGACCCGTAATCCTTTTTCTAAAATAAATGACCTAAATTACTCCTTATAACATCAGCTATCTGCCAGTAAAAGCCCCGTCAAGCCCAGCCGTTGCGGAGTTTAGCCGGAACATACAGACAGATGTATATTTGTGAACAATAAAAAAATAAAATAAACGCTGATATCCGGTCAAGTTCAGCCATTTCGGAGATTAGCCGGAACATACAGACAGATGTATATTTGTGAACAATAAAAAAAAAACTAAAAGCTGTTATTTTGAAATCACAAACAGACACTTCAATTTTATTTATTTGTAAAGATACGTTAATAGCATTTCTATAATAATTAGAGTATCATGCCATTACTTTACATATTATATTCCTAACGTCCTCGGCGACTTTCAGAGTAATTACGATATAATAGATAATAAATGTAATTACAATTCAATTTCTCTTTGAATATAATTTAATATGGGAGGCAGAGTAATGTTACTTAAATTTAAAATAGGTTAATTTTCGTTCAGAATATTATTAGACTATGACCTTTTTATGTTACTTTTAACTTTATATTGTAAACTAGATGTTGCCCGCGACTTTTATTGTTCTTCGAAATTATTATAAAAATATTACTACCCTATTTCAATCGGATTTTATTAAATAGGATTGGGCCCAAAAGCCAAACACAGATAAATGGAAAAAGGGAAAAGCACACACACACACACACACATCACACACACACATCAGGCACTTATTAATAATTTTGCTAACAATTTCATGGGTTTTAATTTTTTTTGCACAGAACCCTAATCCTTTTTCCAAAAATAATAGGTAGTTACTCATTATAACATCAGCTATCTGCCAATAAAAATCGCGTCAAAACCGGTACAGCCGTTTCGAAGATTAGCTAGAACAAACAGACAGACCGATAAATAAATAAAAAAAATAGTCGGCTCGAAAGCAAAGCAATGCTAAGTTTGCGACTTAGTTAAATTATGTTAACTGTTTGAAAAAAAAAAAATTATGTACTTAACAATATTATATATATATATATATATATATCTCGGATTGTCAGGATTTATTACGTTAAGCTCGTACATCGTGTGGGCAAAAGATGGGTTTCGTGCAATGAAAATACACTGGAAGTGATGCACCACATCGCTTTCTACTCGTATTACCTACACTTACAAATTACAATTGAACACAATAACACGGCGCAAAATGAATCGGGTACAGTTCTAGGACGTCTCAACTCTGTTGCGATCAGACCTTCCATGTCGTTCTCGCGTCGAGTTTAAAACATCAGGGCTCTCTAGAAGCACGCTGTGGTGTGGGCAGACTTGTCACTAGGTCGCGTGATGTCGCCACTGGCGTACTTACGATTCATTTTAAGTCCGTACCAATGACCGGATCCGACATATAAATTAAAATAACCTAAACGAACTAACTTAAGAATAAACTTAAAAAATGGCGTCAAAAAACTCCTCCTCAACGCGGTCAACTGGTAATTTCCCCAAGATACTGGCGGTGGCCCAACTTAAAACCATTAACTTCAGATCTATTCTTCTGTAAAGTTTTTACATGCGCGCGTAATTAGGAATATTAATGATTGTGTATCTATAAAATTGACATATACATGCCATGTTACCGCCATTTCATACAACTGTATACGAATGACAGATAAGAATAAAAAAGAGTAAAAACAATATTTGCCCTAACTTTACATCATAATATTGTCCACACTTAGCAACTAACTAACCCATTACATGCCGAGTTTCCTCCGTGCTTCGGGAAGCACGTTAAGCCGTAGGTCCCGGCTGTAGTTTGTAGATCTTTGACAGTCGTTACAGGCAGTCAATGGCCTGAAAGTCTGACAACCAGTCTTACCAAGGGTTATCGTATTACCTAGTACCAACTGGGTTGTGGAGGTCAGATAGGCAGTTGCTCCATGTAAAATACTAGTATTCAGCTGCATCCGGCTAGACTGAAAGCCGACCACACTTAGTTCGGAAATAGACTAGGCAGATGATGAGGATAATTGTCCATACTTAGCCCTACCTATCGACCTAACTGGAATATTTTTTCGACATAGCCCTTTTCTCATATTTCACTTCTAAGACAAGAAGCCTTGTAAAAATAGACAACCAAGTCACTTATAATAGTTTTAAGAACTCGTTTGGTTTTATAGCTTTATTTATTTGCTACATTGACAACGATACAATCTGTATTGTACCACTGCTGGCCAAAGATCTCCTCATAGCAATTTACATAGAGGGATGTGTGGTTTTCTTTTTTAGGGTTCCGTAAGTCAAAAAGAAAAAGGGAACCCTTATCGGGTCACTCGCGTTTCTGTCTGTTTATCCGTCTGTCACAGCCAGTTTACTCCGAAACTACTGGACCGATTTTAGACCATGGTTTTGCAAATAAGCCATGATAGTACAGGTTTAAACCGAGGTTTATTTAGATTTTTGTTTATTTAATTTTGAAAAAAAAAATGCAAAAGCTAGTTCTTTGCCTATTCATTACAGGAAACCTATAAGAAATCTTAGATTTTGACGGAATTTAAATAATTAACGTACAGAACCCTATCCACGCGAGTCGAACTCACACTTATCCGGTTTTTCCCACACACATACATTAAAATTCGACGCAAACGAAGTCGCGGGGAACAGTTAGAATAAAATAAAATAATAGAACAATAAGTGTATTAAGAGTAAGCTGTGCTGTTTTGCTGACCGTACCCTAAATAATATAGGTGCATCGACTAAATTGATTAGTGATTGCACACCACGCTAATCTGTGTTTGCCGCCATTGATAGTGAGACATGTTCGGTGTATGCTAGTTACTGTTTGCAGCCAATATGCTGTGGTAAGCGGCTTATCGACGATTACCAACACAATAGTAAATATAGTTAGGTAATTGATGAAAAAAAAAATATAGGTATCCTTTTCTCTTACTTGAAGAATCAATTATTTTCATTGTCTTGAGTCTAACAGCAGTATCAATAAACAAGTCAATGTGTTTACTTCAGTAAAAGTCATTATTTAAGATACGATTTTTGTTCTGTAGTAATTGCTTGAAGTTAGAACTGTTAAATGTTAGAATTCTCCGGTCTGGTTTTTCGCAATGGGTTCGTCCCCTATTACATGGGACTTACAACATAAATTTGGCTGTACTATACTATAACACACGACACCTCTGCCTAACCCTTCGTAGATTACAGGCGTGATGTGCCTAGCCTACTGAGAATTGTTGTAAGAGACCCAAGGAGCTAATATAAACTACCCCTTGTTCTATGACGTTTATATCTGACATCTGTCAAAACTGTGAGGCACTTCACGCGCGATTACGGCGAGTCTTTGTAAAACGTTTTTTCTATTAAGTTACGATAGGTGGCTCTCTACAAGTATATGCCGTTGGAATCGTTATTCAATTAGTTAACAGATTTCCTTCATATGTGACGTCATATTGCACGTCATCGGCTAAGTGTGGGGCCATCCTGGGTGGTCGCCTCCACGACGAAATCTCCAAAGTTACGATAGTTAGCTCCATACCAGTTCTATCATTGGAATCGGTATTAAATTAGCTGTATAGTCACTGTATAGTGATTATTACGATTATAGCGGGGTTTTGCCGCTATAACCATATTTTAATGCAAAATCCCGCCAGCTTCCATCACCCTACTCACTTATAAAAACAAAAACCTATTCCACGGCAAGATGAGCATGAAAAATAGGTATTACATTACGCTAAAAATAAATACATCTAGAAGCTAAACTAAAAATAATGTGCAGTGAATAGATATTTACCGCCGTCCACCGCTCCCGGTCCGGTTTGTTCTGCTTTTATCCGGTTATATCCGGCTCAATCTGGTTGGGGAATTAAAGTATAACATAGGGTACCAGTTGCTTCTCATACGAGCGTGAGCCTGGATTTAGTTGACGTAGAATAGTTGGAAGTTGTGGGCAATTTATTATTATTGTTGTCTCACAAGTGAATAATGGTTGCAAAAAACAATTACAATCATGCCCGTGCCGAAATGCAGTGATAGCCTAGTGGTGTGACCGTCGGACTGCCCAGTATAAATTACATTATGCATTAATGCTGATTATTCGGATTCATGTGCGTATTGTATAATTATCACTTGCTTCGGTGAAGGAAGACATAGTGAGGAAACCAAAACAGCATTCCTGAGAGAAATTTGTCGTCGGCATGTAAAGCCAAGTTAGAGAGGCCCATGTTTGACATAAAATCCCTGACACCAACTTAAGCACAAACCACACAAAAAATATGCTAGTAGCTCGTATGCAAAGTGTAATAATAACTTCTGATTGGTGATATTAAAATGGAATGCAAGTATTTTTTTCGAAAAATTAGCTGAACACCATCGTTGGTTTTATTATCACTAACCGATAAGTAAGATAATGTTTGATTGTATAGCTATTCAAAACGGTGCGGACAAAATGCTGACGTATCCTTGGACACAAGAATGTAAGCTGTCACGCGTTTTCCAGGCTTCCTTCGGCGACGACGCCCGTCTCCTGGCACGCACTGAGTGACGACTCTGGCCCATCAGTCCTAATGCATTCTACAGACATGGCCCGGCCAATTCCATTTCAATATAATAATGCCACTTCAATGCTTCAGTAAAGCATCATTATGTATTGAGGTGTCCAAACTGCAATTTATTCGCACCGGTTTGACGGATCCTTAAGACAGGTAGGTACTGGAGAAAACACCACTGTTTATAGGAAATAATTGTTTACTATAACATACGTTCTTCTACACTAATATTATAAAGAGGAAAAATTTGTATTTTTGTGTGTCTGTATGTTTGTAATAAATAAACTCAATAACTACTGTGCCGATTTCAAAAATTCTTTCACCATTGGAAAGCTACATTCACCTTAAGTAAAATAGGCACCCGTGCAAAGCCGGGACGAGCTGCTAGTTAACAATAAGAATTAAGTACCAATATACACTCGAGAGCAATGAATCCGGGTCACTTAAAGAATCCTAAAAATCTCGGAAACTAAAAATGCTAGGTTAATGCAATAAATTGTATTTAATAGACAATGTAATACTCCTTAAATGAAGGTATTAAAACTTCTTAGTTATTGTAAAGTTATATCATAAAAAAATCAAATTTGAAAAAGGGCCACTTTCGAAGATGGAACTACGAAATTACAGCATTTGGTTTTGCTTTTGTTTGTAATCTGTCATTTATGTGGGTACATAAACCATGTTGATAGTGCTCTATATTCATTATTCAAGCTGAAATTATGTCGCTTACGCCTGAAGAATGCACCAGAATACTTACAATGCTGGAAACCGGCCGGAGTCAGCGCGATACAGCCAGGACTGTCGGTGTGTCGCTGTCAACAGTACAAAGAGTTCTCCGACGTTACGAAGAAACTGGTTCTAACCTACGCAGACCAGGAACGGGCGGAACCAGGTGTACCACAGCACGAGAAGACCGATACTTGGTGAACACCATGCTTCGAAATCGCTTTCTCACAGGAACTGAACTCACAAATCAGTTTCGACGCCTCGGAGGAAGTAACCCAAGTGCATGGACAGTAAGACGTCGGCTTGCTGAATCTAACTTAAAACCCCTTAGACCTGCAAACGGCCCTAAACTGGAGCGTGGGCATCGTATTTCAAGACTAAGATATGCCCAGAGCCACGTAAATTGGAGTATTGAAGATTGGTCAAAAGTTATGTTCTCCGACGAATCAAAATTTATGCTCTACAAGCACGATGGAAGACACAGAGTGTATCGAAGACCAGGGGAAAGATTCAAGCAAGCATGCATCGAAGAAAAAGTAGCCTACGGTGGTGGGTCTGTACTTGTGTGGGCCGGAATTTCTTCTGAAAGTCGCACAGAGCTGGTGATCATAGAAAACGGCTCTTTAACTAGCGTAAGATATGTGGAAGAAATCCTCAATGATCACGTTGGTCCATTTATGGTCAATTTAGGTGAGGATGCTATATTTATGCATGACAATGCCCGACCTCATACAGGTAGGATTGTGAATGACTACCTTCAAGAGATGAACATTACTCGTATGGAGTGGTCAGCGCGCAGCCCGGATATCAACCCGATCGAGCATGCTTGGGACGAGCTAGGCAGATGCGTAAAACAACGAAACCCTCCCCCAATCACGCTTCGTGAGCTCAAAATTGCTCTCACAGAGGAATGGGAGAATATTCCCCAAAATCGTATAAGGAACTTGGTGTACAGCATGCCAAACCGCGTAAACGCAGTAATGGAAGCACGAGGAGGCAATACGAAGTATTAAAATTCAAGAAAATCGTAATAAAGTTCAAAAATTTCATGTTTCCTATTTTTGTTTTAAGGAGAGATCGGCAGTTTTTTTCTTTATGTAATTTTGTGTTAATAAAAGGTATGGCGACTCATTTTTTTTTTACTTTCATTTAAGGAGTATTACTTTGTCTATTAAATACAATTTATTACAGTAACCTATCATTTTTAGTTTCCGAGATTTTTAACATTCTTTAAGTGACCCGGATTCATTGCTCTCGAGTGTACTTATAGCGTAATTAGCAATATTTAATTACTAGAATGAGTCCTGAATTAGTAAATAATTCACTTAAATGCTGGAGTCCCCCGTTCATCCCTCCTTAGTACGCTACGATGGTATTCCAAATTGACGAAGATTAGGGCCCTTCGCTAATCTGTTTACTACGATAAGTGAATCTTAAAAGAAATCTTCGGAAATCGTAAACAACTGGACATTTTCCTTTTTTCCGGTCTTATCCGGTTTGGACAAGTTTTATAAAAGCTATGTAGTGAAAGGATGAAACTGTCAAGCAGAGTGCGTCCCCTAATCCCGGCTTAAAGGGACTCTGCAAGTCATCAGTTATCATGGCGACCCTTTTTTGAAATGTTAAATAAGGTTTTATATAAAAATATATAAAGGACACAACCTTTATGCTAATGTATTTTTGGGTTTTTGAATATTAGGTAGAAGGCGGCACGAATATGCTTCATCATATAGATTACTGGTATCTGAAAATAGGGTTATTACTGAACTCTGCTTATATGACACACATAAAATAAACTGGTTATCTTCGTTTCGCACGGATTAAAACGTTAAAATACTATCAACAATTAGTTATCCAATCATCTTATAAGACAAAGCTCAAATTATAAATGGTAGTATAAGAACTAGTGCGCTAAAGCTTGAGCGATTACTAACTGCACGGTTAGTACCATGTAGTAGTGTGTAGTAGTATAATGTGTGTGAAAAACTGGTAGTTTCATAATTATTTTTTTAAGTTATTTGCACGCCCATTTTGCCTATGCGACGGTCAAATATGTTTGCATTGCATGTAATGCACACGCGGGTATTGTAGGAAAATGCATTTTATATATTTGTTCATTGTTTTCCATATTCTGGCATCCATGCAACACAATGATTAAATTACCAGGAAAAATACCCATAGCGCTAAAATATGGACAATAAAATATAATTTTTTCCTGGAAACCACACTAAACAAAGAAAAAGAGTGATCTATGTACGGCATACCCTAACGAATACAACCAGCATCGTATGTTACAAACATAATCCCTTGCGACTGCACCAGATATATCCAAATATTTTCCCCGGCCATGTTTTATTGTTTCCCCGACCAATAGATCACTGAACCGCAGCCGACAACCATTATTATATATCTGAAGTTAGCGCCTCTAACTGGCGTTTGTTATACGCTTTAACTGGGATATCCAAATTTTTTGCACTTTTTTGTGTAGGATTTTGTAGTAGTGATCGAATAAATTGGTAGTCCACCTCTAACATAAAACCATTTTTCTCCATGTGTACCCTGTGTTGCGCAATGTTACTTAGTTTGAGATGCAGAATGCTTTATTGATGGCTTGTAAAGGAACCTTTAAGAGGACGCATTGGAAATTTTGGCGCCAATGATCTCAATTTTTCTCAGTAAATACAAAACGGATCAAAATACAAGTTGGTTACCTGAAAGTACATGATAAAAACCTTATTTTGTTAGTTTTCAATACATGATTAGGTAACTTTTTTAACAGAGAAAAATATATCAAACACACCTCTTTTTAAAAAGAGATTCACATTTTATGGGCAAACGGGACCGATTTAAGCCTCTTAACTTTTTTCGTAGATGAGTCTATACATACTCTTTAAAATAGTAGAAGGAATATTTCTCAAATTATCATTTCTAACTAAATAAAATAACAAAACCATTTTGTCGCTTACGTCCTTTAATTATAAGCTAGCGCGCGTATGCAATCCTCGCCCCGCTCTGACGCTCAGTCCCCTCTTGACCATTGTCAGTTTGTTTAACAATTCGTCGCCTTAACGCCCTGTATAGACAGCAGTGTCGCATAAGCGTTAGTCGGACTTGGGTAGTGTCGAACTACTGTCGCACAAGCATTTGTCGCACTAACGTGAAGTCGCAGTACAGTTTTGTCGAACAAGCGTTAATCGCACGTCCGTTTGTCGACCTCACGTAGTGTACTCGTGAGAATAGCTCATTCTTAAAAAAATGTACATCAGCAATTTGACGAGTTAGTGAGGCCACTAGATAAAGTTGTTTCATTAAAAGACTTTTTGTGTTCATTTCATCCCTTCATACTCCTTTTAAGACGCTCTAAAAGTTAACAGTAGAAGGAACCTCTTAAAGCAATGTTCCCATCAAAGTAAACCTGTATTACGCTACAATTTTATTGTTACACAGTACCTTCTATCGTCCTCAATATTCCTTCCTGTTGTTACATGTAGCTCTGGTAAGCTAGTCACGTAATCCTCATTGATCTTGAATTTCCTCGGAACGTCTTAACGAGACGTAGATTGTGTGCCCGAGATTCAGAAGCTGGGTATTGTATGCAAATGTAAAAGATGACACAGTTACCTTGGTGACTGGGCTGGCTAATTGGTTTTATAATGTAGGACTGTGTCTTTCTGACCTTAGTGGTGATGTTTTGCAGAAAGTTCAGGTGTGTAGTACTTGCAACAACCGTGCGAGTATGACCAGATGTATGACCGTGGACAAAGTAAAAGTGTTTGTAAAGATCGTAGTAAACGGCGTCCTGTAGATTTAGTCTAACTCCATGTCAATATAGCGTTAGTTTATGCATAATTATGTATGTACGTATGTTTGTGTTTGTAACTTTGACTGTAAATGAAAGTCAAAGTCAAACCTTTGATTTCAATATGACCAATAAAAGTCACTTCGAAAAGTCACAATTTAAGAAAAAAAGAATTTTCGTTGATTTTAAATAATATTTGACTATTAAATTATATTGGTACATTAAGAGCTGCTACACGGAGCAACAATTATCTGCGCACGTTCTATCATAATGGGTATTTTTCCACCGGTATGGTGACGGCAGGGTCCCGGCAGCCCAGGGAAGCGAAACTGCATTAAACAAACCGTTACGGACAGATTGCTGACCGGCTGAGGACACTCGAAAAATACAGTTACTATAGTTAAGAGTACATTATCTGTCAAAATCGGTACAGCTGCAACTTTTTCGTACCAGTTTGGACAAACCTCTATGGTGCTGTCGTCTGAGAGTTCTCTCTATGTCTTTTTTAGAGACGTCTCGCCAAAAACCGACACTGAATGGAGAGCAAGTGAGGATCACCGAGACTAGATTCTTGCACTCGCCCTGCCTGGGAATGTCGCGGCGAGAGTGTACTGCCACCATTACGGCTGTCTTCATGCTGACATGTCTTTTGTATTTAGTCAATAATTTTTTCGTGAAACACTATCGGTGAAAACCGCATGAAAATCCATTCAGTATTTTTTGAGTTCATCGTGAACTCAAAAAACAGACGCGGCAGAGGACTTTGTTTTATAATATGTAGTGATCTAAAATTTATGTATCATCTGTCTACCCATATTATGTGAGTAAAGATTTGATTTGATATAGATTTGATAGAACTGTGCAGGTACACGGTGGTATGCTCGACACGCAAAAAATAAGAAAAGTAGCATGGCGATATTGGTTTCGTATCAATGCCAATCAGTTACAAAGTACCAAGCTCCTTCAATTGACTTTGACTTCAGTTGATTACTCGTTTTATTCTCCTATGGAAATCACACCATCTAACTCAGAATTATAGTGGTTGTTTATACGAAGACTTACTCGAATAGCATACAAATTGTAGCGTTTAATTACAAATTCTAAATCTGTGGTATTGCGAAGAAGGAATGTAGGTCGAGCTGTTAAGCTCATTAATTAATTACAGCAGAAAATGTACTGATATTGATTAGGGTTTAAAACGAAGTGGTCTCAATTACATTATATCGAGTTTTCTTTTTTCTTTCATAGTTATTTATTTATTTACATTTATTTGGGCCTGCTAGTTTCCTTCGAAAACAGGCAAGACAGAGATATTGACCGCAGAGTCGAGAACGCCTGGAAAAGCTACTGGTCCATGAAGTCGCTGATGAAGGGTGACTTACCTTCGCGGGCCTGTGGACGGTGAGTAATGGGCTAGCTCGCCGTCCGTCCGTCTTATGACGACAGGTGATCAAAGCGATGTCAGCAAACCAGAGGGGCTCGCAAGGGCCGATGCCTGCCAGGGCTACGGGACTGTTCGAAAGAGATACCGCGGCCCTGGAACAAAAAGGGCAAAAGAAGGAACATGGGTGGGTTTTAGTCAGTAAAAATCTGACACTCCCTTCCGCTCCGCCCAGAGCGGGAGGGGTCATTTGATGATTTCCCATCTCAAAAAAAAAAATAGGGTGACTGACCCTTATCCCTGAAGCGCAAACTCATTGACATGTGCATTTTGCCCATCCTAACCTACGGTGCTCAAACTTGGTCCTTGACCGAATCAAAGAAACAAACCGAAAAAACTTTTTCTGTCCTATAAACTAAACTAATAATTGAATAATAAATAATTCAGTTTATGGTTATGAAAACAAAAAATAATAATGATGTAGGTATTACATTTTAAGTTACGAATATTTTACATTTTAGGCACGGTATGAGTTTATTTTTCCCTGTTATGTTCTTTGTTAATATTGTATGGCAACTTTGATGGTAATTTCGACTTTTCGAGTGAAATCAAAAATAAAAAATCTTTTTATTAAGAGTACTTTTCAAATTCTGCTACAGCACGTTAATCATTTTCCAAAATTCATAACTTTTTTTATTATAATTGTTGGTAATACATTTATTTTTGTTCACTTTGGGGCACGTTTTGTCAATCTCCTTTATATCACTGTCTTGTGAAAGAAAAACCTTCCAGAATAAATTCTCTTAATAACTGTGAAAAGTGTATCAAAATCCAACGGATTTAATATTATAGTTAAAAATATTACAAGTAAAAAAAAACAAAAAAGAACTTTAGAGTAACATCATTTTATTTCTCCTATTATTCTCAGCAAACCCTTTAATTTGATATCCCTAACATGGGAATGCATAAAATAACTAATCCGCCATCTTTGGGAGTCCGCCATATTCGATTTAGAATAACGTTTAGCTAACTATGCATTGTCATCCAAACTAAACATGTATGCAAAATTTTTGCTCAATCGAAAACCGTAAAGTTGGTCAAATTTAATTTCCAAGAATTTGGCTTTTCTTGCTTATTGAACATAGTGCACTTGTCTTGCAGTTTCAGTCTGCGGCAATATTAGTAAAGTTAACAGGCAAATTACAAGATTTCCAATCCGTATATTGTGTGTCTAGTACCTATCTCATAACTTATGACATATAAGTGTGCCCACATTCCTTGACTGTCAACAAGGAGGCCTACCACGGCTTCTTACAGTAATATTATTTAAATCTCCAGCGTAGGAAAGAGATGCAGCTATACGAGGGCCTTTAGTGAGCTATGCATTTTTACTGAGAACATTTTTATGACTGTTTTTTATACTCGTAGCCAAAAATTTCCTCTTCATACCAATGTTAAAAAATATTATTATGATGTGATGCAGGCTTATGAAAGATTGTAATACCTTAGCTAATCATGGCGTGGGGTGCAGCATCATAAAATATGGGGGAGTTTTGTGTGCCAACCTAATCATGTGTTTACAGTCGCGACCGAGAAAGTGATGGGGTGGTTCGTACTTTTTTATGCTACTTGGTGATTTATGAGAGAATATGCAAGGAATATGTATATGTACGGGCTATATAAATATTTTTATGTTTGATGTGCATGTTTTTAGGTATGACATAGACATTAGACAGTTACTTTTTTCTTTGAGGATCAAAACATGTTAGTGTCCTAAGGCAAGGTGTTGTTAGTTTATTTAACTAAATTGTAGGAATGGGCCCCAACTACTATTCTAGAACTACAGGCAACCTGTATCATCCTGCTGCTGGACAAGAGCTCCTCCCAGCTCTTGCGATCCAGGGCTAATGTGGACCGGTGGTCGTTTGTAATTTAAAAGCCATCTTCTATGAGGTCTGCCGTGCCGCATTCTGGGCCTGTGAAGGAAAAGACTAGGGGGGAAGACATCAATCTATCACACCTAAATTTTCAGTCAAGCTGGTTGCAGCAGAATATTTTAAACGAAGCGACTGCCCATCTGACCTCCACAACCCAGCGACGTTCTTTGAAAAGACTGGCATTAGGGCTACGAATATTGTTCCAAAAATAATACATAATGATAAACACACGACAAAAATATAACATTAAAGAAAATCTGGCATTGGGTCGGAAGTAAACCCAGATTTAGTCAATAAATTAAGATTTGGGGGCAAAAAAACCACTATTACTTTGAATATTATGCCATTAATTTTATGGTGAACCAGGGACTTATCCTGGAAATTAACCGCATAGTTATATATTCCATACTATAAAAACGGGTTACATTAATAGCTATATAGGGTGACTGGTAAGTAGTGACCGATACTTATACACGTGATTAGACACATGATAACAACCAACTTTCCCAAAAAAATAAAAAATAAATTATAGTCCTTATAACAAACATCCATCCATCCATCCACACATCCATCCATCCTCATAATGTATCGCTTTTTTAATAGAAGTATGATGTAAGATAAAATGTCACTATTGGTGTCTGTGTGATTGCGTTGTTATCCTAAACTGTGTACCGAAATTATATGCAATTTTCACTATTAATGAGAGATATGAATACCGGAAGGTTTGTGTAACTTTCATTAAGTATTAAAACTACGTTTTGTTGAAGAAAATTCGGTTTGTTTTTTTTTTTCAAGCAAAAACCCATGTGTGAAGCAAGGGCACGTCGCTAGTAGCGTCATAAAACGTAATTCTCATTTGTAGTGGCATATAATTTCCACAAATTATAACTGTATGTAGGGAAAGAAAATGGCTCTGTATTTCTTCCTGGTCAGTGCCGTAAATGGTTGAGTGTTGACATTAAATGGATGGAGGAATCAACATCACATAAAACTTGTTTTTCTCCCCTATTGACTTCCCGGTGTTTAAGTAGGCACTATAAGCCATGGCTTGTGCTCGTTTCCACTGACACTAAGCGGAATCTGTGTGAAATTCCTAAAAATAATTTCTGTTGGTTTTCCAACTTTCGCAGTTTCTTCTTTATCGTGTGGTTAGTGCCTAACCTTTTTTTTTGGATAGGAAATAATTAAATGACCCTTCCCGTTCTGAGTGGAGCGGAAGGGAGTGTCAGAATTGTACTGACTAAATCCCATTTATGTTCCTTCTTTGGCCCGTGTGTTCCAGGGCCGCGGTGTCTCTTTCGAACAGTCCCGCAGGCCTGGCAGGCATCGGCCTTTGCGGTCCCCCCGCACCCCTTCCTGTTTGCTGACATCTCTTAGAGGCACGCGTGGAACATGAACGCGCCGTCGACACGGCCTGTCAGCGGACGGACGGACGGCGAGCTAGCCCATTACTCACCGTCTACAGGTCCGCGCCTACGGTCGTCTCGGGGCGTCTCCCGCGCGGCGGCTGGGATGTAAGGTTCTCCTTCTCTCCCTCTCACGTTCTGCCACCTCCTTCGCTAGCATGACACCTTCGCAGAAGGAGGGGACGGCTTCCCATTCCCTCTCACTACGGACCATGATTGAACCAGGGCCGGACGCGAGTGGTCGCCGCCGCCAAACTACGCTAAGAGGCTACGAGCTAAGTTAAGCTACGAGGACACGGCGGTGCCCCGCTCAAGCGGAGCACACCTCCATGGTGTGCTCCACCGTGACCTCCGGGCGATCCTCACAATGGTAACACCTGGGCGTTTCCTCCCACCCGATTCGGTGCAGATACCTCCCGAAACAACCGTGTCCGGTGAGGACCTGCGTCAGGCGAGTAAGTGTCTAACTTGATGTCAGTTTTATGCCGCCCACGGGCTTCTCACTTATCTTAACATGCCATCGAGTAATTTTTTTTTTTTTTTTTTTTTTTTTTTATGTTTGATGGGCCTACTCTTGACCTCAAACTAGTCCTGAGGACAGAGATGAGGTCGACGATGGAACGAGCTAACCCAAAAGAAGCCTATTAACTCGCGACTTAAATAGATTGGGGTCATATGAACTTGGGAACACCGACGAAGGCAGGGAATTCCACTCCTTGGCTGTGCGTATAATAAACGATGTAGCAAAGCGCTTCGTGCGAATGTGTGGAACATCGACAAGGAATGGGTGATAACCCGCAGTACGTCTGGACTCCCGATGGAAGAAGGGAGATGGTGGAATGATCTCGTGGAGCTCTTGGGCACACTCACCGAAGTACAGCCTGTAAAAGACCGACAGACATGCAACTCTGCGCCGGTGGGCCAGGCTATGAAGCTTGGTACTCACCAACTTATCGTCACCAATGAGCCTCTTGGCTCTGCGCTCAACAGAGTCGAGTGTGGCTAATTGGTATTTGGCTGAGCCATCCCAAAGGTGACAGCAGTACTCCAACCAGACCGAACTTGAGCTTTATATAGGGTTAAAAGCTGTTCTGGTTTGAAGTACCGCTTAACCCTATTTAAGATACCCAGCTTTTTTGCCGCTGTTTGAGCTTTCGACTCAATGTAGGCACCGAAGTTGAGATTCGCACTCAACTTCGTACCAAGAAGCTCGAGGCTGCCGGTAACTGGTACAGATGTACCCCGGAAAGTAGGAGCCAGATTGAACGGACTCCTTTTGGCGGTGAACAGGCACACTTGGGTTTTGGTGGCGTTAAAAACAACCAGATTTTCGTCACCCCACTTGGAGACGAGACTCAAGGCTGAATTTGTTCGCTCTACCATGGCCTCTCTCAATGAACGCACTTCTTCACCGCTGGCTTTTGCGCTGGATGCATAACCCTCCATGACAGTGCTGTCGTCTGCGTACCCAACAATACCCGGAACCAGAAGGTCATTGATGTGCAGCAGGAAAAGTGTCGCGGAGAGAACAGACCCCTGAGGAACTCCGGCATCAATAGCGATACGGTCAGAGGAACAGCCATCAATAACCACTCGGATCGACCGTTCACTCAAGAAGTCAGATATCCAGCAGCAAAAGTCAACGGGAATGCCGTATGCAGGAAGTTTGCTCAGCAGGCTTGCGTGCCATACCCTGTCGAAAGCCTTCGAGATGTCGAGCGACACGGCAAGGGCTTCGCCGTGTTTCTCGATGGCCTCGCCCCAGCAGTGCGTAGCATACACTAGAAGATCCCCAGTTGATCGTCCCCGGCGAAAGCCATACTGACGGTCACTGAGTAGGTCGTTTGCTTCTAGGTACGCCAGCAGCTTCCCATTGAGAACCTTTTCCATAACTTTACAAAGTATGGAGGTGATGGCGATTGGTCGATAGTTACTGGGGTCGGCACGACTACCCTTTTTGGGTACTGGTTGTACATTGGCAACCTTCCATGACTTCGGTACCGTTCTGGTTTTAAGAGAGAGGCGGTACAAGTGTGTCAACACAGAAGACAACTCAGGCGCACAGTTCCTCAAGACTCTTGCTGGTATACCATCAGGACCGCTAGCCTTGTTCACGTCTAGGCTATGGAGTACTCTACGAACCTCTTTCATGTGTATTGTGATCTCCGGCATCGAAGAATCACAGTGAGGAATCGTTGGTGGCTGTTTTGAGCCAGTATCTAGACGTGAATTGCTCGCAAATAGAGATGCAAACAGGTTTGCCTTCTCAGTAGCGGAGTGAGCTAGTGACCCATCCGGTTTTTGCAAGGGGGGTAATGTGGGCCGGCAGAAGTTGGTTTCGACCGATTTGGATAGGGACCAAAACTGTTTACTACCAGAGGGGTAGGAAGCAAGCTTAGTCCCTATGCGGCTGACGTGGTCGAAACGCGCCTTTCGGATCACCCGCTTACAGGACTTTGCGGCAGAATTAAAAGCTCTTTTCTTCGCGCGAACCCGTCGAGCTCGGACTTTGCGGTCACGGGCTTGCACCCAGGCTTGGTATGCAGACTGCATACGAGCTTAAGCACGAGCGCAGTCCACATTGAACCAAGGACGGGCTTTGTGACCGAGCGGTATGTCGGAGAATGGAATAAAGTATTCCATTCCCTGCCGTATCACGTCCGCAACCGCTTCAGCCGAACAAGAGGGGTCGCCCGAAGAAAAGCACACTGGATGCCAAGGGAAGGACGCAAAAAAGTGCCGCATCTCATCCCAGTCTGCTGACTCGTATCGCCAAACTCGCCTCTTGCCCCTAGGGCTATCATCCGGAGGAGAGCTGATAGATACGGACTTTACCAGACAGTGGTCAGATGTTCCCAGTGGGGCTGATACCGATACTGAGTGCCTGTCTGGGTCAGTGGTCAGCAGCAAGTCCAAGCAGTTGGGTGTGTGCCCGTCAACGTCTGGCACCCGCGTAGCCTCTCTCACCAGCTGGGTAAGATCTAGCGACAATGCAAATCTGCGCGCCTCTCTCCCAGCATGGTCAGTTTTCTGGAACGGGAACAACCACTCATCGTGGTGGGCATTAAAGTCCCCCAGAAAAAGAAGCTCCGCGGTTGGGTATCGTTGTTGGGCACAATCCGCCTTCTCCATTAGGTGCTCAAAGAGCCTGGTCGTCTCCTGGTCACCGCTGTGCGACCGGTAGACACCGACGTAGAGGGATTTCTCCACCCCGGTATCCACCAGTATCCAGATGGTAGATAACCCGGAATCTTCAAAGCAACGGAGACGCCGAAAGCAAATGTCATCGCGAACGTACACACAAACCCCAGCTCGTTTTAGGAACTTATGTTCAAGCGAGTAACCTGGGTAGTTGAGGTACGCCACGTCTGACGGAGTTGCAATCTGCGTCTCCGTTAAAAAGAATAGGTGCGGCTTCTCGGTCTCGAGGTGGTGGTGGACCGTATCGAGATTTGAGTGCAGGCCCCTGATGTTGGTGAGGTGCACTTTAAGTGGGAGGAAGTGCCGCCGCTTGAAAACCGTTTTCCTTTTTTAATATCTCTCAGGAATGCTGGTTTCCCCACGATGTGTTTCGTTCACCGAAGCAAGTGATAATTATACAATACGCACTTGAATCCGAAAAGTCAGAGTTGCGTGTCTAGGGTTCAAACTTGAGACCTATGACTGGGCAGTACGAAGGTCACAACAGCAGGCTATAGGCTAGGTTTCGAAGCTGAGCCGAGCGTTTAAGAAAATCTAATAAAATAAAAAGCATTAAGCTTTCGTTTAGGCATTGTCAAATATGGACATCAGACTCTAAAGATCAGTTCTCAAAGTAAAATAACTTGATTTAAAGAATCGAATAAAGTTTTGAAACTCTTGGTTAGACATTTCATAAAATAGCGTACAATTATGTGCCAATATGAATGATTTTTATCGAAAGTTTTTTCGATACTTCAGTAAACGGTTCGTTGAAAACCCTGTTCGAATTTTTAACAAACATTTCGCAAAACCAATACCTTTCCATTGATTCCACGAAATATTCGTTTGTGACTAGGCAACTGTCATTGCTTATGTTTGATGTTGTTCGATATGTGTCTCTTTGTTTTCACTCACTGTAAATGGATTGAAAATAATTAATAAAACATCAAAAATAACCAAAATCAAAATCAAAATATTTTTTATTTCACATAGGCCTACATGGGCACTTATGAAACGTCGACAAAAAGGTGCACGGTTCGGGTTGTTCGTTTCCTATGGAGAAGAACCGGCAAACTCCATGGTTACTCTTTTAAAATGATTAGATTTTACCATATTATCATTTACAGCATTAGTACTCAAGTATGGGGGGACAGGACAGCATAGGCCCGACAATAAGTCGTTGCTTACTACAAAAAAGAACGGAATACAAAATAAGAGGTTAACAAAAGTTATCACATCTCTAAGAATCTACAAGACCTACACTGTTCACACATTCACAATGTTAATGTTATCGTGGAGCTCGACTTATAACTCAAGGAGCTCAACGTCACGACGAACAATACCAAAGAAAGGACATTTGGGTGGATCGCTTATAGTACTCAAACTGCCAGACAATAAGTAAAATTAGAGAAAGACCCACATGGTCCTCACATTCACAATATAAAAATAATAAAATATTAATTCATATTAAATAATCATGTCAATTCATTAAATGTCAATATACACAAAACTAAATAAAAAAACAAAAATAAAATAAAATATTTAACATGTAAATATTCGTCAAAAAATAATATCATACTTGAAAAAGTAAACAATGTCATGTGTATAAAGAAAATTCATAAAATGTCAAATTGTAAAAAAATATAAAAATAGGTATAAAGTCAATTCAATTTCGATTCAAATTGGAGCAGTTCAATCCCAAGCTTGTTTGTCCTCTATATAATCTTTAACAGTATAAAATCCTTTCTGGCAAAGTTTACGTTTTATAAAGGATTTGAATTTATGAAGGCTTAATCAAACGCCTGTAATCTCCGAAGAGTGAGGCAGAGATGTAGCCACAGAACGCCCGCATTAGTCCAGCTATATTAAGACTTGCAAAGGAGGCATGTGGCTAAATAATAACAGCCACTCGGGTTAAGCCACGCTTGCCTAGGTTGGTCCGTGGATGGTCGACCACCCACATACCCAGTTTCCTCCGTGACTCGGAAAGCACGTTAATCCGTTGTTGGTCCCGGCTGTCAATTGAAGATCTTTCGTTAAGTAGTTAGTGGCCCAAAAGTCTGACAGCCAGTCTTACCAAGGGGTATCGTTATTATCCAGTACTAGCTGGGTTGTGAAGGTCAGATAGGTAGCCGCTCCATGTAGGTAGGTAAAGAACTGGTTTTTCAGCTGCATCCAGTTAGACTGGAAGCCTACCCCAACATAGTTGGGAAAAGGCTAGGTAGGCAATAGGGGGGCGAGTCTTTAACCTTAAGTCTTTAACTGGGTCATAGTTCGGACTGTGGGCTGCTTTTGGGTAATTCCTGATGGAAAAACCCAATAACCGTTTGCCCGACCAGATAATCAAATCTAAGACCTCTACGCTCAGTAGTTACGCTTGTGACAACGAGACTGGCGAGGCAGTCAAATGGATAAAACCATTTTATATTTTATTTTTGTGAACTGCGTTAGTACGACTATACCGGAATCTAACCGGGCTGATTTCATTCTAGATTGAAAAATAACATGAAAACTCAATTTGAGAGAGACAACTGATGTTCAGTAACTGTATTTTTTTTAAGAAAAATAGATCCACCAAATAGAATTTGACCTGATATGAGTGAAATTATAATGAGAAACGACAGTAACAACATATAAATAATAATTAATTAATAGTACAGTATCTATGGTTAACTGAAGGTCAAGATAGTGACGTACGACGTCAATTGTTAACCAATTTGGCTGTAGATGATACGAAGTGTTGGTCGTCCAGCAGCGAGATTGGCAGACAGCGTTGTTGCTATCGGTGGAATATCCTGGATGAAGCTGGCACAAGAACGTGGAGCTTTGCACAAGCAAATACAGGCCTGTACCCAGCTGTAGGTCAAATCGGGCCGTGGATGATGATAATGATATTATGGCTATTTGTCGATTTTGAAATTGAGAACGTGTGTACTTTAGCAGTATGGGTAACTAGCTCATGCCCGCGGCTTCACCTGCGTAGGTTCGGTAATTGTCCCACGGGATCGCACTACCGGGATAAAAAGTATCCTATGTGTTAATCCTGGTTATAAACTATCTATGTGCCAAATTTCATCCAAATCCGGTCAGTAGTTTTTGCGTGAAAGAGTAACAAACATCCATCCATCCATACTCACAAAATTTCGCATTTATAATATTAATAGGATAGGATTATGGTTTACAGCCATCTTTGAGCACGGAAAATTGACAATGCAGTAAATTTCGCCTGCAATTAATGTTACCTGACGGCACATGGAAAGTTTTACTAATCGTACTTTTGATTTCAAGCACGCTGTTATTTTAGGTATTAAGTACCAAAAGAATAAAACAGTTTTTGATAGTGTAAATCTTGTAGTTTCATAGCTGGCAATAATTCCAGGCCGAAACACCCAATTGCGCTAGGCTCGCTGCTGCGCGACCGACTAGAAAATATCGTTGTCCGGTATTACGCTTCCGATTTATTTGCAGTTCGTTTGTTTTCATGATATCAGTAGTGGTAGTCATTTTAAAATTACTCGCTAACACTGACTTTGATTAAGTTTCCAATTAAGTAAGAAAGAAAGAGAAAAGAAAAGTATTTATTTGTCTCGCACAGGACAAAACAAAACAAAACAAACAAAACACAACAAAACAAAAACACAACAAAACAACAACAACAAACATGACAAAACAAAATTAACAAAATGATTAAAATCTTAATTCGCGGCGGAGCATATGGGAGTGTCAGACTTTTACTGACTAAAACCCATCCTTGTTCCTTCTTTTGCCCTTTGTGTTCCAGGGCCGCGGTATCTCTTTCGAACAGTCCCGCAGCCCTGGCAGGCATCGGCCCTTGCGGGCCCCTCCTCTTTGCTGACATCTCTTTGAGGCGCGCGTGGGACACGAACGCGCCGTCGGCACGGCCTGTCGTCATAAGACGGACGGCGAGCTAGCCAATTACTCACCGTCCGGTGTTTCATACCTGACTACTCTGAGAAGAAACAGCCGAAACAAACTCAGAGGGCATAGTCTAATTTAAGGTCCAGACGTAATCTAGGTCAACTCATATGAGGACTAAGTATACAGAGTAGTGTCCGAGATGGTCTTTAGAAGAGAGAACCACGCCGATTTGAGTGGACCTTTCCAGTCAGTCGTATTTATTTATTTAATTTTTAGGAAAACTTACAGATAAACAGATAGTGAGTAGTCGTTTACACAAAATATGGCCAGTTACAAGTTTCCATATGACTGTAGTATTTAAAATATGAAACAGAAAATTTGTAATAGACTATTATTAGAAAATTACTATTACGCTCAAAGAAGCCATTCGGTAAAGTTTTCTTTAATTTAGCTATGCTATGAAAATGTCGATCTTAGCTTCCCGGCAGGTTGCGTTATATAAACGACTCGCTCTCACCATATGTATACGTATTGTACGTCTTCTAAGAAAGCACGCGTATAATATTATTAATTTATCATCAAAAACAACGTCACATCTTACAGATTTTTACAGATATATCAACCCAATCTGTTTTACTTCGAAATTCTATAAACCATAATACGGGATAACAAAAGAAAACATTAAATAAAGTATAGAAATACATAAAATTCACGTTAGTTTAGTCAACATGTTTACAACAACTAATTGGGAACACTGACGGAAATTGAGTTCTTTATGTCAAACAGAATTTTGTGTCGCGTTCAAACTTCAAAATGTTATATGAAAATTCAATGCGAAATCTAAAATCAGATTTCTAACGCTTTATAGTTTTTGGGGTACCGTATGCAGGATGGAAGAACAGAACCTGAACATGAAGTTGTATTCATGTGTTTTGAATACCATAAGCTCTGACATAATATGAATGGCTGTTTATTTGGAATTTTGGACCTTGCATTATTGATTTGCCAAACACGTAGGTATGTAGTTAATATACCCACACAACAGCATCATATCGAAATCGTTCAGATATCGAATTTGATTTTAATTTTGATAGTGTCATTATTAGCACCAATTTTTTTTTACTTTTTATTATGAATATTTAGCGGCAGACCCAGAAGGAGGTGGCGGAACGAACTCGACTCTTTTCACAAAGATGGACCAATAACTGCTGAAGATAGGGACAAATGGAAGGAGGGAAGGGAAGGGAGGCCTTTGCCCTGCAGTGGGCCACAAATGGCTGATAAATAAATACTAATAAAAACCATCACAGTTAAAAAAAATACGGTTTTAACAACCATATTTTTCTTCCAACGATGATGTCATGTTCAATGTTCCTATGTTGTTTCACTTTGTTACCATCTGTTGTTGCCGCTGTGTTATGGCTGATCGATTGTTTTAGCACTTGTCAAGAATAATTTATTGAATGATTTGGAGAATATTAATGACAAAAGATCCTACTTTGGCCTTGTACGGAACATCAATCAATCCGTTTCGTTCATGGTCGCTTTTTCTTAAAACTATGCAGTGATGTTAAACAATTCAATCGTTATTTTTTGGGAATTGAATTATGTTCTGATTGATTTTAGTATTCAATAGCGGTGTTAGATAGAAATAATTATATTTTCGATGATTAATTTTGCTGAACAAATATCTTTTAATCGCTTGGCCACTAGCAAAAATTTTATGTCCTGCGACAACGACTGCGGAGAAATTATATGAGAGAAATAGCTTAGAGCATGACTTGAGTTACCGCAAATGAAATACCAGTATTAACCTGCATCCGGTTAGACTAGAAACCGACCCCAACATAGTAGGGAAAAGGCTAGGCAGATGATTATGACTTGAGTTACCGTAACGCGCGATAAAACCCGCGTTAGAAGTCGCATCGCTTGAAGTTCTGAATGGGGCGTTGCTAATAAAACAAGACGTATTTTACGCCTCGAACCTAATGAACAATAAAGTGACCATATCATAAAGTAAAATGGACATCTCTTTGACGCAGAAGCTCAACGCTAAATTACGTAATTAGCTTCAGTCGAACAATCAGTTAGGATTGCACCTATTCACCAAGAACAATCTTAAATACTGGTTATAGTGACGTTTATAGGACTTCATTCTGTACTAAAACCTATATTTACAACAATACTAGGTACTTTTTATGATCTCGACGCCCCCATATTAACCCCAATAAATAAAATCAGCCTCCAAACAAACTTAATATCCATTTATTTCTGTAATTTCCACGTGTATCCGTTCAGGAACACGTAAGCTAGCATGGCTGACTGACTGCCGGCTTAGCCAGACGACTCGATAGTAAGTAAGCCGTCTGGAAGAGTCCTACTACCGATGTTGTTAAGGAATATTGTATTGTGTGTGTGTTTATTTTATAGACGGATCTGGATTTGCTTTGTGTTTGAAAATATAATTTCTTTACTAGTCAGCCTTTGCTCTATAGTAAAATATTTGTGTTTAGTTATAGTTAATGGTTAGCGGTTGATATATATACTTGTTGTTGATGGAAAAGTACCTAAGAGTAGTAACATAATAAATATAGGTAATATTGTATATGGCAGTTTATTGGCATATGTAGCTCATCTGCCAACAAACTCCTTAACAGTTTGGTAGAAGTCAATTTTTTTTGTAATACTTAGTAATACTTGTAACGCTTTTTCAATTCATTTCTTTTTTCTTTAGAATGACGGTAGACTAGTTTTATATAAAGCTACTTTTTAAGATCTATCTTTAAACTCGTACAGTCAGTGATAACAAAAACATTATAAGCTGGACTCGTATTCGGTCACAGTGCGATGTACTATAGCTGTACTATCCTTCAATGAACACACTTATACTTGTAGTCAAATCCATTTTTTAGTAAGTAGCCAACCTTTATGAACTACATAATTAAATTAGATTTGACTTGAGTTATGAGAGCGAAAACTTCTTCAAAAAGAAATAAAAAAAAGTGTTCATTTGTCTCGCAGACGATAAAACAAAAATGGTTAAATTAAGAATAAAACAAAATTATATAAAAATGTAAGAATAAGAAAAAAATAAGACAAACAAAATTACAAAAAATATAAAACTCATACAATGAAATGACAAACGCAATCCACAAATATTACGCAAAAAATCCTCAATAATTGACTGTACGGCTAACAAATAAAATGCAGCAGTAAAGAATCCTCTCCATCCTTCAGCCATAATCCCTTCTACGGCACCCACATCCACCCACGATCAAAAAATGAACTGAACCATCAACCGGAATCTGATTCAAAATTTCATCAGGTATCCACTTAGTAAGCGAAGCACGGAGTACCTTTACGTCTCGGGACGCCTTATGTAAATGTCGCAGGTCCCTAACATTGTGTTTTAACTCCCTCGCCTGTTCCAGTGTTCCCCACTTCATTTGTTACCCATTTTTAGTAACGATATCACGGTGGTTTGTTGCTTTACCAGTCTTAAATTAACTTAAAACTACATAGTTTTGCGTAATAACCAAGGTTCGAAATTTTCTAGATAATTATTTTCTTTGATTTTTTATCATGATAATTATCGGATAATACATAATCTATAATGTATAATCAATCATAATCATAATCTATAATGTATAATCAATAAACATAAAATGTCACTTACGGAATATCTTCCGTGATTGTTCATAATTTTGAGCTCCCGATATTTCGACGCTGTTGCAAGCACCATTGATCGATAGTAAAAGTCAGTGACAGTATGAGTTTAGTTTTAAACCGTGATAGCTAAAAGCAGTGTTTGAATATAATCAATGCTGATTCATAACTGTCTTAATCTCATAATGTTTTCACTCAAACGGCTTTTATTTTAATGAACACTAGAAACGGGATATTTACCATGTCCACTGTTTGTTTTGAGTTCCCGATATTTCGGCTTTTATTTTTTTAACGCACTCGAGTTCAGTCCAAACAGTGCGTTTATTTTTCGGTATTTGCGTCACTAGGTATCACTCTGGTTCTATAATTATAGTTAAATAGTAGCAAAAAAAAACAACAAAAAAATTCCAAAAAATCTCTTTGTTGAATAAGGTGGCACTTCAACTCACACTTCTGAACTCCGTAAGTGACAATATTTGTTTAGTTTTAAACCTTGATAGCTTAAAACAGTGTTTGAATTTTTATAAAATTTCAAATTAAACTGATGAACAACAATGTTTTTTTTTAATATTTATTGACTATACGAAATTGAAAACATTTGCTCTAGCAGAAGTACCTATAAAACGGCTATAAAAAGTTTAATTCCGATACCTGGAATCGAACCCGAGCCTCCTGGGTGAGAGCCAGGTACCCTAGCCACTAGACCATATCGGATGTGAGTGTCTTTCAGCAAAAAGACGTGTACAATTTTCAGCGGCCAACCAAGGCCTAGTAACTTTCAACAGTTAAAACAGACAGCCCTGTTTTACAAGAGCAGGGAGATGATGAACTATAAATACGAAAGTAACTCTGTCTTTCAGTCAGTTTGTTTCACACTTATGTCTTGAGGTGGAAGCACCAGAGTAGCCCGCGACCAGGGCTGCGGGACTGTTCGAAAGAGATACCGCGGCCCTGGAACATAAAGGGCAAAAGAAGGAACATGGATGGTTTTTAGTCAGTAAAAGTCTGACACTCCCTTCCACTCTGCCCAGAGCGGGAGGAGTCATTTGATGATTTCCCATCCCAAAAAAAAAGAGTAGCCCGCGAAATTCAAATTTTCTTACGTTTTTTTCCAATTTGCAGATCAGTTCCAGGTTGCATATTGAATAAAATATGATTCGCGACTGTAACAAATATGGCTTAACTGAATTATAATAATTAAAATCACCAATACAACTCTCTAACTTCATTGAATCCCATTAAATGACTTTTTCATGAAATAGTCATTCAATGGGATTATATAAACTTAGAAGGTTTTATTGATGATTTTAATGATTACAATTCTGTAAATACATACGGGTTACGGTCGCAAATCATATTTTGTTCAACATACAGCCTGACGCTGATCGGCAAATTGCAAAAAACGCTAGAAAATTTGAATTTCGCGCGTTACCCTGGCGCATCCACCATAAACACGACTATTTTTTTCATTTGACATTTTGCTTGTGTGGATATGCATGGAAGTAGCAAGTGCGTTCGTAGAAATATGAAGTGACATTTCAGTGAATTTGTTATTAGTAAGATAATTCACCATCATCATCCACAGCTTGAATTCACGCAGTGCTGGGTATAGGCCTAACTGTTCCTGTGCCAATCTCATCAATGTCTTCCAGGTTGTTCCCGATGGCAACTATATTATCAAGGTATAATTATCACTTCAAACTCAGTTCATAGCTAGCCATAAACATTATAATTATCATTGAGAATAGAAACTTATATTAAACGTGGTTGACATATGAATATGTCCTACGTAGAACCCCGTTAGGTACAGACGCCAGCACATGAAACTACCCGAAACTGTCAAATTTTCCCAATCAACCTTGATCCTAATGCTTTAGCGATAAAGTTGAAAATCTATTAAAGAAATTTGACAGATTATAGTGGCTTGATGTGCTGGCGTCTGTTATGTACATTGTGTAATTTCTTTTATCACCTCTGCTCTCAAAGTTACGAAGAAAATATCGTGGGGAAACCAGTTACATCCTAGTACTTATCAGAAAAAAAATGAAGACATGAGACATGGACCAACCCACGCTGGAGCTGCGAGGTGAATTGTTAGTCCCAGCAGTGGGAACGATATAGTCTAATATTATACACTGCTTCTCGTACAAACTATGAAGCTATGAAGGACGAATTGGGGAATACGAGTTTTGCAGATATCTACAACACTCGTGACGGTAACGAAGCAATGAACATACTAATAAAAATAATCTCTACAATTATAACTAAACACACAATACAAGTCAACATCCCGAGGAAACAATTAACCTTAAAGCCATGGATCACTCCAGGGCTTCTTAGATGCATTAAGAATCGAGACAATATGCATTTAAAATCCAAAAAAAGTCCAGACAATTTAATCCTAAAAATCACGTACACGCGCTATAGAAACTTTTGCAATGAACTACTTAGAAAACTTAAACATGCCCATGAACATAATGAACTACAAAAAAGTAAAAACAATCCTAAAGCCCTATGGAAAACAATTAAAGAAATCACAAACACACGTCCAACACGAAATAGTTCAGACATACTGCTGAAATTATGTGACACTCCTACCTCTTCCATTAATAATGTCTGCACTTTTTTCACCAACGTGGGTAAAAACCTGGCATCCAGGATACAACAAAATCAAACCACATCCATCAGCAGTCACTCCACTGAAACTTTAACAAAAAGCAATCCTTGTAATTCGCTTGTCATTACTGAAATAGACGAAAGTGACGTGGAAGCAACAATACTTCAGCTACGCAGTGACTGTGCCGCAGGTTGGGACGGTATCACGTCATCACTGCTAAAAACGCATCGTCATATTCTGGTTCCACCTATAACCTACATCCTTAACCTCTGCATTCAGTCAGGAGTTTTCCCAAATGCTCTTAAAAAAGCTATTCTGCACCCAATTTTCAAGGGAGGGGACAGAAACAGTGTTAACAATTACAGACCCATGTCGGTCATCACTTCACTTTCGAAAATCTTTGAAAAAATTCTCAACAAGCAACTTAGAAACTTCCTAGACAAATATTCTCTTATCGCTAGCAACCAATATGGCTTCCGTTCAGGAGTATCTACTGAAGACGCTGTACTAGATCTCACGCAATTAGTTGCTAAAAAACTGGACGAAAAGATGAAGTGCCTGGGAATTTTCATAGATCTTTCTAAAGCGTTTGACACGGTTTCTGTGCCCAAACTTATCCTTAAGTTGGAATCTTTGGGTGTTCGTGGCAAAGCACTTGAGATTTTCTCAGACTACCTCAAAAACCGTAGTCAACAAGTCAAAATCGGTACCAATTTAAGTAACGAGGAGTTAGTGACTTACGGCGTGCCACAAGGCAGCATACTGGGGCCGACATTGTTTCAAATATACATAAACGATCTCTGCCATATGGCGCTACCTAACTGCAACATTATACACCTATGCAGATGACACCGCTATCATCGTCCACGGTCCTTCTTGGGAAGCTGTTAAAAGCAACGCTGAATCTGCCCTAAGTAGAATCATGCTCTGGTTTAACTCTAATCTACTAACATTAAATCTGTCCAAAACTATATATGTTCCTTTCGCTATCCGCTGCAACATGAAACCATCAAGTACTTTCTCTATTACGGCACACTCATGTACAAATCCCCTAACACATTGCTCCTGTCCAAAATTAAGAAGAGATGACAGTGTAAAATACCTGGGCATCCATATAGACAACGGACTAAGATGGGACAAACACCTAGACACACTTACCACTCGAACAACGCGACTTATATCTATCTTCAAATCACTCAGGGGGTCAGCTGATCTTGATATTCTTAAAATGGTCTATTTTGCCCTGTGCCAATCAGTGCTAGGGTACTGCATCAATGTTTGGGGTGGGGCCAAGAAGACAGGTCTCCTGAGGGCTGAGAGGGCACAAAGGGCAGTCCTTAAAGTTATGACAAAGAAACCACGCAGATATCCAACAGCGCAACTTTATGCAGACTGTAAGGTCTTAACGGTACGACAGCTATTTGTGCTTCATTCAATTCTTAGGACACATGTCAGTTTGGCTCCTCCCGACCCAAAAAAACGTAAACACATAATTCCCAGCATCCAACACAGGACTAAGTTTGCAAGGCACCAATTTTACGTCATAAGTACGCACATTTATAATCAAGTTCATAAAAAACTAAATATTCTTGGACTGCCTAGGTTTAAACTAAAACGTACAGTAATGGAATGGCTACTAAAACAAGATTATCATAATACGGAATCACTCTTAACTTACATCACCTAATAAACGTCCACTCTTTATCTGTTATTCCCTATTTTTCTCGCACACGCGCTATACACTCCCACACTCACAACGCACTACAAACATACGCTCACCTCATTCACTTCACCCACGACAAGCACAAAACACCCCAAAAATCCCCACTCTCAAACACCCACACGCTAACTACATCATTCACTCTTCAGTTTCTCACTCTCACGTAAAAATTTACCACAAGATCAAATAAGCGCCCACTTGACACAGTCCACTGGCACGTCTGCCACAAAAGAATTATTCAAGCATATCCCATAGCCGGACACTGCCACCTAAGATACAGGCCTAGCCTAGTTTAGGTGACAGGGTTGAACCAAATTGTACTTTTGTCTAATGCTTATTTAAGAAGTTTAATCTGTAAACAGTGCAATGTACTTGAACTTTGTGGTAATAAATAATTTATTATTATTATTATTATACAATGTTGTGCCGACAATTTACCTAACCAGAAAACTGTAATTAATGTGCTGCTACCTACCGACAAGGACGTAAGCCTATTTCCCTTGAGGAACGCAAAATTACAAAATTCCACGTGCCACGATATTATTGTACTCCTTTTGCTTCATTCACGTTTATACCCTGAGGGGTTTATTTATAAACGTTTCTTTAAGATATCATGTTTTTTTTTCCTTTAATTTATTTGCCTTGTTATTTAGTATGCATTGGTCAAAATAATCTTGCAACTGAATTTCAAACCTGTTCCCCCCAA
The DNA here is from genome assembly GCA_950022335.1 of Eurois occulta. NCBI lineage: Eukaryota > Metazoa > Arthropoda > Insecta > Lepidoptera > Noctuidae > Eurois > Eurois occulta. The sequence continues at coordinate 3,491,787 of OX465498.1, forward strand.
CTGATTAAGCTGAAATTTTGCACACACCTTTGGTTTTGGTGACAATACATTTTTATGACAGACATGACTTGATCACCTCCTCACGAGAGAATTCCTCAACGGTTAACAGCACGGACACGAAACTTTGTATACGCGTTTAATGTTGCTAGATAAACCTAATTTTCCTCTTTTCATTTTATTAAAGGCTTGTTTTTTTTTGAATTTTATTATGACGTACAAGCGTTTCGTATTATTAAACAATGTTAGATGGGTAGAGGAATAGCAATAGTGCATCCCGATTTTAACAGTTATTTTTGAGTCAGTCAAAGTCAGAGACAGTTTACCTTATGTGTAAGCTACAGCTCGGAAATGAAGGACTTTGTAAAAGAAAATCAAACCCAGTATTTTAACTCAAACTTAGTTATTTCCTTTTCCACAATACTTAGAAAAACACTTCAATATCACCAAAATTATAAGTCCTGTCCCTAAGTAGTGTAAGTTATTTGCTAGCTCTAAAATTGAAATTACACCACTTTACTCCGCTGTTACTGTAGCCGTGTTCACTGCTCGACCTCTCGAACAAGAAGGCCGGCTCGTATTGAAAAATGACATCGAATGACATGATGAACGAATAATCGATTGAGTGATCTACGAGCATGGACTTAGTAAGTCCATTCCTACGAGCTGCAAACTAACATTATGGTCCACCCACATTTCTCATTTTTCCAGTTATCTTTAAGTCCCATGTATTGGGGCAAGCCTGTTGCCATCAACCGGGCACAAATCCAGACTTCGTAGCTGCTACTGAGAAATTCCTGATGGAAAAACCCAATAACACGTTGCCCGATCTGGCAATCGAACCCAGGACCTTATTGTTTGAAATATTCCCTTTAAATAGATATCTCTATTATCTTCACATAAAAATCTGAAATATATCTACAATACTTAAATAAAAAGACATATCGAGTCCTGAAGGCGACATAAATCATGATTATTCAAACGTAATGCAGGGTTCGAATCAATCATAATGCTGAAGAGATAAATGATCGATCCATTGTATCTGTATTTGTGTTCAGTCTGCGAGTTATAGCCGAGTAGCCCCGAGTCTATGGTTACGGTTTGTTCAGACGAGCCATAACTACAACCACACCATCTGCCTAGTCTTTTTCCCAAGTTTTTTGGGGTCGGCTTCCAGTCTTAAATGGATGCAGCTGAATACAAGTATTTTGCATTGAGCGACTGCCGAGTGTATGTTTATAACATTATCAAAGTGTGTGTTTATTGAATGTTGTATGTGCAAATAAAAAAAAATCGAATTCATTTGTATAGCATAATCAGCCTATAATGTTCCCACTGCTGGGACACACGGCCTCCTCTCTATGAGAGGGAACAGGCTATAATCCACCACGCGGGCCCAGTGCGGGTTGGTAGATGTCAAATGTCTTCGATTTTTTGGTTCTAGGACAGGCCGGTTTCCTCACGATATTTTTGTTTTCCTTCACCGTTTTTGAGAGCAATGGTGATGAAATAAATTACACAAAGTAAGTCAGGGCCGCCACCATTGGGCCACCGCTGCTCTCCATCATTTGAATAAAATAGCAACTTTTAAGCCGATGAAAAAATTTTATGCTGGTGTGTCTAAAACATATAACAACCATGCAACAACGTATAAGTATGATTTATTATAAGGACTAATCGCAAGCCACTGCCCTCCAACATTTTGCGGCTATACTGTGGCGTAAATGTGGCCCGTCTAAACACGCCCTTAGAGACCATTTAACCATGAGAACTGCACTGCTGTGTAGTCCTTTGTCAGCAATACACTGGCTGTTCGAGCTCCTGAATTATGTAGTTGTGTACGTAAACATAACCAGAGTTATGTGACTTGATCGTGCAGTTCTGTGTCAATTGCACATGAGACGGGATCATTTGAATACCGCTAAGTTAGTGTTGGATAACTGTTGGTTAGTCTTATTACAGTTAGGAAACGATACCGGAGGGTCTTCGAACATGTGATTTAAACGCAACTGTAACCTCTTTTTGATTTATTATTTCATGTTTGTGACTAAAGTTTGATAAATATGAATAAAGTCTTATAAATATAATCTGCGAAACACAGTAATTAACGAGGTTTTAGCAAAATAATAACAACCCTACGGGTCGATTTGCCTAGTTTCATCCATGGATGGGTGGTCACGTTAAGCGGTTGGTTTCGGCTGTCATTTGGAGATCTTTGGCAGTCGTTACAGTTAGTCAGTGGCCCGAAAGTCTGACAAAAAGTCTTACCAAGGGGAATCGTATTACCCAGTACTGACTGGGTTGTGGAGGTCAGATAGGCAGTCGCTCCATGTTAAACACTGGTATTCAGCTGCATCCGGTTACACTGGAAGCCGACCTCAACATAGTTGGGATAAAGCGAATCACAATTACGTTTTGTGGTCTAATTCCATAGAATGATGATTAGCTCAGTTTATATCTATTTCTAAAATTAGAGATAATTACTTTTTCCGCAAAACATATACCCTACCTAGTCGATTTTGTTAATTATTCAGTAGTGTATCAAAATAGCGATTCAGTTAATGGCATATCATGGCCTCACCACTTTATTAGTGGAATTCGACAGTTGCTAGTTGCAATAATTAATCTTATTTAGTTTACCCAAATTAGAACGGTCTCCATTACGTAGTGAAACGATAATCAAAGAGGATAGGGCTTTATGCTTTGAATATAAAGAGATCTAGAAAAAAACTAAAGTAAAATACATAGCTTGAAGAACTGTTAAACTTGAGTGGCAGTGGGCTGGACATGTAGTGTATAAGCATATACCTATTATAGTTCAAATGATGTAACCTATATAATCAATGTTTATCCATAATAAAGTTAGTATCATTTCATACGAGCTTGCGTTTGAATCTATTCTCAATCCCAACATTATATGGCGACCCTGCCAGAGCGGTCAGCCTCGCGCGTGCGAATTTGATACCATGACTTTATATGGCTAGTGATTAATAAACTTTCGTACAAAATGAAGAATTTAAAGAGGCAAAATAGTGATCCGTCGTGTTCGTTGGCACAATATCTTCGTTGCGGAACAGAAAAAATCAAAAATGGGCACCACGCAAAGTAACACGAGAGAAGAGGTAGTGATCGCGCAAACAGCAGCCGGTAATGGCCAAAATTCAGCAAAAACGGAACAACTGTTGTATCATGCAAGTACCACCAACATAATTCTACTAGTTATTGCACTGCTCCTGGGTGTAGGAGGCATTTTTATGGTGTATAAAATGTACCGGCGATGTCACGCCAAATTGGTGGAGAGACACGTGAACGACCTGGTCTTGAGAAGATATGCGAGTATACTTCGTGGTCAGCGTAAAGGGACGCAGCCGGGAGAAATTACGAAAACACGCAAAAAAGAAAGTGCATTATGCAGTAAAAGTGCGGTTCATAATCAGAATAATTAAAAAGTGCGTAACCGAAATACATATTAAAATAAAAGTGCGTAATCGAAAATCATAGAACGGCGCCAGTGTAGCATGAACACGCGTAAAATGAACTTTCTCAGTGCGTATTAAAGAACCAATGGTAATATCAACCACAGCCCACACTGCTTTTGAAAAGCTATATCTAGATGTAGTAGGTCCATTAGACCAAGATATGCATAACACGTCGTCGTCGTCGTCGTCGTCTTGTCATCAATTGCAAAACGAATGGGCGATAAGGCTGGAAGGTTCTGGAGTGGCGCACCTACGGAACTGAAGGCGCAGAGTCGGAACTTCCAAGATATCCCGGCGAAAGCCGTGGTGCAAGATGAACAAGACCCGTCAGCGTGACGACTCTTAGAAGAAGACTACGTCCAGCAGTACATGACTTTCAGCTGCTATGATTATGATTTCTTTCACCGAAGCATGCCTAAAATTGCTGTTCAGTTTTCAGACTTCTTCGACTATTTGATTAACAGTTCATAGGCTTCAATCTGGTAATTTCAGCTCAAATATCATTTCAGCCCAATCTTTTCTTATATGGAACCAGCGTAACGTGCGTCAGCGCCTTGTAAACCGAGTAATTTAGGTAACTAGAGTGTCTTCCCATTGGTTGTTCGTAACTTTCAACTTCGTAGTTTATCAGTGACTTGTAAATTCATAATTGTAGATGTAGGCAAGACTGATAAATAAGAAAGGTTTTCCCTGGCTGGAGGCCTTACATTCAAGGCATCCACAGGACTTGCCCGGTTAAGCAGTAGCCAACCTCCTAGGTTGAACTGCGAGATGCCCTACCCAAAAAAAAGAAAATAAGTACGGTTATATTTTCTAGAATATTATTTTATTCACGGAACCCTCTGAGCTTACACTTCCTTACTTAGTGAATTATAACTTCCATTAGAATAAGAAATGTTTAATTAACTACCAAAATCACAGGGTGATTTAATAAAATTTTACTTAGTGTTGGGGTATGATGCCCATTGCCCAACAGTGAAATGTGTAGTTGTTATTCTTGCTGTCGACTTGTAAGGTATGTTATGTTATTTAAATGAGTAGACGAATATTGATGGATTTATTGCTACTGAATTATAATTACACGATTACATTCTAAGTTACAGAAATTCACACCTAAACAATATCGATATGCATTGATGAGTATGACGTACAAACTACACAAAGGTCAATGTACAATGTAGCTCGTAAACATTAAAATACAATAACACGAATATATAAATCGAAAATTGTTCAAAAATGTGCCCTTAGGAACGAAATACATTCGAGACTCTTCGCAGTAAAAATGCGAAGTCACGGGTGCATTAAAAAAATAAACTTTATCACAACTAACTTTTTACGGAAGGGCACAAGCTATCATATTTTCGAGTTTACCACCAACTTTAATGGTACTAAAAGGATGACTGGGACAGAACAAGGATTAAGAATTCTTACTACTAATGAATGGATGTTTGTGAAACATCACGCAAAAACTACTGAACGGATTTGGATGAAACTTTCGGCTTATTGATAGTTTATAGACTGGATTAACACATAAGATACTTTTTATCCCGGTAGTCAAGGCTGTGGGACATTTACCGAACTCCACGCGTGCGAACCCGCGGGAATAAGCTTGAAAATCATGTAATATGTAGGGGATCCTGCCGTTTTGCCGAAAAGATTTTGCCAAATTTTCATTACCCAAACAAATTTTAGCAACCTTTTTTTATGCCAATGTAATATTTGGAATAATTTTAGTACGCACATTTTCATTTGGTCAAATGTTTACTTGGCAGATTATTACTAAGGATAATGTCATTAAGGCTTTTGGTCTTTAATCAAATGATTTATTACAGCAAACAAAATTAAGACAATAAACGTTTAGTCAAAAATGATTTGTTATGACAAAAAATATAAAGGCAAAAAATTTGGAATGAAGACATAACACAAATTGATTTAATATAACGTAATTGAAATTTAACAGATGCTGACAGAAACCCTAACCCTAGACGGTCGACGTCAGGGCACCCCGAGGTTCGGTTAGTTAGGTTCCTGTAAACCTTGCAGACAGAAATAGGAGCCCCGCGCAGCGGGGATCCGTCGACCTGCTGACGGAAACGCTAACCCTAGACGGTCGACGTCAGGGGCACCCGAGGTTCGGTTAGTTAGGTTCCTGTAAACCTTGCAGACAGAAATAGGAGCCCCAACCGAATCCAAATAGGAGATTCCAACTAGTTAATAGTGCTTTTGACGGAAATGGTAAGTTTAAAATTGACGACACCAAATATTTGGCTTATTTAATTTTGCGTAAAATATGTTATACCAACTGAAATATTTGACTAGATAAAAAATGGTAAAAGTACTAGTTGGTGAACAAGTTATTGTTCAAACGTTCACTTGCCAAACATAGGTTTTCGTAACAATTATTTGTAAAGAGATTTTTTGGTAAGTAATAATTTGGCAAATGAAATTATGCGAAAATTTGTTTGGGAAGTGATAATTTGGCAATTTCTTTTCGGTCAAACAAGGGAGACCCAATATGTAGATGTGAAACTTTGTATGCGCTTTGAACGCATTTTAAATGCCAAGTTTCGGAAATGTAGGGCAGGCCAAGTCAGGGTGCCATTAACATCGTTTTGGCGCGTTACTTAACCTTTTTTAGGGTTCCGTACCTCGAATGACAAAACAGGAACCCTCATAAGATCACTCTCTTGTTCATCTTTCCATCTATCCTTCTGTCTGTCCGTGTGTCACCACCAATTTTCTCAGGAACGGGTGAACCTAGCAATTTGACATTTATACCAGATACTGAATTCTATAGTCCATATTATTAGGAGTATAAAAATCAAGGTCCTGAGTCAATACGATAAAAAGATATGGGCAAACTTAGATTTTCGCGAGAACTTGTAAATACTAAAATATACCTTAATTTTCAACTTTAAAGTCAGAAAAAACGTTGTCTATCAAATTGACCTTCGCAATTTGATAGACAACGTTTTTCTGACTCTAGGTGCTGCACCTTCTTTTAAGGGGAAACGGTGCCTCCTCCCATGTGCGAAGTGGTGACCACCGGGGTGGTTTTAGTCAGGTAGATATCCCACATTCCTCGTTTGAAGGTTTCCGAGCGTGAACAAAAAGAAATTAGTTGGGTCTTCGACAATTTTCTAATTTACTTTGGCAAATTAATTTAGTAAAACTGGAACATATTTTTCGGTCCAAAAAGATCCCTCAGTGCCTAAAAACCTGCCTTTTCAACCAATGTGTCCTGCTAACAATAACAGACACGGACGCTCACAAAGGAGAGTGTCCACCGAGTACGAGTGGCACAAAGGGCCATGAAGCGAGCCATGTTCGGCCTAACCCTCTTCGATCGAGTGCGTAACACAGAAATCCGCCGTCGGACGAGAGTCTACGACGTCGAGAACAGGGCGGTGTGCCTCAAGTGGACGTGGGCAGGAGGATCTGGCTAGACGCTTAGATGGCCGATGGAGCATGGTTTTGACCGAGTGGTGGCCAAGGTTTGGCCAAAGAAACTAGAGCTGTCCTAAAGCTTGTTGGGTTGACGATATCGTAAAAGTCGCGGGAAACTCCTGGATATGGGACGCACAGAACCGGGAAGTGTGGCAGAAAAAAGGGAAGGCCTATAGCCAGCAGTGGGTGATTCCGGGCTGATATAATGATGAACTAATTTAGTGTAGGAAATCGCTTCTTTATGATTTTACTATTCTATGACCAAATTTTAAAACTTGCAACACTTTTACGCGAAAGTATCGTGATATTAAAACGTTGACGGAATTATTCGTAGCTAAGTTCCACGGTTGGTTTATTTTTCATTTTAGGGCGATGAAATATTGTGTTAGAAGTACAGCTGTTTAAAATGCAAGAGGGGTAAATATTATGATGAGCTATGCCTGGAGGAAAAATGTATTGCATTTTAATTAAGTTTATTAACTATCTCGCGTGTAGCTTATTAGTTTTTATTAGTGGTACCTCAGGGCTTAGTCAAGTGGTAATCAGTTTCAAATCATTTCGCATTTCAACAGGATTGTCAATATTTTGATTTTTAAAATTTCTATCTTGTCCAATTTCCGACCTCAGGGAGCGGGGAAAAAAAGCTAGGGTACAATTATGTGAACCAATTTTTAGGTCACTTCATGGAGTACCTATTGTTTTAAACTTAACAAAATAAACCATAGGTTCATCGAACAACCGCCCAATAGTTCAGAAACCTGAAAGTATTCAAGTAAGAATTTCTCATTTCTACCTAATTCAAAATGACAAACATTCCTCAGAGTCTGTCGAGTTTCACAACTTTCAGGACAAAGATGTTTAAGTATTTAAACTTTGTTATGAAAATGCGTCGAGTTTACTGTGAAACACATGTGGTTGAGGTATGGAGGGAAGGGGGAGAGGGGGAGAGGTGACAAGTGTATTAATTTTGTGTGTTTTAATTTTCTAGGATTTTCCACATGATTGAAATTAAAGTGAAAGGTTTTCGTTTGAAATCTATTGTGATTTCGGCGTTAGAATTTTTGTATTAAATATGATGAAATGTATTTGGCGATTTAAAGAAAACACCCAAGGTTGTTGGTCCTGACTGTCTTTTGTAGATATTTGACAACCGTTACAGGTAGTCAGTGACCTCACAGTCTGACAACCACAACCAGTCTGCACTTACAGATACAAAGTGAAAATTCTAGTAAAATCGAAAAAGTACTTTATTCCTTTATAAACGTGAAGCCTAACATTACAATTAGGTCAGTTGCTGGCACAGTTGAAAGAATTTCACTGTTCTATGTATATAAAGCTATATCTAGGTGTTTAACTGGGTGCAAAGCGGTGCAAATTGCAACATCGTTTTAGATAAAGATGCTTTTTATTATTTTAATGAGAACGAGACATCTGCCTACCGTATCCTATGAATAAATATTCTGTCTTTGTCTCTGATGTAGCCACCTGAAAAGACGAAGGCTAAGGACAATAGAGCTCACTTTCCCTTTACTCAAGTATAAAATGACCCAGAAGAAGGCGACATTAGCGACAATGTCTTTCAACGCGTTTTGTATTTCTACAGCACTTTTCAATTGGGTTGTCAGTCAGCTACATTTATAACGTTTTTATCTTCGTTATCACCGACAAAATGGCCAAAAATCACTGAAATAAGGTCCATTTTACTGAAGTAAACTGTCAACAAACACGACCTAACCACGTAATCATTCGGACCAGATCGTCGTCACAGACGGTTACGGCAAAAACTTGCCAATAACTTGGTAATACTGGCAAACTTATCCCATTAGGCACACAAACGGGATTGATCCGGCTGTGTGACGGTCATCCGGTTATTCTGCCGACCATCCGGATATAGAAACTTTAATAACAAGCAAGAGCTGGTCTAGTTTAATAGAAATCGTTACACTGCTTTACTGGGATTTCTGTGCAATTATTATTTAGTTTGGGAAATGATATTTTTATATACAGTAAGTAACAAAAACCCTGTTGTTCCTTCTACCTACGTTTTAAGAATCGGTATACACACGTAATAAAGGAATTCATTTATAAAAAACGGTCAACAAAAATAATTAAAAAAAAATATTTAATTATTAATATTTGTAAGGTTTAACTGATTTCTAGGCATCTTCTGTCGCGTCAAAGGAAGCCGCCGAGCTCGGCTATTTAGCGAAATAAAGATGTACTTGTAAAATCAGATACACGAAACATTTTTTTGAATGTGTCGATTTTAATAGTTATTTGATTTTGGCCTCTCGACTGGCCAATGCTTAATTTTTTTTAATTATAACTTCATCAATGTTGTGCTTGTGGGTAAATGTATACGTCCCTAACAGGAACAACAGGGTTTTTGTTACTTACTGTATACTGAGTTTAGAGTATATTCCAAATCGGATGTATGTAAAGGGATGAATTAAACAAGTCGTGGTTTGGAAAATTAACAAAAATAAGGGGTCTGCAACACATCAATACCGATAACCAGTGTTAGTAAAAGGTATCGTATTACTCAATACTAACTGGGTTGTTCAGGTTTGATAGGCAATCGCTCCATGTAAAATGCGGGTATTGACCTGGATCCACTTAGGCAGGAAGCTTACCTCAACATAGTTGGGAAAAGGCGAGGCAGACGATGTCTATTGTCCTTAGCATTCGTCTTTTCAAGTGGCTACATCAAAGACAAAGACAGAGACATTTATTCGTAGGATACGGTAGGCACAAAGTTTATAAATAAAATAACTTAGTTCAGGACATATCCGCCTCTGGACACGGCATTTGAATATTTACTTTGTTGGTTACACTTGATAACACTACAATGTCAACACATTTTAAATTTATTACTCACATATACCTAAATTAGAGCTTTACACTCGAATAAAACAAGACTAAAGAGTGCAAACTCTATTTAACATTATAACATAAAACACATCATTAACATCAATAAAAAATCTAAAATAATATCAAGAGAACGAGAACGTATAAGGTAACGAACGCATCAATACTGCCTTATGAGAAAAAGTTTTACTTTACTGGCCATACACGTTTTTTATTCGTGAACGCAGTATAACGAAACAGAAGAAGTATGTAAGTTCTGTAGTTTTTCCCTACCCTTATGGGAAAAAGTCGAGTGATGTATATTACGGGCACTGATATTCAAAATGATCATCCTCCAGTAGGTGTAACCTAAGAAATACGCTCTTAATGTGTACGTCTTTGTACACCGTTCTCACATATACATATATGTATAATCTCAACATGAATGATGTAACCAAGATTTTGTAATATTTTGATTTAAAAGAGTGTCCATGGAGTTTCTTGCTCATTCTTCTCCATAGAGATCTACGCTTTGGAAATGGGCAACTGCAGTACTTTCGCAAGTTATTATGCCTTGTGACTGTGACTGTAGTTTAGCTTTTTTTGACTTTCAAGTGCCTGTAATGGTCTACTTGAAATAAATGCTTTGAGTTTTTTTGGAATATGACAAAACATCATAACAGCAGCCTGTAATCCCAGAATGGTTAGGTAAACGTGTACTTAATAGTACACCTACATTTCGCCAGTTATGTTTAAGTCCCATGTTATAGGGGGCGAGCCTATTGCCATCAGCTGGGTTCCAATCTAGATTCCACGGCTGCTACTGAGAAATTCTTGAAGGAAAAACCCAATAAAAATTTTCCCGACCCGGGAATCGAATCCAAAACTTTATGCTCAGCAGTCACGACTAGACCAACGAGGCGGTTAAGAAATATTTTTTTGTGCGTTACTCACTCAGTAGTATTTTGACTTGGATGATCTTTCAGAATAAGCTCTGTTAATGCTACAAATAAAATGTCTTCTTTTTTATTTTTGGAGGGTGGGAAATCATCAAATGACCCCTCCCGCTCTGGGCGGAGCGGAAGGGAGTGTCAGACTCTTATTGACTAAAAACCACCCATGTTCCTTCTTAGGCCCTTTATGTTCCAGGGACAAATAAAATATCTAGGCAGGTGAATAAGCCTAAAAATAAAACTCCTTTAAACCAGATTTTCTAAAGGTTAAGCGTAGGTCGTTCTACCAATTATTAACATAATACGTACGAAATAGAACTAACTCAAAAGAAAATACCTTTTACGGTTTCTGAAGCCTAGCTTACCCTTTCTATTCATATAAAAATACCTTAATTTCTGTACAGCTATACAAAATCGACTAACAATAGGAAACATAACATCATGCTTATAATCCCTGAAGGGTTAGGCAGTGGTGTATCAAACAGTAGGTACCTATACTCACAACGCGCCAGTTATGTTTAAGTCCTCTGTGGGGCTAGCCTTTTTTCATCAACCGAGCACGAATGCAGACTCTTTGGTCGGTATTTTTATTATTTTTTTATGGAAAAACCCAACAACACTTTGCTTGACCTGGGAATTGAACCTAGAACCTCATACCCAGTAATCGCACTTACGAACACTAAACCAATAAGGCAATCGACACAACAGAAAACAAAAACCGTAATGTCGAAATGATCGATATTCGATGGCACATCCCTAGTGGTTTAGGGGCCGTTGACACTAATCGTGGGAGGCAAGGTTACAGCACTAATACTGTAATGACTCTACTTTATGGCTATTTATTGGAAACTTTGTTTACGTTTACATTATGTCTATTGAATAATGAATGGCGTGAGGTGATGTAATTATTTTATTTTACTACCTGAATATTTTTTTTCGCTGTTTTAGACCATACATTGTTGAAAGTTTAGAACCAAGATTTTATTGATAGTTAACACCACTGACACGTTCAATAAAGGGGTTCGGGATTGCAGATACGTTGCCAACTTTTTGGTCATAGTTCTTCTTCTTTATCGTGTGGTTAGTGCCTAACCTGGTGTCTGAGTTTTTATGCCACCCATGGGCCTCTGACTTGGCTTTATTTTCGAGAAACAGGCCTCCACGGTGTGCTCCACCTTGTCCACCGAGCGATCATCACAATGGTAACACCTGGGCGTTTCCTCTTGCCCGATTCGGTGCAGATAGCTCCCGAAACAACCGTGTCCGGTGAGGACCTGCGTCAGACGGGTAAGTGTCTAACCTGATGTTTCATGCCGCCCCCGGGCTTCTGACTTGTCTTTACATGCCGTCGAGAAATATTGCTCAGGCATGCTGGTTTCCACACGATATTTTCCTTCACCGAAGCAAGTCATAATTAAATAATACGCATATGAATTCGATCGAAAATCAGAGGTGCGTGTCTTGGGTTTGAAATCCAGACCTATGACTTGGCAGTCCGACAGTCACACCACTAGACTATCATTGCTTAATTCATTGCTGCATTGGTCATAGTTGAAATATCTATTTAATTAATTATGTATATTTATTTCAACGAACTTTGGATCATACAATTAAATCACAATTATTATATGTATAATTAAAACAAAAATTTCAAATCAAAATAAGATTAAACTAAAAAAAAAAAATCACAATCAAAATTTAAATTAAAATCAAAAGTAAAATCAGTCAACATTAAAATTAAAATCAAAACAAAATTTAGCATAATCAGATTTAACTCCTCAAAAAAACAATAATAAAAATCACATGATCATGATAATGATTTTTATTATTCTTTAAGTAGAAATTTAAAGTAAAATGACCTTGTGGTAGAAAAAAATCATTAAATTTCTGCCACCTATAAGTGACACTGGGATTGAAGAGTTAAATGTTCCCATTACTAAAACATGGAGCTCCTCTCTGTAGGATAGGTCGTAATCAGCCGTGTTGGTGGATGTCGTAGAAGACGGTAGACCAGATGCTGTAGCTTGGAAGAGGCTTATGTCCAGATTATACAGCAGTGATCTGTGATAGGTTATGTCTATAGTACACAGTCATGTCGATGATAACACTTTAACCTTGAGCTGGTCTATCGTAAAATGGAGTTTCAATAGAACGCAAGACCCGCTTATACTGGGTGGCTGGTACTTGTCAGTCCCGATGACACTCTGCTGGCCAATTAAGCTAAAGATTAAGAAAATAGATTCTAATTACTTGGCAACACTGTTAATTACCTCTTGGTGGCTAGTTTAGATGTAAAAAAATAAACCGCTTGGCAACAGCGGCTGAAATAGAAAAAAAAACGTAAAAATTAAGTAGAAATAATACATAGAAGTAGTATTTATTTACCTTATTATGGTCACGTGTAACGTTCCGCCCTGATTCTCAGCACTGTTATTCAAAATTCAGCCTTATTGCTTCCATTATTTATTTAGGTTCTACCTAAAATAATACCCACAGGATAAGGTCGAGTGAAGCTCAGCCTAGTCCATAGTAGTGGTTTTTTCCATTTAGCTGATTTGCAAAGATAAGACATTATTTTTGTTACGTTATTCATACAGGGTCGGACTTAATTACGCAGAGAAAATAAAGAGAGGTGACAGGTTTCGCTATTACAACAGGAGAAACAAACAAGTAACATATTTTAATTAAAAATATCAAAAAACCCGACTATTTGAGACAAATTTTATTATGTACCTATATATATCATCATCTGCCTAGCCTTTTCCCAACTATGTTGGGGTCGGCTTCCAGTCTAACCGGAAGCAGCTGAATACCAGTATTTTACACGGAGCGACTGCCTATCTGACGTCCACAACCCAGTTAGTGCTAGGTAATACGATACCCCTTGGTAAGACTGGTTGTCAGACTTTCGGGCCACTGACTACCTGTAACGACTGTCAAAGATCTACAAATGACAGCCGGGACCAACAGCTTAACGTGCTTTCCGAGGCACGGAGGAAACTCGGTATGTAATGGGTGGTCACCCATCCACGGACCAACCTAGGTAAGCATGGCTTAACCTAAAGATCGACCCGAGCGGCTGTTCTTATTTAGCCACGAGCTCCTAAACAAACAAGTATCACATTTTAATTAAAATATCTAAAAACCCTACTACAAATTGTATTATGTAATCGTCGTCCGTGTGTCGTCGTCGTCGTCGTTATGTGGTCGTCGATCGTCGTCGTTGTGTGTCGTGTATCGTTGTTGTTGTTGTGTTTGTTGTGTTGTTTGTATTATGTATTGTGTGTTGTGTTGTGTATATATTCGTAATCTCCTTTTAATTTTCTTCATTTTGATACCCTACTAGATAAATACTACTTGATGGTTGAAAAAAAAAATTAACGACTCACAATTTAGCGCCAAAAAAAAACTTTTATAACTTTTATAAAATTAAATACTTTTATTTCAAAAAAAAAACAACATTAATTTTGGTTAAACCCACATCGCTTAATCTTAATATGAAAGATTATGTGCGAGTGAGATGTCTCGCTTGTTTAAATTACAATATATTGTTTTAAAAATACATGATTAAGTTATTTGTTTATTTGTGAGAAAAATCTGCTATTTAGTTTTTTTTTTACACACTTGGGTTTTTGAGACAAATCTAACGATATCTTAATCGTCGATCCATCCAACCATTTGAAACATACGAGGTAAACGATATGAGAGAAACTTACAAAGAAGCATACGAGATACGCGCGAAAAACATAACCCTTCCTTGGCAGTCGGGTAAAAAAGCGTAATTTTTCAAAACTGATTATTTCTCATTGTTATTGCGATCCGCGATCATTTACTCCCGGCAACTTGAATAACAAGTACAAGTTACGACTCTAAGAATATTTTTTTCATGATTAAAATCCCTACTAGTCCCTACTAATATTATAAATACGAAAGTAACTCTGTCTGTGTGTCTGTTACGCTTTCACTTCTAAACCACTGAACTGATTTTAATGAAATTTGGTACAGAGATAGAGTTGATTTGAGAAAGAACATAGGATAGTTTTTATCCCGGACTTTTGAAGAGTCCGAACTCGACGCGGGCGAAGCCGCGGGCGGAAAACTAGTAAAACCATAAATCGATGGGCTAATGACGCTAATGTAACGTTTTGAACATCATTTAAATAAATTATGGGTGTTAATAATTCAATTTGGTGAGGTTCGTCAGAAAGGTCAGGTGCGTAGTACTCGCAACCGGCGTGCGTGTATGACCAGATGTATGAACGTGGACGAGGCAAAAGGAGTATGTAAGGGTCGTAGCAGGCCCGCCGCGGGAGAAGCACCGGGCGTCGGGGGCCACGCCGTGATGGCTCTCGGCCACCGTAGGCGCGGGCCTGTGGACGGCGAGTAATGGGCTAGCTCGCCGTCCGTCCGTCGTATGACGACGGGCAGGCCGTGACGACGGCGCGTTCGTGTTCCACGCGCGCCTCAAAGAGATGTCAGCAAACGGGAGGGGCCCGCAAGGGCCGGTGCCTGCCAGGGCTGCGGGACTGTTCGAAAGAGATACCGCGGCCCTGGAACATAAAGGGCCAATGAAGGAACATGGGTGTTTTTTAGTCAGTAAGAGTCTGACACTCCCTTCCGCTCCGCCCAGAGCGGGAGGAGTCATTTGATGATTTCTCAAACCACAAAAAAAAAAAAAAAGGGTCGTAGCAAGTGGCGCTCTGTGGTTTCTGCCTACCCCCATGGGAAAAAGAGATTTTGTATGTGTGTAATAATTCAATATTTTTCAGTCTATTTCTTTTTCCAAATAAACATATTGAAGTAATTTAGATCAGTCTATTAATATTAATCACAGCTTAACCCATTAATACCCTAAATAGTGATGTCCCACCATCAAACTCCATGTACTTTTATTATCGACAAATCGAATTATCGAGCAATTATTGAATTATTCATGTCGGGTCGTGGAGCGGTCTAATCACTTTAATTGCGATCCCTATTGGACCCCTATAAATTTATGAAGCCTTTCTATATTGTATTAGGTGGTTTACCAGCAGTAATAGTGCCTAAAGGCGTTGTATCTGTATATAATTACCTACCGTTTTTGTCATCATTTGCCTAGCTTTTTCCCAACTATTTTGGGGTCGGCTATTTTCTGCTCTTATCCCAATTTATTTGGGATCTGCACAGCATGTCTTCTTCTTCCATTCTTCTCTATAACTCGTCATCTCATCAGACACCTTCATTCTTGCCATATCATCCTTCACACAGTCCATCTATCGTTTGTTTGGTCTTCCTCTACTCTTATACCCATCCACATTCATACTCAAAACTTTCCCCACGACATTTTCTTTCCACCACATCAAATGCCCATACCAAGCGTACCGATTACCACACAACCTTCAGTCACTGGCGCCTCTTTCAGACTTCCTCTTATTTGCTCGTTTCTTATTTTATCCATTCGCGTAACACCACACATCACCCTTAGCAGTCTTATCTAAGGCACGTGCAAATACCTTATAATCATCCCTTTTCTTGCCCAACATTCTGAGGCAGCAGTTCTGACCATCGTTTTATAAATCTTCCCCTTCTTCTCAAGGGGAATGCGGGAGTCGCAGATTGTTCCCGATATATTTTGCCATCGCTTTGCCCAAGTTAACCGAGATACCAAAAGTCGGAGCAGACAGGAAGAAACGCGCCATCTAGCGCTATGACTCCAGGACTGAAGAGACAGTCGAAATCGCAGAACATGTATTCGGTTTTAGTTCTGCTGATTTTCAAGCCAACATTCTCCAGCTTCTATTACCATTTCTCCAATCTGCTCTGAATATGAGGTCCACCTGCACTGACAAGAACAGTGTCATCGGCGAACAGCATGCACCAGGGTGCCTCTTCCTGTATATCCGACGTCAAAGCGTCCATAATCAACAGGAAGAGGTAAGGAAACCAAACCAAAGCTCAAAGCTTGATGCAAGCCTAGAGCCACACTGAACTCGTCGGTGTTCCCAGCAGGTGCTCGAACGTAGGTACTGACTGTATAATGGGTGTAAAAGTACCCTTAACGAAGTCGAAAGGTGCGTTCACTGTTCTCCCTGTCATTGCGATTTTGTTTTGTTCTAGACCATAC
This sequence comes from Eurois occulta, assembly GCA_950022335.1. Classification (NCBI taxonomy): domain Eukaryota; kingdom Metazoa; phylum Arthropoda; class Insecta; order Lepidoptera; family Noctuidae; genus Eurois; species Eurois occulta. The sequence continues at coordinate 3,508,616 of OX465498.1, forward strand.
CATACCAGAAGTTTTTTTTTTTTAAATTCAAGTTTTTAATGTTTGTGTTCTAACTTTACTTTAAACACCTCTACGACCCCCGTCCTACCGTAAAACTGGCTTTTTCACCCCACAAAAAGTCGTTTCCCAGCAATTATTTTTGTGTAGAGTTACTTAGTGTGAAGGGTCCGTTTACACCTTGTATAGCACGTCTTGACTGTACAATGTACAGACGCCAGTACATCAAGCTACCCGAAACTGTCAAATTTTGCCAACCAACCTTGAACCTAACGGTTCAGCGATAAAGCTGAAAATCTATTATAGAAATCTTTCAGAACGTGGTAGCTTGATGTGCTGGCGTCTGTACATAGCAGTTTTTTGAAAATGTATCGAAAAAAAAGATGTCAGCGTTAGTTCCGATTTTGGCCTAGAACGAAAATATTATAATACATAATTTATACAATATCTGACATATACCAAGTTTCAATAGTTGAGAAAGTTCAATAACTCGTGAATAATGTAGAAATGAGTCTTTGAGTGTTGTGGATGAGTCTGGGAATTGGTAAATGAAGTGTGTGTCGCCCGGGTGAATGACCTATCTGGCTATGTTATATTAAACTAGCTATCAAATACAATCCTGCTTCAAAAGTTTTACGATGGCAAAATATGGTATTATACAAAACTTCGCTTCAATATTACAGCCAACAAAATTTCAAAGTGATTCAACTTTAGAAGGTACCTAAAGTTCAATCACCTTGAAATTTTTCTAAATTAAAAAAACAGAAGTGCGTTTTGCAACATTTTTTATTTTGTTGTTTTTTGTCTCTTGTGGGACGTTGACGAGCTCATGGCATTATTAAAAGCCGCTCGGGTCGATCTTTAGGTTAAACCGCGCTTGCCTAGGTTCGTGGATGTCACCCCCCCTAAATATCGAACTTCCTCCGTGCCCCGGAAAACACGTTAAGCCATTAGTCCCGGCTGTCATTTGTAGATCTTTGACAGTCGTTACAGGTAGTCAGTGGCCCGAAAGTTTGAAAACTAGTCTTATAGGCCAGTGCTATATGCGTTGTGGAGGTCAGATAGGCAGTCGCTCCATGTAAAATATTGGTATTCAGCTGCATCCGGTTAGATTGGAACCCCGAAAAGGCTAGGCAGATGATGATATTTTCTGTCTCTTGTATTGTTCACAAGGATGAATGCTGCGAGAGAGGTGCTGGGTGCGAAACTTTTCAAACTGAAATTACGCTTGCAGACTGGACGTTCCAAATGCCTCTGCCTACCCGTAAGTACTTGTACTATTAGGGTTAATTCACACCGAAGTGGCAGCGATCAGCAGCGCAGAGCCCGGTCAAACCATTTTATGCTTTATCTCCTTTAGGAATTGCATATTATCGTTTCAAAGACTCACAACGCCCGCCACGAGACGTTTCACGGCCCTTCAAACCTGCGCACTACAGTAATACGCGGCTGGCCGCTGCCGACCGCTGCCATTCGGTGTGAATTGGCCCTTATGTACTATTCTGTGCCATAAGGGAAATACAAGTGTGGTATAATATAATCCACACCTCTTGCCAATCCGATTTCATAACAACTATCAACTCTATTTTTATGGCAGTAAATGCCAAAACCCATTATGAAAACAGAACATTCATAATTATGCATTGACGCATTTTTAATACCACTTCCGATGAAATCCGATGAAATTATTTCATTATCAAAAATACATACGATATTACTCAAAATGTCCTTTGAATTGTCCATTGTCCTTTAAATAAAATAAACAAAAAGAAAATAAATATTTTACATTAATTAATATTCAGTTACAATTCTCCGTACTGAATTAATTGGAATAAAACAAAAAAAAAGTGGGAGCAACACAACGTTGTACTGGAAACTTATTCTCGACTTTATAAATATAATCATACGACTTACATTAGCTTGTGATTACCATGAAAGTCCAGGCCAAAACCTCACTGAAATATAAACTCTGTGTTATGCTTGACAAGGTTGATTTTTTACTATCGGGATATAAAATGTCGAGACAGATCATCAGTCAAGAGAAGACAGTATCGTTAGGTGATGGAACGAAATAATCAGCTAAAAGCATCGATCTCTGCTGACCTACCGATCGAACGATGTATAAGCTTGAGTTTATACGTATCTTCAAACTTCGATGTATGTAAGTACTGATATAAGCTAAATCTAAGCTAAAGCTAAATCTATACAAAATAATATAATAACATTGTAACAAGCCAAACGGATGGATTTGAATGCAGTTTTCACCGCACTACTGCTAGATGCTTGACTTAAAATATAGGCTACGTTAGATATAGTTTTGGACCCGGTAGGTGGCGCTGTGCGAAGCAAGGACGGGTCGCTAGTGCATAATAACATTATAAACAAAAACAACTGTTCGTCTTTAAACAAAATATCACTCATGTAATCCTCGAAGAGTTTGACAGAGGTTTACCTAATTAGTACATCCACATCTTGCCAGTAATTAATCATCAGTACATGTATTTTGGATACGGTAAATATTTGATGTAAAGATAAATTTTCACCATTGATCTCAAATATTCCGAATTTTCACAGAAATAACGCGATAAATACCAGCAACTATGCAATTACTGTTAAAACAGGGCGTTTATTAACAATACCGTTTGGGAACAAAGGGAGTATTCAGGGGAATAGGAATGTAGGCGGGTTACGAGCGGAGTTCACTAACGAGGCGCGGGCGACACAGCACGTGGCCGTTTGTTATTAAGTGTGCAAGCGGCTTTATGGAATTAACTCGCCGGCGGTTGTACTTTCACATCATTTGTCTATCGCACAGCGTTGATTTTGGTTTTGTTGAGTTTCTTCATGACGAATCATCATCTGCCTAACTTTCTCCCAACTATGTTAGGGCCGGCTTTCAATCGAATCGGATTTAACTGAATACCAGTTTATCACATGGAGCCACTGCCTATCTGACCTCGACATCCAGTTAGTACTTTGTAATTAGAAAACCTTTGGTAGGTAAGACTGGTTGACAGACTTTCGATTCACTGACTACCCGTAAACACTATCAAAGATCTACAAATGACAGCCGGGACCAACGGCTTAACGTGCTTTCTGATCCAAGGAGGAAACTGTATGTTATGGGTGATCACCCATTCAAAGACCAACCAAGGAAAGCGCGGCTTAACCTGAAGATTGATCCGAGCGGCTCTTATTAGTTAGACATGAGCTCCTCAAGTTTTTCATGACGACTGCAGATCGAAAAATCGTTTCGTTTGACTAATTTTTCCTCCTAATATAGAAAGATGAAGCGATCTTTTTTTAAGCATCTCGATGATAATCTAAATTGAGTAGGCCAGAATTTGGCAAGGAGTTTGGTACTATCGGTTTGATTGACCACTTTTCAACCTTATAACTCAGGGCACAAGGGTGAAAACTGTCAGTGAGCGTGGTAGTACCAAACGACATGACATTATATTGTGTCCCATCGTTTGTGAAATAACATCATAATTATATTAACTGTAGGACAGAGTCATCTATAAATCTCCACCTGAACAGGTTTGCCTTCCTTCACAAGCCTGGATTTGCTAAATGATAAGTTTTTCAACTCTAAACAAATACACAATGTGTGGGTCAGCGATGCTCTACAAGTTCAATGGTGTCTTCTATAAAAAGGAGACCAGTCTTCAATGTCCATTTTCACGTAGCTTCTTTCAATGTTCATCATTCAAATGCTGCACTTACACGAGTGACTGTCATCTGATCGTTTTCTAGAAGGTTTACAGTACACTGAAATTTCACCAATTATGTTCAAGTCGGCTGCCTAACTTAAATGGGACTGGGCAGGACATGTCTGTCGCATGCCGAATGAACGAACTGTGGGCCCGTAAAGCTTAGGATTGGTGCCTGAAAACAGTGACATGGGATCGCGGCAGACCACGAAAGAGATGGCAGGACGAACTAGATATCTTCCTTTAGAATTGGAAAGTAGTAGCACAGAATCGTGACCGTTGGAGGGAATGGAGGGAGGCCTTTGCCCAGCAGTGGGACAATATGGGCTATCTTTAATAATAATAATGTTCAAGTCCCATTTAATAGGGGGTGGATCTATCACAAATTCAGACTCTCCGGGCATTGTGAACAATATCCAAATGGGAAAATCCAATCAATATGCCTAGCCCTTCCCAACTTCGTTGGTAGACTGTCCTTGATTTCCAAGCTAACCAAATGCAGTTAAATACCAGTTTTTTTACAAGGACCGACTATCTGACCTCTAAAACCCAGTTTTGTAACACAATACCCCTTGGTAAGATTGGTTGTAAGTCTTTCCAAATTCTGACCCGTAACGGCTACCAAAGATCTTCAACGAACCAACTTCGCGAAGCCTTTGAGCCCCTAATTAGGGTAGGTACCTGAACCTAGAAAATCTGTATGACCTAGTTATTATTATAAGCCTAATATTTATGTTTGTAATGACCCCAAGAAACAAAGAATCCTAGTTATGTTATGGACCGTAAACTTTTTATGGGTTCATGTATGGTTCAAGATTTTTATGGTGGCAGAAATGGGTTGTCGTAACTAACCCACGGAAATTATTCTTATTTACTTTGGTAGTTATAAATATGAAGCTTTATTTGTTTATTTATGTTTTACCTTGACATTTATGAGTTGATGCCCATGATATTTTAAAAAGGTTTTATAGGTCGTAACTTATGCAAGATACTTGAAAAATTGCATTATGTTATTTTGCCTGCCAAGCACAGTTTTGGTATAACTATTCTATCTTAGACCAAACCAAGTTCGTCCAACGTAGCTTCAGACTATCTGGTTTAACCACGCACTATATTCTAGGCTATGCTAATTCGTCTAAATCGCTAGGATAAATCAGTATAGTCACTTCTGTTTACATGTTTTACTAGTAGGTATATTAGTGGTCCTCTTATAGTCTTCTTGGGAATTACTACGACCATAACTCTTTCTGCAGCTTGGAGCGTTGGTTTATTCCAATAGGGGTATGGATGCCGTTTTACAAGCACATGTATTTCTATGAGACCGTTTCCGTAAATGGTGACATTGCCGCATGTTGCTGTTTTGATAGAGTAACTTAGATCGTTCATTAGTTCAATGAACGTGGCTCTTATTAACCTGACTGTACCCTTATTTTGCAAAAAACTGGTTGTGTACAGTTGGCGAAAACATAAAAGTAATTTAATTTAAGTTTCACTATGTGTCCAGATGACGAAACACGTGTGTTCAGCTCTCGTGTCGAGTTGGTGAAAAACCTAGACAGTCAAGGCACTGCATTTCCGCTGCGGAATTATACCTCAAGATTCCAAAACCGCATTCGTGAAAAAAAACATACATAACATCACGCCTGTAATCCCCGAGGGGTAAAGCAGAGGTGTACCAAATAGTACACTCACATTTAGCTAGTTATGTTTAAGTCCCATGTAATAGAGAGCGAGCCTATTGCCATTAACCGGGAACAAATCTAGGCTCCTAGGCTGCTACTGAGAAATTCCAGATGGAAACCCAACAACCCAGGACCTCATGTTCAACAGTCGTGAAAAAAACATTATTATGCAATTATGCATAGTAATTATATTGCTGCTTAACCCTTCACCAACAACTTTGTCCACACAGCCTCATTTAATTCACATTCCAACCATATTGTCTGTTGTAGTTGTAAATTTATCATTTCGATTCCCTTCACAATTGGATGGTAATTGAGCATTCGAAGTGGCTTTTTGTTGTTTTCCCTGGAGAGGTCGTTATAGAAGGTAGCAAGCTGTTGCGTACGTACCTGCTGGGAATTTGTTGCGTAGTCAATGGGAATTTTCCCAAAGGTATCTCTGAGTTAAATTTTCATTTTGTTTTGACGAATTGTTTCGCTTTTGTTACTGAGATGTTTTTGGGTGTAATAATGATGGTGTTTTTCGCTTTATCTTAAAAGGACGAGGAAGGAAGGGATTTTAGACAATGGTGTTGTGAGCAATTGTTAAATTTAAAAACGAAAAACACAATTAAATAAAAAATTAAATAATAGAAGTTTGTACTAATGCAATGGGGCGAGCTTAAGGCCGGGATTCCACCAAAGCGGATGCGGAGACAAGCCGTGATGTGTGAGCCGGATAGGAGACGCAATGCGTAAAAGCTAGGGTGTATCCACTGAAGCTGTGCAAAGCGAAGAGGGGAGGAGATGTGCAAAGCGGCACGCAGCTCACAGCACACCGCTCACTGCACGCCGCACACAGCACACCGCTCACTGCACGCCGCACACAGCACACCGCTCACTGCACGCCGCACACAGCACACCGCTCACTGCACGCCGCTCACAGCACGCCGCTCACAGCACACCGCTCACTGCACGCCGCTCACAGCACACCGCTCACTGCACGCCGCTCACAGCACACCGCTCACTGCACGCCGCACACAGCACACCCCTCACTGCACGCCGCACACAGCACACCGAACACTGCACGCCGCTCACAGCACACCGCTCACTGCACGCCGCTCACAGCACACCGCTCACTGCACGCCGCACACAGCACACCGATCACTGCACGGCGCACACAGCACACCGCTCACTGCACGCCGCTCACAGCACACCGCTCACGGCACGCCGCACACAGCACACCGCTCACTGCACGCCGCTCACAGCACACCGCTCACTGCACGCCGCACACAGCACACCGCTCACTGCACGCCGCTCACAGCACACCGCACACGCATCTCCTCTGCTCTCATCTCTGCTTCAGTAGGGTCCGGCCCTAGGCTACTTCTGAGAAATCCTGAACAAAGCTTTCATCATCTTAGTGGGAATTTTCCTTGTCTGTATTAAAGTGTTAGACAGTTGAATAAGGAATACGTTTGCTAAAATCAACATCTGATAGAAAATAAACATCAGGCACATAGTTATATTATTACCAATGTTTCCACAATAAGGTGGTTGGTTAAGACTTAAAATAAGAATGCATAACATCACACCTGTAATCCCCGAAGGGTATAGTAGAGATGTACCTAATAACACCCACATTTCGCCAGTTATGTTTAAGTCCCACATAATAGAGGGCAAGCTTTTTGCCACCAACCGGGCCAAAATCTAGACTAGACTGATTGCAAACCACAATATTACTATACCCCAACCGGGAATCGAACTCGACCTCGTGCTAAGTAGTCGCGCTTATGACGAGGCAGTACAAAGAATAAAATTTTGTAAAAATAAACGAAATATTATAAGAAAATATAAATAAAGCAGGCACATAATTATATTATTACCAATGTTTCCACCGATTGGTTTTCACTTAAAATAATATTAACATCGAAAATGTAAAAAGTTGCTCAGTTTACCAATGAACCGATTATATTACAGCTTTAGTTCAAAGAAACATAATTTAAGTACTTAGTAATTAGTTTCATCATTAATTTAGTTTTTTATCTAATGTGTTAGAACACACCTCTCCCTTTCAGTTTTGGACAAACAATCAATTAGGCAGGTACCTATTAATTGACGTCAATTAACGGTTTATTAAATTGTTTTTTTTTGTTGTTTTAAATTGGATTTCACGCTAAGTTTGTTTATTACTTCGTACAAAAGTACTCTATGTTTTAAAGCGTGTTTCTTTGTCTATAACTATGCTAATATTAGAAAGAGGTAAAGTTTGTGAGCTTGTACCCCTACAAGCTTACAAACTCACAAACTAATCTGTAACCTCTGGATCTACTGAACTGATTTTGAAAATTATTTTACCAATACAAAAGCCACGTTTTTTGTGAGTATCATAGGCTATTAGTAACTCGAAAAATTAAAAGACTTTTTCGTGGTAGTCGGATTTGCAAAGTAAGTCGGAAAAAAATGGTCGAACGAAAACGTTTCATACGAACGCTGCCTTAACGATGAGAGATATATGGATGAGTTCTAGAAAAAAGTTGAAGAGCTTGATAATGCCTATGAAAAAGTCAGCGACAACATATATCTAACTTTTATATTTAAGTCACAAAAAGTAGTTTTTATATTTAAAAAAAATAATTTAAATCGACAGATCTGGATGAAAATTTACACAGATATAGGTTATAGTTTGGTATAGCACAAATATTACTTATTATCCCAGAAGTAAGATACCGTGGACAATTCCCGAACTCCACGCGGGCGAAGCCGCGGGCATAAGATAGTTTATTTATATACTCAGGTAACTGTTAACCTGTTGTTGTATAAATATATTAGAAAAAAGTACATAGGTTTTCCACTAACATTGAAAAGTTTATCCAGATATCGGAATTGAGAAGAATAGATTCGAGGAAGTAAGTTACAATCATGTGGATTATACATACCTATAAAATCCCGACATTTTTTTAAAGTTCTGAAATAAAGCTATTAAATTAGAGGGAAGAATTACCCACATGTTACATAATACCCGGCAAAGTAATATTGGGTTTTTCCATCAGGAATTTCTCAGTAGCAGCCACGGAACCTGGATCTGTGCCCGGTTGATGGCAATAGGCTCGCCCCCTATTACATGGAACTTAAACATAACTGACGAAATGTGGATGTAATACTAGATACACCTCTGCCTAACCCTTCTGAGATTACAGGCGTGATGTTATGTTATCTTACTACCTATTCCGATCTCTGCTTATAACATAATAAGCAACGTATCAACACATAATTTCGGTCCGTCTTAATGTACATGAATTTTATGGCATCCGTAACTACAAGACGTAAATATATTAACTTTATTTCAGCCTGAATACACTGGCAACTACACTTCCAATATAAAACAGGCATAAAAACTTTTTCAGAACGCGAAAACGCTAACTTCATTCTCAACACCCTACAGCATAACTTTGAAAACAGTCAACTATACAAATTCTCCTAAACATGAAATGCCGATAATATTCATAAATTTCACGACTCAACGCCCTAACGATCTGAAAGTTTCAGCGGTGGCGAGTCTTTAACTAAATGCAATGAAGCGTTGCTAACTTTATGTTAATGGTGTCCGAGCCTGGTTGTTTGTGAGTTGCTGTACTATGGCCACGTAGGCTGTGTTTTTGCATGTTGGAAAATGGCCTGTAAATTGTCACAGTGCGCGGCAAACACCTCGTGTGGAGCCGGATTGAGTATTAATCAACATGTTTGCTCGAAAGTGTTTTCCAGCAGTTACTAAGTCTAGAGGGCTTCGGCAAAGTTATTTTCTATCCGCGATAAGCAACATAGAAAAGTAAAAAAATATGGATTGACTTAAACTTGTATGCTGATGAAGATTAATTTAGAAAAAAACATTGATGATTTCACAGTTTTATTTGAAAGTGTGAAAAGCAGGGCTTGATATCATAACCACTTTATAAAACGGCGTACTGATAATTTTGCACTTTGAGGAAACCACAAAATGAAAAAACCGGCCAAACGAGTGTCGGGCCACGCACAATGTAGGGTTCCGTAGTCTTACATCGTTAATTTTAACCACTTCCTACGGTTCGATTTGAACGATGATTTTTGGTGCGATAATAAAAAACCAAACTCACATTTGTAGTTGAAAAACCTGTGCTCCCATACATTATGTTTAGGAAAATAAGTTATCCAAGTACATTTATAAGTTGGTCGACTATTACTTGTAAACTTGTAAAGCCTACTTAATTGTGATAGTTTTCTTTTTAATTTCATTATCTATGCTATCACCGAGAATTTTTTCACGCTCCCAAACACCACCGTTTAGCTGGTAGAGGGAGGGGACACTTGAGTCTAACAAAAATTAGCACTTTAAAGCTCGAGAATAAACTCACAATATTTTTAAAGACCTCTCCAATCCCAACCTTACGTGTACTGAAGATACCCTAAAAAAATACTTTTCTAGATTTTATTTTAACACTTTGTCGGCGTAAGTAATTTGTATATTCAGGTTAAATTACAGCTTTCTAGTACTAAGAGTCTTTGAGCTATGCTGCGGGCAAACAGACAGACAGACGGACATGGCGAAACTATAAGGGTTCCTTGTTTGTGACTACGGAACCCTAAAAATGATAACAACGAACTATTTATTTTTCGCTAGGTGTTTGGATCAAAGGCAGTACTCCTCGATACGGCTCGCATTGTGAGAAGATTCATGTATCTGGAGCCCAAACCACCGGTAGCTCGGACCCGCCCCTGCTTCCGACACCGGCGGATTAAAATATTTCATATTTTATTTTTATTTATGTAAATTCTTAAAGAAATTTAATGCGTTTCTAATTGATTATGTTATTTTAAATTATTATTTTAATTGCTTATGTAGGTATGTATTTTGATTTTGAATATGGTATTTCATATTGTTTTGTCGAATTTGTGTATGACTTTATGATTGAAAAGAATGAATACACGAAATCCTAAATATTTATTTAAAATAATTCGATATTGCAGATAGGCACCACGCTGTTAACAAAATCCCTACTAGGATTTATAAGCACCCTAGTGACATCGACAAAGTCGCAACCATCTCTGATTCCTTCATAACAAGCATAATAGAATATGCTACTTAGACTGAGACACTCAGCCACAGCGTCTCACAATTTCCTCCAGCTTTCAATCGAGTCCTAATTGGCTATCAATCTATCTACTGTGAGGCATCGGCAGAATCAGGCCAACGCACAAAAAGGTCGGGCCACCGATAAAATGCAAGTGCGGTGAATGAAAAACAGTATTCTGACGATAGACATAGAAAAATATAAAAGAGAAAATAACTGGCGTCGCTTTTAGTGGTGACGATTTTTTGCTGACAGATTTTTTGCCGCGAAATCTTCCTTGCGTTTGTTTGTTTTTCACACTATGATATTTTCTTGTTTTTAGGAGAAATCAAACGTGTTTTGTGTGTATTGGCTAATATAGGTAATTTTTTAAAGTAAAAAAGATTAAATGGTTAAAGAAAAACATTTAAACTTTGATTGACTAATAAAACACTTTAGAATAAAATTAAAATAAAAGTCGGAGGAACTAGGGTAATTAAGGCTTATTTTAGATTACCAAGCACAGTTGGTAAACGGCCTGGCGAGTTGCCACTTTTCATCGTCTTCATTAGCCATTCATGCACTATTCATGCACCAGCCTTATCGTGAACGAAACTAATTTAAGCAATTATAGAACATATTAAAATTATAACTATTATACATAGAACTGTTCTATGATTGCCCATTTTATGCATGCCTCTTTGCTTTACTGGTTTATTGGTCGCAAAGTCACGCCTGAGGTCTTGGGGTCGATTCCCAGGTCAGGCAATGTTGGTATGCTCCCAATAGGAAATCCTCAGTAGCTGTTCGGAGTATAGATCTGTGCCCGATTGATGGTAATAGGTTCGCCCTCTATTATATGGGACTTAATAAGTGGCCAAAATATGGTTATATTAATGGATAAAATAAGGAGATGAGTACATAAGAGGAAGACTGAAAGTGGCGCCAGTGACTGAAAAGTTATGTGGTAATCGGTTTTCGTGGTATGGTGTGGTATGATGATGTGAGAATTGAGGAAAATGTTGAGTATGAATATAGCCGGCTATAAGAGTAGTGGAAGACCAAAGAAACTATGGATGGACTGTGTGAAGGATGATATGGCTAGAAAGGAGGCCACTGCTGATTTGACGAGTAATAGAGAAGTATGGAAGAAGAAGACATGCTGCGCCGACCCCAAATCAATTGAGATAAGGGCAGAAGAATAATGATGACTATTTATAGGCTACGTGAGATTTCGGGGATTATATTTATGTCGTGTCGTCCTCGTATCGTTAATTATAAAACCCATCATTCTAACCGTGTTCGCGATATTTGAACTTCCCTTGAATGCAAACCTGTCAGTTTTTTAAAAAGCGCACAGCTTGAATAGAAACCACCCGTCACACGTAACTAAAAACAATTTTTTTTTTATACAAATATAAAAAAACCGTTGGCAACCGCCTTTTGTCGGTGTTGAAAATGGATTATTTTGATTTTGTTTGCTGTTAACTGTGTTTTTATGGGCTGGTTAAAAGGATTGCAATCAACTCGGGATATTGTAATTTATTCCTGTCAGCAACAGTGATTAACAACTTTTTAAAACAACGAAATGTTGATAAAATATTATACTTTTTCTATTTTGGTGATGTTACAATAATTTTTCATTACCTAAATTGTTTTGGAAGTTAGACGTAGGAAGGTTTATTTACTGGGTTCAGACCATCAAAAATAAGCACAAAATAATTAACTACACTACATTACATTTATAATTGTATTATTAAAATTCACTGTACTTACACACGTATTACAGATCCATTACACTTCCACAGTTCAACCACTAAATAGCGCTGCCTTGCTAAAATAGCGCTGCCTCGTAACTTTTTGTAACCCTCCTTTTTACCAGACTAAAATAGTCAATCGACATCGCAATATCCGTTAGCGTCATTTTAGCATTTTAAACAAATCAAATAACTTACTCATTTTACCTAATACATTTTTTGTGCAATTTAAAAAAACATTGTAAATATCTTAAAACTACATAAAATTATAGTATTTAGTATTTAAATAGCTAAGACCAGCTTGATCAATACTGTCCCACTGCGTCTCATATAGGGAAAACCCGAACATTAGTCACCACAGACTCCTGAACTAATATTAATTTTGTCTGAAATGGCTACTTGAAATGTTGATGAAATAACTGCTTTCAAAAATTCTCCATTCTACAATCATTATAAAATTAAACATAACCTAAAAGAAATGACTCAAGAGAAAAACCATTAATAAATCGTCGTTCTAATGACTGCTGAAGGGACTGGGAAGTGCCGTCATAGCAATTATGAAACGATTGTGACAAATTATAGTCAAAAATAAAAATATGACACAAGATAAATCATCTTAGGATAGCAACACCATGGAAGTGTTGTTCCAGAGGGGACGAAAGAGACGAAAGCCTTCGTAAAAATGACTCTGCGCTCCCGACCATCGCGCGAGCGATGGCTGGCAGCGACAGGTCGGTACCCACTTCTGTCACGAAGGCACGGCGCGGCTCCTCCCATGCGGCACACTCTGCCAGCGTATGCCACGCCGTGTCCTCCAGACAACGGACGCAGTGATGACACCGAGCGTCCGGCTCCCTGTTTATGCGACACAGGTACTTCCCGAAACAACCATGCCCCGAGAACACCTGCGTCGCCCAAAACGACAGGGAGCCGTGCCTCGAGCCATTCCTCGAGCACTGGTCGCGTCGACTCTATGGTAGCGAGGCTGGCAGTAGGGCGCAAAAGCCTCTCCTGCCACTCCGCCACTAGGACTTCGCGGAGCTGAGACCGACGCAGATCAATCTCTCGCTGTATCGGTCCACCGCCCCGCGCCCGCGCCTTCTCACGCCACCGGTACAGTGACGCGAGGACCCTCGCCTCTAGGTGCCAGGGTAGCGACCCGGCCACTTCACAAGCCGAATCGTAGGAGATTGAGATTTTTAACACCTTTTTTTTTTTTTTTTTTTTGGGGGTGGGAAATCATCAAATGACTCCTCCCGCTCTGGGCGGAGCGGAAGGGAGTGTCAGACTCTTACTGACTAAAAACCACCCATGTTCCTTCATTGGCCCTTTATGTTCCAGGGCCTATCTCTTTCGAACAGTCCCGCAGCCCTGGCAGGCACCCTCCCGTTTGCTGACAACTCTTTGAGGCGCGCGTGGAACACGAACGCGCCGTTGACACGGCCTGCCCGTCGTCATACGACGGACGGACGGCGAGCTAGCCCATTACTCACCGTCCACAGGCCCGCGCCTACGGTGGCCGAGAGCCATCACGGCGTGGCCCCCGACGCCCGGTGCTTCTCCCGCGGCGGCTGGGACGTGAGGAGGTTCTCTCCCTCTCACGTTCCGCCGCCTCTTTCGCTAGCATGACTGCTTCGCAGAAGGAGGCGACGGCTTCCCATTCCCTCTCGCCCCGGACCATGGCTTGAACCAGGGCCGGACGCGAGAGGTCGCCGCCGCCAATCGCCGCTACGAGGATACGGCGGTGCTCCGCCCAAGCAGAGCAGACCTCCACGGTGTGCTCCACCGTGTCCTCCGGTCGATCCTCGCAATTGTCGTACCCGGGCGTTTCCTCCCGCCCGATTCGGTGCAGGTACCTCCCGAAGCACCCGTGTCCGGTGAGGACCTGCGTCAGGCGGAAGGTGAGGGCGCCGTGGCGCCTCCCTAGCCACTCCTCAAAGAGGGGACTTACCGCCACTATCGTGGCGTGCCCTGCACGGGGTTGCGATAGTCGCTCTCTCCATGTCGCCATGAGATCACGGCGGAGGTCTGTCCGCCGCGCGACAATATGCCGCGGCAGCGGAGTTACCCCCCGGCTCTGTACCTCCGCGCGCCACTCGTGCAGGCGCGCGAAGACTATGGCCTCCAGATCCCATGGCGGCAATCCGGCAAGGGGGCTCGCCGCCTCGCGGGAGATCGTGCGGTACCCCCGGATCAGCCTTACGGCTACCACCTTTTGGGGCGCGTTCAGGTAGTGCCTTGCACGCAACCTCAACGAACGCGCCCACACCGGGGCCCCGTAAAGGGCCATGGACCGCAAGATCCCCGCATAGAGCCTCCGGCAGGAGGCGTTTGGCCCCCTCAGGTTGGGCAGGAGCCGCTTGAAAGCAGCCCCGGCCTTTTCCAGTCTGGGAGCCAAACGTCGGAAATGCTCCACGAAGTTCCATCGGCTGTCGAGGACGAGTCCGAGGTACCTCAACGTCGACTCGACGCCGACGGGAACCCCTCCTACCGTGAGTATGGATCCCGACGGTGGCGCGTACCGAGGCCCATGAAAGCACATGGCCTCGGACTTGTGCAATGCCACCTCGAGACCCAATTGCCGGATCCTCTCAACGACTATCGCAACCCCGCGTGTCATCAGTTCGGCCGCCGCCTCGTGCGACCTCCCCTGCGCCAGCACCAACGTGTCGTCAGCGTAGCAAACTACGCTGACGCCGCTAGGGAGGTCGGCGCGCAGCACCCAGTCGTAACCGATGTTCCACAAGGGCGGCCCCAGAACCGATCCCTGTGGAACACCGCACGACATCTCTCGCCGGTTCTATTCTCCGCTGTGACCAGGATAGATGACGGACCTGTCCGTCAAGTAGTCCCCGACCACACGACGGAGGTAGGTCGGCACCCGGTGATACCGGAGTGCCTCCCTAATGCAGCTCCAGGGCATGGAGTTGAACGCGTTGGCGATGTCGAGAGACACCGCCAAGACGACCCCACCCCTGGACACCGCATCCCCCGTCGTGAGGGCTCTCACGCGCATGATGGCGTCCACCGTCGAGCGTCCCTTGCGGAAACCAAACTGGTTGTCCGCAAGATCCGGCCCAATCCCCGCAAGGTGCCCGGCGAAGCGGTTTGCAATTACTCTTTCGAAGAGCTTGCCCACCTCGTCGAGCAACACAATGGGCCGGTATGCGGACGGAGAGTCCGCAGGGCGCCCCGGCTTCCGGATGAGGACCAGCTTCCCTGTCTTCCAACGAAGCGGGAACTGGCCTCTCTCCAAGCATGCGCTTAGGAGCCCCTCCAGTCGGGGCCCGAGAGCCTGCAAGGCCAGGACCCAGGCTTTGCCAGGTAAGCCATCGGGTCCCGGGGCGGTATTCCTGGCCTTAAGCCGGTTTACCGCCACTCTCAGGTCTACCCCAGTCACCTCTGGAATGTCGTCATCGTCGTCGTGGTCCGCTTCCGGCACCACAAGCGGCGGAGCCATAGGCGGGGGAGGATGTTCCCCTCGCGAAGGGAACAGAGCGCTCACCACGTCCTCCACGAGCTGCGGCCGGAGACTCTGCGTCAGCGGGGGGGCCCAGGTGCGGAGTTTGTTCCGCACCATCTGGTAAGGGCGCCCCCACGGATCTCTGTCGAGAGTCTCCAGCATCTCCTCGCGGGCCAAATCCTTGGCCCGCTGGACAGCCTCTTGGAGGGCGGTCTTCGCTGCTCTGTACCCCTCGTACAGCTCCGCCTCAATGGCTGCCGCATCCGCAGGACGGATGCGGAGCCTGCGATGCCTGGCGTACAGGTGCCGCGTGGCGACGCACGCCTCGCGCAGAGACGTCAGCTCTGGCGACCACCAGTGCACCTGACGCCGGGCGCTTCCTGGCCGAACTCGGGGCATTGCCACGCCGCAAATCTCGGACATGGCCTCCTGGAACCAACCCGCCTCGTTGTTGACATCGGCAGGCCTGCCCGGTGGTGTCACCCAGGCTTGCACGATCGAGGCTTCCAGGAGGAGCTCCCGGTCCAGCTGCTTCAGCGCCCATCGCGGACCACTCGGGGCCTGTTGGACCGGCGCGCTTGAGGGGGCAGAGACATCGAACCGGATATACCGGTGGTCGGAATAGGTCTCCACCCCCTCCATTACACGCCAGTCAAGCACACGCGGTGACAGAGCGGGGCTAGCGAACGATATGTCCACCACCGACTCGCCCCGCATCCGCACACAGTGGGGACAGAACCCCGATTTAGGACGACCAGGCCTGCCTCCAGAGCCCAGTCCTCCACCATCCTTCCCCGCACGTCCGTGCAACGAGAACCCCAAGCCAAGTTCTTGGCGTTGAAGTCCCCGAGCACAAGCACGGGGAAGGAATGGCCTCCGATGACCACACTCAACTCCATGAGGGAGTTGTGGAACTCGGCGAGAGTTCGGCTCGGAGAGAAGTAGACTCCCGCTACGACAATCTCCCCGAACCGTGCTGCTACGCACCCCTGACCCTTCCTGACACTCTCAAGGGTCGGGGTACCGGCGGCGGCGGCCGACGAAATTATGGTCACTGAGCCGCTTAGGTCCTCCACCCAGTCTTCCCTGGGTGGGACAAAGTACGGCTCAGCGACCACGGCGACGTTAATCGACCACTGCGCCATGCTCTGGAGCAACAGATCCTGAGCGCAGGCGCAGTGGTTGATGTTCGCCTGGAGGAGGCGTAATGGGGCCATTATTGGCACTCCATTTCAGCCCCCTCCCGGGCCTCCTGTGAGGGCCCCGCTGCGGGAGTTACAGCAACAGCGGCGGTGGCGGCGGCAGCGGCGGCGACGGTGGCGGCGGCTGCGGCAGTGGTGGTGGCGACGGTAGCGGTGGTGGCGGAGGGCTTTCGCCTTCCCTTGCCCCTGGCCTTGGTGGGTTGGGCGCAGGCCTTGCCGCCCGCCCGGTGATCGGCCGACTTGCCAGCTGCCGCACATGCCGCGCAGTGCGGCGCGGTAGTGCAAGCCGCGGCCATGTGACCGGGCTGACTGCAGTGGAAGCACAGGCGGCTGCGGTCCACCTCCGAGGTGCATTTCACTGACACGTGGTGCCCCACGTGGCAGCGGAAGCACCTCAGAGGTCTGGGCTCCAGCAGCTTCACCTGCGCTGAGACCCACCCCACCAGGAGCCTTCGGCCCTCCACTATTTTCCTAGCCGCCGTCCCAGGGCAGCTAACCATGATGGTCCGCATGCCCGTCTGGTCCGGACGTAAGGTGCCCGCCTTGACGTGCTCGGCAGGGCACCCACCGGTCCTGGTGACGGCGGCCACCACCTCCTCCTCGGTGACCGAGTCGTCCAGACCCAGGATGCGCAGGTCTGCGCACTTAACGGGCCTGGACACTCGGACCTCGTCCGCATTCAGGGACGCTCTGAGCTTTAGATTTTTAACACCTAACTCAACGTTAACAGCTATATATAGATAAGATTACACGATGCCTTTACACGATTTCAGGCCGGAAGGTACATGTTTAAGTTGATTCTCACACGACACCGCTCGTCCGCGCAGTCGGGCGGTGAAGCGGATCGTACGTCGCATTGGCTTACATGCCTTACACACATACACTACCAGACCGCGCGGACGAGCGGCATTCGCCGCGTGGACGAGCGGCATTCAACGCTACTCCGCGCGGCGCACCCCCTGTTATTCTTCGCGGCCAACGCCCGAAGGCGCGGACGTGTAAGAATATCTAATATTTAAAGACAAAACCCGATCCAATAGAAGTTTCATGAAAACATATTCCAATAATGCTGAATAAGTCATTATGAATTCATTAATAACATTGTCCACAGATAAACGACACTGAACTGTTGAAATGTTTGAAACGTTCGGAAAGGTCATTGACTTTACTTTGAAGTAAAGCTCTTCTTAGTTCGGGTTAGTTTATTTATAATGTACAGTTGAGAAATGAGATCGGTAACTAGGCAACCGATTTAAGCTTCTTTTCAAATGATTTTAATATTGGAGGTTCTGTTTTCGAAATGTAAGTAGGTAGGTATGTCCCCGATTTACTCGAAAACCTGTAAACCAATTTTGGAGTTTTATCGGAGTTTCATTTCGGGCGTCAATGGGTTAATTAGGTAATTTTAATGTTTTTATTTAAGTCGGATTATAACATTGGGTACAATGAATCAGGTACAGTTCCAGGACGTCTCAACTCCGCTGCGATCAGACCTTCAATGTCGTTCTCGCTTTGAGCTCATATCATTCCTCACACAATCCATCAATGTGACTAAAAGAGTAATGAATATAAATCTTGATGGATGGAAAGGGAGAGGAAGACCAAAGAAAAGATGGATGGATTGTGTGAGGAATGATATGAAGGATGTAGGAGTAAATGATAGCGTGTCGATTATCAAGCGGGAATGGAAGTAAAAAACGTATTGCGCCGACCCCAAATAGTATGGGACAAGGGCAGGAAGATGATGATGAAGTGTAAAGTTGTTGATATCTTGACTGGTTACGTATCTATTTAGCGAACTGCACATAATCCTTCACTTCGAAGATGTTTAGTAGCAGTATTAAGGTATAAAACTACTGCAAACGCAAACTTCGTCGAATTTTCTAGTAGGTATGCTGAGAATTATTTTCAGTGAAAGTAATATTACAGCTGGATATTTCATTTAAACCGTAATGTAAAGTTTGTAAATCTACCACTAAATTAATGGTAAAAGGTTCTTGAAAGAGGTTGAAAGTCTTGATAGACTAACCACAGTAAACACTCGGTTTTGGAAATGAGAATTTGAAGTTGAGAACTAACCCTACTCTTTTTTTAACTTTTTTATTAAGCGGTGAAAAATGCCTAACGCATACCGCACCGTCCGGGGAGATGGTTTGGTTATGTGGGGCTTGCATCCACTAAAAAACACCGCCGTGAGCCTACTGTCGCCTTGGCGGATGGGCCGCGAGAACTGCTACGCATGACATTCGCGACCTATCCAACGCAGCCCGCCTCTGGGCACCAAACTCCTTTGGCGATGTCCGAGCTCACCTGAGACATCGCCACCACTCGTGACGGCCGTGCAAAGCGACGACGATAGACTCCCCGATCTATCGCCCGCTGGCAAACTTACCCTACTCTACTAACATGACTTAAGGCGGACGCTCAATCAGGTGCGGGTGCGGACGTGTGCGTCAGGGTTTCTTAAGATATTTTGGTAGCGGGCACCCATTCCGTGCACCCGCGTGAGTTCTATCGTACAGCCCTTATGATCATTCCTTTGCAATACGAAGAAGATCAAAATATAGAAAACAGCAAAATTATAAGTTTTTAGACTGGCATTTTCAAGTCACCAATACTATCATTAACACAAAAAACGGGATACTTACTATGTTTACTATTCATTTTGAGTTCCCGAAATATAGACAAAATATCGGGACCTCAAAATGAATAGTAAAGATGGTAAATATCCCGTTTTTAGTGTTAATGATTGCAGAATTATGTGTAAACCAACGAAATTTTTCATCGCTCGGTACGTCAATAACACTTCCAGTATTTTGTGGAATACTTCTAGTATTTACGGGTGAAATCATCGTACTTCATACTAGACATATAAAACAATGAATTTCTCCGAAAAAATCGCTACATAGTTGAAATTATTTCATTAACAAATTCCTTGAGTTACTTCGTAAGTTTTCTTTTCGGGGTAACCCGGTACCGGTGGTTCGTAGAAAAAAACATGTTATGAATTTGTTTCAAATATCATTGGAAAAGTGTCGTAACATACCTTGTCATGGCAGGCCTAAATTAAACTTTATTTTGTATTTAAGTCTGTTTTTTTTTTGGTAAGTTACGACACATCGGTCAAAATTACGCAATCAAAAGAACATTTTTTGACATATCAGGCCAAAACTACATAGATTTTTTTTTAAACATGGGTGCCTAAAAACACGCGTGACCTCCGTTACCGGACGAAGTCCTATCAAGAAAGGTTGAATGCCTTAGCTGGTATCTTAATAGTAGGTACGATATTTTTCAAACAATAAAACAACATTTTCAACTCGGTTTGATGCTACCCGGATAGTTAATTAAAAACATTCCATGATCTAAAAACTAAATAATCCATTATTTTCTTGCAATTAAAAACACTCCTCTTCTATAAAGAAAAAACACCCTGTATTCTTAGATCCTGCTGCGCATTACATTGCAGTGAGGATTCCTAAGTGTAGCAAGAAAACGGATTATTCCACTCTGCCCCAACATTTTTTTCTACTTGTGGGACAAAGCGAAATGTTTCTTTTGATGTACTTTGCCCCACTAATCGATTTATTAAGAGAATTCATAATTATACTGTGAAAAAAAAATGGTGATAGTTTTGACTGAATTTGTCTTTTTTTCAATTATCCTAATCCTAACTTCCTAACTATATAATATTATGAATGCCCTTAATTTTTCCTATCATCGATTATGGTGATGTGTGCTACTTTGACCTGAATGCGGATCTCCTCGACAAACTTGACCGTCTTTTAAATTACTGCATTCGATTCGTTTTCAATCTGCGTAAATACGATCATGTCTCAGAGCACCGATCTCTTCTTAAGTGGTTGCCCATACGTCAGCGTAGGGAGCAAAGGGCGCTAACCACCTTGTTTTCTTTCGTTGTGTCTCCTTCTTCCCCTAGTTACCTTGCTCCCCACTTCCAATACATATGTGCCAACCATAATAGGAGTCTGCGCTCATCGCATAACCGAGTTCTTCAATGTCCCCCTCACCGCACTGACTTCATTCACCGTTCATTCCTTGTGCAGTCTATTTCTCTGTGGAATGCGCTTCCCCAGGAAATCAGGATGGCAACCAATCGTTTTTCTTTTAAACTTAAAGTTCGCGAGTACATTCGGAAGAAGCTGGCAGTTTTGTCACAACGGTAATGTTTTCCCCATTGTTTGTCTTTTTATTTTAGTGTATCCATTTAAATGTCTATTTAAA
Organism: Eurois occulta; assembly: GCA_950022335.1. Lineage (NCBI taxonomy): Eukaryota > Metazoa > Arthropoda > Insecta > Lepidoptera > Noctuidae > Eurois > Eurois occulta. The sequence goes on from OX465498.1 coordinate 3,529,741, forward strand.
TTAATATATTTTTAATAGGTATATATTTATAGTATTTTATATGTCCTTGTAGTTTATAGTAGTATAAATAAAATTATTTTCAGTATACACCTACCACTGCTTGTCTCTGCATCACCCAAAGGTTAACTGGTAGAAAATGCCTATGGCATTAAGTCCGCCTTTGTACTCTGTGCTTGAAGTGTTAAATAAATAAATAAATAAATGTGAAAGTAAGTTTGTTTGTTTTTTTGTTACTTTTTCACGCCTAAACCACAGAACCGATCATCCTGAAATTTTGCAAATACGTTGTCAAGTGTACAGAAACGGACATAGGTTACTTTTCATCCCGAAAAAAGTACTGTTCAAGAGGAAAACAACAATAACTTTCTTATGATAATAGATGACATCACGTGTCTTTCGAATCATGATTGAATTATGTTATTTTAGTTAGGGTTTTGAACCCGAATTGATTGTCAAATTTTAAATTAACGCCAGCGGAGCCGCGGGAAAAAACTAGTTGATAATAAATCGCATTATTTACGAATTATTCTAAATCTATTGCTCACCCGAATATAATTTATTCCACCATAAACGATTTGTGGGGCAAAGTTGACCCAAAAACATTCGACTTTGTCCCTCTGGTGGGTCAAATTGGCAGGACAGAGTGGAGTAATCCAAGAAAACGCGATCAACTATTAACAATGTTTTACTCGGCATTATTAAATTCCTTGTTAATTCCTCTAACAAAGGAGGTTTTAATAATAAAATTAATGGCCTCTCCAGACATATAGTCTTGTGATAAAAACTGCAGAAGCGCTGCTGGTAAGTTGGAGGATCAATTAGGGGAGTTATCTCCCTTAAACGCTCGTTATATAACATGGGAAAGGATTTTTCTACGTTAATGTAAGTATTTAGGTATTCGCTTAGGTGATTAGGGTTCGCACCCCTGAGATCAGTTGAACATGATCTCGAGTAATGTAAAGTGTTTCATATCTCTTTCTTTAACTTTTGACCGCCAGAGCATATACGTACGCGTGTGCTCTCCACGCCAAGCCACAAGTCACAAACAAGTCGTTTGGCGTACAGGGCACTCGCTTGCTTGTCACGTATATGTGACAATAGCGGTCTAAAGGTTAAGAAAATATTAACAAGAAAAACTGCGTTAATTGGGTAGGTACCCCTATGATATTTACTACCTATGAAGTAATGTCACGTGAGTATAGACATAATTTTGCGTGTCCTTATAAAACAAGACTAAACGGGGACCTAAACGGGGTGGAGGGGACACAAGTTCGAAACCGGTTACCACGTATTCAGTACATCATTCTGTGAAATTTTTCATTGGTTATAAAAAAAATCTGCTGTTTTCAACAAAAGTGCAATGCCTACACGGTGAAAATGTATGGAACGGCTGTTTTTTTTTAAATAACCGACGTAATTTTCGCGTTGGCCCTCCACGTCCATAAATTAATCAGCGACTTTCTAACCAAACTCATCATCTGCCTAGCTTTTTCACAACTATGATGAGGTCGGCTTCCCGTCTAACTGTATGCAGCTGAATATCAGTATTTTACATGGAGCGACTCCCTATCTGACCTCCCCTACCCAGTTAGTACTGGGTAATACTATACCCTTTGGTAAGACTGGTCTTCCGTTATTATCTGTAACGACTGTCAAAGATCTAAAAATGACAGCCACGGGACCAACAAGCGACCAAACGTCTTAACATGCTTTCCGTGGCACGTAGGAAACTCGGTATGTAATGGTTGCTCACCCATCCACAGATCAACCCAGGCAAGCGTGGCTTAAGCTGAAGATCGACCCGAGTGGCTGTTATTATTTAGCCACGAGCTCCTCATGGCTTGTACATTTAATAAAAACCTCACTGATGGACCCTGAGGGAAACCACTGAGTCTAGCTGTCCGATTCTTTGCACATAACTTCCACGTATGTATTACCAAGGTGAGTACTACTCGTAAGTAACGGTGAGAAACCTAGGCAAGCACGGCTTAACCTGAAGAATGACCCAAGAGCCTGTTATTATTTAACAAGCTTTGATTGGGCTGTTGGTCTAGTGGTTAGTGATCCTGACTGCTAGGACGGAGGTCGTGGGTTCGATTCCCACACAGGACTAATCTTTGTGCGATGAGTACGATTATTTGTTGTATAACTGGGTGTGTAATTTATCTATAATATGTATTTATTTAGAAATACATAAGTATGTTTTTCAGTTATCTGGTTGCCATAGTACAGGCTCTGCCTAGTTTGGGATCAGATAGCGGTGGGTTTGGTTGTCCCAAGATATTATTATTATTATGTTATTTAGACACGAGCTCTTCTAACCAAAATATCACCTAAAAATATCAGTATGGAATTCTACAAAGTAGTTGAAATTGGGCCATTCTCGTTAGCTAGACTATTTCGATAACCAAGGTCCCTAGACGGTTCCTAAATCTATTTCAAACTTAATATCGTGTAGCTCTCTCTACTTTAATGGAATACCTACTTTGCTCCGTTGGTTTTAAGATAACATTCATCTCAGAATATACCACCTTAGAGGAGACACCCTATGACCTTATAGGAGATGTTCTTCAGAAAGGTCAGATTCTATGTACTCGCAACCAGCGTGCGTGTATGACCAGATGTATGAACGTTGATGAAAGTGATGGGATTGTGCGAAAAAACAAAGGATTAAATTGATATACTGAGATTTATTTATAACCTAGATATCACAGTACAACAGTTGACACAAGAGCAGAGAGTATTATACAACAGAATCCAACGACAATATCACGGCATAGACAGTAGATCCAACTAGTGACCTTTTTAGACAACTATGACAATTTACATTATTTGGTTTATACTAGTACTAACAGAAAGAAATGAATATAGTAAGTAAAGATCGTAACAGATAGCGTTCTGTAGATTGTGCCTACTCTCATAAAAAAGGCGTGAGTTTATGTATTTGTCATAACATAATAATAAGTTGGGGCTGGCGCAGCATCTCTTCTTCTATGGAAGAAATGCTGTATAAATAAAAAATAAACTTCATTTCAGACCTGTAAATCAGTCCGTAGTGGTTAGTAACAGATTGTGCTTATATGCTATGTTAGTGTTATTAGTGCTCAATTTAATTTAACATAAACCTATACTTATTTCATATAACCAGTGTATTTGGATGGGGCAATCCACTTTGCCAACAATCATTTTCAGGATGCTGTTCCGAGTCCTACGCAAGCGTTGCAGTAAGGAAGCTGCTTTCTTACGCATGGTAGCGTAAAAGCCATCCGTATGAGCTGCAGTAAACATTCCCGATGCACTGCAACGTCGTGGCAACCGCAACAGCATCCTGAAAGCGTTGTTATATTGTACGCGCAGGACGTTGTAGGCTCGGCCTGTATATGACACCCACAGGCCACTCGTGTAGAAGGACTGACAGATCGCCATAAATAAACTCACTTTGATGTCTGCCGTGCAGCGAGCGAGCATATTCTTCCTCACCGCCAAATGCCCTGCTCTCGTGCTCTATGTCACTATCATCACGTAGGTCACTGGTCAACTCGCGATTTGATGCAACCAATTTTTATATAGCGTTCGCCTAACCTAACCGAACCCTTTTGGTCGAGCTGCCCTAGCTTTGTTACTGCAGCCATCTCGATTGCTTGACTTAGGTTTAGCCGTCTAATCTTAAGTTTATCTTCACACACACATATTTAGCCGTAATGACCATCTCGGTTTGAAGCTTCAAGGATCGTGAGATAACATTTTTGTCTGGTATGCATAATTTTAAAATTCAAATGGAGATGAAATAACTGACTTCGACACTGCACCTACATGACATTTCTTCATGCTTGCATAGATAAAATCGTACTCGTAATTAATTCACTGCCATAAGGTTGAATGTCGCTTGTCCGTAATAGAACCACAAAGTTCAACTGGACGTAGTTACACAAAAAGGATCCAATCCACGTGAAGGTAGTTTTGAGTTATAGGCCAATGAAGTTGTAACACAGTTTAGTCGAACATTTGATATGTTTAGATCATATGTGTTGTGATGATTATTTAGCAAATTTTTCGTATTTAATTTTGTATTAAGTTTTGTAGTAAAAGTAATACAATTTTATAGAGATAATGTGGAAAAAGTCGATCTGAATCCTTTTTGCTAAATATATAAGTGTAAGGGTGCTGCTCAACATACATTCATCAATAACGATCCACATAATGTTTTAGTAACTTATTCAATAAAATCAATGTATAATAACAGTTTTTTTATTAAATATTAATAATTATTAACAAACTTAATGCTAACAGAGTATTTTTGGCTTTGAAACTTGCTAGTTTCGTATGAAAACTATCAATAAAAAGAGATCAAAATCTATTGTGACTATACCACTTTTGCTGTAAGAAAGTGCAGACTTTGAGTATGTATACTTAAAGGAAAACCATTCCCATATCAGCCGTAGGACGTCCGCTGCTGAACATAGGCCTCCCCTATAGATTTCCAATAGGACCGGTTGAAAGCGGCCTGCCCACTGCCACTTCAACTTGCTAATTCGCTGAGCTATGTCGGCAACTTTGGTTCGTCTACGAATCTCCTTATTTATGATTCGATCACGCAGAGAGACTCCGAGCACAGTCCTTTCCGTAGCTCGTTGGGCTATCTTGAGCTTACTAATGAGGCCCATAGTAAGAGACCAAGTTTCAGTGCCATAAGTCATCCTTGGTAACACGCATTGGTTAAAAACTTTCGACTTATGGCACTGAAACTTGGTCTCTTACTATGGGCCTCATTAGTAAGCTCAAGATAGCCCAACGAGCTACGGAAAGGACTGTGCTCGGAGTCTCTCTGCGTGATCGAATCATAAATAAGGAGATTCGTAGACGACATAGCCCAGCGAATTAGCAAGTTGAAGTGGCAGTGGGCAGGCCACACAGCACGCAGAACTGGGGCCGTAAAGTTCTCGAATGCAGACCACGCAGTGATAAGCGCAACGTAGGATTTCCACCCACAAGGTGGACAGAGGATTCGATGAAGACCACAGGATCGCGCTGGATATGCAAGCCGCTTCCAACCGGTCCTATTGGAAATCTATAAGGAGGCCAATATATATAACTATGGCGAGTGTCTATGGCTAACTATATGGGAATGTAGATAAAATATTTCTACTCACCACTCACTGCACCTGTTGGGAAAGTCAATCGAGTTACCTCAGTGCCTCAAGTCATCCTTGGTAACACGCATTGACTTTCCCAACAGGTGAAGTAAGTGGTGAGTAGAAATAATTTTATCTAGATTCCAATATAGTTAAAATTATTTCTATCAAAACCCGTACCTTCTTAGAGTTAAAATGGTGTAGGAATGCTAACATTAAACTTGGCTATCTGCATCAATTTCAAAGTCAATCATTATGCTATTGAATCCGTCAACGTCTTCTAAAATTTGAGCATTGCCCAAAGGCAATAATCGCTCATAAAATTCCAAACATTTCTTTGGAATTAAATCAAACATGGACTTTAAGTCGTCCAATTTGGCTTGGGCGATTTCTTTGCCATTAGGCCAAAGCAAAGCAAAATCCTTTTTCGATATTTCTTGTAGAGTTCCTTTGACTCTTTTCCCAATATTTACCTCTTGGAGATCTTCGGAGTCTGCTTTTTTCATGAAAAAAGAATGCTCGACTTCCTTTTTTTAATAAAATTTCTTTAGTTGTAAGCCAACTAACTTTTTTTTTTGTTACATCTACTTTGCGATTAACAATTTTTTTTTCTATCACTTTAATGCTGTAAAATCTTCTTTTTTCATCCTATAGACTTGGAGTGGTTTTTTTTAAATATTTTTCATAACGTCAAGGGGAATGCTCCAACCAGCCCGCGAAATTCAAAATTTCTTGGGTTTTTTTGCAATTTGCAGGCCAGTGCTAGGTTGTATGTTGATTAAAATATTATTCGCGGCTGTAAGACATAATTGTAGTTACAGAATTATAATCATCAAAATCATCAATAAAACGCTCTAAGTTCATAAAGCTGTAGGAATGACTATTTTCTTTTTTTTTGTTCCTACGCCTTTATGAACTTGGAGGGTTATATTGGTGATCTTGATGATTATAATTCTGTAACGACATACGTCTTACAGCCGCGAATAATATTTTAATCAACATGCAACCTAGCACTGGCCTACAAATTGCAAAAGACGCAAGAAATTTTGAATTTCGCGGGCTGGTTGGAGCATTCAACTTAATGTATTCATCCGCCGTATAAATCCTTTCATGCTGTTTATGCTGTGTCTCAATTTTTGAGAAATCTGTGCAAGGAGTATGTATGTAATTCCATTGAACACAGATAAAGTTTTTTGTTTCGTTCGTTCGGAAACTTTAACATTTATTTCCAACAACTAGAAGTTTCAGCAAATTGTAAAATAAAATCATGGATCTCTTTTGTAATTTGTTTACATTGAAATAATAATAGTTAAAAAGGCGCCAATTCTTTTGGTACATTGTTGAATGTAACGAAATACTTATAAAAAAGGATCTAAGCCGTTTGGATCCTTTTTGATATTTAAGTATACTGGTTTTAATGAGACATTTATTTTTAGCAAAAAGGATTCAAGTAATCTGGACCCTTTCTGATATTTGAGTGTGTATATAAACTGTATTTCTCAAAAAAAATCCAAACAGTTTGGGGCGTTTTTGTGATTTTCCTAAAACACTTATTCCATAGAGTTACCATTTCTCAAGAATGATTCAAGCGCATTGGATTCGTTTTGATGAAAAATATCTGATGCAGCCGATAGATGTGGCTTGGTATCTGGTAGTTGTGGATACGTTTAAAATTGTGTTTTTTCACATGGGTGTTTTTTGACATTAAAGATATCACCCCAAGGATGCGTTTGGTATATATAACTCAATTTCGGGGAAAGTGTGGATTGGATCCTTTTTGCGTAACTACGTCCAACTGATACTTAGACAGTTTTGTGAACATCTTAGTGAAGTTTTCGTTGTCAAAGTGATTTCGAGGTTCGATTAAGTAAACGCTTACTCCTTTAACGCTGTTCACCTATTATTATCATCTGCAGAGCCTTTCCTCAAGCATTTTGGGGTTGGCTTCCAGTGTAACCAGATGCAGCTGAAAACCAGTATTTTACATGGAGCGACTGCCTTTCTGACCTCCACAACCCATTTAGTACTTGGTAATACGATATTCCTTGGTAAGACTGGTTGTCAGACTTTCGGGCCACTGACAACTTGTAACGACTGTCAAAGATCTACAAATGACAGTCGGGACCAATGGCTTGACGTGCTTTCCAAGGCACGGAGGAAACTCAGTATGTAATGGGTGATCACCCTTTCACGGACCGACATAAGCAAGCGTGCCTTAACCTGAAGATCGTTGCAAGAGGCTTTATAATTCAGCCACAAGCTATTAACCTATTATATTACCATAAAATCCTTCAGGGAATCGAGAATTGCACCTAAACCCGATCAGAATCTTACCCCATTGAAATCCCCATAACCAAAGAGGTTAATTGCAATTTTGTCCCGCCGCCATGTTGAAGAGTAATTTATGCGAATTACCCTACTAATGTGCCTCAAGGTAGTTCCTGATTTATGTCTCTTGTTCATAATTAACATAGATACGAGATATTAATGTTAAAATTCATTAGTTTATGTTTCTACCATATTATGGGTAATGCCTTTACGGCACTTTCGACTTTGTGTGTGTACTTACGGAATTTATAATGGTTGGTTCAGGAATTTATGTGACGTGAAGCTTGTTATCTTTGAGAGGGTGAGTAGTGGTTAACGTATAACAAGATGTATTTTGATGGTATTTGCTTTAATGTAGGAGCTGATTTTAATAGCTTGGAGCAGCGCGGCAGCAAATGTTTATTAACACACTATTCTGAGAATTTAATCTCTAAGTAGTCATGGGCATCTGCATCAGTTTCACGAAGAGATTATATACAGGGTTATTTGTAAAACACCAGCAACCTCTTAAGAGGTCATTATACACATCATTATGAACAACGTTTACTATGGGACCAAACCTGAAATCGCGAAAGAAAATCTGCTGTTCCCTACATTTATGATCGATTAACTCGTCAAAATGTAGGAATCATGAGTATAGCTGTGTAAGTCTAGTAAACTTATTGCACCACCTGAATTGAGTAAACATAACATGCAGTTTGACGAGTTAATCGATCATAAATGTAAGGAACAGCTGATTTTTTTTTCGCGATTTCAGGTTTGGTCCCATAGTAAAAGTTGTTGGTAATGATGAGTACATGACCTCATATGAGGTTGCTCTTTTTTTACAAATAACCCTGTATAAACTTGATTTCCGTTACACTTAAGCCTATGTTTACAATTTTATAACAACATGTATGTTTATGTCGCGTAGAAAAAAAAAACAAATTTTACAATTGATGTTTGTAGATATTTGAAACTTATTGGCTAGTTTAGTGACAAACAAATTAGATAACTACCCTCCGCACTAGCTAGAAACTGTACGACGGCAGAGTAGTGCGGCCAGTTTGCTGTCTCCGATGTACATAGTATAAGCAAACTAAACAGATTAACTGCATGTTATATTTATAATAATATTACTTCATTCAGGTGGTGCAATAAGTTTACTAGACTTACACAGCTATACTCATGATTCCTCAGCATTGCATCATTTTATGCTATATAATGATATTCAATCAAAAATACAACTGAATGATAGATAATTATTAACTTTGCGAAATATTGTTGTCATTTGTGCATTTTAGTTTGAAACTATTGACATATAAATTAAACGATTACTATAATTTACATACACTCACACGTTTTCCATGGGGGTACGCAAAAATTACAGAACGCATTCATACATCTGGGCATACATGCACCCAGTTGTATGTACATACATATCTGATCTTTCAAAAGAACTTCAATATCAAAGTCAATATAATTATGTCCTTTTACAGCGTTCTGCAACATCAGTAAATAATCTCTCTTTTTGTAAAATGTGACGTAAAAAAATTATCTTCACATAGCTTAGCTAACTCAAAGACTCTAAACTAACAACACCAATTCGTATTAAAATCCAGTCAATATAGTACCAAACATAAACCGTAGTAGCCATCTCACGACCGAATTGCAAAGAATTTTCACTAGCACAATTGGAATTGACTCCTCGAACGATAGTTTGTAAATTGTGATAGGCCGTTACCCGGTGCCCGATGCTGGCACACAGGCGACCTTATTTCTTGACCCATATTAAGGCCATTTTTCTTGCAATGCAAGTAGTGTTGTAGCCTTATTTTGTTTGCTGTTCATTGTTCTACTTTAGCGAGTTTTAAAAGTAGGTAGTTTCTGGATACAAGCTGTTTAGAAAAAGGAAAAATTAAATTAAATAATCATTTCTTTTCGATTCGTACATAATTATTTCATTCTATATTTAAAATCCTTTTACTGAACCGTCAAAAATAGTTCTTAGTCTCGTAGACTTTCGTATTTGACATCACAAACAATCAAACAAGTACTTCAATGTTATTTTTACACCCAAAAGTCTAGATGGGGTAACAATTTTGGATACCCAAGACAAATCAAAGAAACGCATTTTTGCCCTGAACAGGCTCAAAAGATGATTAACCTCCTAAATACCTTAACAACCACCTTCTTTTCGGGTGGGTAATCATCAAATGACCCCCTTCCCGCTCTCGGTGGAGCTGAAGGGAGTGTCAGACTTATACTGACTAAAACCCAGCCATGTTCCTTCTTAGCTCTTTGTGTTCCAGGGCCGCGGTATCTCTGTCAAACAGTCCCGCAGCCGCGGCAGGCATCGGCCCTTGCCCTGCACGGGGTGGCGGCAGTCGCTCTCTCCATGTTGCCATGAGGTAGCGTCCGAGGTCTGTCCGTTGAGAGGCGATTTGGCGCAGCATCGGAGTTTTCCCCCGGCGTAGTTCCTTCATGAGCCATTCGTGCAGGTGTACGAGAACTATCGCCCCCAGATTCCATGGCGGCAATCCGGCAAGGAGGCTCGGCGCCTCGCCGGAGATCGTGCAGTACCCTCGGACCAGCCTTACAGCAACCACCTTTAGGGGCGCGTTCAGCTATTGGGCGGCTCGCCGCCTCAAGAAACGGCCCTATACTGGGGCCCTGTAAAGGGCCATGGACCGCACAACCCCCGCGTAGAGCCTCCGGTAGGAAGCGTTTGGACCCCTCAGGTTGGGCAAGAGCCGCTTGAAGGCAGCCCCCGCCCGTTCCAGTTATGGAGACTTGACAAACGTCGGAAATGCTCCACGAAGTTCCACCGGCTGTCGAGGACGACTCCTAGGTACTTCAACGTCGACTCGACATCGACAGGGATCCCTCCTACCGTCAGTAGGGATCCCAGTGACGCATTCCAAGAAAGTACATGGCCCCGGACTTGTGCAATGCCACCTCGAGACCCAATTGCCAGATCAGCGTAGCAAACTAGGCTGACGCCGCTAGGGATGTTGGCACGCAGCACCCGGTCGTAACCGATGTTCCACAGGGGCGGCCCCAGAACCGATCCCTTTGGAACACCGCACGACATCCTTTACAACCACCTCATGTACATATATCCATCTCATTAAAATGATTAGCATGTCTAATCAGTAATTACTAGAGCATTATTGAGCGATGAATCATTTATGACTAATTGTTCAGAGGTGATTAATTCATCTAGTTAGTACATCTGTGTCAAAGGGTTCATATGAAATAGAATATTATCTTTGCTCAATTTGGTGTTAATATCTGCGGAACAGGTTCGTGATCCGATCAGCTGTGAAGGAATACTTTTATAATCAACCATCATGTATTATCATGTATAGTGTGGTCCGTGGATGAGACCATCTATTACATGCCGAGTTTCCTCCGTGCCTCTCAAACCACGTTAAGCCCAGCCCACCCTAAGTCCCAGCTGTCACTTGTAGATCTTTTACAGTCGTTACAAGTAGTCAGTGGCCCAAAATCCTGAAAACCAGTCTTAAAAATGGCTATCGTATTACCTAGTACTAACTGGGTTGTGGAGGTCAGATAGGCAGTCACTCCATGTAAAATATTGGTATTCCGCTGCATCCGGGTAAACTGGAAACCGTCCCCTATGCTGGGGATGGTTGGGGTAAAAGTCTAGGCAGAAGATGATCTTTGTATAATCAACCATCATAAATAATGTCTAAGAATATCTAGTGATCTTAAGCATTTTATTTTTTATTTTATTTATTAGGGAAAACAAACAGTTATAAAATAAAATCTAATACTAAGTTACAAATATACAAGAGTTATAAATGTATAACCTACGACATTTTCCATAACATATTAAAAGTTACATCTAACAGTGCGCTATTCTAAGCGTAATAGGTCAGTGCGAGTTAGTAGATGTCACCCGGCTTTGATTTTCTCACGATATTTACTTAGTAGTTTGTTGGAAAAGAGAAAACTAAATAGCATGTTTAGTTTTGTATCTATAACCATTATTTTACTTTTATGGCTTTTCAGCTAATTGTCCTATTAATTAAAACTAACAACAAACTATAAAAGGACATCAAAACTGGAGGCGTCAACTAGGCGTTTCAAAACTTCCTTAAACAGGCTGCGAGCACTCGGACCCCACGGCAATTTGTCTTCAGTAAAAGTAAGTACTTATTTTTACAACTAAACCATTGCGAGCAGTTTATCGACATTCGTATTAAAGTTACATTTTCTATCTCCAAATATTATGAGACCATCCTAAAAATCCTTTATTTACAATATCATCCAAAACCGTAAAATATGCAAACAAAATTCCAAAAGTCCAAGTTTACGTTTCATGACTGAAACTCCTCCATTTTGATGTCCGTTAAGAAGACTAAACTATTCACGAACGCAAGCTATGAAAAATGTTTTCCCTAGCATCCTTTATGATATTTCTAGGAATTTTCCACAAATATGAGGAAGAGCCGTTTTATATAAAACCAATGACCTGAAATGTGGAGGCCAGCGAGTTTCCAACTGCCCATAGAGATTACATTCTGTTTCAATGCGTCCCGCAAAAAATAGGTTTTATTTGCAAAAACTGGGCATAAATATTAAAGTCCTCTGTTATATTTTTTAATAGTGTTGAACGAGAATATTGTTTTATGGAGTTTCGTGATTGTTGAGTGCTAATAATTTATTTTTGCGCTCTCGTGTGGGTTTTAGTTTTACGAAAGCTGAATGTGGTTGGCTGGTAACTTTTCCTCCGTGATTTAGTATTACAGTATAACTATTTTATTTTACCTAACGATACAAAATGTATCATAATAATTGAATCTGTTATTTTAAATAAAACAAACGTCATTTGTTCTCAAATTAAAAGCTGGTAAATAATCCTTCGAGCCGGGTTAGGACATCTTTTGGTTAAAATGCATTGTTTAAGTATTCAATCTGGAACCTTTATTAATAAACTTAATTCACCTGTTACGATATCAAAACAAATAGGACAAGACAGAGAGATTATCCCTACTCACAGATATCCAGAAATATGCTCCCTTCCTCATTTGAAAAAAACGCACTGCAAACTGCAATCACAGTTACGACACTTCCAAAGACCAATTCAGCAAAAACTTATTGAAGTTATCAACCAAGTCCGGCAATTTGAAAAAAGAACAAATTCTGAATCCAGCCGGTATTCATTATTTTCAAAATTGTACCATAGAAAAAAAACCGTCGCATTATTTCTCTTTGGTACAGTTTTGAAACTTTCATATTCTTCAAACTTAGTTATGCGTAAAGAAAGGGAGGGGAAAAAAGGGGGTGGGACGTACCTTTTTTGAAAAGTTAATGCAGTAAAAGTTGCCTGTTTTGGTGCTGAGTGCTATCAGCTAAGATGGCGTAGTTTTTACACGGTGCTCGTGAATTTCTTAACCTTATTTTAGTTGAAGTTTTGAGAGCTTCAGTGAGTGACGAGCGATGTATCAAGTATTAAGTGGCGGTGTTAGATCATAGTTTCAAGTTAAGTTAATTTTACTTAACTTACAAAATTAAGATCTTAAAACTTTGAAGAGTTAAAATCAACAATGGACGAGGTAAAAGCTGAAATTTATAATATTGTGCAAACCGCCAGTCTTCGGAATTTACTGCCGGCTTTTCTGTTCTCCCATCATTCTGGATCTCTTGAATCTGATAAATTTGAAAGTACAAATCTTCAAAAAATTTATTCCCAAATACATATCATGAAACTGCATGCAGCTGAATATCAGTATTTTACATGGAGTGATTTTCTACTTGACCTTCCTACTTCCATCTCTTTTTTTTTAACTCCACAGCCGCAATTGACAGTAAGACAAGTGTACAATAATTATCAACATCACCCCTTTAATCCCCGAAGGGTTTGGCAGAGGTACACCTCCTAATACTTTTCCCAATTTTACCAGTTATCCCCATGTAATAGGGAGCGAGCCTATTGCCATTAAACGGACACAAATCTGGACTCCGTGGCTGCTTTGCCATCAAACGGATACATATCCTATCTCCGTGGCTGCATAAAACTGATGAAAAAATCCAGTAACACTGCCCGACCTGGAAATTGACCCCAGAACCTTATGCTCTGCAACCATTACACGAATGAACAATTGCACCTACCATAGTTTGTCTCGACATCACCCAAAGGTTGACTGGTAGAGAATGCCATTGGCATTAAGTCCGATTCTGTACATTGTTTATGCTTAAAGTATTAAATAAATAAATAAGGCATTCAACTGTATAACACAACGCAAAAATGTCATCCCCAACCAGGTGTTTCACCAAAACTTTTATGGCCCAAATGCGAAAATACGAAACTCGGACTTCGCCAAACATTCACAACCACCGTCATATCGTTGAACATACTCCAATATTTGTATTGCACAAACAATCAGACGAAATACATTCTCACATTCGATCCCAGTCTCATCATTGATATTTCATAAGTATTAAAGTATTGATAATGTATTACGAAAACACTACCAGCTTGTATTTGCAATATGGAAATAAGAATCATTTTATATGGATTGTTTGCAAGTTGATTGGTTATGTAAATTTTATAAATATATACAAGCGAAAATGACACATCATGCCTGTAAGCCCTGAAGGGTTAGGCAGAGGTGTACCCAATTATGATATACACCTGCGTTTCGCCAGCTATGTTTAAGTGCCATGTAATAGAAGAGGAGCCTATTGCCATCAACCAGGCACAAATCGGGACTCCGTGGCTGCTATTGAGCAAATTCCTGATAGAAAAACCCAATAACACTTTGCCTGACCCGGGAATTAAACTTAGGACTAGCAGTCGCGCTTGCGACCACTCCACCAACGAGGTTGACGATGATGATACCTATAGTATTTAACTTTTCAATGAATCAGTCAGATCAAGTCAGTCAATCAGTACACTGCTAGACTAGATCTCTTCTTAGCTGTGCCACTACGCCCTGATCTTAATAATCCCAAGCCTGTTTTAAAAGGTCGTCGACCCATCTAATTGTGACGCGTTCTTTTTTATGAGAGTCTAATTTAAAGATAGTTATGTGAATATCTGGCAGCAAAAACATAGCATAAAAAATGATAGAAAATAAGATTGTATTTAAAATAAGTTGGGAATGTTCGTAGGAGGTTTAGTAATCTTACGATTGAGTAGTATCTATTGTTTTTGAAGTCTGTACTGACCGTTAATGCTCGCAGGACCAAAAACTCTGCCATATTTTTTGGTCCTACGAACATTTTACAGAAAAATAGTTTAATTTTCATTAGTTTTAACTGGCTATTAAGGTTTAAAGTAGGCCTTTGTTCATCCTGTATTCACGTTCAAATATTTGCGTGTCATTGCACAAACAAAAGATGGGCTGACCTATATTTAGACACCATAGCATGAACCAGCGGTTTTGATCGCAATTAGGTCCAAATTATACAACACAAGTCCTATCTCGTTTTCACTTAAGGCTAAAACAATCTTCCATTTCGCTCTAACATCGACCTTCGCATTGAAATACACGTGCGGGTAATGTTTTCACCTCGTTATTCTTTACGTACCCCCGAAATGGTCCTTACAGGCTTTTATTAGAAAATAGTTCCAGTATATTGGAAACTGGTCGAAAGGGAATTTTTGGGGTCTTTGGTAGGTTAATATTAAAATATTGTTCATTCAATTTTTTGTACGAAATCGATATTAAGCTAGGGTTAGACTGAGGCGAAATAAACGCGGGTTGCGGGACACGATTGCGACCGTCAATTAATTGTTTTAAGCTGGTTAAGAACTCATCTTTGTTTTTTGGGATGTGGAATCATCAAATGACTCCTCCCGCTCTGGGCGGAGCGGAAGGAAGTGTCAGACTTTTACTGACTAAAAACCATCCATGTTCCTTCTTTTGCCCTTTTTATTCCAGGGCCGCGGTATCTCTTTCGAACAGTCCTGCAGCCTCTTGTTCACCTGCTTTTTTTTTCGGATGGGAAATCATCAAATGATTCCTCCCGCTCTGGGCGAAGCGGAAGGGAGTGTCAGACTTTTACTGACTAAAAACCATCCATGTTCCTTCTTTTGCCCTTTGTATTCCATCTCTTTCGAACAGTCCTGCAGTCTTGTTCACCTCCTTATATTCAGTTAGTTTGCATTGGGATTCGTTTCAGATTGACCAGAGTTTTACTATATTGCTTTATTGAAAGGCAGGACAGGACAGTCTTGTGTAATTTACATTCAAAAAGTGCTGATCTTCAGTCTAGTTTGAATAAAAGTTTATATTGTATTGTTATATTCTATTCTAATACATATAATTTCTAAGAAAATCCAAAACTGGATTCTGAAAATCATATTCTGTATCGTTTCTATTCGGAGTTTCCTAGAAATGTTTTCAAATGAAAAAGTTAGACAATAGCTATATTGGATCAAGAATTATTAACATTTCCATGTACATTGAAAGTGTTTGATTTCCAGGTATAATATCTCTACCCGAAAATTAAACTCTGCTTTATAATATTAATAAACAGGTAAAATAACTGAAAGCAGGTTATTTACCCTTTTTTTTGGAGGGTGGGAAATCATCAAATGACCCCTCCCTCTCTGAGCGGAGCGGAAGGGAGTATCAGACTCTTACTGACTAAAAACCACCCATGTTCCTTCTTTGGCCCTTTATGTTCCAGGGCCGCGGTATCTCTGTCGAACAGTCCCGCAGCCCTGGCAGGCATCGGCCCTTGGGGATGGCCCCCTGCGGGAGGGGCCCCCCTCCCGTTTGCTGACATCTCTTTGAGGCGCGCGTGAACGCGCCGTCGACACGGCCTGACCGTCGTTATACGACGGACGGACGGCGAGCTAGCTAGTTATTTACCCTGTACCATACATACACCGGTAGCTTGGAACCTGCTCCCAACACCGGCGGGCTACTATTTTTTTTTTTAATGAAATTTTGTAAGATAATCTCGTACGACGCCCGCGGTGTGAGCTCTAGCATTGTCGTGCATGAATATGAAGTCGTTGCCAATAAAATGTGCATAGGGCATCACATGAGGTTCAAGACACTGTTCGATGTACCGATGAGAGTTTAGTGCAGGCAGCCGTGGCCCAAACACAAAGGCAAGTTCTGTCTTACCGTCGGCGCTGATTCCTCCCCAAACCGTCCACGAACCGCCACCATAGCTGACCTTTTCTTCAATGCAGCATTGTGCAAAGCGTTCTCCATCTCTTCTGTAGACCTTGTTCCTTCCGTCGTTACCATACAGCATAATTTTACACTCATCAGAAAACAGTACTTTGCTCCACTGAAGGTATGACCAAGTTAGGTGCTCGCGTGCAAAGTTAAGGCGCGCTCTTCGATGGTCTGCAGTTAATTTCGGCCCATTCGCTGGCTTATGCGGTGCCAATCCGCGTTCCTTCAACCTTCTTCTTATTGTAGAGTCACTTACAGCTACTCTTCGTACAACGCGAAGCTGCTGCTGCAGTTGAAAAGCGTTAAGGCGTCGATTTCGTAAAGAAGTTGTTACAATAAATCGATCATCTCGCTCAGAAGTGACCCGATTCCTGCCAGATCCTGAACGGCGCGTGAACGAACCAGTCTCCCGATAGCGTTTGTAGACTCTATGAACAGATGATAAGCTTAGATGCAATCTTGCAGCCACAACACGCTGACTAAGTCCAGAATCCAGCAATGCCACCACTTGGGCGGCTTCTGCGGGCGAAGTATCCATATGTTTTAGAAAAAAAAGTTTTTTCAGACGTCCCAAAGTCACAGTAAATGAAATAAGAAACAAAAAGTTTAAAGACAAGCGCTAATTTTTAGTTTTTAAACGAGAAACGTACTCCAACCCTAAATACACATTTGTCTCAAAACAGTGATTAATTTCATTTATAGTATAAACAAATGAAATTCTAATTTCGAAATTTGATTTTTTTCTTCTTACTGTAATGACCAAACTGCCAGCTACACAATAATGTTTTTTTTTTCATGGAATTAATTCTCTTTTGTAAAAAATTAGGACAAAAACAATAAAAACGAAAGTGTTTTGATTTTTTTGATGAGAAGTGTAATATCCATGCAGTATTCATGCCCATTCTTCTCCATAGAGATCTACGCTTTGGAATGGACAACTACAGTGCTTTCACAGTTATTATGCCTTGTGACTGGGACTTTAGCGTCATTTTACTGTTGTATTTATTTTGACAATTCAATGGTGCCTTCAACAGGCCTACTTGAAACAAATGCTTTGGTTTTGATTTTAATTTTATCATTAAGGATATTTTTCTGTAAAAATTTCAGTTTACACATTTACACAAACGCAGTATAATACTATTAAGTGATCCCAAAATGAAAATATATTGTTGTACTCATTACCTACATGTAAGTACTAGTTCTATGTAAAATGGTGACATCTAATCCAACGTATTGCCTACTAAATTACAAACTCGTTTACATTCAAATCTTATTCGATTTTCAAACTTCCCATTTTAAAACTGACCAGTAACAACCAAAGAGGTATATTCCCAAAATAGGACCGGCTCAAATTAGTCCTATCGGCAACCCGTCAGTGCTGCTACAGTGGCCAATGCGGTGACAGCTCAGTTTGAGAAGCTGTCACTGGACAGTATTGACAGGGTTATTTTCAGCTGGGCCACACGACCCGAGCTGTTGTTTGATATTATCGAGCTGTAGGCGATAAAGATAGCTTGCAGATTAGGTTGTAAACTAACTGTGATAGGGAGCGTAGAATATGAGGGTTTCGTTTGCTAAAAAGAGCTAACATAATGATTCAGGATAGTTAACGTTAATGAATTTTAATGCTTTTAGAAGCATACGATTTGAAAAGAAGGATGGATTCTGCGAGGAATGATATCAAAGAGGAAGGAGTAAATGATGCCGTTGAGTCTGACAGGGGAGAATGGAAGAAGAAAACGTGTTGCGCCGACCCCAAGTAGGACGGGACAAGGGCAGGAAGATGGTCCTGATAAGGAGCATACGATTGCCATTGGATTACTTGTGCTGGATAGCAATAATTTATATTAATTAACTGAAATTGTTTTGGCTGAACTTTAACTTTGCATTGGTAAATCATTTCATCAGACCATCTCAGACACTAATCTACATTGTCCTCATGTGAGTGTATCAAGATGACCTTAAAACAGACTGACCTCTGATAACGAAACACCGGCCTCATCTACTTTTTTTTTAAAATGACCCATTTGCAAAATAAGTAATTATTTACAAACTACAAAACTATAATAGTAATAAATATTTACAAGTAAAAAAGGGTTACAGGGCGTCCAAAAATTCGTCCGCATCGCTGTCAACAGGAAAAGTGCCCAGAAGGCTGGCAGCACTGCCGCGTTGGATGGCAATGCTGATTCTTTGGCCAAAAAATAGGCCCGCCCTCTGGTCACGTGAAGAGTCGACCAACCGCTTGGCGAATTCCAGAAATACAAGGTGGGCACTCGGACCCCATGGCCCTAGTGTTTCAATCCTAAACGGCTCAAACACATAACTACCAAATAAACATCATATATTTATTAAAACTTTATGCACAAGTATAAAAAAAAACACTATATGCATAAGCGGACTTAATGCCTTGGGCATTTTCTACGAGTCTACCTTAGGGTGATGCAGAGAGAAAACATAGGTAGTAGGTGCAACATAAACAGGAGATTTATCATTCTTTAATATTTGCTTGCTTTAAAATAAATAGTTCCTTACGGAGCGTAGGTAGTTCTCTGAATTTCATTTAATTCGTCGTTTATCTTGCGTCAGTTCCAGTTACAGAAGGTAAATAACAAAGGTAAAGGAAAAGAAGAGTTTTTTTTTCATAAGATTCATTCAGTTAGATTAACATGGACATGGTTGTTCTTAATTGACATTTTATATTTGTTTTTATTTTATTATTTTTACTTTTATAGGCATATTTATTATTTGTAAGATTTAAATTTTCGTTGACATTTCTTATTTGTGATTTTTTATTTTATTTTAATTGATATGTTCTATTTTTAATATTTTTTTTTGTTTGGAATTTTATTGGTTGTATCTATACTAATTTGTATGGCAGTAACGACAAAACATAGCAAGAACCTTTACTATTTATAAGATCCCTAATGTTTAGACCTGTGTTTAACAAATAAATGATTCTGATTCTGATTAGCTGCCTCGTTGGTGTGGTGGTCGCAAGCGCGACTGCTGAGCATGACGTCCTGGGTTCGATTACCAGATCGGGCAAAGTGATATTGGGTTTTCCCATACGGAATTTCTTAGTAGCAGTCACGGAGTCTGGATTTGCGCCCGGTTGATGGCAATATGCTTGCCCCATTAAATATAACTGGCGAAATGTGGGTGTACTATTAGGAACACCTCTGCCTATCCCTTCGGGGATTACAGGCGTGTGATGTTAGATTAGCTCGTCCGTCTGATACGATAAGTCAAAAACCAACTAACCTTAAGATAATCAAATTACAGAACACGAGCACAAAACTCAACTACACAAAGATTCACAATCGTATTTTTACAAACAGAATTTTCAGTCTCACGTCTGTATTAGCATATTTAATTTGGAAATGTTATTTCTCATAACAGAAACCATCAGTGAGCGAACTATACCATTTTATTTACAATATTTACGCGGCGCGATTATAAAATAACAAGTTTTTAATTATGCAAACCGCCTCTTATATTCCAACTGTAATTTGTACAACTATATATCTATGTTTATCTCTGTGTTGAGTTTGTGGTGTACGGTTAGAGAAATTGTACAACTTTTGCTTTGAATTTGTGATTGCTTTTAGCCGCGGTTTTGCTTACGATGCTTAAATAAAGAAAGCTTATGTAATAGTTTGAGGCCTCTTCAAAAACGTATGCAAACTCTTCGTTTCTTTAGAATTCGAATAATTAGTTAATAATTAGTCGTAATTAATAAGTTAGTTGTTGATTAGTCGATGAACGGATCGTGTTCGAAACACAATGCTGCGCTACAAAACAAATGCTGCTGACGTCTCAAAAGGCTACCCAACTCAAATGGGACTGGGCAGGATATGTCTGCCGTATGCCGACAAACTGTGAGCCAAAATAGCAGGAAACTGGTGCCCTGACGTGACGGATAAAGTAAAAAAAAAATGTACCTTTAGCTTGTAGTTTTTTTTTCTTTTAAGGGGTGAGGTGTAAGGTGTAAGGTCCCCTCTACATAATTATAATCTATGTCATTATAGACACCTTTTATACCTTATTATTATTGTAATAAAGTCAGTATACTCTCAGCAGTCATTGGTTTCATTTACTCTCTCTGCCTACCGTACAACAGTGAGGCGCGGTTGCGGCAGGCCACGAAGAATATAACGGGACGAACTGGACAAGTTCCGCCTAAACTGGAATGAGGACGCGCGGGTTTGCAAGAAATGGAAACACTGGCGGGAAGCCCAGGAGTGGGTCAGATAGTTTTGATTACCAAATATACAGCTGCTATAATAGTCTATTACGTATTGGCTATATGCTTTCTAGTTGTTAATTCTTATCGGAAATTATTGACGACACTCCAATGTCTCGTCAGTGTAGAACCCAGTTACTACACTTATTCAATTAGCATTATCGTAAAAGACATTGTGCAATAATTTTGGTGTATAAGAAAATATTTATTAATTATTATTATTAATCAGTTTATTTCTGATCAAAAATTAATCCATACAAAATAAATAAAATGAAATACAAAGAAATAAATTAAATTATTACAATTACATTGTGTTAGAAATACCTTACGCACTACGTTAGTTAAAACCCATCACAATACGCATCCATTTGTTCTGGATAGGGCAATCCGCACGAGATACAACCATCTGCAGGATACTGTTGCTACTGCCTCGCACTCGCTGCAACAAGGAGGCTACTTTCTTGCGTATAACCGCATGAAAGCCGTCCGTTCTTGCCTCCGCAAACATTCCGGACGCACTACAATAGCGAGGCAGCCGCACCAGCATCCTGAAGACGTTGTTGTATTGGACACGCAGAGCACTAGCAGCCCGGCGAGTAAAGGTAAGGTAAGGTGGTAAGGTATTAATGTAAACGAAAATTAAATTAATACAAGTTAATACTATGTACGTACATTATATACAGACTACAAACAGAACAAAAAAAAAAGATAAAAAGAAGACTAAAATAAAGTACCTATGTATATACAACAAATACTACATAATACAATTTAGTGTATACTGAAGTATATATTATTGCCCAGGAGCCCCCCGGTCTTGCCAGGAGTAACTGGGTTGTGGAGGTCAGATAGGTAGTCGCTCTATGTAAAATACCGGTATTCAGCTGCATCCGGTTAGACTGGAAGCCGACTCCAACATAGTTCGGAAAAAGGCTTGGCAGAGGATGACGATGACTGAAGTATATTATCTTTTTCTATTCTAAATACTGATTTATCAGAATACCATTTCGAATCACACTCCATTGTTGAAAGGTAGAATACGTCCATCCACTCACCCACAGCTCTCAATCCACTGACCTACCACTTAATTAGACATGTACGACTACATCTAACATACTAAACACTATCGCAGTGCAACCACAAACATTGCATGTTAATTTACAGTGCAAGGTAGAATTTATACTTTATCGAGGTTCTGTAAATAAGATATATTTATATTTTCTTTGGGTTGCTTGTGTTTCATTAAGACTAAGCACTTAAGGAGGTATAAAATGTTTATGGTTTTACGAAGGTTTTAAGATCTCTAAATGCTTGATATATTATGATGCTGTGACGTCTGACAGGGGAGAATGGAAGAAGAAATGCGCCGACACCAAGTAGAATGGGACAAGGGCAGGAAGATGATGAAATGCTTGATTGGTATATTCTGGATGAAGCTGACTTGAACGTCGTGGAGCTTGACACAAGCATAGAGAGGCCTATACCCAGCAGAGGGAGAATATGATGATGATGAGCTAAAGAACTGCGCCACTGCGACCAATCTTCTCGTTACCCAGTGCTAGCTGGGTTGTGGAAGTCAGATAGGCAGTCGCTGAGACATACATAACAGCACCTGCAACGAATCTTACTTACGCTTTTCGCCTCGAATGCGTTCATACATCTAGTCCGCTCTGTTTTCAGTATGAAATTAGTTTGGCAGTTGCTTTTTTTTTTTTTTTTGCAGGCGTAATGTTAACAATCCCCGAAGGGTTAGGCAGAGTTGTACTTGAGTAAACCCAAATTTCGCCAGTTATGTTTAAGACCCATGTAATAGCGGGCGAGCTTATTGCCAGCGATCTGGCACAAATCCAGATTCCGTGGCTGCTCCCGAGAAATTGCTGATGCAAAAACCCAATATCACTTTGCCAGACCTAGGAATCGAACCTAGAACTTTATGCTCAGCAGTCGCGTTTGCGATCATTAGATAAACGAGACAGTTGTTTTTCTTTTTAATTAAATAAATAATGCACGAAATGCATAAAGGAACAGTATAACTCATCACTGTTATTCCTTTAAGTGACCAAACTTTTCACCGTAGAATCGGCTTCAGTCGATGCGGTGTCGAGTTGCATGTTCCGAAACGAAGCGAGGCAAAAGGTGTCTTTTATTGTATGGAAATAAAGCTGATTTCGACTTGCTCATTCCGATTCTACGTTTATAACTTTAGTCACCCTCTAAGACCGTGTGTCAGTATAAAGTGCTTAATTTCTCTAAATTTTTGTTTATTTAAAGCTATTGTTAGTAACAAATTGGAATTGTCAAGATATACAACGTATGAAATTGCCGTGTGAGAGTCCACAGTATATTTTAACACTAAAATGATTTATACAGTTGAATATCGAGTTAGTAATGTAGTTGCAGACAATAGCGGTCGAAAGTTCATTGTGGGAGCAACATAATAAACATGACGCCATTTTGAATGGAAGGTATTCGTAGTATTCTAATCATGCAAGTAATGCGAAAATGTGTTTCATGTTCTCGTTTTGAATGGGACTGTTTTATCGCAACTGTAAAGTTATGTTTTATTGAACTTTACTGGTGGTTAGTAAATACATATTTTAGATTAAATTGATCATAGTTTTACGTTGTTACCATCGATCTGATTTGGCCCTTAAAAAACAGTTTTTTTTTTAAGATATAAGATTTATTTCTGATATAAGTTTTTAAACTGTCATGGTCACTAACATTATGATTAACACTAGAAACGGGATATTTACCATGTCCACTGTTTGTTTTGAGTTCCCGATATTTCGGCGCTGTTGCAAGCACCATGATCACGGATAAACTGAAGTTATTGCGGGTGGGTGTCTCAAAACAAACAGTGGACATGGTAAATATCCCGTTTCTAGTGTTAATCATAATGATTTATTTCTGTTTTATATTATTACTACTGACACACGTCACCGTATGTCAGTAGCAAAACCATACAATTATACTATATCACTAGGCGGTTGGAGGCCTGATTCAGAAGTTAGTACTCTAAGGAGTAACAAGATACGTTACGGCCCGCATTGTGAGGAGGCTCCTGTCTCTGGAACCCTAACCACTGGTAGCTTGGACCCTTGTCCAGACACCGGTGGAGACCTATTTAAATAAAATACAAAAATGGGAAATATTCAAAGATAATTATAACAAATGCATAAAAAGATTTAAAAGAGGTAGAGTTTGTAAGTTTAGATGTATGCAGTAAGCTTCGGAACTGCTGATCCGATTCCGTAAATTATTTTACAAATAGGAGTGTCATAGGCATAGGTTATATTTAAAACGTTCCCGTATGATAATTTCCGATCATAACCCGAGGGAAGCCGCGGGTAAAAACCCGTGTTTTATAAAAATACTTATGTATGAGCTAAAACCAAAACCCAATGAGCAATCGTATTTCGCTACCTGAAAGAGGTCTTTGACCTGCCTTAGAATGATAATAACCCTGCCCACACAAACGTATTTCAAAGACTAAATAATCAAATACAAAAGGTAATGCAAAATTTCAAATATTTTACCGTTTAATTACTTCTTTAATAACACTGAGCTTCAGTACCAAACATAATTTTAAACCACCTAGCTCCATGTATTGAGAGCGTTCGACGCAGCCCATAGCAGTGGGGAATCCACGTCAGTAACTTATATCCGCATTGGAATTATGATAAAACAGGAAGTGACGTGTTGTGTATTCTATCTTGCATAAGGATCTGTCCTACCGGCAGCGGTTAGCGAGAAGCGAGTGGAGCTCTGAGTTACTGTCTTTTTATTGCTATAATACAACAACCAACTCTACAGTAAGTAACAAAAACCCTGTTGTTCCTGTTAGGGCCGTATACATTTACCTACAAGCACAACATTGATGAAGTTATAATTTAAAAAAAATAAGCATTGGCCAGTCGAGAGGCCAAAATCAAATAACTATTAAAATCGACACATTCAAAAAAATGTTTCGAGTATCTGATTTTACAAGTACATCTTTATTTCGCTAAATAGCCGAGCTCGGCGGCTTCCTTTGACGCGACAGAAGATGCCTAGAAATCAGTTAAACCTTACAAATATTAATAATTATTTTTTTTTTTAATTATTTTTGTTGACCGTTTTTTATAAATGACTTCCTTTATTACGTGTGTATACCGATTCTTAAAACGTAGGTAGAAGGAACAACAGGGTTTTTGTTACTTACTGTATATGTACGTATCAGTATTTGGCGTGCGTGTATGATTTGATATTTGAACGTGGACGCGGCGAATGGAGGAGGTGGCGTTCTGTGGTTTCTGCCATAGGAAAAAAGTGCGATTTTATGTACGTATGTATATAGGCCCAGGTAGAATTAAAAGCGGACTGTATTTCAAGGCTACATATTAGGTCTTCTACAATGGTCAAAATTGAAATAAATAGTATGTATGTAATAAGTATGGAGTGTGGAGGGCGCGCGCGCCGTCGTCAAGCCCCCGCGCAACCACGCCGCCCCCGCTCCCCTCTGCTTGATGATGGATATGTGTATCGGAGGTGTTAACGTGTGCGTTGACAGTATGTAATAATGTATACCGTGCGTATTACATGATTTTGCCGTACAATGGCCTTAATTCGCGTCGGCTTATGTTGCAGATAAAATAATTGACAAAGGCTGCAACAGTTACACATTATTTTGGTCCCAGCTGACATTCGTAGATCTTTGACAGTTGCTACGGATAATCAGTAGTATGACACACTGTTTTGCCAAAGAGCATCATGTTGTCTACTAACCGGGTTGTGATGGTCAGATTGGCAGTTGTAAAATACTGGTACTCAGTTCCATTCAGTTACACTGGAAGCTGACCTCAACATAGTTAGGCAAAAGCTAGGCAAATGATGTTAAAGAGTTGGAGTAAGTCTAAGCTCGCACTGGTTTAATTCTAATGAAAGAGATGAAGATGAGCAGGTACTGAAGGTTGAAAGTTTAATAATTATGTGGGAAAGGATTCAAGGAATTTCCTTTACCCATTATCGTGTCTCATATCATCGGATGCGTATTCTCAGAAAGGTTGAGCTGATATGTAATAGGTCGAGGTTCTTTTATTTTCATAAATTCTTTATGCTTCCAAGAAAGAAGTAAATTATTTACTTTTATCCGTATAATATACTAGCTTGTGCCCACGGGTTTGATCACGTTAATTTAGAATTTGACAATCAATTCGGGTTGTACTTTGTTTGTAATAATATAATTCAATCATGATACGAAATACACATGGTGCCATTTATCTTAAGAAGTTATTGTTGTTTTCCTCGGGAACAGTACTTTCTCGGGATAAAAGGTACCCTATGTCCAATTGTCCATTTCGTTTCTGTGCAAAATTTCAGGATGATCGGTTTAGTAGTTTAGGTGTGAAAAGGTAACAAACAAACAAACTTACTTTCGCATCTATAATATTAGTTAGGAAGGACTAGTTAGGATTTTTGATTGTACAAAAAAAATATCTCGATGGCGCCATCTCGTAGCGTAAAGGCATGACCCTGTAATCCCGTTTAACATAACATAACGCCTGTAACCCTACAAGGGTGAGGCAGAGGTCTACCTAATAGCACACACACATGTCGCCAGTAATTTTTGAAATGTAATAGAAGGAAAAAAATGGTTGCCTGTAAAGTCGGTTTTACGGGCGAAGATTTTACGTGACAACGTCTTAACGCCTAATTCTCTAGTGCTGCGCGCGCGGCGGACCGATCATGTGACTCATCGTAACAGACGTGAGCGGGTGTTACACTTTTTATGAGTGACTCCGAGCCGCAACCTAATTTAAGACGTTGTCACGTCAAAAAATAACAAGTAAATAACGTAAGAATTTCTTCACAATTATTTCGCTGATGCCATACTAAGGTAGTTCTCGCCCCTCTGTGATATCTTCTCTTAATTTCCGGGTACGTACGGTCCCATAAACGATATGGGGTCCCATTCTTCGTTCCGTATCGTATGACATACATAAATCATTAAAGGGGGTGGCAACGTCAGCAGCTGATTATTTTGTCAATATTGCCATAGAAATTAGAAGCTGATATCCGATATTAAAATAGGGTACGAATCAGAATTAATTTTTATAAGGATTATTTTAAAAGCTTAATAATAAGAGCCGAACACGGGCCAATCTTTGGGGTTAAGCCGCGCTTGCTAAGGTCGGTCTGTAGATAGGTGGCCATCTATTACGTGCCGAGTTTCCTCTGTGCTTCGGAAAGCACGTTAAGCCATTGGACAAAGCTGTCATTTGAAGCGCTTTGACAGTCGTTGTCGCTGTTGACAGGAAAGTCTGACAACCAGTTTTAGCAAGGGGTATCGTATTACCCAGCATTGACTGGGTTGTGGAGGTCAGATAGGCAGTCGGTCCATGTAAAATACTGATATTCAGCTGCATCCAGTTAGAAGCAGCGGTTAGAGCAGCGGTGGCCCAGTGGTGGCGGCCCCGACTTACGAACAATGAGTCGTGGGTTCCAACCTAGGCAGGCGGAATACTTTGTGTAATTTATTTCATTACCACTGCTCTCAAAAACGGTGAAGGAAAACATCGAGAGGAAACCGGCATGTCCTAGAACCAAAACTTCGAAGACATGTGACATCTACCAACCCGCACTGGGCCCGCGTGGTGGATTATAGCCCATTCCCTCTCATAAAGAGGGGGCCGTGTGTCCCAGCAGTAGGAACATGATAGGCTAATTATGCAGTTAGAAGCTGGGCCTCATGAATAAGGTGAGGCGATACTTCACATCTGGACATCTTTAAAGTTTGTATAAAGCACAGGTCCGTTCCTGTATGGAGTATTGCAGTCACTTGTGGGATGGCTCAGCAAAATACTAGCTTGCTGCACTTGACTCGGTGGAACGCAGAGCTAAGAGGCTCATAGGCTTCCCAGCCTAGCTCATCGGCGTAATGATACCTGTCTGTCGGTCTTCTACAGACTGTACTTCGGACAGTGTGCGCAGGACCTCCATAATCTGATCCCACCATCACCCTTTTACCACCGGACTAGCAGACACACTTGGTTGATATCCCGACGAGTCGTACTCAGCGCTTCTCCTCCACGTTTATTATGCGCACAGCCAAAGTGTGGAACTCTCTGCTGGCATCTGTGTTCCCTCCCACATATAACCTGTCTGCCTTCAAAGCAAGAGCGAACAGGCATCTTCTGGGCACGCTTGTTCCATCATAGACCTCACCCATCGCTTTCCATCAGGCGTGATCGAGGTCAAGAGCAGGTCCATTTTGTAAGAAAAAAAGCTAGTACTGAAGAGAATAATTCAAGGTCTTTGTTTCGATTCTCAGAACGTTAACGAGTGAGTTTTTAAACAAAATCGAGTTTTTTAAACACAAATATCCTAGCAGCATTCTACAATCTAGATTCTTGTCTGGTTGACAGTAAGTTCGTTCCCTATTACGTGGGACTTAAACATAACTGATAAAACTGTAAATGTACCATTTACACCTCTGCCTAACCCTTCGGAGCAAACATGCGTGATATTATGTATGTTTTTAAAGTGCAGTTTTGTGCTAAAAATGATACTAAGTACCTGTCTTCGCTATCTGAAAAATGTTAACCTGTTAAAAGTGTTAAGTGTTAAAAGTGTTTAATGTGTTTTACACATTAAAAAAAAATTGGTTGTCTGTAAAGTCGGTTTACGGACGATAGATTTACGTGATAACGTCATAATCATTATTTTATGTAATACAAAAAAGGAGTTAATTGAAAATTACAATTTTTTAGATAAATTAACATTTATTTACATGCGTTGACGCACAGGCTCAGGTGGAACGTTACTATTTTTCATGAGTGTTGCTGGTATTATCAATTTATAAGACGTTATCACGTCAAAAGATAAAAAGATAAAAATCATTATTTTATGTAATACAAAAGCTCAGGTGGAACGTTACTATGGAACGTTACTATTTTTCATGAGTGTTGCTGGTATTATCAATTTATAAGACGTTATCACGTCAATAAACAATTTGACTCACTTTAGACCTTAGTAAAGGTAAAATAAAAAGGTTTCTATTAATAGCTCAGGAATCCTATAATAAGCACTGCCCTTTCTTTATTTAAAATCTACAATTAGCTGGATGACAGTTGTTACTAAATTTGCGCAAGCTGTTGTTATTTTATTGTGACTACTGCATACTAAACGAGGCCGCAAGGCTAGCTCAGGGTCAAACTGTTGGCATTGAAGTTAGATCGACTTTATCCTCACAGTTCTTAGTGAAAAATAGTCAGCTTGACAACGTGTTTGTTTTTTTATAAACTTAGCCCACTCTACGAATTTCTCTTGTATCGTGGGTGCGTTTATAAACATTTAAACTCACACAAAAACAGCCAGACCCGGTACAACTACCTGTAGGTCATACAAATATATGTTCTGTGCGGGATCGAACCCTCGACACGGCCAATCGCTCAGCCACTGCGCCAACTGTGCCGTCACTGTAACAGTGGCATCACGCCTATAATACCCGAAGGGTTAGGTAGAGGTGTACCTAATACTACACCCACATTTCGCGAGTTTAGTTGAAGTCCCATGTAAACTTACTAAGCATATAATTAAATTGTCAATCACAGCAGGAAGCTGCTAGAAATTCCTGAAAACCTAGTCAAGCGGCTATCGCTTTCAAAGCGCTTCGTATTTCGACTTTCAATAAGATTGACATAACTCAAAGAAACGAACTCAATCAGTATTGTGGTTTACTCTTAAACGGTGTTTAAACTTAAGTGACATCAAAAATATTATTGCGTAGTTATATAATTATATTGTTAAACAGAGTTTACCGACTTCCTAAAGGAAAGTTATTTTTCACGTTTTTTAGTAGTTTGTAGTTTCCTTTTTGCAAAAAAGTTTTGTAGCCTTTCCGTACATTTTTGATTTTTCCATCACCATTATAGTTTATAGATAACGCTCAGATTTTCGTTCTTAAGTGAACTATCGCTTGAGGTGATACCATTTGAAAGAATCGAGGTGGCTTTTTCACCACTAGAGAATATTCACCGTTATAGGTGTTAGTAACAAATTCAAGATAAACCGATCATATCATTGCCGCTTCCCAACCAATCGTTGCTGAATGGAAACAGTGTGAGCATACAAAATCCCAATTATCTATTCGAATAGTTGAAAATCACTATCCGAATAGCAGAAAATCACTATCCGTAAATACGAATCGATTGGATCCAATCAAATCACTCGAATCACTTTGTTGAATCAATTCGACTGTCTTACGTCTCAATTGTATGAGAAACTATCCAGATTTGAATTTGGAATACTTATTTAAGACCCGTTTGATTGTTGGATTGAGTGTTTTGCTCGCTAGGCGTAGTTTTTTGTAATCTATTACTTGGGATTGTAAAAATACTCTAAGATAAATACCGGAATACTTTACAATATTTTAAACCATTTCTGTTACTCGTCATCTGCCTAGTCTTTTCCCGACTATGTTGAACTAAAAAACGCAAACAGTAAAAAATTGAAACATTTTTTGAAAATCATATAAAATCTACGTTCAATATTTTTTACTTGCCTAATTATTCCACTAAATTAATTTGGTTGGTCAATGAATAATTGTTAGTAACCTTTTGAAGGATGGATGATATTAGATAATTGCTAGGTTGACATTAAATATATTTCGAGATAATAATTATAACCACAAGGTTGATACCACTACGATATACTTTGTACATCGTTCTCACATATATGTATAATCTCAACATGAATGATGTAACCATAATTTTGATTTCAAAGAGTGTCCATGGAGTTTCTTGCCCATTCTTCTCCATAGAGATCTACGCTTTGGAATGTGCAACTACGGTACTTTCGCAAGTTATTATGCCTTGTGACTGTGACTGTAGCTTAGCTTTTTTGTTTTTGACTTTCAAAAGTGCCTGTAATGGTCTAATTGAAATAAATGCTTTGAGTTTGACTTTGACTATTATATTTATCTATTAGTCAAGGTGAAAGCATACAAACATACCTTCAACAACCTTCAATATTAAAATAATAGCAGCTTGTTACTGTCCCACTGCAGGCAGCAGGGTCATCACACTCATCACATACTGATAAGACATGAGCATTAATCACCACGCTTGCTCAAGGTCGATTGGTGATTTCAAGCTTCTTAGTCCAGGTTTTCTCACGATGTTTTCATTTACCACCTCCGTGATGTCCAAGATAAACGTAGATAATATCATAATTGAATATTGAATACGCAACCACCCACCTTCAATATGTATCGAAAAATAAAACATAATGTTAACACCAATTCACCCGAAACGCGTAGAGACCACGGCGGTATTTCCCCGGAGGCGTTTCAACCACGGAATAATCCATGGGAGAATCTCATGTTTACTACACATGTACACACGTATTACCATAAATAATTTAATCCGAACTTGAGCCCCGAACTTCAAAGGATCCGTCTCTCAACCAAGAACGCAATTCATGATGAAATCGCAAAACTAAAACACACAAAGAAACATAACTCGACCAAAAAGGTCATTAAATTTGAATTGACCTCCGAATAATTCCGAGTCGTTACAATAACATCAAACACGCCAATTCATATTAGCTTGAATGGACCCTTTGTGCCCACGTCACACTATTAAAATCACAAGTTGTCTGAGGGTAACGCAAACAATGTAGAAAAATTCGCGTACAGCTCACAAGTCGAAAAAATACCTACGAAATAGAATGGTAGGCAGCCGCTATGGTTCCGTTACGCTATAAAAACCCACCCGAGCAAACTCTGTAATTCCGCTCCGTCCCTACCGATATAAAATATGAAAGACTGAGCGAAATTCGCCTCGGCTCCCCCTGCGCTGGCTCGGCTCTTTCCGGCGACCTTCGGCTAACTTCGTATCGCCGTAGCGGCAGTTTCGTAGCACCAGCCGCGCGTAGTTCACGCAGCGGCTACGTCTCGTAGCCTGTACTGTTCATTTTTCGGTGTATGTGGTTTATTTGGTGTCATAGTTCGTAACGAATGTGTGAATAATTTGGTGTCGTACTCAAATGATGTGTGTGTTGGATGCCAGTAGTTCCGTGGTTGCCGATAAGCCTGTTTGATGGTTCGGAAAAATGGTATGGATACTTTTTAATGATAAGTATGATTAGTTAATGGCAGCGCTTAACGTCTTTATAGACGAAAATTTTCTTTTACGATTCTCTGAGAGCCTTTAATTAATTTAGTAAGTTAAAATTTTGTGAAGATCTTAAAGAAGGTTTGATGATGTTTCATAAAAATATGGAGATTTTTTTCTCGCTATTATTCTTAAAAGACTTTTTAAAGGTTTTTTTTTCCTTTTTATATGGTAATGATATTGCGTTGGATTTTTTTTGAGGGGGTATTTATGGTTTCATTAATGGATTAATGAAATACAAACGTAAAATGTTTTTTACTTCTTCTTATTTTGAACTTACAAAACATTTTATCTGCTTTTCTTGTAGGTACTAAAAATGGCCTACCATTACACCTTAGCACGATCATGAAAACTGCGCCTCTCGACTTGTAGAAATATTCTCCAATTGTCTTTCACAACACAGTGTCAATATCTCAGCATTCTATTCATTCGCAGTGCTATTCAGTCTCAGTACAATCCTTATTTATTTCGACAGTCGATTCTGAATTGACAGCAATTGTTTTCAAGAAAATTACTTTGAGGAAAAATTTTGTACAATTTAATAATAGAATGATATTAAAATGAAGGAAAATAATCGTTGATATTTTTATAATTTTGGATTTTATCCATAAATTAGGTACATCTTCATAAAAATATATAATTATATTAAAAAATCGTCATAAGGAAAATTTGTTTTGTGCGATTACAAGGAGGTCAAAAATGGAGATTATGTTTTTTGACAACATAAATGAGGTTGGGACAAAGCAAACAGGAAACATGAGTATAAAAATATTGTATTTAAACATCTAATCAATATAACTACGTATTGTAAATTCAAGTCGCTTTTTGTACCTGTCTATAAATTATTATAACCGTGTTATACGTCCTCACTACGCAACGGATTTTTGTGCGTTTTCGCCATCATTTGTAAATTTTATTTCAGAAGGTCTACAAGTATAAAACTAGAATCTAATTAAGTAATGTAGGTGTTTGTGAAGTCATAAGGACCGTGCGAACTCATCATTATCTGCCTAGCCAACCCAACTATGTTGGGGTCGGCTTACAGTCTGACCGATTAGCGAGTACCAGTATTTTACATGGAGCGACTGCCTATTTGACCTCCACAACCCAGTTAGTACTGGGTAATACGATAGAATAGAATAGAATAGAATTTTATTTTGCAAACATGGGTAATACACAATAGTTGTTATGAAATATCAAAGCTCAGCCAAATTTTACCATTCGGCATGCAAACATTTACATTATTTATGAAACTTGTGCTTACATTTTAAAGATCAAATCGATTATATTATTATTGTTACAATTATCATTCAATAGATCAATTAATAAATTATCATTTTCATTACAATTATCATTCAGTATAACAATTAATTAAATTATCATTTTCATTACAATTATCATTCAATAGATCAATTAATAAATTATCATTTTCATTACAATTATCATTCAGTATAACAATTAATTAAATTATCATTTTCATTACAATTATTATGCAGTAGATCAATTATACCCCTGTGTAAGACTGGTTTTCAGACTTTCGCGCCACTGACTATTTGTAACGACTGTCAAAGATCTACAAATAACAGTACAGTGCGAAGTGCAGTATGTAGTATTATTACTGTTTCTTTTAAATCCTAATTGGTTATTATGATTACAAAGACAGACTTCGCATTCTTCCAAATGGAGCTACTCCTTCAAAAGGAATTTATCCTAGATTAAGTCTTTTATATAAGTCCTTCTTCGTCTTGAACCGAACTTTACTAACGACATTTAAACTACGTCAGAGCTTAAACTTAACTATAGCAGTTAGATTAGAGCAAAGATCGGACCTCCGTGAGCGTAGTAGCTTTCAAACAGCTTGTCTTAGCCTTTAGCTGGGAAGCTGGGTGAAATTATTGCATTTGAAGCGAATAAGCTCGTTTTAGTGTAATTTGAATGTACTGTGTACCTAGTTTTCAAAGGCTGACATCATGAGTTTGGTACGTTTGTCAATACATCAACCGGGATAGGTTATTTTTTTCTTTATTAATATTATTTAGTACTGACATAGACTGCATTGTTAATCTAGTGGTTGTAATTGCGACTGCTTAACATAAGGGTTCGATTCCCGGGTCGGGCAAAGTGTTATTGGGCTTTTCCTTTAGGAATTTCTCTGTAGTCTCCACGGAATCTGGATTTGTGCCCAGTTGATGGCAATAGGGTCGCCCCCTATTACATGGGACTTAAAAAACATAACTGGTGAATTGTGGCTGTACTTTTAAGTACACCTCTGCCTAACCCTTCGGGGATTACTGGCGTGACGCTATGTTATGTTATAGATTACTACTAAATTATGTACAGTTAATCTCAAGTCTGTTGAAGCAACTTGACAGTTACAACTTTATTACGTTGTAGTAATGATTATTTTCGCAGTTCGACTGATATCTATGTATATCTGAGAGGTAAAATTTGTTTGTTAGTTTGTATGTAGGGGGTTATCTACGGAACTAATGATCCAATTCTAAAAATTCTGTCATTGGCAGAAATCTACATTATTCATGGGTGCTACAGGTTATAAGTTATATTTATATCATGCAAATTATCCGAGATATCACATTTTTTGCGAACGTAGTCGCGGGTTACGTGCTAGTTAATTATATAGGTACGGATAACCATACGTTGCTCATAACTACACTCTTGCTCTCATCTACTAATCTCATCATTGTTCCAAGAGAAGATCCCAAACGGTAATCAAACTTACAAACTCTCACTTATCGGTCCGAGATTTAAACACTCAGAGGGTATACCTTCTTAAATCCAAGTTATTGCGCAGTCGAATATGGCCCAGTCTAGTAAGAAGGCAGCTCGTAAAATAGAACTTTATGTAGGTTGTTAGGGCATATAGTCTCATGTTAGATACCTATATGAATTTAAATGTTAGCGTGGTTCTAGTAGTAATTTTGCCTCTACTTCAGTAATGGCCATTTTCTTTTATTTTCAAGCCTGCTTCGATAATTTTACTATGGTAAAGGGAAATAGTGCTTACAAACTCATGTAGTCATGCGAAACGATTGGAATCGTATACCTAAGGCCATAGCACGGAGGTACGACGTAAATATTATGTATTTACGAACGATTTTTAATTCAAAATACGGCCATACTTCAGCTTTTAGCATTTTGGCTGAATACTTACTTATTTGAACAGTTATGATTTTTGTTTGTTTTTTTTTTGCTATTAAGCACTGTTATTTTTTTTTTTTGTTAATAATTTTGTCAATAATTATATTAGACGTCTAAGCGTTCCGATGTTTATTTTGTTTGTTTATTTTATATAAATAAGTCCTTTTCTTTGTAAATAATTATTTTTAATTATTATTTACGAATCTTTAATTAATTGATGTATTTATTTATGGAACTAGTCAATCAAATATTACCTAACTTAAGTAAAAAACACCGTTAATATTATGAGCAAAACATAAAAGAAACATAAAGGTACACACGAACATAGAACCTCATCCTTTTGTGAAGTTGGTTATAAAGTTAGTTTGCAGATCCCGCATAGAACGAAGGACACAATTTTCAGAATGTGTGTCAGAGACAAAACTACTCAAATGACAACGATGTAGAAACGTAAAGAGCTGCAGAGAAAATCTAGCGATTTAAATCCTTGTAAAGACTAATCGATCTCTATAGGGTTATATTGGAGTATACATCTAGCTAAGTGAGTAGCAGAAACATCACTTTCCATCACTGTGCAGCGATTTTATCAATTCAAATATTTACAAAGTCAAATTTAGTTCTAATCTAAAATTCTCCACATGTGAAGTAATTGAAACGTTACAATTTTTTGACGCTACACTTTGAATCTGAGGACTCAAATTTTTGTAAAGACTAATCTATCTAGCTACAACTAAGGTTCCCTCTAATATCGGAGTCTGCGTCTAGCTGAGCTGGTTTCGAGCAGCATAATCTCTTAGGCGCTCTCATTATACTCTCAGAAGAATGGGCTGTTTGTCTCAGGACTTGCGACTCGGATTATGAGAGGGGCAACTGTGTATAGAGCTGTTTTTAGCAGGATTTTATAGTGGTGCTATGAAATTGCATGGCTAAAGAGGTTCAGAGTGAGGGTTTTTTGCGATATTTTTACAGAAAATTGGTAGAATTTTTTTACTGAATAAAATGTACTGTGTCCTAGTGTCATATCCTAAGATTTTTTGGGCTGCGTTTCCACTAGAGATGAGCGAGGATGCGTCGTGAGGGATGTATGTGAAACTAACCAATAATATAGCTTCTTTTTCACAGCTTGAGCTATTCTAGCTATGTAATTGGTTGTTTCCACACACATCCCTCACTACGCGTCCTCGCTCATCTCTGCAGAACACAGCCTTAAGCGTGTAGTTAACAACATCATCAACAGCTATCGTTTTACGTTACGTGCATCGCCGAATACTAGGGGCGATTCTCCTTGTGGTCATCGCGCGTATATCGACCAACAGAACAGTTATGATTTTTGGTACAATTTTTGCTATTAAGCACTGTTATATTAACAACATCAGTTTGACTAATTTTGATTTTGACAGTTCCTGAATTGTAATATCTTGTCTATACGTACTGCGTGCAGTGTTGAGATAGTGCCAAGACAACCACTGATCTCGGGCTAGCGCAAGTAAGTATAGAACTGTTCTCAGCACGTGTGATAAAATACAATCAATTGATATACTTTTTATCTGGTTTTAGAACGCGATTCGCTCATAGATTTTTTATGAGCAACAGCAAACTGGGATGTCACTAATTTGTCAACTTATTGACTCAATTACTTAATGAATTTTACTACAAAAAATCTAAATTTAAGTTTTCCAACCTAATAATGAAGTGTTTTTGTTTTTTGGGGAAATTGCGACTTGCAATTATTGGCTAATTGTCTTACCCAGGGGTATCGTATTGGGCTGCGGGACTGTTCGAAAGAGATACCGCGGCCCTGGAACATAAAGGGCCAAAGAAGGAACATGGGTGGTTTTTAGTCAGTAAGAGTCTGACACTCCCCTAACTGCGTTGTGGAGGCCAGATAGGCAGTCGCTCCATGTAAAATACTGTTATTTAGCTGCATTCGGTTAGACTGGAGGCCGACCCCAACGTAGCTAGTTGGGAAAAGGCTAGGCAGATGATCATGAATTATTGGCTAATGGTGACAAGTACCCAAATACAATCAGTCACAAGGATATTCATGATAACTGTTACGATCACAAGTTAAATGAGTAACATAACATAACATCACGCATGTAACCCTCGAAGGTGTACCTAACAGTACACCCACATTTCGCCAGTTATGTTTAACTCCCATGTAACAGGAGCGAGTCTATTGCCATCATCCGGGCACCAATCCATGTCTGCTACGGAGAAATTCCTGATGGAAAAACCAAAAAACAATTTGCTCGACCCGGATATCGAACCCAGGACCTCATGCCCAGCAGTCGCGCTTACGACCACTAGACTAACGAGGCAGTCCGTCCGCAGATTTGTATAAAAAATAGATCATAATATAATTGTTAGGTATATATTCAGAAAGCCTAGAATTTGAATTCTAGTATTTGTTTCGATATAATCGGATACCTATAATTTCAGTCACCTGAATACAAAATAAATTGCCTCATGTTAGTATTTTTACTTACACAAATAAGCGTAGTACTAAACAATTACGGTGCGCGTAATTGGTAGTAGTTAGAAATTAATACTGATGATTGTAGTGTCTGTCTGTTTCTAGGTGTTGAAATAAAAGTTCACTGTCCTGTACACACCGGTATGTCTATCATTAGGTATATGGGTGTAAAAATACTTAACGAAGCTGAAAGGTACTTGTTCTCCCCGTGATTGCGATCCAGTTTTCTGGACCATACCTGGGAACCTTCCAAGAGGTCAAAGTGCTCTAAGTTTCAGGGGGCGACAGCCTATCTGACATCCACAGCCCAGTTAGTACCAGGTAATACGATACCCCTTGGTAAGTCTGGTTGTCAGGCTATCAGGCCACTGACTACCTTTAACGACTGTCAAAGACAAATGACAACCAGGAACAACGGTTTTACGTGCTTTCCCAGGCACGGTAGAAACTCGGTATGTTATTGGTGGCCACCCATCCACGGACTAGCCTAAGCCAGCGCGACTTAACCCCCTTTTTTGTTTGCATTTAATTTAACTTTCTTCAAGATATTGAATAGTTTGGAGCCGAAACACAATATCAAGAAGCGTCACGCACACCAAATGGCAGGGTCGCCATGTAGGGAACTAGTGTTAGTGAAACGACTGAAGCCGATCGATTACCATTTTTTACTCCTCTTAAATTAATAGATACAATGTCTTTTATAGCATAGATCTTACTTCTACGTACATACATACTACATAATATTCCTCAATATGAATCTGAGCGGCTGTTATGATTTAGCCACGACCTTCTCACGCACGAGCTTCTTTTTCCCAATCATTTTTGTTTTATTTAAATTGCCGATTTTCCTGAAACAAAAACAAACAGTACCCTTATAGAAGTAAAGCCAAAAATCCCGCAACACATTTTGTTATCGGAGTTTATTTGCTAAAACAGTCCCGTAATCAAAACAAGAATCTGTTTACTTAGGACCCTTGCAATTACCATTTCATAGTTAAATTATTACGAATAAATATTCATTGAATTCTGTAATATTCATAGACTAGGTTATTAAGGATGTTTTGGTAAAACTGGCGAAATAGTGTTTTGTTATCTTTCGTTTAGTTTTTGTAATTACTTTGGGAACTTTTAACAGTTCAAGGTCTTGGGGTCGATTCTTGACACCAGGTTAGGCAGTTCATATGTTAGAGGTAATATCTGAAACTATTCATCTTATTTATGTAAAACTGTTTCACTCATCGAAAACTATACTTACTATTACCGAGCGCTATGAATATATTTCTTGGGCAGAAGCTAGTGTCTCATCAAATTAGAGATTAATGATTTATGGAATTTATGCTTTTAATTATAATAATGAACTATTTCTGCACACCTGTAATTAGGGTAGGATATGGTCTGAGCAGTGTGTTGTGTTTCATCCTTGTATATACCCATATTCAGCAAAATAAATGATTTGATTTGATTTGATGGAAAAAAAAAGGATTAAAAAAAAAAATTGGCGGATAAAGAAATCGGCGAATATTATGACGGTTTCAGTCTGGAAATAAATTAGTTTGAAGTATGTATTATAAAAGCAAGATTGGTAAAAATATTAATCATTCTGAGTGGCCTACTTCTAGTCGATCGTCAGATTTCAATGTGAAATTGCCTGTCACGAACAATCGATCAACTACCTATTATATTATAATTAAAACCAGTCACTGGCGTTGAAGGAAATCATTACAAGACGAAATGTAGAATTAACATGGTTTAAATATCCCAACACAACCAGTCTTACCAAGGTTAATTGTAAGGTTAGTCTAACTGATGTTTAGACAGGCAATAGCTGCATATTACAATACTAGCATTCAGCTGCATCAAGCCGACCCCAATGTAGTTGGGAAAAGGCTAGGCAGAAGCTGACATTCCGCAATACAGAAGTAATGGCCCAGAGGTAACGGCTCCGACGTACAAGTTGCAGCTCCGATTTGACCTAGGAAGACATCAGACTTTGTGTCATTTATTTCATCACCACTGCTTTCGAAGCGATGAAGGAAAACTACGTGAGAAAAACAAAACTCGCTCAGGCCCCGAGTGGTGGATTACAACCTACTCCCTGTTACATAATGGAGGCTTTTGTCTCAACAATGGAAACGCTATAGGCTGAGCAAGGACAATTATGTATAGGTATACACCCATTAAGCTGAGACAACCAGGTGAACAGATGCACCTGTATTCTACATACAATATCAAAGTAAGTAACTCTGCACAAAAATTATTGCTGGGAAACGACTTTTTATTTTGGGGTGAAAAATGACTTTTTATTTATTTATTTATTTAAACTTTCAAAACATTATGCTGCATTATGGATGCATTGAATAGTACTGAGGTCGTGGAGGCGTTTAAAGTAAAGTTGTAATTAAAACTGTATGTAAAAAAAAACTTATGAAAAAGTTGGAACTTTGACTCCCAATATCTTCGTAAATAGAAGGTTCTCAGGTAAGGGTCTAGAACAAAAAAATAATCGGAGAACAAGTGCCTTTCGGCTTCGTTAAAGCACAGAAAATATAATACTACAGTTAAGGGTACTTTTACACCTTTTACATTTTGTGCAGGACATTGTATCTAAGTTTTTTGACGAAATAATTTTTTTCATTAAAATTTATAAATTGAGTATCTTGCCATATAGCGGCAAAACATTGAGATAGCTAGTTAGCACGCAAGGTAGGTAAAACAGACGAATCTAGAATCTTCGACATACTTGTTACTTGTTGGTTGTAATTTAAAACTGTTTTTAGCTTCTCCGGTAGAAATGGGTGTTTTACAAGGACCTGCACTGTCGCCGACGATTTCCCTTCGTCGCTTTCGCTGGTAGGTTGTCACTTCGACCAGGCTCTCTTTGCTTCGCAAATCACAGTAGTGAGAACAATACCTACAAGTCGATTACTTAACTTAACATAACATCACAAATATAATCCCCGAAGGTAATAATGGATAATATGGTTGTAATGTTGTGTGTATATCTTTTAATTTTGTGTGCAATAAAGAATAAGAATAAGAATAATCCCCGAAGGGTTAGGCAGAGGTGTTCCTTATAGTTTCTGCAGCCACATACCGCCAGTTATTTTTAGTCCCATGAAATAGGGGGTGAGCCTATTGCCATCAACCGGGCACAAATGCAGACTCCATGCCTGACGGAAAGACCCTATAACAGTTTGCTCGACCCGGGAATCGAATCCAGTACCTCATGCTCATCAGTCGCACTTGCGTCCACTTAACAAACGAGGAAATCTCGACTATAATCATAAAATTCCCTAGCCTGTCCAATCCCATTAATGCTCGTTCCTCTTCTGTATGCGAGAAGGATATTCCCTGCATCGTGACTATTTCAGACCGGTAAAGCTAAAGCTACACTCAATTCGTGTTCCTATCGTTGGAACTCGTATCAGAGTGTAAATCTTTTAGTACCGATCTGCATACCCACTGCAGTGCGCTCTACGACACAGTAAAGCCTTTTTCGGGAGCCTCTCTGTTCCTGCTTTTAAGACCTTAGTAACTAGATCCTTCAGGTATTTTAGTATGTTCGGGGGAAATTGGAGACAGGGTCCTAGAGTAAATACAAGCAAGTGGCAAGTTTTGTAAAAATATTTTTGAATTTTGAAGAATTTTATAAGTGAGTTAATTATATCAGGAGTAATGCCAATGGGATCATGTCAGCTAGTCTAAATTTGAATCCAAGATTGCACTGGCTGAACCACTAAAATCCTAATAGCTGGGCAAAAAAATTTAAAAATTATCAACAAAAAAATTACAATAAATACGGCTAATTTGTGGTATTACATGCGATTGTTCATATCTGAAAAAGAATATTGAGCTAGCAAAAAACTTATATTCACTATTTGGTACTCAAATGATGAAGCATTATACCAATACACTGATGAAACAATATGATCGTCTTCCTGCCCTTGTCCCATGTTACTTGGGGTCAGCGCAACACTTTTTCATATTCATCACTCTTTAATTCACATGCGATTCGTCCCTGCTTACCACATGTCCATAACGTGACAGTCGATTTACTGATACAACATGAATGTAAATATAAATAAAAACCGGCCAAGTGCGAGTCGGACTCGTGCACGAAGGGTTCCGTACCATTATCTATAAAAACGGCAAAAAAATCATATCTGTTGCATGGGAGCCCCTCTTAATATATATTTGTTTTAATTTTTAGTATTTGTTGTTATAGCGGCAATAGTAATACATCATTTGTGAAAATTTCAGCTTTCTAGCTATCACGGTTTATGAGATACAGCCTGGAGACAGACAGACAGACAGACAGCGAAGTCTTAGTAATAGGGTCCCGTTTTACCCTTTGGGTACGGAACCCTAAAAACCAGTCCTTTATTAATAAAGTTAAAATCGTTTATTAAAGTGTACCATTTAGTGAGCACCAGAGAGCCATCTCCAATTTTATCTCTAAAGTCACTCCCCAACTATCTATCAACAAAAACTTTTCAAACAGCCATTTACTGAAACTAATAAAAAATCTTAAAGGCCTGGCCAGCATTTAGCCGTCAGACAATTGAGATAATAAGCCGCTGAAAAGTTATTAAAAACTTGAATGGAACTTTATGTCCAAAAAAGATATTTAAGGGGATTCTTGCCTTGTCAGTTACCTCTTTTGTCTTCCTATTTATGGTTATAGGAACCCACGTAAATTGTTCTTGCAAGTTAACACTTGAACATTTTTGGGTTGCGTCGTAGCTTTATTGTTCAGTAATATTCTGGAGGTGGATGGTGTGTATTTTATTATGAAAATGAGTTGATGTTACTTTTGTTAATTAAAACTTTCTTGACACTTTCCTGTTTGATTTTGTAAACGAACAGGGGCTTTCATTAATTGGGGACTTGCGTGGGGGGCATCCACGCGAATAAACAGGTCCCTAATCAGCATCATAAACGCTGAATACCAGTTTTTTACATGTAGTATCTGCCTTTCTGACCTTTGCTACCTAAATGCAGTGGTTCTGGTTCTAAAGCTAGGTGTTTCGGAATGTCCAGTATTGCGTGAAAATGACATTTGCGTCGTAGTTATTGCCCTAATAAATCACATTGTAAAGGTAACATTGAATAATGTAGCCTTAACAATAAAAAATATACCAAACGTAGTATAAGTTTAGTTTGAAACCGTTAAAGCTTACAACAGTGGTTAAAAAATACCGACTTGCGATCAAATAAACTTTCAAATCTAAGGACAGTACTAGCTAAAAATGTGCTTTTACTATTACTATCCTTGTCCTTTCCTTTATTACGTCATATTATAAATGCAAAAGAAAGTTTGTTTGTTTGTTACATTTTCACGCCTAAACCACTGAACTGATCATCCTGATTTTTTGCATATACGTTGTCAGGTGTACAGAAAAAGACATAAGGTACCTTTTATCCCAAAAAAAAAGAACCGTTCCCGAGGAAAACAACAATAACCTTCTTATAATAATAGATGGCGCCACGTGTCCTTCGATTCATGATTGAATTATAACAAGCAGAGTACAACCCGAATTGATTGTCAAATTCTAAATTATTGCGAGCGAAGCCGCGGGCAAATGCTAGTGAAATAATAATAAAAAAGGAAACGGTTTTTGCTATGATTATAATAGAAAAAAATTAAAAATATTTTTTATATATATTTTTCTGGTTTTGTTTGTATTATATCTCTGTACATTTATTTACAAACAACAAATAGATAATAATTACAGGGCATCATAAAACTATTTTTAAAGAATACAATTAAATATTCTTTAAGTATGAGCGACGTAGCCAATTAATCGCCATTCTTGCTCTCAACTAAAATGGACGAAGAAGTAACATCTGCTAACTGCAGAAATTAACAAAACTTTACATTGA
Source organism: Eurois occulta (assembly GCA_950022335.1). Classification (NCBI taxonomy): domain Eukaryota; kingdom Metazoa; phylum Arthropoda; class Insecta; order Lepidoptera; family Noctuidae; genus Eurois; species Eurois occulta. The sequence continues at coordinate 3,573,267 of OX465498.1, forward strand.
ATTAGCTTCAAGATCTTAATTAGGGACGGTATTCCAAATCTTATCTAAAAACTTTGACAAAGCGAATGCAGTTTAACATTCAACTAATTTAACTTTTTTGAGAGAATGCAAGTTGTATTGTGTGTCGAAGAACTGAAGCTCTGTGTGAATTAGTTGTAAGGTTATCATCAACCATAAGAATGGAAAATTTACTATGATTACCATTTATTATGATTAACACTGAAAACGAGATATTTACCATGATTACTATTTGTTTTGAGTTCCCGTGGATATCCCGTTTTCAGTAATAATGTTATAATGTTAGCGACCATGTTAGTTTAAAAATTTATATTTGTTATGAGTTCGGTATTTCGATATTTTGGCGCAGTCGTTGCTCTTTTGTGGGAAACAGTTTTTTTTTTGAGGATCTCGTGGCTAAACAATAATTGCCGCTTGGGTCGATCTTTAGGTTAAGCTGCGCTTGCCTAGGTTGGTCCGTCAATGATGTGACCACCCATTACATACCGAGTTCCCTCCGTGCCTCGGAAAGCACGTTAAGCCGTTGGTCCCGGCTGTTATTTGTAGATCTTTGACAGTATTTGGTAGTCAGTGGCCCGAAAGTCTGGCAACTAAAGGTACTGTATTACTTAGAAAAACCAACTGGGTTGTGGAGGTCAAATAGGCCGTCGCTCCACGTAAAATACTTGTATTCAGCTGCATTCGGTTAAACTGGAAGCCGACCCCAAAATAGTTGAGAAAAGGCTAGGCAGATGATAAGTTTTTTTTTTTAAATTACTGATGAAAAATTTCTATGTGAGAAGTTCAAAATGATGTTTGCGCGTCGGTGTCCCTTCTTCCTTGAATAGTATCATCATCATCATCATCATCATCATTTCAGCCGAAAGACATTCACTGCTAGATATAGGCGTCCCCCAAGTGTCGCCACATTGACCGCTCCCGTGCGTCTCGCATCCAGCGGATCTTCGCTACCTTCACCAGTGTAGATTAAATGGAATTATTAATAATTTCGTTTAAAATGACAGTTTGATTAAAATCAGCATTAGATTTACATGAAATCTACTTTGTATTATAATCGTGTTTACGGACAATATTATAATTTCGATCAGGGTCAATACCTCTCACTTTATTTTAATTAAAACTATAACTAATTAATTAATTAACAAACTATAATTTTGTGTGGTTCAAGAAGCTAATTTTTTTGCTAGGTTCACTAACCTTTCACGAATAATTAACCGAATTGTAATTAGGTGAATTAATTACTACAATTTAAACCCAAAACTAACAACAGGGCATTAACCTCTACCCATTTCTCTTCAACAAGTTACCTAATACCTCAGGACCTAACTGGGTATATGGGGCAAGTTACCCGTATATAAACTAAGCACCAATGTTAATAACATATATGAACACTGAGTCACCTAGGTTACCCTTAGAGAGTTTGTTAGAACCCACAATTTATTAGTATTACATGATTTTGAGCTGTATTATCATATCTAAATATCTTCTTGTGTTATCTAGGTAAATGTGGGTAAATAAGGGTTTATATAGCACCTACGTATATTATATTAACACGAATATTACCGTGCCTCGGAAAGTACATTAAGCTGTGGGTCCCAAAGTGTCATTAGTACATCTTTGACAGTCGATAAAGGTATTCAACCCGAATGTCTGACAACCAGTCTAACCAAAGTGTATCGTGTTACTCAGTACTAACTGGGTTGTGGAGATCAGATAAGCAGTCGCTCCATGTAAAATACTGGTATTCAGCTGCTTCTGATTAGACTGGAAGCCATAGAGAATATTTGCTGGAAGCTGACCCCAATATAGGAATTGGGAAAAGGCTAGGCAGATGATTATATAGAGGTACTGACTGCTCCGATTAAGATCACTCGTTTACTAAAGGAAATACAGGACGTTCCTGTGGGATAATTTCTGACCTAATAACGAGTGAAGTTTTTTCTTGATTAAGTTTTATATTCGTTTTATTCGGCGGTGTTTTAAATAAAAGACTGATTCAAACTGATTGATTGCGAAGTTTGTCTTATTTGGTTTCAAAATAGCAAAAGTGTTAACAAAAAGTTTGGAAGATTTTCCACCTTTTGATGTTCACAAAGATTCAAAGAATTATTATTATCCTTTATTCATCTTTGTACAAATTCATTACATTTTAAAATTTAATTTAAAAAAAAAGTCCAAAAAGTTATAGCCCACCGGTATCGGGAACAGGGTCCAAACTATCCGGCGGTCAGGGCCCCAGAGAGAGGAACCTCCTAACAATACGCGCCATGTCCAGGAGTATCGCTTTCTGAATCAAACCCTTGATCCAGCTGCCTAACGAGAGCCACCTTAGTTTTTAATCGAGGTTCTTGGCAATTAAGCCATTGGCTGAAATAAAGAAAAGTATTAGTTTTCATTTGTGCATTCATGAAAAAGCAATAAATCGTATTACCATGAAATATTCTAGAACATAATAATTATCCTCAATTTCGTTCATATATTGAGGGTATATTCCCCCAAAAATAATAGCGAAAATAAACAAAACATATTTTATCGTGAACATCTAAAGCTAAGTTTACCAAAATTAGTTATTTATTATTTTGGTATTTCAATAACATATTGACCTTGTCTAGACATTATTAAGTTTGGGTAGTATTAAGGTTGATGCACACTTGACTTTCGCGACCAAAGAAATCGAGTTACGTTAATCGAATCGAAATGGTAGTGAAAGGGTAGCTAAATTGGTGTCGCTTTTATCCATTATCTATGTCACGAGATGTGACTGCCTCGGTGGTCTAGTGGTCGCAAGCGCGACTGCTGAGCATGACGTCCTGAGTTCGGTTCTCAGGTCGGGCAAAGTGCTATTGGGTTTTTCCATCAGGAATTCCTCAGTAGCAGCCACAGAGTCTGGATTTGCCCGGTTGATGGCAATAGGCTCGCTCCCTATTACATGGGACTTAAACATACTGGCAAAATGTTTGTGTTATTAGGTACACCTCTGCCTAAAACTTTGGGAATTACAGACGTGATTTTATGTTATGTGCTATGTCACTAAATTAGTTCAATTCAAAAGGTTATAAATGAGGTACACTACTGTATTTTAACTTTGTGAATTTTTTTAACGACCGTGAGCAAAGTTTTGAGTATGAATATAATGTGATGGCTTGGCTATAAGAGTTATATAATAATGTTACTAATACATGATATTTTATTAGTTTGCTTGTACAATATGTAGCTTATAACTAATTATAATTACTTATTATTGTTTTTTATTGTTCATGTGGTGTTTACCTTTAAGTAATTTGTTGCACTGTGTAGAGTTTAAACGCATGTTTTATTTTTTGTTTGTAAATTAGTGTAAAAAATTTGTTGGTAGGCCTAGTAAATAAAATAAAATAAAATAAGAGTAGGGGAAGACCAAAGGTTGAGTTAGAGGGGCTTCTTAGGGTAAAAGATGATATGGCTTGAAAAGCGGTTATTACTGAATTATGACGAGTAATAGAATAAAAATAGATTTATGGAAGAAGAAAACATGTTGCGCCGACAAGAAATTAATAGAGATGAGGGCGGGAGAATCATCAGCATGGCTAATTAAATGGAAGTGAGTTAGAAAAAAATTACATGTTTTCGTCAAAATCTTGTTATTGAACTTGTGTCTTTTCGAGCATATAATTATGATGACACGCTTAATACAGCGTGTCATATTTCTGTGGTCCCGATTAAAATTGCGAACAAGATGGCGGCCAAATTAACGGCTGATGAGATTTTCATGTTAATACTAAATTATATCAGTAGGTAAGTGTAAAACTTGGAACCTTTATTGTAATACAGAACATTAATTTTATTAGAATGTTGAATGTGTGAGGCTTTAATAGGAGTTTGCTTAAATAAGGGTTCGGAGAGCTGTAATTAGTTAAGATAACTGCATTTGTGGGTTCGACAAATACTACTACCCAAAAAAAATAGAACTTAGAACCTAGTTTTAAATCAAATGGCATGGCCCTGAAAGGAGCTCGTGGCTAAATAAGAACAGCCGCTCGGGTCGATCTTTAGGTTAAGCCGTGCTTACCTAGGTTGGTCCGTGGATGGGTGACCACCCATTACATACCGAGTTTCCTCCGTGCCTTGGAAAGCACGTTAAGCCGTTGGTCCCGGCTGTCATTTGTAGATCTTTGACAGTCGTTACAGGTAGTCAGTGACGCGAAAGTCTGACAACCAGTCTTATCAAGGGGTATCGTATTACCTAGCGCTAACTTAGTTGTGGAGGTCAGATAGGCAGTCGCTCCATGTAAAATACCGGTATTCAGCTGCATCCGGTTAGACTGGAAGCCGACCCCAACATAGTTGGGAAAAGGCTAGGCAGATGATGATGATGGTACGTCCCTGAAACAACGATAGTAAAAATAATTATGAAAACTTGTTGCCATGTTGTCTGCAACTTGTCAGCGTTCTAGAAACTATGAAATGGCCTATTTCACACTGCAGTTATAACTTTACCGGTCTGTTAAACATAACCATTTTCGTTTAGTAGTTTAGGCGTAAAATGTGATAAACAAACAGAGTTATTTTCGCATCTATTATGTAAACGGAAGTAACATATTATTATCAAAGACAAGCCATTATAATCAAATAAAAATAAAAGTAGCATTATAATATAATATTTTATTTATATTCACCACAATTATTATAATAGATAGCGACCATGAATTATATTTGCGACCAAGGACGCAATAATCCAATATGTAAGTTCCCTTAGAATATCGTATCGGTATATTATATTGTTCTAATAATTCTATATGTAACAGTGTTCCTAATCTTTGATTTTGATTACACTTGGGGTATAAACTTTCTCAGTCATCCATTAAAGTATACCTTTGAACGTATCAGAATTGTTTGTAATTAAGTTGTGAATGTGTAGGTACTTAACCCTAGAAGCCTAATCTATTTCAGAAGTACACAAAGCCTTAACATACGTCTCAGAGGCGTACACATATAATTCAATTTTTTATGTAAAAATTGCCTCATTTTGTTTTGTTTTTGTAGTGGAAATTTAAATTTTGTATATAAGCTAAAACTAAAACAACACTGTTATGAATAATTACTATAATCACAGTTATTTATTACAAAAATAAAACTAGGTGAATAAATTGGAACAAAAAAATCAACTTCTTCAAAATCAACAGAAACAAATTATTTTTTCATAGAAAATTTTCTTTTTTTAACGCTAATTAGTTATTCTTAGATCAAATATTAAAACTAATCAGACAATTTGGTTTATACTTTCTCGCAAAGATCTTTTCAACGTCGGAGCTTCTAGTCTCTTCTCCATCCAAGGCGTGACCAAATCTGTACTGAGTTGCTTCATGAATTTGCTTCTATTCAATGATTTTCTATCATCCCTTATCATGCTATGCCTATATATTATAGCAGAATATAAAATAGACATACAATATACGAAAAACAAACAAAAGTAAAATCACATAAACCTAGTTAAAAGTTACGCAAAGCCTAAACATACGTCTCGCAGGCGTGCAATACTTCGATAAATCAAAAATAGTAGGACTTTCCTTAACGATACAGGCATCGTACGCTAGCTCCCGGCGGCCATTGAGTTGGCGAAAGAGCACAACACGCTATATTCAACCGATAGAAAGAGACAAACGATATTCCGTTTCGTGTACGCCTCGCAGACGTAGATTAGGCTTCTAGGGTTAATGGAAACGAAATTGGACTGCTTGTTTTTTTTTAAATTTTGCCTACAAGGCATTTTTATCTATATTAATATTATAATAAGGTAATTTATTAATCTGTTTTTATTTATTTATTTATGTAGGGGGTAATCTTCGGAATATAAGTAATCGGATCGACTTATGAGTAAAAGTGCTTTATCTTATCCCATTGAATTTCTAAGTTTAGATTTCATGGTTTTCCTTTCATTTAATTTCTGCTGCCTGTCTGTCTGTCCCTATGTCTGATTAGATCTTCAAAACTACGCAACGGATCATGATGAGGTTTTTTTAATATATAGAGTGATTCAAGAGGAAGGTTTATAAATGTACCTATACTGCACCCGAGTGAAGCTGGGGCGAGTCGCTAGTTTTAAAAATAAAGGAATGTTTCCATTGAGTAAAATTTTCTATCCAGACTATTTAGATTAGTTTCCCTCCAGGTGAGGTTTAAAAAACGACACAGGCTGAAAAAAAACTATACTACTTACTATAAAAATACATCGAGCGCGTTTTCGCTTGATGTTTGTAACCAAACCTTCTCTGTACAAAACTATTTTGCATTTGGTGGTGACGGGGGTACAGAGGGATGAAACGTCGTTTTTTTGCTAGTATAAACCTGTCTGTAGTAGGCGTCAAGGTCATTCCATCCATTCAATTTAGATATGTATTTTTAATTATTTGCACAAATAGGTGCAAATATTAAGTTGTCAATATTACATTAATGCTAGTAGGAACGATATATTTGCGAATCATGCTGCAGTGGTAACAAAAATACTAATTTACATTATAATAAAATATCGCGTGTGGACCGGGCATCAATGTTATTACAAGTTCTCCTGTTTATTAATTAAAAATCGTTCTTACAACTAAGTAATGTGAACAATGGCTATTTTTCAAAACATACATATAATGTGTTACGTTTTCATTAATATGTCATTCAAAAGTCTGTATCTTGAATTGTAAACTTCGAAATATTGGATTTTTATTATCTCTTAAAATGGACCACTGTCATCATCAGCGGCCTACAGACGTTCACTGCTGGACATAGGCTTCTGAATGCGAATTTATTCAATTCTTGGCAACTCCCTTCCAGCTGGTACCTGCCACCGAGTCACCTGGTTCATCTAACCTGCTGGCGTGCCACCTTACGCTTGCCAATTCTCGGTCTCAAAAGGGGCATGAATGAATTAAAATACCAACAATAAAGCTTCATAATAGGTAAAAAAACAGTATTTAAAAATAATTTGAGACAAGAGTTTTCGTTTTCAATTCTGTTTCATTAACTTAATTACTCGCTTAGTCCTACTTCTGTTGATTCCGTAGTCATTTGTAAAGCTAATCTTTGAGTATAGTGCCTGGGGTGTAAATTTAAGAAATTCTTAGAATAGTATGCGGCAACCTTGGCGCACTAAATTGTATTTACAGAAGGTCAGTTCCTTATAAAAAACCAAAACAGTCGCACACACACTTCTGTACGAATACGTACAGCGATCTTAAACAAATTGCGGTCGCAAGTGCGCTTGCACTCGCTGTACTTGAAGCGTGTATACAGGGTGGAAGGGACACCGACGCGAGAACGGTTACCACGTAATCAGTACATCATTCTCATCAACATATGAATTTTCCAGGGTTACTAAAAAAAACAGCTGTTCCATACATTTCGACCGTTAAGGTATTGCACTTTTGCACGAAATAGCAGATTTTTTTTTGATGATAATAATAAGTTGTGCGTTTTAAATCAATGTTCTCGCCTTCAGATCTTGAAATTTTGTTCATGGTCCTTCGAGCCGAATTTGTTTATAAACGAATAAAGGGAATAAGAATGATATACTGAATACGTGGTAACCGTTTTCGCATCGGTGTCCCTTCCACCCCGTATGTGTGCGTGCGTTTTCGGTCGATGTTTGTAACCAAACCTTCTGTACAAAACTATTTTGCATTTGGGGGTGACGGGGGTGCAGAGGGGTGAAACATCGCAAGTTTCAACGTAGGCGTATTTTGTGCGTGTATTTTCGTAACGTTATTATTGCTTTTAATTAGACTAACGGTTTTTGGTAATAGGAGCGTGAGGTTGGCGTGTCTTTTTGGCTGTAAAAGGTTGTTTCTGGTAAATAGAACCGTAAGAGGCAGTGTCTTTTTGGCTTCAAATTAAATTCATTTTGAAAACAGACCGTGTCTTCTTTATAATTAAAAAAAACTCCCCTTGATCCCTTTTACTAACTCACATTTAGTCCTAACACAACCCGGTTGATTGCCTACAATTTATATTTTACGTTAGCAAAACACGACCAAATAAAAACAGAACGGCTTACTACCTCAATCAGCATGCAAATTCACCCCCTTTCAACCCAAGTATCAATAACATAAAATTTGGGCATCTATTCTGACATACTTCATTTTATTCGACAGCCAAGGGTCAGCATTCATTTTATTTAGCAACTAGAAGGGTCAGCACTCATTTTATTTCGTAACAACGTAGGGTCACGACACATTTGTTTTTGTTGAAGGGTAATTCTTCATGCTAACGAATATCTGTTTAATTTTGTAGGGAATTCGTAGTGACGATGGAATTGTTGAAGGTTTTAAAGGAAAAGGCCCTGTGCTTTTAGTCTTATAGTTTGTAGTAAGTTTGGGTGTATTTGCTATTTTGCTCTTATTATGCGAGGAAAGGCAAGAATTAATTTGGAGGAAGGAGTGTTCTATTAGTAGTCCTGCTTAATTAGTGTCTGAGTGGGAATGATTTTGTAATTTTATTTCTAACTATAGTAAAACTGGAGATCAAAATGGCCGCTTTTGTTGAATCATAATTCTTACTAATATTATAAAGCGAATGTAAGTATGTTTGTTACCTTTTCACGCCTAAACCACTGAACCGATCATCCTGAAGTTATGCATTATACGTTGTTAGGTGTACAGAAACACCTTTGATCCCGAAAAAACGTACTGTTCCCGAGAAAAACAACAATAACGTTTTTGTGATAATAGATGGCGCCACGTGTCTTGTTCAAAATTCTATTCCGGTATACTTTAAAAAAAAAACAATTCTAATAAACCGATTTTTGTTTACAAAAAAAATAATTTCCAAAATAATTCCTTAAGTCACGTTTAAAAAAAAAACTGGGTACATAGAAAATCTTAGTCAAGTATATCTTATATCTATAAATCAAGTATTGAAGTATCTTTAAATCACGATAAACTTTAAATGATATTTACGTATTTAGCTATGAAAGAATACCCTAGATTCTAATGACGGAATAAAATTTTATCAGTGACACATTTCAAGGCTGCGGAGTTTTTTATATTTTCTATCTGATTGCCTTCCCTTTGAAAGCGAAATTATCTTTGATTATTTTCCGATCTGGAATGATAATAACTTCATGTCTTTTTCATGCAAATGACTGCGGATACAATTACCATATTTTTTATGCTTTGCTTTAATTTGTTGCGGGTTTTATTAAAAATGGAAGTCTAGGGGAGTGGAAGCGTTGTTAACTATACATCACTCAAAAAACTCGACACTGCACTAGTTTTGCGAAGCTTTTTAGGTCGGTCGGCTGGTCCCGGCTGTCATTTTTAGATCTTTGATAGTGATCGCTACCGTTAAAGATAGTCAGCCCGAAAGTCTGACAAATAGCCTTATCAAATAGTATCGTATTACCCAGTACTAACTGGGTTGTGGAGATCAGATAGGCAGTTGCTCCATGTAAAATACTGTTATTCAGCTGCATTCGGTTAGACTGGAAGCCGACCCCAACATAGTTGGGAAAAAGCTAGACAGATGATGGTGGCCTATATTGCTATCAAACCCGATGGTCTGTTTGCAATGGTGATTACGACTACCTCATATACGTCAACAACCATCGATAGATTCACCGTTTTTCACACACAACGCCATATTTCCTGACGGCCTAGACTCTTCCTAACTAAGTTAATATCGGCTTCTAGTTTAACGTGCTTTCCGAGACACGGAGGGGATTTGTTATGTAATTAATGATCACCCATCCAGGGACGGACCTTGGCAAACGTTGCTTAACCCTAAAGATCGACTCGTGCGGCTGTTATTGCTTCGCCACAGCCCCTCACTGTACCTTATTCTAATCATAACCCAACATTTTTCAAAACCCAAAAAAAAAGAATATACAAACATGTATAGGCCTGAAAAAGGTCTAGATAGACCTTATAAAAATCTAATTGCAATTCCACTCAACGAGAGCCCAGACCGGCGTGACACCTATATACGATTTCCCTCGGCTGATTTGACGTCATATCCTATATTAAAACGGGATTATTAAATTCGGTTTTGCATATTGGAAAAACGGTAATAATTTTGTATTAATACTGGGTTTTATCCAGGGCGGTGTGCGGAGTTTATGTACAAGGTTGTAAAAAGAGAAAAAAAAAAGAAAGAAGAGGCATTTGTCTAGAAGGCTGATGTCTGGGTTAGACTCAAATGATTGATTTATGGTCGATGGTTCGGTTTTTTGAGCATCTGGTTTTTGATTTAAATCATGGCTCACGGTATGGCTTGACTGGGCATTTCCATTTATTGTTTTATGGCAATTATAGATCATCATTTTCCTGCCCTTGTCCCATGTTGCTTAGGGTCGACGTAACACGTCTTTTTCTTCTATTCTCCTCTGTCAACCGTTACGCTATCCTTTACTATTTCTTCTTTCATATCATTCCTCACACAATCTATCCATCGTTTCCTTGGTCTTCCTCTCCCTCTCCATCCATCAATCGTCATCATAAGGCAATCCCATTCCCATCTTCCTCAATTTGCGCATTGACAGTTAGAATTAAGTGTATCTCTCTAGAAACCCAATTTAAAAGTCTCTTTCAACGACGTAATAATTGAAATGCATGATATGATTTCAATTGTTACGACTGATGACAAAATGTGTGACAAATGTCATGCAAAGCTTGAAAACAGTTACCTGCCTAAAACCACCAAGAGCAGACAAAATCAATGCACTTTTCACTATATAGAAAAAACCCACACCAGAAGACCGCTAGATACTGTAGACTTTGGAAAAATCAACAAGTTCTGATAATTTTCTACCATTAAAAGTGTATTAAAGTTGTTCTCTCAATTCCAATCTTCACATACCCTCCCACATCTAAACCGATATCTTACAACATACCATATAAAAAAAATGCCATTATAGTGCATGAAAAAACATAAAAATCCATTCCGTTTCGTAACCGCTGCTGGACCATTTTCCACCCCATTTTATATTTTTCCATTCCATTTTCTGTGTGCACGCTCTAATTGCTAAGAATTTATTTGAAATTCTCATACTTCCCAGTAATTCAGGATTCCAGCGGAATTTGCCTTTAAATTCCAAACCAAAAGAATGTTACCGTTCCATTTTTGTAGTAAAAATCGGTTATAGGGTTATCATAGCGAGGAATTAGTCGGTTTTTATATTGACCGGTCGGTCGGCCGGTGGTCGGTTTTTACTGACTCGTTAGTCTAGTGGTCGTAAGCGCGAAGGCTGAGCATGAGGTCTCGGGTTCGATTCTCAGGTCGGGCAAAGTGTTATTGGGTTTTTCCATCAGTAATTTCTCAGCCACGGAGTCTGGATTTGTGCCCTGTTGAAGGCAGTAGGCTCGCCCCCTATTACATGGGACTAAAATATAACTGGCGAAATGTGGGTGTACTAATGGATACACCTCTGCCTAACCCTTCGGGGATCACAGGCGTGATTTTATGTGTTATAATAAATATATATTTTATGTGCTGTTTCTCCCGATACTAATTTATAGGTGTAGGCAGAATTAGAGTACTTCTATTTTCACATAAAACGCCATGGGTTGTATCATTTTTATACAGAGCCTTGTGTCATTTAAGTACTCATTTAATTGTTTTTCCATTTCAATTCGTGTACGTACCAATATAATTATAATCAGACACGCAATATCAGACACGAATATTTTCCTATTACAAAGCTTTATTAAATTAATAAAGAATCTATGAAAAATAGAACTAAATGTAGTAAAAAGCTTTTTTAAGAAAATCAGTATAAAAGTTTGCAACTTTATCTTTCAAAACAAATAAACGTCTTTACAGATCTTTAATAAAAAAGCGAAAATACTTAATTCCAAAAATAAATTTTAAAAAAATGTCTAAAAAGCCAATTTAACGGTACCATAAATCCCAAAATTACTTTTAAAACCCTAAATAACTTTACATAAACGGCCCTGGAAGAGGAAAAACGGGTAAAAACAGGTTAAACCAACACTTTGGAGTAATTTTAAGGGGAGTACATACAATAATGAACAACGTTTCTGATATTAGGGCTGACCTTGGCACGATCCCTACTGACCTCGATTTGTACGTTTTACGAAGTAAATTACGTTTCTGAGTTGTTTTTCGTGTTGTAGAAAAGGGTATTGGAAGGTAATTACACACAAACAAATATAAAATCATGCTTTTTCGCACGAAATTAGGTGGAAACTAAACAATAGGTCAACATCTTCTAAATTATTCACTCATTGATAGATAACGCATGTGACTAAAAGAGTGATGGACATGAATTTTGATGGATGGAGAGGGAGAGGAAGGCCAAAGAAAAGATGGATGGTGTGAAGACAGATATGAGAGAGACAGGAGTAAATGATGCCGTGACGTCTGACAGGGGAGAATGGAAGAAGAAAATAAGTAGAATGGGACAAGGGTAGGAAGATGATGACGATATATAACGCACCACCTATTGCACAACTATTTCATAAAAAAATATAATAATACCAGCCAATTACTGTCCTACAGCTGGCAAAGTACTTCCCGTTGACCCATGAAATTTGGCAAGAAGCAATATCTTACAGCACATGTAAAAGAAAAAAATCTGAAAACCGTAAATATGTAGTTTAATAACAAAATACCTACAAGTTTATACAGATCCCTCGGTGCGCGAGTCCACTCGCCGGCCGCACTTGGCCGGTTTTTAGATTTAAAGTGTAGTGGCCTTTAGAATTTCTTTTAGAGACTAGAATTTTTACCAGTTTTTGCTCTCGTTTGTATTTCTTCATCCATGCTCGTCTTTGAGAATGACACTTGCTTACCTAAGTAGACATTGTGTTCTGGAAAACAATAACGTATTATTTTTGCTAACCACTATATCACCAGCTGTGGCCGTTCTAAGCGCTAAGCTATTTAAGTTAAAATAAACGTTTAGTTAAAAGTCTTAATAAAATTAAAACAAAAGATATAATACCTATTGTTAAACAGTATCGAAAAGTTACGAAGAATTTCAAAACAAAATGAACATTGCTCAATGGGTTTCGTTCTTTGTCTTCACACCTAAAAGGCGTTATTATTCTAGTTTATTAAATAAAATAAATTATCAAAATTTCCATTTATAATTTTTAAGTCTCTTTGACAGTCGTTACAGGTAGTCAGTGGCCCAAAAAGTCGGACAACCAGTCTACCCAAGGAGTATTTTGTTACCCAGTACTAACTGGGTTGTGGAGGTCAGATTGGCAGTCGCTCCACGTAAAATACTGGTATTCATTCTCATCCGGTTAGACTGGAAGCCGACCCTAACATAGGAAAAGGCTAGGGAGATGATTATGATGAATTATTAAATCTCTATTTTTAGGTTATCTTAAGAAGGAATACTAAGAAATCTTCACATCAAAGTTATCTCTGCTAAAGTACCTCGTTTTTAGGATTCCGTAGTCAACAAACAAGGAACCCTCATAGTTTCGCCATGTCCGTCTGCCTGTCTGTCCGCAGCTTAGCTCAAAGACTCTTATTACTAGAAAGCTGTAATTTGGCATGAATATACAAATTAGTTACGCCGTCAAAGTGGTGAAATAAAATCTACACGTAAAGTTTTTTCTCGCGTACACCATAGTGTGGGATGTCGTTGGATAGGTCTTTAAAAATATTACGGGTTTGTCTCAATATTTTTTCGATTAAGGGATTCGTTTGTGAAATATTAAACCTTATGTGCAAATTTTTATTAGACTGAAGTGTTCCCTTCTCTAACAGCTAAACGGTTGTGTTTGGGTGCGTGGAAAAATTCACGGTGATAGTATTTATAAAGAAATTAAAAGGAAAACTATCACAGCTAAGAAGGCTTTACAAGTTTACGAGTAATAGTCAACCAACTTATAAAATATACTTTGATAACATATTGTCCTAAACATAATGTATGGGAGCACAAATTTTTCAACTGCAAATGTAAGTTTGTTTACTACAATAAAAATCATCGTTCGGAGGCAAATCGAACCGTGGGAAGTGTCTGCATGCTTTGATAGGTAACTACGGAACCCTACTTTGTGCGTGGCCCGACACGAATTGGGCCGGTTTTTTTTAATCATTTTCTAGATGTTGCAAAAACGTTTCTTCTAGGCAAGCGTGCTCCAACCTAGGCATCATCGCTTCATATCAGGTGACTTGCGGCCAAACGCAAGCCTGTTCAGTCTAACACTCAAAGACAAATAAAAGTAATAATGCTTGATGTGCCTACCAGAAAGAGGTTGTACACTGGTCTATGACTCTATTGGATGTATCTCATAATTATGTTTGCAGCAGTGTATATTTGGCTCACCAACAATTGATTGTTGGTGAGCCAAATATTAAACAACAAATACATCATTACAAATACAAATTAATAAAATAAAATGTTGCAAGAACTTCTTTTGAGCATGAAGTCGATTATTAGGTCTGGGAAAGTGTTATCGGGTTTTTCTATCAGTAATTTCTCAGTACCCACTGCTTCTGGATTTGTGCCCGGTTGATGGAAACAGGCTCGCCCTCTATGACATGGGACTTAAACATAACTGGCGAAGTGTGGGTGTACTCGTACTATTAGGTACAACTCTGTATAACCTTTGCGGGAAAACAACCGTGATGTTGTGTTATAATGTTAGTAATTCAGTTTTGTTCGTATCTTGGTATTTAGGCAACCTTGTTTTTTAAACAAATCGTGTTCTGCCATTAAGGAGTGTTAACAAAGCAGCACTCAACAAAGAGCTTCAGTAAATTCCTAGAGATAAATGAGAAACTCCGCAACGTTTTCTTTTTAATAAATATTTATAAATGATTTTTTTAAAGACTTGTAGCTTTTTAAATAAGTCCATCCATAGACTATACATTTACAAAAGCAAAAAAGAGGCAATAATGCATATTTTCGGCATGTCTCCTTTATTTTTTTCATAACTGGAAAAATTAAAAAAAGTGCCAGTGTGATAGACACACAAAAAAACATCTAAATTCAAACAGTACCCTCAGCGGATGCAGAACAATCCTTTTCAAGTTTTTTTTTTAAAAGAGAATGCTCATGGAAGTATGGAATCCCGTACCATGCTGCATCAAAATCAAACCTTGTTTTTTATAGACTACACTGATCGTATTAACTCCTACAAAAAATATTTTTGAAAAAAAAACCCGCGTTTCAGAGTTATTTTATAAAATCGAAACTAACCTAAAAAGTAGGTCTATTTTTTCGACGCTACCAACGACGTATTTTAACACACATACATTACATTATTGCTCTAAAAACAGCGTAATACACTAATATTAGTAAGAATTACGAGTTAAAGTAACATCCACAGTATGCTTGACTGAAACTCGATTTTATTTTAGACCTTTACATTGCCAATAGTCAGTCAGTACAGTACAAATGTCAGATGCCACAGATAAGATAACTATAAACCATAGAGTATAGTAAGTGCTATAAACTAGTCGGGATTTAGGGATGTAATCGATAAATCAAAATCTTTAGGCTGAGAAAATCTATTTTGTTGCAAATAGCAATAAACCAAACTAAATCGATTTGGTGTACTGATCTTACTTAATTGTAATTAATTTTAGAGTCCGCTCGACAGACAAGGGTTTGTTCAATTGAAACGGAACGTCATTTATATTCAGTTGAAACGGAACGTCATATAAAGGGAGTAAAACAATATTCGTACTTTTAAACTCGAAAAGTATAATTCCAGTTCAAAAATCAAATCCCCGACGCGTAATGCCGTAAAAAAATATGAAACTAATTACTATAATATTTTGGTTTTGAGGCGCGAGACTTTTTGGTACCAACTTTGGTCATTGTCCTTTATGCAGCAAGCACAATTATTAAAATCTATATAGGAACAAAATCTTAAAACTTAGTAAATAATTTATTATTATGCGTGAAAGAGTCGTTATTATTTTATAGTCGTTCACTCCGCACGCTCGTGTTAGTCCCGCTGTACCGAAATATAATCTGCACTTTTTAACAAAAACCACACTAATCCGATAAAAGGAATAATAAACAGCACTCCACACTAAAACCTAAGCTTTTATACAATAAAATCCGACCGACAAACAATTCACAGAACTGTTAACAAAATAGTGCGATTTAGTTAAATAAATTTAGTTTGGTGGCATGGCAATTCAGCTGAAACATTTAACTTTAAAAAGGCGTGGTATGATAGTAATCTGTGAGTGTCGCTGTAATCAGCGGCGATGTTTCGCTTGAAGCGCTGAAAGGTCGAATGTATTGAGCCTAGTATTGAATTTGTTTAGGGTTGCTACTTGAAATATATTTTATTGTTGTTAGCATTATTTTCGGAGTCATAATGTAAGCTTATATTTTTTTGTATTGATACTACGTGTTTTTTGCTCAGTTTTTTCGTTGTTCCAGTCTTACCAAAGGTTATCGTATTACCCAGTACTACTGGGTTGTGGAGGGAAGACAGTCGCTCCATGTTGAACTGGTATTCAGTTGCTTCCGATTAGACTGGAAGCCGACCCCTACATTGCTGGGAAAAGGCTAGGCAGATGATGATTGATATTACGTTTTTTGATAAACCAGCTGCTAATATTATAAATATCTAAGAATTTATTACCTAAGAGTGAGTTGGACTTAGATATCTTACTTAAAGTAATTATTTTTAGAAAAATGGTCTTTAGCCAACAACAGTGTACTCAGGAGCTTCGCTCCGTCTATGCTTATAGTATTCCAAACATATTGACCTGGCTGTGTTCCATACGCCCATGAACTCCGTTTGCTCAGTTACGTTTGGCAAAAGAAATTCAATTTAATTAAGTAAAACCATTTCCCCATACTTCTCTTTGCACCATTGGAAACTTTGAAGCATTTCCTCTTCACACAACCATTACACTTTTCATGTACGTTTCTTTCACTTTCAAAGCTTCTTTCAACCATAAAAGGCGTCTTCCTTCAGTACCAGCCCATATATCCGAAGGTACCAAAGCCCTCATCCAATATCCTAATTTATTTGGTTGACGAGTTGTAAATGGTGGAACAAACCTTTGAACCTTGCTTCAGGCGTCTAAATAATGATCCTTGTGAATTCAACGACTCTTCGGCACATTTCAATGGAGTTTGACCCAGATATAAGTGTTCTGGTCGGGTTTATTGACCTGTTAGGTGGCTGGACAGCTGTGTTATGGTTCTAAGTGTTTGTATGAATGTTTTGCCAGCGGCTCTGTCCGATTGTAGGTCGGGAATTATCCCATCGTCATCGGGTTTGAAAAAAAAAAAATTCGATCTGTACAAGATGGCGCCCAAAATCCGCCATTTTTCTTGGTTTTCGTTTTTACTTTTACTCTTCTTCTGGGTCAGTCGGGTAAAAATAATGCACCTGTCTGGGTTTCAACCCTAATAAATTACCACTAATCACTATAAAATAATGTTATTTATATCCGTG
This sequence comes from Eurois occulta, assembly GCA_950022335.1. Lineage (NCBI taxonomy): Eukaryota > Metazoa > Arthropoda > Insecta > Lepidoptera > Noctuidae > Eurois > Eurois occulta. The sequence continues at coordinate 3,590,657 of OX465498.1, forward strand.
GATAACATAATTAATATCATATTATTTATATTGATTATGTGACATGAAGCAAACAAAATTCTGTCAAACAGCCTGTTCCAATTTGAAGGGTATGGTTCAATACAAATCTAAGTAGATATATTCAGTCAACAAATTAACACACATTAATTAATTTAAAGGTAATTAACGACTATTATATATTAATCCTTTACCTCATATTCACTTTTCACTTGTTAATTGGGGCGCTGTATTTCATTTAAATATTATTGGAAACCGTTTATTTCAGATTAAATAAAGATATAACATTTATATCTGTAATTTATGATTATTATATTTTGTTATTTATTTGTGAAGTATAAGTTCATCTTCCCAAGTATTTTCATGTGGGAAAATGGGTCGTTGATCTAGTGGTCGAGAGTGCTACTTCTCTTAAAGAGATTCCGAGTTCGATTCCCAGGTCGTGCTAATTTTTATTGGGGTTTTCCATCAGGAATTTCTCAGGAGTAGCCACGGAGTCTAGAGTTGAGCCGGGTTGATGGCAATTAGCTCGCCCCTATTACTTGGGAGTTAAATATAACTAGCGAAATGTAGATGTTCTACTAGGTACATGTTTATTGTTATGAATTTTTCAAGAACACCCCGAACTGTTAATTTCTACTCGTTTGATGTCAATAGGTTAGACCTAATGCTGATTATTTAACAACGTTAATAAGTACAATATTATGAAACAGCTGCGTGTTCATTTTCGTGTGCAATAATTAAATTATTCTATTTCAAAATGACAACACACAAAAAACAAAATGACGTATCTGATGAATTGTGGTGCAGTGCACTTCTGCCAACCCTTTTCATGATCTCAGGTGTGATGTTATATTAAGTATTTGTTAGTGTCTAATTACCTCATTATTTTGGGCTACATAATAAATCAACGATATTTTCCATTACAAGAACTTTAAAGTGGTGCTCTTGTTGAAGTGGTCTGGTGTTGTATGTTAATTGAGAGTCATTTACACGAACACAGTTTCTCGCCTTGAATAAACGATTACTTATCGAAAGACATTAAAGTAAAGAGCAGACTTTTGTAATCATAACATAACTTCACTCCTGTAATCCCCGAAAGGATAGGCAGAGGTGTACCTAATATTATTAGATACAGTTTTTGCCAGTTCTGTTTAAGTCCCATATAATAGAGGAGAGCCTATTGCCATCCACCGGGCACAAATCCAGACTTCATGGCTGATACTGAGAAATTCCTGATGGAAAAACCCAATAACACTTTTCCCGACACGGGAATCGAACCCAGGACCTCATGCTGAGCAGTCGCGCTAAAAAATTAATTCTAGACGAGTTTTTGTTTTTTGCTTGACCGTTATAGGTACTACACATTTGAACATTAAGAGTATTCAACGTTGAGAAGTAAGGCCCAGCAAGACTCGCAGGCGACAAAGCTAGTATCATTATTCTCGCTACTCGTAAAGCGAGAAACTTTCTCAGTGTAAAATATCCTTCAGCTCCTGAAATAACGTGGAGTGCCCACTTGATGGATTCGAGTGAGTAGGCGGCGAGCCTTATTATGTTATGAGAATTATTTACAGGTTCATTATTAAAATGTTTTCTAGAGAAACGGGTGTTAACTTGAGCTTTTTAATATAGTCGTAATACTATTTTATGATGAAATTCATCATGAATTATTAGTTTCAAAATAGTGGTTAAAATAAAGACTAAAACGTCAGATTTGCCTTACCTCAAAAATAAATATTACGTTTCTGTTTCGTTGTCTTTTGTTTCAGTTTAAATAGTTTTTCGCTCGAAAATAGGCTAAAAATATAGATATATTCCCCACAGTCACAAAGAATAAATAAATAAAACATAGTAGTACACGTTAAAAATACAGTTTTACAAATAAAGTGCTATAACACAAACGAGTGGCACTGCTCTCTAACTAGGTTATGATAACCATTTTTTTTTTGGTATTGGAAAAATATCATCAAATGACCCCTCCCGCTCTGGGCGGAGCGGAAGCGAGTGTCAGACTTTTACTGACTAAAACCCATCCATGTTCCTTCTTTTGCCCTTTGTGCTCCAGGGCCGCGGTATCTCTTTCGAACAGTCCCGCAACCCAGGTTATGATAACCTGTGTTAAGGAGAAGCAGTCCGGTCCCCTAAGGCTAAGGTGTAATGATGTAAAGGTTACATAGTTCTTCTGATGTTACTGTAACAATTTCGGAGTATTGAGTTTGACAATTAAGTCTATGTCTTCAATATTCCCTTTCCAAAGTTTTATGTGCCATGTAAATGGATTCAAACACAATTTATTTTAATTACTGAACTGTTACTTTTTACTTTAAATTCCAAAAAGACAATATAATATACTTATATACTTTTACATCAATAAATAGAAAAATCTCTAAAAAATATTTCCACTTAAAATACCGAACAACGAGTAGAGTGAAAACCGGTGTTACTCGGTACAAATGCGAGTATTGCGCAAACAAACTTTTTTATAAAACTCCGTGCAAATACCGGTGGTAACAAATGCAATTTGTTAGGGCACAAATAACTGTGGACGTTGTAATTGAATTAAAAAGTTTCCCCTGGAGATCGCGTGCCGTGGACGATACTCATATCTTTTTCTATATGGACATGGACGGGGGAACAAATAATTGTGATTTCGTCGATACTGGTAAAAACCGTGATGGTAAAACCCATTTAATTTTGTTTTGATTTGGAAACCATTAAAGCATTCGTGTTTTCACACGAAGTGGCTTCAGGTTAATTGGAATAGGTATCAATAAAATACTTTTCATTTGTTAATGGTAAACGTGGTTTGTTAACGATGGGTTATTACTGTACATGTTTTTTTTAACCTAGGCCATTTTTTTTGGGATGGGAAATCATCAAATGACTCCTCCCGCTCTGGGCGGAGTGGAAGGGAGTGTCAAACTTTTACTGACTAATATCCATCCATGTTCCTTCTTTTGCCCTTTGTGTTCCAGGGCCGCGGTATCTCTTTCGAACAGTCCCGCAGCCCTGGCAGGGACCTAGGCCTGCCTCGGTGACGACGCCAGTAAAGCTCTAAGGCATCTGCTGTGTAACGCTCCTAGTCCTCCTGTATTCATGCATCCTGTGGGTACATACGACCCGTGACCTTCGACTTTAACCTCGCCGATTAAGTGCCAACATCAGCGATACCTGTCTTGGAGAATATAATATTATCATTGGCATCATCATTCTCTTGCCCTTATCAAATTTATTTGGGGTTGGCGCAGCATGTCTTCTTCTTCCATGCTTCTCTGTTATTCGTCATCTCATCAGACACCTCCTTTCTTGTCATATCGTCCTTCACACAGTATAACACTACATTAATGCAAACTGTAGTGAACAGTTCATTTTTAGTGTTCCGTACCCAAAAGGTAAAACGGGACCCTATAAATTACTAAGCCTCCGCTGTCTGTCTGTCTGCCTCCAGGCTGTATCTCATAAACCGTGATAGCTAGAAAGCTGAAATTTTCACAAATGATGTATTTTCGTTGCCGCTATAACAACAAATACTAAAAATTAAAAAAAAAATATATTAAGGGGGCTCCCCATACAATAAACGTGTTTTTTTCGTATTTTTTTATAGATAATACGGAACCCTTTTTTTTTTTTTTTTTGGAGGGTGAGAAATCATCAAATGACTCCTCCCGCTCTGGGCGGAGCGGAAGGGAGTGTCAGACTCTTACTGACTAAAAAACACCCATGTTCCTTCATTGGCCCTTTATGTTCCAGGGCCGCGGTATCTCTTTCGAACAGTCCCGCAGCCCTGGCAGGCACCGGCCCTTGCGGGCCCCTCCCGTTTGCTGACATCTCTTTGAGGCGCGCGTGGAACACGAACGCGCCGTCGACACGGCCTGCCCGTCGTCATACGACGGACGGACGGCGAGCTAGCCCATTACTCGCCGTCCACAGGCCCGCGCCTACGGTGGCCGAGAGCCATCACGGCGTGGCCCCCGACGCCCGGTGCTTCTCCCGCGGCGGCTGGGACGTGAGGAGGTTCTCTCCCTCTCACGTTCCGCCGCCTCCTTCGCTAGCATGACTGCTTCGCAGAAGGAGGCGACGGCTTCCCATTCCCTCTCGCCCCGGACCATGGCTTGAACCAGGGCCGGACGCGAGAGGTCGCCGCCGCCAATCGCCGCTACGAGGACACGGCGGTGCTCCGCCCAAGCAGAGCAGACCTCCACGGTGTGCTCCACCGTGTCCTCCGGTCGATCCTCGCAATTGTAGCATCCGGACGTTTCCTCCCGCCCGATTCGGTGCAGGTACCTCCCGAAGCACCCGTGTCCGGTGAGGACCTGCGTCAGGCGGAAGGTGAGGGCGCCGTGGCACTCCTCAAAGAGGGGACTTACCGCCACTATCGTGGCGTGCCCTGAACGGGGTTGCGATAGTCGCTCTCTCCATGTCGCCATGAGATCACGGCGGAGGTCTGTCCGCCGCGCGACAATATGCCGCGGCAGCGGAGTTACCCCCCGGCTCTGTACCTCCGCGCGCCACTCGTGCAGGCGCGCGAGGACTATGGCCTCCAGATCCCATGGCGGCAATCCGGCAAGGAAGCTCGCCGCCTCGCGGGAGATCGTGCGGTACCCCCGGATCAGCCTTACGGCTACCACCTTTTGGGGCGCGTTCAGGTAGTGCTTTGCACGCAACCTCAACGAACGCGCCCACACCGGGGCCCCGTAAAGGGCCATGGACCGCAAGATCCCCGATGGTACGGAACCCTTCGTGCGCGAGCCCGACTCGCACTTGGCTGGTTTTTAATAATTTATTATCGAATGAAAAAATTGCATCATGTACAGATTTACAGGTTGCGATGTCCCTTACACCGTGTATTTCCGATCTAACAGAATCTCATTTCATGGCACAAATTCGTCTTTATTTCTCTTTTGTTATCAGCATCTGATAAACGTTGACTTACCGAAATTGTTTAACACACAAAACACTGGCTGCATACAAACCAGCCAACCATCTGATTCCACATTTTATTTTTATAACAAAGACAGCGCGAATTTATTACGAAGCAGATAACGTACGACATTGTAACTGAATTAAAAGTTGCCCGAGAGAACTCCCATTGCAGCGTATGGAAACATTGTTTATTTATTTCATGGAATAATGTATTCACGTACTGGTGTCATGCCTCGGTTATTCAGAGATCTGCTACTAGAGTTTCAGAATACAAATCAAAATCTGTAGAATCTCTCTCTTCCGTCGTTTCGTTCCTTCTTCTCTTTAGCGTGCCTTGGCTTAGAATTAGGCAACGAGGTAAGCACCTTTAGTAGCGCCTATGATTTGAGAAACAGCACCCAAAATACACTGTAAAGTAATCGGTGAATTTTGCTAATCAGATCTGAAACATGATCTTGTTTAACACAATCGTCCTGCGTCGGTGTTCCCAAGTTCATATGACCCCAATCTAATTTAGGTCGCGAGTTAATAGGCTGCTTTTGGTTTAGCTCGTTCCATCGTAGACCTAATCTCAGTCCTTAGGACTAGATTGAGTTCAAGAGTAGGCCCATTTAATATATATAAAAAAATCTTAAGTCTTCTTCGTTTCGAAAGTACTTATTTCAAATTTTATTGGCCCAAAACTTGTCCAATTTAATGGCGCCGTCAGTGGCAGCGCAGGGGTTACTTTGGCTGCAAGTCTTGGGGCAGAGAAGGCTGAATAGCAGATCGAACATAAAAGACAAACATGATAATTTATGCTCGATTCTTTTCTGTTTAACGACGTTTGACATAGTGGATACATGCTAATGGCATGAACACCTCTCTTGTACGTCAAAAATCAGTCAAAAACTCTGGAGTTCGATTTATTTATAGCAATCCAAGGGATGTTCAATTAATATACCAAATCTATTTGTAACATATATGCATGTCTACTTTAATAATTAGTCTTACTTTAGTATCTCGCTACCTACGTATGGTATCCTTCATTAATTAGTGTAAGATAGATTACAGATTATAACCTAGTCAATCAAGACACTGAAATAGACGGCTCTGGGATAAATCTAATCTTAATTTAAATGAAGTCTGTTATCCTAGCTAATCAATAAAATGAGACCAAGATGAAGTAATTTCGTAAAGGACACTAATTTGACTAGTCGAGTTGTACTTTAGAAGACCAGAGGGCGTAGTCAAATGGCAGTCGTTTTTTGAAAAGTTACAAACGCAATAACACTAAAGGTGTATAGCACTTAGAAGGTAAGTGAGTCGCCACACGGATAGCGAAGTGAAACTAAAGATAATCTTTACAACGAAAGAGAGAGAGAATCTTGGGAGAGAAAGAGAGTCTTCACAACCGTGGCTGCACTGCGTGCTTGGCGGCTAGAGTGTATCGAAGTAGCGCACCTCCAGGCGCTAAGTAAGCCGTCAGTGCGTTCGTAGCCTTAGGCAATGGCTTTATTCTACAAAGACTTTTCATCAGAATTTCGCCTTTTCGGAAGCATAGCATAGCATAATCTGCCTATAATGTTCCCACTGTTGGGATACACGGCCTCCTCTCTATGAGAGGGAATGGGCTATAATCCACCACGCGGGCCCCGGTTCGGCTTGGTGGATGTCACATGTCTTCGAATTTTTGGTTCTAGGACATGCCGGTTTCCTCACGGTGTTTTCGGGGCCGCCACCGCTGTGCCCGCTGCTCTCTTTCCTATCTCCTTTCTCTTTTCGGAAGATTAATTAATTATTAATCCAATTACATTTTTGACTTTTCCATCAATGTAATCAATGAAAGAATGTCGCTTTAGAGTAGTTCGTGGCTGAAGTTCGTGGCTTTAACGCTTAGTCCGTGGACTACGACTACCTATTACATACCAAGTTTCCTCCGTGCCTCTGATAGACCACTAAGCCGTTTTTCCCGGCTGTAATTTGTAGGTCTTTTGACAGTCGGTACAGGTCGTCAGTGGCCTGATAGTCAGTTTTACCAAGAAGTATCGTACTATCCAGAATTAACTGGGTTGTGGAGGTCAGATAGGCAGTCGCTCCATGTAAAATACTGGTATTCAGTTGCATCTGGTTGGACTGGAAGCCGACCCCAACATAGTTGGAAAAAGGCTAGGCAGATGATGATGAATGTCACTTTGATTGGGCATGGTAGGTGTGTGGTGTACAAGTTGGTTAAATTGTAAAATATTGATGCCTGGTCACGACCTTATCGACGTAGAATTAAGTTTATGAAATAAATAACAGCTATGATGATTGATGACGACCTTAAATGACGAGCACATTTTTTATATTTTTCGTAATATTGATGTTTACTTTGGAAAATACTCTTTACTAACTAGAACGAATGAGTTAGGTTAGCTATAGGCTATACAAACAGTTTTGCTATATTAACACAAAAATACACTTAAGCCGACAACCGATTTTTAACATAAATCTTTAATGCCTAAGTAGTGGTTAAAGTCACGTCCAAAGACCATTAGTTTTGAAGACATTATTTATTGTATTAAATATTTGCGGGAGCAAAATCCTTTTTAACTTCAGAGATTTTTCTTAAACACGTCAAATGAAGAGAAAAGGAGCCATGCTTATAGTGATGGATGGAGAGGGAGACGAAGAAGAGATGAATGGGTTGTGTGAGGAATGACAGGGACAAAAGGAGGAAATGATAGCGTGACGGTTGACGAGAATATTATTGAAAGAGAAAAACGTGTTGCGTTGATCCCAACTATGGGACAAGGCCAGGAAAATGATGACAACATTCTGCTCAGTAAAAACAGCGTGAAAAACCTCTTGCTGAAATAATGAACACTCCTTCGCAATATCGTCAAATAAATGAATTAAACAAGATTGCATTACATCTACAATTAATACTAATGTTGCTGATGAACACATTAAAGATAATTGTATTTAATTAAATTATTTCGAGTATCTACGCATTATTTAATACTAAGACCAGACTGTTTCTTGTACCTTTTGAAATTTAAATTAAGAATAGTTCTTATTTCAATGAGTTACTCGTAATATTCATTCACAGTTATTAAAATAATTATTCGTCATTCTAAAATTAACTAATTGATTTTGTTGGTAAGTCAGTACTTTAACTTCTAGACACTCACGGAGGGGAGGCCTTTGTCTCAGCTGTGAGGTCGTCACTTTAGCTGCGGGACTGTTTAAAAGAGATACCGCGGCCCTGGAACACAAATGGCTAAGAAGGAACATGGGTGGGTTTTAGTCAGTACAAGTCTGACACTCCCTTCCGCTTCGCACAGAGCGGGAGGGGTCATTTAATGATTTCCCATCCGGAAAAAAGGTTATTATTATAGGCTCATTGGGCGTAGTCCTCTTCCTCACTTTAATATTATAAATGGGAAAGTAACTCTGTTTGTTTTTTACCTTTTCACGACTAAACGGCTGATCGGATCGTTATAAAATTTGGCGAGAAGAAAGATATCCTGGTGAAGGACATAAGTTTTTTTTTTAACTTTGACAATCACATCCACGCGAAAGAAGTCACGGGTAACAGCTAGTCGTCTATAAATTAAAAGTAGTCGCCCACATATTATGTTTTTTTTTTAAACCGCACTGATTTTGTCCATACGTACCGCTTTGATGACGTATCCTCGTCCTCATGAAAAGAGTTAATATTTATCCTTGTGTATTAAAATCAGTCATATCTGACAAGCCTATCGCAGTCTACTGCTAGACGAAAGCCTCTTCCAAGTTGCGATTACATCCTATCCGCCATTTTACGCATCCAATTTTCTTAGGCCCTTAGCCCAACTACAGGAGTGACTACAACTGCCAATTGGTGGTCTCCACTCCGCGACTAGTTTGCTCCATCCATCACCCATCGGTATTTCGACAAACAACAACTCCTGTCTAACAAACAGCTAATTTATCTACCATAGGTAAAATGAAGCTCGAATCATCACCATTTTCCTGTTGATATCTTCTTCTTCCCTTATCATCATCATTCACCCACTACTGGGAATAGGGCTCTCAGTGATTGTGCCAAGCTCCACGTTCTTGTGCCAGCCTCATCCAGGATATTCCAGCAATGGCAACAATGTCTACTTCTATAATTCTCTATTACTCGTCTCATCTCTTTTATAGGCATTTATCAACCTTCACACAGTCCATCCATCGTTCCTTTAGTGTTCCTTTTCTCTTATCCATCCATGTTCATTCTCAAAACTCCTTTTCTTTCGGATGGGATCATCAAAATTTAATGGTCCCGCTCTGGACAGAGCGAAAGGGAGTGTCAGACTTGTTCCTTCTTAGCCCTTTGTGTTCCAGGGCCGCGGTATCTCTTTCGAACAGTCCCGCAGTCTCGGCAGGTATCGGCCCTTGCGGACCCCTTCCGGTGTGCTTACATCTCTTTCAGGCGCACGTGGAACACGAACGCACCGTCGACACGGCCTGTCGTCATAAGATGGACGGACGGCGAACTCAAAACTCCCCTCATGACATTTTCCTAATTTCTTTGCAACACATACCTATACACACAACCGATTACCACATAACTTCTTAGTCACCGGCGCCACTTTCAGACTTCCTCTTATGTACTCATTTGACCTATACATATTACACCGAAGGTTGAATGATTACATAAAAAACTCGTCATGTTTGTTCCGGCGTCCACCACAACACAGTGGCATTTCATCTAATTATCCATGCAACGTGCGAAAATGCACGCTATGCGTAATTATGATAATAGAGCCGTGGTCGGGTTATATCGCGCAGTTACTGATGAGTTCATGTTTAAAGTTTAAGCTTTGGTGGTGCAGCCTCTTGTGAAAGAGCTCTTTGTTTTGGTTTGAAGATGGTGTCAGTGATGTTGTACAAAGGCACATTATGAGATTTTACTCTACCGTAAGATGGCAAGAAAGGAGGTGACTGGTGAGATAACGAGTAATAGAGAAGTATGGAAGAAGAAGACATGATGCGCCGAGACTAAATGAATTGAGATAAAGGCAGGATAATGTTGGTGAAGATCTCATCCTTGGAGTTGCAGGTGGTAGTGGAATTTTTCCACTATCGGGTCCCAGACCAGATAATTATTAGCAGATCGACAGAATCGCCTCTGTTGCTGAAAATAAAACTACCAATAAATTTCTCGCTCGTTCGTGGAGACGACCCGACGATAGAAGCGCGGATCCGTCGCGATTCTCTCGCTCGTGGAGATAGCCCCCAAGTGTAATGGTGTATTAGTCAAACACAGGCCCATTAGTGTTGTGCTTTCCTGCCTGCTTATAAAGCAGGCAGTTTTTTTGTTGGATTCTGCTTTATGGCAATCTGTTTAAAAAACAATAAACCACCCTTTTGTTCGATTTCCCATCTGTTAATGTTTTTTTTATGTTTTTAAGAGTCCCTTTCTTTATCCCAAAACTCTTTCTCTTTATGCAAATCTGCTGCTCCGACTGGGGATGTCACTTTGCTTCAAACGCATGTGATGCAGGCCGCCATCTTCACTTAGTGCCGTTGCGTTCATTCACGTGGTTTGAAAGTTTGTTTTGGTATTTCATGCTGTAGAGACTTATTTCCTGCTTAATTATCCTTATGTTGAGATCTAGGTACATGTACCTATACACTTTGGGATGTTGAACATAGTCCGTAATGCTTAGCTCTGGAATCTCTCAAGTATTTCTATATTGCTGTTACTGGCTGTACTCCATAATTGGATGCCATTTATGTCCATATTGGTTTAATGATAGCTTTGTACACCATCATCTTGCTATAGTTGTTCAACTGAGAATGGGGTCCGGTTAACCATAAGCAAGCAGTCATAGGTATAAGAACACCTATGTAGATAATATCTCATGTTTATTACCTCCAAAAATCAAGTAAAAGTGTGAATGAACGGTGCGGTTTCCTAAAACCGCGTGTCATGTTTGACGCCAGTTACATTAACATTACGAGTTTATGGGCGCATATTAACGTCCGCGTCAACGGTAACGTGACGTCATCATTGCTTGCCACAGCTTAGTGAAGTGCAGAAGATCTAATCTGCTCACTGCAAAGGTTTTAACTTAAAGAAGTGTTCACTGACTTATTACTTTTAATATAATTATATTCCTCTGCCAAATTGTAAAGCAGTTTGTTGGCTTGCCAGACGTAGTTACTTTTAAAATAGGTACTTATTTTTTACTATTTTTTTTACACATACGCAAAACCCATTAAATCTTTATCACACTGCACTTATCTTACTTCTCTCTCTCACTCTAATAGTAGTAACTATTATAAATGCGAAAGTTTGTGAGGATGGATGTTTGGATGTTTGTTACTCTTTCACGCAAAAACTACTGAACGTATTTCTATGAAATTTGGCACACAAATAGTTTATAACCTTTAATATCTTTAATAATATCTTGGGACAACTAACACACCGCCATCTGATCCTAAACTAGGCAAAGCCTGTACTATGGCAACCAGACAACTGATAAACATACTTATATATTTCTAAATATAATACGAGTACATGTTATAGATAAATTACAAACCCAGATACAGAACAAATAATCGTACTCATTGCACAAAGATTGTCCTGTGTGGGAATCGAACCCACGACCTCCGTCCTAGCAGTCAGGGTCACTAACCACTAGACCAACAGGCCAATCAACATTAACACATAGAATACTTTTTATCCCGGTAGTATTATCCCGTGGGACAAATTAATGATTACACGCGGGTGATATAGTGATAGTATCAGCTATTAACAACCGATTGAAAAAAAGTATTAATTTTTTTTTTAAAGCTTTATCGAGTGTTGACCTTCTTATAAATTCCTCATGTTTGTCACCACAGTCGTAGGGTAATACAACGCAAACAAAATGGGCCCATAAAAACACCATAAAATATTCGTGACTGCGTTCGATACACCATTAGTCCATTCAATAATAAAATGATAATTAGCATGGGGTAAACGTTTCGTGGGGAATGTTTTTTTTTTTTTTGATTAAATCAATTAATCTCGTAATGGTCAAAGGGGTTATTGGGGAAAGTGTTTTGGATATGTTAGGAAATTGTAATGAAACTGGAAATATCCGAGTTCGAATATAAATAAAATAGAGGGATGGTACTCGTAAGTAGCTCACCTTTTAGTTTAAGATTATTCCTATTAACATTTTGAGATGTGATTGCCATTATCATTTTGAAATGTGAGTTTTCATTTCGGGAATTTAATAATTTTACTGCTTCATTGATCTAGTGGTTACAAGCGCTATTTTTGAGCATAAAGTCTTGAGTTTGATTTTCAAGTTGGGCAACGTGTTATTAGGTTTTACAAAAATCAGTTTTCAGTAGCAGAATTTAGTTGAAAATTAAAAAAAAAACAATAGAGTAAGTTAAATAGAACTAATATGGGTAAAAGTTAGTAAAGATAGTTGATCGATATTGTAATTTTATTTAATTAATTAATAAAACAAAACAATTAGTTTTAAAACAAAATAATGAAAATTAATTTCGCCGATTTATTTTATTATTTTTTCAACAACCACAACTATTAAAAATAATAGTTAAAACATTAATTCATAAATTAAACCTAGTAAAATTAAATTAAATTTAACGCCAGTGCTCGTAAACTTTGAACGTTATTATAATTGCCAGTAGACATGGCAATATGGAATGTAGTATTAAACATTAATAGAGATATGAAATTACTCATGCTTTTGGCAAATTACATAGTTAGAAATTATATTACCACATAAATTTAGCATGCGCATCAGCCGAAATGGGTTTGATGGCCTCCTGCTACTTTGGGGAGACCATTGAAGCGATTTTACGAAGACGAGGTTCACAATATAGTTCTATGCAGACAGCAGTGAAGGTATGTGCAGCGTACGTACCTTAGACTGCGACCTGTACTCGTTAACCTCCCAGCTGCCGTTCCTGATGATGATGATGACGATGGTGTTGGATGACGATGAATATAATGGCTTAATCAAAGTTCACTCCAGGTGAGCGTTGGTCGGAGGTAGGACACGAAGTGATAGAACAATGTTCTCACGATGGCGGATTCGGTCGTTGACTGTCCTTCATTGTGAGCAGACTTCGGTAAACGTTGAGGTTAATAACCCTATTATAATAACGAGTTAATGACTTTATTTGTAAGTTATGGCAGTGACAGCCATTAATCAACATCAAGCTATACTGTGCTGTGTTTCCTTCGAGTAATTATGGCAAAATGTTCAGATATAACATAACATAATATTATGCCTGTAATCCCAATTGGACAGAGGTGTACCTAATAGTACACCAACATTTCGCCAGTTATGTTTAAGTCCCATGTAATAGGGGGCAAGCCTATTGCCATCAACCGGGCACAAATCCAGACTCCGTGGCTGCTTTTGAGGAATTTTGTAAAAACCCAACAACAATTTGTTCGACCGGAGAATCGAACCCTCCTGCTCAGCAGTCGCGATTGTGACCACTAGGCCAACGAGACCAAACTTCAGCAATGCGAAATCTGTTCACTGATCTAGTCCTAAGGTCATCAAGTGCACAGGTGAGAGGCATGTGAATTATCTGTCACTTAAGAACTGGGCTGATTGTGCTCTATTTGTCTAATTCACTCCTCATCATGCGTTACATGCACCTGACATGTTATTTGTAAACCACCCTTGTAAGATTGGTAAAGTCCCTGGTGCCCTTTATATTGCATAAAAATTAAATAAACACAGTCCTAGCCCACTTTCTTTGAGTATCAAGGACTACCTCATGCCCACAGCTTCGCGCTCGTCGAAACCGATAATTGTCCCACGGGATCATTTTACCGGGATAAAAAAGTATTCTGTCTGTTGATCCAGGTTATAAGCGATCTGTGTGCCAAATTTCATTCAAATCCGTTGAGTAGTTTTTTTCGTGAAAGAGTAACAAAGATCTTCATCATCATTCCCTGCCTTATCCCAATTCATTTGGGGTCGGCGCTGCATGTCTTTTTCTTCCATACTTCTCTATTACTCGTCATCTCATCAGATACCTCCTTTCTTTTTCTGAAAGACTGCCAACAAACCTCGTATAAAAAAAAAACATATATCATAGATATCCAGGCTGACCCACCGTTGCCTTCAGCTGGTCTATAGCTATATACTCGTACGTATCATCTCTGCCTAGCCTTTTCCCAACTTGGGGTCGGCTTCCAGTCTAACCGGATACAACTGAATACCAGTATTTTACATGGAGCGACTGCCTATCTGACCTCCACAACCCAGTTAGTACTGGGTAATACGATATCCCGTGGTAAGACTGGTTATCAGACTGGTTTTGGGGCCCTGACTACCTGTAACGACTGTCAAAGATCTACAAATGACAGCCGGGACCAACGGCTTAACGCTACATACGTATACAAACTCGTATAGACACACCCTATGTGAAAAAAAGTTTTATTTCAGCTAGACCAAATAAATAACTGGCAATCCCACCCAAGCCCATAAATCTACTTTTTTAATATACAAGTGCTAAGAGCGTATAGGTACATTCTGTTTATGTGTGTACCTGTATAAAATACTTAGCAAGGCCTTTAAGCACGTGTCACTATCTAGAAGTACATAAATCAGCTCTCAAAAAAGGTTTGGAGTTTATCTTTTGAACCTTGAGATCTTTTGCTTAATTTATAGCGCTGGGTACTATGTTAAAAAATATATATGTAAGTATTATTTATATGAAAATAGTGTTGTACAAATCACTGCATTGTCTTGTGTGTACAGTAAGTGCCTTTACTTGGCCCCAATTACAAAGATTGATACAAAAATAGGGGTCGGTTAATTCTGGATACTTATTGTAAACCTACACAAGACAAGTACATGAACTATTTCCTATATTTAAAATATTGTATACTTAGTTTCCTTAAGCATAGATATGAGAACCATAAGGTTGAAATGTTAATACTAAGGAACTCACAGGGATGGTCATTAATATCTTATCATAGCATTCATTTATTCTCAGGCAACATAGATTATTTGTATACCTTACAGACAAACATAAATATGTCGGATCCGGTCATTGGTACGGACTTAAAATGAATCGCGAGTACGCCAGTGGTGTCAAGTCTACCCTCAACACTGCGTATTTCTACAGAGCCCTGATGTTTTCATCGACAAGCGACAGTGGACAGTTGAAGGTCTGATTGCAGTGGAGTTGAGATGTCTTGGAACTGTATCCGATTCACTGTTCCCCGTGTTATTGTGTTAAGTTGTAATCTCAATTAATAGAATCAGTGTATCGCACCCAGTGTATTTTCATTGCACAAAAACCTTCGTTTGCCCACAGGATGTACTAGCCTAACTGAATAAATCCTGACAACCCGACAAATATGATAAAATACATTATGTGTTAGTAAATAGAAACAAAACAGAAAGGATATCTATAAGTTACAATAATTTACAGATACCACCTAAAAGCGCAAACAACATTTTTTCAAAGCAATTTGACCCCAACAACACAAAATCTTAACACAATACAAAAATATTCAATTTAAAAAAGGTACCCATTATACAAACCAAGCAGCGATTAATCCACCTTCTACCTCAGTGGCTCCAGAGCGGAAGGAAGGCATTACGCAGCGCCTTTAGCTATTCAAACGGCCAATTATAGTGCGAATACACCGTAACAATTCTATGCATTCTAAACGAGAAGCCCCCATTCAAGGGGACGTAAACCCTTTGCCCCCTCACGTAGGGTTCCAAGTCCCCATACCTGAAAGTTTTTTTGGAAGTTCCCTATTGACTTTAAGTTCACCTTTGAGTGTTTAGTTTTGTTTTTGAGTGGGCGGGTAGGACCCTGGATGGATCCTCTATTTACCATGACAAAGTAGCAAACTGTATCCCAATGCGACATCGAACCAAATGAATTTTACGAAATTCAGAACACAAAACACAAATAACATAAAATGAAGTGAATTTTAGATTTTCGCGCCTTCATTCACATTTATTCCGTTTGATGTCCCACTGTGCATTGTTGGAGGCTTATTAGAGTAAATTTGTAATGTTTAAATTATACTCAAGTATAAATATATATATATATAAATTATTAATAAGTATATATTTTTTACATAGCCGCGGTGACGCGGTACACCTCGCAGGAGATAATCCAACGACCAGTGGTCCACATTGGCCCTGGATCGAAGGATTTGGAAGTCATGGGGAGAGGCCTTTGCCCAGCAGTGGGATGACACAGGCTAACAGTAACAGTATTATTTTATAACAGGCTGTAAAACTGGCAGGCTTCTGGCTGTCCCAGTCTGAAGTCCTGATAACCAGCAAGAACATTAAAAACAGATGTGTACCTAATAGTACACCCACATTTCGCCAGTTATATTTAAGTCCCATGTTATAGGGGCGAGCCTATTGCCATCAATCGGGCACAAATCTAGACACCGTGGCTTCTACTAAAAAAAACCTGATGGAAAAACACAATAACAATTTTCCCGGCCCGGAATTCGAACACAGGACCACATGCTCAGCAGAAGCGATTGCGTTCACTACACCAAAGAGGCAATCAAAAAAATTCCAAAGAAGAGGAAGAGACGAGAGGCCAAGCCCTCTTCACCTGTCGTCTTTTCCTCTCATTGGATTTTTTTTTCGGTTCAAAGAATTATACTTGTAATATGTTAGTTTTGCGAAGTGTCCTTACTACCCTCTGTACCTGTCACCCATTTCTCAATTAAATATGTTACAACATAAATACTGATGTTCTTTATTTGTGGAAGAGAAATAAACAGTTTTTTTTTCTTTTAATGTTTGTTTTGCGACCACTCTCTGTGCCTGTCACCCATTTCTCGATGTTTATTTTATAGACCACCCATTCACCCATACCAAGAACTCTTGAGTACCCTGTATTTATTAAAGTTATGTAGTTTAATGGTATATTTGAATGTAACTTTTTTCTTTAAAAAGTCATTCAGTAGAATCCCATTCGATGGAAATTGTCGGTAGGTAAATATTCACCCTCGCCCTTTAGTATTACGTAAGGGTGTTTGTACCTGTAACTTTTTCGAACTTCGATATACGTCTTTGGGGATTTGGAATGTGTATTTTTTTGTATAAAATGGCCAACGTTGTAGTGTAGTTGCCTTTAGTAATTTTTACAGCTGGTTTTTTTTATTAACTATCTCTTTGTAAAATCGATGTTAGTAAAATAAAGATAATTTTGACACTGCTGTGTCAAAATGGTGGTGGTAAAAGTTTTTTTTCAATTTGTTGGTTTTCTGGTACTCTAATTTCATTTGGTCCAGAAGAGTATTTTAATCCTTATTCAAAACTGAATTGATTGACTGACATATACATTATATATATATCCTGAGAAATTACGCTTTTTTTGCTTCAGCATCATCATCCACAGCCCGACTTCACCCACTGCTGGGTACAGGCCAGTACTTGTTTTTGTGCCAGCCTCATCCAGGATATTCCCGCGATCGCAACAATCTCTTTTTAACTTACTGTACCATTTTTTCAAAATTTTAAATCAATACAATTAGCTAAGTATTACTAAAAGAGGTGAGCATAACAATTTTCTGCAGCTGCAATGATTAAGATTGTCTTGTTACGCCTCTGAAATCTACTTTATATATATATAGGTGAGGTTTGTACCCACTGGACCCTAAAATATGAAGGGATCCAAGAGGATTAAGCACACACACATTCATAATAATCCTAGGTACTTATCCTAAGAAAACTTTCTCTACCGTACATACATTAGGCAACATGTGCGTAGAAGAGCTACGCCGTAGAGGAGCTACGCCGTAGATGATGCCGACCGCTACGATAAATTACCGTAGCAACGTGGCTACAATTGCTACGAGCTACGACTGACTTAGCGAAACTTATTTAACCCTTCCGTTGCCACGTGATTTAGTATGTTTTTGTTTTTGTCTTATTTTCTTGTTGATATGGGGAAACAAGATAAATATGTTTCTTCTTATGATACTGTTTTATTGCTGTACTTTATCAAATCATATTAGGCAATAAAAATACAAAGAATATGGAAGACATAAAATCAACAACTGTAAAGGATCTATGTGGAATGAGGTCAGTTTAATAACAAACTTATTTCAATTTCATAAAGTCTCATCTGCAGTGGAGTAAAATTGTACGGTACAATAGAATTTTTATTTCTACCCGTAAATCAAGTTACAGCTGTACTATATCCGAAAGCCCGCCAGTTCTGTGTCAGACTAAAAAAAAAACACTTAAACTTAATGGACCATTTCAACTCAGTTCCGTGCCTAGAATGTTTCTAAGCTGGCCAATAACTTAACTCGAACAAAATTCAGCAAAACAACCAACTAAGAGCAACAAGTCTGGAGCAACTTTCTGAATTTTCCATCGATGTTATGTTATGTATGAAAAAAAACCTGACCGTACATCATAAAAAAGATATCAAAATCAATGATTACTAACAAAAACAGGTTTTGGTAATAAAAGTTGGGCGATAAAACTCAGGGAAAACCCATGAGAGCACAAAAGAAAGCGATAAAAGAAAATATTGCCGATATGGAGTTGCCATTGTATGAGAAATATGATAATCTCGCGTTCAATTACTATGATGACGTCACCGTTGATGGGCGTCTAACTGATTTTGGGCTCGCAATTTTATTAAGGTTCTTTGTTTTGATGTTGAAACTAACATTAATCTTAATTATAATGTAAATAGAGCTTTCAGGATTGTTACGTTATGTACACATCCGCTTTTCATAGTTGTATTTAGGTCGAGATGACTACCTCGTTGTTCATTGTAGATCTTTGACAGTCGTTACAGGTAGTCAGTGAACCGATCAGTGACAACCAGTCTTACAAAGGGGTATCGTATTACCCAGTTTTAGTTGGGTTGTGGAGGTCAGATAGACAGTCGCTCCATGTAAATACAGGTATTCAGCTGCATCCGGTAAGACTGGAAGCCAACCATTTCCAACATAGTTGCGAAAAGGCTAGGCAGGTGATGATGACTGTCTAGTTGGTGTAGTGATCGCAAGGGCTACTGCTGAGCCTGAGGTCCAAGGTTCAATTCTCAATTCGGGGAAAATGTTTTGGGTTTCTGTATCAGGAATTCCTCAGTAATACTCTGGAGACTGGTTTTGTCCTTAGTTGACGGCAATATGCTCACCGCCTTGTAAATGAGACTTAAACATAAATGGCGAAATAGAATAGACTACAATATACTTTAACACCAAAATTGAAACATAACTGTCTTACAATATTCAATAGTCTTATCACTGATAGTGATAAATATATGTAAGTGAACTCTGACTAGTCGCCAGTACATAAGTTGACTACAAACTGTAAAATTTCTCCAAATGATTTTAAACCAAAAATGTTGACGGTTAAGTTCAAAATTGAATGAGAAAATTTTACAGCTTGATGCGCTGCGAATGTACTTCTCTACCTAACCTTTTGTAAAATACAGACGTGATGTTATGTTATATCGATTTACACCCACGTTTCTTTGCAGCAGTGGGTATTAATAAATTTTACGACAGGCTTATTTCTATATTTAAATCAACCACCCGCAATTACAAAACTTTAACTTCAAGAGAAAAATATTTCAAAGAAAATCCTTGAAACATTTTTGCGATAGCAAATGAACTGAGGTCATTGACCGTGTTTCGCGAAACTCGCCTTAAGTTTAATTTCCATAATATTTAAATATATGTTTTTTTAATTTCGTCTATCTTCTTCTTCGTGTCGTGTTGATTTAAATAGAAAAAAAATAAGCATGTTCAAATTACTGTTTCAAGTAGTTAAAGAGCTATGACGAGAGTACCATGACCTATGTGACCCGGATCAGTGTCACATATACTTGCAAGCAGGGTTGGGCAGTATATGAATTACTTGTAATGAAAATACGTAATTGAAATACAAATACGTATTTGGTATTTGTATTTCAATTACTTCCTTAAAATGTAATTTGTAATTCGTATTTCAAATACCTGACGGCGAAGTATTTTGTAATTAGTATTTCAAATACTTGAGGCTACAAAATACATTTTAACATTAAAATACATTTAACCTTTATTTAGCGATCGTGAGTGTAAGTGCGAGGCGAGAGTGCAATGATGGTAAAGCAGCTACTAGAGTTAGCAATACTGCACCTGTTATGTACACTGTACGCTATGACTGTACGCCAAAATTAGCCAACAAAACGCAAAAAAGTGTACGTCGAATTGTCAATGTCAAACTAAGATGTCAAGTCATAACGGACCTGTAGAAAGATTGTTTTCTTTAGCAGGTTTTATTCACTCTCCTACAAGAGGATGTTTGTCTGACAGTACATTTAAAAATCTAGTGTTCATGAAAGGAAACTCTGGTTTTACTGATTAATTACTCTTGTTTTCCTCTACTTTCAACCCATGCTGGTCTAGATTACTTATTTTGTAATATGTAATTTGTATTTCAATAGCAAATAGCTAAATAAATAATGTATTTTGTAATTTATATTTCAAATACCTTACTTAAAAATATTTTGTATTTTAATTACGTGCGATACTGTATTTTGTCATTTGTATTTCAATTAAAGCAAAGCATGTATTTTGCCCAGCCCTGCTTGCAAGTGTCAAGCAGTGCTATAATTACAACAATAATTTTATTGAATTGTAGTTAGCAGACACTGACATAGTTAGTAAGAATGTATATGTCATAAGATAATTGGATTTTATCTTTCATTATTACAAAATAAGTTTAAAAAGGTTAGTAAAAACTTCTTGGTTTCTCATAACTGAAAATAATTATGTGTACCTAAGTTAGAATTATTACGAAATCAGTCAATATTCGTCACATAACAAAAAAAAAATGTGTAAATATTTTATAATATAAAAAATAAATAAGCATTCAAACTAGTTATTATTCAAAAAATGCTTGCACTCGATTTTATAACATCTAAAACCTCAAACAGTACACAACACACTGGTTAAATTAAAACTTGAAACATAAAAGGTTCAAACGATAAAAAACGCAGACGATAAGCTTTTTGACTTTTAATTGGCTTACTCGTTCAATCCGATTATGAAATACAACATAAATATAAAATACAACTAGATAAATTAAAAAAAAAATTTGCAAAATATTGCAATTCGATACTTTCTTTTGAAGTAGGTACGTCAGCTGTAGATTATTTCTATTCTGAACTAGTTCTTGCTCGCGGTTACAGTCCCTTTATGTAGGAAATGAACTCACGGGAACTTTTAAATGTAGCTTGTAACACTCGGGGATAATAATATAGCTTCCCATATATAACACCTACATACAACCTTCAAAAAAAATTTACCCCTTTATAATGTTAGTATAGACAAAAATTAGTTACCTATGGTAGAAATTTATCCCTTGGAGTCGTTTTAAATAATAACCTATGACACTCCGTAATAATACAGCTTTCCATTAGTGAAAGAACTTTCGGAATCAGAAGTAGTTCAGATGACTACCCACTGGGCCAGGGTCTCCCTTGTTTTACCGAAAAGAAATTGCCAAATTATCACTTCCCAAACAAATTTTCGCATAATTTCATTTGCCAAATTATTAATTACCAAAAAATCTCTTTACAAATAATTGTTACGAAAACCTATGTTTGGCAAGTGAACGTTTGAACAATAACTTGTTCACCAACTAGTACTTTTACCATTTTTTATCTAGTCAAATATTTCAGTTGGTATAACATATTTTACGCAAAATTAAATAAGCCAAATATTTGGTGTCGTCAATTTTAAACTTACCATTTCAGTCAAAAGCACTATTAACTATTTGGAATCTCCTATTTGGATTCGGTTGGGGCTCCTATTTCTGTCTGCAGGGTTTACAGGCACCTAACTAACCGAACCTCGGGGTGCCCCTGACGTCGACCGTCTAGGGTTAGCATTTCCGTCAGCAGGACGACGGATCCCCGCTGCGCGGGCCTCCTATTTCTGTCTGCAAGGTTTACAGGAACCTAACTAACCGAACCTCGGGGTGCCCCTGACGTCGACCGTCTAGGGTTAGGTTTTCTGTCAGCATCTATTAAATTTCAATTACGTTATATTAAATCAATTTGTGTTATGTCTTCATTCCAAAATTTTTGCCTTTATATTTTTTGTCATAACAAATCATTTGACTAAACGTTTATTGTCTTAATTTTGTTTGCTGTAATAAATCATTTGATTAAAGACCAAAAGCCTTAATGACATTATCCTTAGTAATAATCTGCCAAGTAAACATGTGACCAAATGAAAATGTGCGTACTAAAATTATTCCAAATATTACATTGGTATAAAAAAAGGTTGCTAAAATTTGTTTGGGTAATGAAAATTTGGCAAAATCTTTTCGTCAAAACTGCAGGATCCCCTACCCACTACATCCCATACAAATTTTACTTTTAAATAATATGAGTACCGATTTTTAGTAAAAATACAATATTAACAGGAAATTTCATAGATTCACCTCAAAATAGATTTTTATCAACAAAACTCCATGAATTTCATCAGTGAGTAACACGATATCAGATTATTCGCACTACCACATAATGTACCTTGAATAGTAGATAAATCACCCCTCCCTCACACATTAAGGAGGGCACAAAGAGGGCTCGAAAATATTTGGGTTACGTGAAATGTAATATTAGAGTGACGAAACTCTGATCTTTTTCACACCCTTTCAAATGTACAGTCGCAAAAGCGATTTGATATACAGTCAACCAAACTATAAGTTCTCTGCAACAATATTGCGATTGTGCTTTGTAGGAAAATCTTTATATCACTCTAATTAATTTAAAATTCAAATTCATTTCTTTGTCCAAATATGGTACATTACACGGACTTTAATTTAATCAATGGTGTCATCACATTCTGCCACGGGTGGCAAAATATCTGACAATACAGTTGCCAGAATATCAAGTTATTACAAATTGTCAAATTTCTCCAAATTATTTTAAACCATAAAATGTTGAATGTTAAGGACAAAATAGAATGAGAAAATTTGATAGTTTGTAGTAACTTGATGCGCCGTAATAACTTTAAGGCTTGATGTATAGTCGACATAAAGCCTTAAAGTTATTACGCACACAATTAAAATTAATATTGGTAGAGTATTGGTTAGAGGCAGTCGCTCGATGAAAAATACTGGTATTCAGCTAAATCCGGTTAGACTTGAAGCCGACCCCAACATAGTTGGAAAAAGTTAGGCCGATCATTGGCGGCGTAGAAATTAAGGAATATTTTTACCTGACAACAATTTTCTTTGTCCGACTGTACCTAATAACGCACGTCGTGGGGGTGAAGTGGGGGAGATCATCTGTTCTTGTGAAGGGTTATAGGTTTAGCGGGTTGATTTTATAGACTTCTTGGCTAGGGTTATATACTAAATCGATAAGCCAGCGTCATTTCATTGCCGAATTCTGAAACGCCACTCAATGTTAGGTCAAAACTGTCACTTTTTTGTATATAGATAGCCATGAGAAGTAATTATTTAGGAATTCCAAGAATAATAGCTATGTATAATTAATGTAATGATAGGTATGAACTATACTGGCAAATGTTAAAATCACATGCTAATGGTAAATAAAAAAGCACTCCGTTGCATTTTAATATGTACCTATATCAATAAACTGAATAGTTTTGACGGTATTAATTGTATAAGGTATGTTTTTCTGCTCAATGACATTCTTCAATTGATTTATTCATTCACTGACAAACAACACACAGCCATTAATCTAAAAGCATACAATTTGTCAAACCAAGAATCCATCCATATTTTGGATGGATTTTTTCACGGAAATTCCCTAAACGGGATAAATAAACAAGGGATTTAAATTTGAATGGAAGTTCGCCATTTTTACATACAGCTTGTAAATTTATGGTGTTCGATTGTGCAAACAATTACAAAAATACAAATCTCTTAGTCATGAAAGATGCCTAACTTCACTCACAGTTACGGCAAAGTCTATCAAAACCATTTATAGTTTGATTGACTGTTTTAATGTAATATACATTAAAACAGTCAATCAAACTATAAATGTTTTTTTTTTTAATTCATATTTTATTTAATTGTACTGTACATGTTATGTAATTCTATTGTGTCTGTGTAATTTTATTTTTTATTGATATTTTAATGTATACATGTGGTAAATGTGATTTTAATTTTTATGTAATGTATGGAGTATATCTGAATTAAATGAATGAATTTTATTATAGTTCTTTGGCAAAACTGTAGTTAATACTAATGATTGTGGTTGACTCCCATTCACTGGCCCGACTAATTAACCTTTAAAGTTAATGGCTGCATAAAACTTTGTATTAAAGTTTTCTAGAACGAACGCTTACAAAGTCTTACTAACATCTTTCATCTACAGCAGCAAGAAATGTGCTGGCGACTTTGGTTAACCTTTATTTTATACCTTTGAATACTATGTGAATTTTCCAAGTGTGCTTAACAAGTTTATAATGTTTTCAATGCTGGGTAGCCTCTTAACCACGCGGGTCCTGTGCATGTTGGTAAATCTCATTTCTCGACGCTTTTAGGGTTCCTCCATTCCGTCTGTCTGTCGGTTCCTATGTCACAGCCATTTTACGCCGAGCTGTTGGCACCACAAACTTGAAATTTGGAGAGTCATTTACTCTCTAAATCCTCTTCTCTTCTCTTCTATGAACCGCTGATGAAAACTGATGAGAAATTTTGAAAAAAAAAATTACTTGTCTCTCCATACATGTGTGGTGCTTCGGAACCCTGTATATGCGAGTCGCACTTGTCCGGTTTTATTTGGCTTTGGTACTTGATTCTTGCTGCAGGACTGTCCGAAAGAGATACCGCGGCCCTGGAACACAAAGGACAAAAGAAGGAACAGGGATGGGTTTTAGTCAGTAAAAGTCTGACACTCCCTTCCGCTCCGCCCAGAACGGAAGGAGTCATTTTGATGATTTTCCATCATAAAAAAGGGACTTGATTCTTCAAATTATTTCCCTGCACCTTTTTAAGACCATTGATGATGAAGTAGTTTACACAAAATAAAAACCTGCATGCTTAGATTTGATCTCATGACCTGCAATAGCTCATCAATCGCAGCCGTTAACACTGACCATCTCCCAGTTATGCTTCATTCCCAAAAACCAGATCGTTTTTTCAGAAATCTAATGTTACATTTTGAAGTTTCATCGAAATAGGCCCCAAACACTTTTACCTGTATATTTTTATCATTTCTTTTAGTTTCAGACTAAGCCATCAACGCACACTTGAAAAATTCACCTTGTATATTTAAGGTCACGCAATATAACCACTTTTGGGTTAACGATCAATTTCATTGGTCACACTATTTATTTTTATGTAGACTAGTGTATAAAGTTGTAAAATAAATGGCGTTTCTGAATTTTTATTATAATATTGTGATGCCTTGATTTATAATATTTGGTTTTAAAACCAGTGTTTGCTGGTCTCTGATTGTATTGAAACTCCATTGCTAGCCCAGCTGCTACTGCAGCTCCAGGTCTGCTCAAAGTGAGAGTATATAGGTCATGATAGAACAAAATAACTGAAATACTTGCTTTTTATATAAATAAATAAAGGATGTGTGTTGAGTTTCGTAAGAAAAAGTCCATTTTACTCCTTATGTAGATTGTAATAACCATTGTATATATTTAAAGCTCGAGTAATTTATTATTTTCTTTCACACGTGTTCAAAACCTCCGTTTATTTCATACCATCAGCCATTTTCTTTCAACTTACCATCATATTGAATAATCTCATATATGAGAATGTTTTCTTTGTAAACAAAGATGAATGCGGGGCTAAAATGTATTTTTTTAGGGTGAAGTACCCCATACATGGAAAGGGAGGGGAGCGAAGTGTTCTTATAAAGGATTTACTGAGTTCCGATAAGATGTAGAGTTTATATTTTGCCACCCTTATCTGATCACTATTGTGTGTAAGAGTGCTGACACGATATATTTCGTGTGATGATAAACACAAAAAAAAAACACATAGAGTCACTATTTGTTTTTTTTGTGTCAATATTTACCCGTTACGTTTGACTAACAGATGTAGGTTAAAATTTTAAAAGAAAAACTATACGACAAACCACAAATTTTACAGGACAGGCAAAAATGCGCGGATTAAAACTTTGAATGCAATTTTGACATAGTTGGGTTTAAGATATTGGAACTAACTCTGCAGTATTTATATTTATTAATTTAATTAATTTATTATTCACAAAATCCACACTTCTTTGAAATTTTATCTTAAAATATATAAACTAATATTACAGCCAATTTAAACAATTTAATAGCTATACAATACATTGCTAAGAGTACAGCGTGTGTCTCTATTTGTTATTATTATTAGACGGAATTATGACGTATTAAACACAATTGCAATAAAGTTAACCCTAATCTGATTTTGGGCTTGTAACATATACTTAGCTGTTGGAACAAGTAAGGTAATAAATCATTATGATCCTACGAGAACGTACCACCAGGATGAAAAGTCTTATGCTCTAATCCAGACCACGGTCTACCTATGCCACATCCAAATCCCTTCAGATGTTAAGGCATTAACGTAACAGACAGACAGACAAAGTTACTTTTGCATGTATAATATCATCATCTGCCTAGCCTTTTCCCAACTTTCTTGGGGTCGGCTCCCAGTCTAACCGGATGCAGCTGAATACCAGTATTTTACATGAAGCGACTGCCTATCTGACCTCCACAACCCAGCATGCATTATTTGAGGTATCGATTTCCTATCAATTCAAAACATCACGCCTGTAATTAGGCAGAGGTGTACCTAGTAGTACACCCACATTTCGCCAGTTATGTTTAAGTCCCATGTGACAGTGGGTGAGCCTATTGCCATCAACCGGGTACAAATTTAAACTCCGTTTCTGCCACTGAAAAATTCCTGATAGAAAAATCCAATAACATTTTGCCCGACCCGGGAATCGAACCGAGGACCTCAAGCTCAGCAGTTGCAATTGCGGCCACGAGATCAAGGAGGCAGTCCTATTAATACATACTGTTTAATTAATTTTTAGTTAGAATGTGAAGGTGACATCTCTCTCTTTTATGACAAATTCTTTCTCCAATTTTTAATGGATTTGATGCATGATCCATTTATTTGATAAAATGGAATTATTATTAACAAGTCTCAGGTGTACAAAATCTGAAACCATATTAAAACCTATCTATAATGATATTCTACTGGCATCTGATTCCAAGCGCATGCCTTTGAAACATTAATACCTCAAATAATTTCGATGAATCTTCTCAGTAATATTCCCAAGGTGAATAACTTATTCGGTCAACAGCCCGTGCAGTCAGATCCAGTAACTTTAACTTAAACCTAGTTTAATAACTTGGACTTTTCAGCAGTCTAAGGCAAATAACTTGTTTTGAACAGAGAGAATGCATTATGAGATCCTATTACGGCTAAGTTGCGTAAGGCTGTGACTGCAAAGGCTTGATATCACGACTAATTTGGGAAAGGCGTTGCTATAGATTGTACAAGGAATATGTTACGTATAGAAAACATTTTGTCAGTTAACTTATGTTCCTTTTTTAATAAATCAGTACCGAAGTCCCGCCGCTGCGATATATACATTCATATCCCATAAACCACGAATTGAACGGTTTCACTTGCAAGTGCGAAGTTCGTTCGCGCGCTTCGATCAATCAATCGTTCTATAGTTCAGTTAGCCTTCCGCCTCCGTATCGTGCGCACGTGCCATTTCGCAGCGCTAGTAATGAGTCTATTTACCGCCGCAGGATTTCGGACACTTCAAACAACTAAATAACTGTTTTATTTAGCCCAACTAAACACGTACTGCGTTCTGTGCGCAACAGAATATCTCTATAACTTGCCGTTGAATTATCATGGCAGTAGTAGTAAAACCTAGATAAAGATGTTTTATAATAATAAAGCAGTATCAAACCAAAGGGTTGGTTAAACCGGTAGGAATAGGTTGCGGACCTATGGACACCGTATACGGGACACTTCAGTACATTATCTGTCAGTCCCAAACTATGTTATTAGTTAATCCTTATGTACCTGATTGACCGATATAAGTTAAATAATAAGCTGATGCTCTTCGATAGGTGAAACAAAACACGAATTTCTCGAAATTTTCGTCTAAAATTCAAGTAAATTCGATACCACGTCATAGACAACGCGCTCTCTTCAAAATATAAATTATTCAGCGTCAATATCTCATTTGAGCTCATAATGTCTATATGTTTTAGTTTAATAACTGAATATGTTTTGTTTTCAGAAATATAACCAAACAAGTCGATTCACATTTCTAAACAAAGTAATGTGTAATTTCAAAGTTTTCACAAAATCAAACCTGTTTATGTCTCAATAAAATTTTAACGCTAAAGCAATCTATAAACATGTTTAAACACATACATGAAATATTCTGTGCTCTTCTTTTATAAATGGTTCCATTTATATGATGGAATACATTCATTTTAAATACATTTTCTTTGATATCGACATTTTGACATTCATACTCAAATATTTAACCCGTGTAAAGATTGTCGATCATAAAAGTTTAATACTCTATAAGCACGATATGAAATTATTTAATTGCATTATATCGGCGTACCCTAAGCAATTAACCAGCCTACAAACTTGCAAACTCATTATCTACATCACTTCATTTATTTCAGACTACATAAATACCTTATAAACTAACAAATGTAAATTATATACAAAACTTGTGTTAATAAATATGACTTAAAACTATGTTAGTAGCACTCCACTTGTTTACACTTCACTTGTGCTAAACCAGTGGAACTTGTCCGTGGAAGCGTCGGAAAACCACGTCCTGCAGCCAAAAGTCTTTCACCATCACGAGGGGCAAATAACAATTCGGTACTCGCACTCGAAGTTGACGTTGCAGCGCGACTCCAGTAACTGCACCCTTGGTGTATACTTCGCCTTTTGGCAACCAGTTCATTTGAGGTTGGCGCAGCATATCATTTCCTCGGGTCCAGAGGGACGGCGGACTTGGGACCGTCCGCCGTATAACTGGACCCGAGAAGGTGGCGCGTAGTGTTCCGCGCGTTTACGGGGGAGGACACCTCACTCCCCCCGCAGACTTGAGGAGGTCCGCAGACGCAGGTCCCCGTCCTTCCACGATACCCGGTGCAAATGTGGGAAGGGAACACCGGGGTGGTTTTTAGTCGGTTAGAGTCCGACAGACATCCGTGTCGATTTTCCACCACGGGAACAAAAATAAAAAGCATTTCATCTCCTTCTATACTTCTCTATTAGTCAACGATTGTCTCTGCCTTTCTAGCCGTGTCATCCATTGTTTAATTGTTGGTTGTGCCCTACCTTTTTAGCTATCCACAAGCATACTCAAAGTTATCCTTACAGCGGACCAAAAGCATTCAATATTGTGTATCTAGCACCACCATACCTACATGCCTGTTACCAGAACCTTTAGGTAGAGGCATTTGCATTACGAAAAGGGACGTAAGTTCTAGCCTGTTTTGTGCCACTGCACTGCAACGGCACAAGCCTCCTTTGATCCTTTAGTCCAAGTCTGTGAACACTTGGACCTAGTCATTTCGATAGCAGCCATCTAGACTCACCATCTTCTCTTTGGTCTGCCTCTTTGGGACTGGTAATATTTTTAACACAACACGAACTGTGCTTAAAAATCCATGTCAATAAGAGAGTAGCATAATATTTCATGCCTCTTAACCTCAATTCGTACGAATGTCATGTCATTCAAGACTTTATTCGAACAGTCGTAAAATCCACATTCATTTTAATTTTAAGTGCGCATACGATTTTATTGTTCATATAATTTATTTATTGATATTACCATCTGTCCTTTGAAATATGGCAATACTTTTTATGAGGTGACATAAAACTAGTTTTAATATTTTGTTAGAATGAAAGAAGTACTTAGATATTATGTTTTATAGATTTTAGACTTATTGAGCACTCTTCTAAATCAGAAACTAGCTCAATTTTGACAAACAAATTGTAGATTTAAAAGAGAATGCTCATGGAAGTATGGAATCCCGTACCATGCTGCATCAAAATCAAACCTTGTTTTTTATAGACTACAATGATCGTATTAACTCCTACAAAAATTATTTTTGAAAAAAAAACCCGCGTTTCAGAGTTATTTTATAAAATCGAAACTAACCTAAAAAGTAGGTCTATTTTTTCGACGCTACCAACGACGTTTTTAACACACATACATTACATTATTGCTCTAAAAACAGCGTAATACACTAATATTAGTAAGAATTACGAGTTAAAGTAACATCCACAGTATGCTTGACTGAAACTCGATTTTATTTTAGACCTTTACATTGCCAATAGTCAGTCAGTACAGTACAAATGTCAGATGCCACAGATAACATAACTATAAACCATAGAGTATAGTAAGTGCTATAAACTAGTCGGGGTTTAGGAATGTAATCGATAAATCAAAATCTTTAGGCTGAGAAAATCTATTTTGTTGCAAATAGCAATAAACCAAACTAAATTGATTTGGTGTACTGATCTTACTTAATTGTAATTAATTTTAGAGTCCGCTCGACAGACAAGGGTTTGTTCAATTGAAACGGAACGTCATTTATATTCAGTTGAAACGGAACGTCATATACAGGGAGTAAAACAATATTCGTACTTTTAAACTCGAAAAGTATATTTCCAGTTCAAAAATCAAATCCCCGACGCGTAATGCCGTAAAAAAATATGAAACTAATTACTATAATATTTTGGTTTTGAGGCGCGAGACTCTTTGGTACCAACTTTGGTCATTCTCTTTTATAAAAAAATCTTTTGCAAATGTCACCAAAGAAAATGAACGCGATAAATAAATAAAACTGCGTTCAAGGGCTGTCAGTGTCATCATTGCTATGGAATTTTAGCACTGACAGCTGAGGAGCTCGAGACTAAATAACAGCAGCTCGAGGTCTATCTTCATGTTAAGCAGTGCTTGCCTAGGTTGGTCCATGAATGGGTGACCACCAAACATACCGATTTTCCTCCATGCCTCGGAAAACACGTTAAGCCGTTGGTCCCGGCTGCCACTTGTAGATCTTTGACAGTCGTTAAAGGTAGTCAGTGGCCTGAAAGTCAGCCAACCAGTCTTACCCACCGGGTTGTGGAGGTCAGATAGGCAGTCACTCCACGTAAAATACTGGTATTGAGCTGCATTCGGTTACACTGGAAGTGGACATCAACATAGATGCGAGAAGGCAGGTGATGAATACAAAACCCAATTATTATTCTAAGTTAAGCTCGCCGTTATACAAAAGCTACGAGTATATTATTGCCATTTGTGTGACGATCTTTTAATTTTGTGTGCAATGAAGAATAAGAATACGAATGATGATGATTCACTCAGATAGCTCCTGAATGCGGCTTAGATGGCTGGTCGTGTTGATTTTTAGGGTCCCGTACCTCAAAAGGAAAAACGGAAACCCTTAAAGGATCACTCGCGTGTCTGTCTGTCTGTCCGTCTATCACAGCCAATTTACTCCGAAACTACTGTACCGATTGAGTTGAAATTTTGTACACATAATGTAAGTTGGTAACCCAAAGAGGTGTAAAGTATATTAATGAATTTTAAACATCGTGGCCACTTTTGAGGGGTTAATTAGAAAATGAAAAAAACGTTTGTGTTACATAATAAAAAAGGCCTCATTGTGAGCACCTAGAATATATATTTTTTTATATTTTTATGTTAAATAGTTTTGAAGTTATTTAATAAAATAGGCGAAAATTTACCATTCCCCAACCCCTTAACTCTGAAACTACAGGGCCAAAAATTAAAAAAAAAAACAATATATTATTTTTTGCCTATAGAGAAAACTATATATAATCTTATATTTTAAAAAAATCACGGAATTTAGATAATTAACGTACGGAACCCTCTCCACGCAAGTCGAACTCGCACTTGTCCGATTTTAATGTATGAGTAAGTAGCTAAATTGTTACTTAAATTGTGGTTTCAAAAGAAATTTTTTTACACCTCTATTCATATTTTGGATGATCCTTTCATAAGAACTTAACACACGAAACGACCTAAATCTAAAATCAACTACCTAAACCGCAGACCAATTATAATAATTATAATTTAAATAAACTTACCAATTAATATCAAAAAGCTCTTCAATGTCCCAGATAATTACTAAAAGCTATAAAATAAAACTGAATTAGTATTAGACACACTGACTTTCAGACTAACCTCATTTGTGGGAGAAACGCATTTAGATAATTGTACCGATCAAAATTTTCAAAATGTCAACGGGACCCTTACCACAAAGTACTATTGTTTAAGTTTACGTCATAAAGGACTTTTTGAGCCCTTTTTAATGAAGGTCTCTTACACAATGACCTTGGAAATGAAAACGTGGACCCTAATCCGTGGTTAATGTCTGCACACGTCTGACATTAGTTTGGGACTTTTTTTGTGAATAATGTTTCGATTGTATATGTTGTGACATGGAGCTCGTAGCTAGATAATAACAGCCGCTCAGATCAATCTTCAGGTTAAGCTGCGTTTGCCTAGGTTGGTCAGTGGATGGGTTACTACTGTGTAATACGATGCTCCTTGTTAATATCTGTTTGTCAGACTTTCGGGCCACTGACTACCTGTAACGTCTATCAAATATCTTCAAATGACAGCCAGGACTAACGGCTTAACGTGTTTTTCCGAGGCACGGAGGAAAGTTGCTACGTAATAATGGTCACCCATCCCAAGACCAACCTAGGCAAGAGGCTTTACCGAAAGATCGACCCGAGTAGCTGTTACTATCTGGCCACGAGCTCCCGAGGATTGAGTGAAATAACTTGTGAGGAGATTCTAATCTCAGCACTATCTGTATCTCAATTAGACATTAAACGTATCCTTTAAGCTACGATGATGATAATGGTGTGAAAAAAACGCCAGATATTTACAGTTTTGTATCTAAACCAAATTGAAGACATTCCCCAAAAATCCTTCACAGAAATTTCTGTTAAATTAATTCAATCTGACATTGACACCTGCCAAAAGTGACTCGGTAATTTGTTAATAAGTTTGATACTGTTAATTTGTTTTTGACATAAAATGCCTGAGGCATTTGCGGGTTAGAATTTGAGGTAAGCTCTTGTTTTCGTTCAAAAAATAACTTTACTAGAATATTTTTTAATAACTATATGATGAACATAAACTTAACATCACACCTGTAATCCCCGAAGGGTTAGGCAGAGGTGTACCTAACAGTACACCCACATTTCGCCAGTTATATTTAAGTACCATTTAATAGGGGGCGAGGTCTTGGCCATAGCCACAAACCGGGTATAAATCCAAACTTCGTGGCTGGTACTTCGAAAAAACCCAATTACACTTTGCCCAACCTGAGAATCGAACCCAGGACCTCATGCTTAGCAGTCGCGCTTGCGACCACTAGACCAATGAGGCAGTATATTTGTTAATGCTTGTGTAATATAACAGTACACTTTTTTTTTTTTTTTCGTATCTGAAATCATCAAATGACCCCTCCCGCTCTGGGAGGAGTGGAAGGGAGTGTCAGACTTGTACTGACTAAAACCCATCCATGTTCCTTCTTTGCGCTTTGTGTTCCAGGGCCGCGATATCTTTTTCGAACAGTCCCGCAGCCCCTTAAAGTCCCGCAGCCCCGGTTTTCAGCAGCCGGGTTTTGTTCCGTCCTATTGCATTTATATATTTGGTATGCATTGTATGTTTATTATTTTTATTATTTTATTTTCTATGCACGTCATGTCTCTGCGACGAATAAATTTTCTATTGTGTTGTGTATTTTCTTCTTTTTTTATTTTTTTCAATACTGTAAAAGAGTTGTGTTTCAGTTTTAGTATCGGTTTTACGTTATTAATTTATGCATTAAACGTTGGTGTTTGAACTGGGGCTGCGCTAACATTTTATGTGGTAACCTGAATTATGGATTCTGTTTAAAGTTGCCTTCCTATTAATAACCAAACTTGTTAATAAAAGCATTTTAGCAGGATATTTCCACGTCGAAAATCGAAAATACTTACAGAATATTAAAGTTCAGGTATTAGGGTAGTGGTTGTGTTATTGGATTTTTTGCCATTAGCATCCCTGAACTTGTGGTTTGATGCCATTTGCTCACGTCTGATTAAGCATACAATGTTTTGAGGCGTGATGTTTTAAAGTTAAAGGTAGAGAATTAAAAAACTTTTTTCCAAAAAAAAAATGTACTCAAAAAGTGCAAAATAAGCGTAATTTCAGAAATTAGTGACTTTTGTTAGTTTAACTGATTTTTTTGCCACGACTTCCGAAATTTATTTTACACTTTTTTGTATTTTAGAAGTCCGTTGAATTTTTTATGTAAAAGTGTTTTCTTTTTTTTTAATTTCCTTTTTTAGCTGTTTTACATTGTAATTAGCAGCATCATGAACATAGATATAGAACTCAAACGAATTCATAACCTCCTCCTTTGAAGTCAGTTAAAAATACGCTGTATAAAAATTTTCTAAATCACCCCTCTTCCAAAATCTAATAACAACAGACGACATCCTTAACGATCTCTGTAACACCAATTTGACATCGTACTCCCAAAAGTCTCACGGACATGGCTTTGTAACTTATTTTCATTTTTCAAATACGAAAATGTGTCATGAATAATAAAAAAACACATACAAAAAATCTTCCGAGCGGCAGTGGTAACCACTAAAGCAGCGCGGTATGATTGATCACTGTTTACGTCGCGCCCGACCGCTCCATCTGTACCAAGGATGTCACACTGTCGCAGTGGCTTTTAAATCTCCATAACTGCTTGGCCACAAACTCAGCGTTCAAGCGACTCGCGTGTTACAGTTACAGCGACTGTGGAAGACACACAATTAAGTTGCTTAACTTTGCCACGAGTCGAATTTTTACACGACTGCCCAAAAAAAGGAGTGTTATGTTTCAGGGTTCATAGATGTATGTATGTTTGTGAGTTTCTTTTTTCCACCATAACTTCTAAACGGCTTAACCGATTCCAATGTATGTGGTATCGTTAGAAGCGTTGAGTTATTCCGGGTAATATAGGCTAGAGAACATTTAAAAAAATATAAACGGGGGGGAGCCATGGTTCATGATATAAACGTTTTTTTTTTTCATGAAAATTTGACTGCCTATACTATCATCGTCTAGAGCTTTCTTAGTACATAACAAAAATAACAGTAGTATTCAATATGCATTCATTCAAATATACACAATACAAAAAATAATATAACGGTAGTATTCAATAACCCATAGAAATAAAACTTTGTTTTATCACTAAAAGTTATAAAATAAAAAAAACAAATATTTAAAAAAAAAACACGCCTGCCATATCAAAAAAAAAAGTGAAATAAAAAAAAATAATATAGAATTTTGAAGTCGGGGGACCTGTAAAGAACTATTCCAAGGAACCATGCCCCGACTGCAATGAAAAGATTGGTTTTCAGTCACCCTGAAGTCATGTAACTTGTTTTAAATTTTTTAGTTCACTTTCTTATTTCACTTTTTGATATGGCAGGTGTGTTTTTTTTAATTATTTGTTTTTTTAGCGATAGTGCTAAAGTGAAGGAAACCGTATTCATAAACAAGTCAAAGTGATTACTTGACTCATCATCTGCCTAACCTTTTCCCAACTACGTTAGGGTCGGCTTCCAGTCGTACCGAATTCAGCTGAATACCAGTATTTTACACGGCGCTACAGCCTATCTGATCTCCACAACCGAGTTAGTACTTGGTAAAACGATACTTCTTGGTAAGACTGGTTTTCAGACTTTCGGGCCACTGACTACTTGTTACGACTGTGTGATTGTTTGAGTAAAAGTCATTCTTAAAGATATGATTTTTATTCTGTAGTTGGAACTGTTAAATGTTAAAATTCTTAGCTTTGCATTTGCTATTTCATAACATGTTTGCATAAGTAATTACTTTTACTTGAATATGTATAGTAGACACGGGTGTTAACAGTCGCACGTGTCACTCGTCACTCCACAAGTCCAAGTCGCGTCTCGATGTCTAGCATGCTCCAAACAACTTCATTTATTTGTTTTCTGCGCTATCGCAAGACGCGTGTTGCTTGAGCAAGTGGCTCGTGGCCAAGAGTTAAGGTTGTCGCACTAGCTTTTAAATCTCCATGAACGAGCGAAAATTATTTAGTAAAAGTTATAAATTGTCCTGATCAGCGGTAAAATTGTGGTGTCAGCGTTCTATTCTACTAGCTACGTTGAATTACGTCAAATGAAACTTGACAAGTGATAACAAGGGTGGATGTCAGCAAGTATTTTTCGTTTAATTTCTTTTGTTTGATTCAGACACTTCTAAGTTATAATTTACTGGTTCGAAAAAAAGGTTTTTTAACCACTTTTCATGCTGATCAAAAAATAATACATTGGAACAAGAATTCGTGGTTGTAAAGTTTTTGAAATAGGTGGGAACTGCATAATGACGGCTAAGAATTTACCCGTCTTATAATTTCTAAATCCCACATTTTTTATTAAAGTTTATTTGACATGGCGTCCTGTTGACGTTCTAGCCATTCTATAATTCCGTCATTCCATTCTATCCGCACCGTATGATGCAATGAAGTCAATCCAAAAGGTCATTGTCACAAATGATCGAGAACGTTCTACTTGACTCTCAAAGATTACATAAATCCAAAACTAAAAAGCACCATGAATCTATAGAAAACATACGTAGGTATGTGAGAGTGTTCAATACCTTTTCCTCATAGGGTGGCATCAGCCCCCACCCGCTAAGTAAGCCATCGCTCAGTTCCCTGTTACAACTGACGAGGGACAAAAAGCCGTTAGTACTATATAATTCTTCCGGATCTCATGGTTTTGAGGAATCGAACATGGCCTTATATAGTAAAATTTGCTAGATACTTTTATGTTAAGATTAAGGAAAAAACTAGAACGAATTTTGTAGAGATAGCTTAAGTAAACGACTGAAGAATTGTCATAGTCACCCATTAAAATATCATACTTTAATGAAAAATTATATAAATTCACGCTTTTTTTCCCATGGGGGTAGGCAGAAGCGACAGAGCGCCACCAGCTACCATCCTTACATACTCCTTTTGCCTCGTCCACGTTCATACCATCTGGTCATACACGCACGCCGGTTGCGAGTACTACGCACCTGACTTTTCTGAAGAACCTCACCAATAAGGTCAGCACATGTCGTTCTAGGGCATCCCCTCTCGGCGTTACCACTCACATCTGCTTTGTGAATACCTTTTGTTAGTCGCCTTTAACTCATGTTATGCTCTTATCATAATTTAATGATAATGTTGGATTGTAAGTGAGCTTAGTTATGGCAACATGTATAAACCCACACTAAAATAACTCCCATTAAATTTTGCTTACGACATTGTAATGATTTTTTTTAAATATTAAATCGGATTCAAGGATGTTTTTTTTTATAAACAATATACCATATTTTTAGATTGTTTGATTAGTTTGACGAAATTAAACAAACTACCTAATTTAAGAATAAACTAAAAAATGGCGATATAAACTCCTCCTCAACGCTGTCAACTGGTAATGTCTCCAAGAGACTGGCGGCGTTGCCACGTTGTATGGCAGCAAAGAGATTTAAAAGAGATATATATAGAGCGGACATTGGGAATATTTTCATACAAAAATTTTGATCCCGAACATTTTCGATTTTGACACACGAATACTACCTGACAAGCGGGCGTGTGACACTAGACAGAACGATTTGTTACTAAGTAGTAACAAGTATTGGATTATGATTTCCTTCGTCTTGTCCCGTCTATTGCTCGTTAATATTTGAATGTCTTTGTATGGCAACGCGAAGCGAACGGGAAGTGTCAACTAAGGGTTTTGATTTCCTTGAAAAGGCTGTGAGCTCTCACATCCCACGGTCCTGGAGTTTCAACCCCAAACGGCTCAAAAATATAGTTACCAACGGGGTTACTATATTTACGCCGCTTGAGGTACTCCGCAGCCGCAGCGGCCGCGGCAGCCCCAGCATGCCAAGATGAGCTAGGAAGATGGGATGGCGAAAGAGTATCGACATATATAACATGTTTAACTGATTAATAAATAGATTGCGGTTGGCTCATGTTGTCTTTACTAATGTTTGGTAACATGAATTTCCCAATTACAAACCACCACCAGTAATTGGAAATCGCAATTATCAGACCTGTCTAACACATCAGTGCTAGATCCAATCAGAACTGACGTCCCACACTGCACCTCTATCTAATCTTAAGAGATTATAAACAACATAACTTAACATCAAGCCTTCAATCCTCGAAGGGTTAAGCAGAGGTGTACCTAATAGTACACCCACATTCCGCCAGTTATGTTTAAGTCCCATTTAATAGGGGGCGAGCCTATTGCCATCAACCGGGCACAAATCTAAACTACGTGGCTACTGAGAAATTCCTAATGGAAAAACCAAATAACACTTTGCCTGACCTGGGAATCGAACCTAGGACCGCTCAGCAGTCGCGTTTGCGACCACTAGACCAAAGAGGCGGTCAGGAGATAATAAACCTGACACAAGTATTATCTTTACCCACTCCCAGCTTCAAAAAATCATAAAAAGAAAGGAAAAAGGGAACCTAGTAAATTAGCAACCACGTTCAACGTTAATAATCTCCAGGAAGACAAAACTAATCTACAATCCCCTTCATTCGAACAATAAAAGGGCAATTTCTTCAAAATTTAATAGAAACGCAACACCCTCAGACCTCTTGAAATATTCGCAAAGAAAATGTAAGAAATCTCATCAAAATCTTGGGGCACCGCTTTTAACAACAAAAGCGAGGAAGCAAAGGAATGAATCTTTTTTTTTTCTTTCTAAACTCGTAACAATTGAAACAAAAGTAAATTATGGGTACCCCGCCTGGTCCGGGGAATTATGAAAAATGGTCGGTCGCCTTATTATTTCATTATACATGGTGGCGATAGCTAACTCGATTTCGTTCGAAGAATTTTTTTTCGAATGATTTTTTTTTTCCATTTTCACTTTTTACGCAGATTTATTTTCTGCATGTGATGGATCGTTGTCGGAGCGAGTTTTAAACTATTTTTGGGACGTTTTTGTGTTTGAATGTTGATAAACGGCGTGACAGGACAAACTGAGTTATTTTTATTAAAATAAATGTTGAATTATTTGTCATTTAGGATTTTGATTGACCGCATTTGAATAAGTTAAACTAAAAGTTTGACTGTTTTTTTACTATTTTGTGAAGTTCTTTATTTGACTTAAGCTGTAGTAAATGTTAAAAATATGCGTAATTATATTGTGAGGACAATTATGTCATTTGTTTCAGGGCGTTACTGAGACATGGCATCAATTTTTTTTAATGTCTCATTTCTTTCATAGCCTTCCAAATTTTCTAAAGTATCATTTATCTATTTGCTTTTAATCATTTCCATTTTTTATTCTAAACTTGATAAATATTTCCTAGTTTGTACTACTATGTATTGTCTCTGCATCACCCTAAGGTAGACTGTAGAAAAGCATTAAGTCCGCCTTTGTACAATTTTACTTGTGCATATAGTTTTACTAAATAAAATAAATTGACTCGCAACATAACCACGTCACTAATCAGGTTGATATTACCAGGCATTTTAATCAGGTTGGTATTACGGTGAGTAATTAGCTAGCCTGTCCAACTGTCTTATGACGACAGGCCGTGTCGACGGCGCGTTCGTGTTCCACGCGCGGCTCAAAGAGATGTCAGCAAACAGGAGGGGCCCGCAAGGGCCGATGCCTGCCAGGGCTGCGGGACTGTTCGAAAGAGATACCGCGGCCCTGGAACATACAGGGCAAAAGAAGGAACATGGGTGGTTTTTAGTCAGTAAAAGTCTGACACTCCCTTCCGCTCCGCCCAGAGCGGGAGGAGTCATTTGATGATTTCCCACCCGAAAAAAAAAAGCATTAAGTCCGCCTTTGTACAATTTTACTTGTGCATATAGTTTTACTAAATAAAGTAAATTGACTCGCAACATAACCAAGTCACTAATCAGGTTGTTATTACCAGGCACTTCTCACTTCACAACCGAACATCAACCCCAAACTGCCTTCCAATTCCAACACACCGCAGAACGAATAAATATCATGCATGTTTACGACGCTTCATGTATATGTGAGAAAAATACAACCCCGATACGATCACGCGTTTATTGGGCCAGAGGGTACAAGGTCGCCTTCAAAAGGACAGGCTACCCAACAAATGAAACGCAAATATAAGATGAAAGTGTGGGATGACGGGCATTCATTAAATTCTGTGTCATTTGGCCCCACGGTAGGACAGCGGTGAGGAATGTGAAAGGTACGATGTTTGTTTAGGGTTAAATTTGGTGTAAGGGTGTCCCTTTTTCAGTTATGTTGCAACGCTGTATTTATGTTGTGTTTGTATTTTTGATGGAGGTGTTTTGTTTCTTACTTTAATTTCCTGTCTCTTTCGTTTGGTTTTAAATTCATTATACCACACTCCTTGACTGTCTCGTTGGTCAAGTGCGACTGCTGAGCATGAGGTTCTGCGTTCGATTCCCGAGCCGGGCTAAGTTATTACGTTTTTTCGTCAATAATATTTATTTGATGGCAATAGTCTCGCCCCTTTTGACATGGGACTTAAAACATAACTGGTGAAATGTGGGTGTTCTATTAGGTACACTTCAGTCTGCCTGAACCTTCGGGGATTACAGGCGTGATGTTAGGCAGGCATAACACACGCCTCATTTCCTGAGTCCAACAGAGTTGTACATAATAGTAGTTAGAGTAATAGTTTAGTTGTAAGTCCTATGATAATGGTGGACGAGAATATTGCTATAGGTCGGAAATCCAAATTCCTGGCTGATACTAAGAAATGGTAGAAAGAAAAACCACACTTTATCTGACCTGAGAATCGAACCCAGGACTTTCTTTCTTTTTTTTTTACCATTATTATTTTACCTATGTTAAACAAATGAATAAATGACTTATGACTTATGTTCAGCAGGTAGCGCTTGCAACACACTACACTAACAGCGTTTAGAATTAGATTTTAAATTCATCAACAAAATTAGTCATTTTTGAAAATTGGAATCCTATAATTTACTGATAACCTTTGGTTGAACTTCAAACAGTAACAACATCAAAATAAACCTCAAATTAACACCAATATTTATTACAAAACTCAATCAACGATAAAACTCCA
Organism: Eurois occulta; assembly: GCA_950022335.1. Taxonomy (NCBI): domain Eukaryota; kingdom Metazoa; phylum Arthropoda; class Insecta; order Lepidoptera; family Noctuidae; genus Eurois; species Eurois occulta. The sequence goes on from OX465498.1 coordinate 3,631,737, forward strand.
TTGTTAAACCCGAATCCATAAACAATCAACATTTTCAATAAAAAATTACCACCAAAGAGTTTCAATCAACTTTGATTTAAACGAAAATGGTTTCTTTATCCGTCGTGCAATTTTAATCAAGCGGCCACCTGGTTACCACAGAATAGATAGATACAGAAGACCAGCTCGAAACAACGAGCATTTAAAGAAATAAAATCAGCTAATAATGAGTTGTTTGTTGGTCAAAGTTCTCGCCAGCAGTGTGAATAGTTTGTGAACAACTATTAATATCCTAGGTTTAAGTATAGAAGTCGAAAGAAAGGAACGTAATACCGGTATAAAAGTATCCTTTGTGTTAATCCAAGTTATAAACTATCTGTCTGCCCTTCATCAAAATCCGTTCAATAGTTTTTGTGTGAAAGAGTTACAAACATTCATTCTTCCATCCATTTCCTTGCTCGCAGCGATGGAACAGAACAGGTGCCATCGACACGTAGGTACAGTCATCGCAAACCGTTTTAAAAAATGACAGCCGCAAGTGCGCTTACTGTACGTTAACACGTATTTTCGTCATCTGCCTAGCCTTTCCTAATTATATTAGAGGCAGTTGTTTGCTTGTCTAGCCAACCAGGTGTAAAATATTGGTATTTTAGATAGAGTGACTGCCTATTTTAATATAAACCACCGAGTTCAATTACGGTTGACCACTTTTCACCCTTATTCCCTGAGTAATAAGGTTGAAAAGTGATCGACCCTTAGTGAGCGCGGTAGTACATTTCTCTGTGTGAATTTAGCTGTACTGTGACTGTATATTTATTGTTTCTTCCTTTTTTTCAGGTATGACATCTATCTATGCGTGCTGTGTGAGGTTGACCTTCTGTAACTATCCTTTTTGTGTGGTTTTCGTGGTATGTACCCACAGCATTTTGTTGGTGATTAATAATTACAGGTTTAAAGCAGCTTAGAGATTTGGATCCAATCCATTTCGGAAGTTTTGGCTTTGTGTTCGTTAATTTCGGCGAAGTTTCAAAAGGTACTCGCGATTAGAGACGGGATGCGTTTTGTACTGGTTGGGAGGTCTGATTAAAAGTTTATCGCAGACAGATGTGTTGCAGGGGAGTTTGTTCAGCCACCTCTTCACCCCAGCTAAAAAAACTATGATTTGGTGAAGGACGCGTGTTTTTGGGTGAATGTCTCTATTTTGACGTCTAAAAGGTGCTGATTTTCCTAATTTTTATAAAAGACTTTTGATTTAAGCTATGATTGTGACTATATCTGTGATGCTTAAATGTTAGAGAAGTTATTTGTATTAGAAACTTACGGCTTTTAGTATTTCTACAAAAATAACGCCCTTTAACCATTTTTTTTAAATTAATTCTATTAACACAAAGCTTTTCTTCCAACGAAACCTCATAAGGATGAATGTTAAACACAAAAAGTTGAAAGAATAAGTCTTAATGCCATTTTTATATCGAAAACTAATTTCTTTAGAGTCTTTAGATAAATTTTGAGCAGAAACTGTGAAATGTAGAAAAATAAACGTATAGAAATGAAAATAAAACACCATTCACGTACTTAGCTATCGCGGTGGTGCTCTGAATTGGCTCTTACCATTTGCGCAGGGCGATAAAACACTCACGAAGAAACGTACTATTTTTCTATTGCAGTGAAAAATATTATATCGAGAGAATAGAACACTTTATAATTTTTATGTTGGTTTGAATTACGAGTTACAGTTGTTGCTTGACTTTTGTTGCTTAACTATGGTTATTAGATTATAATTATACATTGCGTCTATCAACAAGGTTTAAAACATATTTTATAAAGGGTGTAACAAGACCCTTAACGAAGCCGAAAGGAACTTGTTCTCCCCGTCATTGTGATATTTTTTTTGTTCTAGACCATACCTGGGAACCTTCTAGTTACGGAAATATTGGGGTCAAAGTTCCAACTTTTTCACCAGTTTATTTTTTAAATAGAAAGAAAGAAAAAAAAAAATTATTTGTCGCAGGGACATGACGTGCATACAAAAAATAAATAAATAACAATAATCATGAGGCGCATCAAATATTATAAATACAACAGGACAGAAACAGAAAAAGAAAAGTTAACAGCTTGTACGTCGTGACTGCGACAAGCAGGTTACCACACAGCATGATGCTGTGCTATGGAGGGCCCACAACACAGCGCTGGTTTTCAGTGGTCACCCAACTACATGTTTTTAATGTAAGATTTTTACTTTTAACACCTGCGTGACCCCGTACTATTCAATCCATCCATCAGCACAATGTTTTGAGTCGTGCAGTAAAACGTGATTTTTCACCCAAAAAAAAAAGTTATTTCCCAGCAATAATTTTTGCGTAAACCTATTTAGTTTGATGTACAGAATGATTGGTTGTCGGCTTCGTATAGGATCCGTTTCCACCCTGTATTATACAAATTGAGGCTTTATTTGTTTATCGTTTTCAGCTAAAACAGATGGTTAAGACTAGTTGCAAAAACATTATTAAACATAGCACAACGACAAACAAGTTAGTTATTAAGACATAACATAACATCACGCATGTAAACCTCTAAGGGTTAGGCAGAGGTGTACATAATAATACAGTACACCAACATTTCGCCAGTTATGTTTAAGTCCCTTGTAACAGGGGGCGACCCTATTGCCATCAGTCGGGCACAAATCCGGACTCTGTAGCTGCTTCTGAGAAATTATCAAGACAATTTTGGAAACACGTCAATACATTTTTACACGACATATGTTTGACAAGTGATTTACAAGACTTGTCGAACAAGTATTACAACTTGTATATAGGCAATGATATGATAAATAAAAAGAGGTAAATATCGCACTAACGCGAGCAAATCATTGCAGACAAATTCCGACAATTGTCGTAATTTATGTACTTCAAGCGCAATAGCTATTTCTTTCTGTATCATACGTTCCGTATTATCTATCGCAGTCTTAACAACGCAACAATATTTGAATGCCGCTCAGTATGAACCTTCGCTATCATTCTTTATAATATCATTGTATATAGGTGTAAATGCGGGGTAAGATATAAAAGGCTAACATTGTTATTAAGTATCTAAAAATCGATGTACCCTAATATCTATAGATCTTTCGCCAGACTAGCTGTAGCAGCCGGCTGAGTTATTTTAGGCAATGGACGAGGCCAATATGTTATCAAAATACCAAAGGTCTAGCTTTCAGTGTACGGTGAAATATGGCTGAATTACTTATTTTTATGTTACTCACATAGATTTCCAAAAGAAAAAATGAATGTAAGCTACATTTTGTGTGGATAACCAAAAAGTCTTAAACCGCCAAGAGAAAAGTGACTAAACATCATTGACTGTAGTAATTGAAGGTTAATATTTATGAAAAAGGCACCCACATTTAAATAAATCAAAACGAGATTTTGATCAAAGAAAACATTGAAGGACAAAGTCATATAGACTCAGATCAACCACCAAATATGAACGAAAAAATCATTTTCAATATCGAAACATAATTTCGATATTCCAAATGATAAACGTAAAATAAATAGACAGTAAGAGGGTAGTCTTTATCTTATTCTTCTGTAGAAGCTTGATGTATAGATTTGTACCCGATTCAGGAGTTTGCTCTGGAAATAAAACCCGTCTCCTTTATCCCTAGAAAGTTTAGCGGATCGCTAGCTCAGTGTAGTTTGAAACAGTAGTGCAACTAGGAAATGTCTTTGGAATGATTGCTCGGACTTGATCAAAGAATCCACTTTGACATTTTAAAATCTCATTTGATACAGAATAAAAGAGAGAACAACTAACCAGCTGTGTAAAATATAAAACGTAGTAGTCACCGTACGTAGTTATAATTAGATTCCTAATATTTTGGTACTGAAACAAACGTCATTTTAGGATACATGTGACAACGGTTAGGTATTGAAAAACAACGTACATACCAACCCCATGGAAAAAACTACGGGATACCTGCTGGTAAAGAACAAGCCAATTTTGTTGTGTTGGGCATTCTACCATAAAGGATGGTGGACAACATTTAATTGGAATTTCAAGCGTCAAATCTTTTGCCGCGTGGAGCCGGAGTGAAAATAATTTCAATACAAAAAAAACAGTGCAGGCGACACCTTAGGACGCACCCGTAGTGACCGATGGTTCCTTAAAAATATAGGAATAGGTAACGTAGAATAACTTCTACGTTGCGGAGCAGCCCACAAAAATCAACGTCAGCCCTTACGCTACTGTTTCCAATATACTGTGACATAAGGCTGAAAATAATTCCCTTTCAATTACCCTACTTACGTTTACGTCAGCCTGCCTATCTGCCAATTGTAGCTTTTGCTCGAGATTTCCTTGTTTCGTGCCTTCTCTCTGATGTTGCGAGAGATATTTATCTCAGTGAGGCCCTTTTTACCTGACGAAGATGAGAAAAGCTTTGAGTATCATTGCTGGGGCGATACAGCTTACAGTCGATTTAAAAGATCCTTTGATGAAAGAACTAGTATAGTTTAACCCGCGAATCTGTCCGTAATGTTTTGAATTTTTGATTTTTCTTATTGATTGTTCAGAGGCTTTGCAGCAAAGACGACCAAGCAAATATGAAGCAGGACATTTTTAAAGCATTATAATTCCGTGATCGGAGTAAGCATAAACTCCATATAATTATCTAAAATGGTGAAATAAAGTGTAACGCCCGGTTTATGTTAAAAATTTTCGACATGTCAAATTAAACGTAAATCAAATGATCCGATTGGCTGTTCACAATTCATGCAGCAATTGACGTGGGCTGTACAATTATTATGAGTTGATTTTCGCAATAGAAACCGGGTCTAAGTATTCCCTTCATATTTAATTGACGCAAGAGTAAAAATAGAAAATATTTATAAAGATTTTTTTGACAAGTGAAGTTTCATTAAATATTCAATATTGAGGAAAAACAGACTCGTCCCGAAGCTAACTAAAAACACGTGTAAACAGAAACGATCAAAAAGTCCGTTAGTTATGATTTCAGCAAAAAATTGGAAAGATTCAATAAAAAAACATGCATAATGATGAGAGATTCGTATTGAATTCGATACTGGCGGGAACGGCCGCCATATTGCGAGCCTCACGCTTTTAGGGTTGCCAGCAAAAAAAAATTACCAGAAATTATGGAAATATATTGGTATCGATTCCTTTTTTCTTCGTTAGAAATTTTCTTATATTGAATTAGATTTGGGAAACTTTTTGTGGGTGGTTTAAAAGTCAAGAAATTTTGAAGTAAATTAGAAAATTAAATTCGGGGAAGATGATACTGCGTTGTTTAAATTTTATTTAAGGCCATTTTCATTCATTTCTGACTGCCTCGTTGGTCTAGTGGTCGCAAGCGCGACGGGTTCGATTCTCAGGTCGGGCAAAGTGTTATTGGGCTTTTCCATCACGAATTTCTCAGTATCTGTCACGGAATCTGTATTTGTGTTGACGACAATAGGCTCGCTCCCTAATACATAGGACTTAAACATAACTGGCGAAAATAATGTGTTGTGTGAGTGATGTGATGTTTCATTATTTGTTTTACCCGACTACGGCGAAGCCGCGTGAAAGGAATAGTAGGGGTTATGATTTTAGCAGTCTGTGTACATTATGCATGTTTGTATTTAAGTATGTTCCTCAGTAGCGCCTAAACTATTCTTCCGATTTTGGTGAATAAGGTGCTAATCGATTCGTTATTATGGCGCGGGTGACATAGGCTACATTTTAACCGACTTCAACAATAATAGGAGTCGATTTTACCTTGTAAACCCCGAATTTAATTAGTCAGTTTTAATTTTTCAGTAGTCGGATTTTTTAGTTATAATTACACCACACAAATTCTTGTTTGTTTCATTGAAGCTTATTTTCTTCACCTTGCATTCACCTACTTTTTCTCCAAATAAAGTTCAAGCAGAACTTAAATTCTAGCTCGCACAGACAAACACTCGTTTTATCATCTGATATCACCTTTCTTTTAGAAAACGTGCTTTTCTGGAAGTCTAGGTATTAGGTGCAAGAATAAAGTTTCGTTTGAGCTCATGGATCCAATGAATTTAATCCTTTAGTCGCTTTCCTAAGAAAATACGGGACGTTTCTTAGAACGTACAAAAAGTTCGTTTGAAACGTAACATTTTGTGATTAGATTTTGTTTGGAATCTTTGTAAAAAAATTATATTTAGTGGCAAAAATCTTTTTAGAAGGACATGTTCAAGAGAAGTCATGATAAAAAAAAAACTTTTTTGACCCTCGACTGTCTTTCGGTTCCATCACCAGAGCGACTCCAGACCTTCTTTAAATTGTAGTGCTTTAAAAAACTTAATAAAAAAAATTACAAACGCACTAGTCGCCACTACAATTTTTGAAAGCTCTCCTCAATTTCTCTTGGATGCCATCATCAGATCCCGGTTTCCTTAGCATGGGACCACCCTTGAAGTATCTCATTTCCAACAATAAAAAAAATATCAAAATCGGTTCATAAACGACGAAGTTATCCGTGAACACACATAAAAAAAATATATATATATACCTACGGTCGAATTGAGAAACCTTCTCCTTTTTTGAAGTCGGTTAAAAAAGAGGTTTAAAACACTTATAGAGCGGACATTGGGAATATTGTCGTACAATAATTTTCATCCCGAACTTTTTCCATTTTGACACACGAATGCTACCTGACAAGCGGGCGTATGACACTAGACAGAGCGACTTGTTACTAGGTGGTAACAAGTTTTTGATTGCGATTTTCTTCGTCTTGTCCCGTCTATGGCTCATAAATATTTAAATGTCTTTGTTTACACCAAAGCATAAAATATGTATGTATATCTACATGTTCTGTTCACTAGTTTGGTTTATACTAAATTCAAATTAATGTATTTGTCCAAATATGGTACGTAACATGGTCTTAAATTGAATCAATGGTCTCATCATTTTCCTCTATTTTACGCTTAATACAAGTTGTAAATAAATGTAAACAATATATAAGTTACCAATACGTGTCTGAAACGATCGATACAGGTATGATACCTGTTGTTGATAAGTCTTGTTAAAGACTTGTTGCAAACAAGTATCACACGTACACTGGGTAACAGTGCATACATAAACTTAGCACTGAATTTATAAACCGCACTGAAATAAAACAACTCACTTAAATGAACACCGAAAATATGTACATAATTTTCATTTAATTTAAATAAGTACATATGTAAACAGAATGAATACAGAATCATTGTATGAATATATTTCAGGTCTCATAAATCATTTGTTGAAATGTTGAAGATTCATAATAATATTGTTTTCGTACCTTTTGATATGTTTTTAATGCTTTAATGAAGTATTACTGCGTGTCCTTTAAGCAAAATGTATTAAAAATGACCTACTAATGTTATTTCGCACTCATTTCCATTTTTATGCAAATCGACCAGAATTTTAAAATGGTTTTACAGAAAGAGCCTTGATGGCTTTCAAAGAAATACATGGACGTGTACTGCTACTAAAAATAATAAAGGCGAAAGTTTTAGCTGTTTTAAAGTTAAAAAAATACTTAGGTATCCACTTAAATTAAATGAACATTAGCAGACTCAAGTTTTTGAAAGCGCTGTTTGGGCTAAATTATTTCAACTGCTGGAAAAGTACCAAAAGTAGTTATGTTAATTATATACAGAAGCAAATAAACGCATTTGGATGCCAGAAATAAAAACTTCAGAAAACTCTGAATATTTACAATTTAGTATTTGAGGAAATATCACGTTGACATTTATTAAATCAAATTAAGAAACCCTAAAAAATGATAAATTATATATAGGGTGACTGGTAATTAGTGATCGATATTTATACACGTGATAACAAATAACTTTCCCAAAGTAACATTTTTTTTAAATACTTATTCACTTTTATTACAATAATAGAACAGCCGTATGAAATTCGCGCCCGCGCGCCTGTGACCGCGTGTGTATCAGCTGTTAGTTGCGTGACACCGATGGTCGTTTCCTATGGAGAAGAACCGGCAAGAAACTCCCTGGTTACTCTTTTCTTCCTGTCTTATAGTTTTCAGCTGATATTTGCAGCACTATGTGTTGATCGTATTTATACGACATGTCTTTCTATGGAAATTTATTGTGTCATTCTAGAACACAGGTTCAACTGCTACCGTCCGTGAAAGTGTTAAAATGCTGCAAAGTTTAATATTAGTGTAGTAGTGCTCTTGAATTATCTACGTGTATATGTGTTAGAGATACTTAAAGAAATCAAATTGAATCATAAATCAAAAATATCTACGCTACGTCACTAGGTATCTATTTATATCCAGGATAACTACAAAAACAGTGACGGCCACGTAGTCTGGATTTGTGCGAGGTTCAATAAATATCAACTAGCGTAATGCAAGTGGACTATTAGGTCCACCACTGCCTAACCTTTCAAAGATTACAGGCATGATGTTATGTAATCTATTTAATGGTGAACTACAAAATATTTTCAAACAAAATTTGTACAAAAACATTACGCTCGCCACCCCTAACCCAGCACATTGCGGCCGCCATTTTAATTGAGAGAATCGTCGCATTCATCGTGAACGTGTTAGTCATGTTTCCATTCGATTTCCATCAGCTCTCGACCCCTGGGATCGTGGCTGTTTGCCCCGCGTACACTTCGCTTTTTATTCCATTTTTGTGTATTCTGCTAAAAAAGGATTGGGTGGTACTGAGGTCGATAGTGTGTGTTGTAAGTGGATATACTAAAACGGCCGGCGGTTCTAGATTGTACATTTCGTTTGTGTATTTTTGAGGCCTTTTTAGGGTTCCGTACCCAAAGGGTAAAACGGGACCCTATTACTAAGACTTCGCTGTCTGTCCGTCTGTCTGTCTGTCTGTCTCCAGGCCGTATCTCATAAACCGTGATAGCTAGAAAGCTGAAATTTTCACAAAGATGTATTACTATTGCCGCTATAACAACAAATACTAAAAATTAAAAAAAAAAATTTAAGGGGGGCTCCCATACAACAGATATGATTTTTTTGCCGTTTTTATAGATAATGGTACGGAACCCTTCGTGCGCGAGTCCGACTCGCACTTGGCCGGTTTTTGTACTTAACAAATAGATGCCCTTTTCTTATTTGAACATTTTAGGTATTTTTTTTTAATGGGTGACTTTTAATTGTCTGCAAATTGTTCAATTGTTTCGCAAGGTTTTTGAAGTTTGACAAAACATGGTGATATTCTGTTAAAAGTCATTTGAATAAATACTTAAGTATTATTAAGAATGAAAAAGTATTTCTTTGTCTCGCACAGGACCAAACACTAATATAAATATAATAAAAAATAAATAAATAAAAATGCACGTAGACCTTCAGGAATAACTTATTTAAATGATGGTGATCACTTGCATGATGGCTCATTCCGTTATTTTTATATAATTTTCATATGTTTATAAAACACAACGTGATCATAAAGACAGCCACACTCCAATTTATAGGTTGCTTTTTACTGGTAGTTTTTTTTTTTTAATTCAGTCGCTTTTAGGCTTGCGCAATTTTTGTGTTATGATAGTTTATTTACATTGGTATACAGCGTCAGTAAGTGCTAATCCCCCAAGCTTTAACATTTTAAAGCTTGAGGGGTTAGCAATTATTGACGCTGTGTGTACCTACTTGAAACATTAAGAGCAGATGAAGACCAAAGAAACGATGGATGAACTGTGTGAAGGATGATATGGCTAGAAAGGAGGTGCGTGCTGACATGACGGTAATAGAGAAATATGGAAGAAGAAGACATGTTACGCCGACCCCAAATAAACTCGGATATGGGGAGGAAAATGATCATGACTCGAAACATTAATAATTTATTTCAATTATTACAAAATCAACTCTTGACTGATGAGGTGGTCACGCAAATAATTAATCAGTAATTGCGCTTCGTTAGTAAAAGCTCTATAGAATAAAAAACCTCTTTAAGTACGCAATTACCCTAACGTTAAATAATAAACCTGTCGCCAGTAATTTTACCTTTATAAGAACTAAAAAGTAGGGCCTCTGTTAAAGTAATTAATCATTGTCAGGGTTAACGCCCTTTCGTAGAATTTCATGACCTTTCACGGTTGAAATATGACCCATGAAATATCTAAAATATTCTCCCTTCAATTACGCATGAAAAATTCATGATTATTTGAAAACAAGAATATTTAATAGCATAGTACCCTATTATATTCCCACTCTGCTCGCATGCAGGCTTTCTCTCTTTGTGTGGGAGAGTGCGCTATAATCCACCACGCATGCCCATGGTTTTGTTTTGTCTTTTATAAAAACGTTGCCCCACACTAGGAATTGCTCCTTTAACGTGGGTGCGTTTGCAAACATTTAAATTCCAAACACAAACAGTCAGTCCCGGAACAACTATCTGCAGGCCATACAAATATTGATTCCATGCCGGGATCGAACTGGCAACACGCAGCGCAGTAGCCAATCGCTCAGCAACTGCGCCAACCGTGTCGTCAAAAATGGGTTACTGTACGTCATACGTCTTTGAATTTTTGATTCTAGAACATATTGGTAGAAACCAGATGGAAACAGTACGGACACAACAACAGCACCAGACGGAGAGCAGTGAGCATGGAATAAATCACACATAGTATTGTACTTGTCTGGTCTGAAAGCCTCGAAAAGGCACTTAAGTCACGTATTTGTGACCCAGGGGTTCAAAACAAGAATGTTTTATCCCCACCTGAATTTAAAACACCTAAGTAATTGCCTTTTGTTGCTTATACTGAAATTTGAAGACTAAAAGCCTTAAAGTTTTACTGAAGTTTCACAAGACCTTGTACGTTTGGTACTTAGAAAAGATATTAAAAACTTTTGCTGGCTTTTGTATTTTTTATTTCGTACTTTTCCGTGGCTGTCATTCATAAAATGTGATCGTAATCTTTATAATTAAGCGGAATATTACTCATCCATCACGATATTTGGGGATGTACAGTTTGGAAATGGTATTTCTTTTACAACGCAGCTATATTGTTATTCTCCAGAAAATATTTCTTCATTGTCCTTTCTACGTAAAGGAGATTGAGCAAGTTACTATGGCTCTTGGTTGCGCAACTTTTGACACAGTACAGTAATGAAAATTAGACACGAAAAAGGGCTAGTATCATACTTTAAAACAAGGTTAAATTCAAAATTATATATTGTGGGGTTTTTAAAAAAAAACATAAGTTACAACCTATTGAGGTTAATACACAATACAATAAAATAATACAAATAACATATACCTTCATACATAAACTCACGCCTTTTTTCTATGGGGATAAGCAGAAACGACAGAACACCACCTGCTACGATCCTTACATACTCCTTTCGCCTCGCCCACGTTCATACATCACTCAAAATACCGGGTGGAAGGGACACCAACGCGAAATTGGTTAACACGTATTCAGTACATCATTCTGAGCCCAAACAGTGCAATACCTACACGGTCCAAATGTATGGAACCGCTGATTTAAAAAAAAATTGCTTATGAATTATTTCTATTTGGGGGGGGAGCCAAAATGATGTACTGGTACGTGATAACCGGTTTCGCGTCGGTGACCCCTCCCCCCGGAATAAAAGTGGGAGCAAGAGTAGCCGTAGGAAGCCTTACCTCCACAAGACCTGAGTCGAGCTACACGATTACTGACACACTGATGTGAGACGGTAATCTACATGGTCACTTAATCTGACATAGACAATGTCTACACTTTAAACAGAGACTGTGACCATTGCTGTCTGTCTTTTCGCGCAAGTGGGTTCGCACAAGTTTCCTTCGCGCAAATGTCTTTCGCGCAAGTGTCCTGATACCATTACTACCCAGAATATTTCTCCTCAGAGTATTTTGTAAGAATAATTGACCTCAACAAGATTTAAAAAAAAATGTGATATTTTTACAAAAATCAAATATCTAAATGAAATATCATAAGACAAATGTAGTTAATAAATAAATACGTCAATGAAATTAAAGCTACTTATAGAATAACTAGCTTTTGCCCGACGCTTCGCTTGCGATAATATAGAATTTGACTCAATTCGGGTTGTATACAACCTGAACACACACGACACGACACGAAACGTGGCGCCATCTGTTACCATAAGAACGTTATTGTTGTTTTCCTCGCGAACAGTACTTTTTTCGGGATGAAAGGTACTATGCCCATTTTTGTACACCTCAACGTTTAAACAAAATTTCAGGATGATCGGTTCAGTGATTTAGGCGTGAAAAGGTAACAAACAAACAAATATACTTACTTTCTCATTTGTAATATTAGTTATTATTAAAACTAAATATTTCAGAAAAATGACTTACTTATCTATGTAAAATAAACTAACTAACTAAATAAACAACGAGATGCCTAGCTTCTAAGTGTTACTCCACATCGCTGTGATCCGGAAACTTGCCCAGAAACCGGCACCATTTACAAGAAAAAAATATAAAATCAATAAAAACACTTTTTCATATTTTTTTACAAAACACCTCTCTAATTAATACAAACTTCCCGACACCTACACAATGAAATATCAATTTAATCATCCTATAAATACCTACTCTTTATTTAAAAATAATATTAGAAGCAAACGTTAATTTCCCTGTGCAATTATCTTCTTCAAAATTGCGTCGAAAATTATCGCGGTTCCTGTATCGAAATTTTACTACGTAAGTGAAATATTTAATTACACAAGAATGGCGTATGTTGAGGTTAATTAAAAACCGGCCAAGTGCGAGTCGGACTCACGCACGAAGGGTTCCGTACCATTATCTATAAAAACGGCAAAAAAATCATAATATATCTGTTGTATGGGTGTTGTATGTATTTGTTGTTATAGCGGCAACAGTAATACATCATTTGTGAAAATTTCAGCTTTCTAGCTATCACGGTTTATGAGATACAGCCTGGAGACAGACAGACAGACAGACAGACAGCCAGACAGACAGACAGACCGACAGACAGACAGCGGAGTCTTAGTAATAGGGTCCCGTTTTACCCTTTGGGTACGGAACCCTAAAAATGGCCGGAAGATGATGAAATGAATGGGAATTCCAAGAATAGGATGAAATGTGATCTCATCTAATTTTTCTACTAAGTATTGATGGGAGAGTAATGAAAAACACTAGGAAAATTCAATAGGTAAGAAAGTATTAAGTCATGTCTTTAGTAGTAGTTGTGTGAAAGTAAAAAATAATCAGTAAGTGATAAAAAAATACGTGAATGTATTGGTCTAGCCGACCTGCCAGTTTTCTTCCCAATATTGGACTCTATAGAGGTTGCAAGGGGCATTGACCTGTTATCATTAATTCAACACCATGCTTCTAGATTCCAATAGCGTAGACATTTTTCATAACTTATTAAAAGTTTCAAGTGCAATGAAGTAAAAAGTGGTCTCAGACCAATAATCCTACTGTAGTAGAATCGTTTTAAGCTAGCAAAACAATTGAATGTGAACTTGCACCAAAAACTCTCAATTGTAAACGATGTTTATTGCTACCCGTACTAACTTTCTCTAAATATCATATCTCACTCGTATCATAACACAGGATCTGTGTATTATGAAACGCGTGCGATATGATTACAATATGTTAAAAAATGAGAAAAACGTGAAACGTGAGGGTATTATTAGGTATCGATATTAGATTCCATTTATGTAATCTTTTTTGGATAGCAAAGAAAATACCCCGATGAAAATTAAATTAAATGTACTAAAATGAGGAAACTTACGTGGCAACACAGGGGCGCGGGCAGCAACACTCTGATGGTGACGTCATAAACAAACAATAGACGATCGAAAATACTAATACCGAAGATGGTGTTGTCACGTTTTAAAAGTTTGTTCGATTTTAGGAAATGGTAATAATTTGGCCACAAAAATCATGTATTTTAAAATTCATTCATTACATACGTTTTTATACTAACACACGAACATTATAATGTCATTTTGGTCATGGTGTTTGCAACAGCGCCGAAATATCGGGAACTCAAAACAAATAGTGGACATGGTAAATAACTCGTTTCTAGTGTTAATGATAATGATTTCATTAATTATGTTTACATTCATGAATATTTCATGTTTCATATTTTATTTGGTAATGTCATTGGTATACTTATGCTCCTTCTGGATTGGACAGGGTTTTTTTTTAACATATATTGTATGTCGACAGTTAATAAATGTGCAGCGATACCTATCGTTTACAACTGCGAGTTTTAGGTACAAGTTCACATGCATTTGTTTTGCCTACTTGTAACTGTTAGACTATACTAAGCTTAATCTTTCCTCACTTGTGTATCAATATCCGTACCAACTATTCTCCTAAGCCCTACCACCCTACTTCCCCCGCAAAATAGAACATGTTTAGTATTTTCTTCCCCCCGATCGATTCACAAGGCTTTATACTCATCTATCAAAATATATCCCCGGGTTAAGAAGCACCAGTATTTCTTGTACCCTTCACTTATAGTTCCCGATTTCATTTGTCGGTAGTGGAGAGGATTTTCATTGTGAACCTGCCTGGTAGACGAGTTCAGTTTAACGGCACTTTGGCGCACATCCAAGCGGTATTGAAGTGTTAATTTTTGTTTGTTTTGCAATTTTACAATGGATTTTAGATATTTTATGTTTGGGGGAACGGTAGTGTAAGTTTTGGATGGTAGCTAGTCTTATTGCATATTATCACGCCCTGTATAGGTACTGTAATAATAAAATGATTACGAGTGTTGATAAAGATTATCTAGACAAAGAGTTTGTAATGAAGTTAACTGCAGTGCCGGACATACAAGGTAGAAGGATCATTAACGCTACAACCCCCCACATAGAAATTTTTATTAGGTACCTAATTTTAAAAAAAAATCTGCTATTCCATACATTTTGACCATGTAGATTTGCAGTTTTGTAGGAAATAGCTGTTCTTAGGGTTCCATACCCAAAGGGTAAAACGGGACCCTATTACTAAGACTTCGCTGTCTGTCTGTCTGTCTGTCTGTCTCCAGGCTGTATCTCATAAACCGTGATAGCTAGAAAGCTGAAATTTTCACAAATGATGTATTACTATTGCCGCTATTACAACAAATACTAAAAATTTTAAAAAAATATTACGGGGGCTCCCATACAACAGATATGATTTTTTTGCCGTTTTTATAGATAATGGTACGGAACCCTTCGTGCGCGAGTCCGACTCGCACTTGGCTGGTTTTTTTAATAACCGACGAAAAACCATTTTCTGTACTAATATTATAAAGAGGTAAAGTTTGTGAGGTTGTAGGGGGTAATCTCGGGATCTACAGAACCGATTTTGAAAAATATTTTATCAATAGAAAGCCACGTTATTTGTGAGTGTTATAGGCTATATATTAACCCGAAAAATGAAAATACTTTTTCGTAGTAGTCGGATTTGCGAAGGAAGTCGGAGAAAAATCTTTCGAAAATGTTTACCGGCCAACGAAGTGGGCACGGGTCTAATATTATTTTGTGGAGGGGTGGGGTTCAGAATGATGTACTGAATACGTGGTAACCGTTTTAGAGTCAGTGTCCTTTCCCCTTGTTTGTAGTAGATTGGTACAATAGTTACCGGCTATGTGGCACAACATGGAGTTTTAGAAAAAAACGGCTTTATAGATCGTGGTGTGCCACGTTGTTTACACCGATATGTTACCAAGTTGTGATCCTTTTACCGCCGAGTCTTGTAAATAAAACTGCAAGACTTAAGTCATGGCTGTCTGAATTGACATCAACGTTTCACAAGACAATTAGTCTGAAACAACGTTAATCTATGTACATTTACATACCGGCACATCTTTTTACATACCCATTCATGTTTTTGACAAGGCTTGTCGAAAACAAATATCATAAGGCGGGGTTACCTGTGTGTCGTTGTCAAACTTGTCATTTGTGGAAAGTTTTTTTAAGGCACATCTTTCGCACTGACTGTACTTATGTAATCGTGTTTACTCTCTTCAATTCCCAGTTTCACTTATTAGGTGACAGAAGTTGAAATACCCCGCGGTATTTCAACTTCTGTGAACATAAAGGGCAAAAGAAGGAACATGGATGAGTTTTAGTCAGTAAAATAGTCGTAAAAGTCTCACACTCCCTTCCGCTCCGCCCAAAGCGGGAGGAGTCATTTGATGATTTCCCATCGCAAAAGAAAAAAAAATGGTGGCATAAGTTTAAATCATGATTTTTTATTATTCTTTAGGTAGAAATTAAAAGTATAATTGCCTTGTGGTAGAAAAAATCATTACACTTCTGCCACATAAAAGGCACACTGGGAATTGAAGAGATAAAGCTTACGGATTAATCTTATCTAAATCTATTTATTTAAGATTGCAATTAAAGAGAGTCGAATAATGACATTTTTGGTTTTTTGGTAGGTGGCTAATGCTTAACCGGGCAAGTCCTGTGGAAGCCTTGAGTGTAAGGCCTCCAGCCAGGGGAGAATAATGGCAAAATTCTACCCCATATTTATAGGTTAGCAATAATAAAATTTGATTCGTCCATTTAATATCCAACCTAATAAATTCTAATTTATTCTTACACCTAGCTACATACCTTGAATAGAAAAATATAATTTGAAAGCTTTGTCGGACATTAGGTACAAAATAATAATTCTGTTAAAAAGGACCTTTCCAATCCCATTTTTACGATTCGTTACTCTCTACCTACATGTTTCTCAACCATTATTCCATTATAGAAACGTAATCGAATGTAAAAATAAAATTCTGAACTTCGTGTAATTTCGTTTTTTTTTTTTTACTAGAAAACTTGGTTAGGTACAGTCATGAGCACAAATATGTAAGCACTTTGCTATTTTGATTTTAATTTTTAACCCTTTAAAATTAAAATGCTATTTCCTTCGTTTTTTTTTTAATTAAGTATTTTATTTAAAATTTTGTGCATGTTTGAATTAAAGCTACAAAGAATAATTAAAACTAAATATTTACAAAAAAGGGACTAATTTGTATGAAATAAACAACAGGACGCTTAGGCGTCTAAGTAATCGCTGGCATACGGAAACGTGCCCAGTAGACTGGCAGAATTGCCACGTTGAATGGCAATGCTAATTCTCTGGCCAAAGAAAGCCAAAATCCTTCTTAGATAAAAATTAAATTATTTGATGTTAAATACACAGTATTTTCTAAACCATAGAAATTTGTAATAATTCTAGTCTCAAAGTAACAATCGTTGTTTTACGAAAATACTTGAATTTAGCTCAGTTTATAATCTATTTATGCTCATGATTGTACCTACTTTCTTTTATTCCTTTGTTTTCAAGAATTTTCTGTTCGAAAGATAAATTCCATATGTTGGGTTTCTCACATCAATTTAAACTTTCGTCTTTTTCTTTCTTTCTTAATCTTTCCGTTTTCTTTATTTGAAGCTCGCTTTGTGCTAGAGGATTTGGTCTTCTTTATGTACCTACGGATTAAACCGGTTACTCCTTAATCTAGTCTCTTTGTGCTCGCGGCCATGATTATGGCATGGAGTTCGATATCACAGAAATGTAAAAGTACGGATTTCAGACTAATATGATTAAATTCGTAGTTCAGACCAAAGCTACATACCGACATTACATACCGAGTTTCCTCCGTGCCTCGGAAAGCACGTTAAGCCATTGGTCCCGGCTGTCAATTGTAGATTTTTAACTGTCGTTACAGGTAGTCTGTAGCCCGAAAGTCTGACAACCAGTCTTACTTACCATCCCAGCGTAGTGTATTCTCGTCTCACTTATTTCATAAGTGTTCTGCCCCTTGTGCAACTCCACCTGCCCCATGAAGTGCTAGTTCGAGGACACTACTAACGCTAAAAGGTGGCAAAATTCTGGTCGAAGATTATTTACCTTTGAGGTATCATTGATACGACAAAGAAGAACCTAATTCCATTCCCAAGGTAAAAGTACTCCACCAGCATCAGGGTCCGAGCTACCGTTGGTCAAGGCTCTTGAGAGAGGAACCTCCTAAATACGCGCCGTGTCCAGAAGTACTGCTTTCTGAACCAAGCCCTTGATCCATCTGCTAAGCGAGAGCCTCCTCAAATTTTGTGATCGAGGATATCGGCTGTTAAGCTATTGGTACAATGACTGCTGTACTCACGTACCACATGTCGAGCCTTGCGAGTTCTAGATATTTGAATTTCTTATCTTTCCCTGTTTTCACGAGGTTTCCGTCATGCGGGACCGCTATATCAACAGTCATTGTGCGACGCTCCAACCAATCTGTCACCACAATGTCAGTCTCAGGTACTCATAAAGACAAGTACCCATCAAAAGTTTATAACAGCCAAGAAATTCAATGACTACCATAACTCCATTTAAATCGCATAATAACCTCTTACCACACCCAAAGAAAGTGCCTTTATTTCATCCCAATACTCTCTAAAAGGAGTTGGAAACACGCCAAAGAAGCTAAAAGTATTACAACACTAACACATCACTTAAACACGTTATCAACATCTTCTATAGACTGAACTTGAATAACATGACAAGTACCTACGAGTACCTTTGTACTTCTATACAAGACAGCCTTTGGGTATAAGGGTTAGGTCTAATAGAACTCGATATATTATGTAGCGGCGTCTGGTGTGATTTATAGTCTATTAACAGAGCTGTAAGGTTAGGCTAGCCTACTGCCAAAAAACATCATTTACTTAGCGGTTTTCCACTATCTAAAAGCTGGAACGACTATTCGTTTTGACAGTTTTAGCCGTGTGTAGTATTTTAAATAGATGCCTAACTGAACTCCAAAACCCATTCACTAGGTGACAGATACACCTTTATGTGACTCGTTGTCAGACACAAAGAAAGCTCAGTCCTCAATACAGAATGAATGTCTTTAGTGCGACATAATTTACACAAAATAAATACTGGCTGGTCCCCGCTCCCGCTCCGCTAACTACACAGCAGAGGTCTTACCACACCGCTATTCAATATACTGAAGACAGCCAGTAACCTTGAACGGTACCTTTGTATCGATAAATAAGATTGTCAGACGCCGCCGCCATACTATATCGTAGCAGCTATTTTTCAGCAAGGTGACCTAGAATTGTAATGGAAAAACAATAGATAGGTTGGTGGGTGGATGTTATTATGGTAGGAATAAAACCACAGCCAATATTTGATCGTTTTTATGTAATGCTACTTTGTGTAAGTAGAAATTGTTGTTTAGGAAAATTATCGGGAAATTACCTACATGTGGGGATGACAGTATTTTGTAAGCGAGAGCGAGAATGTTTGAGAGAGAAAAGACTACTACTTCAGTAATGTGACAGTAGAGATATTTTGACGGGAAGACGAAAAAGAAGTAAAGATTATTGTAAAGACTACATAAAATTGAAATAAAATAGTTAAAGGTTATTTAAAGTGTTTTGATTTCCCACATACATTTATTTAGATACGCACGGTTTCAGTAATCATGTTTGTTTCAATTGGACACTTTAATCATAGTTTGTGAGGTCAAGACCACTAGGGAAAGGTCAATCACATTAGAGGAAAATCCACTTCCATTTCAGCTTGTGACCAACAGTCTTGCCAAGGAGTATTTTGATACACTGTAACTTAGTTCTTGAGTTGAAATAGGCTGTCGCTCTATATAATGTACTGGAATTCAACTGCATACAGTTAGACTGTAAGTCAATCCTAGTCAAGACTAGACGGATAATGATGACATTTCGATCTTGCTGACTTTACTACCCTGGTAAGCGTAGCATGATGACCTTAGAAACGGGTTTTGTCGACTGAAGAATCGACAATATGACAGATTTTGACGATTCTTCTGTTTCTACAGTGGTCATTGTCAAAATCTATCGAGAAAAAAAGAATTGTCAAACGCGTCTTGGTCATAATTTTTCTCTTTTACGAGGAAATACGTGGGTACTGGCTCATCGGGGTTTAAAAAAGTTCGGTTAGTAAAATAAGATAAAATAATCTATACATATAATAAAACAGTAAAAAAACTGTGTCTGTACATTGAATATATTAAAAAAATAATAATTGAGGGGGGTTTAGAAACAGTAATAGAGCACGAAACCAAAAAAAAAATTCTGTCTGTTTGTCTGTTTGTCTGTTTGTCTGTTTGTCTGTTTGTCTGTTTGTTTGTACACGCTAATCTTCGGAACTACTTGACGGATTTGAATGATTTTTGTTTTGTTGTATAGGTATAAAGTCTGAGCAACACATAGGCTATAATTTATCTTGGAAACTTGAACACCTGATGCAGAACCGCAACAGACCAGCTAAACTATAAGAGATACAAAAATGGTACCTTAGCAAAAATTGTTTCACGTGATGAGCATTTTCTGCTAAGAGAATAAATTTGAAGATCTGGAACACCTGATGTGGAACTCCAAGAGCCCAGCTACACTATAAAATATATAGGAATGACGTCTTAGCAAGAGTTGCTCAGCCTAATGAACACTCTCTGTTGTCGTATAAAATTTGAAGATCTGGGATAGCTGATATGGAACTCCAAGAGCCCAGCTACACTATAACCTATATAGGAATGACGTCTTAGCAAGAGTTGTTCAGCCTGATGAGCACTCTCTGTTGACGTATAAAGATTGTAGATCTGTAACACCTGTTGTGGAACTCCAAGAGTTCACTGTGTAATTATAAAATAACATAAGCTGGGAGTACCTCCACGCGCTGAGGCGGTAACAGTTTATGACTGCCTACCCGGTAACGCAGGGGAGCAGTCACTTAGATTTTAATTGATCAGGTATTTTCAGAATAAAACTATAACCATGCCTAGAAAGAGGTCAAATCTTTCCCAACGTTCCAAAGGAGCTAAAAGATTGAGGATCATAAGATCCCAAGAATCTAACGAAGAGCGTCAGGATAGACTTGATGCTGTTCGAGAACATCAGGCTGCAACTCGCTCTGTAGAAACCTCTTCGGGTCGCGAAGCTCGCTTGCGTTCTCAGCGTATTTATGCATCTACATCCAGGTCTCTAGAGACCAGTGAAGAATATGATGCGCGACTCTCCGCTGATCGTGAACGTCATGCATTGTCTCGCGAGTCGGAGACATTCACGGATAGAGAATTGCGCTTGAGTTCTCAGCGTATTTACGCATCTGCTTCAAGGTCTCTAGAGACAAGTAAGGAACATGATGCGCGACTGTCCGCTGATCGTGAACGTCACGCATTGTCTCGCGAGTCGGAGACGTTCACGGATAGAGAATTGCGCTTGAGTTCTCAGCGTATCTACGCATCTGCTTATAGGTCTCGAGAGACAAGTGCGGAACATGATGCGCGACTGTCCGCTGATCGTGAACGTCACGCATTGTCTCGCGAGTCGGAGACATTCACGGATAGAGAATTGCGCTTGAGTTCTCAGCGTATCTACGCATCTGCTTCAAGGTCTCTAGAGACAAGTAAGGAACATGATGCGCGACTGTCCGCTGATCGTGAACGGCACGCATTGTCTCGCGAGTCGGAGACGTTCACGGATAGAGAATTGCGCTTGAGTTCTCAACGTATCTACGCATCTGCTTCAAGGTCTCTAGAGACAAGTAAGGAACATGATGCGCGACTGTCCGCTGGTCGTAAACGTCACGCATTGTCTCGCGAGTCGGAGACGTTCACGGATACAGAATTGCGCTTGAGTTCTCAACGTATCTACGCATTTGCTTCAAGGTCTCTAGAGACAAGTAAGGAACATGATGCGCGACTGTCCGCTGATCGTGAGCGACATGCATTGTCTCGCGAGTCAGAAACGTTTACCGATACAGAATCACGCTTGAGTTCTCAGCGAATTCGCACATCTACTAACAGGTCTTTTGAAACGAGTGATGAACGTGATGCGCGACTAACTGCTGCTTGAGATTATCATACATTGTCCCGAACACGCACACAACAAAATATTCATAATCAGTTAGAAAGTGAGAGAGAAAGGATTGCTGGAGTACGGCATGAAGAGACAGAAGTTAATTCAGTGTACCCTTGGGATCTGCTGCGGAGTAACGGGAAGAAAAGTTTTTTGTTGTATAGTCTGGGCAACATAAAGGCTATAATTTATTTTGGAAAATTAATACCACACAGTATAAGAGATATAAAAATGGTGCCATAGCTACAAATATTCCACGTGAAGAGCATTTTCTGCTGTGAGAATAAATTTGAAGATCTGGAACACCTGCTGTGGAACTCCAAAGCCCATGGCAGCGCTATAACAAATTAAGGAATGACGTCTTAGCAAAAGTTATTTAGTCTGATGGTCATTTCCTGTTGACATACAAAAATGAATGATCTGGAACGACTCCAATCGTCTCGCTCATCCCGTTGTTTTCCCGTCCCCGGGCCTTAGAATTCTACATCAGACGTTTCAAAATTTCGATTTTGACGACCCCGTTGTCGCAGGCATAAGCAACGGGATCCGCGTACGAAGTCGCGGGCAGAAGCTAGTAATAAAATAAAATCATTCCTGTCACGTATAGGTACAGGTATGTATAGCATTCTATTTCCGAAATTCCATGTATGATATTATTTCCCGTGGTATTAATATACCTTCACGCGCGCGTAAATTGTACGTCACTCAAGCTGTCACATGCATTGTGAATGAAAAACACATTTTACTAGAAACAAAACACCATCTACCCACACTTGATCGAGCGCGAATCCATTGTGATTTGATCACAATCGTAGCGTCGATGTCAATGGACGCGCCTGGAAACTTGGGCAGATGCCCAAATGTCAGTTGGGGGAACACTGTGGGCTTTGGTTGGTAAGAGGCTGATATAACCTAGCAAAGTTGTGTAATAATGTGAGCATTTTGCCAAAAATAAGATGAAATAGATGTTTTTTTAGGGTTCCGTACCTCAAAAGGAAAAAACGGAACCCTTATAGGATCACTTTGTTGTCCGTCCGTCCGTCTGCCTGTCTGTCTGTCAAGGCCCTTTATCTCGGGGTCGCGTGGTAGTCTACAGTCTCTTGAAGCTGTGAAAAAATTAAACTTTCGTTAACGTAAAAAAGATACGGCCGCTTAGGCTGCAAAAAACGTGTATTTATACACTCTCAGAGGAATAAAAATTTAAAGGGTACTTCCTGTTGACCTTGAATCATGAAATTTGGCAATTAGCAATGTCTTACAGCACATGTAAAGGAAAAAGTCTGAAAACAGTAAAAATGTAGTTTAATAACCAAATACCTACAAGTTTAAATGGATCCCTCGGTGCGCGAGTCCGACTCGCACTTGGCCGGTTTTTTTCTATTGGTAAGTGTGAAGATGCTTTCAGTGATTCCTATTACAAGCAATAAAGAATTTTTTAACTTCCAGATAAATTATTTTGGAAATTATGAAATAAATTAACAAGTCAAAAATTGTAGTGGCGACTAGTGCGTTTGTAAATTTTTTGATTAAGTATTTTAAAGCACTATAATTTAAAGAAGGTCTGGAGTCGCTCTGATGATGGAACCGAAAGACAGTCGAGGGAACTCCTCAACGGTTTACAGCAGTCACCATGTGTTTGGGTTTGATTAATTTGTGTTGATGAGAAATTTACACCTAGATGGGTGGTGACTGTCATTAGGGGTCTGATGATGAAGACGAAGGACAGTTAAGGGAACTCCTCAACTGTTTACAGTAGCTACCTTGCCTTTGGACTTAATTCATGTATATTGATCAAAACTTTGCACCCATCTGGGTTACAAGTGCCATTACAGGTTTGATGATGAAAAATATTTCTATGGAATATTGCAACTAAAAATAAAAAAATAAAACCGACTCGAAAAAGTTTTTTTTTTATATGTTACTTGCTGTGCCCCGCGACCTTTTTTTTTTGATTCGCGTAAAATTAGCGGTGTGAAATATACTTTACGACCTTATACTCATACCTACCAAATATACATAAAAAAAAAATATAAACATCGGTCGAGCCGTTTCGGAGGAGTGCGACCACAAACACCGTGACATGAGATGTTTAAATATAAGTTAAGTAAATATTAACAATAATAGTGTTTATTTTTTTATATGTTTTATATATTTGTATCTAGGTTTATTTTTGATATATTTTTGTTTTAGGTTCTAATTGGTCTTTTCTACATACTGTGTCTACATGTCTAATCCAACTGTCCTCTCGCAGGTCTGCTGCAAGAAATTTCTTATGAAATAAGCCATACCTTTGTGCTCTTCTATCTTTATATAATGTCCTGTTAAGTATTTTGTGTGTACTAAATCATCAGAATGTTAACATTTGACTCATAAATTAAATTGCGTATGACAGTTTCAAATAAATTAAAACATGAGGAGTCCCCTGTGGCAAATAGTCGTAACTTGTTGTAAGTCGTTTGTGTCCAATGTAGTCCTTGGAATTATGACCAGTGTGCTAAACGTTTCACACGAGGATAATATAACCAATGGGTCTGAAAGCAATTTGTGGAGCAAGTACATCATTCTGGCTTCAGCAAATAAATATTACCTATCTTGTGTCATCCTAGAGATGGGCAAAAGATTTTCATTTTTTCTAGGTTTGTAGTGACCATAGGGCGGATCCTAGGTTCGATTCCCAGGTCAGTAAAGTGTTACTGAGATTTTCTACCAGAAAGTTTTCAGTCATAGCCGTGAGCCGGAATTTGTGCCCGGTTGCTGGCAAATGGTTTGTTCTCTTTGGCGTATGACTTAGATATAACTGGCAAACATGTGAGTGTACTTTGTATAAGTGTTAACCAATTTCTGAGAAAATACGGTTGTTTATTTTGAAAGGTTTTAATGTTTCTTTTCAGAGTTTTCTTTCATTTTTAATACATCCACATTTCGCCAGTTATGTTTAAGTCCCATGTAATAGGTTACGAGTCTGTTGCCATCAACCGGGCACATATCCAGACTCCGTGGCTGCTACTGAGAAATTCCTGATGGAAAAACTCAATAACACTTTGCCCGACCCGAGAATCGAAATCAGAACCTCATGAACAGCAGTCGCGCTTGCAGACACTAGACCAACGAGGTTGTCACACAGAGTGACAGACAGTAGAGTTGTAGACATAAAACCAGGCTGTATTTGTATCGCGGGCCTGTGGACGGTGAGTAATGGGCTAGCTCGCCGTCCGTCCGTCTTATGACGACAGGCCGTGTCGACGGCGCGTTCGTGTTCCACGCGCGCCTCAAAGCGATGTCAGCAAACATGAGGGGCACGCCAGGGCCGATGCCTGCTAGGGCTCCGGGACTGTTCGAAAGAGATACCGCGGCCCAGGAACATAAAGGGCAAAAGAAGGAACATGGATGGTTTTTAGTCAGTAAAAGTCTGACACTCCCTTCCACTCCGCCCAGAGCGGGAGGAGTCATTTGATGATTTCCCATCCCAAAAAAAAAAAATCTGTATTTGTATAACATGAAACGATGTTGAATGCATGCTGTATACATAAATATAACCACATCCGTGCGGACTATTTGCCAACTAAAATCTGACCCTTTCGCCCTATGTAACCAAATATCCAACGATTGCTTAGCGACCACGACTGGTCGCTATTTACTTACTAAAACCTCATCCCTATGTACTATCTATATATATCTTGTTCTACACCCATATAACTCGTGGTTATACTGACAAATGGGCACTACAATTCATGTATTATTTATCTATCTGTCCGTATTTTTCTTTTTCAACTTGTAGACCTACTGTCAAGTTGACAGTTTTTCTTCCTCAGCCTTCAGAGATTTTGTTGCGAGATATACGTTTTTTCACATCATTTCTTGGGACATTTTTCAAGATTATTATGACGTGGCCTCAGTAAGGGTATTACCTAGGTTTGCGGGCTATGTATTTGGATTATTTATTAGGGCTTTGAGGCCATTTTGATGTTGTTTTTTTTGTTTTTGACTAATCGGTTTTTGGATAGTGAATTGATTCGTTTATAGATTGTTGTAGTCGTCAAATTAATCAAAGAAGAAGACTTAGACATTTGCGTTCGAAGTGGTTGGTGTTTTTCAAGGAAAAACGGAATTTACATTCATAAGTTTCGGTAGGTTGTGTCAATCAAATTTTTATTTTATTTTTTAGTTGCAATACCACTGATTGAATCTGTTAAATCTTTGTTACTCATAGTTAAGCCTCCAAAAAAATTTTTACCCAAATTACTTTAATAATAGCTTATTAATTTGGAATTTCTCAGTAGCAGCCACGAAGTCTGGATTTGTGCCCGGTTGATAGCAATAGGCTCGCCCCCCATAACATGGGACTTAAACATAACTGGTGAAATGTGGGTGTACTATTAGGTACACCTCTGCCTAACCCTTCGGGGATTACAGGCGTGTTGTTATGTTATTTTATTTTTAATAACGAAAATTCCATAAGCTTAATATAGAAACTGAAAATAAACAGCGATCACAAAAAAATCTTTCATCTTTTAAGGAAAACAGTTTGTCAAGATTCCCTGTCAACAAGTAAATATAATATAGCTATAGAAATATGACGAGAGCCGGCTCGAGTTTTTTATTATATCTTCAAGTTTCGCCCCAAGAGAGACGTGTAGGACAGCATTTATCGCCGTACGGGACGAATATTTTGTATTTATTTTTTAGAGGATAAAGTATCTGTACCTAGGCATTTTTAGAAGGTGTATTGTACGATGTCACTCGGGAGTGTATGAATTTGTTAGGTTTTTTTAAGCATTATCGGAAAGAAATATGGAGTTTTAGTCAAACTTTTAATAGTTACTCCTTTAATATTACTAAAAAAAGCTTTGTTTAGCCAACTTATCGTGTGAAAACATGCTTTAGCGTTTTCGTTAGCGACGTCAATACAATTTAAGTTGTATCTTCAGTCAAACATTCAGAATATCTAAAATATGAAGTACCTTAAATAACTGAGATCTGAGGTATTAGATTAATAAGTTTCTTATATAATGTCAGTCTGATCTAATAATTTCCACAGAATTTTATCTCAGTAAATGTGCCATAAAAATCCCTTTTTACCCGACAGCGCGACGCAAAGGAGGGATTTAAATTTTACGTAGGTACGTTACGTGGTAAATAAAAGAATGGGTGCCGACTGTTAATTCTTCTATTCTGCAAAAGAATTTATGATTTGTGTGTGATATGCCTAGGGTGGTCCGTGGATGGGTGACCGCCCATTACATACCGAGTTTTCTCCGTGCCTCGGAATACACGTTAAGCCGTCAGTCCCGGCTGTCATAAAACTATTTCTTATTTTAATGGTGTAGTTGTTCAGTATTTTACTTTTAACAACATTCTAAACTACTGGGCTTGTTCTTTTCTTTTTAGTTTTTATTTATTTCTGGTATTTTTTTTAGATTTTGCTACTTAGTCGGGTTTTTTTTTGTATATTTAGACTTATCCTCAAGTGACCTAAATGCTAGCAAAGAATTATCATAATCATTAGTTTGATCACACATTTATTTATATTTTATTCAAGTACCTAAACCACCAGAACATTAGGCGTTTGATATTCCCGTCCGTCGTATGACGACAGGCCGTGTCGACGGCGCGTTCGTGTTCCACGCGCGCCTCAAAGAGATGTCAGCAAACGGGAAGGGCCCGCAAGGGCCGATGCCTGCCAGGGCTGCGGGACTGTTCGAAAGAGATACCGCGGCCCTGGAACATAAAGGGCCAAAGAAGGAACATGGGTGGTTTTTAGTCAGTAAGAGTCTGACACTCCCTTCCACTCCGCCCAGAGCGGGGGAAGTTATTATTTGATGATTTCCCAGCCTCCAAAAAAAAAAAAAGGCGTTTGACATTCTCCATTTATCCTCACAAAGGTTGTCTGTGAGTGAATTACGGTAACCTCCGAATGTAAAATAATCTCACTTTAAAAACAATTTTTATGTGTCATTTATCCAGCTTCGATAGATAGAAATTATGATCGATATAAGAAATATGATAGATTGATATTTCGTCGCTGTAATGCAGAGATAGAATGATCGAAATCTCACTTTGACAGTGTATTCAGACATAGATTGGTTTGGATTGAGCAACGCATTCAAGCATTGATAAATAAATATACAAAATAAAGTATGTTAACAATGTACCTGCTAGAGATGTTAGTACGTGACCTGCCATGTAACTTTTGTTTAAATACATAACATCACACCGGTAATCCCTGAGGGTTAGGCAGAGATGTACTTAATAGTACACCTACATTTCGCCTGTTATGTTTAAGTCCCATGTAATAAAGGGCGAGCCTATTGCCATCAACCGGACACTAATCCAGACTCGGTGGCTGCTACTGAGAAATTTCTGATCGAAAAACCCAATAACAACTTGGCCGACCGGGGAATCGAACCCAAGTCAGCAGTCGCCAACGAGGCAGTTGAGTTTATTTATTACTAGCTGTTGCCCGTGTCCTTCGTTAAATTATTGTATAAAAAATATAACTCCTCTTTTTTTCATCGGATTTCATTCCCAAAAAATTTCAAGGGTTATAATTTTTTTGCACGGAATCCTAATTATTTTCTAAGTAATTAATGAAAACTTTGATATATGGACACACTGATACTAATTGGACTACTTCTGAATCGATATTTTTTTTTACAGTCAGGAAAAATATTGTATGAAGACCAAAACTTATTTACATTATATTCAAACTTTTATGTTTTACATGTTTCATTTAATTTATTTTTAGTATGAAGCATTAGCAAGCTTGGCGTTCAATTCTTGTGTTACTCCACAGTCAAATACTCACTGGTTTTAGCTGCTGTATCTTCAAACTTGTTCATCGGCTATAAATTCCCGTGATAGTCATTTGAATCTAAGGCTAGGGCCTTGTAGTTGCCGACTAAAATTAATGGACCAATCCGCTGTCAAGGTTTGGGCGGGCGAACATCCTTTGCACATCGTAAACGCTTTGTGCTTTTGAGGCAATTGTGCACGTTTTAATATCGATCTGGCAAGACTTGAAGCAGTTAGTAGTCTCAAATTTGTAGTACCAACCAAATAGGTAAATACTCATTTAAATTTATTTTATTTCGGGAAATCGCCAAGCGGTTGGTCGACTCTTCACGTGACCAGAGGGCGGGCCTATTTTTTGGCCAAAGAATCAGCATTGCTATCCAACGTGGTAATGCTGCCAGCCTTCTGGGCAAAGTCTAGGAAAAGTCCTATTGACAGCGATGCGGACGAATTTTTGGACGCCCTGTAACCCTTTTCTACTTGTACATATTTATTACTATTATAGTTTTGTAGTTTGTAAATAATTGAATTATCTTTCAATTCTGTTTTATTTTGTCAACATCCATGACCCCTGTATTCCTGTAATGTTCGAAGAATTACTACAAGGTTTGCCGACAATACACACACATTTTGCCAGTCTGATGTCATAAAGGGCGAGCTTATTGCCATCAACCGGACACACATTCTTATACGAGCTTATGTGTGTGTTACTGAAACAATCCTGATACAATTTTATTTTTGAAATTGTAGCGGTACTACAAAAAGTACTACAGCAACATAGAACAAAAAGTACTACAGCGCCATCTATGACGCAGAGGATAAACTAAACATCAAAATACATCTAAATCCTGCATCGCGCAAGTAAAGTTATTCGCGGCTTAAGACTTTATAGAAGAACCCGACAACAACTGTCGAGCAATAGCCCACCAGATATAACACCCGTCTGGTCGGAGGATCCTCCCTTTTCTATGGGGATTGAAGAGCTTTACACCCTGTTCTTCATACCCCCAAAAAATTATACCTTACTGCTTCAATCGTGTGTTTTTTCACTGGAAACCTTGTAAAAAATGTTGGCTAGCACCGATTTTGATAAAACCTCATTAAGTAGGTACATAAATAATAGCATCTTACATTCTTTCTCCTAATTGAGTTTAAAAAGTCAGCCGACAAGATGGCAGTCACTTCATATGAAATTCTGTCGCACACAAATTGAGAAAAGGCTTGATGAGTTTAGAAAAGAAAATCTAAAAGTTTTATTTTCAATCAAAGTTTACGAAAATAGAAAAGTTTTTTAATGTTAAATAGACGGGCAAAAAGGCCGATAGCTTAAACTTATAAACATAATAATAACTAATGAAGTTATAAAAGATTTTCATTGTTGTCACATAATAATATTACTTGCTTTGTTATATAATGTAGAAAAAAATAGAATGTGCAAATTAAGTGATTAGTTTTAAGACCTCGTAAGTCAGACTAATCACATTATATTAATAAGTAAGGCTTCGTTGATCTAGTCTAAACCGATGCATTAATTAGTCGCGATTATAACCTCTAGACTCTAGAGGTGTCAGCCGCGAGGTTGCTGAGCGTGAGGTTCGATTACATTCCGATTCCGAAAGTGTTATTGTGTTTTTCAGGATTAAAAAAGAGTTCTCAGGAGTAGCCAGGGAGTCTGGATTTGTGTCTGGTTCTAGTAATAGGCTCACCCCATACTTTAAGGGACATAAACATAACTGGTGATAGATGACTGATGACTGGATGTTTTTTTTTAATATTAAATGGGCCTACTCTTGTCCTCAATCTAGTCCTGAGGACAGAGATGAGGTCGACGATGGAACGAGCTAACCCAAAAGAAGCCTATTAACTCGCAACTTAAATAGATTGGGGTCATATGAACTTGGGAACACCGACGAAGGCAGGGAATTTCACTCCTTGGCTGTGCGCATAATCAACGATGTAGCAAAGTTCTTGGTGCGAATGTGTGGATTAGTCATTTGTATATGACAGTCGTTACAGGGAGTCGTGGCCTTAAAGTCTGACAACCAGTCTTACCAAGGGGTATCGTATTACCAAGTACTAACTTGGTTGTGGGGGTCAGATAGGCAGTCGCCCCATGTAAAATACTGGTATTCAGCTGCATCCAGTTAGACTGGAAACGGACCCCAACATAGCTGTTAAAAGGCTAGGCTAGATCATGATGTACTTCATAATACGGTGGTCTCATTAGTCAATACTTGAAGGGTGTGTGTTGACTCAAACCACGAGGTTGCGGGTTCGAATCCGACCTCGATCAACATTGTGGCGTAACCTACAAACAGATAGTGTAACGCTTACTGGGAAACTGTTGATTAATTTATATTAACATTTCGGTTTTCTACTAATTGTTTAATTACCTTTACATTTTGATGATTTGGTGTCACGTGCATCGGGGGTTAGTATTACTGTAACGACGTATAGATACATGGCTTAAACTTTATTGTATACAGGGTGTAACAAGACCCTTAATGAAGCCGTCAAAAAAGCATTCTGTACATCAAACTAAGTAACTTCACGCAAAAATTATTGCTGGGAAACGACTTGTTTTTTGGGTGAAAAATCACGTATCACGGTAGGACTCTATGTGACGCTCTTAAAACACTGTGATGATGGATGAATTTAATAGTATGGGGGTCGTGGAGGTGTTTATGTAAATATTTTTAAAAAAAGTTGTGAAAAAGTTGGCACTTTGACGCCCAATATCTCCGTAACTAGAAGGTTCCCAGGTATGGTCTAGAACAAAAAAATGATTGCAATGCCAGGGAGAACACGTACCTTTCGGCTCGTTAAGGGTCTTTTTACACCTTTTAGATGGTCATAAGTAAAATTATAACTATAATAATTGTGGCATTAGGCTATATATACTCTTTTTAAGGCATACTGCCAAACATTTTACACCAGCAGCCTTTGGGATAACCATACCCTAAAAGCAGACAATGCCCTGCGCATTCAATACAACAATGCCTTCAGAGCGCTGTTGAGGCTTCCACCTCACTGTAGTGCGTCAGGTATGTTCGCTGATGCGCACACTGACGATTACTATGCGATTATGCGGAAGAAAGTTGCCTCAGTAATATTCCGAGTGAGGGGAAGCAGCAACAGCATTCTGAGGGTGTTTGCAGAGAGGCTGGATGGGCCTACAATAGGGAGGTTTACCAAGCTACATGTTGGCAACAAGGCTTGTTAAACCTTCCCGTGAAAGTGAGTGATTTTATTTCATTTACTTTTTTATCTTTTCTTTTTAGTGTTCCTGCATGTTACTAACATAGTTTTTAAGTAAGATGTAATACTAACACCCTATGGGCCTTGATGCCTGACAATAAAATATTTTTATTTTATTTTATTTTATTTATATTAAAAGGTCGGTGTGCTAGAGGTGTAACTTACCTCTTTCTGACCCTCCGGGGAAACATGCATGAGGATATCATCATCATCTTCCTGCCCTTGCCCCATGTTACTATAACATTACTATATCAGAAGGTAATAACAGATATGTCAAACCCGCCCGGTGATCTTTATACAGGATATCAAACAGAACTAAATACATTGAATAAGATTAAACCATAACAGTATAAAATATAAGTAATAGCTATGTCAGTAAGGATTGAGTTGATAGCAGCGGTGGCCCAGTGGTGGCGCCTCTGACTTACGAACAGTAAGTCGTGGGTTCGAACCCAGGCAGGCGCATTACTTTGTGTCGGTGAAGGAAAACATCGTGAGGAAACCGGCATGTCCTAGAACCAAAAATTCGAATGTGACATCTACCAACCCGCACTGGGCTCGCGTGGTCGATTACAGCCCATTCCCTCTCATAGAGAGAAAGCCGTGTGATTATGCATATGCTATGTCAGTCAGGTGGTTCATTATTATGTAAAAGAGCGCCTCTCGCCATCAAACGTAAAAATTTGGCGAGTTTCGAATTAAGCAACACCTCTGTACTATAATTTCATTAAATAAATATAAAAAATATATAAATATAATAAAAAAAAATGAGGAATTTCTGCAAATTACGGTGTTCTCAGGATTTGCAAAAACACTGTATAGGTATGCCAGCCCCAGGAGGGTTGGCAAAAATCAAAGAACTTGCTACGACTAACATACTCATTTCCCTTCACATCCATTACATAATTTTCACAAAAACCATAACTCATGCGACATAACCTTATTATCTAATCAACTTTCCGAATCAACATTTTGACCCAGCACCTGAACGTACAAAATCTCGAATCATAAACTGTCAGAGATTCCAAAAATGCAATCTGTAAAAGAAGTGAGGTCGTAGATCAAGATGGGTGTCGCATACTGTATGCGGAACCCCAATATATCTTTAGTAAGGGTTCTTCAGTGTCGTTCCACATATATCTTTTATGGTGACCCTTCATATCTGTTACGTGGGTTATCCTGCTTTTTGGAGTTATTTGGGTGGCGGTAACCTTTGATGCTTCATCATAAGACAAAACGTATGGAGTTTGCAAAAAGACTTTATAATTAAATTTAAATAACACATAACATTACGCCTGTATTTTCTTGAAGGGTTAGGCAGAAGTATACCTATGCAGGGTGGAAGGGACACCTATGCACAAACGCATACCACGTATTCAGTACATCATTCCGGACCACATAGATTTTTTTTGTCGGTAATTTAAAAAGAATCAGCTGGGTTGTCAAATTCCTTTCGGTCAAACAAGGGAGCTTGTTTGACATTGAATTTGACAAATTTTCACTTCCCAAAAAATTTTTCGCATAATTTCATTTGCCAAATTATTACTTAGCAAAAAATTTATTCACAACAAATTGTAACACAAACCTAATGTTTGGGAAGTGAACGTTTAAACTATAACTTTTAACATTTTTTATTTAGTCAAATATTTCAGTTGGAATAACAGTTTTTACGCAAAATCAAATAAGCCAAATATTACAAGGGTGTTTTTTCCACTTGGGACAAATTCTAAACAGGTAATAATAATATGAATAATATATAATATGAATATTATAATTTATATTGTATAATATGAATATTATAAATATTCTTTTTTTATAGTTAGTAGTGTTTTGTTCCATTTTTTTTTTCTATATAGGTAATTATCCTAATCTACATAGTTCAGTTCCGGGTAACCTACTAAAACCAATCTCTTTTTTTTATTAATGCAAGTCGTTTCTGACACTCGGCGGCCGCTGCCGCGGCACCGCTCGCTACGCTCGCTCGGCTCGTGCGTAGGTCACAGTTTTAACCTAACCTAACCATTTTGTTTAAAAAATAAATTAACCTAATATAAATAGTTGAGTTCCGGGTAACCTACTAAAAACAATATATTTTATTCTATTAATGCAAGTCGTGTTTATAATTCCCAAAAAATCTTATGTTTGCCTTAATATTTTTTGTCTTAACAAATCATTTCACCAAACGTTTATTGTCTGAAGATTGTTTGCTGTAATAAATCATTTGATTAAAGACTTGGTAACATTTTGCCAAGTAAAAATTTGACCAAATAAATATATGCGTACTAAAATCATTCGAAATATTGCAATGGAAAAAAAAAGGTTGCTAAAATTTGTTTGGGTTATGAAATTTTGTCAAAATCTTTTCGGCAAAACGGCAGGATCCCGAATCAGCTGTTGCATAAAGAAGTCTTGTGCAATACCTACATGGTCAATATTTATGGTACGGCAGATTTTTTTAAATATTATCGATGACAAATTTATATGTGGGGGGTTCCAAATCATGCACTGAATACGTATTAACCGCTTGTGCGTACAGTCACGAGCACCAATATGTATACACGCAGCAAGTTTTAAATAGTGATTTTCATCTACTGTATTGATTAATGTTTTACGGTTTCACGATACATATTGGTGCCAAGTCCCTTATACACTTATACAGACGTCAGCACATCAAGCTACCTGAAACTGTCAAATTTTCCCAATCAACCTTGAACCCAATGCTTTAGTGATAAAGTTGAAAATCTATTACAGAAATTTGACAGATTGTAGTAGCTTTATGTGCTGGCTTCTGTACATACCAGGGGATTGATAAAGCCTTTTGTCATCAACCTGGAACAAATCTTAACTCCAGGCTGTTTCTGAGAAATGAAAAACTCAATACCGCTTTTCCCGAGCAGACAAACCATCTCAAAGCTCTATTATGCTTGTTTCCTTTCGCGCTGAAACTAACAAGGATGATAACAACAGAGGTTCCACTTATTCTAGCGTTTTATGCACCACTTCTAGCTACCTCATTTTAAACCAATAAAATTCTAGGAATCCCTGTGTAAGAGACCCAACTAGCTTGAATCCCATGGCAATGTAAATGTAATTTACTATAACTCCCTTGGTGGCTGTATTAAGTTGATGCAGAGTGCCACAGGAATCTCTAGTATACCTTATAGTAGATATCTGTGCATATTAATGCACCGGTGTTCTAACGGCGTTTCACTTATTTCCTTGCCGTGAGTATTTAGAGTTACCGTCGCATTGCAAGTAAGGTCGCGGTGAGTCATGGCATGCACTAAGCTATTTCTTAACGTGAGAAATTGTATAAATAGCTAGTTTTATGTGTATTTCTATTGTAATTTTCTTACATTTATTTGAAGCTCGTCTCTAAATAATAACAGCCGCTCGGGGTCGATCCTCAGGTTAAGCCGCGCTTGCCTAGGTTGGTTCATGAATGGGTGACCACCCACCCGAGTTTCCTCCGTGCCTCGGAAAGCACGTTAAGCCGTTGGTCTCACTGTCAATTGACAGTCGTTACAGGTAGTCAGTGGCCCGAAAGTTTGACACTGGCTGTCAAACTTTACCAAGGGGTTACCCAGTACTAACTGGGTTGTGGAGTATTCAGCTGCATCTGATTAGACTGGAAGCCGATATCAACATAGTTGGGAAAAGGCTAGGTAGATTACGATAGTTTTGTTCCACGTATTATTGACAATACCGAGGAGCAAATAATTTCTCCGCCGAAACACGCATATATATGTAGTTCATGACCTGGTAAGAGAAAAGCTCGTTAGGCATGCGGCGAACAGCCTAACACTACCTACCACAGCTGAGCAACTCAACGACCACTAAATAATACATCAAAGTAACACTAAAGTGCCATAAATAATTTATGTCAAAGGAACATGAATTTTGGTCTGAGTACCGGTTTTAAGTTCCGAAACTGAATTACATAGGTTTCTGTATTTATCAAAGCTGAAATACAGTTGAAACTGTGTCCAACTCAGCTTTTGCGTCGAGTGACAAACTTAGTTAGTGTTGGTGGAGTTTGGTTTAGGTGTTATATCCGATGTCGCTCCTTGAGTTTTGATTAAGAATTTTGGGTAATTACCTAGATTGATTGATGTTTAGTCGATTCTTCGTTAAACAAAACATGTCAACAGACCTATTATTCCCCGAAGGTTTGGGCAGAGGTGTACAGTTGTACCTACACACAGCGTCAGTTAGTGCTAACCCCTTTTTTTTCGGATGGGAGTTCATCAAATGACCCCTCCCGCTCTGGGTGGAGCGGAAGGGAGTGTAATACTTTTACTGACTAAAACCCATCCATGTTCCTTCTTTTGCCCTTTGTGTTCCAGGGCCACGGTATCTCTTTCGAACAGTCCCGCAGCCCTGGCAGGCTTCGGCCCTTGCGGACCCCGCCTAGCACTTCAAGCTTTAATATTTTAAAGCTTAAGGGGTTTTATTGCAATCACTTATATACCTACAGTAGTGATAGGCTAGTGCTGTGACCGTCCGTCGTACTGCTAAGTCATAGGTGTCAAGTTCGAACCAAAGTACGTATTGTATAATTATCACTTGCTTCGGTGAAGGAAAACATCGTTTGGAAACCAGTGTGTCTGAGAGATATTTCTTGACGGCATGTAAAAGCCAAGTCAGAGGCCAGGCGGCACAAAAACTCTGACACCAGGTTCGAGTCTAACCAAATACACCAGTGTTTCACATGGAATTCCTGCCTATCTGTCCTCCACAACCTAGTTGCAGGGCACACTCCCGGTAAGACTAGCTGATAGACTTTCGGGTTTCTTTAACTATTTTGACAAAGATCGAGAAATGACAGCCGATGAACGTGGCACGGAGGGGTCTTGTTATAGCATAAACCGTTGTTATTGATTTGTGTGTATTAAGACTATCTTTCCATCTATATATGTATTTTACGCATATTTTTGTTGTCTTCTTCCTGTTCGTCTTAAAATATAGGCCTTTAATTACACGAAATAGGGGAATATAGGCCACATCCTCTGCGAATGAGGTGTTCCTAACCATACCATGTCCCAAATACTGGAGTGGCCAAACACCTGCACTTATAAAGAACCTGAAAAACGCCACTGATGCTCCGATTAGCGTGGCCACCTACTTGGCCCAACTCCTTTAATATTCAATACTAGTTTTCCGCCCGCGGCTTCACCCGCGTCGAGTTCGGTTATATCGCGTTTCCAAGAGAACTCTTCAAAAGTCCGGGATAAAAACTATCCTATGTTCTTTTTCAAGGTCTACTCTATCTATGTACCAAATTTCATTAAAATCAGTTCAGTGGTTTAGACGTGAAAGCGTAACAGACAGACAGACAGAGTTACTTTCGCATTTATAATATTAATAATAGGGAAGTAGGGATTTTATCATTGATTCCAAAAAAGAAGTCATATAATATTTTTAATCCAATGCTCCACATAGATCTGCTACTACCTACGGTTAACCATAAACGTCCTCCACTTATAATTAGAGAAATATTTTCTCATTCCTCTTATTATTTTTTCTTTATTTCTTTACCAATGCAATATAAACATGTAGGTAAACATACTCTATACAATCAGACATCATAAGATCAATGAATGCTCATTTGCTTTCTGCTTTAACTCAATAGGAGATTCAAGTTACTCGTCTTCATATTCAATTGAAAATTCTCAGTAGCATTTAAGTTCTATTGGTTACTTAAGCAAGGCTTATGAGCAACTTGACTGAAGTTAAGTTAGACTATAATTACGTACTATGTGTGATTGTGATCGGAAATTCGATCGGTTTAAATTGGATGTTCGTTTTTGGTTTATGCAAATGTGGATTCTCTGTTTTGGATATTTGAGGTTTTTTTTTAATGCAAGGGTTTTTTTGAGTTAGCTTGTATTTATTTAAATTCATTATTTATTTACGGCTTAACGTGCTTTCCAGTCTTACCAAGGATATCGTATTACCTAGTACTAACTGGGTTGTGGAGGTCAGATAGGCAGTCGCTTCACGTAAAATACTGGTATTCAGCTGCATCCGGTTAGATTGGAAGCCGACCCCAACATAGTAGGGAAAAGGCTAGGCAGATGATGATTTATTTACGACTTCAAAACGCTTATGTTTGTTAACTAAAAAATCTATCTTTGAATGCAGAAATAATAAGTGACTGCCTCGTTAGTCTAGTGGTCAGCACGATTGCTGAGCATGACGTCCTGGGTTTGATTAACGGGTCGCGCAAAGTGTTATTGGGTTTTTTCCATCAGGAATTTCTCAGTAGCAGCCTCGGAGTCTGGATTTACGCTCGGATCATGACAATAAGCTCGCCCCCTGTTATATGGGACTTAAACATAACTGGCGAAATGTGGGTGTACTATTAGGTAGACTTCTGCCTAACCTTACGGGGATTACAGGCGTGATGTTGTGTTATGTTGGAAATAAAAAGTCGATTTTCTATAACATAAATAACTAAAAGTAGCTCATAAATACAATATAATACGAAGCTTAGCTCCTACATTCTACAACGTAGATATAGAATTCTCTTTGAACACATAACACTTCATCATCTCAACAAAAGTTTTCAATGCAATGAATGTCTCCGTAGTGTTGTGCTTGACAAATGTTGCACAAGTCCCGTAGTGCCATAGTCCCGTAGTGCAGCCTGTCTTATTAAAGTCTATTTACAGCACTTTATGATTTTGCTGTCAGTCGGATTGCGAAGTAATTGTGCCGAGCGATTGTGCAATTCTCAGGTGAACAATGGTTAACTTTGTGTGAAAATAAATTTATTTTATGATCCGTTTAGCGTAGTTTGAAATCAGTATGGTTATAAGGATGTATGACTTTTACGTTCACTAGTAAAGATTACACATATTCGAGTAATTGCAGTCGTAAAGAGCATGTATGACCACTTATTTTGGGCCAGCATGCTTTATCGTTGTATCTCTTCTCCATACGAAATTACCATTTTGAAGCGTGTACTTAGTTTCTGACATTTGTTAAATGCCTATGTAGGATAAAAAACATAATATTGAATTTCGAATGTTATGATTTTGAGCAAACATCTTGCTTGTACAAACAAAAATTAACTAAACAGGTGCTCGAGCAATAGTTTGCTCTTGAAGGATTGTTAAGCTTACAGATCCAAAAGCAGGTACAATCGAAACCCTCATTTAACTTGTTTAAACATCGACAACATACGTAAATGCTATTCACAAATCAAGACATGTCTACGCGTGTAGCATACCAACTTCGTCAGAAATAAGTACATACTAACTACATCAGTAGAGCACAAAACTTTCAAACCGTGTCAAATGTTCTCAAGTCGCATGTTATTAAAGTGTGCTGACAGCACTATTAATAATGTTGCAGCTGCAATATGACAGCTCATTGTATTCGTAAAGTAGACCGTTTTAGAGTTAATAAATATTTTAATCTTGGCTTTATTTTAATTGAGTTTTAAAGATCGAGGGTGAGGTGATATTGTGATTTTTTTAATCAAGTGTTTTACGATAGATTATTAAATAGTTGTTTAAATAAATGATATGATCGTTTTTAGGGTTCCGTACCTCAAAAAGAAAAACGGAACCCTTGAACGGATCACACGAGTGTCTGTCTGTCTGTTTGTCACAACGAATTTACTCCGAAACTACTGAACCGATTGAGTTGAAATTTGGTACACATATGTAAGTCAGTGACCCACGACATATGACGTAAATATAAGACATATAAGACGACATTATAAGTAATGAATTATAAACATGGGGCCAAATTCTGGGGGTAAATTAGAAAATGAAAAAAAAAAGTTTAGTAAACTATGTATATCGTGTTACATATATTATCAAATGAATGGGTTTATTGTGAGCATCAGATTTTTTTTTTATAATTTTAAGATAAACAGTTCTGAAGTTTTTTTTTTTTAAAAAATAGGCGAAAATTTTGAAGAAAATACGTAAAATTATTCTTTGCATACGTAAATTTGTAACAATAGCTTTCTTATAGATTTTCGTGCAATCTATAATTACACGAAAACCTATAAGAAAGCTATTGTTACAAATTTGGGTCAGATTTAAAAAAACTTACGGAATTTAGATAATTAACGTACGGAACCCTCTCCACGCGAGTCGAACTCGGTCTATTCCGGTTTTTTTTTTATTAAGTCACATGCAATTCCTCCCTCACCAAAGGCCATGACAGTTGAAAGGGAATCGACTGTCATGGTATGGCCATATGATGAGGAGCAACGATTCGCTTGTTACTAAAGGTGTGACGTATTTATTATGTTGATCGATGGAAAGGGAGAGGAAGACCAAGGAAACTATGACTGGATTGTGTGAGGAATGATATGATAGAAGAATGGAGTAAATGATTGCACAAAGATTGACAGAGGCGAATGGAAGAAAAAAAACGTGTTGCACCGACCTCAAGTAACATGGGACAAGCCCAGGAAGACGATGACAATGGTGACTTGTCAAATACATTTAGAGATCCGTCCTATATGTATAGTGTATCTCCAAATTAAAAAACAAAGTTTTACACACATCTACAAGAATAAACGCTATAAATGATGTTGGAATTCGGATCAAACTAATAAAGAAGATCGAAGTAATCACTTAATCTAACACAAAAATCGACTGAGTTTCATATACTTAATACCATGTTATAGTAACAGATACATTAGATATAACATTACATTAAAGTGTGCTGACAGCACTATTAATAACGGTGCAGCTGCGATGTGACAGCTCATTGTGTTCGTA
Organism: Eurois occulta; assembly: GCA_950022335.1. Taxonomy (NCBI): domain Eukaryota; kingdom Metazoa; phylum Arthropoda; class Insecta; order Lepidoptera; family Noctuidae; genus Eurois; species Eurois occulta. The sequence continues at coordinate 3,672,342 of OX465498.1, forward strand.
AAGTCTTTGCGAAGTAGACTGTTTAAGGGTTAATAGATATTTTAATCTAGGTTGTATCAAAGTGATTGATAATGGTCGGTATATAAGAAGTTATTAATCAAGATAGTAATTTTGCGTTTCTTTTAGGCAAGTGTAGTTTCTATCGGACCTGTGGACGGTGAGTAATGGGCTAACGCGCCGTCCGTCCGTCTTATGACGACAGGCCGTGTCGACGGCGCGATCGTGTTCCGCGCGCGCCTCAATGAGATGTCAGCAAACCGGAGGAGGTCCGAAAGGGCCGATGCCTGCCAGGGCTGCGGGACTGTTCGAAAGAGATACCGCGGCCCTGGAACACAAAGGGCAAAGAAGGAAGATGGATGGGTTTTAGTCAGTACAAGTCTGACATTCCTTCCACTCCGCCTAGAGCGGGAGGGTTCATTTGATGATTTCCCATCCGGAAAAAAGGGTAGTTTTTCTTTAGATAGTGGGTTGAAGTCTTAGTAGAATTTATTAAAAGACAGAATTGTTTCTCGTAGGTCTAGTGGTCGCAAGCGCGACTGCTCAGTATGAGGTCCTGGGTTCGATTCCTAGGTTAGGCAGTGTTATTGGGTTTTACCATCAGGTATTTCCTAGTAGTTAGCCACGGAGTCAGGATTTGTGCCCAGTTAGCCTCCTATCACATGGGTCTTAAGATCTCTGCCTAACCCTTAGGGGTTTACAGGCGTGATGTTATGGTATGCCATTTAGATATCGCTGAGTGTCAGTGAACACAGGCTGAAGTTCTTTAACGCATATTCTAAGAGCTTACAAAAGTCTCACTTAAGTTTTAATTAACTTTGTATTGGTGAAAGCATTAGAAGTTCAAAAAACACTATCGTGTCATTAGTTTCTGCTGGTAAGTTATTGCCAAGTTAACTAAGTTAGGACTTTGTTATATACCTTAACTTAGTTGTAAATTACGGTGTAGTTTAGTGGGAGAGAGAAAACTGTATGAGTGGCTTTATGGAACTAAAGTGATCTTGTCTTTAGAAAATAATAAAATATGGTTCCGCTGTTTGTCTGTCCGTCACTGGGTATATCTTTTGAATCATAATAGGTAGACTTCCAGTTCATTCATCACAGTGTGTATTACCTTCTATATCGGTTATAACACAAAAATAATAATAACAATAAGTCAAAAATTTAACACGTTTACTGTGTTTTTTCAGCGTGTTTTTATGGAACCCTTTCGTGAGAGTCCTACTCGTACTTGACCGATTTTTGACCAGGCAGCATTCTAATACACACATCAAAACAATCTAAGCAACACGCATCATTTTCAGAAACTGCATGTTTTATTAATTGATACTTTATTTTTTTCTTATCAAATTGGATAGGTAATCAATCTTTTTGTTCTCGGAGTTAATGCCGTAGGATCAGATGAACAATCTTATAAATTCAATAAAAAATGGTTGCCGACAAGTGTTAAACCACAGAGGCGGTCACACTTTGTATTGATTACCAAATAATTTAAAAAAAAGCCGGTATTTAATTTTGTAAAACATGAAAAGTTTAATTTCGTTTTAACTTTTTTTTTACTACGCATGGTTACGGTACACATTTTTGTTAATTAATGTGATTAAAAGAATCATTGAATGAAGGGTTTTATTGCTTTAGTCACTAATGTATCTAAAAATGCTTAGGTATTATTTATAAAAGAAATATAAATATATTACATTAGTAAAAAACGTTCAAAAGTTCAAAACCGTACATGTTGCTTCGACTTTTTTGATGTGTGTATATTAAGCGAAGAAATCGCGCTTGATTAGTCTAAAATACATATGTAAATTAATTCTACTTACAAAATTGAACAACATCCTCTTACTAGTCCAGATATTTCGAGAGCAACTACAGATTAAACATGCCACAGCATGTTTACGCAACATTGGAAATTCAAACCGAAATTATCGAGAGCTATTGAGCATTGAGTACGAATCAGCACAGTACGAATACGTAATGACATATTAAGTGAATCGGGTATGCCATTTACACTAAAGCGAGTATAGACTACAGCATTTTTTGTATTATTTATTTATTAATAAACTACAAAACTATAATAGTAACAAATATGTACAAGTAGAAAAGGGTTACAGGGCGTCCAAAAATTCGTCCGCTTCGCTGTCAACAGGAAAAGTGCCCAGAAGGCTGGCAGCATTGCCACGTTGGATGGCAATGCTGATTCTTTGGCCAAAAAATAGGCCCGCCCTCTGGTCACGTGAAGAGTCGACCAACCGCTTGGCGATTTCCCGAAAAACTAGGTGGGCACTCGGACCCCATGGCCCTAGTGTTTCAACCCCAAACGGCTCAAACACATAGCTACCAATTAAATTATTGTATTTGTGCCGTTTGAGGTTTTCAGCACCTGCAGCAGCCGCCCCAGCGCAGCCCACTGTGCTAGGAAGATGGGATAGCGCAAGGGTGTCAACGCAAGTTGCGTCCCACACCAAAGGCCTACCCAACTTCCATGGCATTATGGTCATACCATCTGGTCTCTTCCCATCGACGCGTGCCAAGGCCATTGGGTTCTAAGACAGCTGACACCCTGGCGGTGGCAAGAGCACGACGGATGAGATCATTAATAATATAAAACAAAAAAATTAAATTTATTAATAGCCCACACTGTCCCACTGCTAGGCAAAATCCTACCACCAAAGGCCTCTTTCGATCGGTCAAGATTCAGAAGGCATCCTGGCCGTCTCGCCACCTCCTTCGTGGTCTACCGCAGTCACTTGTTTCTGTTCCCCGCTAACATGTAACAAAACATCGAACCGCTCGACGAGAACGAGAAAGAGTCATTGGGTTTTTCCATCAAGATTTTTTCTGTAGGTATCTGTGCCCAGTTGTTGGCAATAGGCTCGTCTCCTCCAAGCGTGACTGCTCAGCATGAGGTCCTGGATTCGATGCCCAGGTCAGGCAGTGTTATTGGGTTTTTCCATCACGATTTTTTTCAGAAGTAGCCACGGATTTAGACTTTGTTCCCAGTTTCCCCACAGTTTACATGTGACTTAAAACAAAACTGGCGAAATGCGGGTGTACTATTAGGTAAAGCTCGGCCTAATTTCGAACACCACCACCGTTACGAACATTCGCTGTAACAATACATTACAAGGAAATGCTCCAGTGTATACTCGCCTTTACATGAAATAATGGAGTTCCCGTGAATGTGGGTCCTTTATTTGATGCAGTATTGCAGTACTCGTACCAAGTGTGGTTTTCTGTGTTAAATTTATTCTGTGGTTGGTTTAAAGTGCCTTGATCCTTGCAGTGTGTAGGTACTTTTAAGCAAGTATTTACTGACGAGTATAAGTAACCAATTATTCGTATACATTATTAAATAAGGTGATTTGAAAAGGTGGAGCTCATTGCTTCTCATTTAAGAAACTGGAGAATGGGAAGCAGGGTGTAAAGTTCGTCATCCGCCATAGAAAAGGGAGGATCCCCCGACCAGACAGGTGTTGTGTCTTGTGGGCTACTTACTGCCCGACACTGGTTATCGGGGTTTTCTATTTAGTCTTTAATCGCGGATAACTTTAACTGCGCGATTTAGAATTTCGATATTAGTTCTTCATTTGCGTCATAGATGACGTTGTAGTACTTTTTGTACTACGTTACCATAATCTAGTACTTTTCGTAGTGCAGTACGAACAACTCTTCGTGGTTTCAGTTTGGCTGTATACTAAAGACGCGCACTGCCTCTAACATTGGAAAGTGGCCGTAACTCCAAAAGCACTTTGACGTTTTACTATTTTATCAACTTATAAGTATTTACCATTCCAACAATCCAGCAAGTCAGTTAAAAAAAAAAGTTTACCCCTCTCCAGGAATTTCTTCTCCTCGTGAGTGCGGTCACAAACATTTAAACTCACACAAACAGCCAGACACGGAAAAATTACCTGTAGGCCATACAAATATTTGTTTTTCTTTACCAATGTCAGTAAAACTCTAAGAAACTAAGAAAGTACATAACATGAAAGAAAACGAAACTTACCTATTACAATAATATTGCTAGACACCTACCAAGATTGTTTGTTGTGTATTGATCTGACTTGCTGATGTAAGAGCGATGGTAACTTAGTTAAGAGTTCATTATGTTTGGCAGTTAACGCAATTTGCGACTCTCTGGGAAAATTGATTTCAGCAATGGATGCTGTGTTTCTTTTTGTTCGATTCGTAGGACTTTGTCGATTGTTATTCGTTAATTTTGTTAGTCTCGTATTTTTACTATGGTCTTTCTTTCTGTTTTAATAAGATGTTTTCGTTTCGTTTAAGGTCTGTTTTTTGAACACAAATATTTGATTTTCACTGCGTAAATGTAATCGCAATGTATATGTTACGGACCAAGTAGTAAGTGAGGGTATTATGTAGTATAGGTAATTACCGGCCATTATGAATAATGATGACCGGGCATTATGAATAATGACAAGTCAAATTGGGTAAAGTGATGATTAATTGTTACAAAAACTTCAATAGTTATCACAGTTCCCGGCCATTGTGAATATTGCTATGCTAAGAGTATCATCAGGCAATTTGATATATTTTGTCAGGATAGGGACATTAGAAAAAAACATGTGACACTGGTACTGACCTATCAGAGCGCACATTGTTATTAATACAACAATGTTGCCAAAGTGATCGCGATATCTTCCTTCCTTCTTCTTCGAAATCTCCCGGATGAAATAAAACTTTATGCAGGCGGAGTTAGGCCCAGTTTACAATAATAGTATGATACGTACTCCTCATAAACTAAATGGAGTGGCAACTCCCCCTAAATTACTTGAGACAGTTGTATTAATTCCTGGTTCTTTCCACAGAAAACCTGCATGTTTGGCTAAAAATATGGTATAAATACGGTTATCTCAATTTCTAATGTAGTAGGTACATAGCATCACGACTGTAATACTCGAAGGGTTAGGCAGAGGTATACCTAATAGTACACCACACACATTTCGCCAATTACATGTTTTAAGTCCCATGTGATAGGGGGCGAGCCTATTACCATCAAACTGGGCACAAGTCCAGACTTTCCTTTTCTTTTCGCGAGGAAACCTCCAAAAGGCGATCAGTCCTTGGGGGTAAGATCAGGGAGTGTGGAATTTTTACCGCACTAAAACCACCCTGGTGGTCACCATCCGCACATAAGAGGAAGCACCGTTTTCTCTTAAAAGACCTGTCCGGTGTTCCCTGCGAAACGCCTGTTAAGGCACATCCCAGGGGTGACTTTGACCCAGGACCTAATACTTAGCAGTTGCGCTTGTGACCACTAGACCAATAAGGCAGTTCTGATGTAGGTGTAAAATATACCACGTTTATCCAACTCTGTTACTACATGATTTATTTTTTATTTTATTTATTAGGTCTACCAACAATTGTTTACACTAATTTAAAAACAAAAAATAAACTCTACACAGTGCAACAATTACTTAAAGGTAAACACCACATGAACAATAAAAAAACAATAATAAGTAATTATATTAGTTATAAGCTACATATTGTACAAGCAAACTAATAAAAAAATATATGTATTAGTAACATATGCTAAATATTAAAATCACTATTTCTTTAAAAAATGTACACACAGTCCAAAAACTTACAACAAATCTGATAAACAGTTCAGAAAGGAGATGGCCAGTTTTGGGCCAAAGTATGTCCAGAAACGATATGTATATTAAAAAAGACTAGATTTTTTACTGATTAAAAATAACATGTAACAATAATAACTTTCTACCGGAATGAGCTAAAAATTATAATTTGAAATATGGTTTTAAATTGAATGTAGTTCTAAAACTAGCTCCGTAAACAATCTGTCAGGTCATAACTAGTTCGTTCTAAAACTAGTAGTTCTAAAGAAGTTACTAAAAAAACGATGTCTATTTTGTTTTGATCATTTATAAAAGAAAAAAGGACATTTGATGAAATTATTGTTGTTTTAGTAATAGTTATTTATTTATTTAACAATAACATCGTTCAAAATCGTGTATCGGTTGACTGTTTCAAAACGAAAAAATATCGATGTTTGTCAAAATGTCAATGTCACGTCACTCCCGTCAAGTCCCGTCATTCGTTTTCGTACTCGTGCGGATGTGCTTATTATTCGATTTCTGCTATTTTTCTGACGACTTTGGATTGATTTTACGGACTTGGACACCGATTGCTTATCGACTGGATAGTGGTGAATTGCGTGATTTGTGGTATCCCTACTGATCGTAGCAACGCTACTGGAAGTGTGCCTTTACATGATGAAGCAGTTATTTCTATAATAAGGGCAAGGACTGTCGTCAAACAGTGGCAAGGTACCAAAATACCATCACACCTTCAGCACCATTCCTGTATGATATATTAATTGAGTATTAAAATGAAGATGAATAAAATATTGAAAAAATAACTTGTTTTTATTTTACCTACATAATTCCTTTTTTTGTGCTATGCAATAATATGCTAATTAAATAGTAACATACAAATATGTTTACAAACAATTAAATCAATGTGTTTATTTGATTATGGTATTTACAATACATTTTGGCGTTATATAGGTACAATTCTTACCATCTGCCGCATAACCTAACCTAGTGACCCAAAAACTTATTTTCTTCCTAATTCCCATAGAATTTAAAAAAAAATCTTTCTGATATGAATATGTTTGTGTTTTATCTATTAAATAATACATAAATGATTACTGTTCATATTTGGCCCAACGATGTATGGATTTCTGGCGATCTCCTTTACATTTTTGCTTATTGAGAGAATCAAAGTGTAAATCAAACATATCACTGCAACTATTCAAAACCCCACAAAACCTAGCACAGGGATGCTAGAAAAACACAATACCTTTTTCCCATTTATAAAGTACCTAAAGATACGATTATTATTTATCGTGTGGTTAGTGCCTAACCCTCCTAAGCTTTGTGTCAGAGTTTTATGCCGCCCATGGGCTCTCAGGTGTGCTGGTTTCCTCACGATGTTTTCCTTCACCGAAGCAAGTGATAATTGTACAATACATTCATTAATCTAAAATCAGATATACAGGGTTATTTGTAAAACACCAACAACCTCTTAAGAGGTCATTATACTCATCATTTCAAACAACTTTTACTATGGGACCAAATCTGAAATCGCGAAAAAAAAACAGCTGTTCCCTAAATTTTGATGAGTTAATCGATAATTCTTAAATGTAGGGAACAGCAGATTTTTTTTTCGCGATTTCAGGTTTGGTCCCATAGTAAAAGTTGTCCATGATGATGAGTACAATGCCCTCTCTTAAGAGGTTCCTGGTATTTTACAAATAACCCTGTAGAATCAGTGCGTGTCTTGGGCTCGAACTCGAGACCTATGACTTGGCAATCTGACGGTCACACCACTACGCTATCACTGCTTAAATGATACGATGGTAAACCCCGTTCTCCTCACTAAAGGAGGAGTGGGGACACCCCCTATATTCCTTGAACGAGGTGTCGTCACAAACTGAGCGAGGTAACACAGTTAACGTCGTTAGTTACTTTAACTTCGTTTTAATTCCTGGTTCGGTTCAATTTACGACGGTCGGTAATAGGTTTACATTGTTTGGTGCTCCGAGAAGCGCTATTAGCAATGTTGGTTATATTACGGTTAGTTTGTTAGAAATTCTCCTATTTTTAAAGAAGGATTTTAAGTTGTTTTATTTCGATAAGCACGTATTAATAATGGCCACACGGGTTGATCTACAAGGTTAAGCAGCGCATGCCAATGACGGTCCGTGGATGGGTGAACCTCAAAGGAAGCACGTAAAGCCATTGGTAACGGCTGTCATTTGTAGATCTTTTGCATTCGTTACAGGTAGTCAGAGGCCAGACTGCTAAGCATAAGGTTATGGGTTCGATTCCCAGGTCGGGCAAAGTATTATTGGGTTTTTCCATCAGAAATTTCTCAGTAGCAGCTACAGAGTCTGGGATCGTGTCCGGTTGATGGCAATAGGCTCGCCCTAGGGGGTGAGCCTATTGCCTATAGCATAGGACTTAAAACATAACTGCCGAAAAGTGGGTTTACCATTAGATACACCTCTGCCTAACCCGTCGGGGATTACAGGCGTGTTGTTATGTCATTTTATGGCAAAGCCAACTGGAAGCTCCCCTCCTATCACATAGCACTTAAACATAACTGACAAAATGTGAGTGTACTGATAGGTACACCCCTGCCTAACCCTTCTGGGATTACAGGCATGATGTTACTTAAAACCAAGAAGAACAAATAAGTACTCACTAACTGTTTGTAAAGCCAAGTTAGTATCCAGTTCATCTTTACTCAGAATCAGTTAGACACCAGGTCAGTTATAACAGATACCCTCAATTAGCCTCAGTGGTTTCAAACTATGGCTAACTTCATCTAGAAACCTGACTAACACACGGTCGTTAACGTTAACTCGACCATGTTAAAGTGAACCTGATTGGTTCCCAGAAATCAATGTATTCTCGTTCATGCATTTATTATATTGCTGAAGATTTTTCCTAGAAATACCATTTATACAGGGTGTAAACCCTCGAACGAAGCTATCAAGCCGTCATTCTGTAATTTTACGCAAAAATTACTGCTGGGAAACGACTTTTTTTGTGGCGTGAAAAATCACGTTTTACGGTAGTACTGAAATGTAACGCACTCAAAACATTGTGCTGATGGATGGATTGAATAGTACGATGGTGGTGTTTAAAGTAAGAAAAAATTCAATAGAAACATGTATTTAAAGAAAAACTTGTGAAAAAGTTGGAACTTTGGATGATAGTAGGTATGTATACAGTATTTAATATATACGTTTATCTACATAGTACGCATTACGTATATTATATTGTCTGTATTGGTTTATCATACATATAAACATTCCTGTTGAATCACTCTACCTATTAAAAAACCGCATCAAAATCCGTTGCGTAACGTAGTTTTAAAGATTTAAGCATACATAGGGATATAGGGACAGAGAAAGCGACTTTGTTTTATACTATGTAGTAAAGTTAGTTTAAGTTTCTAAGTGTGCTGTTTGTGCACATAGGTATATCCTCTTCTGTAAATCTCGCAATCGAAGTAAGGTTTGCTGTAAGAAAACCCAATTTTGGGTTAAGCTTGCTGCTGTACATAAGCTATATATTGTAATTTTGTGTGTATATCTTTTAATTTTGTGTGCAATAAAGAATAAGAATAAGAACTTTGAACCGCAATATCTCCGTAACTAGAAGGTTCCCAGGTATGGTCTAGAACAAAAATATGATCGTAATGGGGGAAAACAAATGCCTTTGTTACGCCCTTTATAGACCTGATCACGTATCACTAGCGCGCGGTGTTAACGTTACATACATACGTGAATTTGAAAGTTATAATCTCGTTTCACGTATAATATTTTCATAATTTTCCGAATGTATTTGTTTGTTGCAAACAATTTAACTAAAATGCTGTAGGATAATAAAATAAGTTTAATAAATTCCTGTGGAAAAGATGTGCCAATGATTTTTTAATTGCCTGTCTTCAACGGTTTTCAATACCTATCGTTTAAAAGTCTTTCAGTAATTTGGTTAACATTATTTGAAGTGTTTAAGTACAAGCCGTTTATCATATTTACGTCGCCAATATGCGCCATTTTATACAACCAAGGAACTTATAGGTAAAGCTGGAAGCCACACTCTGAATTAAAAACTGAGGGGAAAAAAAATGACCTTGAAATTGTTTTTTATCCATACGTCTCTTTCTAAATAGGGTGTCCACAATTTCTTTTTAGACAGGACTTTCCGTTTTGGGTTTTTGCCAGGGAGTGAAAGCTGGTTTTTGATTCCTTGGTTTTTGGAATAGAAAAAATAAAAAAAGCCTTCCCTCCGACCGAATAGTAAAATATATTTGTGTGAATGATGACTAAAAATGTATTTTAATTTTAACAAAGGCCTTTAGTAAAAACTAGTTATTACTAGAGAAAACAGAGTAGGCTTTTACGGTAACAAAGAAGTAGACAAAATTCTTGTTCTTCGTGAAGTAAGGAATGAAGGAAAAGCATGTTTTAATTAAACCCCGACCAGACTATAATTTTACTTTATTCTGTGGTTTTTATGTTTGTCAATATTTTAGTACGCTTTAGGGTCCGGTCAAGTGTGGTCGGAGTTTAATAATTAAACAATAAAATAAAACAATAACATTTCAATCAGTTTTATTTAAATATAATTACTAGAATTTAAACATGATTAAATATTATAGTTTTGTGCAGTTTCTGACGTTTTGAGCGAATGGCACTTAACTTGTTATCCATTACATTTTTTAAATAGCTTCTAAGCCGGATGGACAAGAACGAGTTAGAAATTAATTTTACAATTTTTGATTCATGCAAATCAGTACAATTCACGCTGTCATCTGTGGGGTGGCAAAACATTTGCCGCAATTTGGGTGTAAAGTGTTGATTAATCAAATTTATCATTTTGTTCTTAATGTTGAAGGAAGTCAATTTATCCATATTTAACATATTTTTAAATACTCTATCAGCATACACTACTATAGAGTACGCTTCAGCAGAGGGGAAACATAACTTCCCTCTATTTACAAATACCGTAAAGGACTGGTACCTATTAACATTCAGGTTATAGAATTGATCAGATTGTGAGTGTTCAGGTGCGATCAACATATTTTTACAGTCGTCACAGTTTTGTCTCTTTATAATTTGTTTGACTATATATCCTGTCATATAATAAAGAATATTTTTTTGATATTCTGTGACTGTTGTTGTTGACTCTAATTCTAAAGCATATATTTGGTTTTCCATTTCTTGAGTGTAATCATCACTGTCATCGTCAGCTGTGGAGTCGTTTTTTTGACCATATTCAAAAACGTGTGATGCCTCAAAAGTATGATCAACGCTATTAGCGTTTATTGATGGTTGAATGGAATTTTTAAACAGTAATTTTCGCATTCTGTATCTAAACTCCAAAGGGCTGGGGTTATTGTGAGTTCGTCCACGTGCTCGAATGCAGGAAAAAAAAATCTCTAAATTGTCCTGACTACATTTAAAAGTCAAAAGATACTTTAATGGATTAATGGGATCTTTAATTAAAGCATTCAAAAGCAGTGGGAAATTTTCTATGCCCATTAAAAATCCCAGTGCAAAAGTCTTGCGGCCGTGTGATAAAATATTTTTTCCGTCGATAGTTAATGATAATAAATAGTTTTTGCTTTCTTTCAAAATGGGTTCCCAGAAAGCCTTATTTTTTTCAGACAACGGACTTTTAAAACCACGTCCGAAGGGAGACTTTGAGTTCATAAGATCAAAAAGTCGATCTACCATTTTGATAAATTCAACTGTTGGTTCGCTACCCAAAAAGAATATATTTCCGCTCTGTCTTAAAAAATCAATAGCATCAGCTACGGATGAACTTAAAACTTGCGCAGCGAGTTTCACATTCATTTTTTTGTTCTGATAATCTACATGTGTTGTACTTAACTTATTTCCAAATTTAAGGCCTTCGTCTTTTTGAACTTCGTGAAGTTCACGTAAGTATTGGAAAGAAGTCGTTCCGGTAGCCGATTGGATGTTAAATTCCGCGAAAACATTACGGGCTAATTTTAACATGTGTGCGGCATCCAAGAAACAGTAAATATTGTCTTGACCATTTGGATGTGGAAAGTGTGGTTTAAAATTATTCTGATCTAGGGAACAACCCAAGTTTTCGTAAGCTTTAACATTTGATGGAGCGCCATCACAGGTCATTGACCGCACAGTTATGCCAATATCATCTAGCATAATAACTGCTGTTTTGAGCAATTCTGCCAATAGATCACCGGACAAAGAATTTTTTATTAGGAAATATGCGATCGGGCATTTAAAATATGTGGTGTATGATACGATTTGGAAGACAAGAGCTTCGGTGGCGAGTTCTTCTGGGTTAGAGACTGAAATTTCACCTAAGTCGACATACCCAAAAACTTTATCTAATTTTTGATCATAGGCCAGATCTTGTCTTAATGCCATCCCATCAAATATTAGCGCTACGTTTTTTAGAAAAGGTTTTTCTCGCGTTTCCAATTGGACTTTTAAATATTCTAATACCTCCGTCAGAAACCCCACATTACAATTAAATGTTGATAGAGAACGCCTTAAGGTTTCTACATGAGGCAAAGCAACATGTTTCCTGAGAAAGTCGTATGCCTTTGCAGAATAGAAATGCAGAGTTAGAGCAAATGATTTTACCTCGTCACTATACCTCACACTATGCGGTGAACTCTTTGAAGGTTTTTTAAATTCTTTGCAAATATTTGCAAAATTCCCTTGAATAATATTATCAATTTCACTGTTACTAGCATAAGATTTCACTATTTTCATTAGTGATTTCAATGTTTTGACTGATTTGTTAAGCCTTCGAACTTTTTGAGCCCAAAATTTATTCCTTTTTTCAAGACCTTTTTCTCTTGATGTTTTAAGTTTAGCATGTACACTTTTATCCACAGCAAACTGGATGGGCGAGGTGCTTTGGTTGTTGACCTACAAACAAAAATTATAAAATTAGCGTAGATTGAATGAAACTACCAAACCCTAATAAACTAGAAACGTTTTAACTAGCCCTTGATCGGATTAAGAATTTTCTATAAATATTAAAATTAAAGAAAACATATTTATTTGGCACATGCCACAAAAACACACAATAAACAATAACAAAAATAAAAAAAACTTAAATCTAAAAACAATAAAAGAAATAATAAAAAAAGAAAATAATAATACTGTGTGTCTCACGGCTGCGCCAAATAGGCCCTGTTCAGCAAACTGCCAGGCAACTAGTGCCCAACGCTGGTTTTCAACAGGACCTGAGGTAGTGACTAGACGGACGTAAACAGTTTTGGTAGTTTGTGTTAAAATGTGTATGAACAGTTACATAAATACGCATAAATAATAATGCGTGCGCTTCGTCGCTCAATACGCTGCAAGCAGCCGAAAATTAATAGGTTCTGCATAACCTTGACCTTTTTTTTTTTTTTTGGAGGGTGGGAAATCATCAAATGACTCCTCCCGCTCTGGGCGGAGCGGAAGGGAGTGTCAGACTCTTACTGACTAAAAACCACCCATGTTCCTTCATTGGCCCTTTGTGTTCCAGGGCCGCGGTATCTCTTTCGAACAGTCCCGCAGCCCTGGCAGGTGACCAAGATGGCCTGCGACTACGGTTATCCTCTCGAGCATCCGACTACTTCGTACCTAAAATCGGTATTACGTGAAAAATAAAACCTTATTCCCTAAATTTTGCCCCTAATTACCCTAAATTTGCAGTGGGACACAATTTACCCAGACAGACTCTTCAGAAGTCCTACTAGGTAGGCAAGTAAGATATTTGTTTGTATTAACTTACCTGTTTACTTTTTTTTACATCTTGCTGAGGTGTGTCCAATATTTCAAGTAAGCGAGGTTTTTTAGAAGGAGGAATATTTTCAATTTCATTTGTTGTGTCACGCAGAGGCATCGACTCCTGTAAGTCGGGAATGTTACATTAGTGATAACAAATCAGAAGCTCAATTAAATTTTTATATCACGATAGATGATAATAAATTTAATGTTATAATAAATAGGACTGCACTGCCTTATTACGTTTCTTTGAAATACCAAGGAATTGGGCAGCATCTGTGTCTTACTTACATAAATACAAAAGGAATGCTTACATGATGTGATGTAGAAGGCATATTTTCTATTTCCATCTCATAGTTTAGGCTGGTAGGTTGTATTGTCTTAGTTACGGTTTGTTCCTGCAAATCAAGTTAATAAATTATAATTATTATTAAAAAGGGGCAAAGTAATTAAAAATTAAATCATGATGCTGGTATTTAGACCCTTGATTTTTTTGTTACAAAGTGCTTGTAAACCGAAGAATGCTTTCTATTCAGTTCCATTTCACGAGCAGATAACTTACCCCATCCGACATTAAACGCACATTACATTCTTCATAAATAGGGGTTACACCAAATAAAAGTCTCTTTCCAGAACTGTCATAATCAGTAGCCTTAAAGTGAAGACTACATATCCTTGCATTTTGAAAAAATGCTCGTCTTAATGGTACAATTGATAACCATTTGTTTCTTTCAGTTGTGTCAGAGGGAAACCTAAAAACAATATCAATTATTTTATTCAGGTTAAACAGTCAAATCCACGACATTTCCATGAAAATTGATAGAAATCGTGTGTGACTCGTGAACCAAGAACGAAATCGGAACATTATAATTATGTGGAAGACATCTGAAATATGGTCACCCTATTTAATATTGTTCCAGTTACACAAAATGAGTCAAAATTACTGTTAGAACGCACTATTCCTATTACTAAGTAAACGAGGAGACAAATGTTTAACATACAACTATTAAAAATCGAGAATTTTAAAGAAACAATCTAAGAATACTGAAAATTATTCAGTAGAATGTTTTCAACATTTAACAATGGGATATCGTACTTACTTGTGAAAAATCACATCACATGCCGGATACCACTCACTTCTGCAATCGCGCACAATACATTTTAAAACCATTTTGCTATTTTGATTGTTATTAGCCTTATATTTTTACTGATAAAGTTGCGAAGCGAAGCCAAAACATCCACCATATTTTCCCGTCAATGATTTGACACATTCGAATAGTGTTGCCATTTGCGATTTTAGATATTGCATGATTTACGGTAAATATTTATTCTAATAGATACTTTGAAATTTAGATCTTGGATAAATTATTTTTAATTCTAGTATGTTATTGTGGCCTAAGTGGGGGTTTGGTTTCTTGCACTGGCATACTTGTGGGGAGAGCTAGAAAGAGACAGATAGGAAACGAAGACTTTTCAAAGGTTACTTGGGGTCACGAATCTTGCCCTCAAACTTATGAGCGAAGTGTGGCTTCCAGCTTTACCTATAAGTTCCTTGTATACAACTGTCAAAGAATGACATTTTGTGATTCGCTTATATGGAATACTAGCTTATGCCCGAGGCTTCGCACGCGTGGAGTTCTATAATTGTCCCACGAGATCATACTACCGGGATAAAAAGTATCTTATGTGTTAATCCAGGTTATAAGCTATCTGAATGCTAAATATAATCCAAATCCGTTCAATAGTTTTTGCGTGAAAGAGTAACAAACATCCATCCATCCGTCCATCCTCACAAACTTTCGCATTTATAATATTAGTGGGATTGCAGGATTTGAGTTGGTAGTCAATTTACTTAACATGCCATGCCATTCAACATAATTGATTGTTTTGTAATAACCGTCGCTAAGATCTGGGACAAGTGAAGCTTCTAGAGTGTTTATATAAGTGGCTCTTGCTTTCAAAGCGCTACGTATTTCTACAATAACTTCAATGCAATTGGAATAAACTTATCGGCAGCCTGTTCTGCCGTGCTACTAAGCTAAAAAGCGGTATCTTAAAAAAACATGTAAAATGATTTTAATGGCATCAAATAGCTTAAATAAATACGCATCTGATGAACTAAGCCAAATAGCAGTATCTATATTAAAACATAAAAAATCTTATTAAGCATAATATCAATCCGTAATGTGTATACAAAACTATATTTACACAACTTAAATTTTCTCGAAACTGGCTTTTTTTGAGATACCGCTTTTGCGTTTAGCACGGCAGTGTTTCATATTCAATAGATTATTGACAGATACAACTCACTTTGTCTAGACCCACGAAATCCGAGTGTTCTCTCTGCCAGTTTGCTAGTTCTGCATTAAAAAGGAATGAATCAGACAGACTATTCATGTTGCAATTTGCTCTTTGATGAACAAGTGACGTATTGATGCTTGCCAGTTTCAATTTTAATTTTTCATGAAAATGTTAATTCTTTGATGACAATTACAAAGGGCATGCATGGCCTTCATAAAACTGTCATTCTTACAGCAATAACAACGATAGAAAATTCGAAAATGAATGTGTTCAATAGACATAACTTATGTTTGGTTATTTTCGAGACGCAAAAATTCGAGGACATTCATATCCACCATTTCGCGTGTGGGGTACAGCGCACTCCCTCTAACACACAAAAGGCTAGCTGAGTACCAGTAGTGGGAAAGTTACAAGCTAATTGTGTGAGAGCCCAAGTACACGGTACAATGCGGAGGCGTCGCGATGCCGCCGCGCCGCACCGCCGTGTAGTCCATCAATGCGGCAAAAACTTGCCGCGCCGCAGCCGCGTGCCGCCGCAACTCACCGTTTGCATAGGGGTCCTACTACAGAAGGCTAATGTGAGAATTGAAGTACCTACCTAAGATCAGTAAAAAGTTTTGTTGAAATATGAAACAGTTTGAAAGAGATTGCCACCTACCTAAGGTCCTGTTCACACCCTTTGGATAAAGAACCTTAAAACAATTAAGTAATACTTTTAATAGGCCGTATCGCTCAGCAATATCAATCTCTTGTCAGAAATCGTTTACGTTTCTTAATCAAGACATTTTGCATTGATGGGGTCCCAAAGAGATCATTAGTCAATGTCATTGTCGACAGTATTGGAAACAGAATTCCATTGGAGTGATATTGGTTGTAGGGGCTCTCAAAATGGCTTTAAATTATTAATAGAGTGTGAACCCCGGGAGGGGACGCCGTAGAAGACCTTATTGGTGATGTTTTTCGGAAAGGTCAGGTGCGTCTTATGTACTGTCAAACAGGCAGCATGCTTACTGTCAATTAGTTTCACTAGTTACACATGTTTAAGTCCCATGTAATAAGTGAGCCTATTGCCACCAACCGGGCACAAATCCAGACTCCGTAGCTGCTACAGAAAAATTTCTGATAGAAAAACCCAATAACACTTTGCTAGACCCGGGAATTGAACCCAGGACGTCATGCTCAGCAGTCGCGCTTGCGACCACTAGACCAACGAGGCGGTCAGGAGTTAATAAACCTGACACAAGTATTATCTTTTCCCACTCTCAGCTTCAAAAAAACATAAAAAGAAAGGAAAAAGGGAACCTACTAAATTAGCAACCACGTTCAACGTTAATAATCTCCAGGGAGACAAAACTAATCTACAATCCCCTTCATTCGAACAATAAAAGGGCAATTTCTTCAAAATTTAATAGAAACGCAACACCCTCAGACCTCTTGAAATATTCGCAAAGAAAATGTAAGAAATCTCATCAAAATCTTGGGGCACTTTTAACGAGGCAATATGATCAGATGTATGAACATACAAAAAACAAAAGTAGTGTCGTCTTAGGATCGTAGCAGGAAGCTTTGTGTAGTTTCTGCCAACCGCCATAGGAAAAAGGTGTGAATTTGTATCCATCTACAGTTCTATTTCATTTATACGGCAGTCAATTCATGACTGCAGTAGATGCCTACGTCGCATTGCTGCCAGTCTTTTACCCATTTCCCTTGCACGTTCAAAAAATGGTACAAAACACGGTCATTTCAATAACTTTAAAAAATAGTACGAAAAAAAAACGATAAAATTGTTATTGTATGTTATTTAATTCAGCTGTTTATTTTTATTATCTCTTTAAAAGTCAATTAATTTATTAATTATTACTAACACTAGTTTGTAAGCTCGCAATAACAAATATGGATGTAATGAATCTGAAATAAATGATTATTTATTTTAAACTCCTAAAGTTTAACAACCTGTAACTTTTTGTAGTTCGGCGTAGTTAGGTAGCGCCAAAGTCAGCGGATGCTAAAATGAATTTTAACTTTATCTCCTAAAATAGACTAACCGCAACACATTACAGGCTAACCTTATGAAAAACTAATGAGTTCACAAAACACCACTGCTATCCCTTCATTGTAATTCTACCTCTACAATCCAGTGACCTTTATTCTCCTTGACATAAGGTTTAAGTAAGAGTAAAATAACTGTCCAAGGACATTAGAGGCAATTAAGACACTTCTAAATTCAGAGTCCAACTTCGTCCTCTATTTCATCCTTACAGCCGCTATTAAGCTATTTATAAATAGTGCTACTGGACTCAACTTGTAAACTTTACGCCAACAGTTCCGGGGAACTGTACTTCAGTTTGGTAGTTCCTGAACTATGTAGCCTTGTTTTATGTTGCCAAAGATGGTGGAGGGTCTGATTTTTTTAGTTTAGTTAATTAGAATTTTCGTGGAATTTTGGAACTGTGTGATTTGGGGCAATTTTTGAGACGACTTTGTAAGTGTAATTTTATGACACTTGAATGTATCATAGTTTGAGTAAGTTTATTTTAAAGTGGTAAACATAATATACCGTCACGAGTCTATTTCCTGAAGGGTTCGGCAGAGGTGTACCTATAGTATCCTCTTATGCCCGTTATTTTTAAGTTGGTGTAAAGAGGTGGGCCCTATTGCTATCAACAGAACACAAGACATATTATCCTGACTTCGGACTGCTATTGAAAAATTCTAGATGTAGAAAACCACCTTGCCCGACCTGGGAATCGAACAAATATCATGCTCCGCATAATCATGCTCTATCAGGTTGTGACACTAGACGAACGATACAGAAATTAACATTTAACGTTAAATAATTAGTTTAATAACTTATTAATTAGTGTTAGCTTTACGTCATGTTTTAAAAACATGCGAAACGAGGGTGGGTCACTAGTCTAAATATAAGTTAAAATACGCGGGCAAGTTGGCAACACCATTCAAGCAAAACCCCCTCATTATTATTAAACTTTAAGGGAAATCGTCATAGTGATTTCGGTGGGAGTATGTTCGATCCTTGTCAAGTTTAAGGTAGATTTAAGCTCCATTAATTTTATGCCTTCTACCCTCACTTCTGTTGAAGTGACGGCGATGAGCAGCCATGTTGGTGCTGCATTGAGTCGAGCGAGAGATTGGTGAGCAAAATGTGGCACGTGGGCCTTTAATTTGGACTGTATGAGAACTATAGAGGGCTTTAGAGATACGTAATAAAGAAAATAATTATCATGTAAACTGGCTAAGATTCAGATCCTTGACTAGAACAGGCAATTTGACTCCACTAACCTTTAGTTTCACCCTTGGGTCAAGCTTGCTGATGCAGCTCGCTGCCACGTGTTTGTATGTGACGTCACTATGGGCTTCTAGAAAGTCTTTCGGGAATAGTAGGCACACGCAAATTAATGTCTAGAATTGTCCTGATACGATTAGAAGGCACTAATAAATCACAATAGAAAAAAAAGGTGAGTGTGTAAATGTGCAACTACAGTACTTTCGTAAGTTATTATGAGCGTGGAACCTAAGATAGAAACACGCTTGTACGATATGACTACATACAGAATGCAAAGTTAATAGAAATCTCTATTCCTAGACAGCACGTTTCGCCGAAAACTTTGTTGATAGAAAACATTGTTTGTAGACATCTCGGTACATAGGAAGCACTGTTGACAGAGATCTCTGTTCATAGATAGCACTTCTTGCCGTAAACTTTTTTCGTAGAAGCCACTGTTTCCAATCTCTTCTCCAATTTTTGAAAGATAGTCCGGTATGTCGAAATTAAATGTATTAGGGATTTTTGGTTGTCCTTTATTCCTTATGCGGTTCACAATCATTCGTGCTACTGCTTTATTAGGCAAGTGGGCAGCACTCGTATTTGGAATATCGTCTTTGGAGCAAGTATAGTGGATGGTTATTCATATCACGTTAATAGGAAAGTGAATGATACATTTTACTGGAGGCAGCGGTTTACAATTTGTGACGGAGAATCCATGGTTTTTTTTGCTATTTCCTCATTTGTATTCGCATTTTCTGGCTCTGGCAAATGTCCATGTGCGTTGTTTTGATTGATGATATTATGTTCATTACTGATAGTTAAAGTTTTTACCGCACCACAACCTTTAGCACTACTCCGCGTACATCTCCAGTAAAATGAATCATTCACTTTCCTATTAACGTGATATGAATAACCATCCACTATACTTGCTCCAAAGACGATATTCCAAATACGAGTGCTGCCCACTTGCCTAATAAAGCAGTAGCACGAATGATTGTGAACCGCATAAGGAATAAAGGACAACCAAAAATCCCTAATACATTTAATTTCGACATACCGGACTATCTTTCAAAAATTGGAGAAGAGATTGGAAACAGTGGCTTCTACGAAAAAAGTTTACGGCAAGAAGTGCTATCTATGAACAGAGATCTCTGTCAACAGTGCTTCCTATGTACCGAGATGTCTACAAACAATGTTTTCTATCAACAAAGTTTTCGGCGAAACGTGCTGTCTAGGAATAGAGATTTCTATTAACTTTGCATTCTGTATGTAGTCATATCGTACAAGCGTGTTTCTATCTTAGGTTCCACGCTCAGTTATTATGCCTTGTGACTGTGACTGTAGCTTAACTTTTTTGTTTTTGACTTTCAAAAGTGCCTGTAATGATCTAATTGAAATAAATGCCTTGACTTTGACTTTTGACTTTGACTTTGAATAATAGTAGACGAAAAGTCAGGTTATACAATGTGGTAATCGACACATCGGCGTGCACGGCAACACAAATCTGCTTACTTTTCGGTAGCCGTCTTCCGTACCCACTACCCACTTTATTTTAGCTTAATTATTCTTTATAGTTTTCATTCTCCTTAGTAACAAACTAAAACCTAAGCTAGTAACACCTAATGATTGATTTATTTCTCTAATAACCTTTAGTTAACGACTAACGCCCTTGAGGAATATTTTGTTCCAAATTCCGAACAAGTAAGATGGATCGATTCGTCTGCTTAATTGGCGAAATAAACACCTACCTACGATTAACTGCTATCCAAATCTAGGTTGTTAACTACACCAGAGCAGAGTAAAGCAATGAGAAAAGGACACACTATTAGATTCAGTAGCAAGACTGAACGAGACACAAATAAATTTTCCGTTTCTCTTTTAAGGGTTCCGTAGACAAATGGCAAAAAACGGAACCCTTATAGATTAGTCATGTCTGTCTGCTGTCTGTCCGTATGTCACAGCCACTTTATTCCGAAACTATTAGGACAACACAGTTGAAACTTGGTAGGTAGATGTATTCTGTGGACCGATTTACGATTTGTATACAAAAATGAAAACATTAACGGAGGGGCTCCCCATATATGTAACTGAAACTAAATATTTTTGAGATATGGGGCTTTTTCATCAAACTGCAGCTGTAACTTTGTTTTTCATTAACACGTCTGAAAAACAAATTTAGTTTTGCTGTTTAATGTAATACAATACAACATATGAATGAACCTTCAAAATATTTTTATTATATTATTGTTTGGTGCTACGGAACCCTATGTGAGTACGACACGCACTAGGCCGGTTATTTTTGTCTTCCCTTAGTTCTTAACTATAGACTAAGGCCATACAAAACTGTGAACAGCCGTCATGGCCTGATTTTTTTTAAAGTTTCTATTTGAGTACATTAAATAGTGCCAGTATTCGAGAACTTTTTTTATTCATTAAAACGGCACATCAACGACTTACTCACTAAAACATACATAAACATAAATCACAAACAATTTTAGGTATAGTAAAAGTACACAGCACTCGCCGAATAATAAAAGGGCAAGTACGATACCATTACATGATTTAAGTTATACAATAAAAAGGTCATTAAAAAGTTTAAAATGGGCTCTGTATATTAAGCCGGTAGGAAATATGGGATTATTTAACTAGAACTGTCAAAGACTATCACTATATCATATGCATACACTGACAGACAACTCATAAGATCATTTTCTATTAGTATATAGTTTGTAACTACAAAATTGTACACAAAATAATATCACGCCTCGTTTTTCTGAAAGGTAAGCAGGAGGTGTCTCTCTTAAGTGTACCCACATTTCGTCACTTAGTTTTAAGTCCTTTGGAACAGGAGGCAAGCTTATTGCCATCAATCGGGCAGAAATCAAGACTCCGTGGCTGTTACTGGGAAATTTCTGATGGAAAACTCCTCTATCATTTTGCCCAAACTGGAAAACCAAAGACCTAGTAGCGTTTGTGACCAGACAAACGAGGCAGAACTTCCACAACCCAGTTAGTACTAGTTAATACGATACCCCTTGGTAAGACTAGTTATCAGACTGTCGGGCCACTGACTACCTAACGACTGTCAAAGATCTACAATGACACCGGAACTGACGATTCAACGTGCTTTCCGGGGCATGGAAGAAACTGGGTATGTAATGGGTCCATCCCATCCACCGACCAACAAAACCAACCAACCAACAAAATTCTCGTATAAATATTCTAGAATACAAAATCGAGATGGTATTATTCTAACAACCGTTGAATTCGTAAATCGCTTCGGCAATAAACCCAGGCCGTACCGCGTCGTACATTTGCAAAACCAATATATGGAATATTCAGCAGTCGAGAGCTTTGAGAATAGGGGTGGCTCTTAATAGCAGTACGTTTTCATTTTCTTTTTGTTTAATTTCCCGCTCAGTAAAAGAATTTATTGAAGAGTATTCTTCTTTTAATTTAAGACTCAGTGTGTGATCGGTTCCGGTATTTCATTGCACCGTTTATTAGAGTTTGGGGTTCTATAATTAATTGAAATTGAGATTTTCTGTTCGCACAAAAACTTAGCAGTTTTATTGAGAGTATTTGGTACCACAGACACAAGAAAAGCATAGACAACATACAAATTGTAGGTAAAGTTCACAGATAAGTGACTTAACTATATTATCTATTTCTAAAACAAAATAAAATTATATATTCAATATCGTTAGACGTAATTGGTAGGTTTTCCTTTTCAACGAAATATACAGTTTATTTTTATACTCTGTGAAGCAACCTCTAAGGAACCTGTGATTTCTTTGTCGTTGGTTAAAATTAACAAGGTGACCTTCACTCCAAGCAATTGGATATAAAATGATGTCAGTGACATTCATAATAGTAGCTGGTATTCATCTTTATACCTGATCGCAATCCCTAGAAAGTTGGGATCACTTTTTTTGGTTGCCACCATATATGCGGTTGACATGACCTAACGTAAAGCATAATCTTAATCAGCATACAAAGTTTCCACTACTGGGACAAAAGCCTCTCTTCTATGAGGGAGTGTGCAGTGCGGGTTGGAGGTGTCTTTGAATTTTTGGTTCTAGGACGTGCCGTTCTTTACAATGTTTAACTTCACCATATTGCTTACGGTCGGCGTAACAAAAAGGAAAAAAAAGAAAGAAAGAAATATTTATTTGTCGCAGGGACACGACGTGCATACAAAAAAAAAAAAAATAACAAAAATAATTACAATAATCATAAGGCGCATTAATACAACAGGACAGAAACAAAAAGAAAAGTTAACAGCTTGCACGTCGTGACTGCGACAAGCAGGCTAACACGTTTTTTCTTCCACGCTCCTCTGTCAACTGTCACGCAATTATTAACTCCTTTTCTTTCATATCTTTCCTCACACAACCCATCCATCGTTTCCTTGATCTTCCTTTTCCTCTCCATCCATTAACATTTATATCAATCACTCTCATGCGATTCGTCCCTCCTCATCACATGTCCATACCAAGACAGTCGATCCCCTTTCAACTTTTTTATAACTGGCGCAACTTTCAAACTTCAAACAAAACACTGTTTTGAGTGCAATGGCGGTGAAGTAAATTACACAAATTAATGCACATGGCTGGGTTTGAACCCATAAGTCGTAGGTTGGGGCCATTACCACTGGGGGCCACCACTTCTCTGACTAATACTAACTTAACTTAAAATACTCAAACTAGAAATAAAACGTTTACTAAGCACAGCCCTACGACTAGCTCATTAGGTTATCAATAAAACTGTTATATTTTCCCGCTGCACGTGTTATGTCATACGAACGCGTTCTCTCGCGTGATATATATTGTTGAGTTCTAGGGCTGGTGTTCTTGAAATGTGTGTGGCTTAACTTTCTATACATTTTACAGAGCATTCGTGCTATAAATGTGAAACTATCATTAACACTAAAACTACTATTATTTTGTTATGAGTTCCCGATATTTCGGCACTGCTGCAAACGTCATCATCACGGATAAACTCTCTATCCGTGATCATGGCAAATAATAGGCATGATAAATATACCGTTTTTAGTGTTAATGATAGTGTTAGTGACCATGTCAGTTACCAAACTTATACAGGGTAGAAGGAACACTTTTTTAATTACCGATAATAAATTTCTATCGAGGAGCTCGTGTCAATCTTAAGCCGCGCTTGCCTAGGTTGTTCCGTGCCGTCCTTTTCCCAACTATGTTGGGGTCGGCTTCCAGACTAAACGGATGCAGATAAATCCTAGTATTTTACATGGATCGATGCCTATCTGACCTCCACAACCTAGTTAGTACTGTGTAATACGATACCGCTTGTTAAGACTGTTTGTCAGACTTTCGGGACACTAACTTCCTGGAACGACTGTCAAAGATCTACAAATGACAGCTGGGGCCAACGGTTTAACATGCTTTCCGAGGCACGGAGTTTGTACCTACAACATACTCAACATGATTCCAGATTAGGAATCGATACCATTTCTTATTAAGGCCAATAAATTCTCCTATTTTTTAGAAATTCATTTTCGAATTAAATGTGAAACATTAATTAATCATCTTAGCTGACTCGTTAAAGTTGCCCTTCGTTTGTTCACAAGCCCCGGGAAAGCTTCTGAACTTTACCGTATAAATCTGGATTAAGTAGATTATAACATTTCGGTTTATTTTTTGTTTCAGGTACATGTTCTACTGAAATACACGACATCACAGGCCAGAGTTAAGCTGGGTTCAACTTAGAAGTAACATAAGTATTCGTAGAGGCTTTCTAATTTCTCTTTCGGCTTTGATAACGATGTGTTAACTCCCACATATGATATATTACTAGCGCTCGCATTCAGAGGACTCGAAAACGTCCCAATTGGTACGTCTTGTCTTAAGTCCACGTAAAGTAGGGCGAACTACGCACTATATTTTTGTATATACCAGCGCGACCAGATTTTCAACGTCAGTAATTATCGTAAAATATCTTGTGTATAATATCATCGAGTAGGTAACATGTAAAATGTGTCGTATTTCAGTACCCAATTATAGTGCTAAGCGGACCATATTCCAATCAGCTGACTCATTATTGGTTGGCTAGTGCTAAGGGATGTTACGCGAATGGATAAAATAAGAAATTAGTACATTGGAAGAAGTCTGAAACTGATGTCGGTGACTGAAAGTAGTGTGGTAATCGGTTGGCTTGGTATGGGCATGTGATGCGGAGATATGTGGAAAATGTCGTGAGGAAAGTTTTGAGTATGAATGTGGATGGATATAAGAGAAGAAGACCAAAGAAACGATGGATGGACTGTGTGAAGGATGATATAGCAAGAAAGGAGGTGTCTGATGCGATGACGAGTAATAGAGAAGTATGGAAGAAGAAGACATGCTGCGCCGACCCCAAATGGACTGGGATAATGGCAAGAGAATGATGATGAGAACTGCTTAAGCTGATAGTTATCGATATCAAAATATGATAAAACAAATATAATTTGATTCAACGATCTTTTTGAGTCAATGATCGCTGGTAATATTTAGAAAATTCGTATTATTTCTGATTTGTCGTGTTCACAAATCAATAGCCAACACATCTTTATAGTTTCCCTAGCAACTTCAATTATTTGACCCAGCAGTTTTCTAAATTCTGCCTTTCAGAAAACTTGTAAACATTACATTATATAACATAACATCATCACGCATGTTATTCCCGAAGAGTTATGCAGAGTTGTACCTCATAGTAAGTACACACACATTTCGCTAGTTATGTTTAAGTCCCATGTACTCGGGGGCGAGTCTTCTGCCATCATCCGGGCATAAATCCAGACTCCGCCGCTGCTATTGAGATCTTTCTGATGGAATAACCCAATAACCCTTTGCTCAGCAATCGCGCTTGCGACCTCTAGGCCATCAAGGCAGTCTCCAATTTACATTACTACTTAAATAATATTATTAGGGCTACCTACCTAAAAAGAGGAAACTTGTTAAAACCACTCATTGGCTCAAAATAGTCGCGGTTTCCCTGCAGCATGACCTAATTAGCACGTCAGGTGCAAACTCAGCTGAATTAATTTATTCAATTTATTAATTACAGCATTCTTTTGTCTTCCATGCATTGTTTCTGTCGCAAAATGGCGCATTGTTGTTGAAAATAATTGAGATATTTTCGCTATGCTGTTGTCATGTCGCCTGGGCCGGCTTTATTCGCTGTCTAGAGCATGTTACGCAATGTTTTGGGTGCTTCATAGTATTTATTAAGGTTTTGACACAAAGGAAAATTAATTTTTACTGGAACTCAAAAGTGATGTAATTTTAATATTAGGTCTTTACATATAAAATTGGAGATATTTTGTATCAAACTTTAAAATATAAAAATTTTGTTTTTTTGTTTTGTTTTAGCTAATCAAAGTACTGGGCCAAATTATCTACACAATTTTGCCATTTTGTTTATCCCCTTAATGTAGAAGTTTGCTGGACGGGAGGCGATGAAGTCAACGAAAGCGTTTTGTACTGCATCTCGGGAGTTGAATTTATTCCCACTTAAAAAATTGTCTAAATTTTGAAAAAAGTAGAAATCTGTTGGGACAATGTCCTTAATTATCACACTTTCTGTATGTACTCGTAGGTACATATGTTTTCAGGTACGACGGCGTTTCTGCATTCTTCATTCGACCCCGTATCTAGTTTTTGACGGAATTAAAACGGCGAAATTGAATTACACTTTACTAACATAGAAACATAACATATTTCTGCAAAGATATTATGGATGATTCCATAACATGACTTTTTTGGGTTCAGAACTTAGATTCCTTTGTGTGAATGATATGCAAGAAAGGAGGTGTCTGATGAGATGACAAGTAATAAAGAAGTATGGAAGAAGAGGACATGCTGCGCAGACCCCAAATGAATTGGAATAAGGGCTGAAGAATGATGATGAACTTGCCCGTTCTTCTCCATAGAGATCTACGTTAGGGAATGGGCAATTACAGTACTTTCACAGTTATTATGCCTTGTGACTGGGACTGTAGCTACATTTCATTGTAGTCTTTGTTTCGACAGTTCAAAAGTGCCTGTAACGGGCCTACTTGAAATAAATGCTTTGATTTTGATTTTGAGATTCTAAAACCTTGTTCCACGCGCGCCTCAAAGAGATGTCAGCAAACCGGAGGGGGCCGCAAGTGCCGATGCCTGCCAGGGCTGCGGGACTGCTCGAAAGAGACACCGCAGCCCTGGAACACAAAGGGCAAAAGAAGGAACATGGATGGGTTTTAGTCAGTAAAAATCTGACACTCCCTTCCGCTCCGCCCAGAGCGGGAGGAGTCATTAATTTGATGATTTCCCACCCCACAAAAAAAAAAGATTATTAAAGCCTGCTGTTATAAATATTTTCGTTTCGAGTGAGAATCGATCTCGTAATGCATAGCACCTATGCCGTATCGTACTACCACTGCGCCAGCTGTAATTTCAAAGTTTTTTTTTTGGGTAAGAAACGAAAATGCACCAACCAGCCATTGTCTATTACAGCACATATCGTATCTTGTTGGTAACGTTCTCTTCAGTACAATTTAAAGAATAACTTGACGTTTTACCCATTGTATGTCGCCAACATTGAATATATCTTATGCCCCCCATAGTTTACCGTCAGTCGTCTTCGAACCAAGGCACAAACTGCTTGGCTTCAGATATACCTAGGTACCTAACTACTTGTACCTAGTATGATTGTAATACTTTTACAGACCAACTTTTTAACAAGGTACTTCACACTTGTCTTTGAATCTAGCTGAGTTTTACAGGGACATTTATTTTACCGACCTGTAACTTCTCTGTCTAGGGCAAACGAACCTTTACATATAGCGACGGAAGGTCCACATTTGCTCAGTGTAGGTTGGTTCAAGTAGGAACTTTTTTATAAGTCCAGAAAGCGTAGATAATCGGCAATCGTTTTCAAAGGGTTTCGTACATACATTCTTAACATCACGCATGTAATCTCCGAAGGGTTAGGCAGAGGTGTACTTAGTGCACTCATATTTTGCAATTTATGTTTTGAGTCCCATGTAAAAGGGGACGAGGCTATGCCATCAATCGGACACAATTACAGACTCCGTGGCTACTATTGAGAAATTCTTGATGAAAAAACACCCACTAACACTTTGCCCGACCCGGGAGTCGAACCCAGGACCTCATGCTCGGCAGTCGCGCTTGACTTGTAAAACTTGCAATTATAAAAAATAAATAAATAAAATAAAATAAGCCTTTATGGCGGTTTTCAATTTGCCATTAACATTAATTTGTTGCTGACGTTCGGTTTTCTTAACAACAGCTTGTCCTTGGACAAAAGCCTGCTCCCAAGACTGGACCGACCACTCTTTTGAGATCATCTTCCCATCGTTTCATTGGTCGACCTTTGCTTCTTTTATATATCCCTGGGCCGGTAGTCTCGACATAGATACCGACGCTGTCGCAAACTTTCGATCGCTTAATAATAACAGAAAAAAACAACGTACATAACGGTGCTTGCGAGGAATACAAGTCCCAACATCCAAGATGAGTTTCTCGCAAACACCGTTATTGCAACCGAATTTTTTCGTTCTTATTAAGCGATCGAAAGTTTGCGACAGTGTCGGTATCTATGTCGAGACTACCGGCCCTGGGGTACCACTCTGTAAAACTGCAATTAATTGTAAACGATATTAAATATCTTTATTTTATCGCTACCCGTACTAACTCTGGCTTATTAGGTATCATATCTAACGCGTGTCATAATACAGGAGCTGTGTAATAAGCGTGCAATACACGCATTGTGATCGTTTTAAAAGAGCCACGACGCGAATTTCGCTTAGAGGTCGTTTTGAAATTGCCACAACGATATGTGGTCGCGCAAAGACCGTTTTCGACCTTTGAGCCTAACATACATACATCATACTAGATTCTTAACGAGTTCCGTATACAGGTTGTTAAAATTTCTGGTCTAGTATATTATTTCATTTTTACTTACACAGTTTTGAAACTGTGTTAAGATAAATATTATCAGTTTTACATTAATAGCGCTACTCCGTTCTCTTTTGTGTTTCAGACAATTGTTTATAACTCATAAAGGAGCATTGTTAAGCGTAATAAAGATGTTTTCTCATTCTGTAATTAAAATGTTACTTTTAAAAGTATTATTAAGGTTTTATTCGTACATTAACGTTGTTTACTTTTAAAGATTGGTGTTTATTCAATTCTTTAAAGAATACGATGTAAAGTGGATACGTAAAGCAGGTTTTTAAAGTCAAGTTTTACCCACCCATATTCTTTAAACAATGTAAATAGAATTGATTGTGAAAAAATTGAAAGTTATTTATACAACGTCATATTATCTTGGTAACATTTTTTTCGATAACTAAATACATAGGTCGGTTTACTTCTCTCGACTTTTGCAGTTTTCCAAGAAATGTCCTTAAAAAATCAAATCCTTAATAAAGGTTTTAGATCTAAAATCAACTCTTTCGTACCTACTTAGATCGAAATAAAATTAAAAAAAAAACACTCAAATCGTTAAGTTTTTTAATTTTATAATATTTTACAGTCATTTTTTTCCTTCTACTCCCTTGATTTAATATTTCAATTTGACTAATACTTACCCGTTTTTTATTTAAACTTAAGTAAATTAAATTAAGCTTTTTAAAAAGGGAAACCCTTTGCTACCTGTATATACCTACTGCTTCTTGCTCGGTAAGAAGAACGCTAAGGCGGTGACAACTGAAAGAAAATTTAATTAATTTACATTAAAAACTTTTTACTGAACTTTTTTTTAAAATTAAAAAAGCGAATCATTTCGCACCCTTGCCCTTGTACTGGCACTTCTGAAACATCAAAAGATAGGTGCACTACAGTATGAGAAGAGAACACCATTGTTCTACTAATGTAACAAGGGTGTTCTCGTACTAAATACAGAATAGAAGAGAAACCGACGCTAAAACGATTATCAGTCATTCAGTACATCATTCTGAAACCCCACACGGAAAATTTTCATCGGTTGTGGAAAATATAAACAGCCTGTTTCCTGCAAAACTGCAATACCTACATGGTCAAAATGTATGGAACAGCTGTTTTTTTTTAAATTGCCGATGACAAAAATTCTATGTGGGGTTGTGGGGGGTTCAGAATGATATCCTGAACACGTGGTAACCGTTTTAGCGTCGGTCTCCCTTCCACCTTTTATAATTATTGAAGTTTTACTAATAATTTGTGTAATTTACGTTTACATCAAGGTCTCTGCGTAGCCTTTTCCCACTTATGTTGGGGTCGGCTTCCAGTCAAACCGGATGCAGCTGAATACCAGTATTTTACATGGAGTGACTGCCTATCTGACCTCCACAACCCAGTTAGTGCTAGGTAATACGATACCCCTTAGTAAGACTGGTTGTCAGACTTTTGAGCCACTGACTACCTGTAACGACTGTCAAAGATCTACAAATGACAGCCGGGACCAACGGCTTAACGTGCTTTCCGAGGCACAGAGGAAACTCGGTATGTAATGGGTAGTCACCCATCCACGGACCAATCTAGGTAAGCACGGCTTAACCTAAAGATCGACCCGAGCGGCTGTTCGTTTACATCAAGGTATAAAACATATATGATTGTATTCTCAATGTAGTCTATTATAGCTTACTCATAAAACAAGTTGTAACCAGTAGTCATAAAAAAATACTTTTAGAAATCTAGACAAAAACGTGCATTTTTGTATTAAGGTAAACTCGGGGAGTTTACCTTAATACAATACAAAAATATAGCCTAAATGCTTTTAATATAACTTTAAGTATACTTACAAACCATACATCCAGATATAGTAAAGAATGGGATAGCACACCCCATTTCCAACATTATTGGGAAGGCAATATTGCCCGATAATGTTCCAATACGGCCAATCACCATTATGAATGATATTGCCAATGTCCTGAAAATAAGCACATACTATGTGATTATCATAACTCACCCCTCACTTACACCTTTATTCTTAACCTAGCTAAAATCATAACCCTTCCAGTTGGCTTTGCCATAACATAACATAACAACACGCCTGTAATCCCCGACGGGTTAGGCAGAGGTGTTTTTTTTTCTTAGCCTCTATTGTCCCACTGCTGGGCAAAGACCTCCCCCATAGCCTTCCACTCTTCTCTCCGTGTGGTTGTCTCTGGCCAATCTCTCATAAACGCCTCTAGGTCGTCACGCCAGCGTTTTCTAGGCCTCCCTCGGCGACGACAACCGTCTTCTGGCACCCACTGCGTGACGACTCTGGCCCATCGGTCCTGATGCATCCTATACACATGACATGACCCGCCCAATACCACTTCAACCCAGCAGTCTTGTTCCCAGAGGCAGAGGTGTATCTAATGGTAATCTCTTTTCGCCAGTTTTGTGTCACATGTAATAAGGGGCGAGCCTATTGCCGTCAACCGGTCGCAAATCCAGACTCCTTGTCTGTTACTGACAAATTTCTGATGGAAAAACCCAATAACACTTTGCCCGACCTGGGAATCGCACCCAGAACCTCGTGCTCTGCAGTCGCGCCTGCGACCGCTAGACCAACGAAGCAGTCAAAATACAATGCTATGCTTAATTATAGCTATCGCTATTATTCGCTTTATTTACTTCAAAATAGCAGTTTTATAACATCAGATAGCAACAACAAAATAAAACACTTAAGACTCGGAGTCACGTACAAGATAATAACGATATTGTTTGTATCTATTTGTGATTGCAGAGAGCTCTAAATATTAACATTCAAACGGAAAAGCATAATGCCAAGTGAAATTAATATTATTTTCAATGAAACTCTACTCTTAAACATCTGGTACATTAGATAAATAACCGATACTGGAAGCTTTTTATTAAAAAGCTATTTATATTCTGCTGTGAGTGTTTTTATAAAATGTATTTTTCTAAAATGGTATTTTTATATGTTTTGGAGTCTACTTATTAATATTGACTAATGACTTGATTTATGTAACACGCAGGTTTATTATTATTTAAAACAGAGGCCCTAGAACGACCGCGCAGAAAAAAAAATACTCGTGAGAAATAATATTTCCATCATTAAAAAAAAATATTCACATCTTTGGATTATACTGATCGTGTTTTTTTGCAAATAACTAAACTAAAATTCTTTAAGGTAATTGTAATTCCGATTAAAAACTCTAGGGCCTCACATAATTATAAATATAATTTGTTAGTGAATTACTTTCAATCGCCAACAAATTTTAATAAGATGTTACTGAACAAAATCCCAAAAATGAAAACCTCAAAATAGAAACCATCCAACACCATCTGCAATAATTCAAAACATTAAACTCAAATTAACGCATAAATTATTTTCATCATCGAAACATAACAATCCATTGTAAATAAACACAATAAATTATATGAATTCAACAATAAATTACTGAGCAGCGTAATTAAAATAGACCCGTAAACGAAATAACTTTGCCAAAATTAATAATCGAGTTTAAGATTATCTTAATTTTCTATCAAAACAGTATGGGACCGTTTTGCTAAACAAGAACAGAACAGATGGTATCAGGTACATATTGTGCCTATTTTGAGCCAGTTGAGGCCTATTGAATTCAGTCGACCCTTGAACAATGGACCAATAGATATCTAACGCTATTGTCTATTATTTAATACTTGTAAGATTGACAATGGGGCTGAAACCGCTGAAATAGACTGTCTTTTACGGGCAATAAGTGTGTGTTTGGGAGTGATTGATAAATCAGAATTGGGAGTGATTGATAAATCAGAATTTGGATACACGTAGTTTTAAGGATCAAGGAACTTAGCTATTTTGTGTTTTGGCCATTATTAATGTCTATTTTTATTGTATGAAGTGTTTTTAGAATAAGACGGAATGCCTAGATTAAGCATAATCGATTTTAATGCTCAAGCGCGCAACATCGATGGTGGCTCAAGTCAGGGCCAGCCCTAACAGGGTTCTAGGAATGGTTGCTGGCAGAGTGGAGTGTCCTTATGTGATTCACTGCTGTCAGTTACATGTGTCACCGTATCGTGTTGTTTACTAACAATTACATTTTAAGGACTATGTTATTTGAGCCTCCGCTCAGAGTAAAGTTTTTGAATTTGAATTTGAAAGCGTGTCGTATTTCAACGAATTTCAACAGGATTGACAAAAGCCTGACTGGTTTAAATGTACGGCAATAGACAGCAAAATACGTTTTTTTTTCAAAGGAAGCGTTTTAATAGAAACTACATAGTTCTCTCACTGCGATTTGTCATTGCGATTCGGCAGCTTTGTCACTGCGGTTAGTGGTTGAGGCAACTTGAAATCATGACTTGAATCCCGGAATGGTAAGGCAGAAGTGTACCTAAAAGTACAGCCTGATTTAAATCCCATGTAATAGTGGGTGAGCCCATTTTTAATCCAGACTCCGTGGCTGCTACTAGGAAGTTCTTGATAGAAAAACGCAATAACGCTTTGCCCGAACAGGGAATCGAACCCAAGATCTCGTGATCTCAGAAGTCACGCTTGCGACCACAAGATTTACGAAGCAGTCGCCTTCAGAATCAACCTTGAACATTCACAACCACACAACCATAAGTCATGAACCAACTAACCTTGTAGTAGTTGGAAACATTTCCACAGTCATAGCCTGATTTAAACTCAGCATTGACTGTGCTATAGACACATTCACTGAGAAGAGAGCCACGACTAAAGTCTTGCTGTTCGCCCAGCGGAGTCCTAAGGAACTGGCCACGGAGATCACTCCACCTGCGATGAGGAGTGGCTTCTTGCCAACCCTGTTGACCAGCATAGCGGTGACGAAGTAGGGGATCACACAGACTACGCCGAGGATGATGCTGTTTATGTAGGTCTCGTGGCCGGATTTTGTCTGGAAAAAAGGTGTTTGGTTAGTTTGTTATACAGACAATTGAAGGTAGTGTTGCTTAATTATAAGCAGCCCAGTTTCCACTGCTGGGACAGGTCATCTGTGGATAAGAGGGAATGGGCTGAAGCGCCCGTACTTGGTCCAGTTTGAGTTACTGCTTACGTGCAGTGCATGGCTTCGGTCTTACAGTTCTAGAATAATGTTGGTTTCCTTACGATGTGAAAAGGTGAAGTTAGTTCCTTTACTTTACGATTTCACACTTCTTCGTATCGTTGCCATCTCAACTTATACCGAGTCGGCCCAGAACCTAGCTGAGAGTTTCCGCCATCACTAGCGTCTCTCAATTTTTGTAGGGTGTAGTTATCAAGGCACCAGGAGATGATTTCTGATGAGACATAAATATGATACTTATCGTGTTTGTAGAACACACACTTTTGTAGAATACATTAAAATTTGTGCTTCAAGTCTATGGTAAGTTCTCTTACTTACTATTTAAATGCGAAAGTTTGGATGGATACATGTTAGTCAGTCAATCACGCCAGAACTGCTAAACGTATCTGTATGAAAATTGGCACAAATATAGATTATAGTCTGGAGTAACACATGGGCTACTTTTTCTCACATACACATAAAAATTTTACGTGAATGATGTCGCGGGCTAAAACTACTTGATTACAATCTTGCATGCCCTGATGCCTACACAATACAGGAATTCATGGACATTAGTGATGACGCAACTCTTAGCTAGCTTCTTTATGAGCAGAAAAGTAAAGAGATAAAAGAAAACTAGTTCCTTACATCAGCTGCCTAGCCACACTACTAGCACCTCAACGAATGGCTTATCTACGTCTTCATTGTTGTAGAACATTTGATTAACATCGATGGAAATATAGCAAACCACTTTGTTTGACCCTTCGATTCTAATATGATTGTCTTTAACATAAAGGCCAGCCTGACAGTTGATAAACAGTCGCCTGCATCGATCCATATAGTTACCAGGAACTATTCATCATCTGCCTAACATCGGCTTCCAGTCTAATCGAAGCAGCTGATTACCAATATTTTACAAGAAGCGACTGCCCATGTGACCTTCACAACCCTGTTAGTACTGGGTAATGATACTCCTTGGTAATACATTTTAAATGTAATTTTTTTTTCTTGGTATTAACCAACGAGCACTAGATGGTAGTGGTGGTTGATAATAGCCCACTCTCTTCCACACAGAGCGTATGTGCCTGTGTGCCGGCAGTGAGAAAGTAATAATCTGGAAACGACAGTGATTCTTCAACACTTAAGCAATTTTGAAGGCGAATGTACGAGTACCAAGACCCTATTCAATTATTATTCTTTAATATTCCTGAAAGGTACGAAAATAACCCTTTTTACTTCGCCCTATTGTTCAAACTTGTGTAAAACGAAGTTAAAATAGAAAAAGTCGCCTTTTAAAAGAAAAGACCCTTCACAAGGAATTTCGAAATTAAAGTATAATTCTGGCTGTTATTACTGTCAGTAAGAAATTTTTCGCAGTAACATTAAAAGTTGGTAATAGGATTTATGCTATTGGACGAGAACTTACAAGGCATTTTTCTAACTCGGAATTTCTAGATTTATTTTCAAGAACTAAGCAGGACATTTACCTTATTTGTTATTTATAAAAGAATTAGTATCTCGCCCTTTATTACGACTCGAATAAACTTCGAGATTTCTATACCTTTCTTTGTCTATGTAAGTTTAATATGAATGCTTACATAAAAACCTACCTGCCTCCTTCCCTCCCAAAATTTTAATTGATTATAAATAATTTCATTAAAAATAAAATTTAATATAATTTTATATATTTATAAAATAAAATTTTTAAATAAAAAAAGAATCCTCCTCTCTCCTTTTCTTTCTCCTTCCTTCACATTCGTATTATTTGAGAACATTTTTATATTAGCTGTAAGTTTCCCAAATAGTATAAAATAAAATAAATACCTAACATAAACCTTTCCGAATAAATTCCCTAAAATGATTCCAAAACCCACATGAAAGCAATGCCGTTAGACAAACACACGAAACGTGGCTTTCGTTTTACACAATTAAAGATGGTTTCTTTATTTGCAAAATGCCTACGTGCCATTATCTGAACAAAACAAAAATAATTTTAGTTAGTCTTATTAAAGTGGAAACGAAAGGGTAACATCAAATTTCCTTACAATTTTTAACCGACTTCCAAAAGGAGGAGGTTATCAATTAATCTTTTTTTTTGCAATTTTGCAGGTCAGTATATTGAACAAAATACGATTCGACCGTAACACATAAGTTGTCCGATTTACAGAATTATAATAATTAAAATCATCTATACAACCCTCCAGGTTGAATCCCATTGATTGGCTTTTTCAACAAATAGTCATTCAGTGGGATTAAAGGAACTGGCGTTTCCCCTTAAGGTTTCCACTATTTATAACTACGAATCTGACATGATGAAGTACCAAATGTCAGCTTCGCAAACGTACGGAGTTCTAACCCAACGATAATTTATTGTTAAACAGTCTTCTATTGCAAAGAACACCCATAACTTATTGCTAGGCACGCGTCCCTTGAACATAGACCTTGAACTGTTTGCTTCGCGAGCCAATTCATGTTCAAACTAAAATATGATAATAACAGAATCAATATTCCTTGTTCCAACCATATTTATTACAGTAGTAAGTTAAATAATGGATATTCAAACCATGAACGATTTCACTCATGGATTAGAATGCTCCTTCCTTTGTATTCCATTCGCGTGTTTGCTAACTTGAATAGATAGCAAGTTATAAATAGTAAATGTTATTACTGGATCGTGAGTTGGAATAATCAGAGTAATCTAAGTATAGAATTGGGTCAAGGCTTGTACTCCTAGTAGTGTCCTGTGAGGATGCAAACGAGAGAATATAATCTATTTCAGAAGTCAAGAAATAATTTATTTGAGTATTTTAATTTCGTCACACACACATACATTCATACACACACACGTAATTTTTAATATGCGCATAAAAACCATATCATATAATGTAAAAATGTTACTTTATTCTATTCAGGGGTTTGTTTCCCAGATTTTCTGAAAGGTGCAGGTTATGGCCGGAGTCCCATACAAAAATAAAACATCTCCTTTCATCAATGCAAAATAACTGCGATTTGAGCCGGCTGAAATGGGACACGAACGTCACAGGTGAATTACGGTCTAAACAGTGAAATAGCTCCTGTCGGCAGTGTTATCCGTACCGAATACGACACTTCAATTCAGGAAAAAGTATGAATATACATTTCAAGGAATCGAGAATAATAGTAAACGACAGCACATTTCATCATCTGCCTAGCCTTCATCCCGACTAAGCTGGAATCGGCTTGCAATCTGCCCTGATGCAGCTGAGCACCAGTATTTTAAATGGAGCGATTGCCTATCTGACTTCCACTATCCTGGTGCTAAGTAACACGATACCACTTGGTAAGACTGGTTGAAAACCCTAAAATCTGATACCCATATCAGATTTTACGGTTTCTGATTACCCAAAAACCACACCACAATTCAGAGTTAACTGACGCAACTATTCTTAAATTAAACTAAGCATTTACTGTCGTATTTCCTAATACGTTTAGTGAAAGCAACTTGGCTTCTTCTTTTAGCAAAAATAAACTTGTTTTCTGTAATATTCCACTAATCAAATACAATCTTCCATCTACGTCTTCCATTTTGCTACCAAAGCGCCATCTTAGTGCTCCGGAATGCGTAACAGTAGTCCCCACTCAATTATCGCAGGTGATAGGTCTCGTCCCGGGGGCCTAAGATTGCGCAGACATTGGCAAATTCCCGCCTAACATCATGCTACGCCTGGTCCACATGAACGGGGCAGATTTGCTGAGTTTTATACACCCTAAGAGACTATGGTTCATTTATGTTTGGCGATGCGTTTGCGGCAGTTTACTCATTTTGGTTGTGAATAGATCAAATGAGTTCTTGCTATCTTCGAATTAAAGATGGTAAATGTCACTTTTAAGTAAATTAGAAAAAAAAACTAAAATACTAAGAAAGACACATTAAGTGCTTCGATCCTTCAAAGTTCAAGTTTCTATTTAATCCTAGCTAAAACACTAAGAAATACGGGTGTTTTAGGGGATTTTATTGTGTATTTTTTAACGATAAAAACGTACTAATTTGATTGTAGTCTGTAATTTGAATAAACAACTAAATTGATTTTAATTATTTGTATATTTTAGTGCGCAGTAAAACTTTTATTTTTATTAAGATTTTAGTTGCTAGTAGACTAACATTTTTACATGTGAGTTTTCTCGACTAAAATCAGTTTCAGCCAAAAAAAATAGCGTCGCCTCCTGCCACCCTTCTGTCGATTTTTCCGACTCAACAATCGTATCTGGGCCACAAATTGACGCTCGAAGTGACAGCGACCAAATTACTACTGATAAATTAATATACATTGTAATTCATGAAATTCTTGACCTCATTTTCACGTTACACGTCGTTTAACTAAATGGTAATTTACTTGGAATAATAAACTCTGTTGCCATGACCAACGCTATCGTATCGATTATGGATTGATAAAGTTAAGTAAAAAGAGTAAAATAAAGTGTTTTTCTAGTTACAGCCTGTGGTTTCATTCTTATCTTGATGAAGCTCACACAATATACCTTCTCAGATAAAAAGCTGTCCCATGCAATAATCTTACTTATGTTACTATTATAAATGCAAGAGATTGGATGTTTGTTACTAAATCACACCAGTCCGGCTGAACAGATCTGGATGAAATTTGGCACAAAGATAGGTTTCAACCTGGAATAACACATAGGATGCCTTTTATCCCGGTATTATGATCCCTAGAGATAATTACCGAACTCCACGCAGGCAAAGCCGCGGTCATAATCTAGTTTACCTATTATATTCTAAATCATTACTTACTACACTATCTGTGTTTACTTTTACCTACATCGAACTCAAAAAGTTAGAATTAATTTACACACAAGCAGAGACACTAACATCACATTCGGTGTACCACAGGGGAGCGTTCTCGGGCCCACCTTGTTTCTGGTTTACATTAATGGCCTATGTAGTTTGGAGGCAGGTGGGGCTCGGGTCTTCTCTTACGCCGATGACACTGCGTTGGTCTTTATAGGTGAAAATTGGGATTGCGTGCGGAAGAACACGGAAGTTGGGTTATCTAAAGTTGATTCCTGGCTAAGAACGAACTTACTTACGCTGAATAGCCAGAAGACGATCTATATGTGTTTCTCTATAAGTAATAGAACCCAGCCTGATACTAATTTCGGTATAAGGATACACCAGTGTCACAATATCCAATACACAAATTGCGCTTGCCCCACGATCGACAAGGTAGAGAAAACAAAATACCTGGGTATAATACTTGATCAGCGACTCTCTTGGCATAATCACGTCCAATTGGTTAGTGACCGAATTAGAAAATTTGTCTGGATTTTCAAGGTGTTAAGACATGTTGCATCAGTAAATTTAATTAAACAAGTATATATTGCTCTGGCGCAATCTATTCTAACATATTGTATTTCTATCTGGGGAGGTGCCTCTAAAACAAA
The DNA here is from genome assembly GCA_950022335.1 of Eurois occulta. Lineage (NCBI taxonomy): Eukaryota > Metazoa > Arthropoda > Insecta > Lepidoptera > Noctuidae > Eurois > Eurois occulta. Next base: position 3,711,723 of record OX465498.1, read on the forward strand.
ATTCCTAGATGTGGAAAGATCACAGCGTGCCCTTCTCAAAACTATTTATTTTAAACCGTATCGTTTTTCTACACACGAGCTTTATAAACTATCTGACCTCTTAAATGTCAGAAAGTTATATATTCTTACTTCTACCCTAAAAATGCACAAAACAACAGTATTTGATCCTAGTACTCTTAAAAAAAGAAGAAGACACGGTTGTCTAACTGGGGTTAGGGTTCGTACTGCATTCGCAGGACGACAATATGTTGCCCTAACTACTTTTGTTTACAATGCTATAAATAAAAAACTGGCTATCTACCAAAAACCACATCACGAGTGTAAGAAAACCCTGACTGCATGGCTAAAGATCCTTACATATGAAGAAACTGAGGCTCTGCTGCATTCGGATATGTAACATAATACTAATCAGAAATTACATATTGAATTAATGGTAGGCCGACTAATTAATAAGCGAATGTCTAGTGTATTCACATTGATAACATGCTTTTAGTTCCTTTTTCTCACACCCACACTAGTCCTTTTTGCTCACACCCACACACGCACATACACACACACACTCACACATGCGTTCACACACACACACACACATGCGTACACACACACACACACAATTTCTTGTTTTAAATTGTCTACTTTTTGTTTTCTTTTTTAGTTTTAGTTTGTGTTTTTACTTTACCTACTTTGTTTTTAATTATTAACAGGCTTTGTTAAATGTCTGCACATAAATATGGAAGAGTGAGGTCTTCTGCTACAGGTATTTCCATACTTAAAAGAAGGCCTCTACAATGTATCTGTTAAAACCTGTTGATTACGAAATAAAGTTATTATTATTATATTATTATAGATCCGTACAGCTGTTTAAGAGTAATTGAAGTTGGTAAACTTAAAAATTGAAACAGTTAAGTACGGATATCTGTAGGTCATTGTAGCTGTACAAGGATGTCGTGATAGCCCAAGGTTAAAGCCTCGCCTTTAATGCATGAGGTTGTGGGTTCAAAACCTGGCAAGTACCAATGTGACTTTTTCAATTCATATGTACTTTTGTACATATGTTCATGTCCTAGAACCAAAAATTCGAAGACATGTGACATCTACCAACCCGCGTGGTGAATTATAGCCCATTCCCTCTCATAGACAGGAGGCCGTGTATCCCAGCAGTGGGAACATTATAGGCTGATAATGCTTATGTACTTTCTAAATTTATCTTGGACATCACAGATATCGGTGAAGGAAATATCGTGAGAAAACCTGGACTTAATATTAATATAAGTCTGAAATCGCCAAACTGTCTACTCCTGCCTTCTCTGTGTGAGAAAATGCCTTTGCCCAGAATTGGAACAGTAATAGACTGGTATTATAGGTGTATCTTTTTGGCCTGGCCTGGCTATGATAATTTCACAAATGTTTTCCAACAGCGCCAAAAGATTCTTATAGAACTGTATCTTCTACAATGTGACGCTCTTGGCAGAGCGGTCGTGGTCATCATGTAGTGACTTCTGTAGGGGCAAATGTGATTCGCCTCACGATGTTTCGCCACTTCTACTGTTGGCCTACATCCTGGTGCACTCATGCAAGGGACCACCCATTGTCGTCGGTCAGTCCATCGCATGGACGACCTTCCCCGCGCTCTGCTGCCCACCTTGCCCTGCACGACAAGGCGCTCGATGGAGTCACTATCTCGCCGGGAAACGTGTCCGAAGAACTTTAATATGCGACTCTGTACTACCGCTGAAAGGTGTTGTTTAGTAACGAGTTCTTAGAGTATAGAGACGTTGGTTCGAAATTCGGTCCACGAGACCTCTAACATAGCACAGTGGACACAGCGAAAACAATTGATGTTCTAGAAAAGAATTAATAGACAAAATTATACTTACTGGTACACATACTTCTTGTATATAAGAAGAGTTATGTATAACTGGTTTCAAGCTAGAAGTATAAGTGTCTAGAACGGAGCACAGATCCTGGCCTTCCTGGAGTGGGTTGTGTTCCACTATGGCGGATAACTGAGGGAACCAGAGCCTTAGGACGTTGTACCTGGAAATTAAAAATTAAAGTCTCATTTTAGGTGTACGGTTTTTCTATACTATTCATGTGAATTTGTTGCTGTTCAGGAGTTCACTTTCTGCTCATCTTTATATTTTTAATCGACTATGGCGAAGCCAATAGGAAGGGTTAAGATTTTATCAGTCTATGAATGTTTGTATTTACGTATGTTCCTCCGTAGCGACTAACTTTGCATCAAGGTGTGAATCGACTTCAACAATAGTAGGAGTCGATTTTACCTTGTAAGCCCAAATTTATTTGAGCGTGTGATTTTTCAGTAGTCGAATTTTTTAGTTGTTGTATACCACACAAATTCTTGTAAAAAGAATCGTTTGAACACTTAATGATTCAAAAAACGGAAAATGAATTCATTGGTGAAGTAATGCATTAATGTTGAATTTCAAAACTCGACATCTTTCACTCGCCCTTCGAATGATACAAAAATGAAATTAAATGAAATAATGATCGTTCATTCCCATGTAATTTGTCAGTATTGTGTGAACGTGTAATGAAACAAAATGAACAGTAACTCAAGTGAATCATTATTATACTCGAGTAAAGCATCTGATAGCGGCTCTATCAGCTTTAGATACAAGACAATAGGTATTAGGCAGGCCTAACAATTGCCTAGCACAGTCGCAATATATTCTGGTCACATACAATCAATAGCCAGTCAATCGATATTAACTGTGTATCTGCAGTTGCAAACAGTGTATATTGAAAGGTTGAATGCCTTGTTAAATGACTCTCCATTTATATATTGTTTGATTTCCAGAATGAAAAAGATAATCAAGAATAGATTATTAAATAAATTAATTAATTTAACAGATTATAGATATAAAAGTTATAAGATGTATTAAGATAATATAGAAGTTAAAAAAATTTAAACTATCTATCACTTTACTGAAAGATTAAAAAATAAATAAAGAATTTGATATTACATCGACTAAAAGTGATTCTCGTTTAAAAATTAATTGAGATCCTATCAGAGGCTACATAAAATAAAATAGGTCAACGGAGGCGCACAGCACGAGCATGCGGTGTAAATGTAACGTATGAAATATACGTCGATTTTTTAATTAATAAAAAATACCGTACGTTTCACGTTTCGTACATATAATATTTTAACAACTTTGAGAATGTATTTGTCGGAAACGGTCATTGGTATGGATTAAAAATGAATCGCAAGTGCGCCTGTGGTGACGTGCCGCGACCTTCTGACAAGTCTACCCCCACCACAGCGTGCTTTCTACAAAGCCCTGGGCCGGCAGTCTCGACATAGATACCGACATTTTCGCAAACTTTCGACCGCATAATTATAACAGAAAAAATCGCTTGCAATAACGTTGCTTGCGAGAAATGCAAGTCAAATGATCCAAGATGTGTTTCTCGCAAGCAACGTTATTGCAACTGATTTTTTCTGTTATTATTAAGCGATCGAAAGTTAGCGATAGTGTCGGTATCTATGTCGAGACTGCCGGCCCTGGTGTTTTAAACTCGCAGTGAGGACGACTGTCAGTGTCAGATCGCAGCGGAGTTGAGACGTCTTGGAACTGTACTCGATTCATTGTGCCCCGTGTTGTTGTGTCAAATTGTGATCTCAAGTAATTCGTTAGTTTTGCTAGAAACGGTGTATCGCATCCAGCGTGTTTTCATGGCACGAAGCCCATGTTCTGCCCACATGATGTACGAGCGTAACGGAATAAAGCCTGACAATCCGACATGGATGTTATTGATTGTATTTGTTGCAAACAATTTAACTAAAATTAGTTGGATAAGCGTTGATTCAAAAATCGAATTATTCACGTTACATTTACACCGCGCACTCAATTAGGGGCCTCTAGTCTCATTATACGAGTATCAAAAATGACAAAAATTCTTTAGGGTATGAATTTTCAAAAATCATTTCGTAGTTTAAATCTTACCTTCGTTACAAAAGGACCTCTTATCTAGACCTCTAGATCCAGATGTCCAGGCTATGCTCTATCTTTCAGTTAATAAGATAGATTTTAAAATACTTACAACATCCGCTGCCTAGCCTTTTCCCAACTATGTTGGAGTCGGCTTCCAATGTAACAAATACAGCTCAATACCAGTATTTTACATGGAGCGATTGCCTATCTGACCTCCACAACCCAGTTAGTATTGGGTAATACAATACCCCTTGGTAAGACTCGTTGTCAGACTTTCGGGCCACTGACTACCTGTAACGACTGTCAAAGACCTAGCATGCCTAAGAATGACAGTTGGTACCAACGGCTTAACGTGTTTTCTGAGGCACGGAGAAAACTCGTTATGTAATGGGTGGTCACCAAACCGGGTTATTCACCAACTCGACACAAGTAGGCAAGCGCGGCTTAACCTAAAGATCAATCCGACCTAATGTTATAATTTAGCTAAGAGTTCCTCTTTTAAAGTACTTACATAGCCATAATAATGAAATTAGAGAAGCACGTCATAGCCAGGTGCACTACCAGCGGCTTCTGGAACATCGGCTTGACATTGTAAAGGCCCTCCACTATTTGGTGCCGGATGTTCATCTCCACGTGGTGTTCGGGTGTCTCGTCTATCGAGTGCTTATTCTTGTCCTTCCAAATGTTGTAGTACTGAAATGGATGAAACATATTATCACGCCTGTAATCCCGGAAGAGTTATGCAGAGGTGTACAGTTATGTTACAGTCCCATGTAACGGTGGGTAGCCAATTACTATCCACCGTGCTCAAATCCAGACTCCGTGGATGCTACTGAGAAATTCCTGATGGAAAAACCCAAATAACACTGCACAACCTGGAAATCGTAGCCAGGACCTCATGGTCAGCAGTCGTGCTTGTGGCCACTAAACAAACGGGACAGGTACATTATTTGAACAGAAATACAAGATGAATGGATTTCGTGAAAGAAAAAGGAGTAAATGATAGCTTATAGGGCAAAATGGAAGACAAAACGTGTCGCGCCGACCCCAAGTAATATAGGACAAGGACACCGCAGATGGTGATGATTAAACATAAATTGAAGGTATTGTAGAAATGATTTTTAACAATGCAGAAAGTCATGGTTTTATTCTTATTCTTTATTGCACACAAAATTAAAAGATATACACACAAAATTACAAAATATAGCTACACTACACTACTACTACTATTATTACTACTACACCGCCACTTAAACTCACACTCACCCACACTTACACTTACACACACACACACTCACTCACACTCACACCACTCACTCACTTACACTTGTTCTACTGCTACTTATTCTTACCTTCGGAACTTCCATTAAAGTAATATACAAGGTAGAACGCAAGCAATTTGCAAAATAATAAATCCTTCATCTGGAAGAGTTTTAATTCTTTAATACAGCTAACAACAGCACATAACTTTTCCATAACTTAAGTTTTTCATCCAACATTGTATTACTCAAAGCGTATCGTTACTCACAATCAAGCCATCAAAGAAAACTCCCATAACCTCTACGGTAATTCAGTTTACTCGCAAAAAAACTAGTACAACCTTACCATGACATAGCAACGATACAAAAATCAGGAAATATCGTCGTATTAAGTGGAGTTTCCACATATTTATCGATGTAATAACTCAAGCTGATGATGCGAGCGAATGGCGGAATAATTTTAACAAATGGATACAATATTACACGCAAGCCATAATATTGATTTGTGCAGAAGTTTTAGTATACAACGGGTGAAAAGCGTTTATATAGAAAGTGGGCCACATCGCAAATACCTGTTAAATATTTCGCTGTTTTCATTAATTTGGCAATGTTACTGAATGTAAATAAGGAATATGGCTAACTAGTAAACTAAAATATTTATTAATAAAAATGCAATAATTAATATCGTGACACCGATTATTTAGTTTTAGATGTAAAGTATTTGGAAGCTTTCCAAATGCTTTTTTTACACTTACAACATCAAATCCAGTGTTTAATTAAGAGTCATTATTATTATTCTAGCTCACTAGTTAGCCATATTTCTTCTTTTCATCACCAATTATTGAGATTGATAAAATCAAAATTGCATTTTAAATCACAAAAAATTTATTCTCATTTATATAATTGAATTCTTGTTCAAACTCAAACTCAAACTCAAACTCAAAGCATTTATTTCAATTAGACCATTACAGGCACTTTTGAAAGTCAAAAACAAAAAAGCTAAGCTACAGTCACATTCACAAGGCATAATAACTTGCGAAAGTACTGTAGTTGCACATTCCAAATCGTAGATCTCTATGGAGAAGAATGGGCAAGAAACTCCATGGACACTCTTTTTAATCAAAAATGTTGGAATCAGTTCCAAAAACAAGAATTCTCAGAATCAAGAAGGCTCAGGCCTTCTTGATTTTCCTTTTGCGTGTCTTAATAGGTAGTATGTTATAATCGCAAGATATTTCCGCCGTAATATTTACTGGTATTATTTAATACGAGACTTTCGTAATAAACTGGTTTTTCCTTGCAACTGTTCATTTGGTAGATGAACAACTTTATCAGATAGGAAAAATAATTTAATTGATAATCATATTATAGCTCGAATATTTGTGTCACGCAATGGATCATTAATAAACTAAATCTAAATGCTGTCTTTCAAATAAATCCTGAGTGAGAAAGATACATAACTTTTAAATATCTTTAAAATCTAAAAGTTTTCTCACACTCGTTTTAAAACACCTTTTATAATTAAAACTTTTACTTCAAACGGAGTAATTTACTTCAATTTGAAATAAACAACAATTTGTAAAGTGCAAAAGGTATAATAATTGAATTTTTGACTTCAGAATAGGGTTGTCAATTTTAGTGGCATCTGACAGGTGAGTATTTGACCGCCTGTCAAACGTTTATTAAAAAAAAAAAAAAACAGCCACGAGACCACGCATTTAAAAGCATCAATTGAGACCAGAGTAATTACAGTTTGAATACAAGCCTTGTTCGTGCATAATTTAGGAAATAAAAATCTTTCCCATGTTTATAGACTAAACAAACGATCAGTTTTTCTCATTTGGTCTGGACTGAAAGAACTGGAAATCATTAGGAGAGGCCTATAAGAGAGGAATTTAGGTAAACTAAAAAACTTAAAACTTTGTAAGTGATATATTTATAATTATATACACATACCTACACACAATGTGATCTGAATAAGATTGTAGACGTCCAAAAATAATGCAATTGTTCATTATTATAAATGATGACAATAAATTCACTCTTTGAAGTGACGTGTAGACGTTGACATCTAGCAATAAAACGAAAAGTGACAACCCTATTTTGAAAATTGAAATATTTATATTAACGCACACTAAATCTTAGTAATAAAGTCTCTTTGATATTTAAATTGTTTCAGCAATTCTTAGATAACAATTACTCAAATTGAACATTTCAAAATTAAATCATTTTAGTGCAAAACGTTTTCTTTCAATTTATTTATAAAGCTTCTTGAGGACTTCGACCAATTGAATTATTGCGTTGCTTATGTTATTTGGAGTTAATTAAACTTCTTCTTCATCATCTTCGCGTCACTGGCACTACAATTTAATTTTAAAACTAAAATTAAAATTTAATCAGTACCTTATAAGAAAAAAAGGGCATTGGCTTCATTCATCAATTTACGAGTATTTCTTTAAGTTACATCGTTTTTGTAACTAAATTACCGTTTATAAATTATCCCCTTCTCTTTCTTTAGTTAACAACCGATGGTCAAAAGGATGACAGTTTTGTTTTAATTTTTAATAGAATATTTGTAAATCTGCCATAACTTAAAAGTCATCACTGTTAAAAACGTCCGCAAAAACACACAGATAGAAGCGAAAGTCTCACGGTAACCTTTAAAACCACATAGCAAAAAAAAAAAAAAAAAAGCAGGTACCCTAATTGCCAATTAAAATCTCTTACCGGATAAGTCTCAGCAGGTTTCCCTGTGTTCTCTCTATATATTTTAATCAGTATCTCTCTCGCCTCATCATACTTTTTCTGCGTCAGCAAATATTTGGGGCTCTCGGGCAGACAGAACACGTACATCAAAAAGGCTCCCAAGGCCCATAACGACATGATGTAAAGATAAAAGTTCCATGTGTTGAGCACTGGAAGGTTGAAACAAAATGTCTGAATTAAGGCGCAGTTCCGTTGATGCGGCTACGCTAAATGCAGATGCGTGGATGGTAAATTAAATATACTGGCGCAGCTAACGCGCATAATATCTTGATTACATTTTGTGTAGGGTAAAGTTTGTGAGACAGTATAAAGACAGAGAACTCGGGCTAGTACTTGGAGGGTAAACTGTTACTGTTTACAGTGCATGTAATCAAGGCATTAAGGTGATACACACATGCTTAGGTTCGCATGGTTTAGCACAGTGCACAGTGGGGCAGCAAAATTGAGGATAATGTAGAATTTTAGTTGGTAAGAAAAAAAAGGTCACTAATTTGAGTTATGCCGAATCAACCCAAACATGATTCAGCGATAAATGCCGAATTTTTCGGGTCAGCTTTAATGTTCAACGAATACTGTCGAATTGAACATACCAACCGGAAGACGAGTGTAACAGTAGCACCCCTCACCTTTACCTGCACATCTACGCAGCAGTGAAATCACGCCTTAACTTGTAACGTGAAAAGTCAAGAGAAATGTCGGCACAATTACGGTTTCAAAAAGATTGAGCAAAATCCCTTTTTTGAGTTCAGCCCTTTGTTGTTGGGATTTATTATCGGAGGTCTGAGCAAACATGCTTAGTAACTTAACCTGGAGTGTGTTATGTTGGTACTTTAGGCTTAAGGCCGTGTTAGGAGTCTCGTTGAGGTATAGACGTCCTTTTTTGTGTGAATGTAGGGCAGAGAAAGGATTAATGTCTGGAAACTTGACAGTAGCGGACCATTGCGGTCTTCCCTTTTTTTTCCCTTTGCTTTCGTTTCGTGTTGGTGAAGTCTTGCAAGTATCAAAGTACAAATATACCCGGAATAACTATAAATATCTTACAACTTAACAGTAGCGAAGGGTCAATTTTTGTAAGAGGTAAGCCGGAGTACATTCTTTAATCTGATTATATTATTTGTGTATAGGATACTGACTGTGCCATTTTTCACAGGGAAAGGGGGTAGGGATCGAGTTGTATGAAACCTTGGCCACTGCAACTTACTTTTAAATGATAATATCTACTAACTGCAAAATACGTCTGATATAAAAAAAAAACAATCGTAATACAAGCCTTCGCACATTAAAAAAACTCAAATTTTGAATATTCTACCGTAATGAACACAATATAAAGCTAATATTCCAATGCTCTTCTTTGAATCGAGTCAACTTATAATAGGCTATCTTTATCACTGCATTTTTGATTGCAACTATTCATAAAATAAACGGTTTCTTACCAAATTTTCCATCTAAGAAAGAAACCTTCCAATCATTCGTTAAGATCGCCCACGACATAGCCGCGATGACGATATGAGATACAGCTATAAATGAAGATTGGACTAACAGCATACGATCTCTTATGCTAGAGTAAGAAAATTCGGCAGTTAATGATACACAGGCACTGAAAGCTGTGGCTTATCTGAAAAAGAAAAAGATGAATTAGAATGTTAATTTAACAAGAATACTGCAAAACAAACAGAAAACATAAAATCACGCCTGTAATTCTCAAACAGTTAGGCAGAGGTGTACCTAATACCACACCCACATTTCGCCAGTTATTTTTAAGTCCCATGTCATAGGGGGTTGTTGCTATCAACTGGGCACAGATACCCCGCGCGCGATTATATGCCGTGGTTGCTACTGAGAAAATTCCTGATAGAAAAACCCAACAACACTTTGCCCGACCCGGGGAAACGAACCCAGGACCTCATGATCAGAAGTCACGCTTGCTATATGTGACTTGTTTATCACAGCTGTGTCGCACATAAAGACAGTGCAACCTAGCTATCATCCCTAGAACGGCATTGGAGCTGGAACGCACTCTGCGCACAAGGGACGTGAAGCGTCTCCACATGGTCGCATGGAAGCAGTCCGTGCGCGCCCAAACAGTACTTTATGAAAAGACTTACAGATAACTGCAGTAGATAAGTTTAATATCAGAATTTTTGTTCATGCTATCCATAGTATCCATACCATGTGTACTAACCAAAGCGATAAGTGACGTTTCATTTGTTTGGGTAAAAGGAAGGATTGATGTTGTATGCGACGTTCAGATTAACCTAACAAAATGAACACGACGGTCGCGTGTACGCGCCATGATCGTTTTGGTAAGGACACGGCCTGCATGTCTAAACAACTGGCGCTCAACAGTTTCAAGACACCTACGTAATGATTTTGATGCTAGTCAAAAGCTCAGAATATTACGCAAAAGTTATCTATCTTAATCAATAGCTCCTTTACTTGAATATAAAAATAATAACAAGACAATCAAACAAAAGGCCTCAATTTAAAGCCAGCTAAAATGGCAACCGTGTCCTGAGAAATCCAGAATGTTCTATTGTGACGCAATAATTACAGCAAGGTTAAAACATTATTCTTTTGTGCCGAAACAATGAGAAGAATTTCAAGTCTTCCTTCGCAGACAAAAATGGCAGAGAAAAATTACTGAATAAAGGTCTAAGAAACCAAGACATGTCTGAAGAAAACTTAGACTAGACATTAATTTTGTTACAACAAAGGGAAACTTTTTAGACCGTGAAAATCTGTCTCTGGTTAGGTCCATTGCTTAGACCCATTTCTGTCCAATGTAAATGTAATCTTACTATAGCAACAAATATAGATTACCGCTTCAGATTTTTTAATCTAAATTATTATTGATCAAATTGTTCATAAAACAATCTCAACAACAGATGTTTATAGAGATAATCTCCTTTTTTTCTTTTTCGTATGTTTAGAAGCCGCTCATGGGCCTCTGACTTGACTTTACATGCCATCGAGAAATATCTCTCAGGCATGCTGATTTGGTTTCCTCATGAAGTTTTCCTTCACCGAAGCAAGTGATAATTATACAATACGCACATGAATCTGAAAAATCAGAGGTGCGTGTCTAGGGTTCGAACTCAAGACCTATGACTTGGCAGTACGATGGTCACATAGTGGTGTGACTGCTCATAGAGATAATTACTCTAAGCTATTTATTACAAGTAAAAATATCATATTGTATCAGTTACGATGATATTATTATTATATGAAAGTAACAGAGTGGTGTGAATTTATTTTTGTTGCGGATTGTACGTTCTTGCATACTTTGATGATTTATTTTTTGTATTGTATATGCGGCTTCACTAAATAACAGACAGACAGTAGAAGTTTGTTCCACCACTTCCTCTCCTCAGATAAAACACTAGAAAATGGCGATGGGTGGCCGTTGGGAATACTGTCTTTTGAATCTTAGCCTAATGTGAGTAAATGACTTTTGATTTTACTGGTCAATTTTTCCATTTAAAATTAACTTTAGTAGTGAGCCTTCTACGAACACCAAAATTATCCAAAATATAGAAATAATTGCAAATAAATAAATTAAACGACTGCGTTTAAATAAACGCCGGTTAATGTTAAATTGATATTTTTTAAATGAAACTACGTCACTGATGAAATATTGATCTATAGCTTCCACAAAGACTATTATGTGTTGATCACAAATTAAATTGAATAATCCAATCACGATTGAATGCTTGCGTTGATAAAATTTTCACACGTTATTGATGGCGTGAATTAATTACATTTTATTGAAAGGATATGTTTTGTTTGCCATGTTTTCTATACATAATTATTATGGAAATCCTATTAATTACAGGATTGATGTAAATTACTTTCCGTTCACTGTGTTGGCTGGTCACGTATTTGACATACAGGCGAAATTAATAAACTTTGCTACATTTTCAATCTCATTATAAATAAATAATGAGAAGTTTATTATGAGAGCTAGTTGTATTGTATACTAGCTCCTGTGACTTTGTCCACGTCGAAAACACGTATATTATGGCACTCAGTTATAGCGTGGGTCCATCAGTGAAAAAAATATAAAATCGGATGAGTAGTTTCGCAGATTGCCACTACATCCCAACTGACAAACTTTACCTCTTTGAAATATCAGTGTAGATCGGACTAGTATCCGTTACTTCTCATCCAAGCACGTATTTTGCGGACGGAGTTAGTTTGCTACCCATTCCTAATAATAAATGCACAACTAGTACATATTATTTGTCAGGATTTCCTCAAAAAATAACTCATCTTTAAATGCTAGTCTATCAACACACCAATATACACTGGGCTCAAATACAGTTGTCAATGCATCAAGTTACCACAAACTGTCAAATTTTCTTATTCGATTTTGGACTCAACTAACAATATTTTATGGTTTAAAATGATTTGGAGAAATTTGACACGAAATGCTGGCGACTGTATTTGAGTCCAGTGTCTGTGGATGTGTTGACGGACTAACATTTAAAGATGAGTAATTTTTTGTAGAAATATTGTCAAAAAATGTGTATGTACTCTGGTACTTACAATAATCCTTCAAAAAACTTAGCAGTAGCCAGAATTTCAAATGTCTGACTGGAACCTCCAACTAGTTGGCAAATGAACAGTCCAAGGAAGCCAACTCCTAAGAATATTTTCCGTCCAAATGCGTCTGTTAGAAAACCTGCTATTACTGATGATAGAAGCATTCCTGAAAAATAAATTACCAAAGTATTATAACATAAATTAAAAAAACAATTAACATAATTATTCTGAAAAGATATCTTTATAGCGATGGCCTACAGAAAAGTCAGGTATATTCGTCAGTCGAGTCTTTCTAATACTCTTTGGTGCAAGTACTGGGAACGTCCGATACTTCAACCTTCATATATCATGCATTCGAATCGATCGCAACAGTTAGGGACCTGTCACACTGCTGACGAGAAAGCGACTTGATATCGACTATTTTTTCGCTCAAGAAACGATACGTGGGAGGATGAATCTAGATTTGTGCTATCCTCCCCTATAAACGCCTTTTGTATTAGGGGACGATGGCACTACTTTTCTCATCTGGCCCTATGGGGCGGACGGGAGTAAGTACAATAGAGATAGACCCAATGTCTGTGAAAGAGATACATGTATTGATAGTTGATCAAAAGTCGCTTAGCCTGGCTTGCTTGGCGAGCATATCATTAACTGACAGGTTTTTTTTAGGGAACATCCCTGCCTCACTATTGCCAAACCACTGCAACTCCTGAAAGTCAGAATCAACAGTGGCGACCGCCGAGAAAAGCGCTGAAACAATGAAGCTCGACGAAGTCCCAGAGAAACAATTTAACTGAGGGATAGGAAAAACATAATTAGTAAGTGACAGTGTTTGTAAGTGCTTGCGAGGAATTGCCTGTCACAAACGCACACTCGGTCATGATCCAGCGACAAAACTATCAGAGCGTTTCGCAGTTTCTAGTCCTACTCGATTTTCGCAAATCGCTAGCAGAGGTACAAGTGCCTTAGCTGCGGTTCGCTGCTATTCCTTCTACGCTCGACCTCGGGCCATGTCCCTTTAGCTATAAATTTACGTCCAGGTGCTACTTTTCCATTAGCCAGCATAAGTCTTGGTGCTATAAATTCACCTTGTTCCTTTACTCCATACTCCGATGTTTTCGGCAATATTGGAAATATTTTCGTTCATATCCTGGCTGTTGTTCTAATTCTAAACTTTTATGTTTCAAGACCACGTGAACTTTTTTTAATCTGCGAGCTATAGTTCTGACCTGACCTCTGAGATGTTATACAGTGCACAAGTTAGTGAGCAAAGGTAGGCATTCTCACACTCTTACAGTCCGTTGGGCCGGCAATCCGATACAATTGAAGAGAGATTAGGTGCGATGAAAGAGATTAAAGGGTTTTAATAATCACTTAGTATTTGCAAGCTGCTGAGAATTCAAGTAATTCAACTTACCAACATAAGGCATGGCATTCAACAGTCCTTTTTGCAGTAAATCCATCTCCAAGTCACATTCTGCGCTAGGCAGCAGATACGCCGTTGTAGAACTGGCCAGGATTCCTGCCATGAAACCCACAAAAGCTATGAACAGGAGCTTTATATGAAATCTCCCGAAAGTACACGCTATGAGAGCTGCGTCGATTTCTTTCATCGGCGTCTTCCATTCTTCGCGAGCTTGGGCTGAAACATAATGAAAACATTTTGTAGACCGGAAACAAAGTTTACATTTTCTGTAGCACCCCTGATACTGGCAACATAGGTACCTACTAAAGTTTCCTAGCATCAAATGTTGCGGAAAGTATTGTTTCGTGATTCTCAGCACTGTGTCTATGGTTAACGGGGCTTCAGAATCACTGTTTATCAATAATAATACATCAAACACAATTTGTAGGTCAAATACGCTTATAATATATAATTACAAGCCACGGAAATATTCAAACCCATACCTAACTAATTACTGTGTCCTCGAACGAAATGAGTATTAAATAATAATCCTTATGTTGTTGTTGATCACGTACAAAGTCTAGTTAAAAATAGAATTAATTAGATAGTACTTAAAAGTACCTCTCTAAATAATTGTGGTAGTAGACTGCCTCGTTAGTCGAGTGGTCGCAATCACGACTGTTGAGCATGAGGTCCTGGATTCGTTTCCGGGGCCAGGGAAAGTGTTATTGGGGTTTCCATCAGAAATTTCTCAATAGTAGCCACGGAGTCTGGAGTTGTGCCCGGTTGATGGCCATAGGCTCGCCCCTATTACATGGGACTTAAACATAACTGGCGAAATGTGGGCGTACTTATAAATTAATTAATCTTATAGGACCAGGGAGATATTATTATTATTTCATAGCCAAGAAACTATTACAATACCAATAGAATAGAACAGAATTTTCTTTATTATGTACTCATAACACGTAACAATCTTAAAAGAAAACATTGCATATAGGGGAACACAATGAGCAGTCTTGTCGTTAAAAGCGATCTTTTAAAGACAAACTTTCCCGACACCTACTACCTGATTGCCGGCTTTTACTGAGAAATACTATCACTAATGCTCAATAATACTTTTCCTCACCTGGGAATCGAAAGAACCCAAGCACCCATGCTCCGCCGTAGTGTTGCCCACCACGAGACCAAACGTACTAATAAAGAATAAATTACTAAATAAACTGTACCAAAGGAAAGAAACTAATAAAATCCCAGACTATAAGTAAACCAATGCATAATATTATTCACTAGACTATTCCCAAAGATTTCGATAAGACCACCAAATCAAGAATATTTATAAAACATAAAAACATTCGTGAAGCTATAATATCACCGAGTAATACTTGTGTCAATATCAGAAAACATTATGAAAGATTGTATTTTCTCCGACCAAGTAAAGATAAGAAGCAAATATGAGAAACATCTAGGAAAATTGCTGAAACTATATTCTCGTTGTTATAAGAAATGAAGGGAAACAGAAAGGATCTCCTAACTCAAGAGATTCTTTATCTTGTAGATAATAATATTACTGTACAGAGTGTCTCCTAAGTTTAATTGTAAATATTTTGAAATCAAGGTGAACTACAAAGGAATTTTGATTAACATTCTGTATCTGATTTAAGTGTTTAATTTTTGTTAACACTGGTCTGGTTTTAGATCTTATCAATTGTTGTCTAAGCATTTGACTATGTTAAAAATATTACTAAATTTAAGAATAGTCAAAATCTTTATAGATTAAATAGTGTTAAATAAATATAATTCCTGAAGTAAAAAAAACTAACAATGATTAATTATTTTATTCAGCACAGAAAAGGAAAAAAGGTTTTTATAGATATCATAAATCAATGTCTTCTATAAACTCATAAAGCCATTAAGCAGATAACAATAAAAATCTTAAAATGGCAAGATGACGTGCGGATAAAGCAAGTATCACAAAAAAGCCAAGCAGAAATTTTAATAGGCAATAAAATAAAACATTGGAAAACTTGAAAGGGAAGGGACAATGGAGTGGTTGTGTAGCCTCATTTCGAACAAGAATAAGGCTATCCCGGCCCAGTTCCACAAAACACTGAACGAATCGATCGAGGCGTTAGTCAAGCCAGAAACTTTGAAACTAGACTTGTTCTTCGCTTTACTTCTCATTGTAATCAAAGAAAATGATTTCGTTCAGAAAGGGAACACAGAAATCGATGTTGTTGATTACATATTGAAAAAAAGAAGGGAACACCGTCAAGTATATGAAATAGATATTTTTGTGGCCCCATTTTTCGATACCCCAGCGAATATTATAGTATATGATACAATGCTAATCAATGGAATTGTCGACGCGACCAAAGAAACGCATTCCTTATGTTTGCCTATTGCTGAACATCTTACAACGTCTAGCTTTGGTATTCCATATGCATTCTGTCAAATAGACGAACTGGTAACTTCACTAAAAGAGAAAATTGTTACCCCTGTAAGAAACAGCTTATTGAGCTATATCGTATAACAGTCAACCGTGCAGCAATTTGCATGGGCTACCCGATGACGCGTTATACCATATTCTATTGAGTTTGTCCATCACTGATATTTTAAACGTCGCCAAATCGTCGAAGAAGCTGAGCAAAGTTTTGAAAGACGAAAACTTGTGGTCCCGGTTGTTCAGAAGAGATTTTTCGGAAAAGAATTTTATGGAGATAGTTGATTGGCGCAGTGTTTATAAAAAGGCGTATGTGAAGAGGGTTAAACATAAATCAAAGAAAAGACCATTTAATGTTACAGACAACGTTATTGATGAAACTGAAGAGTGGCCGGGTTACATGCCCGTAAGATATGCTAGGTGGGAGGTTATTCTGTGACATTTTTTCAATACTAGCTGTTGCCTGCGACTTCGTTCGCGTGGAAATTTTGTATGTATGTGAGAGACTGCCTCGTTGGTGGAGTGGTCGCAAGTGCGACTATTAAGCATGAGGTCCTGTGTTAAAAAAAGTGTTTATTTTAATTACATAAAGCTATATCGCACATGATTTAGAGATCACCTTTTGAGCAAGGCGATGCTTGTGTGACTCCGCTCTTCCACTTAACATTAAACAATGTATGCAATTGAAAAAAATACTATAAATAATAGTGTTATTGGGTTATTCCATCAGGAATTTCGCAATAGCAGCCACGGAATTTGGATTTGTACCCAGTTGGTGGAAATAGGCTCGGCCCCTATCACATGGGAGTTCAACATAACTGGCGAAATGTGGGTGTACGATTAAGTACACTTCTGGCCTAAACCTTTTGGGATTACATGGCGTGATGTGTGAGAACTGACTGACTGATCAAAATGTGATAATGTGGGTGATGACTACAAAAAGAAGTCCCAAACAAAATTAAATGGTGACGATATGGCTGAAAAACCGTTTATTTTAGCGCTATACAACTTTATTTTCAAAGTGAACCATGACACGCCTTGTTGGGCACTATTTATTCTAATACCGTTTTGTATACAACAATAATGACTTTTCGCAAGCACGTGCAAATTTTGGGCACTGAACAACCAACACATAATTCACCGTCTGAAAAGCATGGAGTGCACAATTGAATGCCGGTCACTTTTATGGTTTGGCCCTGGGATCTGTTGATCGTCAATTTTAAGGGAAATTGTAACCTCTTAAATTGAAATGGCAAATTATTTGAAAAGTGGGCATACAGGGAATTAAAACGCTCTGTCCTTTAGCAGCTCCGTTATTATAATGTTACTGCCCAGCTCTGTGATACGAAGCCTGGTGCTGTTGCACAGTCTGGTTGCATCAAGGTTTCGCATCACCAGAACTGGAACGCCAACTTTAAGCTCCAGCTGATGGGACGCCTCGACTTTTGACTCCACGGAGTTGAGAAATTCAACGGGGTAGGCAGTACTATCGTCATTAGCCATCACAGTGTCTAGTGTGTCAGTTTTCTGTCGTCATAAGACGGTCGGACGGCGAGCTAGCCCATTACTCACCGTCCACAGGGTCTAAAGCGGCCGAACGACGCCACCCATCAGCGCCTGGTTGCCGCGGATGTCCTGCAAGCTGCGGTTCAACGCCTCTAATGCATGCTTCTGCGACATTGTGCACTCGTCCTATAGGCTTAACTTCCACTGCTGCAAAAGGACTCCCCTGTTTTTGGTGATGTTGCATGTTGGGGTATCTTCGCTTGCAAGATTCAGCGGCAATGTGAAAATTGAATGTGCTGTCCGGCCACCCTTAAGCAAAGTTGCATCAATGCCCGACGAAGTCACAACCACAGTTATGTGACGGCACGGTTTGCGCAGTGGCTGAGCAATTGACTGCGGCACTGCACACACACAACGTCGTGGATTTTATCAAATTTTATTTTTTTTAATTTTTATAATGGGTAATGGGTTGTACGTAGTATTTATTACTTCCATGCAAAGAGTAAACACAAAAGGAAAAATAAAACCAAATTCATTATCAGACATTCCGACTACACTTCGACTAAAACCTAATTACATAAATAATTAAATTTATCGTATGAGGTTACTAACTAAATGTTAAACATTAATATCATTTGCGTCTGTTGGTCGATTTTGATGAAATAAACACTAAATATTACTCGGAACAATGCTTCTTATGTTTCAATATTTTGATTTTGAATATAATGAGGGGTTTTTACGTGTTGCGCGCACAAACATACAGACAAACCGACAAACCGACAAACAGACAAACCGACAAACAGACAAAAATTCTAAAAATGGTAGAAATGCGTTCTGTTATTGCTCCTTTAACACCCCTACTACTTTTTTTCCAAATATTTTCAATGTACAGAAACGCCACGTCTACAGATTTATTATATGTATAGATATGGGTAATACACAAAGAAATGAAATGTAAATTGCGGTTTACAATTACGTATTAAAAAAAAAACTACTTAATAGATCTCGATCAAACAAATTTTCGGTGGAAGGTTGCATGGTAATGTACATCATATTTTTTTTTTAGTTTTATCATTCTCTTAATTTGGACACATTTTACCACTTTGGAAGTATCTCTCGCGCAAACTATTCAGTTTAGAAAAAAATGATAGTAGAAACCTCAATATCATTTTTGTAGGCCTATCCATAGATACCACACACGTATGGGCTTGATGAAAAATAAATTTGAGGTTCTGTTCCAAGTATGGGGAACCCCCAAAATTTATTGCTTTTTTTTCTAATTTTCTTGTGAAAGTCCAGAATACATCTACTTACCATGTTTCAACAGTATAGTTCTTATAGTTTCGGAAAAAAGTGGCTGTAACATACGGACGGACAGACAGCCAGACAGACAGACATGACGAATCCATAAAGGTTCTGTTTTTTGCCATTTGGCTACGGAACCCTAAAAATGCATCTGTCCACCGAGTTCTAGATACAAACTGACTGCAAACTGTATAGATTATTAATGTTACTGTGCTTGTGGCCAATTTAAAGTCACCTCGCTGCTCGTTGGCTTGGATATCCACTCACGTGCAATGAGATAAGCCAATGTTTTGTTTTGTATTTTATTTCTAGTGCTGTATATAGTAAGCTGTTCGTTCCTGCTGTTGCATTTAAAAATGGCGGTCAACTTTATTTTGTTATATAATCCTATATGAATGGCTATAAGAGTAGAGGCAGACCAAGGAAACGATGGATGGACTGTGTGAAGAATGATATTATGACAAGACAGGAGGTGTCTGATGAGATGACGAGTAAAAGAGAAGTATGGAGAAGAAGACATGCTGCGCCGACCCCAAATACATTATGATAAGGGCACGAGAATGATGATTAAATTATACTTTAGAATTTTTAAACGTTTATATATTTTTACTTTTTTTTTATGAATGACTCTTGTTTTTGACCTTAATCGTGCTAACTTAACTAATATGTGACATATAGACGGACTGTCAGGGTGAAATTATAAGGGTTCCGTTTTCTACTATTTGAATATAATGGAATCCAAAAAAATAATGGATATCGACTTAACAAATTTATTGAAATTGTTAATTTTAAGTCTAGAGTCCTTGATAGACATAATTATTATTAAAGGTACTTTTGTTCTAATATTATTCACACTCAGGTCATGCCCTTCACAATTTACCAACTTCGTTCGCCAAAAAATCAAATGAAATGCTGTAATCTAATAAAATATTTGTGTGTGAATAAAAAATGAAGTCGATTCCAGGAGCAATCAACTTGGACAAGTAAAAATCGACTGCCGTTAGAAATTGTGGCAGCAACAAAGAAAAATAATGTAAGAAGAATCGACGCTTTTAGGTCATTCTGTAAAGGTCTTGAGACTTAGACCTTTGTGTACGGCCGTGGGTAGTTTCAGGTCACCATTTAAATATTTTTTTATTTTTGCCTTTTCATGAAACAGGCTTCTAAGAAACTAGGTCGTTTAATGCTTTTAATAGGCACTGGGATATGAATAATGTAGGTAAGTAGTTAGAAAACTAAAAGATGCTATATATATTATTATATATATTTTTTTTATTTAAAAAATAATAAATAGATATTTTTAAAATAATACTTTTAAATTTTTTAAGGTTCCGTACCGAAGGGGTAAAAGGGACCCTATTACTAAGACTCCGAAGTCCGTCCAACTGTCCGTCTGTCACCAGGCTGTATCTCATGAACCGTGATAGACAGTTGAAATTTTTACAGATGATGTATTTCTGTTGCCGCTATAACAACCAACACTAAAAAAAACAGAATAAAATTAATATTTAAGGGGGCTCCCATACAACAAACGTGATTTTTTGCCGTTTTTATAGATAATCGTACAGAACCCTTCGTGCGCGAGTCCGACTCGTTCTTGGCCGGTTTTTAGTTTTATTCTTCGTTTAGTACTTTGTTTGTAAATATTTGTTTAAGGTAATTTCTAGTATTTAACGGATTCTTTAACAACATTTTATAGAGACAATTTTAAAATGTTTAAAAAAAACCCAATTATTAGTATGTTGTTTAGAGTGGATTGTAATTAAACTTTTTCATCATTATAAAACTTCTGTCATTACATTTTTTGTTTTGGAACCAAACGAGATTTTTTTAGCTACCTATTATTCAGATGCATTTAGTTAGACTAGGATCCTTCCCCAATATAAGGGGTGGAAGTGACACCAACGCTAATACGAAAATAGCAAACTCAAAAAACCAAAAGAGTGAAATATAACAGCAGTTTCCTACAAAACTGCAATACCTTAATGATCAAAATGTATGGAACAGCTGATTTTTTAGGGTTCCGTACCCAAAGGGTAAAACCCAAAGGTTAAAACGGGACCCTAATAACTAAGACTTCGCTGTCTGTCTCCAGGATTTATCTCATAAACCGTGATAGCTAGAAAGCTGAAATTTACACAAATGATGTATTACTATTGCCGCTATAACAACAAATACTAAAAATTAAAAAATATATATATTAAGGGGGGCTCCCATACAACAGATATGATTTTTTTGCCGTTTTTATAGATAACTAGCTTTTGCCCGCGACTTCGTTCGCGTGGAATAGTGACTTCCGGTAGATTTTTGGTTTTACCCACATAGTTCCCGATCTCGCGGGATCTCTTCAAAAATGAAATGTGGAAGATATTCTAGGGAACTCTTCAAAAATCAACATAATGAGCTCTGCGTTTGAATTGAAGATATGTATAAGTACTCACTTAGGGCATTAAAGCCGTTATTGCCGATCGAAAAAGGCGAAAATGTTATTTTTCCCTTATTTTCAAAATATTATTTTGATTTGCCATTTCAGAAAAAAATACTGTTTCTCCCTTGAGAAATTTTCTATTATTTTAGGCTTTAAAGATTATTAAAGTTTCTTACACCAGGACATTTCTGTATACCACGTTTTTAGTTTTGCCATCCTTTGCAAAAATATATAGGTCTTGATATTATTTTTTTCATACCTTTTTACTATTTATTTACTTTTTTCCGATGAATTAAAACAATAACATGAACCGAACTCGTGTAACGATCGACACCATTGCGCGATCACCAACTCGACATTATAGTACTAATAGAATTATCTATACTCCGTTAGAGCATTTTCTTTGTACTAAAAGTTGTATTATATTATATTTTCATACCTTTTTACTATTTATTTACATTTTTCCGATGAATTTTCAGTACTGAATTGATGCCGACTCTTGACCAATAGATGGCGCTATATGTCCGGAATAAATTTTATTTTTTATTTTATTTTTTGTAATAAAAACTATCCTATGTCCTTTCTCAAGTTCCAAACTATGTCTGTACCAAATTTCATACAAATCGGTTCAGTAGTTTAGGCGTGAAGCAAAGACAGACAGACAGAAAGACAGACAGACGAACAGACAGAGTTACTTTCGCATTTATAATATTAGTTTGGATGGTACGGAACCCTTCGTGCGCGAGTCCGACTCGCACTTGGCCGGTTTTTTAAAAGTAACCGACGAAAAATTATGTATTGACTGCACGGTTGGCGCAGTGGCTGAGCGATTGACTGCTGTGCTTCGTGTTGCGGGTTCGATTCCCGCACGGAACAAATATTTGTATGGCCTACAGATAGTTATTTCGGGTCTGGCTGTTTGTGTATGTGAGTTTAAATGTTTGTATATGCACCCACGATACAGGAGAAATTCCTAGTGTGGGGCAACGTTTAAAAAAAAAAAGAAAAAGAAAGAAAGAATACGTGGTAACCGTTTCAGCGTCGGGGTCCCTTCTACCTTGTGTTTAAAAAAATAACTATTATTATGATGTAATAGGATTTTTTTGCCTGAAATTTTACATTTCGCAAACATTACGTTACGTAAACGAAATCATGGTTCTATTTTTGATAATGTATGTCAAATCTGTGATGTTTGTTTTAATACTGATAAAAAGACACTAGTCATTAGTGTACATTTCATAATTATTAGGTAGTAGCTTTTGCCCGTGGCTTCGCTTGAGTTAATTTAGATTTTGACAATTTAACTCATAACACACTACTAAAGTTTCTATAATAATGATTCGAAAGACACGTGGCGCCATCTATTATCATAAGAATGTTATTGTTGTTTTTCTCGAGAACAGTAAATTTTTTGGGATAAAAAAGTACCCTATGTCCGTTTCTGTACTCCTGACAACGTATATGCATTTCAGGATGCAATTTCAGGATTATTGGTTCAGTGGTTTAGGCGTGAAAAGGTAACAGACGAACTTCCTTTCGCATTTTTATAATATTAGTTAGGATTTATTCTCACGTTTAAAGAAAGACAAAAATAATGGTAATCGTGTACTTGTCAGTAGTTTTGTCTGAATATCTGATGTTTTATTAGAAGAAATTTCTTTTCTACGTTGCTAATTCGGGTGGTTTCAGATTGAACTATTACTTTGCATCTATTTAGAGAGATAAATTAGGTACTGTTAATGTAGGTTTCATGACCTGCCTCTAGAGTAGCAAATTCTTCTGGAAACAAACTTCTCCAATTCGTCAACGCGTGGTCAGTCAGCCCTAAACATTATATTATCGCTTTGAATGAAAATGTTGGCGAGAATGTCCACTGTAAACCGCAGCCACGCTACGCACGGATGACTGCCTGGCTAGGATATAAATGAACCGCGCACCTAATGTGGCAAACATCTCCAAGCACATCATACTTAGCAGTGAACCTGTGTGACTTGAGTGCACCTGTTCCCAACTAGGTTTATGAAAGCTACCCGTCTCAACGGATGCGTCTGAATGCTGAATAACAGTATTTAACATGGAGTGGAAAGTCAATTAAATAGAGGAGCTAGTGACTAAATATTAACAGCCGCTCGGGTCGATCTTCTGGTTAAGCCGTGGTTGCCTAGGTTGGTTCGTGCCCGAATTTCTGACAACCAGTCTTACCAAGGCATTTCGTATTATCCAGTACTAACCGGGTTGTGGAGGTGAGGTAGGCAGTCGCTCCATGTAAAATACTGGTATTCAGTTGCATCCAGTTAGACTGGAAGCCGATCCTTATATAGTTGGGAAAAGGCTAGGTGATGGACAGTCAATTAAAAATAAAATTCCTTGCACTCACCTCTTTCCTTCGCCGCCAACGCCGGTAAATCCAGATCACTCATTTTTTTAAACCTATTATTTCTTTCTTTCACCAAAAAATATAGACGTATAAAAGTTTCATAACACCTACTTATCATGGCAGTTCTAACTGCTTTAATAACTACATACTACTATGATTTAATGTGACGTAATTACATTAATTTATCTTAGCTGACAAAGGCCTTGTTACTACGACCAATTAGTCTTGATCCCTGCTGTTGTTGGGCTTTTATTCGCAGCTAAGTGAATTCTCTTTGGAATAGAGAGAGTGAGAGGTCTTGATACTTGTTCTTAATGAGTGAGTAAATTTTAGATAGTGTTATCATTTTCTGTTTCTGGTTTGCTACTGATGATTGACGGGTTTTACGTCAGTGTTTGCATTAGGATGATTGTACACGATAAGGTTTCTTAGAATATTTTCGTGTTATATAGCATCTCATGTAAATTGTAAACAGGTGATTTCAATGAATGAGCTTCAAAAACAAACGCATCGACCTCAGACGATGCTATTACGACAATTGACCCACCAGTGTGTCACGATCAGTGGGTCGTCTTGCAGTTTTTACATCTTAACGGCTGAACGGATTCCGATCAAATTTGGCATATATGTAGACTACAACTTGGATT
Source organism: Eurois occulta (assembly GCA_950022335.1). NCBI lineage: Eukaryota > Metazoa > Arthropoda > Insecta > Lepidoptera > Noctuidae > Eurois > Eurois occulta. The sequence continues at coordinate 3,736,360 of OX465498.1, forward strand.
AAGACAAAGACACGGTACTTTTTATCTCAGTTATACATTCCAGGACAATTTAAGTTCTCCACCCCGGTGAAGTCTTGGATAAAAACAAGTCGAAAATAAAAACTCATCGTGTAAAACTAAATTAAATCCCCAACACACAGGATGTGTAAATTCCGCTACCGTAAATGTAAACAATGAGTGAAACACATAAAACAATTATTTACTAAGTTGATTATACTATACTTCCAATTTTGTTAAACCCGGAGAAAAAACGCAATATTTTACGTTGAACAGAATATATTTTAACGGTATTTATACAGTGCGTCGTTGGAAAAGTCATCTGTATACTTTTTTGGTTTCACTGGTGTACATTCAAAATCTCAAAAAAAAGCGGGATTCGGGAGCAAAAAATCACTAAGTCGAAAAACGAAGTTTTGAGAAAAACTTGGACCTCCAATATCTCCGTAGCTAGAAGGTTCCCAAGTATGGTCCAAAACAAAAAAAAAACGCAATAAATGGGAGAACAAGTGCCTTCTGGCTTCGTTAAGGGTCTTTTTACACTCTTTATACTGTCAGGTTCGAATTAAAGCATCGCAAAAGCTAACCAAGGCATCGACTGTGTCCCACCTGACGTACTGTCTTTCAACAGTCGACTTAATCAGTACGAAAAAGTTTAGGTTAGGGCGCCTCACTTTTAAAACATGATCTTTGAGGCCTGGGGCTTCGGGCAACAGGTGCTAATCTGGGTAGTCTGTTCTTAGATAAGCGATCAGCTAAACCGATATAACATTTTAAACTTCCCAGGGAGGTAAACCGCTGACAGAGTGATGTTCAGCTAATCTGCTAGCCTACACCTTTTCAAGTTAGATCCAGAAGCGCTAGGGATCGTGATCGAGCTGAATGTCGTACAATAGGAGAGCCCTGTTTTAAGATTTCAGGATTTAAAACGAAACTTATACTGTCACTTACGGGATATCTTCCACAAAAGACAAAGAAAGAGGGTAGACAGATTTGTCTGCTCCTAACAATTTATTTTCCATCCACCCGCATTCTCCGGTCAACACGCGATCATGGCGCTTGCCATGATCGAAGCCATGAAAGCTTCGAAATATCGGGAGCTCAAAATCATGAATAATCACGGAAGATATCCCGTAAGCGACAGTATAGGTTTAATTGGAGAGCCTATGTCCAGCAGTGTACTACTAAAGGCTGATAATGTGGGATGGTGTCCCTCACCAGTTTAGTCAATCAGTTTCTGATGAGAGGTGTCGGTTCTTTTGGGCTCTTACCCTTTCTGCGCAGCATTAGTGAACACGAAGTAGGTTACTCTACTCATGTGTACAGGAACTGAGCTGCGGTCTATCAATAGCCGCATGATAACACATGAACTCTTGGCAAATCAGTGGAGCAACCTTCCATTTGTGTTGGTCTGTCCTACTTTTTTTTTTCTAATGCAATATAAGCACATTATTGTAAAGGAACTTCTGAACTTGTGACTCGATTTGACTTGAACTTGGTTTACTGTTTAAAGATTGACATTATTATTCAATTCTCTAAGAATACGATATAAAGTGGATACGTAAAGCAAGTTTGAAATTCAAGTTTTACCCACCCATAATATTCCTTAAACAATGTAAATGGAATTGTGAAAAATTTGAAACTTATTTATACAACGTCGTATCCTGGTAACATTTTTTTCGATAACTAAATACATAGGTATGTTTACTTCTCTAGACTTATGCAGTTTTCCAAGAAAAATGCTCTTAATCCTTATTAAATGTTGCAAATGCAAAGCAAGCAAAGCTAGGGTTGTTTTGTTGTTGATTTTTTTGGTCTAAGTAGGTACCTACTTAGATCGAAATAAAATAAAAACACTCTTATATTTTTCGATTTTTATTTTTAAATATGTTAAAATCATTCTTTTTCCTTCCATTCCCTTGATTTAATATTTCGATTTGACGAATACTTACCTGTTTTTCATTTAACCTTATGTAAATTAGCTAAACGTTTCATCAGTTATTATAAAAAAACAGCTGTTTCCTACAAATGTGCAATACCTTCATGATCAAAATGTATGGAACAGCTGATTTTATTAAATAACCGATGAAAAATTACTATTTAGTGGGGCTCAGAATGATGTACTGAATACGTGGTAACCGTTTTCGCGTCGGTGTCCCTTCCACCCCGTATATACCTACTGCTTCTTGCTCGGTAAGAAGAACGCTAAGGCAGTGACAACTGAAAGAAAATGGAATTAATTTACACTAAAAACTTTTTACTGATATTTTTTTAATCATAAATCTTTATTTTTTCACATTTACTTGTGTCCATGTGGGTACTTGTGAAACGACAAAAGAAATGTGCACATCAGTATGAGAACACCATTGTTTTACTATATTGAAAAAATAAACAGCTGTTTCCTACAAAACTGCAATACCTACATGGTCAAAATGGAACAGCAAATTTTTTTTAAATTGCTTATGAAACATTTCTAGATTAAAAATAGTTTTTTTTTATTTAGAATGATGTACTGAATAACCGTAACCGTTAAAGCGTCCACCTTGTTTATTGAAGTTTACTAATAATTTGTATAATTTAGGTATAACCGCGCTTTTACATCAAAATATAAAACATAATTATTGTATTCTCAACGTAATAGTTTACACATAAAACAAGTTGTAACCACTAGTCGTAAAAATAGATACTTGTGGAAATCTAGACAAAAATGTGAATAAAATAGTTTATAGTACACGTCTCGAATAACATCACTAGGTACATGTATAATAGTCATTTTTTCGACAAGTCTTTTATAAGACATGTCGTTAACAAGTACCACAACTTTATAAAGGTGTAAACTCGGGGTTAGATTAAATGTAATGTTAATGACTAAGTATACTTACAAACCATACATCCAGATATAGTAAAGAATGGGATAGCACACCCCATTTCCAACATTATTGGGAAGGTAATATTGCCCGATAATGTTCCAATACGGCCAATCACCATTATAAATGATATTGCCAATGTCCTGAAAATAAGCACATTATACGAGTATATTATGATTTTCATTACTCACTCCTTCTGCGCGGGCAAATGCTAGTTGACTAGCTTTCGCCCGCGGCTTCTCTTGCGTCAAGGTCGGAAATATAACCTAAAACACCCGGGGATAACGTAGCTTCCCATTAGTGCTAGAATTTTTGGGATCGGATCAACCAACTAACCTCATAGTAGTCGGAAACATTTCCACAGTCATAGCCTGGTTTAAACTCAGCATTGACTGGGCTATAGACACATTCACTGAGAAGAGAGCCACGACTAAAGTCTTGCTGTTCGCCCAGCGGAGTCCTAAGGAACTGGCCACGGAGATCACTCCGAATGCGATGAGGAGAGGCTTCTTGCCAGCCTTGTTGACCAGCAGAGCGGTGACGAAGTAGGGGATGACGCAAACGACGCCAAGGATGATGCTGTTTATGTAGGTCTCGTGGCCGGATTTTGTCTGGAAAAAAATTGCTTAGTTCGTCGAAGACACAATTGAATGAAGGATAGTATAAGTTTAACCAGCCCAGTTCCCACTGCTGGGACACTGGTCATCAGTGAGATTTGTGATAAGAACGATGGGACGGAAGTCCCGCAACGCAAGCGGGTCCAGTGCGGGTTGTTGGATGTAACATGGCTGCGATCTTTCGATTCCTGAAGCTAGCTGAGAGTTTGCGCCATCACTAGCGTCTATTTATTCCTGCAATATCTTGATGAAACAGTACCACATATTTTGTACTACAAGTACATGGTAAAATTTGATGGTTTGTAGAGTGAGTTTGAGAGAGAGAGAAGAACTACCAACTTTCAAACTGTTACAGTTAAGTACCGATATAAGTGTACAAGGATCTTTTGGCACCTTTTTTCTTTTGGGATGGGAAATCATCAAATGACTCCTCCCGCTCTGGGCGGAGCGGAAGGGAGTGTCAGACTTTTACTGACTAAAACCCATCCATGTTCCTTCTTTTGCCCTTTGTGTTCCAGGGCCGCGGTATCTCTTTCGAACAGTCCCGCAGCCCTGGCAGGATCTTTTGCCACCTGGCCTGGCTATGGTTATTTCACAAATGTTTTCGTTTACCGACAGCACCTCTCTGTCTTCATCATTTGAAAGCCAAAATATTTTCATAGCACTATATCGATGTTCTAGAAAGTAATTAACAGGCAAAATTATACTTACTGGTACACAGACTTCTTGTATATAAGAAGAGTTATGTTTAACTGGTTTCAAGCTAGAAGTGTAAGTGTCTAGAACGGAGCACAGATCCTGGCCTTCCTGGAGTGGGTTGTGTTCCACTATGGCGGATAACTGTGGGAACCAGAGCCTTAGGACGTTGTACCTGGAAATTAAAAATTAAAGTTTCATTTTAGGTGTAGGGTTTTTCTATACTATTCATGTGAATTTGTTTCTGTTCAGACTTTTCACTTTCTGCTTATCTAATTATTTTTAACAGAGGTTAATAAAGAGGACCGGTAAAAGAGTAGGTACCGTTTAAAAATTAATTGAGAGACCAGAGGCTAAATAATATAAAATAGGTCATCGGAGGACGTAAGCACGTGCGCGCGGTGTAAACGTCGATTTTTTCGTCATTTCAGTTAAACTACATTTTTTTTGTATTTTTAAGAATGTTTTCGTATCTACGGATGTTACTGATTGTACTTGTTGCAAACAATTTAACTAAAATGTTATGAGATAATAGTATTTTCGATTCTAAAATTGACGTATTTACGTTATTTTTATACCGCGCACTCGAACTTCAGGCTTGGGTCTCAAAATACCTTCAACACATTTTTTGCACAAACAAACTGTGAGCCCGATAAAATTTCTAGTCAGAAAAAACTACGATATTTTTAAATTTCAAAAATCCTTTACGGATCGAATTTTCAAAAATGTTTCCCAACTTTGTTGGCGTCGGCTTCCAGTGTAACGAATGCAGCTGAATACCAGTATTTTACATGGAGTGACTGCCTATCTGACATCCACAACCCAGTTAGTACTGGATAAAGCGCAGGCCACGTCGCTCGCCAGCTGGCGGGCGGGCGAGCGACGCGAACGACGCATCATTTCATCTCTTTTCTTACTTTGGTTCACACCGCGAACTATCGAAAGATAACAAAGTATGAAAAGGGCGTCGTTCACGTCGCTCACGCGCCCACCAGCTGGCGGTGTGTGGCGTGCGCTTAATACGGTACTGGTTGTAACATTTTCGGGCCACTGACAACCTGTAACGACTGTCAAAGATTTACAAATGGCATCCGGTACCAATGCCTTAACGTACATTCCAGTGCACGGGGGAAACTCGGTATGTAATGGTTTGTCACCTATTCTTAGACCAACCTAGGCAAGCGCGGTTTAACCTGAAGATCGACTAGAGATCCTCTTTTTAAAATACTTACATAGCCATAATAATGAAATTAGAGAAGCACGTCATAGCTAGGTGCACTACCAGCGGCTTCTGGAACATCGGTTTGACATTGTAAAGGCCCTCCACTATTTGGTGCCGGATGTTCATCTCCACGTGGTGTTCGGGTGTCTCGTCTATCGAGTTCTTGTTCTTATCTTTCCAAATGTTGTAGTACTGAAATAGATAAAAAACAAATATTTATCATTAACATAACATAACATCAAGCCTGTATTTTCCACAAGAGTTAGGCAGAGGTGTACCTAATAGTACACCCACATTTCGCCAGTTAAGTTTCTAAGTCCCATGTAATAGGGGGTGAGCCTATTGCCATCAACCGGGCACAATTCCAGACTCCGTGGCTGCAACTCAGAAATTTCTGATGGAAAAGCCCAATAACACTGAGCCCAACCTGGGAATCGAACCCAGGACCTTATGCTCAGCAGTCGCACCTGACCACCCGATAACTAGACCAACGAACCAGTAACATTAATTAAACAGTTATACAAGATGGATTGATTTCGTGAAGGAAAAAGGAGTAAATGATAGCTTGACGGCTGATAGGACAGAATGGAAGACAAAAACTCTGACCCCAAGTAATATGGGACAAGGGTGACTCAGAAGGTGATGATTAAACATTATTTGAAGATAATTACTGTCGAAACGAATTCTATAGAAAGTCATAGAGTTTTACTTATTATAAAGGCAGATTTAGACAGATCCAGTGATTGGCGCCGAAATCGAGACAAGCCAGCTCTGACCCGAAAAAAACCTCGTGTAAATTGATTTCAAGTCAATCCAGTGGCGGGAAGTCAGCGCTGGTTTGTAAATTCGCACACGAATATTTAGAAGCCAGTCTAGGTGCGGGCACTGGCGCCGATAACTAACTTGTGCACTGACCCTGTCTAAAATTGCCTTAACATCTGAAACTTCCATTAAAGTAAAATACAAGGTAAATTTCAATGCAAGCAATTTGCAACATAATAAATTCTTCATCTGGAAGTGTTTTAATTCTTTAATACAGCTAACAACAGCACATAACTTTTTCATAACTTAAGTTTTTCATCCAACATTGTATTACTCAAAGCGAATCGTTAATCATAATGAAGCCATCAAAGAAAACTCCCATAACATCTTCGGTAATTCAGTTTACTCGCAAAAAAACAAACCCCATTAAAAACTATTTCATGAAAAAGTCATTCAAACGGGTTAAATGAACTTAGAGGGTTGTTTTGATGATTTGAATGATTATAATTCTGTAACTACATACGTGTTACTTGTGCGACTCATTTTTCATCAACATACAACCTGACACTGACCTACAACTTGAAAAAAACGTAAGAAAATTTTAATTTCGCCGGCTACCCTGGCGCCCAACTTAGGTTACATCGTTTCTGTAACTAAGTTAATGAATATTAATTACTGACAGTCAGAAGGATGACTGACAGTTTTCTATATATTTTTTCACAAGAATAGCCCTATGCAAGTCTACCAACCTAAAAGTCATCACTGATAAAAACGTCCGCAAAAACACACAGACAACAGCGAAAGTCTCACGGTAACCATTAAAACTACAAAGCAAAAATAAACCATAAAGCAGGTACCCTAATTGCCAATTAAAATCTCTTACCGGATAAGTCTCAGCAGGTTTCCCTGTGTTCTCTCTATATATTTTAATCAGTATCTCTCTCGCCTCATCATACTTTTTCTGCGTCAGCAAATATTTGGGGCTCTCGGGCAGACAGAACACGTACATCAAAAAGGCTCCCAAGGCCCATAACGACATGATGTAAAGATAAAAGTTCCATGTGTTGAGCACTGGAAGGTTGAAACAAAATGTCTGAATAAAGGCGCAGTTCCATTGATGCGGCTACGGCTGCGTAGATGATAAATTAAACAAACTGGCGCAGCTAACGCGCATAATGTCTTGATTACATTTTGTGTCGGGTAAAGTTGTGAGACAGTGTAAAGACAGAGAACTCGGCCTAGTACTTGGGAGGTAAACTGTTTCGTTTTGTGACTCGCCATTGTACTCTCTACCTGTAATCAAGGCATTAAGGTGATACACACATGCTTAGTCCGCATGGTTCAGTATAGGTGCAGTAAATTCGAACATAATGTAGAATTTTAGTTGTAAAGGAAAAAAGAGTCACTAATTTTGAATTATGCCAAACAGACCCGAACTTGATTCAGCGAAAAATGCCGAATAAAAGCTTAGTATTCCGGGTTAGCTTTGTAGTTTACCTGCACATTCGCATCCGCTGTAGTGAAATCACACCTTAACTTGTAACGTGAAAAGTCAAGACAAATGTCGGCACAATTACGGTTTCAAAAAGATTGAGCAAAATCCCATTTTTTGAGTTCAGCCCTTTGTTGTTGGGATTTATTATTGGAGGTCTGAGCAAACGTGCTTAGTAACTTAACCAGGAGTGTGTTATGTAGGTACTTTAGGCCTAAAGCCGTGTTAGGAGTCTCGTTGAGGTATAGACCTACTTTTTGTGTGAATGTAGTGCAGAGAAAGGCTTAATGGCTGGAAGTTTGACAGTAGCGACCATTGCGGTCTTTCCTTTTTATTCTGCTTTAAAAAAAATGTTGCTTTCGCTAGTCTATTATTTTTTGAAGGTGTGGGTGTAGTTTTGCAAGTGATAAAGTAAAAATAGATATAGAAAAATCTGATATAGAAAAAAAAACTCAGTCGTAATACAGAACTTTGCATATTCCTAAAACTCGACGCCGACTTCACTCCGACTCGACTCCCAAAGCCAGTGAAATGAGAGCGCACACTTTCAAGTACCTAAATGTAGAAAATCCACCGTCACAACAAGATAATAAAGCTCATATTTGAATGCTTTTCTATGAGTCGAGTCAACTTATAGTACGCCATTTTTAATACTGGATTTATGATTCAAATAAACAATTATTCCTAAAATAAACGGTTTCTTACCAAATTTTCCATTAAAGAAAGAAACCTTCCAATCATTCGTTAAGATCGCCCACGACATAGCCGGTATGATGATATGAGATACAGCTGTAAATGAAGATTGGACTAACAGCATCCGGTCTCTTATGCTAGAGTAAGAAAATTCGGCAGTTAATGATACACAGGCACTAAAAGCTGTGGCGTATCTGAAAAAGAAAAAGATGAATTAGAATGTTTGACAAGAATACTGCAAAACAAACAGAAAACATAACATCACGGCTGTAATCCACGAACAGTTAGGCAGAGGTGTACCTAAGAGTACACCTACATTTTGCCAGTTATATTTAGTAGGGGGGCGAGATTATTGCCATCAACTGGGCACAGCTCCAGAGTTCGTGGCTGCTACTGAAAAAAATCCTGCTGGGAAAACCCAATAACGCTGGTATCGAGCCCAGGACCTCATGCTCAGAAGTCGCGCTTGCAACCACTCGACCAACGAGGTAGTCAAACAGAAAACAATCTTAATAACAATATACTGTGTTTATTAAATGCCTGGGACAGATATATATACATATCATCATCATCATCAGCCTATAGCAGTCCAGTGCTCGACATAGGCCTCCTCAATCGCACGCCATTCAACTCGATTCTCAGCAACTCTCATCCAGTTGCTACCAGCCACCCTGGAAGATCGTCACTCCACCGACCTTATATATACATATATAAGGTCCCATTAAAATAGATGGACAAAGGAGAATGTCAGTTTTACAAGGGGTGCTGGCCCAAGTATGTTGCAGATATGAATTGTACCATAAATGACAGGTCTCAACCAGTACAACATTTTTTAATTCAGTAGCAAGAAAAAATATCTCGGAAGTAGTGATATGATTGTGTATTATAATTAACTTGTGTATTAACTTTTAGAAAAAGGGTAAAATATTTGGTGTTATGTTCGATAATTACTACACGTTTACGTTATGTTGTTAATTGATTTTGCACACCTATAACGGCTCCTTTTAACAAAGCGTTCGGTACGTCTAACAGAAGATATCCAAACAAAAAAAAAAACTGATTAAAAAGATTTTGTTTTAACCGTTTTGTGGATGTGTTTATTCTAGAGTGCCGGCAATTTATTTATTTTAGATCAAAATAAAATCAATTTAATCAGTGTTTTTTTTTTGCTTGGATATCTTTGGTTAGACGTTGTTCTGAAAGCTGTGTTAAGCTTTGTCCATCTATTTTAATGGAACCTTATATATATATATAACTAGCTTTTGCCTTCGATTTCGCTCGCGTTAATTTAGAATTTGACAATCAATTCGGGTTGCACTGTTCTTATAATAATAAAATTCAATCATGATGAAAGACACGTGGCGCCATCTATTATCATAAGAACGTTATTGTTGTTTTCCTCGTGAATGGTTATTTTTTTCGGGATGAACCTATGTCCGTTTCTGTACACCTATATTCAAAATTTCAGGATGATCGGTTCAGTGGTTTAGGCGTGGAAAGGCAACAAACAAACTTACTTTCGTATTTATAATATTAGTATAGTATGGATATACACTACAATTTAGATAAAAATACTTTAGCCGTACTGACAAAAACAACTTCCTTAAACTTTTCTAGCTTTTGTCCAAGACTGCTGAGCGATATGCCCCTTTTTATTTTTGTTGCAGAGGATCTTTACTGTTAAGTAAATGACATAGTTATAAATTACATTTATGTATATTCATAAAATTTTTGGCCATGTCCTTTCTGCAAATGATTTTGAACCATAAACGTTGATGGTAAAGTTCAAAATCGAATGAGAAAATTTGACAGTTTGTAGTAACTTGATGTGCTGGTGGCTGTACTACAACTACAGGTACTTACAATAATCCTTCAAAAAACTTAGCAGTGGCCAGAACTTTATATGTCTGACTGGAACCTCCAACAAGTTGGCAAATGAACAGTCCGAGGAAACCAACTCCTAAGAACATTTTCCGTCCAAATGCGTCTGTTAGAAAACCTGCTATTACTGATGATAGAAGCATTCCTGAAAAATAAATTACCAAAGTATTAAAACACATAATAAATTTTAATTAATTTAAAAAAAGTCAAGTGCATCATGTTTCTGGAAAGATGTCTTGAAGCGATGACCTTGAGAAAAGTCAGGTGCATAGTACTCGCCATATTTGAAAGTGAACTAAGCGAAAGGATCGTAGCAGATGGCGTTCCATCATTTCTGCCTACCCGATGAAAAAGATGCGTTTTGTAGCGCAAATCTGCGTTTAAATAGCAAATACTAAGTTTGCACGGAAATCTGTATTGTCAGAACACCTCTGCTTTATCCATTAGAGATAACAGGCATGATTTTACGTAAATTTATATCAGTTTTGCAACCACAGTATCGACAGTGCCATAAACCAAAGCAATTAACTCGTCAGTCGAGTCTTTCTAATTCTCTTTGGTGCAAGTACTGGAACGTCCGATACTTCAAGCTAAAAAATTAAAACTTTACAAACTGAAAATGTGTGACACTGTAACTGTGTAAACTTTACTTTTTTATTTTTAGAATATCATGCATTTGAATCCATCGCAGCAGGTCCCTAACCTGTCGCACCGCTGACGAGGAAGCGACTCGCTATCAACTATTTTTTTCGTCTCTCTTGAAACTATTCGGGGGAGAATGAAACTATATTTGTGCCATCCTCCCCTAAAAATTAAGACGCCTGTTCTATGGGGGACGATGTCACTACTTCTCCCGTCTGACCCCATGAAGGCATAGATACATAGGAACGGATGGGAGTAAGTCAAATGCCAACGTGATTATCTGCACGGTGTGGTGTTCTGGGAGTGGTGTTGCGTCGGTTTTTTCATATTTCTAACCCTACTCGGTTTTTTGCTAATCGCCAGCAGAGGGACCTGTGCCTTACCTCAGTGACGTTATCGGCAATATTGGAAATATTTCCGTTCATAGATTTGTTATTTTTCTAATTCTAAACTTTAATTTTTCGAGACCACGTGAACGTTTTTTAATGTATTTATTAACGAGCATTAGTCCTGACCTGACCTCCCAGATATTATGGCGCACAATTTGGTCCGAAAATACAGGTGCACTCTCATTTCCCTCACTGTTACAGTCCATTGGGACAGCAATTCGACACAATTGGACAGAGATTAGGCGCGATGAAAGAGTTTAAAGGGTATAACAGATCACTTAGTGTTAGCAAGCTTCTGAAAATTCAAGTATTTCAACTTACCAACAAAAGGCATGGCATTCAGCAGTCCTTTTTGCAGTAAATCCATCTCCAAGTCACATTCTGCGCTAGGCAGCAGATACGCCGTTGTAGAACTGGCCAGGATTCCTGCCATGAAACCCACAAAAGCTATGAACAGGAGCTTTATATGAAATCTCCCGAAAGTACACGCTATGAGAGCTGCGTCGATTTCTTTCATCGGCGTCTTCCATTCTTCGCGAGCTTGGGCTGAAACATAATTAAAGCATTTTGAATACCGGAAACAAAGTTTGCAATAATTCACATTTTCTGTAGCACCCCTGATACTGGCAACATAGGTACCTACTAAAATTTCCTAGTTGCGGAAACTCAGCAATGTGTCTATGGTTAACGGGTCTTCAGAATCACTGTTAATCAGGAAGCAGGAAATTGATGATGATGATGTAGTTGCCCATACCTGTTACAACTAAATGTTCACTGAACCTTAATTGTGTAGATATTCTTAATTACAGGAAGGTACTCTTGTAATAACATAAGCCTGCAAACGAATCCGACCTCTATTACAAATCCACCGACGGCCGAATATTTGTAGATCGGCGTAGGTGTTACTTACGTCTACTCTAAGGTCAGGTTAATCTTTTATGCGATGAGAGTACCTAACTATCTTTATCTGACTAAATATAACCAATCCCTTTACGGTAAGTAAGGGTGGATTTTTGTACTCCCACTGCTGTTTTGTAGTTCACGTCACTATGGTAATGTCTAAGGTTGCCAGATGCTTGTTAACTTTTTTATGTTTTTTGTGTAGTGTGCAACGACTTATTGTCGGGCCTACGCTCTCCCTCCATAATTGAGTACTAATGTTGTAACATGATAATATTGTAAACCAAATCATTTGAAAAGAGTCACCACGAAGTTTCTTGTCGGTTTTTCACCATAGGAAACGACCGATCGTGCACCTTTTTTCGACGTTTTATTATGCCCACGTAGGCCTATGTGAAATAAAATATATTGATTTTGTTGTTGATTTATTTAACGTTTAACAATAGTTACGTTAAAGTATCCCTGTCACCTGTTTTTGAAACGTTACACAAAAATGAAATGATCTACTAAAATATTTGGCGCTAGACCAACTTCGGTGGGCACGCCACGATAGTGGCGGTAAGTCCCCTCTTTGAGGAGTGGCTAGGGAGGCGCCACGGCGCCCTCACCTTCCGCCTGACGCAGGTCCTCACCGGACACGGGTGCTTCGGGAGGTACCTGCACCGAATCGGGCGGGAGGAAACGCCCGGGTGCTACAACTGCGAGGATCGACCGGAGGACACGGTGGAGCACACCGTCGAGGTCTGCTCCGCTTGGGAGGAGCACCGCCGTGTCCTCGTAGCGGCGATTGGCGGCGGCGACCTCTCGCGCCCGGCCCTGGTTCAAGCCATGGTCCGGGGCGAGAGGGAATGGGAAGCCGTCGCCTCCTTCTGCGAAGCAGTCATGCTAGCGAAGGAGGCGGTGGAACGTGAGAGGGAGAGAACCTCCTCACGTCCCAGCCACCGCGGGAGAAGCACCGGGCGTCGGGGGCCACGCCGTGATGGCTCTCGGCCACCGTAGGCGCGGGCCTGTGGACGGCGAATAATGGGCTAGCTCGCCGTCCGTCCGTCGTATGACGACTGGCAGGCCGTGTCGACGGCGCGTTCGTGTTCCACGCGCGCCTCAAAGAGATGTCAGCAAACGGGAGGGGCCCGCAAGGGCCGGTGCCTGCCAGGGCTGCGGGACTGTTCGAAAGAGATACCGCGGCCCTGGAACATAAAGGGCCAATGAAGGAACATGGGTGTTTTTTAGTCAGTAAGAGTCTGACACTCCCTTCCGCTCCGCCCAGAGCGGGAGGAGTCATTTGATGATTTCTCACCCCCCAAAAAAAAAAAAAAAAAAAAAGACCAACTTCGGTAGTCATTAGCAATAATTATTGTAAAACAGTTAAGTTTGAAGAATCCACACAGAAAGAAGTGGCGAGACGATCTGGGCGTGCACCACGAGGACGGGTTCGAGGAGGAAAGAATTGGGGGAGGCTTTTGCCCAGAAGTGGGACAGACCAGGCTTATAAAAAAAAAACTGTTTCAATTTTGGTGTACAATAAAGTATCTTCTATTCTATTCTAGTCAGGCCACCAAAAATCTACTTTTAAAAGTCGATGCCTACTTACATATATCTCCTAAATCACATGTGCTGTCGGCTGTACCTAACCTCCCCAGCGGTCTCAAATGGCGCAGTCTACTTATTTAGACACTTTGATATATCTAAATTTAAGGTTACAAGAAAAAGCAATTCACGTGCCTATGTAATATCTTTCAGTTTTGTTTGTTTCTTTTTTAGTTTGAACGTTTTAGACACAAACTAGTAAGTTACTAAGGAATACGTCTCTCTCTCTCTCTCTACTCAAGATTTTCTGGCACTAAATGAATTATTTCTAGAGGGTATGTAATCAGAAACCTTAAAATGCACGATGTAAGGGAAACCGTTACCATGAATTTAACACATCATAATTCTATACATCGATCTTTGGGTTAAGCCGTGCTTGCCTAGGTTGGTCTGTGGATGGGTGACCACCCATTATATACCGAGTTTCCTCCGTGCCTCGGAAAGCACGCTAAGCCGTTGGTCCCGGCTGCCATTTGTAGATTTTTGACAGCCGTTACAGGTCCCCAAAAAGTCTGACAACCAGTCTTACCAAGGGGTATAGTATTTCCCAGTATTAACTGGGTTGTGGAGGCCAGATAGACAGTTGCTCCATGTGAAATACTGGTATTCAGCTGCATCCGGTTACTGGAAGCCGACCCCAACAGAGTTGGGAAAAAGGCTAGGCAGATGATGATATTTCTTTAGGTATATCATAAACAATTTTTAATGAAACAGCTGATTTCTACAGCCAGTATATTTTTGATGTCGATAAGGATCAGTAATCTATAAGCCGAACGCGAAAATTAACGCACTATTACTTTGCATCTATTTACAGATATAAATTAGGTACTGTTAATGTAGGTTTCGTGACCTGTCTCTCAAGTAGTAAATTCTTCTGAAAACAAATCTCACCAACTCGTCAACGCGTGGTCAGTCTACCCTAAAAATATACAGATATCGCTTTGAATGAAATGTTGGCGAGATCGTCCACTGCAAACCGCGGCCACGCTACGCACGGATGACTGCCTGGCTGGGATATAAATGAACCGTGCACTAATGTTGCAAATATCTCCGAGCACATCATCGTACCTAGTAGTAGACCTGTGTAACCTGAATATATCTTTTCTCTACAATTTTGGGGTAGGCTACATGTCTCAACGGATGCGTCTGAATAACAGTATTTTACATGTCGCGGACAGTCAACTCAATGCTTTTTTTACCCCACTGTAGCGAAGCCCAAAAGGAGGGTTATTTTAAAATATAATCTATGCAAATTCATTGTTTTTTTTGACATTGCGTGTTTAAAAATAAAATTCTTTGCACTCACCTCTTTCCTTCGCCGCTAAAGCCGGTAAATCCATATCACTCATTCTCTTAAACCTATTATTTCTTTGTTTCGCCAAAAAATATAGACGTATAAAAGTTTCATAACACCTTCTTATCATGGCTGCTTTAATAACATACTACCTACTATGATATTGAAAATGAATTTATCTTAGACTAGCGACCCGTCCTTGCTTCGTAAAGCGCCACCTATTGGATCCAAAACTATATCTAACGTAGCCTATATTTTGAGTTAAGCATCTACGAGTAATAGTAGAGTGGTGAAAACTGCGTTCAAATCCATTCAATAGTTTTTGCACGATGCGCGTGCAGACAGAAAGACATACAGATAAAAATTTTAGAAACTGTAGTTTTGGCTTCTGTTCGTCTAACTAAGACCCCCATATATATTTTTTTTCAATATCTTCAATGTACAGACATCGACCTGTGAAAATAATTATATTATTATGTATAGATGACAAAGGGCTTGTTACTACGACCAATTAGTCATGATCCCTGCTGTGGTATGGAGTTCATATGCGGTGCTTAGTGAATTCTCTTTGGGGTAGAGAGAGTGAGAGGTCTTAATACTTGTTCTTAATGAGTGAGTAAATTTTAGATAGTGTTATCATTTTCTGTTTCTGGTTTGCTACTGATGATTGACGCGTTTTACGTCAGTGTTTGCATTAGGGTTTGTACACGATAAGGTGTCTTAGAATGTTTTGGTTTTTTAGAGCCTCTCGTGTAAATTGTACACAGGTGATTCCAATGAAAGAGCTTCAAAAACAAACGCACCATGCACGACCTCAGACGATGCTATTGCGACAATCAGTGCGTTGTCTTAGGGGCGGTTTTTACATCTTAACGGCTGAACGGATTTCGATCAAATTTGGCACATAATTTAGATTATAACTTGGATTAGGACAAATTATTTATGAACTTTTGATCGCAGTAATACATGACTGCCTCGTTGGTCTTCTGGTCGCAAGTGCGACTGCTGAACATAAGCTCCTGGGTTCGATTCCCAGGACGGGCAAAGAGTTATTGGTTTTTTCCATCAGGAATTTTTGAGTAGCAGGCACTGAGCCTGGATTTGTCCCTGGTTGATAGAAATCATAGGCTCGCCCCCTATTACATGGAACTTAAACATAACTGGCGAAATGTGGGTGTACTAGTAGGTACACCTCTGCCTAACCCTTCGGGGATTATAGGTGTGATGTTATGTTATGATTTTGTATATAAATACGTTGTATCTCAGTAATACATTTCAGGATGATGACGTCCTCCACTCCGATGAAGTCACGTATAAAAGCAAATCAAAAATAAAACTCATCGTGTGAAACCAGATTAAATTCCCAACAAACAGGATGTGTACATTCCGCTACCGTAAATGTAAATAAAGAGTGAAACACATAAAACAATTATTTACAAAGTTGATTATACTATACTTCCAATTTTGTTGAACCCGGAGCAAAAACGCAATATTTTACGTTGAACAGAATATATTTTAACGGTATATATATGTATAGTGCGTCATTGGAAAACTCATTTGTATATTTTTTATCTGTGGTTTCATTAGTGCAATAATCTCAAAAAAAGCCGGATTCACGTGAATTTTTCACGCGCACAGATTTTTTACAATTTATTTTGTTTGTTTGATTTTAGTAAAATCACACCTGTATAAATATAAATCATGAACAATAATCTAGCTTCACATTCTGTCGTTAAAGGCAAGGCTTACAAAAAAGTCAAGGTTACTTTTTAGGGTTCCGTATCCGAAGAGTAACTAACGGGACCCAATTACTAACCATCCACTGTCCGGCCGTCCGTATGTCGGTCAGCGGGCTGTATCTCATGATCCGTAATAGGTAGACAGTTGAAATTTTCACAGAATGTGTTACATTTCTGTTGCCGCTTTAAGAAAAAATAATAAAAAAATATTAAATGTCAAGAAAGTAGATGATTGTACTCTATGTTATGATGTTTCCATAAATTCTCTCTCGTGTGTACATAAATTATAAAATGATTATTCTGCTTCGAATCGCTGCAAAGGCTTGGGTTTTCATTAGTCACGGGCTCACGTTCAACAACCATCTCACCATGTTAGTAAGTGGAGATGTGGTTAAAAGTAGTGCTTGCTAATCTAGAAGTAGGGCCTTTTCACTTGAGACGACTCCGTCCAGCGACTATACAAATGAAGTAGTGAAACTGAAAGCGTTTTAAAAATGAAATTCTTAACCTATTATACATAATAACCCTATTTGGACTAAAAAACGCAACGAATGCTGGTTCGAGGTGGTGAGGGAGAAGATTACCTGGAAGATAATGGGGTAGGTCTTTGTCAGCAGTGGGACATACAAGGCTATTAAAAAAACCCTCTTTTTGGGCTTCGCCGCAGTCGGGTGAAAAGTCATCCTATTTGTGCCGTTTTCAAAGGATTGACCAAAACAGAATGATTTTTTTAATTCGTTTAGCGCTTTAACGTATTCGGTAAATAAAATTGTGGTGCAAGCGGGTCCTAATTTGTTTTGCCAATTTTTTTTTTGTCAGCCTATTTGAGTGTCCCACTGCTGGGCAAAGGCCTTCCCTGTTTCCTTCCAAACCTCTCTATTCTGTGCAATATCTGGATGTGTACATTCCGCTACCGTAAATGTAAATAAAGAGTGAAACACATAAAACAATTATTTACAAAGTTGATTATACTATACTTCCAATTTTGTTGAACCCGGAGCAAAAACGCAATATTTTACGTTGAACAGAATATATTTTAACGGTATATATATGTATAGTGCGTCATTGGAAAACTCATTTGTATATTTTTTATCTGTGGTTTCATTAGTGCAATAATCTCAAAAAAAGCCGGATTCACGTGAATTTTTCACGCGCACAGATTTTTTACAATTTATTTTGTTTGTTTGATTTTAGTAAAATCACACCTGTATAAATATAAATCATGAACAATAATCTAGCTTCACATTCTGTCGTTAAAGGCAAGGCTTACAAAAAAGTCAAGGTTACTTTTTAGGGTTCCGTATCCGAAGAGTAACTAACGGGACCCAATTACTAACCATCCACTGTCCGGCCGTCCGTATGTCGGTCAGCGGGCTGTATCTCATGATCCGTAATAGGTAGACAGTTGAAATTTTCACAGAATGTGTTACATTTCTGTTGCCGCTTTAAGAAAAAATAATAAAAAAATATTAAATGTCAAGAAAGTAGATGATTGTACTCTATGTTATGATGTTTCCATAAATTCTCTCTCGTGTGTACATAAATTATAAAATGATTATTCTGCTTCGAATCGCTGCAAAGGCTTGGGTTTTCATTAGTCACGGGCTCACGTTCAACAACCATCTCACCATGTTAGTAAGTGGAGATGTGGTTAAAAGTAGTGCTTGCTAATCTAGAAGTAGGGCCTTTTCACTTGAGACGACTCCGTCCAGCGACTATACAAATGAAGTAGTGAAACTGAAAGCGTTTTAAAAATGAAATTCTTAACCTATTATACATAATAACCCTATTTGGACTAAAAAACGCAACGAATGCTGGTTCGAGGTGGTGAGGGAGAAGATTACCTGGAAGATAATGGGGTAGGTCTTTGTCAGCAGTGGGACATACAAGGCTATTAAAAAAACCCTCTTTTTGGGCTTCGCCGCAGTCGGGTGAAAAGTCATCCTATTTGTGCCGTTTTCAAAGGATTGACCAAAACAGAATGATTTTTTTAATTCGTTTAGCGCTTTAACGTATTCGGTAAATAAAATTGTGGTGCAAGCGGGTCCTAATTTGTTTTGCCAATTTTTTTTTTGTCAGCCTATTTGAGTGTCCCACTGCTGGGCAAAGGCCTTCCCTGTTTCCTTCCAAACCTCTCTATTCTGTGCAATATCTGGCCATATTCACCGTCCGAACAAGATCAGAAAATTCATTCCTTTAAAAAAAACTTGAGAGGTTCATTTCGATTAATTAGTGAAAAAAAACTTTGGCAGTCGTTGCTTAACTTGGATCACCCATCCACAGACAGACCTTGGCAGTCGTTGCTTAACCTTGATCACCCATCCACAGACGGACCTTGGCAACCGTCGCTTAACTTGGATCACCCATCCACATACAGACCTTGGCAGTCGTTGCTTAACTTTGATCACCCATCCACAGACAGACGTCGGCAACCGTTGCTTAACTTGGATCACCCATCCACAGACAGACCTTGGCAGTCGTTGCTTCCATCCACAGACCAACTTGGCAACCGTCGCTTAACTTGGATCACCCATCCACAGACAGACCTTGGCAGTCGTTGCTTAACCTTGATCACCCATCCACAGACAGACCTCGGCAACCGTTGCTTAACTTGGATCACCCATCCACAGACAGACCTTGGCAGTCGTTGCTTAACCTTGATCACCCATCCACAGACCAAAGACGAAACGAAAATATCTGGCTTGCTTTCTATAAGAGAGAGAGAGACAGACAGAGAAACATGCGCACGCCGCACGGCTTACAATAGCTTACTATAGCAAAAAGTGTCGTTACAACTTTTCGTCTTAATTTTTTCCGTCTAGCCCCCTTTTGCAACGTGCGGGAAGGAACTTCGTTCCAAAAACATATTAAAATAGTACCAAACATCTACACCATATCATAAGCCACGCTATTATGACGGCATTCTGCAAGTTTTACGTCAGGAAACTAATACCATCTCCCACTCCATCGTTCAGCTAATCTTAATCGCCTTACATTAAGCTCTCTCGATTACTTATGTGATATTTCTATACAAATAAGGGCTTAGTTTTATTTACCAGTAATAGAGGGAAAGTATTTCGTTAAGTAGTACTGTGTCGACGGAGAAATGATCTCAGGTTCAATTGATAGGTTTCTTTCTGATAGATTATTGTGTTCTGTTTAGTGGACACTTTATCGTAGACTAAATAGTGCGTAAGAACCCTGAGAATTTCATTCTTTGGTATTTCGGATTTTAAACTTTGAGAATTACGTTGTTAGTAAAATGATGAGTGCTTCATAGACGTCTCGCAACTGAACTGTGCAAGCGGCTTGTCTTCACAGACGATTGTCGCACCTTCCATCCTTGATACCTGCGCACTTGATGATCTTATGAGTGCATCACCGAGCGGAGTTCGCATAGCTGAGTTTTGGGACAAACATTTTTTTTTGCCATCGATACGCTAAGAAGGTCACTTTCACTTGGTCTAACTCACCCAAATTCATCATCTGCCTAGTCACTTTCCAACTATGTAGGGGTCGCCTTCCAGTCTAGATGCAGCTGAATACCAGTATTTTACAAGGAGCGACTGCCTTAGTACCGGGCTATACGATACCCTTGGTAAGACTGGTTGTCAGACTTTCGGGCCAGTGTCTACCTGTAACGACTGTTAAAGGTCTACCAATGACACCCGGGACCAACGGTTTAATTTGCTTTCCGAGGCACGGAGGAAACTCGGTATGTAATGGGTGGTCACCTATCCTCCGACTAACAAAGGCAAGCACAGTTTAACCTGAAGATCGACCCGAGCGGGTGCTATTGTTTAGCCACGAACTCCTTACACAATTGCTTTTTTTAAAATAAAAAATGTGCCACTGCTGGACCTTTCCTTCCTCCATTTATAGCGATAAGATCATGACCATCCAATTCAACATTCCTTGTCGCACACTTACACTTCACTCACTGAAGACTTCCACCAAGCCATTGAAAACACAATTGTTGTTACCACCACATCACTAAAGACTCACATTTCCAAAGTATAAACAATCAAAGTTACAATCGTCGCCATCAGTATAAATAAATTTGATGGCTTATATTTCGGAAATATGACTCTTCAGAAGACTTTGTCTCATACAATACTTGTTTGTAATGATGCCAGCTATTGATTAATACAGGTTTTATGCGGGGCTGCTATTTTGAAAATAAAATAAAATGATGATGGACGTTGGGCAAGCCAAACTATATCAAACCTCTTTCTCATTCGGATCCAAATTCAGTGCAGTACGTCTTGTTCTTCCATGCATTCATCTGTAGCCCAGTGGCTACAATACCTATCATAGATTCATAAAATACTTATTCTGACTGCCTCTTTGGTCTAGTAGTCACAAGGTTCGATTCCCAGGTCGTAAAAATTGTTATTAGGTTTTTCCATCAGGAATTTCTTAGTAGCAGCCACGGAGTCTGGGTTTGTATCCGAATGATGGCATAGGCTCGGCCCCTTTTACATGAAATTTAAACATAATTGGCGAAATGTGGATGTATTGCATATTAGACCCTTCCGTCTGGATAACCCTTCGGTATTTACTGGTGTGACGTTATAATTTTCTCCAGCTACCATTTATTACAGCTCTCATTTCCGAATTCGTTGCATCCTTCCATCCATCCGGCATTGTAGCTCAGTGGCTACAGTACCTATCAAAGATTCACAAAGATTTATTCTGCACTATTTTCTCTAGCCTCCATTAATTTAATCCATCCATTCGATGACAATACATTTTGCAATATATATTTATACCTCCATCATCTGAACAGCTTCCCTTAGCAGTCCCATTGTTTTATAGTGGGCATTCAATCTGATATCGCGATAATAGGTTTTCCAGTAGTAACAAAGGCAAGGGAGGCTGGTGGAGAAGGCCCTTGACATTAAGTCTGCCTTTGTACCTGCAATGTTTTGTGAATAAAAGGTTTAATGAAAAAGCAATGCAGGTGAGTGATTGGCTTCTTCGCTGTACATATAGTAAATCTCAAATTGATGAATCAGTTGCCAAAACATTTAAATGGTTAAATTAGCTCGTATTCAAATACGGTCACGTTTTCGCTTAGTTGAAAGTGACATTTAAGTAGCTTTTGCCCGCGGCTTCGCTCGCGTTAGTTTAGAATTTGACTATCGTTTCGGGTTGCACTCTGCTTGGAATAATACATTATAATTGGACGACGAAATCTTTACTGTTGTTGTCTTCGGGAACAGTACTTTTTTTCAGAATGAAAGGTAATGTCCGTTTCTGTACAACTACCACAACGTATATTCAAAATTTCAAGATGATCGGTTCAGTGGTTTAGACGTGAAAAGGTAACAAACAAACTTACTTTCGCATTTATAATATTAGTTAGAATTATCTCGCTCATTCATACTGAAAATCACATCTTTCGATCCAGGGTATGTGAGCTGTATTTTTCCCAGGACGGAAAGTTTTTCACACGTCCTTTATGTCTTGATCGACACACGTGTGTCGAGTAATAGTGGCGAGCGATTCATTGCCAAGACAGCGTTTTGGCCTAGTATTTGGGAGGTGCATTCGGTAAAGTGCACTAATTCTGCTCTCTGTCTTGGCACTGTCTCGCCGCTGTTCTTGATATGAGGTATCAAGGCATTATTTGGTACGACTAGGATATTTTTAAGTCTAGTTAGTAGTTTTGGTCTATTTTTAACCGACTTAAAAAAGGAGGATGTTTTTTTTATGTCGGTTAGTTGTCGATCGATTTAAAATTTTTTTTTTCATACAATATACTCTCAAGTTAGTCCCATAGAAATATTTTCATGATCTGATCATAGACTCGGAAATATGGAACGGAACTCTTCAATAATAGACGGCAAATCTGTCGTGATTGCTAGAATCGCTTGGATATTTATTGTTCACACAACACCATAACATAATATCACGCCTGTATGCTCTGTGGGGGTACGCAGATGTGTACAGTACACCCACATTTTGACAGTTAGGTATGTTAAGTTCCATTTTATTGAGGATATGCTTATTACCATGACATGTATTGTTAACAATGTAAATAAATGCATAAACCATGTAACCCTTTTCTACTTGTACATATTTATTACTATTATAGTTTTGTAGTTTGTAAAAATTTAATAATCTTTGAAATAATAAATAACCTCTGTCAACTCGACTAACGCAAAGTAAATAGCTGAAATGATGGGCATCATTACAGTGAGATTGTTATACAATAAAGTTGCGGGGGCTACCTGCACCTATTTGGAATAAATAAAGTAAAACATAAATGTTACAAGAACAATCAACTTTATTATGTTCCTTAAGTAGTTAAGTACGTCTTCTATTCTTTCTTCTTTGGCAGGAATATTGTCAGAAGAACCACAACTGGAACAAAAAAACATTATTAAATACATTATTATTGCGAACTTATTAACTAATTGCACCCTCCAGGACTTGAATGAGGCAAACGACAGAGGAGGGGCCCGCAAGAGCCGATGTCTGCCAGGGTTGCGGGACTGTTCGAAAGAGATACCGCGGCCCTGGAACACAAAGGGCAAAAGAAGGAACATGGATGGTTTTTAGTCAGTAAAAGTCTGACACTCCCTTCCGTTCAGCCCAGAGCGGGAGGAGTCATTTGATGATTTTTCATCCACAAAAAAAAAAAGGCAAACGACAGAGCTGTCCAGGTTACTACGGACTGGTCAGACAAAAAACTGAGTCATCGATTCGAGAGAAAGAAGAATTATTGCGAATCTGATTCTAAGTATTTAGTGTCAGCGTGCTCTCGTTGTACCTCTATTTGATGATAAATTAACATAACATGACGTCTGAAATCACCAACGGTTTAGGCAGAGGTGTACCCACAGTACTCCTACATTTCGCTAGTTAAATCCCTAAGCCTATTGCCATTAACCGGCCACTAATCCAGGCTCCGGGCTACTTCTGAGAAATTTCTAATGGACTATGTCAAAAGATGAAACAACAGTTTCCTCTTGCGAATATGATAATAATTATACCACGAATACTCAAAGCCTGTTGGCATTATCAAGTAGACATAATGAACTCGTTATTCATCTTTTACATAGAATGGTTAAATGGCGTTTTCAGGAATTTTAGAAACAGTGGTTTTCGTAAGATAAAGGTTAAAATTCCAGGAATATTGAAAATAATGTGAATTTTGTTAGTACGTGGTTACTATACACAATAAACAATGTTTCTGCTACTGGGAAATATGCTTCCTCTCTGTGAGTGGGCCATAATCCTCGAATAATATTCTTCTTTCTGCACTATGTTTGCTATATTTTTTCTGCAGCTACTTCAAATATTTACGACAGAAATATACAGCCTTGATGCTGACGTCGATAATCTATACTTGCTCTTATTACTTATAATATAATGATTGCAAGTGTAAGTTATGTAAGTTTGTATGTAAGGGGTAATCTTCGGAACTAATAATCCAATTGTAAAAAAAACTTTCACTGGCAGAAAGCAACATTATTCGTGGGTGTTATAAGTCTATAAATTATATTGATATCATGCATATTAGCCGAGCTGCCACAATTTTGGCGGACGAAGTCGCGGGCAAACTACTAGTAGTTAAAACTGTAACGTAAATATATTCCAAATAAAATTGTACTATTTCCAATCTCTCAAATTAGGAATTTGGTTCATAACGTAATGATCTAACTCAGATTTATACGTAATGACATCCGGTGACCTCACATCGTAGGTACTAACCAAAATACGGCACTCTAGCTTAGCAAAATGTGTCGTATTAACAGGATGTAAAATAGCACTTAGACGGTACAGCTTCTAGTTACAAAATGCTTTGCATGGACTTGAGAACTAGCTTATCTTTAGGACAGCTGCTAGAATTCTGCCGTTAGCTTTAGCACATTTAAAACCTACTGGCTACTTTGTGTTATTTTATAATCATCATCTGTCGAGTCTTTACCCAACTATAGCAGCCACTAGCTCCGCCTCACTTGCTTTTGCGTTATTTTATTATGTGTCTTATTTTTTTTCTTACTGCGGAAAGATTGAGTTGTCAGTCTACCTACATCAATACCAAAGTTATCCATATTGTCATTGGGTATAAAGAAAAAGGATATTCTAAGGAAAATAATTAAGAGGGTTCTCGGTAAAAAAATTCAATAATCATAAATTCGGGGATTTTTAAAGTGAAATTACTCCATTTTGCCTGGAATTTGTAAAAAACTAATTTCAGTATCACATTAAGCATATCTTTAAATTGTATTTGTATAGAATAAAACATTGAAAAATAACAAAAGTTATCAAAAATAAAGCTTATTTTAAACACATGTTTTTGGAATTTTGCGAGAAGGCTGAATTTCGGAATGAAATTGTGAATCAACAATGAGTCGTGGAAGTCTGGAAAAAATCATGGCGGAAGGCAAGATTCTGTTCATGTTATTGTATAGAATAGAAAAGTAATTTTAATCCATAAACTCCCTAAAAAAAAACATTTCCTTTACTTAAATGTTGCATTCTAAAACATCATTTTTATATTTTATTACGGCAGAAATAACTAAAAAAAAAAAACAATATTACTAAGTGGGATTCAGGCAAATAGAAAACCAAAAAAAAAAATTATACATTACATTAGTACATCGACAATATAAAATTCCAAAGTTACTAATAAATAACGCAGCGCAACTTTTGTCATTTTTCAATGTTTTATTCTATACAAATACAATTTAAAGATATGCTTAATGTGATACTGAAATTAGTTTTTTACAAATCCCAGGCAACATGGAGTAATTTCACTTTAAAAATCCCCGAATTTATGATTATTGAATTTTTTTACCGAGAACACTCTTAAGCTCTTTTAACCAATCACCCTCCTAACCAATTTAAGACATCCTATCAACGGGGGCCAGGATACCCAGGCAATCATACAGGTGGAAATCGAGAGCCCCAATGTTCATATTAAACGTAAAATTGGTAAACTTACATGCCATCATTGAAGCCATCGTGTAGAAGGGTATGGAGCATCCCATGGCCAGCAGAATGGGAAAGGTGACATTGCTGACTAAAGTACCCATACGGGCCGCCACCATCACTAGTGATAAAGCCAGGGTCCTGGTGAAGATAATAAGTGGAATTTATAAAAGCAGGGGGTACAAAAGTAACTACAATAAATGGCGTTTAAAAATAAAAATCCTAATCGGAAGAAAACAGTGAGACAATTTAACAAACAGAAACGTTGGCAATCACAAGATTGTTGAAACTTAAGAGTCCGTCCTGTCTAACGACTGATTTCAGTCAATTTTGTTCTGTAATTGTTCGGATGTGTAACATAATATAAGCAAAACTGTGCTCGTTATGGATAGCTAATCTCTTCATCTTGCATCTGGCTTAAAGGGATTTACAAAAAAACTTCATGTCTTATGGTAAACCTTCAATATTCAATGCCATTTTTTTCAAAAACGACGTCAGAGTGTAGTTTGTCCATCGTTTCAGGAAAAACTACGTGAAATTTTGTCCATATAAAAATATAAGTAACAACAGCATATAACCCTTTTGCATTTGTGTTGATCACTTTTTTCCATTCCCATACAAAATTTGGCAGAAAAAAATGATGAAGTTACGTCATTCTACAGAAAAATTCAGCCACTTATATATTTTTTTTCTAATTTTTAGCTCGATATTTAAGAAATAAAAAAATAACATATTAATCTTAAGTTATTTTTATAATAAAAACAAAAATTTAATTTACAAAAAAATAAAAAAATAGTATATAAAATAAATTTCAAAATATACTATAATAGCAAGCGCGCAAAATCGATCGCCTCAGTGTCAACTCAGCTAGCGCAGCGGGAGGACGTATCGCTTTGTGTCACTGGAGCTCGCGAACTCTACGTTAGAATTTTAGCAAGAATATACTACGACTACCACAACTTGATCCGGTGAGTATTTATTTTGTTTTCAGTACATTTTACTATTATTAAAAATATGATGAATTGTGTATTAAGAAAAGAAGTTTGGATTTTTAACCTACTTTAAAAAAGGAGGTTCCGTATTCGAACCGTTTGTAGTTATGTATATTATGCATGTCTGCGTTTTTTTATTATGTTCTAAAAACTATAAATTATGTGTTGTAACCGACTTGAAATAAGAGGAGGTTATGAATTCACCAGATTTTTAACCGACTGCAAAAAAGGAGGATGTTCTCAATTCTTTATGTATGTTTCCCGATTACTCGTAACCCGATTTGATTTTTGAAGTGAAAACTTCTTTAGAGGCGTTGTGCCTTTTGTGACTTTTTGGGATGGGTAAACAATGTTAAACTCGCGTCAGGACACGCGTCAGAACACATGACCTAATCGAAAATTCGTAAGATGGCTAACCATTCCAAAATATCTAAAACGGATGGGTAAAAAATGTTTAACTCGCATCAGGACACGTGACCTTATCGAAAATTTGTAAGACGGCTAACCATTCCAGAATATCAAAACTGCACAACGTTAATGTTCAAGTTTTCACTTCTGTTGGCACTCCCGGAGTGCAAGCCGTTGTTTTTTTTTTGTTTAAAAGGGTAGATTTCTCAGGTGGCTTGTGGTCATCAGGTCAGGATTGGATGATGGGATCCTGGAGAAATCGAGGAAACTCTTCAAATTTTATGGGAAAACGTATAGGTTGTGATTTTGGTATTTTATTCATTCACTTGTTTGATGCATTCCGAAAGCACCATTTTGTAAAATGGATCTGACGATGAAGCCGAGGGAACTCTGTAAAAAGATAATGTATCCTAGTTGTGTTTGGGCTTGTTGGAATTGCTGCGAGATGTACTTTCCAGGTTTATAAATAAATAGTGCGATTCAAAAACTTTTTACAAAAAAGTAACCTCTTCTAAAAACATTCGGAAGTCGGTGTTACATAAAGATTTTTTAACTAACGGGTATATCTCCTCGTTTCTGCTATCTATGAGCTCGACACTGCGCTTGACGCTGTATTCTTAGAGATTCACTTGTTTTGTTATTGAATTTACACATACGTATTTGTTTTAAGATGCCTCAATTCGTATTATTACATTTATAAATAATGGGGCGAAAGAAAGGAACACACTACCAGTGTGTCACTAAACGAAAACGGAACACTTTGGGAATGGAGCGTGCCAGACGAGTACTAAGAGAACGCACTCATAATCAACTGGCTACCACTTCGTCGTCTGTGGATGGTGTAAGATTTAGTTACTATCTGATCAAATAATTGCAAATGCACTGCGTTTTTACAGCACTTTGAGGCTACATCTGGTTGTCTTTGTGCTTATTGCTAAGTACATATACATGAATTTTGCAACTATATTGAAAAGTAGAAAGATAGTTTTGTAATACTAATATTTTCCTATTTTTAGGAGGCTAGCGACAATAGAAGCCCTGACAAAACCGTCATGAGTGGTGATGTCGACAATTCAGTTCCTATTAATCTAGGCATGGTATGTTTCTGGTATCCCATAAAGGACACTGACCAAAGTTGGTACCAAAAAGTCTCGCGCCTCAAAATCAAAATATTATAGTAATTAGTTTCATATTTTTTTACGGCATTACGGGTCGGGGATTTGATTTTTGAACTGGAAATATACTTTTCGAGTTTAAAAGTACGAATATTGTTTTACTCCCTTTATATGACGTTCCGTTTCAACTGAATATAAATGACGTTCCGTTTCAATTGAACAAACCCTTGTCTGTCGAGCGGACTCTAAAATTAATTACAATTAAGTAAGATCAGTACACCAAATCGATTTAGTTTGGTTTATTGCTATTTGCAACAAAATAGATTTTCTCAGCCTAAAGATTTTGATTTATCGATTACATCCCTAAATCCCGACTAGTTTATAGCACTTACTATACTCTATGGTTTATAGTTATCTTATCTGTGGCATCTGACATTTGTACTGTACTGACTGACTATTGGCAATGTAAAGGTCTAAAATAAAATCGAGTTTCAGTCAAGCATACTGTGGATGTTACTTTAACTCGTAATTCTTACTAATATTAGTGTATTACGCTGTTTTTAGAGCAATAATGTAATGTATGTGTGTTAAAATACGTCGTTGGTAGCGTCGAAAAAATAGACCTACTTTTTAGGTTAGTTTCGATTTTATAAAATAACTGAAACGCGGGTTTTTTTTTCAAAAATAATTTTTGTAGGAGTTAATACGATCAGTGTAGTCTATAAAAAACAAGGTTTGATTTTGATGCAGCATGGTACGGGATTCCATACTTCCATGAGCATTCTCTTTTAAATCGGTGATAAATTATGAATAATATTGATATTATTAATTGCAGGATAAAGAAAATATTCCAAGTCAAGAAAGCTGTCTGCCAATAGATTTAGATTTAAGCGATGACTTCGAACGGCACGGAACAATAAAGCCTCATAGACGATGCAAGAACTGGTATGCGAGTTGCTTTACATTGCGGACTATTGAGGGACAATGAATTCTGTTGATCGAACAAATACCGCAATGTAGTTAAACTTGCATACAAGTTCTTGCATTGTCTAAATGGGGCTTACCACTTCACTAAGTACAACAAGTAAAACGATGATAGCTGCAAAGAATAGAAAAACTCTTTATCCAAATTGACAACCAGCGCGAGCGCTGTGTCTAATGCCCAGCAAATCCTGAGATGGTAACTCTTTCGGTGCACGCTCAACGCAATTGTACTCGTATAATTTTACTATGTAATTTTGTATTACTATTTGTTTGTTGCTGTTGTGTTGTCTGTGTTGAATAAACGCTTAATATACCTATATATATTAAGCGTTTATAAGAAAAAAACATGTAATTACGTTTCTAAAGATGAGACTTAGTCAATAAATACTGTTTACGATTTCTGTTTTTCTATTTAATTTTATCGTAGATACTTTTTATTTTGAGCCTATTGCCATTTTAAATGTAGACAAACTAAAAACTAAATATACCTAAATAAACAATAAAATAAATATAACTAAATATACCTTATTAATATATTTATCGAAAATCAAAACGCATTTTACTAAACGCTATTAAAATATTTTAATTGAAAGGATCAAAATTATTTAATCGCGTCTCTAAGCTTTACTCGCAGCCATGTATGCGTAAACGTGCACACGAACATAAAAATACCTAATCTTGCGCGAGTCAGTTTTGTGCACGGACTCTTATTGTAAAATCAAATTGAAATAACAAACAAACCATGCATAATTTGACACGGTCCATTATCGTTTATTTGTTATTTGATTTCCTGCTATTGTCTCATGCATACTCCAAACTTTCCTTAAGACATTCTGCTCACTTCTTTGCATCATATACCTATATCATGACAATCTACCATATGTACTAAATAAAACCCTCACCTCATAGCAGTCGGAATGACATCAATCAGCACGACCTGAACCAGACTCTTAATAGTCTGCGTAACTGCTATGTTCGTTGAGAAGAAAGCCACCATCATAGTCTTCGAATTAGACCACCTCAAGCCAAGCAAGGAGGATGCAGACATGACACCTCCGATGACGAGGAGAACTTTCTTGCCGACTTTGTTTACTACGACCCCGCTTATGAAGTAGGGGAGTAAACAGACGAGGCCTATGATGATGCTGTTGATGTAGGTTTCTGTGCCGCTTACGTGCTGTAAAAAAGAGATAAGGCTGTTCTATAGCAGTTGGAATCAGTGTAGTGATTCATCCGCAGAAATTAGGCGACGGAAATTCTGCGTGCATGTTTTCTACGTAATTTATTAAATAGTTAGGTACGTATTTTCAAATTCATTTATTGGCTTACACATTTGACGTATATGTAAGATGGATGGATTGTGTGAGGAATGACATGAAGGGGTAAATGATAGCGTGACGAATGACAGAGGAGAATCGAAGAAAAAAACGTGTCGCGCCGACCCCAAATAACATGGGACAGGGGCAGGAAGATGTAATAATGTTTGATGAAATGTTAATTATTTTCTTAAATGAAATGAAATAAAAAATGAAATGTACTGTTTCATAAAATGTTAAAATTTTTATTTAATGAAATGTAATGTACTACTAATGTTTGATGAATAATGACGTTTACGTTTATGCATAGTTAAATGAGAGGAGATGTTAAATGTATTGCTACATGACTGTGTTGTTTAATGAAATTAAAATAAAAAATTAAAGGTATTGTTAAATGTAAGGTTTAATGGAATATTAAATGAAAATTAAATGTAAGTTATGTAATGTTAAATGAATTATATTTTAAGAAATGTAATTGTTAAGGCAAATAAAGGCTAAATTTATAATAACAACAAATCTTTACGTTTGAAGAGGCTTATAGTCTCATTATAATGGTTCACTTCCGTACACCAAAATTGGAACGACAAAAATAGCCGTAATATCTTAAGAAAATATCTTTGTCCTGATAAATGAACTGATTCTATCTTCAAACCGGAAGTATATTAATAGTTCTCATTATTAGTGACAATAAAGGACATCTTTTCTTGACGTCAGATAAATGATAGATTCGTTTTTGGACATCAAACGTGGGTGTTACTTCCATGTTTTGATTACACAGTTATAAAAATAATTCTTCTCGAGGTACGGAGGAAACTCTGTATGCAGGTGGTCAACGATCCACAGACCAACCTAGGCAAGCACGGTTTAACCTAAAGATCGACCCGAGCGGCTGTTATTATTTAGCCACGAAACTCCTTACCTCTTTGTCATTTCAAATGAATAGGTATTAATAAAAGCACTGCCATGATAATTTATAGAAACCATTACGGTTTTCGAACTAAAACCGCAATGCTAAGGGTTGTGTGTAGTTCCAAACTAAACCACACCGAATTATTGTGGGGAAGGTATCAGAGGAAGCACATTTGCCTTAATTGGATGGGTTAGCTTTAAACTTACGCATCACTTTGTTAATTAAAGATACACAGTGAAAAATTTACATCAATGAACTAGTTTGGGTAAATACTGTGTGACCCGAAAACTAAGTGGTACAGAACAAATTAAAAGATAGGAAATATAAGTAGGTGATTGATAACATAATTACAGGAGTTTTGGTAACAATATACATTATTTAGTAGCTACGAAAATTTCAGTGCTATAGAACTTTAAGCCACACCTTTCTGGCACCTGCTGTATATAATATAGATATTATCAAATGTAGAAAAAATAAAATAAAATCAGCTCAAGGAATGGTTGTATAGACTTAGTCCCCCCATACTTAAGTACTAATTGTGTAACATGATAATATTGTAAAATCAAATCATTTTAAAAGAGTAAAGAAATTCCAAACCCTGCACCTTCTTGTCGACGACGTTTCATAAGTGCCCATGTAGTGTAAAATAAAACTTGCATGTGTGTGAAATAAAATATTTTGTTTTATTTTTTATTTTTGAGTGTCATAGTAAGAAATACTCAGACTGACATTCCCAAAATAGTGGTGACATTTTATTTTTCCTTGGAACTTTGTATGAAGCGTGAATGGTCTCCATTACGTATTAACTTGATCAACATAAGTTTTAGGTAAATCGTTCTGACCTACATCATCTAGTTCCGCTTTAAAGCGGACATGTCAATGACTACCAAAATAAGTTGATTAAGCCATCCTACCCATCAGTAAGTGGTAGATAAGTTACGTCCTAATTTTCGCACTCCCATTACAAAAGGCCCTCTAAGTTACGAGGCGGTTTTTGAAATTGAGAACCACGCAGCTTTCTCCCTTACATAACAAATCTGAAACAGTTTGTTTGTTACCCAATTTCACGAAAACGCTTCGGCCGATTTCAGTGAAACATTATACGAAGATAAATCATGGCGGAGGGACTAAGTAGGATATTTTTCCCCAGAGCCAAAGGTTTAAAGCGTTGGATGTGCCCTCACTGTACTAAGGTCGTGGGAAAAAGTGTCCACATTGAGAAGTGTGAGCTCACAGATCTCGCGTGGAACAAAGATATGATGTTCAGTATGAGTGGGCGAGACAGCACTAATCTTCTACTTCTTTCGTATTGATGACTTATTTAAATTGCTTGGACCCAGCTTGTGGCCATAATAATCGTCAACTCAATGACTCAATTACTTATTGATTTTAAATTAACTAAAAATCTAATTTAGCAATCAACTGAAAGTAAATCGCGTTTTCAGGTTTAAAATTAAGTGTTTTTTTTTTTAGAGAATCTGTCTTGTAATTATTTTTTAAAGGTGTCAACATCCCTATTACGGTAAATGAAATAAATTACGATGTTGCTTAGTACATTTTGGAAGAACTTACCACAAATGTCAATAAAACAGAAATGTGATTATTTTTTGACGCGACAAGTGAATCTTACGTTATAAATCTTTGCCCGGAACTCAATTTGGGTCTCAAGAGGGTCCCATCATCGATTTCAAAGTGGGTAAAACTGCAGGCCGAACTTTCCAGAATCATATATCACTGTCTTCATATTTGTTGGCGATAAGTTACTTAGTTACTTTCAAGCTGTTTCCAAAGATATGGAAACCTGGACTTTTTTAGTTCTTTTTTCGATAGTTGGGGAAGTTGGATGAGTTATAACGGTTAGGTTTTCTGTGTTCGATTTTAATGGGATTTTTTTTCATTTTAATAAGGCTTTGACGAACCTGAAATGTGAATGAGTCTTACGACAGTAAAGACTTTTTGGTGGGTAATCTAAGCCACAGTAGCAAAATCGTGAAATAGGGATTTGGTGACTGGATGTCGGTATTTATCCCATGGAAATTTAGTGCTGGGATAAAACGTATCCTATGCTCCAACGGAAGCAACAGAGATGGATTACTTTTGCATTTATAATATTAGTAAAAAAGGCGCTGCAGAAACTGTTACAAACACTCTTAAATAAGTGATTTTGCTGTTTTCTAAAGCTATCTAAGGCGAGGGCTGGTTCGAGGTTACGAGAGGTCCTGGAAGCACTTGAGGAAGCGTTTACTCAGCAGTAGGAGAGATGAGGCATGTTTTTTTAAAAGAGCTATCTCAAAAAAACTCATAATCCTACTAATATTATAAATGCGAAAGTTTGTGAGTATGGATGGATGGATGTTTGTTACTCTTTCACGCAAAAACTACTGACCGGATTTGGATGAAAGGAGATTGCTCATCTTTATATGAGAATTGGTCCAAATGCTGCCCAGGAATGGGAGTACCTGCGCTGGGTTCCTGCCACTAATCTTTGTCTTTATACGAAATATTTTTAGAATCTATCCTGGGGTTCCTAATTTTTTTACTTATTTATATTGATGATATAATATTTTATACATGGTTTTTTTTGACGTATTTTTAAGGTTTTTACACCTTTTATGACTACAACTAAAGACATTTTGTATAAATGGACAGTTTT
This sequence comes from Eurois occulta, assembly GCA_950022335.1. Taxonomy (NCBI): domain Eukaryota; kingdom Metazoa; phylum Arthropoda; class Insecta; order Lepidoptera; family Noctuidae; genus Eurois; species Eurois occulta. Next base: position 3,770,462 of record OX465498.1, read on the forward strand.
AGTACTTATTCTATCCGTATTGGAAGTGATAGATAGGATAAAAAAAAATTGAATGGCATGTATTTATTTCAAAATAATATTTAATCGTCATCATTTTCGTCAATGTCTCTTATTGTACTGTCTAAAAAGAGGGCAGGACGTCTGATAGCATCTTGGTGCCTGGCCCACCCTAAAAACCACACTAGACACATAACATGTGCGCAACAACCAATCGTTCTTCGGCCAGTAAAACAAGAACAACAATAATTATTTATTGCGTTTCGTCCTTCCTCGTTTCCATCAATTAATATATTAACATGGTATGATCTTGTTGATGCGTGTCTGCTTTGTATATGCGCTCGGATTAGCTGAACATTATTGTGGTGTATGTTAAATGATGCCAGATCGTTGAGCTCACGAGCATATTTTTGTACCAAAAAAGGGCCGTTACGCACATGTTCACTATAATAACTTGGCGCGAGTTTGATTTGATACGATCCGACCGCAAATAATGACAGGTCGTCTCGTGTCAATGCTGGAAATGTCTCAAAATTGTTTACATCGACTGCGATATTTTCAAAAGCTGCTCGAACCCTGTTCAAACGTCTCGAATCAATATATTCGGCCAGATTATTGTTGACGTTTAATCTCTCTCTTGCTATGTTTATGAACTCGTGAGCATGGGCATTATCTGAGATCACAGGATGAAAAGCATTTGTCAATGCTGCTGCAATTCTTACAATGGACAACATGTGGCGCATAGCTACATTAAAATATTCTTGCCGTAATATTTTGAAGTCTCGTTTAAGTCTCCCATTGACGACCTCTACGGGCCAACGACAGATTGTACACAATCTTGATTTATTTGCTTGGGCAGTAGTTAATTGAGAAGCACCTCTTGTGACAGACGCTGGCAGTATGCCAACGTATCCATGAGATTCTAACTCAGGGATTGAATCACGAAAACCTCGGTCCAGTATAAAGATATCGCCGCTCTCAAAAAACCAATGAAGAACGCTTTCTGGGCCTTTTAAAAGATCATTCAAAATAGTACCATCAGATTTTCTTGCTGCGTAAAGACCGGTCACATCTAATATATATCCATCACAACTGACGATTAAAAATGGTTTTAACAAGTTGCGATACTTGTGGAGACTATAAGTTTCTTTTTGGAACGAGAAGTTGCTACTCTTTTGTATAAAAATGTATGTAGCGTCGCATATCACGATGGCTTTTTCACCTTCAGCCCCGTCTACACTTCCAAATAAAGCATTTGGAACGGCAAGATTTCGAGCAATAAGTTGCTCCCGGTGTATATGATCAAACCCCAAATGTCGAGGTACGAAGTCGTTTTCAACACTTTCTCTTGCGGTTTTAATGAGCCGATCCAGAGTTTGACGAGATGTTTGAAAATAGGTTGATAGCCTTTCGCTTGAGTCACCGCTTCTTATTTTTGAAAGAAAAAATCCTAGAGCTGTTCTTGGATTTCGACAGCGTTGTACTAGCGATGGAGTTTCTTGTACTATCCTTTCAAACTCATCAATTGTACGACCAGTCCAATAATGCAAATCTGAAGCATGTTCTACGTTAAGGTTTTCGAAATCTAAAATGTGTGTCCGAGGTCTTTTTAGTAGCTCAATAATATCTACTGCTTGAGCTGGATTAAAATCAAAGTGACGATTTGGTGCATCTAGTAGGTCATCCCAAGTGTCTTCTAATAAATGTGGCTCACACACGCGTGCGTTTTGAGGAATATAATAGTTGTCATTCAACAAAAGCAGCACTTTAACACTTGCAGGGATTCTGCGACGAGAATTGTTTTCACAACCTTGAAACAAGCATGCATTGGATGTGTTTGGAGCTCGGGAGTATCCAGGAAGTGGAATGGTAACATTTTGTTGGATTACTATAGGGTCTTGTGGTGGATTTCCAACAGGTCGATTTTCGACTGGTGGGTAGACAACTGCTGGATTTTCGATTGGCAGATTTTCGGCTAAGGGAGGTTCATGTTGTGCAACTGGTTCTGCAATAACTTGAGATGGACGAGGTAACCTTCCGCGCCGAGATCTTGTCCAGCAATTATAACAAACATGCTCTTCATTATTGAATGTTATCTGAAATCAATCATAACGAACTTGCTAGGCCGTCAGTACAGACGTCAGATTTAATATAAATGAGCAACGCCCTACGAGTTAGCATCACTGCTTGATCTTATTATAGCATTAATCTTTTGTTTTATTAGGCAAACAAGCACGGTGAAAAAACGTAAACCATTTGTTCCGTTCGGCCGGGGTGTCCGGTTTTTTAGGAATAATTAGGTAAGTACATACTTGTTGTGGTGATAAAGCTTGGATGATATTTTCCACTGTTTGGCGATGTTCACTAAAGAGATCACGGGTCAATGTGTATCGTCTTATTCTTAACACTGAACGGCGACAACATAAACACAATGCCTGTCCTTCAGGTTCAAACATTGTCCAGTTGAAAAGAATACCCACACGTAAAGCAAAATATCAGTGTCCAAAATCAATAGCCGAGTCAACAAAATACAGTCCGAGTGATAAGATGAAATGCACAGTAACGATACTAAGCAAAGCAAGCGAGACTGGAAACGACCAGGGCCAAGTCCGACATTCCATGTCAAAAAATGTCAGTTTCAAAATGTCCATTAAACAAATTGTCTTTAGTTGGGGTCTAAAAAGGTCTAAAAACCTTAAAAGTACATAAAAAAACCATATATAAAAATAACTTCATTAAAACAAAAAGTTAAAAAAATTACGAACCCCAGGATAGATTCTCAAAATATTTCGTATAAAGACATAGATTAGTGTCAGGAACCCAGCGCAGGTACTCCCATTCCTGGGCAGCATTTGGACCAAAGTTGGGCAATCTCCTTTGGCACACAGATAGTTTATAACCTGGATTAACACATAGGATACTTTTTATCCCGGTAGTGCGATCCCGTGGGACAATTACCGAACTTTCGCGGGTGAAGCCGCGGGCATGAGCTAGTTCTAGTATAAATGCGAAAGTTTGTGATGTATGGATGAATGGTGTGCGTGATGAATCGATGTTTGTTCTTTTTTCGAAAACGGTTGAACGGTTTTGGGTGAACCTTATAACCTGGATTAACATATATTTACACTTTTTATCCCAGTAGTACGAATCCGTGGGATAATTACCAAACTTAGCGCGGGCGAAACCGCTGATACAAGCGTTAGGTTTTAAATAAAAATCGACTTACTGGTACACAAACTTCTGATGTCGCGTTCGAAGCACTCTTGATTTTCAAACTCCCTGTATACGAATCCAGTAGATCGCATAGATTTTGATTTGCATCTAAATTGTAATGTTCTACAATTGTAGATAATTGTGGGAACCACAGCCTGATGACGTTGTGTCTGAAAAAATAGACTGAAATTCTTTTATCTGTTCAGTTTTATCTAGGTAGTAATTTCGTATGGAAATTGTCGCAGCGATTGCGGCTACGCGATTTTGTGCCTTGTGTTTTGAGTCGTGATGTTGTTTTTGTTTTGCAATTTGAATATCGGTATTTTTATACAAATTAAGCTTTGGTTTTAATTGGAATATCAATAGGTAAATCTATCCCTGCCTTCTACGTTTATGGTAGGGCGGTGCAATGATCAAAAATTAAGAGGTAGGTACAGTTAGGGACAAAAGTCGATAAACACCACTACTTAAACCATTCATCTAAATGCACTAACGGACTGCCTCGTTGGTCAAGTGCACGCAACCGCGACTGCTGAGCAAGAAGGTCTGGGTTCGATTCCCGGGTCGGACAAAGTGATATTGGTTTTTTCCATCAGGAATTTTTCAGTAGCAGCCACGGAGTCTGGATTTGTGCTCGTCCCCTATTACATGGGAGTAAAACATAACTGGCGAAATGTAGGTGTACCTACCTACTACGGTAGGTACTACCTGCCTAGGTAGGTACACCTCTACCTAACCCTTCGGAGATTACAGGCGTCATGTTATGTGCTAAATACGGGATCCTGCCGTTTTGCCGAAAAGATTTTGCCAAATTTTCATTACCCAAACAAATTTTAGCAACCTTTTTTTATGCCAATGTAACATTTGGAATAATTTTAGTACGCACATTTTCATTTGGTCAAATGTTTACTTGGCAGATTATTACTAAGGATAATGTCATTAAGGCTTTTGGTCTTTAATCAAATGATTTATTACAGCAAACAAAAATAAGACAATAAACGTTTAGTCAAATGATTTGTTATGACAAAAAATATAAAGGCAAAAATTTTGGAATGAAGACATAACACAAATTGATTTAATATAACGTAATTGAAATTTAACAGATGCTGACAGAAACCCTAACCCTAGACGGTCGACGTCAGGGGCACCCCGAGGTTCGGTTAGTTAGGTTCCTGTAAACCTTGTAGACAGAAATAGGAGCCCCGCGCAGCGGGGATCCGTCGACCTGCTGACGGAAACGCTAACCCTAGACGGTCGACGTCAGGGGCACCCCGAGGTTCGGTTAGTTAGGTTCCTGTAAACCTTGCAGACAGAAATAGGAGCCCCGCGCAGCGGGGATCCGTCGACCTGCTGACGGAAACGCTAACCCTAGACGGTCGACATCAGGGGCACCCCGAGGTTCGGTTAGTTAGGTTCCTGTAAACCTTGCAGACAGAAATAGGAGCCCCGCGCAGCGGGGATCCGTCGAACTGCTGACGGAAACGCTAACCCTAGACGGTCGACGTCAGGGGCACCCCGAGGTTCGGTTAGTTAGGTGCCTGTAAACCCTGCAGACAGAAATAGGAGCCCCAACCGAATCCAAATAGGAGATTCCAACTAGTTAATAGTGCTTTTGACTGAAATGGTAAGTTTAAAATTGACGACACCAAATATTTGGCTTATTTAATTTTGCGTAAAATATGTTATACCAACTGAAATATTTGACTAGATAAAAAATGGTAAAAGTACTAGTTGGTGAACAAGTTATTGTTCAAACGTTCACTTGCCAAACATAGGTTTTCGTAACAATTATTTGTAAAGAGATTTTTTGGTAAGTAATGATTTGCCAAATGAAATTATGCGAAAATTTGTTTGGGAAGTGATAATTTGGCAATTTCTTTTCGGTCAAACAAGGGAGACCCGCTAAATACACAAAGTTCTTCTATACATTGTATTTCAGCATTTCTTTTAAAGTCAATATTTCAAATGACGTGTTACGACGTGACGATTTTTGACGTGTGTCGATTTTCATTAAACAATTAAGCTCAATAATTTGTCATCCACTTAGCCTTTGAAAAACTATGTCGAGATCGGCATCCAGTCTAACCGGCTGCAGTTGAATACCAGTATTTTACATAGACTTTTGCCGACTGTACCTAATGGGTCGATTTTCGGAACCTTAAACGCTTTGACGACGACGGCTCAGTTAGACGAAAAAAATAACGCGAACACCGTCAAATGGGTAGAATCAGGCGAAATGGCCCTTTGAGTCTGGGGAAAAAACTGAAATAAGGCAAAAAACTAGGAATAAAAAAGAAGTTCAGTCAGAAAACGGGGTTAATACCCTCTTTTACGATAATATGATTTGGTATACCAATTTCTGTCCCTACCTTTTCAATCAATTCTTCATTAAGGCTCACTATCTAAAATTAAACGATTAATTTAAATACTTGATTAAAATTAATAGGGTTGCTTTTACAATCGTCAGATTTGTAACACGAACGCGAGGCGTACAGCCGCTAGCGCATCAAGTTACAACAAACTGTCAAATTTTCTCATTCGATTTTGAACTTAACTGAGAACATTTATGCTTTAAAATCATTTCGAGAAATTTGATAGTACCTAAACGTAACGTAAATTCCATTTTTTTAAATCAAAGATGTAAATTAAATCGGATCCAAAGAAACGTTGGGTAGACTGTATGGAAGATGATATTATGGCTTGAAAAGGGGCGATTACTGAGACGTGAAACGATTAATATAGAAGTCGGATCGAACAAAATAATTATGGTGAGCCGAACCCAAATTAATTAGGATAAGTGTTGGAGAATTGTAACAACAGACTATCCTAAAAAGCATTTTAGTTTAAATTTATGCGACAAGCAGAAAACATAATTATTACCCTATAGATATGAATTAAGGCTTAAGTCAGCGTGTACAAAAATAGAAAATACACTGCAAAAACTTTAGTCAAACAAAAATTGTAAATCTGCACGAATTTCGACGGGCTGTCAATTTTCTTGGAGTGGGCCCTTAAGTCTTAAAACTAAGTAAACATTATGCACAGTCGCCACCACATCAAATTACCATAAACTGTCAAATTTCTCCAAATGATTTTAAACCATAAAATGTTGAAGGTTAAGTTCAAAATTTAATGAGAAAATTTGACAGTTTGTGGTAACTTGATGCGCTGGCAACTGTTATGTACCTACGCGACGAGTTTTTTTAAATTTTCAAATTCTTCGGAATTATGTTACGTTTATAACGCACAGTCATGCTTCCGAAATAATTAAAAGATGTCGGTTTGACATTTTTTTTTGTAACAAAAACTTTGGGAAAAATAATCTGAAAATTCAAAAATCGTCTTTAATTAAAATAAATATATATACGTACGTTCCCAATGTAATGAACTGACTTAACGCAATTAATGCCACATAGCCACATAATGGTCTTTTAGTTAATGGTTTCATGTTTCTAAGACCAGTTACAATTTTGTCTCGAAACTTCACTTTGGTTTCTCCATCATCAGCTTTTTGTAAGTCTACCTCCTTGATTTCCTTTTCAAATATGTTTGGATACTAAAAAAATAAAAATAAAAAACTTGTTTTATCTAATTCCTGTTAATCAATGTTATCTGCTAGAAATTATTAGTACATATTTCTTTTAAAATGTTTGATAAGCCCATAAGCACATAGTCGACTTACGAACAGTAAGTGGTGGGTTTGAACCCAGGCAAGCACATTACTTTGTGTAATTTATTTCATCACCACTGCTCTCAAAACGGCGAAGGAAAACATCGTGAGGAAACCACACCACCACCACCTCGATGACATATGACATCTACCAACCCGCACTGGGCCCGCGTGGTGGATTATAACCCATTCCCTCTCTTAGAGAGAAGGCCGTGTGTCCCAGGAGTGGGAACATTTAGGCTGATTATGCTAATGTTTGCCAACTGGATGCAGTTAAATATCAGTAACACTATAACTATACTTGTTAAAGTTCAGGGAAAGTGAAACAATTTGTCAGGAAATCACTCACAATATTTATTAAGTTTTCAACAGAATCACTTTACACTTGTGTACACTTCAAATGTTCGACGTCAACTGCCTAACGATCGTGCGCACTACTTCCCACCACATGCTATCTTTTACCGGAAACAGCCTAGGTTGACATTTATAATAAAACGTCATGGTACAACCGGAAGTAGTGCGTGCGATAACACTTAATTTTATTATGAATGTAAACATTATTTAAATATTTTTATTAAATTTAAATACAGATAATAATTGAAACATAATTAATGTTTATGATTGATTAAATTAAATATCTAAAAATGATTAATCGATTCCGGAAATCCGACTATCGAAGAAAGAGTTTCTAACAGTCGGCCTTTCCTGATACATTTCCCGTCCCGGGAAAATTAATTCTCACACAAAAAAAAATATAATAATAATTAAACTAGTAAAATATACTCAGCTTATTTGTGTATTTTCTTAAATCTACCTAAACTTTAAACTACAATTGAGATATTAAGAGCTCAACATATCCTTAACACCTATCTTAACTGAGACTTGATACATATTCTCAGATAGGCCACTTAATTTAAGGTGTTAAGGCCTCAGACACATCCTTAACACCTGTCTTAGCTGAGACCTCAGACATATTCTCAGATAAGCCACTTAACTTAAGATGTTAAGGCCTCAAACATATCCTTAACACCTGTCTTAGCTGAGACCTCAGACATATTCTCCGATAAGCCACTTAACTTAAGATGCTAAGGCCTCAAACATATCCTTAGCACCTGTCTTAGCTGAGACCTCAGACATATTCTCAGATAAGCCACCTAACTTAAGATGCTAAGGCCTCAAACATATCCTTAACACCTGTCTTAGCTGAGACCTCAGACATATTCTCAGATAAGGTATTAGACTTCACTTTAATCTGAAAGCATTGTTACCAATCAATCTTATATTAGTCTGTGTTGTCATTTTCCGGCACTTCAGACTCTGAATCCGATCTGTTAAAAACTACCCAGGGGTGAATTTTATCTACTGAAAAGATACCGCTAAATTTTCTATTCCCCTTTTTAGATAGTGGTGTATCTTCAATTACGTATCGATCGTTATCAAGAACTTCTGCAATACGATACGGACCTCTAAGTTTAGGCACTAATTTCCTACTTTTTCCTACTGATGGAACATCTCTTTCTACCCTAACAAGTTCTCCTATCTTATAATTGACTTCTTTCCTAGCTTTATCGAAACGTTCTTTTTGTTTGTTTTGATTTTCTTTAATATGTTCTGAAATTTCTTTCCTAGTGCTCTCTAACGAAAAGGCTGAACTTTCTGTGTCGTTTGTAACGTTAAGCTGTAATAACGCATTTGAGGTACTCACTAAATTAAGACCAAACAGTGCCTGAGCAGGGCTTTTCCCGGTACCTTTGTTTAGTGTGTTATTAAGTCCCCACTGAATTTCTGATATGTGTTCATCCCATTCATTTTCGGATTTGCCATAATTAGTAGCTGTCAATGCTGTTAAAACAGTTCGATTGTATCGCTCGACTTGGCCATTGGCCCGCGGAGTCGCTACAGCGTTCATTACATGTTTAATACCTAATGAACTTAAGTAATCTCGAAAACTTTTGGAAGTGAATGACGTACCTCTATCGGAAATAACACGTTTTGGAACACTAAATGTGTGAAAATAGTTTTTAATAGCTCTGATGGAATGAACAGACTTAGTACTTTTAACGGGAACAATTATCACAAACTTAGTAAAAGCGTCAACAATTAATAATATGTATGCATTTTTGTGCTTGCTTCGAACAAAAGGACCTAAATGATCAATATGTACAGTATGGAATGGTTGTTCAACCTTCTCAATGGGATGCAATTTGCCTGACTTATTCCCAGTTGGTATTTTAGAGTGGGCACATTCTAAACATGACTGAACATACTTTTTAGTGAATCGTCTCATCTTAGCAAACCAGTAATTATTTTTAATTATTTCTAATGTTTTATCAAGACCGAAATGTCCAATTTCATCATGATTTGACTTTAAAATTTGCCACCGAACGCCTTTCGGTACAACCCAACGATCACCAGTATCTGTTTTCCTATATAATAGTCCCCTTTTAACAACAAAATTATTTTTAATTTCTATAATATTGTCATTTTCTTTATCATTCAATATGGCAATAATTCTTTGCAACTCAGGATCGTTTTGTTGTACCGTGGCTACCCAATCTGCATCAATTCGTCTTACTTTTAACTCTATAATTTCTGATGAAATGGGATTTCGGCTCAGAGCATCTACATGAGCCATACCTGTGCCTGGTTTATAAATTATTTGAAAGTCGAATTCTTGTATGGTGCTCCACCATCTTGCAACTCTTGGCAGTATGTCCCTCTTTTCAAAGGTTGCACGGAGAGAATTGCAATCGGTAACAATTGTGAAATGAATCCCTAACAAATATACTCTAAACCTCTGTAGTGACGATACTACAGCCAGCGTTTCTAAGTCATAAGAAGTGAATTTGGCTTCTTCAGGGGATGTCTGTCTACTGTAAAATGCTACGGCACTAAAAGAAACCTCTTTATTTGGTCTCTGCATCAAGATTCCGGCAACCCCGACTTTAGACGCGTCTGTATGCAACTGTGTTTCGAATTCGGGATTATAAAATGAGAGAATGGGTCGTTTAACTAGTTCTGTTTTTAGATTTAAAAATGCAGATTCTTCTGAGTCTCCCCAACGCCATTTAGATTCCTTTTTTAAGAGTTGTGTTAGTGGTTTTGCGATAATTGAAAAACCTCTTATAAATTTTCGAAAGAAACTCGCTAATCCCACAAACTGCCTAATCTTATGTTGGTCTGTTGGTCTGGGAAATTGATCCACGGCTTCAGTTTTCTTTCTGCCTGGTTTTACTCCGGACTCACTAACCTCAAAACCTAAATAATCTATGGATTGTTTCAGAAAATTACATTTTGATAAATTTAGTGTGATGCCGGAAGATCGGAAAAGGCTCAGTATATCATGTAGTCTTTGCAACCCTTCTTCTATTGTTTTGGATGGTATAATTACGTCATCCATGTAAGCAAACGCCTCCTTGAATCTCGCGTTACCCAAAACACTATTAACAGCTCTTTGAAATGTTGACGGCGCGTTAACTAACCCAAATGGCATGCGGTTAAATTCATAATGGCCATCTGGGGTCACAAAAGCTGTCAAATGCTTTGCCGATTCTGCCATTGGAATCTGATAATACCCGGATGCGAGATCGAGAGAAGTAAAATATTTATGGCCTGACAAATTATCTAACTGATCATCTATACGCGGTAGAGGATAATGTTCTTTGACGGTCTTTTTGTTTAGTGCCCTAAAGTCAATGCAAAGACGATAGTCACCGGTCTTTTTGCGTACTAATACAATTGGAGATGCGTAATCTGATGATGACTGTCTAATTATTTCCGAGTCAGTCAAGTCTTTTATCATTTCGCGAACTACGTGCCTTTCTGAATGGGATAATCGATAAGGTCTGTACACCACAGGCGTGGTATCATTAAGTTTTATGTTCATTTCTGTACCACTTATACACCCTAACTCTTTAACCGAAAAGGCGAAACAGTCCCTAAACTCATTTAACAACTCAGTTAATTTGGTTTTATGATCAGATCCAATATTGTCATCCACCTGAATCATGCTAGCTTTAATTTGGGGTGTTACCGTATTATCGGGACAGTGTTCTATTCTGCCAATATTTAGTGTCTGTACTTCATTTAAAGGAAGGGCCCGGACCAGTAAAGTGTCTTTAAGCAATTCGAACCGAGAGTTTAAGCCCTTAACAACAATCGTTCCCTGTCCGTTACTCACTTGTACTACACTTTGAATAATCTCATATTGTTTATGAGTATCCTGGCAAAAACTAAGTTCAACAAATAAGTCTCCTGAATATCTTGGTTTAGTATAAATACTGACTGGGGTATACCCATGTATAATAAGTGAGTTTTCAACGTACACCAATACGTTTTTAGTTGTATTCGAGGTTATCTTAAGCTGGTTATTAGTTTTTAGAACCACAATATGTTCTTGTTCTGTGAATGTCTGTCCTAGTAGTAAAGGAATTTGTAATAATTTATCAGGAACGATAAGAGTTTCTACCGTTGCAGTAACCGAATCTACTTTTATCTCAACACTGCATTTACCTAAGCAATTGACAACGCTGTCCCCAAAGCCTCTCAATACAGGTAGTTCTGATACCGACCACGAGTTAACTAATTTCTTAGCCGCAGATTCTTGCAGCATAGAACATTGACTTCCGAAGTCTATGAAACAATCAAAATTCAAACCATTCACGACGGCGGTTTTAAAATATTTGGAGTCACTATCCGGTTCTTTTGAAATTCTTAAAACTGTTTTATTATTAGTAGATTCTTTAGTGCCTGGACAACTATTAGCTAAGTGCCCTACTTGATGACATTTATCACAACGCTTGATTGGTAATTTACATTTGAAATATGGGTGCCCCTCTTCACCACAATTATAGCATTTTGTAAGCCTATAGTTCCTATTGTTCTTACTATCATGATCATTTTGAGCTCCTTTTAATGTCTTTGATTGTTTGCTATCAGCGTTGCCCGCCCGCAGGGATGAATTTGGCTTGTTAAACTTCTTTGTAATTCTGATATTTCTGAGATAAACTAATAATTTATCAGGTTCCGTGAACTGTGTGGCTTCTGCACTTGTTCTGACAGACCTGTCCTCAATTCCAAACAAGATACAATCTATTGCATTTTTGCCGTGTATATTACAGCGATTCAATAAAACAACCTTTTGGTAAAAATATTCTTCTAAAGACTCGCCAAAATCAGCCCTACAAGCAAGCATTTCCGTTAATAACTGACCATAGTTCTGGTCACTTGGAAATGCCAATTTTAATTTGCTCTGCCATTCAGCCCATGAAAACAGAAGGCTAGGTAGGCCCTGGTACCATTTCTGAGCCAATCCCGCTAATTTAGGAAGAGCATAGTGAACAGTCTGCCTTTCGGTCCAATTATAAATTTGAGCACATTCATTAACTTTACTTATCCATGTTTCTATTGTTTGAGTTCGTTTACTGGGATCAAATTCTGGTATCACATTCAAAACCGGAAAACGTTCACTACCCCCGTCTGCTTTCATGGTCTGCATGAACTCTTTAAAAACCGAAACTAAAATGTTCGTATTATTATCTGCGTCTTTGATAGAATCAAAAGGACTTACCACTGCTGCTGGTGTAGTGTCCGAACGCGATTCTCGCACTGTATTTTGACTATGTCTTCGCGGCATGTCACGATTGCACGATGCGTCGCGACTACGAGCCACCTCCGGACCCGGCGACACATCGCACAACCGCGGCGCATCACGCATCCGTGAAGCATCACGCGATCGCGACGCGCTATGCGTCCCATCACGCGTCGCATCACGCGACGCACCACACGCCGCATCACGCATCCGTGAAGCATCACGCGATCGCGACGCGCTATGCGCCCCATCACGCGTCGCATCACGCGATGCACCACGCGCCGCATCACGCATCCGTGAAGCATCACGCGATCGCGACGCACAATGCGCCCCACCACGCGTCGCTTCACGCGACGTACCACGCGCCACATCACGCATACGTGGAGCATCACGCGACCGCGACGTGCCATGCGCCCCATCACGCGTCGGATCACGTGACGCACCACGCGGCGCATCACGCATCCGTGAAGCATCACGCGATCGCGACGCACCACGCGCCGCATCACGCATCCTTGAAGCATCACGCGATCGTGACGAGCCATGCGCCCCATCACGCGTCGCATCACGTGACGCACCACGCGCCGCATCACGCATCCGTGAAGCATCACGCGATCGCGACGCGCCATGCACCCCATCACGCATCGCATCACGTGACGCACCACGCGCCGCACCAGACTTCCACGAACCATGGCGCGATCGTGTCGCATCATGTACCCGTGACGCATCACGTGATCGCGACACATCACGTGTCTCATCACGAGACACGTCACGCGTCGCAGCTTGCGTCACATCACAGCGCCTTGAACCAGGACTGCTGCGAGGTGTATGGCGACCTCTCGACTCGCTCTTTCTCGATTCATTCGACTCGTCACGGTTACGGCGAGTTTTGCGACGTCTCCGCACAGCAGGCTCAGAGCCACTTGAAGAGTCGTATGACTCCCTTGTATGTCGAGACTTTCTTTTGCGAGTCATGATCGCTAGAAAAATATAAATTGGAAAAAGTTAATGTTCTTTAATTTAATATTTACCTAAGATAATCCTCCCAATATTTCTAATAACTTAATTATCTTTAAATATTAGACATAATAAAAGAGAAGAAAAGAAAAAAAAACACAAACAAAAGAAAATTAAATATATCACCGGTGATCAAATGTTCTTCTTTTGAGCCATTGTTAAGTAAATAACAAAAACATTTCCATTACCTTTTACTGGCGTTCAGTCCTTCACCGAGGGCGATTATTGATCGCTATCCCGATTATATCCCACTTCTGAACTGTTAAAGTTCAGGGAAAGTGAAACAATTTGTCAGGAAATCACTCACAATATTTATTAAGTTTTCAACAGAATCACTTTACACTTGTGTACACTTCAAATGTTCGACGTCAACTGCCTAACGATCGTGCGCACTACTTCCCACCACATGCTATCTTTTACCGGAAACAGCCTAGGTTGACATTTATAATAAAACGTCATGGTACAACCGGAAGTAGTGCGTGCGATAACACTTAATTTTATTATGAATGTAAACATTATTTAAATATTTTTATTAAATTTAAATACAGATAATAATTGAAACATAATTAATGTTTATGATTGATTAAATTAAATATCTAAAAATGATTAATCGATTCCGGAAATCCGACTATCGAAGAAAGAGTTTCTAACATACTATAACTAGGTAACACAATATTCTTTGTTAAGACTGGTTTTCAGACTTACAGCGGCTGTCAAAGACGACAACCACAATAATTCTTAGTAACATAGTTCTTTTGGTATGTAGCTTCCCTGTCAACGTCATTCGAACACAAAAAGATCCCTATGGCTCTTTATACAAAACTAATAATGAATTAACAATGTCTGCGCCGATGCACTTTAATAACAAAAGCCCATTCGACCCAGCTATTTTATCAACACCTGTAACCTGTCAGCTTCACTTCTTGAATAAGAAATAGTTCTCTGGTATTCCCAGGTCAGGCTTGAACATGTAAAATTCCGTTAAAATTTCAATATTCTCACCGGAAATGTGTCGGCAGGCTTTCCACTGTTTTCAGTATATATTTGAATCAAAATTTTCCTGGCTTCAATATATCTTTTCTGTGTTATAAGGTATTTTGGACTTTCTGGTAGTAGAGTAGAGTATAGTAGGAAAGCGGTCAGCGACCATAGCGACATGGCAAGGAGGTAGAAGTTCCAAATGTTAAGTACTGAAAAAAAAGGGTGAAGAAAAATGTTTAAAGTAAATTGATGTATGTGCTTGTGCATAAAATTGAGATATTTGAAGAGAGGATATAGAACTGGCTATTGCAAAAATTAAAACCTGAATTTAATACCTACATCCTACAGAAATCATAGAAATAAAAATAATATTTATTATTCATATTTTTTATTTTTTCATAGGGTGACATTTTTCAGAAGATTTTTTAAGGAAGTAGAATTTTTAAAAAGGCTTTTGGCTTATTATTTTCTGTGCCTCAATGATCTCCTATTTAGGGTTCCGTACCCAAAGGGTAAAACGGGACCCTATTACTAAGACTCCGCTGTCTGTCTGTCCATCACCAGGCTGTATGTAACCGTGATAGTTAGACAGTTTAAATTTTCACAGATGATGTATTTCTGTTGCCGCTATAACAACAAATACTAAAAAAACAGAATAAAAAAATACTTAAGTGGTACTCCCTTAAAACGGACATGATTTCTTTGCCGTTTTTATAGATAATGGTAAGGAACCCTTTATGTTTAATTGGTGGGCAGGAAGTGTCTATCAGAAGACGTTAAAACAAGTTCTCATTCTAATGTCACAAATCTAATTAAAAAAAACATTCTATGCAATAACTACAAGAGACGACAACACCTTACCAAAACGCCCATCAAAGAAGCTAGCCTTCCAATCCTGTATAAGTATGCCCCATGCCATAGCTGGGCATAGGATCTGCGCAAGAGCAGCGAAAGACGATTGGCATACCATCACGCGGTCTCTCACTGAGGTGTGGCAGAACTCTGACGTAAGGCATGATATGGCTGCTAATGACGTTGCAAATCTAAAAAAAAAAAAGTTGTCATTGCTGGAAGTAATTTTATTGCAACATAGTATAATTATGATATTATAAAGATGCGAATTGTGTAGGAACAGACATCCCACCCATTCTCACTTCGTCAATCCAGCAGAACATCTTCCTCCTGGACAGAAACTGCAGTGGCCAATGTAGAAGTCTCTTAACCGTTTTCGGGCCTAAGTTGGCCGCTGTAGAAATATCTTGGGACAACCAACACACCGCCATCTGATTCCAAACTAGGCAGAGCCTGTACTATGGCAACCAGACAACTGATAAACATACTTATATATTTCTAAATACATACATATTATAGATTATAGATAAATTACACCCCGATACAGAACAAATAATCGTACTCATCGCACAAAGATTTGTCCTATGTGGGAATCGAACCCACGACCTCTGTCCTAGCAGTCAGGGTCACTAACCACTAGACCAACAGGCCTATCGATAAATAATCTGGCCAAATGGGGTATTATCGACCCGTCCCAAATACAATGTTAGTGTGGAGCCCTCTGCAGGATATACCCCACCTCCTTTCTAGCCCATCCTGCATTGCCACCTGCACCTTCCAGGATTTAAACGAAGCCAACGACAGAGCTGTGCAGGTGGCAATATACCCGCAAAGAAGAAGAAAAAGTATAATTATAAAACCTATAAAGTTCCCACTGCTGGGCACAGGTTTTTAGGTGAGAAGAACTATAATAGCGCCTAAATCATAAGGTACTTTAAAAATAGCTTTATGGATTTACTTAGTCAATAATCCACTACTTTTCCAACTATCTTGGGGTCGGCTCCCAGTCCTATTTTTTATTTAGTCAACAATATAGACAGTTTTGTAATTGGTTATTCCAGTTAGGAACCAAACAGTACGACTATGAAGGTGTTAAGGCTAGGCACTAGCTTTTCCCGTCTTTGTGATCTTTTCGTTTCTGGACCATACCTTACGGAGATATTGGAGGTCAAAGTTCCAACTTTTTCACAAGTTTTAAACGTTATTTTAAAAACAAACTTTAAGCTGTCTACACACCGAAGCCGGCCCGCTGGCACGAACCCGGCGGGTTAGGGCGAGTGGACCCGAGCTTTAGAAGTTTTGAGCCGGACAACAAGATCGTTAAAATCAGGCCGCCGGCCTTGCCCGCCGGGTTTGTGCCGGCGGGCCCGGCGGCTTCGGTGTGTAGACAGCTTTAAATACGGTCCATCCATCAGCACAATGTATTGAGTGCGTTACATTGAACGCTGCTGTAGACAGTGATTTTTCAGACCAAAAAAGTCGATTCTCATCAATAAATATTTTTGGCGCAGTGTTACTCAGTGAAGGCTTTCAATTACACGAAAACGAAAGCTATATACAAAAACAGAGAGCAGCGGTGGCCCAGTGCTGGCGGTTACGACTTGCGAACAGTAAGTCGTGGGTTCGAACCCAGGCAGGCGGTTTACTTTACGTAATTTATTTCATCAGCACCGCTCTCAAAAACGGTGAAGGAAAACATCGTGAGGAACATGTGACATCTACCAACCCGCACTGGGCCCACGTGGTGGATTATAGCCCATTCCCTCTCTAGAGAGGAGGCCGTGTGTCCCAGCTGTGGGGACATTATAGGCTGATTATGCTAAACGAAAGCATATTTTTTAAATCGGAAGAAATAAAATAATTAAATGCAAGCAGTCTTGGCTTTAGACAACAAAAAAGTAAATATAGTTTTATTACTCAATTTTATTTCCTGGACTCATTAGCTTTGCCGTATAATAAATAAAACAAACCCTTCGCTTTTTATTACTTGTGTAAATCTTTGTTTAAATTCATATTTCTTTTCATAATTAATGCTTGTATACCACAATTCCTCTGTTTACTTTTTTATAATTGTTACGTTCCTTGTTCGCCAGTAAGCTAAGCATTTTATCAGTTCAAGGAGAAAAACTTCTCGTATTTCTTCATTAAAAATGTATGGACCAATTTATTTCGATGGTGGAAATTTAAAATGGGCTTCCAGTTGGATTTTCAAGTTTAAGTCTTAGCGTCGAAAGTTGAAATTACAACAGCACACTTTATGTCCCTTACACAATGACCCCTTACAGGGTTTTATATTTCTACCGTCGATTTTTTCTTTTATTTTCAAATCTACCTTCTAGAAATTCTAGAATACTTATTGGAAGCAGTCCTTTGAAAGATTTTTCTCAACGTAGCGAAATTAATTCAAGTGCGCTTGGTATCCTTTGCCGATATTATTTTACCATTTGTAAGATATTATTGGTAGCTATGATAGCCTAAGTATCAAGAAAGATGGCAAACCATTTAGATAAAATATAATTCAGGACCAAGTAGAAATCATTACTGTTAATACAATGTCTGCAACTATTTGAATTCCTACGAAAATTAAATATTTAATTGAATTAGTAACCTTTTTTTGCAACGGCAAAGCTTCAAATCACACAATATGAATTTTAAATCAGTTCTAACTACCAGAAAATCTACTGACAAAGCTAATGATAAGCAACTAATTATCACAATCTTTTTCTACCTCAATTAAAATTAAGTTTTTAGTCTTTAATATAATAAAAAATGTTCTGACAAACACCTATCAAAATTCAGCTTTCTATCAAATACAATTTATCACTCAACGATCCCCAGATAATCAGGTCAAAGTGTACTACACCCTCACTCCAGCAGTTACATTTAAGCCCCATGTAATGCACGAATAAACATATATTAAACATCAAAAACTAAAACTGGAGACACACAATATATCATAACTACTAGATGCAATAGAGGACCATACCCTGGGCCAAGGCAATAATGCTGTCAGTGATCTGGGCACGCGACCAACATGCAGTCGGGACTCGAGTGTACTGCACAAATACTGTATTATTTACTGTGTTGTATGCTAGCAGCGTTGCCGATATTGTATTGGAAGTCTAGAAGGAAATAATAGATGTGTCTGCTGGGTTGTAAGGCGCTATGAGTTTTGAATTGACGGGAATATCGCAGGTTGACTTGTAATTCGACATACTGGGTGTAAATGGACCCATCACCAAGTCATCAATCAAGCATTCTGTACATCAAACTAAGTAACCAAAAAATTGGTGGGAAACGACTCTTTTTTTGGGGTGAAAAATCACGTTTTACGGTAAAACTCAATGTAACACACTCAAAACATTGTGCTGATGGATGTTTTGAATAGTAAACGGGTCATGGAGGAAAGTATTACCTTAAAAAATAGTATTTAAAAATAAAACTTTCGAAAAACTTGGAACTTTACCTCCAATATCTCTGTAGAGAAGGTTCCGAAGGTCCAGTAAAAAAACGGGCCAAGTGCGAGTCAGACTCGCACACCTAGTGTTCCGTATAAACTTGTAGGCATTTTGTTATTAAACTATATATATACGGTTTTCAGATTTTTTCCTTTACATGTGCCGTAAGAAATTGCAATTTGCCAAATTTCATGATTCTAGGTCAACGAGAAGTACCCTATAAATTTTGATTCCTTGAGAGTGTCGAAATATACGTTTATTGTGGCTCAAACGGGCGTATCTTTTTTTTACGTAATTTTTTTAGGTTCACAGTTTCAAGGGACTGTAGACTTGAATATATGGTTTTAATGTCAACTCGATACCTCCACGTGTTCCCGAGATAAAGGGTCTTGAAAGAGAGATGGATGGACAGACACACATACGGACAAAACGATCCTATAAGGGTTCCGTTTTTCCTTTTGGAGTCCGAAACCCTAAAAATGATCGCAATGACGGGAAGAACCTTTCGGCTTGGTTAAGGGTATTTTTACACCCTTTATTCTTTCCGGAGGGCCTAGAGATAGTGAAATTTTATCAGTGATAACTATGATGGTACAGGCAGAAATGTATAGGAATGATACATTGATGAAGTGCTTGTGACAGGTGAAGTACCTACAGCCTAATTTACTGCGATGAATATTTGCAAATTGGACCTCCAGATTACGCGATGTACGCGCCAGCCGTGTGGCCTCACGCCACACATAAACAAACGTAAATGGCAAAAAATATCTGTCAAATAAAACCAACTTCATGGACATAATTTTTTGGAACGAAGTTCCTTATGGCGCGTTGCGAAAGGAGGCTAGACGGAAAAAATTCAGACGAAAAGTGTGTACGACACTTTTACCCGACTGCGCGACGCAAAGGAGGGTAATGTGTTTTTGCTATAGTAAGCTATTGTAAGCCGTGCGGCGGGCGCATGTTATAGAAAGCAAGCCAGATATTTTCGTTTCGTCTTTGGTCTGTGGATGGGTGATCAAGGTTAAGCAACGACTGCCCAGGTCTGCCTTTGGATGGGTGATCCAAGTTAAGCAACGGTTGCCAAGGTTGGTCTGTGGATGGGTGATCAAGGTTAAGCAACGACTGCCAAGGTCTGTCTGTGGATGGGTGATCCAAGTTAAGCAACGGGTGCCAAGGTTGGTCTGTGGATGGGTGATCAAGGTTAAGCAACGACTGCCAAAGTCTGTCTGTGGATAGGTGATCAAGGTGGTGGTGGTGGTGGTTTTTTTTTGTGCCAATTTTTTTTTTACAATTCCTTCACTACTTAATCGAAAGGAACTTCGTTCCATCCGGGTGTCCCTTGACACCTCTCTAGTTTTTTATTTATTTCAATTTAAAGTTCTCCGACTCTAAAATCAACACCGTAAGAAATAGTTGTTGCGTGGTTGCCACTGGCCTCAAAACGTGATAGTGTGAACTGTAATCCTTTCGTAACAAATAAGCACCCCATAATTTATCCTAGGAAATAATGTATTATTTATTTATTTATACTTCATGTACGAAAGTGGTACGTAAAAGTGGCATAAAAATAAATAAACAATAAAAAAAAAAACTATAATCATAATAATCGCGAATTTTTCTTTTTTGTTTTTGAAAATTTCCCAGAATTTGTTATTAGATATTTGTGTATAATTTCTCGTTACAATACCAAAATAAATGACTGAATTGAATAACTTACATTAACATTATTTTTTTTTTCCATTGTGTTTACTCAAAATAATATACATATACAGCGCACGGGCTTGCACGATTTTTGATGCAGTCCTTCGCTCCTAATTAACCAAATTGGTGCTGGCCTAATTACCGATTTTAATTGCTAAGCCAACTACTAGCCTTCGTCAAAAACTTACGTATAGCTCGGGAGTTTTGCGAAATAACTAAAGCCACGCTAGCAATATTTTGCATTCGCATGGAAGTTTAAATTTCAACCAGTTCACAAACCTCGTAATTTTTCAACGAGGACGAAAAGCACTGCTTTACAGTGATATTCCTTATCATTCAATTTAAAATTTACTTTGAACTCGTGGCTAGTGGTTTGTTAAATAAACTTTCCACTTAAAAATTCCAGTTTTTAAAGCAAAGTGGGAAAGAAAGAAAAATACTGAGTCGACAGCTTATCGCGTCGGTCTGATGAATCCGTCAGAGAGGGGAATTATTATGGTGCTAGCATGACAAGTCCGCGGCCTTATTTTATCTTCACGCTCCTTTAAACTTAAGGGTTCAGCAGAGGCCGTTAATGTGGACGGACGAGTTAAGCCTGCTAATTACGGTTTTGGTGTAAACAAATTAACAATTCACTGATTATCATTACAGAGAGGTTTTGATAAGACCTTTGGTTGTTACTTAGACAGTTATAATTATTGTAATTATTCAAGGATGGCACTGCAAGGGTTTTGCAACCCCGCTTCATTATGATTTTATTCCAATTTTTTTTTTGACATCTGCTGCATTTCATTAGGGAGCTTTTTTACATCTCTTAATTATATTTTATCTTTGTTTTCAGGTACGTTGGTGTTTCTGTAGAAAATATACTTTCGAGCATGGAAAAGGAAAGTATACCTTAACTTTAAGACATCTAAATTCTAATACCATATTGCTCTTGAATCAATCGAAGCTAGTTTTACAACCAGAAAAGTCTTAAATCCAACAACATTTGATGAAGTGTTTTGAAACTTATAATAATCACAATAAAGTTTATAATAATGCAAGTTACTCACAGTATACCCTCGAAGAGCTTAGCAGCCGCCAGCATCTCATAAGTCTGACTGGAGGCAGAAAACAGTGTACATAGGAATATTCCTCCAAAGCCGATCCTTAGGAAATATATTCTTCCAAATGTGTCTATCATGAAACCGGCGATTACTGTTGATATAAACATCCCTGGAAATGGGGACTAAAGATTAACAGGATTAGCATAACATCACGCCTCATTGGTCTAGTGGGCGCATATGTGACTGCTGAGCATGACGTCGTGGGTTCGATTTCCAGGTAGGGCAAAGTGTTATTAAGCTAAAGCCTTATTCATTAGCAACAAGATTAAATCCGCCGATAATAAAATAAAGACGGTTTGGAAAATTATCAATAGTGAAACTAATAGACATAAAAAAATATAATAATGATATCACACTAGATACTTCACGTGGTCTTATAAGCTCTAAAAACGAAGTTGCTCAAGAATTTGTAGATTTCTTCACTAGTATCCCACTTAAAACTACTGAAACCTTAAATTCCTCACCCTTGGTTTCTATTGATTTGTTGAGAGCGAACGTTTCAGCCTGTCCGGTTGAGTTTCAATTTAAGCATATAAACCCCATCACAGTCATTAAAGCTTTTAAGGAAATCAAAATCAAATTAACTGAAGATCTTTGGGGAATGTCCATTAAAGTTTGTCAAGCTATTATTGAGACTATAGCACCGTTTTTAGCCTTAATATTTAATTTATGTGTGGACCAAGGAGTCTTCCCGGACCTTATGAAATACAGCAAGGTAATACCACTTTTCAAATCCGGGGACAGTAAAGACACCAATAACTATAGACCCGTATCCGTGTTGCCGGTTTTCAGCAAGGTGTTTGAAAAGGTAATGCTTAATCAAATGCTCACACACTTTAACACCAATAAAATCTTACATGAGAAACAATATGATTTCACCAAAGGACGTTGCACGACTGACGCCGGTGTCACCTTATTAAAACACATATTTACGGCGTGGGAAGAGGCACAAGATGCCATAGGAATCTTCTGTGACCTCTCGAAAGCATTTGATTGCGTAAACCACGAAACCCTACTCTTGAAACTTGAACATTACGGTTTAGGGAAACTTGCGCTCAGTTTAGTTAAATCGTATTTAAACGATAGACATCAGCAAGTACAAATAAATGGTGTCAATTCAATGGGTTTAAAAGTAAGTATGGGTGTACCGCAAGGTTCGATATTAGGTCCTTTCCTCTTTTTAGTCTATATAAATGATCTACCCCATTTATTTAAAAACCAACCACAAATGGTGTTGTTTGCTGACGATACCTCTTTAATATTTAAGACAAACAGACGTGCCACAAATCTTGACGACGTAAATAACGCCCTATTGCTGGTCCATAATTGGTTCACCGCGAATAATTTAGTATTAAATGGGAAAAAAACGAAGTGTATAAGATTTGCTCTACCGAATGTCAAAAGTAGTGATAGTGACATAGTATTGAATCAAGAGAAACTAGAATTCGTCGAAAAAACTGTTTTCTTGGGGATCACGCTCGATTCAAGGCTTCAATGGGGTCCGCATATAACTTCTCTTGCAGGACGGCTGAGTTCAGCAGCATATTATGCTGTTAGAAAAATCCGTCAATTTACTGATGTAGATACCGCGAGGCTAGTCTATTTTAGTTATTTTCATAGTATTATGTCATACGGTATTTTACTATGGGGACGGGCTGCAGACATTGAGTCTATATTTATTCTGCAGAAAAGAGCTATCAGAGCCTTATATGATCTACGTAGACGCGATTCTCTAAGAGAACTGTTTAAGGAAATTAACATCATGACAGTACCTTGTCAATACATCTATGAAAACATCATGTACGTTAGGAAAAATTTGCATTTATTTAGTAAAAGAGGTGACCGACACCACTATCATACTAGAAATAGGGACCAACTAACTCAACCAGGTTTCAGGCTAGCTAAAGTAGACTCATCTTTCATGGGGTACTGTTTAAAATGTTACAATAAAATACCTCCCCACATTCTACAACTGAATGAGACGAAATTTAAATCTTGTATAAAACGCACACTATGTAGGCAAGCATTATTATAAGTTGGGGGATTACATTGATGATAAAAATGCTTGGCTCAATGCTGGTCCTGCTCCACAACCATAGGGGCAAACTAATTGATTACCATGTGAAGTTATTGTGGAAGCTGCAGAAGATTGTAAAAATATCTTTGCATTGTATAGATTCAATCTCTTAGTATTATATAATCGCATAGCACATGTGTGAGTACTATGTACTGTAAAGCTACCATTTACATTTAGTTATCTTCATTGACTTGAATGTGCCCTGGTGGCTGAGAGAATGTCATGCTCACACAAATGTCTCGCTGATGGTGGCGGGTGTGTCGGGTCATTTAGTTCCCTTCAATGTGGTTGAGTTGAATGGCGCTGATCCATGCGTCATGTTCGTGAGCGGGCGCTGTCAGTTGGGACTGGTCATCTCTTAGCTGTCACGGTTTATTTTAATTACTTTATTTTAAATTGTTAGTTTAATCTTTTACTCTGGACGCTCTTAATGTGCACGTCTTTGTACATCGTTCTCACATACTTATATGTATAATCTCAACATGAATGATGTAACCAATTTTGTAACAATATTTTGATTAAAAAGAGTGTCCATGGAGTTTCTTGCCCATTCTTCTCCATAGAGATCTACGATTTGGAATGTGCAACTACAGTACTTTCGCAAGTTATTATGCCTTGTGAATGTGACTGTAGCTTAGCTTTTTTGTTTTTGACTTTCAAAAGTGCCTGTAATGGTCTAATTGAAATAAATGCTTTGAGTTTGAGTTTGAGTTTGTTATTGGGTTTTTCCATCATTCAGCATCCGAATTTTTCAGTACCAGCCACGAAGTCTGGATTTGTGTTCGGTTGGTGACAATAGGCTTGCCCCCTACTACATGGGACTTAAACATTAGCAGGATTATGTAAGTGATCATTGAGCAGACTTCTACGAGGAGCTCGTAGCTAAATAAAAACAGCCGCTCGGATCGATTTTTTGGTTAAGCCTTGCTTACCTAGGTTGTTTCATGGATGGGTGACCACCTATTACGTAACGAGTGCCTCGGAAAGCACGTTTAACCGTTGGTCCCAGCTGTCTTTGACAATCATTACAGGCAACCAGTGGCCGGAAAGTCTGACAACCTGCAGTCGTACGAGTATCGTATTACCCAGTACTAACTGGATTGTGGGGTTAGTTAGGCAGTCGCTCCATGTAAAATACTGGTTTCAGCTGCATCCTGTTAGACTGGAAGCCGACCCCAACTTAGTTGGGAAAAGGCTAGGCAGATGACGATGATGATATTGAGCAGACTATGTCAGTAAGCCGTGGTAAAGTCATTTGATACTACTGCGAAAGGATGACAGTAAGTTGTGATTAGAAATGTTACTACAATTACTATTTTTGATGTACTATGTTTCCATCTCAATTCTAATGTTCATTTTCACTAATACTAGATGAAATATAAATGAATACATAGATAAAAGCGAAGTGGTGGATTTTAATTACCCCGGGAGCTAAAATTATGTAATAAAACTAAGGCATTAATTTAGACGTCGCTTATACTTAGTGAAAACAGGCATTAGAGTACTCAATTTCTAATGTTGGGTTAACCAGAGATGAACCAAATAGTATACCCACATTTTCGCTAATTATATTCAAGTCTCATATAATAGGGGGCGTGCCTATTGCTATCAACCGGCCACAAATCCAGACTACAAGGCCTTAACTTGATAAATTTCTGATGGAAAAACCAATAACAATTTGCCCGACCCGGGAACCGAACCCAGGACCTCATACTTAGCAGTCGCGACTGCGAATACTAGACCAACGAGGATGTCTATCAAAACATTGTGCTAATTGATTCCTTGAATAGTACGATCGCGTCGTGGAGGTATTTAATCTGTTTAACAGCGGCACAAAGTATGCAGTAACTGTAATGGAGTGTGAAAACTTCGACTTGAGAGAATGAATATTCCAGAAATTACTTACCAAAATATGGCATAGCATTCAGTAAACCTTTCTGCTTGAGGTTCATGTTGAGGTCGCATTCTGCGATCGGTAATAAGTACGAAGTGGTGTTAGTAACCAGAACGCTGGCCATACACCCGAAGAACGACACGAAAAGTAATTTTATGTGGAACCTCCCGAATTTATATATTTCGTAAGCTTTGTTGATTTCTTTCATGGGTGTTACTGGTTCTGAAAAAAAGAGAAATTGGTTACATTTCGATCATCAAACGGAGGAAATGATGGCGTGACGGTTGGCTAAGTGCGAGTCGGAAGAAGGGTTCCGTACCATTATCTATAAAACGGCAAAAAAATCATGTCTGTTGTTTGATAGCCCCACTTAAATATTTTTTTATTCTGTTTTAGTATTTGTTGTTAAATCGGCAACAGAAATACATCATCTGTGTTCAGGTGTGTTCATGAGATACAGCTTGGTGACAGACGGACAGACAGACATACAGCGGAGTCTTAGTAATAGGGTCCTGTTTTACCCTTTGGGTACGGAACCCTAAAAAACGTATTGCGACGACCCGTATTGCGGCAACCTCAAGTAACATGGAACAAGGGTAGGAAGATGATAGTTACATCATGATCGTCAATATTTTCTTTAAAGTTGAGAAATATATTGATTTACATTTTTGTGAAGGAAAAAATAAACGTAAACGTAAAGTATAGTAATCCGGTATCCTGAAAATTACAATTTGCAACCTTCTTCAAAAAGATAAAATCCTGGGACATACAGTCAAACGGTGTAGTACATTAGTTCCGTTGATAAAATTTGACAAGATACTGCCGTCTCTCTCAACCAAGACGTCAGCATCCATAATCACTCGTTACACAACATAACATCACGCTTTGTAATCCCCGAAGGATTAGGCAGAAGTGTACCTAACAAGTACCTACACCCACATTTCGTCAGTTATGTTTAAGTCCCATGTCATAGGCGGTAAGCTTACTGCCATCAACCGGGCATAAATCCAGACTCCGTTACAGCTACTGAGAAATTCCTCATAGAAAAACCCAATAAACTTTGCCTGCCCCGGGAATCGAACCCAGGACTTCATGGAAACAGGAGGGGCCCGCAAGGGCCGATAAAAAAAAAAGAACATAAAAATGGACCTCATGGAAATCAGTCGCCCTTGCGACCAACGAGGCAGTCTAACTATACATCATATAGACTCTTACTATCAGGAATTCTGGCTTAATTTATACATAAAAGATAAACATCATTCACATAAGCTTTTACTGCTTCACTAGCCAAAGCTGGGCCTATAATAACATAACGTTAACTAAATTTTATATAAGGTCTCTTACATAAGGAAGACCGTGGACCAAAGTAGGGATTATGATGACCGATGGTCTACCCTGTTGATCCCTAAATGCTTTACTGGGATAATATTTCCTGTTTCAGTTTGTTGGGTATATAAATATTAAATAACTATCTTTTATATTGTTAACTCATCTATGTTAGAGCGGCTGTCAGGCAAATTCATTATAAAATTAATTAATTATAATAAATTAGTATTTCTTTCATAGTTATCCTTTGCCAGAAAAACGGTGATATTATTTCCTTTATTTATTTTCCACATTTTTTTTTTTTAATATTCATAAAAAAAAAAACAATTTAAAAATATTAAAAAAATGTAGCCCACCGGGTATTGGGAACAGGGTCCAAGCTACCGGCAGTCAAGGCTCCAGAGAGAGGAACCTCCTAACAATACTAGTGATAATAATATTTTACAGTGATTTTTATTACGGTATGGATAAGGTTGTAAGTCGGTTGTTGTCACTGATAAGTTTGTCAAGTTAAAGTGAACTTTATTTTCGTTGCTATTAGGCTGCTGACGGATTACAGCTGTCAATAACTGTGAAAGAATTTTATGTTAATACTAACTGTTGCCCGCGGCCTTCGTCTATTTGAAACGGATTTTGTTGGCAATTTCATGGGTTTTAATTTTTTTCACGGAACCATTATAATAAAATTAAAAATAAAACCCTTTTTCTAAAATAAAAGTAGCCTAGTTATAGTACCCTTATAACTGCAGCTATCTGCCATAAAAAAATCCGTCTAAATCTGCCCAGCCGTTTCGGGGATTAGCAGGAACAAACAGACAGACAGATAAAAAATTTAAAAATTGTTTTTTTTTTCAATGTACCGTATATACTTTCATATGCAGCAGTAAAAAGCTGTCATTTTGAAGTTACAAACAGACCCTTCAATTTTGTATAATTGTATAGATCAGAATATTTACAAGTATTTATGCGCTTATAAATAATTTCAAAGTACAGTATTGTCGGTGTAGGTCGTACATACTCAAAACTATGGCCGTAAAAGATTATTTTGAAACGTGGCCAAAATCTGAACTAATATCGTCGTAATTACGTAATTCCAATGTGGAAAAGAGACAGAGCTATTACAGGTCTTCTAGTGCCATCTATTTCCCACACTGGAATTACTCCTGCTTTATGACGTCATGGTAGGCCACGTGGTCTGCTGTCAACGTCACTTGTGAGTCAAAATATTCTTGTATTACTATACAGTCTTTTCACAAGTATTTTACGTGACTAGACATATCACTGTCTAAATCACAGTGATATTTACTGTCATTACTATAACTTGGGGGTCGGTTGCTGTCACTGACAAGTTAGTAAAGATTAAAGTGATCTTTATTTTTGACACTATAAGGTTAATAATGCATTGCCGCTGTCAGTGGTAAAATAATTACAAAAGAATGTAAGTGACACTAGTGATTAAACATTCTCATAGTGAAAGTTGACAAAAATCTATTCAAACAAAGTTGTACTGATTAAAAATTCGGCCCTTAACTTACAGCGTCCAAGTTTGACTGCTGTGCGGACAGTCTTACATGTTGTCGAGCCTGCAGTCGTATTTTGTCTGGTTAGTCAGTCTGATAATTTCAAGACAAGTAAGTAAAAAAATACGCACCAGTTTTATCCACCACATGAACATTTACGTCAGCCATATTTGTTTTACAAAGATTCTTCTTAAAAAGATTTTACAAATATATTACTAATTCTACGTATATTATTAGTGTAGATTATTTTTTTTAATTATATTTATTTTCCAAGTAAAATAATTAATACGTTTACCAAAGATTTGATTACATAATAATTACAGCTAGTTTCAGTATTAATATACTACTGAGAATATTACGTTACAGAGCCTGATTTTGATGCTAAGTCCTTGTTGAATGATTAATTACCAGTCTAATTAGAGCTCTGATTTCTCCCGAGGGAATGTAACTGAGAGCTCAAGTTGTATTGGCCAAGTTAGAGATATCTCTGTGTAAACTATAGATAAAATTATGTAGTAACTTCTTGTAATCATTTCTATTTGAATGTGTCATAGAAGTCGTTTTTGCTTGTCTTTTGATAAGCAAAGGTAATGCGTTCGTTGGTAGCTTAAATCAATATTTTGTTAATTAATGAGTAATTGTAGAGGTATTCATAAATATATGTCGTAATCTATTTATATTAAGACCAGTGGTGTTCTATTTTGTCTAACGTAAGAAAATAAAATATCGGAACATATATTATTTCAGAGACATTAATCATAGATGACAGTGGTTGTTGAGGTATAACCGCACAAATAGACAGACAATTTGTCTGTTTATGCGTGCGAGACGTCACTTTTCATAATAATAATGAAAGAAAAACCTATTACTCAAAAAACACCGCTTATTTTGGTAGAAGCTATAATAGTATCATTAACACTGAAAACGGGATATTTAACATGTTTACTATTGGTTTTATTTGAGTTTAACCGTGATCATGGTACTTGCAACAGCGCCGAAATATCGGGAACTCAAAAGAAATAGTAAACATGGTAAATATCCCGTTTTCTAGTGTTAATGATAATGTTACTGAACATGTCAGTTTAAAATCTTACATGAAGCTATAATAGTCTACGTTATAAAAACTAAATCGTAATTTATTTATACATAAATTCACACCTTTTTCCTATGGGGGTAGGCAGAAACCACCGAACGCCACCTGCTACGACCCTTACATACTCCTTTTGCCTCGTCCACGTTCATACATATGGTCATACACGCACGCCGGTTGCGAGTACCACGCACCTGACCTTACTGAAGAACCCCACCAATAAGGTCAGTGTATGTCCTTCTAGGAAGTCCCCTACCGACGTTGCCACTCACATCTGTCTTGTAAATAAATACCTTTTGTTAGTCGCCTCCACATGACCAAACCATCTAAGCATATTCTTTTTAATTTTTATTACATCTTCTTTTAAACCGCAACGTTCTCGTATAACTTTTATTTATAGGAATACTAGTTTTCCGCCTGCGGCTTCGCCCGCGTCGAGTTCGGTTATATCGCGTTTCCAAGAGAACTCTTCAAAAGTCCGGGATAAAAACTATCCTATGTTCTTTCTCAAGGTCAACTCTATCTCTGTACCAAATTTCATTACAATTAGTTCAGTGGTTTAGACGTGAAATCGTAACAGACAGACAGACAGAGTTACTTTCGCATTTATAATATTATTATTAGTAGGAATAAGTTAGTAAATGCAACATTTAACTACTACAAATCAAACACCAACCAAATTACACCACCTTACGCAACAAACAAGTATTACAAGCAAACAATCCATCACAGTACAAATAACGCTATGTAAACACACCACAAAATACCTTTACACACGTATATCGTGACTAATGCTCTGTAAATATGTACTAAATTATTCAGCTTCCGCATAAAACCGGCAATGGATTAGTCTTTACGCGATAATCACGCTCTACGGTACTGGTGGCAGTTTGCTAGCAAAACAGGCATTCATGAAATAGTTATAAGATGGTATTACTACTCGTTGAATTAAGTCCCATTTATACAGGGTGAGGTGGGGTGCTAGTGTTAGTGTAGCTCGCGTTAGCATTCACAAAAAAAAAAAAAATGTTTTAGTCGCCTGTTGAGGATGGTTCGTAGAACCCATTACATACCGGGTTTCCTCCGTGCCTCGGAAAGCATGTTAAGCCGTTGGTCCCGGCTGTCATTTATAGATCTTTGTCAGTCGTTACAGGTAATCAGTGGCCCGAAAGTCTGACAACCAGTTTTACCAAGGGGTATAGCATTACTCAGTACTAACTGGGTTGTGGAGGTCAGATAGGCAGTCGCTCCATGAAAAATACTGGTATTCCGCTGCATTCAGTTAGACTGGAAGCCGTCCCCAACATAGTTGGAAAAAGGCTAGGCCGATGATGATGTCAGGAGACCTGTGTGCTAGTAATGGGAACGTGGCACAGGCATGTATGTTTATATTAAAGCTCTTTCTACCGGCTGAATCAAACCCAAATCAAATTATTTATTTGCTTGCACAAGAGTAAATTCAGGAGGTAATACATAATTATTGAAAGTTCTCAAAACCATATTCTACATTAACAGGTGTGCTTGTGTATGAGTATAAAGGTATAAGACCTTTAATTTATTATTTGTTAAAAAAAGAACTGGTGCTATTTTAGATTTTATTAATTAACTTTAGGACAAAGACAAAACGAAAATCAAAATAATAAAGAAAGAAGAATTGTTTAATTTGAATATTTTTGTCTGAATTTGTTCCCGGTTGATTACAATGGGCGCGCCTTCCATTACATGGATTTTGAACATAACTCGTGAAATGTAGGCGTACTTAATGGACACTTCTGCTTAATATTTCGAGGAAAAGCTGTTTTATTATACAGTATGCTGATTAAACATACGACTCCCGCTAATACTGGGACCACGCACTGACCTATGTACAGCACATAGCTCCAGAATTAATCATTCGTTAATGGTGTCCGTGTTTCACTGGAACACCTGCGCACTCGGTTGGTGCAACTGTTACTGTATCTTACAATATAACGTAGATAGGTGGATTGTGTTAAATAGATAGTTTTACTAAGCTGGTGTTGTGAGGTGCATAGCTGAGTACTGAAAATGGCTACAAAGGTGTTACTGTAACATAGGGATGTTGCTGTATCGTAGATTAAGGGCTCATTGACGGAGACACGATGCGTCGCGGCCCGTCTTTACTTCAAACATTTGGTGATGTTTGAGAGCGTTTACGGAGAAGCGATTTTATGCGCGTTTTCTTGAAATGAAGTGTTACTTGCGGTGGAGTTCGCAGATGACATCAGATAATTAAGATAATTATCAAATGAGTTAGTTCTCGGAATGGCCAAAAAAACCTATACAATCAATGTCTTTTTTAAGGGTCTCCCTTGTTTGACCGCAAAGAAATTGCCAAATTATCACTTCCCAAACAAATTTTCGCATAATTTCATTTGCCAAATTATTACTTACCAAAAAATCTCTTTACAAATAATTGTTACGAAAACCTATGTTTGGCAAGTGAACGTTTGAACAATAACTTGTTCACCAACTAGTACTTTTACCATTTTTTATCTAGTCAAATATTTCAGTTGGTATAACATATTTTACGCAAAATTAAATAAGCCAAATATTTGGTGTCGTCAATTTTAAACTTACCATTTCAGTCAAAAGCACTATTAACTAGTTGGAATCTTCTATTTGGATTCGGTTGGGGCTCCTATTTCTGTCTGCAGGGTTTACAGGCACCTAACTAACCGAACCTCGGGGTGCCCCTGACGTCAACCGTCTAGGGTTAGCGTTTCCGTCAGCAGGTCGACGGATCTCCGCTGCGCGGGGCTTCTATTTCTGTCTGCAAGGTTTACAGGAACCTAACTAACCGAACCTCGGGGTGCCCCTGACGTCGACCGTCTAGGGTTAGCGTTTCCGTCAGCAGGTCGACGGATCCCCGCTGCGCGGGGCTCGTATTTCTGTCTGCAAGGTTTACAGGAACCTAACTAACTGAACCTCGGGGTGCCCTTGACGTCGACCGTCTAGGGTTAACGTTTCCGTCAGCAGGTCGACGGATCCCCGCTGCGCGGGGCTCCTATTTCTGTCTGCAAGGTTTACAGGAACCTAACTAACCGAACCTCGGGGTGCCCCTGACGTCGACCGTCTAGGGTTAGCGTTTCCGTCAGCAAGTCGACGAAACCCCGCTGCGCGGGGCTCCTATTTCTGTCTGCAAGGTTTACAGGAACCTAACTAACCGAACCTCGGGGTGCCCCTGACGTCGACCGTCTAGGTTTAGGGTTTCTGTCAGCATCTGTTAAATTTCAATTACGTTATATTAAATCAATTTGTGTTATGTCTTCATTCCAAAATTTTGCCTTTATATTTTTTGTCATAACAAATCATTTGACTAAACGTTTACTGTCTTAATTTTGTTTGCTGTAATAAATCATTTGATTAAAGACCAAAAGCCTTAATGACATTATCCTTAGTAATAATCTGCCAAGTAAACATTTGACCAAATGAAAATGTGCGTAATAAAATTATTCCAAATATTACATTGGCATAAAAAAGGTTGCTAAAATTTGTTTGGGTAATGAAAATTTGGCAAAATCTTTTCGGCAAAACGGCAGGATCCCCTTTTTTAATTATTGTCATCATAAAGGTCATTGGCAGGCTAAATCTAACTATAATATAAGTAAATCGATCGGCAACGTCATTTAACCACGGCAAAGATATGAAAAATCACATTTCGAAAATTCAAAATTTCAAAAATTTTCTACGTGCGAAGCGGTGCCTAAAGGTACATGAATTGTATGTCATCTTGATCGTGTATGCGACTATAGCTCGTGTGAGCACCAGCCTAACAGTTCCATTGAGTTTCGAGAAAACGTACTTTTAGTGTTTTCTCCCATACAAAAAGAACATAAATCTTTTTTTGCTCACGCGTTGTGTGACTTGTACCATCCATACGTTAATATTATGTAAAGGGAGGTATACCAGAGCCATTACTTTTTTTTTTTAATTCGTTACTTTATGTTTCTTTGAGTATGGAGCTCGATTTCTAGACCACTGTGCGACGTCCGTCTTCGTAAACAACATTGTACAATGTTGTTAATAATTATTATCATATGTTTGTGTTTGCGCATGTGATAAAGCAGGTCGCTTCTCCGTACGCGTATCGCACCGCGAGACGACACCTCGTCTCCGTAGATGAGCCCTTTTTTTTTTTGAGGGTGGGAAATCATCAAATGACTCCTCCCGCTCTGGGCGGAGCGGAAGGGAGTGTCAGACTCTTACTGACTAAAAACCACCCATGTTCCTTCATTGGCCCTTTATGTTCCAGGGCCGCGGTATCTCTTTCGAACAGTCCCGCAGCCCTGGCAGCCGTAGATGAGCCCTTAGTTGTAAATATATTTTTTTTTTGTAATAGGCTCGCCTCTGTTACGTGGGACATACACTTAATTGGAGAAATGAAGGTACACATCCGATTAAATCGTTGATTCTTTTCTAGTATTATTGAATGTTATTAATATTGTCAACGAAATCTGAACGTAATCATTTAACGCGGTAAACCGATGATTATTTTTGTAACTCCTTCCTTAGGTACTGCTTTCGTATAGTTGATATTCAATTAACCGGGAAAATAAACTATTTTTAACAGCAAAATATAGACACTTTTCATGTATCTTCCAGAAAACATTTTGTATTTATGTTTATTTTGTTGCTACAAGCTACTTGCGCACATACTTACATATTTTTTATGTATCCCATAGTTGCTTTATATTATAATCCAAGTACTGCTTATTTTATTTTCTTATTTCATGTAATCAAATATTTATGCTGTCTTGGCTTCCGTACGTTTTTTCACGGGTGACCACTGAAAACCTGCGCTGTGCAGCTGTGGGCCCCCCATAGCACAGCATCATGCTGAGTGGTAGCCTGCTTGTCGCAATCACGACGTGAAAGGTGTTTTTTTTTATTACTGTCCTGTTGTATTTATAACATTTGTTATGCTTTGTATGATTATTGTTATTTTTTTTTTTTGTATGGACGTCATGTCCCTGCGACAAATAAACATTTTTTATTTCTTCTTTCTATTATAAAGTCATTGATACCTACTTGTGTAACAGTCCTTTTTTAAAGCTCGATGATACAAGATACAAACTACAGTTTAACCTGTTCAATTCCAAAGACTTCTCAAAAAAGAAAATCTTCTAACATCGCTAACACTGCGACCACACATCAAGATGGCTTCTAAATTAACGATTCATTAATGATGTCCGCATTACACGAGGTTGGAACACCTGGGTTAGTAACAGAACTTATGTATGTATTATGTACTTAGATGATCACATGCTCGTTAGGTCGTGATCTAATAAGGCATTGGTTTACACTGCAGGTTAGTCAGGGTAATTTGGAGACCTGTCGGCGATTTACTAAGCTACTACATGAGATTTTGATACTAATTAAATTATTATCGTATATTATATATTATAGTATCAGTGGTAATTGCCTCATTTGGTCGAGTGGTCGCAAGCACGACTGCTGAGCATGAGGTCCTGGGTTCCATTCCCGGGTCGGGCAGTGTTATTGGGTATTTCCATTAGGAATTTCTCAGTAGCAGCCACGGAGTCTGGATTTGTGACTGGTTGAGGGCACTAGGCTCGCCCCTATTATTTGGGACTTACGCTTAACTGGTGAAATGTGGGTGCACTATTAGATACACCTCTGCCTAACCCTTCGGGGATTATAGGCGTGATGTTATGTCATGTTAGTATCATTGTGTCATGTATTAATGAAGAAACATTGGAATCGTGGTTGACGATAATGGAAGTCTGAAAACAAAATTGACCAAATCATTCCGTAAATAAATAAAATTAGTGGAGATGTAAAAAAATAATACGCATCAAAAGCGTATCAAAATCTATCTGTTTTAAGGTATATCACCATCATAATTTCAGCCGAAAGACGTCCACTGCTAGACATAGGCGTCCCAAAGGGGGGGGATTTGCCATAATCGCCACGCTTGGCAAGGCGGGTTGGCGATCGCAGCACGGTTGTTACAAAAGCACAGAGAATGCTCCTGCCCATTCTCTGGCAAGTCCCTTAGTCCCCTCTTACGACACCCACGGGAAGATAAGGGATAGAACTATTCTTTATGTCCGACACCTTACAGTAGGTACACATAAGGTATATATTATTATCTTTTTACCTGATCAACCTTCTAGATACCATAATAAGTATTATTAAGTTAAAAACTACTTATAATAATATAACACCGACCCGGGTGATATTCCCATTTGGCAAGAACTCGAAATTACCTCTTCTTTGTATTAGCTACTGGTATGGCACCTCATCGTTACAAGTGTTAGCTTGCAGCTCGTTGGCATGGACTTACTAAGTCCATGGAGCATGAACTTACTAAATCCATGCTCGTAGATCACTCAATCGATTATTCGTTCATCATGTCATTCGATGTCATTTTGCAATACGAGCCGGCCTTCTTGTTCGAGACGCCGAGCAGTGAACACGTCTACAGCAACAACTTACTAAAGTGGTGTAATTTAGATTTTAGAGCTAGCATGTAAGTACAGGACTTATTATTTTGGTGATATTGAAGTGTTTTTTCTAAGTATTGTGGAAAAGGAAATAAATATGTTTGAGTTAAAGTACTGTGTTTGGTTTTCTTCTGCAAAGTCCTTTATTTCTGAGCTGTGGCTTACAGTTCAGAAGTGGGATCGTAAGAGAATTCTCATAATTTTCTTTTGTTCACGTCCACTTATAGTAACGAATGATATCACGGAATACAGACTCGCATACTTTAGTTTCTTTTCCTGGCTACCTACATACGTCGTTAACTTTGAAAAAGGAACGATAAGTTTTCTTTCCAGAACAAACATTTTTTGTTATTTTTTTTTTGTTTTACAATTACCGTCGTAACAAACAAGAAATTAAATTCCAAAATCAACTTTAATATGAATATTCGTATTTAACGGTTTATGATCGTATTGGTCTAAGAATATTGACTGTTATTACTGATTTATACTTAATTGGATTTAAAATGTGAAAAGAATATCATATTCATGAAGGAATGACAAGTAATTATGTTAATTACTAATGGTCGTCCTATACTTGCTGTACGGAATCAACACCTATAATTGCTACTATCTAATGATAACTTTGAAAGAAGCATTGTCAAGTTTATATTTATTAGGAAAATATGGTTACTGTTGATGGTTTTATGGCCGTACCCGCCTACTTTGAGTAGGCCCTCTCTTATTTCATATTACAAATTTTTGGCTTTTGCTTTTTTTTACAAATTTAAGGAAGGAAGTAGAATTACTATGATAACTAGTCGACTAAGGCACTAGTACGAACATGCACTAAGCTTTTGCCATTGCAAGTTTCAGATACACATCCTTATTGGTTGCATCCGAGGTGAAGGATTGTCAGCCAATATGTATAAGGATGTGGTGAGCCCAGGTTTGAGGGCGGATGTGAGCCCAGGTTCGAGGGCGGATGTGAACCCAGGTTTGAGGGTGGATTTAGGCCCAGGTTCGAGGGCGGATGTGAACCCAGGTTTGAGGGTGGAGTTGAGCCCAGGTTTGAGGGTGGAGGTGAGCCCAGGTTTGAGGGCGGTGGTGGGCCTAGGTTTGAGGGCGGAAGTAGGCCCAGGTTTGAGGGCGGAGGTGAGCCCAGGTTTGAGGGCGGAAGTGAGCCCAGGTTCGAGGGCAGGTTTCAGGTTGGAAGGCATATCAACACCTAGGCTGGAAGATCAAGGACAGCCCAGGTTAGAGGGCAAAGGAAGAAGGGATATGGACAGTCGGGACGAGGAACGGATTATTGTTGCGATGGCAAGGAGGATTGAGGACCGGACACTGCGTCCGTCCAGGAACCGGACGAAGACGAAATATTATCACGGATTCGGACAGTCCGTCGCGTGGCGGTGCAAACCCTGAGCGGACGAGGAAATGCAGGAGGTTACGGACAAAGAGAGGCGGTTCTAGGTGGACGGAGCGCAGCGACGAAAGCTTGGATAACCGTGAGTCAGTTAGAGTTAATAAATCAATGATTGTGTAACAGTGTGTTGTTAACTTTTGAAACTATTGAAATATTTATTTGAAATATTTTATTATGTTAGTATGGATCACTAAAGTAGAAGAATGCGCCGAAATATACGGTTGGTCTGAAACGGAAATAATTCACTACGCCGAACTCTTGACGGCAATGTTGGCTAAGCGTGTTAAGTACGGCGAATCATTGGAGCACTATTATTACGCGAAATTAAATTTATTGAATAGATGCAAAATTTATAGTAAACAAGCAGTAGATTACTTTTATACGGAGTGGATGAAACCAAAATAATGTTAATTAATATATTTTTGACTCGCGACCTTCGTTCACGTGAAATTATTGTTGAAAGATATTGCTCCCCTTTTGAATCTTATTTTGTTACCAATTTCAGGGGTTTTAGTTTTGTATTTGCACGGAGCCCTAATTCTTATTCTAAAATGAAAGTAGTCTACGTTAGACCTTATAACATCAGCTATTTGCCAGTAAAAGTCACGTCAAACGTCAGACGGACGTCGGTCCAACCGTTTCGGAGATTGACCACAACAGACAGACAAACAAAAATAAAAAAAAAGAGTTTTTGTTATAATTGCTATATATATATTTTCTTAAGCATTCAGTAAAACGCTGTTATTTTGATATTACAAACAGACACTTCTTTACTTATGTGTTTAGATGTATAAATATTAAAATTAATGGTAAAGCAATAAAATACCACATAGATCTATATGATAAGCAAAGCTAAGGAACTTGAGTTAGACATTAAACATCCCGTCATTAATTTACCCGTGGTGAGAGGCATAGGTGTAAGCCTGTCTATTCCGATGAGCTAATTAGGTGCGGTGAGAAATGCAATAAGGAAGGATGTTTACAATTACTGCAACTATAACATGAATATCAAGACTGTTTTTCTCAAAGCCCTTCTGAATTATTATTTGGGTTTAATATAACCGGTAGGTTAGAAGGCATTTTAAATCCCATAATATGCGATACCACTAATTTGATTGACTCTGAAGATTTGAATAGCATAAGATAAAAGGCAAGTTTTAATATTTAAGGCACAGCAATTAAAAGACTCAGAAAGGTCAACAGTCATAGAAAATCGGCTAAAAAGTATAAGGTAGGGGACTTAGTCCACGTTGAGAGGCAAGTTCCTTATGATGGCTAATCTCGAAAGCTAGTGGTTAAATTTCAAGGTCCTTTTCGAGTAATGAAAGTGATTTCCATTGAAAGATATGTAATTGAAGACGCGTATGAAACGCAAAAACGGCCGGCGATACGAAGCCGTGGTTGCCGTAGGAAGTTACTATAAAATCAAATCAAATAACTATGTATTCCGAACAACAAGGTCCATATGTGTTAGTGAATAAGTACTTAAGAACTACGTTAGTGGTAAGAATTTGGTGATTAAGATAATAATTCATTCTTCAAATAATTAATTCATCACTTTTATTGTACTCGTTTTAGTCTACACCCTAATGTGATGACTTAGAATATAATGATAATAAAATAGAATATATTATTATGAGGATAGTGATGGTGATGATAATACCGAAAATGAACTGAACGAAGTGGAGAGTTAATTTCTTGAGAGTTAGTTTGAATTTTATGATTATATTGTGTTGTGATCAACATCACAATATCATTTTATGAATATGACTTGTAAAAATTTAGGATAGTAAGTAAAATTAGGTATTTACTTAGAAATTATATTTTATTAAGTAAACTGATTTAATGGTTATTATAGATAATGAACTGATATTTACTGGTATATTTCTTTTTGTTTACTGGTTTGATGTTATCGTATTTTTTTTTCTCCTTTATGCTTTTCTTTTCTTTACAATTGAAATAAGATTTTAAGCACGAGGACGCGCTTTGAACAGGATGGCCGAGCTGTTAGCTTGCAGCTCGTTGGCATGGACTTACTAAGTCCATGGAGCATGAACTTACTAAATCCATGCTCGTAGATCACTCAATCGATTATTCGTTCATCACGTAGACAGAGAATGCTATAGACTAATTGACGTAGACAGAGAATGCTATAGACTAATTGATATGTTTTGTCGCATTCACACAAGAAAAAGAACAACTTATGCCGATGTCGTGTAAAGAAATGAAACAGAACGATAAAATTTTTTGTTTCATCGAGCGTGCCACGTTTTTTCAAGGTCAGCACACTAGTTTGCTAAACAAAGTTTGACAGCTGACGTGCAGCTAGCCATCGTCTACCTTTAAAATACAGTTTTTACGTGTTATATGTTAAGTAATTTATGTTACATTTTGTTTTGAACAATTTAGACTTACTATTTCAACCATTTATACAAAAAAATGGTGTGGTGTAACGTTAAAGGGTGTAAAAGTGATAGTGGAACGAAAATCCCAGGATTGTCTTTTCATTCGTAAGTATGCCACTCTTTATCAGTTCTAGGCATTCAGTAACATTTTATTATGTTCATATATTGTGTATAATGTACGCTAGACGTACGATTCATCCTTAAAAAGCACAAAAATAACAATTATTATTCAATTATAAATTCTAACCTAAAAACGTTGGTGTTGCCAACTTTTCTATAAATTATTACCCACTATTATGGGAAATAATAATATGATGGCTTCTGCAGTGAGTATTAATTAAATATCTGAAATATTTAATGACTTTTTGCAGTTTCCCTGAACCTGATAATTTACGTCAGAATTGGATTGTAGCTACAGGACGAACAGATTGGACACCAAAACCGTCATCAAAAATTTGCAGCAAACATTTTGAGAATTAAAAAGAAGAATATAAGTTAATTAGAAAGAAGAATTCTTAGATAATCATTTTGAAAGTCAACCTTTCATTGGAAACCACAAAGTTTTACTTATTAAGGCAATTGCCATGCACTATTTTGAACTGCGTATACATCACGCAACAAAAGGATTTGAACCTAAGCAAAAAATTAGAAACATACGAAGCTTGTTTTATTTAAAGGACAATAATGTGTTAAATCAATAAAAGCTTATTAAAAATAAACATGTTCTATTATTTACCCACAAACCCAGAACCTACTATCACATCAGAAATGGCAGTAATTTAGAACCACATCATCATCATCCATCGTCACTCCTGCCCTCATCGCAATTAATTCTAGTTCGGCAACATGTCCTCTCGGATATGTCATTGGCATATTCAGGCTTTGTCTTACGTACTAATTTCCAATTCTCATAAATTGTGGGGTAAATTTTTTCTCACCCGGTAACCCTAAATTCGTGACGTATTTATTTTTTGTCTCTTTTTGCGACACGCTTTGCCGGTGTCTATAGGATACTCTGTCTACGCTAATTGATATGTTTTGTCGCATTCACACAAGAAAAAGAACAACTTATGCCGATGTCGTGTAAAGAAATGAAACAGAACGATAAAATTTTTTGTTTCATCGAGCGTGCCACGTTTTTTCAAGGTCAGCACACTAGTTTGCTAAACAAAGTTTGACAGCTGACGTGCAGCTAGCCATCGTCTACCTTTAAAATACAGTTTTTACGTGTTATATGTTAAGTAATTTATGTTACATTTTGTTTTGAACAATTTAGACTTACTATTTCAACCATTTATACAAAAAAATGGTGTGGTGTAACGTTAAAGGGTGTAAAAGTGATAGTGGAACGAAAATCCCAGGATTGTCTTTTCATTCGTAAGTATGTCACTCTTTATCAGTTCTAGGCATTCAGTAACATTTTATTATGTTCATATATTGTGTATAATGTACGCTAGACGTACGATTCATCCTTAAAAAGCACAAAAACAACAATTATTATTCAATTATATATTCTAACCTAAAAACGTTGGTGTTGCCAACTTTTCTATAAATTATTACCCACTATTATGGGAAATAATAATATGATGGCTTCTGCAGTTTGTATTAATTAAATATCTGAAATATTTAATGACTTTTTGCAGTTTCCCTGAACCTGATAATTTACGTCAGAATTGGATTGTAGCTACAGGACGAACAGATTGGACACCAAAACCGTCATCAAAAATTTGCAGCAAACATTTTAAGAATTAAAAAGAAGAATATAAGTTAATTAGAAAGAAGAATTCATAAATAATCATTTTGAAAGTCAACCTTTTACTGGAAACCACAAAGTTTTACTTATTAAGGCAATTGCCATGCACTATTTTGAACTGCGTATACATCACGCAACAAAAGGATTTGAACCTAAGCAAAAAATTAGAAACATACGAAGCTTGTTTTATTTAAAGGACAATAATGTGTTAAATCAATAAAAGCTTATTAAAATAAACATGTTCTATTATTTACCCACAAACCCAGAACCTACTATCACATCAGAAATGGCAGTAATTTAGAACCACATCATCATCATCCATCGTCACTCCTGCCCTCATCGCAATTAATTTGAGTTCGGCAGCATGTCTTCTCGGATATGTCATTGGCATATTCAGGCTTTGTCTTACGTACTAATTTCCAATTCTCATAAATTGTGGGGTAAATTTTTTCTCACCCGGTAACCCTAAATTCGTGACGTATTTATTTTTTGTCTCTTTTTGCGACACGCTTTGCCGGTGTCTATAGGATACTCTGTCTACGGTTCATCATGTCATTCGATGTCATTTTGCAATACGAGCCGGCCTTCTTGTTCGAGACGCCGAGCAGTGAACACGTCTACAGCAACAACTTACTAAAGTGGTGTAATTTAGATTTTAGAGCTAGCATGTAAGTACAGGACTTATTATTTTGGTGATATTGAAGTGTTTTTTCTAAGTATTGTGGAAAAGGAAATAAATATGTTTGAGTTAAAGTACTGTGTTTGGTTTTCTTCTGCAAAGTCCTTTATTTCTGAGCTGTGGCTTACACAAGTGGTGGTAGAAACCATATAAAATGTCACAGTCATGGCGAATATGCCACACTGTTTCGAGAGTTTGATGATGAAAGTTTTCATAAATCTTACAGGGTAACAAGGAATAATTTCTACCAGTTACATGATTTGATTAAACCGTATATCCAAAAGCCAGTCAATCGAATGACGCTTTCGGGACGTGCGAGGCGCGCGGAGAAGGTAGCGGGGTGAGGGGTGTGCAGCGCGTGCGCCGCCCGGCCGCCCGACTAGACACTACACTTCTCCGCTCTGCTGCGCCGCCGCGCCGCTTGCTCGCTCGCTGCACAAAATTCTATAGAAAAATGAGACATCTCCTCTCCTCTCCGCTTGACCCATTTCCACCAAAGCTAAGCGGAGAAGAGATGTGGAAATAACGAAATCGGATTGGTTTATTCAAACACATCTCCTCTCGTCTCCTCTCCTCTCCGCTTTGGTGGATACCGGGCCTTATGGGGCACCTGTGCGCAGTGCATGTAGTGTTGCCAGGTGTCTCCGTGAGGTGGCGTAATTAAGTATTATTAGTTATTGTGCGTTTTCGTCTATTATACTAACATAGGTTAAGGAATACTAACAAATTTATGGGTTATACCTGAATTAAAGATAAATATAAAATAAATATTTCTGCATAACTAAGAACGCATACGTGCGAGATTTTCAAGCACTTCTCATTAATGTTTTAATACTTTTATTCTCGCGTACCCAAGTGGAACGTAAACCCTCCTTTGTGGAGCTCAGACGAGCCTTACGTTACATAACACCTTCTATGTTAGACGGTTTGAATTACCGTCAAGAGCATCTCTATAGAGATGAGCCTACTGAAATGAGAAACTACACATACGTTGACACGATCCATCTATTTCTATTGGTTCGTTTTATCTAAGCTCGTGGCAAAATAATAACAGCCGCTCGGGTCGATCTTTAGTTAAGCCGTGCTTGCCAAGGTTCGTGGATGGGTGACCACCCATTACATACCGAGTTTCCTCCATGCCTCGGTAAGCACGTTAAGCCGTTGATCCCAGCTGTCAATTGTAGATCTTTGACAGTCGTTAAGTAGTCAGTGGCCTGAAAGTCTGACAACCAGTATTATCAAAGGGTATCGAATTACCTAGGACTAACTGGGTTGTGGAGGTCAGAAAGGCAGTCGCTCCATTTAAAATACTGGTATTCAGCTGCATTCCGTTAGACTGGAAGCCGACCCCAACATATCGTAATGTTGGTTAATTCTGGGTGTATTGAGTGGCTTCAATTTGGTGGAAAAGTGTCCCAGGTGGGGCAAAAGTAATATCGGGTTTCAGAAATTTCACAATAGCATCCACGGAGTCTGAATTTGTGCC
Source organism: Eurois occulta (assembly GCA_950022335.1). Classification (NCBI taxonomy): domain Eukaryota; kingdom Metazoa; phylum Arthropoda; class Insecta; order Lepidoptera; family Noctuidae; genus Eurois; species Eurois occulta. The sequence continues at coordinate 3,814,167 of OX465498.1, forward strand.
CGGTTGATGGCAATAGGTGGTACTCAAACATAACTGGCGAAAAGTGGGTGTGCTATTAGGCACACCTCTGCTTACCCTTCAGAGATTACAGGTGTGATGTTATTTTATGATCAGTCTATAACGTTACCTCTGCTGGGTCAGGCCTCTTCTCATTGAGAAGAGGGAGTAGACCATATTCCACCATCAGACCCCGTGTACGTTGGTGGTTGGTAACTTGTCTTTGAATTTTTGGTCCGAGACCTAGCCAGTTTCCCCACGATGAAATAGCTTACAGAAAGTCAAGTGTGCTTGAGTTTGGACCCGCAACCTACAAATTAATGCAACTCGAAGGTCTGGCCTCTAAGCTATGATAACATACATAAATAAACTTGAGCTTTTTCTGAACATAAAAAATGTACGAGATGAATCCACGTAGACTTTAATGGACTGCAGGTGTTACCCTAATGCTTATACTGGAACATTTATTATTCTAAAAATAACTACCAAAGTGCAGCTTTCGAAGGTAAATTGACCGAAAATCTAATTCCAACCTCATCATTTCAAAATTACATCTCAAATTGCATTTTTATGTTTTAAATATTCACACGCTCTGAGGGTTAGTGCGGCTAAAATGAACCACAGCCAATTTTACACTACATTTTCAGCTAACGACCGCCAAAATAAATGAACGCATAAAAATACATTACATTCAGTGCGCAGAGCAATCGTCACTACAATTTATTTTCTCAGTATGAAACCGTTCCCAGGTGCCAAATATAAAAAGTTTTAGCAAACTTTTCGGATCAATAGAATATCTGGTATACATAGTACAGGGACCAACAGATTTGCTGAAAACTTTTATATTCCCGTTTGAGTAGAACTTTATGAAAAGTAAAATACTTTGCATGTAGTGTTCTATTGGGGAGAAATATTCAAGTTTAGTGAATTAGTTGGTTGAGTTCCGGAGTTCCGGAGTTTTGGAGTTCCGGAGATCCGCAGTTCGGTATTTCCAAAATCCGGGATAGTTTCCTAGTATGGTAAAGTTAACATCTGGCCGTCAATTCAGCGAGTGATAGGTACGGATTTCGTTTGACATGAAGATTCTCTGGTGGTTCGTACTAGGACGTCAGTTTTGATTGACATGAGTGTACTCTATAGTCTACTAGCTTTTTCCCGCGGCTTCGCTCGCGTCAATTTAGAATTTGACAATCAATTCGTGTTGTACTCTGCTTGTAATAATATGATTCAATCATGATTCGAAAGACACGTGGCGCCATCTATTAGATAGCATAAGAACGTTATTGTTGTTTTCCTCGGGAACAGTACTTTTTTTGTCCGTTTCTGTACATCTGACAACGTATATATGCCATATTTCAGAATGATCCGTTCAGTAGTTTAGGTGTGAAAGGGTAACAAACAAACAAACTTACTTTCGCATTTATAATAATATTATAGTATAGTATGGAATTAGTATGGATGGTGTAAGTGGAAACACGATTAGATCCGTCTGTTATGGTAATTGATAGAAAATTATTTCGTTAATTAAATGTGTTGTGTTTGATGTACTGACGTGAAATTAATATTTTGATTGACTTGCGGTTAATGCGGTTATGTTTACATAATATAAACTACTTATTAAGTAATTGCTGCCTTGTGAGTGGTCGCAAGCGTGACTGCTGTGCATGAGGGTTCGATTTCCGGGTCGGGCAGTGTTATTGGGTTTTTTTTCCATCAGGAATTTCTAAATAACAGCCACTTCAATAAATAAATGTGGAAATTGTATGACTGTTTAAAAATCTCAAAAACTTCATTTCACTTTGAAACTACGGCCAAAACTAAATTAAACGAATTATCTACTATAAAAAGACGAAAGCCATACATAACCTCCAAGGCAAGGCGTGATAAAGTTAAATGTCTCCATTAATTTGTCTGGATAAAAGAGACACAAACGCACTCACGTTTCTTGAGGCTGTGCCAGTTGTTTAGGCCAAGTAGTTGGCTAAAATCTTCATATTCAGTAGCTTTAACCGGGAATACACAATCGTGCCAGTAACTTGCACAAAATTATTCAAGTAGCTTGAATAGATTTGTAACATATAACAGCACGCCTGTAGTCGTAATAATAGAACACCCACATTCTGCCAGTTATGTTTAGGGGTCCCATGTAGTAGGAGGCGAGCCTATTACCAACAATCTACACTTCGTGTCTGCTACTGTTAAATACCTGTTGGAAAAACCCACTAACACGTCGCCCGACCTGGGAATCGAACCTAGGACGTCATGCTCAGGAGTCAAGCTCGCAACCATTAGACCAATGACGCAGTCCAATCAGTTTTAACAAAATGGCGTGCTACTTGAATAGTTTTGAGCAATTTAATCTGAAATTAGACGCTGTTCACAATTGAATGTTCACTTCGTTTTATTCCACTTTCGCTTTTGATTCATTCACTTAGAGCGAAATTCAAAAGTATAAAGCGAAGGATCTGATTTCAGCTTTACTGACAATAATTATCTTTATTTCTGGCTTTATCGCAGGAGCTCGTGGTTTAATATTGCTTGCCTAGGTTGGTCTGTAGATGGGTAACCGTATTACGTACCGAGTTTCTTCCGTGCCTCGGAAAGCACGTTAAGCCGTTGGTCCCGGCTGTTATTTGTAAATCTTTGACAGTCGTTACGGGTAGTCAGTGGCCCGAACGTCTGACAACCAGTCTTACCAAGGAAATCGTATTACCCAGTGGACCAACTGGGTTGTGGAGGTCAGATAGGCAGTCGATCCATGTAAAATATTGGTATTCAGCTGCATCCGTTTAGACTGGAAGCCGACACCAAGGATATCGTATTACGCAGTGGACCAACTGGGTTGTGGAAGTCAGATAGGCAGTCGCTCCATGTAAAATATTGGTATTCAGCTGCATCCGGTTAGACTGGAAGCCGACACCAAGGATATCGTATTACGCAGTGGACCAACTGGGTTGTGGAAGTCAGATAGGCAGTCGCTCCATGTAAAATATTGGTATTCAGCTGCATCCGGTTAGACTGGAAGCCGACACCAAGGATATCGTATTACGCAGTGGACCAACTGGGTTGTGGAAGTCAGATAGGCAGTCGCTCCATGTAAAATAATGGTACTCAGCTGCATCCGGTTAGACAGGGAGCCGACCCAAGATAGTTAGGAAAAGGCTAGGCAGATGATGAATGATTTCTGACTTTATCGGGTCCCAAGTGTGACCAAGATTTTGTAACAATATTTTGATTTAAAAGAGTGCCCATGGAGTTTCTCGCCCATTCTTCTCCATAGAGATCTACACTTTGGAATGTGCATCTGCAGTACTTTCTCAAGTTATTATGCCTTATGACTGGGACAGTAGCTTCGCTTCTTTTTGTTTTTTTTTTGGCATTCAAAAGTGCCGTAGTGGTCTCATGCTTTGAGTTTGATCAATTATAACTGAGGCGTTCTGAAACAAATAAAGTGAAAACGCATTTAAAGTTAATAAGGGTTTCGCCAACGAGCTTTAAAACAGTTATAGAAAGGACATTGGGAATATTGTCGTACAATAATTTTCATCCAGAACTTTTTCGATTTTGACACACGAATGCTACCTGACAAGCGGGGCGTATGACACTAGACAGACCGACTGATTACTAAGTGGTAACAAGTTTTAGATTGCGATTTTCTTCGTCTTGTCCCGTCTATGGCTCATAAATATTTGAATGTCTTTGGGTTTCGCTGACATCAGTCAAAAGTTTTGATCGATTATTAGTTTTTACTGTCACTTATTCATGAAGTTTCGTCCTTACCCATTGTCCTATGCGAGGGATAAAAGGAATGCAACGCGTACAGTTGCGAGTACGTTTTGTTTACCACTAGAGCTACTTTTAGTTTATGTGTGCGTGTTTTGCGGCTAACAAATTCCAAAGATTTCACATAAAAACATTTTCACAGTAAAATTATACGTTTTACCACAAGAACACTGTTATTCAAAAACTTCTACCTTCGTATGAAACTATTCACTTAGGTAATTTTACCATTTTATTTTTGTACACTAGCGATTAAAAGGATAAAAAAAAGTATAGTTTATCTATCCTGAAAACACGATTTATTTTCAATTAAGTAATAGCTAAATTAGATTTTTAGTTGCTTTGAAATCAGTGAATAATTGAATCATTGAGTTGACGAAATAGTGACGTAACAGCGTGCTATTGCCATTAAAAATGTAAAGGGGAATCGCGTTTTGACAGATCATAAAAAGTATGTCCCTATTCAGCAATATACAGTGGGAATGATCTTGTTAATTTGAATAGGGTTTGATCATGGCATATGTGATTTAAAACAGACTTATATACCGGCCAAGTGCGAGTCGTTCTCACACGTACACGAGGTTCCGTTGCACCAAACAATATAACAAAATATTTTGAAGGCTCTTTCCTATGTTGTATTAACAGCAAAACTAAATTTGTTTTGCATATTATTGCTGCAGTTTGATGAAAAAGTCCCATGTCTCAAAAACTAAACATCAAAAACCTCTGGTCACCCATCAACGGGCCAACCTAGGGAAAGTGCGGTTTAACCTGAAGATTGACCCGAGCGGCTGTTATTATTTAATAGTTAAGTATCTAGTTAGGTGTCGTTTAGCCCAGCGAAAACTTGCTTCTCTTTCTGTGTTTGTTTTTGCTTTTTTCTAACCGATACTTTAATTGTAACAGGTTCGTAGGATTTTGTAGCCGAATGGCAAAAAACGGAACCCTCATAGATTCGTCATGTCTGTCCGTATGTCACAGCCACTTTATTCCGAAACTGTATTCTGTAAACCGTTTTATGATTTTTTTACAAAAAAAAGATTAAGGGGGGGCTCCCCATACATGCACTGAAACAAAAAAAAAATCATCAAACCAAATCTTTAAAAATGAAATTGAGATTCTTAAAACCATTTTTTTCAAAGTTAATCGTTTGAAAGATTCTCCAAAGTGGTAAAATTTGTGCCCCCCCCCCCCCTATAATTTCTAAAGTAGGAGGAGGAAAATTCGGAAAAAATGTGGGATTGTAGAACGTAAAAAAAACATTCAACGAAAATTGGTTTGAAAAAGATTTGTTGTTTAGTTTTTGAGATATGGGACTTTTTCATCAAACTGCAGCAGTAACTTTCGTTTTCATTAACATACTATGAAAAACAAATTTAGTTTTGATGTTGAATGTAATACAATAATATATGAATGAGCCTTCATACATTTTTATTATATTGTTTGGTGGTACGGAACCCAGTTTGCGTGTGAGAACGAGTCACACTTTTCCGGTTTTTTAAATGCTACATTTTAAGTTTAATAAATAAGTAATGCCTACCACGTATGGCAGTAACACACAGCTAATACTGAAATGCTCGCATCACATAGCCATATACGGCTCATGTAGGGCGACGACGAAGCAATTCTGCTAATGCAGGCTTCAGCTGCAGAATCTAGTTACAATGATCTCCTATTTTGATGACTATAGGCCACTTAATGTCAGATATGAAATCTCAACTGCTTGTGTTAAGACAGAGATAATTTATTGTATATTGGTTCATTCAGGTATATTGTTCCATTGTGTGGCACTTAGATATCAACTGAGATATATGATGCTGATGTCGGATACAGGCTGTTCATTTTCAAGTGTTAATTGGATTGAGTGAGTTTTGGTGGTCAAATGTACGTAGAATTACGGTAGAAAAAACAATAACGTTCATTGCGAAGACGTATTTTAAGCGGATAGCGTGTTAGGCTTTGTTTACTAAAGAAAATGTGTTGCCTTATTAAATGGTAATCTGACGTGTTTTTTAGGGTTCCGTACCCAAAGGGTAAAACGGGACCCTATTACTAAGACTTCGCTGTCTGTCTGTCTGTCCGTCTGTCTGTCTGTCTGTCTGTCTGTCTCCAGGCTGTATCTCATAAACCGTGATAGCTAGAAAGCTGAAATTTTCACAAATGATGTAGGTATTACTATTGCCGCTATAACAACAAATACTAAAAATTAAATATTAAGGGGGGCTCCCATACAACAGATATGATTTTTTTGCCGTTTTTATAGATAATGGTACGGAACCCTTCGTGCGCGAGTCCGACTCGCACTTGACCGGTTTTTAAAACACACATACATACTAACAAATCTTTTCTTTGGAGGTAGACAGAAACGTCACCTGCTACTATCCTTATGCTTCGGCCACGTCCAAACATCAGGTCATACACGCATGCCACTTGCGACTACACACCTGACATTTTTGAAGAATACCGTCAACAAAGTCAGTATAATACATATAATTATGTCGTATTTTCGTGAAAATAATCATATTTTTCTATTTGGATAAAATTAAAAAATATGAAGAACTTCCCATACGTTAAACATCCTGTTTTCAAAGACCTAAGCCACTTTTATTTTATTTGCTACTTTTGTTTACAATATTATGTTAAAAACCCTGGCTGATCCGAAAGGGACGTATACGTATACCAATGATGACATTACCTAATAGAATAGGAAACATAAAATATTCATGAAATAATGATTATTTTATTTTATTTTCACCGCGATATTTTGTTTACTTTCTTCTCCAAAAAGGATTAAATAAATAAAATCTGATCTCGATACCTAATTGTACCCTCAGGGATCGGACAGAAATTTTTTAAAACATAATATTGTATACTTATTCTTTTGTTTATAAAACATAACATTTTATAGGATCCAACTTATAAAAGTTAGTGAGTCGTGTGTAACATTAACTTAATATCCGCGCGGGATCAGATTGATATCAGGGACGTATAGTAGGGTTGTCCAACTTTCCCCTTTTCACTCTTACATTTTTATTGCTTATAGACTGGGTATGGGGGTAATGATCTTGTTGAAGAGCTTTTTTACAACAAAAATCTTGCAACGTACATTCAACTCACTCGTCCTGAATATCGTTATTTACGATCGAACGGTCAGTTACTATTGACGGCACGGTTGGCGCAGGTGGTCAAGCGATTGACTGCTGCGCTGCATGTCGCGGGTTCGATTCCCGTACGGAACAAATATTTGTATGACCTACAAGTAGTTGTTCCGGGTCTGGGTGTTTTTCTATCTATAATATGTATGTATTTACAAAAAAAAAAAATGTATATATGTAGTTTATCAGCCATCTAGCTACCATAACACAAGCATTAGGTTGCTTAGCTTGGGACTAGATGGTGCTGTGTAAATTATTATTATTATTATTACTATTGTAAAGTTTATAGTAAAATAATTAGCCATCCATACTTATGTCTACTATGAAGGCGAAAGTACTCTTTCTGTTACTGTATTTCGATGTTTAGAAGACAGGTAAGCAGTCGCTCTATGTAAAACACTGGTATTCCACTGCATCCGATTAGACTGAAAGCAGACCGCAACATAAATAAATAATAAATAAATGGGCTCCAAACTAGGCACAGCCTGTATCTTGCTGGCCCAAAATAAACAGAAAAGGAAGGTTGAATTATGGACTGTTCAGTGTGACAGCACAGCAAGACACAAGTAACAATTAATTAAAATAGCAATTAAAATAATTCTGGAATCAAAATTAAAATAATAATAACCATCAACGAAATAGTATAAAAAAACAAGAATATAAAACCAAAATAAAATCAAAGAAAAAATCATCTTGCGTAATCAAAGACATCAGGCATTATTAATTGGAAGGGTGTAAGAGTGTAGTGTGTGTGCGAGAGTGAGCGTGTGTGTGTGCGTGCGTGTGTGTGTGTGTGAGTTAGAAAGTTTAAGACAGGGGCAGAGAACTTGATTATTTGAATGTCGTCTTGACTATTAGAGTGACGTTTGAGTGCTAGTTACTGATGAGTAGACCAGTATACCATGACCATGGGTCCTATAGACAAAGGATTTTTATTCTGGTACTTAGTGCTTTTACGTGAGAGTATTTTTGGTCTCCACGTAGGCGAATCCGCAAGCAAGCAAATTATATAATTTTTTATTTGTGTTTGGCATTAAATATGTATTCAGCTGCATAGAAGGAGACTGAGAAAGACCAAGGAAACAATGGATGTATTGTGTGAGGAAAGATATGAAAGAAAAAGCAGTAAATGATAGCGCAACGGTTGATAGAGAAGAATGGAAGAACAAGTAACATGGGACAAGGGCAGGAAGATGATGATCACTGCTCTTGAAACTGGAACCACAGTTACTTACTTCAATTACGTTTATTGAAGTTTCGGTAACGAAGGCAAAAAAAAAAACAAAAACCAGTACCTAGTTTTATAGAAAAAATAGTGAAAGCCAAGCATAATTTACTTATATAAAATACGGTTTGAACCAATAACAACAACGAGTTCTTTATAAAATATCATTTTATTGACACCACATAAAACAAAAATAACACGAACTGATTATGTTAAAAGAAAAGCACTTCCAGTCGATTAAACTTAGGTGTTACGTATTAACGTTCTATATTGTAGAATAGAAGATTAATGTTTCTGTTAGTAGGTAACGTTTTCTGGTTTTAGGTAAGTGATTGAAAAATAAATCTTTGTTGTAAGTACCTAAAAGCGGTCTGCCAATTTTGCTTGCGGAGAAAATCTTAAGTAAAGCTTTTAAAGTGGTTTTTATCCATAACAAGCAGTAAATGTTTTAGTTGCCAGAAATCATTCCTTAATACCACGTGGATTCCGAGGGAAAGACTGTTGATAGTATTATAATAATTAATACTTAATAATGTTGATGACAAATTGACAATTAAATTAACTCGTCCCCTATTATTTATTTTATTTATAAATAGGAGAACCAACAGTTGTAACAAATGAGTAACAATTGTATATGCAACACAGAGCCAATTACAGGTATATGGTACTTACACATAACTGGTGAAACGTGTGGGTGTACTTTTCGAAAAAAAACCGGCCAAGTGAGAGTTGGACTCCCGTACCGAGGGTTCCGTATTAACTTGTAGGTATTTTATTATTAAACTGCTTAATTTCGGTTTTAGATTTTTCTTTCATATGTGCTGTACGACCTTCTTGCCAAATTTCAGGAGTCCTTTGTGAAATCGCAAAATATGCGACATAAACGGTCATATTTTTTGTTTTTTTTTCGCTGTTTTCACTGCTCCAAGCAGAGTATTTGATATTAATTTCAGATTGATACCTCTGAGCGTTCTTGATAAAAAGGGTTTTGACAGACGGAAAGACAGACACACGGACAACAAAGAGATTCTGAACCATAAAAATGTTGAAATTCGTACCATTTACAAAACTTTTAAGATCAAAATATTGAGTAAAAATCTCAATACTCACAAATAAAATTACGTTGATCTAAGCGAAACACTGCTCCACTTTAATCTCATCATTTTAAAACACTACGAAGAGAAAAATGAGAGACCATAAAACCCGACAAACTATGCGAACTACCGACCATTTTTATTCCACGAAACGAAAACTATTTCCCGCGTTAGTTAACAGGTTACCCCCAACTAGAAAAATGGAGCCAATAAAATTTCTTTCACCAATTCCATTGAATTTTTAAAATGCTCCAGGCATCCGAATGTGGGGCCGTTTATGTATGGGAACAGCCCTAATCCTATCTAAAAAAACGGGGGAATTGAGATATAAAACTGCGAGATAAAGGGCCTGCCTGACAACGGACGCCCCGCCCGGGGGCAGAAGCCACGCTGTTTTTCAACAATTTAAAATGTTTTCGTAAAAGTTTCGGTATTTAATTTATGGGCACTCCCTTAAAAGGTAGCGATGCTGGGTTTTTTACGTTGTTTCAGGGTGAATTGTTAACTGGTTTTCACACACTTTTTTCTCTAGGGATGTGAATTTTTAGCGAGTTTTAAACAAGGGATGTTAACATTAATTTTGGGTGATAACTTGAGATTCTTCTGCCTTGCTGGTGTCTTTGGCGTTAAACAAAAACCTTCGTTTTATTATATTTTAACGTTGGCACTAGTTAGTACTCTGGTCATCGCGGTTAGTGGACCCCAGCATCAAGGTTACATTCACAGGGTGGGATTCTAGATAAGAAAACCATCCACTTTTAACTTTTATTTAGGATATTCCGTTTTTCTTTAGATCGATCATGGCACAATATTATATTTTGTACTCCTACCCATTATAAACGAATTACATTACAGTTTTCTTTCACCGATTGATTAGTGGTGATCTTGTGAAACACACAATGTTAAATTCATGTCTGGGTTCAAACCCACGACCGGCTACCCGTAAATCATGGCCGTTACTACTGCGCCATTACTGCTCTATAACTGATACATAACTCTTAACACTTGAACTAACGATCCCATTCTGTCATTTGTACATTCAGTAGCTGCGTCGGTTACGCCTCGCCTAGCTGACTTGCATGGTAGGGTAAGCAGTGAACAGAAAGTCGGACACTGTTAAAACAATAATGTTATAAAAAAAAAAGTTTATTTCAGAACAAAAATACAAAACAAGGTACAAGTAAAACGATGGTAGCTGCAAAAGTATAAACTGCAGCGCAGCTAACAACGCCCTTCTCCGGGTACAGAACGGAATGATGCTCCATGAAAAAAAATCTTAATAGCTAAATAAGTTAATTTAGGTTTGGTTAATTAATAAACAAAAAAACAAAAAAAAATAAGTAAAAAAAAAAAATAAGAAAACAATAATGTTGGAAGTTATTCGTAAAGAAATCATACGTTACGACAAAGATAATATGTCGTCACTTTTGCTGACAGCTGGCGTTCTAATCAAGATATATTTAATTTACTATAGTGCATTTTCTGTCAAATGACATAATTACGGCGTGCATGTATACACAGATTTATGAACGCGCACGGAGTATAAGAGTATGTAAGGATTGTAGCTAGGTGACAGTAGTTGTAGTTTCTGCCTAGACCCAATAGGAAAAAGGCGTCAGTCTAGTCTATGTTACGATATAGGTACATAGCTAACCCTCTCTTAACACTTGAACAAACCATCCCATTCGCCTGTAACTACATTGAATGGCTGCGTCGGTTTAGCCTAGTTCTCTCAATCATTTCAACGTTGACTTGCACGGTAGGGTAAGCAGTGAACACAGTCGGACACTATTGAAACAATTATGTTGGAGATGTGCCAGATCCTCAAGGGTTTTGTTGAACCTTCTATTAAATAACTGGTAGTTCAGGCGGTTAGTTTATTTGGCATAATGTGAACGTCTGTGCATATAATTGTTGCCTTCCGATTAAAAAAACCTGTTTTTAACACGCTTTTATTCTTTTAACCTTAGAAGTTAAATTAGATCCATCCAAATTTTGCATAAATTCTTGGTTTGGATGACAACGCATAGTTAGCGAAGTGACGTCACTATAAATTTAATATGACGGACTCCCAAAGATGGCAGTCTAGTTATTTTTTTATGCATGCCCATGATACGGATATCAAATGGAAGGGTTTTCTGAGAAGAATACGCGAGAAAGCGTGTTTTAAACTTTAAAAAAAATATAATTTTACTATTGGAACTTTGGCTATCTTTTAAAAACAAATCGGTTAAGTGCGAATTGGATTCGCGCACCGAGGGTTTCGTATAAACTTGTAGATATTTTGTTATTAAACTACATATTTACGGTTTTCAGATTTTTCCCTATACTTACTTGTGCTTTAAGATAATGCTTCTTGCCAAATTTCATTATTGTAGGTCAACGGGAACTGCCATATAGGTTTTCGACCCAAAACCTATAGGGTACTTCCGGTTGACCTAGAATTGTTATTGTCTTACAGCACAAGTTAAGGGAAACTTCCAAAAAATAAAAAAAGTTGAAATTAAGGTAAATTTTGGTACTTACAAGTTTTCGCGAAAATCTAAATTTGCTCATATCTTTTTATCGTGTTGATTCAGGACATTGATTTTTGTACAACTAATAGGAACTATAGACCTCAGTAGCTGGTATAAATTGCAACTTACTAAGTCCACCCGACACATGGACAGACGGACAGACAGACAAGAGAGTGATCTTATAAGGGTTCCTTTTTTATCTTTTGAGGTACGGAACGCTAAAAATTAATGTAAATTTATATGTCATTTGCTTACTCTTAATGCTTAATCTTAAACAATACACTCAGGATTTTGCACTTCCTGAATAGAATGCACCTGTTTAGTATTTTTTATCAAACCTGTTTTAACTATCTTCGTAAAAAGCATCACATTAGTGTATTACTAATACCCTAAAACTTCAATCTAAATGGTATTTTCCTTTAATTTCAAAATTCAAGTATTAGTCGAAGCGAGAGAACCTGTCACAGCTTTCACTAGAAAAATAAACCTTATCTTCCACAGTTTTTCAGATATAATCTGAACCCATTCGGAACCACGTCAGTTCCACGCTTCACTGTCAAGCGAGACAGGTGACGGCCATACTCGGCACGACTCCAATTTTTTGCATAAATACTGTTTCCGAAGCTAGCGATACCTTCACGTTTAGTTTATCTTTTTGTGTGTCACGGGTTTTCTATTTTAGGGACCCGAATTTTGAAATTTTTCGGTTGGAAAATTTTATGCTGGTGTGGACATTTTTTATTCACAGATTGTTATTTGAGATAGGTTAGGTTACTGTTAGGTGTGTGGACGAACCCTGCCGGGCTGTGGGACTGTTCGAAAGAGATACCGCGGCCCTGGGATACAAAGGGCAAAAGAAGGAACATGGAGTCAGTAAAAATCTGACACTACCTTCCGCTCCGCCCAGAGCTGGACCGGTCATTTGATGATTTCCCATCCTATAACATAAGATGCATGGAATCCTGGAGAATGGTAGGATGGAAAGTATTATACATTGAGTATTTTTTTTTTTCTATATTAAATGGGCCTACTCTTGACCTCAATATCTTATATATATGTCCTGAGGACAGAACGAACTAACGCAAAGTATCGTCTATAGTATATCTCGTTGGTCAAGTGGTCGCAAGTGCGACTGCTTAGCATGAGGTCCTGGGCTCGATCCCCGGGTCGGGCTAATTGTTATTGGGTTTTCCATCAGGAATTTCTCAGTAGCAGCCACGGAGTCTGGATTTTGCCTGGCTGATGGCAATAGGCTCGCCCCCTATTACGTGGGACTTAAACATAACTGGTGAAATGTGGGTGTACTATGGGTTGACCTCTACCTAACCGTGGTTTACAGGCCTGATGTTATGTTATGTTATGATATCGTGTTGAATTGATGACAATAGTACTTTCACAATTTTTTGTGTAGGTATCTGAGCAGAAACCTAACACATAGTTTATCGAAGTTAAAGATTATTGTGATCTTGACAGTATTTGTATACTAAAAATATAGAAGAAAGAATCATTTTCAGTTGTAAACATCCAACGAAAAATAAAATGAATCATTTAATTGATGCCCAACCTACAATTCATTTCCCCTCTTTTTATAAATTAAAAAGAGGGGAACTAAAAAATAATAAATTTTCAAGACTGACCTTTTATAAATATACTTTAAATTTTTGAATAACTTTAAATTGTAAGTATCTTTTTTGATTTATAATATTGAATAGGTAACCATTATAAATTGGTGAATGTCGTGTTAGCCTGTAAGTAATTGTTGCACTCATAAACTAACTATTAAGCAAGTCTAATTTGATGTTTTGTGTAAACAATTGTTGGCTAACCTAAATAAATAAACACTTCTTTACTTAATATTATAAAGCTGAAGAGTTTGTTTGGTTGAACGCGCTAATCTCAGGAACTACTGGTTCGAATTGAAAATTCATTTTAGTGGCGAGGAAGGTTTAAGTTATATAACATAACGCTACGACTAAAAGGAGCGGGGCATCTGTGAAAAATGTTGCAAAAACAGGGAAATAGTATTATTATAATAATCTATAGCTAGAAAATTATATTAATAAAGCATTTCCCTGAAAATGTGATGGATATATAAGTTCAGTTTCCCTAGAACCAAGCTTAAAGGCTTTTTAGAGATTAAAAACCGCAATACCAAGAATAACGTTGGTACTGTAACACAAATTAATGGACTATAACCTTTAACGTCAGTGTTAATAAGGATTATTATGTTATGAACGAAACATGATAAAATATTATTATTATAGCCCGTTTGTTACGGTTATTGGTGTACTTATTGGGATTATTCCGGATAGGTTTATTGGCAGGTTCGCTGTACCTACCTACCTTCATTTTGGTAGCTAGATAAGCTTAGCTTTCAACGCGTCATAATTTTAGATAGAGTTCCATTTAAATACATTTAAATATCTAGTATAACAAACATTAAGGTTGGCAGAGTGGTCCCTAATAGTACATCCACATTTCGCCGGTTATGTTTAAGTCCCATGTAATATGTGGCGAGCCTATTGCCATCAACCGGGCATAAATCCGGACTCCGTGGCTACCACTGAGAAATTCCTGATGGTAAAACTCAATAACGCTTGCCAGAATCGGGATCGATCCCAGGTACTAATGATTCAGTCGCGCTTGCAACCACTTGACGAACGAGGAAGTCATAATTATAAAGAAAGACAAAGAAAAAATATTTATTTGTCGGAGGGACATGACGTGCATACAAAAAAAAAGAAATAACAACAATCATAAAGCGCATCAAACATTACAAATACAACAGAACAGAAAAGAAAAAAGGTAACAGCTTGCACGTCGTGACGTCATCGTCGTCGTCATCATTCATTTAAAGTATACTGTGACACAATTATTGCCTGACAAATTATTTGTTTTAATGTTAGTCTAATTGCTCATGAGTTTGTGCTCAACGAATCTAAACAGGCGTTTTTGTGGAAATATTTTCTAAGAGTATTATAGTATTATATATACATATACCTAACGAAAAAAGGCATAAGAATTACTATACCTGTCTATAGTTTAACTTGTATAAAAATTGTATTAATTAGAATACATTTTCTAATGTTTCTGCCAACCACATCAAACCTCTTGCGAAGTATAAAATAACTGAACGGTCACGCTGACATTCACGAAAATCACCTTTGTTTTATACAGTAAAAAGTCGATTTTTTATTGTGAAATTCTGAAAAATAAACCATTCATACAATCAATACTTTCTTAACGTTTTAATTAGGTGTTTGAAAGATTTCTCTTGAGCACATTACCAGCTGACAGGAGCAGTTAGTAGTTTATTTAATCATTTTAGTGCAGATAGTTAGATTGTTAAATAAATTGTATTTATAAACTCAGATACACACACTCAGTTTTTCTTCTAACAATTCTTAACAACCAATAAACATACAAAATGTGTTTGAAATCAGCGCAGATCAATACTAACAGTGAAACACAGCACACATCTCCAACAGCATGTAACAATGTAGTTAGGCACATAGAGTACTCGAAACGGCCATAACTCACTCTACAAAGCAAACATCATCGATGCCACACACGTCGCACACTAGTTACGCAGACAAACTGCACCAAACCAAACCTACCCTCAGTTAAATTCCAAATTGGAAACACGTAAATTGAAGTGTTGAAAATTTCATCATCATCATCTGCCTAGCCTTTTCCCAACTATGTTGGGGTCGGCTTCCAGTCTAACTGGATGCAGCTGAATACCAGTATTTTACATGGAGGGACTGGCTATCTGACCTCCACAAACCAGTTAGCGTTAGGTTATAAGATACCCCTTGGTAAGGCTGGTTGTCACACTTTCAGTGTTGAAAATTTCATACTGTATAATATCAAAAATCTCAGCAAATCGATACATAACATCATGACGCCTGTAATCCCCGAAGCGTTATGGCAGAGGTATAGGTACCTTATAGAAAATACACCCAGATTTAGCCAGTTCTGTTTAAGTCCCATTTAATAAATAGAGGCGAGCCTATTGCCATCAACAGGGCACAGTGGCTCTGTGAAATTCCTGATGGAAAAACTCAATAACACATTGCCTGACCTGGGAATCGAACCAGGACCAGCAGTCCCGCGTGCGATCACTCGACCAATGAGGCAGTCAAACACACTACACAAATACATCATCATGTAACTATACCTACAGCATGTTTAAGGAGAGTATAGTCTTATAAAGGTGTGGTCTAAACCACCAAACTGAAGTATATCAATGGCATCAACAGCGTCATCGCGAAAGAACTGAGCTGTTCCATTCATAACATTCATTTGAGTCGAGTAGGTGTTGAAGTTTTGTATAGAGCAGCTGATTATCTTTTCAGGAACCTTTCGAATACATGCTGTTGAAGTATATACCCTCGAAGCTCCACGTCTCCTTTTACAAAGCAAACATCATCGAAAGCACACAAGTTACCCGGACAAACTGCACCAATCCGAATAGCTACCCTCATTTAAAATTCAAATTCCCAATAAGTATATTGGAGTGTTGAAAATTTCCACCGTATTCATCATTCGCGGTGAGTAGTTTGAACAAATAGAGGGAAGATAGAAGCTGGAAGTAAGTTTAAAAGCTTCTAGAGCGAGTAAAGTCAGGATGTCGGTAGATAGCGTAGTAGCAACGTCCCAGTTATTCGCTGACAATGTTAGATAGCGTTCTTAGTGTTGAGTTTAGCGAGAATTGTTTTTGACGCGTTTTGTTGCTATAAATATAACACAAGGAGGATTTAACATCTCTAGTCTTGAATGCTTTATCAATTGAAACCTCCTGGGATATCTATAAGACTGAAGTTCTGATTGGTTTACCAAAATCTCCTTTCAAGGGAAATTCATTCTTAAGATTATAAATACCAGGGATCATTTTTGTCCAGATTATCCAAGAAATTCATCATCGTTTTCTTCTCAAACCTAAAGATTATTTATTAATTTCTGTAATATCTACTAACACATAAAAAAGGAAATATCTAATCTCACGCTTTTTCCCATGGAGTTCGGCAACAACTAACTAACTTTACCAAATCCTTTTGCTTCGTCTATGGTCTATGCACTACCCAGTTCACTGACGCTCGTCCACTTTTCAACCTTATTACTCAGGGCATAAGGGTGAACAGTGGTCGACCGTAAGTGAGCGCGGTAGTACATAATGTACATCTGGTCATACACACTTAATACAAAAGCCAGGACCCCTTAACGACTTCCCACATCTCGCACTACTTAGCCATAAAGGCAAAACCACAAGGAACGGAACAATAAAAATAAAACATCTGTGTTCCGCGAAAGTATTTAAAACACGGGCTGCATGTAATTAATGTAGCTCCGCAAATTGGCGCCTCGATCTGCAATGTGTGCCAGACCTTAGGGTGTGGTGCCTATTGTAACGGACTGGAACATTTTAGAATTACCTGGAAGGAATTTCTTGGATTCTATGAATATAAAAGTTTTAGGACTACTGTCATTTATTTCAACAGAAAACACCGATAGTCGTTACGGTTAATGGACTAATAGCAAAGAGCCTCGACCAACACCAGGAGGAGGCAGGAGGCTCTCATTGCGCAGCTGGGTCAAGGGCTTGATTCAGAAACCAGTACTCCCGGACACGGCACGCATAGTGAGGCGGTTCCTTTCTCTGGAGCCCTGACCACCGGCAGCCTGGACCTTGTTCCTGGTGCCGATAGGCCATCTATTTTTTATATATTTTTAAATGTTTTGTTTACTTTTGTTTTTTTAAATATTTAAAAATGTATAAAATAAGAAAAAGGATGAATAAAGAAAATATAATACATTTATTTCTCTAATCATCATCATATACAGCATACAGAGTAAATTTTCACTACATAGAGACTGGTGTCGTTTTAGGTAAAACCTGTATTACAGATCACCAGGCCAACCATCCGTCGGACATTTATCTTATGACATTATTAATTGTATTCAATTTACTAACACGATGAATTTAATATAATAAATTAAATTAAAATTAGCTAATACATGAACAATTTTAGAAAATCAATTAAAACATCATTATTTATGGTAAAAATTATAAAATAAAGTAAAAGTACACACACAGCACACCACACACACACACACACACACACTGGCACAGTGTTACATTTGAGATGACAAGAATGGGTTATTTTTGACTTGGTGGACCATATGTGTGTGTGTGTTAGTGAGAGTTAATTAGGAACTGCTTAGTAGAATCGCTGATATATCTTCACTTTAACACCCCCGCTGCCACAGCAACCACACACCCCCGCCTGTTGTGTAACAGATAGGAATTTAGGCCAAACGATGTGGGCCTGGGATACGTTATTTATTCCGATTTACGTACAGAACACCAGCCTTATAAATGTAGCACTATTTCACAGTAACTGGCATTTAGAGCATGAATAAACGTGTTTTGCTAATGGCTCGGTGACAAGCTTGATGGTGTGAATTTAATGGGTTAAGTTGGTGTCAGTTTTTGATGTTTTATAACAAACATTTTTTGCTGTTTTGGTATGGGACTAAATATTATGAAGATTGGAAACTGATTGAATAATTAGCTGATAGTTAGTTAGTTTGTAGTAGCTGTTATACAGGGTGTAAACGGATACAAACATCAAACAAAACAAACACATCAAACTAAATAATTTTACGCAAAAATTATTGCTGAGTAGTAGTGATTGAATAGTAGCGGAGTCGTGGAGGTGGTAAAAAAACATACATTAAAAACATGTATATTTAGAATAAAACTTGTGAAAAAGTTGGAACTTTGACCCTCAATATCTACGTTACTACAAGGTTCTCAGGTACGAACTAAAACAAAAAACTGATCGTAATGACAGGGAAAACAAGTGCCTTTCGGCTTCGTTATGGGTCTTGTTACACCCTTTACGAGTATATAAGGACATTCTTCAGCAGCCACACACAAATAATGTCTCTCTCATGAGAAATTGATTAAAGTAAAGATTAAAAATAAAATACCTATTATTTAAAGTTAATAAAAAATAGTTTTTATATTTATGCGCTAGGTTAACAAACGTTAGACTGACAATTCATCAACTGAAAAATGTCAACAATGTGAAACGTCTTTCGTCATAATATCATTCTCTCAGCGCTGTTCATCGCTTTAGCGCTAAATACATCTACTAGCAGCAAACAAATCTTAACCATAATAATTAAATCAAGCGCTGAACGTGCTGATTTTTTTTAAACAAATATGGCGTTGCGGAATACAATTAAGTCGTGATTCTAATCTTTAAATTGTTTACCAGATGTAGAAGTGTCTGTTCGATTGTAATTAACTGATAGTAAAATAAAAATGTTTGGAACTCGGTCTATTAGTTTTATGCCGAGCATGGAACGCTACATGGCTCTTTGTGCTACTTTGAGTCTGTACACAGCCTCAGAGTAGCACACGTCGAAATCTGGAGACGTACGAAGGTCTTCGATATTGGAAATCGCGTTATGGAACTCAAATGGAGTTGGGCAGGACACCTAGCAAGGCGCGGTGATGGCAAGTGGAGTAAAGCTGTGACTGAGTGGCGTCCAAGGAATGGAAAGAGGAGTGTTGGTCGACCGGCGGCGAGATGGGCAGACGACATAGTTGCCATCGCGGGAATATCCTGGATGAGGCTGGCACTGGAGCGTGGAGCTTGGCACAAGCAAAGAGAGGCCTATACCCAGCAGTGGGTGAAGTTGGGCTGTGGATAATGATGATGATAAAAATGTTACTGCTGTATAAATTGCACACGTGTTGGTTTATAGGCCGTTTTCAACAATGACCTTTCCTAGTTTTCTTATAAAATCTCAAGGGTATTCATTTGGGCTGCGGGACTGTTCGAAAGAGATACCGCGGCCCTGAAACACAAAGGGCAAAAGAAGGAACATGGCCGTGTCGACGGCGCGTTCGTGTTCCACGCGCGCCTCAAAGAGATGTCAGCAAACAGGAGGGGCCCGCAAGGGCCGATGCCTGCCAGGGCTGCGGGACTATTCGAAAGAGATACCGCGGCCCAGGAACATAAAGGGCAAAAGAAGGAACATGGATGGTTTTTAGTCAGTAAGTCTGACACTCCCTTCCGCTCCGCCCAGAGCGGGAGGAGTCATTTGATGATTTCCCATCCCAAAAAAAAGGGTATTAATTTAAGTGATTGTTAGCAAGAGATGATTGTAGGAACCACAATCATTTCTCATCTTTTCGGAGAAAACTCAATAAAAGTACCTACAGTACGGTAGTACCACTAAAAATACTATACGTGAACAACATAAATTGTTACAATTCAGTTAACGCTGATTTTTCAATCGTCATATACTTTTTATTCGAAAAATAAACTTTCAATTTCCCATCGCTGTTTTTCCAATTAAAAAACTCAATTTCTACTACCTTATATCGCTCTATCTACCCAAACTCAAATCGAAAATGGTGGAACTACAGAGAATCCGCAAAGAGCTTGATAACGTGAACGATAGGAATTGCCAGACGTCCATATTTGTATTGCCAGCGGATACTTCGTTGGCAGTCTGATGTTTGTGGAACGGATTTGTGTGGGAGACAGCAATGAATATAATTATCTTGCTATATTCAGTGCCGTCTCAAGGGCCAATTTATTACTGTCATGTAATCCAATTTGCAGTCAGAGAATGAGACCTCAACTATTTTGGTGAAGAAGATTATGTTCTATTAAAATTAGTGAGAAAATGTGAGCTTACAGGTGTGAAATAATGGTATTTCTGGAGACTATAAAAACTATGCATCGACTGTCTTAATGATGATAATAATGGCTTAAAAAGAGATGATTAGTGACGTGACGACGAGGTAATACAGAAGTATGGAAGAAGAAGACAGAAACGCTTCGCCGACCCTAAACGAGTTGGCAAAAGAGCAGAAGAATTGCCAGAAAACTTTTATCCCACTACCAACACAGTCAATGGGTATTACGATAGCCCGTTGCGTTGGTTAGACTGATTGTCAGACATTCGAATTCACCTAGTTATTAACCGACTTCAAAAAAGGAGGAGGTTTCTCAATTCGACCGTATATATATATTTTTTTTAATATTGTCCATTTAACAGTTTCCTGTGTAACAAAGATTATGATTATTATAAAGACTGATACATTCAGTCTCTTTGGTAACAACTCTTTGTATTTTTATTTTTTTGCAAACAAAAGAAAATATCCGTAAACAAAAGGCACACCTATCAATCGCCAAACGTCAAGATCAGACGTGGTAACATGACGTAACATTCTTATTTTTTTCCTTTAGATAAATCGATGGGAATATGCTATAAGGAAATAACAAAACATGTCGGAGTAAATGATTGTAGGTAGGTATGTTCTTTATCTAAAACTGTTGATACAAGACTTCAGTAGGTCTATTAGGTATAGTTCTTTTGATGAAAGCAAAGAGATTTAAAAGATAGCTCGTAATATTTGAATGTCTTTGGATGAAAGCAAGGAAATGATATAAAAACGCCAAGTCCGAGTTGGACTCGCGCATGCAGGGTTTCGTACCATATCGTAGTAGAGGAGCTCCCTTTTATTTTGAATTTGTTTATTATTTGTTGTTATAACGGCAACTGAAATACACATTCTGTGATAGTTTCAACTGTCTACCTATTACGGATCATGAAATACAGCCCGCTGACAGACAGACAGATAGGGTTCCGTTGGTTACCCTTCGGTTAGGGTTACCCTAAAAAGCGATAATAGAACAAAGTGACATAGTCTCAACGAAATATAATGGGGAGGACCGTTAAAAGCTAATTGTAGATGGCGACTCAACCTGACCAATGAGGTCAAGCTATTTGGAAATATAAAATTACATTACCAGATTTTTAACCAATACCGATGCCTGGAACCAGCTCTGCTAGCGCCATTAGTGTCACAGTCGCCATTCCCATTAAAATCAAAAAGTGATTATAAAAACAAAATTACAAATGATAAATGATGAAAAATAATGAATGATGATGACGATAACAAATGTATGTGTTCATGAATAAATAAATAAATAATAAATAAATTTTCATAAGCTACGATGCTACGTGGCCGAAGTTGGAACTAACACCACCGCTGTCATCTGATTTTACAATTCCACAAATGCTTAAAAATAGCAACCACAGTGCGTGTTAGGGTCAGCTTCCAGTCTAACCGGATGCAGCTGAAACCAGTAGAGTAGGTAATTTACATAGAGCGACTGCCTATCTGACCTCCGCAACCCAGTTATTACTGGGTAAAACGATACCCTTTGATAAAATTTGTTGTCAGACTTTTGGGCCACTGACTACCTGTAACGACTGTCAAAGATCAACAATTAATAACAGCCGGAACCGACGGCTTAGCGAGCTTTCCGAGGCACGGAGGAAACTCAGTATGTAATCGGTGGGATCCCTTCTTTTCGCATAATGTTCTTTGTCCTAATATACTTCGGCATAACGATTTTGGCACAATTTTTTTTGGCATAATAATACTTCGGCATAATTTTTTTAGGCATACATTTTATGTTGGCATAATCATCTTAAAAACTAATTTGTTTTGGCATAAATTTGATTCGCATAACGTTAGTAGGCCTAATGACTATTAGCATAATAATATTTAGGCATACAAAATATTGTTGGTTAAAAATTTAATATGCTGTGCAACAAAAGCTAGTGACAGAACCGAATTGCGGCAAAACCGACTCCACGTAGTCTTCTTTGTCCTACCCCTAGAGTGTAATTTAAAATCGCGTAGGCGCGTAGGGGCGAGGCGGCCCGCGGGCTGAGGAGCAGGTGGCTGCGAGCGAGCCGCCGCGGCTGAGGCTGGCCGGCGAAGCCGGCCAACAAGCCGAAGCTCCGGTGGTGAGCGAAAGCCGTCTGCGACGATTAGCACGCGTGGGGCCGCCGGAGGCCCGCAGCGCCGAAGCCGTGACAGAAACCCTGCCTGCTGCATGTTGCATGCTCGCTTGAATGCTGCATGCTGCATGCTTGCTTGCATGCTGCATGCTTGCTTGTTTGCTGCATGCTTGCTTGCATGCTTGCTTGCATGCTGTATGCTTGCTTGCATCATGCTTCCTACAGCGAAAAAAAACCAACAAAATTGTTCAATACGGTATATTATATTAATATGTTATTTATTACCAGATTCAGGAGATATGGCTTTTTTCCAATCGTCGAAATAAATTGGATCGCCCTAGCTTTTTTGCCCGAAGAGGATAATTATCCTCTTCGGGCAAAAAAGCTAGGGCGTATAAAAAAGTTATGCTTTAGAACTTTATGCTTAATAAATTTATGCTTTACAATATTATGCTTCATCATTATTATGGTTAGAGAAATTATGCTTAAAAAATTATGCGTAAGCTGTTATGCGTAATTATATTATGCGAAAATATAATTATGCCAAACAAAATTATGCTAAGTTATATTAGGTCTTAACATTTTATGCAAATGGATAGTGAACCGTAATCGGTATGTCACCCATCCACGGACCAAACTAGAAAAACATGGCTTAACCTAAAAATCGAGCACCTGTTATTATTCAGCCACGAGCTCCTCCACTACCAAAAAAATTAAGAAATGCCCAATAAACAATGTCAATTAACGAAACGGCGTGAAAGCGACCCACGACCCGCAGTACAGACATCAATTCGTCAGTACATGCACCAACAATATTATTTTCAATGCTAACAATATACCTAATTGACTAAACAAACGCATTTAGTTCGCGTCCGTATTAAAACAGTTCGGACTATTAATTGAACGATTTAATTAGGTATCATAATACACGCATTTCATAAATTTATTATGTAAGTGCATTGGTTGGAACATAATTGGTTTAAATTATTTAAAAAACATCACGCCTTGTAATCCTTCGAAGGGTTAGGCAGAGGTTTACCTAACAGTACACCCACATTTCGCCCGCTATGTATAGTATAAGCAGCCTAGATGTTCCCCCTGCTGGACATAAGGCCTCTTCTCTCTATGGTTTGGGTTGATAGATGTCACATATAATGTCTTCGAATTTTTGGCGCTAGGACATGTCGGTTTCCTCACGATCACCGTTTTGAAAGCAGTGGTGATGAAATAAATTACACAAAGTAATGCGCCTTCCTTGGTTCGAACGCACAACTTACTGTTCGTAAGTCGGGGCCGCCACCACTGTGCCACCGCTGCTCTATTACATGGGAGTTATGTATAAGTCCCATGTAATAGAGGGCGAGCCTATAGCTATCAGCCTGGTACAAATCTAGACTCCGTGGCTGCTTTTGTGAAAGTCTGATGGAAAATCTCAATAACACTACGGCCGACCCGGAAGTCGAACCCAGGACCCCAAATGCTCAGCAGTTTCGCTTGTGACCATTGGACCAACGAGACAGCTTAATAAATTATTAGTTTCGTTGAAATACTGTTAGAACATTGATTTTGTGTGAGTGGATATAATTATAAATGTATGTGCATTTATAAGAAGTGAATTTGCGCTGTTGACCAAGCTGATTGTAAGGAGTTTCTTCTCTGAGACAATAAGATAAGGAAAGTATGTCGACACCTAGAAAAACAGACTTGAAAAAGTAATCCAAGTAAATATTAATAATTTGCTAATCTTATCATGAGCCTACCAAAAAGTTCCATTTTATGATAAAATTAGGCTAAGTAGATAAGAATATCATCGTCTAGGATATAAATTTATTTCAAAGATTATTAAATTATTTACAAACTACAAAACTATAATAGTAATAATGATGTACAAGTAGAAAAGGGTTACAGGGCGTCCAAAAATTCGTCCGCATCGCTGTCAACAGGAAAAGTGTCCAGAAGGCTGGCAGCATTGCCACGTTGAATGACAATGCCGATTCTTTGGCCAAAAAATAAGCCCGCCCTCTAGACACGTGAAGACTCGACCAGCCGCTTGGCGATTTCGCAAAATACTAGGTGAGCACTCTAACCCCATGGCCCTAGTGTTTCAACCCCAAACGGCTCAAACACCATAACTACCAATTAAATTATTGTATTTGCGCCGTTTGAGGTTTTCCGCACCTGCAGCAGCCGCCCCAGCGCAACCCACTGTGCTAGGAAGATGGGATAGCGCAAGGGTGTCGACGCAAGTTAAGCAAAGGCCTACCCAACTTCCATGGCATTATGGTCATACCATCTGGTCTCTTCCCATCGACGCGTGCCAAGCCATTGGGTTCTAAGACAGCTGGCACCCCGGCGGTGGCAAGAGCACGACGGATGAGATCATTAATGCTAGGGAGCCGCGCAATTCGACCTGCACTCTTATTGCAAGAAAGGCCATGGTGTCCGAGGCAGTCGACTGCTTCACAACATTGACAGCGATGTGGAGCCCCACAAGGACCGCCCAATCGCAAACACGTAGCGAGCCGGAAGGTTGTGTCACCTAACATAGTGCCTATATTAGGTGACGGTAGTGCCTAAAGCCAGAGACCCGACTCCCACTCACCCACAGCCAGTGGCGGGCACGCCCAGCAGTATTGGTAGGTCATCGTCTTGAATCTTAGCATTCTTAACAAAATCGTTTTTCTCACTGCCGAAGTCACGTAGGATTTTATTAATATGATTAATTTCACAAACATTAATCTAGGTTAGCCGAGATAATAATTATTATAATAAGACAATTAATTAAACCTTCAGGGTATCTACCTCGATCTGACTAATCTGATCACGTTATTATGGAAAATGGATAGGCAATTAATTCAGTTCTCAGCTCTCAAACAAAATATGGTATACTGCTATATTATAAATGTTGGAAGATCGTGACTTTGTAACTCCATCGCTTTGACTGCTAAATGGTTATGGATGAAATTGTATAATATACGGGTAAAGTAAAACCGTAAAGCCTTCACCTTTCACCCGCATTCTCCAGTCATACTGCAATCACCGCGACAGCGTCGAAATGTTAAGAACTCGCAATTGTTGAAAATCACGGAAGATATCCCGTACGTGACAGTGGAAACTTGGATCAAAATATAGAATTTTTTATCAGGATTCATTCATTAATTTGCTAGAAAGTGAGTAAAACCGCGACCTGACTAGAATAAAAAGAGTTTAAAAAATCGTTACCAAGTCAAAATCGTACGTACGTACACCAAATTGTGTAACAATATATATGATTTCCGGGGAAACTCCTTTTATTTATTAAATTATTTATTTATTTATTTAAACTTCATGTACAATAGTGGTACATAGGCGTACTTAATGTCACAAGGCATTCTCTACCAGTCAACCTTTGGGTTAAATAAGAAAACATTGTGGTATTGTACAAAATAAATATCTAAAAAATAAATTCTTATTTTCGTAAAATATACCTATATAAATATAAATTGATACTAATACACATATATAAATAAAATAAACTAATAAATATTTTAACAAATACCAAAATAAAAGACAAGAAACCTAATAATAATTACCATGACTCGACTTCTAATTGAGAGCTATTTATCCTGACTTAAGTAGTGGTTACGAACTTTTATTTTAAAAGTGAGTTTGCTTTCAGCTTTTTTAATGCCAAAAGCGTAGCGCGTTCCAGAGCTTTGTTTGTAGTAGAGATAGCGTAAGAATTTGACATAAAACCGGTGCGGTGTGAAGAAATTTGGAGAAGTAGATTCTTGGAAGCCCGAAGGTTACGACTGTGAGAACTGCCCAACACTTTGAAATAAGTTTTTAGATAATCGGGAGCACAAGGATCGTTCATAATTGCGAAGAACATGCAGAGAGATCTGATGACCTCCTGAGTCTGATAGGCAACCATTTAAGCTGATAAGTTGAGAACGGAAGGAAGAAATGTGATCGTATTTACGAAGGCCAAAAACAAAGCGAATACAATTGTTGAGAAGTCGATCCAATTTATAAGTTCATGGGAAAGATCAGAATAACAAAAATCAACATAGTCGATAATGGGAAGCAAAGGTGACTGGACCAAAGTGAGTTTGATGCTAGATGGGAGGAATCCCATCTAGCTCTCACAAGACTTGAATCTGAAGAGGGATCGCAGTGAGAACGAGACTTTCTGGTTCACCTGAGCCACGTGTTTATTTCAACTTTAAACTGCCGTCAATGTACAGACCTAAGTCTTTTACGTGAGGTGAAAGAGACATGACGGAGTTCTCGTACATCAGTGGCATAAGTTGGCTAGCGATAATCATTTGTGGCACCTAATACAAAAGACTATGGGAGAAATATAAGTTTAGTTAAACTCATAACATCTAAAATTGTACGTGGTCGTAAAAACGTGCGTATACTAAGTACATTAGGATTTTGGCCTTCAATCACCATAACCAAACAGTTCCTATACAAAAAAATAATCGGTAAACGATTCAGAATTAACCTTGTAACCATTATTATTAAAACTGGATGATTTACTCCAAATTAGCTGTCAAGTCGGTTTAATCGCGTTTGGTGTTTCTTTAGAAAACGCTGACACATCATAATTATAATCATTTCACACATGACATCGTTGTCGGGTTGATAAGGCTGGCCTTGACTGCGATCGTTCACACTCAAGGCCGTTTGTATTTTTAGGGCCCCCTCACAGTCACTACTTTGAATAAGCTAAACAAGGAAGCAAATAGAATATGGACATTATTCCTTGAATCAAAGTATGTCTTCCACTTACTAGCGAATCGATGACAAAAAAATCAAACATGTTTGGCACAAAAATTGAAATAAATTTTGAACCAACATTACATATTGTATACCTTATAGGTATGTTACAGTCATCCTTTATGTAATACACACACAAGAACTGATATTTCAACGCAGATCAAATGCGCAGGTGACAGGGCAGTCGGTAGAAGATGGAAGGTGAGCCATTCTCTATGTGGGACGCCAAATACATCCAAGAGGCGTCTAATAACCCCCACCTGAGGTGATTGTCTTAGCTCCGGTCAACTTTCGTTCGAAGTCTATTTAGAGACATCCAAGTCGGTCATGGCTGAC
The DNA here is from genome assembly GCA_950022335.1 of Eurois occulta. NCBI lineage: Eukaryota > Metazoa > Arthropoda > Insecta > Lepidoptera > Noctuidae > Eurois > Eurois occulta. Next base: position 3,841,876 of record OX465498.1, read on the forward strand.
AGTTTCTATTGACCTGCTGGCGTCTGTACGTCCGGCACTCGAAAAGGGGCGTGTATGCGGTTTTAGGTTCACATTATAGTGTATAAAACATAGGAGCATTTTACTTTGCATTCCTGCACTAGTGCGAGAAAGTACGCTACAGAATACTAGTCAGAAGTATGTTTTTTTTTTTTTTTGTTAAACTCAGTAAAGACTGTGGTGAGGCCTTAGTTTCATAGCAATTTGGAGTACCTAATCGTACACGTTCGCATATGTTATACTACTATACACGAAGTTTAAATAAATAATAATGATGACGTTATAAATGTACTGACGCCAGCATATCAAACTACTACAATCTGTCAAATTTCTTTAATTGATTTTCAACTTTATTTCTAAAGTATTAGGTTCAAGGTTGGTTGGGATAATCTGTTAGTTTCTATTGACCTGCTGGCTTCTGTACGTCCGGCACTCGAAAAGGGGCGTGTATGCGGTTTTAGGTTCACAGTATAGTGTATAAAACATAGGAGCATTTTACTTTGCATTCCTGCACTAGTGCGAGAAAGTACGCTACAGAATATTATACTAGTCAGAAGTATGTTTTTTTTTTTGTTAAACTCAGTAAAGACTCTTCAATGTTTTATCGAGAGTTTGTTGAGCTACTTCTTCATGGCAGGAATTGGGAGTTGTAAAGTTTGCACGTTTTGGAGTATAATATCATTATGATTTTTAAATTGATGGTCAGTCATTAACACTTGAAACGGGATAATTACCATGTTTATTAATTATTTTGAGTTCTCGAAATTTCGGCCATGTTGTAAGCGCCATGATCACAGATAAACGGTTTATCCGTATAAACAAGGGAAATATCCCGTTTTAAATGTTAATTATAATTATGGCTTTTAAAAATTGCTTAACTGGTGAAATAAGGAACACCTCTGCCTAACCTGTCGGAGACTACAGGCGTGTATTATGTGATTACCAGGCGTGTATTATGTGATTACCAGTCCAGTTTGAATTCATATATTATTGTTAAGTTCAGATTTCTTCGAGAGAATATCCTTTTATTTTGGCAGCAAAGGTAAACTGTGCCGAGATGAAACTGAATAGTCTAATAGCTATAAGTTTGCTCACAGTACTGAACCCAAAAACCAACATAAAAACCTTCGTGCTCTGACAAATTATTTTCCATGGACAATAATTTCAAAAAGATATTGAAACCAATTTCAATAATATTATTATTACCTGAAATTCACTACAATAAATGAGTATCAATCGTAATAATCAGTTCCATATCTATTTAATGGAGTCACAGAATTACGTATATTATAAACGTAGTCAGTACAGTTACGAGCACTAATATGTATAGTTGTCAGTTATGTTTAAGTCCCATGTAATAGGGAGCGAGTCTATTGACATCAACCAGACACAAATTCAGAATCCGTGGCTGTTACTAGAAATCCTGATGGAAAAACCCAATAATAATTTGCCCTACAATGAATCGAACCTAGGACTTAATGTTCAGAGGTCACGGTTGCGATTGCGACCACTATATCAACGAGGCGGTTGAAGTAGGTGCCGTACTTTATGTAATTTATTTCATTACCAATGCTCTTAAAACGATGAATGAAAAAAAGTAGAGAGACAACAATAGTGATGAAACCGGCATGTCCTAAAACCAAAAATTCAAAGAAATGTGATATCTACCATCGCGCACTGGGTCCGTGTAGTGGATTACGGCCAACTCCCCCTAACAGTGCTTGTCCAGCAGTGTCCACCTGCTTGTCCAGCAGTTTGGAAGCTAAAGGCTGATTATTTTTTCCCATCATGGAATAATGAACTAATGGTGCAATAATTCTAAAAATAGGTGCCATGGTTCCGGAGATTACCCTGCGCATACTCGTACATACAAACTCACAAAATACGCAACCTGTACTTATAATATTAGTTAGATATATACATTTTAGGGCTCGTGACTGTACGTATGTACTGGACATATTAGCGCAATTTATCTAAGTGCTCAACAATATACTCGACGAACAATTGTCATGAAAGTACTCAATAAATTAATACAATAGAGATAAAATCAAGTAACCGGGTTGTGATTGAATATTTTGACGTTATCGTACGTTTTATTTACAATAAAAAATATGAAATAATCGTGAAGGATAAAATATAAGATTGATAACATGGATTTTTTCGTAATACTTACTTAATTTTGGAGAAAAAACATCATCAGCTGCAGTCTTTTCCCGACTATGTTGAGGTCGACTCCAGTCTATCTTACATGAAGGGACTACCTATCTAATCTCCATAACCTAGTGGATAACACAACTAGTTGATCGTGTTAGATTAAGGAAAAAATCATGACACAAAAACAAAATATGGCACATTTTGTATTTCTTTTACGTTTTATATGACCACCAAAATAAAAAAGCATACAGTACTTACGTGTATCGATAAATATTACGAAAAACCTAATCGTGAAATAGCAACATGTGGTCAATTTCCCACAAAAAAAGTCCCAAGGGCACTGTATGTAAACATTTTTGGAAACTATACAAAATGTAAATACAAACACACATCGTCTGCCATCTCTTTCTATACGAGTACTTATTACATTGCTATCCTAGTCTATGTTTAAACCTATGGCCGCTTCATGTCACTAGAGTTCAATTCAATCAGCTGTCACGTACACGAGTATAATAAAATTGTTTACTTTACACACTTGTGTATTATTATTATGAGTGAATTCACTATTTCCAGCACAAAAAGCAATCAAAATAATACTTTTGTAACTAATTTTTACTTACCATTTTGGGGCACAAGTTCACTTATTTCTTCTAACTCATAATTTTCTTTTTTCTTGTTTGTTTGACTTCCATTTGATACTTGTATATTAAAATTAGGTTTGATCAGTAATTTATCATTGTGTTCACTCATTTCTGTAAGTAGTATTGTATTATGTATGACCTTTTTGGTTATAAGCACTCTGTTTATGTTTTAGTTGTGACTTGAGTTCGACTGCACTGACAATTCATAATAGGTATTGCCAGCGTTGGTTTTTAAATACCCGGAAAAGGGGCGTAATTCCCATTTGTAAGTTATTTTGTGAAAGTTGCCGAAATTTTAAATAGGTGTTTACAATGAAATTAAAAGACTTGGTTGATAGGTTTACATGCATCAGTTTCACTTTATTTTTTTGCTATAAAACAGTAGCTTACATTTTTTTAACGATTGATTGATTCGTTACATTTTAGAATAACATGTTTGTCAGTCCATGATAATGATAAAGATAAAAATGTAATAAGCATCTTTCCCCAAAAGCATGCAATTGTCGCGTATTTTGAGGGAGTTTCCACACATTGGTAACATTGAATCACGACGAGTATTGAAGCTCGATCGTCATTCGGGTGCTCTCGTGTCCATTCGGTTATTCCCGGTAGTATTACTCACATAGGTCGTTGGCGCCAGAAAAGATCGAAGTCGAGTTTATTTTATTTTTCGTTGCTAAAGGCAAGGCTGAGCAGTTCAAATAACTGTTAATTAAGAATCCACGTTTCTTAAACCTACGCTGTTAAATAATAATATAGATTTGGCGATACTAAAATTAGAATCGTCGCGTCATCGCCCGTCTCTAGGGTTCCGTACCCAAAGGGTAAAACGGGATTACTAAGCCTCCGCTGTCTGTCTGTCTGTCTCCAGGCTGTATCTCATAAACCGTGATAGCTAGAAAGCTGAAATTTTCACAAATGATGTATTTCCGTTGCCACTATAACAACAAATACTAAAAATTATAGATAATGGTAAACCTTCGTGCGCGAGTCCGACTCCCACTTGGCCGGTTTTTTTCTCTTTTGGATTCAAGGAAAAAATATATAAATATATATCCTGCTCTCAAAACCAAAAGAAACAATTACCGAAGACCAAACAATAACAAGGGGAATGAAAAAAAAAACTACTTCCAAAACTGAACCTGCCAAAAAAAATGCATTATGATTAGATTATTTGATACAGTTGTACAGACGCCAGCACACCAAGCTAATACTCGTACAATCTGTCAAAGTTTAATAGATTTTCAACTTTATCGCTAAAGAATTAGGTTCAGGTTGATTGGGAAAATTTGCCTATTTCGAGTTGCTTGATGTGTTGGCGTCGTCTGGACTAAATACTTACCTCGTAAAGAAAATAATTTGTGACTTATATAAATAACTAGCTTTTTTCTGCGGCTTCGCTCGCGTTAATTTAGAATTTGAAAATCAATTCGCACTACTATAGTTTCTATTATAATATTCAATCATGATTCGAAAGACACATGGCGCCATCTATTATCATAATAACATTATTGTTGTTTTCATCGGGAACAGTATTTTTTTCGGGATGAAAGGTAACCTATATCCGTTTCTGTACACCTGGCAAAGTATATACAAAATTTCAGGATGATGGGTTCAGTAGGTTTAGGCGTGAAAAGTAACAAACAAACTTACTTTTTTTTATTAAAAACGTTGCCCCACACAAGGAATTTCTCCTGTATCGTGGGTGCATTTTACAAACATTAAAACTCACATGCACAAACAGCCAGACCCGGAACAACTATCTCTAGGCCATACAAATGTTTGTTCCGTGCGGGGATCGAACCCGCGACACGCAACGCAGCAGTCAATCGCTCAGCCACTGCGCCAACCGTGCCGTATTTATATTAGTTAGGGAGTTAGTATAATCAAACTTAGTTAAACAATTATTATTTATCCACTATTAAATAGAACCTACTTAACAGATTCCTTACAAAATACTTTTCTCTAAATTTCCATCCATTTTCGATTGGTTTATTTTCAGCTCACGGTTACGGCCTGAAAGCTAATGTACTGTAAGATCCCCACTGCCAACGAATACCCGCAGAACGTACAACGATCCCGTAAGAGGTATACAAGGGTATTTAACTATTATGAAAAGAAAATCTGTCCCTGAGAAAGTTCTGTGATTCAATTACTTCAGTCATTTCCTTGAAAGAGTGGTGTTATGAATATTTAATTACAAGTAAGGCTACTTAAATTAAATTCCTTGACTTGCATAACGTCAGAAAATATGACAAGAAAAATTGTAACTGGTCAAAAATGTAAATAGTGATTAGTAAACAGTAACGGGGAATCCAAACTATCTTACTAAATGGTGTATTTTTTTGATTCGACGAACTTTATGAGAAAAATAGTCTTAATATCCATGAAATTGGGTTTAATTGGGTGATAATATTATGCCATTTATGTTTGACTCTGATTCCAGTCATGTCATCGTGGCTGGCGCGTATATGGCGTAATTTGGAGGTCCAATTTGCACACATTTGACACAGTAAATCAGGTTGTGTTCCGGCAATGATGCGTTGAATGTTGGCTTCCAAAGTGCTCAACTGTTTCTGATTTATCGGCGTAGACTTTATAAATCTCAAGAGAAAATAATCTAATGGCGTCAAGTTAGACGAACGAGGTTATCACGTAAATTTTGTTAAATTGATCGTTCGTCATAGGTTTAAAATGATGATGATCAGAAAGTTATAGTCAACGGTGAGCGGTACAGATGCATGATAACCAACTTATTGAAGATGTGGTTTCAACAAGACGAAACCCCATGCCAAACAGGGCGCTATACGATTAATTTACTCAAAGAAACCATCCGCGGAGGCCACATGGCCCAAATCGTATTTAAACATGAATAGCATGAAATTGTAAATCAAATAAAGCTAATTTCATGGATCTTAAAAATATTTTCTGTTTTGTAAGTAATGTAGGTACACTTCTTCGCCTCTGTCTATTATTTTGAAGGATTTAACGGCTGAACGGATTTTGATGGAATTTGGCACATCCGACTATGACCTGGTAGACAATGTGGTTAGGACATGGGATACAGAACGTTATTGTATTTGAATACAGAAAATGAAACCGATAGTCGATTTCGTAAACATTATAATTCCCTAACTGTTCATTATCTATCCTCTCCTACATAGTTGTCAGAACCCGGGAAGTATTATCAAACCAATAATTGGGTTGTAGAGGTCAGATAGGCAGTCGCTTCATGTAAAATTCTGTTACTAACTCACCGTAGTTTTGGAAAAGGCTAGGCAGATGATGACTTCTATATTAATAGGTAAACACAACTGCGAGAGGACAAATGAGCCGATATTCGATTTGATGAACTTCTTTTATTCATACCCATTCTATCATTTACTACAGGCAGTCGGTAAAAACCACGATTGGTTACCAGCTTGGGGATAATATTCATAGTTTTAAGAACACCCTGTCCACTGGACTTCCTCTGTAGAATTTAATGGAATATTCAGCGAACCGCTCTGTTTTTTAATCGATAACTTCAATTGGTTGAGTCCTTATCAGACTTATGAATAAAACATTTGAATTCATAATCAATTCTACATTTTATAAAGGTTTGTTTTTAACGGCTTGGCCACGACTTACACGAGCAAGCGACTCGCGTGTGGCGACGGTAACTTACAGCTGAGGAGAAAACAAATGAACGTTGCTTTAAGCAATAGTGGCGCAGTGGTAACGGCCCCCGACATACGAGCTATAGGTAATGGGTTCAAACCCAGGGAGGTGCTTTTTTATCAGCCTATTCTGCCCCACTGCTGGGCAAAGGCTTCCCATGGCTTTTCAACTTTGTTTATCATTAGCCTTCTCCGACCAATCCGTTCAGAATGAGTCTTCATCGGCACATCGTGTTTCTTGGGCCTGCCTCAGTTACGACGGCCGTCTTCAGGCACCTACTATATGTAAGACAAAACGGTGAAGAAGTTTTCCTTCACCGTTTTGTGGTGTTTTATGGTGAGGAAACCGTCATGTCTTAGAACAAAAAATCAAAGATATATGACATCTTCATTACAGCCCACTCCCTCTCAAAGATAAGAGGCTTGTCTCCCAGCAGTGGGATTATTATATTTAAGCATGCAATGAGCCACAACCACGCAACTTGCGACACGGCAGTACTCAAGCGAAGGCAACACGTGGCGCATCGCTCGACGTTAGGCGCGTCGCAAGTCGCATCTTCTAAGGTCGCGAACGAGTCTCATATTTGAGAATTTCGTTACATAATTTTGCAGAAGTTATTGTAGCCAAGAATAAATAACCAATTTCAATATGTTGGAAACATTATCGAAACGCTTTAGAACGTTCTAGCGCTTTTGGGAACTTAAAATAACAGTCGTCGCGCCAAAATCGATTGCCGATTCCCCAAAGCGACTCCCCAAAGTGGAGTAGATGTTAATTGAAGTGACATTGGAACTACCTTTATGTACTGTAGCAAACCTTTGAAAGTCTGAGGACTTACAGAGTAGAAGATTGCTGGATTTAAAGGCTTGAATTGATTGATAATGTTTATACTAAAACATCTTGATCTTTTTGGGTAGCATCAGTACGGTTGTACAGGAAAATGCTTTTGATAATGTAGATTTTTGGTTGCTTGACATGGCACTCATGGAAATTCATATTCATAATTATCTTTATTTGCATTCCATAATGTGTGAAGATCTTACAGTTGGCTTAAAGCTAAGGTACAATTACGGACCCTGTAGGGCACAGCAAAAAGCATAAATGTATAAAATTTATAGGTATGTGAAATAAAATTAATTCAATTATTATTTTTAATTATACAATTTATAATTTTAAAACATGTGCTTAATACTAATTATCAAAATTAAAACATTAATTTTCTTGAGATTTGTTATAAACTTATAACATAATAATTATTTGGTAAGTTTACATTAAAACATATTTTTTAAAGTTTTTTAAATCTTTTCATAGGTCAAGGACCCCTCACCCATTGAAAATATGCGAGGCTCCAATAAACGTGAGAATCCTGGCAGTTTGACAACTAGTTGCCCATGGCGGTCACCTTGTACCTATGTTATAATACCTTTGTGTCGCATATTGTAAGGACAAAAATATTGTGGCTACAAAACATAGCATAGCTGTACAAAACGAGACTGATCATAAACAACTTATCACCCAATCTAGGAAATACCGTAATCTACTCGTAAATAAACGCCCTATATACAAGAAACAACAAGAAACGAGCAACATAGATAAGGTCCTATTACGTTATCAGATGCTGAACACCATACATCATAATCTAACGAATGGAGGGAGCAGTAATTTATCTGTTATATGATAGGACGCGTTTATCACACGAAGGCTTTTGAACAAAATATACTGTATCTTCATGTTTACCTATTTGAAGCTGACAAGTGCTAAGAGGCCCTTAAGACATGATTTTATAGAAGTCGTAAACAGACACGACACTTGGCAGAAGCACTGACAATCGTTGTGTTTGTATCCTTTTAAACACGTTTTTATTAGTTTCACATTTTATTGTAAAAAAATCTTAGAAGATAATTTTTACCCACTTTCCGGTGTCCGATTGAGCTGAAATGTTGCTTATATGTTTAGTTTGGATGACAATGCATGCTAAACTAAGTGACGACATTCTAAATCCAATGCAGCGGACTCCCAAAGATGGCGGACTAGTTGTTTTTTATTCACCCATAAAAAATAACTCCCATGATGTGGCTATCAGCAAAGAGGGTTCGCTGAGAAAAATACAAAACAATTACATCATTATAAAGCGTGATTTTTACTTTGACACACATTTTACATGATTACATTGTTTGGTTCACACGAAACTATACTAGTTTCGCATGAACCAAACAATGTAATAAAATCTTGGAACTCAATTTTAACCTACTTCTAATTGTTGCATCGAAATGAAACGCATGTATGTTGTAGTCCGATCACAGAAATATTAATTATTATATCTATTAGTCCGATGCTCTGTTAGGGTTAACGATTTCAGACTGAAGTTTAGGGTTTCCTCACGATGTTTCTTTTAGAAACTACTTAGAAAGTATCGTGCGTATGTCGTATAACTTTGAAAAAGACACATTGGTACTCGCTGAGTTTGAATTCGCAAATTGGGGTTTATGAAGCGGATCAGTTATGAAACGACCATAACTTTAATTTTAATTTTTATCTATTAGTGATTCCACCTGATCCGGGATCCTGATCTGGAGGATAGTTACGGGTCACCAACTTTCTCTTGACGAGCATTCAGATACCAAATAACAATTGTTAGGGCGTTAATCATGATCAGTTTTGTTTCCTTCAACGTAGGATAACAAATAAAAACAGTCAGGACCTAGTATTTAATCATAATCTTATTATTATTCCAACTCCATTTTTTATTCAGTTTTTGCCGACTGAAGTATTTCTAGGTTGCAACATCTTCATTTAAGTCAGAACGTCAGAACTTAGTAATCGGCTTGTAACCACCTCATTTCTGTAGCATCAAGTAAAATAGTTGTTCAACTTTGTCCTCGCCAAAGTATTTCGGTAATTTCGGTTGTTTGACTTTCATATAGACGTGTCCTTTTGAAATGCCAGCGTTTATGAAAGTTTGGACATGTTGCGACAAGTTTTGTCACTTGTCCACCGCTCTGTGAGAATTCCAATTACAGCAGATGATGTTTTATAAATGTTCGAACTTGGTAACGTGACGAATATGCAAGGCCCATCCTTGTACATGACACTACTCCACTTTGGTAATTATGGTTTTAGTTTGTAACACGTTGCTCTTGAGTAGCGTAGTGGACGTATGACGACGCGACGAGCTAGCCAGCGAGCGAGCGAACTGGCAGGTGAAGCGAGGCGAGGGAAAATTATATATAAACTAAGCGAAGCTTTGGCGAGCTAAACTATGTAGGTTCTGGCGAGCGAGCGAGCGGGCGGACGCACCGGGCGAAGCGGGCGGTCTGGCGAGCCAAGCGAGCATCGTGTTACCTCTTTTCATACTTCAGTTCTATCATACCGCGAACTACAGAGCCATGCTACGCTAACGAGGTGAACGAATAGCATCGCTGGCATCGTCGGATATTTCGTTCGCATTTGTATCGCCGACGTAGCTTAAGTATATCTCTGTAGTTCGCGGTGTGAACCGAAGTATGAAAAGAGGTGAAACGATGCTCGCTCGGCTCGCTCACTCACTCCCTAGCTGGCGGTGTGGCCAGCGCTTCAGACCTCTTTTTAACCGACTTCTTAAAAAAGGAGGTTATGTATTCCACCTGCACCTTTTTTTTCCTCTTCGTTATGTGGATGGTGTGATAATAACTTCTAGTTACAATGTAAAATGGATACTTGACAAGAATTCGTGTGAGACACCACAACTAAAAATGGTAAACAAATTCAACCGACTTCCAAAAAAACACAAAAACAGTGAGAAAATCTTTACTTTCGGTAGTCGGTGGCAATAAAATCAATGAAACAAACAAAGTTACCGACTTCCGGAAGTAAAATAATTTTTCACTTTTATAATGTTTTGTACCCTTTATTTCTCCAGAACCCATGACGTACCTACTTATAAAATCTGTGTCATGAAAGTCTACAATATGAATAGTAACTATGCTTTAGTACAATACCCGATGATATTTCGATGTTATGCACAATTTATATCTATCTTCTATAAATGTTTAACACCATCTTTAAGCTCGCCGCTCTTTAACCCTTTTATGCTGTTCAGGCACCTACATGACCTTCAACAAACAAACACGACTGCCGGCGGCGTATTTGTCAACAATGTTTCAGTTATCTTTTATTGTGAAAATGGTGTCATGTAACGCCGGCTGTCATGTTTAGTGTGAGTTCTAGACGTGACAAGAATATATCGAGTTGGTCTAAGTGGGCTGGTATATAAATAAATGGGACAGGATAATACTGGAATACTGGACCTTTGTAGAGAAACTTTTGGGTCCTCAGTTTGTTTTAGTATTTTGTGTTTATTTCGGTATTTACTACATAATTCGTGTTTATAAGGACTCGTAGCTAAATAAGAACAGCCGCATTGTCTTCAAGGTTACTCAAAGCTTGCCAAGGTCGATTCGTGGATGGATGACCATCCATTACGTACTGAGACCCTTCGCAGCAATGATATAAGTTACTTATGGATTATCATGTCTAAAGAAACGATGGATGGACTGTGTATATGGCAAGAAAGGAGGTGTCTAATGAGATGACGTGTTCATTTTCAGAGTAGTATTTATTGCCTGATGGGCCTGCTCTTGATTTTGGCTGGTTAGAAGGGAAAACACTCTCCGTGTTTTTAAAAACACACCCATAAATTCTGAAAATCTCAACAACCACTTTCAACTTGAAAATAAGTAAGGTTACATAATGTATACGCAGCACCTTTTCTATGAATAAAAATAACTTGCTCTAGTCTAATCTAGAGCCTCCCAGTACTAGTCCAAGAAAAGCCCAAGGCAAGCAATAAATTACGTTTTTATTTATTTCAGACCTTCCTCTGTCCCTGTAGATTATATTATCAGGCGTACCCATATCATGACGGGTCACGTCTTTATAAAAATGCCTGACATAAACAGGTCTGACCTTTATCGATTTAGTCCTTGCTCCTAGTGTATTAATATCTTTGTTCGGTATTTTTGTGGAAACACTGGACAAGTGGACATCGTTTTAATTTTGTTTTAGTCTGCAAAGTATTTTGAGCATAGATTATTTTCCAATTTTTAATGAACTGTAAAACATAGCTTTAAAAATGCGCGTCCAGTTTGCTACAATAGAAATAATTTGTGCAGTTGTGTAGTGTCCTACCAACAAGATTTTAGCTTGCAAATTAACTTATATAAATGTAGAGTTCATTCATTCATTCAAATCGATAAACATATTTTTATTACACTCACAAATTGTACAATTTAATACTGAAACAATCAGTAAGTATAAAATTCTTGTTCTCTAATTAATTACTCAGATTTGGTCTGACCAGTGCGTAGTGACTTGGACAGCTCCGTCGTTTGCCTCATTCAAGTCCTGGGGGTGCAATTAGGTAGTCATGCACGACGGACAGGACAGAAGCTGTGGCATATCCTGTGTTGGGGCTCCACACTCGCTTTATGAAACTTGCAAACAGTGCATACTGTCGAATTGCCGCAACTCTGCAATCTGCAAAACTGTCCGCCGCAACAATCAGTCGAAAAATCAATGAAACTGGCGATTTAAATAAACTGACAGGTGAAAACACTGACCAATCATAAAGTTTTAATCTTTGGTAGTAAATAAGGGCTATTTTAAGAACTCACGAACGAAAAAGGACTTATTATCACACGTATTCTGACATTCCAAATAACATAGAATCAAATGTAACGCCATAAATAATTCAGAGGCCAGCCTTTTAACATGTCAAAGGTAAATTAATGAGGTATCAGTCGTTTGGTAAACAACACTCTGTAATGTTTAGACTTGTCATTGTCCCTCTTCAAGTGTTTAATCATGGTGTGGTTACAACAAGCGGTGGCGTTTCACGTTGTGATATTGTTAAAGGGATTATTATATAATTAAGCTCCAGTCATGTTTAGGGTGACGATAGGTCAAACAATTTTAATATTTTATAAAAAGAAAAGTGAAGAAGAAAACTCGTGTTGCCAGGAGGAACCGTTTGGTTTTGGTAGCGAAGTGTGCATTAACCTTCGCTCTCATTGACGGAAACTTAACTAATGGAACCCAAAAAAGCTTGAAACTATTAAATAAAGGGCGATAAGAAAGAAAAGAGTTCCTAGACAGATTGATGATGGAAAATTCAAATTAGTATGTGGCTAACAACACAAAACTTTTATTATTATATAATTTATTTACTTGATATACTTTTATTGTTTATTTAAATTATCTGTCATAATAATAAAAGTTTTCGTAGTAATATAAAATTCTTTGAAAGCGAATACCACGTGTTTAGACCCTTAGAAAGCAGAAAGAGAGAACTTTGAGAAATTCTGTAACCAATCTGTCACAGTTTCATCATCTACCTAGCTTTTTCCCGACTATGTTGGGGTCGGCTTCCAGTCTAAACGGATGCAGCTGAATGCCAGTATTTTACATGGAACGACTGTATAACCGACCTCCACAACCCAGTAAGTATTGGATAATACGAACCCCCTTTGTAAGACTGGTTGTCAGACTTTCGGGCCACTGAATACCTGTAACGACTGTCAAAGATCTACAAATGACAGCCGGGTTCAACGGCTTAACATGCTTTCCGAGGCATGGAGGAAACTCGGTATGTAGGTAATATAATCAGTCACAGTTTCGAAACTCTTTAAAACAGAACCAGTTTCCCAGTTCAATAAAGCAACCGAAACCAACAATATGTCACTCTGAACGCCTAATACACGACGTTATTCAAGTAGCGATGCATCATTCAGATGTCGGAACATATCAGTCACAGATGTACATTCTATTAGGAAACCATAACAAGACGATTTAATTAAACCAGAACGTTATTATAATATAACAGACAGTTGATAATTGTTCACTGGGATTGGTTTCTTCTCGGAGTAGGAACAACTTTCTGGTCTGGCATTTTAGAAGACATATGAGTTTTCTTCACATATTTTTTTCATAGAATTCTACACCTTTGAAGCCAGATCAAACTTCAAAAAGTAGTTGGTCGTTTTTTTTTTTAATTATTTGAAAAGACTTCAAAGCACTTAATTAAGGTTCTGTTTGGTTCATTACCAAACAGAACGTTAATTATTTTTACACTGGTATTCTTAGTGACTGACTTAGCTTAATTCAAGCTCCACAAGCCTATAGCATGACCACTTTAAGTGTGCAGTTCAAGGTGACGTTGCTTGACAAGAAAATTTGCATCGATATGTCAAAAAAAATGTACCAAGTTTACATTTTATATCTGTGTTTTCCCGCCTCCACAGATAAATTGGTTGAAGTGTATACTCCACCCCATTATTCATATTGACAGTTGTTCGCTCAAGCCCATATTTAATTATCTTTAACAAATGTTGACAATCAAGAAAGCATTTGATAGAATGACATTTAAATAACATTTTTATTAATAATGATTTAATCAGAATGCAGCTATTTGATAAGGACGGCTGGTTTAGGAGGCAATGTACACGTACCAAGGAGGTACCTTATGATTTGATGGGGGGTGTTTTGAACGTTATCGTGATATTGAGTCTAGCTGAGTTGAGCAATTGACTTAAGGCGGGTCTTGTAATATCAGTGTAACAATGACATTTAGATATTTCAATTAGGTATGAATCTTTGAACTCGAAAAGTACGAACTTTGCGAGTTCAAAGGTTCAACGTTACCAGGGGGTCTAAAATAGCCGCTTTAGCAGAATCATAATAGGATAATAATATGAATTACTTATGTTTAAATTCTTAAAATGGTCATAGACGTACCTACAATTATGAATTGTCACCTTGTGACCATTTTAAGAATTTAAACGTAATTCATATTATTATATCCTATTATGATTCTGCTAAAGCGGCCATTTTAGACCCCAGGTTCAATATGCTTGAGAAGTGTACCTCTCAGTTATCACATAAGTTCGCACATTAAGCCGTTTGTTTCATTTTTTACATAAAGCGGAAAAGATAAAGCGTTTTGTCTGTATACGTGTGTTCAAAAAATAGGCCAAGGTAGTGCCCATACGCGAGTGACGAGGGAGTATCAGCAGTGCGTCAACAGGGCCCTTAAAACCTAGATACAGGCAATCGCTTTCCTCTCGGCCACCGTAGGCTCGGGCCTGTGGACGGTGCGTAATGAGCTAGCTCGCCGTCCGTCCGTCTTATGACGACAGGCCGTGTCGACGGCGCGTTCGTGTTCCACGCGCGCCTCAAAGAGATGTCAGCAAACATGAGGGGCCCGCAAGGGCCGATGCCTGCCCGGGCTGCGGGACTGTTCGAAAGAGATACCGCGGCCCTGGAACATAAAGGGCAAAAGAAGGAACATGGATGGTTTTTAGTCAGTAAAAGTCTGACACTCCCTTCCGCTCCGCCGAGAGCGGGAGGAGTCATTCGATGATTTCCCATCCCAAAAAAAAGGCCAAGGTAGTGCCCATACGCGAGTGATGAGGGAGTATTAAAAATGATTATACAACGTGACGATGTTGGTCAACAGGGCCCCTAAAACCTAGATACAGACAATCGCTTTCAATGTGTTTCGAGTTTCTACAACGATTTTCAACGGGATTGATATAAGTACTTAAGTTTTTTGATTTAGTCTTAACCCTCAGGCTGGACTGTTGCCCTGTGGCTGTCGTTGTTGCCCCTACTAACTAAATTATGGATTTTTGTGTCTGATGCAAATTAATGAATTGAATTGAAAAAAAACTGTCATGACTAATCCGAGTGATTTCTTGCAATGAAATTATAAGTTTATTTTCACAATATATACAATATTACCTAACTATACAGACCACAAATAATAGTAAAAATATGTATTGTATCAACAGCAACAAAATTGAATGATTTATTAGATTGCTGACTACAGAGGCAATATTGTTATTATCAGAAAGAAGAACACTGCTGCTGGTTATTTTCATGAAAAGCATTATGTGAGTCGCCATTTAGGTACTTTTTTGACGTCAAGAACTCCTAAGTGGCCAGTGTTTTATCCACAATTAATTTAAAAAAAAAAAAACATGTTCGGCATTTAAAACAGAATTTTATCGCGAATTTCTATCATAATACGTCCTCACATTTCTCAGGGCCACAGCTCAGAGCCTTTTTAATATCACACAGCCCTGACATTTAACTTTCAACCTTACTCTTGTTGTTTTAGGGTCGAAAACGTCTATTTTCAAAACATAAACAGAACGAGCGTAACTTTCCTTTGTTAGGGAAATGTACACATTCTTGACCTCCACTGGAGGAATGTAAACTACAATGCTTTAATATTACACAAATACTAGCATTTGCTTTGATTTCTCTGTACGTAAATGTCGGAACGTTATTTTTCCGGTTATTTAGTTGTCAAAGTCAGTTTTATGGCTGCGTAGAATTTTCATTCTTTTGTCATTTTGTAAAAAGAATATTGTTTTAGTCTTCCTGACATTTCATACTGTGATTTTTATAGTATGACCACTTGAAGTATGCAGTTCGAGGTTGCGTTGCTTGACAAGTAAATTTGCATCGATATGTCAATCTTGGTATATTTTATTTTAGTACTGTGTTTACCCACCTGCACAGATACGTTAGTTGAAGTGTATTAAAAGAAGAAAGAGAGAGCAAGAGAGTTTGACAAAAGCCCAAAGTGGAGCGCAACAATATGCTACATACTGGATCCGTAAAAATAATTTTGAAGGCTCGTAGAACACATACATTATATTGCATAGGGTGTCTTGGATGCAACCCGAGGGCTTAGACTAGTGGCAATCGATTTCAAAGCGTTTCCTACTTCCAAACCGACACATGCCACAGATACCGTAGCATCTTATAAAACTTATGACCGAGAAATCCTCTCAATATGAAAAACCTAAACTAGATATAAATAACCAAAAAAAAACCGTCCATCATACACGAGTGACTTTTAAAAACATAAATTCATGAGTCAACATCGTACACGAAGTTTTCTAAAAACACGAAACGCAGCGATAAAGACGTCTTCGTTTTGAGTTAAATGGCTTGAGGGCGATCAATCTTCGCTGGCTTGCCAACTTTGTCAGGCAAAAGGCTCTGTATGTTTAACATGGTAATTTATCGTTTAGGTATTGCCATACTAGTGAGGAATGCGGCGTCGCTTGTGTTTTGTTTATATTTTAATGGCGGTGGGATGGGGAGTAGGGTAGTATACCGACGTTGGTCTAGCAAGTGTGTTAATAGACTTATTTTGCTTTATCTGCGTGTCCTGTTGTTTGTTTACTCCAGGAACTGGATGGACGTTCCTGATGGCACCCAAACTCTTGGTTCTCATGGTTCTGGGCCGACGCAATTTAGATTGCCATCGACACGCGACGAAGAAGAAGTGCTTTATAAGGTGAAAGTGGTTTTCAGGGACTGCTGAGCATGAGGTCCTCGGTTCGATTTTCGGGTCGGGCAAAGTGTTATTGGAATTTTTCAGTAGCAGCCACGGAGTCTGGATTTGTGCCCGGTTGATGGCAATAGGCTCGCCTCCTATAACGTGGGACTTAAACATAGCTGGCGAAATTGGTGTACTATTAGGTACTTAACCCTTCTGGAATTACAGACGTGATTATATGTTATGTTCTGGAAAGTTCTCTTTGTTTCAGCTGAACAGCGTGTCTGTTACGGTTTGAAGGATGCTGTTGCTCTTGGGTGGCAAACATCTGCTAAGGTTGAATACCATTGAAGCACGGACTTGCATACCAGTGTAGGTAATTGCAAAAGTTTGGAGGCACTGAGTTACAAAAAATTATCAAGTGAGACTACCATACCATTAAAAAGCCAAGATAGAACCACTCATGGCTAAATAATAACAGCCACTCGGGTCCATCTTTAGATTAAACCGCGCTTGCCTGGGTTGGTCCGTGGATGGGTGACCACCCATTACATAGTGAATTTCTTCTGTGCCTCGTTAAGCACATTTGGCAGTCGTTACAGGTAGTCAATGGCTTGAAAGTGTGACAACCAGTCTTACCAAAGGGTATCGTATTATACCCTGTACTAACTGGCTTGTGCAGGTCAAATAGGCAGTCGCTCCATGTACAATACTAGTATTCAGCTGCATCCGGTTAGTCTGGCAGCCGACTCCAACATAGATGGGAAAAGGCTAGGGAGATGAGATGAACCACTGATTAGCTATCATTTCAGTAGACAATGCTAGAGCATTGCGCCATGCGTTTGAATACCGTTGTCACCCGACGATTCCCGAAGTCTCACGAAGTGTGAATAGATTTAGGCTTCAAACACACGCGACCGGAACCGTCCAACACCACCGGCGCCGGACCGCATGTTTATGCGAGTCAAAACCACTCATGAGCCGGATGGCGGCCGTCAGAGGTGCCATACCACCAATAATTATTTGCTATACCCGTCGGATAATTGGCGGCATTGCGGTTCTGATGCGGTTTACATTAGAATACTGTGAATAATGATCTGCGATTGCCTAGACATAAGTATAAATATGTGCAAAAATATCGTTTTACCACTGTATTTTATTTACGAACTACATAAAGATATAAAAGCTTAATACTCGCCGACTGGACGATACTTCGCGTGACTCGAGGGCTGGCTCTTTTTTTGGCCAAAGAGTTAGCATTGCCATTCAACATGGCAATGCTGCCAGTCTTCTGGGCACGTTTCCGGATGACAGCGATGCGGAGTGTCCTATTGTCGTCGTTGTATATATGTAGGTACTTACTTTTAGTCTTAAGTTTTATCACTATTTATTTATTTATTTTACTATTTATGTACACACAGTAGACAACACAGGAAAATAAATAACTACTTTATATTATTACTATTTTAGTTCTGTTTGTTGTTAGTTTATATACAAGTATCAAAATGAGAAAAGAATTACAGGGCGTCAAAAATTCGTCAACATCGCTGTCAAAAGGAAAAGTGCCCAGAATGGCTCCGGTCCTCGCGATCTGGTCTCGTGGAGTCTAGCTTACCACTGTTACTATCTTTTTCTTTTACCCGTATCCACCCAATGCTGAGTACAGGTCTCTCTACATTGCAAGCCCATACCATTACCTTGTCCTGGTCCTCTTGTATGTATTTTCTCTCCTCTAGTCTGCCCCTCTAACAAAGAAGTAGAGGAGAAACGGGATCAATTATGTCGAATTTTTATTCTGAATATGCAGTGTCGTTCTTAATACCATGAGCCTCCATTTTTTTTAATCGCTTTTATTTTACATGTAGTGTTTGTTTGTTTGTTTGTTTGTCAAATCTTGCAACTGAATTTTAAGACAGTTATTCCCAACCGATTGAGCTGAAAATTTTGCATCCACGTTTAGTTTAGATGACAATGCATGGTTAGCTAAGTGACGTCATTCTAAATTTAATATGGCGGACTTCCAAAGATGGCGGACACCCAAAGATGGGGAACTAGTTATTTTTATGCACCCCCGTGATGATATGGGTAACAATTAAAGGGTTTTTTGAGAAGAACACGAAAAAAAATGACGTCACACCTACATTACATTTAGAAGCTTGTAGTAAAAAATGCTTATAACTGGAAAGAAGCATTTTCAAACTTGACCAGCTGGTTCAACATGGCATTCTTTCATCAGGTTTTTTTGTACAGTCGGTAGTCAGCACAACCGACCAACGTCATAAATCTTTAAACAAATAAGTCTAAGTATATCAAATCACTAGAAAAATGATATCAAAACATGAAACCTCCCTATTTCTTTTTCAATACTACCGCAGTTTACATTTTCAATGCACAAACCGACTAGGGGACAGAGCGGTGTAATTTATTGCAGTGCACATCTTGCATGTCTTATGATTTACGATACAATCGAGTCACGCCCTCTGGTGGACAGCTTGTGTACTATTATGTCTGGAGAGTTGTTTTGGCGTTTTAAGATATGTAGATTTTTGTTTTTATAAAATAATATGCATTCTAAGGCAAGTGGTACTCGACTTCGAACGTTACATTTTAAACCTCATGAAAAAAGGGATACTTATAATAAAATGAGTCGGGCACAAGTCCTAACTAATATTATAAATGAGATAGTAAGTTTGTTTGTTTGTTACCTTTTCACGCCTAAACCACTGAACCGATCATCCTGAAATATTGCTTATACGGTGTCAGGTGTACAGAAACGGACATAGGGTTTGACCTTTCATCCTGAAAAAAAGTACTGTTCCCGAGGAAAACAACAATAACGTAATTATGATAATAGATGGCGCCACGGTCCTTCCAATCATGATTGAATTATATTATTATAGAAACTTTAGTGGTGTGTTAAGAGTTTAATTGTCAAATTCTAAATGAATGCGAGCGAAGCCGCTGGCTAAAGCTAGTATAATCTAAACTCAGGGTAGCGACTAACTCAGAATTTCTTAAACAAGGATACCAGAGACAAAAGTTTATTCAAGTAACAAGAAAGTTTTGTATGTAATAGGAAATGTACTTTGTTTTACACGAGGATCAAATAAAAGTCCCGCTTGCGACCACAAGACCATTATGAAACAGAGAGAAATTCTTGAAACCATTAGCATTCTAAGCAGACTGAATAACATAATACAACATCCCTCCTGTAACCCCAGGGTTAGGCAGAGACGTACCTAATAGTACAACCATATTTCGCCAGTTAAGTTTAAGTCCCATGTAATAGGGGGCGAGCCTATTGACATCAACCGGGCACAAAATCCGGACTCCGTGGCTGCAACTGAGGAGTCCCTGATGGTAAAACCCAATAACACTTAGAACGATCTGGGAATCAAACCCAGAACCTCACGCTTAAAAGTAACACTTGCGACCAATAGACCAGTTTACTCGTATTTACGTATCTATTACTTTTTATAAGAAATCTATTTTATAAATAAACTCATATTCCTATGCCTATTCAGAGACTAACTTCAAGAAACATTTATAAACTAATTTTAATGACACACAAACAGTCTCGAACCGAATCCTTTGAGCAGTTTCACCAAATAGCAGTTAGTTGCGTTTAAACTACGAGCTAAAAGGTAAACTTTAGTCAGTCATATCATTAAAATGTATTCATGCGATATGCCGTGCACCCGTGCCTGCACGAACACAGAATGCATAGAATACAGAAGGAAAACGCAAGCACACATTGACACGTTTCATGCACAGTGACTGAGATTAACTGCGGGGTATTTCACACATGTCCAGAACGGCATGATTCAGCATAGCCAGGCATCAAAATCAAATATATTTATGTTGGTCTTCGCACGAAGTATGTTGTATGATATAAATACGGTTGAGAAAAGGCCCGAGCAAAGTTGACCATTGGTTGATGGTAGTTGCTTAACGAATTTTACCAATCGCACGAGCTGAATGAACGCTGAATGTTTTGTGTCACAATTTTTTGGGATCTTGCTTGTTTGGGCTGCTTGGCCTGTGTTGTTCCACACATACTGCCAAATCGAATATCTGATCAAGTATGTAGGTTGTACTACTGAGATCGCCGTACGTTGGCGTCTATAAGTGCGTGCACCTGTTTTCGGTCGTTGTAACCGCTCGGGATCAAGCTAAGGAATGTTGCGACAATGACTGCATAATAAATATTTGAGGGCTTGCCACGACTCACCCACGCGAACGAAACAAGTAGACACACACACGTGTCGTTTGACAAGTCGCATCGGTTGCATGTCATGAATGGAGCGTAAGGAGCTGACCTTCTGTAGATACTACTCTGTGGCGCAGCTTTGCTCGGCTCATTTGTAACATGCAAACGTTATACATAAGTAGATATTATTTCAGTTAGCTCGAAATGTTCACGCCCTTTCTTGTAAGGGGAAATTATTTTAACTAGCTACCTACTTCTTTCAATTATTGAGCATGGAAATGAATATGAAATGTACAGTTCGTTCAGTGTGGATTTGGTTAAGTGTTTTACTTTGCTCAATAGGCTCGCAATAGACTTAGCCTCTGTTTCCAATCTAAATTTCCGTAAACATATCGAGTTACTGTATACTAGAGTGCGCAAACTAATATATGTTTTTAAGAATTTACGTAATGTAGCCGACTATAAATTAATAAAACAGAATAATTTCGTTGTGTCAGTCTATTCTAACATATTGTATAACATCTTGGGGTGGCGCGGGAAATTCAATTCTTCTCCCTCTAGAACGTGCTCAAAGAGCAATTCTAAAAGTTGCTACCTTCCGTCCTTTTAGATTCCCTAGATCGGGCACGTCGCTACCAAACATCTGAATTGAACATTATCATTACTCGTAATTGTTGAATATATTTTAGTTATAGTTATATACAAGTACTAATTATAGTATTGTATGAAAAATAATACACTGCACCTAAATGTACACTTTTGTAATACTTTTTTTTAAATAAATTATTCTTATTCATTCTTCTGCCGAACCTTTTAGAGAAAATAGGGTTAATACTAGTAACAAATAAACATAATTAAGCCTTTAAGTAAACTATTTTGTGAATGAGGAAAATACTCACAAAATAGTTTACTCTTCAAATAATAATCAATAATAATCTTTATTACACAAGAAAGTGGTTACAAAATATTATTTGAAGTCCCTGACTCCTGTGCTAGGTGATAGACCTGTGTTACAGGAGCCTCTTAAACAACAAGACTTACAAAAAATTAAATAAACTTAAAATAAAACTATAGAACAATAAAAGATTAAAAGAAGCATGTAGTTGAGTGTGTGTTTGTGTCTGTGTGTGAGCGTGTGTGTGTATGTGTGTGTGTGGGTGGCTGAGTGTGTGAATAATAATATAATAATATTAATGTTGGTATGTGTTTTAGTAGTTTGCTTATACCTAGCGGTTTTCATTATAGTTTCTAGTTTTGAGTTGAGTTATGAACCATATCATGGACGAAGGCTTCCTCTACCTTTTACTTCATAGATTTTTTTATTTTCCTATTTCCAACAATCCTTTGCCGGCTATTTAGACGATATCGTCTATTCATCTTTTGAAAGGTCTACCAACTTTCCCCTTTCCTTCTAGGTCTTTCCAATTTGTGGTTTTATGGTCCATCTAGTGTCTGTTAAACGAGCAACTGTATCATGGCTAGCTCATAGCTGTTTCATTTGTAGTGCATGTTGTAACTCTTCAATGTAATGTCTTTCTTTGGTGCCTTTTACGCCGATTTACCTGGCAAATGTACACACAAAACCTTTCACACCAGCCAGACCAGCCAGACTCAAATTGTCAACAGCAACGCTTCGAACAATATTTTTCTCATTATCGACACGGTAACACCACTGGAGACTCTGAACTAAAAGTATGTTCACACAAATAATAAAACAGCTCATACATAAACAAAATATGGTAAATAACGAAAATATTTTCGGTAAAAACTTTTTGCTACTGAAAACCTTTTTCTATATTTGAAAACAATTTGTTTTAGGTAATTAATTTCCAAAACCGTAAATAATACGTGTTTTATGTACTTATAAATATCGTGAATACTTCGAATTTCAAAGCGTTAAAGCGAATTGCAGATGTGTGAGTAAATATGTATTAGTAAACGGGGTTGGCACAAATATACGGGAAGACTTTTTGAACGCGCCACCGTTCAAAAAGTCTTCCCGTATATTTGTGCCAACCGTGAAGGGTTTTAAGACAACCACATCGCTTGCAATACACTTCCTTATAGATCATTGTTACTAAAACATAACAGAACAACACGCCCATTTTTCCCGATGGATCAGGCAGAGATGTAACACGAATATTTTGCCCGTTAAGTTAACATACTTTGTAATAGAAACTGAGCCTATTGCAATGAATAAAAAATTACGGAGCAATTCATTTAATTTTTGTTTATAATGAAAACTATTTACTTGTTTGATAACCTATAAGCAACTGACAAAACGGCGGTGCCCCTGCCTTCTTGTGACTTCGTTTAGGGAATACATCCTAGCTCTCATGATCAAAACTATAAATAAAAAAACCAATAAACAACAAAACATTAACTAAAAGACAAAAAAAGTATCTAAATAACTGTAAAAATCACACACATTAAAATGGATTCCCAAATCACCAAACAAAAGTTTCATCACAAATAACAATTAACAGAAACTTTATCACTATATTTCACTCGTAAAATACGTACCAAAAACTTAACAAGCAATTAACATTTTATAAAATGCCGCTGCGGTGCCGCTGCGAACTTTGCGCCGTGTGTTGCCAACCGAAACGGGGTCAGGGGTCACAGTGTTCGTTATTCATAACATTTTTAGTTCTCTCTCGTCAAATTATGAAATGAGGCCTGTCGACCTGTTTGGAGGAAAATACGACATTTTTTATAAATGAAAATAGTGGGCCTAGGCTATATTTTGTAAAAAGGAAATTCTATTTAAATTTATTTTGAGAGTGAAAAATGAGCCCGTAGCTAAATAATAAAAACCGCTCGGGTCGATATTTAAGTTAAGCGGCACTTTCCTAGGTTGGCCCGTGGATGGGTGACCCCCCATTAAATGCTGAGTTTACTCCGTGCTTCGCAAAGCAACCGCTGGTATCGGCTGTCATTTGTCTCGTGTGTGTAAGTGGCCAGAAAGTCTGATAACCAGTCTTACCTAGGGGTATCGCATTACCCTGTACTAACTGGGTTGTGCAGGTCAGATAGGCAGTCGCTCCATGTAAAATACTGGTATTCAGATGCATCCTGTTATATTGGAAACCGGGTCACCTTCCAGTCTTCAGTCTTCCAGGCAGGTTCTTCTAGGCAGATGATGAATGAAAAATGTTATAATTAGTAAAAGGGAAATGTGTTAAAATGTTTACAAAACGTTCGACGAGTGTGTGTGTCGTTGGTGTGTCAATAAATAAATAAAAGCGATTCAGTATTATATTTTCTGTTTCTCAATAAAACAATATTCTAATATACTTTATGTTTTGTTTCAGGTATGAAAATTTCGTTGAAAAAGTTTTGTTGGCTGCTAAAATGAATATGGTAATTTTTGTTCACTTATTCTTCATAATTTTAAGGTTTTCCAACAAAGATGATGGGGGCTTCGAACTTCTTTAATGTCAATTTTCATCAACACTAGATGAAACTTTAACTAATACCTAAATAAACGCTCATTGTTGCATTGTCAACCCTCGAATCAGCTCCGTGGGTTGAAATTCCAACCGTGCAATTACTTAGAGACTTTTGTGTCCCTAGTGTTCAAAAACAGGCATTATTCTTTAAGCAACTAAGTTTATTTAACCACCTATTAACCTTATAACTGGATATTCATCTTCAACCCTACCTCTATTTCCAATTTCCTTTAAGAAAATCTATAAAACTCATCCTTGGGCCACCCTCTTTCATCCCCAACAAAAATAGGTATTCTATTTGTGAATTCACCCCTTCATCTAAGTATAAGAACCCCTATTGAATATGTGAAAGGTATCAGGTGATACGATTCTAACGGATTCTTCAGCATTTTATTAATTTTCCAAGATAATATTGGAAAGACAGATTTGAGGAAAACTGGTAAATAAATAAAACTTCTGAGTAAATAATGTATTGCTGCAAAGTAAATCTATACTTTTTCGGAAATTTTTCAAAAGTTCGTTTTTCCGATGCTCTACCATCAGGTTTACCATTTTCAAGTGATCCGAGAACAGATTTCCATTTTTTTTAAACGGTACACACTAGGAATATCTCCCGCATTGTGGGTGCTTTTACAAACATTTGGTCACATACACAAACAGCCAAACCCTGACGGACATGACGTGCACACAAAAAAAAGAAATAACAATAATCATAAGGCGCATCAAATATTATAAATACAACAGGACAGAAACATAAAAAGAAAAGTTAACAGCTTGCACGTCGTGACTGCGACAAGCAGGCTACCACTCAGCATGATGCTGTGCTATGGAGGGCGCACAGCGCTGGCTTTCAGTGGTCACCCGTGAGAAAAAAACGTACGGAAATCAACACACACACACAGCATAAATATTAGATTGCATGAATTAGGCAACTACATGTAGGCAATACAAATATTCGTTCAGTGCGGAGATCGAACCCGCAACACGCAGGGCAGCAGCTAGCCGCTCAGCCACTGCACTAACCGTACCGTCAGTTTTCGTCATTATTCCTTGCACCCCGATTTCTTAAAACACTTTCAGACGAAACCCAACGGTTTTTGTAGAACATTTCTGTTCCATATTTAAACCCCACCAAATACTATGATGTAAAATACCCCCCCCCCCTACCCCCCTATGCCCTTATAGAATTACTGCCATTAAATTGTACCTGCACTACAGGCAGGGTACTACTCTGTGGGGTACAACACCCGTTTGGTCGGACGATCCTGCCTTTTCTATGAGGGATGTAGTACATTTACACCATGTGCTTCATACTCCTATAAAATCCTCATTAAAAGTCAATTATTTGATAAATTAATTGAATTGCACACTGAAAAACTAATCCCATCAAAAACATTCTGTAAAAAACTAGCCAAGTCTCGATGAAACTGCTTGTTTATCTCTAAAAAAAGTATTGAAATCTAGACAAAGTCGTGCCAAGTGTAAAGTTCCATACTGCGATTTCTTTATTATTATAGTTAATGTTGTGTGACTTGGCCGTTGAACATTCTCTTACGCTAGTGGGTAAAAGTCATTTTTTTACACAGATATAACATTCTGTTGTACCTACGTATGTTTGTTAAGCGAGATAATAGCCCATACTGGTACTTATTGGTAATTGGACGCTAGTCTCATTTTAGGCTGTTGTTGTTTGTGCAACGCATTCATTCAGATAATGCTGATTTCTGCTCTCTTCTTTTTCGAGCGGCAAATCGACCACCGATCTAACATCGAATAGACATGCAGACAGACATATATCAATGACTAGAAGTCCGTCTGTACTGAAAATATTTTCTTATACTGTTTGTTTTAGACTATACATAAGTATTATTGAAATACGCAGCTTTATCAAGCCTACAATTGACTGGCAATTTTGCATCGTCAATGGGTAGCGGTTCTGGCGACAGATTGGTGCAATGGTGTCATGGAGCACCTGGTTTTGTACCCTTGTGTAACTTTAACGGCCAAGTCACACAACATTAACTATAATAATAAAGAAATCGCAGTATGGAACTTTACACTTGGCACGACTTTGTCTAGATTTCAATACTTTTTTTAGAGATAAACAAGCAGTTTCATCGAGACTTGGCTAGTTTTTTACAGAATGTTTTTGGTGGGATTTCACTTCTTTTTGTAGCACTGCAAGTTGAGTCAGTTCTACCATACACCAAGAAGGATATTGAATGGAAGAGACAAGACCCGTCCTTGGGCATACCAACTAATTGGTAGCCGCTAAGTTCATCGTCGTCTTTTAATATTATCGACATTTTTAACGATATTATCTTGCGAAATCAAACACAAATAAATCAGAAATACCGATAATATTTAGACTAACAATAATAACCTGGTATAATATCTTTAAGACTTCTTTAATTATTACTCAGCCTACAATGAGGAAGAACAAACAGCAATGAGGAAGGAAATCGTCAGCATTAAGAACAAGGCAGAACAAGTTCATTTCAGTTTGATATTTAGTTCGAACGTCATTTACTGGCGGAGAATCAAACACCGCGATTCATAAATGAGATGAGAAAATGCACAGCGCCATCTAGTAGCGGTAGGCAGAAGTTTTTATTAATAACAACACAAAGTAATTTCCAATTGATAAACTTATAAATTCAATCCATTTTTGATATCAAATGAAGCGGCCCACCAAGTTGAATATTTTTTGAAAAGGCGGTAATGTCGATCTATTTATTTATAGTTTCGTTGGGCTCTAGTGTTTTCTAATCAGTGTCACCAGGTACTCCAGATCTTCGATTATCCTAGTTTTTATAGTTTTCCCTTTATTTGGCCATTAAACCCTAACTCTGTACCAAATTTCAGCTCTCTGAGTTTATGGGAAGTACTAGTTCTATTTTGATGATCATGAGTGAGTGAGTGAGTGAGTGAGTTTCATAAATGCAAAACTTTGCTTTGGCTTAACTTCGGAACTAAATGACCTACAGACTTGAGATTTTGAATTTTAAGTATGTAATTATAGCTTACTGAATGACGAAAGTTTCTGCGTTCTGGTCTTATCCAGAGGTTCTCAAATAGGGGCCTGAAAATGCGGCGAAATGGTTCCAGTAAAGGATGGTACGGCAGTTTGCTTCGCGCTCGACTTGGCGGGGGCACTGCCGTGCCCCCCGATTTTAAGCAAAAAACTCTGTTAACAACCGGTCAAATGACCCCCTCGCCCTATAAGCTCTAAAATAGTAAAGAGAAACAATCACTCCCTTATACATGTAGGTTAACATTTCGTCCCTCAGGGTAACATTCTAATATAGGTAACAAATTCATGAGATTCTTTCGAACCCGCGACCCAAACGACTCGACCGAAATATTTAAACTCCAAATAGTTTCCCTTCTAATTTATTGTTTTAAATATCTGGGAGTTTGTTTACGAAAACTTTCTATATGATGTCTATAATTTAAACAATTATTTATTGGTTTAATTACAAATGTTTTTAGGGTCTCTCTGCAAATATTAAATATGTCGGATCTGGTCATTAGTACGGACATGGAATGAAGCACAAGCGCGCCAGTGGTGACATCATACCGACACCACAGCGTGATACAGAGTCGTGATATTTACAGCTCGCGACGACATTGAGTGTCTGATCACAGCGGAGTTGAGACGTCCCGGAACTGCACCCGATTCATTGTAGCCCGTGTTATTGTGTTAAATTTAAATTCAAGTAATTTGTTAGTTTAATAGAAACAGTGTATTGCACCCAGTGTATTTTAATTGCATGAAACCCATCTTCTGCCCACATGATGTACGAGCCTAACGGAATAAATCCTGACAATCCAACAAATAGATTGCTATATAGCAATGTTAATTTGTCATAAGAGGTGCACGGCCATTTATGAACTACAGTTACGTATATTTCGTAAATGAGAGTTATCTGCGAGTTAAAACGTCGGGTAGTCAACCAGATACAACACCAGTCTGGTTAGAGCCACCTCCCTTTTCTATGGAGTATGAAAATCTTTCCACTTTGTTTTGTTTCTCATATGTCTCAAGAGTCAAAAACCAGGCCCAGTTTGAGTCGGACTAGCGCACTCTGAGTGTCGTGCTTACTCTTTCAATATCTCTAGAACAGAACCAACCAAGTAGTTACGTTTTTTTAAAGACTACAATACTTTGGCTGCCTCGTAATGAAATTTTATGTACCACGAAGATAGCTCAGGGAAATGTAACCTCTATTCTAATTATTACTAAATATATTCGGTTCTAAACCGAAGGTTTTCATTGATTCCCAAATCTACCTGATTCCAAAAATAGTTGCCCCTCTAATTTATTGTGTCAGCCAGTTTATAAGTCCAAACGAACGTGATTTAAATCTCTATCGTTTGAACCTAGAATCATTCGTTCGTTTCGAAATTCAAATTGTTCAAACTTTTCGGCTTTCGAAACGGTAATTGAGTTTTAACCGTGATTTGGTTTAAAAATGGAAATCCGGTGAGGTGATTCGAATTTCGAATGATTTCGAGGTATGGATTAGATTTGGTAGGTAGGTTTCAGAAATTAAAGGAAGAAGTTTTATTAATAAAATAAGCCCCAATTTACCCAAAACGGGTACATAGGCAGGCGCTCCATATAAAATACTGGTATTCAGCTGCATCCGGTAAGACTGGCAGCCGACCCTAACACAGCTAGAAGAGAAAATGCTAGGCAGATGATGATGATATTGATACCTCTAATATTGGGGGTAGGGTTAGGAATATTTATATCAATAAACACTACTTACACAACTACTTACTTATTATACACTAAATAACGCAGCCACGTGTTTGCAACATGTTACCGATAACAGTTTGCTCGCAACACGGAATGTTGCTAGAAACAATACTGAGCAACTGTTGCTGAACTTATAATTATTTATTTTGAAAACAGACCAAAACTAGAAGATTTCACACAGTGTGGACCCATATGGCAAAAGAAATCACAATTTCCACACCTTTTGTACTCAAATCACTAAAAAAAACATAACAATATAAAACCCGAACCCCATTCGCAACATGATTTCATTACTTTTGCCACAATCCCACACACGCGTTACTGAAGATACCATAAGGCTACACAGGCATCTAATAAAAGAGGTAAAGTTAAATAAAAATACCCAAAAAAAACTGGCAAGGTGAACATATAAATGTAGGATCAAAGAAAAAAAAAACTGTCCATCTGAAAGTTTCGCGAACGGAGGGACGGGACTTATAAAGAATTGGAATTCGGGTGTTCGCTCAGACAAAATTTATTAAGTTTCGTAAGGTAGGTAGAAACACGGTGGCTTTTAGAGTAAAGGAAGAACAAAGAAACGATGGATGAACTGGGTGAAGGATAATATGGTTAGTTGACTGCTGAAATGACGAGTTGTAGAGAAGTCATCATCATCTGCCTAGCTTTTTCTCAACTATGTCGAGGTCGGCTTCCAGTCTAACCAAATGCAGCTGAATACCAGCACTTTACATGGAGCAACTGTTACTGAGTAATACGATACCCCTTGGTAAGACTGATTGTCAGACTTTCGGGCCACTGACAACTGTCAAAGATGTACAAATGACAGCTGAAAACAACTGCTTAACGTGCTTTTCGAGCGCACGGAGGAAACTCGGTATGTAATAGGTCCTCATCCACGGTTGTAGTAAAGTAAGTATGGAAGAAGAAAACATGCTGTGCCAACCAACAAAATGTGATAAGGGCAGGATAATGATGGTACGTAGAAACATTGTAATAGGTTATCGGTGAAGCAATATATCTGCTTATCATAAGATGGGATACATTGCGAGAAGGTTCATGAGAAACGGCTAATAATGGCAAGTCAACGTTTTAGAAGAATGCTCGTATTCGTTACTTGAACGTGTAGGTATTTTTGACAACGCCTGTTGTACCCGAAGGGTAAGCCAGAGTTGTACCTAATTTCATTTAGTCCTATTTAACTTAAGTCCCATGTAATAGGGGCCAAGCTTATTACCATTAACCGAGCACAAAAACAGACGCCATGGCTGCTACTCAGAAATTCTTGATGGAAAAACCCAATTACACTTGCCTTGAACTAGGAATTGAACCCGATACCTCATGCTTAGCAGTCCCACTTGCGAGCACAAGACCACTCTTTGCCTCAAAATCAATTTGACAATATTACTTGTAAACAAAATTGGTCAACTATAGCCTTTACCCACAATAACTTACAAACTACACACAGAACTTCAAAACAACTCCTGAAACACTTAAACACACTCCCGAAAATCCGCCAAAACTAAAATCCGATCAGTATCTCTGCTCTCCCCCATCGGAGGCATTAAGGGCGAGTTTTATCAGTAATCACATTAAAGTGATTAACGATACATCTCAATGTATGGAGGCCCTTCAATTAATTGATCAGAGTACCTACGTGACGTTGCATGGCAGATTTTCCTCAAGTAGGAAAGAGTTGGAGATAGCAGTGGATAGCGACGTCCTTGTCTCGCAATGGAATGAGAGGACGCTTGTCATGGTGAGGATGTTAATGAATATTGTCTTTTTTGCTGGTACTGATGGAGAGGTGTTTGTGTGAAATACCATTTTTGTCACACGCACGCACACCTTTCTAACACGTTATACAACACGTGTTAGAAAGGTGTGCTTCATACAAATACAGACACTCTATGGTTACTCTTTTCAAATCGTTTGGTATTATAATATTACAGCATTAGTACTTAAGTAGGTATAGTCGTTGCTTACTACACAAAAAAACGTTTAACAAGATAAAAATTTAAAAGCATCTGGAAATCTACAAAGCCTACAATGTTCACATACACAAACAATCGGTAAAAAAGAATCTATACAAAGGTAAGAAAATATAGTAAAAAACTGCTAAATTAAAAATTTTACACAAAAATTGTCATCAGTGCTGTAACTATTCTGAGAAAAATATGTATAAATGATTTGAAAACTATTGTAAAAAATTTGATAAGAAAGAAAAGAAAAATGAGATTGAGAATAGTTAGAGACATCCACATATTTGTGCCGTTTAAGAGCTACCATGGAAGCCGTCTGCCATCTGCGACGTAGTCCTGAACTACTACTACGGACCAACATTGTAATCTCGAAAACATCAGCTGCTATTGCTACATTTGAGTCGGAACACCACCTTTCACCATTCCAGGAATAGAGGAGGTTGTACTACACCCTTAAATATAACCATACTTCTCTGATACATAATATAGATAGTTTACGTTCTGTTCATCATAGTTTAAAATAAATAATTATACTTATAGAGAGCTTGCATACTGTCAACTGTTCGCAATACTCTTATAAGACTCTTTTTTATTGTGTGAAATGTCTCCAAAAAAAAGTTTATGAAACGAGGCACCTGAAAAAGTATAAATTACCAAAGTAAACCGAATCAAACCTGACCTAAATTTAATAAAAACAATAAGCTCCCAATACGCCTTCGGTCTCCAAAAACAAACTTTGAACTGACATCGTAATGATAAGTGAACCAACTCAAACACGGACAGATGATTTCTGTAAAGAAACTCCCACAAAAAGTATTATTCCAACTTCGTCTGACAATGGGTGAATTTGGAGTTGAACTTTCCCAAATTCTCTGAGAAGGTCCAATCTTAATTCGTACATTGGGAAGTTCCAAAGGCCATTTTGGTAAAGGAATCTTGTCTTGTTGATTTGGGGGAAAGTTAAATAGGAAGTGGGTGCGGCTAACTCGATACTTGTGTCCAAGAACTTCACCGATGTTATATTCGTTTGATGGTGGATGTATGTCTGTTGTGGGATTTGGTTTGTAATTTATGTTTACTTGGAAACTCAATCAACTTGGCAGCTGTACGAAAGCCTTTTAATCGATGTCTGCAAACATTGGGTCAGAGTTGTTTTTTTGCTGATCCAATCAGATTATCTAATAGTGCTTGCTTTTGCTCGCGGTTTTGCTCGCGTTATGTATGGAAATTAAGCCACGGGGACGTTTTAAATGTAGAATAAGACAATCGAGGATAATGCAGCTTCGCGTTAGTGAAAGAATTTTCGGAATCGAATCAGTAGTTCCGAAGATTTTTCATCATAATTCATATCATCTCATTTAGTTTTAAGTACATTTTTATATTGTATTACTCTATTATTAAGATATGAGAACATTATGTTGTTGTCCTATGGTGAATGCTGTATACCTAGAGCTATAATAGGCATACATACCAACACTTTTATGTATTTTTTATTGTTTCACATTAATTCTTAGTATGTTCTGCTGTTGGTGTATCAAATAAATAAACAAAGATTACCCCTGCCGCATGACCAATGAGCTGTGGGCCAAAATAACCACTTTCTGGAGCCCTGAGAAAGCCAGAAGGCGTCGCGGCGGACCTCGTAGAAGATGGCGGGACAAGCTAGACAAAACTAAAGACCAGTGGTCCACATTGGCCTTGGATCGAAACAACTGGAACTGGAAGTCATGGGAAGAGGCCTTTGCCCAGCAGTGGGATGACATAGGGTAACAGTATCAGTAGCAATACCCCTTACACACAAACTTACAAACAAATTTTACCTCTATATATTACTAGTATAGATTTATCAGGGGATATGAAATTCTACGATTTTGCCGAAATAACTAATCCCAGAATCGTACATGGTCTTTACCTATGCTACCACAATAGTTAATCCTTACTGATTGATAAACGTTACCAGCTTTAAAGCTTGAAAGCCCAGTTCATTGAGTTCCAATTTTGGGTTGGAACTCCACTCACATTTTAGCCCCTAAGCCCTTAATTAAATTCATGCCCCACGTTTTAGTCAGAACACTTCAAATTACAAAAAAGATTATCTAGAATAATAATTACTCTACGAACTAAAACTATTTTAGTGCGCACATGAGCCAAATTCATCCGTAGCCATTTGCGAAGTTTTTACATAAAAACTATATTTGTAGCCATGAATATGTAGCACTTGTGCGGAAACCAGAGCTGCATTAATATTATGGCACAAAACGTTACTATACTACCAGTTTATATTCCCTCTTACAACTGTGTTCATTTTTATGATATGAAATATTTTATGTAGTGCGTGCACGGTTCCAAGTTGTATGCTGAACACGAATGTATGCATTTCCGATACGTGTTTTGCGTTACTCGATTGCCCCGTTGGTCTAGTGGTCGCAAGCGCGACTGCTGAGCATGAGGTCTTGCGTTCGACTCCCAGGTCGAGCATAGTGATATAATTTTTTTTTTTCATCAGAAATTTCTCGAAAGCTTGAAGTCTGGATTAATCTGGAAATAGAGACGTAATGCTGTTGTGACAGCTAGAACCACAAGGCAGTTAATGCATCTATTATGTCAAGAAGTACTAGTATATCAAGAAGTAGAACCTACCTGACTGGTACAATCATTTTATAAAAGAAAAATGGAAAAATATTCAAATCCAAACAGCAAAAAAACATTACTATTCTGATTTGAATTTGAACCTGAATGTTCAATTCAATATTTTTTCATTGAATTCGTATTAATTCCATTAGCGCGAACTCTTAAATGAACTATTCAGGATTAATTTGCTATTCTAAAGGAGTGTTCGATTTTGATAACTGAAAATTGATTTATTTTTCACAGGAGTTTTTTTTTAGAAAAAAGTTTGTATGTATTTAAAAATAGGTTTCATATTTGAATAGAAGGCTTTGATAAACCATCGTAAAAAAATAAGAGGGCTAGCTTTCTTTGGCCAAAGAATTAACATTGCCATTCAACGTGGCAATGCTACCAGTCTTCTGGGCACGTTTCCAGATGACAGCCATGTGGAGGAGTACTTAGACGCTTAAGTTTCCTGTTGTTTATTTAGTTAGTTCGTTTATTTTATATAAATTAAGTAGTCCTTTTTTTTGTAAATATTTAGTTTTAATTAATCTTTTCGTAAAAATGTTTAAATAATTAAAGAATGAAAAAGACAAATAAAACTTTACGGAAGACGAAAGCTAGTGGTAACTCCGCCGGTATTCGAATTTTGGGTTATCAGAAGAGCATACTCAATAGCTTTGTACATAAATCAGCATATAATGTTCCCACTGCTAGGACACTGGCTTCTCTGCGTGAAGGAATCGGCCGTAATCCATAACGTGGGGTCAGTGCGGGGCGGTAGATGCCACAGGTCTTCGATGGTTCAATGGTTCTACGATATGCCGGTTTCGTCACGAGCTTTTCCTTCACCGTTTTGAGGGAGATATACCATGTGTTTTTTGAGCGTATGGCACTCGGAGGCTGCAACTGAAAATCAGGTGAGGCCTTGTGTTGCCATCTGGCATCACGCTGAGCTGAGGCCCTTTTGGCATCAAAAACTTATTTATTTTGTTTAGTTTTAAGTTGTTTTTTGTTTTAATGGCAACACACCGTGACTTTTTAGTCGTCTTACAACGGCAGCCCATTTCATGTAACCAATGACTACTAAACATTCACGAAAAAAAAATCGTATTTATGTGATTTTAATCATTTAAAAATAAAAACATTATTCAGTATTATGACGCATGACGTTGTTGAAACACCCTGTTGCGAGCGATGATCTACTCGACTCGTGTGCTGGGTAGGTAACTATGTTCTACCGTTTGACACAAACATTATTAACAGGATGTTTCATAATTCTAATGTAAGTATTATTTATTTTTCTTTGTACCTATTATCTTAATTATTAAAGGTTAAAAAAAATCGCGCGTAGACTTACTTTATGTCGGATACATTGAGTGTACCATCTTTATAAGACGACTAAAACACTTTTCTTTCCTTCTATCTATATGAAAGGGAAGAGTTTCAGGCTCACAGCAAGTTTCCAAACTATCAAAAAAGCCTCAAACAATACTATTCTTCTACTGTTACTTTCTTTTAAACTTAACAGTTTGATAGATGGCTTCTAAACATATTCAGTAACGTTAATTCGCCCTTAAATATTAGCAAATTTCCGGCCACATAAATATCGTTCATGTCAACATAACCGCACACTCCAATCATCGCTGATTGCTGTCGTATATCATAAGGATCATAGTTGCGTGCATTACGATATTAAGTTGATTATTCAGTTCTGTCGTGTGCCGTTTCGTTACGACCGTCGATTTTATTCGTTCGGTCACGCGCGGAGTCACTCTAATGCGTTAAATTGTTGACAGCTGCTGCGATTTCCATTATAGTCGGAAATAGAAAAATGATTTTTAGGAGATATGGCTGCTAGGTTTTAGTTTAACAACGTTTTTTGCTCGTTGTAAGGACAACGACCCGTAAACTAAATAAATAAATAAAAAGGTTTATTTAAATTACAATTGGCATTTGGATACATATTACTGGAGATCACGGAATTGCTTGTATTAGGAGACTCCGCACTTCCACTTGTTATTTTTAAGCAATTTAAATGTAGACTACACAAAGAAAAAATAAGTTTAAAATTAAAAACAAAATAAGAAGGTAAACTTAAAATTATTCAAACAGCTCTGCAAATAAATGAGCGTTATGCATAAAAAGGCCAGATCACGCGTGTACATGTGGTATGTGTATCATGAGTGAGTGTGTGAGTGAGTGTGGGTGTGAGTGTGAAAGTGAGGTTATTATGAATCTAATACATGATTCTAGACCCATCAGCAAAAGTCTTACAACCAGTCTTACCAAGGGGTATCGTCTTACCCAGTAACTGGTTTCTGTAGGTAAGATACCTTAGTCGCTCCATGTAAAATACTGGTATTCAGCTGCATCCGATTAGAGTGACAGCCGAACCTAACTTAGATTGGGAAAAGGCTAGCCAGATGATGATTACACTCACCAACATAAAAAAAATCCGTATGGTGGTGTAGGCTAATATCCAGTGAAAGAAACAATAGTTTTATAGCACGAAGAATTCAGCTTATTAAATGATCACACAACTTGTAGAAGCTAAGTACATTCACAAGCTTTTTGGCGGGAGCACACGAGTGGTCAATCCTGCGACCGCGCACCGTAACGTGTTCCAAATCGAAAACGCGTGTGCGTTACGATTGCTCCGCCAAGTTATGCAAACAAAAAAAAACTTCGCCAAAAAAACTGTCGGAATTTGTCAAAATCGAAGGGTACAAACCAAAAATTTGTCAAAGTAGCATTTTAAAAGATAACAAGGGTTTTAAGTTGGCCGCGCGAACGTAACGTGGAGGATTGCGCCATAGAGATCTCAGCAACTACATGGATGTAGTATGTTTTTGGCGAAGTTTTTTTTTGTTTACATAACTTGGCGGAGCAATCGTAACGCACACCAAAAACGCGCGTTGGATCCGCCAAAAACGGACTCGAATATAGTTGAAGTAAAAGGCTAGTAAATGATGATGAACAGGATATCCATTGTTATCGTTGATTGTTTACATAAGGATTCCAGTTAAAATGCTTTTAGCGTTGGTGTTTATCAGAAATAAATAAAACGAATATATTTTCAATAACATTTATTTCAAACAGCTGTAACAACAATTACTTACTTTTGTATATAAATCTACTGTTAGCCGAATGAATATTTCTCGATCCACTTTCAAAGAGTATTTAAAAATGGCAAACTCCGTCATTTAATACCCATATCATGGGAATAATTGGTCCGCCATATTGGATTTAGAACGACGTCACTTTGGAAACCATGCATTTTCATTCAAATTAAACGTGTTTGCAAACATTCGTATAGATTATTTCGTTATTTTTGTTATTCTGTTAGGCACTAACAACACATAAAAGAAAGAGATTCTGTTATGCATATTTTTACATTTTGCTTGTCGACCTATCGTTTACCGATTACCACAGAGAGGAAATAATGATAACACTATTCTTTGTATGTTTACAGATATAGGTATTTTTTATTGTTAGTTTGTTCGTCTTATTATAAAAAAAGTACTTTTCATGCACCAGTCACTTCTGCTCTATACTAAGACCTGGTTGAGGCTCATGTAGGTAGACCAGGGAAGAATGGCGCAAAATGGAGGAGGCCTATACTCAGCAGTAGCTGATGATGATGACGATGATGCCAGGCGACAGCTTCTCGCCAATATTCTCCGTTGGGCTACTAATCACGTGTGTATCGAAAACTGATTGTCAACAATAAGAAATGTTTATATTTCTGTCTCAATCTTTGATAATGATGCTACACGATCGCTTCTCAGCCAGTATTATATTTTCTCAGATAGTATTCGCTTTATGAAAAGCTGATTGTAAACAATAATTATGTTTATACTTCTGTCTCACTCCTACTAGCAATTAATACATACAGTATTTATACAAGCAAATTCTTTGACAATGAGATCATTTTGATTTTCAGCAACGTGTTCTTATTGGTGACTAAAATCCGGTATCAAAAGCAAAATATAACTTTTCACTTGCAAAAAAGAATAATAATTTCATTCCCTCATTACTTCTAAGATCTTTATCAACATCATCATTAACGTCTTTATTTATATCGTATTTATTTCCACATTTTTCTACAATATATGAATTTTTAAATACACTTTAGGACTTTTGTGTTTGAATGTCAGGTACATTCAAACATAAAAGTCCTAAAGTAGGTATACATATATGTGGTTATGACGCATATGACTATGATGAATTCATAAAACATCATTTTTTTCAAACTATTACCCAGTTAAAATAAAATTCACTGTAATGGTTATACGTTATTTTGTTCAAAGAAATCATCTCGATAGTCATCTGCTTGTGTGTATCGCCTGAATTTTAATTCATTGATTTCATTATTATTTAAATCTAAAAGACCAATATTACTGAAAGTATTTTCAAAATTCTGATCTACATGACT
The DNA here is from genome assembly GCA_950022335.1 of Eurois occulta. Classification (NCBI taxonomy): domain Eukaryota; kingdom Metazoa; phylum Arthropoda; class Insecta; order Lepidoptera; family Noctuidae; genus Eurois; species Eurois occulta. The sequence continues at coordinate 3,880,136 of OX465498.1, forward strand.
TATAAAGTTATTGTTTAGATAAATTCGGATCTCTGGTTTGGTTCCATTATCGATTTGAACGCTATTAGAGCCATATACTTTCTTTAATTTGTTAAAGCTAAGATCTAATTCTTCAAGATTAGGAAATTGTTCAAAATAATCAAAATTGAATTCGTCTATGTCGTTATGAGACAAATTAATAGTTTCAAGAGAGACTACTTCTGATAAATCAATGTTTTTTAAATTATTATATGACAAATCCAATTCTCTCAAAAATTTGAAATTTTTCAAAGTTATGTTAAACTTTGTAAAGTTACTACAGCACAAGTTTAAGCTGTTCAAGTTTTTTAAGTTACTTATGAACTGGTCTCCCAGCGTTGTCAGTTTGTTTCCTTGTAGATATAACTTTCTCAAATTGTAAATATTCACGAATATATCTTCGGGCAAATACGTCAACAAATTGTATGATAAGTCTAACAAGGAAAGTCTATTTTTATTTTCGGAAAACGTAAAGACTTCAGGTTTTATTACTTCGAGAAGATTCCGTGACAGGTTCAAAGAGTCCAATTGCCTTAAGCCAATGAATGCCTTGTCTATACTCTTTATTTTATTTTCAGATAGATCCATATAAAGAACGTTTTTGAAATTACTGAAAGCATTATTTTGTACAGCATCCCATCTGTTGCCAATGGCTGTTATGATCCGAACATAGGCATTGAATTTGGTGTCAAAGAAATTGGCTGTAACATTGTGAGCTGGAGATTCCTTGATGACGAGGGTGATGTACGGATCAGTGTAATCACAACCAGGAACTGTGTTGATTTTGGCAGGAATATCACAAGTCACGGTGTAGAAACAGTTGTCATTGTCGGTTATATTGCAAAAGCTTGTCACTGACATTCCTGTCATGAAAATGACGACCAGACCTGAAAAATAACCGAGATTATTGAAGAATTTGTTGAAGGTTCCACCTCAAGAGCGTGAAACGTGACTGAATGAACAGTTAGCATAAAAATTATCGCAATGGCCTCATTGGTGCCTATGCTATAAACTTTTGTTATCTTAATTGAGTAATGTTCACAATCACATGGGATTTCCATTAAAAAGTGATGATTTATTACTTCAAACTTGAATATTACAAAGTCAGTACCTTTGCTCGAAGATATTTTATGTTATAGGGTAAGCGAGGGCCTTCTCCAAGAGATAACGCTGATAGAAAAGTAATAAATATTTGGGGTCTTAAATCTTATGTTAATACGTTTGTTTACAGTCGTTGTAGACACACAAAATACTTTGGAGGCCATTGACAGTTGGTTAGGCTCTCATATTTGCAGTATTAGTAGTTATAGATGACTTGTTTTAAGAAAATGCCCTAAGGCCGTTTTTCGACTTATACGGAGAAACCCAAGCAGTCGCAAGTACTAAGAATTCCAAACCCATGACGTGAATATAGTAGAATTACCAAGGTTTTGTAACAATATTCTGATTAAAAAAAAACTGTGAAAGTACTATTATACAGGGTTATTTGTAAAACACCAGTAACCTCTTAAGAGGTCATTGTACTCATCATTATGAACAACTTTTACTATGGGACCAAACCTGAAATCGCGAAAAAAAAATCAGCTGTTCCCTACATTTATGATCGATGAACTCGTCAAAATGTAGGGAACAGCTGATTTTTTTTTCGCGATTTCAGGTTTGGTCCCATTGTAAAAGTTGTTCATAGTGATGAGTACAATGACCTCTTAAGAGGTTACTGGTGTTTTACAAATAACCCTGTATAGTTGCCCATTCGAAAGCGTAGATCTCTATGGAGAAGAAACTCCATAGACACTCTTTTACATGAATGGAAACTTTTTCTTTCTCGGATGATTTCTGTTTATTCGCGTTTAATGTCAACAAAGCACTGCACTGTTCCCCTTTTAAACATCTCCAAAAACTCGTACCATTCTTATTTGTAACACTATGATTGTACCTGCCGCCATCTAGGAATAAAACATTCTTGCCTTTTTGACTCGAAATAAAAACAAACGGATCCTGATTTTCCTTCATTTCATTTGCAGAAACGTAAGGCAATCCCCTACATCATAATAATAATTTAAATTGTGAATTTGATAGACATGATTTGATTGACACTTGATTGATTACTTCTGCAAGTGGCCAGTACTAAATGAAGCGAGTCACTTTGATAATAAGGAAAACAAAAGAGTGTTTATCTGGAGTACTATGCGTGGAATGTGGAGTACTTACACAATATCCATTGTGTCTATTTAAATTAATATATCTTTTGATATATAGATATTTAAAGTATTTTAAATATATTTATAGTATTTTATATATCCTTTTAGTTTATCGTAGCTAGCTAGTCCTGCTTGTCTCTGCATCACCCAAAGGTTACACTATAGTACTTTCACAGTTTTTATGCCTTGTGACTGGGACTGTAAAGCTACATGCCATTGTTGTCTTTGTTTCGACAGTTTAAAAGTGCCTGTAACTGGCCTACTTGAAATAAATGCATTGATTTTGAAAAAAAGAATTCTTGAAGTAAACGTTTTCCTAGCTAAACGTTTTTTGCTGCTTCAATGAACTTTTTACCTAAAACCATTCCTGCCCATGTTTATTTTACTAAGAGAGACTTACAGTTTCGTCGTAACAATTAGATATTAAGCGTCAAATAAGTGAGCACTAAATTTTCTTTGAGAATGTATTTTTTAAAACACGTAAACACTTTGATGCCTAGTAACTGATAAAATATTACCACTCATGTAACGTGTTTCATTCACCAAGAAGTTTAATACATATTAAAAATATTTAAATTGTATTTTGTTCTGTTTGTCTACATTGTGTTGCACAGCTGGGCAATGGCGGAGACCCAGGTGTCTCCATTCAAACTTGAATGATCACAGCCCGTGTTTGCCCGAAAACAAGATCGGAACGTCACACCACCTCGATGGCGAGCGCCTCCATCAGGCGTCCACTGAATGATGATCTTCTCGAGTACATTCGAGCAACGTTGATTTCTATCAAGATTTTACAAACAACTTAACTACGAACTGAATATAAAACACTCACATGAAAATATTGTTTTATCCATATTTTTACATTTGTTGGTTTAATAATCGTCGTTGGTCGACGCGTGCGCATAACTGATTGCCGCAGAAAGGATGTAATGATAACACTGTGCTTTGTTTGTCTGTAGATTACTGTAATATTTAGGATTCCGTAGTTGTAGAAAGAAAACGGAGTTATTTATAAAACTGCTTTCTGTCCGTCTATCACAGTGTTTTTTCTCATAAAAGTGATGTAAAAATTAGAGGTATCACAATAAACACATAATATGTTGAGATACTGCAAGAAAATAAACATATATACAGTGAATCAGTCAACACACTGACTGACACACTGACTGGTCGATCAACGCACAGCTGAAACCGCTGGGTCTAGAAGCATGAATATTGCGCAAACGTTCCTTAAATAACGTAAGTGTACACACTAAGAAGGGATTTTTAGGAAATTCATCCCCTAAGGGGTTAAAACGAGGGTAGAAAGTTTGTATGAAACTTAGTCAATTTTGCGAACGAAATCGTGGACAACAGCTAATTATTTATAATATGATGTATTTAATATTGTTTAAGTGTAGTGTAAGTTTTTTAGTAGGAATAAAATTACAAACTAATAAACTATGGTGAAAACTGACCCAAATTTAATTGTATGGTCAGGAAAAACTATGCAGATAATGTAGACAAACTCGAAAAGCCACTTTCTTCACACGTTTTTATTAGCTTGAACTGTAACCTAACCTAACTATGATATAACATCATTGTAACTATGTAATAAAATCTTAGAAGTAAAATTTGATTTGACCGCCTTCCTGGTTTCTGATTGAGTTGAAATTTTGCAAACCATGCATTGTCTTCGAAACTGAACATCAGTTTCGATGACAATGCATGGTTATGTAGAGACTATTTAAAACTTAAAATGTAAATTGAAAAACACAGCACAATTCACAAGTTATTTTCCCGTTACATAGAACTGTCAAATTTAAACAAACGTCAAATTACCATAGACATCAAAGACGAAACACGATCATTGTCTTTGAATAAAACTTAACGTTTATTAACAGAAATACATCTACACGTTTATTTAATTGCTATTTTTGTCACACATATATTTATATTGTACAAAATATAGTCATCCATTGTAATGTACTGGTTGCTAGTTAACCATGACGAACGCGGCTTCGGGAGCCTTCGGGCAACCGCGGCAATCGTCGGAGCATATGACTTGCTGTAGAGCAATTTAGCATGTCATTGCGGGCCAGTAATCCAGGGGGGCGGGGGCAGTTGCCTTCATGTATACAGCATTTTTTTTGTGCGCCATCTATGATTTTATTTCTTAAGTTTTAATTCACATAGGACGTACTAGATGTCTTTACAAAGCTATATAGACCTAATAGTTGTTGAAAATCGCTGTTTTAATTTCTAATTTATTTTCCTTATTTTAGTTTAATTTTATGATAAGCATAATTAATTCACTATATTTTTTTAAGTGTATGAATAAATCGAACTATAAAAATAAGTTTCTGAACGAAAACGAACTAATGAAACGATCTTGTCTGATGTCGAAACTAATATTTTAGAAAAATATCCATTAACATTTTGTATAAGTGATGTGTGTTGTTTGTACATTGTGTTTATATGTTGTACTAGCTGTTGCCCGCGATTATTTTAATTACATTTTAATTACATAAAGCTATATCGCACATGATTTAGAGATCACCTTTTGAGCAAGGCGATGCTTGTTGTGACTCCGCTCTTCCACTTAACATTAAACAATGTATGCAATTGAAAAAAATACTATAAATAATAGTGTTATTGGGTTATTCCATCAGGAATTTCGCAATAGCAGCCACGGAATCTGGATTTGTACCCAGTTGGTGGAAATAGGCTCGGCCCCTATCACATGGGAGTTCAACATAACTGGCGAAATGTGGGTGTACGATTAAGTACACTTCTGCCTAAACCTTTGGGGATTACATGGCGTGATGTGTGAGAACTGACTGACTGATCAAAATGTGATAATGTGGGTGATGACTACAAAAAGAAGTCCCAAACAAAATTAAATGGTGACGATATGGCTTAAAAACCGTTTATTTTAGCGCTATACAACTTTATTTTCAAAGTGAACCATGACACGCCTTGTTGGGCACTATTTATTCTAATACCGTTTTGTATACAACAATAATGACTTATTATTTTCCGCAAGCACGTGCAAATTTTGGGCACTGAACAACCAACACATAATTCACCGTCTGAAAAGCATGGAGTGCACAATTGAATGCCGGTCACTTTTATGGTTTGGCCCTGGGATCTGTTGATCGTCATTGTAAAAACCAATTTTAAGGGAAATTGAACCTCTTAAATTGAAATGGCAAGTTATTTGAAAAGTGGGCATACAGGGAATTAAAACGCTCTGTCCTTTAGCAGCTCCGTTATTATAATCTTACTGCCCAGCTCTGTGATACGAAGCCTGGTGCTGTTGCACAGTCTGGTTGCATCAAGGTTTCGCATCACCAGAACTGGAACGCCAACTTTAAGCTCCAGCTGATGGGACGCCTCGACTTTTGACTCCACGGAGTTGAGAAATTCAACGGGGTAGGCAGTACTATCGTCATTAGCCATCACAGTGTCTAGTGTGTCAGTGTTCTGTCGTCATAAGACGGTCGGACGGCGAGCTAGCCCATTACTCACCGTCCACAGGGTCTAAAGTGGCCGAACGACGCCACCCATCAGCGCCTGGTTGCCGCGGATGTCCTGCAAGCTGCGGTTCAACGCCTCTAATGCATGCTTCTGCGACATTGTGCACTCGTCCGATATATAGGCTTAACTTCCACTGCTGCAAAAGGACTCCCTGTTTTTGGTGATGTTGCATGTTGGGGTATCTTCGCTTGCAAGATTCAGCGGCAATGTGAAAATTGAATGTGCAGTCCGGCCACCCTTAAGCAAAGTTGCATCAATGCCCGACGAAGTCACAACCACAGTTCTGTGACGGCACGGTTTGCGCAGTGGCTGAGCAATTGACTGCGGCGCTGCACACACACAACGTCGTGGATTTTATCAAATTTTAATTTTGTTATAATTTTTTTAATTTTTAGAGATATTTTTTCGTAATGGGTTGTACGTAGTATTTATTACTTCCATGCAAAGAGTAAACACTAAAGGAAAAATAAAATCAAATTCATTATCAGCCATTCCGACTACACTTCGACTAAAACCTATTTACATAAATAATTAAATTTATCGTATGAGGTTACTAACTAAATTTTAAACATTAATATCTTTTGCGTCTGTTGGTCGATTTTGATGAAATAAACACTAAATGTTACTCGGAACAATGCTTCTTATGTTTCAATATTTTGATTTTGAATATAATGAGGGGTTTTTACGTGATGCGCGCACAAACATACAGACAAACCGACAAACAGACAAAAATTCAAAAAATGGTAGAAATGGGTTCTGTTATTGCTCCTTTAACACCCCTACTACTTTTTTTCTAAACATTTTCAATGTACAGAAACGCCACGTCTACAGATTTAATAAGTAAATAGATGCAGTTAGTATATTAGTGTTGTGTATCAACCGAGTTTTGTTCGACAAAGAGCTATATTTTAATAAACAAAAACACAACAATACTGAAATATATGACAGTGTACTTATATAATTATATTTTTTTAATTTTATTTATTGTCTAATCGAAATCTTAATAGCTACATTTATACTGTCACTTACAGGATATCTTCCGTGATTATTCATAATTTTAAGTTCCCGATATTTCGACGCAAGCGCCATGATCGCAAGTTGACAAACCAACAACAGCACATCACAACACACACCACACACACACCCATCACACAACACACACACACACATACACAAACACACAACACACACACATAAACAATCACGGAAGATATCCCGTAAGTGACAGTATAAGTTTAGTTTTAAACCGTGAAAGCTTAAAGCAGTGTTTCATAATAGCGAAATGAAAATGAAGGGTAGATTAGGTATACTTGTATGATTAGTTATAATTAGTATAACCCAAGATATCCAGATGGCGCTACTCGCGAAGGTTGGCATAAAAAGCTCTCGAGATGCCACTCTATACCAGTGTTTATTTTATATGTGATGACTATTATTATTATTTTATGATTCATTAAGTAGTGTAAATGTCGTGCTAGTAGCTCAGTTCTGGGCTGACACAATTAAGATTGCCATCGACACGCTAAGAAGAAGATATAATATGATGGTCTGTGCAGTACTCGTTTCGGCTTCCTGACCAGTACACGGTAATAAAATCTAGACTTACGTTGAGACCTAGATCCCGCTAATTGACACTGTATCGTCTCCTTATATATCGTAAATTATCCTCCGTAAAATTATCCTCAGGTTTATCTTCCTAAATTATTTTTAACCTTTAATCAACAAGAAGCGCAGAGTAATTTATAAGAAAAAAACACGGCACCGCTGTTTTAATCGCGTTACTCCATTCACTTCAGTCATCTAAGTGACGTCATTATAAATCCAATATGGCGGACTTTCAAAGATGGCGGACTAGTTATTTTTATGCATTCCCATGATATGGGTATCAAATGAAAGGGTCTGTTGAGAAGAACACGAGAATTAAAATGACGTCACTCTAAAGCGTGTTTTTTAAACTTTAATATTTTATTCATACTATTGATGTACTTATGATTGGTTTCTCAAAAAGACATTAACCTCTTTTAGACTCGGCATTATACGAGCAAAAAAAAACAATAAATAGACAAGCCATTATTAATTCGGATTTCAATCAGTTGTTTCCACACGCGATTTCCCCAAATCAATGAAACGATGATAAACAATAAATTCAGGGCTGACCTTAAACTTTGCGAGCTATGGCCCTATTACCGCTGGCAACTCGCCAACTTTGCGTTACCACAACATAAAGTATGAACTTAAACGTTCGCGTTTACGTTAAGTTCTGTGTGTTCAATCCGTGTGTATTGCAGATTTATATTTCGATGAATTTGTTTTGATTTTTTTTTAGTGTGGATGCCTCTACTGGTTTATTAGTTAACATTACGTCTGTTATTTCCGAGGGGTTAGTAAAAGCTAGTCTATAATAATCCCTACTACTGACCATGAGGGTTCGATTCCCGGGTCGACCAAATTGTTATTCGGTTTTTCCATCAGGAATTTCTCAGTAGCAGCCACGGACTCTGGATTCGTGCCCGGTTGATGATTTCAGGTGATGTTACGTTCTAGACGTTCTAGTCCTAGTGTGCTAGGGGTGAGGCAGTTCTGATTCAGGTTTATACCAATTTGACAATATGATTGAAGCTAGTGGCGGTACCTGCCAGGGCTGCGGGACTGTTCGAAAGAGATACCGCGGCCCTGGAACATAAAGGGCAAAAGAAGGAACATGGGTGGTTTTTAGTCAGTAAGAGTCTGACACTCCCTTCCGCTCCGCCCAGAGCGGGAGGAGTCATTTGAAGATTTCCCACCCAAAAAAAAAAATGGCGGTATGTGCTTTCACATGGAGGCATCTTCTATTGTCATCATTGTTTCTGTTACTGATTTTTTTTAAATGTAGAACTGTCTTTCTACAAGCTGTAAACAGGTCCTTCACTAAGCCGTCAACCAAGCATTCTGTACATCGAAGTAAGTAACTCTACGCAAAAATTATTGCTGGGAAACGAGTTTTTTTTAGAGTGAAAAATTCCGTTTTACGGTAAGACTCAATGTATCGCACTCAAAACATTGTGCTGATTGATGCATTGAATAGTACGGGGTTCGTGGAGGTATTTAAAGTAATGTTATAACATTCAAAACTTTTATTTAAAAAAAAACTTGTGATAAGTTGGAACTTTGACCCCCAATATCTCCGTAACTAGAAAGTTCCCAGTTAAGGTGTAGAACCAAAAAATGGACGCAGTGATGGGGAGAACAAGTGCCTTTCAGCTTCGTTAAGGGTATTGTTACACACATAATGTTTAAAACTAAACATTTTCCGTACATAAGTTAAAAACATCGTTTTCAGTAAGTACCAATACGATTAGGTATCCATGTCATTAAACCCTCAAAACTTATCCTTGATATTCGCTGCATTTCAAACTCTTCACTTACTCCCGCGAGCATGAATTTGACAACACATTGAGTTTCAATTAAATAAATCAAGCTCGAAATATCCTACTTCGAAACCATGTCGAACCACAGGAATTAATTCTATCAAAGTTTCACAACTAAATCGACAAAATCTCTAATGTATTCGTAGAATTTCAGAATCGTTATTAAAATTTCACGTAGAATGGCCTACCCTAATTTGGTATCCTGCAGAATCAGGTGCTTTGGATTCGACCGTCCGCAAAATTTTACCGGTAAGTAATTTGTTTTGGCTTAGTAAAGTTTATCAATACTTATTTTATTTTGAGGTAAAATTGTTTTTACTGCATCATTATTGTGTGCGAATCGCTTGGAGAGTCTACATAACACCTCTTAGCATTCTCCTTTTTATTTTGTTGGACCCTTTGCTTTATTTCAAGTCTGAGACCATTTCATTTACTGTGTTCACGATGTTACTTGTCAACGCTGCGTGATGTGCTTATGCTTGCCTGTATTATCGGGGTTATAAAATAAGAGGACTACCTCGGTGGTCAAGTGGTCGCAAGCGCGACTGCTGAGCATAAGGTCCTGGGTTCGATACCCAGGTCGGGCAAAGTGTTGATGGGTTTTTCCATCAGGAATTTCTCAGTAGCAGCCCCTAGTCTGGATTCGTGTCCGATTGATGGCAATAGGCTCGCCCCTCTTTCATGGGAACTAAACATAAGTGGAGAAATGTGGGTGTACTAACGGGTGCAGTTCTGCCTAACCCTTCGGGTCCCTTTGTGCCTATTGGCCTTGTTTCGTTATTTTCGTCTCCTGCTGATATGGAGGGAAGTGGAAATTATGGTATTCCTACTCCTCCGCTATACTTTTCTGAATAATTTCGTTGCGGGATCCAAGACAGTCAAATTGTTTCTCTGGGACTTCGTCGAGCTTCATTGTCTCGGCGCTTTTCTGGTGGTCGCCACTGTTGATTCTGGCTTTTAGGAGTTTTAGTGGTTTGAGAATAGTGTGGCGGGCTTATACCAAACAAATAATAATAATAACCCTTCGGGTATTACAGCCGTGATGCTATGTAAAATAAGAGGCTCTCATAGAGTCTGAAAATATCAGGGCAATTTTGAGACAAGAGCTACAGCTCTTGTCTCAAAATTGCCTCATCTCAAAAAACACGAACGAAATAAAATGATGCTACATTTTGTTTTAAATTTTATTTATCTATATACAGAATATTATATTAAACATCTAAACTCCTTTAACATTATTATATTATAAAATCTATGAATTAAAGCGCCTCATCCACATATAAATGCAAGCCAATGAGACGACTATAGCGACGAATTTTTGAATTTTTTAAAATTTGTATCAGTCTATCCTTGAGAATACACCGTGGATGAGAAGCTTTAAGTTTCAATAAAAAACATAATAACAAATATTAACCAGCTTAAACATAAAATCACATAACAGACTTTAAGGCCGAAACCAATACTTCTAAATCATAACATAATTATCCTTATGCAATACAAATCAAGATGCCTAACTCAAAAGATCACTCTGAAAATCTGACCCATCCGATACAATGGAGTTTCTCATTTGCATCGTCACGTTGCTTGGAACAACCAAAATACGTTTCTTAAACAGTTTTATATAAGTAAATACACCTGCTCCAACTAGTAGTATTGTTAATAATGAACACCAAGTTAATACAACGGTAGTATCTGATACTGTCGCGGCTTTATCGTCTTGCAACTCCTTAGATTTCGGTTTCACAGTAGTACTTTCATTGTATGCATCATCTCCACATTTAATACCATGAACATTATCTTCATGAAATATTTTATCAATAGACGTAACTTCTACTTGTCTGATAGCATAGAACGTTACATTAGTAGATTTTATATTATGAACAATTTCCTTACAAGAAATAGGGTTGCCTCCTAAGCTTAAAGTATTTAATTTCCTTAAAGATATAAGTATCAGTCTTTCAACGTCAAATGTTTTAATAAGATTGTAATCAATTATCAAAGTTTTTAGTTCATCACATTCGTGAAAAACATCGACGTCTAACACTGAGATGTAATTCCTTGATAAGTCCAAGAGTTCTGTCTTATGAAGTCCTTTTAGACTGCCGAATCGAAGTTTCGTCAAGTAATTAGATGATAAATTCAGTAACTTTAAGTTCTTCATAAATTGAAACGTACCAGGTGGTAAATCTGTAATATTATTTCTGCTTACATCCAGAGACTGTAAATATTCATTATTTTTAAACAGCGTGCTATTCAAATAAGTCAAATTGTTGTTACTGAGGTCTACTGACATCAGTGCTTTGAAATAACTTAAATCTATGATGCTTATGTCATTCGAAGATAACCCTAGATCAATTAGTGTTTTTAAAGAATTGATTTGTGGATTATTGAAATATTTCACTTTATTGTTGGCGAGATGTAATCCTGTTAAATTGGGAAATATATCAGCACCGATTGCAGTGACATTACTAATAACATTATTAGATATATCAAGGTATAATAGTTTGCATGAATTTACAAAAAGTTTCGATATGTCTGTAAGATTGTTGTTATTTAAATATAGGGCTTTTAAATTGTTCGTCAAAATGCTTTTACTGAAAGACAAATGTGTGAGGTTGTTATGAGCTAAATCAAGACTTTGCATGTTATCAACTCCTTTAAAATTGTTAGGTTCTATAGATTCTATGTGATTGTTAGAAATATTGAGCCGAGCCAATACTGGTAGATCTACAAAAGCTGAATCATCTATTTTTGTAATGCTAAAGTTACTTAAATCTAAAAACCTTAAATACTTTGCTGGACTAAACACATTTTTTGTTATAATACCACTTAGAAGATTACCTCCAATGTAAAGATATTGCAAGTTTATTAACGGCAAAGAATATTGCTCAATTATTTTGATCCTGTTCATGGAAAGATCTAATTTTCTAATTTGTGATTGAGAATCAAAAATGTTTTTTGGTACTACTGTAATATTATTATCGTTAACATAAAGTTCGGTCAGATTTGGCAAACAATTCTGAAGGTAATATAAATGAGATATTTGATTATGAGATAGATCCAAGACAATGATTGAAGAATTATAAAAGCTGGAATTATCAATTTCTTGAATATTGTTAGTACTTAAGTTAAGGTGCGTGAGGCTGACCATGTCTGTAAATGCTCTATCTCTTATACCACTTATACTCTGACGTGACAAATCCAGGTTAGTAACATTGCGCAAACCAGTAAAAGTATTTTCTTTTATATCCCCTGTAATATTGTTGTTATCAAAATTGATATAATTTATCTTACAATGCATAAAGGAATTTTCTTGTATGCCAGTAATGTGATTATTATAAAAACTCAAGTATCTTAGCTGATTGTTGACAACGAACCTTACATTTTCAATAGTTGCGTTAATGCTATTGTAACTAAAATCGACTGTTTCCAAAGCTGCAGCTTGGTTAAAGCAATTTGATTCTACTGATGTCAACGCGTTATGCGACGCATTAAAGTCAACTAAAGCAAACATGCGATTAATTTCATATCCTGAGAGTTTAATCAAGTTATTGTAAGAGATATCGAGCGTCTTCAACATTTTCAAGTTCGTTAAGGTCAAGTTCAAAAATAATAGGTGATTATTTTGTAAATTAAGATACTCTAGATTCTTTAAATTCATGAAACAATCATCTGCCATTTTCGACAGTATGTTGTTCTGTAAATACAATTTCTTCAGCTTGGGCAAGTCATTCAGTTCACTTGATAGTTCTATTAGTTTATTATTTGACAAATCTAGTTCTTGTACCATATTATTTCTAGAATCAGAGATCAAAAATGACTTGGAGTTCAGCATTTCAATTTTATTGTTCGAAATATTCAAGGTTTCAAGATAGATCAAGTTTCTGAATGCTTCGTTATGGATCTTTTTGATGTAATTGTTGGATAAATCTAAACTGTTGCTTTTCGGATAATATCGAAATGCAGAAGAGTCGATATCGGACCAGGAATTTGAGTAAGCTTTGATTTCGCGAACTCTGGAGTCGAAATTAGTTGCAGCGAAGAAACCGGTGGTGAGAAACTCCATGTTTGAGTTCGAGATGATGAAGATGACGTAGGGATCTTCGTCACAGCTAGGATTAGTGACGCTGCCAGGGTTGGTGTTACAGACGATAGTATAGTTGCAGGAGTCATGTTTTTGGCTCAAACTACAGCCCGCTGCTGATGATGTGATGGTCGATGCAAACACGATGAGACCTGAAATGAAGCAACAAAAGTTCGTGTTAACCTTAACCTTATAGGTTACAATAAACACGTTGCGATGTTGTTTTTTCGGTAGAGAAATTGCAAAAAAAACTAGAGAGTTTAATAAGTGAAAACTATTGTAATATTAGTGGAACTAGAGACCACGTCAAGCCTTTGGTAGAAGTAGGTACAGACAGCCAAAGAGTGAAGAATGGCAACCAAAATCAGTGTGCAGCACCACACGTGCTGTATTTACTGATTTTGCTTGCTGGACAGCCTCGTTGGTCTAGTGGTCGTAAGCGCGACTGCTAATTCTTAAGGTCCTTTTTTTGGGATGGGAAATCATCAATGACCCCTCCAGCTCTGGGCAGAACGGAAGGGAGTGTCAGACTTGTACTGGCTAAAACCCATCCATGTTCCTTCTTTTTCCCTTTGAATTCCAGGGCCGCGGTATCTTGTTCGAACAGTCCCGCAGCCCTGGCAGGCATCGGCCCTTGCAGGTCCCTCTGGTTTGCTGACATCTCTTTGAGGCGCGCGTGGAACACGAACGCACGGTCGACACGGCCTGTCGTCATAAGACGGATGGACGGCGAGCTAGCCCATTACTCACCATCCACAGGCCCGCGCCTACGGTGGCCGAGAGCCACCACGTGGCCCCAAACGCCCAGGGCGTCTCCTGCGGCGGCTGGGTCGTCAGGTTCTCTCCCTCTCACGTTCCGCCACCTCCTTCGCTAGCATGACTGCTTCGCAGAAGGAGGTGACGCCTTCCCATTCCTTCTCGCCCCGGACCATGGCTTGAACCAGGGCCGGACGCGAGAGGTCGCCGCTGCCAATCGCCGCTACGAGGACACGACGGAGCGGAGCGGAGTTCTTAAGATCCTGAGTTCAATTTTCAGGTCGGGCAAAGTACTTTTGGGCTTTTTTTCAGTAGCAGCCACGGAGTCTGGATTTGTGCCCGGTCGATGACAACAGGCTCGTGTCCTGTTACTTGGGACTTAAATATAACTAGTGAAATTAGGTTTACTATGTAGTACACCTCTGCCTAACCCTTCCGGGATTACAGGCGTGATTTTATATCATTTCATGTCATTTTTGCTTGCTAGCGTTTCGTATTTTACAGAAAATATTCTTTGGAAATCATTCAACTATGATTGAAAAGTTAAATATGGGACATGGAAAAGAAGATATGGTTAGCTCCCTTGTGACCTCTTGTTTTATTATTGTACTATCACGTACTATTAATAAATAACTACTATAATAATATCAGCCTGTAACTGTTCCTCTGTTGGGTTAAGGCCGATTCCCATAAAGTTAAGTCACGAGTATTAATCACCAATCATGCTCAACGCTAATTTTAGACTGAATAAATATGACTTGGTAATAATAACATTACGCCTGTAATTCTCAAAGGCATAAGCAGAGGTTTCTTTCCCTAAGTAATCATTCAACAAATGTCCTTTTTTGCCGACGATAGCACGGTTATATATAACACTGGTAGTAATAAAGAAATAGAAGATGATATTAACAATAGTCTTGTTACGATTGTTGACTGGCTGAACGCAAATAACCTCAAAATTAACCTAGCTAAAACTAAATTTATGAATTTTAAAATTAGACAAAACAAACTCTCACGTGTTCAGGTAAACTATAAAGGCGACCAAATACATGAAACTACTGTCACAAAATTTCTTGGACTGCATATTGATAGTGATATGTCATGGTCTCGCGGACAAATCGATAATGTATGTGGGAACCTCCCTTAATTTTGCATATGCTCTAACTATGCTAGACAAAATCTATACAAATAAATAAAATTGAAGTGTCTGTTTGTGATATCAAAATAACACCTTTTTACTGAATGCATGTGAAAATATATACGGCACTTATAACAAAAAAAAAAACATTTTTATTTTTGTGTGTCTGTCTGCCTGTCTGTTTGTTCCGGCTAATCTCCAAAACTGCTAGACCGATTTTGACAAGACTTTCACTGGCCGATAGGTGATGATAATTATAAGGTCTAACTTAGGCTACATTTATTTCTGAGAAATAATTAGGGTTCCGTGCGAAAAAATTTAAACACTTGAAATTGTTGACAAAATCCGAACGAAGGTAACGGGCAACAACTAGTTGTGAATAAAACAGCGCTCCAAGCAGCTTGTCATGGTTATGTCGCTTCTGCATTGCGATATGGCCTTACTTTTTGGGGTAATGCTGCTAATGTAGAAGAGGTTTTGATAGCACAGACAAAATGTATTCGTGCTTTAAGTAAAATGAAACGAACAGAATCATGCAAGCCACATTTCCGAAACTTGAAAATATTGACTGTAACCATCTCTCTACATCAATGATCATCTTTGTAAAAAACAACATGTCTTTATACAGGGTGACATCGAATACATGCGACAAATTTAAATATACTTACAATAATAAGTGTTGTCAAGAAACTGTATAAAATATCAAATGTAAAATTTAAAAAAATATTTGACTATGAACGGCAACGTCTAATAACATGAGTACTCCACGACGCGCGACAATTATTGAGCACTGCGATGAGTCGGACGAGATTTTTTGATACTTTAATTTTTCTTATTTATTTTGCATATTAATTTTGCTGGAATAACGATAATTCGTACTTAAATAAAGATAATAACATCAATGGACCTTTTGATAACGATAATCGCGTATTTTTTTTTAACGATTTAGATTGTAGAAAAAACAGTTTATATTTACTATGTTACTGTAACTGAAGCTCCCATTTCATTTTGTCGCATTAATTCAAAGTCACCCTGTATAAATCTGTCGAAAGTCAACGGTGCTCAAAAAAACTGCACCCGCTATGCACTAACACCAAATTCCTCTACAATACATGCAATGGCTCCAATTTATAACAAACTACCGGATCAAATTATATCAAGCAACAACATGAATGAGGTTAAACGTCAGCTTTTTAAATTATTAAATGACAAGGCGTATTATTCTGTTAATGAATATCTTAATGACAAATTAAAATAACATTTAGATAAATTTAAATCTTTCTGTTAAATGTTGTTCCCGTATGATATTGAATTAATCGTTTTTATTGACATATTGTACTGTGTATTTCATCTATTATTATACACCGTGACTTTTTAGTCGTCTTACAACGGCAGCCCATGTAACCAATGTCTAGTAAACATTCACGAAAAAAAATTCGTATTTATGTGATTTTAATAATTTAAAAATAAAAATATTATTCAGTATTATGACGCATGACATTGTTGAAACACCCTGTTGCGAGCGATGATCTACTCGACTCGTGTCCTCAGTGCTGGGTAGGTATGTTCTACCGTTTGACACAAACATTATTAACAGAATGTTTCATAATTCTAATGTAAGTATTATTTATTTTTCTTTGTACCTAATGTCATAATTATTAAAGGTTAAAAAAAATCGCGCCTATAGGTATTTTATGTCGGATACATTGAGTGTACCATCTTTGTAAGACGACTAAAAAGTCACAGTGTATAAGATTTGACTGATTGATACTTGTTTATGTGCCGTCTTAATTTAATAACATATTATTATTAGCATTTAGTATTTGACATTAAATTTTATTGTGACATCTTCTACTTAGTTTTAACTTTATTTTTTGGTTTTTATTTTGTAAATTGACATTTGAACACACAACACACTATTTTGTATGCCTTCTGGCGGGGCATAGTATGGACCAACATTTATTTATATAGTAACATCTTTTATTTGGGATGGGAAATCATCAAATGACCCCTCCCGCTCTGGGCGGAGCGGAAGGGAGTGTCAGACTTTTACTGACTAAAACCCATCCATGTTCCTTCTTTGCCCTTTGTGTTCCAGGGCCGCGATATCTCTTTCGAACAGTCCCGCAACCCTGGAAGGCATCGACCCTTGCGGACCCCCTCCGGTTTGCTGACATCTCTTTGAGGCACGCGTGGAACACAAACGCGCCGTCGACACGGCCTGTCGTCATATTTTTACCATTATGTTCACAAAATGAATAAATGAATTTGAATTTGAATTTGAGGTGTGCCTAGTACTAGTCCCACATTTCTCCAGTTATTTTTTAAGTCCCATGTAATAGGAAAAAGAGTACCTGGATTAATATGGGGAGGCCTTTGCCCAGCAGTGGGACAAAACGTATAACAAAAAATAAAAATAAATTAATAGGGGACGAGCCTATTCCCATCTTTCTTATAATACAATTACTTGTATTTGATAATAATACATCAATCAAACCATTAAACTTACCCAAAAAAAAATTCACATCCATTTTTGGCACTTCGTAAATTATAATTGTTTATTCTTTCACTTCACAAAAACTGCAGTTCCCAAGAAAGTCATTTTCTATTCCTATGTCAAAGTCATTGTTATAATTATCAATATAAACGAAAGCTTCTGTCAGAGTCAACGGACGTAGTGATAATAAATGGAACCCGGTCTTTGTTTAATGATTAATTAAGAACAGGATGAGTCATGGAGTCGCCACTCATGTTTATTTTTTGTATTCAGAAATTTTACTTTGTGTTTTTTTCGGAATCATGACAAATTTATTTCTTTAGTTTAGTGAAATTAAATGGCGACCATTCACCTATGACCAGATGTAACCTAAAGTAACCAATATTGGTTTGAAAGAATCATTAACTAAAATAATGTAAATTACTAACAGATATACAAAAAAAAAATCGAAGTGAAAACGGTAACTAACTAATTATTATTTATTTAACCCTCCACAGCGGCCTTCCGCTAAAGTCAGGTACTAGTAGTTTGCTTCTTTTTTTAACTTTGCTTTGAATGAAAATGGAAGTGGGATCGTTCACCACTGCGACACATTACGCACAAATATGTCGTTGGGAAACAAATCAACCACGCTGGGATCAGCCAATAATGTTCCGAAAACCTGCTCTGGTGGAGATTTATAGACGACTCCAGGCTGGAGTGCAAATATGGTGCTGTTCCACAAACAATGGAACAGATTATATCGTGTCCTGATGCCTACGCACTACCGGAATTGATAGACGCTAACGATAGTGCCAAACGAGTGCAAAACTTCCAGGCCGACTCATCATAGATTGCTAACGACATGCAGAAGATGATTGATGAATCTAGGCTTCATCTCTTTGTAATTCACCAAGCGAGCTCAGTGCAGGTACCTAGATGTTACAATGTCTTCAATGCTTTCGATCAAAAAAATATCTAAAAATAATAAATAAAGTGAAGTCTCCACGCTACTAATGTTCACAGGATATTGCATGGTACTTATCAATTGCATTGCATCCGAATGACTTGAATGGGCCCGTTTTGCGAAGTACTTACCTATGTACATATTTCATGACAAAGGTTCACTCACTTTAGTACACTCCACCACAGCTGTTGCTTATCCAAACTAATAGAAAAATACAGCTTCCAACAGCAGAACTGATAATGACTCCTTAAGAAGGAAAAAAGGATACAGGGTGTGAACTTTCTACAAAATTAACATACTCGTAACATGACGCCTGCCGAAACCCCAAAGGATTAGGAAGAGGTGTACCTAATACGTAGTAGTACAAACAAATTTTGCCAGTTATGTTTAAGTCCCATTTTATAGGGGGTGAGCCTATTGCCATCAACCGAGCACAAATCCAGCCTCCTGCCAGTGGCTGCTACTGAAAAATTCCTGATGGAAAAACTCAATAACATTTAGCTAACCTGGGAATCGAACCCAGGACCTCATGCCCAACAGTCGCGCTTGCGTACGCTAGACTAACAAGGCAGTCAGAACTATGAAGTTAAATGTTATGCAAAATATTTAATATCATGGATTTTAGCAAAAGTAATGTCTGATTATATAACTTAATTTCTATGAAGCCAGGTGGTCCGCTGCAAGTATAACTTAGTCCGATGAAACAAAATGTGACTGCGTAGCCTCATCGCAGACGGTGACCCATTTCCTGTTCCTTGTGCAATTCAACAGTACCTTGAGGGACCCGTCCAAAGCCACTACTAACACTCTTAAGGTGACAGAGTTATATTTGAAGCTTATTTAACACTAAAAAAGCCATCAACACGACAAAGAGAGAGATCCATCGACGAGAAAAAATTAAACACTATTGGATTTAGAATCATGAACTGTTTTCATGGCAACCAATTGCTTATCGATCTCGCTACACCTCGTACGTTTTTCGATATTTTCTAAAAATCCTGCAAACACTTGGAAAAGGTTGTGATTGGCACGCGCCTTGTTAGTCAATGTTATACACGTACTTATAAAATCGTTTGTCCTGGCTATATTAACGTACAGCTCAAATAACTGGACGGATCAGGCTAAAATGTGACACTCAGATTATTATTATAAGCCTATTGTGTCTCACTGCAGGGTTAGAGGCTTTCGCCATTCCTTTTTTCCATTCTTGTCTCTCTAGAGCTATTTCATATAATAGTCCTTTAAGTAGTAGTCCATCACATCACGCTGTCTGCATCTGATATAAGTAAAAATATTAATATCTATTATGACGTAAGCAATCGCAAAAAAGCAGGTGAAATAACGGTTGAAAGCTTGTATGATAATCCGTTACCGGGTGAAGCTGGTGAAGACATGCTTGCTCGTGTTGCTGGCCCAAAATAAATAGGTATAAGGGCAGAAAAATGATGATGATGATGGGAGAAGCTAGGTGCTCTCTCGGAGTGTCCATTCAATTTGCTTTAATCCACATTTTGAAACCACGGTACTTGTCGAAAGTATTTTACTTATTATTAGCACATGAGACGGAATATAATATCCCGTTTCTAGTGTTAATTATAATGTTAGTGACCATGACAGTTTAAAACAACATTATAATAACATTATACTAAAATTATAATTAACACTAGAAACAGGATATAATATCCCGTTTCTAGTGTTAATTATAATGTTAGTGACCATGACAGTTTAAAAACTTAGTATTTTACTTGTTTTCAAAACAGAAAACTAGAAAACTCCTTATTTTGTAGCATCTAAGGGTATTTCCGTAATTCAAGTATTGTTACTGGCGTGTTAACCTCTCCAGTAGCCTATAAAAATCCGCACTCTTCCTAACTTTGTCGCAAAAAACTCGTCTTTGTCAAAACATTTTTTTCTATTTACAATTATTTCTTCGTAGCTATCCAAATATAATATTTCATAGTGAGCGTGTACTCCGAGGGAATTATTGCGGCCTCGTTTGTTCCTGTTTGATTGATGATAGCTCCAAAAGGAATACCCTGTTATTTTTACATGAGATAACTTCATATCGTAACGTTACATCTGTTATATTCTTTCGTTTCGCCACTTTCACTAGGATTTGTTTTTTTAGATGCTCGTTTTTTTGTCTGGAGACTTGACTTGTATAATTTTAAACCTCAATAAAAATCATATTAAGGGAATCATTTTGAAAAGATCTAATAAGGGAATATGGCATTCCTCATCTGCTTTTGTATCAACTCGAAAAGTTCTCTATCCATTAACTGTTGATGAATCCAGACTACCATAGTTAGTTACTTAATTAGGGTTAGTTTATTGGTAAAGAGGATCAGTTTTTCTTTTGAGATCCTTTGTCAAACTTGAGGACCTTACTGATACATGATAATTTTGATCGATTGCTTCCAGCAAACGCTAAAACAATTAGGAATTCCTAAATATTATAATTGGAAACACTGGAATGCCTAACCCAAACGGGTCATTGTCTTGTTATAGATTATTATTTAATAGGTATTGAAACAAAGACAGTTGTAATAAAATAATAACAATGGCTCGTGTCGAATGCGTAGATCGATCACGAGGTTAAGTAACATTGACAGCAGCCATGTTTGATATTTAATCTTTTAAAAATGACCAGGCTGCTAAAATGGCCGGTTTAGCAGAATCATATTAAAAGAGGATAATAATATGAATGACGTTACAATTCGTAAACTAGTCACAATGTGACAATTCATAAAATGAAGCGCGTGTGGGACCATTTTAAGAATTTTAACTAGTGGAAATTGGTGTGTTACGTCGTTTTGGGTTATATTCAACTTGTTTTATGCGTATTGTAGATAATCCTTGTGTTCCGAATCAGTACGTGCGTCTATCTTTTTAGTAGCGTGCAAGTTTTCAATTTTGATCGCATTATTAGCTAAACCGCGCAAACATTTTGTATTAGATTTTTTTAATTTTTTTAGAAAATTTTAATTAATCGCTTGGAAAGACTAGAGAAAACCAAAGAGACACAATGATTGGATTGTGTGAAAGATTCCTAATAAACGTGAATTACCATGACGTCTTCAGTATTGCTTTAATGTCACTCAAGGATGGGAAAGAGACAGAGCTATAGAGGACGTCTAGCGCCATCCCTTTTCCACTCTGGAAAAAGATTTTTTAATCTTAAACGTGTGCAATACTGCTTGGTAGACCGGCAGATGGCCACCAGATGCTTGATTGTTACTATAGATACATATGAATAGACATACATGCTGTTGCGATTACCCAAAATAAATTGGGATAACTATATTCATTATACGTACCTAACTACCGTTTTGTGCCTCGCCAAGTACAAAATGTCCCAAAAAGATCATATCTTAAATATCCAACCAAAGTCGGGTGTTAAATGTTAAGCATTACGATACAATTGTCAGAGAGGACGGGTAATAGACTCTTTCGGCAGTTCAGCGGTTTTATAGGCGTATTGTGGGAAAACAGTAGTGTGGCCATATTGTTGAGATTTGTGGAATGTCGTTCTACTGTCTGGAGCAAGTTTTTGTGAGATTATGGACATGGTATACCCTTTCGTTGTGTTGTGTTGCGTACTTTTCAGTATAGTTATGGAATCGTTGGCCTAGTGGTCGCAACCGCGACTGCTGAGCATGAGGTCCTGGGTTCGATTCCCGGGTTGATGAAAAAACCCAATAACACTTTGCGGGTTGGGCAAAGTGTTATTGGGTTTTTTCATCAGAAATTTCTCAATAGCAGCCACGGAGTCTGGATTTGTGCCCAGTTGGCTCGCTCCCTATTACAAGAGGGTTAAACATAACTGGCGAAATGTTGGTGTACTGTTAGGTACACCTCTGTCTAACCCTTCGGAGATTACAAGGCGTGATGTTATGGTAGGGAATCAGTACGAAGTATGTCTACTTAATATTTGATAAAAGAAAAAATTACTTTTGTTTGAGCTACTTGTCAGTTAACTTCTTAAATGGGGAAGGAAAGTTTTGAGTATGAATGAGAGGCTTTAAGGGTAGAGAAAGACCAAAGAAACGATGGATAGATTATATGGAAGATGATGTGCTTCATGAGGTAATAGAGAAGTATGGGAGAAGAAAACATGCTGCTCCAACGCCAAATAAATGAGGAACAGTGGAAGGAAATGAGGAGTTATAAGAAACAGCGAATATAAGGATTTCTACAAAAAATAAAAAAACAAAAGATTAACGAAAAAGTTGAAGTTAATATATCTACTCATTTACTAAATAATTTGTGTACACTGGACACAAAATAATTATCAAAACGAATTGAGAACTTGCAGTGAGTCGATTAAAATTAAAGATCAAACCTAATTTACAATACTAGTATTTTCTTTTTTATATGCCATGTGTATATATTTGTATGTATGATAATTTTTTTTTTGATATATTTTTGTTTTAAGTTATGTTAAATTTCCTTGTTTTGTCTTTTCTACACACTGGGTCTACATTTCTAATCCATCATTGCTCTCGCAGGTCTGCTGGAAGAAATTTCTTATGAAATAAGTAGTACCTTTGTGCTCTTCTATGTTAATATATTGTCCTGTTAAGTATCTGTGTACATAAATAAATAAATTTAAAACTGTTTGCCGGTCCGTTAAATTACGCTAAATGTTTTACACTCATTTGATAACAGCGCAAATCTATAATAACACATTTGAATCAACCACCATTGTCTGCAGGAAGTCCCAGATTAGTTTACAGAGTTCATTAACTTTACTATAAAAGTTATTTTTGCATCAAACATTAATGAATCAGCCACTGATAGCACACTCATTCGCAGAAATGTGATAATAGGTTGAAACAAATAGGACAGACCTAAATACATGATACTATTGATTTTATACTATTTTTCCTTTTCCGAAATTATAATATGTTTAAAAGTAAATCTGACTGTTAACATGAACTACAAGTTGGCACAGTCCGCAGTTTTATAAACCCTATTTTTAAGTAACCTCAGCAGAACACTGTCTCTTAAGATACAGCTTATCCTAGTTTGAGAGGCAGGGCTCACAATATCTGTATACAGACTTCTGCAGCGTAGTTAGCATCTTGTTAATCAGTGTTTATTAATGTATTTTTTTTGTGACAATAAACTATTATTATTATTATTATACAAAGTACCTACATCTAACAACGATTCTATTTCCCTGAAGTGACTCACAAAGAGATGTGTTGAGTAATACGCCTTTTGAAAATTGATAATATTAATTTTTAACTCGGTCTCTCTCGACGGCATATAAAGCAAAGTCAGAGGCCCATGGACGGCATAAAAATGCTGATACCAGATAAGGCACACGATAAAGAAGATGACTCAAGCTTTAATTGCAATTCACTAACTGGCCTACGATATACAATACTGCTGTCATAGGACCAATAACCAATAAACTAAGCCTAACTCAGCCCACTGCTAGACACCTAACCCTTTTCCGAAGCTGTGCCACAACATGGCCTTTCGCAAATAGTACATCTAGCTGGTGGCTGCATCACACGCTTGACGATTCGCAATTCCAAGTCCAGCTCTGCAGTCTGCTCCATTGGCCATTAGCCCTTTGACAGGACATGACCTTGCCACTTCAGCTTGCTAACCTAACAATCATTTACGGAATCCCCAGACATTATTCTTAGTCGCGTTAAACTACACATGGAAAAAGAATCAGACATCAGTCGATCCAAAAATAAGTGTACCTATGAAAAGCGCCTAGACAAAGTAATATTCTATTACATTTCGATGACGAAAACACAAAAAATGTATGGAACTGAGATCATAGCATAGATCATAGGCTTTTGCCAACTATGTTGGAGTAGGCTTCAGTTTAATAAGACGCAGCTGAATACCAGTATTTTACATGGAGCGACTGCCTATCTGACCCCCACAACCCAGTTAGTACTTGGTAATACAATATCCCTTGGTAAGATTGATTGTCAGACTTTCGGGCCACTGACTACCTGTAACGACTGAAAAAGCTCTACTAATGACAGCCGGGACCAACGGCTTAACGTGCTATCCGAAGCATGGATGAAACTCGGTATAGGTGGTCATCCATCCACGGACCAACCAAGGCAAGCGCGGCTTAACCTCAAGATCGACCCGAGTGGCTGTTATTATTTCGCCACGAGCTCCTCCTATGCGTTCATCCTCCTCCATGCCACCGAAAACATTAATCTTGTCGAAAGACGCTGTAGAAATACATTGCTTTGTTTAAGCCCTCAGGACTACGTGTATTCCATTACCCGTTTGTACAAAAGACGGTTTAACACCAATTCTGAATTTAAAAAACCAGCACCATGGCTTCTCTAACCACCCGATGCGGTTGAATTGATAAGACCGGGCGACCGCAAGCACTTACGTTTTATTTTATAGATATTTATTGAGGTCCCTTTAAAAGTATTAGGGCAGACCCTTAGACTGTTACAATTGGTTCCGTATGGTAATTGCAAGGGAGACCGTGACTACGAATATAGGTCGCAGGGCGTAAAAATTGAATGGGTTTTGTTTTTTTTACTGTTCCATGTTTCGTTGATGTTTGACCGCGTTTTTTCGGTAAATATATAACAAGATTCAAAATGAAAATGAAAAGAATGAAAGATATTTTTTTTTGTCCTATTAAGTATTTGTGTGTACATAAATAAATAAGATTCATGTAACAGTAAGTAGGTACAGGTAATTGACAATTGGCATTCAATTTCAAAACATTCACACATTTGTTATTGCAAACAACTTTCTTCAGGGTAGCTTTCTTTTTTTAATTTTTTATATTAACACCCGAACATGTCATATATGTTAGTTTTAAACATAACCAGCAAAATGTATGTGTATTAGGTACACCTCTGTCTAACCCTTCGCGGATTATAGGCGTGATATATCATTCTTCTCCATTCAGATCTACACTTTGGAATGTGCAATTACAGTACTTTCGCAAGTTATTATGCCTTGTGGCTGTGACTGTAGCTTAGCTTTTTTTTTACTTTCAAAAGTGCCTGTAATGGTCTAATTGAAATAAATGCTTTGAGTTTGAGTTTGATATTATGTTATTAGCACCCGAATTTGCAAAACGACAGACTTTCTACTTGGTGACTAAGCAAATAGCATTGCCATCATATTCCAAATTCAGCTTTACTTAAACTGCCGATATAATAGTAATTGTCCAGGAAAACGTTACTGCGAATAAAAGTCCTGGTGCGTTAAATCGAATGTCTTTGTTTCATTGGTCATTAAACATTAAGTTAGGCCAATATTGGCCATGGCTCGGGTCGCTTACATTGGTCTTTGTGCCATTGGCCCAAACTAAGAGGCCATTGGTTGGTTCAGTGTTTCCCATGGTACAGGCCAAGGCCCGCAGGTCAAGTGGGCAGGCACTAGTCCGAGGCAGTTTAAGTCGCATTAAATCCCGCTGCCACCCGACGCAAGTGTGCAAGGGAACACCGGTGTGGTTTTAGTCAGTACGAGTCTGCTAGACGGCTCCGGTCTCCTCAGGGTGGAGGACATCCATTGAGGATTTAAACATCGAGAAAAAAAACAGTATTTCCCATGGTTTGTGTGGCTTTCATTACTTAGCCATTGGCTGAACCTAACGGGCCAATGGTTGGGCCAATACTTGCCATGGTTCGGGCGGCGTAATGTTTGCATGTCACTCGAATGAGTCCGTATCGATTCGAGATGTATTTGTGACTAAAACGATGTTTGTACGAGTTCACAGTTCAATATTGGTAGGTACTTTAACATAACAATTTGTTAATCGGTGTGAATGTTTAACTCTACTAATAGCTTGTTAGTCATTTTTGATAGGCGTACAGTTTAACACCCAGTTTAAAATATACTTAATAGATACTAGTTTTGTGGTAAGAAACGTTGTTTAAACTAGGGACAATAACATTGGATATAATAACGAGGGCGCTGATACCTATAATTACAAGATATGTATTAAGTTATATTACATACCTTAAGGCCTGTTTTTATTGTAAACCATTTTTTTTACTTAAAGATGCAAATAAAGTATTTTATTATTTATATACGAATCGAATATCCCCCTAGTCTAGTGTCCCTGATCATTATAATCTGGATCTATTTAAAGTTCAAGTGAATCGGTTTCTTCTAAGCTAGCGTGCTCCACCCTAGGACGCATCATCGCTTCACATCAAGCGAGTGGCGGCCAAACGCAAGCCGAATGAGTATATTATAATATAAATTAAATAAAAAACAGCCACACAATTTTCTCAGAATTCTTTAACCTCGGTTATACAAAATGGGGAAGTATATACTTCTGTGCTTGTAACAAGAGCACATTAGAGATCTGATGACACGCAATATCGGGATTTCCAAGATCGACGATGATTGCCAAAGCGTACTCTTTTCCTGAGAAATCTGAACATAATGCCTCCGATCGTTTTTTGTTTAGAATCTAACGTATTTTACTTCTGTATTTCCTCCAGATTAATCCAAACGGTATTTCATTACATTAAGTCTATAAAACGCTCCATTTGAGAACTTGACAAAGATACAGAACCTAAGTCCACCAACTCATCAACCAACTGATCGGCCAACTAATCGTCCAACTTTGTCGCATATGCGTAGGCTTGCGCTAACCGTTAGGGCCTAAGGAATTGTAAGAGATAATTGCTCCCGTTTGTATGGCCGACATAAATCTGGTAGGCGGGCTCTGGTAACTGTGCCACAGAGTAGATATGAACAGAAAGCTCACTAAGCAACGAGCAATGGCGCCGCGGCGGCGCGTGTTGGAGATACGCGCTACGTATCTTTGTGTCTGTGAAGTAAGCAGCAGATATTATTTATTTATTAACACTTTATGCACAAGTAAAAACTGTACAAAGGCCTACTTAATGCCTTAGGCATTTTCTACCAGTCTACCTTAGGGTGGTGCCGAGACAATACACAGTAGGTGCAATGACAAAAAAAAAGACTAGAAAATATTATTAAGTATGTCAATTTAAAAGAAATCCTAGAAAGTTTAAAGACAGCGGCGACAAAAGCAACATCCTCATTATAATACTCTTTTCTTTTGTTTGTTGAGTAAATTCATTTGATGTGAATAAAATTGCAGTCTCGTATACGCATACCAATGAATTAAACCAGCCTATCGTTGACCACAGTTATGTTATACTTGTATTAATCCCAAGTTACAGTACAACACACGGTTTTTCATCTTCCTCATCAAGAGGCATTCTTGAAGCCCGTCAAGCTGGATCAGATTTATGAACGTAGATGAAGCAAAAGGAATAAGTGACAATCGCAGCAGGCGGCGTTTTGTATTTTCCACCTATCCCCATGTTTTAATGTGGATGCTGTTAGCTGCGGAGATATGTGTGCGTGCGCCTTCTGCACCTCTATCTACTCCGTGACAACATTCTCCCAGAAGGACAATGAAGGCTTGAAAGCTTACAACTAAGATACTGTTTTTCGTTGATAATATTTCGCGGACTGCTTTGTTAGAGTAATATTATAACTGTGATAGAGGTAGACAGTTGGTTCCGCTGCGTATTTAAATGGTATTTTGTAAGTGTAAGTGGAGAGACTTGTACAAATAGCAGTTACCGAGATAAATGATCGTTCTGTAAAGATGGGGCTGGTTTTGATCATTTAACTGTTCTTTTGGCAGTGAAAATCTTGATTGATTAGCAAAGATCTTTTTTCTGTTTTAGGCGCTCGATGACGTTGACATGGGAGGCTTTGGGAAACATTGTTTTGGGAAACATTGTCTGTTTTGTAACTCATTTGAAAAACAAGATGGTGGACTTAGCCCCTAATTTGGCCACGCATCAGAGGATCCTGGCACGGCTATACAGGTTGGAAGGTACATTGATGCATATACGAATACTGCGGATGCAGTACATCATTCGGAAGGACTTTCAATGCAAATAAAAAAGAGACGGTCAAAATATATGGAAATGCTGTTTTTTTTTTAATTGCAGGCAAGGCCCTGGCTGGCTGGCTGGTTTTCAGGCTGTACTTCGGTGAGTGTGCCCAAGAGCTCCACGAGATCATTCCACCATCTCCCTTCTTCCATCGGGAGTCCAGACGTACTGCGGGTTATCACCCATTGTCGATGTTCCACACATTCGCACGAAGCGCTTTGCTAAATCGTATATTATGCGCACAGCCAAGGAGTGGAATTCCCTACCTTCGTCAGTGTTCCCAAGTTCATATGACCCCAATCTATTTAAGTCGCGAGTTAATAGGCTTCTTCTGGGTAAGCTCGTTCCATCTTCGACCTCATCTCTGTCCTCAGTACTAGATTGAGATCAAGAGACAAAAAAAAATTGCCGATGAAAAATTTCTAAGCCCTTTCGGAATGATGTACTGAATATGTAGTAACCCTTTGTGCGTTGATGACCTGTTTAACTTACATTCTGTATAACATAATACCTTAGAAGGATTATTTTCTGTTTTAAAAAAACGTTCTAATTTACGTTACATTGACTCCGCTTGTTCCGCTTGGAGGAGCTTGTGGTTAAATAATAACAGCCGCTTGGATCAATCCTCAGGTTAAGCCCGCTTACCCAGGTTGGTCTGCAGATGGGTGACCACCCATTACATACTGAGTTTCCTCCGTGCCTCGAAAAGCACGATAATGTCTTGGTCTCGGCTGTTATTTATAAATCTTTGACAGTCGTTACAGATAGTGGCCCGAAAGTCTCACAACCAGACTTACTAAAGGCTGAGTTGTAGAGGTCCGGTTGCGCTCAATATAAAATACTGGTATTCAGCTGCTAATCCGGTTGGACTGGAAGCCGACCCCAAAATAGTTGGGAAAAGGCAGATGATGTTTCCCCTTGTTCATATTAAGCCCGTAACACACAACGTAACAACCTGGCCCGGCAGTCTCGACATAGATACCGACACTGTCGCAAACTTTTGATCGCTTAATAAGAACGAAAAAATTCGGTTGCAATAACGATGCTTGCGAGAAACGCATCTTGGATGTTGAGACTTGCATTTCTCGCAAACAACGTTAAGTACATTGTTTTTTTCTGTTATTATTAAGCGATCGAAAGTTTGCGACAACATCGGTATCTATGTCGAGACTACCTTCCCTGGTGATAGAAATCAATGAGAACGTTGTAACGAGTAACAGGTACAGATACCTTACGGAAACAGACCATTCACCTATTTCTAGTTACGCACAGGAAATGTCGAACAAGACGAGCAAATAACATTAAATGTAATAAGTTTCGAGGGGATGTATTTGTTAACGTGGCTCGAGATTTTCCTTGTAATATTGACGTTGAAAATACAGACTTCATTTTTTTCCTTTTCATCTTTTGATAAAAGTAAATAGGAAAAATGATCGATGAGTTTTGTGGGAAAATGTCGGACGGTCCTTTGCTATCAAGTAAGTTTCATTAAAAACTGGCCAAGTGCGAGTCTTACTCGCGCATGAAGGGCTCCGTACCATCTTAGTAGGGGAGCCCACTTTAATTTTTAATTTATTTTTTGTTGTTATAGCGGCAACAGAAATATATATTCTGCGCAATTTTCAACTGTCGACCTATTATGGATCATGAGATAGAGCCCCCTGACGGACGGACGGACAGACAGCGGAGGCCCATGGGCGGCATAAAAACTCTGTCACCAGGTTAGGCACTAACCACACGAAAAATAGAACACACTATTTCGAAGATTAAATGAATGAAAAATTATCATATAAATAAAACAGTTACACGTTTCTGAGTATATCTCGTAAACGGTTGAAATCAAACGAAACAGTGTTAAATATAACCTCAATCTTACCAACTTCAGGAAAAACCGCCCAAAATTCGTTCGTTATAGCAAATAACAGACTTGAACCGAACCAGTGTCTTTGATAATTAACTGAGCTGCGACCAAGGACCAAAAGATCAAACGATATCTAAATGCTGATTACGGAACCATGGACTCGTCACGTTTCCTTTGAAATTACCCTCTCAATGACTTTTCATAGACAATCACCGCAAGTGTAACTTGAACTCGTCTGGTCATCAAATGACTGAATTATCGCTGTATTTTGAAGAAATAGGTAGACACAAGGTAACGTTTAGATATACATAACATCACCCCTGTAATTCTTGAAGGGTTATGCAGGGGTATACCTAATAGTACATTCATATTTCGTCAGTTATGTTTAAGTTCCATGTAATAAGGGCCAGCCTATTGCCAATTTGCCATCAATCGGCACAGATCCAGACTCCGTGTTTGCTACTGAGAAATTCATGATTGAAAACCTAATAACACTTTGTCCGACCTGGGTGTCGAACCCAGGTCCTCATGCTCAGCAGTCGAACTTTCTACCACTAGACAAAAGAGGCAGTCGTTTAACTATATTAGAGTACAAATTGATTAATCCATGGTGTAAGAAGAAATTAATAAAAATGAAAAACTATTGATGCAAGGTTGGACGCGGGCCTGTGGACGGTAAGTAATGGGTTAGTTCGCCTTTCGTCCGTCTTATGACGACAGGCCGAGTCGACGGCGCGTTCGTGTTCCACGCGCGCCTCAAAGAGATGTCAGCAATGATGAGGGGCCCGCAAGGGCCGATGCCTGCCAGGGCTGCGGGACTGTTCGAAAAAGATACCGCGGCCCTGGAAAAAGGGCAAAAGAAGGAACATGGATGGTTTTTAGTCAGTCAAAGTCTGACACTCCCTTCCGCTCCGCCCAGAGCGGGAGGAGTCATTTGATAATTTCCGATCCGAAAAAAAAAAAGGTTGGACGCCGAACACACTATGTCAACATGTAGTTTTACAGCCATTTTTCAGGACTGACACAAAATAACAGCTGTTATTTGAATTTGGGAACATTAAAAGTCGATTTGCTATACTGTCTGTTGTTCCTATCAATCAAGTTGACTGAGTGACTTTACAAGGTCAAAAAGGTCCAACTAGGCAAATTGCTGCAAAATTTCAAACCACAGAACACAGAATCACCGGCAGTGTCTGGAGGTGGCAGTATAATGGAACACCCATTACAGTACCACCTCTAGAAAGTGCCTTTAGACTTCGTTTTAATAGACCCTTTTTTTTGGTATGGGAAATCATCAAATGACTCCTCCCGCTCTGGGCCGAGCGGAAGGGAGTGTCAGACTTTTACTGACTAAAAACAATCCATGTTCCTTCTTTTGCCCTTTATATTCCAGGGCCGCGGTATCTCTTTCGAACAGTCCCGCAGCCCTGGCAGGTTTTAACAGATATTAAAAAAAAAAAAAAACGAAGTCTAAAGGCACTTATTCTCCCCGTCATTGCGATATTTTTTTGTTTTTGACCATACCTTGGAAACCTTCTAGTTACGAAGATATCGGAGGTATAGGTATCGTTGGTCTGGGGATATCAATCGTGTCTGCTGAGCATGCGGTGGGTTCAATTCCCGGGTCAGGCAAATTGTGATTGGGCTCTTCCATCAGGAATTTCTAGGCAGCCACGGAGTCTGTATTTGTGCCCGGTTGATGGCAATAGGCTCGCCCTCTATTTCATGGGACTTAAACATAACTGGCGAAATGTGGGTGTAGGTACTCTAAGGAAAACCTCTGCCTAATCCTTTGGGGTACAAGCGTGATGTTATGTTATATTATGTTCTGTGGTAAAACAGCGCCGCCTCTAGCAGAAGTTCCGAGGCATCTCCACACTCTGTGTTCGACGACGTTCAGGGCTCAAGTAAGACTGGTCGTAAGACATTGTTAGCTAAGGAAATTAATTAACGACTGAAAAGCGACGAAAGGCGTGTTTAAATATAATTTGAATAGTAATAGGTTTGTTCGATAGATGTGGAGATAGATGCTTCATAATTGGATGGATGGAGGTTTCGACAAAGAAAAATCTTTTTGTTCGCTTAGAGCAAGCACAGTTATTGTCCTATTGATTCATTGCTATAAGTAGACAAACTATAAAACAAAATGGTATTCAAAATCCAGATGTTTTTCTAGGATTTCTGTTTTGATCCTTTTTTGTACTTATTTAATTTTATACAGGAGAACCAACAGCTATAACAGATGGATAATAATTGTATATTATGTAACACAGAGCCTATTACAGGTCACGCCGTGATGGCTCTCGGCCACCGTAGGCGCGGGCCTGTGGACGGTGAGTAATGGGCTAGGTCGCCGTCCGTCCGTCTTATGACGACAGGCCGTGTCGACGGCGCGTTCGTGTTCCACGCGCGCCTCAAAGAGATGTCAGCAAACAGGAGGGGCCCGCAAGGGTCGATGCCTGCCAGGGCTGCGGGACTGTTCGAAAGAGATACCGCGGCCCTGGAACATAAAGGGCCAATGAAGGCACATGGGTGGTTTTTAGTCAGTAAGAGTCTGACACTCCCTTCCGCTCCGCCCAGAGCGGGAGGAGTCATTTGATGATTTCCCACCCTCCAAAAAAAAAAAAAAAAAAAGAGCCTATTACAGGTTCCCACTCGTGAAAACAGAAAAAGTAGTAGAAATCTTAGAATCACTAACAAGCACGATAAGAAAAATAATTACAAACTATAATTAGAGGAGGAAAAGGAACGGAGATGAATGCTTAAACGCAGTTTACGCAAGAGATCACATCATTATCATGAGTACTTTAATATCACGCCGTGATGGCTCTCGGCCACCGTAGGCGCGGGCCTGTGGACGGTGAGTAATGGGTTAGCTCGCCGTCCGTCCGTCTTATGACGACAGGCCGTGTCGACGGCGCGTTCGTGTTCCACGCGCGCCTCAAAGAGATGTCAGCAAACAGGAGGGGCCCGCAAGGGTCGATGCCTGCCAGGGCTGCGGGACTGTTCGAAAGAGATACCGCGGCCCTGGAACATAAAGGGCAAAAGAAGGAACATGGGTGGTTTTTAGTCAGTAAGAGTCTGACACTCCCTTCCGCTCCACCCAGAGCGGGAGGAGTCATTTGATGATTTCCCACAAGAAAAAAAAAAAAAAGTACTTTAATATAATTATTTGACAAACTATCTATTAAAATTTATTTCTTCATCAGCTGCCCTTTTGCTACACAAAAAAAGAATAGTCGATAGTTACCTATGTATCTACCATTTATACCCGTCAATCTAGCAAAAACGGGAGCAAAGCCTATGAGTGTAAAAATATAAAATATTCACTTAGTAAGTCGTCCCTTTTCGTAGGTACACAAAGGCCCAAACTCTAGCCATGATACACTAAGACCCCAAGAGACGTTTAGTAACTTTTTACATCGACCCCCTAGGTACAGTCCGGCACAGAAACTCTTTAGTTCCCCGAAGACTGGCGAACTTTGACGAAGTTCCCCGAACTCAAAGTTTGCTTCGTTGGTCTTGGCAGTGGATACTTTTGTGTTTAGTTTATAAGGGATGTTTTTGTATTGTATTGTTAATGTTATATGGTTGGAAGTACGGAGAAAAGAACAACGTATTTACAAAACTTCTACAAGGGATTACACACACAAAATGATTATTCTGCCTGAACTTTTTTCTCCAGAAAATTCTGGGCACTGATAAAATTTTAATTGCTTGCTTTAAAAACAAGATTTAAAATAAATAGTATTAGTCTTTTTTTAATGTGTAGTTAGTGCCTAACCTGGTGTCAGAGTTTTTATGCCACCTATGGGCCACTGACTTGGCTTTACATGCCGTCGAGAAATAACTCTCAGGCACGCTGGTTTCCTCACGATGTTTTCCTTCACCCAAACAAGTGATAATTACACAGTACGCATATGAATCTGAAAAATCAGAGGTGCGTGTGTTGGGTTCGAACTTGAGACCTATGACTTGGCAGTCCGACGGTCACACCACTATCACTGCTTTTTTATTATTGTAAGTTAAGTAAAGAAACGAAATTCAAAATTTTTAATTAAGGAAATGAAGTTCTGAAAAAGTACCTTCATATAATAAAGAAAAAGCGCCTAAAAACAATTAACACTTTTTTGTTAATTGACTGTTTGTAGTTAGTAACTCTGTAAAAGTTTAAAATTGACAACAACTTTTTATTAATTATTCCCTTTAATTTCTTAATTAAACTTTTTAAAGAAAACAGATACTTGGAGAAGAACATTTTATATAACACCCATTGATTTGTTCCTAAGCGAAAAATTCTGACAAAATAAGTGTTGTAATTGAAAGGTATGTTTCCTGCCCTGATTTCAGTATGTGAGTACAATTGGTTTTCGTAATTCCATTACTACTTTTGTCAACAATTCTCAGTTAATTGAAAGCTGACTATTGCTGAAACTACCAAACATAGACAACAGATTTTGTCGTTTTATGACGTTCAATAATATTCAACTTTGTAGCGGTAAAGATAGTTTAAATACCGAGTTTCCTCTATGTATCGGAAAGCACGTTAAGCTCTTGGTCCCGGCTGTCATTTTTAGATCTTTGTCAGACGTTACAGCTTAATCAGTGGCCCGAAAGTCTGACAACCAATCTTACCAAGGGTATCGTATTACCCAGTGATAACTAGGTCGGGAGGTCAGATAGGCAGTCGCTCCATGTAAAATACTGTAATTCCGCTGCATCCAGTTAGACTAGAAGCCGACCCCAACGTAGTTGAGAAAAGGCTAGGCAGATGATAGTAGCGGTAAAGACAGAAGATCAAACATACTTAAGAGTATCTGCGAGTGATTTTAATCTTATTACTTTTATAAAATGTGGAAGTATGTAAGCATGTTTGTTACTCTTTCAGGCTAAATCTACTGAACGGAATTAGACATACAGGCCTTTTTAGGGTTCCGTACCCAAAGGGTAAAACGGGACCCTATTACTAAGACTTCGCTGTCTGTCTGTCTGTCTGTCTTTCTGTCTGTCTCCAGGCTGTATGTCATAAACCGTGATAGCTAGAAAGCTGAAAAGAGAATGCTCATGGAAGTATGGAATCCCGTACCATGCTGCATCAAAATCAAACCTTGTTTTTTATAGACTACACTGATCGTATTAACTCCTACAAAAATTATTTTTGAAAAAAAGAGTTTCAGAGTTATTTTATAAAATCGAAACTAACCTAAAAAGTAGGTCTATTTTTTCGACGCTACCAACGACGTATTTTAACACACATACATTACATTATTGCTCTAAAAACAGCGTAATACACTAATATTAGTAAGAATTACGAGTTAAAGTAACATCCACAGTATGCTTGACTGAAACTCGATTTTATTTTAGACCTTTACATTGCCAATAGTCAGTCAGTACAGTACAAATGTCAGATGCCACAGATAAGATAACTATAAACCATAGAGTATAGTAAGTGCTATAAACTAGTCGGGATTCAGGGATGTAATCGATAAATCAAAATCTTTAGGCTGAGAAAATCTATTTTGTTGCAAATAGCAATAAACCAAACTAAATCGATTTGGTGTACTGATCTTACTTAATTGTAATTAATTTTAGAGTCCGCTCGACAGACAAGGGTTTGTTCAATTGAAACGGAACGTCATTTATATTCAGTTGAAACGGAACGTCATATAAAGGGAGTAAAACAATATTCGTACTTTTAAACTCGAAAAGTATATTTCCAGTTCAAAAATCAAATCCCCGACGCGTAATGCCGTAAAAAAATATGAAACTAATTACTATAATATTTTGGTTTTGAGGCGCGAGACTTTTTGGTACCAACTTTGGTCATTGTCCTTTTCACAAATGATGTATTACTATTGCCGCTATAACAACAAATACTAAAAATTAAAAAAAAAATATTAAGGGGGGCCATACAACAGATATGATTTTTTTGCCATTTTTATAGATAATGGTACGGAACCCTTCGTGCGCGAGTCCGACTCGCACTTTGCCGGTTTTTTTTTACGTTTGGTAATCCTCAATAGATGTCCTCCACCGTGGGGCCGGCGGAGGGATCTGTCAGATTCCTTACGACTAAAACCAGATGGTGTTCCCCCTAGTCACATCTGACTGGGGTACGGGGACATAATTTCATTCTCCACAGTCACCGCAGTAGAGATAGTTTATTACCTTAATTAACATAAAGGACTTTTTTATCCCGGTACTAACGATACCGTGGGACAATTAGTGAAATAGACGCGAGCGAAGCCGCAGGCATAAGTTGGTTAAAAAAATGAAAACCAAAAAACAATCACTACATAGTATAAAACAAAGTCGCTTTCTCTGCCCTATATCCCTATGTATGCTTAAATCTTTAAAACTACGCAACGGATTTGATGCGGTTTTTTTTAATAGATAGAGTGATTGAAGAGGAAGGTTTATATGTATAATTATAATACATGCACCCGTGCGAAGCCGGGGCGGGTTGCTAGTTAATTAATTAATTAAAAAGCTTTATTTTTAGCAACAAGAACACACCCCTATGTACTCCAATATTCACATAATAGATGGCTACATTCTTCTGACAAGCTACACAGATTTCTGCACACACATACATATTTATGTACCCCTATATGTACGTGATATATCATCTCTTGATTAGGCCGTATCGTTTGTCTGTTATGTTATATTATTACACCTATAACAATCCTTCAGCCGAATTAGATTAGAACCACTACTGACGGAACTCGGTGGTTTTTCGCTTTTGGTTTTTGTTACGGTGAAATTGAGGTGAGTTGTGAACTGGAAGTCTTCTGTGGTAAGTGACAAGAGAGTACATACTGTGACTTGCAAGTCACCCTGTATACTCGGGAGTTGTGAGTATTTCCCGAGAATACAGGGTAACTTTTTGGACACATCACATTATGAGTAATATTTGAACTGCCCCTAGAGATTTTCAGGCCTATTATTTACTATAAATATTGTTTTTTTCCCGCTTAATGATCTATTTATTAGATAGTGATAGACTCTTCCGAATAATGAACAAGCAGTTGTGAAAGAAGGCAGGATATTAATTGATTATAACTTTTGAATTATTTCATAAAACATTTAAAATATTTCATTATAATGGAAATAGTTGGCAGTGTCAGTTCCATTTTTCGCATGTACAATTTTGCAGCTACAAAACTCACAGTGCACACAAAAGCATTCTCTCGACCACACAACTCACAAAACAAAACCGAGAACCAATAGTAACGCTACCGTTACTCTATGTTTGCGTCCCCTGTTTATATAACGAATAAGTCTATTTACTTGGGATTAGGCCGAAAACTATGCGATAATTTGCCATATTACGACTGTTCACGTCATAACACAAATAGAAAGAGGTAATATAGACTTAATATACGTCATTATGTCGACCAAATAAGGGGAGTTGATGAAGGGCGGAGGAAAGCAAATGTGGTTGCGGAATCGATTTGAAATTATTGGTCTTTGTTTATGATTATTGATGGGGATAGTGTTATTTTTTATTGGTTATATATTTTAGCTACTGCCTCGTTGGTGCTGCTGAGCATGAGGTCCTAGGTTCGATTCCCAGGTCGGGCAAAGTGTTATTAGGGTTTTTTCCATCAAAAATTTCTCAGCAACAGCTATGGAGTCTGGATTTGTGCCCGGTTGGTGGCAATAGGCTCGCCCTTTGTAACATGGAACTTAAACATAACTGGCGAAATGTGGGTGTACTATTAGGTACACTTCTGCCTAACACTTCGGGGATTACAGGCGTGATGTTACGTTATTATGGCTGTCATGTGAAGTATAGACCCATTTATGAAGTCGTGATTTAAGTAAGATTGGTCATTATTCCATACTAATATTATAATCAATACAAATCAAAACCAATCAATCCAATCAAACAATAGTAAAAAATCTATTAAATTCAAACAATTAATCCAATTCAATTAGTATTGTAATCAATACTGATTTTATTTATTAGTATCTGTGTGTACATAAATAAATAAATGCGAAAGTAACTCTCTTTGTTACTTTTTCACGTTTTTTTTTAACTAAGCCTCAATTGTCCCACTGCTGGGCAAAGGCCTTCCCCATAGCCTTCCACTCTTCTATCCGTGTGGTTGTTTCTGGCCAATCTCTCATAAACGCCTCTGTCGTCACGCCAGCGTTTTCTAAGCCTCCCTGCTTTCACGCTTTAACGTATAAAAACCCCAAGGTACGAGTAGACGAGGATAAAACAATTTGGCAGACAGGTAGACCATGACCTGGATTAGAACATAGGATTCTAGGAACTTTTTATACGGTGGGATAATTTACGACCTCAACGCGGACGGCCGCTCACGTTTAACATTACCTAACAAGACGTTGTTTGACTTTAGCAAAAACGAGCAATAGCGACTAAAAATATAAATTAAAACAAACGAGTAGACATGACTGTAAGGCGAAGCGCCAGGGTAGACCACGAAATTCAAATTTTATTTATTTATAAATTTATTTAAACTTCATGTACAATAGTGGTACATAGGCGGACTTAATGCCACAAGGCGTTCTCTACCAGTCAACCTTTGGGTTAAATAA
Organism: Eurois occulta; assembly: GCA_950022335.1. Lineage (NCBI taxonomy): Eukaryota > Metazoa > Arthropoda > Insecta > Lepidoptera > Noctuidae > Eurois > Eurois occulta. The sequence goes on from OX465498.1 coordinate 3,919,036, forward strand.
GAAAACATTTATATATTTATTTATTTTACTATTTATGTACACACAGTAGACAACACAGGAAAATAATAACAACAACATTAACATAACACACACACACACACACAACATACAAACACAACACACAAACACAAACAACATACATAACAACACAACAACACACAACAACATTGACGTTGATTTTTCATTTTTAACATTGTGATAGGGTACAAAAAATTTATAAATAAAATAAATAAAAATACTTAATAAGAAAATAAATAATATATTAAAATAATAAGTAAATTTTCTTACGTTTTTTGCAGGCCAGTGTCAGGTTGTATATTGACTAAAGTATCAACCGCAACAAATAGGGTTTTACAGAGTTATAATCATTAAAATCATCAATACAACCCTCTAAGTCCATTTAATCCCATTGAAAGACTTTTTCGTGAAATAGGAATTTCGCGGGTTACCCGTGATACTTCAACCTTAAAAGACAAATTCTCTACTGAACAAAACACAAAAATAGCTGATATCAAGTCGGTTGTAAAACTCCTTAAATTCTCACCGAAATAATTTCACAAAGGCTATTTCCTACTGCTGACATAAAAATCTCTTTACTGTCTTGTGCTTTGGTTGAAATAAAAGTAAAAAGGTACATTTTTTTGTCGTCGGTACATAAAGCTTGTAAAGAAAGGAGTTTTGGACTAACATTACCATAGTATTTTACTAGTAGGTACATATCTTTTTTATCTTTAGTATGGGCCTGTTTTACTTTCACTTATCTTAAATTAGTGGTGCTTAGTTTTTGGAGTACGTTTCAGGCAATCATGTGAGTGGTTCTTATCCAGCTAGCTTTTTCCATTGTTACATTGTCAAACTCCAGGTGCTTTTAGAAACTGTCTTAATAGATCTTAATCCACGCAAAATTACGCTGAAAATAAACATCGCAAATGAAACCTGGACATAACACTCTGAGGTTATATTATTTAGCCAACGTAAGGTCCCAATGCGTCCTCCTTATTGAGAAGAAGTCAAGATTTACATAAGTTCTAGTTCTTGCGATCTAGGGCCAATATGGGCGCCATGTCGACGGCGCGTTCGTGTTCCACGCACGCCTCAAAGAGATGTCAGCAAACAGGAAGGGGTCTGCAAGGGCCGATGCCTGCCGGGACTGTTCGAAAGAGATACCGCGGCCCTGGAACACAAAGGGTTAAGAAGGAACATGGATGGGTTTTAGTCAGTAAAAGTCTGACACTCCCTTCCGCTCCGTCCATAGCGGGAGGAGTCATTTGATGATTTCCCATCCGAAAATATGGGCCACTGTTCATTGGTTTATCCAGCAAAATAGTACATCAAAATGCATGTTTCATCATCATCATCTGCCTAGCTTTTTCCCAACTATGTTGGGGTCGTCTCCCAGTCTAACCGGATGCAGCTGAATACCAGTATTTTATATGGAGCGACTGCCTATCTGACCTCCACAACCCAGTTAGTACTGGGTAGTACGATACCCCTTGGTAAAACTGGTTGTCTGACTTTTGGACCACTGACTACCGGTAACGACTGTCAAAGATATACAAATGACAGCCGGGACCAACGGCTTAACGTGCTTTCCGAGGCACGGAGGAAACTCGGCACGTAATGGGTGGTCACCCATCCACAGACCAACCAAGGTAAGCGAAATACATGCTTACTAAATAATAATTAATTGTTGCAAAACAGTAAATATTATGTTCAAAACTTTCCTCTCTTTAATTTATTTCTTCCTCCATCGTCCACGTAATACCTACGTCTGTTTGAATAACTGAAATAACAGCTTATCGCCGCCGGCCTCGCCTAGTTAGTCTCCAAAAGTCAAACAGTCTTTTCTCTACAGTATTCGCTAAATCTGTCCGTCAGCAAAAGGTACTTTTCCACCGAACATTATCAGGAAAAAAGCGGATGATACGGAAACAGGTTTTTAAGCAACTCCAAACTGTCGGTTTAAGCTCTTAATGATCCAATTTGCAAAGCATTTTGCTGGCAAATACCGCCTTAAGTGGGGCCATAGAGTCAGCGGGTTTACGAGCTAACGCTGTGTAGAATTTAAGTGGGTTTTTTCGTCCAATATCTTAGTTTACGATGTTTGTGACGGTTCACTGCGTTATTATGGTCTGTTCGTGTTATTGGTTTGATTATTTTAAGTTCAGTTGGAATAGTAAAATCTTGCTATTGTTCTAGAAATGGCGAGGATAAAGAATCTATTAAAAATGCATAACATACAAATGCATAATGTTTAAATAGCTATCTGGAAGAAATCGCCTCGTGCGATAAGACAGCCATTTGATTGTACACTAGTTTTAAACTGTTTGTCCTTTTTAGGGTTCCGTAGCCGAATGGCAAAAAACTGAAACCATATAATTCGTCATGTTTATCCGTCCGTATGTCATAGCCACTTTCGTCCGAAACTATTGGGACTACACAGTTGTAACTTGGTAGGTAGATGTATTTTGTGAACCATTTTACGATTTATAAACAAAAAATAAAAGATTAAGAAAAAAAATATTGTACTGTTATTTAAAGACCATAAAAAATAACTTTAGTTAACAAAATATAATCAAAATAAGAGATTAACAAACAGCCATGAATGTCACCGAAAACAATTGAATTGTTACCTCAAATTAACTAAATTAAACTGAAGTAAAACTTTTACAATAAGATTATTATTCTTTCTTGTTTTTGTCAACACTTTAGATAAACTTTCTTTTGAATAGACGACAACAATTACTAATTAATTGTTTTTTTTTACACTAAAAAAGTGTATATTGTAAGCTAGTTGAGTTTGTCAAATAAATAAATTAAGGGTGATTGGCTCCATAAAACTTACACAATCATCACATACGAATAAAACAAGTTCAAGAGCCGTCCGTGTCACAATTGATATGGAATTTTCACACAGACCACTCTCGAACGCTGTTTAGATGTGCTGATTACGTTCAAGTTCATCAAAATAGTTTTTTTAGTACATATTTGTAAGCAACAAGAACATCAGTGCTGGAATACAGGCATCCCCTCTGCGGGAGCAGGTCGTGATCCACCAGGCGGACCCAATGTGAGTTAGTACATACAGGGTGAAAGGGACATAAACCCACAAACGGTTACCATGAATTCAGTAGGTACATCATTCATACAATTTTCCGTTGGTAATTTAAAAAAGAAAACAGCTGCTCCATACATTTTGACCGTGTAGGTATTGAATTTTTGTAGGAAACAGCAGATTTTTTTTTTCAAATTACCAATGAAAAAGTTTGTGGGGTTCAACATGTACTGAAAACGTGGTATTCGTTTGTGCATCGATTCTAGCCTGTATCAGTCAGATCCTCCTTCTGTAAGTCAATATTTCTTTCCATGTTGTAGAAACTATCTTCTAGATCCTAGAATCTAGAACAAGCGTTCTCATGGCCCACACTGAAGGATTACAGTGACGTCGTCGACTCGTTCACGGCAATTTCGTTTATTTCTCCTTTTTTCTCTCGAAACTTAATCCCTGTAATATCGCGGGTGTAAGCAGACACCTACTTAAACTGCCTTCGTAATGGCAGCCACGTCGCCGGCAAAATTAATTTTAATGAGAAGAACTCGGGAGCCTACAGCGAAAGTGGATTAAGCTACAAAAAGTTTTTATTTATTTTGTGTGTTGCCATTAGACTTAATTTAAGGATATGGTGTTGCCCTAATTTTTAGATCTGCAATCAAATTATTTTTTCATGGTTGTTTTAGTGTTTTATATTTTTATGCTGCATTTAAGGCGTTGGTGTGTATTTTTGGAATATAAAATTTGAAGTTATGTCCGCAGTAAAAGGGTATTAATTAGGGGAAACATAAACCTTTCTAATGGGGTGAGGAGGAAATATTATAAGGGTACTTTAAGGGGTAAATGAACCACTACCTTCAGAATATCAGTTTTATATTTTCATTGTGAACTCGGCCTATGGTCTGTGAAGTTAAGTTAGCAAATAAAGTTAATTTAAATGTATTTCATCAACTTGAGCTATTTCTGTTATTTGTAATGTATCGGTTAAAAGCCTCAACAATCTGTTATTAAATGGTTTATCTTAATAAATGGTTGGATTTCCATTCATCGGATGGCAGAGAGATAAAATTGGTGCTTATATTAACACTTTGGTGGAGGCCTTAACATATATTAGTAATATTCCTGCAAAAAAGAGGTAGGTACATTGGTACATTTTTGAAAAACAATTAGCTCTAGCACGCAGCTCAAATTTGGTGGAGTGGTGGACTGGTGGCGGCGAGGTTACGAGAAGTAAGTCGTGGGTTCGAACCCAGGCAGGCGCATTACTTTGTGTAATTTATTTCATCAGGACTGCTCTCAAAACGGTGAAGGAAAACATCGTGAGGAAACCGGTATGTCCTAGAAATAAAAATTTGAAGCCATGTGACATCGACCAATCCGCACTGGGCCCGCGTGGTGGATTATAGCCTACTTTCTCTCATACCCCTGCAGCCTGAGGCCTGTGTCCCAGCATTATAGGCTGATTTCAGTAACGTAAAATTTAAACGAAACGGATCTGCTAATTAATTAAAAAAACATTTAATTTCACACAGTTTCCCCAAAAATGACCAGCTGTTAATACGAAAATTCTACCCCATTTTTTCCATAGGGTGCCTAGTTTACTCAAAATTACATTTCCTATAAGAGAGAAATTAACTGTCCACTGAAATAAAAATAAAAAGGGGGACATTCTCATTACAAACAGACAGAAAAAAAAACGTTACGACTTTGAGTAAAAGGCCTTTGCCGATGTAATAATTCAAAATGTGCGAGAAAAAAAAGAAAGCGTCCGGCCCTTTGAAGTAGCCGACCGCGGTCTATTGTTTGTGGTGGTGACGTAACGAAATGAATTTGTTGAAAAAAAAAACAATTTGTTACACTACAAAGGTTTTTCTGTAGTTATTTAATTATTGCTCTTTGCAAGCGTTTATGTAATAATTAGGAAAATAATTTGTTTTTGTTTTTTTTTTTTCGTTTTGTTAATGGTAAAATTATTTCTCAGTAAAAGTAAGTAGAAATTTAATTTAAAAACGTAACATCGTGCCACGCCTATTGTAATTAATTATTTTGTTTGACGGTGAGAATTATTAGTAATAATTTATAGACATTGCTATTGGGCAGCCAAACAACGAGATGTATGAGGATAGCAAAATCTGAAACCCTTCAGTTTAAGGGTTTCATAATTTCAATCTTTTTATTTCTTTTAGCTTGTTGTTGTGTGCCCACTGCTGGGAAAAAGCCTCCCCAATTCCTTCCATGAGCTATTTTCCCGAGCCTCCTCGAACCAGCCCACACGGTACGCGTTCAGACCGTCTCGTCACCTCTTTCTGGGCAAGGCTCAGCGAAGAATTTTACCCATCGGTCGTTTCAATCTAAGAGGCACTATGGGAGACATTTATGAGGAAAACAAAATGAATTAATTAAGATTATTTACTTATACATAGAATTTATTATCACACTACGATTATACGATGTTATGTTTCTTCAGTTACTGATTATTGCAAAATCGATCTTAAAAAGTTGTTGATTCAAACAATTATCAAACAAACAAAAACTAAAACCACAAAGATTCCTTACTGCAACGTATGGTAGATAGCTGCTATTTTAATATTTGTACGCCGTTAACAGCAATACATAGCGATCACATAACTTTATATTTACACCTTTTACACCTATGTTTAGCAAATAAAAACTTTGGCTTTGAATACACTAGGTACTCCACAATTTTCAAATTATTTACACACATTTTCAAAAACGAAACACAAAAGTATCGCCATTTTGTCATTACACACAAGTTGTTAATGTCAACTCCAGGAAAACGGTTTAATTAAAAAATAAAATTCGCTAGGCTCAACCAAACTCAACTTTTCTACTTCTGTACAGCCATCCTAATTAATGTTTACTTATTTTATAATTATTTCCTTTTATTTTTTCCCTTTTGGATCGGCGCAGTGAGCTTTAATATTAATAATGCTTGCATGTCTAGCAATGATGTTATGAGTAGTTTAGAATTTTAAATAGGGTTTCAGCTAGAATTTTCAGGAGGAGTCATTGTGTCCGTTTTAATACAAAGCCTGTGGTTTTTGGCTAATTATTTCACAAAGGCTCGTGTTCGGGCTTGACCTAACATCAACAATGTTAAGTAAGTGAGAATTTCAAAACTCATGGGTGTTCTTTATAAAGAGCAATAATTATAAACAGAGAAATGGGGGCATTTGCTACATGCAGGTTTGTACCAAAACTGTCAGTATTTTTGATAAATGATGTGTATCCTGTAAATGGGTTTTTCCATAGACATTCAAATATTTACGAGCGATAGACGGGACAAGACGACGAAAATTGTAATGCCATACTTGTTAATACATAACTTATAACATTTGTAGTAACAAATCGTCCTGTCTAGTGTCAAACGTCAGCTTTTCAGGTAGTAATAGTATTCCCGTGTAAAATTTCATTATGTATGAAAATATTCCCAATGTCCGCTCTATAAGTATTTTATTTAAATTACTTTGGTTTTACAAACAGTTTATTGGTCAACATTTAAATGAGATGTTAAAAAAAATTACAATCAAATAGAAAATAAATATCCATATAATTAATACCTATTTTTTTTTTAAACTAAGTGGTCTTTGACTTAAAATTAAGTGAAACAAACACGTTTACTCTCTCAATTCTGCTCTTAAAACACAATTTATGTAGCTATACAATAAACGGGCGGGTATCACATAATACAAGCACAATACCTACGCCATCTTGTCTACATCTTAGACCAGTAAACCTTACTATACAACTCCACACATTAAATAAATTATTTATACGTCCAACGGGGAGTACCCGAAATAAGCTTTAAAATTAAGGGTCCCTCCGCCCCAACTTTATGTGCCAACCCTCAGAACAGCGTTCTTGCCGACCATTTAGTGTAAGAATTTTGTCTTTTATAGCTAAACAGCTCTGTCGTAATTTTTCGCTTGACAGATCACTCGCTGGGTATATTCCCGGAGGGAGTAAGGTACTTTAAACCCCTAAAAGACGGTGGGGTTGAATAATAATAGATGTTGCTGATTTCTTGTGTAGGTGTCAAATGTTTTTAAAAGGAATGTGAGAATAGTGTTGTTATTAAGTGGAAATACTCGAATACATTCTGAGCTCAGCAAGCAGCGAAGCAACGCTACATCGTGGCGTAGCAAGGTCAAATCCTAATGTAGCTCGTGGCGTAGAGCGTATTGGTACGGCGTAGCGGGGCTGCTACAACCTGTGGTGGGTTGGTACAACGTTACCACGGCTGGAAGAGGGAGTGGACACACAGTTTTTAATATCACATGTCTTCGAATTTTTGGTTCTAGGACATGCGCGTTCCTCATGAATTTTTCCATCATATGCCTGGTCAGTCATTATCAAATAAATTCAGTCATGCTTATCTTGGCTTCAGAAAGGCTTTCAACATCTTCTTCAGTATGCAAAGGATCAGCGCAATTAAATGCAAATAAAAAATTATAAATTAAATGCGCTAAAAAGAATAAAATAAACTTTTCTTTTAAAACTTTTACTATAAACTTATAACGTCATTACACAATTTATATGATATAAAAGCGTCACCTACTTATCCTACCTTTGACACACTTATTTCACTAAACACAAATATTGTGCCCTATCGTGTCAAATTCCCGGAGGCCAGGTCAGTAATACCTCGTCACTTATTGATAGTAGGTAAACATCCATTTCCGTGAATTCATCACACAGTAACCTTGCTACGTAAAACGGTGACAAATTACAATTCCCCTAGCTTCCCCCTTTTGTTTCCGTAATCCGGAGAACGGTAGAAAAATTCGTCCCCCTTATTAAAATTCCATACCGTGAATTCCTTTGGGAATATTAAAATATTTCGTATATCCGCCGTTGAAGGGAAAGATAAAAATTTACCAAATGTCGGTTTTTGGATGGAGTTTGGGTCCCGTAGTCATTATTTATTGAGAAGAGCGTGTAGCTAAATAATACCAGCCGCTCGGTTCGGTCTTCAAGTAAAGCCGCACTTGCCTAGTCGCCGTGGATGGGTGACCACTATTACATACCGAGTTTCCTCCTATGGTCCCGGCTGCGATTTGTAGATCTTTGACAGTCTAGTCAGTGGGCCGAAAGTCTGACAACCAGTCTCACGAAGGGGTATCGTATTACCCAGTATTAACTGGGTTGAGGAGGTGAGAGGCAGTCCCTCCATGTAAAATACTGGAATACAGCTGCATACAATTAGACTAGAAGCCGACCCCAACATAGTTGGGAAAAGGTTAGGCAGATGATAAGTCATTTATTTATTAACTCCTACCTAATGTTTTAAATGAATGCGAAAAAGCTTTGTTTATATGTTTGATACTTTTTCATGCCTTAACGTCGGAACGGATTTTGGTGGAATTGGGCACGAAGGTAAACAATGTCCTAGGTTAGGCTTAAAGCATAAGATACTTTTTATCCCGGTAGTACGTTCTTGTGGGATAGTTTCTGACTAAAACGCGGGTGAAGCTGCGTGCTTAAACCAGTGTATAAATAAATGGAAGCCACATCTATTTCTGCAGTCAAGCATATTATTTGAAGTGTGTTGGTATAGATGAAATCACGGCTATTCACTGTTACTAGGGACTTTCCATCAGATGGACCATCAACAAAACAGGGTCAGCAAAATTATAACGTAAAGTAAAGTAAAATTTATTAAAGGATTCTAATGTCGTGGAACCCTAAAAATCCGGGTCATATGGAAATTTCCTTTGGATTCATTAAATGCATTCGCGTATATTAATGTGGGTCTCGAATCGGCCGTATCATTTTTGAATTTTTGTCCTATGTTAATTAGGATTATAACGAAAAGGTTCTGATTCTTATCATATTTTAGTAATTATCCTTCGGTTTGCCGCTTATCTGGGGTTCGCTTGCATCAGCTTCTGATCTTTGGGAACGGTGTGTAAGTCCGTATCTCTATTTTTCTCTCTTTTCTGCTTAAAACTTTGATGCCATCTCGCCGATTTCGGCCACAGCGACTGCATTCGATGGTTGTCCAGGGTGGTTGTTGAGAGCTTTTGGTAGGCTGCTCTTTCAAGTACTCTCAAGTGGCAAGCATATCCATCCAGCTTTGGCGAAAACTAGCTATGGTTCAAACAAGGTTTTTTTTTTTCAATTTTGAAAGTTATATCGTTTTAATTTCATACTTGTTTTAAACTATGTCATTTGTACAAACTGATTATTTTAGTTAGTAGTAGTCAAGTTGTCAAACAATTAGTGTCCCAGAATTCTTACCTATTTAGAAGCTAAAAAATCAGGAAAATTGTAAATCCAATATCTTGCCAAAACTCATAGTTCAAATAGACAGTTTTCTGGAAACCGTCGCCGTCGTCTTTAGTCAACAAAATATCAAACCTCAAGCATTTGATTTAAATTAAATTTGATACCAAATTTATTATTATTAAACGTTTATTTCAGATTAAAAAATATCCATAGCACAAATTTACATAAGTAATCAAATAAAATCACGATACAATTACCATAAAATCATAAGAAAATTACACAATACTCAATCATTATCAAATTCTTAATCTGTACCTAATCGAATTACAAAAATTATTAATAATAAATCAATCAATCGGCGAGCCAGACACGTCACCATCATCTCTGTAAGTCTTCCCCTAGAGATCACCAAACTCCTGCGCTGGTTTGCCGACATCTAACGTCCCAACATAACTTTCATCCATCTCTGTTGGATTGGGCAATCAGCACGTGAAGCAATCACCTTCAAGACTACCGTTGCTGCTTTCTCGCACGCGCATAAAAATAGACGCGACTTTCTTGCGGATAATCGCATGAAAGCCGTGTATCTGTACGTGCCTCCTGAATATGTTGTTGTACTGTGTTCTAATGACATTCAGCTTGCCGGGTATGACTCACCCATAGGCTGCTGCCCATAGTTTAACTTACCTTGTAACATTTACATAGACTTACAAAATACATGTCTGAAACAACGAAAATAAATGTGTGATAAGAAGTTTTTGACACGTCTCTCACAACTTGTATTTACATAACATCACGTGTGTAATCCCCGAACGGTTAGGCAGAGGTGTACCTAATAGTACACCCACATTTTGCCATTTATGTTAAAATCCCTTGTAATAAAAAAATAATTTATTTCAAGTAACATATACAAACAGATACTTAACACGATATAGACAGGTTAACAAGCAGAAACAAAAACGAACACTCACAAAGTATCAATATGTCTGCTACAGCATTGCCGGACATAATGGCAATCATAAACTTCGCGGCTGCTACTGAGAAATTCCTGATGAAAAACCCAATAACACTTTGCCCGACCTGGGAATCGACCCAGGACCTCATGCTCAGCAGTCGCGCTTGCCACCACAAGAACCAACGAGGCAGTCTAGGCAAAACGGAGCTCGTGGCTAAATAATAACCGCCGCTCAGGTCGATCTTCAGGTTAAGCCTCGCTTGCCTAGGTTGGGCCGTAGATGGTGACCGCTCATTACATACCGAGTTTCCTCCGCGCCTCGGAAAGCACGTTAAAGCGTTGGTCCCGGCTGTCATTTGTAGATCCTTGACAGTCGTTACAGGTAGTCAGTGGCCCGAAAGACTGACAACCAGTCTTACCAAAGGGTATAACTCAGTTCTAACTGGGTTGTTGAGGTCAGATAGGCAGTCACTCCATGTAAAATACTGGTATTCAGCTACGGTTAGACTGGCCGACCCTAACCTAGTTAGGAAAAGGCTAGGGAGATGATGATGCCATCCAAATTAGTAGTGCCCTTTGCCTTTACGCCATCACTAGTTTTTATTCATTAGTTTCATGCTTGTTAGAATCTTCATCAATCTACTCTCAATATTCCGAACAATATCGAAACTCCAACCTGATTCACCTGCTTCAAAACAATGTTCCAACACCCCACATAGCGTCGGTGGACCGAATAATCTCCCGGGATTTCACAACTACTTGAGAACTTTCAGTTAAAACGTTCTTAAAGAGCTTGACCTACATAAAGTTCCCTGGAAATATTACAAAGTACTATCCCGCGATCAACGTTCAAATCTCGGAATTCCCGGGAATAAGTACCGGATCACGGGATTACCTTGCAGACGGATTTTATTGTTCTTTTCCACAATTAGGTACAGGCTTATCCGACTTTTCATAAAAGTGAGCGTTGTTTTAATTGTCATGGTTAGGTAAACAGTGGATCAAGTTGATAGGGTTCTTAAAAAAATAAGCTGATGTTTTTTTTTATTGAGACGATTCTGCCGACGACGGATTATTTTACCATCATTATTTAAACATGGCGAAAATTTTACGTGCCAGTGAAACCGCGGTCCACCTTATATTTCAAACTGAAACACATTTCCGCTTACAAGAAATTCAAAGTATGTATATTAATTTTAAGGAAAATTTGGTTATTTGGCGGGGTGGGTATTGTGACGCAGCTCGGGCGAGGCATTTGCATAGCATTGGACTACATCTGTCTGAGTGGATTGAGTAGGTAACCCTTAACTGAAGAATGAAAAAATAAATGAGTGGATACAACTTTGATTTAATATTCCAATATCATCTGCCTAGCCTTTTCCCAACTATGTTGGGGTCGGCTTCCAGTCTAACTGGATGCTGCTGAATACCAGCATTTTACATGGAGCAACTGCCTATCTGACCTCCACAACCCAGTTAGTGCTAATACGATACCCCTGGGTAAGACAGGTTGTCAGACTTTCGGGTCACTGACCACCTGTAACGACTGTCAAAGATTTACAAACGACAGCCGGGACTAACGGCTCAACGTGCTTTCCGAGGCACTGAAGAAACTCGCTATGTAATTTAATATTCCAATAGCAGTCTGAATACTGCATAGCCTGTAATACCATTCCCTTTTTTCGTGTGGTTACTACCTAACCTGGTGTCAGAGTTTTTATGCCGCCCATGGGCCTCCAACTTGGCTTTACATGCCGTCGAGAAATATCTCTCAGGCATGCTGGTTTGGTTTCCTCACGATGTTTTCCTTCACCGAAGCAAGTGATAATTATACACTACGCACAATAATCCGAAAAATCAGAGGTGCGCGTCTTAGGTTCGAATTCGAGACATGACTTTGCAGTCCGACCATTTATATAACAAGATACATTTTACCCATTTGTAACTAACCTACCTAACTTTAACAGCAACAAAAAGTACAAACTAAACACAAAACTCCTTCTTCTCCAAAATCGGTTAAAAAATCACTTGCTTTACTGTCACCAACCCAACTATTTACTGAACCGTCTAAACCAGATCTCGGCCACATCGTAAACCCACATTGGCATATAAAAAGACAGTAAAACTTTAACAATGTCCTCGTTAACTGCTCATTTTAACTGTCTATTAGTTCTAACTATTCTTCTTGATTAGATACTTGACTTGCTTTTATGGGGATTGTTAAAAGAGGATTTAACTAAAGTGTTTCAGAATTGCAGTTAAGGGAATGGCGATGGTAATCTTGGAATATGAAAGAATTTTAGTACCTATGTAGACAGTACTTAAGTACATAAGTAGTAGGTCTTTCTAGATTTTTATTGTGTAGTCAAATAGAATTGATTTAACGTTTTAGAAGGTAGCGTAATAATATTAAATTAGTTTATTTGAACCTTCAAGTAAATATGGTTTACAAAAAAAACTGGCGAAAAGGTAAGTAAAGTTGTATGTTGGAGTTGCAGCCAATACGTATAATATTGTAATTAAAAGTATCAGCGCGTTATCATTTTTAGCCAATTTTATTGTGCCTAGTTTGTAGAAAAATGAGGAACATCTTGCAGCACGAACATGAGTGGTCAGTAAGGTATACAAATTATAAGTACCGGAATAATTTCAAATAGTTACATGCATAAAATAAAATATGATGGCAACATCCTCGCCCCCTACTACATTGGACTTTAACATTAAGTGGCAAAATGTGGGTGTACTATTAGGTACACCTCTGCCAAAGCCTTCGGGAAATACAGGCGTGATGTTATTTTATTATTGTAAACATAATACATAAAATCAAACCTTTTCCCCACGGGGCTAGGCAGACACCAAAGAACGCTATCTGCTATGACCTTCACATACTCCTGTTAATTTGTCCACGTTCTTTGAATTTTAGAAGCTTCATCTTGTTTTAGACCGTGGCGTTGTTTTATCGCATGGGAGATCCACAGCATTTATTCTACTTTCTTGTCCCTTTTGCCACAATCAACATTCACTTTTATATAAAAGTGAGGGGCTCGTGGCAAAATAATAACAGCCGCTCAGATCGATCTTTAGGTTAAGCCGTGCTTGCCTAGGTTGGACCGGTTGGCTGGTTCGTTTAGGTTGGTTGGTTGAACTCGGTATGTAATGGGACTGTGGATGGCTGACCACCCATCCACAGTCCCATGATTACGTACCGAGTTTCCTCCGTGCCTCGGAAAGCACGTTAAGCCGTTGGTCCCGGCTGTCATTTGTAGATCTTTGACAGTCGTTACAGGTAGTCAGTGGCCCAAAAAGTCTGACAACCAGTCAAACCAAGGGGTATAGTATTACCCGGTACTAACTGGTTGTGGAGGTCTGATAGGCAGTCGCTCCTTGTAAAATATTGGTATTCAGCTGCATCCGGTTAGACTGAAAGCCGACCCCAACAGAGTTGGGAAAAGGCTAAGCGGATGATGATATAAGTGGTAGGCACCAGCACACGGAAAGCACACAGCCAAGTCAGAAAAGTCTTTACTGGTGAAAAGTACCTCAATATAACCGTATATATCTTTTTTTAAATATTGATCGTCACCTAACACAAATTCATTAAAATTTGTAAAAATTTAAATCTCCATAAAAATAAAATCATTAAGATGTCTGTCATCTTAAAAAATAACATCGAATTTCACAATCGTCTAAGAAGAAAGTATTTCACAAAAACGCCTCAACAAAACGAGTCCAATTGCGACCCCAACAAATCAAATTAAACCTAATCTACCACAAGAAACTTTTTCGATTCTAAAAGAGACATAACATGACCTCATTTATAACAACCATCAACGACTGAAAAGCGAACAGACTATGGAAAAAAAAAGATATAACAACTTGTCGTCTGAAAAGCGTCCAAATTCCAAATATGACGTTTTTGTAATCTAACTTTTTACGTGATCAATCACCTTGTGAAAAGTTGTGCCGTTAAGCTGTCCGGATTATTAAAAATACCTCGGACAGAGCTCACATTACGTCACGAGTAAAGCTCTGGTCAGACTGAAGCGAATCTCGCGCGGGATGCGGGACAAAAGCTTGCGTGAACTTGTATCAAGTCATATAAGTTTTTAAACTGACATGGTCAATAACATTATCACTGACTCTGAAAACGGGAACTCATGGCAAAAATTGTAAATATCCCATTTTCAGTGTTAGTCGCAGTCAATTGCTGGATATAGGCCTCTCCCAAGTTAAACCAAAACACCCTTTCTCTCGCCACCCGCACCTATTCAACCCAGTCGCCTTATAAGGCCGTCGGTCCATCCGTCGCGTTAATTCCTAAGCAACAATCGCTGCGCGGGATTCGCCTCAGTGTGACCAAATCTTTATGATGGTTCAAAAGAGCATTGAATTTTTGAGAGTCGTATTTTGTTAAATTGGACAGGATACCTACTGGCCGTTTTTGTAAAGGCCAGAATCAGGGTGGTAAAGAGCGAACGAAACACTTCATTAGTGATGTCTGAATACAGTTTCAGTTATTTTTACGATTTTCCGTTTACAAAACATTTTCAGCAGATCTGGGAGAGAAATTGCCTGAGGTTTTATTTGAAAACCACTTAAATAGTTTATAGCATAATTAGCTTCATAATGTTCCCACTGCTGGGAGACAGCCCTCCGCTCGGTAAGAAGCTATAATCCTCTACCCGGTGCCAGGCCCCCATAGAGGATGATAGCAACTACAGTACTTTCACAGTTTTTATGCCGTGTGACTGGGACTGTAGCTACATTTCATTGTTGTCTTTGTTTCGACAATTCAAAAGTGCCTGTAACTGGCCTACTTGAAATAAATGCTTTGATTTTGATTTTTGATTTTGATAGCCGCTTAGTGCGGGTTGTGATAGACACATGTCTTTGCAATTTCGGTTCTATGGCATGCCCATTGCCTTCATCGTTTTAAGAGCAGTAGTCATGTAATTAATACCACAAAGTAAACCACTGCTCTAGAAATTACAACTAAAATTAGTTACAATGTAGGTAGTTTAATTTTCGCTACATTGTAACGTCATAACGTACCTTATGACTCATAAAATCTTCTCGAGAACACGACAAACAAAACCACAAAACATTTTATTGATATTACAAACATTGTCAAAACTGTTTATTAGTGTGTAGCGCTTTGTCTGTGACTTTGCCTGCGTTAGTTTTGAATTTATCCTAGAACTTCATCCCCGAAGGGTTCGGTAGAGGTGTACCTAAAACTAGACCCACATTTTTTAGTTATGTTTTTAAGTACGTTATAAGGGCCGAGCCATCAACCGGGCACAAAAATAAAAAAATATAAAAATCCTGATGACAAACCCAATAACAATTTGTCCGAACCGGGAAACGAACCCAGGACCTCATACCACTAGACCAACGAGGTAGTCAATGGAATGAAAAGTCAAAGGAATAAAGTGAGTTTATATATGACATATATACTCGTACATATTTTAAAATATGTATATATGTCATACATAAACTCACTCTATTCCGATAGGCGAAGACAACCACTAAAAAACTACAGTGCGCCACTTTTACTTTTTTTTGGGATGTGACATCATCAAATTACTCGTTCCGCTCTGGACGGAGCGGAAGGGAGTGTCCGATTTTTACTGACTAAAACCCTTCCATGTTCCTTCTCTTGCCCTTTGTATTCCAGGGCCGCGGTATCTCTTTCGAACAGTCCCGCAGCCCACAGTGCGCCACTTGTGATCCTGTTTTATCTTTTGCTTCGTCTACGTTCATACATCTGGTTTTACACGAACCCTGGTACTAATATAAAATGTACTTAATGTCTGAAAACTTGAACCCTGACTCAAGCTATTTCTTTTGCAAAATCAGTTCAGTAACTTAGTAGTAAACACGTAACAAACTGACAAACATAATACAGTCCCGTTTCATTGACGAAGAAAAACGACACATTCACAAAAATCATCAGTTTATTTCCTGAATCTGTAACATATACCCAAGTTAAAGAAAAACTTTCATGATTTAATATAATATACTTACGAAGACGATACGAAAGTCCCTGTTATGTGTTGATAAAGTTTCTGAATTCATTTCATACTTTTATACTTGATAACGAAATACGGGAGCAGAGTAAATGTCCTTCAAGGCCTGTGCCCACTGAAGCGTACCAAAGGTTCGGCGACAAAGTATTTTTGGCACAAACTTTGGTGTTCCTAATTATGTTAGGGAAACTCTTTTTATCTTTGTTCGAGAACTCTAGATAATATTTATTCGGGAATCGTTCGTGCGTGTGAGTTACTGCCCTTATTTAAGGTTAGGTATCTATTACATTTTGTTAAAAGTTTTCGTAAAATGTGACTTTTTTTTTTTAATTCTTTTGTTTGACGTCTCTTTTGATTGTAGCTCTTGGGGCCAAATGAAGGTAAGTAGATTGATTCGAATATTTAAGAGGAATTTTTAGTGAACAATTTTATTAATCAATATTGTGTTTTTATGCTGAAATCAATGTTCTCGAAATCTGAGTGATAAAGGTTTACTAGTATGTCGTTCTTACATAGATTTACGAAGAAAGTATTTTTTATGGTTCTATGCCCAAATTGTAAAACGGGACCCTATTACTAAGACTCCGCTGTCTGTCAGTCTTTCTGTTTGTCTATCTGTCTGTCGTCTGTCACCAGGCAACTGTGACTTGTTCCAACAACAAATACTAAAACAGAATAAAAAAAATATATTTAAGTGTGGCTCTCATACAACGGACATGATTTTTTTGCCGTTTTTATAGATAATGGTACGGAACCCTTGGTGCGGGGGTCTGACTCGCACTTTTTTTACTGTTTTTCTTCATGGGAGGTTGCCCATTTAGAACTTACACCCATATAATAGGTTTTTAAAGACTTTTTCTGGTATACATACAATGTGGCATTAGCTTACTGTATTTTCTACCCCCATACATGGGAAGCAATGTATCAACACAATATTGAATAACAGAACATACGGGGTGGAAGGGGCACCGACGCGAAAACGGCTACCACGTATTCAGTACATCATTCTCAACCCCTACACACAGAAATTTTTCATCGCTTATTTAAAAAAAAAATCTGCTGTTTCCTACAAAAGTAGGTACAATACCAACACGGTCAAAATGTATGGAACAGCTGTTTATTTTTAATAACTGATGTAAAAGGGGGCCCTCAGAATGATGTACTGAATACGTGGTAACCGTTTTCGCATCGGTGTCCTTTCTACCCCGTATATCAATAGTGTCCGTACATGCTCAGTATTATGCACTATTGATATAGATACTGTTGATTTCACGGATATCTACGGTATCTGCAGATATTTGGCAAACAGACACTCGAGTGGACACCATATACACAAACATTAGTTAGCTGTAGAAATTGATGCGTCTGACTATTGATGGGTAGTGGTGCATAGCACACATTCCCGAAGGGAAGCCTTAACACGATTCGCATCTATAACACGATTCGCATCTATACTATATTATATACAGGGTGTAAGGGACAGCCCTCCGCAAACTGATAGGGTGAGTTCAGTACATCATACTAAGATGACCGGTACATTAAATTATTTCAGGAACGTCATGGGAATCCAATAAACCTGATTTGTTTATTACCTCACACACACTGTATCGTTACCGTGGCAAACCGCACGTAGCGAACGGCAGCGCAGCAAGCCTTCGACCGCCCTTAAACGGAGTGCTGCGTACAGAGAATGTAATTTTACATTGAAATAAAGAAATATTAGCCGAAGAAACGGTGTAAAAAATAAAAAAAAATCCGGAGAAAATTTCCGGTGGAATATGATTCAGAATAAGGAGCTGAATGCACCCTGTAAGTTTGCGGAGGGCTGTCCCTTACATCCTGTATTATTATTAATATTATAAAACTGAAGAGTTTGTTTGTTTGCTTGAACGCGCTAATCTTAGGAACTGCAGGTTCGAATTGAAAAATTATTTTTGTGTTGTATAGTCCATTTATCGAGGAAGGCTATAGGCTATATAACATTAGGAGCCGCGCAGCGTGTGACACCGCGGGGAACAGCTAGTATACAAATATAAAGCCGTTCACGGGAGTTTACGGGTTACGAAAAATTTCGCAGCGGCCGGCCGCGAGTCGGTCTAGCGTAATACAGAGAGTCAATAGAATAAGTGACCAGCTTTTACTGGTATTCGTACTCACAATTTTTTTTGGCTGCCACATTGTTTGGTCGTGTGGTCGCAAGCGCGACTGCTGAGTATGAGGTCCTAGGTTCGTTTCCGGGGTCGTGCAAAGTGCTATTGGATTTATCCATCAGGAATTTCTCAGTAGCATCCACGGAGTCTGGAGTCGTGCCCGGTTGATGGCAATAGGGTCGCCGCCTATTACATGGGACTTAAACATAATTGGTGTAATGTGGGTGTACTATTAGATACACCCCTGCCTAACCCTACGGGGATTACAGGCGTGATGTTATGTTATGCAATTTTCGTTTTGAGTGAGTTTTCATTCATTTCAATAATGTTATAATAACCTATTTTGGCATTGGAGGAGCTCGTGGATAACTATAATAACAGCCGCTCGGGTCGATCTTCAGGTTAAGCCGCGCTTGCCTAGGTTGATCCGTGGATGGGTGACCACCCATTTCATACCGAGTTTCCTCCGTGACTCGAAAAGCACGTTTAACCGTCGTTAAGGTATTCAGTGGCTCGAAAGTCTGACAACCAGTCTTACCAAAGGGTATCGTGTTACCCAGTGCTACCTGGGTTGTGGAGGTCAGATAGGCAGTCGCTCCATGTAAAATACTGGTATTCAGCTAAATCCGGTTAGACTGGAAGCCGAACCACGTAGTTGGGAAAAGGCTAGGCAGATGATGATGAACGTATTTTGTCATTAGTTTGTCATTTATTAATAGTACAGACGCCAGCACATCAAGCTACCCAAAACTGCCAAATTTTCCCAATCAACCTTGAACCTAATGCTTTAGCGATAAAGTTTAAAACCTATTAAAGAAATTTGACAAATTGTAGTACGAGTAGCTTCATGTGCTGGCGTCTGTATATACAAATTATATTATAAATAAAAAGAGGTAGTGTAGATATCGCACTAGCGCGCGCAAAATGTTACTGACAAATTCGGACAATTGTCGTAATTTAAGTACTTCAAGCGCAATAGCTATCTCTTTCTGTATCATACGTTCCGTATTATCTATCGCAGTCGTAACAACGTAACAATATTTGAACGCAGCTCAGTATGAACCTTGGCTATCATTCTTTATAATATCATTGAGTATATACGGGTAAAAGGACGGCAAGCTGGGATCTGAGTTCATGTATAAATTCAGTTGATTTATTATTTGAAGTCTGACAAAGTAGTATAATTCCAATGTCAGACATTGTATGCAAAACAGCTGACAAAATTGTCCATCGAAAGAATGAGGTTTCGCAGTATAATCACAAAAAATCTCATTCTTTAACCTCAAATATAACAACAACAGTAGTACGTAAAAATTCAAAACTAGTCAATTCAAGAACCGCACAGTCTGCAGAATCTATTAGAGGTGACATGAATGACTCAATTTGTATTCAGACTACAAAATACATACGATAGTGGAACGGCCACGTTTGCTTTGTACCAGCAAACAAATGAGAACAGTTTAGGGTTCTGTAGGAAAATGTAAACAAGAACGGAGGTTTCACGATACTAATTCTAGGCTCTGAGGTTTTAACTCAGTAATTTAAATAGTATGGAAATTGCTTTAAATACTGGGAATTTACTGCCTCGATGGTGTAGTGGCCGGAAGCGGTATTGATGAACATGGTCCGCGGATCGATTGAAAGTCAGGTCAGGTCTGTCAAGCAAAGTGTTGCTGGCTTTTGAATCAAGTATTCCATAGTATGCACCAGCGCGTATATAGGATTTTTGCTCAGTTGATGGCAAAAGTATAATAATAGAAACATAAAAATAATTAACAAAATGTGAGGGTACTGTAGGTACACTCCTGCCTAACTCTTCGATGTTAACAGGCGTGATATCATGTTACATAAATGGGAATCGAACGTAAAACCGTATGCTTAGCAGTAGCGCTTTCGAGCAGTCCATCAATTGACATAAATAATAATGAAAAGAGGTTTATCAACGCCCTGCATCTCATACGAAATCAACCATAGACAGGGAATTATTGATGTCTGTAATAACGCCGGTTCCAGAGCCACAGACAAAACGAATGGTACATTCGATTCCACTAAAAGTATAATACGTTAAGTTAATGCCGCGGCAATTTGGGGAATCAGACGTTTTCGTGGATTCCTGTGACTGGGTCGTGGCCTCTGTTTTGTTTCCATCGGTTTTGTAATTTTTCTTTATTTTGTTATTGTTTTGGATAACAAGGCACGCATTTATATTAAATTGGGTACTTATTTAATTATCTGGTTACGGGGTTGCTTTCGGCAAATAAAAAATATGACCTTGTTCAATGGCCAATTTCTTATACCTAGTCCAGACTGAGATGTTTTTTTAATAGTTTCAACATATTCCTGTTCTTGTCACATGGATGGCACAGTACGTTTTTTTCTTGCATTCTTTCATCAGCTAAGCTATGATTTACTCCTTTTTTAGGGTTCCGTACCTCAAAAGGAAAAATCGGAACCCTTATAGGATCACTTTGTCGTCCGTCCGTCTGTCTGTCAAGACTCTTTATCTCGGGAAATCGTGGAGGTATCGAGTTGAAATTAAAACACACACTCAAGTCTACAGTCCCTTGAAGATGTGGAAAAATCAAACTTCTAAGTTAACGTAAAAAACAAACGGCCGTGTATGCCGCAAAAAAACGAATGTTTCGACACTGTCAAGGGAATCAAATTTAAAGAGTACTTCCCATTGTCCTAGAATCATGAAATTTGGTAAGCAGCAGTATCTTACAGCACATGTAAAGGAAAAAATCTGAAAACCATTAATATGTAGTTTAATGACAAGTTGACCTACAAGTTTGTACGGAACCCTCGGTGCGCGAGTCCGACTCGCACTTGGCCGGTGTTTTTCTTTCATAGTATTCCTCACACAATCCATCCATACTTTATTTGGTGTCTTATAGTCTTCCTCTTCTTTTCCACCATCAATATTTATATTCATCACTCTTTCAGTCACATGCGATTCATGCCTATTTTAGGGTTACAAGTATCACGCCGTGATGGCTCTCGGCCACCGTAGGCGCGGGCCTGTGGACGGTGAGTAATGGGCTAGCTCGCCGTCCGTCCGTCGTATGACGACGGGCAGGCCGTGTCGACGGCGCGTTCGTGTTCCACGCGCGCCTCAAAGAGATGTCAGCAAACGGGAGGGGCCCGTAAGGGCCGATGCCTGCCAGGGCTGCGGGACTGTTCGAAAGAGATACCGTGGCCCTGGAACATAAAGGGCCAAAGAAGGAACATGGGTGGGTTTTAGTCAGTAAGAGTCTGACACTCCCTTCTGCTCCGCCCAGAGCGGCGGGGGGGTCATTTGATGATTTCCCACCCACCAAAAAAAAAAAAAAAAGGGTTACAAGTATGTATTATCAAATTACTAACACACGACGCAAATAAATCCACAAACAATACCTGTGAATATCGTTGCAGAAATAACTTTCAAACTTTTAGAACAAAATATTTGTATCAATCACAATTTGATATTACGAGTCTGAATGAAAATAGAAAATCCATGTTTGCTTTGACAAATAGAGTAACGCCCGCATGACTCAGCGATTATGGTTCGGCTGAAAAATAGCTATATTGAATTTGTATTTTCTATTTTCACGGCGGATTTGAATCGTGCAATTTGTATAGAAAATGTTTTCTGACAGTAATTGTCCTGTTCATTCTTCCCAATTGGTTGTTTAAAAAGAAATTGCTTTCCCGTTACCGTTGTTATTTGTTTTTCTTGGAGTTTGTTTAAGCTTGTTTTTCTGAAGGGTTATGCAGAGTTGGTGAGCAGCGGTGGCCCAGTGGGGTGATCAGTGCTGGCCCAGTGGGGTGAGCAGCGGTGGCACACTGGTGCAGTAAGTCGTGGGTTCGAACCCAGGCAGGCGCATTACATTGTGTAATTTATTTCATCACCACTGCTCTCAAAACTGTGAAGGAAAACATCGTGATGAAAAACCGGCTTGTCCTAGAACCGATAATTTGATAAGACATGTGACATCTACAAACCCGCACTGGGCCCGCGTGGTGGATTACAGCCTATTCCCTCTCATAGATAGGAGGCCGACTGTCCCAACAGTGGGAACATTATAGGCTGATTATGCTTATGCTATGTAGAGTTGTATAGGGATCTATGTAAAAGGCGAATGAAATGAAATAATTATTCAAAGTTTAACTACTTTTTTACACTCAGCTCCACTACGCCAGCTCA
The DNA here is from genome assembly GCA_950022335.1 of Eurois occulta. NCBI lineage: Eukaryota > Metazoa > Arthropoda > Insecta > Lepidoptera > Noctuidae > Eurois > Eurois occulta. The sequence continues at coordinate 3,941,657 of OX465498.1, forward strand.
TTTTCTTTTTACAATCTTTTATTTTATGTTTACCGATACTCTAAATACGTAATTTGGTCATCTTAAGTCAAGAGCCCTCTTACATTACGGCGTTACTCAAATTTTGTAACAAGTAATTGTTATTTCAAGAAAGAAAAATATACAATTTCAACGAGGAAAGTTTGCAACATCGCGTTTTTTTTGTAATATCCCTCATAAAAACCATATTTTACGTTTTTGTCTCACAGAAAAAAACAAAATTAGGCGCATTTATTTCTTACTGTGATTTTAAATGCACTGAGTGCCACTTTGGCAAACGGTGATCGAATTCGCTACCCAGACGGCACAAATCCAACAACTTTGAAGTTGAAACATGGGATCTTTACTGAGTTAAATACAGGCAATAACGATGAACGGAAATTAAAAACAATTTACGGACTGTTTTAAAACTTTATTTAAGTTGAAATTAATAAACATTGAATATGAATTGAATTCTGAAATGTCCAACAATAAATTAACCAGTAAACGTCCCTGTGACAATTAACAAAGATTAAATAATTATTTATTCTTTATTGAATATCCATTTATTCAAAATTATTACGCTCTGTAATTGTTTCGATGATGCCATAAGATAGGGAAAATTTAATGTTACAGCCATTTTACAATTTGCCGTTTAATTTTGAACTCAATAATTTGTAGTTAACGTTGAGGATTGGTTGTTGTTTTGTTTTAAATATTTCTGTAGGGTCATTTTAAAACCATGACTTCTACTATTTTTTTCTTGTTAATTCAATAAATATCATTTTTTTTATATAATGTAGGATTTTATTTTGTTATTTTATGTTACCGGCCAAACCTGAGTTCAGGCCATATAGTTAGTCCAAAGACAAATCGGTTTACTAGTTTATAGAGTGTCAGGATATATTAACCCAAACAAAGTACATAATTACACTACGACCAACTTGGATATGGGGATCGTGGTTGGTCACAGTTGTAACCTAACCTATTCAGTCGGGTGGTCCTATGACTTTGTATCTTCCAATTACTTAGATATATCAAAACTTAACTATATCCAATTCTAAAATTCTACTCCGTGTCATTCTCTTTAGTTTTTGACTCATCATCATCTGCCTTGCCTTTTCCTGTGTCGGGGTTGGCTTCGACCCTAACCGGTTACAGCTGAGTACCAGTATTTAACATGGAGCGACTGCCTGTCTGACCTCCACAACCCAGTTAGTACTGGGTAATACGATACCCCAATAGATGGTAAGTAAGATGAGGCAAGCCAGATAAATTCAACGTTTAACCGAGTCAACATCTGCGTAGCCTTTTCCCAACTATGTTGGGGTCGGCTTCCAATCTAACCGGATGCAGTTGCATACCAGTATTTTACATCGAAATGTCGCTCGATCAATCAGCCAAAATTGGCTGTCAGACTTTCAGCCCACTAACTACCTGTAACGTCTGTCAAAGATCTAAAAATGACAGCCGAGACCAATGCGTTATCGTGTTTTACGAGGTACGGACGAAACTCGATGTGTAATGGGTGGTCACCCATCCACGGATCAACCTAGGCAAGCGCGGCTTAACCTGGAGATCGACCCGAGCGGCTATTATTACTTAGCCACGAGCTCTCTATAGTTTTCGACTAATTCAGGGTCTAAACGGACCGTTCACTAAGCCGAAGCATCGACACCAAGCATTATGTACATTAAACTATGTAACTTTACGCAAAAAATATTGCTGGGAAACGACTTCTTTTTTTAGGTGAAATGTCGCATTTTACGGTAGGACTCAATGTAACTCACTCGAAACATAATTTAAAAATCTTACATTAAAAACATGATGTATTTAAAAAAAAAACTTGTGAAAAGTCGAAACTTTGACCCCCAATATCTCCGTAACTAGAAAGTTCCCAGGTATGGTCTAGAACAAAAAAATTATCGCAATGATGGGAAGAACAACAGTCTTTCTTCACGACTTCATTAAGGGTCTTATTGTTACACCCTTAGTAGCGACATTTTAATGATCCGTAATACAAGTACCTTTACACCATAAAATCATTGCTATCCATATGACGATGGAATAAGGAAGTGGTTACATCCGGTCTCATGGACCCCCCTTTTTACTTACCCCACATTCCTCCCTTCATTAAGGCCGGAAGTTTGAAGCTGCTTCCCTTGCAGTTCTCTTTTATTAAGATTATGTTTGTTATTGGCCAACGGACGCTGGCTGTTTGCAAAGTTAATTTTATTATAGTGATGCTGGGTTTTATTTGTTAGTATTTTCGATATTGTTTCTTATTTTACAAAAACAAAGTAGGATTTAATTTAATTACCTCATGTAGCTTATATGAGGTAACTAGTTTTCCGTCCGCGGCTTCACCCACGTCGAGTTCGGTTATATCGCGTTTCCAAGAGAACTCCTCAAAAGTCCGGGATAAAAATTATCCTATGTTCTTTCTCAAGGTCAACTCTATCTCTGTACCAAATTTCATTAAAATCAGTTCAGTGGTTTAGACGTGAAAGCGTAACAGACAGACAGACAGAGTTACTTTCGCAATTACAGTAGGAATAGTAGGGAAGTAGGGATTTAATTTAAATCCTAGTTTGTTTTTCAAAGTCAAAGTCAAACTATTTATTTCAATTAGGCCATCAAAAGACAATTTTGAACGTCAAACTTTAAAATAAAAGAAATTGCATTGATTTATTCCCATTCGCAAGGGTATTTTCGTATGGAGAAGAATTGGGAAGACACTCCATCATTTTAAAATGTTTAACCATATTTTGTATGATGAACTGTAAATAATTTTTTAATTACGCTTATTCCTTCGGTCAGTGCAAATAATTCATTGATATTATATGTCATTGAGTTGTAAATATTATTTTAGCAACTTTTGAGTTCAGATTTCTACATTTTCAATCAAGATATTCTATTCTGTAGAGCTTAGAAGTGACGACCAAAAATCTCTATTTATAAAATATAAAACTAAAACTTTCTTTATTTTTCTGAGCAGACAAAAACCAAGCATTTTATGACAATCATAAAATTCTTTGCTCGCACAAAAGACTCAGTAATAATAAAAACCATAATATCTTTGTCCCGCATCAGTTAAGACTAGCCTTAATCCTTGCCGAAAAATTCAAAAGATATAAAAATCTTTCATAGAACAGGTATTTTTATAGAACGTAAAATCCAGAACATAAAGCATTGGTACTAGAAGTAAATGATACTTCAATCTGCCACATTGGTCGCAGATAAGATAAGATGAAAATGTCTTACTAATAATAAGGGTTCATAATTTTAAGCCTGTCATACAGAATAGTGCAGAAGGACGATAAGCTCCCATCCGCCCTTATGCCTCTGTTCCTTCAAAGGGGTAGATGGGAAAATTAGTGGCATCTTCCCCTATACAAGGCGTTTATAGGGGTGGATGGCACACATCTAAACGAAAGAAAATGCACGCACACAAACACGCTTGAGGCACAACTAGTGCAAGCGCACTCACGACTGGCATATGTTTAACCTTTTGCTCGCGAGCTACACACTCTAGTTTTTGAAGATCTCCGTACTAAGCATCTATGCGTGCGTGCGCCTGTTTTCTACGACGACCAATCTTACTGACTGACTGACTGTCTGGGTGATTTATCAACACACCGCCCAAACTGCTGGTCCTAGAGATATGAAACTTGGAGGGTGTGTTCTTTGTGAAGAGTAAATATCCACTACAAAAGATTTTTTGGGAATTCCACCCCTAAAGGGGTAAAATAGGGGATGGAAGTTTATATGAAAGTCCGTCAGTTTTGAAGTAATCTGTTCTTTCGTCGGATCTTCAAATTTCGTGTTTAGGCTGACGATTGAAAATAAATTTATACGTGTCTCAGCGTTTTTGATAATTCTACCCCAGGTTAAAAAGGGGGATGAAGGTATGTATCTATGTTTGTTACCGTAACCTGGAACCTATAGGGTACTTTTTAATCCCGGTAGTACGTTCCCGTCGGATATTTTTCGACATCCACGCGGGCAAAGGCTACTCAAGCTATAAGTAAACAATTTATGCGGATCTCTCATTAAACGGGAAATCTATACAAAGCGAGGCCATGTTATACTGGAAATGTATAGCTTGATGTGTCGCTGTGTGTACCACCTTAAACCGTACAGACAGATGTATCGCTGGGGAGTTTGTTTGCCACTCCTTCTTCCCAACTAACACATTTTGATTTTCCAAAAGTGCTGATCCCCAGCTTAATTGAAATAATTCGATTATTAATTGTTCACTCGTTCTTTGGTGCTGAACTTCTGTTTCTAACTATTCTGTGTTCGAAGAAAGCATCCCTTAGGTGGAGAAGTATTCGATCTTAGACATAATGGAATCGTTACACTTCACTGAATAACAAATGACAAGGTTCCAAGAATCGTTATCGGGCTTGAATTTGTTAGTGCGTGGGTGAGTAGATAATATACCTTGCTGTAGAACCTTCTGGTATGTGGCTAAAATCGAGGCTAAAGCCGCCATTTTGGTTGTTCAATTCATTACACAAATCATGTTTTCCAACAGCATCTGACAACGTCATTCGAACACCAAAAGATCTTTGTATCACTGTATTTTTCAATCGTTATAAAATAATAAAAAATGGGATGACAAAAATGGCTGTTCTATTCACTTATCGCTTACAAACAATGTGAGTGAACAAGAAGCAAACAATACAGAAATACTGAACCTGCGATTTCTGTAATAACCTATTTACAGCGTCTCCATAAAGCCTTTTAGTTTTCCGAGAAATCTAATATTCATTTCAAAATAACCAATTCATTAGTGAACGTTTATTAAAGTTGCTCGTTTATTACAGTGTCTAGTTAGTTACACAAAATAGAAAAGTAAACTGATCTCAAACAAATGACAGTCGCAACCTTGCGAGTACGCTATCACTCATCCCCCTGCTTCCTAACCAAATCGATCGGTCACGCGCATACGCGATCGCTGCATTTAGTTATATGTCATTCATTTGTTCCAGTAGACGTCAAATCGTCGCCGGGACCACGCGACAATCGCTTTGATTTAGAATCGCCCTTGGTCTGCGTCCGTTTTTATCCATTGTTTGGAGAAGATCTTCTGTTGTACCTATGTTGTGGCTGATCGAGCTAGATTGTCCTTGGAATTTTCCGGAGAGAATTTCCGGCCTTGTATTGTTTCTAGCTGTCATCGATTCTTCGTGATTCTATGGATTGTGGGACGGTTTGCTTTGTTATTTCTTCTTTTCTTTGTTTACTGTTGTTTGTATGTAGCGCCTGTGATTGGCTTCGAGACTACGTAATAGCACGCCTTACCTCTGAAGGGTGAAACAGAGGTGTACCTAATAGTACATCGACATTTCGCCTGTTGTGTTTAAGTTCCATTTAATAGTGTGCAAGCCTATTGCCGTCAATATTCGAACTCCGTGGTTGCTATTGAAAAATTCCTGATGGAATAACCCTATACCATCTTGCCCGCCCCAGAACCTCATGCTCAGCAGCATCGTTTGCGATTACTAGACCAATGAAACTAAAAAAAAACTATTTATCGCAGAATTGGCTAGGGCCGGTTAAAAAGAGTCGTTCAAGAGTTATGTCCATCCATTATAAGACATTGTAAAGCCACCATTTAGTTATGTTGAAACTAACGCGCTTAATTCATGGATTACTTCCAACAGCGAGAAAAATACAACTTTTCACATTCATACTTCATCTCCGAACGGTTGGTAGTTTCTAATGCGTTTCAAGATTTGTACACTAATCGTGATCAAGGAAAGTGTGAGTGAGTGAAGTAGCGGCTTAACGCGAAAGCTCTCACTAAGTTAAAAGCTAGAGGACTAAGTTTTTTTAAAACGACCGGCTTAAGAAAAAAACAAATAAGCCGAATATAACTTGACTTTTGGATTTTCTTTGCTTAATTGACTTTTTTTTGTCATCGACATAATCGATCCAGTAATCATGGAAAAATAGGAAAGCACGCTTGATAAAAAACACATAACCTCATGTTTTAGAAGTCGGTTTAAAATAAACATTTTATACTTAACCAAAATATAACAAACAAACTTATATTCGCATTTACGAGTATGTTATTAGTACGGAAGTAAGGATTATAAACCACAAGCTACACGCTCAAGCGACGCTTGTCTTACCAAAGCGACAGCGAATAAAACAAATGAAAGAATTAGTTGATAGCAAGCCATGTGTCACAGCGACGACGCAACTTGTGGAGCGGCGTACTCACGCGAAAGGAACAAGTGACGCGCGAGCATGTCGCAAAAGTCTCATCGCCCGAGGCTGTGAGCAGGGGTAAATGCTGAGCTCAATAGAATCGGTGACTTTTATGTGAACCGCCATCATCATGATCTTCTGCCTAGCCTTTTCTCAATTATGTTGGGGTCGGCTTCCATTCTTAACGGAAGCAGCTAAATACCAGGATTTTTCATGGAGCGACTGCCTATCTGACCACCACAACACAGGATAACATGATACCCCTTGGTAAGACTGCGTTGTCAGACTTTTGAAGCGTCTGAACTCGTAACGACAGCCAAAGATAGCACATGGTCACCCATCCACTGATTGACCTAGGCTAGCGTTGCTTAACCTTGAAGATCGAAAATGCGGCTGTTATTATTTAGTCACGAGGCCCTCAGTAAGAGTTAAATTGACTTGATGGGTTCATGTGCACCGTAATCATTGATTATTCTAAACACCTCTCTAATTAGTATTCACTGTTCATTTTCCCCACTTTGATAATTATGAAGGTACAAAGTTTTCGAGTTAAGCCCATTAAATTAAAAATTACTCAACCTCTGAAGTAACTATGGCTGGTACTCGTAATAACGCAAGGATAAGAAATTATTAATCCATTGTTTCCAATGCTGGGACACAGCCCTCCAAAAAAGTGAGATCTCTAAGAGAGGGATTGACTCGTATCGCGGGTCCAGTGAGGGTTGGTGAATACGTCTTCGAATTTTGGTTACCTGGACATACCGATTCTCTCACAATGTTATCCTTCACCCAGGGCTGCGGGACTGTTCGAAAGAGATACCGCGGCCCTGGAACATAAAGGGCAAAAGAAGGAACATGGATGGTTTTAGTCAGTAAAAGTCTGACACTCATTCAGTCATTTGATGATTTCTCATCCGATGAAAAAAAAAAGTAGTATGTGTGCCGTTGTAGAAGCACATGTAAAAAAAAGTTATCCTTCACTGCTTAGAGTCGGTAAAGTCAGGGAAATTCTTGGTGCAGCAGTAAGCATCTAAACCACAAATTAATAACTAACATGATATTCCTAAATGGCACTATTAAAGTTGTCCACGACTTAAGACTATTTAGAAAACCCGAAAAACCCGACGACTGTCGGGCATTAGCCGACCAGACACACACGTCTGGGGGTCTAAAATGGCCGCTTTAGCAAAGTCATAATAGGATAATAATATGAATTACGATTGAATTCTTAAATTAAACCTTACCTTGTGACCATTTTACGAATTTAAACGTAATTCATATTATTATCCTATTATGATTCTGCTACAGCGGCCATTTTAGACCCCCTGGTCGGAGGATACTCCCTTTTATATGGGGTATGAAAAACGTTGTACCCTGTTATCAGTCTATACATACTGTCATTCTCTGAATGTTGAGAAATGGTGCAAAAAAAATCCAAAATACGCGGGCGGAGCCACGGACAAAAGTCTGTTTATTATATTCATCACTCTTTTAGTCACATGCGTTTCATCCCTCCTCATCACATACCCATACCAAACCAGAGGATACTAATAATTTATTCTTAAAAATTAACAACGCACCTTCAAAATATAAGTGACTGGTATAAAATGTGTTTAAGTCGAATTTGTTAGCCGATGCGACTCACAAATTCGACTACGACTTTACGTGAGACATCCATAATATTAGTCGGATAATCTGCATTTTGAGATGGCTTAGATCCCTGGCTGGAATAAGCCGGGATAGCGAACGGGGCCTTTTACAAGAGCTTCTAAGTAAGTACCTAAAGCCCATGTGCCACCGTCGACGAGCAAGCGAACTAGCCATCGAATATTTTCACTAACAAGAAACGGACAATATATTGTAGACACAAAAATAAAAATAAAGTAAAAGTAAATGAGATACATAATATTCTTATCATTTTCCATTCTCCTACCCATAATCCAATTTGGACTAAGAAGATGATAATGATATAGACATAGAAGTCAGATAGGCAGTCATCATTATTATTCTACTGCCTTATCCTAATTTATTTGGGGTCGGCGCAGCATGTCTTTTTCTTCCATACTTCTCTATTGCTCGTCTTCTCACCAGACACCTCCTTTCTCAACATAATTATTACACTTCACACAGTCCATCTATCTTTTTTTGGTCTTCCCCTTCTCTTATGGCCATCCACATTCATACTCAAAACTTTCCTCATATTTTCCTCATGTCTACAATAATCTTTTATATTTATAAAACCGTTTGTCAACTATCAACGCAAAGCTAAAACCACTAGAGAATAGGCTAAAATTTCGCATTTAGATAACTATGATGACGTAGGCATCTGCTGGGAAAGGATTTTAGAACCACTAAGTTGTTAAATAGGGGTTGAAAGTTTATTTCAAAATCCATCACCGCGCGAAGTTGGTGCGATTCGGCTAGTTAATCGCTGACTGTTGCACACCACTGCTGTCAACACCACGGCACCAGCGAGAACTAAGTCAAAAAAACAAGACGTTTTAAGTCGCTAGCTCTTCTCGCTTTTCGCTAATCGCTGGCGATGAGACCGACGCCTAAGTAAGTAAGCACCTAAAGGAAATGCGCATCGCTGCTTTAATAGCTTTCAAAGAGGAATGTTTCGAATCTAGACGGCATGTTTTGATTTTGAAAAGTTGCCGCTTGTTAAGTCTTCTTCTTGAATTTTGGCCACGGGGAATTTGCGCAGCGATTGGCATGATTAGTAGTACTAATCACTACTAATTTAGTACATCTAGCGTGTCTTGGATTCGAACTTGAAACCAGATTTGGAGGCTTTCGCTGCTGACTGCTACTAGGCTGCTAGGCTGCTCTGATTTTTCGGATTCATGTGCGTATTGTATAATTATTAGTTTCTTCGGTGAAGGAAAACATCGTGAGGAAACCAGTATGTCTGAGAGATATTTCTCGACGGCATGTAAAGCCAAGTCAAAGGCCCATGGGCCGCATAAAAATTCTGACACCAGGTGAGACACTACCCACACGATAAAGAAGAAGAAGTACATCTAGCGAATTTCCCATGGCCAGGCTGTAATAAGCTAGTTTATCAAGCCCAAATTAAACATTTTAATGGTTTTAGACTCTATCTTCCATCTGTCTATTTATAAGTACAACCAAGACCTGAATGTGTTAAGTACCATAAAGTTAATACTTGCACCATATATTATTTTTCCGGACTACGCCACTGCCAATATTTTCAATGAAAATGACATAAAAAGTGAGACATGTGCCCACAATGCGGAAAAGAAATAGACATCAAATAGTTTATAGATGACATTTTTCCCGATAAATAAAACTTGACTACAAATATGATATTTTCTCAGTATTTTCATATTCCTATGTGTACAAGATTCATAATAAATAATTCACAAAGAGCCACACAACGTTAAACGGATCAAATATTTACAAAATTATTGACAAAGCTCTCCCACGCTTCCGTATAAAAATTGGGGGCATGTGTGTTTACTTTTAAGGAGAAATTCCGGATGAATTCTCTCTTTCTAGTCTCGTGCTCATCCGACTAAAGATGGGTTATTGTTTTTCCTTTTGTATTATAATAAAGAAAGCTATCAGTGTTAGTGTAAGTAGAAGCAATCCCTTAAAGATCCGATTCTTTGATTTCCCCCTTTGTAGGAGAAAAGAAAATAAAAAGATCCTTCATTTTGTCGGACAGAGGAGTTTCCGGAAAAAAATTAACGAGGGCTACATATTTGTTCGGGTTTGCACTCAATTCGGCACTATTTGTTGAATAACAAAGCCATAATTACACTACAGGTTCGGCAATTATTCTTTTCGTGCCGATCGGAGAACGAAGTCAGTTAAAGGCTTTTTTATGATGTTTGGGTCGGCAAAGCAAAGCCGACCAGTGTTTTTCCGAACATTAGTTATGTTCGGAAAGGAGACAGCCGCTCGGGTCGATCTTTAGGTTAAGTGCTTACCTAGGTTGGTCCGTGTATGGGTGACCACCCATTACATACCGAGTTTCCTCCGTGCCTCGGAAAGCACTTTAAGCCGTTGGTCCCGGCTGTCATTTGTAGATCTTTGACAGTCGTTACAGGTAGTCAGTGACCCGAAATTCTGACAACCAGTCTTACCAAGGGGTATCGTATTACCTAAGTGCTAACTGGGTTGTGGAGGTCAGATAGGCAGTCGCTCCACGTAAAATACTGGTATTCAGCTGCATCCGGTTAGACTGGAAGCCGACCCCAACATAGTTGGGAAAAGGCTAGGCAGATGATGATGATGAGTTATGTTCGGAAAAAAGCTGGTAGGTATTACGTGGGAGTGAAATATTTTTAATTTACAGTTTAATGTAAACACTTTGAAACCAGTATTTAAGGTAAATATAAAAATAATAATAATCAAAGTGGAAGTAATTAATTATACCTACAGAAATGTCGATTGAAAAATAATGTTAATGAAGAGATTAATCTAGATAAAAGTGTTGAGATTACCAATAAATAATCCCAAGATCGTTCATTAATTTAAGTAGGTAGTAAGTAATATTTTTAAAAGCTTTTCTTTAGATAAATACGAGACCATTGAAATTATTAAAGGGGGAATTTAATGGCAGATTTTATTGACTTTAGGCTGCCAAATAGGATGATTTATAAATTATTAATTTTAACTAAAAATTATTATATTTAATTAAAAAGTATCCTTTATTTTAAAAACATCCTTCTATCCTCACAAACTTTCGCATTTATAGGATTTTTGTAAGATTTATGTAGACAAAACAGGAAATCATAATAATATTCGATGATAATTAATTTTATCAGTCGATTCATAACCACGGACGGAATGTGGTTTTATTTCGCTGTAGTGGCCCAAATACTGACGTTGACGTTCAGTAATTTTATCGAACGTAGACCATATTTTATGAACTTACTATCAATAAAATATTCAATTACGGAAATGATTAAAAATATGAAGTTATAATTATGACTATATAAATCTATACTAATCTCTGAGCCTACATTTAACCTTTGACGCAGTTCCTCTTTCCGCCTCTTACGTCACTCACGACAAAAAAAAAGCGACCGTATTAATACCACCTTATCCCCACTTTCCTGTTCTATTAATACAATTCAATATATCGCACATAGACCCGAAAATAGCTGTCAGACTATCGTGTTCTTATGACATTACGGACTTTTGGTTATACATATGTATGAAATGCGTGGGTTTGCTCGGTGTCTGGAACTTTCCTATTCACCACGAATCCAGATGATATTTATCGCTCCCCGAATATACTGAACATAGCGCTGTATCATACATATATTAATATTATTTATACATGTTATTTATATTTAAACTGAATATAAAAAGTAGCTTTTCGTGTCTGTGTGTGATCGCATTGTTTTTCTATACTTAAGATACAATTTTGATGTGGTTTTCACCATAGTTTATTGATTTGATTACGGAAGGTTCGTATTAATATCACTATTTATTTTCATCATCGTCTACTTCACTTTTCTCAACAAGTTTTTGTTCGGCTTGTAGTCTCATCGTATGTAAGTGAAGCCAGTCGTTCACTCGCTTCATGTAAGATACTGGATCTTACATGAAGCCAGTGAGCGGCTGGCCATCAGACCTTCACAATCCAGATACTGAATAATACGATATCCGTTGGATTGACTGGTTATCAGATTCGTTCGGTCGTATGTATATTCAACTTAATTAAAAAGCTAGATGTTTTGTCGAATCATAATATCCATGCGAGGCAGGGGTTGCAACTTTTGTTCATTGTCCGAAAATAACCTGTGTTATTTTTTCTACCAAAAATATTGGTGATTATTTTAATCTGTGGACCGTTTTCCGCGAAGCACACATTTTCGGAACAATGTAGGTATTTTTTGATTGTATTGTTTCGCTCTGAAAATAGAAATATTGCGTATTAATTTAACGCTTTTCAGCCATTTCTGCTAAAACTCTGTTCGTTCGTTCCACTGTTCCAAATTCAAATTACTCCGCACACCGGATTGACAGATACGTCAGTTGACTTCAATACAGGAAATGTTTGTGCAATTTCTCCGTAACAGTTTAACTGATCCATAAACCCGATTACATTGATCAAGGACAGTGGCAAGTAGCAACTACAAGTACAGTGGCAAGCACCTAGACAGTGACTGTTTACTTGCTACTGTCCGATTGGTTTACACGACTGTCCTTACTCACTAACTCAAGAAGCGGCTGCGGTGATAGCACGTCCATCTAGGCGGGCTATGTCCGCAGTCGTCTCCTTGATGTTTCGACCGATGTAATATGGTGTCGGTGGGGCCATGGGAGGTGGGGTTTTTTTCCTCAGTCACTGTACTTATCTTGTGACCAAAGTATGTCGGGCTTAATTCTATTCTATTGATGTATTCATCAAGCACACAAAAATAGACAGAGGTGTATTAACTGCCATATTATACAATTTAGTGATTCTATTACTATAAAATTCCAGTTACCTAATGATATTGTTTACCAGACGAGGAAGTCGAACGGTTTTCCTCTATTATTTTCTCATGATTAAATTCATTGTTTCCAGAAGGTGTCGACATTTCCTGGATGAAATCACCGAGGTTTCCTTTTCCCACCCTATTTCACAGAAATTTGAGAAAAGATTACGCTGTAATTACAGGGGGTGAGATTACCCCTGTTTTCAATTAACACCAATAGCTACTTTTTCAAGGAAAGAATTTTGTTAATACTCAAATATCTATTTTTCTATGTAAAACGTGGATGATACTAAACATCATCATTTGCCGGGCCTTTTCGCAATTACGTTGGGGTCAGCTTCCAGTCTAACCGGATGCAGCTAAAAACCAGTATTTTACAGCTAGTACTGGGTAATACGATACCGATTTCAGACTTTCAGTTCTCTGACTATCTGTAACGATAGTCAAAGATCTATAAATGACAGCCATTACCAACAGTTTAACGTGCTCTCCGAGACACGGAGGAAGCTTGGTAATTGGTGGTCATCCATCCACAGACCAATCTAGGCAAACACGGCTTAACCTGAAGATTGATCAGAGTGGCTGTTAATATTCAGCCACGAGCTTCTTAATACTAAACATAATAAAAAAATTAAAGGATCGGTCAAATCGATACGGGCAATCAGCGAATTTGACTCCGGACACGGAACTCAAAAAAATAATGTACTGAATTACCTGTCAGTGTCCGATGTCCGCATCCCGTTCGCAATCTGACCGGACTAATTTAATAAAACCTTAAAAAAGTAATACGAATCGAACAAAGAAAACCAACGCACATCTTACCTTACTACTTTGTAAGGACTGACCAGTCTACGAAACATTATAGCTACATAATCTATGTGCAAAGATTAACCTATAAACAGACCTGACCCTCAAAGATATTCTACCTAAAACGGTCCGGCTACCTAACAAAGCTGACCGGTAATTTCATTGTCTACGTTTTTATCGTAAATAAGAGAAGAGCACGTCTTTACTCTTGGATATCTATTTATTAAGTTCAATCAGTGGACAGCGCTTGGGGATAGCGAATGTTGTAGTGCAAGGTATGAGAGAGAGCGGGTGGAAATAATATTTCCCAATCGTGATGATGAAGATGGGGATAATTTTTCTTTTTCATCACCCCTTTCCCCAGAAGCTGCAGTCAAAGGTGCCTCTGTGTTGCCACCAACGATGCCGTGAAAGCGGCGATGTATTTGGACAATAAAATGTAACAATAAGTACTATCGACACAAAGAAAAAGAGAAAATATTGATTGCAAATAAATCGTTTTTCTTTTATTGGTAACATAGACTAGATTAACTACGAATGTTCGAAAAAAACACTTTAAAACTTGTTGGTGTAAATAGTGGTGTCCTGCTAAAGCACAACCAACAAAGTTTTTAACCATTGCAGAAAATAATTATCGGATATCCAAAATAAAAACAAAATTATAGCATGTCACTGCCTAAAAATCCAAAAAAAAAGTTTTTACAGCACATTAACAACCAAGGCCTTCCAACTTTGTAGTTATAAAGGCTATTGTTGCTTGAAGCGTTTTTTCGATAAAAAAAAGTTTCAATACAAAACCGACCATACAATACAAGCACATTAGGAATATTAATTACCTTGTTTGAAGTTTTTTATTAGGGATAAAAATAAAAGACATTAATAAAATTATCTCAAACTACCAAATAATAAAATTATTGTTGCATACTCGTATTACCTCATAGGGTAGTGTGTTAAAACAACTGTTTCAATGTGCCGTCGGTTTCACTAATTCAAATAGGTATATTTAACTCATAGACTGTGTTTTGAGAATTTAAGATACGCAATGCAGAGCAGCTTTTTTCACTCTTCAGTTTGCAATTGCATCATACATAATCGGTTCAGACGTTTCCAAGAAAAATAAAAAAAATATTACGAAATCGTCCACACATACTTTAACTCCTAATATTAATAGTTTCTCATCATCACCGGCGGACGAAAGCTTTGTGAGGAAACCGGCATGTCCTGAAATCAACAGTCGAATTACGGTCCACTGTCTCTTGATATTCCTGCCCTTTCCTCATGTTAGTAGGTGGGCGCAACACGTCATCCTCCTCCACCAACACAACATATTCTCAAATACCAACAAAATCCATACTCATTTCAAATAATAATTATAAATCTATTTGGGTATATTTGTGAATAAATACCAACAAGGCAAGCAGGAACACGTGTCCTGTATTTGTGTAAATAAATCTCCTTTACACGTGGTCGTTTCAGGTAAAATAAATATGAACAGCAATGTGAAACCGTTATATGTTCAGTGATTGATATTATTGCGTCGGTTTTATTTAGAAAGGTCACGTTTACCCGCACCGGTCCACGTGTATGTGTGAATCAACCTTTTGATGAAATCTTCAGGGATGTCCTCCGTCCTGGGGGGGGCGAACGGGTCTGACAGACCAGTAGCTACTACTGGGTTGCTGGATTACTTGCGTGGTTTTCACGTGGCCCCCCTCCATGTATTGGCCATCCTGAGCTTGCGGTCACCGTCACCATCAGCGGTCGTGTATAGTAGCAGTTCCTCTCTAGTGGCGCGCACAGAATATGTCGCCTTTCCGGGCATTTGTCTGTTCAAGTAACAGATTCCTCAAATCTGTCACCTGGTCTTAAATTATAAACGTCACGTAAAAACAGTAACATTCAGGCAAAAAAATTGTTACTTAGCACTTACACCATTTGCTTTGAAACTATTGTGCAGAATATCCTGAAATTAACTTAAAAAAAAGAACTTATTCCAGCTGGGTCAAATAGGTAAAAGGGGATTGTTAATTTATAGTTTTAATTATTTATAACCATCTCTTAAATAGCCCCTCTTTTAGGCCCAATTGCACCAACCAGGGTAATTTTTAACCCAGAGCTAACCTAAAAATTAATTTGGTAACGATGGTTTTCATACAAAAAATATCACAACTCGATTATCTAAGTTATCTAGTGTGAACTTAGATAATCCGGCGGGCCTATTTTTGGCCAAATAATCAGCATTGCCATCCAACGTGGCAATGCTGCCAGCCTTCTGGGCACTTTCCTGTTGACAGCGATGCGGACAAATTTTTGGACACCCTGTACCCTTTTCTTCTTGTACATATCTAATACTATTATAGTTTTGTAGTTTGTAAATAATTTAATAATCCTTTAAATAAATGTTTCACGTGACTAGATCACTTAGATAATCGAGTTTGTCCAAGACAAAACGCTAACTCGTACGCCTTGTACCACAACACAACCCCAATATTTCTTCATAAAATATTAAGGGACCTATCTCGATCCCACTGTAATCTTTGGCTCACAATCGTATAGGATATGAAGAAGGAGTGAGCCTAAGCGTGCAAATTTTAAGTACGTATGAATGGGGTAGAATTGGCCTTTGGAACACGGTCAGGGGAGCATGTAATGTATATTATAGGATCGTACTGTCTTATCTCGAAATATTTTTGGGCAAAACACGGTCATACGTCTTAGGGGACAGATTGGGGAGAACTGGGTAATAGAGACTGGATTGATTTTTAATGTTTTTGCGGGGTTGGTCGCTAGTTTCGGGTTTCTGTTTTTTTTTTTGGTCTTCTGTAGGTTAGCTTATAATTTGTAAGAAGTCCAAATCTTCTAGACGTAGATGTTAACGCAAAAAAAAATACCCTTTTGTTTTAGTATTTAATAAAATTAAATGTGATCGAAAAAAATACGATAAAGCCGTATTGTCTTTACAACTCGATTTTTTTGGACACGTAGTATGTGTACAAGCATTATATTAAGGTAGACTGGTAGAAAATGCCCAAGTCATTAAGTCCGCCTTTGTACATTATGTGCAATTTTTTTTAATAAATAAATATTATTCTGGAATTCCACAATCGCTTGTTAGCATAGGCGCTACATGTAACATACCTGTTTGTCAATTTATTGAATTTGAATAGAGTTTGCTCTCTGACATTCTCACCAAAATGCCGCAATCAAAGCGCCCAATTCCCTTGTTCCAAAATCACAGTCTATTCAAACATTTGAAATTCGAACTCACACGCAAAACTAACAAAAGTACCTATCATCACAAAACTCACACGTTCGAAAATCGAACCATTTTATCAATGGAAGACAGAAGTAATGATATAAATCCTCCTTTCGCTAAGCTGTGCGGCAATTCGAAAAAGTTAAATTGCACATTAAAACCGTCTAAAGTTTAATATTATGCCAAAAACCGTTATAACGCCCTCTCATTTCCGATAAATTCCGGTGTTTCGGAAGACTTCATTAAAACCGTAAACGTTTCGGTTAATTGTGCGGTATTTGCTTCAATTGTTTCAGGGAATAATGTGTATTGTACTATCTAATAATGCAAATGATTGGAATATTTAGTGAATCGGCTTTATTGAGTTTCTCCTATATAATTTATAAAGAGTACGTTTTAGTGTTAGAAAGTTTTTGTATATTATCAATTACTTAGACTAATGTAGATAGATAGAAAGTAATATTCAGAAGCTTTCAGGTATAGATTCATAATTTTATAATACACTAGCGTCCGTCCCTACTTCGCACGGCGCCACTTATCGGATTTTTTCCTATGTTTGAAGTTGGCACCAACTATACACATTTTTATTTCGGAGATTAAACATACAGACACGCGATTTTTACATGTTAAGAAGATAGATACTAATACAACATTATTGTAGTTGTAGAAAAAAAGGGTCTTGGATTAGAATTTATAGTATAAAATAGTATTTACTCCCCCATTCATTGTGTCTTCATTTTGATCTGCCTCAAGTCATTCTAAGTCGATTCCCACACGACACCGCTCGTCCGTGCGGACGGTTGGATGCGGTGAAGCTGATCTATGGGCAGTGCGCCGCGCGCAGATGCGGTGAGCGCCGCTCGTCCGCGCGGTCGGGCAGTGTACTTGTGTTAGGCACGTTAGGCATCAACTGACTTCTCACAACCCAATGCAATGTGAGATCCGCTTTACTGCCTGACGCGCGGAAGAGCGGCGTCGTGTGATTATCCCCTAAAGCGGCGTTTCTACCAGAGTTGTGCTAGGCGCATATGAGCGGTCCGATAGCGGGCTCGTTTCAGATGCGAGCGGTAACTTCACCATCTAGTGACTGTTATTTTTTCGCTCACGTCCGTCCCTAGCACACATCCCTCGCAACACATATTCTTTGCTACATATTCCTCGCACACATCGAGCCGCGGCGAGGCTAGGTAAATTAAGTGATTCTATTGGTTCTTAACAAACAAATCTCTCGCAACGCATCCTCGCACATCTCTAGTGGAAACGCAGCCTAATACAGTAAAAAAACATTGTATCGTCCAATCGTGTGTATAAACTTAAGACCATTAATTATTCTCAAACTTTTCAATTGTATCGATACCAGAGCGCTATCGATACTTAATGAAATCGCTTCCATTGTTCCTCACTTTCGAATTCAGTTTTATCGCGGCGAATACGACTTGGGTTTTAAAATGGCTGTACACGTATAGCGTGAATTGAACCTTTATTTTAAGTGTTTTCAAATCGTACTGAGAGAATACAGATAGCAAGCAAAACATTTCGACCAGTAATAGTTTTAGAGCTGCTGGCTAAGCGGTCAATCATCGACCTTAAAGGTTAAGCTTTAAAGTCCGTGTACAGTTCATGGATTCATCTTCTCTTGGTGCCTCTACAATTACTATAAATCAATTCTAAATATTGTTTCTCCTTGCCAATTTTGAGGTGGAAGATCTCAGCACCACTGACTCCGGTCCATTCGCGAATGTTTCACAACTAAGACATTTTTCTTAGGTTAACACCGCTTTTTCCCGCCACTTATTCCATGAATGACGCAATGGCGAGCATGTTTGTCAATATAATTTAAGTATCAATGATCATAATTAAGTAGGTACGCACATTCTAATGACGTCTAAACTAATAGTGCTCTCTTTAAAATTGCGGTAAAACTAATACGGAGAGATTGCTGAACGACTTCGGACATTGATCTCTGATAGATTTTTCAGTACATTATCTACCAGAGTCCCGAGTCCGAACCCGTGTCCGCAATTTGATCGTACCACTTTATCCCAACCTTAAGGTTATTCGAAAGCCCGATTGTGTTAGCAAACTTTAGAGTATCAGCATTTTCGAATTCGATATGCCACTAGGCCACTTTTTTGTTTTTGTTCCCGGCGTGGAAAATCCACACGGATGTCCTCCGCCCTGGGGCGGGCTGAAGGGTCTGTCGGACTCTAACCGACTAAAAACCACCCCGGTGTGGGACCCACACTTGCACCGGGGATCATGGGAACTAGTACGCCTTCCACGATCCCCGGCTAGTGCCGGCCCGCGTTTGCGGGCCTCCTCAAGCCACTAGGCCACTTGGCCCAACCCCGCGTATGAAACATAATATCGAACTACATCTACTTTTGATCGAGCTTCAACTGCAAAGCAGTAATCACTGTTTAAGTCCACTGCACAGCTAATTATACGCTTGCATACATTTTCATCTGCGTCATCCATCCACCAGTAAAGTTAATTGCGGTACAGGGTGGAAGCAACACCGACACATAAACGGATACCACGTATTCAGTAGGTACATCATTCTGGGGGCCCAATATGGCCGCTTTAGCAGAATCATATGAGGATAATAATATGAATTACGTTACAATTCGTAAAATGGTCACAAAGTGACAATTCATAATATTAACTGTCTGTGACCATTTTAAGAATTTTAACGAATTTTAATTTTAAGAAATTTAAGCCCTCTGATATCCATTTAAAAATAAAACAGCTTTTCCATATATTTTAACCGTGTTTGTGTTACCGATTACTGATGAAAAATTTCTATGTGGAGAGAGTTCAGAGGGTAGTACTTATCTACTTCGCTAACCACATGACCAATGTAAATCGGGCTTTGAGGTAGTAGCATACGATTCTCAATAGCGTACTTACAATAACATAGACGCATGTAACGTTTCCGTACATTTCGGTATCATTAGCATCTATAGGGACTATAGGTTACACCGGTACGGTTCATACGGTAACGTTTAAAAGCAATTCACAGCACAAACAGGCTGCGACAACGCTTACCGTTCGCTTGTGAATTGATGGAATTGTGTCGTCTTTGCACTGGACAGGGATATCAGAAGTGTAGGATGTAGACTGCCTTTGAGTAAATGGGTCAATAATGAGCTTAAGTCGTGTTCAATCAGGTAGTTCGTCTTTAATAGGCAGTTCATGATTTAAGGAATAATAAATTGCGGGTGTCCATGGAGTCCTTTACTGGTTTTTTCTATAAGAATCTTGCAACGCTACTAGCTACACCACTTTGAGGACTGAACGACTCCTCACCCATTCAAAAGTGCCTGTAAATAAATGATTTTGTGAATTGAACCATAGATACATAACATCACGCCTCTAATCCTCGAAGGCAGAGGTGCTCCCAATAGTATACCCACATTTCTCCAGCTATGTTTAAGTCCCATGTAATTGGGGGGGCGAACCTATTGCCATCAACTGGGCACAAAACCAGTCTCCATAGCTGCTACTGAGAAATTCCTGATGGAAAAACTCAATAACAATTTGTCCGACCCTGGAATCGATCCCCGGACCTCATGCGCGATTGCGACCACTACACCAAGGAGGCAGTTAAAAAAAAAATTGAATTAAACTTTCATGAATTTAAATAACATCACACCTGTATCTCTACGCAGGGAACGGCAGAGTTGTATAGCAAATATTATTATGTCTGCAAATGAAAGGCTAGCCTATTGCAATTAAAAGAGCACAAATACAGATTCCCAATGGCCACGAGGAATTTCCTAATTTAATGGACCCCCAAGTTTTGCTCAGTTTTATTGGGTTTTTCATTAGGAATTCCTTAATATCTGTGTACTATTGGGGCCTCTGAAAGAACGTTAGGCCGTTGGCCCCGGCTGTTATTAGCAAACCTTCGACTGTCATTACGAATATTCAGCCTTAGTCTGGATATCAGTCTAACAAAAGGGGTATCATTACCTAGTACTTGTCTTAACTAGATTGCGGACGACAGACAGGCAGTCGTCTATTTAAAATATTAGTATTGAGATGCTTCATAAATTAAATTGGAAGGCGACCAGAGATTGAAACAGGCTAGTCACATGATGATGGTACTGGTGTCTTATTGACACACCTCTGCTTACACCCTCAGGAGATACAAACATGATCGTATAAATTTCATTCGAAAGCTAATCCAAAAAAAACTAAACGAAAAGGTATTTCAAAAGTCCTTCATTTTGTAGTGTCAACCGTGCTTTCTTCATTAAGCGCCTATTGACAACAACAATGGGTGCGTTTAATTCCGATTGCCGACAAACATCCCTAGTTAATTAATGTTGATTTGTGTATTGATCGGGTGGTACACATAGTGGCACATCAAGCTATAAATTTCTAGTATAACCTGACCTCGCTTTGTGTGAGTTTCCCATACAATGAGAGATCAACTTTATTTGGTTTGCATAGCTTGATTCGCCGTCTTGCGTGCAAATACCGTTATTTGGACTCAGTAAGTGTCACAGTAGATTAGGAATGGCCTTTAACTCTAAAGCAGTCTGCCCACTAGACGGTACCATACCATAATCGTGCTATGAACGTATCAGAAACGAAAGAAACATGACACGAACTAAGTTACTACTGCCCACTAGAACGTATCAACAGCGTGTCATACTCGCATATTACGGGTTTAGAACGGTCATCATACGCAGTTAAACCTTCTATTCTTTCTGTATTAAACTATGCCCACTAGATCGTTCCGTCACCGTCGCGTCGTGTGCCATGTATGGAGCGTCAACAAATACGCGTTAGAAATATGTGTTAGTCGGTGAAGGAACGCCGAACGGTCGAAACGGGCATGTCTCATACTACAAAGAATAATTTTTTGCCCGATACGTTTATAGCACGGTCATGGTATGTTACGGTGTAATGAGCAGAAGGTGTTTCGGAAGATGGCGTTGTTAAAGGAATGTTTTGTGACAAATAGTTGTCATGGTATGTGATGTGAAGTAATGAGTAAGGCTATAATAATAGGGAGTGATCAAATAAATGATGGTTATGGTAATGATGGTTGGTTTTGGTTAGTCAGTGTAAAAAATAGATGTGGCTAGAAAGGGAGTGACTACTGACGGTTAATTGAAAATTAAGGAAGAAGATAAGATATAAACAAACAAACAAATATCAATGGACAAAACAAAAGGACGGGCAATGTTACTGATATTTTCCAATATGAATGTTGCAGTAGCAGCCCGGATTGATCTGTGCCCGGTTGACATCAATGTGTTCTTCTGACATGAAGGTGCCGTATACACCTCTGTCTACCCCTTCGGCACATACAGGCGCGTTGTTATGCTCATATTACCATTTCGTGATCTTACTGGTTCACCTGCGTTGTCAGTGCGCACATCGCATTTATCGCTACACGCTAGTTATACGTCACGCACGCCATTTGTCAGGATTTGCCGAACACACACATTCCGAATACATTCATCTTAATTATTCAGACAATGCAAATCGTGATTTTGCTGTTACTGCTATATTTCTGCGGGATATTTTGTAGCTATCTGCATTACGAGCAAATGTATGTACGTAATGCAGATAGCTACAAAATATCCCGCAGACTACAAAAAGCCGGCTACACTACAAAAAGCACTACAGCGCCATCTATGACACAAGTGAAGAACTAAAATCAAGTGCAATATAGTAAAGTAAAGCATGACTTAAGACTGAAGTAGAAGACAGTGAATTGTTTTTGTCTATGCAAGTGCTCCACCGTAGACCGCATCATTGCTTCACATCAGATGAGTTGGATCAAAAATAAAAACATGGCGCTGTAAAATATCGGGTAAAGAATAAAAAGATTGGCGAACTTTCTTATCTAATCTTTTTACAAGAAGAAAAATAAGGAGAATTAGAAAGGCGAACGGGAGGCCTTCGCCCTGGAGTGCTAAAAAAAAATTATGTAGTGTGTGTGTGTGTGTATTGAGTATTTGCCAGCGTTTTTTCAAAATAGCATAGAATGTGCTCAGATTGTTAGGTTCCAACCTAGAGCCCAATTTATAAAACCAACCTGTGACTGTTGAAAGCAAAATTATGCAATGTAATTGATTTTTTTGCATCGAATTTTTCTCTGAAAAGGTCGACCCTTCGTGACTAAGAAAATTCCTAAAAGAAACTGTAAAAACGTAATCCTATCTTTTTTAATCCTAAACCTCTGCGTGATGAAGGAGAATGTATTCTAGATCAATCATCGGCATAGTCATTGGTAGCCTATTCCCATCCATTGATGACTTTAGTCTTATCCAGGTCATTCTAGAACGGTACTTGATTTCGAAACTTAAAACAAACACATCTGACACTTATCTTAACTCAAATCTTGTCTTAAACCGAGATTTACGACTGAATCTGGCCGTAAGACGTAAGTAGATACTTATTCTGGAGCGCTTTGTCATAAACCACTAAAAGAAAAATAAACTTTCATAGGTACACATCTAAAGTACAAAAACGTGAAAAAAATCATTTTTGTTTGCAAAACTTCTCTCATTTTTTACGTCGCGGTTTAGGCAAACACGTTTTTCAACTGTTTGTTGTTTGAAAGCCAACAGAAATGCTGAAAGGTCACCGAACTGTAAATGTCGCGTTTATTTTTAATGACCCATGTCAACATATCATAAAGTTGGGCTAATCTCATTTGCTGTGTTTTTAGCAAATAACGTATAAACTCTTTGTTTGGACGTGTCATACCTTTTTTAGATAGGTTTATGGGTAATGCTATGTTTTTGGCGGATAATTGTAAACATCCTTCTCTTTTTGTGAGTTTTTAAGAAGATAACAGAATATGAGTTTGTAGAATTTTTCATTTGTGTTTTGTGAAATGTGTTTCGGACACTCGCTTAACTGTAGTACCCTTAGTATAAACTCGTTGGCTTTGGGATAGCCCCGCTAAACAGATTCTGGTCACAAGCATTTTTACGTGCACTGGAATGAATTCTCTGAACAGCTTTGTTCTTTTGATGAAAATTACACGTTTTGTGATGTGACTGCCTCGTTGGTCGAGTGGTCGCAAGCGCGAATGCTGATTCTCGAGGTCCTAGGTTCGATTTCCAGGCTGGGCAAAGTGCTACTAAGTTTTTTTCCAGTAGCAGCGACGGAGTCTGGATTTCTGCCCGGTTGATGACAATAGGCTCGCCCCCTATTACATGGAACTTAAAAAATAACCGGCGAAATGAGGTTGTACTATTAGGTACACCTCTGCCTAGCCCTTCGTGGATTACAGGCGTGATCTTTTGTAATGTGAAAAAAAAAATTACTGTTAATTATAGGAAAAAATTACATCAAGCTGTAAAAACTACCATTCTTGTTTTCAAATTGGTCATTTGACAACTCTGTACTAACTTAAGTATGTAAGTAGGTATGTATTAAGAAACTGTAAGACATTTAGCAATAAACACGGTGACACACTAAGATAAAATTGAAAAACTTCCCCCTAGACCGTTTTAACAAAACCATTCCTAAAATCTACTTACAATATCGACGAAAAAAATCTTTCTTGATAGCCAATTTAAAACACAAAGGTATCTTTTGATCGGCCAAGCTCAGATACTTCGTACAATGACAGTAGGTGTTCGGATGGCGAATTAAATTTTTATTACGGCCCAAAAAGGGTATTTATTACTTTAATAAAAAAAGAAAAGTGTCTTACAACTCGAGTTTCTTATAGAGCAAAGGAGAAGGGCGTTACGTTTCTAGGGTTCCGTCTCAGAATGAAAAGACGGAAGCCTTGAGGGATTACTTTCATTGTTGTACGTCTATTAGAATTTCTGTAACAAATAAACTCAGTTATAGGTTTTCGGTTGAAATAATAGAATATTATATTCATCAGTATACAGGGTGGGTAAAAATCGTGGATCAAACGAAACAGGGCGATAATTGGCATTATTTGCAGTAAAAAATATCTCTGTCCCTAACTTGATCTCCTTAAAAGTTATGACTTTTTGAATGTTTTTTTAAGAAAATACCAAAATTTTAAATAAATGGGCAATTAGAGTAAAATTTAAAAAACAATAAATGGGGTTTAGTTTCTTCTAGAAAATATATCATCACTACAAAAGTGCTTTTATAACAGTGGGTACTATGATTTATGAGTATTGGCACTTTTTTCAATATCTTCTATGTCTCACGAAAAATTATTTGTTACTTTAGAACATAACTGTAAAAAAAAATGTTCTATCAAAAATTACTCTGATATCAACTATCGCCCTGTTTCGTTTGATCCACAATTTTTTATCCACACTGTATAGCGAAGGCTGACTTAATCAATACAATTACACTTATTCTCCCGGTCATTGCGATTTTTTACCTCTCGTTACGGAGATATTAGGGGTCAAAGTTCCAACTACGTATTTCAGAAGTTTAGTAAACTGTTTTTATACAAGTTTTGAATGTTATAACTTTACTTTAAATACCTCCACGACTCCCTTACTATTCAATGCATCTATCAGCACAATCTTTCAAGTGCGTTACATTGAGTCCTACCGTAAAACGTGATTTTTCACCCCAAAACAAGTCGTTTCCCAGCAATAATTTTTGCGTAAAATTACTTAGTTTGATGTACAGAATGCTTGGTTGACGGCTTCATTAAAGGGTCTTGTTACACCTGTTAATTAAAATTACGCCGGCTGATTTTTTTTTTATTCTCCAATACTGATTTAATATTTGAGTAAGGTATGTACATTTTACACAGGCTACAAATAAAACTAAAATATTAATAAAAATTAAGACTTTTAAGGTACGTTTACAACAGCTGTTCTGTTCGCAATAGGCTCACTCCCTATTATACAGGGTTATTTGTAAAACACCAGAAACCTCTTAAGAGGTCATTGTACTCATCACTATGAACAACTTTTACTATGGGACCAAGCCTGAAATCGCGAAAAAAAAATCAGCTGTTCCCTACATTTATGATCGATTAACTCGTCAAAATGTAGGGAACAGGTTGAGGTTTCTGGTGTTTTACAAATAACCCTGTATATTAACGGAGGGTCCGTTTACACTCTGTAGTATTCAGCTCATCATTGTCATCATTTTCCTACTCTTAACCTATGTAGCTTGAGGTCAGCGCAACGCGTACCTATTTTTCGTCCATTCTCCCCTTCCTCTCTCACTGTCACGCTTTCATTTACTCCTTTTTCTTTTATATCATTCCTCACACACTCCAACCATCTATTCTTTGGTCTTCCTTTCCCTCTCCATTCACCAATATTCTTCTTCAGTTCATTGCAATGAAAATCTTTATTTTTTTCAAAATGAATATAAACGTTGCTGAGTATTAATTTCCTCTTCTCGAGTAGTGCCTACACGGACATAGTGAATTTAATGTTGATATAACATCTAATAACATCCACGTAACAAACAAACAAAAGCAATTTCGTGCAAGATGTCGCCTTTTGCTTACATTAAGACATGGCGTCACTTTTACGCTCAGAATAATGTCACATAACATCACGCCTGTAATCCACGGAGGGTTAGGCAGAGATGCATCTGTACCTACAGAACTACTACATTATAAGAGTTATTTTTTTGTCCCATTTAATTGAGGGTGTGCCTATTGCTTTCAAACGGGCACAAATCTACGAGTCCGTGGCTGCTACTGAGAAAATTCTTAAGGAAAATTCTAATAACACTTTGCCCCACCTGAGAATCGAACTCAGGACCTCACACTCAGTAGTAGAGCCTGCGACCATAAATAAATAAAAATAAAAAGCCTTTTATTTCTTGCAGTACAAAAGAATTAATAATACATAGTAACATGCATGCAAACATAAATTTATATTTTAACATTTGAAAACATGAAATTTTAAATAGTTATTTATTTATTAAGTACAAATTTATTTTCTATATGAATAATGTTAGATTATTAATTACGAATTAAAAATTATGATTTAGAATTTAATTAAAAAATTATGATTTAACATTCTTCATTTTAGCAAGAACCCCTCTTAGTAGAAGGTGAAGGCCTCCTCCAGAGATGACCAGCAGTCTCTTATCTTTTGCTGTTGGCACCCAGCTAGTACCTGCGATCTGTATCTGTATGTGTCAGTGTGAAATTACTATGTCATGAAAAATTGACGAAAACAAGTAACTTCCTTGACTGTGCAATGGTGGACATATGCCATAGACATTCACTACCTAGAAAGATTATGAGAGATGCAACGACAAAGTATTTTAGTTTAGACTTTAGAAGTATGAATGAGGAATAAGGTAAATAAATCTTTGTCCCCGATTGTAAAGGGAGGATCCTCCGATCAGACGGGTATATCTGGTGGGCTACTACTAATTTATATCCTTATCTTGCAGCATGATGCAGGATTTTAGTTCTTAACTCATGTCATAGATGTCGCTAGAGTTCTTTTTGTCATCTTAGCTACGTTCGCAACAGTAGAAATAACAATCTAAATGACCAAATACTCAATAAACAGTCGAACGATGGTCAAGACACGACGATATTTGAAAAAGGGTCAAAAAGGGTACATTCCCAAAAATCCTTTGCCTACTTACCTTGAAGGATATTAACGTCTTTGTGTTTTAAGCCGACACAAGTCGAGTAATCGCGTCACGTTGCCGTTGCGGCGTCGTTCGGTTTAAGTGAGACGTGGGCCGCATTAATAACACTAAACAGATACATACAGAAGTGGAAGCCGACCCGAACGTCGTTAGAAAAGGACTGGGAAGATGATAATGATATAGAAGTCAGATAGGCAGCCATCATCATTATTCTCCAAC
Organism: Eurois occulta; assembly: GCA_950022335.1. NCBI lineage: Eukaryota > Metazoa > Arthropoda > Insecta > Lepidoptera > Noctuidae > Eurois > Eurois occulta. The sequence continues at coordinate 3,969,170 of OX465498.1, forward strand.
TTTATCCTAATTTATTTGGGGTCGGCGCAGCATGTCTTCTTCTTCCATACTTCTCTATTACTCTCATCTCAGCAGTCACGTCCTTTCTTGCCATTACATCCATCGTTTCTTTGGTCTTCCTCTACTCTTATACCCATCCACATTCATACTCAAAACTTTCCTCACAACATTTTTCTCATTCCTCTGCATCATATGCCCATACCAAACCAACCGATTGCCACGCAACTTTTCAGTGAAGTCAGATAGGCAGTCGTTACATATAAAATACTGGGAGTCAACTGCATTCGATTAGACTGGACGTGATGATAACTTAGTTGAGAAAAGACTGGGCAGATGAAGCGATAAGATATAGACAGTCGACAAGCAAGTGCAAACGCAGTCGCGTATACGAGCGTGGAAGCAGGAGCAGTGGGTGTGTCCATCAATAGTAGATACACGGTTTTGTTTTGGTTTGGTCTGCCTCCAGAGCCATTGATGTATGATTCCTGTCGGCAAAGTGTCACATCGGTCGACTTTGGTGTACAGTTCCGTGAATGAATGCGAGTGTGAGCATCTGTGACGAGTAGAATAAAAACTTTAACCATGCTCAGAACCTGTTTTTGTTCTTTTTCTTTGGATGGAAAATCATCAAATGCCCCTCCCGCTCTGGGCGGAGCGGAAGGGAGTGTCAGACTTTTACTGACAAAACCCATCCATGTTCCTTCTTTTGCCCTTTTTATTCCAGGGCCGCGGTCTCTTTCGAACAGTCCCGCAGCCCTGGCAGGCATCGACCCTTGCGGGCCCCTCCTGTTTGCCGACATCTCTTTGAGGCGCGCGTGGAACACGAACGCGCCGTCGACACGGCTTGTCATCGTAAGACGAACAGATGGCGAGCTAACCCATTACTCAACATCCACAGGCCCGCGCCTACGGTGGCCGAGACCCACCACGTGGCTCCCGACAAACCCGGGCTCAGAACCTTACGATAAAAAGAGCGACTTCAAAATGTGATGCTTCGTACAAATGTATGGAGTACTTTCGTAACGGTGTAAAGAACTGACCTTCTGTATAATTCTCTGTTAGTATTGTCGCAGAAATCAGTCAAGGAATAACCCTCAATCAATGGGAATAAATAAGTTTAAGGGAGCAGGCAAGGATTTAGATAAGGATAGTGAATTGTGGTGTTGTTCCAGTGATAAGAGGATGATTTGGGTTGTGTTTAAGTAGGTCGGTTCTCGGGTTATCAGTTTTGTTGTGAGATTTCTGGTTAAGAAAGATGCATTGTCGCGTATTCATGCGATGGATCGCTTTGGTTAGGACGTGGAGTAATTCCTCTTTGTGCCACTTAAGTCCGACAAGATAAATTTTAAACAGATTTTATTAAAACCTGTACAACTCACTCATTTTCATCGGTGGTCTTGTCAACTCAAAACCAGGCCAAAACAGTAATTCTGTGGCTCAGCCAATAAATTCTAATCGTGCGTAATGTCCTCGAAATGGCGACAGATAATGTTCGAGATATGAATTACCATGCCATGAAATATATTTCCTCCTTTTACGAGGGCATAAAAGATTTAAATTACTCAAACCACACGTTAAATGCGAGGACCATTATATTTGTGACAGAAACGACCATAATGCGAGAGCTTGTTACTGAAAACATTTTGAATAGAATGAATTTGGATACATTTATGCCGAAGAAGAAGTGACTATCAAAAGGTTTTAACATGGCAGTTTTGCAAGTGAGTGGAAACGCACTAGAAGAACATGCGCGAAATTGGTGATGTTCTTCAAAAAAGTCTGGTGCGTAGTACTCGTAACCAGCGTGCATGTATAAGCAGATTTTTGAACAAGTATATTAGCATTCTTTCTCGAATCGTAGCCTTCTATAATTTCTGCCATGGAAAAAAAGATTAGATTAAATTAAAGATTATTAATTTAAGATTAGGTTAAAGATTAGATTTTAGATGTATGTCTTTGGACAGACTGACCCAGGAAAAGATACATGGATTGTGGGAAAGATAAAATGACAAACAGGAATGGTTCAGAAAACAAGTAATGTGAATAAGTAAGAGGAAAACCCGTCACACGACCATCCCAATGAAACTGAGATAATGGTGAAGAAGAAAATCTTTAATCAAAATATTAATTATTTACAAACTACAAAACTATAATAGAAATAAATATGTACAAGTATAAAAGGGTTACAGGGCATCCAAAAATTCGTCCGCATCGCTGTCAATAGGAAAAGTGCCCAGAAGGCTGGCAGCATTACCACGTTGGATGGCAATGCTGATTCTTTGGCCAAAAAATAGGCCTGCCCTCTGGTCACGTGAAGAGTCGACCAACCGCTTGGCGATTTCCCGAAAAACTAGGTGGGCACTCGGACCCCATGGCCCTAGTGTTTCAACCCCAAACGGCTCAAACACATAACTACCAATTAAATTATTGTATTTGCGCCGTTTGAGGTTTTCAGCACCTGCAGCAGCCGCCCCAGCGCAGCCCACTGTGCTAGGAAGATGGGATGGCGCAAGGGTGTCGACGCAAGTTGCGTCCCACACCAAAGGCCTACCCAACTTCCATGGCATTATGGTCATACCATCTGGTCTCTTCCCATCGACGCGTGCCAAGCCATTGGGTTCTAAGACAGCTGGCACCCCGGCGGTGGCAAGAGCTCGACGGATGAGATCATTAATGCTAGCGTGCCGCGCAATCCGACCTGCACTCTTACTGCATGAAAGGCCATGGTGTCCGAGGCAGTCGACTGCTTCACCACATTGACAGCGATGTGGAGCCCCACAAGGAGCGCCCAATCGCAAACACGTAGCAATGTGATAATGGTTAGAGGAAAATCATTGAGGTCCATAGTTGAAAAGGATGATTCAAACCACAAACTTCCTCGATCCGCTGTGCATATTAAGCTTAATCATCCTACAATGTTCCTGCTACTAGAATGTGTCGTCATACACCACGCGGGTCCAACTTGAAAGTGTAATATAGGACTGCCTTCATAATAACTTCTGCTTTTTTGGTGATTCTGCCTCGTTATCATGTGTCGACTGCCTCGTTGATCTAGTGGTCACAAGCACGACTACTGAGCATCAGGTCCTGGGTTCTATTCCCGTGTCGGGCAGTGTCATTGGGTTTTCAGGAATTTCATAGTAGCAGCCATGGAGTCTGGAATTGTGTCCAGTTGATGGCAATAGGCTTGCCGTTATTACATGGAACTTAGATATAACTGGCGAAATTTTGGTGTACTGTTAGGTACACCTCTGCCTAATCCTTCGGGGATTACAGGCGTGATGTTATCTTTGAACACTGACTCAGTTATTTCTTCACCAAAATCAGTTGAGTAATTTAGTCGTAAACACGTAATAAACTGACAAACATATTATCGTTATCGTTATGGTTATGTTATGTTTTTTGGTAATTTTCAAATTCGCCGAATTTTCTCGCCATCGCCCACTAACATAGCATTCACTATACAGTGACCTTAAGATAATTGAATAAAGAAATCGGTCCACCTCTTAACTTGGATCTAAGTTGAGGAAAAAAAGCTCAGGCAATCGATCTCTGGACCCATACACATTTGTTCGGCAGTAACGAAAAGCTACGGATTACAGACCTTGTGAGAAATACTCGGATCTTGGATGTATTGCTGTTGTTTGGGAAAAAATAACATGGCAGTAATGAATGCGTGGGTGTAAGTGAGATGGAGTATACAGGGTTTTCGGTCACGCTAGATTAGTTACACAGGAAGAATTTTTATACGTTCCAAATTTTAATATTATGATCTTTATTGAAAATAATAAAATATGTGTTTTTTATTTTAGTATCACTCAGTACTAAAATATATAATACAGGTTTATTTGTAAAACACCAGCAACCTCTTAAGAGGGCATTGTACTCATCATTATGAACAACTTTTACTATGGGACCAAACCTGAAATCGCGAAAAAAAAACAGCTGTTCCCTACATTTATTATCGATTAACTCGTCAAAATGTAGGGAACAGCTGTTTTTTTTTTTGCGATTTCAGATTTGGTCCCATAGTAAAAGTTGTTTAAAATGATGAGTACAACGACCTCTTAAGAGGTTGTTGGTGTTTTACAAATAACCCTGTATAAGATATAGCATCAAATAGTTGTCCAAAAAAAGTCAATGTTTGTGAACATCATGCGCCGCGCCGAACACTGACCGCACGACTCGCGCGCCTGTTCCCGCCCCTAAACATTGATAACAATTAAAACATAAGTTGCAAATTTTCCCTTCCCGTCACCATGCAAAATTGAAATTCCTGATAAAATATATTTTATTTTGAAAATTTTACATACCTACTTTTTTTCAAAAATGGTGTCTTTGAAAGATACCTAATTTGTATAAAAAATTTGAAACGCGATAAAAAAGTCTAAAAGAATTTAATGTTTGAATGTGTAGAATGTACTTACCCCATAGCACAGCATCATGCTGAGTGGCCTGTCATGTCCCTGCGACAAATAAATATTTTTTCTTTCTTTCTTCTTACTTATAAACTTGAAGGTAGTTTATTGTTATATGGCTAACTTTTTAGCCCTGTAAAAAAAGTTGAGGTGGACTTGTAAAATTTGGAAAGAATGGCTGAAAACAACGATCGTTTCCAATACCTAGACAAAAGTCACACGTGAAATGCTAGAATTCCTCTTGTGAGTTTTTTGTAAAGAGCAAAACTCAAACTCAAACTCAAACTCAAACTCAAAGCATTTATTTCAATTAGACCATTACAGGCACTTTTGAAAGTCAAAAACAAAAAAGCTAAGCTACAGTCACATTCACAAGGCATAATAACTTGCGAAAGTACTGTAGTTGCACATTCCAAATCGTAGATCTCTATGGAGAAGAATGGGCAAGAAACTCCATGGACACTCTTTTTAATCAAAATATTGTTACAAAATCTTGGTTACATCATTCATGTTGAGATTATACATATATGTGAGAACGATGTACAAAGACGTGCACATTAAGAGCGTCCAGAGTAAAAGATTAAACTAACAATTTAAAAATAAAGTAATTAAAAAAAATAATTTAAAGAAAAACAAAAAACCCGACTGTGTAAAAACTAATTTTAAAACTAAAAAGAAAGAAACAAGCCCAGTAGTTTAAATCAAATTCTAATGCAGAACAGAACGACTCACAGTCGGGGCCCCTTGGGAAGATTTGATTGGTAAAATTTGAATGGGCCCCGACTGTGAGTCGTTCTGTTCTGCATTAGAATTTGATTTAAACTACTGGGCTTGTTTCTTTCTTTTTAGTTTTAAAATTAGTTTTTACACAGTCGGGTTTTTTGTTTTTCTTTAAATTATTTTATTTTATTTTATACTTTTTAGTTACGATTCATTGACTTCGTTATAAGATGGTAAATTTCGCAATCTAGTAATTTCATTGAGGGAGTTAATATCGTGGGGATTATTAAGTAACTCTCGGTGGTCTAAACTACTGATGATTAGTCCCTCTAGAGACCTAACTCGGCTCAAAGCTACATATGCTTGACCTTTAGCAAAAATGCGTGAACTTAAGTCAACCACAGCTCGGTCCAAAGTAGTTCCTTGGAGCTTGTGTACAGTTACACCCCAGCACAATATCAATGGCAACATTTTTCGCTCTATTTTACCCTGTCCGCGCAGTGCATCGAATTCTGTCGTCGATGGTTCGATTCTGACTCCTACTCCAGGAACATTGTTTTAATTGCTTTGTCGTCAAATTCTAGAAAAGAGCCTGTGGCAATTCTCCGGGTTCCAATTGGTCCCTCCGAAGAGCTGACCACTCAATTGTTCTTATAACACCCATTGCTCCGTTAACAAGACCATGGATAACATACAAATTTCTTCGTAACATAACTCGTGATTCTAAACCGATTGTTAAATATTTAACGATTCCTCCAGTTTTGTTAGGATCATCAGAAACATATACATCTTTCGGTTTTTGACCATATGTTTTCGATTCTACTGATATATCAACTGCATGTAATTTATACAACCTAGTAGTTTTTGCCAATATAGTCGTCATCTTTTGATTATGTTCATCGACCTGTCTAGTAGTTGGGAAAACTCGAATGATTTCATTGAGATCGTCTACCTCTACCCGTCGACTATCTAATATCTCCAATTGTTGCATTGTCAGTTGACCGACTCTAAGATTATTTAATATATTCACAAATGTTGTGTCATGTCCTTGTCTCATATTTTGTGGTAACTCACAGAAATCAAATAGATGCCAGAGGTTGACTTCACCTATTAACGTCGCAGGTTGTCGATAGCAATAAGCCCCGCCAGTTGTTTTGGACACAGGTGGCAATTGCATTAGATCGCCAAATAAAATAATATTACAACCACCAAAGAGCAGTTGATTATGCTTCATTTCGTAAAGGCGTAGATTAATATTCCGTAGCGTTAGGTAAGGTACCATAGAAATCTCATCTATTATCACCCAATCTATAGATTTCCATTTTTGTCGTTCTCTTTGAAGGCGTTCGCCAGTTAAAGGCCGCAGGTTTTCAAGTTTAACTCGCAGTCGCAGTTTTTAAGATATTATAGCGAAAAACTTATTAACTACTGATGTACCCTACCTACCGAACTATGAGTCGTGAATCGTAATAGTTTTGGTGACAGAAATGTAATGATGATAACAAAAAACAATAGGAATCCAAATTAAATATTTTCTTCATGCTTTTTCACTGTTTTTTTTTGTTTGTATATCGTTTATACTTGAAATAAAAACAAATCAATAAGTAAGAAAATTAGCGAGAATGATTGTTTTGTTAAACAACTTTAAATCGTTATATATCCTAAACTATTATTTAAAATGAAAAATGATAAAAGGAATCTAAAGATGATTTTAAAATACCTATTCAACGATACCCCACTTGACATAGTTCATCGAATTTTTTTTTTTTCATTTTGACAATATAGCGTCTGGTTGTCGCTGTGGTGAATTTTGATTACTGTCATGTCTTTAGTGACACTCGCAAGGTTAAGACGAATCGATTGACGTAAGAATTATCAAAATCGGCCTACGCATTTGGTCTCTAGAACGCCACATAGAAACAAACATACATACATAGACTGATAAACACATTACCCTCCTTTGCGTCGCGCAGTCGGGTAATAAACCGTGCCAGCTAAGAGATGACCAGTCCCAACTGACAGCGCCCGTTCACGAACATGACGCATGGATCAGCGCCATTCAACTCAACCACATTGAAGGGAACTAAATGACCCGACACACCCGCCACCATCAGCGAGACATTTGTGTGAGCATGACATTCTCTCAGCCACCAGGGCACATTCAAGTCAATGAAGATAACTAAATGTAAATGGTAGCTTTACAGTACATAGTACTCACACATGTGCTATGCGATTATATAATACTAAGAGATTGAATCTATACAATTCAAAGATAGTTTTACAATCTTCTGCAGCTTCCACAATAACTTCACATGGTAATCAATTAGTTTGCCCCTATGGTTGTGGAGCAGGACCAGCATTGAGCCAAGCATTTTTATCATCAATGTAATCCCCCAACTTATAATATGCTTGCCTACATAGTGTGCGTTTTATACAAGATTTAAATTTCGTCTCATTCAGTTGTAGAATGTGGGGAGGTATTTTATTGTAACATTTTAAACAGTACCCCATGAAAGATGAGTCTACTTTAGCTAGCCTGAAACCTGGTTGAGTTAGTTGGTCCCTATTTCTAGTATGATAGTGGTGTCGGTCACCTCTTTTACTAAATAAATGCAAATTTTTCCTAACGTACATGATGTTTTCATAGATGTATTGACAAGGTACTGTCATGATGTTAATTTCCTTAAACAATTCTCTTAGAGAATCGCGTCTACGTAGATCATATAAGGCTCTGATAGCTCTTTTCTGCAGAATAAATATAGACTCAATGTCTGCAGCCCGTCCCCATAGTAGAATACCGTATGACATAATACTATGAAAATAACTAAAATAGACTAGCCTCGCGGTGTCTACATCAGTAAATTGACGGATTTTTCTAACAGCATATGCTGCTGAACTCAGCCGTCCTGCAAGAGAAGTTATATGCGGACCCCATTGAAGCCTTGAATCGAGCGTGATCCCCAAGAAAACAGTTTTTTCGACGAATTCTAGTTTCTCTTGATTCAATACTATGTCACTATCACTACTTTTGACATTCGGTAGAGCAAATCTTATACACTTCGTTTTTTTCCCATTTAATACTAAATTATTCGCGGTGAACCAATTATGGACCAGCAATAGGGCGTTATTTACGTCGTCAAGATTTGTGGCACGTCGGTTTGTCTTAAATATTAAAGAGGTATCGTCAGCAAACAACACCATTTGTGGTTGGTTTTTAAATAAATGGGGTAGATCATTTATATAGACTAAAAAGAGGAAAGGACCTAATATCGAACCTTGCGGTACACCCATACTTACTTTTAAACCCATTGAATTGACACCATTTATTTGTACTTGCTGATGTCTATCGTTTAAATACGATTTAACTAAACTGAGCGCAAGTTTCCCTAAACCGTAATGTTCAAGTTTCAAGAGTAGGGTTTCGTGGTTTACGCAATCAAATGCTTTCGAGAGGTCACAGAAGATTCCTATGGCATCTTGTGCCTCTTCCCACGCCGTAAATATGTGTTTTAATAAGGTGACACCGGCGTCAGTCGTGCAACGTCCTTTGGTGAAACCATATTGTTTCTCATGTAAGATTTTATTGGTGTTAAAGTGTGTGAGCATTTGATTAAGCATTACCTTTTCAAACACCTTGCTGAAAACCGGCAACACGGATACGGGTCTATAGTTATTGATGTCTTTACTGTCCCCGGATTTGAAAAGTGGTATTACCTTGCTGTATTTCATAAGGTCCGGGAAGACTCCTTGGTCCACACATAAATTAAATATTAAGGCTAAGAACGGTGCTATAGTCTCAATAATAGCTTGACAAACTTTAATGGACATTCCCCATAGATCTTCAGTTAATTTGATTTTGATTTCCTTAAAAGCTTTAATGACTGTGATGGGGTTTATATGCTTAAATTGAAACTCAACCGGACAGGCTGAAACGTTCGCTCTCAACAAATCAATAGAAACCAAGGGTGAGGAATTTAAGGTTTCAGTAGTTTTAAGTGGGATACTAGTGAAGAAATCTACAAATTCTTGAGCAACTTCGTTTTTAGAGCTTATAAGACCACGTGAAGTATCTAGTGTGATATCATTATTATATTTTTTGTGTCTATTAGTTTCACTATTGATAATTTTCCAAACCGTCTTTATTTTATTATCGGCGGATTTAATCTTGTTGCTAATGAATAAGGCTTTAGCTACCTTACAAGTGTTTTTAAAAATTTTAGAGTAAGTTGCAACATATTTATTAAAAGTTTCTGAGTTGATGTAAGGCTTAAGGCCGTACAGTTCAAACAATCGCTCCCTACTTTTCCTAATACCCTTAGTTGCCCAGTCACTGAACATAAACTTTGGGCAAATAGATTTAGTTTTCATTTTTAATGTATTATTAAACTCGGTGTAAACTACCGAAAAGAATTCCTCATAAAAGTGATTTACATTTTCAATAATATGGTCCGGAATACCTAAATTACTAATTAAGTTATTATTAAATTTATTTAAATTACTGGGTGACATTTGTCTGGACTTTATCTGAATTTTTTGTAATGGTGTGTAGGACTCGAAAACAACGGTTTGACCGCTATGATCAGAAGGAAGGTAATTTACAATTGATTTATCCAAGTAGTCGCAGCAACAAAAAACATTATCAATACATGTTGCAGTATTTGTAGTAATTCGGGTTGGTTCCGAAAACACGTTTAACAAATTAAATGATTTAAAAAGATGTAATAATCTACTGCTATTTGAATTTTGATCTAAAATATTAACATTAAAGTCACCACAGATTACCAGTGATTTATTACCAGTTGCAAGCTTTGCTAAAGTATCTTCCATTACCGATTCAAAAATAGAGTAGTTTTGATAATTTGGGGGTCTGTAAACGCACACTATAACATGCCTATCCAGCTCAACACAAGACAGCTCAATATTATGTTCAACCGATAGATCAACAATATCACTACGAGTCTTAAATTTAATACAATTTTTAACTAAGATTAATGAACCCCCACGAATCTTAGCTTTCCGGTTAAAGCAACTCCCCACACTGTAATTTGCGTAATTAATTAGCATTTCATAATCTTTTAACCAATGCTCAGTGAAACAAACAATTTCAATCTTTGTTTTTTCTAAAAACAATTCAATTTCTAGTTGCTTTGAAGAGAAACCTTGAATGTTTTGATGAAATAATTGCATGGAATTCTGCTTAGCCCCTTTTTTACATTTAGCTATTTGAGAGCAAGAAGATACAAGTATATTGTTGTTGATCGGTGTAACATCAATGTTACCGGTACCCTCTGTTGTCTTACTAACTAGTTTAAATGAGTATCCGGAGTGAGCCCCAAGACTCCTATGCCATCACAAGGCAATGAGATCCTACTACTAGTGGACCCCACTCCAGGATCTCCTATAGTTACACAATTGAAAAAAGAATTATTAGTATTATTACTAATAGTCGCAGTGTTAATAATTGAAGTAAACATTGACATACTACTTATGTCTGAGTGAATATTATATACTAATAGCCTAGCTATTTTGTGTCTACAACTCATAGGTAGATACACTTTACCCCGTGTCGACTTAAGTTTACCAACAAAACTGTTGATATCTAGATATATAAGCCTGTCACTATAGTGACCTACTAGAAAATGAACATGCTTATTCAGCATGTGAATATAATTGTTTTTCCTGCTTGACAACTTTTCAAAATATGGGAAAGCACACAATATTATTTTACGACAATTCAACTTTAACAACTCCGTTACACTGTCTGTGATATCTTGTTTTGTAAGTTTTGAACTGTTTCCTATAAATATTGTTATATCGGTATTAACATTATAAACATTTCTAGTTACAGATGCCATTATCTGTTGGTATGTTGACCCTGGCATACAATGATTTTGGTTGGAAAAACTCAGGTTATTACTTACTAATTTACCTACACCTCTTCCTATACTATCTGAAAACATTATTGAGTTAGAACAGTCATGACTATCATGTAACTCAGGCTGTACCACATGTAAATAATCTTGTGTAATATTATTTGTTTCTTGGTTGAGTATACAGTCCTGAGATAAATTTTCAGCCTCGGACGGGTCCTCCATTACCTCAGGCTGGACATTATCATGGTTGGTAACTGTTTGACAACTACATCGACACAGTACCAACTCACTTGCCGCAAGAATATGTTCCCTTATTTGGTTCTGAGAACTCGCATACCTACTAGAAAGGGAACTAAGTGAGTCTTGAAGTACCTGTATTTCAGACTGCAAATGCTGAGTATCAATTTCATAAATTTTTATACTGTCTTCTAATTTTATTTGGTAATTATCTAACTTATTAACTAAATCAACACGCTCTTTCCTCATTGGAATATATTTAGAAAAGCGTTTATGCTGTTTCCTAAATTGATTACATTTTTTAATTATTCTATTCAGTTTTGCATATTTTTTAATTTTATTATTGCTTACTGAATAATTCTGTTTATGAAAGGAATCTTCAGTCAGATCAATTGTTATTAAGGAAGGTGGGATACAATTACTATTTAATAATTCATTATATAAGAGGTTTGTTTCTTTAACCTGAGTAACTTCTTTTTCTTTTTGTAAGTTCAATATACAATTATTGGCTTGAATTAACTTATCTTCTAGGTCCCTAATTTTATTTAAAGCCTCCTCATACAAGTTACTACAATTTGTAAAACCAGCTGTGACAACCTTCAGTTGATCCCGTTCATCAACAATGTCCAAGTATTGCTGATGTAGGTCTACTAGCTCTCGTTTTAAGCTACAGATTTTGCTATTTACTTTATAGACTTCCACTTCACTCTCTTCTCTCTCCTGTAACAGTTGTTGGACTTGGAGGTTTGATTCTTTAAGTTCATTGAGAGCCGTTCTTAATTTTAGCTCCATATCTTGAGCAGTAGCCTTACGGGTCATCACAGGCATGGTTTCAGGATTGGTAACTGAAAATTAGAAGTAAAGAAACGGTGAGAACTAATAGAATAGACTATTAAAGAAAAGTTAGCGGTGAAAGGAAAAAAATAAAAAATAATAATATATAAAACAGAGAAAAGCCTTCAGTTATGAAATTAAGTGAGGTAGGCTGCTATATTAACTTTAAAAGATTATCTTTATATTGAATGTATCTAATTGAATATTAAATTTTACTGGTTTTATTGTCTTCGGGTTTTACTTTTTCATAAGAGGGTAGCTTGCTTATGAAATAAAAATTAAACTTAGTTTATTAAGATATCACTACAAGACAATAATGCACAATAATGATCATTAAAGATGTATGAATTAATATTGAAAAGATGAATTTAAAAAAAAAAGGGAATCTACAGACATATGGATTTGTCAACAAAGCGATTTAGAACCGGTACAACGTAATAAATCGGCAAAAAAAAAATACACTAGCAATTAGCATGGATGTGTTTTAGAGTTAAAGTGAAGTTTGTGTGCTGTTATTAAATAAAAGTAAACAATACTTCCCCTGAATAATCCGTATATAGCCGTAGTTAGAACGTCAGCTGTTTTTAGGTTACCGGCAACGTTGTACTACCGAAATCTTTATTAATTCTCAAGAAAACAATTTTCCTGAGTATTTACGCGTTTATAATACGTTCACACAAATAATTACACCTTAATATAACTTATTTCCTAATTAAATTAAATTTTAAAATACGGAACAAAAATTTTACATGTCACTCGGGCAGTGTTGCCACTTTTTTTTATTACCTCAGCAGAAAGATTACCTCGTTGGTCGTGTGATCGCAAGCGCGACTGCTGATCATGAGGTCCTGGGTTCGATTCCCGGGTCGGGCAGTGTTATTGGGTTTTTCTCCGTAGCAGCCACAGTTAGTACTGTTTACAAAAAAGTCACAAGAGAAACATAACATCACGCCTGCAATCCCCGAAGGATTAGGCAGAGCTGCACCTAATAGTACACCCACATTTCGCCAGCTATGTTTAAGTCCCACGTAATTTTGGAGCGAGCTTATTGCCATCAACTGGGCACAAATCCAGACTCCGTGGCTACTGAGAAATTCCTGATGGTAAAACCCAATAATAATTTGCCCGACCCGGAAATCGAACCCAGAACCTCATGCTCAGCAGTCGCTATTGCGACCACTACACCAACAAGGTTGACTAAAAAGTAAAAGAATTGTCAAAAACTATCCTTTTTTTACATTTACTAAAAAATGCAGAGCAATCCTAATTTCGTCTAATACTACTAAATAATTCCGGCTCTCAACAGACCTAATCCGGCTTTTAATATTACAACCTAGACTTTTATCCCCCTGCCATTTTTACGGCCGCCATGTTGAAAATTACTTTTTTAAAATTCATAGTTTGTTAAAAGGGAAAAAAATTCTTCGTAATATTGTAGAAGTGCTCTTTAAGATTTTTTCTTTTATTTTGAGAGGAAAAGGGCCGTTCGAGGTTTGATTGCATTATACCGGGAAACTTGACTGGTTTTTTGTAAAAGGTGACGTTATAACACCAGCTTGTAGGTACTTCCACTTCCGTAGAGCAAAAAAAAAGAGTAACAAAAAAAAAGAAAGAAAAAAGTTTTAATCATCACATTGACCAACTGAACTCGGTTAGAAAAAGCCATAATTAAGAAATTGACGAAATTAAAGCTCAGAGGTACTAGACAACGTTATAAGTTCATTATCAGACGCTATTTTGCAGAAATCCATGACATGAGATTATGCATTATATATACCTAATGCAACATTCTCATCAGCCTTTTCCCAAATATGTTGGGGTCGGCTTCCAGTTTAACCGGTTGCAGCTACCAGTATTTACATGGAGCGACTGCCTATCTGACCTCCACAACCCAGTTAGAACTGGTCATACGATACCCTTTGGTGAGACTGGTTGTCAGACTTTCGGACTACCTTTAACGACTGTCAAAGATCTACAAATGACAGTCGGGTCCAACACCTTAACGTGTTTTCCGAAGCACGGAGGAACCTCGGTATGTCATGGGTAGTCACCCATCCACGGACCAACTTAGGCAAGCACGGCTTAACTTGAAGATCCATCCGAATGGCTGTTATTATATAGCCACGAGCTCGTCTCACGCAACAATCTATCAGCAAAAACATCGATTGACTTAAGGTACCGAAAGTCGTAAGTCAATCCTGCAGAAAATCATTGTGGAAAAACGACACGTTTTGTAAGCATAGTCTACGAAAAGGCCTAATCTTTGGTGTGGAGGTGCCCTCACATTTTTTTCAAACCACATTTCCGAACAATATTCTCAGATTTCGACGCATAAACGACATTTTTTCTCGAAACCCCAGATAGAAAATAGTTAATAAACCAAATATAATATCAAATAACTGCCACATTCTGTCGACATCAGCATATGAAACGAGATACACTACAGAAAAGTCAATAATGAACAGTGCGAACGTCAAGCAAAAAGAAATTGGAATAACCACTTTATGCTGAACCTTCGATGGTATAGTTCCCCCCTTTTCACGGATCAGCATTATATGGGCGGGAAATCGCGAGAGCAAAACTGGTACCTAATATATTTCTACCTCAAAAGAGAACTCTGTCATCAAAATTGAATCTCGGGCGGTCCAATACGGGAATCAAAATGGCTGCCAATTGAATTTCAGCACTTTCGGCAAGTTCTCCGTCACAAAGGTACTCGGTACTTGTAATCTAAGTCGGTAAGAGCTCGAGAAACAGAATCTAGTTTACAAAGCCTCTTGATTATTTAGTTGAATTGTGTGCTATGTTGTTAATATTTGGAGCGTGAAGGGGAATGTTTGAGAAGTTGTTAGTATGTATACAAGTCTTGTAAATACATGTGAAATTCACACTTATTTTGAAAGTGAACACTTCGAAATGTTAGCTAAACTAATTGTATTTCGTCTCATATAACTTCGCTTTGTAACTATTAAAGCAAATCAACATAACTCAATATCGTCCATGTTTTCTCCGAAGCGAGCCTGGGGACATCTCTGCCTGGGTCATGAGGCTCGCTAGTTATGTTTAAGTCCATTCGAGCTACAAAATAACTGACAAATGCTTGCACTGACTGAACAGGTCCACTAAAATGTGTGGTTCTTTCTTCAAGAGACTATCTCAGACGCTAATCTGCATAGTCTTCATGTGAGTTGACCAAGATTATGTCCGGTCGTTAAAAGAGACTGAATTTGTTTCGGCTGTTTATTATTGTTAAACAATAAAAATGTGATAACTTCTTTAAAATGTTCTCGTTTATATCTTAAACTGAAACGTACTATTGAAAGGATTATCTACAAATAGGTACATAAGAACTAAGACTACACAAATAGCGCTCTAGCACTCCCTAACCTCACTCAGAGACACACACACACACGCACGCACGCGCATACTCATATTAAACTTGAATTTTATTTGTATGAGTATTGTTACCAAGTTTTGTTTTTATTTACCTACTCTTAATTATATTATTCTCCTTGTTTTTACTTAAATTTAATTATACTTTTAATTTTGTTAATAACCATAAACGACCTTTTTTGATAATAACGAAAATGTACAACTCTGATCCCCGAAATACAGACTAACGTCTAGTTTGGGGATCACCGTTCAAATTGCTATGTTTAATTTACTTGATTTTTGTTTGAGTTTTTTTTTGTATTGATAATCCATTACATTGAAAGTTACGCACCAATTTAGTGGTAAAGCGTCTGATTCTAGAATCGAAATCCAAAGATTTTTGGGCCATGTCATAATATGAGTGATCGTTACGTGAACACACTTCCGTTGCGTTCATTTTGTTCGGCAAAACCGAACGCGTGGTCGCGCTGACATTGACAATGGTGGCGAATTCGAAGAGTTCATGGCTAAATAATATCAGCCGCTTGAGTTATCTTCAGGTTAAGCCGCGCTTGCCTAGGTTCATCCGTGGATAAGTGACCACCCATTACATACCTCGGAAAGCACATTAAGCCATTTATGGATCTTTGACAGTCGGTACAAGTAGTCAGTTGCCCGAAAGTCTGACAACCAGTCTTACCAAGGGGTATCGTATTACCTAACACTAATTGGGTTGTGGAGGTCAGATAGGCAGTCGCTCCATGTAAAATACTGGTATTCAGCCGCATCCAGTTAGACTGGAAGCCGACCCCAACATATGTAGGGAAAAGGCTAGGCAGATGATGAGATTGTTGCGTTGTATTCTTGCGACCCATCGGGTTAAGGAATCCTCTTACGATTCGAGTCTCACAACACTGACGCTGAATATACATAATTATATTTGCATATTACTCCAGACAAAGGAACGTCTAATTCGCTATTAAGTGCGAACATTTATTTATTTAATTCAAGGCGATGCGATGTCACGCCATTCTGCTATTAGAGACGGGTTTCTCCGTCGTAGGGTAAGAGCCTATTCACTCCTAATGCGTTAGTTATAGGTCCTGAAGCACCAAGCAATGGTATAAACATAATTGTATTAGGAAAATAGTCTTTATTTTTATTAGCATTAAGTGGCATCTGGTAGACTACGAAGTAAAGAAATTGCTGGAGACTAATCCTTATGGCATTAGGAAAAGAGATGAGTTTAGTTTCTTGTTATATGGATAAGGCAGGCATATGAACGTGAGTTTGGCACAAGCAAAGAGGCTGCTCTTTACCTAACAGTGGCTGAAGTTGGGCTGCGGATTTTGATGATCATTTGTAAAACTTTTATTAGTATTTTTATTAGATCTTTACCTTTGATCTTCTGTTTTCTGTACCTATATTTACTAAACGCCAAGCAAACTTAATATTATCGAATTAAATTAACATTTATCAAATATAACATCACGCCTATATTCACCGAAGAGTTAGGCAGAGGTATACCTAATAGTACACCCACATTTCGCCAGTTATGTTTAAGTTTTATGTAATAGGAGGCGAGCTAATTGCCATCAATCGGGTACAAATACAGACTACGTAGCTGCTACTGAGAAATTCCTGATGGTAAAACCCAATAAAACTTTCCCCGAGAATCGAACCCAGGATCTCATGCTCAGCAGTTGCGCTTGCGACCACAACGAAGAAGTCCAACCTAAATATAATTTCTAATTAAATTAACAATAATTGATATTGGTATTTACTTTATTTTTATAAAGTAAATACCAGCGTGCTCGCTGCCTTCTCAAAGATTAAAATCTCAAAGCTAAATTGTATCCAAATATGATCAGTAATTTCACAGTAAAACAACATCAAACAGGACACACTCATTTAAACTCAGTGTTTAACGCAGAGTTTGGTAACAGACACCATGCCACCAACGATCCCATCAACTCATAAAACAATAACCTAGTATACACCAATTTCTAGCATCTATTTATAACCTTAGGTAGCTGGTGTTGACCACTCTATTTAATGGTCAAACCGTCCCGAACGATTAGGTAAGCTTTGATCACTCAGATGAGTTGAACCGTGAAAATTATGGACTATATTATACAAATATGTCCCATCCGTTGCGGAGATGGACCCTCCGTCTTTATTTGGGTCAAATGAATATTTATGGTAGATACTGTGTTCTTTTTTGATGGGTTAAGTGGACTTTTTAATATTAAAAGGTTATCGTATTATGTATGTAATTATTTTAAGCAAGAGAGCTTCCGTAAAAGAGTTACTGCTATGAATTCCAGTTTATTGCTTATTTTTTTATATTTCTTCAGTGTCTGTCATGGCAATATATGGTGAAATTTGTAATGCTTATGTCCCATAACATTATAGGATATAAGCCGACAGTTAAACGAGACTCAATATTTTGAGTGTTTTTTATTCCTCACACATATCCTAACTGATATTATAAATGTGAAAGTAAGTGTGTTTGTTACCCTTTCACGCCTAAAAAACTTAATCTATCATCCTTTTATTTTGCATATACATTGCTGACAATGTATATGCAAAATAAAAGGATGATACAGTGTGTACAGAGACGGACATAGGGTACCTTTCATCCCAAAAAAAAAGTACTTTTCCCGAGATAAAAACAATAACGTTCTTACTATAATAGATGGCGCCACGTGTCTTTCGAATCACAAGCAGAGTACAACCAGAAATTACTGTCAAATTCTAAATTGACGCGAGCGAAGCCACGGGTTAAAACTAGTTGGTCAATAAAATGAATCAAAAAGCAATAATTAACTAATGAACCCATTATTATAGGCTTGCATTTCTTATGCTTTGTTTGTTGTTGACAATAATTTATTTGATTTTTTAATACAGGCTGTTTAGTTTAGAAGTAAGGATGACATTTTCTATAAATAACCTTAGTTCGGACACACCTAAAACTATTTTGTATGGCTTTGTTGAAATAGATAAATATAAAGGCACTAAACAAACAAAGAAACAATTCAATACAAATTCAATTCATATGAAAAAGTAATTTACATTGATTACAATGTTTTGAATATCCGTCACTATGAGAAACCTATGGCATACAACTACTGTTCGTGTTCAAGTCACTAATAGTTCAATTATTTTTCAATTAGGGACATACACGTGGTGTTGGACGCCTGTGCCAGTATTTATATACAGATATATAATATTAATACAGTAGCGATTGAACCTTACCTTGAAATTGTCGTCTATTTTTACCACATTTTCATTAAGTATGTTGGTCAAATCAGTCCAAGATTGGTATACCTGTGCCTATTCACGCAACCCTTTTTTCCGTATTTGTTAGACTTTTCTTTGATCAATATCTTATGTTAAGAGACGATGTGGTTTTATCCACTGGTAGCTAGAGGTATAATGTACTGGGATGTGGATAAAAATAAAGGAACTGAAATCAGTTATCACAACAAACACAATCTTGGTTTGATTTGACCAATAATCTTTCTTTTTTGGTGTGGTTAATGCCTAACCTGGTGTCAGAGTTTTTATGCCGCTCATGGGCCTTTGACTTGGCTTTACATGCCGTCTAGAAATAACTCTCAGGCATGCTGGTTTCCTCACAATGTTTTTCTTCACCGGAGGAAGTGCACTGCTAACTATCTATCAATCGACCCCTTGACAAATCCGAATCTCAAATGCAAAAATCGACTGCTTCACCTATAAAATAAGGCTTAAAACCTTTCAAGTACTAGGTCCAACAAAATTATAATCAATTGCCCTGAAACCCGCATTTGGACTAACCAGGCGAATTTCCCGCGGCCATATTACCGCACAATCATAGGTAGTTTGCAGTTAATAAATATAAGGCGAGAACACACTAGAGCATCACTGAGACAACAGTCAATTATCCCTGCTAATTTTATACAATCATAATCTTTTATTCAAAATCATTCGATATCTAATTTAATAAATAAAATATCTCAGCATTTGATATAATATTAGCTAAACTTTCCATTATTTTGGTTTTGCTCCTGTTCTGAGGCGAAGCCATTACGATAATTATAAGTGTTCGTTGCAGTAAGAGTCACATATTTATTAGATAAGAAATAAAATTAAGCTCATTCGGTCCGCACGCAAAATACGCGCATTTGACGTGGAGTTGCGGACACCAGCCCGTTATACAATACAAGCTCATTCGGTTTGGGGTTTATTTTTAAGCTAAACTAGCTTAGAAAGTAAAGTAATATCTTTAAAAGTACGATGGGAGTGACATCGTCGCAATTATGAGAAAAATCCCAGATTAAAAAAAAATATAGAGTTTCATATAAATAATCCCAAATCGATCCTTATGATTATTGTTATTTTTTTTTGTATGCACGTCATGTCCCTGCGACAAATAAATATTTTTTCTTTCTTTCTTTCTTTATTTCCCGTTGAGGCAATGCTACTAACTATACGTTGATCTTTATGCTCCATTGTAAACCTACCTTTACAGCTAGCACTGGTCGAGCTGAAAACCTGTAATTTATTTCAATGATTTTCTATTTTATACGCCTGGTAATAAGGAAGATTTATTTTTATTGCGGTTCCCTTATAATAAGTTTTATTTATGGCCTCCAATTGAATTGTTTGGTTTGTAGTGGGTTCTGTAATTTGAGAGTACTTGTGAAGGTAGACTTGTGGATTTAATAAAGGGTAGGTAGGACTCTCTTATTGCGTAAGAGGTTTGAAGATTTTTTGTCAAGAGGAGGGACTGAGTGGGCTGCGATGATGCAAAATGGTCGGTCACTCACGACATACAATCGTGATAGCGCATCATACTGAATGCTCATGAGGAGATGATAAAAGTGTATACGAGTGTGTACGAGTTGGCCTTACTTTCAATTAAGATCGCTAAAAACAGGTTAGAATCAAATTTTCTTGCGTTTTTTGTTTTGCTATGAAACGGTTGATCTTAATAATTCCTCGGTTTAAAGATTTGTATCGTATCGGGTCGTGAATGCTCGTTGTTGAGTTTTAGCTCCACTCCATCACCCACTGTATCAACATTACTAAATTATAGCACTACTTTTGGTTCGTCTCGGCGCGGACGCTAATAATTCACCTGTAACGATTGTGAAAGATCGACAAATGACAGCTGGGACCAACGGCTTAACATGCCTTCTGAGACACGGAGGAAACTCGGTATGAAATGGATAGCCACCCCTACACGGACCGACCTAGGCAAGCGCGGCTTAACCTGAAGATTCCCTCTCACATTTAGTCCATCTGCCTTCAAAGTAGGAGTGAACAGGCATCTTCTGGGCACGCTCGTTCCATCATAGACCTCATCCATCGCTTTCCATCAACCGTTATCGATTTCAAGATCCTTATTGCAATTAAAAAAAGATTATTATTATTGCGGCTATTATTATTTATAGTTACGTTCTCTTCCGCCGATCCCAATAAGAGTAAATAATAGAAAGCCCATTTAAATCAAAAAGTTAACTATAACAACTCGGCCGTCAATGCAAACCAAACCACGAAACTAGTTAAAAGTTACCGTACAACAGTTTAACAAATATCGAATCAGAGAGTAACAAATATTTAACTTTCTGATTCTAAAGTTTTGGGAGGTTCATTGTGGATTAGGATTTGACAATATAACAGCACCCTGGTAGGTACAGTCCGTTCACAACTATGTTACCTCTGACAGGTGTTAGAAATGTAAACAGTTTGTGGTTTGTTGTCTCTATCCACTTTTCAAGGAACTGTCTAGTAAATCCCTTTTTGACTAAGATACAGTCAATCTTGTCTCTTTTTTTACATTAAATTCATCAACAGGAACAATACAATAGCAACCGTATTTATAGACGGAGAAATCAAGTTTTCCTTTGTGTATAGTTTCAGGGCTGTGGGCTGTACAAACTGATAGAAGAATAGATCCTTAAAACTCATAACATTGACATTAAAACTCATGTTAGTTGTTAATTCATAATCATGGACATCATATCCGCGAAAAGACAACCACTGCTCCAGGCATCGCCCGTTTTAACCGTTCGGTTAAATACCATGAAACCACCACCACATGGTGGTTTCGAGGGATTGGTTAGTAAAAAATACATTAAAAAACACGCCTGCCAGTACAAAAACAAAAATTAAGAACAAGTTGAATGATTTCAATGTTGAATGGGAATAAGCAATTTAACCGCGATTGTGTCCAAAAATAGAAAACAATAAACACCATATTTTTATTCGTCGTTTTATTTTCACCACATTTTTTCGGTTTTGGGGTTCAGAAGTTATCGTGGAATAAACAAACTCGCAAACATACGAGTACATACATGAACCCTGAAAACATAATACTCCTTTTTATGGTGAGTCGTGTAAAAAGACCAAAATTCATATCAACTCAAAATAAGAGATAACAACAAAATTGACAATAGATTAAATTAAAAGAGTAGATTTTCTGCAGTATACAAACATCAAATTCACACCTCATCCATAAGGGTATGTAGAACGTACAGAACCTCGCCTGGCAAGATCCTTATACGGGGTGGAAGTGACACCGACGCACAAACGATTACCACATGTTCAGTAAATCATTCCGAATTCCCGCACTTAGCATTTTTCATCGGCAATTTAAAAAAAAAAGGTTTCCAAAAGTGCAATACCTACTCGGTCAAAATGTATGAAACAGCAGATTTTTTTTTTTTAATTCGTCTGTTTAGCCTTTTCCCCAACTATGTTGTGGTCGGCTTCCAGTCTAACCGGATGCAGCTGAATGCCAGTACCAGTGTTTTTTTTATTGCCGATGAAAAATTTTCTATGTGCCCGGGGACATAGAAATTTTTCATTCGATTCGGAATGTAGTATTAAATTTCGAACCGAATGAAAAATTTACTGAACTGATGAATGAAAAATTTACGTACTGAACACATGGTACTTAACCGTTTGTGCGTCAATGTTTCTTCCACCCTGTATTGGTAAAAGGCTACCAATACTACATTATACATATAGATTTTCCTTTTCGGAACGTACCTAAGTAGTTACTTTCTTAATCAAGTCAACTTTTGCACGCTATAACCTATAACAACTCTTTAGTAAACATAATTAAACTCATATTTCCATACCACACTTAATATTTAGCACTTACGCCAACGAACAACACTCAATATTTCGAAGCCAGCAAACCGTAAATGTATATTCGCGTCTCTAATTTTACATTGTTAGGAAACCTCTAAGGACTTGACGTATCTCCGTATTAACCGGTATTTATTCTCTAAACAAAGCTTTAACATGACAATTATTATCGTGTGAAGCACATAATATGTTTGTATGAACTACATTCAACATATATTCTTAGGTAAACAATGAAATGCCTTATTTCTGTTCACACGTTTAATGTTTGGATTCCATGTAGGTTTATAGATTCAGAAGTATAGTTATCGTGACTTCTTTCCAAACAGTTTTCCAGATCGGAAAAAATATAAAATAAGCCTATGATTTACTGAAACAGAATTATCTTATCCAGGCTTTAAATAAATTTAGTAACTGTTATATCTCGATGATAAACAATAGATTTTTAAGCATCTAATTGTTAAACGTCAAATCCTGGATCCCGGCCTTGACTCTACGTACAACCATCACATGATACTATTTTTTTTAACCTTTAACCAATGTTTCAATATCTAATTGCTAAATTATTGAAAATAGGCATACTGGTTATTAGTTCCCTCATCATCGTAACAAGACGCCTGTAATCTCCGAAGGGTTAGGCAGGTTAGGTGTACCTAATCATCATCATTTCAGCCGAAAGACGTCCACTGCTGGACATAGGCCCTCAAGTGTCGCCAAATTCACCGGTCCCGTCCGACTCGCATCCAGCCATACCAACTGCTACAACCATATTTCAACAGATATGTTATATGTATCCTTGTATTAAAACATGATATGATTTACAACTACATTTTTGTAGAGGACTGACAAGTAAAAGTAGTAGTAATTGACATATAAAACATAAAATCAAATAAAGTTTCAAACTACCATATCATAACATAAAATAACACAATCATATCTTCTCTCTTTTGACAAAATTGACGGCGAGCGATACAGAACTCATCAAAGTTGTGATTTGTTGTACAGTACACTCGCATACGACTCGAAAAGACTTGGAATTTAGTTGTCAGACGAAAGTTTTGAAGAAAACACGATTTTAAAACTTTTGCCCGTGTACGTATTGGATCTTTGTGTAAAAGATAGAATTACATTACAAATTGAAGTTTCGGAGTTGAAGTTATTATTGTAAAGGCGGCCATTGTGTGTCATGAAAGAGATGTGAAACACAATACACATAATTATGGTTTGCCTTTTAATTAATAATTAATTATTATTTATTTTGGACCCATTTATATGTATTTTTTTATACCTTATTTCTTTGTTCGTTTGCTTGTTCCCGTTTGACGTGTACCAAACTCCGAATTTTATGTATTTACTGTCCTAGTGAACTTAGAGAGCCTTGACACTATCACTATCATAACACAAGTTCAATCTTAGCTTGGGTGTCAGAGGTGTATAAGTCCGTGTTAAATTCAATTCTCAACTTAAATACCTATTTAAAAAAAAATATATATATGTGAATACAGCAGTCATTTGTGCCGATAGTCGTGTCGGCCAATGGCTTATTGCCAATAGGCTCGACCAACATCTGAAGAGCCTCTCGCTTGGCGGCTGGATCAAGGGCTTGATTTAGAAAGCAGTTCTTCTGGACATGGCGCGTATTGTTAGGAGTTTCCTCTCTCAAGAGCCCTGACCACCGGTAGCTCGGACCCTGTTCCCGATGCTGGTGGGCTACTATTTGTTATATTTTGTATTATTATTTTTTTATTGTTTTATATTTTAATATTTAAAAATGTAGATATTAAGTTTAAAAATGAATAAACGGAATAATGTTTAAAATTATAAATAAAGTCGTTGACCTTCCTATATTTTCGAATGAAATAAAAAGTTCTGGTCTCATTCATCATCTTCATGCTCCTGCCCTTATCTCAATTTATTTGGAGTCGGCGCAGCATGTCATCCTCTTCCATACTTCTCTTTTACTCGTTGTCTCCTCAGATACCTTCTTTCTCGCCAAATAATCCTTCATACAGTCCATCCATCGTTTCCTTGGTTTTCCTCTACATCTAATCATTTAAAGGACATGGACAAAAAAGTACATTCCATATACACTTACATAGTCAATATACTATATTAAGAAAAATAGAGAAGTGAATTGTTGCGTAGTTTTTAACCTCTCTGCACTCGTCAGTATTGATTACAATATAATAAGTAGTGCAAGTTGAATTCAAAGTCTCATTTGTCAACTTTAGCCATTATGGACCATAGAGAAAGATAAATAGAATAATAGACGTTCTACACCACGCATACTACTTGTAGATATGTATGTGAAATGAACGACAAATGCTCTTACCTGAAACATTTTGATTTAAACAAAACTGTTTTCATTGGTATTTCTTACATATAATTAAATTATATTTTGAACTGTTGATACGTAAGATATATTTATTTCACACAATTATAGTAATAACGTAACCGTACCATAAAACGGAACGCGTTTTACAATGTGTCATTGTTTATGTCAAAATGGCGGTACTGCGATTGTACAGATCCTCCGTTGCGTACGAACTGTTTGTTTATTGCGATTATCTTCTAATATTTTTGACTCCTGCTTATCTCTACGGAAAAAAATATTTTTACTTATTTTTACCAAGAAATGAGTAATTATTTATAATCTTTTGTTTTATTTAGTGTTTCTCTTGTCAATTAGTAGTTAAACTGTTGAAGAAAAACGTCACTTTCGGAGTCTAAATAAATGTGACAATAATAACATATACTTTGTCTCAGTTTTCTGTCAGACTTTCTCAGTTCAGTAAATGTTAATCAATATATGGTTAAAAATCCTTAGTTCAGGTAGAATGACCACCTGAAATAAGGATTTTGGATCTTGTTGAAATGCCTAATAATTCACAGCACTTCGCTATTTTAAAACACCTTGACGTTTTTAATAGCAAAATCATTATTCATACACTTTGCCAGCAATTTGATAGAAGGTAACATGAAATTGTTTACGTCTAGTTATTTGTAATGAGAAGTTCTTTGAGATTTTTATTTTTTGCAATTTAATATGGCAATATTCACGAATATGAAACACCAAAAATTATCGTTGTACACTAAATTTGATAACTATGCAAACGCCCATACAGAAATTGGCCATGTCCTTTATAGGAAAAAAAACAAAGCCAATTCACAATATTATAATGTCTATAAATCCTGATTTCTAGAAGCCTCTTTGGCAACAGATAACTAGCTCAATAAATCACAACAGGTTTATAAATCCTGAACTAGACTAGAAATTTTTATTTGGAATTTTCTTATTTTACCTGACTGCGGTGGAGCCCAAAAGAAAAGTAATTGTTGTCTTAATCTCGAGCTATTACACTGATGGTGGACAGCAAACATCAGCGCACTTCTTCTTTATCGTGTGGTTAGTGCCTAACCTGTTATCAGAGTTATTATGCCGCCCGTGGGCCTCTGACTTGGCTTTACATGCGGTCGAGAAATATCTCTCAGGAATGCTGGTTTCCTCACGATGTTTTCCCTTCACCGAAACAAGTGACAATTATAAAATACGCACATGAATGCGAAAAATCAGAGATGCGTGTCTTGGGTTAGAACTCTAGACCCATGTATGACTTGGCAGTCCGACGGTCACACTGCTAGACTATCACTGCTAGCTTATTTATTGTAACTATTATTCAAGATCCGAAAAACCCGATTCCGAGTTTTCTCCGTGCCTCGGAAAGCACGTTAAGCCGTTGGTCCCGGCTGTCATTTGTAAATCTTTGACAGTTGTTACAGGTAGTCAGTGGCCTGAAAGTCTGACAACCAGTCTTGCCAAGGTTATCGTATTACCCAGTGCTAACTGGGTTGTGGAAGTCAGATAGGCAGTCGCTCCATGTAAAATACTGGTATTCAGCTGCATCGTTTTAGACTGGGAGCCGACCCCAACATAGTTGGGAAAGGCAAGGAGATGATGATTAAAGATCAGAAAAAAAGTGCCACTAACTCGCCAATTCATATAATTATGAAAAAACCCAATTCATCACAACCGTGTCCTAAAATAAAAGAAATCTAGCAAAAGAATTGTAAGTAACAAAAGAAATGAAATCTTTCAAAATACTTCGGCACTTAATCAATCAAATGACAATCAGATAACTTGACAAATCCCATCTCCTGTCTTTGTCAAGAGTTCATCTTGAAACTAAATAAAAAAGGTAAAGAAGGTTCGTTTCTAATAACTGACAATAAAGATGTGATGTGTGTGGTCCGTCACCCGTGAAGGTTCAAGTGAAATACGGCCTGTAGTCTTGAAACGGGTCAGGTAATAGATGAAACTGATTTATTTGTAATGCGATATCTGCTGTTGCAATCTTTTCACTTTATCAAAATCTTAAAGTCGCTGATAGACAATGCATGATGAGGTACTCGTGGCTAAATAAAAACAGCCACACGGGTCGATCTTTAGGTTAAGCTGCGATTGCTTAGGTTGTTCCGTGGATGGATGACCACTCATTACGTACCGAGTTTCCTCCGTGCCTCGGAAAGCACGTTAAGCCGTTGGTCCCGGCTATTATTTGTAGATCTTTGACAGTCGTTATAGGCCGGCCAGTCAGTGTCCGGAAAAACTGCCAACCAGTCTTACCAAGAGATATCGTATTAACCTGACTGGGTTGTGGAGGTCAGATAGGCAGTCGCTCCATGTCAATACTGGTATTCAGCTGCATCCAGATATACTGAAAGTCGACCCCAACATAGTTGGGAAAAGACTAGACGGATGATGATGACTGACAGACAATGTAAAGCCACTTTTCACAAGATTACGCACTGCTATAAGTAACTAACCTAGATTTCTCTATGTAGGTATTAGTCATCAGCACCATATTCTGTGGATATAGGAGTTTATAACATGCATATTGTTTCTTTTACTGCTTAATGGCGTACCCCCATTAAACACTGTTATCTTTTTCCTTGCGATTGGTATTTTAGAACATAGTTAGATTCAGTTGGCCTAACTTTGTGCTAAAACACCAAATGCAGTCCGAATCAACATTCTGCAAACGTGTTCAATATCACGTCCCTATGTAATGTTTGCTTACATAACTATGCTAGTGATGTGATTGTATAATGGAGATTGATTGAGTGCGATTTATAACCTGGTATTGCTCACATCAAATTAGAAAAAAAAAAGAAAATCTTACTGCACTCAAAAGCGGTACTAAATTTGAAATACCACAAAGAGCTCATGGAATTCATGGAATTGGCTCTTTAAAGCCATTTTGGGGAGAGAAATACCAGCTTGTGCCATCCTCATGCAAGGATTCGTCAACTATAAGGTTAACGATTGCTAGGTGTCCAAGTTGTGCCGGATATTTGAGGGTTTAAGTACCGATTTTTTTAATGAATAAGTACCTCCTTTTTTTAAGTCGGTTAAAAAGTGGTTCGATGCGTTTTTTTGCGTGAATCTTTGGACCGCTAAGATATTTAGTGGAGCGAATTTGGCGGAGTGACCGTAATAGATTCAGAAATTAGAACAGTATTTTATTGCCTGTTCCAAATAATGAAACTTCTGACAATTCTTATTCGGTGATGACCTTAGAGGATTGCAATTTTACGAGCAAACCGCGAATCAATCCAAATGTAATTTAGTTTGAGGATAACAGGATTATTCTGGATTGAACGTAATCAGCGGTACATCAATCTCCGAAGAGGTCCGAGTTTTCTAGGTCTAAAATCTTTTTATATCTTGTAACTTAAGTAGGTTATCTAGACTTCGAGAACGAGTATTGAGTACCTAGTTGGTGAATAGAGAATGAAGTTGGTCTAGAAAAAAGCTTAGAAGAAATGAATGAGATAATTTATGGCAAGAATAATAATGTCATAGTAGGTATTGTTAAATTATTACATTTTAGTTTTTTTTTTTTAACAGGTTCCCATAAATGTATCGTTTTTTCAACACCCTAAAAAAAACAATGCAGGATTTTTTGCATTATTAATGCATACTCATGTTGGACAAAGATCAATTTAAAACCGTGTAAATCTACACATGTCTCCATTTTTCACTCCTACTATTGAATGAACGGGCCCTTTTTTTTTGGGGTGGGAATTCATCAAATAACTCCTCCCGCTCTGTGCGGAGCGGAAGGGAGTGTCAGACTTTTACTGACTAAAAACCATCCATGTTCCTTCCTTTGCCCTTTATGTTCCAGGGCCGCGGTATCTCTTTCGAACAGTCCCGCAACCCTGGGAATGAACGGGCCCCTAACACGAGCGCTCGGTGCATAGGTACTTTACGTAACATAAGAGTCAAAAATACAATGTTATCCTATAGCATTTTAGTTAAATTGTTTGCAATAAACACAATCATTACCGCCCATAAATAGGAATAAATTCTTTCAATTGTAAAAAATATCACATGTGTACGAGTATTTTTAATTTAAAAATCGACGTATTTACATTACATTAACAACGCGCTCTGGTAACTTGGAATAACTACAGTTTTCTATATAAGTCTACCCCAGGCAAGTGACAACACTCTCTTACAAAGTTAATATAGTTAGCTCTCGTTCTGTTAAAATTTGCAATAAGTACTTTGACTTGTATACGATAAGGTTTATTAATATGTGTTTCCAATATCCACGTATTTCTTTGACACCATTGTCCTCATACAGTATATTTGTAGCATTTGTCCTACTGTCTGTACCTCCGTTCACTGTATCATACTTCTCGTCCTTGGCAACTGATTGGCAACGCGAAATGGGGCGGAAACTGATTTTGGAGTTTGTTAAAGATATCGCCTTGGGAATAGTGTTGCTTTCCTCTGCTTATAGACTAGGAGATAGACTTTATTTTGTATTATAATCAACACATTGATTGAAAGGTATTTTTTTAAGTTATTTTTTATTTTATTTTTTGCGTTAAATGAAGTGATTGGAATGAAGTACTGTAAAGTCAGTCGCTGTTGGGTTAGTTGTACTAGAGACGATCAGTTACGTGTAATGGGAGATATTGATAAAATTTAATCTAGTGCTGAGTAATAAAAAATTGGCATTAATTAAAATGTGAAAACCTTTGATTGGCATAGGGTCTGATATTTCTAAAACAAAGTGAAATAAAATTACTGTTGTGTCTGCCAGTTAGATATTATGCATTTATTAGCTGGCTTTAACAGTGGCTATACTTACATACAATCGCGAGGTTCGCTTTAAAGCGTACGATAACGTTAAAACCACAATCACTATCTCTTCGACTAGAGAGCATCAAAGGTATTGATTGGCTAGTATGAAGCCCGCGTTGAACTATAACCCAAGAGTAAACAGAGATATTGTCTGAACTAGATGTTCTCCTTCGCTGATAACGTTTATGTTCAATGCTGTTATCATGTTTGGCTTGTTTATGCTTTCGAGATTGTGTTTGTGCAAGGTATGCGTGCGTACGTATACGCAGCGTAGACGTGAGAGACACGACACGTCAACGCGAGGTGTTTTTGATGCCGACACGCCTATTCAATGACAGCATGAATCGGCATGAATGGCCTAGTTTAATATAAACCCCATTTGAAGACATCTTGGGAGTCAGAAGACACATCTCACTTTGAAGAAGTAAAAGCGCGTCCTCTGCCATAGAGAAATCAACCTTCATTCCATACTGGAAAGCATCATTACTAAAGTTACCAGCTACTGTCAACGTCTGCTTTGCGGACAGTAAAAGTGTTTACTTGACTTATCGGCTACTACAACGTGTATGATCTCCTAGCTAAAATATATTCCCTACTTCTTTCCTAATTCTGGCGTCTACTTGTTTCAGATGAGATGGAGACAGACTGGCGGCATGGGCATACAGCTTGCGGCAGCCATATTCTGCATGCTGCCACTCTTCACATCATCCACAGGAGACATACGTGAGTCTGCTGTCTGTCCCTTAACTTAGACTCTTTCAATCAGGCTGTACTGGATGACCTGAAAAGGGAAGTGGGTACATATTAGAGGTACCTAGGTGGAATCAGGTCCAGTGCAGTCAATTGTGTGAAGCCCATGTACAGTAATGGATTGCATTGTGTGTCTCGACATCTATATCTGATTATTGGGAAATTAGAACTGTGGTATACTTACAGTGTGTTCTTTTCCTGGGCCATAAGAGCAACTAACTAATGTCACTGACGAATGTGAGCCACCTCACCTAAAATTAACACCATTGGTCTTAATAAATAACCAATAACAGATAACAGGTAGTGGCCCGAAAGTCTGACAAGCAGTCTCACCAAGGAGTATTCGTATAACCTTGTACTAACTTGGTTGTGGAGGTCAAATAGGCAATCGCTCTATGTAAAGTACTGGTATTCAGCTGCATCCGGTTAGACTGGACGCCGACCCCAACATATTTGGGAAAAGGCTAAGTAGATGATGATGAGGTCTTTATAAATAAGTACTACATATAAAAGGACCAATGGAAACATCTCTAGGGGGCGTGGACGAATTGACATTCTGTGATGGAAACGTCAAAAATGTATTCAAAATCAAAATATTTTTTATTTCACATAGGCCTACATGGGCACTTATGAAACGTCGACAAAAAGGTGCACGGTTTGGGTTGGTCGTTTCCTATGGAGAAGAACCGGCAAGAAACTCCATGGTTACTCTTTTAAAATGATTAGATTTTACAATATTATCATGTTACAGCATTAGTACTCAAGTATGGGGGGACAGCATAGGCCCGACAATAAGTCGTTGCTTACTACACAAAAAAACGGAAAACAAGATAAGAGGTTAACAAAAGTTATCACACCTCTAGGAATCTACAATTGGACTGACGTAGGCTACCGACACACTTAATTTTGTAAATTCTATTGAGAGTCATTGTATATTATGACCACGTGTGCAGTTCGAGGTGGCGTTGCTTGCGTCCATACGTCAAACTTGGTACGTTTATTTTAGTTCTGCGTTTTCCCGCCTGCACAGATAAGTTGGTTGAAGTGTAGAACTACGAAATGTATTGAAAGCGATGGTTATTTATCTAAGACCTATGAAGAAGCAAATAATGTACAAATCATGAGACAATGATCAAATTAAATGAGTAGTCTAAATACCAGTGTACCAGTGAAAACACTTACTCAAAAAAACTTTGAAGTATTCTGCTCATAATTCTGTCAGCGTTAAGCTCGTCTGTGTTGGTAAGATAAGTAGATACTGGCCAATAATCGCCATCGACCTCAGGCTTATTATTAAAATGCCCATTGAATTAATTACGGAATGACTAATAAGTTAATAAATGGTCCCCGATTGTGATGAAACGAAATCTTATTAGCATAATCATTTTAATATGAATGTTGAAAGAATGCTGAGAATTGAACACCTGGTAATTGGTAGATAGTTTTATTCACTGTGGCTGTAATATTTCTGAGAGTTTTATTTCAGTATCTTTGTTGCTACGTTTCTGAAGTCTTATAACTTACTAGGATACTTTATTATCTACACTAATATTATAAAGAGGAAACATTTATATTTTTGTGTGTGTGTATGTTTGTAATGAATAAACTCAAAAACTACTGGGCCGATTTCAAAAATTTCACCATTGGAAAGCTACATTCACCCTGAGTAACATAGGTACCTGTGCAAAGCCGGGACGAGCCGCTAGTATAAAATTTTGTGCTTTTGTACATTTTTTACATAGATGTGATAATATTTTCAACAGCTCAAAACACTTCTAAAACACGTTACTCGACATTTTCAACACCGAAACCAGGCTTGTAAATGTCACCTCTATACGCCATTGCACACGAAGAGGTGGTTAGTGTGACATTGATAAATATTGATATAATCCCGCTAGAAGTTGCCAAGCAATTGGCAGCACATCAGCCTAGCCAGTCCATTGTTTTACAAATTGTTATGAATTATTCCCGAAACCCAATTTACCTGGTACCAGGAGATCATGGCACTCTAAGAGCTCATAGTGGCTTGCTCCCACAGGCGTGCTGATTCTTATTTACCTATAAGTTTTTGCTGAAAGATTTTTATGTGTTGCCTATTTTGAACCGATAACGTGGCCTTGATTGGAGCACGCTGCCTAAAAGAAACAGATTTACTCGAATTTTAAAGAGATCAAGATTATAATTATTGGAAAACAGAGAAGCTGGCAGTGAATTCCATAGACTGGCGGTTCGCACAATAAATGTGAAAGCATAGCGCTTGTTCGGGTTCGTGGAACTTCAACCCGCTTCATCGTATCTCTGCTCGTCCAACGATATCTAAGTAAAGTTAATACTTATTTAGGTGATTCAATACTTGCGTAGGCCTTGTAAGTGATTGGCATTTAGACCAATATGTACCGCTTTAGAAGTCACAACAGATAGACCTATAAACCTAGCACTCCTCTACTGATCAGTTTTATGACTGCTAAATTCTACTTCTCTGGTACCAGGACATCACGGAACATCAAGAGCTCGCGGCTGGCGCGCAGGCGTGCAGCCGGTCGCTGACGTCACGGCCAACAACACAGTCAGCAATATCACTGCTCAGCTGGGAGGCACTGCATACCTCCACTGTTTAGTGGGGCATTTGAGTGAACGAGGGGTGAGTATTATTACTTTAATGATACTTGTGTAGAAATTGCATTATTTGATAGGTGCATTGTGACTAGAGGAGCTCGTGACTAAATAAGAACAGCCGCTCGGGTCGATCTCTAGGTTAAGCCGTGCTTACCT
This sequence comes from Eurois occulta, assembly GCA_950022335.1. NCBI lineage: Eukaryota > Metazoa > Arthropoda > Insecta > Lepidoptera > Noctuidae > Eurois > Eurois occulta. The sequence continues at coordinate 4,002,442 of OX465498.1, forward strand.
AGGTTGGTCCGTGGATGGTTGACCACCCATTACATATCGAGTTTCCTCCGTGCCTCGGAAAGCACGTTAAGCCTTTGGTCCCGGCTGTCATTTGTAGATCTTTGACAGTCGTTACAGATAGTCAGTGACCCGAAAGTCTGACAACCAGTCTTACCAAGGGGTATCGTATTAACTGTAATAAAGGGCGATCCAATTTAATCAACTACACACACACACACAAATCTAAATCCCGTACTGCAACTGAAAAATTCCTGATGAAAACCCAATAACACACAGAGTAACCTTTTTTTTTTTTTGTCGGGTGGGAAATCATCAAATGACTCCGCCCGCTCTGGGCGGAGCGGAAGGGAGTGTCAGACTCTTACTGACTAAAAACCACCCATGTTCCTTCTTTTGCCCTTTATGTTCCAGGGCCGCGGTATCTCTTTCGAACAGTCCCGCAGCCCTGGAACACACAATAACCTGACCTGGTATTAGGGCCTGTAGACCAATATGAATACGAGTGTAAATAACGTAGCTATTGATGTTAATATGATATAGAAACATAATAATCCGTAAAGAACTTACCAAATCATGAAATAACAGTCTTACGTTTCTAACTCGAGCTATGGCGTTAGATTTTAAATCAAAACATTTTGAATAAAAAATCACCCATTCTACTTGGGGTCCCCGAAACACGTGTTCTTCTTCCATTCTCCCCTGTCAGACGTCATGGCATCATTTACTCTTTTCTCTTTCATATCATTCCTCACACTTTGGCCTCCCTCTCCCTCTTCATCCATCGACATTCACATCCATCACTCTTTTAGTCTTTGAATAAAGAATATAAAGCGAATAATAAAACTTTCCCATAAAGCCTAACATAAAAAGCGAAAGAATTACAACACTATAGATAACTTGAGTCGCAAAGTGATAAACTTTATCTCAGCAATAGTGATAAATCTGATTAGAAGTTGCTAAGTCACTTTGACATTGATGCTTAAAGTCTGAAGTCTGAGCTAACATTCAGTAATTTGGACCTATGATGAAAGGTATACAATTGAGTAACAAAGTGAATTTATTAAAATTGAAATATAAGACGAGGAATGAGATTACGTCAATTTTCAGTGAAAAAATTGTCTCGCTCGAATAAATTTTTGTTCGGTGTTAATTTATTTTTCGTACTGATGGTTTAAAATCGTGATATTTGTATCATAAGCATTATCATTGGCAGTCTGGTTTCTCTGACTGCTGATTACAGTCGTCTTCATGCTTTTCTGGCCTATGTGAGCCACCTAGGTCAGGACTTTCCTGTGATCTTCAGTAGGTCTACAGCCATTTCATTATTGGTTAGGCAATGCTCCTTCTACGATCTTTCGACAACTATTTAGCTTCGCCCGCAATTACCAGGCCAAATCGCGGATCCTGCCCGCTAACATAATAGATCAGAACAGCTACCCTTTACCAGAAAAGTGCTTTTTTATAGTACATGTGCGGACATAATATTATTTTAACCTGTCAAGTCTCGACCAAATTAGTTATTAATCAATTTTAAATGTTCTTCATGGCTGTTTGGAGAGTTGGCAGGTGTGAGAAGGTTAAAGTTGAACTCATCGTCTTTTAAGTTTACAAGAAGTCTGGTAACATCGTTTTTTCTTTTCTTCTTTCCTAGTCTGTTAAGTGTCCCACTGTTGGGCAAAGGCCTCCCATTCGCCTTCCAATCCTCTCTATCTTTTGCGATCTCTGGCTAAATTCGCCCGTCGCCGTACAATCAAAGATCAGCTTCTTCGTGGTCTACCTCGGTTGTTACCATCTAGGTACTTAATAAAATTGAATGACAAAAAACGCACAGCCTACACGGTTGGGTCTAAAACATCAAATTTTGTTCAAGAGAAAATAATCACTAAGTGAGGATTTTTTGAAAATTCGTCCCATGAAGTTAAATCGGGTATAAAAGTTTGTCATGGAAGTTCGTTATAATTTCCGAAGGGAAATCTCATCGGACTTCTACGTAAATAATGAAATACTTATTTCATTATACCAGTCCTAAAAGCTAAATATTGTAATCAAATGGGCGATCGTTTAGTGATATCAAATTAGTCCACGTGTGTTCACAACGTATTTTGTGGTATGTCAACCTGTAGGTAATTTTGCACGACATTGACACGGCCGGACAATTGAAGCGGTGTCGTCGCGGCTCATTCCCACAGGGTTCATTTTACACATGCCTGTAATTGTACCACTCCCATTTTATTAAAACATGTGTCTATTAAGTACTTTATGTATAGCAAGTATAGTTATAAACAGTCTGGCTAAATTACATGTTACTAACAGTAGTGTAGAAGTTTTCATTGTTACTAACAAATATGGAAGTGATTCTGAAAGAAATGTTTATTATTATTAAATTGTCCAAACCAAAGACACAAGACGAAGAGCCTTCTTTGGTTTACCGATCGCAAACGTGACTACTGAGCATGAGGTTCTGTGTTTGATTCTTAGGTCGGGCAGACTTATTGGTAAACGAATAACCATCAGGAATTTCTCGGAAGATTTGGATGCGATTTATCTGAATGAATTTGCCTTGTATGTAGTTGTTTCTTGAGATTTATACACTACACTCAGGAATATGATGATGATGACTGGTGAAATGTGGATTCACAGTATAAATAAAATAAAAAGCCATCTATTCTACTACACTATTTCTAAAAAAATTAACTTACATAATAATAATATGAACACTAGTGAACAGGTATACATATACATACATTGTTTGTTTACACTTATATCTTAGTACGCAGTCTGCACTAAAAGTATCGGGAATGGAATATTTCCACTGTTCCTGTCATATTAAAATCTTTTTAATTGAAAACTCCTTGGTTTTAAAAATCGAATAACATTAATTTATTTAAAAAAAGATTCTTGGTCTTGTCACAAGGTTTTGTCAAACTTGTTTAGTCGTTGAGAAAATGGAATTGACTCGAGAAAATTCAAGAGCGATGATTTATTATGACTTTCGAAGTGGTTTAACACAATAACAGTGTGTTAACCGGATGATTTCTGCATTTGGTGATGAAGCCCCATCCAAAACCACCATTTATCGCTGGTTTGCTGAATCTCAACGTGGACGTGTCAAGCTCAGTGATGATCCCCGTCAAGGTCGTCAAAAAACTGCAGTCACCCAAGAAAACGTTGATGCTGTGCGTAAGCTGATTGAGGAAGATCGACATGTGACATACCGCGAAATTCAGGCAACTTTAGACATTGGGATGAGTCAAATACAAATAATCTTGCATGAACAATTAGTTGTAAAAAAGTTGTTTTCCCGATGGATACCGCATTCGCTCTGTGAAGAGCAAAAAGCGGCTCGCGTTACTTGGTGCGTTAGAACTCTCAAAAGATTCCACGCAGGATCCTCAAATGCTGTATACAACGTCGTATCAGGTGACGAATCCTGGATATACGCGTACGAACCCGAAACAAAAAACCGGTCACGAGTTTGGGTGTTCGAAAATAAGTTAAAGCCAACAAAAATTGTTCGTTCACGGAGTGTTGCAAAAAAAATGGTGGCCACGTTTGTCTCCAAAACCGGCCATGTTGCGACTATTCCTCTTGAGAGACAAAGAGCGGTTAATGCAGAATGGTATGCTAGCATTTGTTTGCCACAGGTCATTTCTGAACTCCGTAAAGAGAACTGCAACCGCCGCATCATCCTCCATCACGACAATGCGAGTTCTCACACCGCGCACAGAACAAAAGAGTTTTTAGAGCAAGAAAACATAGAATTATTAGACCATTCGCCGTACAGCCAAGACCTAAGCCCTAATGATTTCTATACTTTCCTTAAAATAAAGAATAAATTGCGTGGTCAGAGATTTTCATCACCTGAAGAAGCTGTGGACGCCTACAAAACGGCCATTTTGGAGACCCCAACTTCCGAATGGAATGGTTGCTTCAATGATTGGTTCCATCGTATGGAAAAATGTGTCAAATTTCGCGGAGAATACTTCGAAAAGCAATAAATACATTTTTAAATAGTAATGTTGTGTCACTTCCTTGATTCCCGAAATTTTCAGTGCCGCCCTCGTAGTAGTCGCCTCGTAGGTAGACGCCGATTAACACAATACGCCACTTTTATTTAAACCTTCAAAAAACATAGGCATGATATTATGTTACATTATTAATGTGTTTTTTGTATTTCAGCAAGTGTCGTGGATCAGAAAAAGAGACTGGCATATCCTGAGCTCAGGGAAGTTCACATACACCAATGATGAGAGGTTTCAGGTGAGTTTGACAATTTTTTATAAACGATGAATATACTCGTAATTCATATACCGTTAAAATTAGACCCCTAAAACCCAGTATTAATTACTAAAACTGTGTTTTAGTGATCTTATTTGTATGACTTTTAGATGTTTAAGCTCCATGTACTAAGGAGTGAGCCTATTGCCAACATAACAGCTATTGTAAACGTACCATACACGTCTTAATTTTTATTAATATTTTAGTTTTATTTGTAGTCTGTATAAAATGTACATACTTTACTCGAATATTAAATCAGTATTGGAGAAATAAACAAAATTAGCCGGCGTAATTTTAATTAACAGGTGTAACAAGACCCTTCACGAAGCCCAAGCATTCTGTACATCAAACTATGTAACTTTACGCAAAAAATATTGCTGGGAAACGACTTTTTTTGGGGTGAAAAATCACGTTTTACGGTAGGACTCAATGTAACGCAATCAAAACATTGTGATGATGGATGAATTGAATACGGGAGTCGTGGAGGTGTTTAAAGTAAAAATCTTAAAATAAAAACATGTGAAAAAGTTGGAACTTTGACCCCCAATATCTCCGTAACTAGAAGGTCCTCAGGTGTGGTCAAAAAACTGGTGGAAAGAAATGATCGAGACGATACGACAGACAGGGATCGATGACGGGTAGAACAAGAGCCTTTCGGCTTCTTTAAGGGTTTAGTTATACTCTTTATAAGTTCTATAAATATCTCATTGTAACATTCAGAAACTGCCACTGACGAATACAATTCAATTCACAACTGTTTTTGTGCCCATCCGTATAGAAACTGAGGCACTGTATCAACTTCTTATCTACCACAAACACACGAGAACAACTCGCAAGTTTGTATGGAACTTTGTATGGAAGTTACACGGAGAAGTTTGCAGGCGTTGGGGCTTCGTATGCACTGTTTCAAGGTCTGAGAGTCTTTGTGTAGTTGCAAGGTTCGGGGAAATGGAGAATAATGGCGGTGTTTTGTTTTGTATTGACTGTGTTTTGTTTTTGTTTGATTGACAAAGTCTTGTTTCGTATGGATGCACAATATCATTGAAATATTATTGACTAGCGGCTCGTCCCGGCTTTGCACCTGTGCCTATGTTACTCAGGGTGAATGTAGCTTTCCAATTGTGAAAGAATTTTTGAAATCGTCACAGTAGTTTTTGAGTTTATTCATTACAAACATACACACACACAAAAACACAAAAGTTTCCTCTTTATAATATTATTAGTGTAGATTAATAGCTGTGCTCCGCAACTATCGTCCGCGTGAAATTAGTATAAAAATATTAGGTACTTCCATGTTTGAATCGGATTTTGTTAACAATTTCAAGGGTTTTAATTTTTTTGCACGGAACCCTAATAAAATAAGTTATAAGTTCGCTGTTTGTTATAACATCAGCTATCTGCCAATAAAAGTCCCGTCAAAATCGGTCCAGCCGTTCCGGAGATTAGCCGGAACAAACAGACAGACTGACAAAAAAATTAAAAAATGTATAAGTATAAGTACCGCATAGTTTCATAAGCATTCAGTAAAAAGCTGTTATTTCTAAATTACATAAAGACACTTCTATTTTATTTATTTGTATAGATGTATAGATTATTAAAGCTAGTCGATATTGTCCCACTGCTGGGCAAAGACCTCCCTCCATTCCTTCCAACGATCACGATTCTGTGCTACTTGTTTTCAATGCTCAAGGCAGACATCCAGTTCGATTAAATAAGACTAACAAATTGGGTGGCAAGAATCTTCATACATCACTTTTGAACATTTTACACGGTGTAAACGGACCCTACACGAAGCCATCAACCAAGCATTCTGTACATCAGACTAAGTAACTCTTCGCAAGAAATATTTCTAGGAAATGTTTTTTTTTTTGGGGTGAATAATTACGTTTTGCTGTAAAACTCAATGCGACGCACACAAAACATTGTGCTGATGGATGCATTGAATAGTATGAGGGTCGTGGAGGTATTTAAAGTTACAACATTAAAAACTTTTATTAAAAAAAAACCCTTGTGAAAAAGTCGAAACTTTGACCCCCAATATCTCCGTAACTACAAGGTTCCCAGGTAGGGTCTAGATCAAAAAAAATGATCGTAATGACGGGGAGAAAAAGTGCCTTTCAGCTTCGTTAAGGGTACTGTTACATCCTTTATTTTTTGCATCAGAATACGATGCCCTGTGGCCCGATACTTCTGAAATGTCTGCTTGATGTATTATAAGTACGTTTAAGTAAAAGTAAATATATTCGGTGGTTAGGTAAAGATGCACCTAATAGTACACTCACATTGTGCCTGATTTGTTATAGCCCTAGATAATAGGGGGCGAGCTTTTTGCCATCAACCGGGCACAAATCCAGCCCGCGTGACTGCTTCTGAGAAATTCCTGATGGAAAAACCCAATGACAGTAGCCCAAAAAGAAAAAGACTGCCTCGTCTTTTTCTTATAATAATTATGTTTTATAAAAAAAAACACATAAGAAAGAAATTGGCGGTCACGGGACACCGAGATATGTGAAACAACTATGTTACTATTACAATTCATAATTAATAAATAAACCTGTCACGAAATATGAAGTAAAATAAACAATAAATATTACGTTAAAGTTTTTCTTTTATCGATCTATCGATCAAATCTGCATACGACCTAACTACATCACTAATTGAGTAGCGCGAAACTTTCAAAAACGGAATTTGTAGATCAACAATCGTTCCAAAACAAACTTTATTCTAATGGGAAAAGGTTGATTTTACGTGGCATAGAGGAGGCATAACGCCATGCCGTAAAAATACATACCTATCGCAGCCTTCGCAAATGTACATGTTCCTTTCTAGGAATATTTTTAATATATTCTATCATCAACAGTCAATGGTATCAAAGGCCACTGTTACCGTTCCCCAATTAAAACCTAAACGAAATTAAAAGCCTGCATCTATATGTAAGTATAGATTCTAATTACGGCCTAATACGGTACACAGCACCGCGAACTGCATTGTCAATGCTAAATTGTTCCTAAATTGGTTGGCCGCAAAATTAACGCCCTCAAAACGCTAACGAATATGTGATCCGACGACCACAGAGATCGAATTTAAGCGGGAACGTGCAGGAATTACGGATAATTCGGCCATCATTGAAATTTCGGAAGTCAGGAGCCAGTGTAATTATTTTAGAATAACGCTTGGTACTATCTGATGCGTGAATTTGGATCAGTCACGGTGCAGGACAGTTTGACGTCATTTGATGATTTGATATCAGCTACTTGTGATGTTTATTTTTATTAGAGTTATAAGCAGAGGTCGGAATTAGGTAGAGTTATTCATGTACTTACACTGATTTCATACAGCGAAAGAATAAAGTGGATAAAAAAGGCCCCAAATTCCGGGATTAATTTTAAAGAGCAGAAAATTCCCGTGATTTTAAATAAAAAAGTTATTTACTTTTACACAATTTAAATCACTGTACGTGACGTTGCCAAATTTATTTCAACGACATCGGATGTCCGAAGTTGCAAAATTCCAATGCGCCCACGCGCGGTTTTGCCACATTTGTAGTTCGTACAACATAGCTGGTGAGAAAAAAAGAAAACAATAGTGGAAATGCGGAGCACTCCCCCCTTAACGAAAAGTACTAGATTTTGAAATCCCGGAAATCCTGGGGAGATCCATATTAATATCAACATTTCGATGCAAGTACTTAAATAACTCTACCTAATTCCGACCTCTGGTTGTGAGTGAAAGAAAGTCAGGTTCATAATACTCGTATCGGTTTGCGTGTATGACTAGATGTATGAAAGTTGACGAAGCAAAAAATATGTATAAAGGATGATATATTTTATGTAAGAAAGGATGGTAGCACCATTGTGTGTTAACTACCAATCCCATGGGAAAAAAACATGAGTTTGTTTATTTATGCATGAAACTATTATAAAAGACTGAAGACCCAGAATGCTATCTTAAGGTAGTAAAACGTATGTAGTTACAGAATTATAATTATTAAAATCATCAATACAACCCTCTAAGTTCATTTAACCCCATTGAATAACTTTTTCATGAAATAGTGATTGGATGGAGTTAAATGTACTTAGAGGATTGTATTAATGATTATGATTCTGTAATTACATACCTTTCACAAGCGCGACTCATATTTCATCAACATACAACCTAACACTGACCTGCAAATTGCAAAAAAAAACCAAGAAAATGGCGCTTCCACCATAAATTGTTGGATCTTCTCTCTTCTAAGAAATTATTAGATGCTTGTCTCCCTGTCTGAACGTTTAAAGATGACAATTATCATTTTATACGGTCTACATACAACATTATATTTTCAACCAAAACAGTCCCAAAAAATTTTCATTTTTATTTTTTAACTTTGTAATTCATTTCATCAATTTTCAATTACGTCTTCTTGAATACCTTCAAAACGTTACCACAGAAGGGTGTTCACTGTTCAAACAATACCTACTACCCCACACACACACCCCGTCTGACCTAGAACAACCCGTCCCCACACAATAAAGCTGACGCCTCACAGGCAGCTATACTCAGCTATACAGTTATCCATGTCACTTGCCTAACAGTGTAATAAACGCAGATGCAATTCCAAGCGACACGGCATAAATGAGAATGTGCTTGGCTGAAGCCAAATCCGTGTCAAGCTGTACGTACAAGCGATCCTTATCGCAATGACAGATAGAAATGCATTTTTTGACGTTATTTAGAAACGTGCCCTACATTCCCGAATTGTGTCGTGTGTCGCTTGTTGAAATGCGCAGTGCGTATTCGCGTAGTCGCGTGAATAGGTTTTGTTTTAGCTTTTAGGGAACTCTGTTTTTGGTTAGTTTTGACTAAATTTGGACGTGGTTGTCGATGCAGCTCGATTGGATTCAATTAATACCAGGTGTTGACACACCCTTCCAAGCATTCTGTAATCAAACTAAGTAACACTACGCAAAAACTATTGATGGAAAACGACTTTTTTTTTGGGGTGTAATGTCACGTTTTACGGTAGGACTCAATGTAACGCACTCAAAAACTTGTGCTGATGGATGCATTGAATAGTACAAGGATCATGGAAGTATTTGAAGTAAAGTTATAAGATTAAAAACTTCAATTTATTTTTAAACTTGTGTAACAGTTGGAACTTTGACTTCCAATATCTTCGTAACTAGAAGGTATTCAGGAATGGTAACTAAAAGGTATCCAAAGTAAAAAAATATCGCAATGACGTGGAGAATAAGAGCCTTTCCACCTTGTCATTTCTAAAAAAAATGTTACACTGTCAATTTCGCAAGATCAGCCCATAACATTCTCCAAAGACACAAAACTCCTCTACATCAGGGGAAGTACACCATATTCCACCACTCAGGCAAAGTGGGGGTTAATGGATCAATACTAATGGTCAAATACCTTCGAATTTTTAGTTCGAGTCTAGGAAATGCCGGTTTTCTCTGAAGGTTTACTTTCACTGTTTAGAGAGCAATGAAATAAATTACATAATGGATTCAAACTTCAAACACACGATCTACGAATATGACAAGAATCAAAGTTGTTACTACTAACTGCTACTCTTGGGTTACCACTGATCTTAAACTGGCAATACACATTATAATGTTGTTAGCAGTGAGAGCATAATGGTGTGATTGTCGGACTGCCAAGTCATAGGTCCGATTTCGAACCCAAGACATGCACCTCTGATTTTACGGATACATGAAAAAATAAAAAAAATATATATATAAAAATATAAAAATAATAATAATAAATATTTAGTAGTTATTTATTTTATTTATATATGTGTATTAGTATCAATGTATGTATATAAATTTTCGAAAACAAGAAGTTATTTTTTATATATTTATTGTACCTATCACAATGTTTTCATAATTAACCCAAATGTTGACTGGTAGAGAATGCCTTGTGGCATTAAGCCCGCCTATGTACCACTATTTGTACATGAAGTTTAAATAAATAAATACATGTGCGTATTGTATAAATTTATCACTTGCTTCGGTGAAAAAAAAACATCGTGAGGGAACCAGTACTCCTGAGAGATATTTCTTGACGGTATGTAAAGCCAAGTCAGAGGCCCATGGGCGGCATAAAAACTCTGACACCAAGAGGTACTAACCACACGATAAAGAAGAAAAAAAATGGTATGGTGTAAAGAAGGAATTCAAGGGAATGAGAAATTTCCTTTCCGCAAATATCAAATGAGGTCAATGTTCTTTTGGCCGATTATTAATAGCACTAACAATAATCATTTGTAAAGCCCTTCAGTAATCTATGAAGAATATAATTAGTAAGGAGGCGAAGTAGAATGAAATTAGATAGGCGCTGAATAAACTTCTTTGAGCACCTACCAAATCGCTTTCAAGACCGTCTTAATTTTGTGCTTAGTAGCAGTCCGTGAAAAGCCTATTAAGACTTAAGAGGGCGACTTAATAAGTGTTATTGAAATAAACGCCAGATTTTGACGAGACCTGAAAGAAAAACTGAAATATATTTATTTATGTACACAAATTACTTTACAGGACATTACATTAACATAGAAGAGCACTAAGGTAGGTACTGCTTATTTCATAAGAAAGCAAAGAAATACATTTTTAAATAAAATATTGAAACATGATTCCATTATCTGTACAGACTGACATACTTGCCCTTGTCAATTTCCTTTATTAAATTAGGTTCTCTCGCGAAGTATTTTTATGTTTCGTTAAAAGAGATCATCTTTCATGAATTCGAGTCCAATTCCGATACTGAGAAATGTCCTAAATCTAGACACAATCTCATCTCAAGGACAATCAGTGTCGCGGGCCTATGGACGGTGAGTAATGGGCTAGCTCGCCGTCCATCCGTTTTATGACCACAGGCCGTGTCGACGGCGACGGCGCATTCGTGTTCCACACGCGCCTCAAAGAGTTGTCAGCAAACAGAAAGGGGTCTGAAAGGGCCGATGCCTGTCGGGGCTGCGGGACTGTTCGAAAGAGATACCGCGGCCCTGGAACACAAAGGGCAAATAAGGAACATGGATGGGTTTTAATCAGTACAAGTCTGACACTCCCTTCCGCTCTGCCCAGAGCGGGAGGGTTCATTTGACGATTTCGCATCCGAAAAAAAGGACAATCAGTGTCAAGGACTTGTCAAAAATGAGGATAAATTATTAGTAAAAGATTTTTGACAGATTGTGATTAGAATTCGAACGTATAATAAGGGAATTGCCCAGAATTCCCTCTCAGCTCCTCGGATATCCTTAGTTTTAACAGTCATACTATCGAACAAAACGTAAAGTCATACTACGAGTATAAATAATAACATCCGCTCGGGTCCATCGATTAAGCCGCGCTTACCTAGGCTGGCCCGTGGATGGGTGACCACCCATTACATACCGAGTTTCCTCCACGCCTCGGAAAGCACGTTAAGCTTTTGGTCCTGGCTATCATTTATAGATCTTTGACAGTCGTTACAGGTAGTCATTGGTCCCAAAGTCTGACAAGCAATCTTACCAAGCGGTATCGTTTTATCCAGGGCTAACTGGGTTGTGGAGGTCAGATAGTCGCTGCATGTATAATACTGACCCCCAACATATTTGGGAAAAGGCTAGGCAGATGATGGTGGAGACTATAAATAAGTACCTACCACCGAATATAGAACTAGTAAAATAAACACCGTACACAAAAAAAGAACTATAATCTCAAACGTTATCAAAATAAGGAAATAACATAAAAGCGACATTTCGTAATAGTAATAGTACGTCGTGAATAATAATCCGTTAATAATAACAGTGAGAATTTATTTAAACACGTTTTACTTTAGTTCAGACTTTGGGCGTGGGAAAATATGCAGTCGGCACGATTCGCGTGACTACTTAACTTATAATGTAAGTTTGTGTTAGGTACTAAGGGACCCATGCTTTCATTTGCTGGGTGAGCAGAGTTCATAGCTTGATGGAGGATTTTTAATTTAATTTATTCTTTATTCTCTCTCTATCTCCGTCATCAAAATCAAAAGTATATTCAAATTAAGATGAGAATTGTGTTGGACTTTGTGAACAAAACCTCTATGTCAAATCTATGATGTTATATTGTCTATGGTGACTTTTTGGTATCTGTCACTTTTACCGTGCTCTCGCGGAACGTGTACTAGAACAATCTCTCTTGTCATGTCTGTGCAATAAAACTGTTGTGATCCTATTTGAATATAGTTTATTAATTCCACACCTGAATACATAAATAACAGGTTATGGGCCCAGCACGCTTCCAATCCTTTAATACCAAAAAAGTCTGGCACCTTGTGGATCTACCTAAAGATCACAAAGCAGTAAAATGCAAATGGATCTTTAAAAGAAAAAGGAACTTAGATGGAAGTCTCCTAAAATACAAGGCACGGCTGGTTGCCAAAGGATTTTCTCAAAGGTATGGCATTGACTATAATGAAACTTTTTCACCTGTGGTCCGCTACTCTACTATCCGTTTGTTGTTAGCACTAGCTGCAGAGTATGATCTGGAAATAAATCACCTAGACGTCAAAACAGCTTTTTTGAACGGTGATCTAAAAGAGCATGTGCTAATGGAACAACCAGAAGGATTTGTTAAGAAAGGACAAGAACATAAGGTGTATAAGTTGGATAAAGCTGTTTATGGATTAAAACAGGCAGCAAAGTCATGGAATGAAAAAAATTAATGGAGTGTTAATAAATAAACTCCATTTCCATAGAATGCCTTCAGAACCATGTGTCTATTATAAAGGACAACAGAGGGAAATGGTTATAATTGCCCTTTATGTCGACGACATAATGTTATTCTCTTCATCAATATCCAAAGAAAGAGATATGGTGAAAGAAAAACTCATGTCAGAGTTTGAGATGACGGATTTGGGACCAGCTCATCAAATATTGGGCATGAGCGTTTGCAGGAATAAAGAATCAATTACTTTAAATCAGTCACATTACATTGAAACTGTTCTATGTAAATTTAATATGACTGAATGCAAACCGTCTCCAACCCCTATGGAAGTAGGATCAAAACTTAAGAAAAGTGAAGTCAAGGATGCTCGTTTCGACTACAGAAATCTAATAGGTTGCTTAATGTATATTTCAGTTTGTTCCAGACCAGATATCTCTCATGCAGTAGGTGTTTTGAGCCAATTTAACGAATGTTTCGATGAAACACATTGGAAAGCTGCGAAAAGGGTCCTGCGATATCTCAAAGGTACAAGTCATTACTTTCTTAAGTATGTTAAGGGCGGATTGGTCTTAAATGGGTACACAGATGCTGATTGGGCATCCAATGAGGTTGATCGGCGTTCATACACAGGATATGTATTTAAATTAGGCGATTCTGTTATATCTTGGGAAAGCCGTAAGCAGAGAACTGTGGCTCTCTCAAGTACCGAAGCAGAATACATGGCTATTTCAGATGCTTGCAAAGAAGCGTTATTTTTACGTACTTTTTTGAATGAATGCCTTCTAGTTAATTGTAAGATAAACTTGTACAATGATAATCAGTCAGCACAAAAACTATGCTCTAATTCAATGTTTCATGCCCGTACCAAACATATAGATATTAGACATCATTTTATAAGGGATATTGTAAATAATAAATTTATTGATATCTGTTATGTGCCTACAGGTGACATGGTAGCCGACTTGCTCACCAAACCATTAACTAGAGAGAAACATGTTAAGTTCTCTTTGTCTCTTTTATCAGTGTAATGTTGTTATTCTTATTTATTAGTAAGTGTTATAACATTTCTTAAATTAGTGTAGTAACAGTTTACGATAATAAATGAGTTGTGTTCGAGTGAGAAGTTTAAGGGGTAGTGTTGTCATTTAATTAAGATTGGTATGCACGTTTAGTTCAAGGGGTAGTGTTGGACTTTGTGAACAAAACCTCTATGTCAAATCTATGATGTTATATTGTCTATGGTGACTTTTTGGTATCTGTCACTTTTACCGTGCTCTCGCGGAACGTGTACTAGAACAATCTCTCTTGTCATGTCTGTGCAATAAAACTGTTGTGATCCTATTTGAATATAGTTTATTAATTCCACACCTGAATACATAAATAACAAATTGGTCCTATTTATTATTACAAGATTTATTAAACTTGCAATATTTGTATGTTTGTTTAGGTCAAATCTTGCAACTGAATTTCTCTTAACTCAGATAAACCCAATTGAGCTGCAATTTTGCATACACGTTTAGTTTGGATGACAATGTTAGGCCGCGGCCCCATGTCCACGGCGCGGCGCCGGCCGCCGTGGACATGGGGCCGCGGCCTTATACATGTCGTCATTATAAATCCAATATGGTGGACTCCTAAAGAACAACTTAAAAATAAACTAAACCTAACATTAAAATTCTTAATTATTTCTTAAATTAAAGTTTCTTACCGGCTAGTAATTTTGTAAGATGTTTTCAAAATATTCTAAATGATTGCTCTTTAATATTTTTAGAAATTTTATTATACACAGTAACCGCCATACAAAGAACATTACTTTTTTAACAGTGTGTATACAACAAGTTTTCATACCGAGATTGTATTTATATAACTAGTATCTTTCAAAAAAGGAAATAATTATTTATTCGTTTTGACAAATATGTCTAATTGAACAGGTATATCTAAGAACCAAAAAATAAAGATAAAAAATCAAGTGATGGTATCCAACCCGTACTGGACCTGCGTGATCGCTTACGACTCATCCACTCTCACAAATTGGAGGACTATGTCCCTGTAGTCATAATGTATTAAATATACATTTTATCATTAACACTAGCAACGGGATATTTACCCGACTGATTTATTTAACTTTATCCGTGATCATTGTGCTTGCAACAGCGCCGAAATTTCGGGAACTCAAAACAAACAGTAAACATGGTAAATATCCCATTTCTAGTGTTAATGATAAAGTTAGTGACCATGACAGTTTACAAACTTATATGCATTTTATTTTTTATTTTAATTGATGTGTCACCTAAAATCAGTAAGTCTATTCCGAAAACATGAATAATCTGGCCTAGTTAATAAGAAAAACAGAAAACTCTTTTTAAACCCAGATGCGACAGGCAACCCAATCTGACATCTGCACCACACAACTCTAGTAGAATATAAAACAGATTCAACCCCCCCCCCCTCGCTCCTCTATTTTATTATTCCCCTCTATACTAGCTCCGACGTAAAAATGGTACACACAACTTGGAAAACTTGCGTTCAAAAAACCGCTGACACACTTTTCATATCGACGGCGGCGACGATGGCGTAAAAACTCATTTTATACAACAAAAAAATATCTTATTATACATTATGGCCAAATGCTTGTTTCGGTGTTTTTCGGCTATTTTCGGGTCTCATCGGCCTCATTTCGTCATTGACGCGTCGTTTCTGATTTCTGCCGCGTCAGGCGATTCGATCACGGTCTAGAAATCTACTACCTACCTAAGGCTGAAGCCGCACTGCTAAGAGATTCGCTTGGTAAGTAGCGTGGCCACAAAAAGCTCGTAGCTAAATAATAACAGCCACTCGGATCGATCTTCAGGTTAAGCCACGCTTGCCTAGGTTGTTTTGTGGATGGGTGACCACCTTTACGTACCGAGTTAAATCCGTGCCTCGGAAAGCACGTTTAACCGTTCGTTGGTCCCAGCTGTCAATTGTAAATATTTGACAATCGTTACAGGCAGCCAGTGGCCGGAAAGTCTGACAACCTGCAGTCGTACCAGTATCGTACTACCCAGTACTAACTGGATTGTGGGGGTTAGATAGGCAGTCACTGCATGTAAAATACTGGTTTCAGCTGCATCTGGTTAGACTGGAAGCTGACCCCAACATAATTGGGAATCATTGGGAAAAAACAGATGATGAGGAGCGTGGCTCGAACAAGTGTCAAAATGAGTCAAGCAACGTGGCACCATGCGTCAGTGTGGCTATTGCAGTATTAAAACTAAAAGTTCGACGAAATGAGAAATTCACACGCACTGGACACACGTGATAGATGACAGCACAGAGGGGATACAAGATTGGATTCCACATACAGCACAAATATAGGCTGATTATGCTCTTAATTCGCTAGTACTACCTAACCCGCAGAGTAGCATTAAGCACTAATCGAAGCACTCTGTGTGGCATCAACTTAACGCGCTTAACCAATGTTCGCATTCACGAATTTAGCCGACGTCATCTTTGCTGGCTGAAATTCAGCTTGGACGTAGGATTAGTTCGTATTATTTCTGTGTTGCTCTGAAAATGATAGGGAAATAGCTACTGTAGGGTTTTCGGTACAATTTACAGGAGTTAACAGAGTTAATGGTTTGTGTTGAGCTCAAAAGCGTTTCGAGATTAGTATACAAAAGCCTTTGGTCTCACAAAACCTGGAATACAGTATAATGCCTCTCTGTGTGCACTTATATTTAGTAGGTAATTACGTAGATAGATAATCGTTGTGACTCTAGTAACGCGGGCACCCATGATATCCTTAGTAACTACATTTTGTCCTATTCGAGAAATGAAACTCGTGTTTTTTTGTAAAAAGGTAATTTCAGTTAATTAACTTGACCTTTAGCACGAGTAGATAGAAACCTATTTCTTGACATTAACAATTAATTCTAGTGTAATAATATTATGTTTTTGTTACAAGAATACATCACTTTTTTTTATTAATATCTCGCACTGCAATTGCGTAAGTAACACACTTCATAATTCAACAACATTAATTACGTTGTCCTGACACACAGCAAACACAGGTTTTTTTTTGCCATTTGGCAACGGAACCCTAAAAATTGAAGTAATGGATTAGAAACCTTCAAAGTCCTTCACATCGTGATTGATATTATGTCATGCAATTAGGGTGCTGTTCAACAGAATTTCATTATTTTTTTCAATTAAATATTCAATTAAAAACGCGTTACTTTTTCCGACGCAAAAAAAATACGACATCCATCAACTTTTACATCGACATAAAAGTTGCCGAATTACCATATTTAATTCTTTCCTCGTTCTTTTTAATTAATATTTCTCGATAATTTTACGCCTCAGTTTTAACAATTTTTCCCATGGCCATCGTTAAAAATGGCTGATTCATTTGAACGTCAAATTGACAGTTGATTTGATGAAATTCGTCTGTCTCAGCATTGAGTTAGCGAAGCGCTCTTTTTAATTAACAAACTCGTAAAAAATATGAGTTACGTAAAATTATCAGCTTGATTAGCGCAGTCAATAAATGCTACGGGTTATGGATTCGATTTGTGTACAGTATTACCTAACTGTATGATATTGAGTTACTTATTCCAGGTCAAAAGTTCCGGTAACGGTCTACCACTCTCGTTGTGGAGTGAGTGGATTTACTAAAATAGAGCTGTATTTTATTATAAGTACTGTACGCTGAATTAGAAAGGTGTTCATGTTTAAGGTTTGTGATTCAAACCATCAAACTGAACTACTTTCTCCTTGAAACAAACCTCGTAATCGAGAAATATTATCAGCTGTCAAATACATTTGGATCGAGTACGTATTTAAGTTTCGTATGTGACAGCTGTTTTTTTTTTCATTATATTTCGCACTTGTTTTCACTAAGATATGAACTATAATGTGCCAATCTCTATCGTATATCAATCGCGTTAACTTATAGTTTGGCAGATATGTGACAGTGATAGAAATAGCGCTTACCCAAAGCGTGCTAAGTAACGTTTGTAGATCTTGGCCTCAGTCTTTGTTCTATTTACAACTTCCTAGCATCGTTACTCTACTTATCCGATTGGAGATCGTAAAGCGTTGTGCAGTGACCCGATCCGAATTTTAGAACTGTATTTTTGCAGATTCAGACAGAGAATTCGGATTTTGTTCCTATATCACCAGTGCACTGCCAAACTGCGAATTGGAGAAAGAAAATTCTTGATATTTTTGAGTTTTGTCGTGCAAGATTGTTTTTGGAGTTTAACTAGAAATTTTAAACAACCGAGGTTTTAGACCGCGCGGTGTAAACGTAACATCAATGCGTCGATTTTTGAATCGAAAATACAATTATCCTAAAGCATTTTAGTTAAATTTTTTATTAAATTATTTGCAACAAGCACAGTAAGCTTGTTGCAAATAATTTATATTCTTAAATATCAATAAATTCTTAAAAATACTCGTTTCACATTTTATGTGTATATTTATTTCAAAATCAACGTATTTACGTTCCTTAAATATTTCTTTATTTTCGTAAGATAACAGAAACCAGTGGTGAATTATCCAATTCTTAATATTTTATCCTGTCACTTCTTGAGTTTAGACTCAAGAGGTGACAGCGACAGGGTCTTGGTATTTATTAGTAAATAACAAGATGATTGTCTAAAAATAACAAACTTTTTCATTTCTCGGAATGATCTGGCTGCTTTTATTTTTGTGTTATTGTTTAACCTGATTCTAACCGACTTTTCCCAAATAGACAGCCGGACAGGTAATTGCTAAAATGACGTCAATTGGCAGATGATTCCATGGCCCCATATTTTCTTGCTGGTAAAATGACGCGTATGTCCGTTTCTGTTTGACGTTATACCTGCTGTTTTAACTGAAATCTATCGGATATTTTTTTTTGATAGGCCATGGAATCGTAAACAAGCGTTAAAATAACTGAAAAATGCTACAAAGACTTCTGTTGGTAAACATTTTGTTAAATTGTATTGGAAAACAAAATGGCCGCGTTACACGCGATCGCAAGGCCACGGCAATCCGCTGGATGCAAGGAGTGTAGAATCGGTCATTGTAGTGATGCTGATGTCTGAGGCTCAGATATGATGATGATGATGACGATGTTGTATCTTCTTTACAGGTGTTACACGGAGAAGGCTCAGAAGACTGGACGCTGCAGATCAAGTTCGTTCAGAAGAGAGACAACGGCACCTACGAGTGTCAGGTAAGATTATCTTCTGTTATAATAACACTAGCTGTTCCCCGCGGTGTCACACGCTGCGCGGCTCCTAAGGGTCGTAGCGTAATGTTATATAGCCTATAGCCTTCCTCGATAAATGGACTATCCAACACAAAAATAATTTTTCAATTAGAACCAGAAGTTCCTGAGATTAGCGCGTTCAAGCAAACAAACTCTTCATCTTTATAATATTAAGTATAGATTTATGACCTGTTTCATGACTTCTGGACAACATTGGTTAAGTTAGCTACGAGATAATCCTATAGTACCATACATTTTTTCATTCAGCAAAAGCGTTTCTGACTTTGTGCTACAATACCTTAACCAAAATATTAGTTTAACATTGTTTTCACATGCAACTTATATTTCCGTTTCGAGTTTTTCATATTGAAGAGTTTATTTCAGTATAGAAAAAGATTATGCAAACAGCTACCGGAACGAGGGCATCATTGATTACTTTTCATTTTTAATTATGAGCTCAACTAATTGCTCTCAATATTAAAAGATTAATATTTCATTTTAATATGCAACAGAAAGATCTCTTTTTCGTTTGGCTTTATATTTTGAACAAGATGGCAACCCTGATTGACATGGTTCTTACGACTGCAATAAACATCGAGGTATCTGTGCTATGTCTAAGTTAAATTTTGATATGTTACACTTGTAAATCTATCCAATAAATTCTCTAAATAATGGTGAAAATACATCAAAATTCGTTCCAGAGATATTAAAAACATTGCGGTCACACGGAAGAAAAGATGAAGAAGAAAAGCGAATTTAATGTATTAATAACATAACATAATATAACGCGTGTTATCCCTAAATGGAAAGGCAGAGTTGTACCTAACAAAGGAAAGGCAGAGTTCACCCACTTTTCGCCAGTTATCTTTAATTCCCTTGTAATAGGAAGCGAGCCTATTGCCATCAACTAGGTACAAATCTTGACTCCGTGACTGCTCCTGATGGAAAAATGCAACAATAATTTGCCCGACCTGGGAATTGAACCCAGGACTATGCGCTCAACAGTCGCGCTTACAACCACTGGACCAACAAAGCATCTTATTAGCAGTAAAGATAAAATAAAATACCTTATAAATTACACTTTAACTCATTTTATAATTCAAATTACTTTCATGCACTTTAACTAATAACTTCCAATTCAATATCCATTTACCTACACAGTAATAATAATACAAAACGTTTGAAACTAAGTCTAAACTCGTTCTCAAAATGGTTGCGGCGAAATTAAATTTAGCAAAAGCAATTTGGAACGGTAATCGTAGGCGCGCAGGCAAGTGTCGTTGTTTCTCTAACTAAGGGTGAGTTCACGACGAAACACGACACGATGGGGCGTGGCTTGGAGTATAATCTTCTATACAAATAAATAAAATTGAAATGTCTGTTTGTATTATCAAAATAACAGCTTTTTACTGAATTGGGTGGAAGGGACACCGACGCAAAAATGGTTACCACGTATTAAGTACCCCCACATAGAAATTGTTCATCGGTTATTTAAAAAAACAGCTGTCTTCCATCCAGTATATTAATAAATTAAATTATTTATTCAAGTAACGTAACTCATAGTGTTAGTAACAATTTGACTTATAACTATGTTAGTAAACTAAATTATATAAAAATAAATTATTATATTATATAAAAATAATGAACACAAATATAATTTCACGCGAACGAAGGTCGCGGTCAACGGCCAGTAAAAAATAAAATTGTACATTTTTTTTAATAATCATCTGCCCGTAAATAATAAGCCCACAATGTTCCCACTGCTGGGGTATAAGCCTCCTCTTTATGAGGGAATAGACAATAATCCACCACTGTCCACCACGCTCGCCCAGTGCGGGTTGGTAGATGTCACAGCCATGTCTTCGATTTTTTTTTTCTTTTTAGAAATTTCTCCTGTATCGTGGGTTACAAACATTTGAACACATACACAAACAACCAGACTCGGAACATTTACCTGTAAGTCATACAAATATTTGTTCCGTGGGTTTCCTTCAACGTTTTGAGAGCACTGTGCACAAAGTAATGCACCTGCCTAGATTCGAACCCACAACGTACTATTTGTAAGTCGTTGGGCTTCTAGGCCACCTCTGTACACGATGCTTGGAGGGGCCGATTGTTTCGCTGTGAAAAGCATTGCTACGTCTCAACCGACACGTATCGTGAACCATGTGATCGTCAATCCACGAAAACGCCTGGCACAGCACAGGCTTTGCGGGCCCTTGCACGCCGCGTATCGGGGCGCATCACTGCGTCGCGCTAAGAGACGTCACAGGGTGTATTCAAATTCATTCTGTGAAATGTGTACTTTCTATGCAGGCAGTTATCAAAGTCTAAAGTATTGTATTCAGCTGCATTCAGGTAGAGTGAATGCCGGACCCCAATATTGTTGAGAGAAAGACAGGTAGATGATGATAGTACCGCCATTGCAAAAACTACGCGCCGTGTCACGTCGCTTCGCGTATTGGTGTGAGTTAACCCTAATAGTAGGCAAATGTCGTTGTTTCTCTAACTAAACAGTAATATCGTTGTAGTTTCGTTTATACTGTGTTCTGCTGCATTAAATGAAACAGCGTTGTAATGCAAATTAAAGCAAGTTTAGATGTTTTAAAGGAAAATGGTATTTTTATTTTTCGTATTCTTGAAACAGAAAGAAATGCGCGTTGTTAGGAGGTGTCTTGTTTTTGCTATCTGGATTTCGACTTATATCAGTACGTCACTGTAAAAATCTAATCTGGTTTTGTATCTGGATGGATGACCACCCATTACATACCGAGCATCGCCCGTGCCTAGGACAGCACGTAAACCGTTGATCCCAGCTGTCATTTGACTGATTGTTCTTTGTCCACTATTGTCACTACTATACTGTCAATTGTAGTCAGTGGCCCGAATTTCTTACAACCAGTCTTACCAAGGGGTATCGTATAACGTCGTACTAACTTGGTTGTGGAGGTCAGATAGGTAGTGGCTCCATGTAAAATACTGGTATTCAGCTGCATCCGGTTATACTGGAAGCCGACCCCAACATAGTTGGGAAAAGGCTAGGCAGATGATGTCTGTGTAAAAGTCTCAGCTGATATTTTGTGACACTTGTGTAATATCACTATAGACGAGCCAAAGCGAGCAAAATCATTATCTATATGCAAATGGTTGCTGTTAGTGCAAGTGTAACGTGTCTGTTGTAATTATGTAATTTTTCTGCATGAACTCACTTTTTCTCACATATTTTTTCATTGACATCGTATCTTAAATGTGATTATAATCAACGGAGCAATAAACTCAGTCTGTCAAAAAAAACCAATAATGCTCCACTCTACTCGAGCACCAAACTCGCGACTCACGATAAGCATTCCCACTTGCGACCACAAGCTCAATAAGTCATACAATACCACAAGGATCTTTCGGCGCTTGATTGACGTTAATATCTGGCAAGTATAAAAAACAACAAGAAGAGCAGACTAAGTACTGATCCACGAGTCCACGCGCCAAAAGATACTTACACAGCTAAACCCACACAGTTGACTCCTTGAATCAAAAACAACACAAAAACGATTTATATTTCCTTTGTAAGTCTTCTTGTTACAATAAACAGTCATTTAAAAAGGTCTTCCAAATAATGTAGGTAATCATATAAAAGAAGAAATAATATGTCGAAAAACAATATTTTCTCAGAAACCATCGGCATTGAAAAAGTAATGACTTCTTTGTTAGTACTTAGTGTCATTAGCGTTTCTTGTTATGTCCCGGCTTATTGTTGCTAAGTATAACATACGATTTTATTCATTATAATGATAAAAGGTAGAAGGGACACCGACGCTAAAATGGTTACCACGTATTCAGTACAACATTCTGAAATTTTGTAATTTAAAAAAAAATCTGGTACATTTTACGAAACGCTTCATAATTCCTTTATTTTCCAAAAATATGAAAACTCTGCATAGGTAACAATAGTTCATTAGTACAAGTTTAGCGACATTGACAAGTATTTACAACATTAACCGCGTGTGCTATGTGTGTGCCAAATTTCATACAAATCCGGTCAGTAGTTTTTGCGTGAATGAGTAGCAAACATCCATTCATCCATCCTCAAAAACTTACTTATAATAGTAGGAAGTAGGATGAAATAAACGTCATCAACTCATCATATGCTCAAAACAATTTTGAACCACGAAATTCCTCAAGAAACACAAACACACCTGCATCATTATCCATGCAAAAAAGCCATTATCCTTACATCCCTGCTCAGGACAAAACCCTTAATGAATGAAATTTTCACCTCGCTTACCCAATAAATAATACATCATGACGATGCAATTTAATAAGTCAACGCCGAAAAATTTACCCGCGAAAATTGCTGAATAAATAAAAGCAATAAAAATTTCAAAAATACACTGACTGATTGCGATTTTAAACCGTGAACCTCCATAATATCTCGCACCGAATAAATTTATAGAAATCGTAAAGTAATCCCTGTACATTTATATACGTCGCGAAATTTTTAATTAACTGTGAAATTAAACTCGGCCTTGTATGAAAAAAAATTATCCACGCAAAATTGAATCACCCTTTGTTATATTTCGTGCATGACCTCGGGTCGAAACGTTCGGAAAAATCAATTAAGATCGGTAAAAACGGGTTGGAATCAGATTTTCTTGCGTTTTTTCATTTTGTTATGAAACAGGGTTGATTTTAATAAATCGTCGGTTACGTCCTCGGGGTTACGGTTTGTACGTCATCGTATCGGGTCGTGAATGTTCGTCGTTGAGTTTTAGCTTCACTCTGTATAATCCTAGGGGATGTTGCGATAATCACCTCGCTTATAGGATTAGCTGTAATGGTGTGATTCTGTTCATATTTGTAGCTGCTTATAACGGTTATTAAAGGTACTTTGCTGACGACACAGTTTTGATGACTGATGCATTAATTAATTATTACTTTTCAAAGTGAAAAATGTCACTAAAATACAAATTTTTCGTGGAATACCAAGAAATTTGTAAAATTTTAATTGTATTTGTGTTTAAGCGTGTAATAATGAAAGCTTGAATTTATCTTATCACTATTGTCATGGGACATACTTATCAATAGTTGAAACACAACATAGTTGTCTAGATGTGTAATTCAGAAACCATCTTTCACACACACACACACAATCGTAACATTATTGTAGTGAAATTGTCTAGAAAAACATTGGGATTCTGGGTTAAAAGACTGAGGGCAAAGCCCATGCTAGATTACAATAAATACAGTACAATTCTACTTAAGTGGAAACCAATGAAACTAAAATAACAAGGTAAATGTAAAATAATGCTGTACTTGATTTCTTGAGGGGCTTGCGGCCAAGTAATAACAGCAACGCTCGCTGAAGTCAGTGTGTGGATGGATGACCAGCATCGATATCACTCGTGACTCTAAAAACTCGCAGCCATTTGTAACCGTTATGAGTAGTCAAATGCCCGAAATGGAACGGAGCAGTCTTCCACGGTGTGCTCCACCGTGTCCTCCGGGCGATTTCCTCCTACACCTTACTTAACCCAATATTAAATGATATAACCTACATTTATGCTGTACCTAATGATTTTACTGTACGTACCAACCTAACAATTTTTTTTGTATAACTTCACTACATCATAAAAATATTTTAATAGGTACTTATTATTATAATTTTTTAGTTGCATATGTTGGTCTTGCTTAATTAAACTTTAATTGTTAACTTAGTTTTTTATATAGCAATATCTGCATGCTGAATTTTAGTAAGCGGAATATGTAGAACCTATTTATCTTTAACACCTCAATGTACCATATTTCACGAAAATAAAGAATATTCTATTCTAACCTACATTTTGCAACCTATAACAACTATGGTACTAACAACATTTACTTTATGCAAGCTTCTAGCTACGCCGTAGCTCCCTCGTAGCCTCGTAGCGTCTCGTAGCGCCTCGTAGCAATGTCGTTAAGTAATGACCACATACTATACGGGGGTATGTCTTGTTATTGAGTATAGATTTTGCACTCCATAATCTTCGATTCTCACGTTCGGTTTTGGTCGTAAAATCTTTGCACAGGCATCAAATTGTATCAGAAGAGGGATCTGGAATAAAATTCACAAGGTTACAGCTAAGAGTAATATTACTTCTTCTGCAAAGAGAGTATATCTTAAGTTTGTTTAAGTTGTAGCAATATTTTAAGATACAGGACATACTCGTAGTGTGTAGCATAGGACAAGGTGTTGTGACCGAGCCTGGAAGATGTCTATGTTCAGGAGCGGACTGCTCTACAATATGTTAAAAAACCCTGTCCGAACCAAAAGGGCATATAGGTATACCAATGACATTACCAAATAAAATACGAAACATAAAATGGTCATGAAAATAAACAAAATAATGAATTTTAAATACCGTGATATTTGTGCCCAAATTACCACCGTTACCCTAAAATCAAACAAACTTTTAAAACGTGACAACACCATTTATTTATTTATTTAAACTTCATGTACAATAGTAGTCCATAAGCAGACTTAATGCCACAAGGTATTTTCTACCAGTCAACCTTTGGGTTAAATAAGAAAACATTGTGATAGGGTACAAAATAAATATCTAAAAGAAACAACTTCTTGTTTTCGACAATTTATATACTTATATTGATACTAATACACATATATAAATAAAATAAACTACTAAATATTTAAAAAAATACCAAAATAAAAGACAAGATAGAGCTATTTATCCTGACTTATGTAGTGGTTACGAACTTTTCTTTTAAAAGTGAGTTCACACACACCATCACCACCACACACCAACACCACACACCACCACACCATCACACACCATCTTCGGCATAAGTATGTTCAGTCGTCAATTGTTTGTTTATGATGTCACCACCCGAGAAGCGCACGGAGTGTCGCCGCCCGCAATTTTCTCATTTTAGTACATCACCTCATTTTACTTAATTTTTATCGGGGTACTTTTTTACTTGTTATCCAAAAAGGATTTCTTACATAAATACAATCTAATCTCGATACGTTATAATAGCCTCACGGATCTGACAGGGTTTCTTAACATATTGTTTATGCTGAATTGATGACCACATATTTTAATTTAAGTACTCATTCAGACTCGCGTGGTCGAAAACTTGATTGTTAACAACATGCTCAATAAACAACAAAACTACCTGAACATATTTTTTTAAACCCATGTATATTGATTTGGTACATATACAGGGTGTCCCAGAACTCAACGTCAAGCCGAAACGGGTCGACAGGATTAATTGTAAACATCATGAGAAAAATCAGAAAAAAAATCTATCCCATGCAGTATGAAAATTATGGGCATTTAAGAAAAACCTAAAAATTTGGTCAATTAAACTTCATTTTGTTCATTTAAACTTTCGAACCGTAACCCTAAATAATATGAATACTATGAATTTAAAATTTTCAAAATATGTCGACTTTGAAAGGCCCTCCTTTAAAAAAAAATGTACTAGAGTGCCTTGGCAAGTGCCATTAAATTTGGCGCATTTAATCAGGATTGTAAAATGGTACAATACTTGTTAGTTTTATACAAAAAAAAGAGTAAAAAAATAAAAACCTCAAGTAACCCGATTTTTGCTAACCCATTTTACTCAGTTAAAATGTTTTTTATTCGCACAAGCTCTTGGTAGGTTCTTAATGTTTGCAGTATAAATTCGGTAATTTCCTATACATCAAGTAAACATCTGATGTAATTTCCCACATAGACCATGACCTATTATGTGGGAAATGCAGCGTTTCGTAGAAACGAGCTGCTCTGCGCTACAAGATCCATCTATTTCGTAGCCTCGTAGCAATTTCGTAGCGTCGTAGCGTCGTAGTATCTCGTAGTATCTCGTAGCACCACGTAGCTATTAACACCGACGGTATTCAGCATCACTTTAGTTTTGCAGGTAAAGTTAATTTAAAAAAAAACTAATTAATATTTTTAGGGTTCCATAGCCGAATGGCAAAAACGGAACCCTTATAGATTCGTCATGTCTGTCTGTCTGTCCGTCCGTATGTCACAACCACTTTATTCCGAAACTATTAGGACCACACAGTTGAAACTTAGTTTATAGATGTATTCTGTAAACCGCTTTACGATTTTTATACATAAAAGAAAAACATTTAGGGGGGGGCTGCCCATACAAGGAACTGAAACTAAAAAAATATTTAACTAATGAAAAGAAAACATCACAAACTGCAGTAAGAAAAAACTTAGGTACTCTGGAACATGTCGCTATCAGCGATTAGTACTTCATTGTACCCACAGAATTAATACATATTGTAAAAGAGCTGTGTAAAAACTTTGATGTACTATAAAGTATACTCTACCTAAGTATAAGTCAAAAAATACTCATTCAATAGTTTCCAGAGTATTTTTATACATGATGATTTTTTTTATAACTTTCAGCTAAATGACAAAATATTACAAAAACACAATCGACTTTTTGAAATAAAATTACTTTAATCTTATAGTCTAGGAGCCCACGACACTAAACCTAGTTCGATAAGACTACCAGATGATATAAATATGTATACTAGCTATTGCCCGCGGCTTCGCCCGCGTGGATGTCGAAAAATATCCGACGGGAACGTACTACCGGTATTAAAAAGTAACCTAAAGGCTTTTTAATTTTGAACCCTTTGGTGGTAGAATTATCAAAAACGCTGAGACACGTAGAAATTAATTTTCAATCGTGAGCCTAAACACAAAATTTGATAATCCTAACTTCAAAACTGACGGACTTTCATATAAACTTCCATCCCCTATTTTACCCCTTCAGGGGTGGAATTCCCAAAAATCCTTTCTTAGTCGATACTCACTCTTCACAAAGAACACACCCTTCAAGTTTCATGTCTCTAGGCTCGTCTCGAGGCTGTGTGTTGATATATCACCCAGTCAGTCAGGCAGTCAGTGTACCATTTTATATATATAGATAATATGTCACGTCTTCAATGGGGGAGCACGAAATGGCGATGCTGTAATGCGAAAAACCTGAAAAAACTAGTAAAAAAAAACGATTTTTAGTATGATAAGACTCCCAAGTTTCGTTTGTTTCTCGGAACAGGGGACTCTCGGATAATCCTCTAACATCTCATTAACAAAAACCTAACGCAATGTATCCCAGTCCAACGCTAATTAATTTTCTTGCCGACGCTAATGATATTTACTACATGTTGTAAGACTATTGTTTCAAAGCAGTAATAGAGACTATAGAAAATATAAACTTAATGGTGTGTCTATGATTGAGAATCAAAAATGTTTTTTGGTGCTACTGTAATATTATTGTTCAATTCAATTCAATACTTTATTTCGAACAACCAAGTCCATATGGGTTAGAAATGCTTAAGAACTATGTTAGTAGTAGTAATTAACGTTAATGTAAAGTTCGGTCAGATTTAGTAAACAATTCTGAAGGTAATATAAATGAGAAATTTGATTATGAGATAGATCCAAGACAATGATTGAAGAATTATAAAAGCTGGAATTATCAATTTCTCGAATATTGTTAGAACTTAAGTTAAGGTGCGTGAGGCTTACCATGTCTGTAAATGCTCTATCTCTTATACCACAAATACTCTGACGTGATAAATTAATTGCGCAATGTTACTAATCTGAATTTGGATTAATACTATTGGCGGTGCCCAGTAGTAGGACCAATCTACTGAGTAAAGCCCCTATAACGCGTACCTTGACTGTACTTAATGACGTAGCAGACAGCATAGATCTTTATACTTGTTCTCTGAGTGAGTTCACAAAAACCACGATGTACAGGATATGTTATGGCAAATAATAAAACTGTAATTATGGCCACACTATTGAATTAGGATATCCCTGTAATGATAGTGATGATGAGTTAATAAATAAATAAATAATAATATATTAATAATCTAATCACTACATAGTATAAAACAAAGTCGCTTTCTCTGTCTCTATATCCCTATGTATGCTTAAATCTTTAAAACTACGCAACGGATTTTGATGTGGTTTTTTTTAATAGATAGAGTGATTGAAGAGGAAGGTTTATATATATAATATATGCACCCGTGCGAAGCCGGGGCGGGTCGCTAGTTAATAATACATTAATAATCTGAATTTACTGGCGTAACACACAAAAACATAATGTGAGATCCAAAATGACCCCCTAAAGTCCTAAAATATTTCACATTACGTTAACTGTACAAATACTATATTCTATGACAAGTTCTCAAACGATTTTGTTCAAATACTACAACAATACTGCATTGTTGGTCTAGTGGTCGCGATTGCGACTGCTGAGCATGAGGTCCTGGGTTTGATTCCCGGGTCCGGTAAATTGTTATTGGGTTTTTCAATCAGGAATTTCTCAATAGCAGGATTCAGACAGTCTGGATTTATGCCTGGATGATGGCAATAGCCTCGCCCCCTATTACATGGGACTTAAACAAGACTGGCGAAATGTAGATGTACTAATGAGTACCTCTGCCAAAACCTTCGGTGATTACAGGCGTTACATGTTAAGAAATAAACGGTCACCCATCCACAGGCCAAATTCGGCAAGCGCTGCTTAACCTTGAAATCGAAGAAGCCCACTAACTTGCAAAAAACCACATGAAGCCAAATAAAATCTTCTAATACACCTTCTGGACTATCTACACAGTGAACACCACATTACGGCGTCATGTTCAGTCCCGTCACGTACCCCCTGATTGTTTTGTAGGCTTCTGTACAACACATTGTTACTTGTAAACTATATTTACACATACACATACGTCCCTTTCACGAAGCCAACAAGCTTTTATTTGGACGTAAAATGTGTTTTGGGGAGAGCTAAGTTAGCGTTGTAAGGATTACGCTAGAATTTCATGTTTTTTTTTTGCTTTATCTTATGTCACTATCTTATACAGAAAGCACGTTTAGCCGTTGGTCCAGGCATTTGGTAGATCTTTGACAGTCGTTACAGGTAGTCAGTGACCCGAAAGTCTGACCACCAGTCTTACCAAGGGGTATCGTATTACCCAGCAGTACTAACTAGTACTTCCCGTTGACCTATGAATCATAAAATTCGGCAAGAAGCAGTGACTTACGCACATTTTAAGGAACAAATCTGAAAACCGTAAATAAGTAGTTTAATAACAAAATACCTAGAAGTTTATACGGAACCATCGGTGCGCAAGTCCAACCCACACTGACCCCACGTGGTGAAATACGCCCTTTAACGGATAGGAGGCATGTATCCCAGCAGTGGGAAGTTATGGGCTGAATATTTGACGTGCCTGTGCCATCATTATTCAGGCCAATAAAAAACGACCTTCACATGGTTTTAAATCTCAGGGCCACCATGAATGCCCTACATTTAAAACAAGAATACCATTAAATGTCGAATCAAACGGCAGTTGCCTTTAGAAACGACTCTTATCGATAAGATCTCAGTAACAATAGTTAGAAATTGAATGTTTGTGAGAGTTGACCTGTTCGGCAAAGCGCACGGCTTAATCGAATATTATACGTAAATATTATAACGAGCACTGCTGGACGTAGGTGTCTCCTATGCTGTGCCACACCACTCCATCGCCTTCAGCATACCGTCTGGTTACCTTAAGGATTTAAGGTCGAAAATCTTTTTAATCTGAGGGAGGCGTTTCATACTATGGTTGCTGATACGCGGTCTCAACTCCAGTACACAAAAAAAGTTGACAGCTTGCACGTCGTGACGGCGACAAGCAGGTAACAGGGTGGGCCACAGCATAGCGCTGGTTTTCTATGTTACAACGTTTTTTTTAAACAATAAAAACATTCCGGATTTACCCTTCAAAGAAACAAGCGAACTAGGGTACAGCCTCTCATATTGGAAGCAGTATCGACGTTATCAATACTTTGATTGTTTCGCTTTGAAGAATATATTCTATTGAGGCGTAAAATTATCGATATTGGAGCGATATTACTCCGGGTAAGGTTCTGGGTTATATCAGACGAAATATGAAGGTTGTATCTTTTTTGTTTGGAAGTTATTTAGAGTTCAAATTGAGCACGAATAATGGCGACAGTTTTTCTTTATCTACTGACTGGCTATAGGCAGTTTGAGGATTATTATCAACTAGCTAATGGCCGCGGCTTCGCCCGCGTGGTGTTCGGTAATATGCCCACGGGATCGTACTACCAAGATAAAAAGAATCCTATATGTTAATCCAGGTTATAAACTATTTTTGTGCCACAAATTTTATCCAAATCCGATCAGTAGTTTTTGCGTGAAAGAGTAACAAAGATCCAAACATACATACATCCTCACAAACCTTCGCATTTATAATATTAGTAGGATGTATAAGGTTAGATGGCAAGATACGCTATAAACTTCCATTCCGATGCAATTTAAACCATAAAGGTCACAGCACACATATCAACTCGGAAAAGGATCGGCACTGTATCGGCTTTCGCCTTACCGTCACGTATGGTTGGCTTCCAGTCTAACCGGATGCAGCTGAATACCAGTATTTTGTATAGAACCAATGCCTATCTGACCTCCACAACCCAGTTGGGTAAAACGATACCCCTTGATAAGACTGACTGTCATACTTTCGGGCCACTGACCTGCAACGACTGTCAAAGATCAACAATCAGACAAATGACAGCCGGGACCAACGGCTTAACGTGCTTTCCGAGGCACGGAGGACACTTGATGGGTGGTCACTCATCCACGGACCAACCTAGGCAAGCGCTGCTTAACCTAAAGATTAAACCGAGCGGCTGTTATTATTTGGCCACAAGCTCCTTCAAAGTGAATACATAAGCGATACCTAGTTACTCTATTTACTAGTTTACAGCTGACATACTGACCTATTTCTCTCCGTTCACTTTAAACTTGAGACGCGATGGCATGGTAAGCATGTTAAGGTGTATGATGTACATGGAATAATAAGTGGGTAGCTTATGTAGTGAATACGCTGTGGATTTTCAAGTAGTTTATGTTACTATCTACATTTTTTTAAGAATATAAAGTTAAGAGCTGTTTTAAAATAGGACGTCACGAAATATTTTTGAAATTAACATCATATTAATTATTCGATGAATCGGATTATGTACGAAGATCGTTTTTTAGGGTTCCGTACCCAAAGGGTAAAACAGGACCCTATTACTAAGACTTCGCTGTCTGTCTGTCTGTCTGTCTGTCTCCAGGCTGTATCTCATAAACCGTGATAGCTAGAAAGCTGAAATTTTCACAAATGATGTATTACTATTGCCGTTATAACAACAAATACTAAAAATTAAAAAAAAAAATATTAAGGGGGGCTCCCATACAACAGATGTGATTTTTTTGCCGTTTTTATAGATAATGGTACGGAACCCTTCGTGCGCGAGTCCGACTCGTACTTGGCCGGATTTTTTTATGCTCATGGCAATATTGTGGACGTCGCTTGCAAGATAACCGAAATGTAACGATTAAATCTTACTCAGGGGGTCTAAAATGGCCGCTTTAGCAGAATCATAATAGGATAATAATATGAATTACATTTAAATTCGTAAAATAGTCACAAGGTGACAATTCATAATAGTAGGTACGTCTATGACCATTTTAAGAACTTAAACGGAATTCATATTATTATCCTATTATGATTCTGCTAAAGCGGCCATTTTAAACCCCCTGAACTTATAGAAGATGCACTTTCTCCATAATTTGTCTTTTCGAGCCACTACTAGTCGAAACAATTTGTTTTCGAACCTTTCAAATGACTGCAGGGATTTGAAGTAAAGCAATCAACTCCAGAGACCCCACCACAAACACGCACTGTAAACGTAACCTAAACACGTCGATTTTAAAATTTAAAATACTTGTTTCACATAACTATAATATTTTAAGAATTTATTATTATGAATATCTTTGGAACTACTGATTGTGTTTGTTGCAAAAAGTTTAACTAAAATGCTATAGGACATATTTACGTTTATAAGTTAACACCGCGCGCTGATGCTAGATGCCTGTGTTCAATACTGATCTTCCCGTAAAGCCAACTCAACACATAAAATCCTGTGATCCTATCCATCCCAAACGTTTCCTTTCAATCCAAATGAACTGAAAAATTAACCACCCAATAATTTACCCAACGGAATTTAAAAAAAGCCTCGATGAAAGCAATACTCAAATAACATCACTGATTCCCTCAATAGACAGGATTACGTCTGCCGTCTCGTATTCCCCTTGAAACAATAAAAATAACAAGATCTGAAAAATCAAGATGGCGCCTTTAAAACGAAACGTACACCGTATGCAGATGGTATCGTTCGCGATTTACATAACGAAAATGATTTCACAACTTACACTTCGGATAGATATAGGGGGGAATGTAAAGGGAGAGGTGGAGGGGGGACACAATGGTACATCCTTGTAATCCTTGTATGACTGTCTTAAGGATTTGGGCCTGTTTTAGCTTATATAGAATTGTTGGTTGTTGAGTGGGACATTGTCATTCCAATTGGAATGAGGGAATTAGAAGAGACGAAAATTCAATTAGTATTTGAGATGGAATTTATGTCGGAAGAAACTTGCGATAATAGGATATAAACAGGACTTCCTGATAAAAGTTTTTAAACTATCATGGTCACTAACATTATATAATTAACACTAGAAACGGGATAAAATAACCTGATAAAAGCCACAATGTGTCCCGTACATATAGGTGCCATATGCCTGAAAATGCCATTACACCTTTTTTACATGCCTTGCGCCAGCAAAGACAGGGTTTTTAGTAGTTCATAATAGTACATCTTTAAGCTCACATCACTTATATGGACTGCTCTGGAACGGCAACACTACATTTAATGTTTACTACAAGATGATTCCGATCGTGTGATACCGTAACTGTATTTAAAAATATGCGTTGTAATATAGAGTTTCAAAAATTACACATACATATATAACACCACGCCTGCAATTCCCGAAGGGTTAGGCAGAGGTATACCTAATAATACACTCACATTTCAAGTCCCAACCGGGCACAAATCCAGACTCCGTAGCTGCTACTAAGAAATTCCTGTTGGAAAAACCTAATAACAATTTGTCCGACCTAGGAATCGAACCCAGGACCTCATGCTCAGCGGCCACGTTGGTGACCACTAAACCAACGACGCAGTCCCCAGTTCCAGTTTCAAAAAATAATCTCGTTTAACTCGAGTTGAGGTCACGCTGAACCCGTGCACTTCGTTGACCTTAATTTTACTGAACTAAACCACCTTTCTTTTTTATAGTTATTACCCTGCGTTATTCTCAAAAACATCTGCTCGTAAAATAAGCCATACAGTTTTCAAGTACGAAAAACAGCGGCTTTTTCTACCTAAGCATATTCAAGGCGAATAGGCACCTACGTCGCTAAACAGACGAGAAGCCTAATAAATCTAAATGGGCGAATATTTTTTTCTGTGAAAGAAGAATTTTCGAGAACTGTCATAGTCATAGTCATAGTCATTTATTTCAAAAACAATATACATTGTGTAGAAATTCCATAAAATAAAATAAAACAAAACAGCAGCACTAACATTACGATTGAAAAACATAATACAAATAGAATAACAAATTCAAAAAACAAATTGTGTTAAAAATAACAATTTCATCTAATTTTCGGTGATAATCATTAATAAAAATAGAATGTCAGATATAAATAAAAAATAATAAAAATAAAACAAATTGTTATAAAAAGGTCAGTAATAACATGTCATCTAATTGTAAAATATAATAATGAAAAAGGAATGTCAAAAATAGAACTTAAAATTATTACTGGAGAAAAATATGTCATATAATAATCCACGAGATAAACGATAATAAAAACAAAATTACAATTAAAAAAAAACAAAAAATTCAAAATAATAATAATCAACATACCATTTAAATTTCGTGTCGCTTATCATCTAGGTACTCATCGACACTATAGTAGCCCTTCCTCAATAAATATGCCTTCAATTTGTTTTTAAATAAGTTTGCGCTATTTATGCTTTTAAATTCTAAGGGAAGCTTGTTGTATAGAGATACTGATTGGTACCTAGGACTGTGATGAACCACGTTTATTTTCGGTTGGATTGTATTAGGCAAGTCTTTCCTACGTGTATTAACTCTAAGTTGTCGTTGATCATCAGTTTCAGATTTGTGCAAGTTCTTAACAAAACTGGTGAGCAGTACCAGTATATGGTCTCTGCACGAATCCGTCTGTTTTAAACGGAGCATTGTCCTTAAGGCTCTTTTTTGAATTATAAACGCCGAGTGGATATTATACTTATAGCTGTTGCCCCAAAATTCAATACTGTAACTGAGCCTAGACTCAACCAAAGCAAAGTATACCATCCTAAGCTGGGCCAATGTCAGTTCATCCCTCAGGCTTCTGATTGCATAGCATGCTGAGCTAACAGACTTCGT
This sequence comes from Eurois occulta, assembly GCA_950022335.1. NCBI lineage: Eukaryota > Metazoa > Arthropoda > Insecta > Lepidoptera > Noctuidae > Eurois > Eurois occulta. Next base: position 4,038,025 of record OX465498.1, read on the forward strand.
TACAGACGATGTCTCAACCTTCCAGTTTAACAATGCGTCAATGTGAACACCTAGGAATTTCACATAGTCAACCACTTCAACTTTGTTTCCACATGACAAAACTTCAAGACTAGCGTTGTTCCGAACGTTCGACTTGAATAGTACACATTTTGTTTTATTTACATTGAGCTTAAGATTGTTTGTACCAAACCAATGTTCAAAAGCTTTTAATAAGTTATTAATTTTAAATTCTAAATTATTTAAGTTATTTGCAGACACTATTGCATTAGTGTCGTCCGCGAAAATAACGAGCCTAGTGTCTGTAATACGTTTTTTTATGTACTCAATTAAATCATTAAGGAATAGGATGAAGAAAATTGGGCCTAGAACAGATCCCTGAGGGACACCTCGAGATACTGTCGTTAAATTGGAGTTCAATATTTTTTGTTCTTCATCCATTACCGTCTTTATCTCTACAAACTGACGTCTATTATGTAAATAAGATCGAAATAGCTTCAGAACGTTCTCCCTTATACCATAATGTTCCAACTTAGCTACTGTACTGTATCGCCTATTACGCAGTAAGTAGCTATATTTTTGTCAAGCTTCACACTTGATGTTATTTTTAGGACGTCTCGAGCAATGTTTAATGCCATTCGCCCACCGCGTCTTTTAGCAGCGAAGCAATCGTAAACGGTCACAAAACTGTCGCTGGCTATGTAATATCGAGTTCACTGACGGTTAACCATTTTTCAACCTTATTACTCAAATCAAATCATTTATTTTGCCTAAATATGGGTACATACAAGGATGAAACAGAACAATATAGCAACAAGGCAACAGAAGGCAGAATAACAACAACACAAGAACTTTACTCAGGACATAAGAATGAAAAGTAAAGTAAATAAGTAACAGTAGTTGGAGGGAATGTAAAGTAGCGATGTTGCCGCGCGTTCGCATCGTCTATGTCGAGAGTGAACTATGTTATCATTCACTTTTCACGTTCTCATTGTCACGTGTAAAACCACAAGATCTAATAAGCACCCACTTGACACAGTCCACTGGCACGTCTGCCACAATAGAATAAATTATATAAGCATGCCCCATAGCCGGACACTGCCCCTTTTTTTTTGGGATGGGAAATCATGAAATGACTCCTCCCGCTCTGAGCGGAGCGGAAGGGAGTGTCAGACTTTTACTGACTAAAACCCATCCATGTTCCTTCTTTTGCCCTTTATTTTCCAGGGCCGCGGTATCTCTTTCGAACAGTCCCGCAGCCCTGGCAGGGGACACTGCCCCCTAAGATACAGTCCTAGTCTAGTTTAGGGGACAGGGTTGAACCTATTGTACTTATTTTCTAATGCTATAATAAGAACTTTAATCTGTAAACAGTGCAATTGTACTTGAACTTTGTGGTATTAAATAATTTATTCTCTTTATTAATTTTTCTAACATACTCGTATTATTCACATCTTTTAACATTACTATTATCTAAAATAATATAAAAAAAAACAATTAAAAATATAGAAAATAGTAGCCCACCGGCGGGAATAGGATCCAAGCTACCGGTGGTTGGTGGTGGTTTCTCTTCAGAGAGGAACCTCCTAACAATACACGCCGTGTCCAGAAGCACTGCTTACTGAATCAAGCGCTTGATCCAGCTGCCAAGCGAGAGCTTCCTCAGATGTTTGTCGAGGCTATTCTATCGGTACAATGACTGCTGATGACTGTAATGTAAAGGAAGTCTCCACTCTCCGAAGTTTAGGCAAATATAGTCAGCCTATTCCGATCACTGGTAATCACGAATAATAAAAAAAATATTATTAGTTTTATCTCGCGTTGTATACGTTACTAACGCGCGATAAAAGCACCGCAACAACACGTTGCCGTGAGCGCCCTCGCTCACTCCTTAAAGGTAATTTATTCAAATACAACAAAAACAGCTTTAGAATTTCTTTTCACAATTCTTGCTAGTTTTGTTTAGCAGCTATAAATAAACGGCTGACTTTGTTTCTAGATAAAATAAAACTCAGGACAATGGACGCGTATGATTGTACATATTTATATTTTATCTGGGCAGTTTCCCGGAAAGGAAGGACAATGATATTTTTCTTTGAAGTTTGCTGTGAAATAAGTCAACTTCAAGCTTTGATTTAATAACGAAAATATTTTTTTTTGTTAACCTGAGCTTTGTCACTCCCGGCTAGAGGACACTCCCCATTCCTTCCACTTTTCTCGAAAATATTTATCTATCCAAATAAACAAAATTGAAGTGTCTGTCTGTAGTATCAACATAGCAGCTTTTTACTGAATGCATATGAAATATATACAGCACTTATAACAAAAAACATGTGTTTGTTCTGGCTAATCTCCAAAACGGCTGAACCGATTTTGACGGGACTTTTACTGGCAGATAGCTAATGTTATAAGATCTATTATAGGCTACTTTTATTTTACAAAAAGAATTAGAGTTCCGTGCAAAAATAAAAAAAAATGAAATTGGTAAAAAAATCGATTAAAAAAGGGAAGTAATATTTTTTTATATTAATTTCACGCAAACGAAGGCAACAGCTAGTTACTAAATATAAAAGAATTGTCTTCATCGTGATGATCGATTAACCTTGGGTTCAGTAAATTATCTAGAATTAAAGAAAAGAAAAAGTAATTTAAAAAAAAACTCTACTGTTCCATACATTTTGACCGTGTAGGTAGTGCACTTTTGTAGGAAACAGCTGTTTTCTTTTTTAATAACCAATGAAAATTTTCTCAGAATGATGTACTGAATACGTGGTACCAAACTGTTTTCGCGTCGGTGTTCCTTCCACCGTGTATGACTGAAATCCTTCCACACATTGCTATACTGGCACACGGTTGCGGTTGACCTAGAGCTACAGGTTCAAGCGACAAGAGATTTGCGAGAGCAACTATTGTCAAACCAACGGCGGTATTCAAGCGAAGGAAAAAAGAGACGCGTCCCCGTGTCTCTTGAATCTTGTCCGAACGGTACGTAGCGACCTGGACAGCTCTGTCGTTTGCCTCGTTCAAGTCCTGGCGGGTGCAGTTGTCCATGACGAGCAGATGAGGTGTGGCATATCTTGTGTTGGGGTTCACCAATCGCATAACGGGGCCTAACAAATGATGGAATCTTTGAACCAAACACCCTTCAACGTACACCAGTGGATACTAAACCTCGTTTTTAGAGTTCCGTACCCAAAGGGTAAAATGGGACCTTATTACTAAGACCCCACTGTCCGTCCGTCTGTCCGTCTGTCACCAGGCTGTATCTCATGAACCGTGATAGTTAGACACTTGAAATGTTCACAGATGATGTATTTCTGTTGCGGCTATAACAACAAATACTAAAAACAGAATAAATAAATATTTAAGGGGGCTCACATACAACTAGCATGATTTTTTTGCCGTTATTATAGATATTAGTACGGAACCCTTCGTGCGCGAGTCCGACTCGCACTTGGCCGGTACTAAACCGCGTTTTCTTTGCATTCCAGGTGTCGACAAGGACAGGCATCGTATCCCACTACGTGCGACTCCAGATAGTGGTGCCAGAAGCCTTCATCCTCGGCTCCGGAGAACACCACGTGGATCTCGGCAGCGTCATCCATCTAATTTGCATTGTGGAAAAGGTAATTTTTTATTTTGAAACTGTACTAACAGGAGCTTTTAATTAGGAATTGGACTTTTTTATGAGAACTGATGCAGGTATCTTGAAAATGGGTTTGTATGATGTTAATCAGCCAGTTAATAAGACGTTCCGAAACTAACCATGTAGTATCCATGAGTATCCTTGAGTATCCGAAAATATCCATGAGTCGATTTACAGTCTTCCATATACAACTTAATGTCATCAGGAGTAGCACTGAAGTGCATTGAAAATGTTTGAGATGTTTTTAAGTGTATTCTTATTATTTATTTTTTTTATTTCTAATGTTTGTTTTTTTGTTATAAAATTTGGTGGTAGTAACATCGCATTGGCGTTCTAGCTGTTAAGGTGTTATTTACGTAATTATAAATAAATAAATAAAATAAAAAAAATAAAAAAATTAAAAGTTTATGGTAGGCCTACTTCTAAAGTAGAGGTTAAATAAAATAGAGGTTCAACTTCACTACGATACTGGCGAGACCATAGCTAAGTCCCAATCTGAACAATGAAGTCAGGCTATTTTGAAATATAAATGGACTTTACCATATTTTCAACCAATGATGATGCTTGGAACCGGCGATGCTAGCGCCATTAGTACCACAGTTGCCATCCCCTTTCTCAATAAAATTACGATCTACAAAATCCACAAACACAAGAATCCTCAACCTACTTTAAAAGAAAGAAAACAAAAAAAAAAACAATTAAAAACGATCACAAAAAATGGCCGCGCAAATTATAGAGCGGACTAATTGCTTGTTTCACAAAAAAATAATATTTTCGTTCGGACCTTTTTCTTTTTAAAACATTATTTTTCTTAACGAGGAAGCTTAGCCCGGGAAGTATGTAGGATCGCCCCGGTCGTAATTACGAGCAGTTAGGTCGTGTTTGCGGTGGCAATCTATCGATTTACCGCCCCTTAGATGGGTATTTTCGTTTTAAAAGTCGACGTTAAAAGAGGGTAGTTGGCTATCTAGATTTATATTTGTTGGTCTCGTGTGATGCAACAAAATATTGCCCTAGATAGCTGTACTGGATAGATGGTTTTTCACTTCTTCGTCCTCTAATTCTGCCACAAAGTTTGCAAAGAAAATAGATCTTATAACCATCACTCTATGGTGTATGCCGCGTATGCCATCAGTGAAGAGGTCTGGATGAAACTGCCGTGGAGGCGTGGAGATTGGCACAAGACAATAATAATTATAGTGGCGATGGTGTAAATTATCCCCTACTAAACAACATAAAACGTAACACCAGTATTTTCTGAAGGGTTAGGCAGAGGTGTCCCTAACTCCCTATTGTACCTACATCTTTCTCTGGGTATGTTTAAGTCCCATTTAATAAGAGGCAAGTCTATTGCCATCAACCGGCCACAGACAGGCTGCTGCGTAGAAATTGGTGGTCGAAATACACACTATTATCAACCTCGGATACACTATTCTCGTCCTATCTCTCTCCCGCTCGCTTTACTTACTTGCTTTCGAGTAACGAAAATTAGGTTAGTACAGTAGACTGCCCAGAGCATACCGGATACCGGATGTTGTTAAGTTTAATTACTCGTGTAGGTTCCTTTATGCTGAAAAAATTATGCTCCTTATTTTTAAGCAGGATATGACTGAAATTTATAGTTGAAAGTGCAAAATATACAAAAAACAACCTAATGTGACTGTGACACAAGTTTTAGTAGTAGTAGGTACTGTCAATTAAAGCAAATTGACACACTATGTCATTATGAAGTGTTCGTGGCTAAATAATAACAGCCGCACGGGTCGATCTCTAAGGTTAAGCAAAGGTTGCTGAGGTCAGACCGTGGATTTGTGATCTGTACATATCCAGTTCCCTCTCGGAAATACGCTAAGCGATTGGTTCCAGCTGATGTTTGAAAATCTTACGACGACACACTATGTCAATTGGCAATGTTATAGCCATTGAACGAGACGAGTGAGTGAATGACAATTTGTCGTAGTTTGAATAGATATACAGGCTGTAAGGAACAGCTCTCCGAAAACTGACGGGGTGCATTCAGCTCCTTATTTTGAATCATATTCGACCCAAAATTTTCTCAGGAAAATTTTCATTTTTTTAATTTTAAGTTATATTTTTCAGTTTATTTCAATGTAAACTTACATTTTACCCAGCACTCCATTTTTGTAAATAATACGGCTAAAACCAATAAACCAACAATGAATGTTGAAATACTCCAAACCAACGACGCCTGAAATCAGCTGTTCACTTCCTGCCTAGCTACAGAGTTCTACGAACTCGTCATCGCGCTTGCCGTTCGCTACGTGCGTTTTGCCACGGGAACGATACATTGCGTATGAGGAAATAAAACAAATCTTTATTGGATTCCTATAACGTTCCTGAAATAATTTCTTGTACCGGTCATCTTACTATTATTTATTATACTGAATTCAACCCATCAGCATGTACGGACTACTTAGGTCAGCACAGCAGTCAATTTACATATCAACTAATTTCCCTGACTTTATATACAGCGTACTTTACATACAGTGAAGTGTTATTGGGTTTTTCCATCAGGAACTTCTCAGTAGCAGCCACTGAGCCTTGATCTGTGCCCAGTTAATGGCAATAGGCTCGCTCCCTATTATATGGGATCTTAACAAAACTGGCGAAATGTGGGTGTACCATTAGATATACCTCTGCCTTCCCCTTCGGGGATTACAGGCGTGATGTTTTGTTATGTTTACATAGACATCGTAGTTAAGCTCTTGGTTTATGCAACAATGCATTTTCGATAAATTAGTGGCTACCGGAGTGAACATTAATCGCTTAATTCAAGCTGAACACAGTAATTAATGCTCTGCCCCTAATTGAACCGTTGGTTTACCGAGTCCGAAATCATGGGTAGGGTAGGGCACGATTTAAAAGTAGTTTCTCATTGATGTATTTACACTTTACACCGGAATATACACCACCGTCAGACTGCCAAGTCATAGGTCTCGAGTTCGGACTCACTAAGACCTCAATTTAAAATAAAATGAATTTTCGGATTCATATGCGTATTGTATAATTATCACTCACAAACAGCATGCCTGAGAGATATTTGTCGACGGCATTTAAAGTCAAGTCAGAGGCCATAAAAAGGGGCGGCATAAAAACTGTGACACCAGGTTGGGCACTAACCACACGCTAAAGAAGAAGAAAGACTAGCATATAAACCACGTATTCTTCGCTATGTTGTCTAATAATTTCGTTTACACCATTTAAACTTTTAAAGACTTAATTGCAAACAAAACTTGTCAAACTCATAATTATTTATTTGCGATAAATGTGGTACAAGAGATGGTAAAAATAACATATAGTGCAATGATACATTTCGCCATAAAAATGGCATGCAAATATTAATATTTAAACACAAAAATGTAAACAAAATAGCCAATAAGATATGTTAACAAAGTAACTACATTTCATGTAAGATGATAGCGTTTCACACACGACATGTTTTTGACAAGACTTCTCAAGAACAGAACTTGTTGTGATACTTCTTATTATACTTAGCATCACAATTTAAGGGTGTAGTGTGTTTGAACACCGGATAGTGTGGACAAGAGAAGCGGTTGTTATCTTCCACTACAATATTGCAGCGTTTTTGCAACACGGTGTTGGGATTTATGTGTGTGTTTATAACATGATGGTAGTAGCTAAATAATAACAGCCACTCGGGTCGATCTTTATATTAAGCCGCGCTTGCATAGGATGATCCGTGGATGGGTTACCCATTACATACCGAGTTACATCCGTTTCTCAGAAAGATTGTTAACCCGTTGGTCCCGGCTATCAATTGTAGATCTAAGTTTTTAAACTGTCATGGTTAATTATAATTGTAGATCTTTGATAGTCGTTACAGGTAGTCAGTGGCCCGAAAGTCTAACTACCAGTTTTACCAAGGCGTATCGTATTACACATTACCAACTGGGTTGTGAAGGTCAGATAGGCAGTCGCTCCATATAAAATACAGGTATTAAACCGCATCCGGTTAGGCTGGAAGCCGACCCCAACACTGAGGAAAGGCTGGCAGATGATGATGATGGTAGTATGGTGTGTAATGATTACCAACCAGATATTTAAAATAGGGCACACTTCACCTCTTCCTAACCCTTTGCAAAATGTAGGTGATGGTTACAACAATTTTGACAAAGGAAACGATCGATGGATGGATTTTGTGAGGCATGATGTGAAAGAAAAAGAAGTAAATGATGCCGTGACGTCTGACAGGGGAGAATGGAAGAAGAAAACGTTTTGCGCCGACCCCAAATACAATGGGACAAGGGCAGGAAGATGATTATGATGATGATGATGATGTAATAGGGCACACTTATACCTCTTCCTAACCTTTTCAGCATTCAGGTGTTAAGATATAAAACAATTGTCTGCATTCAATGTCTGGTAGAAAATCTTAGTATCAATCGCAAACACGGTGTTTTCCATCGACCGACGTCACTCATTTTACTGCTTACCTACTTACAATGTTTACAACCGAAGTGACGTGTTATACGAGGGGCTGTCATACTCGTAAAAATCGGTTCGGTTTTATTTCCATACATGTAGGTACGAATGGTTGATATGGGGACGTATTTGTGGCGTTTACGAAGACTTTTCTTTGAGAAATCGATTTGATTTTTGTGTTTATTTGACCTCTAAGTGAATGAGGTTATGGATGGCATCGTGAGGTAGGAAATGTTCAATGTTGAACAGTAGTTTCTCAGGGAGAGCTTAAATGAACAGTCACAGAAATATTACCATAAACATGAGTCTCGCCAGACAATCGCGAAATTTGGCTGGCTCAAGGTTCTTGGAAATCAAAGCCAGCAGAAATTGACTGACTGTAGCACTCTCGATGAGAACTATCTTCTATCACCAGATATAATTCGTCCTTAGGTTATGAGGCTGTACGAACAACACCCTGAGCAGTCCATCTGTTACAACAAAGAAACAAATTAACCTTTTAATGACTTGACATACCTACATGACATCTTATGAGGATAGTTAAACTATTGAGTTTTTGGACGATGTAGGCCATCATAAAACTATATTAGGCGTTTTAACTATTACGAAGTAACCATAACATTACGTACCGACGTGGAAGAGGCTTGAGCCAGTTAGAAAAAGCTTTATGTCCATGCAATAAAGGCGAATAGTTCGTTGCGGGGTCGTGACTTCCAATATAGAACGAAGCGACGTAATTTTCTGGCTGTGTCAACCCGATTTTGCGTCGATAGTGATTTCAAAATGTATTAATTACCCCTTTTCTCACTTTCAGAGCCCAACACCACCCCAGTACGTGTTCTGGTACCACAACGACCGCATGATCAACTACGACGCGACCCGGGGCGGGATCACGGTGGAGACGGAGCCCGGAGCCCGTACGCAATCACGGCTCACAGTCCGCGGGGCCACGCTCAAGGACTCCGGGAACTACACCTGCAGCGCCAGCAATACCGAGCCTGCTTCCATACATGTCTTCGTTTCTGAAGGCAGTGAGTATTTCTTAATTACCTAGGCTATGAAGCTTGTGAAGATTCATCAGAGATCGCGAATACTCCTTATAGGCTGAAGATATGTATGGATTGGCATGTGAAAGATTTCGAGGTCATATGCTCCTTTGACGGTTTTCACACTGAACCGGCCACAGCATTGATATCTTGGTATGATAGCAAGTAACTTGTAGAATTTAAAAAAACAAACAGGAATACCTGATTGATTTTTGAAGAACATTTATATAGTGATCAGTAGATACATTATAAACTGAATGTACGTAGTTGCCAGAAGCGTCTGGTCTCAAATCCGATGTAATTCAAGCAAAGGTATCAATTAACGTCAACTGAAACTTTTTACACGGCCGTTTTAATAACACTAGGTTCTAATCTAGTGTTGCCTAAATGTGTTAACTGCCGGGTGTTGAAAATACAACTACCCACTTTTAGGCGCCTAGTTAGTGAAAATGGGAATCTATTATTATTTATCTTACCCGTAATATTCTGAGAGAACCCGCTTAATTTTTGGAAAAATGTAGACATTTTCAAGTTATTTTTCTTCTCCTACCGGTTACCTATTCTAAACCTCTGTCATTTCCCTTTCCAGGTAACAAGATGGCGGCCATCCTCCGCCGCAACACGAGCGCTATCCACGGCATCACGACCAGCGGCACTTGTCTGCTGCTGCTGACGTCGGTGCTGATGCACTTCGGTCTCCGATGACGGTAGAACGGGATGGAGAGCATTATGGCACTGTATGAGAGGGGGACGGGTAGAGGAGATGTTGCTCATGCTTTTTGTTTATGTGGAGTAAGTGGTTGGAAGAATGGTCGCCTTGTAGATACGAAAATGACATCATTGAGCCTAATTGATGTAATTTTGGAGTGTAGCTCTACAGTATTTCAGGAGTGCACTACGTGAGGTTGACAAACAGATGTCCCACAAAAGTGTACTACGACTCACCATAGTTCGAATGCACGCAAGTGCCACAAACTGAAGCTCGACATCACGCTAGTGCGACGAATTTGTGGGACAGTAGTTCGACACTACCCAAGTGCGACTAACGCTTATGTGACACTGCTGTCTATACTCGTACAGGGTACTCGTACTCGTTCCGTTACTCAAACTAAGTAACATTTCAGCGCTAAGTGATCGAATTGATGATTAAACGGAAACCTACCTACTGGGGACGGTCAAAATCAATCATAGCGATATTGTTTGGTGTTTTTCAAATTAAATCATGAGCTCAGTTTGTTGGCACTGTGTAAGGGCTTGATTGGGACACAAACATTTATATTTATTTAACAGTACCTACAAAATTCTAGAAGCACAAACAATGAAATTCTTCGTTGATTTAGAAAAAACAGCGGTTCCATACATTTTGGCCGTGTTGGCACTTTTACTTATGGAACAGCTGATTTTATTTGAATGACCAACGAAACATTTCAACCCTGGGATCTAGAGTCATATAGATACTTGTACTTAATCCATAGTGAAAGTTTGTGTGACGATGTCCTTTACACTTTATGGTACATTAAAATTTGGTAAGTTATAGACTAAGAGCCTATTTCAAGTCCGAATAGAAAATACTTACCAAATAAATTCAAAAATAGAACAGAATTTGAATAAAATAATCTGCCAAGTCAGTTAACGGAGATTTAATCGCAGGTGGTGAAACATGCCCTTAGTCGTAGGTATTTACTTGACCATGAAAAACATAAAGCATGAGCAATATACGCTTGTATGTACAGATGACTATATACTGTTATACATTCCACATAGATTTCAAATATTCATATTATTATGACTGCTCAATAAATAAATCGAGGTACCAAAATCACTTTTTGTAAAGCATTTTCTTACACCAAATCATGAGTTTTGAAACCCTATATTAACGAAATAAAATTGATCTAAGAATTATTTCGTGGCTAATTTTACGTGGAACTTTCCGAAAAAATTATATAAGTTGTCAGGAATTCTTATCTCCTTGTTATTAGTTTTTGGAATCCCTACAAGGCATGTCTAGAGCGGCAGATTCATGATAAGTACTACCGCGTTCACTGACGGTCGACCGACGAAAAGTGGTCAACCGTCACGCGTCAGTAAGTGCGGTAGTACACACGGTGACCAATCAAGCTACACAAAACCAGTTTATACGGATCTCTCATTGTATTGGATAAGCGAGGCCATGTTATACCGTAAATGTATAGCTTGATGTGACGCCGTGTGAAGCCTACGCCCTGAGCTACACGCACAAGCGACACGCTACGCGTGTTACGGCAACGATAGTGAATAAAATAAATGAAACAGTGCTTAGATATGCCACGAGCCCGAAATACTCACGTGAAGAAAATATAATATGTAAAAGTAAATCAACATTGAACGCGTACCTATTCAAAGTTTCATGAGCCGTTGAAGACTTCTCTCGTGAGGAGGCGATACTGGCTGCAGGATCAAGTCATTCTGTCATAAAAATGTTATGTGACCAAAACCAAAGGTGTATGCAAAATTTCACCTTAATCGTTTGGGGACAACTGGTTAGAAATTCAGTTGCAAAATTTGACCCAAAAAAACATACATACATACAATGCAAGTTAAATAAAAGATTCTAACAAAATGACGCACGCGCTTGTCGTTTGACACCAGTCGCATTTGATTGCCTGAGACAATATAATTTCAAGAGGTAAAATTCTGACATCTTTTAGATTTTTAACCACAAAATAATTCCAGAAAATTATATTATTTTATTAAAATAAATACTTAAAATATCGAAGTAAAAGATTGTCCTCATACAGTGCCAACGTAGAAAAATAAATAAATATTTAAAATAAACCAATCATTGAATTGTAATATAAGTTGATTGTAACATTAATTAGTTAAAGTAACAAATATAATGACGTAACTTAGTTACTTATTTAGATTTATTTAGACTGTATTTATTATAGGCACAATATTGTACAGTTAAACAATTTCTTAGTATTAAAATATTGCGGGATTTTTGATGTTTTCGTACTCGAATATTCCCAGGGACTTTTTTCAGAAAGTTTTACAAGAAGCCTGATTTTTTCTGTAAAGGTGTGTGCACACCTATGAACACACTCGTCAAAATGTACTCGTGTTAGTAAGTGTATTCACACCCTAATACTCCAAATAATGATAAGACACGCAAACCAACCTTAAGATTCGAATAATTATAAAATTAAATAAATTGTTGTTCTCAAAAAATTAAGCTACAAAATTGTTAAAAATTAAGAGAAAAATATTCTGTCATCATTAAAATAATGCTCAAAAATTATAAACATATTCTGTACTCGTATGTAAATAAATGATGATCGGACGTAGATACTGTTTGATTCAATAAAATGTAAATAGTTGAATAAAATAATCCGACAGAAGATGTAAATTTTTGTTTTTAAAGACCAAAAACTTTTAAAAACTTATTTAAAACGACATTTAAAAAAACTTAAACAATGTTTTTTTAAATATGTATTTTATCATTATTTTTTCTTTGCTTTATTTAATGTATAAGTACCTAATTTAGAATCGCCATGAATGCACAAAATTACAAAACTGTATAATTGTACCTGTAAAAGTAGTTGTTCTCATAAAAAATAATCTTTTTGTTATTGTTTATTTAATAAGACAATTTACCTAGGTAGTATCTAGGTAAGTATCTGTAGGAATTTTTCGTCTTAACAAAACAGATTTCAAAATGAGGTCAATTAAATTATACGTACGAATTGTAAAAAACTGAGAAATCATTATAGAAAATAATATTATTCTGTGCCAGAATTATAATAAAAGAAATATTTCTTTTTTTTTTCAAAATTGTAATTTACCCGATTCATGAATATTGTATTAATTAATGGTTCATTATCAGGAATTAAAAATAAGATATAATTCTAATTTAGGCCGTTTATTGTAACACCTGACCAGGTTATTAGACATTTGAATTTATTTTTAAATAATCTATTTACTTTTTATAAAACGGAGTTTCGATTCCTGAAAATGTCAAGCTCTTAGATATTATTTTTAATTTCTTTAATAGATTTTCAAGTTTATCGCAAAAATATAAGGTTCAAGGTTGATTGGGAATATTTCACGGTTTCGGGTAGCTTGATATGCTGGCATCTGTACCAATCAAATCAGGTATGCTCAAATAAACACAAAATCGAGACTTCTTCGCACAAGTTTTTACATAATTTGAATTAAAAAACAAACATTCAGATGTCTTCTTACCAAAGTCAAAATATAATTTACCATTAGATATGCCATTACCATAAGCCTATGGTAAAACCATAGACTAGAAATAGTCATGTAATATATACCACAAGTATACTTGAATTAAGATTTGAACGTTTCATTCTAAAAATTTGATATTTCTTGTAAATATACCATGACATATTAATATAATATAATAACATAGTAAATTAGTCCTACTATTAGTTAATTTGTAAATAAATTCATCAGTGTTACTAAAATCATTTAATGTAAATAATATTTCGGTGATCATGTATGCAATAAATAATAAATTTCCTTGGATTTTGAGTTTTATGTTCCTGTCCTTAAGATCTTTATTTTCAGTCATCAAGGTGTATCGTTGTACGCAGAAACCGAGTTGTGGAGGTCAAACAGGCAGTGAATTCATGTAAAATACTGGTCCATATTGTTTTTGGTTAAACTGGAATTCAACCTTAACCTAGTTCGAAAAACTTAATTTTTTTCTTTCTCACGCTGACGAACTGAATGACAGTATTTCTCTATCCACAGTCGATCCATAATATATTAGTCTATGGTCGATCCGAGGGACTGGTTGCACCACCGCGATGTTCGTCTACGGATTCATGGGAAACCTTCAATGACCTTGAATGTGACAATTGCCAGAATATTGTATTGTAGGTATAGTGTATTACATTAGATTTAACAAAATATTGTTGGATTAAGTTAGCAACACGAATTTTGTCGTCTATGAATTCAAAGTATAATCATAATTTGAGGCAACCGGCTGTCTGGAATTTAACACGTAAATACCTACGCCCAATGGACTGCCCCGCTTCATCAAGTAAACAATAATTATGTAAGTTCGCGCACGTTATAAGCACTGTTCGTCAGCATCCTCGTCAGCATTAATCATACTCCATAGCCTTTCGTTTTTTAGAGATTATATGTATGAAACTATACGATGCCGTTACACGTTTATAAGTGATAAGTTGATAGCCATAGCATAGCCTTTACCGCTATAGAATCATACAATTTTTAACATGAGTTCCGTACATTACGAAAGTGCTACGGGGGGATTTTATTAACTCTTCTCTCTCTTTCTCTCTTCTTTTTTTCTCTTTTTTTCTTCCTATTTTTTTTCTTTCTTACTTCTTCTTTATTTATTTTTTTTATTAGGGAATGGTAGTTTGTCGGGAAGTACGTCAATTATAATAAAACACAATAATGGTAACAACATTTTATTCTCTCTTAAAATCTTTATTAAATCATGAGTACACACACGATATAAAACCTTTACGAAATCCAAACCAAATAACGACTATCTTTTGTTTTTACAAATCTTCACGCGTAGGTATGTTCTTTCACAGTGTGTTAGTTTTCCTCTGACAGCAATCATATGTTAACAATCATTAAGTTCAATATGATTTTGACAGCGTCTCAAATCAGAGGTAAATAAACTGTGGAAGGACTATAACTACATAATTTTACAGTCACAAATGTTTTTTTTTTACATTTTGTATTGTATTAAACAAATTTGCATTTCTAGCATTGATTTCCTTTCTTGTAATTCACTTCGTCGTTAACAAACTGCATTTTTTTCTGCCATATCCAATTTTAGCGACTTATATTTTTAGTTACATTAACAAAATGGAAGAAAAGCATAACTTCGAACCCTAATTAACCGATTAAATTCTTTGACAACATTTGTAAATCCATGAATTGAAGGAAAATTGGGATAACTACACTAACCTTACGAAAAATCAGTGAAACCAACACAAGTATATTCCTAAAAACATTACCCTCCTTTTGGGTTTCGCCCGAGTCGGGTAAAAAACATCCCCATAATAAAAATCAACCGATAACCGATTAAAAATACATTATTTATTGCTTATTTTAATTAAAAATATCCTTATACCTAATCACGAGCACTTAGGATAGCCACTAGGTACCTAACAATAAATAGAACAAAACAAAAAATATTGTTGGAATATGTACTATTCAGGCGCGTGACCAAAATCAGAATTAACTCTATCATCATGTTTTTCAATACAATTCGGAAAATCTGTCATGGCTCATTGTAGATGGCGCTTCCATAGCTAAGACTCAATCACCAATGAGATAAAGCTGTTTTGAAATATAAAATGACATTAATAAATTTTCAACCAATGACGATGCCTAGAACGCGCTATGCTAGCGCCACTCGTTTCAGTTACCTTTCTTATCAAAATATTTTCACAAATGTTTCCAAACAACGCCTCCCTGCCAGTGGCATTCAAGCGCCAAGACCAAGCGGCATCCATGTAGATAAGAGCTATCATTTATGCAGGTCATATAATATCAGCTCGTCAACTCCTTTCATCGAAATAGCGCTGTCTCAACTTCGTCACATCGACCCAACGACCTCGACGCCACCACGCGTCATCACCTCACCGATATCGGCTCTTCGACAACAGACGTCAACCCATCGCAGGCACGTAACAGGAGCATAATTCTTTGGGCTCAGAAGTGCTGGAATTTGTTCACAGTTTACATGATTTTATTTCTCTATTCTTTTACTTACGATAAGTAGGACAACTACTGCATTTTACTAGGATACAATGTACCTTACTGCTTGAAACTATTTTTTTACTAACAAAGAGAAAACATCTAAGGCCGAGATATTTAAACGTTATAAAGAATGATCCTGTGATCGCCAGACCTACGTCATTTAATAAAAGCTGAAAGTTTTAGCTTTTAGCTGAAAGTTTTAGCTTTTAGCTGAACGTTTTAGCTTTTAGCTGAAAGTTTTAGCTTTTAGCTGAAAGTTTTAGCTTTTAGCTGAAAGTTTTTCTGCACACTTTTGTAACCTGATATATACCAAAGCCGACCTACTTTTCATAATATAATAATGAAAATTTATTGTTGAACTGGGACTAGATTACATGGCAAAGATTATAAAGAGGTAAAGTTTGTGAGTTTGTGAGGTTGTAGGGGGTAATCTCTGGATCTACTGAACCGATTTTGAAAATTCTTTTACTAATAGAAAGCCACGTTATTTTTGAGTGTCATAGGCTATATTTATTATATTTTTTTTTTTATATTAAGAATAAATGTCTACCCGTGCGAAGCCGGGACGGGCCTCTAGTATAAGATAAAGCACAAGCAAGTAGTTTCTTAATCTATTTAGTGGGTGTCGTACTGCTCTCCTATAGGTTACAAAATAACCTGTGTTTAGGAGAAACTGTTCCGATCCCCGTCATAAATGGTTGACTTATGACAGCACGTGTTAACTATGTTGGTACATTGTAATCATTCGCAAGCTACAAGATGAGAGACAAAATTAGGTTCTTAAACAAAGACAAAAAAGAAAAACTTAGAATCTAAAAATAACAATTTTAGAAAAGACTAATTTATAAATATTTAAAAAATAATAAAAATAAATTGTTCAGTATTTTGGTGTGGTGTGTTTATTGTTAGTGTGATGAGTGTTTCGTTAAATTAATGTGGTGTATGTTTTGAAGTGATCACTTTTTTAGGAATTCTTTAGCTACGTCGTAGTAATATCCAATTGTTCTTACTTTTAGTAAGATACTTCCACAGAGAGTTTCAGTTTTTATAAAATGACGTAGGTCTGACGTTCACGGGATCTTGGTCCATTACATAGCACGTACTTTAGCTAAGCATTCATTCTATCACTGTCGCACAACTGTCAAACTGACAAGAAGATTTGTTAAAGCACATGCTAAGTAACGTCAACAGATCTCCGCCTTTAAGTTCCCAAAAGTTTTGGTTAAATATACATAATTATACAAAACAAGTCTAACCAAGGAACCAGTCTAACCAAGAGGTATACGTATACCAGTCTAACCAAGGGGTATCGTAGTACCCAGTACTAACTGGGTTGTGGAGCTGCATCCGGTTAGACTTGAAGCCGACCCCAACATAGTTGGGAAAAGGCTAAAACAATATTACCTAATTATTTAAACAACAGAACTGATTTAAGGCAATTCATTCATTACTAGCCATAGCTACAGATTATTTTGTCATAATTCTAGAACAGTGACGGATCCAACATGAAGGAATAAGAAGCATGTAATTTTTTTGGAAATTGTAAAATTATTAGTTAAGTATTATTTTTATTCCATCATAAAATAAACCTTAATATTCAGATGTATGTACATTTTCAACATTATACATTAAGAAATAAAAAATATATAAAAATATTTAAAAAAATCAAAAATAAATATTGAAATGCTACCCTGTAAAGTTTAACATAATATGTCAGATCCGTCACTGTTCTACGCTTATGACGATTAGTAAACAACAGAAAATTGCCCGTTTTTACAAAGACTAAGCGACACCCAATCGAATGCTTAAATATACTGTTGGAAAATCCAACAGCGCATTCATTTAGGTATGACCTAGGGTAAGTCAAAACAGGCAATAATCACAACATCTATGAATGTCTTAGTTACACTATATCAATGTTTTTGTATTAACTTACTCTCTAAGGTAACTACACTGGACGTACTATGGTTATTTGTTCATATGTTTACGCTTACTTTACCAACAAAAGTAAGCAGAACTGTACCCTAAGTTGCATTTGCTTAAAGCCTCGTGCAATAACAAGAAATATCTAATTACATACATATATAGTTTTTAATAATCAGTTGATTTGACCTGGAACTTGGAACTAAACATTTAAATCGGTTTATTTACTCTCGCCGTACTCCAGGAGCATACGCTTGTAATGTAACAATCTAAGAATCGATTTTGTACAGAAAAAAACTCGAGAAGTTCGAGTTAGACTTTATATATTATCTAAATTCCGTAAGTTGTTTTAAATCTAAGATTTCTTATAGGTTTTCTTGTCATTTATAGGTAGTTTCGGAGTTAAGGGGGGGGGGGGGGGGGGGTGGTCAATTTTTGCCAAAACTATTATCTAAAAATTATAAAAACTGACTACTGATAAGTAATATCAGTACTAACAGGGTTGTGAAGGTCAGATTGGCAGTCGCTCTTTGTAAAATACTGGTATTCAGCTGCATCTGGTGAGACTAGAAGTCGACCCCAAGATAGTTGCGATAAGGCGCAGCAGATGACGACGAGAAATCATAGTTTTGAGTTGTTTTGTGTTGTGCCAAAGTTCCAAGTCAAATCAACCGTCTAGTACCTTCATACTCTCTACTCCTTCTAGGGTAGGCAGACTACAACATCTTAAACTATAGGTACTTTAGCTACTAAACGTCATCATTTCATAATAACTTGCTCGTCTCCTCAGGATCTTGTTGTTTTATTAAGTTCCAGTAAAAGCCTTTCTGTTTCTTCAGTTGACTGTGGGTTCCCATCTGGAATAAAAGAAGGTAGGACATTCAGAAGTACGTATACAAGGTGTAAACGGACCCTTTACAAAGCCGTCAACCAAGCGTTTGACATCGAACTAAGTAACTGTACTCAAAAAATAATGTTCGGAAAATAACTTTTTTTTAGGGGTGAAAAATGATGTTTTACGGTAGGACTCAATGTGACGCACTCAAAACTTTGTGCTAATGGATGCATTGAATAGTACGGGGTCGTGGAGGTATTTAAAGTAAAAGTTATAACATTATAATTTGTATTTAATGTTAAAAGTTGGGACTATGGCCACCAATTTCTCCGTAACTAGAAGGTTCCCAGGTATGGTCTAGAACAACAAAAAAAATGTTCGCAATAACGGGAGAACAAGTGCCTTTCGGCTTCTATGACAAATAATAATAATTGGTTTCTCAAAAGATAAACAATTCAAATATCTAGTTATGGCTTGCGAGGTTGTCGACATGTCAGACGTGAGTACAGCAGTCATTGTGCCGATAGTCGTGTCGGCCAATGGCTTAATAGCCAATAGCCTCGACCAACATCTGAGGAGGCTCTCGCTGGACAGCTGGATCAAGGCTTGATTCAGAAAGCAGTACGACTGAAAACTTGATTGGGTCATCTAAGAGTCATGACATCTTTATTTTTGTTGGTCAAAACATCAGGGTTACATACCGAGTCTCGGAAAGCACGTTAATCCATTGGTCCCGGCTATCATTTGTAGATCTTTGTCAGTCGTTACAGCTTAGTCAGTGGCCCGAAAGTCTGACAACCAGTCTTACCAAGAGTATCGTATTACCCAGTACTAACTGGGTTGTAGAGGCCAGGTAGGCAGCCACTCCATGTAAAATACTGGTATTCAGCTGTATCCGTTAGACTGGAAGCCGACCCCAACATGATTGGGAAAAGGCTAGGCAGATGATGATGTCACTATCTTGTGCATCGTTTAAATTGAAACATTTTTTCGGTAACACTTACCATCTTGCCCAGAATCAATGTATCAACATAGTTGGGAAAAGACTAGGCAGGTGATGAGAACGTCATCGGCGCGATTAACATGACATGCACGCCAGACACTACACCCGTTTGGTCAGAGGACATAGTATACCTTTCTCCTAACTGTCCCTGTACCTTTTTTTTTTTTTTTTATTACAAAATGGGCCTGCTCTTGACCTCGATCACGCCTGGTGGAAAGCGATGGATGAGGTCTATGATGAAACGAGCGTGCCCAGAAGATGCCTGTTCACTCTTGCTTTGAAGGCAGACGGGTTATATGTGGGAGGGAACACAGAAGCCGGCAGAGAGTTCCACACCTTGGCTGTGCGCATGATAAACGTGGAGGAGAAGCGCCGAGTACGACTAGTCGGGATATCAACCAAGTGTGGATGGTACGCTGCAGTACGTCTGCTAGTCCGGTGGTAAAAGGGTGATGGTGGAATCAGATCGTGGAGCTCCTGTGCACACTCTCCGAAGTACAGTCTGTAGAAGACCGACAAGCAGGCGACATTACGCCTTTGAGCTAGGCTGTGAAGCGAAGCTATCAAAGTCTCGTCGCCTATGAGTCTTTTAGCTCTGCGTTCCACCGAATCAAGTGCAGCGAGCTGGTATTTTGCTGAACCATCCCACAAGTGACTGCAATACTCCATACAGGAACGGACCTGTGCTTTATATAAACTTAAAAGCTGTCCAGATGTGAAGTATCGCCTCACCTTATTCAGGATGCCCAGCTTCTTAGCTGCGGTCTGAGCTTTCGACTCGATGGTTGAGCCGAAGTTGAGATCCGATGTCAACTCCATGCCCAAAAGCTGTAGGCGGTCGGTGACTGGTACGACTGTACCTCGGAAAGCTGGAGACAACTGGAACTGGCTCTTTTTAGCCGTGAAAAGACATGCCTGTGTTTTCAGAGCATTGAATCTGACCAGATTGTCGTCGCCCCACTTGGAAACGAGATTTAGGGTCAGATTCATTCGCTCCACCATGGCTGTCAAAGGCCTTTGAGATATCAAGCGATTCAGCAAGGGCTTCGCCGTGTTTCTCAATGGCCTCGCCCCAGTAATGCGTAACATACACAAGAAGATCCTCAGTTGAACGACCACGACGGAAGCCGTACTGGTGGTCACTGAGGAGTTCATTGTCTTCGAGGTATGTTAGCAGCTTATTGTTCAGTACCCTTTCCATCACTTTGCACAGTATGGAGGTTATGGCGATTGGTCTATAGTCAGCAGGATCGGCACGGTTACCCTTTTTGGGCACTGGCTGCACATTAGCAAGCTTCCAGGACTCCGGCACCACTCCGGTTTTTAGAGATAGGCGAAACAAGCGCGTCAAGACAGGAGATAACTCAGGAGCACAGCTCTTCAGGACTCTTGCAGGTATTCCGTCAGGTCCGCTGGCTTTATTCACGTCTAGATTGCATAGGGCCTTACGGACCTCTTTTATGTGGCCTCATACCTCTAAATGTCTTTTATTTCTTACCTCCACAACTGAGCCCTTGTTGAGAACCACTATAAGGTCTGCGTTCATGATGGTGGACAGTCTATGCGCGATGACTAGCACCGTGCGACCCTTAGCGGCAGTCTCTAGAGCTGTTTGCACTATCTTCTCGCTTTCTGAGTCGAGGGCACTGCGAAATAGGATATAAAAATAGTTAGTAAAATGCGTTGCTTTTGTTCACGACCGATTTTGAGGGAGGCCAAGGCTAGGGAGGCCAAGGCTAGGGTGACCACGGCTAGGGAAGCCACGGCTAGGCCCGGCCTACTGTAAAGTATAACAATCTCTTGGTCACAAGGCAGAACGTACACACGGCGCATTACTGGCTACAAACCAGTCGGCGCATTTGAGCAGTATTTGTTAAACAACACAGAAAACTCGAAGCAATTACTAAAAATATTCGGCTTTCGTTCCGTTCGACTGAATCGCTGAATCAGTTCGGTACAATTTGAACTACGGGGAGCATTTTTGAACGTGTATCAATACAAAAAAAACATTAATACAATTTTGCCGCCTAACTGTGCCGAAGCATGCCTATCATACTTAAGGTAAACGCACACTTGACCGCGACCAAGCTGAACGAAACGTTCTACAATACGTATAACGTTATCCATTCATCCGATTCGGGGCGGAGGACGAGGTTTCATAGGATTTCATACAAATAATTGATTTTTTTGGCTCATTCGCTTCCTTCGGCTTTGATATGTGTTCGTTTACCTTTAGAAAGTATTTTGACCCCCAAATGAAGTGGGATAAGGGCAAGAGAATGATGGTTGTAGAAAGCATTTTTCTACCATACTTTCACATACCTAGTAGCCTCATCCAAAATAAGAACAGGCGGGTTCTTGAGCACGGCCCTGGCGATAGCTATCCTCTGCTTCTGTCCCCCACTGAGGGACATTCCTCTCTCTCCCACCATTGTGTCGTAACCATCGGGGAAGTTCTCGATGAAGGTGTGAGCGTTAGCCGTTTCCGCTGCACGGAACACCTGGAAATTGTGATGAGAAAATAGTTAGTAAAATGCAGAAACCCTAACTTTATGTAGAGTATTAGGTTATAAGTGCAAGCCAAGCTTATAGGCTTGTATGATAGTACCGCCACTAGGTTAAGTATGTTCATTACACCCCTGTAGCGGCACTACAAAGAGTACTACAGCGCCATCTATGAGACAGAGGATAAACTAAACATCGAAATACATCTAAATCCTGCATCGCGCAAGTAAAGTTATCTACTAACAGTACATAGAACAAAAAGTATTACAGCGCCATCTATGACGCAGAGGATAAACTAAACATCGAAATACATCTAAATCCTGCATCGCGCAAGTAAAATTATTCGCTACTTAAGACATAAGTATAGACAACAAGTATATAGAAGAACCCGACAACAACTGTCGGGCAGTAGCCCACCAGACATAACACCCGTCTGGTTGGAGGATCCTCCCTTTTCTATGGGGGATGAAGGACTTTACACCCTGTTCTTCATACTCCCAAACCCCGTACTTTACGTTATCTACAAATTATTACTACAGTCACTTTCTTACCTCGGCATCGCTGGCTTCCGGTCTTCCATACCGGATGTTCTCCTTGACGCTGGTGGCAAACAACACCGGCTCCTGGCTGATGATGCCCATAGCTCGGCCACGGAGCCACTTGCCGTCCATGTCTCGAACATCGATGCCGTCGATTGTCACTTTACCAGCATCTACATCGTAGAACCTGTAAGTTTTTGGTAAGTAACGAAGATACAGAAAAAAAAATAAAAGGAGAAAGGTAATTTTGTGTTGGGCGATAAATGTAAATATTAAAGCCATGCATGAGGTCCTGGGTTTGATTCCCAGGTCGGGCAGTGTTATTAGATTTATCCATCAGGAATTTCTCAGTAGCAGTCACGGAATCTGGATTTGTGCCCGGTTGATGGCAATATGCTCGTCCCCCTTAAATGGGACTTAAATCATAACTGGCGAAATGTGGGTGTAGTAATAAGTACACCTCTGCCTCACCCTTCGGGGATTACAGGCGTCATGTTATGTTATGTTAAAACCAGCGCAAACTATAACTGCTAGCTAATTATGTCCAACCACTTTTACTCATCTGCCTGCCTTTTCCCAACTATGTTGGGGTCGGCTTCCAGTCTAACCGGATGCAGCTTGCTTTAATCGGAGCGACTGCCTATCTGACCCCCACAACCCAGTTAGTACTGTGTAACACGATACCCTTTGGTAAGACTGGTTGTCAGACTTTCGAGCCACTGACTACCTTAACGACTGTCAAAGATCCACAAATGACAACCGGGACCAATGGCTTAACGTGCTTTCCGAGGCACGGAGGAAACTCGGTATGTAATGGGTGGTCACCCATCCACGGACCAACCTAGGCGAGCGAGGCATAACCTGAAGATCGACCCGAGCGGCTGCTTTCCAACCACTTTTACTATGGGACTAAAACTCAAATCGAAAAATAACAGATTTGTTATTTGATAATACCTTGTAGAAACTATTTATATTTCTTTTGTGTTAAGAAAGCTCCTTGTGTGGTTTTACAGGAAAATTTGGCTTTAGCTCAGTAACACTGCATCCGAACATGAACCTTATTTGGATAACGCTAATGTTCTTATTCATATGATACGCTTGATAATAGTCGCTTGTAGGAATATGGACATTAACTTTTTACAAATAAGGTTAATTTTCGGGTAAAGCGCGACTGTAAAGTCTACATAATTGGTTGAGTTGAAAGTAGAGATAATTTATTAACTTGAAAATATGTTAAAATTACCTTTCTAAGAGATTAGCAATTGTACTCTTGCCATTACCAGATGTTCCAACGATGGCAACAGTTTTGCCAGCCGGGAGCTTCAGATTGAAGTTCTTCAACACAGTCTGTAAAAATAATAATTGTTGAGGTTAATAACAAGTTCGACATCAACCTCTACGAAAACTTTCAGGATTTTCCGATAATATCCGAAAGCCACCACCAGGACTGTAGGTGAACTGATGGCCTGGTGAGAGCAGCTCAGGTAAGTGTTGCACGCCATCATCTGCCTAGCCTTTTCCCAACTACTAATAATAATATGTTAAAGTAGTCACTCAAGAAAACGCTGGCGTGACGACTTAGAAGCGTTTGTACGAGACTAGCTTTTGCCCGCGGCTTCGCCCGCGTTGAACGCAATACGCCATGGAACGGTTATGTTTGACAAGAGTGCATTTTGTATGGGTCCTAAAATATACAATAAATTACCTAATAATATAAAGGAAGAAAAAAAATTTATATCATTTAAGAATAGATTAAAGATTTACTTGATCAATAAAACCTATTATACCATTAATGCATATTTAAATGATAAATGTAATTAATTTTTTAAGTAATGTAATAGTAATAAAATTATATAATTAATGAATGACATAAATACCCTAATAATAATATTTGCTATAGTTGAATATGTAACGATTATACTAAGATTTATTATTTTTATTGTAACAGATATTTGCACACCTGTTAAGGTAGGATATGGCTTAAAAAACTTCTGTTGTATGTATTTCCTCAAGTACCTACCCATATTCAAGTAAATAAATGATTTGATTTGACTTTCATAAAAACTTCCATCCCCTATTTTACCCCTTTAGGAGTGGAATTCCCAAAAATCCTTTTTAGTGGATACTTACTCTTCACAAAGAACACACCGTCCAAGTTTCATGTCTCTAGGACCAGCGGTTTGGGCTGTGTGTTGATATATCACCCAGTCAGTTTACCATTATATATATATATGTAGATAGGTTGGCCGGAGAAAACCGCATGGAGGAAGGAGTGGAAGGCTATGGAGGAGGCCTTTGCCCAGCAGTGGGACAATACAGGCTTAAGAAAACTCACTCACCGCTTCAGGCCTACTCGGGTATGAGAAGGTCACATCTTTGAACTCTATGTCACCGTGGAACTCATGGTGCTTGATGATCTCCTTGCCTGATTGGTCCATTGCTGGCTTCTTGTTGATGTACTGAAAGAAATAATTTCTATTATAGCATAGTGAACTTTAGTGCAGTACAGTTTAAGACGAGATTCGCGGATCTCAAACGCACTTTAGTTAGATAATAGTCATCAGAATATATCGTTATCTAGGTATCGTTCGTAGTCTAACTACTCTTGTCATTCAAAACAGAACTTCATCAATAAATGTAACACTCAACTCACATACTTACATCCTTCAAACTCTCATTTCCAATCTAAATTCAACCTTAAGTCAGTAGCAGTAAGGTCTAACCTCAAATACCAGCCTCTTACTCAACTGCACAACTGGTCGCTGTACAGTTTGCGCGTTCACTAATGAGGACTATTGACATTCAAATATGAACCCTAACTTTACAGCGATAAGGTCTCACCTCAAACACACGTCCTCCAGCGCTGATGCCCTTCACCACAGAGCCGAACAGTAGCGACAACTGCGCGATTGAACGCTGTACAGTTTGCGCGTTCACTAAGAAGGCCATTACGTCACCCGCTGAAATTTGACCCGAGGACATCAAATGGCCGCCCAGGAACATTGTACCCAAGACCATGCTGAAAAAAACAGAAAAAAATATATTGGTGTTGTATTTTCGTGTAATACTTTCCCTCTTCATCTGCATAGCTTTTTCCCAACTATGTTGGGGTCGGCTTCCAGTCTAACGGGATGCAGCTGAATACCAGTATTTTACATGGAGCGACTGCCTATCTGACCTCCACAACCCAGTCAGTACTGGGTAATACGATACCCCTTGGTAAGACTGGTTGTCAGAATTTCGGGCCACTGACTACCTGTAACGACTGTCAAAATAAATCTACTAATGACAGCTGGGTCCAACGGCTTATCGTGCTTTCCGAGACACGGGGGAAACTCGGCATGTAATGGGTGGTCACCCATCCACCGAAAAACCTAGGCAAGTACAGCTTAACCTGAAGATTGACCCGAGCGGCTGTTATTATTTTATTAGTTAAGCTTCCAATATGATAAACTACCCACACAGCCCTAATCTCTTTTATACTATCAAAATCATACATACCCATTTAAAAACAAATTAGTCCCAGCCTGGAACAGTCCGATCCCGAGTCCTAACTCCATATTCATCTCAGCCGCGACCTTGCACTCCTGCGCAAACAGCTTAGCTTCGTTCTCTTCGCCCGCGAACGCGCGAACTGTGCGCATGTTCGATATCGCTTCTTCTGCTATTAGGGTTGATTTTTCTACCTGAAAAGATAGATTAATGTTTAGAATTTTTTGTTCCTTCGTTTTTTTGGACGTCCCAGCCGCCGCGGGAGGAGAAGCACCGGGCGTCGGGGGCCACGCCCCCGACGCCCGGTGCTGATGGCTGATGGCTCTCGGCCACCGTAGGCGCGGGCCTGTGGACGGTGAGTAATGGGCTAGCTCGCCGTCCGTCCGTCGTATGACGACAGGCCGTGTCGACGGCGCGTTCGTGTTCCACGCGCGCCTCAAAGAGATGTCAGCAAACGGGAGGGGCCTGCAAGGGCCTATGCCTGCCAGGGCTGCGGGACTGTTCGAAAGAGATACCGCGGCCCTGGAACATGAAGGGCCAAAGAAGGAACATGGGTGGTTTTTAGTCAGTAAGAGTCTGACACTCCCTTCCGCTCCGCCCAGAGCGGGAGGAGTCATTTGATGATTTCCCACCCTTCAAAAAAAAAAAAAAAAGCCTCGTTACTCTAATGCGCGACGGTCGGTCAAAGTGATTTTGGGTTTGTCCCGCAGGAATATCTCAGTAGCAGCCCTGGAGTCTGGATTTGTGCCTGGTTGATCGCTGTTACATAGACTTAAACATAACTGGCGAAATGTGGATGTACTATTAGGTACACCTATGCTTAACCCTGTAGTGATAACAGCCGTGATGTTATATAATGAACCTAATTATTATGTTTGGGCTAGATAATGCGTGGTAATGGTTTGGATTTCTTATTTCTACAGTAAGCTTTTCGATAGATTATGTGTCTACAAAATATTTTTTTTCTGTTACTAGCTATCGCGGTTCTTAAGATACAGGCTGGTGACAGACAGACGGACAGACGGACGGACAGACAGCGAAGTCTTAGTAATAGTGTCACGTTTTTACCCTTTGGGTACGGAACTCTAAAAACATATTTCAGCGGCGGTAGATGCCGAACAGGGTTTTATCGGTCGGCACGAACTGAATGAAAGCCGGATACATCTAGTGATTGCTTCAGTTCGGTTTTGTTGCTCGACAAATACCATAGAATCGAAAATGCTAACACGATGATATAGAAATGACCAGCTAACCTGCGACTGCGCCTCTCTAGACAGTTTCCTCAGCAGTGAACCAATGAAGGTGCCGCCGAAGACCACTGAAGGAACGCATAGCATTGTGAGGCCCGTCAGTTGTGGAGATATCACTAGAAGACTCACTGACGATCCTACTATCTGAAAATGAAAATTGGAAACCTTAATTATTATACTGGCTCTTGGTCTAGTGGTCGCAAGCGACTGCTGACCATGGGTTCGATTCCAAGGTCGGGCAAAGTGATAGTTATTGGGTTTTTCCGACTGGAAATTATCAGTAGTAGATACGGACCGGGGACCGCCTGTTGGCGACCGCTGGTATAGGGCATCGCAAATTTGCTTGTAAATATGCAAAAAGGAAGCATAGGTTTCCTAAGGTTCGATTCTCACTGCCATGCAAATATTATTTTAATCTTATTACTCTCTCTGTCTCTCTCTTCTTTTTTCTCTTATTCTTATTTTTTTTTATTACAATAAAGTCTGTAATAAATAACTTCAACGTCATACAAGCAAAGTCGGAATTGCAATAAAAACTGCTGTCCTAGCTCTATTTCTGTCATATTCACAAAGCTTGGCAGATAATATGACTATTTCTTGCAACAGTTATTTAAAAAAAAATATTTCGACACAAGAAAAGACGACGACGACAAAGATAAGCGACGTACGTTTATGATAAACAGTACTATAAATAAATTCAAATATTACCTGAGTAGTAGCTCTCATTCCGCCAGAAATTGTCTGTTTGAAGGAGCTCTTGAAATCCTGAACATCCACTGTGAGCCTGAAGTTTCAAAGCACCCAATATTATAAATAGAAACATTCACATACAAGGTGTGAACGGACACTTCATTAACATTCTGAACAACAAACTAAGTAACCCAATTCTGGGTTAAGCTCGCCATTGTACATAAGCTATATTATTGCAATTTGTATGTAAATTTGTTATTTTGTATGCAATAAAGAATAACCCTACGCAAAAATTATTGTTGGGAAACGACTTTTTTTTTGTGAAAAAACATGTTTTACAGTAAAACTCAATGAAATTCACTCTAAATAGACTGGTGGATACATTGAATACTAAACGGGTCATGGAGGCATTTAAATTAAAGTTATAAGTAACCTTAAAAAATAGTTTATTTTTTTTAATCCTGTAAAAAAGTTGGAACATTGACCTCCAATAGAAGGTTCCAAAAGGTATGAGAGCCAAACAGAACAAAAAATATTGGAATGACGATGACGAGGAGAACAAGTGCCCTTCGGCTTCGTTAAGGGTATTTTAATGTACACCACAGCTTGTTTTAATGTAATTTCTGTCAAATATTTGGTTAAAGTTGGATTATTGAAAATATTGATTAATGTTGATTAATTAATAGAATATTTCATAAATATCACATTGTTTTCTATGAATGTGATCCAGAACAGAGTATATATTTTATATTCACTATGTTTTACATAACTATCAGATTGGATGGGCTGATAGCTGACAAAACAAATAACAACCAAATAATAACCTACATACATCTTTAGCCGTGGTGGCTTGTAATTAGTAATTTACATTATCGTTGCTAAAATGCCTAAAATGTTAAAAATAAAATAAATAAAATACCTATTAACAAGCTCCCCAGTCCTCTCCTGATCAAAGAAAGTCATATCCTGCTTGAGAATGGACTCAAACAAGTCCTGCTTCATCTGAGCAGCTACCCTCTCACCCACTTGCGATAACAGGTGGATGTACATGAATGTGAAAAATGCCTGAAAAATTAGGATTGATAAATAAAAAAGTAAAATTAAACATCTATCAACAGGCTTCTGACTGCTTGACAATTCTAACTTGTAAATGTCTTGTGTGACAGTATATGAGAGCTTGGTCGCCACCAAGCTCTGCTCGGGTGAAAATAGAAAAAAAAAAAAAGAATTTTCCCAGATATGTGACCTAGCTAGATTGTAAATGATGATGATGTGATTGTTTGTTTGTAGCTAGATTGTTGTAGATTGTATTGCTTGTTGTTGTGTGATTATTGTAGATTGTGTTGGTTGTGATTGTTGTTGTTGTTGATTGTGCAGTATATTTATTTGCGTAAAAAATGGTATACAAAGGTGTTCACAACAAATTTAAATGGCACAAACATGTTTAGCTAGGATTAGACCAAGCATGAAAAATTTTAAAGACAGGAAAATAATATAAGGAGGCATCAACAATGAACAAAGAACATCAAATTTTTTTATTTATAAATTCTTTTCGCCTCCGTAAATCCTTATATTGCAATTTTCACCGAAATCATTAGAGCCGTTTTCTTGAATATGATTACAAATATTGCTCATTTAATAGTGTACGTAGGATACTGGATAGGGTAGGATCAACACATTGAGTTTGAGTTAGTTTGCCTAGGGTGTTATACCAATGTGAAACCAACACACTTGATGGTCAAAACACAAACTTAAAGGCATGTGAAATATTGAATTCTTATATAAGGCTCGGCAATGCAATTTCAGTTGAAACTGCAACAGTGCAATAACTTAAGACATTGTTTTAGGTGTTGCTTAATTAAAACAATGTTAGTTTCAATCGACAAATAATTAATGCATGATGTGCTTACCTGTAAGAAATTGGTACACTAGTCTATAAGTCTCTTGGATGTATCTCATATCTTTGTATCAGTGTATTCAATTGTTGATGAGCCATAAAATAAAATAACATAAAACAGTTTTCAAATAATTCACCTGCCCCATATATAATCCCATGAGTTTAAGCGCAGGCAGTCTGATGTTCTCCAGGAAGTCAGCACCTGGGGCCTCTCTCTGGTTTGCCAGTACATTCACCACTTCTCCGAGCAACACTGGGATGTACACATTGAGAACTGCTACCATTAATGCCGACTGGAATGGAAGAATGCATCAGTATTTTGATGTGGGGTAAACATAATGTCACACCTGTAATCCCCGAAGGGTTAGGCAGAGGTGTGGGTAATATTCATTTTTTTTCAAAATCAGTTTCAATTTTACAGATTAAATTATAAAAAAAAAACAGGATATTACTGGCTGTGTCAGGCACTCAGTTTGAGAGTCATCTGAATGCTCTAATAAAATGTGACAGTTCTTTTTCTAATTAGTAATCTGTGCTGCACCAAGATCCAAGTTTGGTGATTCACGAAATTCAATCCATATCTTATCTAAGATTATTTGAAATGGTTATTAGATTAGCTGATAAAGAAAAGCAATTAAATTAGCACAAGTAAAAATTGAGTAACAATATAAAATCCCTTTTTTTTTTTTTTTTCGGGTGGGAAATCATCAAATGACTCCTCCCGCTCTGGGCGGAGCGGAAGGGAGGGTCAGACTTTTACTGACTAAAAACCACCCATGTTCCTTCTTTTGCCCTTTATGTTCCAGGGCCGCGGTATCTCTTTCGAACAGTCCCGCAGCCCTGGCAGGCATCGGCCCTTGCGGGTCCCTCTTGTTTGCTGACATCTCTTTGAGGCGCGCGTGGAACACGAACGCGCCGTCGACACGGCCTGTCGCCACAAGACGGACGGACGGCGAGCTAACCCATTACTCACCGTCCACAGGCCCGCGCCTACGGTGGCCGAGAGCCCTCACGGCGTGGCCCGCGACGCCCGGTGCTTCTCCCGCGGCGGCTGGGACGTGAGGTTCTCTCCCTCTCACGTTCCGCCACCTCCTTCGCTAGCATGACTGCTTCGCAGAAGGAGGTGACGGCTTCCCATTCCCTCTCGCCCCGGACCATGGCTTGAACAAGGGCCGGACGCGAGAGGTCGCCGCCGCCAATCGCCGCTACGAGGAAATATAGAATCCCTAATAACGTATTATTGGATTTAGTTTGGATATAAGTATGGCTGTTTAAAGCTTTCTCTCTCCTACTATATTTGTCTTTTGCTGTGCCCGACAGGGTCCATAATGATCACAATTTTTTATTTTATGTATCACCTAAGTACTTACACATTGTGGAATGCAAATAAAGTTTGAGTATTAAGTACAAAACTAATTAAATATCAAAGCAAGGTCAAAAGAATTGCTCAAAGAATAAAATGTACCAACGCGCTCACTGACGGTCGACCACTGTTCACCCTTATGCCCTGAGTAATAAGGTTGAAAAGTGATCATCCGTCAGTGAACGCAGTAGTACCTACATGGAATTATTTTAGGTACCAGGGTAATAAGAACCTGTAAAAACTTACCACAACAGCAGCAGCTAACAGCAGATTATGTGGCCGAAGATAGGAAAGAAACTTCTCCCAATCAAATTTAGCAGTATCTTCCTCTACATTTGGCCTTCTCTGTATAATCCTAGAAGGAGCCTTCACGGCCTTGCAGTACGCTGGGCCATTGCTCAACAAATAACGAGCCCCGAGCGCTAAACTGACCCCAGTACATAACTTCCATGGACTACAAAGCAGTAACAATCCAGGCTTTGTATTTTTTTCCGACGATGTTTTGACTTCAGAAAAGTATCGTTTTACGACATTTGACGGCTTGTTTTTTACAATATTTGTAAAGTACACATTGCTATTAGTTGTCAGTAATCTGAAAGAAAAGTTTTATGTACTTAATTGTGTCAGTGTAATTCATGTTTATTTGTCTAAGCAAGTTGTAACTTATTTACTAATATTAACCTCTGTCTAACGAGCTGACAAGAATTCATTTGCATTAACTGCCACATTTTTATAAAGTTACTCTTAATATTCTATATAAAAATTACTTAATTACACATTCTTTTAGTCTTAATTATCACGATTATGCAGATTATTTCCTGAAAATTGATTTGATAACCTCAATCCATAGTCCAATGTCACTGTCTGCTGTCAACTTGATGGCGTAATACGTCTAGTTCAGAAACATCAACGACTAACCAAAAAACATTTTAATCAAAGTATAAAATCGGGGAATATAAGTATCGAAACAAAGCGATTCACTTGAACTCGAAAATAATTATTAAATCCGAACAAGAGACTGACACTAAATAATAGCAAAACAAATGCTCCACATTCAGTGGGTTCTCCACATTTCTGAACGATTATTTTCCGTTCCATTTTACGTGTAGAATAGCAGTTAAACGAAACAAGCTACCACATCAAGCCAACAGATGGCGACAAAAGATTTAGTTTTCGAACCAAAACAAAATACAAACTCGGATCCGGCACCATACCGCGAAATAAAAGTTTTGTCAACACGGAGATACCCAGTTAGGGTGCAATCAACTCAGTCACTTTACCCAGCGTAGATCTGTGTCTGGTTACCAACAAAAATATTTGATAATAGGAAGGTCTTAGAGTGATAATATACTTAGGTAGTCAAAGTATACAATCATGTATTTCGACAAATAAACTGCCATTTCACTGTTCAAATTAGTAGGTACTTACAAAGGTCGATTTCTCCAGATACCTAGTAGGTATATGGGCATAATAGGAGAAAGTAGCTAACGTAAGTAAAATCCTATTACTTATATCTCTCACAAGTCTGGAACTGTAGATAACAAAATAAGAACGTAATAAATATCTAAAACAATGCCAAAAAAAGTTACAACACAAGATATTAATAGAACCGTTCATCACACACCAATTGACCACAGTTATAAATTTCACCCCATGACGAGCTTCGATCAAAACCGCCCCTTCATTGCAAGCTATGCTTTAATCCCTTACATCCCCTGCGTCCCCTCACTAGTGACTAAAGTGCTGACAATAAAATGCATTACACTTAAATAATGTATAATTTGTTTGAATTCATTGTTGCTGTCTAATAACTTGAAAGGGGAGGATAGGTTTTATTTGTTTATAATTGTTGTGGAGGTTTGAATTTAATGAATTGTGATAGTTCAGTAGCGAAAATGTCTATTGAATGCATTTTTTGAATGACGAGTTCGATCTGATGATATATAGAATAAGAATAAGAATAAGAATAATTTATTTCAAAAAAGTAGGTATTACAAAAGTGTACATTTAGGTGCAGTAGTGTTATTTCTAAACAATTGTATAATTAGTGCTTATAAGTAAACTATAACTAAAATATATATAACTGTTGCAAGTTACGATAATGGCGAAATCAAATGTTAGGTAGCGACCTGCCTGATCTAGGTTTATTTAAACCTGTGTTTCAGGCCATCACTTTACAATGCATAATTTAATTAGGACAGGAAAAGTTTTAAAATAAAGTAAATCTAGGAACAAAATCAGTAAACATTAAAACTAACTTAATAACAATATGTACAACTAAAAACGAGGAGATGACATATCAAATCAAACCAGGACTTCTAGAAGTTTTTCTGTGTCCGTGTAATTAAGCATCGCTAAATAATCCGATATTACAAAATTACATTTCCTATAACTTAGACTATAGAAGTTTAGTTTCTTGTTGAGTCTATTATACAGAAAAGGTCCTAAAAACACATAAAATCGACTAGCAAACGCATGTCTAGTTTGAGGCTTTGTGCAAACCAGGTCTTTTCTTCTCCTATCGGAAGGAACTGGGTCATAGGGAAGGGTAGAGTGCTGCTGTAGTATAATGTGAAGAATAAATAATTGCCGTACTGTGAGCACATTACATGCTTTGTAGAGCAGATGTGTAGGAAATCTAAACGGACGAAAGGTAGCAACCTTTAGAATTGCTCTTTGAGCACGTTCTAGAGGGAGAAGAATCGAATTTCCCGCCCCCCCCCAGGATGGTATGCAATAGGTTAGAATAGACTGACACAACGCTAAATATGTCTGAACTTTGAAGGAATGTGCGAGCAGATGAGCATACACACACCACTTGTAACCCCACAGCATGGTAAGCAGCGAACCGGCCATTGTGGATGCTTGCCTCTATCCGCTGTTTAGTTTAGCTCAAAGTTTTTTTTTGTTAATACCAAGCTCTCGCGTGATGGAAAGCGAAAATATTTGTGCTAAGATTCCCTTGGGGTGACGCTTTGAGGATTTGGTCTCCTGCCCTTTCTGTCATATACGGTAGCTAGCCTTTGATGAGGCAATGAAACCTAGGTTTTGATACAGTATTTTGGTTTAAAAGACTACACCCAGTAAGAAGTATTTCGAGTTCCGACCGCAAGTAGAATGGGACAAGGGCAGGAAGATGATGATGATTTTGATTTATAAGAGTGTTCAAAGACTGTCCATGGAGTGTCTTCCTCATTCTTCTCCATAGAGATCTACGGTTACGAACGGGCAACTAGAGCCCTTTCACAGGTATTTTCCATGTGGCTGGACTGTAGTTTCATCTTTTATAACACAATCCAAAAATGCCTGTTACTGGACTATATGACACGAATGCTTTGTGTTCAAGGTACCTAATGTATTTTCTTAATAAGATATTTTTGTTTCAATAAAAGTCTTCACAAGAGGCAAGTAAATAAAGTAGATGCTTGCTTGACACTACAACTAGTTATAACTTCCAACACCTGTGCGTTACACATTTGCGGTGGAACTTAATGTTGGCCCTGTACTCACTTACAACAGTTACAACAACTCTGCTGACACTCAGACACCTGACTCTTTGTTATGTTTAGTGTAACACGAGGTTCCGTAACGCGTATTGTTAATTGTTATTCGAGGAACACTAACAAAACTTATTTTAATTGATAAGAAACGGTCATAGTGCCGCTTTGTTAAAGCAGCCTAGTAGATTTGGCTGCGTGGGCTCAACTTTGAATAAGCACCGAGACGAGAGCCATCATAACTCAAAATTAGGTACTTAGTGAGTAATAAAATTGCGTGTTCCGTAGATTAGTAGGGCCTTCCTTTGTAGTCAAAGTTTATTCAAATGGCTTTGTTTACAGCCGATGGAATACGGAGAGATAACCTGTGTAAACATAACATGACCTCTGAAATTCCCAAAGGATTAAGGAGAGGTGTACCTAGTAGTAGGTAAACCCACATTTCGCCAGTTATGTTTAAGTCCCATGTAACATTGGGGGCGAGCCTAAATGTCATCAACCGGGCACAAGTCCAGACTCCGTGGTGGCAGCTACTGGTATTGATACATTTATTTGTGATGGAACATTCTATCAGTAATAAAGATGATGGAGTTGGTCAAAAATGTTTGAATGCTGCTAAAAATCGATTTATGAATACGGAGTGCTTTGCAAATTGCCACTTATCTAGGCCTTCAGATCTTGAACAGTTTGATTTTGAATTATGTAGGCACCTACCTAACCTAGGCTTAAAAATACAAACGTTCGTTTTCTGACGATGCCGGGTCTTCAATTTAATATTGTCTTTGCCAAACAATCAAAGAGAATGTTAATATAGGTAAAGAGGTATGAAGAACTGGGTCTAAAGTTCTTCATCCCCTTTAAATGTAATAAAATAGTGCAAGGCTACCGTGCGTAGGCTACCTACGTTTTTCTTGCCATCATTCAAGGCATCCGGGAATGGCTAAATTACAATTTTTTCTTTTACCTACATTTAGGTAGGTATTATTTTCTTGAGATATTTTTTCAATTTGAAAATTAATTGAAATAAAAACCAACAGCGAACCAAAATTCCAGAAAGGTTAAATTCAATGTACCTATTCTTGAAGCTGAACCCAGTCCGACCATTTCCATAACATCAAATAAATAAAAAACTCACAGATGGTCAAGTGGCGGGAACGCACCCGGTTTTGGCGCCAATATAACCTATTGTTTAACACAAGTGGTGCGTTTATAACGGTATTATTTGTGTATCGCCCGTTTTTATTTGATTTTATGCCATTTAAAGTTGTTTAGAGCATTTGATTGTTGATAATTTTATTATGAGAGGCAGAAATGGTTTTTGTGTTTGATTTTTTTCTTCAATGACATCTGACGTGATTGTTATCGTTTTACAAGTAGGTAGAATTTTAATCTATCTGTTAAGATTTTTGTTCTGTCGAACACCATCAGATACATATTTCATATTACTTAAGTATGTCGATTTTCCTCCACAGTCTCTAAATTAGGTTTTTTTGTTTTTTAAATAACTTTTTCCCTGCAGGTTTTATCATAGATATTCTAGAAACAATGGGTACGGTCAGTGCGCTTTCAAACTGGTCACCTTGCCGCCGCCGCCGACGGCAATGTCGTGATTTTTTCTACCGCCACACAACCTTTTGGCGGGCTTTTCCAGAATTAAGTCCATTCAAGGTTTAATCTGGATTTTTTTTATTTTTCAATTCTTGATTTAAATAAGTTCGGAAAAATACTTTTGAAATACATAATTATACACCTTCTTGGTTTTTAAGCTTAAAAGCTCTTTGGTCTTGCTTGTTTTCAGTTTACAAACTTAGAAGCTAGATTTACAAAAATAAACTGATAAATAAGCCTTTAACTACTTTAGGCAATCTACTTTTCTTGATGCTTTGGTACCTATCGGTAAGTACCTACTTATTATTTTTATCTATGAGTTGGCAATTTCTATTTTCAGAAAAATTATCTTCCGAACCCCCTAATGTAAGTAAGTATTGGTAATTGCTTCAAATTTAAATGCTTACAATAGTAATAGCCGTCCAGTTCCCACACTGACCACAATAATACAATAATGACCACAAATCTTTAAATCCCGGTAAATACATAAATCATTGATAAATCAAATTATTTGAGTTCGATTCCAATGACTTTTAACTTTAATATTAGGGACGAGTCAGCATAGATTAGGATAGGAAGCTTATAAATACTTGTTAGAAGTTCTTAAGTTCCTTCATTGTCATATAATTTATTATTCAGCTGGTAATTGAGTTCTGGGGGGTTACTATGACGTCTTAAAGCAGGAGAAATCCAGTGAGGGAAAGAGACAGAGCTATACAGGTCGTCTAGTGCCATCTCTTTCCCACACTGGAATTACTCCTGCTTTAAGACGTCCACCTGGTACTCAATATATTATTTTGATCATTTACCTATAAAAAGTTAACCTTACGTAAAGGCTAAAGGTAAACATACTTGGTCAGAAAAAAGGAGTCGCCTATTGAGGTACTATGGAAGAAGACATGCTGAACCGACTCCATATAAGTAAATTGGGATGGAGAGAGGGAGAGAGTCCATGCTGTTGATGTACACTGCCGAAACCAGCAATTTATCAATAAAAGCAACTCATCATACCACACCATTATTGTCCTTCCATAAATATGTAGGTATATCTCTGATCTACCGTTTATCTAAAATCTTTATAACCAGACCGGCAAAAGCTGTCATAATAAATTAATAGTGCATCCATATGCCATAAGTAGCCCAGTTTAACCAACAAATATCAATAACGTTCAATACGTACTAATACTTTAATTTATTGTCTGTCGGCCCTGGCAAAATATCCGATCGTTTAGACCCTCTGTTCACCCCCAAATGGTAAGGGCGTGATGTTTCAGAATGGAGTGGGATTATTACGGTTTTATTGGTTGCATAAATAAATATTAATTTTGTCTTGTCTCTGGATTGAATTTTTCAAATTTGCAAAAAAATAAAAAGTAGATAAGAATTAAGTTTAGGTATATATAATAATATCTTGGGTCAACGAGTTTGTCTCTGTATTTCCGATAAAAGTATTAATTGACTTTCGTAAAGTAATAGGAAATTAAATTTTATGAAAATCCGAACATTTCTGACCAGTTGAGTCTTTTGCTTAAAATGAATCCAGATAAAAATATTGTGAGTACCTTATGTGGGTAAAAAGCAATTTCAATCACACAGACATAATTGCGGTTGTGGACCGTAGTAGTCTCCGTAGACCGGACTTTGACAAATACTTACTGTATCTACTGAAATACAAGTTGATATCTATCAGAGCCATTCAGAGCACAGTATCCGCAGCAAGTCAATGGACTGAATCAAACCTTATTCATTATTTGCATCAATCATAAATAAGGAGTTTTGGAACTATCTTCAAAGCACTTAGATCGTTGCTTGTTGCTTAATTCGACACACATTTTTTTTTATGAAAGTTTAATTCATCCAAATTAAATTAAAATAATTTCACCCACCACGTGTATGATGGATGGTGCATAAAACATAATCGTATTACTGACACTTGTTCTGTGCAAGTGTTTAATGAATCGGATCATAGTGGATTTGATTCCTGCTTGCTAGTTAGTAGTTCGACGGAGCCCTAAAATGCTGCTTAGTATCAAGTGTTGTTTTTTTGTAGAATGCTGTTTGTGTCGGTACCTGCGCTGTTCGATACAGTGAATTATTATAAGAATAAATAAAAAGACATACTGGCATACTAACTAAAATTAATTTTCTAAGACAGCTTTCTTTGACAATTATTGCTTGCGTATTTTCACAAAAATTAAAGCTGATGTTTTTTTCAAATTTTCAATCTCCCATAACATTTAGAAATAAAATATCTTGATCTGTAAAGTTGGTAATCACGGTAGGGGCTTTTGATGCGGTTCTCCGAATGAGGAAAATGTCCTGAAGAAAGTTTGGTGGATAACTTTAAGAGCAGGGAAAGACCAAAGAATCGATGGATGGACTGTATGATGTGTATGATGATAATAATAAGGATATAAAGAGTTAGTTATCTTTCTTCCATACCATATTTCTATACGGAAGTAGAAGTCACGCTGCGTCGACGTTAACCCCTAATAAATTGGGATAAGTGCAGGGTGAATGATGAATAATTATTTTTGTCACAAAATTAAATCTTTCAATCCACCTGACAATAATTGAAATTGCTTTTAATTAGCTTTAGCTAGTACAGATGGATTAGGTTTGTCTTAATTCCTAGTTCTTGATATTCTAATTGTGAAATTAAAAACCACCCCGAACATTTTAGCGCTCATCGCGGCATCGGTGTCATCGCAGCTGGTATGACCACCCGCGATTCATCTCTACATTTTGACTTTAATATTTCACAAACATATCTATCACTTCCCCAAATCCTTCCACCACCCCTATGCCTAACACTTACGGTTTAAAATCGCTTGCAGTTTTAGAGATTAATGTGTTTTAGTAAGTTGGTGCTTGTTGGGTGTTCAAATCTGTCGACAGATGGCGTTCCCAGTTAATACTGCTCGTAACGATAAGTATTGGTTATGGTTTTGATATAAATCGAATGGAAGCTTTATTGTTTATGGATTCGTTGTTTGTTAAACACTAGTGTTATGAGTTTGCGTTTAAAGATGAAGGAAGTATGGTCTTGTTTATATGAAACAAAGTTAAAATCCCTGAATATGGTGGAGGAAAAAGTTATATCCGGAAATCTTGCTCATTTTCGGTACTGTCTAACTAGAGCTGTTTTCGATTTAAGCAAATAGTAAGGTGTGATTGTGCGGTCCCCTTTTAATAGGATTTTTTTTTAATTCTGGAATTTTAATTTCTATTTCCTTTTAATATAAACAAACCAAACTTAAGCCTCGAAAAATTGTGTAACTTTACTGCGGGTTTATTAAAAAGGGAGTTAATGCTTAGATAATTTGTTTTATATTACTTATAATATTATTTTCGTTACGTATTCCGGATCTGTGACTATCATGTTTCTTTACTACTTTTCCGATAGGTTTCTGTTTATACTTAGGTACTAGCTCGCAGTCGCAGCTTCGCTCCCGTTATGTACGGAATGTACTCACGGGAATATTTTAAATGTAGCCTATACCACTCGGGGATAATGCAGCTTCAAGTTCGTGAAAGAATTTTCGTAATCGGATCAGTAGTTCTGAAGATTAGCCCCTACATACAAACTTACAAACAAATTTTACCTCATAATATTAGTAACTAGCTGTTGCCCGCGACCTTCGTTCGCGTGAAATTATTGTATAAAAAAATATAACTCCCCTTTTTTAATCGGATTTTATTATTAAAATTTCAATGGTTTTAACTTTTTTGCACGGGACCCTAATTATTTTTGTAAAATAGAAGTAGCTTAAGGCACTCCTTATTACATCAGCTATCTGCCAGTGAAAGTCCCGTCAAAATCGGTCTAGCCGTTCTAGAGATTAGCCGGAACAAACAGTCAGACAGACAAAAATTGTAAAAAATGTTATTTTGGTTTATGTACCGTATGTATATGTGTGTATGCATGTGTGTGTGTATGGCGCGTATGTGTGTGTGTATGTGTGTGTGTATGTGTGCATGAGTGTGTGTGTGTATATGTGGGTGTACCGTGTGTGTATGTGTATTCATATGCATATAGTAAAAAGCGGTTATTTTAATATTACAAACAGACACTTCAATTTTATTTATTTTATTTTATTTTTATGTATGTATAGAGTGTATAGAGTGAGATAGATGCACTTTTGGTGGAGGAGCTCGTGGTTAAATAATAACAGGCGCTCGGGTCGATCTTTAGGTTAAGACGCTCTTGCCTAGGTTGGTCCGTGGATGGGTGACCACACATTACATACCGAGTACTCCGTGCCTTTTTTGGTTGGTCCCGGCTGTCACTTAATGAGTCTTACGAAAGGATATTACCCAGAACTAACTAGGTTGTGGAGGTCAGATAGGCAGTCGCTCCACCTAAAATACTGGTATTCAGCTGCATACGGTAGAATGGAAGCCGACTACAAAATTGTTGGGAAAAGACTAGGCAGGTGATGAGATGCACTTTTGGTGTTGCGAATTTCAGGTGCAACCTATGTGTTGGTTTTATTTGGCGAAACACAAAATAAGGTTACATCTAAGTTTTTAAACTGTCATGTTCACTAACGTTCGCGTATTTCAAATGATCACGGATAAACATACCATCATGGTGCTTGCAACAGCGCCGAAATATCGGGAACTCAAAACAAATAGTGGACATGGTAAATATCCCGTTTCTAGTGTTAATTATAAGGTTACATCTCCTCATATCACACGAGAATATCATCCCACCGTAACATTTTTTACAAAGACAACCTTTATAAAGATTTACGATATAAAATCACGGCAAACACATGACGCTCTGTAAATATTTACGGTAGGGTAAGCAACTGTTCGTTAATACAGAGGATTATTAACATTTTATTATGAGAAAATTAATTATCAAGCGAGGGGCTGAACTAACTACTGATGTTTTGTAAACAATTGTGAAGTTATGATTCTTTTTTATGAGTTTTTGAAGTTTGTTGTGATGGGAATGTTGGAGTTCGTGGCTAAATAAGAACAGCCGCTCAGATCGATCTTTAGGTTAAGCCGTGCTTACCTAGGTTGGTCCGTGGATGGGTGACCACCCATTACATACCGAGTTTCCTCCGTGCCTCGGAAAGCACGTTAAGCCGTTGGTCCCGGCTGTCATTTGTAGATCTTTGACAGTCGTTACAGGTAGTCAGTGGCCCGAATGTCTGACAACCAGTCTTACCAAGGGGTATCGTATTACCTAGCACTAACTGGGTTGTGGAGGTCCGACAGGCAGTCGCTCCATGTAAAATACTGGTATTCAGCTGCATCCGGTTAGACTGGAAGCCGACCCCAACATAGTTGGGAAAAGGCTAGGCAGATGATGATGATGATGATGTGATGGGAATGTTGGTGCTTGTTTTTTTTCATCATCATTTCAGCCGAAAGACGTCCATTGCTGGACATAGGCCTCCCCCAAGTGTTGCCACATTGAACGGTCCCGTCGTATTCAGCGATTCCCCGCAACCTTCACCAGGTCATCCGTCCAACAAGTGGGAGGCCTTCCAACGTCTTCTGGTTCACGGTCGCCACTCCAGAACTTTTCGGCCCCATCGGCCATCCGTTCTGCGAGCAATGTGCTCTGCCCACTGCCACTTAAGTTTGGCAAGTCTTCGGTTCACTTGCAGATGTTTTGTTTCACAAAATTTAATATTATAGGTAAATACATAAAGTAACTTGTCTAGAAAATGACTTACTTTTAAAAATGATGAAAAAAAAGTTAGAAATGCCCCAGGCATTAAGTACGGCTTTGTACAGTTTTTCATGTGCGTAAAGTTTTAGTAAATAAATAAATGAAAAAATAAAGGAACTAAGATGAAAAATAAAGGAGAAAAACGCAAACTGTATAAAAATTGGTAATGTTATGTCATAAAATCAGACTAAATAATTGAGTAAATAAAGCATTAAAAGTATGCTTACTCACCTAGGGTGAAGAAAACGTTAAACGTTGTTTTGTGCACATTAAAGCTGGGCTTTTCCGTCGGAGAAAATTGTGCACGAGATTCATTATAATTGATTAATTTAATATGGTAAACAATATTACTTTTTCTTAGAGAAATTGATTTTGCATTTACAAAGCAACAGTTCTGTAAACTTTCAGGTAAGTATGTAAGTATAACTTTTTCACATACTTACATTTTTAAGTGGAAGAGCAGAGTCACCTAACACAAGCATCCCCTTGCTTGAACTGCGATCTCCATGTCATGTCTGATAAAGCATTATTTAATGAAATATTATTTTTTATTATTTTTTTATTAAAAAAAAGGTACTCTATTTTCAAAAATTGTTAACTTTAGACCTCTGCACACAGTTCCCTACCTAAGCTACCTCACATTTCATTCAAAGACCCCTTCAAAGGCTAATTCCAAAAACAGCAAGTCGTACCTGTCCTAAAAATAGACCTCAACAATCCACAATCTTCTACCCATACCATGGTCACACCCACAACCAAGCTGAACAACCACCCAGAACCTCTCAGCCCTTTGACTTAACCTCGTATGAAATTTTCATAGTAATTGAGGAACAATTAAAGTGGGCCGACCTTTGGAGCTCTGGTACACCTTTGAAGGTAGAAACCATTGCGTCCCATTTCACTTTGAGCCTTTAATAGAGAGTAACCTCAAAGAAAAATGTACTTACCAACAATTACACCTACGTATGTAACTATGAGGCACTCGGGAGGGAGCTGAGTCAGTCAGTATGGTTGGGGTTGAGTGAGATATCGATAAATGGTTGTTAGAAACTTTACAATTTATTGGCTTCTGGCCAGTAATTCGATATTCTTGATGAATCAGAGGACGTTTTGGGAATATTTC
The DNA here is from genome assembly GCA_950022335.1 of Eurois occulta. NCBI lineage: Eukaryota > Metazoa > Arthropoda > Insecta > Lepidoptera > Noctuidae > Eurois > Eurois occulta. The sequence continues at coordinate 4,081,345 of OX465498.1, forward strand.
GACTATTTTATTCTTATTATTATTTTATTTTTATTCTTGAGATAACTGTGAGAAAGAGAGAATTTCCTAATGATAAGAGTCAGGAAAGGCGATATTTCCTTGTTATTTCCCGTCTCGAGCTAGTAAGTTAATCAATTCAATCAGTAATAGGTATCTTGATCCATAACGTAGCTAATGTAAAGGTCAAAAGTACTGCAATAAATGTAAATTTTCCAAGCATTCTGTACATTAAACTAAGTAACTTTGCGCAAAAATTATTGCTGGGAAACGACTTTTTTTTGGGTGAAAAATCACGTTTTAGGGTAGAACTAAATAAATCGCAATCATAACAATACATTGTGTTAGTGGATGTATTGAATTGAATTATAGTGCAGGGGCCATGGAGTTATTTAAAGGAAAGTTATAACATTACAAACTTGTATTTAAAAAAAAAAACTTGTGAAAAAGTTTAAACTTTGACCTCCAATATCTCGGTAACTAGAAGGTATGGTCCAGGAAAAATAAAATCCAATGACCGGTAGAAAAGTACCTTTCGTCATCGTCAAGGGTATTTTTACATCCATTATGCCCGAGCTCTTACCCCACATTTGTAGTTTTATATCAAGGAAGTACCGTTATCAATGTTGGCTGTCAAATTGTAAATCTATCTTTTACATCTTCTAACATCCAACATAGAACCTCAATCTATCGACACTTCACTTATCGACGTCTCCCCCTACCCTAACATGCCAGTGCCGCCGCATGGCCTTTGTGGAGTCTCTCCAATATTCGCTTTGTTACTCTGAAAAATGTACCAGCCACCATCGGGCGTATTACTTTGTCGTAAATGTTTGCCTTCATATAAATACGCTGCTGTTCACTGTATTATATCGCATTATATAGCGGAGCTGTTGAATCTTGTTTGGCGTTTAGAGATAGTGCTTTTTCTGGGATTTTCGGGGATAAATTGGAGGTTTTGTGTAGGCTTCAAGGTGAGGGAAGTTGGAGCGATTTTATTTATAGCTTCCCTCTCAAAGGATGGAGACTGCTAAAGTTGTACTTATGCGCAATAGTTTAATGTGGGCAAATAGAAGATAGAAGAAAAAGTTATTGATTGAGGTAGGTACTCGTAATTCGACAGTAGCAGATTTTTTGGCTAGATGTCATGTACGTACATTACAAATTTTTCTTCGAGGTCTCATAATACTGTAAATATAATTGTAGATCTTTAGTATAAATTCTAACTAACAAAAATTTAAATTAAAGCCACAACAAGAGTGACAAAAATACCAGAAAAAAAGGAAACCCACTTAATCAACTCAAAAAAAAGTCCAGAGCCCTACGAAAAACAAAACACAAATTCTTTTCCCGACAAAACATATCTACACCCACAGACAATCGAAACCCTAACACATTAATACAAGGACGGGTCCGAAGAAACATTTTTTCCCGAAAGCAATCCATTGGGGTCCTACCTAATGAATTTAGAAGGTTAATGGTACCAACGGACCTTTGCAAATGGCCGACGTAGTTATTGACCGGGGAAGCTGCACATACTTCGTCTATGTCTTGTGTTGATAATGCCTCTGATTAAAGATTTTGTGGGAAGACTGTTGTTTGGCAAATTTTGGGGATGGATGAAGAATTTCTGGGAAATATATTAGTGGTCGAAATAACTGATAGAGCTTTCATAGATAGGTAATAGGTTAATCGGTGAATTCCATTGATGGAACTTTATTATAATCATACCTTATTTAGTGTTACCTACACAGCACATTTACCATAGGTATTCCAAGATTTTTTAACCACAAACACTATTCGCATATTCGCACAGCGCCATGCTGAGATGGAGGAGGGCCTTTTGGCCTCATAGAGGATTAATTTTAGTTTAATGTGTGTCTTATTTTTAAAGTTTTGTTATGTATAATATAGGAAGTTTGAAAGTGGCGGCTGTTACAGAAAAATTAAAGGAATTCCATTGTCTTGGTATGGACATGTAATGAGGAGGGATGAAACGCATGTGACTAAAAGATCGATGAAGAGGGAGAGGAAGGCCAAAGAAAAGATGGATGGATTGTGTGAAGACTGATATGAAAGAGAAAGGAGTAAATGATGCCGTGACGTCTGACAGGAGAGAGTGGAAGAAGAAAACGTGTTGCGCCGAGCCCAAATAGAATGGAATGGGAATGGGCAGGAAGATGATATTATTTTTACTGTTTTTTCTTTTTTGTTTTATTGTTAATTTTAATAATTTTGTTTAAAAAACTGGGTGTAACCAAAAAAAACTTTTTCTTTCTACATAAGCAGTCGTACCCTGAAACTCATCATCATAAATCTCTTGCCCTATCCCTATTTATTGCGGGTTGGCGCAGCATGTAATATTCTCGTATAGGTACAAGAAGATTACATGCTGCGCCAACCCAAACTCATCAAAACCCAAACTCATCATGTTGTATTTAATTATATAACTCATTCACTGCTGTTGCTACGGTAAAATATTCGATTTCATTGAAAATTCCGAAAATCTTTCATCACAACATTTCATCATACCTTTAGAAGATACATTTTTAAAATAGAGCTCACCAAAAATCAGCTGTTCCATACATTTTGACCGTGTAGGAATTGCACTTTTTTTAGGATATCCCAGATTTTTTTAAATACTTACCGATGAAAAATTTCTATGTAGGGTTTGGAGCGATGTACTGAATACGTGGTAATCATTTGTACGTCGATGTCCCTTCTACACTGTATAAGGAACTCTTGTGTCTCCTCTGTTAGTACCTAAATAACAAATAACGCACGCATTTTTGCACATCATTAACTCAGAACCTCTGCATCTACAATGACTTACAAGACAGAACAAAATACCAAACACGCACAGCAAACATAAGAAAACACCATACAAATAGTTATGAGCAACAAATATTGTCCATTTGACCACTAACAAAGATTCCGGGGACACAGCATCCATATTCTAGTGGGGTAGAAGTTGTGGGGGAGGCAATCCACGTCGGCACATGTAGTCGCGACCGGCAATATCGCGATGGCCGGCGGCTCATTTAATCACGCGACGGAATTTGCAGGATAAGGAGACCTTCGGGGTCGATTAGAGTGGAGACGGAAAAGAAGACAAACATGTAATCAAGAACTGCTTATAACCAGCAATAATTTTTGTCGCAGTATCAGTAAACTCTTTTTTTCCAATACAATATTTGAGTTCGAAAGTTTAGAAGGTCAAAATTCCACTTCATAAAATCGAGTATACCTTAGGAGTCACGAACCGTGATACCTATGAGTATGAATTATGGTTTTGAAACAAAGCAGAATCACTAATTCAAGATGCAAAAGTTATACAGCTTCACATACTAACTGCTTCATTCAATAGAGTAAGCAAGTATAGTCAAGTTTCAAGTCCAACGCTATAGCAAGCTCCTTGACCCGTTTCCTCCATGGAAATTGATTCAGAACTAGCAGTTTTGAAGGACTTCGTCACAACTTTTCACGTTTACAATGTTATACAGGGTGGAAAGGACACCGACGCACAGGCCGTTACCACGTATTAAGTTTATCATTCTGAACTTAGAAATTTAAAATTTAATTTAACCGGTAAATTGTTTTTTAACAAACAATCGAGACTGAACTGCTAAAAAAACCGAATTTATGGCTGGTTCGCTCCCATGGGATTTAAACGTAACTTGCGAAATGTGTGATCTATCATCATTTGCTTCGCCTTTTTCGCAACAATGTTTGTGTCGACTTCCAGTCTAACCAGATGCAGCTTAGTGTCAGTGTTTAACATGAAGCGACTGCCTATCTGAGCTCCTTTCCCCCTCCTGACCCCATTAGTGCTGGGTAATACGATACCCCTTGGTTACACTGGAGTACTGGACAGACTTTCGGGCCACTGATTACCTAACGGCTGTCGTGTAATGACAGCCGGGACCAACGGCTTAACGTGCTTTCCGAGGCACGGAGGAAACTCGGTAACTAGAAAAAAAATATGATGTATATCTGCCTAATCTATCGGCGAAGCCAGAAGTGATGTAATGTTATGTTCTGACAACAGTAGAATAACATTCACTACAAAATCTCCAATTCCTGCAAGATCTCTCTCCATACTAACTCAGCAGTTGGCTGATAAAAGGCGCGCGGACATTGCACGCTTATTGGACGAGTCAATAATGTACTGCTGGAGGGACAAATGCCGAGACTAGACAACATATTTGTATATATAGATCGCAATAAACGTTGTCAACGATAATGTTGGCTTGTCACCGGACCAAACGTGATTTGGGTCTTTGTTCGAAGTGTTTTGAAGTGTTATTTAAGTTGTAACGTACTGTACTATTAGATATTCTAATAGTATGATTGCTGTCGGTATCGAGACCTACAGCAGGGATCAAAACAATGCAAGTTTAAGATTCTGCAGGTTCTTCAGAGATCGGTTTTCTAATTAAATGAAAAATTGACATCAAAAACAGGTTCGGCGGATATGAAAAGTGAATCCTCAGATAGAAAGAAGATATTCTTCGAAAAACTATGCTTCCAGCTGTTACTACTACTAACTTTTGGAAGTCGGTGGAAAAAAAGTCAACGAAACAAACAAGTTTACTTCCCAAAGTAAAGTTATTTTCCACTTTTTTGAGTTTTTTTTTTAAAGAAAGTTTTATTTTCACAAAATCCTGGTCATTAACATATGTATAAGCTCATCGTCACATAGGTCTGGGTGGGTGGTTGCGATGGTCATAGAGACTTTTTTGTTGTTCGATCGTCTCCAGATTGAATAGACAAATTGGAATCGCTTTCAAAGTATCCTTTACTTCCTTAACGACTTTCAACTGGACTGAGATAAGCTTTTCGGTAGTTTGTCTCAATCGATTGACAAAATCCAATCAATATATTTAAACTTCTCATCATCGTTTCCGAACTAGTACAATCTTTACTTATTCAACATCATCACCGTAATTAGCTGTGAAGTTAAGACTTATTCTGATTCCTCATTCTCTTATTGCCTCTATATAAGGAATATTCTCATAATGTTTTGTATCCAAAGAAAGTAGCAACATTCTTGTCAATGATAACTTTGGCTCATCGTTGTCTTGTCGCTGGACAAAACATGATTTGGGTGTTTTTTCCGTTCCTTTGAAGGATTGTTTAACTTGTTACTTTGTAGTAGAATATTTTAGTTTGGAACAATAGGTATTTCATTATTGACTAACACTGGTATTCAAAGTCTCGTCTTTAGTCAATTTCTCTGCTCAGCTAGACTCGGAAATCAGTTGTCATGACAACGCCCACCAAATCGTATTATTAGTCGCAATAGGCGGATTCGCATTTTTGATTCCTTATGAAAACTTTCCAATGGTAGGTACCATTGGAGAGTTTGCTTTGTCCATAACATATTTATATTCAGATCGCCTATTTTGCGGATGTTAGGTTTAGGAATATTCAAATCTTCATTATTCATTGTTGATTCAATTGGTTAATGTGGCACCTCGTGAATATTTGAAACTGTTGTGAATCGTGAACTTTTGTTTTTCAATGACGAGTTGGAACAGTGACGAGTCGGACATAACTCAATCAATCTATGCATATTTCACACCTTTTTTTGGTAATTTTTTTTTTGGGATGGGAAATCATCAAATGACCCCTCCCGCTCTGGGCGGGAGGGGAAGGGAGTGTCAGACTTTAACTGCCTGAAACCCATCCATGTTCCTTCTTTTGCCCTCTGTGTTCCAGTACTGCGGTATCTCTTTCGAACAGTACCGCAGCCCTGGCAGGCATCGGTCTTTGAGGCGCACGTGGAACACGAACGCGCCATCGACACGGCCTGTCGTCATAAAAAGGATGGACGGCGAGCTAGCCCATTATTCACCGTCCACAGGCCCGCATGCATATTTCACAACTGGCGTTTCAGTATTGTTCCAAAATATTTGCTAAGTAACTTCTGTTTAGGTATTGAACAAGCTCTTTTATCATAACAGCTCAATCATACCGAAATGCGTTAACAGTGTATTTCCTATCATCTTTCCCTCATTCATATTGAACATAAAAATACACAAGTATACCTCGTACTCCTTTCTAGTCCCCGCTAGTTGTCTGACCTCCCCGCTTTCCTTTTCCTCGCACCCGTCGTCGGCGTCGCGACGCAATAAAAATATACACAAGTATTTGTAAGGTTACGAATGGCCGTCGCCGGAGGTATCTTTTTCAACGGAAAATGTGAAGTGGGCATTTTATTTCGGGATGGATTTTAGTATTAACTTTAACTTATGATCTAAATATAAACAACAAAGTATTTTAGGAATCACAATTGTAGTCTAAGGTCTCAAAAAGAAACGTGATACCTACTTATAAAAATCTGCGATGTAATGAAAGCAATTCCAGACTGAAGCTTTTCGCCTTTTCTCCCACAATTTCCTCAAACAAAATCAACTGTAGAAAGCTGTCACCATAAAGAATATACTTCCACCATTGTCGGTCAACATTCCTCATTCTTTGGAGCACATCTTCACGCTTTCAAGTGCGTAATCCTTCAGGAATCGCCACTATTGTACTCCCAGAGACAGAGCATTAATCCTGCCTTTTCAAGACAAGAGATATCCATCAATTGTCAACATTGAACCGGCGGTGCGTCCCCTTGCCTCCCTCGCCTCCCTTCCTCTGCACTCACACAGGGGAAAACAGACACAGATTAAGTTGGATGTTTTAAATTTTCAGATGGGGCGTGTAGGTATCAGATATATTTTATAGAATGCTTTCGGGATTTTGCGAGCCATTCCCCAGTTCGTAGATTTTGGCATGAAATCCTACTTCAGCAATCCAATAAAAAAGGTCTCAGGAAAATTGCCTGCAGTTTTCTCATCAACCAGTCAGACTCAAAAAACTCAAACTCAAAGCATTTATTTTTATTAGACCATTATTACCTATAATGGTCTTTTGAATGTCAAAAACCAAAAAGATGAAGCTACAGTCCGAGTCAAAAGTCATGTTACTTGTGAAAATACTGTAGTTGCTCATTCCAAAGCGTAGATCTTTATGGATAAGAAGAATCAGATATAAATGATGATGATAAAATCTGGGTTAAAATTAATCTTTGTACTTCAGCTTATCAGCTGCCTTGTTATAAATTGAAAAAATGTCTCTGTAACTTTAGTGTACAATAAAGATTATAAATAAGCATGTTTTCCTTCATAAATGTACCTATTATTTGTGCTACTGACTTCCGAATGAATGAATTATGACTAGGTAGACCACAATATGACAAGTATCCGTCCGTATCGTAAGAACCACTTTTTCATTAAAATTTCCAAAATGTTTAGAATAATTCTTACATCTAAGCTATAAGTTTAATTAGGACTTAGTTTAGTAATCATGAAGTTACAAAATGAAAGACTTCACGGTGGTTAGCAACTGTAACATGAACTTCATAAAAGATACAAAACCCAATCACTCTTTAACAACCGCCAAACTATACCCAACTGCGTCCCCTGGCTAATCTTTGCCAACCGCCCGTGTACATAGCTATATGAGAGTGAGCTAGTGATTGTCAAAATTTGGCTTCGTAGAACAAAGCGTTATTTACCGAGCCGGGAGAAGCCTTTGTGTCGGCATTACACCACTCCACATAATATTGTGAAACTTCTCACAATGCTCTGTTTGCTAGGACGTATTATGAGGCTCAGAAAAATTGCGACTTGTTCTCTCTGGTGAGGTGATTCGGATTATGGAATTGAGTTTTATGAGGTGACTGTCTTTTTGGGTGGTGGGTCGTTGTTTGTCAACCGTAGTGTTTTAGTGTAAGTAGTTGAGGTTGGAGTGGAGTCATTTGAAATTATTTAAGCCTTAAATTATAAAAACAAAAATTTTTTTTTGATGCTTTTTTATTTTATCGTGTTTGTCATTCTAGTATTTTGTGTGCTTATAAATATAATATGAACATGTCTACCAAATCCAAAATACAAAACATTCTTGAAAAAATCAATGTGTTCATTCCTTTGTAAAAAATGTGTAAAAGCTCAGAGATATATTATATTATTCATTCCCCTAAAATTGTCATCATCTGCCTAGCCTTTTCCCAACTGTATTGGGGTCGGCTTCCAGTCATGCCGGATTTAGCTGAATACCAGTATTTTACGCAGAGCGGCTGCCTACCAGACCTCCACAACCCATTAACTGGGTAACACGGTATTTCCCCTAAAATTGTGCAACAAAAAATAAATAACAAACAAAAAAAAAGGGCAAAAGCCTCTGTGACAATCCCTTTAATATAAACCAGCTATTAAACAACAATGAAGCCATGACACGATGCACACAGAAAACGAATTACCGATGAATTAATTGGCCGAAAACCCATCCGAACACACGTTCGCAAAGCTCGCGTTCGAAATTCAAATGAGGCGGCACGCCCCACCCCCGGCCCCGCCCCGCCGCCATCTTGAATCCGAGTGGGGGGGACGAAGGGGGGCTATTAAATTATTTCATTCCACATTGGGCCGCTCCCGCTATCGGATTAAAACAATTGCCTGTGAAACCGTAAATGGATAATGAATTTTGCGAAGAAAATAATATGGTACGAAATTTAATTTTGCTCGGAGCTCTCTATCTTGTTTTATTTTTTCTTGGAGTATTTTGTTGTTACATGTCGGTATTTTATTTTTGGGATATTTTCACACGTATTGTGAAGATATGTGGATAATTTTGCTGGGAATTTGTATCATCATTTTCCTTGATATAGGTACAAGCAAACAAAAATAAATGTTTTCAACGCTTGGGTGAAACAACATGGTTTTTTTTTCAAGGAAAACGCTGACATGGAATTTTCCGAATGTCAAAAATTTAAACTGTATGAAAATGTTTTTCTTTTGATGGAATTCCTGTTTCCGTAATAGGTTTAGGTAAATAATAGCTGATGAACACACATAGTTTCACATATAGGTAGATTAGATTACCAATCGGTCAAGGCACTTCTCCGTATCAGTTAAAAAGGGAGTTTCACGCTTTAAAAAAAAATGAGTAAAGCACCTATCTAAGTAATGTGAATATTTAAGCTAGTTACATATCAGTAAAATTAAATTGGGCTATTCTCAACTGTGACCTCAAATTGTCAGAAAAGTAAGCCGCACAACAATGTATCTATACATCTTTATGAATAAATAAAATTGAAGTGTCTGTTTGTAATATATCGAGGAGCTCGTGGCTAAATAATAACAGCCACCCGGGTCGATCTTCAGGTTAAGCCGCGCTTACCAAGGTTGGTCCGTGGATGGGTGACCACCCATTACATACCGAGTTTCCTTCGTGCCTTGGAAAGCGCGTTAAGCCGTTGGTCCCGGCTGTCATTTGAGGATCTTCGACAGTCATTAAGGTAATCAGTGGCTCGAAAGTCTGACAACCAGTCTTACCAAAGGGTATCGTGTTACCCAGTGCTAGCTGGGTTGTGGAGGTCAGATAGGCAGTCGCTCCATGTAACATACTGGTATTCAGCTGCATACGGTTAGACTGGAAGCCGACCCCAACATAGAACTTGGGAAAAGGCTAGGCAGATGATGATGATGTTTGTAATATCAAAACAATAGCTTTTTACTGAATGCATATTAAATATATACGGTACTTATAACAAAAACACATGTTTTTCAATTTTTCTTACTGTATGTTTGTTCCGGCTAATCTCCAAAACGGCTGGACCGATTTTTACTGGCAGATAGCTAATGTCATAATGAGTAACTATAAGGCTACTTTTATTTTAGAATAAAAATTAGGGTTCCGTGTAAAAAAAATGAACCCTTGAAATTGGTAACAAAATTGGATTCAAAAAGGGAATTAACATTTTTTTTTTAATAATTTCATGCGAACGATTGTCGCGGGCAACAGATAGCAACAAATAAAAAAAAATGTGTTCCAAAAACACAGTAAAAAATCCTGCCAGTCGAGAGTACCTGGAAATATACTGTGGAGAAAACTTTGTCTTAGCTGTTTAAAAGGCTGTAAGTTCAGAACGAAGAGAAGATTCTCACTTGCTTATAATAACAATACTAGCACCCGGAGAGCAGCGGTGGCCCAGAGGTGGCGGCCCCGACTTACGAACAGTAAGTCGTGGGTTCGAACTCAGGCAGGCGCATTACTTTGTGTAATTTATTTCATCACAACTGCTCTCAAAAACGGTAAAGGAAAACACCGTGAGGAAACCGGCATGTCCTAGAACCAAAAAATTCGAAGACATGTGACATCTACAGCCCGCACTGGGCCCGCGTGGTGGATTAAAGCCCATTCCCTCTCATAGAGAGGCATAGCACCCGGTTTGCGTAAACTGAGAACAGGCAAGGAGAATGACATTACGGTTATACATGAATACAAACATAAAAAAGCGCCTCGAATACCTCGTTGGTATAGTGGTCGCAAGCGCGGCTGTTGAGGATGAGGTTCTGGGTTAGTTTCCCGGGTCGGTAGGTTTTTCATCTGGAATTTCTCAGAGGCAGCCACGGAACCGGATTGAAGGCAATAAATAGGCTCGCCCCCTCTTACATGGAACTTGAACAAAACTGACCAAACGTTGGTGTATTATTGGGTAAACCTCTACCTAACCATTCAGGTTTTACAGGCGTCATTATATGTTAATTCATTTAACATATCAGTGCAAGTGCAGAAAAGTCTTAAAGACTTTATGAATCTAGAACTTTAGCAGTTTCACACGTGGTTAAAAAGTACCAACAAACGTAGAGCCGAGTAAAGGTTCATAGGCGATTTTAATTAATTAAAATCAAAAACCGACACCTAACTTACCTTAAACTGATAAACTTTTATCCCAGCAACTAATTACCAATCTAAAACTTTCCTGTTAGCCGCTACCTCATACCAAACTACCAAACAAAACTCAACCTTAACCACCGCCTATAAAACCGACATTCAACTGCATCTCCTATAAAACTTGTATTAAATACCAATAGTCGAACATCAGTGACCCGGAACTAGTAGTCGAAAGTTCTTTTCGATATTCGCTTCGCAACTTACGAAAGTTGTTGGGGAAACTTGTGGCCGCGAGTGCTTCGGTTAAGCGTCGCGAGAAGCAAGGAGGTGACAGTTTACCGTGGCGAACATTGCGGTCCTAGCGTGTCGTGTCGCTAGTATCGGATGAAGCGAACGGTGGGTAAGGTGCTCTACTTTGATTAAAGTTAGATTGGATGTGGGTTGGGATTGGATTGTACCTAAAAATAACGTGTTAAGTATAATTATGATGCCTAGCATTTGTCGTTCAAAAATAGTAACTTTCAGAGTAATGTGTTGTGTGTGTGTGTGTGTATTTAGAAAATTTGTAATGATATGCTCTGTAATAGTCTGCATAACATGAGAAAGATCGGGCTCTAAATTGTTAAAAACACCGGCCTCTGAGCAATTCATGTTAACGTGCCTCGAGATTATAACTATAGTGACATCTTGAGGTCCACTTTCAAGAAACTTAAACGTACTGAAATTCTGTGAAACAACAAGATCTTTCTTGGTCATAAAGCCAGTCGCCAGATATTTTTAAGCCCCATGTAATAGGGGGCGATCCTCTTGCGACCAACTGGGCACAACTCCGGACTCCGTGGCTGCTACAGAGAAATACCTGATGGAAAAACCCAATCGCACTTTGCCGACCCTGGAATACAACCCAGGACCTCATGCTCAGCAGTCGCGCTTGGGACCCTTGGACCAACGAGACAGTTAATGTCTTGAACAAGATTGACATAAACAATTCGGTAGCATAAGTATTGACTTATTATTATACATAATTTGACTTTCCCATCATAGAAAGTCCCTTTGTCTTCAGAACCTACCTAAAATATGCGCAAAACAAACATTTTTTATCTCATCACAACAGAATTTTTTTTACATCACCGACATCAGTAAAATAAAGCTCTTTTAATTCTTAAACAATTTACGAAGTAGAGCATCATCCCGACCACTACACATCGCAGGTGCGAATCGAACACGATTTAGCCATCAGCGCGGCGTCGTCAGTCGTCCTCCCACCACCCCCCTGTCACCCTCCCATCCCTTGTCTCCGATTCAAATTGAATCGCCGAGTTGCACTGCGCTTGAACTATGTGCACGCAATTGGGCGGATGTGGCTTTGAAGACAGTGTGGCTTGGGGCGATCGATACTGTTGTGTGTTTTATGTTTGGGTGTCGTAATGTTGTGTGCCTTTAGAATGATGTTGGAGTGTGAAGAATTATGGTTTAGTGCATGGCGATGATAAGGAGTTTCTTTAGGAGTGCGAAGCGCAGGCGTTTTGGGTGAACTGTCTCTTGTAATAATCAGTTAGAAGTCGAGTCATGGTAATTATTACTAGGTTTCTTTTCTTTTATTTTGGTATTTGTTAAAATATTTAGTAGTTTATTTTATTTATATATGTGTATTAGTATCAATATAAGGATATAAATTTTCGAAATCAAGAAGTTATTTTTTTAGATATTTATTGTACCTATCACAATGTTTCCTATTTAACCCAAAGGTTGACTGGTAGAGAATGCCTTGTGGCATTAAGTCCGCCTATGTACCAATATTGTACATGAAGTTTAAATAAATAAATAATCGACGGTCAAAAAGTGTTGCATAATCAGCCTTTATCGTTCCCACTGCTGGGGACACGGCCTTCTCTCTATGAGAAGGAATGGGCTATCAATCCACCGGGCGAGCTCAGTGCGCGCTGGTAGATGTCACAATATGTCTTCGATGTTTTGGTTTCCTTACGATGTTTTCCTTCACCGTTTTGAGAGCAGTGGTGATGAAATAAATTACACAAAGTAATGCGCCTGCCTGTGTTCGAACCCACAACATACTGCTCGTATGTCGGAAAAAGTGTTGATTATTAGCTTAATTTGAATAAATGACTTTTGATTTCATTGATTGATTTTGAGTGAACATTATTTTGAGTGAATATTATTATTTATTTTGAGTGAACATTATTTTTAGTGAACATTATTTTGAGTGAACATTATTTTAAGTGAACATTATTAGGCTACAGGGCAAACTAGCTACGTCTATCGAAAACCTAGAAGTTGGTTTTCAGCTAAGGACGGTCAGCATCATGCGTTCATTTCATATTCATATTAATTTTTTGCGTTTCACAAGTTTAAAAAGGTGTTACAAAGGTGTTATTAAAATTAAATTTTAAGTCATTAACAATAAACATTTATTTCTACTTATAATTTAGAAATGGAGGGTAACACATAACAGAGTAACATACTTGGTACAACTACACGATAACAATTATTGTAGACGTACCTAGTAGTAACATTTAGTGAGTCCAAGTTGTGGTTGGTATGACTTATATTGAAAACTAAAGGGCTTCGGAAACGCCAAATCGGTTGTATTTGTTGTTTCTAAAACATGGCAAAGTGGTAGGTATCTTTATTGGAAGAAAAAACTGTTAAATGTCTACCTGAAACCTGAATTATTCCGGTATCAAGTAGTTTTATAATTAAGTCTAACCAACACAATATATACACATACCTGATTGTTCAGAAAACAACTAGACGTAAGACCATACCGCCTTCTTCTGTCAGCTTAAATCTCAGATCAACTGGCCTCCGTATAGCCGATGCCAATATCCTGTATAAATTTAAAAAAATCCTCAAGCTCCACAAAGGCCAGCCCTTAATTCTCCACTGAACTCTTTATTAAACATTAAAGCAATTTAATAGAGGGTACTGGCAAGAATTTGAGTTGCAAATTAGTACGTTAATGAATAATTCATCGCTCAAGTTACCACTACACCTATATTTGCATGTTACCTACATAATTAAGTGAATTTTAACCAGCTGGCTATTTGATCAATTGAATAAAATTGGAAGAATGATCTGAGAAATTATGATTATACGTGTATTCTTACCATAATGTTGATTCAGCAAAACATTATTCCTTAACATTTAAATTCGTTTGGGTAAAAGTTTAGGACGCTGGCATTCTAGGTAAGTTTGAATGAAAAAACGGAATCCATACAGGATCACTCATGTCCGTGTGTCACAGACTGTGATCCAAATCTACTGGATTAAAGGACAAATTAGACAATAAAAAAAAAGTTTTCAAAACTGTAGCAGTTTTAATGAGTAATTTCAAATGAAAGGGCTTGTTTAACATCTTCATTGTTTTTAGGGTTCCGTACCCAAAGTGTAAAACGGGACCCTATTACTAAGACTTCGCTGTCTGTCTGTCTGTCTGTCTCCAGGCTGTATCTCATAAACCGTGATAGCTAGAAAGCTGAAATTTTCACAAATGATGTATTACTATTGCCGCTATAACAACAAATACTAAAATTAAAAAAAAAATATATTAAAGGGGTCTCCCATACAACAGATATGATTTTTTTGCCGTTTTTATAGATAATGGTACGGAACCCTTCGTGCGCGAGTCCGACTCGCACTTGGCCGGTTTTTTTTTTCTATATGGACTAGGTAACCCTAAACTCTTCGAAAACCATGTTGTATTCATGGTACCTAAATAAAACGAAGATTGCTTTAGTAATTTAATTCTGTGTTGCTGGCAACTTGTTTCACACTCAAGCTGTATGGGTGCTTTGAGTAACATGTTTTCCGTAACAATAATAAGAAGTTGCTGAAATAATGTTGTTCAGTTTTAGTCTAAGGGGCTGAATCGGGTTCTTGCATGGAATAGATACAAGAGAGTTCTATGTTAATACTACCTTATTCCCGCGGCTTCGCCCACGTGACGGTCACGTTCGATAATTGTCTCACGGGATCATACTACTGGGATAAAAAATGTCCTATGTGTTCATCCAGGTTATAAACTATCTGTATGCTAAATTACATCCAAATCCGTTCAGTAGTTTTTACGTGAAAGAGTAACAAACATCTAAGTATCTGTCCATCCATCCATCCTCACAAACTTTCGCATTTATAATATCAGTAAGAAAATTAGAAAAATTTCAAAACAATAACCTGAACGTGAAAGAAGCAATTTGAGTATGTTATAAATGTACATACGTTCTGGTGTTATTGTGCACCCATAGGGAAACTTTTATTTAAAGTAGGAGAATGTATGTAAAAACCAGAACTTTCATTCTTCAAACTGGCAATAACAGTACCTATCTAAAAACCCCTAATTAAAAACTCAATTCATCTCGTATACAGGCTGCTATCTATAGGCGTATACAGGGTGTATCGAGTTTGGAGTGAATTGGGAAATGGGCCCGGTGCACATCAATAATGCATGCAAGCGGACAAATCACTTAGCGGGTCGATACTACCGACAGTGCATCGCGTTGCCACCCTACTGGTGCATATTATGTACTGTAATGGACAGGACTGGATTATTTATTTACTTTTCGAAGTAGGTATTTTGTTGATGGATCGCGAATGGAGGAATTTTCGTAGTGTTCTTGTGGAAAAATGGATTGAAAAAATATTTTATTATTTACGTCATAATCATCATATAAAAAAAATAAAAATCAATTAAAATGTTTATTGTGTCTCAAAAGTTACATTCTATACATGAGTTGAGACAGCCCCAGTAAGTAATTAAAATACTTGTGTTGGGGTTGACTCGCTACTTCCCTTATTTGATACAATATTGAGACTAAATTATTAGAAAAGAAAACAAAACAAAATAAAATAAAATAAAACAAAACCCAGCCAAGAAGCACAGCTGGTAAAAATATATAGTTTCTATGAACTTATTCTATGCATGCGTGTTTGTGTGTGTGTGTGTGTGTGTGTGAGTGAGTGAGTGAGTGTGTGCGTATTGCTGAGTGTATAATTATGTATGTACGTGTCAAATTAGCAAATACTGCTCAGTTTCCTCATAGGTTAAAGTTTTAAGCCATTCAGTTATAATTTTCTTACATTCATACAAGACTAGAATGAAATTGTAGTTAAGCGTTTATTTTGTTGCTCTATTTTGTATAAAGTTATTTTTTGAGATAAATAAAGTAGTTAGAGAAACTTGAAAAACAAATAGTAAAATGAATGTTTGTTTTGGTCGTAAATGTCAAAGGTAGTTTGTTAAAAAAAATGACGGCGCAGGAGTAAAAGGTTTAAAACGTTAAGTTTGGTGAATGTAATGATTAAAATAATCTTTACTAAATTGAAAATAAGCTAATCAATCTTATTTCTTTGTGTTAGATGGCTGTAAAAATATTTTTAAACACCGTGAGTTTTAATTCCTGCAAATTCAATAAGCTCCTTAAATCCTGAACTTCGGACGAGGGCTCCAATATTTCATATTTACCCGAATATCTAAGCTACAACTGAGGGAAAACAGCTGATAAGAATATGCGGGTTAAAACCAACAGATTTTTTTGAATGATTCTAATTCTTTAAATAGACACGAGTTACGGTCGCGAAACATATTTTGTTCAACTTACAACCTGACACTGACCTGTAAATTTCCAAAAACATAAGAAAAATTGAATTTCGCGCGCTACCCTGGCGACCGGTGGATGTCTCTATTCCACGAAGGGTTATGCAGAGGTGCATGTATACCTCTGCCTAACCCTTCATAGAATAATATAAAAGTGATGTTATGTTACGCCTAAGTATAGCTTACTTTACAGTTACTACACACACAGACTCACACATCTACCACCACACTCAATCGAACAAAAGGGCCCACGAAAAAAAACAAAAGGCGAAAGAATTTAAGACAAACGCCAGTTATAAAATGAACATTCTTCATAACAAGAGAGAGCCGCGAAAGAATGTGAGGCTCTATTCTTTCAGGCTCTTTCTATCCGATAAGGTCTTAATGAAATACTTCGTTGATTAAGCCCCGTTCGAGCTCTTTTAAAAAAGGAAAAACGGTAAAAACCTTTTTTTTTCATGCGCCTTTTTTGTTTGGGTAGTGTTTATTTTTGAAAATGGAAGATGTTAAATGAGTATTGGGAATGTGTTATGGTTATAGTGAGATAGATAAATATTTTAAATATTTATAAATTAAAATAACCTAAAGTAACTAACTTAACAATCAACTTAAAAATGGCATCAAAGGACTCCTCCTCAACGCTGTCAGCTGGTAATGTGCCCAAGAGACTGGCGGCGTTGCCACGTTGTACGGCAACGCTAAGCCTTTGGCCAAGGTAAAAACCAGCCCTTTGGTCACGGGAAGTGTCAACTAGGCGTTTTGAAATTTCCTTACAAAAACTGTGAGCACTCGGACTCCTCGGTCCAGAGTTTCAACCCCAAACGGCTCGAAAATATAGTTTTCAATAAGGTTACTATATTTACGCCGCTTGGGGTTCTCCGCAGCCGCAGCGTCAGCCCCAACATAGGTTGATTTATTTCTACGAATTTACCAAGTGGAAGAGCGGCTCGAAAGAAAGGCTTACGCTACTCTTCAGTTTTATGAGAAGTAACTATAGCATAAACAATAAATTCTCTTAAACCTCTTTAAACCTAACCTAGATTATAAAGTAAAAAGAAGAGCAAAACTTGAACAATATATCTGTAGCAATAGGATAACAAATTAGAACAGAGTTACCAATTTCAAGCCCTGAATTTTGACAAAAAATCTAGAAAACTACTACTACAAAAAAGAACTTTGTACAATAAAACTTTACGCAACAAATCAGCTTCACATCTCAATAAAATCCGCTATGGCTCTAAAAACAGCTTTAAAACCGTAACGCATCCAAAATTCAAAAACAACAAAATCTTAATACGATTTCCATGGGAACATCACAAAGTACATGTGCAAATAGTTTCCTACTTTGGCACACTAATATCCGTTGTGCAAACGAAAAACAGACATCTATGCCAACTTACGTTTTACCGACCATACTTTGAGGACTACCTTCTTATTGCATCGACTCTAAGTTCAATTTCCACTGGCAATTTTATTAGCCAGACCCTCAACTTTGACCCCCAAATAATAAGGCTTAAACTTGCTTGTGTTTTCGACGTCAAAGTAAAGTTACCCCAGTATAGTTCGGTCGTTACATGTTGACAACTTTTGAAGGGGGGGCGAAGCAAATAAAAATGTAATATCGGGCTTGAAGAGCGCCACGTGCGATGGGAATTGATCTCTCTAATATTAAGATGGTGTTGCGATAATTGCCGTTCAATTTGCCGTTAAAATTGGGGTGTTTTGATGAAGTAACAAACATGTTTTCGGGGCCTTTTTTATTAAGCAGATATTTTGAGGCGTCATACAAACTTTTAAGCGTTATTATTATTATTGCTTATTTATTTCAGTGAAATTTCCATATAAGTAACATGACATAAATAGTTAGTGAGTAACACAAAAATGTACCTAAAAATATGTCAGTATTCTTAGTACCTATATCTAACTGATGCCTATGGCTGTCCTTATCCACTGATTCTGGAATGCTGTTGGTGCTGCCTCGTAGACGGTGCAGCAAGGATTTTGCTTTCTTGCGCATGATGGCTTGAAAAACATCCGTACGCGCTTCAGCAAACATACATGTTATGTACATATAAGTATATTCCATTATGCGAGAGACGATTTATTTTTCTTCACTCTTACAGCCTCTTTGCTGATCGGTGAGTTTCACAACCTCAATAATTTTCTACTCAAAAGATTGATTCACTTAGATAAAAAAAATATGTCCGTTCTGTTTTTTATACAGACTCTATTTTAACGACTCGACGCAGCTTCAATGTAGTAACGTATTTCTGTACAGCTCAAGCTATTTCCAGCATACAAAGCATTTCATGACGTCACGATTTTACAAAGAAGCACACACAGCTCAGAACTTCACTTCATCAACCACCATACTCTAAGTCTTACCATTATTAATCACCTGATCTTTTAAAAATATCGTCAGATATCATCATTATACTCCAGCCATCATACTAACATCATCATCTGCCCAGCCTTTTCCCAACTTTATTGGGGTCGACCTCCAGTTTTACCGGATGCAGATGAATACCAGTATTTTACATGGAGCGACTGCCTATCTGACCTCCACAACCCAGTTAGTATTGGGTGATACTGGTTGTTAGAACTTCGGGCCACTGACAGCATGTAAAGACTGTGAAAGATCTACAAACTTCGTACCAACATAATCCCCCTCTAATATAACCAAGAAAAAATCTTATTAAACTGAAGAACAGTTCATTAAGACAGAAAGGCAAAGAGAAAACAATAATCGCAGTAAACGACACTTTATTTTTCATAGCCACGCAATGAAACGTTGAGCCGCCGCGCCGCGCAATTATAAATATTTCAATTATTAAAAACGCTGACAGATTCAGCGGGTCCATTCTGTTTGGTGATGTTCGGATTATGAGGCTTGGATTTACATGGTATATTAGATCGATTAGGGTATTGCTATCTTTTAATTAGAAGCTGGGGGCATTTTTTTAGGTTAGCTTATTACGAAACTTATACTATCAGTTACGGGATATCTTCCGTGATTGTTCATAATTTTGAGCTCCCGATATATCGACGCTCTTGCAAGCGCCATGATCGCGGGTTGACTGGAGAATGCGGGTGTTAACTTTATAAATTGTAATTTTTGTTGTTGTGTAAATGACATTATAAGTTTAGTTTTAACCCGTGAACGCTTAAAACAGTATTAGCCTATTAAGTCCCTCAGGGCAAAGACCTCCCCATTCTTTTCCAATAAAAACTCAATTAAAAGAACTTTCGATATATTTTACCTACTAAGGAACATAAATACGGAGCGATTCAACTTGTTCTAATTTTTTTCTTTGCATATTTTAGTGGTCTGAAAAGCCGGGATTACGCTATGTGAATGATGGTTGTGTTGTACGAAATTTACACTTTTCTTGACACAAAATC
This sequence comes from Eurois occulta, assembly GCA_950022335.1. Classification (NCBI taxonomy): domain Eukaryota; kingdom Metazoa; phylum Arthropoda; class Insecta; order Lepidoptera; family Noctuidae; genus Eurois; species Eurois occulta. The sequence continues at coordinate 4,101,086 of OX465498.1, forward strand.
ATGACTGTACCCTAACGATTTATAATGGGATTTCCTGACCACGTATGAATGTATTTCTAATTCATGATTCAAATGATATATCTAATCATATGCATGATCATCAGATAGAGAAGCTCGTGGTTAAATAAGAACAGCCGCTCGGGTCGATCTTTAGGTTAAGCCGTGCTTACCTAGGTTGGTCCGTGGATTGGTGACCACCCATTACATACCGAGTTTCCTCCGTGCCTCGGAAAGCACGTTAAGCCGTTGGTCCCGGCTGTCATTTGTAGATCTTTGACAGGCGTTACAGGTAGTCAGTGACCCGAAAGTCTGACAACCAGTCTTACCAAGAGGTATCGTATTACCTAGCACTAACTGGGTTGTGGAGGTCAGATAGGCAGTCGCTCCATGTAAAATACTGGTATTCAGCTGCATCCGGTTAGACTGGAAGCCGACCCCGACATAGTTGGGAAAAGGCTAGGCAGATGATGATGCATGATCATCAGATAGAGAAGGACATATTTCGCCGACCCCAAATGATAAGAACCGGGAAAGGGTGATGATGGGTTCCGTTCAATAAAAGACGGCAAGATTAGAACCAACACCAAACCGTACTCAAAATAGTCGGTTTGCGGACACCGGCCCGATATACATAGGTACAATACAACCGCAGAAAATTAAAAATAAATATTCGAAATTTCACGGTGCCTCACTGTGAACACGTCACCAGACAAATGGGGTGTACAATATTCATGATTGGTGAGTTAACACTTATTACAGCAGCCGCTCATCGCGCCGCCGCTTCGCTCCGCTCACTCCGCTCATCATCAACTACTTAATGCTAACATTAAACGTTTTTATTCCAACCATTCTGCTGTGGAGGAATCGAATGTTTTATGTTACTTTGTTAAGTTTAATTTTTAGCTTTCGTCCTTCTAAGCTAAAAATTAAACTTAACTTAATACAGCTTTGGTGATTCATCATACGTCTAGGTTTTTCCCAACTGTGTTGGATTCGACTTCAACCGGATGCAGCTGAATACCAGTATTTTATATGGAGTGACTGCCTATCTGATCTCCACTACCCAGTTAGTACTGGGTAATACGATACCTCTTGGTAAGACTGGTTGTCAGAGTTTCAGGCCATATTTGATTACCTGTAACGACTGTCAAAGATCTAGAAATGACAGCTGAGACCAACGGCTTAACGTGCTTCCCGAGGCACGGAGGGAACTCGGTTTGTAATGGATGATCACCTATCCACGGACCGACCTTGCCAAGCGCGGGTTAACGACCCGTACGGCTGTTATTTTTAACCACTAGCTGTGCCTACTGCGACAGTCTATCTGATCTTACCCCAGTTACTGGGCAATACGAAATCCCTTTACGGTCTTTTAATTTTATCATCACCTGCCTAGCCTTTTCCCAACTATGTTGGGGTTGGCTTCCAGTCTAACCGGATACAGCTGAATATCAGTATTTTACATGGAACGACTGCATATCTGACCTCCACAACCCAGTTAATTCTGGGTAATAGGATACCACCTGATAAGACTGGTTCTCAAACTCTCGAGTCACTGTAACGACTGTCAAAGATCTAGAAATGATAGCCGTGACCAATGGCTTAACGTGTTTTCCAAGGCACGATGGAAACTCAGTATGTAATGGGTGGTCACCCATCCACGGACCAACCTAGGCAAGCGTAGTTTAACCTAAAGATCGACCCGAGCGGCAGTTATTATTTATCCACGAACTCCTCTTGGTCTTGTAATTTTATAATCAACTTTAATTTTGTGGAACTGTCGTATACCCTATTGGCATTCATGACTCTTTAGTCTCATGCGTTTGTATCCAAAGACTCCTACTAACCTACTTAATTATGTCAGACAGGCAGCTAGAGTACTGGGAAGATCCGTGAAACTCTCAACTCACTTATGAATATGAGTTAGCAACATTCTCGCAACGCCAATTAGTTTCAACCATGTTTCAACGTTACACTAAGCTATGCTCGTGTTCTACAACGGTATTTGGTCATAGAACTAGATTTCAGTTGCGAACAGTGAAAGACAGTTTTTAAAGTGGATTAAATAATAATATAACATTTATTTCAGGTAATTTTTTTTTTTTAAATGGATAAATGATATATTATTATAAATGATACATTATTATTTTATTATTATTAAACTGGATTAAAAACCACTTGACTTCGACTGACTCGTTGGTCTCTAGTGTTTGCAAGCGCAACTTCTGAGCACAAGGTCCTGGGTTCGATTTCCAGGTTGGGTAAAATGTTATTGGGGTTTCCATCAGGAATTAATCAGTAGCAGCCACGGAATCTGGATTTGCGCCCAGTTGCTACAATAGGCTCGCCCCCTATTCCATGGGACATAAACATAACTGGCGAAATGTCGGTGTACTATTAGGTACACCTCTGCCAAACCCTTCGGGGATTACAGGCGTGATGTTATGTTATGTTAAACTAGATTAAAAGCTGCATCGTTTAAGGGCGAATCTCACCATGAAATTAAACACGTTAGACCATTAAACGACGTTTAGGTGAGTTTTATCTCTGTTGTGGATTGTTTACACTGACAGGGACAGCTCTTTCACGCGGTTTCAATGTGCTGATCTCGTCCAGTTTCATCGAAGAAATTGGCTGTAAGAGTAGTCTAAGGCCGAAGTCAAGGCTAATAGGCGATAGAAGGCTTTCTTTCTTTCGTGAACAGCAACTGCAGTATTTTTGGAACGTAGTTCCTTATCGCGCGTTGCGGGGCTAGACGGAAACAATTCAGACGAAAAGTGTGTACGACACTTTTACCCGACTGCGGAGGGTAATGTGTTTTTGCGTGGATGGGTGATCCATGTTATGAGTTATGCAACGGTTGCCAAGGTTGGTCTGTGGATGGGTGATGTGGTGGTGCTGGTGGGTGGTGCTGCTGGTGGTGGTGGTGGTGGTGGTGGTTTTTTTATGTGCCAATTTTTTTTTTTACAATTCCTTGACTACCTACTTAATCGAAAGGAACTTCGTTCCATCCGGGTGTCCCTTGTTTTTTACCAATTCTTGTGGTGAAGGCAGCATAATTAAGGAAGATGCTGCTCAGTCAACGGTATATTCTTGTGCTTCCGCGTAGCAAACAGTTCGCAGGCAATTGAATTCTTGATAGTTGATTTCAGATGATTATGGTTTCAGTAGATCATCATCTGCCTAGCCTTTTCCCAACTACGTTGGGGTCAGCTTCCAGTCTAAAGGATGCAGCTGAATACCAGTCATGTAGCGACTGCTTATCTGACCTCCACAACCCAGTTAGTACTGGGTAATACGCTGTTTATGATCGGACTCCGCAGTCACATTTTATTGAGTCATAAAATCGAATATTGATCACAAATTTTCAATATTTTCTACATCAGTTTTCACATACAACCCCTTTTTATAGCTCCACTACAGTTAAACCTATAACTAAATACCCCCTCAGCTTGGCAAATAAATCGCGATTGTCACTACACGCTTAAAGCTGCCCATAAGGGCGGGCTCAGACACGCGACACGCGACTGCGCGTCAGTGCGACAGTGCGAATCGCAAATACCCTCGCGGCGACACGGGGACAATATTAATTACACGTACTTGGCATATACAATCACACTGTTTGTTGTAATTTGTATTTTGGAGTGTTTGATACAGTTTTGTTTACTTTTGTGAAGAAGTGATTGCCAACATTTCTGAGGAAAAATGCAGAATGATGAATAGTTTAACAAATTTTATATTTATATTTCAGAAATGATAAAAAATAAAATCATTTTAATTCGAGTACCTATCAGACTAAGTAATACACAGCCATACACTCACATTACATGCACAACCTTACTAATTCAATTCAATTCAGAATTATAATAACACATATACAAAAAAAAATAGAATAATCATAATAAATTAACAATTTGATTAAGACGTAACGCACTTGAAAAAAGATGGAAACTAAGCAATGGGAGTAGACTTTTATTGGAGCCATGGGTTTCCCACTGCTAGGCAAAGGCCACCCCAATATCTTTCAAGGAGGTCCTTCCGTACGCCACCACCTCCAAATAGTCATCGTATTGCGTGTCCAAATCATCTCGTCACCTTTAAATAAAAGTATTAACTGAGAAACTTTATAAAACACATATTTTTCACGATTTCGTACAACTAAAATGGAATTGAACTATAATAAAAAAAAACAGGCTACGAGTCACTGATTGTTACACATGACGAACTTACAAACAAATCTCTTACTTTTGCATGACTGCGGAACCCTAAATAAAACAAATACAGCTCTCCCAATCAACACTGTCGGAAATTACATTTCCAAATTAACACAACACTTTGGTACTCAACGTAGTGTGAACTGACATGTAATCGTGATACTTTTGATGTCCCTAGGTTCCTGTCCCTCGTCCCTGTCCATGTCCTTTGTCGTCCGCCATGACACGTGTCAGCGTAATCAATCGACGCCTTTTTATCAATTGCTAACACTTATTGCGTCTGAACGAGACATTAGTTTGATGTTTGTGTTTGATGTTGTTAAAGTAATATTTGTTGTTTAAATATAAGGCCAAGTGGAGAAAATATAAAAGTGTCAATTATGTCTTGACAGATGTCGATAACGCCAAAACGAGCCAAAAATTGGGTCAAAAACTCGATATTTAAAATATGTAGTTTTTTTGTTCGTTTCAAAGTTTTCGGCAAAAACGTCTCATACCACTTACTTCTTAGGAAATACGATCTCCTAACCTTGCAGCCAAGACGAATGCTCCTTGATGTTATGACTCTGTTTATGTATGCCGCAATAATTTGATTGTCCTGACTTACTAAAGAATCTAGGTTACCTTGTTCCTCGAACAGTACATGTAGGTACGTGAGGTGCGCACACCTCTTCACCGCTTGGTTGAGACTTACAACAATGAGATTACCTTAATCGACATACTTTTCCTCAGTAAAACATATTCAGGAAGCAAGTCCGTGCAATTCAGTGGCAGTCAACCATTGTGATGTAATGTGTATACATATGTGTATATATGTATTGTGTGCCCGGTTTATGTAACTTTTTGTATATTGTGTATAACATATTATTATAACTGTTATTTTAGTTTACCTCATATACAACTATACATATGTCTCTCTAGTTATTTAAAGTAATCTGTGGAAACGTAGTGGGTAGCATATTTATCATAGTTTAGTATGTAAGCCTTATTATATTATAGACCTGTAATATGTTACTGTTTGTTTTTCCTAAATAAATACATTTTTGGATCGTGCCTATATAACTAGTATGTGCTATTCTGTTACCGTGAAAACTATGATCGTGGACAAAGCAAAAAGAGTATTTTAAGTATCGCAGCAAGTAGCATTCTGTAGTATCTAACTATGCCCGTGTAGATCATATATTTTTTCCAACACATAACATAACATCAGGCCCGTAGTCCCCGCAAGGTAAGGCAGAGGTGTACCGAATAGTACATTATATTTCGCTGGTTATGTTTTTTTATTCCCATGTAAAAGGGGGTGGCCGGTTATCATCAACCGACCACAAATCCAGACTCCGTGGCGCTTACTGAAAAATTCCTGATAAAAAACCCAATAACACTTTGCTCGACCCGGGAATTGAACCCAGGACCTCATGCCATGCCAATTAAATACGACAACGACTGCCTATCGTTGTCGTATTTAATTCAAAATGTTGGATCGTGCTTGTATGACCACATGACCAGCCGTGCTATTCTGTTAACGTGAAAACTATGATGGTGGACGAAGCATAAAGAGAATTTACAATTCCCGTGTAGATATATTTTTTCCAACACAACATTATTCAAAACTTTCTTCTTTTTCTAAGCAAAAATGCATTTAGGAAGCAAATCCAAGCAACCCTTAAGGACCAGCAAATTACTGTATACATAATTACTATGACAAACTAACGTAATATTAAATGCGCACACTAATTAAATTTAAGTAATTTAATTTAATTTTTCTTATATAGGTACATATTTAAAAATCCATATATTTATTCCAGGATAATGACCGTTGTACAACTATTGAATTTGTGTTGTTATTAGCTAGTTTCTTAAGTACCTTAAAATTGTAATCTGTGGAGAACGTAGTGGGTAGCATAATTGTTTTAAAATGTTATATTTAAGATATCATGACTAATTTGTATTGTGCTACTGTTTGTTTTTCCTTAAATAAATAAATAAATAAAACAGACTGCACATAGCGTACCTCCTTCAGCGACTCCATCATGTACATCCAAGTATGTTGACGCATACGTTGTACAGAACATACATATTTCAGTATCTGACTGTACTTCAGGACAGTCGCGACTCGTAAAGTCGTGACATGATCCTTCTGAAGTATTGTGTCCACACAATATAAGCGCAAATAAACCGGATCTCTCGTTGCCGTGTGCGAACCGGCAACCGGCTGGGACGACGTATCGACGAACTAGGATTAGGAGTTTACATAAATGGGTATTTTTTTGTATGGAGTTGAGCAAAATGGGAGGTTCTGAAGTGTCTGAAATCCGGTTTCATAGCTAAAACTCACTTCTTCCATTTATTGGTTGTTGTGGACTAACCGCACATAAAGGCGCCAAGTTTGCCTCACCATTTTCACCTGGGACTTTCACGGCGTCGCTATAAGTACTTTAGCAACCATTCAGATAACACAGTCATATTTTTTTGGGTCTAGGATCTAGGACACATTGGTATCCTCGTGTAATTTCCGTTCACCGTTTTGAAAGCAGTACATGTGAATTGCCAGGGTCGTCACGCAATGGGTGCCAGAAGACGGGCGTCGCGTCGTCGCCGAGGGACACCTAGAAAACGCTAGCGTGACGACCTAGAGGCGTTTATGAGAGATTGGCCAGAGACAACCGCACGAAGAGAAGAGTGGAAGGCTATGGGGGAGGTCTTTGCCAGCAGTGGGACAATAGAGGCTAAGAAAAAAAAACATGTGAATTAAATTACACAAAGATTAGTGACTGAATTCGAATCCTTGATTCGTAAGTCGGAACCGCTACCATTGCTCTCCAACATCATCATCATATGCCTAGCCTTTTCGCAATCATGTTGGAGTCAGCCTCCAGTCTACTAGAATGCAGCTAAATAACAGTATTTTACGTGAAGCGACAGTCTATCTGACTCCACAACCCACGATACCCCTTGGAAATCTAGCTGTCAGACATTCGTTGTTTGTTTTCTTATGATGACGAATCGGGACATGTTGTATGAAAAATTTTGGTGACCAATCGGAACCGTTCGTTTCAAAGTATAAGGAAAAGACTGAAATAAAAAACAGTACTTTTTAACTCCCCTCCCTATTCTGAACAAAAATAGTGGCTTTCAGTGCGATGACACGTCTGAAGTGAGCGCTAAGCGCAACACAAGTGAGATTAAGTCAGTCGCCACCGACGGCATCACACCTGCAGTGTGCACGTGGCTTAGTTGGTGCTTATGGAGCGGTTATGTGCTACATCTGGGCGTATTGTTAGGATTAGTTTGTACAGGGAGCGATGGATCATGGAGAGAATTGATAATGGCTTTGGCTGTATGATTTATTTAATTTCAAGATAGCTTATAGCAGTGATAGCCTAGTGGTGTGACCGTCGGACTGCCAAGGTCTCGAGTTCGGACCCAGGACACGAACCTCTGATTTTTCGGATTCATGTGCGTATTGTCTAATTATCACTTGCTTCGGTGAAGGAAAACACCGTGAGGAAACCAGCATGCCTGAGAGATATTTCTTGACGGCAGCATGTAAAACCAAATCAGATCCTCATGGGTGGCAAATAATCTCTAACACCAGGTTGGGCACTAACCACACGATAAAGAACTTGATTTGATTTTGGCATTGGCTGAACACCTCGAACCAAACTTCATGTTCGTCCTCCTGTTCAATTAATTATTAAATCTTTATGCACAACTTAAAATAACCGCACAAAGGCGGATTTAATGCCTTGGGTATTTCCATCAGTCTTCTTTTCTCTCATTTGTTTGAAGTCGTCGTAAAATGTCTTTTCGAATTAAATATGAAGAACTAAAATCCATGTTATTCTCGAAGACTTGCAAGTCACTAAGTATGGAAACTCGCATTTATATGACACAGTACCTAATCGGAACGAATTACGTCAGTGTACGTTATTGCTTGTACTAGAGGCTTATTAAATGCATAAATTCGAGTTAGAATCTGTTTAAAGATTTGTGACACAATTATTGATTTCATTTTTATTCTGCAGCATTAAGAAAAAATCCGACGACGCTCCTACCACAAAACTGCATACTTAGAGGCCGCTTGAATCACAAAAATGTGTTAAAGCAAACGCTTTTTGTATTTTATTAAATAAAATCGAAACATAACATCAACACAACAGTGGCCAGACGTGTAAAGTACATCCACATTTCGCCAGATAATAACAGATATTCAGGTCTATAGAGAACAAATCAAAACATTAACAAACTAAAAAGTACAATCTTAAAAATCTGAACAACAACTGAATACAGTAGAATAATGGATGTAACTTAAACAAGTGTTATTTGTTAAGCTCAGCTGAGTTGCCCATGAGAATGTCCCCATCTGCAGTGCAGGCAGTAAGCAGTATCGCAAACAATTACTAACCCTCCGACGGCGCTGTGTAGCTTTGTGGATTTTAGTAATACTTTACTTGAAGAATGTTGGATAGTGGGTTTAGGTTTTAGAACAAGGTGTTTGTAGGGAGGTTAAAAATATCATGGCCATCTTTAATCTTTGTATGGGCTTTTGCCTGAAATAAAAGAATTTTTATTTTTTATTCATTTTATTTAAAAGTAACAAATACTCATAATTAATATGTTTATCTAATTTTTAGTGGAAAATGTGGTAAGAAAAATTTTGAGTATGAATGGAGATAGATATAAGAGTAGAGGAAGACCAAAGAAACGATAAATGGACTGTATGAAGGATAATATGGCCAGAAAGGAGGTGAATGCTGAGATGACGAGTAATAGAGAAGTATGGGAGAAGAAGACATGCTGCGCCATCCCCAAATAAATTGGGATTAGGACAGGATTATGAAAATGATGATCTAATTTTGAGTGGATGATTATTAAAGCTTCAACTAAACATACATAGTTAATATTGAAATTTGGCAACGGGGAATACACTGAGATGCAAAGTCAGAGAAATAAAGTAATTGATAAACAAGTCACACATATCATATTTTGACAGTATGAAATAACTATAAAACGGCACATTGACGTTGGGTGTCAATTTAAAAATCTAAACAATTAAGTAACCGAAGGCTCCTGAAGCTTTCGCTTCAGCTATCTCGCTCTCTCTTTGCTAGATGGATGTTATAACAATTTCTTTATTTATTTATAAATATTATATCCACTAAGACACACTTCACATTGATTTGTATCAATGTGAAGTACGTTTTAGAGGATATCATAAAATCATAGCATGACTTATCCTCTTACATAAAAAAAAATGGACTCGTGTGAAAAACAAAATAATTGCTTTTTTATTTAACAAATATTACCCCCAATCTTACACAATCGACTCAAGTGTACAAATAAGCTACACTCCCACAGGATTACTTTAATTTCAATCCAACGCGTCCCCAAAAAGTGCTAAACTATTGACTTTGTAAACTAAAAACTACAAATAAGATTTAAATGAGAGCGGCGACAGTTTGGGGTTGAATTTAATATTGGGGAACGAATTAGCAGGCGGGTGATGAATAATGCAGTTAGTGTATTTTATTATTTAGGATATTATTTCTTTAAGAAATATATTTTTAAAAGTTTTTATTAAAATATTTCATCAGAGGAAGTTTTTTCTTCTGAATCTTGTAAAAAGTTATAACGCCTTATGATGCCGACTCAAGCTGCAAAAACATTATTTTTTTTGTATTTTCTTATGATATTTAGATAGGTCTTTGGGAAACCTCCTCAGATATGTTTAAAACGAGTCTTGAGGTGGTAGTAGTAGTTTGAGGTAGTCTAAACGTCCTGCCCTGAATGAGTATGCTTTTGAAAGAATCGCTGTTCTTAGGCACTTAAGAAAACTCACCAATACTCCTCACCTTGTGCAAGAAAGATACTTCAAAAACAGATATTATGGCTGGAGGTCAAGAGCAAAAATAAACTCACCATAAAAAAAAAAACTACAACCGTGCGACCGTATTTTTACACCGATTCCATTGGTGCGTACTCTTATTCAAAATCCACATAAACGATTTCCCATATCATAGGACATATCCCTATCCCAAGTGCGTATAATATCTTATGCTTTTTGTCAAGTCCTTTGGAAATTCTGCTTTCAGATAAGAATAACAATAATTTATTTTAAAAAAGTAGGTATTACAAAAGTGTACAGCATGTGCAGTGTGTGTGTGTGTGTGGGTGTGTGTGCAGTAGTGTTATTTCTAAACAGTTGTATAATTAGTGCTTCTATGTAAACTATAACTAAAATATTTATAACTGTTGCAAGTTACGATAATGGCGAAATCAAATGTTAGATGCTTGTGGGATAAAGAGGTTTTATTAACACTGATTCAATTGTCTTAAAAGAAAACCTGCTTTGAAAGAAAATATACGAGTATTTCTCTCTCTATTCATAATGAGTAAATTCACAATTACATATTCCTGATGAGCATATCATAAAACTATACGGTTGTAGAGATCGTCAGGCTTTAACAAAACAAAAAAAAATGCTATTTATTAATAGCATTTTTTTTTCGTAATACGATACTTACTACCTTTATGCGACTTTTGAATGAGGGTTCATTCAAAAGTCGCATAAAGGTGACTTCACACATCATAAGACATATCACGGCTTAGCAACAAGACTACCAGTAGTTAGAGTCCACCAAATCTCACGCATGATAGATAAAAATATATGATTTACATTTTGTAAAGTCTTTTGGAGTTTCTGTTCTATGGGATATAGCGGTTGTACTAAGACTTGTCTAAATGTCTCAGAAGAAATAAGACCACTAACAGTTTTTAATGAAAAAATATTTCTCAGAAAACTCATCTCAACCTTATCCTGATAAACCCCAACGGCTAACAATAAACGGCTGCAGAAGTAAGAGTTAGATATTATGTTTTCTACCATAAAAACAACTTCATGCAACCGTATTTTAATTCATTCAAAAACCACATAAAGGCAACTTCACACATCATAAGACATATCACGGCTTACGTCACAAAACTACCGGTACCTAGTTAGTTTCCACCCAATCTCACGCGGTGCAAATTATTCACGCTCCTTAACCGCACACAATCGGGTGTTTTGCGAAATGGCCGGGCAGCGTCAAATTGGGGGTTTGTGCAGCCGGGCGTCGTATGATTTGCTCCACCGGCACCGGCATAATATTTATTTCATTACTTCTATTCATAGGCTCTAATCTGTGTTGCGGTGGAAGTGCGAAATTAGACATTTTTTTTCGAATACTGGGATTTTGGAGTTTTTAAATAATTTATTTCCGAATAATTTGACAAACTTTTTAAAAGGATAATTATATTTATAGATGTAGGTTTTATAAGTAGACTGTAAAACTAAAACATAGCTTGCATTTTGCAGTCACAAAATTTATTTTGATAAAAGTTATTTATTTCTTCAAGATGTTATTAAGAGTGAAACTTTTGAATGCTATGACTCGCAAAGTAAATGACGTTGCATAATAACCGGTTCTCCCATATTACAATCACAAGTTACGAAACACGAAATAAATTCAAATCTTAATATAAAAATAAATATAATGTCATTAAATCAGAAATACAGTGTCAAGAAAATCAAATCAATGTCAATGTCAAATAGAAATAATTATTCAATTAATCGGAAATTAATAATATTAAATACAAATAAAAATAAAAGTTTAGGGCAATTTTTTATTTTATCTAAACTTGGTGATAATATAATAATAACTACTAGGGTCCTACAAGCAGTCACCATATAAGTCGTCGTATTCACTATTTTACGATAATCAGTATGAGCCAATGCCCTACCAACACCACCAGTCACTGGTGTATGTATTGTACGTCCCACAACATCGTCTCGTCTAACATCGCCACAACGACCGGTCAACAATGATATATCGCGCATGAATTCACCGCTAGAGGCGTTCGTGTATAGTAAGGTCTTCAAAAATGACAGCTGTCATTAGTGCTTGTTAATTTTAGAGACTATATTATGTTGTTATAATAAAATAAACTTGTGAAATTATTGGTACTTTAAAGTAAAAAAATAGAGTTAATAACAGGACCTTACTCACCAGTGACGCCATCTGGTGAGCTCAAAAATGATTGTCCTCATTGTACAAAAATAGTGGTCCGATCTTTTTGAATCTACCGAATTTTAAAACTCTAACTGCAACATTTCAGCATACGAACAGATCATAGCTTACTTCACGGGGCGTCACTATCAAGGGCTGGAGTTTTCGACCCCCGTGGCGATATTATCACCGAACCACCGTCAAAGACAACCTTATTACAACAGTAATAAAGTTGAGAATCCATTGACAACAATTTGTCAACGTAGCTTCAATGCGGAACACTATTGTGAGGATAATACCACGATCAAACGTACACCCATTGTCATTGAAATTGCTGTAGAACTTTAAACTGTATTCAGCGAATTTTAAAGTTTATTTTTCTTTGGGTGTTGTTTGATAGTGGTTATGCAGAAGGGTGTAAGTGAGATGCTTTTAATTCACGTAGACGTGCACAGTACTCTTAATTTTGAATGTAATATTTGTAGGGTGTGTCAACGGAGACACTAGGTGGCTTGCACTTTTAATAGTTCTGTTTTTCTCATTTGCATTGTAAATTGGATTTTAAAGACTTTCATTTAAGGATTTTTGAGTAGTTGGAGTCTTTTTTTAATGTTTTGATAATGGATGTTCATCATTCAGCTTGAATGTTGAGGTGGATGTGTGGTGTGGCAAGAATGGATAAGTAAGGAATGAGTATATTAGAGGAAGTTTGAAAGTTGCGTCAGTTACACAAAAGTTGAAAAGGAATCGACTGTCACACTAAGAGCATGTAATGAGGAGGAACGAAGCGCATGTGACTAAAAGAGTGATGAATATAATTTTTAATGGACGGAGAGGGAAAGGAAGACCAAGACGATGGATGGATTGTGTAAGGAATGACATGAAAGTAAAAGGAGTAAATGATAGCGTGACGGTTAACAAAGGAGAATGGAAGAAAAAAACGTGTTGCGCCGACCCCAAGTAACATGGGGCAAGGGCAGGAAGATGATAATTCTCCATCCAGCTTGATAAGAATTGTGTGTTCGTTACTGAACTTTAAAATAATGTGTTGATTTAAACCTCAAAATGAGAGTAACTGTTTCGTTGTTAGGCAACTGACAAACAGTCCTTACTTTGGTTATTTTGTGTAAGACTCTATTAATCCTAATCCTGACTTAACATTATAAATGCGAAAGTAACTTTGTTTGCTTGTTACCTTTTCAAGCCTAAACCACTAAACCAATCCTCCTGAAATTTTGCACATACGTTGTCAGGTGTACAGAAACGGACAAAGGCTGTCATCCCGAGAAAAAGTACTGCTCCAGAGGAAAACAACAATAACGTTCTTATTATGAATAATAGATGGCGCCTTGTATCTTTCGCTCGGACCCGAATTGATTGTCAAATTCTAAATTAACACGAGCGAAGCCGCGGGCAAAAAATAGTCTACATAGTAACTTGTTTACTAAATAGTCAATAACTTGAAAATGAATAACTAGAATCCCACATAGTTATTTTTGGCACGGTGGGTGCTACGCCGTGCTACGCCGTAGCAATATTGTAGCATGTCGCAGTCGTAGGTCGAAATTGCTAAAAGTGTATTTATTTTATTAGGAATCCCGTTTTATTTTCTCATAGTGTCGTAGCAAGTAGTAGTCATGCAATAGTAAATCGTTGTTTTCAGCAATAACTTGCTTTTGAAAAACATTACGCTTATGTTTAATAGGGATTTCGCAGAGGTCCTCATCAAAAAGGACATGTCTACTGAGCAGTGGGTTGAACAAGGCTGCCAGTGGTGTCCTACCTACATCTATACTAATACCCGCACTGGGTAAGCGTGGTGGATTACAGCCCATTCCCTCTCATAGAGAGGAGGCGTGTGTCCCAGCAGTGGGAACATTATAGGCTGATTTTTTTATTAATTTTTTATTTACGTTTTTAATCAAATAACAATGTTAACATTAAATAGTAATATCTATAAGTGCACTTAACTTAATGCTAGTTAACAAAACAGGTAGGTGTTGCAACCAGCACCCTTACTAAGTTATGAAATAACTTGTATTAAGGGCAGTGGTACAAGCCCATACATACTTCAGTTTCTCAAAAGGCTGATTGTGCTATGATGCCTATGCTATACTAATATCATATGAAAATGAGGTATTTGTTTGTAAGTATGTATGTGGGGGTAATCATCGGAACTACTGATTCGATTCCGAAAATTCTTTCACTAACGGGAAGCTACATTATCACCGAGTGCCATGGGCTACATAAAACGTTCACATGGGTTAATTTCCGGAGCAAAGTCGCGAGCAAAAGTTAGTTACTTAGAACTAAAGGTTAATTATGAGGACCAATTTAAGTGATATTTTCATTCTTCCTTCTTTATCGTGTGGTTAGTGCCTAACCTGGTGTCCTGGTGCCCATGTGCCTCTAACTTGGCTTTACATGCCGTCGAGAAATATCTCTCGGACATGCTCGTTTCCTTCCGATGTTTTTCCTTCATCAAAGCCAGTAATAATTATACAATTCACACATGAATCTCAAATCAGAGGTGCGTACCTTGGGTTCGAACTCGAAACCTATGTATTGGCAGTCCGACGGTCACACCATGAGGCTATCACTGCTATTTTAATTTTAAAAAGTAATTAAATGATTGATGAAGACCGGTGTAAATAAGCAAAATTAGAATATTAATTAAAAATAAAACTCAACCCTAACCCCTTTCTAAATAAAATAAAAAATACCATAATAATGGTACCATAAAAAACATAGTAACATTTTATATTGGAACTCAATCCCAATATCTTTACATAACACACAATATACGGATTATAAGGGAAGGGATGTCGGCCCTTCGGTAAATCTAATAAACATCCCTTCAAGGGACTTTCGGAAAACAATTTGCCGACGAATTGATTGAATATGTGTCGAACAATACGTAACTTGAATGATGTTATGTATTTGTTTGGAAAAGATAATATATTTTATATGTACAGACTGAATACAGACAGACATGTTGTATCTAGGATTTGTTTATTGTTGCAATTTAGAAAGGTTCACTGCAAAAGTGCAGATTACCCATTGTAAGGTTGTCATTGACGTGTCTACTGTCTTGATACGTACATTATTTCTGTGGGATAACTCAAAAATTTATTAAAACTAATAAATCGACGATGTCACTATGTTACTATAAAGGAAAAACGGCCTCTTCTATACTATCTATACTTCTTCTTAGCGTATCGATGGCAAAAATTTTAAATATGTTTAGCCCAAAATTCAGCCACGTGAACCCCACTCACTGATGCAGTAGATAAATCATCAAGAGCGCAGGTGATAGGGCATGCGGTGCAAGATGGAAGTTGGGCCATTGTTTGTGGGGAGACGCCGCAAAATTAATCCCAGAACAAGCTGGATTCAGACTTGGTAAATCCTGCTGCAGCCAGGTTCTTAAACTCACTCAACACAAATGTTTAAAGCCCAACGAAGTGGGCACGGGTCAGCTAGTTAGAAATAAAGTATTAATCGTTTTTGCAGAGGATCAAAATGGGGTCCGAGTGCCCATCTGTATCACCAGTATTTCGGGATATCGCCCAGCGGTTGGTCCATTTTTGATGTGATTAGAGGGCTGGCCTTTTTTTGGCCAAAGAATCAGCATTGCCACCCAGCATCCAATTCTGCCAGCCTTCTGGGCACTTTTCCTGTTGACAGCGATGTGGACGAGTTTTTTGACGCCCTGAAATTCATTTTCCCATTTTGATACTTGTACATATTTTTATTATTATTATAGATCAATTTTTAGTTTGTAAATAATGTATTTCATCAATCAATTATTATAGGAGAGTTTACTCCCATAAAATAGTTTCCAAAAAAAAATGTTTTGGAAAACTTTTAAACTTAAACATTTGTGTCTCTATAGCATCACAATCGCGATAAATTAAATTAAAGCTTCCTCGGAAGATCACTTCAGACACACTTACAACGCTGCCAAGTATTTACCTCTCATTTATAATCCCAAACCTACAAAATCGAAAGTAGAAACTCAACCACCATCACAACTCAATACAAAACATGACACATTCGCATTATTCTCATATTATGCACAGTAGCCGCACTAAGTACCTACGTCCTCAAACCATTGAAGTAGGAAAAAAACATCTTCAAATAACAAATTCAATAAGATATGGTACATGTGGTCGAGTGGCTGAGCACAATTGTGCCCACTTGGGTGCACACGTCATAATATGTATGTAGTTACATTTGTGGGGCATAATTGTTAAGTATAGGGGCGGTTTGGTGTAGATGGGAAAGTAGGTATAATCGGTGCGTTTACTCTGTGAGGAAATATGTATTTTGAAACAAAAAATTTAGACATGGCTGTTAACCATAATTTTAGTTAAAACTTTGGTTCGAAAACTATTTTAGAATCTTAATTTTGAATAGAAACCCTTGACCATTGCCATCAACACATACGCAGTCTGCACTAAAAGTATCGGGAATGGAATATTTCCACTGTTCCTGTCATATTAAAATCTTTTTAATTGAAAACTCCTTGGTTTTAAAAATCGAATACCATTTATTTATTTAAAAAAAGATTCTCGGTCTTGTCACAAGGTTTTGTCAAACTTGTTTAGTCGTTGAGAAAATGGAATTGACTCGAGAAAAATCAAGAGCGATGATTTATTATGACTTTCGAAGTGGTTCAACACAAAAACAGTGTGTTCACCGGATGATTTCTGCATTTGGTGATGAAGCCCCATCCAAAACCACAATTTATCGCTGGTTTGCTGAATTTCAACGTGGACGTGTCAAGCTCAGTGATGATCCCCGTCAAGGTCGTCCAAAAACTGCAGTCACCCAAGAAAACGTTGATGCTGTGCGTAAGCTGGTTGAGGAAGATCGACATGTGACATACCGCGAAATTCAGGCAACTTTAGACATTGGCATGAGTTAAATACAAATAATCTTGCATGAACAATTAGGTGTAAAAAACGTTGTTTTCGCGATGGATACCGCATTCGCTCTGTGAAGAGAAAAAAGCGGCTCGCGTTACTTGGTGCGTCAGAACTCTCGAAAGATTCCACGCAGGATCCTCAAATGCTGTATACAACATCGTATCAGGTGACGAATTCTGGATATACGAGTACGAACCCGAAACAAAAAACCAGTCACGAGTTTGGGTGTTCGAAAATGAGTTAAAGCCAACAAAAATTGTTCGTTCACGGAGTGTTGCAACAAAAATGGTGGCCACGTTTGTCTCCAAAACCGGCCATGTTGCGACTATTCCTCTTGAGGGACAAAGAACGGTTAATGCAGAATGGTATGCTAGCATTTTTTTGCCACAGGTCGTTTCTGAACTCCGTAAAGAGAACTGCAAGTGCAACCGCCGCATCATCCTCCATCACGACAATGCGAGTTCTCATACCGCGCACAGAACAAAAGAGTTTTTAGAGCAAGAAAACATAGAATTATTAGACCATCCGCCGTACAGCCCCGACCTAAGCCCTAATGATTTCTATACTTTCCCTAAAATAAAGAATAAATTGCGTGGTCAGAGATTTTCATCACCTGAAGAAGCTGTGGACGCCTACAAAACGGCCATTTTGGAGACCCTAACTTCCGAATGGAATGAAGCATCAATGATTGGTTCCATCGTATGGAAAAATGTGTCAAATTTCGCGGAGAATACTTCGAAAAGCAATAAATACATTTTTAAATAGTAATGTTGTGTCACTTCCTTGATTCCCGAAATTTTCAGTGCCGCCTCGTAGTACCAAATATTTGAACACTGAATTCTATAAAAAAATTCGGGTAAATCTTCGCGCTTAACGTTCTCTTGGATGATAAACCGGATTATGAGGTGTTGGCGGACAAATGGAGGAAGATCTTGTCAGTATGTCTGGAGTGTTGTATGATGAGAGTATGACTGTCGTATCGTGGTTTAACTTAATTTATAGTCTAAACTTAAATTTGATTATTAAAAACCAACAAATATTATGTAATAATGCTCCCCTCACTATCGAAAGTTTCCGTCAGTATCCCATCTGCACACACCTGATCTCTGGCAATCAGAAACACAAAGCGATTATGCGCACTAAACAACAAGCCGTGCTCGGATCAATTGTGCGCGCATTGCGTTAACTTTACAATTCAAATTATTTGCACTACAACAGACATATCTTAGAAACTGTGGGGAGTCTGTTAATACTCAATTTGATGCGTATGAAGGAAGATGTATTTCATGTCCGGATGAGCTGAGTGTTAAAATGCATCTTTGGAGAAGAGTGTATTCATGCAATAAATGCAGCAGTCATCTAAACTCATTGCCACAGTGACTCCCGAGTCCTGGAAATGTCGGTCCGTGGATGAATGACTCCACTTCCGTACCTGCCTCGGAAAGCATTTGTATTAATGCGCCTTATGATTATTGTAATTATTTTTGTTTTTTTTTTTGTATGCACGTCATGTCCCTGCGACAAATAAATATTTTTTCTTTCTTCTTTCATTTGATTCTGTAGATCATTGGCATTCGTAGATCTTTAATAACCGTTACGGGTATTAAGTAGCCCGAAAGTCCAATAACCAGTCTTACCAAGGGGTATCGTGTTACCCAGTACCAAACTGGATTATGGAGTTCGGATAAGCAGTCACTCCATATTATATACTACGGGTTTTTAGCTATTCGGTTAGACTGGAAGTTGAACCCAAGTAATCCAACACAGTTGCCAAAAAATCGTGCAAATGATAATCACAATTAATTCTATCACCAATTGTTTATTTGGAGGATATGGGCGGCTGCCACTGTATTTTAACAGGTACTTCGGGTTACTAAATAATAATTGTGACCCTTCTGGTCTATGATGAGATTAGATACTTTAGTTTCAGGTTTGTCTCTGGTATAACATCGGACTTTGGAAATGCGATGGCACATTTGTCATTTACCTTGAGCTGACTAAATTGTGTAACTCACGTACAAAAGCAGTGTCTTTTATTTTGACAACTCCACAATATCAGCGTCATTCACGCAGTTGAGTTGAAGCAATGGTTTAAGATTTTCTTTCGTAATCCTCCGAATTGCGATAGATATTGTGTTACGCAATTTAGATGCAGGTGCGCCGCTGTTTTGCCACTGTTTAATAGGTTTAAACAATAACAAACTTACTTATTTATTTATGTACACACAGATACTTAACAGAACAATATATCGTATTATTTCAAAACGGTAAAGGAGACACGCGAAAAACCCCGCATGTCCTCGAACCAAAACATCGAAGATACTCGTACATGACAGATGGTGGATTATAGCCACCACTCCCTCTCATAAAGAGGAGGTGGTATGCTTTTGTCCCAGCAGTGGGAAAATTGTGAGCTGATTATGTTTATTACAAAATAATCAAACAGCAAAAGATTCCACTGCAACATTTCACACTCCACACAGTGACAGTACAAACATAACTATCTGAACTATCTGCGACCCACACTCGACACGTTAAAACAAACTCTAATTTAATTATTATTGTTGTTACAATGTTGTTAATGCCTGTTGTCTTAACACACAAGTGTTGCTAAATATTTGTTTAACAAATAACGGAGAAATTGTTGTTTATTTAGCTTTGTATGTGATGATAACTACATAAGTACTACGGTACTTATCTAGTCTGATTGTGATAACTGATTATCGCGTTGTAAAATTCCGGTGAAAAGTATATTTTGTGTCAGTGTAAGTCTATTTCCAATTCTAATTATGTCTAAAACAACTCCTGCACGGGAAAACGCCGGAGTTTCCCGCCACTAAGGATCTCTATGCTCTGTAAAAAATACCCTTTCAGATTTTGGTCTAAAATGCGACAGGAGTAATCAGGTTACGTTTACTTCTAGGTCTGTTGGCTAAAATATTGCCTGCTATCTTAAGGGCTGTCTCCACGAGCGATAGAATCGCGACGATATTATCCCATACAAATACGTAATATCGCCGCGATTCTCTCGCTCATGGAGACGGCCCCTTAGGCGAGTCTCAAACGACACCGCGCGTCCGCACGGTCAGACGGTGGGCTCACGTTGCATTGGCTTGTATGATTTCCGTTGATGCCTACGAACACCGCCCGACCACGCGCGGCGCTCTGTCCATACATCCGCTTCGCCTCCTCATCGCGGACAAGCGGTGTCGTGTGAGATTCGTCTTAATTTAAGGTTATTAAATGACTAGCGTCTGTCCGCGGTTTCGTTCGCGTTAATTTAGAATTTTTCAAAGAATTCGGGTTGCACTCTGCTTGTATAATAATACCTATGTATAATTCAAATATGATTCGAAAGACACGTGGCGCCATCTATTATCAGTAGAACATTATTGTTGTTTTGAAGCGAGCGTGCCGTGGCAGCGGCCACCGAACGCCAGTTCCCCACTACTGTACATTTTTAAACGTTTCGTTTCAACGAATGTGCAGTTTATTCGGCTAAAGATGAAGTTACTCCACGCAAATTATCATTATCGAACTTTAGCGGGTCCTCAAAGATAAACTTAAGTTTAGCCGGCTAATCTTAAGTTTACGTTCACACCTACCTTTAGCCGTAACAGAAATACCTCCTTCTTACCCTTCGAAGACTACAAGCGTGATGTTATGTTATGTTATAAATTACCGATAATTACACGTTAGTATTATGTTTAACTTGTACAAATACATAACAATGTGTGGATGACCTTGAATTAAATATAATATAATAGAAGTTATTGTTTGAACAGCGCTACTTTGTACAAATATTATCTTGGTGTGTTTATTTTGAGCCTGGCAATTGTTTTGCTAGTGAATAGGTGCGAGAAAAGTACTTTATTTACGTATCTGTGATTGCGATGTCAACGGTGTGTTTATGTTTCGTCTACTTAATAAAAATCTTGTATGATTTAATTCATCATCAGAAATTTCTCAGTAGTAGCATCTGATTTCATGTTGACACTGTGCCCGGTTGACGGCAATAGGCTCGTCCCCTATTACATGCGACTAAGACATAACTGGCGAAATGTGGCCGGGTTTAAATTACAATCACAGAAGAATGAGAAAATCGCTTTTACAATTGGCTATGTGTAAATGTGCATGCTGGCGGTCCTAACCTACGGTGCTCCGACCTCGTCACTCATCGAGTCTCAGAAGTTCCGCCTTGGTGTCAAAAGAGAACACAGCCTAGGGTTCGAAACACCACGCTGCGTTCCAAATTGGGCATAGTGGACGTTGGCAAAAAGGCTGCTAGGCTAAATTGGGATGGGGCGGGTCACGTCAGCCGCATGCACGATGACCGCTAGGCAAAAATCTCCACACGATGGTTCCCGGAAGACGGTTGGCGCCGCCGAGGCCGGCCCAGAAAGAGTTGGCAACATGATCTGGACGCGTACCGCGAGGGCTGGCCCGAGGAGGCACGGGAAAAGAGCACATGGAGGAATTGGGGTAGGTAGGCCTTTGCCCCGCAGTGAGACAGTACAGGCTAATAAAAAAATAAATATGTAAATGTGTATACAAGAACGTGGAGCTTGCCACGAGCAAAGAGAGGCCTGTATCCAGTGGTTGAAGTCAGGCTATGGTCGATGATAATTGAGAAGAGACTGGACCCCACGACACAGGGTACTAGTGTGGAGTCCAGGGAATTTGTAAAAACCTAGCGCATAAGGATCATTGTCTTTTGTTACTAGCTTTTTAATATTGTATCCTTGTTATGCAAACTAAATAAAAAAATATATTTTATTTTTATTATTTTACTAGCTGTGCCCGCGACTTCGTTCGCGTGGATGTCGGAACTTAACAATGTATTTTTTTGTGCGAAGCGCTGTTGGAGGATTCCGATACAAATCATTTTTTATTTATTTATGCTAGTGCTTCTTTATAAACAACATTAGCTGTGGAACCATCTGGAGCGTACACAAAAAGGTTATTGGGGTTGTTTACGCGAGAAAGAGCTACGTATAGTTGACCATGGGAAAAGCATCCAATACTTAGGTCCACCCCCGCAACGGATAATGTCTGGCCCTGAGCTTTATTAATCGTCATGGCATAACAGAGACTGGCTGGGAATTGCACTCGTTTGAAAGAGAAAGGAAAGTTGTTAGGAATTCTAGGTATTCTTGGAATAAAAACAATATCACCAGCGCCGCAACCGGTTAATATTTCAGCTTCGATTATGTTTTGCTGCAGATTTGTGACTTTGAGCCGTGCCGTTACAAAGTTTGGAGGACATCAATTTCTGAGGAGAATAATTATTATTGGTACACCGATTTTTAAAACTATTTTGTGGGCTGGAAGTCCGGGTGTGTTGAGGGAATCCAAAAATTCTACCGGGTAGTGCGTGGCGTCATCTTCTTCCATAACTGTATTTATAGAGGTGTATTCTCTACTATTCCCGGACACATGAATCAATATTTTTAAATTAATTGCCGTAGCTTGGACATTGCGAGGAGTCAAAATAGCTCGCTGACATAGCCAAGAACCGGCTTGATTTCCCATGTTTGTGGAATCTCCGTACACAGAAGAAATTAGCTCCTGTTGTGATGTAACGCAAGAACAGAGATTATCAACCAAAATAACTTTGCCATCTTCTTGTACGGGGTATGTGCCATCGCCTATTTGTAACAATAAATTGGGAAACTCCTGTGCATTTTCGCAGCCTCGCAACTGTGCACGCATATGTACACTCAGGTGTGTAGATGATATATTGCGCCATAAAACAGAACTCTTCAGATAGGCAGCAATTTGTCCGGCTCTCGTTCCTCGGGGTACTATCGGGAGTGTCTGCCGAAAATCACCGCACAACAGCACCGTGATGGCTCCCATCGGCCGGTCATTTTGCCTTATGTCCTGTAAAGTTCTATTCACTGCTTCTACAGCTTTGCGGTTTGCCATAGTGCACTCGTCCCAAAAAATTAAAACACAATCGCATAAAACCCTTGCTTTATCGCTATTTCGCGATATGTTGCAAACCGGGCTTTCCGTGCGGTCTAAGTCGATAGGAATTATAAATGTTGTGTCTGCCGTTTTTCCTCCAGGCAATAATGTGGCTGCTATCCCTGAAGAGGCGACGGCAAGGGAAATTTTATTTTGGTTCTGTAGCGGCACTACAAAAAGTACTACAGCAACATAGAACAAAAAGTACTACAGCGCCATCTATGACGCAGAGGATGAACTAAAACTCGAAATATATCTAAATTCTGCATCGCGCAAGTAAAGTTATTTGTGACTTAAGACTATACAGAAGAACCCGACAACAACTGTTGGGCAGTAGCCCACCAGACATAACGCCCGTCTGATCGGAGGATCCTCCCTTTTCAATGGTGGTTGAAGAGCTTTACACCCTGTTCTCCATACCCCCAAATTGGTGACCCCGAAATGGACGTCAGCGCAGCCTTCGAGCAACGTGACGTCATCAACATCACTTCCTCAAGCTTCCTCAAACTTCCTCAAGTTTTCGAGCAGCGAGTCATATAGCCAGCCAGCTTCAAAATGGGTATTCCTGACCCACATTCCTGGTCAGCACCCTCAGCCTCATAAAGCTACCTTGGCACTGCACTTTCGGCCGGTTGAGAGCTGTACCTCCCGGTCGATGCGAGCAGTCAGCCACATCGCGGCGCTGTACCACGTCCGACGCAACGGAGCACATGCAGTGCCGACCCCGACTAAAGGGGTTCGCACTACCGCCGCAGACAGTTCCGACTCACCGTGAACAATGCGGCAACGACTTTCCACTGGCCTGGCAATCAACGACTCATTCTACTACCGACCCTAGTCTCCGCGGGGGAGTGATGTAGCGGCACTACAAAAAGTACTACAGCGCCATCTATGACGCAGAGGATAAACTAAAAATCTAAATATATCTAAATTCTGCATCGCGCAAGTAAAGTTATTCGCGACTTAAGACTATATAGAAGAACCCGACAACAACTGTAGGGCAGTAGCCCACCAGATATAACACCCGTCTGGTCGGAGGATCCTCCCTTTTCAATGGGGGTTGAAGAGCTTTACACTCTGTTCTTCATACTCCCAAAGTTTTACCTGTTCCGCCCGGTGCGTCTAAAAACAGTATTTCACCCGAGGCGTTTTCTACACTGCAGCATACCCTATCAAACGTCTGGCGCTGATTCTCTGTCTTTGCGCAGCCATTTTGTAAAATTTCTGCGAGTTCCACGGGATGATAACTAATTTCTGATACGTACTCTCTGTTAATACGTTCCCCATCGACTGTCGGTGTGGGCAAACCGTATTGACTGATCGGGTTCCCTGGTATACTTATAACTATCTCTTTAATAGCCAATAAGGACCTGTTGTGACAAATTTCACGTACCCTATAGGTCAGGAATTTCTCCATCAGTATTTAGTTGAACATGCCTCAATCAGAAAATAACGTCACACGCACAATGCCATCTATCGAATATCTATATTCAATGCTGCACGCAGTTGATGTCTAGATATAGTCCAGTCTGAGTTCGATAGATGGCGCTGTTTTAATATTTTACTTCGGAAACACTATTATAATTTTATTAATTTTCATTTTTCTTTCTTTCTATTTATAAGATGTGAACTAATTACGATGAATCAAAAAACTTAATGTTCAATTACTTCAATTTACGCACATATTGTTGTGTATAAAAGTTACGGGAAGTTGTGAGACCAACTGCACATAACCCTAATTTTACTTTTGTAACACTTTAAATTCAAATATCTTTTGATAGACTGAACCAATTGCAATGCAACAAAAACTAAATGTTACTCCAAGTTACGCTCAATCGTTGTGTATAAAAGTTATCTACATTGCTTTTGTACATTTTACGTGATGCCCGAACAAATACACAGACAAACAGACAAACAGACAAACAGACAAACAGACAAACAGACAAAAATTCTAAAAATGCTGGAAATGGGTTCTATTGGTTGTCCTTTAACACCCTGGCTATTTTTTTTGGAATTTTTTTCGATGTACAAAAACGACTTTTCTACAGTTTTATTATATGTATAGATAATGAAATGTGTATACCTATACATGTTAGTGTTCGCGACTGTACATCTTTCTTTGCGGTATGTTCCAGTTTCTTACACGAGTCAAACTGCTTTTGGCCTTATAAGTGTAAGTAAATAGGTAGTAATAATTGTATACACGTGCATGTTATTTCAAAAATGTTTATAAAACACTAAATAAACGGTAAAATGTTAATTATTATATTGGAACCGAGTAAATATACAGCGAGTATCAGAAAGGTGTAGTTATTATTCATAAACTTAATATAATGTTTAAGTCTCATACAACGACCCAAATGTATGGGACATGGGATTTTTTTTCGCAATTACGATGGTCCCGTGGAGAATATTGTTCAGGTCGACGGTCTTACCCTTTAATATGACTAGTAGACTACTCCTTTCTGGTACATGTTGTAGTATCACTACATAGTATAAAACAAAGTCGCTTTCTCTGTCCCTATATCCGTAAGTATGCTTAAATCTTTAAAACTACGCAACGGATTTTGATGCGGATTTTTAATAGATAGAGTGATTCAAGAGGAAGGTTTATATGTATAATACATGCACCCGTGCGAAGCCAGGGCGGGTCGCTAGTTATTAATATGAAGCAAACGTAAAATAAATGTTAATTATTATGTTAAAACTGAATAAATAGATTAATTTGCTCTTTTCCGCATTTCACACTGTAAGTACTTATTTGTTACCCATAGACTACATAATTATACGAGATAATTATGTAGATATCCATTCGATACAGACGTTACTGCAGCATCAATCTATAATGTTCCCATTGCTGGGACACTAACCTCCTCTCTGGATGCACGGTTCACATTATTCCAGTACAGTAATCTGGCGAATTAAGTAATCCAGTGCTGAACTGGTCCACATCGTCTACATAATTCCAGTACCTGGGCGACCGAGCTCTGCTCGGGTGAAATTAGAGAAAACCAATTTTTCCAGTTATGAGACCTAGCTAGATCGATTTTTCGCCCCCGGAAACTCATAATATATTTCATCGAAATCGTTAGAGCCGTTTTCGAGAACGTGCTTACAAATTTAATAGTATTATATGATAGGATCAGGAATTAAGTAACAAGAAACAACAATACGGGTTCACTGTTCAACGTTTAGTCCAGCACTGAATTGGCCGTCTCGACTCTGTGGCTGCCATTGAGAAATTCCTGATGGAAAAGCCCAATAACACTTAGAATCGAACCCAGGACCTCATGCTCAGTAGTCACGCCTGCGACCACTGAACCTACTTAAACTAAAAACTGACTCATTAAAGAAACATTGATTACTTATTTATTAGTCCACATGCAAATACAACAAAAAGATTTGGAACACATTATTTGTCTTACCAAACTCTTCGTGTGTCAATCCGGAGTACAATCAGCCATTGCTCTTACTGCGGTGTTACGAAAAACAAAGATAACTCAGGTAAACTAGCCTTAAATTAAGTAATCGCACTAAATGTGTTGGTTCACAAGTACACTGTTTTCATAAGTACTTAGGTGCTTAAGTTTTTGATGAGTCTTATGCGTGGCAGGGAAAGTTGAAACTTTTGAGTTTTTCTGAGTTTTTCTGGCTGCTTGAGACGGTGTCTTGAAAAGTGAAGATGCCTTTGATGTCGTCAACCTATGACGAAAAAAGGGGGGGGGGTTGTAATTTTGATGCATTAACTCAAATAGATGGATGGATGGATGGTGGAGACGGGACCGGTCAATGTGGCGGCACTTGGGGGAGGCTTATGTTCAGCAGTGGACGTATTTCGGCTAAATGATGATGATGATGTAAACTCTAATAGTACTATTTAAAACAGTTTTTTTTTTATCATATTTGGCGTGTTTGCCAATAAATAATCCTGACTGAAGATACCTATAATAAAAGTAGTCTTTTCCCAGTAGGTAGTTTCAGTAGAAAATAAATGATTTCTTATACTTATAAATTAACCACACAACGAGGTGCTCGTGGCTAAATAAACAGGCACTCGGGTCGAGCTTCAGGTTAAGCTGCGCTTGCATAGGTAGGTCCGTGGATGGGCACCACCCATTACATACCGAGTTTCCTCCGTGCCTCGGTAAGCACGTCGAACCGTTGGCCGCGGCTGTCAATTGTAGATCTTTTACAATCGTTAAGTAGTCAGTGGCCCGAAAGTCTGACAACCAGTCTTACCAAGGGGTATTGTATTACACAGAACTAACTGAGTTGTGGAGGTCAAATAGTCAGTCGCTCCACATAAAATACTAGTAGTCAGCTGAATCCGGTTAGACTGGAAGCCGACCCCAACATAGTTGGGAAAAGGCTAGGCAGATGATGATGTAAATTTACCACAATAAATAGGTATTCACATTACTTCGTTGATCCATCAACTCAGTAAATTCACTACTGTTCTTACATAGACCTCTCGCCTCAAAATCTGCACTAAAATACGCTTATCATTAGAATCCCGCATTTAAACTGACCCTGTGTTGAGTATCAAGCTCCAGGTGTGCTGCTGGTGGTCTTGACTAATAAAACTACTTGAATTCTAAATAATTAAACTGTATTTCTTGGGTTGGTTTGGTTTGAGACGACCAATATGTGCGCACGCTCAAGATGATGGCGATTAAGCGAGTGAGTGGCGGGGGAAGCCCACAATCGCAGTGTGGTGTGTGGCCCGATGTGACGTCAGGAACACCCTGTAATATCATTATCGGTCATGTTGTTAATATATTATGGACAAGCAGCGTCAATAATAATGAAAAACAACCACACAAAAAGCAAATCCGGAATTTCTCAGTAGCAGCCACGGAGTCTGGATGCCCCCGGTTGATGGCCATAAGCTCGCCCCCTATTAAGTACATGGGACTTAAACATAACTGGCGAAATGTAGCTGTACTATTAGATACACCACTGCCTAACTCTCTCATGTTAGTATGCCTTGTGACTGGGACTGTAGCTTCGCTTCTTGCTTGTTTTTTTTTTTGACATTCAAAAGTACCGTAATGGTCTAATTGAAATAAATGCTTTGAGTTTGAATTCGGGGACTACAGAAGTACAGACGTGATGTTCTGTTTGTATCCACACGAAACTGACATGCAACAAAAATTTTTGACTTCTTTTGAATGTCTACTTGTAACAACTTTAACATTTCCAAAAAGTCTTAACTCGGCACTGCACTACAACACACTATCAAAACTCGTCGAGCTGTCATCAAATGTCACAATGTTTTTAAACGAGAACACTGCTTGTGTTGGTTTAACATTAAATTACTCGCATTGCGTACTGTACAGTCGCTAACAATAGTGGTTTAGTTATTTAAAGCACCTTATCCTGAGTTGAGGAACCATAGGACTTAAATCTAAGATAGAATAATTTTTCTTTTGGGTGAAAGGACATGAATGATGTTGATTTTCATTTTTTAACATGTATTTCTTTAACAATTTTGATGATCGTGACTGCTGAGCATGAGCTCCTGGGTTCGATTCCCGGGACAATCAAATTTTATTGGGTTTTTCCATCAGGAATTTCTCAGTAGCAGCCAGCGAGTCTGGAGGCCCCCGGTTGATGGCAATAAGCTCGCACCCTATTACTGGACTAAACATAACATATTATGGACTTAAACATAACTGGCGTAATGTGGGTTTACTATTAGGTAGACCTCTGCCCAACCCTTCGGGGATTTGTTTATGTTATGTCTTGATGATTTCGGTTTCTTGTTTCTTATCTGATTACTCTGAGAACTCTGACACAGTCTCTTATTTAGCCTAGAAATTGTCGTCTCAACCAACGTGACTTTGTAATTTTCGTGTTGGTACTGAACAATCTGTCTTGCCCTTTCTGCTGCTCTCAAAACAGCAACGAAAAACATCGTCGGAAACCAACAATTTGAAGACCTGTGACATACATACATTTGTAGCGACCTAACTAAATACACAATAAAAACTCTAAGTATTTCATTTCATTTCCAGATTTAACTGTACACTGATTTTACTAAAACTTTTGTCGTCGTCAGTACACAGATCTCTAAACAAACAGCTAGGTTTGTTTTTTCATACAACACAAAACTGTGGCTAGTTTTATTTACGAGTTTCTATGTTATGTTTGACTATTGCGAAATGTCATGTGCCAGGCTGGGCATGTGAGGTCTTATCAAAAGTAAGATGAGTGATGGTAGCAATTATTTAGGTTAGAAATATGGATGAATGGCATGTGTAGCATAATCAGCCTATAATGTTCCCACTGCTGGGACACACGGCCTCCTCTCTATGAGAGGGAATGGGCTGTAATCCACCACGCGGGCCCAATGCGGGTTGGTAGATGTCACATGTCTTCGAATTTTTGGTTCTAGGACATGCCGGTTTCCTCACGATGTTTTCCTTCACCGTTTTTGAGAGCATTGGTTATGAAATAAATTACACAAAGTAATACCTGCTGTACCTGAAATACCTGCCTGGGTTCGAACCCACCCAATGGCGTGTGTAAAACATAATAACCCGAAAACAATTAGGATAAGGAGTAATATAAATATAAGAACTTTATTTCAGACCATCATCAGACACAGATCCAAGTACTTAAAAACTATAAAAATAAATAAATAAAATAAAATGTTTATTGTGTCTCAAAAGTTACATTCTATACATGAGTTGAGACTGCCCCAGTAAGTAATTAAAATAGTTGTGTTAGGGTTGACTCGCTATGTTAGTAGACGAAAAAAAAAAGTACAAACAAACGCAATCAGACGACATGTGTAGTGCAATCAATGTAATGAAAGTACACTGGAGAGCAATGAATCCGGGTCACTTAAAGAATCCTAAAAATGTCGGAAACTAAAAATGCTAGGTTAATGCAATAAATTGTATTTAATAGACAATGTAATACTCCTTAAATGAAGGTATTAAAACTTCTTAGTTATTGTAAAGTTATATCACAAAAAAATCAAATTTGAAAAAGGGCTACTTTCGAAGATGGAACTACGAAATTACAGCATTTGGTTTTGCTTTTGTTTGTAATCTGTCATTTATGTGGGTACATAAACCATGTTGATAGTGCTCTATATTCATTATTCAAGCTGAAATTATGTCGCTTACGCCTGAAGAATGCACCAGAATACTTACAATGCTGGAAACCGGCCGGAGTCAGCGCGATACAGCCAGGACTGTCGGTGTGTCGCTGTCAACAGTACAAAGAGTTCTCCGACGTTACGAAGAAACTGGTTCTAACCTACGCAGACCAGGAACGGGCAGAACCAGGTGTACCACAGCACGAGAAGACCGATACTTGGTGAACACCATGCTTCGAAATCGCTTTCTCACAGGAACTGAACTCACAAATCAGTTTCGACGCCTCGGAGGAAGTAACCCAAGTGCATGGACAGTAAGACGTCGGCTTGCTGAATCTAACTTAAAACCCCTTAGACCTGCAAACGGCCCTAAACTGGAGCGTGGGCATCGTATTTCAAGACTAAGATATGCCCAGAGCCACGTAAATTGGAGTATTGAAGATTGGTCAAAAGTTATGTTCTCCGACGAAACTAAATTTATGCTCTACAAGCACGATGGAAGACACAGAGTGTATCGAAGACCAGGGGAAAGATTGAAGCAAGCATGCATCGAAGAAAAAGTAGCCTACGGTGGTGGGTCTGTACTTGTGTGGGCCGGAATTTCTTCTGAAAGTCGCACAGAGCTGGTGATCATAGAAAACGGCTCTTTAACTAGCGTAAGATATGTGGAAGAAATCCTCAATGATCACGTTGGTCCATTTATGGTCAATTTAGGTGAGGATGCTATATTTATGCATGACAATGCCCGACCTCATACAGGTAGGATTGTGAATGACTACCTTCAAGAGATGAACATTACTCGTATGGAGTGGCCAGCGCGCAGCCCGGATATCAACCCGATCGAGCATGCTTGGGACGAGCTAGGCAGATGCGTAAAACAACGAAACCCTCCCCCAATCACGCTTCGTGAGCTCAAAATTGCTCTCACAGAGGAATAGGAGAATATTCCCCAAAATCGTATAAGGAACTTGGTGTACAGCATGCCAAACCGCGTAAACGCAGTAATGGAAGCACGAGGAGGCAATACGAAGTATTAAAATTCAAGAAAATCGTAATAAAGTTCAAAAATTTCATGTTTCCTATTTTTGTTTTTGGTTCCTTGGGTTACTTCCTCCGAGGCGTCGAAACTGATTTGTGAGTTCAGTTCCTGTGAGAAAGCGATTTCGAAGCATGGTGTTCACCAAGTATCGGTCTTCTCGTGCTGTGGTACACCTGGTTCTGCCCGTTCCTGGTCTGCGTAGGTTAGAACCAGTTTCTTCGTAACGTCGGAGAACTCTTTGTACTGTTGACAGCGACACACCGACAGTCCTGGCTGTATCGCGCTGACTCCGGCCGGTTTCCAGCATTGTAAGTATTCTGGTGCATTCTTCAGGCGTAAGCGACATAATTTCAGCTTGAATAATGAATATAGAGCACTATCAACATGGTTTATGTACCCACATAAATGACAGATTACAAACAAAAGCAAAACCAAATGCTGTAATTTCGTAGTTCCATCTTCGAAAGTAGCCCTTTTTCAAATTTGATTTTTTTGTGATATAACTTTACAATAACTAAGAAGTTTTAATACCTTCATTTAAGGAGTATTACATTGTCTATTAAATACAATTTATTGCATTAACCTATCATTTTTAGTTTCCGAGATTTTTAACATTCTTTAAGTGACCCGGATTCATTGCTCTCGAGTGTATATAATGAAAGCATATAGTGCAATGAATGTCTTAGAACGGTGAGCTAAAAGCATCGTAAGTACGATGAAATTCTGTCCATGTGTGCTTAATACCGCCAGGACAGAATTTTACGGTCACCGTCTGCTCAGCCATTTCCTAAAATTGTTAGGGTCGGCTTCCAGTCTAACCGGATGTTGCTGAATACGAGTATTTTACACGGAGTGACTGCCTATCTGACCTCTATATTTGATCATCCAGTTACTACAAGGTAATAAATACAATACCCCTTGGTAAGACTGGTTGTCAGACTTTCGGGCTACTAATAACCTGTAACGACTGTCAAAGATCAATTAATGACAGCCGGGACCAACGCTTTAACGTGCTTTCCGAGACACGGAGGAAACTCGATGTGTAATGGGTGGTCTCCCATCCACGGAGCGACCTTGGTAAGCTTAACCCTGAAGATCAAACCATGCGGCTGCTATTGTTTAGGAACGAGCAGAGGTACGAGCTCAGATAGACAGAATATTAAACTATTCCAAAATTGGACAAAATAAATGGCTGTTTAACCATCTTTTCTTTGTACGTTTGTAAAGTTTTTTAAATTTTCAAATAAATTGTTTGCAAAAAAGAGAAATGAATTCAATACGTGATAAAAAATTAAAATATGGTCTAGACGTGTCCAGAAGTCATAATAAACACATTTGTATTCCGAGGTAGTTAATTAATTTTAAAAATAGTTTAATTATAAGTTAATTTAAATAACAATATAACTCCATTGATACTACTACCTCAATGTTATAAATGCGAAAGTAACTCCGTCTGTCTTTAAATACATTTTCTCGCTTTAACGGTTGTACGGATTGGGCTGAAATCTGGCACACAGATAGACCATGATCTGGGTACATAGAATTCTTTTTATTCCGGCAGTACCTACATCCGCATAGAATAATTTCATTTCCGACCACATCGCGGGCAAAGCCGCGGCACAAAGCTAGGTAAAAGAAAACAATTCTTTATTTACAAATTCAGTTTTTCTAGTGCGAGTCGGACTCGCGCACGAAGGGTTCCGTACCATTATCTATAAAAACGGCAAAAAAATCATATCTGTTGTATGGGAGCCCCCCTTAATGTTTATTTTTTTTAAATGTTTAGTATTTGTTGTTATAGCGGCAATAGTAATACATCATTTGTGAAAATTTCAGCTTTCTAGCTATCACGGTTTATGAGATACAGCCTGGAGACAGACAGACATACAGACAGACAGACAGCGAAGTCTTAGTAATAGGGTCCCGTTTTACCCTTTGGGTACGGAACCCTAAAAATGGAATGAAAGTGCTAGAGTGGAGACCATGGACGGGACTAAGGCATGTGGGAAGAGAACCGGCTAGGTGGACAGACGATCTTATGAAAGTGGCCGGAAGAAACGGGATAGCCATGACACAAAACCGCCAAAAGTGGAGAGTTTTGGAAGAGATCTACACTCAGGATTGGTTGACCAAAGGTCTAAGGAGAAGAAGTTCAAAAATTTATATAACTTCAGCTTTTGTTGATTCCACAGGCCCCTGTCAGATCCCTATGGCTATGTATTCTGTGTATTTATACCAGGTCCGCGTCATTCTGTGTACGAAATTTCACCCACATCGAAGGAGTAACAAACATACACACTTACACCTACTTATGTACTGTCGTATTTATAACAGTAGTACCTATTCGACTTCTACTTGACATACCTAAGTAAAAATAGCATAAAAACTCATGCGTATGAAGAACTAGGCTGCCATGGAAGAAGGTGAAGCATTTTCAGATTTTCTCTGATTACCAATCTTCCTGTCGATTATTAAATTTCTCTTTACCATCGAAATGTGTCCATTCGTTAAAGTGAAGTTACCTATGGCCCAGTGGCCTGACCAAAAACTGCAAATTCATTATTTTTTATTTAGATTTTCATACAAGGACACTTGTATTATTTTAATTAAATCAACACAAGTGGCTTATAATTGCTTTGCTACAATAAACATTTTTTAATTCAATTATTTAAATATTTACGTACGAAAAGAAATGAGGTACGTATGAAAGAGTTATTATCGTAGCACTTCACTTACCCAATAACATCACGGCTGGAATTTTCGAAGGGTTAGGCAGAAGCGTAGTATTATATTATCTGTGGCAGAGGTATACCTAACATATAAAGTACCCACATTTCGCCAGTTATGTTTTAAATCCCTATTGATTGGGGGCGAGTCCATTGAACCTTTGGCCACCCAATGCTGAGTGTAGGTATCTTCCATTGCCATCAACCGGGCTCAAATCCAGGCTCCGTGGCTGCTACTGAGAAAGATCTGAATCAGGTATCTATTGCTCTAGATATTTCTCCATCAGATGGAAAAACCCAATAACACTTTGCACAACCTAAGAATCGGGACCTCATTCTTAGCAGTCGCACTAAAATACATTTTTTTCATAATTTACTTCTGTGTTTTTTTTTTCGTTATTTTATTCAGTGTCGTCACGTCGACAAAATGTTGGTCTGCTTGACACCTCTGTCCACCCGTTTAAGAAAAGCAACAGGCATGATATTATGTTAATTTTTAACAGTTCTAATTAACTGAGACAGATTTGTATCTGGTCAGCGGAATCTGTTGGCTTTAACTTGAGTTTTACAAGATAGTTCAGAAAAGTACTCAATTCTTTAAGCATCAACTGTTTCGATTTTTTACCATAAATAAGGAAATTAATGAAATATCTACTGCATTCATGGTCAGTCAATGTGGAGGTATTTCAAGTCATTTAAAACCCACGCTACGGCCAAAGCACGGAGTCTGGATTTGTATCCGTTTAATGGAAATAGGCTCGCCCTCTATTACATGGGACTTAAACATAACTGGTGAAATGTGGGTGTACTATTAGGTACACGTCTGCCTAACCCTTAGGGGGATTACAGGCGTGATGATATGTGTTCATTTAAAACTTGTACATATCTAAACAAAGTTGTGAAAAAGTTGGTACTTTGACCTTCAATATATCCGTCACTAGAACGTTCCCAAGTAAGGTTCAAAACAAAAATCATACCTATCGCAATGGCGGGAAGAACAAGTGCCTTTCAGCTTCGTTAACGGTCTTTACACCAATGAAAAGTTACCGAAACGTAAAAATTCAGGCTATTAATATAAGGCACAAAAATTTGGCATCCGGTTAACAACTGCCTTGTAAATTAAAAATAAACATGATTGTGAATATTTTAGAACCTACATCTGATACAACAAACCGTTCAACCTTGCAATAATATCTGCCACAAAAATTAACTAATAAATAATTCCAATTGAATGCCTCGAATTTGTTCTGAACCGAATCAATTAAAAAAACTTACTTATTGTAATGTTTTTTTTTTTTATTGCTGGCAGAGTGGGCTGTCCCTATGTGGTTCACTGCTGTCAGTTAAGTACGTGTCACCGTATTGTGTTCAGTGTTGTTTACTAACACTTAGTTTTTAAGGATTATGTTACTAACCGTATATGAGCCTTCGCTCGAATTAAAGAATTTGAATTTGAATAAGAGCCGCTTGAGTCGATCTTCAGGTTAAGCCGCGCTTGCCTAGGTTGGTCCGTGGCACTCCGTGGATGGGTGACCATCCGTTATATACCGAGTTTCCTCCGTGCCTCGGAAAACAAGTTAAGCTATTGGTACCAGCTGTCATTTGTAGATCTTTGACAGTCGTTACAGATAAATCAGTGGCCCGAAAGTCTGACTACCAGTCTTACCATGGGGATCGTATTGCCTGGATAATACTGGAATAGCTGGATTGTGGAGGTCAGATAAACAGTCACTCCATGTACTGATATTCAGCTCAGTTAGTTCGTAGACTTATCGATTTCTTGATAATGTTTTCTGTAATATAGCGAGGGCAAATGCAGGTAAAAAGCACTGATTTAGCCGTGGTTTTTTATCAGTGGTGTCCAGCTCGTCCCGCCATCTTCTACGAGGTCGGCCGCGACGCCTTCTGGCTGTGTCAGGGCTCCAGAAATTGGTTATTTTGGCCCACAGCTTATGGCATGCGGCAGACGTGGCCAGTCCAGTCCCACTCCAGCTTAGCGGCTTTTTGAGCAACATCAGTGATTTGTGTATTGGAGCGCAGTGTGGTGTTGCGTACATGGACGGTTAGTTTAACGCAAAGAATTCTGCGTAGTAGCTCAAATAAGACAAGATATATCAAAGACAAATTTAACTTCTCTATTTCTCAGAGACAGAGCCAGACCACCCAACAGCCAGTATTTGACGCTAGTGACGTAATTCGCGTTATCACTGGCCCCCGCTGATAAGCTCTGTAATCCCGGAGCTTTCGCTGTCCCGGACTTGAAGTGTTTGTCTATGGCAGAGCACCTCACACGTTGAGGTTTTAGATTTAAACTTGGAATCTTGGAGTGGAATTGTTGAAATTTTTATTCGTTTCATTTCGTTTGGATTATTGAAAATATTTACGAGTTTTCGCTGGTAGTTATGACATGTCTATTCATCACTATTTTTCTGTGTGTTGTGATGTCAAAAAATATAGGTATCACCTGCTTACGTTCATTCACAATTTTATGTTTCACATAAAGTCAGTGAAAGCACTGACTTTATGTGAAACATAAATTGCGAGCTATTGTGGATTGCTAAACCGACCTACATTCTTAAAATATTACAACTTTTTGACATTGACATAACTTGATAACTTTATTAAATTTGAACGGGTTCAAAAATGGGACAGTTTTAAGATAGGTCTGTACTCGCACTACTAGTCCATTTTTTTGTGTAGTATAGTATAACATGTTTGACCCGGAAGATAAGCCTAAGGTATAGATAGATACTATGGTATACTCACATGTCGCCAATTTCCTGAGTATGTTGGGGCGTGCCTATTATTATCAAACGAGCATAAATCTAGAATCAGCGCTGCTACTACGACTCCTGACGGGAAGACTTTTGCCATTTTGACATTTTACCCAATCTGGTATCCGACCTCAAGTTCAATACTAACACTTTCGACTACTAGACCAAGGAGGAATAAGTCAGCCTTTAGAGGTTGTTCTATTCCGATCCGATACTGGATACTGGAATATGGGTTCAATATCGATCGTGTTACATCACACCTATATATCCGCGAAGTGTCAGGCAGAGGTGTACCATGCACACCAACATTTCGCAAGTTATGTTTAAGTTCCATGTAGTAGGTAGCGAGCTATTGCCGTTAACCGGGTACAAACCAAAGCATTTTTAGTTATAAACGACAAAATAAATTCTTCGACGATCGATGAATTCGGACTTTACCTAATTTTATCCAATTTATGTGTAGGTTTGCGCCACATCAGTCGTAACAAATCCAGTGTAGGCTATCATAGGTTCATTCTATTGAAACTGAACCGTTCTAGCTAGCTCAGCTTAAGATCAAAGTGTTACCAGCTAATCGTCTCAGAAAAAGACGAATCGATTCTAAGACTATTATATAGATTATTATTCGATTTTAAGACGAATGAATCAATTCTTTCTTTAGGAATTGAAGACACGACAACCTAAAGTTAAACAAAACCTCGACAAAATTGTATATTATTAATATATTTATGTATTTAATAATACACACTGTACAGTGGACCAATCATGCTTTGGGTGATGCAGAGGCAAACTGTGATAAGTCCCATTAAGAAAATTGTGAATTATTATTATGATTGTGAATATATATTATATAATTTACTCTGCGGTTAATAAGTTAGATTTATGTTATCTCTAGATTAACTTTCGCTTCAGCAAGGCTTGTTTTCTGATTGCAAAGGAAACGAAACTGTCAGTGAATAGAAAAATAAATGAAACAAAAAAAATATCATTCACGTTATTTTATATTTCTCCCTTAAAAATACGATGTTACGTTACACAAAATAGCTACAGTTTATGATAACATTTAGATAAATCACGGCTCTTTTTTTTAGAGCCAGATCAGTGTTTTTTACAAGAAATATTGCAACGATGGCAGTTGGAATTAAATAGGGTGCAAAGGAAGACGCCATTATCTACAAGCCTTTTTTGTTTTATAATTTCTGAAAAAACGTATAATGTAAATCCGAAATGAAAATTAAAGGAAAATAATTTAACATTCCTGTCTGAACTCACAAATATCTTCTTAATTATAATGTTAAAACATGACCTTCTTTCATCACAAGTAACTAAACACATTGAATACTAAATGTTCGTATTAAAAAAAAAAACAATTCTTTTTATAACCTTCAAACGATTAACAGAAATAAAACAATGTTTTATTTAGAGCTAAATGAATTTAGTGAATCATGGTACAAGTGAGCTTAAGTGCTAAAATAATTCTAAATCGCATTTTTTATGCCATTTTCTATCTATCACCGCATTTAATGCCGACTGGCATTATATACTTACAATAGTTATGTTAATATTTACAGCAAGACTTAGATAATACTTACATTTACAACTTCACACTACTTTGTACATAGAATGACTAGACTTATTTATAGATCACTATCTTTTTGATAAAACTTACAAAAGAATGATGAAAATACATTGTTATCTGATTAAAAAGCAATCGAAAATACTTATAGTTCTTTTTGATTTTTACACATTTGGCAAAGAATATAAAAAAAAACTAGACAAAAAATCTTAGTAGTCTGTAAGATTTTACATTATATAAAATGCTTTTAATTCTTAGAATGTATCACAAAAGAAAACTATTTGAAAACAACAACAAAAACTGACGACGAATGATTTTACAAAAAAATACTTGCCAACAAAAGCTTTTAACTTGAAATCTGTACAGTTTTTTGTTAGATTACTTCTTAGGAATTAAGTAATTTAAGTTTATTGTCAAAATAAATTAAATATCGTTAAAAAAGAGTAAACTTATTATAATCTTTCTGCTATATTTGTAACTAAATTCCAGTACATGTAATCGCTAGATGAGGAATCTTACATGTAATTTTTTTATCACAAAAAATAAACTGTACTCTATAATAATTTCAGCTGAAAGAAAAATATACTCACACGGCGATAAAGAGATTTATGGAATGGTAACATCTCAACTATTTGGCATTCCTAAGCAAACATAGGAAATCGACATCACTCGAAAAATTTACATTATTTTATACAATTGTTTATCGTATATCACTGTACGAACACCTCATTCTTATCGGAACACATCAGTCAACCTGCGAGGCTCACTCGTCCGTCGGGACGTTTTAAAACGGGGAAGGACTGGAACCGTACCCGTTTAGATACATTCATCTGGCCCAGTCGTCCGGCGGGCAGTTGGTTTGGTGAAGAGGCGAGAAGGCGCTTCTCCGGGGCTCATTCATTGAGCTGTCCTGGGAGCCGATGATGGATTCAATAGAGAATCCGTTACGAGATCTCTTACTTCGTGATTCAGTTGTTTCGGTGACGCGCGGTGGCAGCGGGACGGGGCGCAGGGTTGCGGGCGGCGGGCGCGGCATTGAGAGCAGCGGCGTCGGCGGCAGGTAGCACGGCAGCGGCAGCAGCGGCGCGTACGCCTCGCGCGCCAGCATGGCCACCACCGCATGCGCGTGCTGCAGCGACGGCGCCGGCCGCTTGTACCGCTTCCTTCTCCTCAGAAAACTCCCGTTATCAAACATATCCTCCGCCAAAGGGTCCAACGTCCAGTAATTCCCTTTCCCCGGATTCCCCGGCTCCCTCGGGATCTTTATAAAACAATCGTTCAGACTCAAGTTATGCCTGATCGAGTTCTGCCAGGCGGGAAACTTTTCTCTGTAGTATGGAAACCTCGTCATAATAAACTCACAGATTCCACTGAGCGTCAGTTTCTTATGCGGCGACTGTAGGATAGCCATCGTGATGAGTGCGATGTAGGAGTAAGGCGGCTTGATGAGTTGTGATGAGGATTTCTGCTTTGGCTTCTTTGGTGTGGATGGCTTAGATTCCGTCGGGCTGGAGGCGTCGTACCGCTCCGAGTCGCTGGACACCGGCGGGACCTCCGGCGTGTCCTCGTCCACGGACACGTAGGTGTCGTCCTGCGGGTAGTCTGGGTCGCGCTCGTCGCGCAGGTAGTGCGGCAGGTACAGCCGCGGCGGCGGTCGCAGGTCCAGGGGAAGTTCGCCCTCGATGATCATATCGCGGTATTGGGCAAGATCACAATCTTCCATGCTTTCGGTCACATGTCAGAGGTGCGTTGTGGCGCGTGTCGCGGCGCGGACTGCGGCTTTGCCCTCGCGCGTGGAGGCTCTGCCCCCGGAGGCTCCGCCTACGGGCGCACCCCCCGGGCTCCCCTCCCCCAAACCTACAACCCGCGCCCCGCGCCGGCCCGCGTTTACGTTCCACTAAACACAACAATTGTCGTTATTATTACTGCGGGTCGGAGCTTTGTGCATGAATTTCAGGCCGTCGACTAATAATTATTAGGCCGCTTCGCGTTTATCGATTCGACTTTGTTGTGGTATTTATTTTTAGTTTTGTGTTAAGGTTTGTTTTGTTTAACAAAAACATTTTGCGTGCCATGGTATTTTCTGCGTAGGTTCTGGTATTGATATACTTGGTAAGGTCTACTCATCCTTTATTGGCATTGATGTATCTCTATTGATGGTCTTCCTACAAACTATTTCGGTATCCCAGTTAATTATATTCAATAGGATACGAACGATCTTAATTCTAAGTAAACGATCGAATTCTAATGAAACATGCAATATTATTCATAAATTATGTTGATGAATCAACTCTACTAAAAAGTTAAGAGACCCAAACTCAAAGCAAGATAAAAATAAAATCATACACGTTACATATAGAACTGTTTTCAAAGACATCCTCATCCCGTAATCCGTTAAAGAACTCGCGTATCGAAAAAAAATCTCATAAAACGAATTCTAGTACTCCATTCAGGTAGACATCTTCAAATAAAACTTGCGTAAAAAATATTCGTGAAAGCGGCATGACAATGCGAGCGCGGTACTAGAAAACCCTCGTATATGTTTCCTACCATAACATTTACCCCTCGGGCGTTGAGGGAAAAGCTACACGAGCGAGCAGGACAGAACACAGCGAAGACAGAGATGCAGATAAAAGTAGACCAATTGCCGACGAGATTTCAATGGGCGGAGCTCCCAAAAGCTAACATGTCAGGGCGTGGCATTAGATCCTATTATTGTCTGGCAAGGCAAATAATATTTTGCACAATGTACACATTGGGGTAAGGGGGTGTTCAAGGGGGGTTGCTAATTTATTCCCAACTTCGGTTAAGGCTTGTTTTTCAGCTTTGCGAGCCTGTTATTTAAATTGGACTCGGTCGGTTATTTGTATGTACCCGTCTGAAGGCATTGTTGGCTTTAATGAACGAATTTTCGCGGGATTCCGTTGTACAGAATTTGTGATACAAAGTTACAATTTGGTGAATATTTTTGCTTATTTGTGTTGAGCGCTTTTGGTTAGAGCGTTATTTATTCTGTCATGGCTTTGGGATTTCTGTGGCGATCTTATCGTGTATTTATTTATGAGTATCTGTAAGAATATTAGCTACAACTATTTTGGGTGTAGTTAGGTCGGTTATTATCTCACATTTTGTAACAATGGCATGTCTAATTTGTACTTTATATTTTGGACTCCTAAGCGGAGATTAGCGAATAAAAGAGCACTGTCTTTTTTCGCCAATCTCCGCTTTGGAGTCCGATTTGGTGTCTTATACATACTTACAATATTCGATTTT
This sequence comes from Eurois occulta, assembly GCA_950022335.1. Lineage (NCBI taxonomy): Eukaryota > Metazoa > Arthropoda > Insecta > Lepidoptera > Noctuidae > Eurois > Eurois occulta. Next base: position 4,142,742 of record OX465498.1, read on the forward strand.
TTTCTATTCCTTTCTGCTTTAGCACTAGTGGACACTGTTCGAAAAGAGAGGTGATGTCTTATATTTTTGTTCGATGTGATCAAAGCTGAGTTATGTGTGACGAGCAGTGTCTCGCTAGAAGGAGAAACCGAACTCGAGCAATGTGTGCCAAATACTTAAACGAGAGGAAACTTTCGCTGCTATGAGTCTTCTTGATGCCAGTAGCGACGCGACTTGCTCAAGCGACATGTACGTTTTTCACTACTTTCCTTCGCGTGGGTACCGTCGCGTCGCGGTGATTCGTGGCAATTTCTTTCATTTGTTTTTTCCTTGCTGTTGCAACGCGCATGACGTTTGACCGTGTAGCTCGTGGCCAAGTAGTTTGTAAGGTGTATTATGAATGCCGGAACTGCGGGACTGTTCGAAAGAGATACCGCGGCCCTGGAACACAAAGGGCAAAAGAAGGAACATAAATGGGCTTTAGTCAGTAAAAGTCTGACACTCCCTTCCGCTTCTCCCAAAGCGGGAGGAGTCATTTGATGATTTACGATCCCAAAAAAAAAAAACCAAAGGTGTATTATGAAGTGTACGTTGTAAGATTTTTTTTCAGCTTTTCAATGAATGAAGTTGATGTTCCATGTGTACTTATTTCATAATTACATTGTCCCATTTCCAATACTTATTCATCAGCTGAGGAGGTATTGAAATGAAAAGCTTAGCAAAATTAAAACTAGATTATTAGATGAATACAGGGTGTAGGTAAACGAATCTGTGAACCCAGTAACACTGCGCAAAAATTAAGCCGTCAACCAAGTCAGAACACTTGGTTGACATTCATCAAAATAAGTAGGTAACACTAACAAATGGTGGGCAACCTAATGGCTCAGAAAACAACCTTTAGATGCCAATTTGTAGACACTAACTATGTGGTGCTTTGATAATGATTTGACCTATTCGAAATTCTGATTTTCTTATTACTTAATTCGTCGACAATTTTTTGATTAGTTCACCTAATATTTGAAATCGATATTCAAACTCTAACAACTGATGGAAAAGTGAAACATTGAAAGTTGAGACCAAGCCCTGAACACAGACTGTACATGTATGTATTACCTACTAAATCTCTTGCGTGATTGAAAGAATTCAACCTGAACAGCACTTTGTATTTCTCATATGATTGGGGCAAAATAATAACAGCCGCACGGGTTCAAGGTTAAGCAGCCCTAACCAGGGTCGGTTCATGGATGGGTGACCATCCATAACATACCTAGTTTTCTCCTTGTCTCGGAAAACACGTTACGCCGTTTGTCTCGCCTGTCATTTGAAGAGCTTGGACTGTCGTTGCCGGTAGTCAGTGGCCCGAAAGTCTGACTACTAGTCTTACCAAGGGGTATCGTATTACCGTGTACTAACTGGGTTGTGGAGGTCAGATAGACAATCACTCCATGTGAAATTCTGATATTTAGCTGCATCCGGTTAGACTGGAAGCCGACCGCAGCTTGTGCGGAAAAGGCTAGGTAGAAGAGAGTTTGTCACATTATGTTTGCAAAATACCTTTGGAACAGATTTAGACGTTAATGAAGAATGCACTGATGAAATACGAGGGAAACAGGGATGCGCCGCCGCTGCCGCCGCGCCCCCTCAGTTAATTCGTAGGTTTCCACAGTTTGTGCAGAAATCTTTCAGTTTATGATTATTATGCTGGAGTTCCTGTGTACTCTTCTATGTTAATATATTGTCCTGTTAAGTATTTGTGTGTAAATAAATAAACCTATGGTTTTTTTCAGTCTCGGACCTACTATTATTATTTACTTGATATAAGTATAAGCAATTCGAGAAAAAACACGGTTTTTCATATGAACCTGCAGGATATAAAATAGTACATTTTGACACAAGTGGGCAAACTTGGTCATTGCAGTCGAGGCGGAATTGATGATTGAAGTGACAAATGCCCACGTGTATCAAATTAATGACGTCTTTCAATACACTTTCAAAGAATTGAAATAACAGAACGAAAAGTATTTTTGTCATAAATAATCAGGAGACTATGATTTATTCCGTGCTTTGCTTTCGCAGGTTTGAAGGAGAAACAAAGGAACGTATGAATCCGCAAATTCGCAAATTAGGCAAGGTAGAAAACAAAATTGAGTTGGAATCAATCTTGGACTGTTACATTACACCACAGTAGGTATATTCCTGCCATGAAGATTCCAGCCCTTAGCCAGGTTACTTACACCCGCAGGTATTCTTTTGTTTTGCCTATCTTGTAGATAGTACCTAGGTAGGTACCTACAGGATGAATTGCAGAAGTGACTATCTTATTTTAAGTTTCATTATTAATAATGAATTAGTTTGTAAAATAAGCGATGAGTAGAGTAAAAATTCTTAAAGTTCCAGTGCAAACATGAACTTGGCTTAACTTGTTGACAGAAATAAGGGCAGCCGACGGATGTAGGTATGTTTCCAATTATGTCTTAGATATCGGTTAACAATCTAAGCTGGCCTAGCCTAGAACTAAGTTTCAATAGAAAACGAGGTCAGGGACGACCGGCCCGCTGTATTACCAAAGTTTATAAAAAAGAAGTTAATATCTTCCATTGATACGGCTCACACCACCTATAAAAACCTCAAGGCTTCGCAATCACTTTAAACCACAAACAATATTGTTTTCCTATATAATATTCTACAGAACTACTCATATAGTAAACACGCCAGTACTTGCAGGTAATCCATCTTTGGCCGACAACGGTGAAGAGCAAACATTTCAATATCTACCGAAGACAGCTTAGCTCAGCTCAGCAATCTCTTGAGCTGGATTACTGCGGCCAGGCGGTAGACAAGCAAACTTTGTTCGGCTTAAGATCTAACATCCACTTTGAGTAGCTGGTATCAGTTGGGATATCTTTATTCTTACGGTTTTTGGTTGGATGTGGTGAGTCGTCTGTAGTTTATTGGGGGGTCGCTCCAATCGATTTAGTCTCAGAAGACGTTTTGAGCGCATTCATTCATAAATAATAGTGGGCCATGTCTGAACAAATGTAAGATGCGCGTGTAATAACTAAGTATTAGGTACATGCGCATTTTGCCAAATTAGGTTATGGACTCTCAAGTTCATGTGGTGAGCCTCTAAGCCAGTGGTTCTTAACCGGTGGTCCGCGGACCACTGGTGGTCCCTGGAAGCATCCCAAGTGGTCCGCGGAGCCATCCTAACAAAAAAGATAGGTGACAAAGAGTCGACAGAACGCGCCCCGCGCGCGGCGCAAATCCGAAGGCACGAATCAGAATCTGATCTGCAATCCTTTCATTGGCAACGTTTCTGAGGTGCCTGATGAAATTCATGAAGTCATTGAAATGCAACACGACAGTAAACTTAAAAGATACATTCGAATCAGGAATTAATTTTCAGTTTTCGGAGCCAAAAGGCAATTTCTTTACGATATTTTCGAGACATTGCTTTACGTTACCTAAATTTTTGAATTTTCATCTACATTTATTTATTTAAGTGAGCAGGGGTTCTCGGCGCTTCTGATTATTAAAAACAAGCATCGAAATCGGTCGGATGCCACTGCCATGCGTTTGGCTTTGAGTAGCACTGAAGCATTCAGAAGATAGTAAAGAGTATGCAATCACAAAAATCTCATTACAATCTGTAACTGTAATGTGAATTTATCCTAAAAAAAATCTGTGGGCGTTGAATAATTTTATGCGTGTTTTATTGATAGATAGATAGATAAGAAAACCTTTTATTTATAATTACACTTTGTACTGTATACAAACCAACTGGGTGGTCCCTTGCAAGACAGAAATGTTATCAAATGGTCCCTCATGACTAAAAGGTTAAGAACCACTGCTCTAGGTAAACGCTAACCGCGTAAAATCTAGACCGTGAATTTTTTTTGTTAAAATCGGGAATCGAAGCTAACATCTCGACATTCCCAACCAAGTAAAAGTGCTCACATGATGTGGATAAGAGAAGCAGCCGATGTGCCGAATTGTCATATAGCACGGTAACAAACTATAAAATTAATTCATCATAAATGCATAAAACAATCAACTGTCGTCTATTACTTTTAAATAACAGGAATCAATTTACACACAATTACAAAACAGTGAGAATAACTAAGTAATGGCCCTCTATTTTATGTCAACAGTAAACAGCAGTATTTAGTAAAGCGTCATCTGTTTTAATAAACTGTAAACTGACATATTTATTAAAGCGCCATCTGCTTATACAAGCAAACTCGACGTAGAGACCAAGTGATACAGTATTGCAAGTAGTTTCATAGCTTGCCGTTAGATGGCACGGTAATGGTTCACAAAGATATAACTAGATGGCACTGTTCTCAATTACTTTGTTTCATTTAAAATCCGTCTGTACCTTGTTAAATCTTATGAATACTATTATGCTTTTTACATGCTGATTTTAACCATTAGGCATACAATTTATTGTAATGGTCTTAAGACCTACTTAGGTAGATAGGTAGCTAGCTAGGTACATACATTATTAAAACACGTTATAGGTAAGTGCTTTAACAACGACCATTACTTAGTTAGGTACACCAGCCGTTTTATTAAAATGTGGGTTAGCAGGTTTATAGAGTAATAAAATTATAATACAGGATAACTAGTGCTTCATTTCTATTTTTCCTTGGTTTTTTTTTACGCTGTAGGCAGATACTTGCTTTAGTGCCATGAATGCATTTTAAACAAAATAAACCAGTAACTTCGAATACTTTTTAATGCACTCGGGTATTATTTTCTTATTAAGTACTTTTGGAAACTATTGCGTCACTTGCGGTAAAATAAAGTTATTAGTTACCTATCTATGTACCTACCTAAATCAATATATAAATTATATTAATATGGAAAGTTTCGCTTGAATTTGTAGAAATTGGTGCCTCTATTGACGTCAAGGGGCATTACTACTTACATGAGTTAATTTTGGAACGAATAATCCTGATTCTGAAATCCATTTTACTATCAAAAAGAAACTCAAGCGAAGCTTCTGAAGTCAAACCTATGGGGTTCAGCCTGATCCCCATAGGTTTGGCTTTTCACAACCCAAAGGAGTTTGCAGGAAATCACTAAATCATACCATAATCATAGCTTTATTGTTTAGAAAAATCGTCTGTTCGACCACGTAGGTAAATATGAAATGAAGCAGAGAATATTGTTGATTGAATTGCCAAGTTCACACTTGATCACGCAGAGAATAGACAAGCTTTTATACATGGTGTTACAAAAAAGTGCAATATTTCTTAGGCGGTGATTCATACCATCAAATTGTACAACTTCATGGATTAAAAAAAAACCGGCCAAGTGCGAGTCGGTCTCGCGCACGAAGGGTTCCGTACCATTATCTATAAAAACGGCAAAAACATCATATCTGTTGTAGGTATGGGAGCCCCCCTTAATATATATTTTTTTAATTTTTAGTACTTGTTGTTATAGCGGCAATAGTAATACATAATTTCTGAAAATTTCAGCTTTCTAGCTATCACGGTTTATGAGATACAGCCTGGAGACAGACAGACAGACAGACAGCGGAGTCTTAGTAATAGGGTCCCGTTTTACCCTTTGGGTACGGAACCCTAAAAAACAGTCAAGTAGCTAAAGTCAAAAGTAAAATGGTGAAGACTGTTATTTATACTGCATGATAACAAGAGCTAGCTTACCTTGTGATTCTGACCCACTTGTTTGAGACGGAACAGGGGCTGTGATTCTCAATTCAAATGCAAATTCTTTTTCAATACACTTTCTCGAAAACTGGCTCTTATTGCACTACGATTAGGTTCAACATGCAATGTATTTCACACACGTGAATTTTAATATTTTTCCGCACACGTGCGGACATAAAAAAATCCACAGATACGTAGGTACACTAGTCCAAATGCATGGTGATTGTTTTTTTTTTAAATCTCGCTAAAGAGATATTATGCCTCTTTACGGCGTAAATATTTTTTGAGTATTTAAATTGTGTTATAAATAGAATATCATAGATTAACACAATATTTGTGTTCTAAATACAAAAATATTTGAATTTCTATTTTTCATATTAGGCTGTTTAGCGGCATCATACCTTTGCTTCTTCTTCAACCTGGCGAAAGCAAAGCGCGGAAAAAAAGCAAACTAAATTATAGTTTCATAATAATTTCTGACAAAAATACTTTCCGTTCTATTATTTTATTTCTTCGAAAGTGTATTGAAAAACATAGTTTGCTACGCGTGGGGATTTTGTTACTGCAGTTCTCAGTTCCTTAACACCCTCGCCTTCAGCTCGTGTTAATTCCGCCTCGAATGTTTCTCTACTTATATCCAAATGTACTATTTTCTTCCATCCCAACCCCAACATAGTTGGGATAAGGCTAGGCAGGTGGCTTAGCCTTTTCACAACTGTGTTGGGGTCGGCTTCCAGTCTATCCGGATACAGCTGAATACCAGTATTTTACATGGAGTGACTGCCTATCTGACCTCCACAACCCAGTAAGTACCTACTGGGTGATACGATATCCCTTGGCAAAACTGGTTGAATTTAGAACACAAGTAAAAAGTAAATATTTTATCTTAATCTTTTATTATAATAATCATGTTTATTTATTATATTCTATCTAAAACACACTATTTAAATATTCAAAAAATATTTACGCCGCAAAAACGCATAATCTCTTTGCCGAGATTAATAAAAAAACAATCACCGCCGACGATACGATTTGAACCAATTTGGACTAAGTAATAAGTATAGGTAGTGGTGGTGGTGGTATACCTAGTTATCTATGGAAATTTTTAATTTTCGCACACGTTCTGATAAATGAAAAAAATCCACGCTTGTGAAATACATAGGTATCATGTTGATACTAATCGTAGTGCGATAAGAGGCAGTTTTCGAGGAAGTGTAATGAAAATGCTATGACTTATGGGTACGGCTTTGCATTGCCTGCAAACTAAACTAGCCCTTTGGTCGCGGGAAGTGTCAACTAAGTGTTTTGAATTTCCTTGAAATGGCTGTGAGCACTCTGACTAGCTAGAGAGACTTCAACCCCAAACGGTTCGAAAATATCCCAACCAATACTACTACTAAGGTTACTATACAGCTGTTCCCTACAAAAATGAAATTCCTGCACTTTCACAATGTATAGAACTGCTGTTTTTTAGGGTTCCGTACCAAAAGGGTAAAACGGGACCCTATTACTAAGACTCCGCTGTCTGTCCGTCCCTCTGTCACCAGGCAATATCTCATGAACCGTGATAGTTAGACAGTTGAAATTTTCACAGATGATGTATTTACATAGTTGCCGCTATAACAACAAATAAGTACAAAAAAAAAAAACAGAATAAAAAAATATTTGTGCCGGGCTCCGATACAACAGACATGATTTTTTGACGTTTTTATAGATAATGGTACGGAACCCTTCGTGCGCGAGTCCGACTTGCTCTTGGCCGGTTTTTTTTTAATTACCGATGAAAAATTTCTATCCCCAATTTATATCATCGGTTCTGAATACGTGGTAACCGTTTGCAAGTGCGTCGCTGTCCCTTCCACCCTGTATTTACGCCGTTTGAGGTTCTCCGCAGCCGTAGCCGCAGCGCCAGCACAGCACGATGACTTAGCACGAACTTGTGGGATGGCGCTAGAGCAGCTACTTATGTTGCGTCCCACACTAAAGGCCTAGGTGTATCTGCCATGGAAACAAAGAAATAAAATTAATTCATGTTAAAATGTACAATTGACGTCAACAGACCTACCCTGGGTTAACCTGACTGGGTTGACCCTGACTGCTAGGACGGAGGTCGTGGGTTCGATTCCCACACAGGACAAATCTTTGTGCGATGAGTAGGTACGATTATTTGTTCTGTATCCGGGTGTGATTTATCTATATCTATATATTATATACATATGTATAATAAAACAGTAAAAAAACTGTGTCTGTACATTGAATATATTAAAAAAATAATAATTGAGGGGGGTTTAGAAACAGTAATAGAGCACGAAACCAAAAAAAAAATTCTGTCTGTTTGTCTGTTTGTTTGTACACGCTAATCTTCGGAACTACTTGACGGATTTGAATTTTGATTTGATTTTTATTTTGTTGTATAGGTATAAAGTCTGAGCAACACATAGGCTATAATTTATCTTGGAAACTTGACCACCTGATGCAGAACCGCAATAGACCAGCTAAACTATAAGAGATACAAAAATGGTACCTTAGCAAAAATTGTTTCACGTGATGAGCATTTTCTGCTAAGAGAATAAATTTGAAGATCTGGAACACCTGATGTGGAACTCCAAGAGCCCAGCTACACTATAACATATATAGGAATGAAGTCTTAGCAAGAGTTGTTCAGCCTGATGAGTACTCTCTATTGTCGTATAAAATTTGAAGATCTGGAACAGCTCATGTGGAACTTCAAGAGCCCAGCTACACTATAACCTATATAGGAATGACGTCTTAGCAAGAGTTGCTCAGCCTAATGAAAACTCTCTGTTGTCGTATAAAATTTGAAGATCTGGAACAGCTGATATGGAACTCCAAGAGGCCAGCTACACTATAACCTATATAGGAATGACGTCTTAGCAAGAGTTGTACAGCCTGATGAGCACTCTCTGTTGACGTATAAAGATTGTAGATCTGGAACACCTGTTGTGGAACTCCAAGAGTTCACTGTGTAATTATAAAATAACATAAGCTGGGAGTACCTCCACGCGGTGAGGCGGTAACAGTTTAGGACTGATTTTCGTCGATGAAAATTCTATGAATCATTGAAAATTTGACTCTACTGGCTAAAACTCCCATTTATTTCCTTTTCCATTTATCTTCGTGACACGGTAGCCTACCCGGTAACGCAGGGGAGCAGTCACTTAGATTTTAATTGATCAGGTATTTTCAGAATAAAACTATAACCATGCCTAGAAAGAGGTCAAGTCTTTCCCAACGTTCCAAAGGAGCTAAAAGATTGAGGATCATAAGATCCCAAGAATCTAACGAAGAGCGTCAGGATAGACTTGATGCTGTTCGAGAACATCAGGCTGCAACTCGCTCTGTAGAAACCTCTTCGGGTCGCGAAGCTCGCTTGCGTTCTCAGCGTATTTATGCATCTACATCCAGGTCTCTAGAGACCAGTGAAGAATATGATGCGCGACTCTCCGCTGATCGTGAACGTCATGCATCGTCTCGCGAGTCGGAGACATTCACGGATAGAGAATTGCGCTTGAGTTCTCAGCGTATCTACGCATCTGCTTCAAGGTCTCTAGAGACAAGTAAGGAACATGATGCGCGACTGTTCGCTGATCGTGAACGTCACGCATTGTCTCGCGAGTCGGAGACGTTCACGGATAGAGAATTGCGCTTGAGTTCTCAACGTATCTACGCATCTGCTTCAAGGTCTCTAGAGACAAGTAAGGAACATGATGCGCGACTGTCCGCTGATCGTAAACGTCACGCATTGTCTCGCGAGTCGGAGACGTTCACGGATAGAGAATTGCGCTTGAGTTCTCAGCGTATCTACGCATCTGCTTCAAGGTCTCTAGAGACAAGTGCGGAACATGATGCGCGACTGTCCGCTGATCGTGAACGTCACGCATTGTCTCGCGAGTCGGAGACGTTCACGGATAGAGAATTGCGCTTGAGTTCTCAGCGTATCTAAGCATCTGCTGCTAGGTCTCTAGAGACAAGTGCGGAACATGATGCGCGACTGTCCGCTGATCGTGAACGTCACGCATTGTCTCGCGAGTCGGAGACGTTCACGGATAGAGAATTGCGCTTGAGTTCTCAGCGTATCTAAGCATCTGCTGCTAGGTCTCTAGAGACAAGTGCGGAACATGATGCGCGACTGTCCGCTGATCGTGAACGTCACGCATTGTCTCGCGAGTCGGAGACGTTCACGGATAGAGAATTGCGCTTGAGTTCTCAGCGTATCTACGCATCTGCTGCTAGGTCTCTAGAGACAAGTGCAGTACGTGATGCGCGACTGTCTGCTGATCGTGAGCGACATGCATTGTCTCGCGAGTCAGAAACGTTTACCGATACAGAATCACGCTTGAGTTCTCAGCGAATTCGCACATCTACTAACAGGTCTTTTGAAACGAGTGATGAACGTGATGCGCGACTAACTGCTGCTCGAGATTATCATACATTGTCCCGAACACGCACACAACAAAATATTCATAATCAGTTAGAAAGTGAGAGAGAAAGGATTGCTGGAGTACGGCATGAAGAGACAGAAGTTAATTCAGTGTACCCTTGGGATCTGCTGCGGAGTAACGGGAAGAAAAGTTTTTTGTTGTATAGTCTGGGCAACATAAAGGCTATAATTTATTTTGGAAAATTAATACCTGATGCAGAACCGCAACAGACCAGCTACAGTATAAGAGATATAAAAATGGTGCCATAGCTAAAAATATTCCACGTGAAGAGCATTTTCTGCTGTGAGAATAAATTTGAAGATCTGGAACACCTGCTGTGGAACTCCAAAGCCCATGGCAGCGCTATAACAAATTAAGGAATGACGTCTTAGCAAAAGTTATTTAGTCTGATGGGCATTTCCTGTTGACATACAAAAATGAATGATCTGGAACGACTCCAATCGTCTCGCTCATCCCGTTGTTTTCCCGTCCCCGGGCCTTAGAATTCTACATCAGACGTTTCAAATTTTCGATTTTGACGACCCCGTTGTCGCTGGCATAAGCAACGGGATCCGCGTACGAAGTCGCGGGCAGAAGCTAGTCTATAATATGTATGTATTTAGAAATATGTAAGTATGTTTATCAGTTGTCTGGTTTCCATAGTACAGGCTCTGCCTAGTTTGGGGTCAGATGGCGGTGTGTTGGTTGTCCCAAAAATATTATATTAAATTTAAATATTAAAGTGACCAATTATAGCGTTTTAAATGTATGTTAATGTTGCAACATTATGACTACAACTGATACCGCAAAAGAGGAAATAAAATTAGTGCCCTCATGGGTTACTACCTACTTATTTGAAGTAACTGGACTACAGGGTTATTTGGATACCATGTGGTACCCATGGTGATACCAGCAATGTACGATACGGTACAGAAACGAAACAGCTGGACCGATTTTGACGCGACCTTCACTGGAAGATAGCTGATGATATAAGGAGTGAAAGGCTTTGGCTACTTTTTTTTTTAAAAAAAAGGTTAGGGTTCCATTCCTTTCAAAAAAATTAAAACCCACGAAATTGTTAAAAAAGAAATGCAAATAGGGATTTTTTTTTTAATAATTTCACGCGGCCGACGGAAAAGTGCGATTCCGTACTGCTAGATGAGGTTCCCTAAGTCGGGGCTGCTGCGCCTGGGCCACCATTGCCTGTTAGGTCCTACCTAACCTACTTGACAAAATTAGGTATGTATTTATTCCCATTAGTATTATAATGTTAGTAGACTTTCTTTACTGTGGCTATAAATCTCAGTTCATTTTTTGCCTCCATTTCACTTATCTTAAAGTCTACATCTACTTACGTGCCAGAACAAAATCTTTTGTGAAATAAATGTTTTTATGAATATAATTTTAATGTAGTAGTACATATGTAAAGTTATGGACGTTACACTCTTCGTCTCCCTCAATTACTTATTTCAATGTATTGTATGTAAGTAAGTAGTTATAGGTACTTTCTCTACCAACTGCCCCATGATACGCGATCTTTTATTTTTGGAATCGATTTCAGGGATGGGATATACCTACGCTTAGATATATTTATTGGATTTAGGAAGTCATCATCTACCTAGCCCTTTCCCAAACTATGTTGGGATCGGCTTCCGGTCTAACCGGATGCAGCAGGTTTTAGACAGGTAGGTATTGGCAGTCTCGACATAGATACCGACATTGTCGCAAACTTTCGATCGCTTATTAAGAACGGAAAAATTCGGTTGCAATAACGATGCTTGCGAGAAACGCATCTTGGATGTTCAGACTTGCATTTCTCGCAACCGATTTTTCGTTTTTTTTTGAAGTTCTTAATTTTTCACAAATTTTGAAGATTGTTACTTTACCTCTATGACCCCTGTAGTATTCAATGAATCCATCAGCACAATGTTTTAGGAGTGTTACATTGAGTCGTAGGTACCAAAAACTGTCATTTTTCACCAAAAAAATAGTAGTCTTCCCAACAATTATTTACTTATTTTATTTTATAAATTACAAGTTCTATTTATTTAAACAAAGCACACAATTAGACCTCATGGGGTCTTTCTTAGCATGCCATGGCTTGAGATTTGATCAACGCGCTATTAGTAGTTAAGTTATGCGTAAGTAGAGTTCTTTGATGTACAGAATGCTTGGTTGACGGCTTCGTGAAGGGTCTGTATACCTTGTATTTAAAGACCTGTCATAGGTACCTACTTAGGCACCGGTTATTATTGTGACCTAATAACACAAACACATCAAAGCCTAAATTAAAAACGCAGCATTTCAAGTGCTGAGCTTCTAAACCGAGCAATGAAAATCTATCAGTTAAAAAAAAAACCAGAGCGATTTTATTTAGGTATTGGCTAGTATTAGCGAATATGGGCAAAAAGTTCCTACTAACCCAAGTAGGTAAGTACCTAGCAGCATAGACAAAATATAAACTATTTTATTCATCCGTGCTTACCTATGGGTAATTTTCAATCGTGCTCTGGGGATGTCTCAGGCCCTAGTGCCCTAGTGGTCTAAATAAACCGGATCGCACTCTAAAATAACCAAGAACTACTGCCACCTGCTTGTGCCTAGTCATTAATTGACCTTATTCACTAACTAGGAATTTAAGGAAGCATCAGCGTATTAAGTATCCTACTTTTCTTTGAACTTTGTTGTAAAAACCGTAAACTAAAAGAATATGAATTAAACTATTACAGATGCATCTACGTCTTCTTTTTCATCGTAACGCTGCGGTCTGACAGTATTCCAAATCTTCGTCATCTTATAATCTTTACTGCCATGTTGGCAGGACAGCTAAATAGCTATAAAACACCCAATCTACGGGTAATAAATAAATAATAATAAATACACAGGTGTCGTCTCAAAGGCTACTGATCAGCGGCATTCCTTCAACAGAAAAAAACAACTAAAAAAAAGGATTAGAAGGGTCTTTGTCGCATCCAATCTTTCACGGTTTGTCTGGGATTTGTGAAACGAGAAAAATAAGTCATGCGTTATCAATATCATGTTCAGAATGTTATAAGCGTAAAATCAATTTAGTTTATAAAATTGATAGAATAGATGTTTTATGGCTTCATTCTTTATGGAGAACTTTCTGCCGATTCGAATATTTTTGTTTCGATTTTTGTAATGAATGCCCAAAGTAGGTATAGGTACTTACTAATTTAAATAAAGAATTTGACATTCGTTACGGCTAGTTAGAAGTTGAGAAGCCCGAACGTCTGACATCCAGTTGCAGTCTCTTCAAAGACTATCCCAGCTACTGGGTTGATGGCAATCGTTCCGATTCGTTTCATGACTGCATGATAGTGGGACCTATACCTACCTACATCCACAAACAACTGACGTCGACCCCAATAATAGTTTGGAAAAGGCCACGCAGAATAGATGATGATCTTAGTGTTGTTTTTAGACTTATCCAGGCAATTTTTTAAATTTTTCACGCCGTAAAAACCATCCCTGAACTTCAACGAACATTTAAAAAAAAGAATTGGCCAAATTGGTCCAGGCGTTGTTGAGTTATGCGCTTACCAACACATTTTGCGATTCATTTTATATTTACCTATACCTAAGCTTTTTAGAAATTGTTTCGAAAGACACGTGGCGCCATCTATTATCTATTATACATAATTATGGTTTTCCCCGGGAACAGTACTTTTTTAGTTTCTTTAAACATGAAATACATGCAAACTTTGGTGGATGATCGGTTAGGCGTGAAATGGTAACAAACAAACTTACTTTCGCATTTATAACGTTAGTTAGGATTCGAAACTTTACTTTTCTTGCAAAACCAACTGTGTGTGTTGACAATAAGATCGAAAGTCGCGGTAACCCAAGCCGAAGCTCGACGCTGCGCGCCGGCTGTCAACAGTAAAAACAATAAATAAACGACACGAATAGAGTAGCGAGCTCTACGAACGCACCGGCTGTTTCCGAACGCTCCAGTCCGCGAGCGCATGCGCCCGATGCTTGACGTGTGATCATTGTCAAATTTTCATTAAAACGTTTTGACGTTACAAAATCGTAAATTTGTTCGCAGTGAGAGTGTTTTTATTATTTTCTAACTGTAGTTTAGTATAAAATTAAGTTAAAATGGATAGGAATGACCGGAAAACGAACTCTCGTACCAACACAATCAAAATAGACAGAGATTCAAAGTTTATTTTGCGAAAAGTCGTTTTGGATTTCACCATTCTATTTATTGGTGAGTTTTTTTGTTTAATTTGATTGATTGTACTATTGGTGTCGGATGCTATTCAGAAAAAAAACATGAGAATTTACGAATACAACTGGTTTTTATTGTAGCCGGTAGTTGTAACCACTTTATCATCGTGCAAACTATACCTACTAACATGATTAAGTTATCAGCATTGTTTTCCGTAATTAATTAAATATTTTTATACGTCATTCAAATTTATTCTTGCCTTAGGAAATAGAAAGGTTACCCTATGGTAAAACTAGCCCTAGCCCTAGGGTAAACCTTACCCTAATAAAAAAAAACAACAAAAAAAAACTACTCCATGATGTTATCTTGTTGCAAAAATGCAAACATAATTTAAAACAGAATTTTATTTTGTTCTATGGTTTTTATTTTTATCAGTCTTAGAACGGGCTAATTATCGCGTTACTGTATAAACAAAAGTGATGCAAGTAATTCTAACACTTAACCAATCAGTTTTTGTTCACGAAAATATATTATTTGTGATAAACTTATGACTCATATCCAGTACCTAATTAAACAGGTGTACTATTAGTAATATTACTTAACTAGGTATGTCTGTACTAATCACTAGAACTAATGACAATTTGCTAATAGGATGTCATTTTAATTTGTAGAGATCAATTTTTTATGAAATACATAAGACACAGACTGTAACATTTTTTTTTTAATTTTAAGAATAGAATAATCTATTTTAAAAGTATTACAAAAAAAGTATATTTAGGTGCAGTCACATTATTTCTCATACAATGATAAATTAGTGCTTAGTTATAAGTAAACTATAACTAAAATATATTTAACAGTTGCAAGTATGTAATGGTAATGAGTAATTCAAATGTTTGATAGTGGCCTGCCCAATTTAAACTTAACATGGTTGTTGACCCCTCTGTTGATGTGCTGATGGGTCTAGAATCATTTACTGACTCCTCAGTAAAAAAAGGTGACACCATGTGTTTCTTATCCAAGTTATTAATGAAATTAACTGTCATTCAATAATTAAAGTAAAACCGTGTTATGAAAACAAGTCGCTCCAAACTTTGTCCGTCCAAATTTTCATAAAATGAAAAGTACTGGGACAAAACACAATCAGCTGTGTTAATGTCCAATTTAAATACACCATTTTAATGTTAGACAACACATACTTACTCGATATTTGCAACAACATTTTGTATAAAACACATGTCAATTCAGGGTTCTCGTACACACAGAGACCTCATTGATACCAAGACATATTGTAATTGGTTGTAACCTTCATTTTGTATACATACATAACATAGTATTAAGGAAACTTACATATCAGAAGCACTTTCCTTAAATAAATTTTATAATATTAATTCTGAATTATGTCGCACATAATTGAATTTGACTATAACCATAAGGCATAGTTAATATAAATAATTAAATTCATTTATTATGTTTAGTAAACATAACGTTAATAGCAATAGTTGCCAAGCCAAACATTAATATTTATGGCAATCTTATTAAAAAAAGTACAACTATGGCTTTTCAAAAAAAGAATTTTACAAGCACTGCAAGCAAGATTTAAAAGATATGATAACATTATAACTGGCTAGTTATTTTTTTCAATGCTTCAACAACAGAGGTTGATACAAACAAAATATGCAAACTCCTTGTTTCCTCCGCCAATAATTACTGACATAACAGAGTTTACTGACACATTAACATGTTAAACCAATGGTTGCATTGCACTGTCTCAGCACAGTGGCCCCATTGATTGACCAGTCACATTCTCATTCAAACACTGTACTTGGAAACATTCCATTTTGTTATATTGTTGCTTGATGTAAGACTATTTTTAGATTTGAAATAGGTTTTTTTCTGTTGATCTTTAGATGTTTGTAATTATTTTAGTACTAGGCTAGGTTTTACGTTATTTTTGTTTTCAGTTTATTTTGAGAAGATGCTCTTTAAAAGCTGGCTAGGTGGCTTAAAAATGATATTGGTAAGACATAGAATATTAGCACAAAACCAATATGGTATGGTGGTACACTGTCCTAAAAAGCCAGAAGTTTTTTCCTTTGTCTTCTTCTTACTGAAAAGGTAATAAGTTAACAAATCGGTTGTATTTTAAGCAACTCTATTTCAAGGTTGCCAGTACCAATATGTTTCTTAATACTCGGATTTCTATATGTGTAACTATAAGGAAAAAGAGAACTTATTTAAAGTTGGAAACTCTCATCATCACTACATAGTATAAAACAAAGTCGCTTTCTCTGTCCCTATATCCCTATGTATGCTTAAATCTTTAAAACTACGCAACGGATTTTGATGCGGTTTTTTTTAATAGATAGAGTGATTCAAGACGAAGGTTTAATTATATGTATAATACCTACATGCACCCGTGCGAAGCCGGTGCGGGTCGCTAGTAGATAATAAACTTAACCAAAACATAATCTTGTTAGCTTGACATATTATTTTTTATTGGACTGCTTTTTATCACGTAGGCTCGAGTGGGAATTCCAAGATAGCAAATTTTATAGTAATAATTTCCTCTTAGGGTCGTCTTGGACAGATAGTAAGGTCAAAATCTCAAAACAAAAATTAAAGGTGACTGGCCTCATTGGTCTAGTGGTCGTAAGCGCTACTGCTGAATGTGAGATCTTGGGTTAGATTCCATAGTCGGGCAGTGATACTGGGTTTTTCCATCAGGGATTCGAATGTATCAGCCACGGAACCTACAAGTTTTGTTGGTTGATGATAATCCCTGTAGGTATATTACATTTTTACATGGGACTGTCACGTAACTGCCGAAAATTGGGTACCGCTGCCTAACCCATCGGGGATTACCGGCGTGATGTTATGTTATGAAAAAATTAAAGCCTTAACAGTTCCTATATACGATCAAGCAAGTTTGAACCAAGTCTATCGGCATGTTTGACAGGCTCGCATTTTCGTGTGGAGCCAGCTTTAACAAACCACCATAAACGAGATCGCGTGTCTAAGCTAACTCACTCAGTTATTTTAGTATTTGTGTTTAGTAATGTGCTATTTAGCACCACCATTCACTTCTGAATTCTCACGGTTGGTCCATCGAGGTTTTATGGATAGTTAGACAAAAATCCAGCGTGGTTTTCTTTGTACGAATTTGGCACTAGTTGGCTAGACTTTTTTTCAACTTGTTGCTCAAGGATAGCATTAAAGCAAAGAAAGCATGCTTGTTTTGCAGACAAAGGCGCCGCTTATTCAAAATTTACAGTTAGATCATATCTAACTTAAAAAGGGAATTTACATTTTCTTTCCTAAGTGTCATCAGATTTTGACCAGTTTGATTTTAATATCCACAATTTTTCTACGTGTTCAATAAAGTATAGTCAATCAAATCATAGGTACGACAGCCTGAAATATCAGCAAGCAAATCCCCATACAACAAACCATAGTAGACGCTCACATAGGCAACCCACCCACCTCTCCCCAGGTTAAATCCCAGGTTCGCAGGATGTGAAACATTGCGTACAGGGCCCGCCAAACAAAGTGGCAGGTAATTGGCTCGCTGTCAAAACATCCGACGCGTCCGACCTGTCAGATTAAACGTATCCGTTAAGTAGGTTCGCGTATGACAGGCAGGATGGCGGGATGCCGCACGGTGGGCCGAAAATCGGCTTTCATAGACTTAGGCATTTTATTTTGCAAGTGCCAGTTTTTATGCCGGATATCACTTCTATTAGTTATAACAATATACAAAAATGACACCAGAATTGATTCTGCACAAAAACGAAGGAATTATAATTTTTTTACGAAAATTTTGTATGGAGCTAGTATGAAAAATCGAAATATCTCTAAAACGGCAGGGATAACCGTAATATCCTTATAGGGGGTTATAGTACTAATTATTTGTGATTTTTTGACATAAGTTACATTATGGTTGTGAATGCCGTTTTTTTTTAAAAATCGTCAAAATATTTTCATTTATTTTTACAGAAACGTTCCTTTTAGTGTTACAGTTGAAGATTTCACAGCTTTAACAACTCTTAACATAAAATAGCATGACCTCTATAGACTTGAAGGACTAGACAGAGGTGAAAGAAAAGTTATTTTGTAAGTTATTGTACCCTTTTTTGTGGTTGTTTTTGAAGGCGGTCATATTTTGTTTGAAAACTCGGTGTAATCTGTTGATTGATATAGTGAAACAAGGCTCGGGAACTACCAATGACGGGAATACCGCAAGGAAGTTTTTCGAGTTTCCCAATAAAACTGCAGCTATTACTGGGTTGGATCAAGACCTGATAAAAAGATTTGCTGTTATTTTGCAAGCAATAACATCTGGTGAGAAGATAGATGTCATCAAATTTAAAGATTTTGCTCGCAAAACAGCAGAAAAGTACGTGGAATTATACGACTGGTACTACATGTCATCAACCGTACATTAACTATTAATACACGGTGCTGACATAATCGAAAAAAATGATAATTGTCCCGATTGGGAAAATTTCAGAAACTGTATTAGGTCGAGAGTTTCAGCAAAAAAGTTGTTGTCTTCCTTTTGGCATCTAACTTCGGCCTTTGTGCACTTAGGAAAGGATCCGAAGAAACAACAAGCATATTTAGGATATCTTGATTAGAATCTTGCCTGCTTCTTTTCCGCGAATGATGTTCCCGAAACCTCCTAAAATCTTTGTTTCGAGACTCTGAGGCTTCTTCCGAGAGAGTCCCAATCGGGACAATATCATTTTTTTCGATTATGTCAGCACCGTGTATTAATAGTTTATGTACGGTTGATGACATGTAGTACCAGTCGTATAATTCCACGTACTTTTCTGCTGTTTTGCGAGCAAAATCTTTAAATTTGATGACATCTATCTTCTCACCAGATGTTATTGCTTGCAAAATAACAGCAAATCTTTTTATCAGGTCTTGATCCAACCCAGTAATAGCTGCAGTTTTATTGGGAAACTCGAAAAACTTCCTTGCGGTATTCCCGTCATTGGTAGTTCCCGAGCCTTGTTTCACTATAATTATCAATCAACAGATTACACCGAGTTTTCAAACAAAATATAACCGCCTTCAAAAACAACCACAAAAAAGGGTACAATAACCTACAAAATAACTTTTCTTTCACCTCTGTCTAGTCCTTCAGGTCTATAGAGGTCATGCTATTTTATGTTAAGAGTTGTTAAAGCTCTGAAATCTTCAACTTTAACACTAAAAGGAACGTTTCATATGTAAAAATAAATGAAAATATTTTGTCGATTTTTAAAAAAAAAACGGCATTCGCAACCATAATGTAACTTATGTCAAAAAATCACAAATAATTAGTACTATAACCCCCTATAAGGATATTACGGTTATCCCTGCCGTTTTAGAGATATTTCGATTTTTCATACTAGCTCCATACAAAATTTTCGTAAAAAAATTATAATTCCTTCGTTTTTGTGCAGAATCAATTTTGGTGTCATTTTTGTATATTATTATAACTAATAGAAGTGATATCCGGCATAAAAACTGGCACTTGCAAAATAAAATGCCTAAGTCTATGAAAGCCGATTTTCGGCCCACCGTGTGCCGTGGCGTGTGAGAATTTAAAAAGTAAAAAGCGTTCCAATTTTTTATTTTGAATCTCGCGGTCTTTCTTTGTTGGCTGGCGTTTTTATTGTGATTAGCGTGGTGAGACAACTGCGTCTTGCAATAATTTATTTTTGGAGGAATTATGGCGTGTTTAGTCAAATCAGAAGTTAACCCGAGCTCATACAAAGGTAGTGCAAAACTGCATTAGCTTCGGTTATATTTAAGGGAAGGTAGTGCATATTCGGGCATTGCGAAATAGTTCCTTAATTTCAAAATTATGTCAACCTATCAGTGTTCCAGTGCTATCACCCTTTTTTTTTTCGGATGGCAAATCATCAAATGACTCCTCCCGCTCTGGGCGGAGCGGAAGGGAGTGTCAGAATTTTACTGACTAAAAACCATCCATGTTCCTTCTTTTGCCCTTTATGTTCCCGGGCCGCGGTATCTCTTTCGAACAGTCCCGCAGCCCTGGCAGTGTTATCACTTATCACCCTGACATTTTGATTTGCAAACTTTCTCTGTAGTAGGTAGGTTCTAAGTACTGACCTTTCGGTATTCAACTATCTGCGTCCCCTCAGGGGAACTCAAGCGGAAAGCTTGTACATTTTCGATTTTCTATAATATATGTAATCACAGTGTACAACTGCATGTGCACACTATAGAACCCCCATAGAAGCCTTGAATTCGACATTATAGGAAGCCATATCTAAAAAAAAACCGGCCAAGTGCGAGTCGGACTCGCGCACGAAGGGTTCCGTACCATTATCTATAAAAACGGCAAAAAAAATCATATCTGTTGTATGGGAGGCCCTCTTAATATTTTTTTTTAATTTTTAGTATTTGTTGTTATAGCGGCAATAGTAATACATCATTTGTGAAAATTTCAGCTTTCTAGCAATCACGGTTTATGAGATACAGCCTGAAGACAGACAGACAGACAGACAGACAGCGGAGTCTTAGTAATAGGGTCCCGTTTTACCCTTTGGGTACGGAACCCTAAAAATGAAAACTCAGATTAAAAAGGCCCATTAAGTTTGACGTGACATCTGTCAACTTCAATCCTGTCAAAACGAGGTCAGAAGCGACATTCCAATATAACAATCAATCAATCACATGAACCAATTGCTTGGCGACAACAATCAACTTTTTTCCCGCCTCCACAGCCACTACATATTTACACAAAATAAAATACCAAGAAAATAAACAAGTTCTTCCTGGAATACTTTACTTCATCTTATTTAATAAATAAATGCCCATCCATTATAGAGTCGTTTCGTAGATGTTTAATTGCAGTGCTTTCTGGAATCCTCGTTGTATGCGATAATTAACTTAAGTAGGTATTCGTTCAAATGGATTACAAGGAACAAGTTGAAACTATCGTGTAATTCGTTGTGTGCAGTTTCCTTTCTTACAAATGGAATCCAGGAGTCCTGGGGTGTATTCAAACGCCACTTACTATTCTGCCAGAAAGATGGGTACGTGCTGGTATCTCAGTGCTATTCATATTGTCGTTTTCAAAAATATTCATTTCAACGTTTTCATTACAAACGAATTATCCGAAGATTGAATAATCCTATGGACGCAATTCTAATCAGTACCCTGCTGATTTTCACGCAGTTTTTCTGCGTGAACTTTGCCGATATGCCACTAGGAAGAAGTGTTGTTATATTTATGTTTTCTTGCAAGTTTCTTAATGATAGCGACATTCGAAAAGCACGGTTCGTTTTTGAGTTTGACATGAGAAAGTTGAAAAGATTACTGATATTATCGTGCAATTCACTTTCTTCTTATTACTACATTGCTGCCAGTGCAATCATAGTCTCAACTTATCGTAAAATTAATAATTTCAAAGTTTTTTGCGGCTTACAATATGATGCTATTGAAGTACCATAACCAAACCCAAAATCAGTACGCAGCGGTGACTTTAAAAAGAAGCAAAAAAAGCGCTTTAAACCTTTTTCTCCCACACACCTGCTTGTAATTAACAGCGGCTGTATGTCTGTATATATCAGTGATTTTCTCCGAAACGCAGCTAATGTACGGTTAAGTCGTACTCAAAACTTAAGTACTTACTTAACACGTCTAAGTGGTACGGTATTGCAACCAGCTTTGCGGTATTTCACTCAAACATGCTGCGTTTACGATAATTTGATGGCATGTCTTTTCTTGACGATGCCGACGTTGGCAAAGATTAAGAAAAATAGTCGTAGAAGCGCCACTTGTCATGTTTTGTTACTACATCTTGCGTAGCTTCAGTGGCAGTCCAGTGGTTCCGCTCTGACTTACGTTGTGTATGTTGTGGGTTTGAATCCAAGCACTTTACTTTGTGCAATTTATTTTATAATTTGCCATCTGCCTTTACCCAATGTTGGGGTCGGCTTCCAGTCTAAACGGATACAGCTGAATACCAGTATTTTACATGGAGCGACTGCCTATCTGACCTCCACAACCCAGTTAGTACTGGATGATACGATACCCCTTGGTAAGACTGGTTCTCAGACTATTCAAATTCCATTAACAGGAAGTAAATAATGTTCGACCAGATAGATAAAATTCGACGCGCCTGTGACGCTATTAGATGTCCTATTTAGTCCGTTTGACATAAACTTGTGCAGTAACAATTGTAAATGATAATTAGACATCCCAGTAATTATGTTTATTAATAGCGTGGCCTTAATGATTTATGTGCAATTTAGTGTTGGTACTGTTGGTATTATTAGTCTTATTTGCTTAATCTATGGCTACAACTTAGGTATATTTATTTAGGTAGTAATTTTTGGTTTATGCAAATCTGTATTGGAAGAAAATTAGTAGCACGCTAAGGCTTCAGTGTGAATTTCTATTGACCAAAGACAAGGGGAGAGGTGACGTTCAGGAATGGATATTGGTTAAAATTTCCAACGTATCTCTTGTGTCGTCCTTGGTCGGTCGATTCCTGCAAGTCTCCGATACGCTTGTCATCATAAGATTCTAGCTTAGCCAAAACCGTTCAGTACAGCCTGGGCTATTAACTGCTTATCAACATAAACAGTTACTTTCCTTGAAATAGAATATTGAAACAGTACGTAAATTTTCCGCTTTAGAGTCGTTTCGTGCAACTGTCAAATAAGAATCAGTAAGAATGGTGGCATTCAATTTGCTAAGCAGTCAATTCCCCTGATTTTAGTCAGTTTATGTTACTTATTACATTAATTTAACTATAATTATGTATTCATAGTATAACACGAAAAAAAGCATGACATTAGAAAGTACAGGCAATTAATTCACACGCATACATCAATTACGAATATTCAGTACTACAACCAATTAATAACTGGCTCATTATCTCATTAGATCTATCATTAGTTTTATTTTAAGTCAATGAAGCATCATTGGATATTAATTATGTAACGATGTCGAGCGACTAATGTAACTTATTGATTCTGCTGTCGTAATAATTACGCGTGTGACATTTGTGTCGTCATGAAATGGCAGCAGCATACAACTATAGATAGTACAGTATAGTTACTATACTTTATTATAGTTTAAACATAAATAAAATCCGCTTATGACGTTCTCACTGCTGGAACACAGGTCGCTGGATGTCACATTGTCTTTGATTCTTAGGGTTCACTACGTTCTAATGAAATAATGCCCATAATGTAAACTTTTTTAAATATCATAATCTTTTTTCTAAATTTTCTTTTCTAAGTTGAATAAGATACTTACATTCATACATTGTATCATTGCAATATCATAATAAAAATACTTAATTTTTAACTCGGGGGGATCGACATTGAGGGCTGAAATACAGGTTATGCCGGCCGGCGGTTAGTTCGGCCCCAAATGCTAATACTTTTCTGTACTTTAAGTTTAGATTAAGTACTCTACTTGTAAAAAAAATGTACATATTAATGTGAATAAACATAATTAATTTGAAAAAAAAAAAAATGAAAAAACGGATCCTTTAAAGACTCACTTGTGTGTTTGTCTGTCTGCCTGTCCGTCTGTCAAAGCCGATTTGCTCCGAATCTACGTGGCGGATTATCTGATTCTGGGACATGCCGTTATCACCCCGATGCCTTTCGTCCTGTGCCTGCTATACTGTAATCAAAGAAAATGGTGGAGGCACCGACTGTATTTTGGGAATTATTGAGCGTTCCAATAGGAGATTCTTCTCAAAAATTTCTGAATAACTGTAGTTTTCCCGACAACGGGATAAACTGATTCCATGCCTAGCTGAAGAGCACTTGACTAGCTATCAGTAAACTTGATTATTATGCGCACTTCAATTGTTTGAGCGGAAACTATTTAGGTATAATTATTTACCATAATGATTAGCGCTTAGACTTCCACGTGCTCTGTAGTGGTCGCAATCGCGACTGCTGAGTATGAGGTCCTGGGTTCGTTTCCCGGGTCGGGCAAATTGTTATTGGGTTTTTCCATCAGGAATTTCTCAGTAGCAGCCGCGGAGTCTGTATTTGCGCTTGGTTGATTGCAA
This sequence comes from Eurois occulta, assembly GCA_950022335.1. Lineage (NCBI taxonomy): Eukaryota > Metazoa > Arthropoda > Insecta > Lepidoptera > Noctuidae > Eurois > Eurois occulta. The sequence goes on from OX465498.1 coordinate 4,167,096, forward strand.
TACAACCAAACAACCACACAACCAAACAAACACAAACACAACCACACACACAATGTAAATTGCTTGTGAATAAAATTGAATTGAATTGAATAGCCTCGTTCCTTATAACATGGGACTTAAACGTAACTGGCGAAATGTGGGTGTACTACTTATTGGTACACTTCTGCCTACCCCTTCGGGGATTACAGGCGTGATGTTATGTTATGATTAGAGTTTAGATTGTTTGAGGACCTAGACGGCACGTGCCTCTTCTTACGTGATACTTATCAGTGTTCATTATAATCTTCTTGTAATAGCCACTTTTACGGTACTTATAAATTTGAAATGCCGTAAGCGACATGAGCTTGCTGTTGCATTTGCAACGTTCAGTTCAGCAGTGAAAGTGGAATTTTCAATGGTATTTTTAATGTCCCTTACGCTATTTCATATTTTCGTTAGCGACTAATTAAAAGGTGTCAATTTAATTACTGGCCGCTTGTAATGAGATTAATCTTAACGTTTTTGCTGACCTTTATTTGCGATAAGAATGCTTAGTATGATTCTGTGGCACAGTGACTTAAGTAACTAAGATATTGCGGCGATTTATTAGGTGTCGTAAAATCAGCTTTGAGAAGGAAACAGTAATCCACTTTTGTTTTCTTTGTGGCACTTAACCCACCTGAATGTAGTACCTATAAATAAATAAATTACTTAAACAATTAATTTATTGTGGCAACACCTTAGTTTTAACGTCTTTTAAAATACCAAAAATACTTCCTTACTCCAAACCCGTACGATTCCATTCATTTATGCCTATCTCGGCATCTGTAAATCTGACTAATCTTTGCCACGTTCATACTAATAGCGTACTACGAAGTTCCCACGTGGTATGCCTTGTATCAATATTTGTATCTACCTGCATTATCAGCTGCGATATCCGTACCGCCCTTGCACCTGCGTGTCATCATCCAAATATAATCAACCGTATTTAATACTTTTCCAGTTAGAAATGCTGTATTTTAATGACCACTTTTCTGATTGGTTGAGTCGTCTATTTTGTCTGCTGGTGGGTAGATCACCAGCTGCCGGCTGATGGTGATCTACCTTATATCTGTGGTGGTTTATTACTCATAATTAACACTAGAAACGGGATATTTACCATGTCCACTGTTTGTTTGTGGGTTTATTAATTGTTGTGGTAATGGGCCTGTAGTTAAAGAATTTGTTTTAGATTGATTAAAGTACCTACTTTAATTTTTGACTAGCACTGCGCTCGCGACTCCGTCCGCAAAAATTGTGATAGCTCGGCTAATATGCATGATATAGGTAAACATAATTTATAGCCTCTGCCAAGGAAAGAATTTTTAGAATTGGATTATTAGTTTCGGAGATTACCCCCTACCTACATACAAACTTACAAACAAATTTTATCTCTTTATATTATTAGTATAGACTACTAATACAGCAGCTTGCGCCATATTTCCTCCATCTGCAGTTCTTTTTAATTGACAAACAGTCTCGTTATCCACTTTCCTTAATAAAACCTCTTTTACCTCTAACAGAAAACTTTCGTTAGTCATTTCCGTGGTTTGTAAACAGATATACGTAACGTTTCATGGAATTGCTGCTCCATTTTCCCTACCCATGTCCGTTGTCATAGCAACAATCATATCCTTATTTATCCTAATCAATCTGGTGCAATTTAGCGTCTGCTCTCAATTGATGGTGTGCCTCCTAAACGATACCATCCTGGCTACGAGGGCTGAGTCCTGGGTAAAATTACACGCTGAACTCAATCAATTAAATGATGGGATGGGGGGAAATTAAATATCCTTATCCAATTCGGAGGAAAAGGAAAAGGGATATGGGTTTTTAGGAAAGAGTTATCGGGTGTTTGGAGTTTGGTATTTGGTAATATTATCAAAGGGATTTTAATGAGTGGCTTTTATTGTCCTGTCCTTTCCGATACAATCAACAATGAAATGAATGAAGTAGATGGACATCGCCCGATAACATGAATCTCATTATGAATCTAGATTAATAAAAAGATATGCATGATAAAAATGATTCGCACCTCTTAATGCGCGGCTTGCCTCGCACTGGAAATTGAGCCTGCACAAAGAACAAGAAATACTATTGTGTCTTGCAGAGGTGAAAATTCTTTATCAGCTTTTGACACACCCATTGACAAAAAGCTTTTGCTCAAATAATTGCTTGGGATGGTAAAGAACAAAGAATTTTTACGGAAGTGCTAACAAACGATTTAGACCAAAAATATTTGTGTCAATGGTTTTAAGTTAAGTGTTTGCCGTTATATCACATGCTGTAATCTCATTGTGACACATAAGTAGATAAACATTTGTACACAAAACGTAATATGTTTTGTTAAATAATATCGTTTGAAAGCATACAAACATATTACCGATACGATACGCTTGTTTGATCAATTCAATAAGCGAGAAGAAGTCAGAAATTGCATTTGTACTTGAGATTTTATTTGTATTTGTTAAAATCAATTGTAATCGGTGCTCATGTTTTCATCATAATTATTTTAGCTGAAATAAGTCTTCTGTTAGACGCGACCTCTCCCAAGATCACCTTACGTTTATATTAAATCCTACTTCTTATATCTTTTCCTCCATTAATTCTATCCGTCTATACCCGACGCCCGCGGCCTCAAAACCTCTCTAGGCTTATTAAATCTATACTCGTTTTTATCTCTTTTTAACTCACGATTATCATCAACGCATTAATTGAACTTTACCGCTGCTTTATTATCTCTGTATTCAATTTAAACTTGCACTGCTATAAATATAACTCCCATAATTTAATTGAAAAAATGTTTTACCACTTGGCTCTTTTCATTCATTCATTCATTTATTTATTCTCTCTTCACAATATTGGTTTTCTTAAATATAAACAATGTTTTTGACTAGTGTTATATTCCACATTGGAAGAGACTGGTGCCTGAAGTAGGTTTCTGAAGAACCCTGAGTTACATTTCATTAAGTATGCCCTGTGCATTGAATTACTCGGCGCCCGTAAACAAGATTCACGCCGTATTAGCGTAATCTACCGTACAGTACTCACTACTTAAGCCCACCTATCTCAGTTTTCGCTACAATTCACAACGTTATATTGCTTCTAATACCACATTTGCAACTCCTGAGGATGTTACGAAATAATCACATCCGCAGGTCTAATTGTCATAGCATAGCAACTAGGGAATGAGAAAGGCAAAGAGGAAGCCAGTAATAAAGCTGATGAGCTATTAAATATCAAAATTGTGTCACGCTAAAAGCATTTTAGTAATGAGTGCATTGAGTGAAACATAAATATCATTTGGATGGATTCTGGCAAACTTAGATCTAGGGCACCAGATATTTCCGTCTCCTGTAGATTTTGGTTTAAATGTTTTGTCAAACAAACATTATTCAGCGAGCTGTTCGCTTTCTGTGTACTATTACAATGACGTGTGATTGCATTAAGGTCAGCTATCCTAAGGCTCAAAATGACAATATAAAATTCGGGTCTTAACCAAAAATCTTAAGATATCAAAACGCTGACCGCTCAATAAAGATGGAGCGGAAATCAGGCTCAAAAAAGTTCATTGTTAATTGAGACGATTATCAAATTCCTGCGGTGGACCTATTGTGCCTTCGACAACGTACAGGTGTCTTAATCTCTCAAACCTGATGTTATTAGAGTAACTTGTACAATATAAAAGAACAACCCACGAATGCTACGCGTCCCAAAAAAAAACCAAGACGATACGAATCCTTTAGCAGGAAGTGTCCAGTTAAATTACGACAAAGATCCGATCATCATCAATAAATCAACATCGGGTCTTATCTCACTGTCTAATGAAATAAAACTCTTTTGTGCTCCGTCTTCTGAGATGTGAAATAATTAATGCCCTGCATAAGATTTATGAGTTCTTAATGCTACACCCACGCGATTCGAACTTACCCTTATCGCAATATCTGTACAAGTACATTAGGACCTAAGTGTTGAGAATCTTCAACTGCTTAAAATAGACTCTGTTCCCAGTAAATAAAGCTTAGGATAAAAGTAAAACGATTGCATAATTTAAGGTGTTTAGCTCAGACGCCATGAAATACGATTTGCGGCCGACGACAAAATGAATGAGTGCAGAACGCGTTTACAATGTTTTGTTCTTGTCAGGTGTGGCCCATTTGTAAATTTTGATTCATTTTACAAATTATTCAGTGAGGCAGAGACAAATTTTGCAATTAAAGTTATTTATTGTTGCCGGGAGATAGCTGCAACTTTTCATTTTGAGAGCAAATTAAGTTTCTGATCTTTACCTTATTACCTACAAGCTTTTTTGTTCTCTCACTCTTGTTAGGATCTGGTATTCAGCTGGATTCGGTTAGTCTGGAAGTCGACTCCAACATAGTTGGGAAGAGGTTAAGCAGATTATGATTCTCGTTAGGATCTAAAGTTGTTGTCCCATGAATGATGATAAAAACAAATGATATCAATCATTGAATCAATGACGAAAGTTTTGTACTAAGCATTGTCTCCAAAGACTTCTTGGAAACTGATATGTTTATCATTGTGGCCTATGGCTATATGGTTCCAATAAACTACACAAGCATACTCGAACAATTGGTAAAAGTTCTGATGATATCTGCAGTATGGCTGGGATTATTAATGATGGGGCTGGCACCGACACGCCTGTACCGCCTCTACGAGTTATGGATTATAATGCAGTACATTCGGATAGCATTGAAAATATGGTTGAACTTGACTTGATCTTATACAACGACACAGCACAAAAAAACGGTAAAGGTAAATAGCAGAATTAGGTATAAATTGTTAAGATAATCATTGAAGATTAAAATGGAATGCATGACGATAAAGATGATCTTTTTGATACTAAAGTGAGGCATTCAGATTATATCCTTAACTTAAAAAACTGTAATCATGACGATGCATCGGCACTTAAGCTACTTCAAGAAGCGCAGAGAAATAATTACCTAGCAGGTTTAATTTTATAGCACATTTTAATGGCTATGTCTATAGTTTTATCAGACACTTAGCTTTCGGAAAGAAGTTTATGGAAGGAGAAAAACAAGATCCAAATAGAAGCATAAATTTAATTTAAAATACGATGCAGCGGATAACAATAAAGTTAAAAAACTATTAAAAGAAAGTAATTGGTCGTAAAACATGGCTGATTGATAATAGCAATGATTAGGGATGTGAATTAAGTGATAACATCGTTTTCATGTTGTTATTGACAGAGAATTACTTGGGTACACGGTTGATGGCATTTCTAATCAGTGTAAAGGTAAGCGTCAACTAAGGCGAGTTGTAGTTGGACAGAGGTTTTGAAACATTTAAGTTCGAGAAGTTACTTTGCTTTTTCGGTTCGTGTAGTAATAATTCTTATGTTACGTATTTTTAGATCTTTTAGCAGTTTGTGTTTTTCCAAGTTGACTCGTTTTTTATTATTAAATGTTGCTATAAAAAGTAGTTACTAACTTTAATCTATGTTGGTATCAAATTTCCTTTATCATACCGCAAAATAGTATAATTTTCCCTTGCCTACTTCCGTCAATATGCGGTAATAGATTCTTATTCAAGCTAATTATGAACATACAAAAAACACTACTTTTTCCTGTCCATATGTAGCTATCACAGACTTTGGGCAATTATTTTAGAATATAACTATAGAAGGCAACCTATCAACCATTTTCCTGCTAAAATGTGTGTAAAATTCATACCCAACACTTATTCAGAAGTCACACTTCATCGACCTAATTTACAAATACAAAACAAAAAACTTAGTTGCCAAAAATATTACAAAAAGGATTTACATTGGCCCCAAACTAGGCAAAGCCTGTATCTTGGACACCAATACAGATCGAGGGTTTACCATTGGTAAAAATTAAAACATATTCGGTAGCGAAAACATACATTAAAATAATTCTTCTCGAAATTATAAATAAAAGACTTCACCGAGACGTTGTAATATCTACTCCTTGTTGTATGTACCAGTGATGTTTAATATATTACATATTAGTGATGCACGATCCGATCCGATACTTTACAATATCGATACAATACAATACGATACTCCGATATTTTCGATTGATACAAATGAGTGCAAAAATACCGGTATCGGAAAGAATGTATGGAATTCTAAAGAATAAAAAAGGAAGATCTTAGAGGGTTTAATAAGTACAAAACGACGATACGATACGATACGATTAGATATTTGGAAAATCAAATCGAAGCCGTTCGATACGATCATAGAATCGTACCGCATAGTTACGATCCGGATCGATCCAAAGTATCGACACAAATTCAAGTATCGTGCATCCCTATTTGTTACACATCAGTAGGCGTGTAGCTTATACTTTATCGGAGGAGCGCAAGCGCATCGTTTTTGACTCATTAGCGGTACCAATGTCAATGTTACTTACCTACCGCTTGTAATTAATGTTACGTTTATTAAGTAAATGTTGATTTGTGTTTGTATGTTAATTAGTACTTTTACTTTGATCTGCCGTGGCTTGTTTATTTAGTTTGAGTTCTTTAACGTTGTTAGTACATTAAATGACTTATGGTATGGGGAAACCATAACCATTAGTGGTGAGGTTTTTTTAATTGGATGGTATTTTCAAAGAGAGTCAAGTGGCTATTGTAAACTTTCTTATGCTTTGATTTTTGTCTGTACCTAAATGTCAATATCAACTTTGCGTAGTTTATTTAATCTATACTAATAAATAATATATAAAATAGAAGTGTCTGTTTGTAATTTTCATAATAACTGCTTTTTACTGAATGCAATATGAAAGTTGTATACGGTAACTAATAAAAAAAACTTTTCTGTGTCTTTTTGTCCGGCTAATCTCCGAAACGGCCGAACCGATTTTGACGGGCAGATAGCTGATGTTATAAGGAGTAACTTAGGCTAATTTTATAAAAAAAATATGGTTCCGTGCAAAAAAAACCCATGAAACTGTTAACAAAATCCGATTCAAATGGAAGTAACATTGTTATAATAATTTCACGCGCACGAAGGTCTTGGGCAACAGCTATATAGTAAAGACTATATTTTTAAGTGTTCCGTTTCAAAGGATCAAAAATCTTTCCACTAGATAACAAAAAAAAATAACGTTGCCCCACACTACAAATTTCTCCTGTATCGTGGGTGCGTTTACAAACATTTAAACTCATATATACAAACAGCCAGACCCGGAACAACTATCTGTAGGCCATACAAATATTTGTTCCGTGCGGGGATCGAACCCGCGACACGCAACGCAGCAGTCAATCGCTCAGCCACTGCGCCAACCGTGCCGTATTGAGTTTTTCACCCAGGAATTTCTCAGTAGCAGCCACGGAGTCTGGAATTGTGACTGGTTGATGGCAATAGACCGCCCCCTATATATGGGACTTAAACATAACTGGCGAAATGTGGGTGTACTATTAATAGGTACACCTCTGCCTAACCCTTCGGGGATTACAGGCGTGATGTTATGTTATGTCTACGTGTAACATATCCAGCTAACATACACTCTGTTCATAACCTGACATCAAATCATCTGAAAATGTCTATATCTATCGTTTGCCGTAGTTACTGGTATGAAGTTTCACATAGTTGAAGAGAAAGGGTGGGTTATTGATCCAACATCCAATAACTTCAATATTGACCTGGACATGGCCCTTGTCACGTTCAGTTGTATGAGTCACCTAAGTGCTTTCGAACGTAAAGGAGTAACAAATCTAAGTACAATACCGTGATCTGTAAATCCAGAACACTATATCGGAGCACGTGGTTTTGATGGCTTTGAACTGTAGATAATGCTTGCAGTAGATACTTCTACTGATACCTCAAATTATGTAAAACGAACCGATTTGGCAAGAAGAGAAATTATTGAGGGAGGGCGTGCTACTGCCGTTTACCATAAATTTGCTTAACAATACGGAAGCTAGGAGTAGTTATAATAAATGAAGTTTAAGAATAATTGTAGATGTAAAAGAGGTATTTTTCTCAAAAAAAAACTTTTTTGCAAAAAATTGAACCGACTTCAAAAACATAAAAAAGTAAAAAATTACTTTAGTGTCAAAAGTCGGTGACTTGTTTGTTTGATTTAGTTTTTTGTCACCGACTTCTGAAGCAAAAAAGTTTTTTATTTTTCCATTTTTAGTTGTAATGCAAATATACAAATATTTGCTATGCATTTATTTTATATTTATAACAATACATTTCATGGTAATAGGCTTATCCCCAATAAAATGGAACTTAACATACCTAACTGTCGCATTGTGGGTGTACTGTACACATCTGCGTTCCCCCTCAGAGCATACAGGCGTGATGTTATGTTATGAAGTTGTGTAAACAATAAACATCCAAGCGATTGCAGCAATCACGACAGATTTGCTGTCTATTATTGAAGAGCTCCGTTCTATATCTCCGAAGTTCATGATGATGATGAGCTGATAATGACAACATTTCTATGGGACCAACTTGGGAGTATACTCTTTCAAGAATTTTCAAAATCGGTTCAGGCGTCTTCGAGTAATCGGTGAACATACATAAAAAAAAGATTCCGACGAATTGAAAACCTCTCCTCCTTTTTTGAAGTCGGTAAAAATGTAGTACGGGTGTCTTCTGTCTCTGGTGTTAATGAAGAAACTGTCGCAATCCTATGACTACAAAGATAAAACTCGATAGCATCTAGGAGTTTAACTCATAAATCATAATTCAATTTACCGTTTGTCTTCCTGGCTTTGATTTCTATATTCGACTTGGGAATAGTTCCTTTGTCATCTGCCACTGCTTAAAGTAAGTTTACTACTGTGGTTTCAAATAATGCTTTCACTTTGGCAGTTAATGCAACTGCTTAACTTGTTAGATGTCTGAATGTTGAAGCATCCATAACTTTATATCTTCTCTGGAAATCAAACAAATGACTCCCTTTAGCGTAGGTGTCAGTGATTCGTTTCCCTTCACTGAACAAAGTCTCTACTTTAATATGGTCGTTTTACAACTACCCACAAGGGGAGACATAAAGGCGGTGTATATTAACGACTGTTTTATTGTGGTGTGAATAGAAACGTGAATTAGAACCGCTGTGGTATACTCCGATATTTATAGTCGGAAACCGAATGATGTATAGTTGAGAAAGTTTTATAGATGATAAAAGATGAATGAATGGGTACGGCACTTGGTAATATCCCGTAAAGGCGTGTGCGTAAGGTTTGCCTTTCAGCTCTGGAGAAGAAATTCCGTTAGGTAATTTTCGTTCGTTTTGATATTACGCTAGGTAAGTTATGCTAGCTTCTCTATTCTCTGTAATTATTCCGAGCTGCACCTTCTTGTATAGTTTACGGTATTATTAATATAAGGATGGGTCTGCAACAATTTAGTGTGCGTCGAAGGATACAGGTTTGAGAACTTTATGAAATATTGTAGGAGTATCTTGAAAGCCCCACCACACAATGAATATTTAACTTACACGTTTAACTCCTTTCAAATTTATCACTCGTCCACATTTGCGCAAATGCGAGTCAGAACACACGCATTGACTTAATTTAATTGACAAATCCAACCGTTTCGAATTTGCATGTCTGTCCCACCAAAATGAGTACTTAGTTAAAATGCACGAAACGCACGCTAATATCTTATACGATTGCGTTTTAATATTGTTATTCAGGACCCACCGGCTATATTTTGGGTTGATTTATGGCATATCCTATGATAAAATCAATTGTTTCTAATTCTATAGTCAATAAATTTGCAACAAACAATTCAATCACGTTTGATTTTGGCTATGCATTGAATTTTAAAAGTTTCCGACCCAGTGTTGCAATTTCAATCGCTAATTTACTTCCTAATGTTGTTATGATGGAGTATTAATGATCTTCTATTGATCTTCTCAAAAGGCTAGTTGAGTTTTATCGTAATTTTATACAGGAATTCCTTTGCTTGGACCTACGTGATTGTCGATTTTTTACTCACTACATCATTCTATTTATTCTTCTTGCTTATTGATATGCAAAACGTAAGTGTCATCTATAAGTGAAGCGCTTGGTGGTCCACTTTGAATAAATATGGAAAACGACAAATTCTTGGATTTCTTACAAGGTCTTTGTTAGATTAGTATTCTTTTGGTGTAGGCATATAATTCAGGTTGTCCAATTGTAAAAATGATTCCTAGTGTGTCTATGTACTTGTTTTGCTGTTTAAGATCAATTTTTACAAAATTATGAATATACGTAAACATCCTATGAGTATGTAGTGCATCCTTGTGAATGATTGTGGTCACTTTTCTCCCGAGTTTCATTTCATAAACCCAAGTGGATTCAACCATTATCGGACGTAGTTTTAACCACAGGTGATCCTGCCTTTGAAATACTCAAATGATTATAAATCATCTTCAATTTTTTCCGCCCCATATCACTTACAGAATTTTGCACAACAGCGTTTGCTGGTACAAATAACTGTTGCATCAATACAGTTGTTTTTGAAATGAAACTGACATAACTCAGTAACTTTAATTAAGATCAATGGTCATTGCTTGTACTCTGTCGGTGCAATTGTGCTATAATTTTGATTAATTGCTCGTTTTAATAGACCAATTATAGCGTACAAGGAGCATTAGGTTCTTGGTCTTTATTTTTGGTTTTGTTTGGTAAAAATAAGTCTTTGTTGGCTTTAAATAGAACTATGGTATTGCTTATTTGATCCAGGCATTAAAATGTTGTTATAATTGCAATCTCCTTCTATATCGTGTGCCTAGAGTTTTTTATGCCGCCCATGGGCATCTGACTTGGCTTTACATGCCGTCGAGAAATATCTTTTTCATCTCTGAATTAAGTTCACCCATGGTTTTCTTTGATAGTTTTTTGTTACATAAACAAAAAACTATCAAAGAAAACCATGGATTTTTCTAGAATTTATATTTTTTTTCATTCGTTTTTTCTTACCTAAAATCTTAGAATTAAATTCGAACAAATCACGTTAAGTCATGAACTCTAGTTGAATCCATAGCAGTATCGTGGGCGTCAATACTTATACAGTTAATTCTAAAAATAAAACAAGCTCCCTAACTTTTAAAATATTCAACAGAATCCCTGTAGCAAGAACAACAGTTGTTTGTAGAAATCAGTTTGCTCACAATGGCTTGTTATTGTAATTTATGTTAAATTGTTCGGTTATGTTGTTGTTGTAAGTTTTGTCTGCCGATTCATTTGCAAGTATTAAGTTTTGAGTATTGTTATATTTGTATATGTCATTGTTATTTTTTATATCATCATCTATCTCACAATATTTAACAGATGAAAGTCACTCCTTCACACTCTTGTCAATATTATCCCCAGAAACACTGCTTTTTTCTAAATGTTCTTAAACAGAAATGGTAGGAAATCCTTAGTTTATGCTTGCTTCTATTTTGATAGTAACATTGAATTAGCAATCGTGTTCGTGTCCTTATCTGCAATCTACAAAACCGATACTTTGCCCGGGAGCGATGAATCACCGACACTTGGGCTCAAATGCACTTTCAGCTTTCAAGCTCTGCTTTAGGGCAAAATCGTATATTATTTAATTGTTTATCAGATGTATAGCGCCTGTTTTGCACTGATTTTATGACTTGACGAAATATCTATTCCTTTGTTGTGTCTTAGTTTAATTTAATATTAAACCTTCAACTTCTTTAAAAGACTGTGAAACCCATCAAAATTCGTTGCGTCATCTAGAAGTAGGTACTACCTACTTATGTATCATAGACGTGTCCTATGCACTGTGTGTGTTAGCTACCGAATAACGTAGCCCGTGTCAGGTTCGCCATGAGAAGTATGTAGTCCATGGTAGGGTCGCCATGAGATGTATGTAAAAAGGTTCGGGTATAAAATAAGAAGACTTCTGCTTGGTTCCCATTTATCCTTTACTGTCTCCAGCCCTTAGGTAAAGGTCTCAACATTACTAGAATTTAAAAGACCTAAAATCCTACATCCTTTATATCCGGGTTTAGACTTACATAATTTTCGTATATTGTCGCCCCACGCTGTAATATTTATGATGCATGTTCTCCTTTTTAGGTGCTAGTCTGATTCTTTTGTGCCTTGTCTTGTTAATGCTTCATCTACTGTTGCATGTTTTAGAATATCTTGCAGTCTTGCTACGAGAGTAATATTTTGTAGTCGTTGATTGAAGTTATATTGTAAAACATAAATATATTCTTCAGAGTATTTTTTTACCATTTTCCATTAAAACTTGGAATGAGCCGCCAAGTCTGCTACTGCATAGTCATAAAACTTGATACCGAAGAGTCATTAGTCGATCATTATCCCGAAAATCGAGATGCATAGCGATGCATTTGAACGCATCAAGATATTGCCTATCATACCATCTAATATTGGTAGTTATGGGGTATTTAAGGTGCTTTCTCATGCCTTCGAAAACCCATAACATGGACTGTAAGAATATAGTATAATATGTCTAGTCGATACTAACATCATTAGTTTGATAAGTTAGATGTACTAGGGAGTACCTACTGATGAACATGATCACGTTTTTTTTTTGTGTGCTTCGTATGTCCCACTCTTGGGCAAAGCCTTCTCCCTATTCCTTCTTCTTCTCTCGATGTTGTGCTTCTTTTCTCCAATTAATGAGGACGCCATCTTCTCTGATTTCGTAGAACCTTGTAAGTGAAAAAAAAACATTGCACAAATGCCAAAGATCTTAGCAGACAATTTAAACCACTTTAAAAGTTAAATTTAACCGTAATTTTACTGCATTTTTAATTAACAACAGCTCCATTCCCCAACCCTCCAAACGCAAGTCATCGACACGAACAGTTATTGGTCGATTATATCCCAAAAACAAATGGTGCGGCTTCCCGGCGCGCGCGCAGGAGCGGGGTCATTGCGCGATCGACTACACTGAATGACCAACGGCCCTATTACGTATCGTATGTTTTGATGGTTATTAAACTAGTTGGTATCAGTAGTAGTTTGTATCGTAATGGTTATGGTCTATGTGGGGTTGGATAAAAATTGTGTTGGTGTTTTGTTTCAAATGAGTGTCATAGGATTTTCAGTTATGCCTATCATGGGAAGCTTTATTGAGATAGTTCAGGGACTAGATATAAAACTAAATTTTTCCTATATTTATCAGATGTGTAATAGCTGCAACAACTTTCTGCTTCTACGATGTCCTAAGATAGTTCATACTGAGATAAATCGCTGGATCCTACTAATATTATAAATGCGAAAGTTTGTGAGGATTAATGGATGGATGTTTGTCACTCTTTCACGCAAAAACTACTAAACGGATTTGAGTAAAATTTTGAACACAGATAGTTAATAACCTGGATTAACACTTAGGATATTTTTTATCCGGGTAGTATGATCCCGTGGGACAATTATCATACTTCACGCAGACGAAACCGCGGACATAAGCTAGTCTTCAATAATTTCAGCAGTGTATTAATTCTTCTCATTCTGTACAGAGGTACAAAGGTTTTATGTCTGCATGTTATCCTTTCATGTCTTTGGCTATTAACGAAGTTCCCAGATAACTATTGACGTATTTATCTATGCTCGGTTATAACGCCTTTGATTTAAACGATTAGGTCTAATCTATGCAGTTAACGCACTCCCTTATCTAGAGTACACATATCAATTGATGGATAAGACAGGTGATTCATTATAATAATATTACACGCATATTCGGCGGTAATGGATTCCTTGGAATCAGACGATGATATTGTTGAATCATTCGGTAAGTAGTGAGTGTTCATGACTCTCATTATCTCGTTGTCTATAAAAATATGTGGAAGACGGATTTCCCTTGTAGATGTGATATTTCATACGAAAATGTTGACGTAGCTTGACAATATGTCGGATACATCACACCTGTAATCCCCGAAGATTTAGGTACACCTCTTTGTACTTATTACAAACTCAAATGCCAAGTCCCATATAACAGAGGAACGAGCCAATTACCATGAACCGTTTTTAATCAAAACAAGTAAAACAATTCCTACCAATGAACCATATTATTATTTCACAATGGCTGTAGGCTAGTATGTAAGACCACGTGTTGCGTAAACTCAGATCACTTAGTCATAAATTAATAATACTAAAGTTTGTTTACAAAATATGGAAAATGCATAAAAACGTAAGTTAAAAATAAATTTTGTACCTTTGTTACTCAGGACAAATTCCTAAATATTATCTTCTGACTTTATTAAGCTCCACTCAGTTAGGGAGAGTTGTAATCGCCATCACAGTACGTAATAGGTCTGCCAAAGGAAACAGCGGGACCATTCATCCAGCAATGTTTTTATTTGAAAGCTGCCACACACAACATATTAAATAGAATTACCCATATATCGCCTCTGTAACTGGACACCTCAATTGTGGAGCCTAAGATTAATGTTTCGATACAACTTTGGTATGAGGTTTTATTGCAACAAATGGTATGCGTATTGTTTTAAATGTGCTTAAGGCCTAATTAGAGCCTGTATAGGTTCTTGAAATGTGCGCACTAAAGGATCGAGTACAGGATCGAATTGCGGTTGAACAATAGTTTAGTCGATGGTGGAAACATGGTGCGAATATGGAGCTGTATTTTTATTAAAACTGTTGCATAAACTTTAACTGTGTGTGAATTCACTTACTTAATGAATATGGAAACAACGATAATCATGCATGTGGATTTTGAAACATAGGTACCTATAGTAATAGGAGTTGTTTTTATAAACACACAAAGCGGATGCTGTTGGTTATCCTCTATCAGGTTTTTTGTAGATAATTCATTATCGAGTAGTCTTTAAAAGACAAATATTTTAAAACTCCTCCAACCTTACTAGACAATTCAAAAATCATGTTATCAAACATCACAGAAGCACAATAGAATGCAACCTTTCTTTTCTATTACGACAGAGAGAATATTTGAGATATGCTTGTCTACGTAACTGTGATGCTGTGTGGTCGTATTTTTATTTGATCAACGACTGCTTGTCCAACTGTACTTTTGTGAATATTGAAGTTTTGTCAATAGAGTTGTAGATGCCGTATGTCAAAGATGTTTATGAAGCGTTCTATACCGTAGTAGATGAAAAAATGCTTATTAATGTTGTGTATTATTTACTAATGAGTTTGTATAGGTATTCTGTTGTAGACTAAACAAAACGTTGGTATGTGTACGCTTGTAAAAACACGAAGATAATTTCCCTTTGTTCCCGTAAAGGGGCATAAATTATGGCGTTGCATAAGGTAGTGTTTTTGGGCCCCTTTTGTTTTTTGTTTATACTAACGTTACTTTCAAAGCTGCAGCTCTTCCAATACGCGGACAGCATGCGTATTGAAGTTGCACTTTTATTTTCAGATAAAGGTGTGTAACACACATAATAAGGAAATTAATCTAAAATTGTATATTAATGCCAGGCCGTATTATTTTTGCCGCCTTTAAGACACAAGGTCATGTTACTGTGTTGTTCAAATAAAACTGACATCCTAAAGACAACTAGCAAAGTAATATAATTTATTCTTTTGTTGTAAAAACACTTGTTTAAATGGGTTATTCACCAACTCGACACAAGAGACCGGACACACTTGTGTCCAGTTGGTGAAACTCAAAATTAGTATCACTTATTATTTCGTTATCTGGACACGCCAAGATTTTTATTCGTGTCCACATAGTGAAACTTAAATTAAATAACTTTTATGTTTTCGCCAACTGGACACATGTTCGCATTTTACCCGAATTCAAGATAAAGTACAGTCAAGCACATAAATGTTTTGTGTCACAATCATCATCGGCATCATTGTAATAAAAGTACCTACAGGTAATCAAAAAAAATAACATTAGCTAAGTATACTTTTCTTCACATTAATAATATTATTTAATTGTTACATATTTGTTTTATTTCAAAATTTGTCTGAAATAGAAGCTAATAAGGTTTTTCATGTTGTAAAAAAGTGAGGCAGCTTTTTCATGAAATCGAGGCGATTATTAACCTGACTGTACCCTTTTTTGCAAATAAACTGGGTGTAACCAGTTGGCGAAAACATAAAAGTGATTTAATTTAAGTTTCGCTATGTGGACACGTGTAAAAATTTTGGCGTGTCCAGATGACGAAATAATAATTGTACTAATTCTGATTTTCACCAACTGGACACACGTGTGTCCAGTATCTTGTGTCGAGTTGGTGAATAACCCGTTTAAATACAGACACGTCGCGAAATTCATTGTTTAAAAATTTTGGAAAGCCTCGCCCCTATCATCCATATAATATACCTCGTTCGTTTCGTTTCGACAATATACCTCTGTAACTCCTAAGGTCATCGGCGTGTTGTTTAGTAGTTGTGTTACTAGAAATAAATATAACATCATTTAATCAAGTACTTGTTTTGATACCGGTACGACTACATTTGTGACAGTTCTCAGAATCAATCTAAGGAAAAATGTGTGAGTTTGTCGCTATCGTGGGTGTAAAGATCAACAACATCTTTGTGTATAACTAATAATCTACTTTTGTTCACTACTTAAATCTAAAGCTAGCTAGCTGCATATATTATGTTGAAGTGAACTGTTGAAATAAGCCTTCTGACAACAGCTTTCAATGCACAGCTGTTGTTACCAAGCTGACATATCTGCGAAATACGGTACTTCAAGATTAATTGCCCCGACTCAGTTCTTGACATAAGCCTTTCCTCAAAAGGAGGACTACTATCCAGACTACCTTTATCTTCCTTATAGGAAAAGTTCTGTGAATGGGTTTCTCAAGAACATTGTCTAGATAAGAAAAGGACCTTTAATGAAACTGTGTCGAATCTATAGACTTTGTTGACACACTTTGCCTAACAATACGTATTCAATCAAGTAAATACTAGAGTTTCGAAATGACGTAAGGGATATGTATGTTACAGTATCTTACGTCTTTGCAGCTGATGGTTCGCGAATCAGAGAATATTTATTCAACAATTGCTCATTGCGGCGATCTAAAGACATCCTTTGAACCGGTTGGTCGTTTCAATAGGTTGGTTGAGTATACATATATCTACTAATATAATACAGTCATTATGACCAGTACTGACTACAGTCAATGACCCTCGTTTGGCAACAGTGAGATATGTTACTTTTAAATCTTATGTTCTCTTCATGATAATGTTCGGAAACAAGTAAGTTCGAAAGTTCGAAGGACTGGGACACACGTTACGATTAATGCTGTGATAGGATCTCTTTTGTCGTCGAAGCAAAAGCTGTTAGGTGGCGATTTCGTACTAACTGTTGATGTTCTCTCATATTCAGTACACAAATCGATTTCATCAGAATTGGAATTAAACACGAGTCGTGTTTCGGATAACGTGGGTGCTTAGAATATTTTTTAGATTTTTTCTGTCAATCTGAAAATGATTTGTCATTAATTACTAACAGTTTCGTTTAAAAACAGCGGGGTTTTATTTTCTGACAAAGGGAAATGTCCCTCTGATGCACCTGTTTGTGGTTCAGATTCAAGTTTATTCAGAATATAGTAAATCTTTATATCTACTTTTGAACGCCGTTACCTATAACCGGCCAAAATCTTTTGCGCTTCTAATTTTTCTTCCCGCAGTAGATGCAGCTACCGCAATGCGTCTATAGATATTCTCTGCGACTGAAGAACTCTTTTAAAAAGATTGTCTGACGACTAAAAGACGCAAGTGTGTGCTCAACGTATGTCGTGATGTCATTGCTCTGACCCAGATTACCTGTTTGAAGTGGCGTTAATGTGCGGCCTTATCAGTGAGTAGATCAGGGTAGTTCCACGGTAGTAGTTCTAACTGTTTGACTGTGGAAGGTGCAGTTTTTAAGTTGAGCTGTGGGCTTTTCAATGTCAGAAAGTTAAGATAAAGGAAATGTTTTGGACCACCAAAGTACGCTATTTATTCAGCAGTCACAGTCACAATCTTCTCTCGTCCTAATGAATACATTAAATGCAGTATGGGCTAATACGTATTATGGAAACATGATGATTTTGGCAATCAATCATTTACTGTATTGTAAAAGACTGTGAAAGTGTGAACCGTCGTGACCGAAAACGGTTAAGAGGACTTTACAATATAGGCGAAAAAGTGGAGTCACCAAAAGTGGAGAGATTTGGAAGAGACAAAGGTTGAAGAAGAAGATGCACAATGCAAATATGAAAAGCCTGAAATCGACCTTAAGACTAGATTGAGGTCAAGAGTAGGCATATAGGCAGGTATTTCATATAAAAAAAGGATTTTAAATCTATATTAAAAACCCCAGTCTACCTACATTCTTGAACTGATTATACGATCCGCTCCAGCTGTGGCCTTCAAATTTGACAGTCACAAATTCAGGGTGTGACAGTAAGACACATTTGCACTGAATAGATTCCAATGTTATTCAATATAGTAACCTGATCTTGTAACTATTAATGAGTATGTATTGGCCATGGAGCTTATACCGTTAGACATAAGTTTCTAAGTTGAATATGACATCAGATATGAACTGGTATCGATATGCAATGAACTAGTGTGGGCAGTAAGGTCATACTGATATGCAAATGAGTCTTGTTAAACTAGAATTCTATCTCGTTAAAAAAAGGACGGAATATATAAAAAACCTTTTGCCCACGGCTTCGCCGTCGTGAAGGCTGTATTCCCCGGGACCGTACGCCGGGATAAAAAGTTTCCTATTTCCTATCACAAGTCAAATTATGTCCAAATCCATTCAGCCGTTAAAGCGTTAATATAGAGACAGACAGTTACTTTCACATTATGGTATGGATGAACGTTAGTACCTCTATTCTGTGAGAAAGAGGGTGTAAGATGACAAATGATCATAACTTTAATGATCATTAGTGTGCAGTATGTGGACTTTGATCGAATCCAGTGCACTTATTAAAGCGGTGGATGACGAGAGCGTTCTTGACACTGCAGAGTAAAGAGTTTTGACACGCTATGTCCTCTTAAGTAACTTTTTAATTTACCCGCTGTTTTATACTGAATTTGAAACCTATGCCGAAGAGCATTTTGGATGTATAAGACAACAAGTGAATTTCTGAGTCTGTCTTCCTCCCTTCTGTTAGTATGTAAGGATCGTAGCAGGTGGGGTTCTGCAGTTTCTACCTACCACCATTGCAATAAGGCGTGAGTACGTAGCGTAGTTTACGGAATACCCCGTTCCCATCAAACTACTCTAAAAGAAGCCGAAGCAACTGAATTTACACTAATGAATAGAACACTTAATATGCTAATTATAAACCGTTCGAAATTCCCTAATCAGCATGTACGCAATTAACAATTACGTAAGAATCTAATTAATATTTTATTCAATCATAAACAAATTCTCGTTGGGTGTAGCTTACATTTTTAACATTTCTCATGAAAGTGCACTTTGATATTTTATACTTCCTCTTTCTTTTAATATTTCGTACTAAAATTATAATTGAAACGAGTTAAAAATATTTTGATCTTGCCTTTTATAACCGCGGTTGTTTGGTTCGGTTTCTTGTTTAGGTTAGCTTTGGATGTTCTTTTCATCTGAAAAGAGCGATGATAAGTTTTGTATAAGTGTAATTAATTTGTTTGTTTAATTTGAAATTGAGGGCTTTGATGGATGAAAACGTGTAGTGTGTCCAAACCAGGTACTACCGCGTTCACTGGCGGTCGACCAATTAATAACCTTATGACTTAGGGTATAAGGGTGAAAAGTGGCAGACCGTCAGTGAACTCGGGTACATTGGATGAATGAATTTGTATTTTAGTTCTGCTGTCATCAAATCTTTAACAGCAAACCCATACTTCGACTATTTTGTTCTGGAACGCGAAGGTCTATCCAGTCAAGTAAACGTTGCACCACCATAATGTTATATTGAAAAAAAAAAAAAACTGACGAATTGATAACCTCCTCCTTCTGGAAGTCGGTTAAAAAGGGTCATCATTCAATCATTCAAATAATGGCCCCACTTGTCAAAGTACCCACAAGTTTTAAAAAAAGGAGCCTTTTTTGTGTTCGTCTAATTTTGCCGGTGTGTACTCCCTTAAATAAATTAGTTTAAATAGTCCACCAGTTCATTCATAGTGTTCCTGGAAATTAATCATTAGGTGTACTTTAAAGTTATAGGTCACCAGAAATAAACGCAGGTTATGAGTTCAAGTTTTACTTAATAATTTCAATTTTCATAAGCACATGTACTTTCCTACTTAAGTATCGATGAAAATAATTTATGTACTAGGTAATAGAAACACATAAAGAGTTATCAAAGCTATTAAAATCTACGCGTATAATTTAGTTGGCACTAAAACTGTTGCGGGATAAGATGAAAAGTATATTCAAGATAAGATCAAAATTAAGTAGTAAGTAAGCAGTATTAGTAAATCTATAATATAAAAATGAATCGCAAAATGTGTTGGTAAGCGCATAACTCAATAACGCCTGGACCAATTTGGCCAATTCTTTTTTTTAAATGTTCGTTGAAGTTCAAGGATGGTTTTTACGGAGAGAAAAATTTTAAAAATTGCCTGGATAAGTCTAAAAACAACACTAGGATACTTTTTTATTGGTAGGAGTAGGTTAGGGGTAGGGTAGGAGTAGTGTAGGAGTAGGGTAGAAGTAGGGTCGGAGTAGTGTAGGAGTAGGGTAGGAGTAGTGTAGGAGTAGGGTAGGAGTAGTGTAGGAGTAGGGTAGGAGTAAGGTAGGGTAAGGGGTAGGACACCACGCGAACGAAGTAGCGCTGGGCAGCTAGTATAATATAAACTAGGTCATACGAAGTATAAGGAAAATCGTGACATAAACTTTTACCGAGGATTCCGTCCATATTTATTCATACATTCTAGTTCTAGACCCCCTCATCCATGATGAAACAATGATAAAATCCAGGAATATATACAAAAGCTAAAGCAAAAAAAAATATCCTCAGAATTATCAGCATCATCATCATTCTCTTGCCCTTGTCCCAATTCATTTGGACATTTGGTGGTCGGCGCAGCATGTCTTCTTCTTCCATACTTCTCTATTACTCGTCATCTCATCAGACACCTCTTTTCGTGCCATATCATTCTTTACACAGTCCTATAAATATGCTCAGAATTAGTAGGTCAAAATGTAAACCAATATTTTGCATTACTGATATGAAGCAGAAGCACTAAAGAATGTGTTACAGCAAAAGCCTATAACCATATAACGGTAACTAAATAAGAAACAAGCTAATTTAAACTGTATCATAACTTCGTAAGTCGCAAGACATTCAAAACCATTAAAACAACAAGGCAGAACAACGCTAATAAAAAAGCACAAAACACGAACAAAAACGCCATAAAAGACAAAAACGCGAGCCATGTTCTTCGCAAAAATTAAGCTGCTAACACTGATACTCATTCACGTGTGGTTTTTGTTTCACCCATAATCTAAGATTACGGTTTCATTATGCAACAGACAGGTCATCGGCCCAATTTATAGCGACAGCCGAGACCGCTAGTGACTCACTGCGGTTTTATGGCCCCACTAGGATGCATCTATAGGATGTTTAAATAGTCCGTGTGGTGTGTGAATGGGAAGTGTGTTAAGATTTTTATCTTGAGGTAATTTATTGTCTGCTTTGCAAGGTGAGACTTTTTTTGTTAAAATGTCAGTACGTTTTCACGCTTAGAGAACAGCGGTGGCCCAGTGGTGGCGGCCCCGAGTTACGAACAGTAAGTCGTGGCTTCGAACCTAGACATGCGCATTACTTTGTGTAATTTATTTCATCACCACTGCTCTCTAAAACGGTGAAGGAAAACATCGTGAGGAAACCGGCATGCCCCTAGAACTAAAAAATTGAAGACATGTGACATCTACCAACCCGCACTGGGCCCGCGTGGTGGATTATAGCCCATTCCCTCTCATAGAGAGGAGGCCGTGTGTCCCAGCAGTGGGAACATTATAGGCTGATTATGCTTTCACGCTTACTGTTAGTGTCAGCCTGTTTCAGCTTCTGCTCCTCTCATACTGTCGTTAGCGTTACCCAAGGATTGATTTGAGTCTTGATTGAGTCCCAACTAAACAGTATCTTGATAATAATAACGTCCTGTCAAATTATCATCAACATCATTCTCCCCTGATGCCGTTGCCGTAGCATGTCTCCTTCCATATTTATTTATTAGTTGTCATCTCAATAGTCACCTCCTTTTCTAGCTGTATCATTCTCCAAACAGTCCATTTTTTTTTAAATTTATTTAACAATTTATGTACACACTAAATATAGAAAAAAGAAAGGATCAGAAAATAGTACAAAAGTGAAGCTTATTTCTAAAGAAATCTCTTCCAGCATACCTGCGAAAGGAGATACTAAAAAAAGAGATGGAGACATAGTGTGTAAAAGAAGAAGAGGAAATGAAATATATAAAGCAAATAACTATTTTAAATATAATATAATATATAATAATATATATACTTACATACTTAGAAATACAATAAAATAACTAATAATAAATACTCATGCAACTATGTCGAAATGGAAAGATAATGTTCTCTCACTCTTCTTTTGAAAACTGCAACAGTTTGGCAGTCTCTAATGTTAGGCGGAAGTTAATTCCATAACCGCACGTCGTAGACAGTGAAGGAGTAGGAGTAGAAGTCGGTAGAGTGTGGAGGGGTCCATCTGTGGTTTCTTTGGTTTTCCCCTCTCTACTCTTGTTAAGCCATCCACATTCATACTCCAAACTATTGTCTATTCAAATTATGATTTAATCATCTTTCACCAACGTTTTCCCATCTCTATTGACCTCTATCCAACTAGATGCTGGTGCATCTGAGCAAGTACGTGCCTACGCAAATATTTTCAACGCTCGTGGTTTTCAAGGATATTTGCATATGCATAGGACGCAGGTCAAATTCCTTTGCTGGATCAGTAGATAATATAAAATCATAAATCAGACTTAGACCGGTCCGGTAATGTTCCGTGCCTTACTAGAGGATAAAAGGGAATGTTCGTTTTAATTTATGTATGAGGAAGACTGTAGATTTAGTGATTTTGTGTATTTAATATTCGACAGCTGTCTTTTGAAAACACAATTTGATTAAACTAGTCAAACTCGTTATGTTAAATCTCAGGGAAGCCCCTTACGGAAATGTGGTCTTTAGAGGTCAAACACCGGTCCTAAATATTAAAATAAATATTATAACTATATAGATATATATATATTATAAGGTCCTATTGAACAAAGATATAAACAAAGATTTACAAGCAAAAAAAACACTGATTAGAGTGATTTTATTTTGACATTATTTTAGGTCAAAATAAAATCACTTTGATCAGTGTTTTTTTTGCTTGGATATCTTTGGTTAGACGTACTGAACGCTGAGTTAAAATTTGTCCATCTATTTTAATGGGACCTTTTAAAATGGTAAACTGACTGACTGACTGGGTGATATATCAACACACAGCCCTAACCGCTGGGCCTAGAGACATGAATCTTGGAGGATGTGTTCTTTGTGAAGAGTACTAAGAAATGATTTAGTAAGTATCCACTAAGGAATTCCACCCTTAAAGGGGTAAAATAGGGGATGGCTGTTTATATGAAAGTCCGTCAGTTTTGAAGTCTTCAAATTTTGTATTTAGGCTGACGATTGAAAATTAATTTATACGTGCCTCAGCGTTTTTGATAATTCTACCCCCGAAGGGTTCAAAAGGGGGATAACCTGGCGTAACGTGGATTAACCCTATAGGTTACTTGTTAATCCCGGTAATACGCAGCCTTTTTCCTAAAAAATATTTAAACTGACCAAGATCGTGACGATGAACCTTACATAAGCTGACAACATCCCACAATACTAGTGTAGTTCTCCCCCAAAATATCAGAAAAAAATAATTCTGTCCCTATGAAATATTTTCACATCTAATTGTGTACCAGGTCAATTCCCTAATATTTCTCGCAGGACAACCATGGACAATCGATTATTTCTTAATGGTAAAATCTTGGCAGTCCTCCGTGCAATACCGGTAGCTCATGCCAGATGTAGCAGGTGGTGCTAAATAAATATCATTGAGCCTCCGAGTAAGAAAAAATACTTTAAATTAAGGTCATGGAAAAGTTTTTACGAAAACGTTGGTTATACTTGTTTAAGAGTGGTCTTATAAACTTAATTATAACGTTTATGGGACGCGAAAGTGGCCCAATTATAAGACATTATACATAGTTGTATAGTGATTACATTAATGTCAACTTGTGACCATGTAATATCAATTAAAGGTTTTGAGGTTTAAGGTTTTGTAATTTTGTGTGCAATAAATAATAAGAATAGGCTTTACAAACGTTATATACCTAAGTATTTGATTGTGTACTGGTTATGACGAGACCATTATAAGATGTGTAAGTTTAAATAATAGTCATAATATAGACATTAAAATATTTTTTTGATTATTTCTTTCATGCGTGAACGGTGCGCTGCTTCTGTAAATAATTACTGTGTTGTTTTTCAACGAAAGTTTAAAGTTCAAAGTATTATTAGGTAGTTATTACATTAACGAAATTACAAATATTAACTCTGATTTACTACCTATGTCAAGTGTAATTCTACTGAGGAACTCAGTTTTTCGATAATGTTTGTATATATTATTGTAAAGTTTTTAAAGCTCTCCGGTTTTTTGTTATTTCATTATTGTTGTTTATTGGAACGAAGTTCCTTATCGCGCGTTGCGGAAAGGAACGGAGAAGGAGGAGACGGAAAAAATTAAGACGAAAAGTTGTAACGACACTTTTTGGTATAGTAAGCTATTGTAAGCCCTGCCACAGATTAGTCCAGATACTTCACTCAGTAGAAAATTTCCAATACCTATTACGATAATTGCCTACTCCCTCGCGTCAACAACCACTGTATGCTAAAATGCGCCTAAATGCTCAAGCGTACAGCAGTGATTGCTGCGCACCGCGCGATTCCACAGTAATCGCAGGGCTGCCTCTTCGATAAAATTAAATTAACATAACTTTTTATCTATGTTATTGAGAACTGTGAATATGTTCTGACTTTTATGTGGCAGTTAAAAATTTTATCATTTATAAAATATTTAACCAACTTAAAAAAATTGACAGGTAAATGGAAATCATTGACAGGTAAATGGAAAAATGTTAGGTGTTTATCCCTTCTTTTGCTTGATTTACACCCATCTACAGCACATAAGGCACCACACGGCATCGTAATACGCGTACGAACGAACAGCACTATTAAAATTGAACGGCGTGCGCGCGCTTCGCTTGCGAAAACCGCACTGAATTTGATCCGCCGGCGGACCGAGACCGCTCGGCTGGGCGGTAGGCACTTATAGCGCGCAAGTACATGGAGTGACGGAGGCCTGGCCGTGCGGCGTGCGCATTTTTCTCTGTCTGTCTCTCTTACAGAAAGCAAGCCAGATATTTTCGTTTCGTCTTTGGTCTGTGGATGGGTGATCAAGGTTAAGCAACGACTGCTAAGGTCTGTCTGTGAATGGGTGATCCAAGTTAAGCAACGGTTGCCGAGGTCTGTCTTTGGATGGGTGATCAAGGTTAAGCAACGACTGCCAAGGTCTGTCTGTGGATGGGTGATCCAAGTTAAGCAACGGTTGCCAAGGTTGGTCTGCTGTGGATGGGTGATCAAGGTTAAGCAACGACTGCCAAAATTTGTCTGTGGATGGATGATCCAAGTTAAGCAACGGTTGCCGAGGTCTGTCTGTGGATGGTGATCAAGGTTAAGCAACGACTGCCAAGGTCTCTCTGTGGATGGGTGATCCAAGTTAAGCAACGGTTGCCAGGGTTGGTCTGTGGATGGGTGATCAAGATTAAGCAACGACTGCCGAGGTCTGTCTGTGGATGGGTGATCAAGGTTAAGCAACGACTGCCAATAGAAAGGAACTTCGTTCCATCCGGGTGTCGCTTGACACCTCTCAAGTTTTTTTATTTTAAATGTATTTGCAAAGTTGCATCCATCTTGGTTTAGTTATGAAATGACAGTTACACGACGCTTACTGGACTTAGGGTCATATAAACTTACGAGTAAGACCTTAAGACCAAGACATGCGCGCCATTACGTTTGACTTTAGGGTTCTTTAATTAAATATGAAAACCATTGTTTTATTGTACTCTTACTCATAATACAGTGTGTAAACGTGGTGTAAACGAACAGTGATATCGCGTGAAATAAATTATTTTTACATAGAAAAATTACAAAAAACCCGTAACAAAATGTGTAAAGCACCTGATTTTCGCGATTTCGTGATTGGTTTCACCGTAAAAAAAAAACTCCAATTTGATGGATAATACCATCTGAAGTTTTCGAAAGTAATATTTTTACACTGTAGGTATATATGAAGTACTAAGTACCTAGTATATTATTAATAATACGTGTCATAATGGTCGTGCGTGAGAACCTACTTCTGTTTTAAGTAGATATAATAAACACCGGAAGAGTTGCAGAAGAGTTATTATAATAATATAGCTTTATTCTTTTCAGGTCTCGGTATCTATTCTGCATCAATGACCATTGTAAAATAAAATGTATATACGGAACCATTTTGTATTCCGGTGAGACGCTCTTGATCCTTGGTTAACTTGGGTACTTACTTTTAAAGCTGGTGTGGTCGTACTTTTGAAATCTTGAAAGTGTTTTTTCAATTTTCGTTTAAAGATCCTACTACGTTTCATAGCCTTCCGTTTATTTGGGCCCATGTTTAATGTTTCGAAATGCAATAAATAACCTACAAAGCGATTACAAATACAAAATAGGGCAAACTTATATTAGTCATTGTTAGACATTTGTGCAACTTTTAAGTCTATAATATGTTATATTATCGTCAAATCACAACCGAAACGTTATTATATTCGTGTTTCGAACTAAACAACTATAAAACAAATAATATGTTTTTATGTAAAAGTTTTAGAGTAACATTTAAACAACAGTTTCGTTACGTAAATGTTATGTAATTGTTTTACGAACGACGACATTGCCTGTCAAAAACCTCTTATACGACTAACGTGTGTCGTTTATACGACCAAAGTGTTGTCGTAAACGTCGCATAATTTAGTTGTATACACGTTAATTCGACGTATACAATATGACTTAATAATAGTCACACGACTAAAACGTAGTATTATCGTCACATTACAACCAAAACGTCGTATACGTGTTTCTAGTTATATTATATTTGTCATGTAAATGTTATATAATATAATAGTTTTTCAAACTTCGATATTGTCTTCCAAAAACCTCCGATGCGACTAAAACGTTTATACGACCAAAAGTGATTTCGAGTAAACTTTGTGGCCGAAACCATTTAATGACGTCGCATAATTTAGTTGTGTGGGCGTTTATTCGACATTTACAATAATATGACTTATTAGTCACACGACTAAACTGACCCAAAAGTAGTTAGCTCAGTACCACTATAAAACTGACATAAAACTAAAAGTCGTGTAGATTCCGGACTATATGACGTTTATGCTTGTTGGCGTATAATTGAGAATTACCTGTGTTCCTGTTGTGAATGTAAATTACTCTTGAAGAGGATTTAGCTAGTATATGCTAAATAATGCTCACTGTTGCGAGATAAACCCTTCACAGATATAGATAAATACGAAAGAGACATGACTTGTTTCGAAACTTAGAGAAGCAGCATGTCTAGACAACTGCAGAAGGCTGAGTTGGTAGATTGGACAGCAAATATTTAAGATAAACCAACATCATTCTCTTGTCCATGTCTCAATTCATTTGGGGTCGGCGCAGCATGTCTTCTTCTTCCATACTTCTCTATTACTCGTCATCTCATCAGACACCTTTCGTGCCATATCATTCTACAGTCCATCCATCGTTTCTTAGGATTTCTTCTACTCTTATACCTCCTTTATATGTTCTGTGCTTATTAAATTAAATTAAATTAATTTATTTCAGGTCTTTAACCCATATAAAATTAAAAAGAATTATTTTTAGAATTATCCATGCTTGCACAATAAATGTTACATACTATTACAATCAATCAAACATACAAAATTATAACAGAAATTAAAATTATACACATCCACGTCATACTCAAAACTTGAAAAAAGAAAAACCAAGAATGCCAATGTTTAAGATAAACCAATAAAAAAATAACTATCGTCTGCTACTGATGGTGTGACCGTGTGAGAAAGAAGAAAGATGCTAAAAGAATTACTTGTATCTTGTAATTGGAAAAATACTTGAAGAACATAAAACCATCCACTAGAGCTGAGATCCAAGGACGTTATTCATCAGCATCGCTGATCTTATCTCCTTTTACTATTCCCAATCAAACTGTGTCCATTTCCAATCTTACCAGAAATAGATGAATATCAGATTGGTATATTGAGCGAATTCATACACGAGTTGTAATTTATACCTGGTGTCTGGAATTTATCTTTGATTTGTATTTCTAATGGCGACGACGACGCAGGAAATCCGTGTGCAAGTATAAGACTACAGATGAGATATATAAATCATAATTTGTTCGTTTCCATTTCTGACTATGGACTATCTACGCCATATTTTATACCGGAATTATTGTAGTATTCTGAACACGTCTTTGTACAATTAATACATCAGCTAACGCCACACTTTACGGTTGTAGCGATGTCACTTACATAATGGGATTGACATTGGAAGCCTTCAATTGTGAATAATTCATTCATTCCATTGTCATTCAATGGACGTTCGTTCGCGGCACAAAATTGTTGCTTACGATCTTTATTGCATGTTTTTCTTCTGATACGACCCGGAAATATTTGATTGTTACTTAGAAAAGAGTTAGCAGCGCCTATGTCGGTTTAGGTTTTGGAGGGTCAATTGCAGATTGACTCCTTGACTCATTTGAAAACGTAAATAGATCCTACTTGATTTACGATGAAATGCCACAGTCGTTATTAGTAGGCAGGAGTCCTAAGCTGTTTTTCAATCCAGTCTCATCAAGCAGGAACACAGCCAGCGGCAGCGTTTGTGCTTATCTTTTTTTCGGACAATCTCTTTACACTATTCACAACATTTGTGCCTACTCGTATCTGTCCGTGAATGAAATGTTAAGAAGATTTGTTATGAAGTCTTTACTATAACGTAGTTAATTATTGAACTAAGAAATCGAAAATACCAAGCACTCCTAATCCCCTATATCTCTAAGACTAGGGCAGCTGCCCACCTACCACCACAAACCGCAATTGGATCAAGTTTTAATCCTCAGTCTTCACGCCAAGGGTTTCAAGTAGTTCCTTTGCACTTATGCCTTCGCTAATCGGTCGGGACTCATCGGAGTCTCATTTAGTATGTATGTAATAAGCCGTACAATGGTAACATGCGTTGGGTACCTATCATCATTCAATCAAGATTTCTTTAAATTCCAACACGTTGGTTTCTTGGACTTTGGTCCTGGTGACGCATCTGTGGTAATAGTTGGATATCGCTTTTGGGTTATCCCAAACTGGGTTACTATCCGATGCCTAATGTATCGTCATTTCCCGCTAGAACTGCCTATGGACTATTAATTCTCTTTCGTCAATATTTCGGGGATCCCTGACTCAATTAGACTAAATAGAAATGCCAAATGCTGTATTTACTGGTCAGCTAGAAGTTTATCCCTTCCTTGTTATTCATATCTCTGCTTTTGATGTTGAGGCTTACTAAAGCTGTAGAGTAGTTGAGCTATTCCACCTTGCAAAGAACAAGGAGATTTACACGGAGACGATATCCAACCTTAAAGAATTGTAAATTCACCAAAAAATGAAGAATAATCCACTATTGGTAGGAAGACATATTTTCGAGAATTAGTAGGTACTGTAACTAATTGGATGGTAGCTGGCGTAGCTGTAAGCCACGAGGCAGCAAGGTTGCCACGCGCCACTGACTTCGCGTTTTCAGATGACGTTTTGTAATAAAAAAAGAAATATTTTTCAGGTTTTTCCTAACTGTAGGCTAAAGCTATTGTTCTTTATCTTTTACTTGCAAGCAATTTTATTGATTGAGGAAAACTTTTAGTATTGGTCAATTTTATTTCATTATTAAACCCGCTATTGTACACCATATAAAACCATAAGGACAAAAACATTTTATCATGATCTTTCCCTTATGTTATGACTGCGTAGTTCCCAACTGTTGTTAGACCGTTGTAAGGCCTTATGATCTGCCCTGCTTTTGAAAGTCCCAGACGCATCTCAAGACTTGTCATACCTATCCTTGTTCCTCCTTAGGGTGTTACCACACCAATCGATCGATCGTCGATGGCTGCCATCGATCGATTGTAAAAGGGATTAGTCGACATCGATCGATAGTTTCTCTTTCGACTAATTCATTCTACCATCCATCGATGGCAGCCATCGACGATCGATCGATTTGTGTGGTAACACTCTTATCCTATTTTCTCATTTATCTCTACCTTTTCCCGGTCTCTTCTGTCTATTGTATAGTTAACATTAAATTACCTGTAACTCCCGAAGGGTTAGGCAGAAGTGTAATTAACAGTAAACCCAGATTTTGCCACTTATGCTTAAATCCCATGTACTAATCTCATTAACCGGGTACAAATTCAGACTCAGTTTCTGCTACCGAGAAATTCCTGATAACCTGAAACTCTCAATAACACTTTGCCCGACCTGGGAATCGAATCAAGCACCTCATGCTCACCAGTCGTACTTAGACTAACGAGGCAATCCTAATTATTTGATAATGTTGAATATTCAAAGATCCTCCAACGTCCCATCTTATGAGCAACAGAACCAATTTAAAAGGAGGTTGCACGGTGAGAAATGGAGTCATAACAATGCTGATACCATCAGGTTATCGACTGTGTCTTATTGTGAAGGTCTCCGATTGTAGACGAGATACTACAGAACCGCACTAATGTATGTATGCAAATTATTGTTACATTGTGATCCTACATGGTTTGACGCCACTACAAGGATGTCTGAAATATCTAGATATATATATATATATATATACTGCATATTCTTCTTCATATTCATAAACACTTAACATTTTTTCTGTCTTACAAAGCATTTCTACTACCCACACGGTAGCAGTCCCACTGACCTAATTGGAAAGCATGAAGATTTGATGTATTACCGTTTTTTGTTCAGCAATTTCATTGTTATTTCTAACAAACCGTATCGGTTCGTTCTTGTAATTTTACTACTCTGCCCTCCTTTGCGTAATTCTGATATAATTTCGTTTTTATCGCGTGTTTTGCAATTAGTTTTAATTGCTGGTCTTGCATCTGTTAGTTTTTTGATACGGTTGCTTGATTTGCGACAAGATTCAAGGTTAGTAGAGAAATAAATTCTGTTTCTTTCTTTTTTCTGGTGTTTAATGTTTATATGTGCAATTACTGTTACGTATTCTCTTTAAAATATCAATCTGGCTCGTATAAAAGCAATGTCCTTGATTGAGTGTTCAAACTTGTAATTTTAACACACTTGTGTGGGAAAACACACCCTCTTTTAATCTAAAACATGTGTTTTAGATAGTTGTTTGCAATTGACATTGCAAGGTTTCATAGATCTAAACTCGGAACTGTATGAGATGTCCCATTTCTTCTTATCTGATCGTTGCTGCTGTTTTTCGTTTCTCTTAATAGTAAAGTAATCTATTTGCCCATTATGGCGTTTGTTAGCCATGTAAATTGTAGCTGAAAATCAAACTTGACTACTTCTCCCTTGCCCCCAATATTGCTCTGTCAAATCTCAGCTCTTTGTCTCCTAGACAAATATCTCATCGTAAAATCGACTCAACCAGCTGGCCAGCCTAGTCAACTCACTTGTTTATAGAAGCGGCTGTAACTCGATAATGGCAGCCATAAAACGATGTTTGTTATTTTTATCCAGATCAATAACAAAACCAAGTCCTTTTAGCATTGTGTAAGCTTACTGGAAGTGTTTTAAAATAAGATGAACGTATTATTTTTGGATTAAGTTGCAATTTTATTCAGAGTTTATCAACTCGAGTTACATTACCCAAATAGGGTGTCGAAACTGTCTATCCTAAACACAGATTGCTCAGCAATACAGCTAGGAGAGCAGAAATTCACCCAGCAATTGGTTGTACCTACAACATGTAATTAATGCATACTTTAGGTAAGGCAACATGTAATTAATGCATGTAAGTCCCTCATGTACTACAAAACTTTTATGTACCTACCTTATGTTGTTAAAGGAAAATGTTTTTTATTGGAATCCTACCTTAAACTATTAATGAGCAATATTTATAATGCCGTTTTCGAGAACGGCTCTAACGATTTCGATGAAAGTTTAAGGGTCGAAAAATCGATCTAACTAGGTCTCATATCCGGTAAAATTCGTTTTCTCTATTTTCACCCTAGGTCGCCTAGGTCCTATTTATTTAGTTCGGAATGATGATGTCGATTTAGTCACGAGCTCTTTGATAATTGAGGTTCAGTTTATGTAAGCCAAAAAGGAAAAGAAAATAAAAACCCTGGAATAACTAAATTTAAAAGTTGTAATTTTCCTTTTACAAAAACATAGTTATTTAATTTCGAACGATCAAGTTATTGTTGGCTTGAAAAACAAAGTTTTCTTAATAACTGCATTTAAATTAGAAAACATATTCAATGTCTTCTTTATATGACGAGTGGAGTTGTGATTTATTCATAAACGCTGATTAAAAAAGAGACCTTGAAACATCAAAAAAATATATTTGAGCAGACGTTAATGATATTACTCAACTTTAAAAGGCGTTTATGTATAAATCCCCTACATTTGAGTAACCATGCATGCAATCGGAATCTGTTTCCTAAACATAAAATTCCGAATAAATTGCTCTTCAAAATTGACACCTGCTTGAACTACAAAAAAAAATGTAAATTAAACAAACCCCTATTTATGTCATTAAGTTACCTCAAGAGCTGTTATTTTGATATTAACGAGACGTTTCCATTGATCTATCTCCATGGCCACCCCATTTGTGGTACCTGCTGTTTTTTGTCCATCCATACTAATGTTTGGACAACCAACAATCCGTGAAACAATAGTTAATTTTGTACCAATGGGGTTAGTTTCTACCAATTTAAATTCCGGTCTGAAAACAGTCAGTCAATTTTGATCTTTTTTTGTAACATTTTGTGAACGTTAATTGCCTGTTCAGATTTATGGCTTGAACGTACTCACTGTGATTTATGATGTGTTGCTTGACGAAAATATTTTTTTCTACTATAAAATAGAGCGTGTTGTTTTAATTGTTTTTATCGCGTGGTGTAGCATTTTAACGGTTCCTTATGTTTCTTTTACAAGGACAATTAAAACATTAATGTGTACGATAATATTGTTGTTAACTACACCTACTACTATTCTATTATAATTTACTTTAGTATTTCTGTTAATACTTGCTTAGGCAACGTATTCTTTTCTTGGAATTCCCAGTACATTTCTATTCTCAGGGTTTCTAGAGTCTGTCACTGCTTTTGGGACATGTCGTTCTCAGTGGTTCGTGTATGTATTCGATATACAAATATCAGGAGAATACCTATGACCCTCACGCTTTCCTGTTTTGTAAATAGCTTCAGTGTCCAATAAGGTATTGGTATTTGTGTCGGAATATGGTAACACTACCTATAGCGGTTACTCCTTCGCCCACGGGCACAAATCCTTTTCCCATAGTGGATTTATGTGTACTAGCGCTGGAGGTGTTACCTTTACTGTGAATATTTTTGGAGATAGTAGTTACTTGGAATTTGTTTTAGTGCAAGCAACAACAATTCAAGCTTCCTGCTCAATCGTATTTTTCATCGGCAAATGTGTCGGTTTTCCAAACTAAGCTAGGCTCTCGTCCCCTACTAAACCTCAATTTTCAAACACCATTTTCAAAAACCGGTGGATAAATAAGATTAAGATAATAAAATGCAGACTGTTTAATAAGATTGTGTTAATACGGGCTTAAGTTTAACATTTTATATCTTTGCTCACTTACATAATTTTAACCGTATCATTTGTTTCAAATACAACTAAGTTCGTATGATGTAACTTCTTATCACATTTTGTTGTATAGTGTTTCATCATATCTACTGCAGTTATTTAGCTTGTTACTTTTAAATTCATCATCAGTTTTAAGCAAAGGTCCACCTTATTTAAACCTGCGGAATGTTTACGTATCAAAAAAGTTTGTGTTTAAATATAAATTCCTTGTGTTCAGATGATGTAAGCAATTATAACTTTTTGTTGCTAGTGTTTCATCATTATCTAATGCAATCGTTATTTTCTGTACTTCTATCGAATTCATCATCATATTTAGCCTAAACTCAGCTTCATTTATATCTTTATAATTTTTACTGTGTTTTTAGTAGTTGCTGCAGACATTATTGACTTACCGTATTTCTTCAAATTTCGTCATGAAATTTATCCAAATGTTTACTGAAATTACCTGCGTTTTTTTTTAATATACATCACCTGAACCAAATATTTTTTAATTACATACTATCGTGTGTTATTAAAAAATATTTGGTTCAGGTGATGCAACTTCTTATCACATTTTGCTGTTAGTGTTTCATCATATCTACAGCAGTTATTTATTTAGCTTCTTACTTTCATATTTTCGTCATATTTAAACAATGGTAGGTTCGAGTTAAACCTAATTTCTTAAATACTGACTAAATCAAAACAACATTGCAACCTGATAATTGCAAAGGGAATACATTAACATCTTGTTATTGTTACCACGCCAAATTCTTAGGCGCCGCATAAATCTATTCTCTGTTACACATTCCTGTCTATGCAACCCTAATAAGTTTTCGCCTTGTTTGACTTGTCGTATAAATAAGCTCATTAATCAATAGCCTCGTTGTCCGCGACATTAATCTGCGTTAATCGGGAGTCTATTTATAAACTTAATCCACTCCGCGACTGCTAGTGTGGCGTTAAATCTATACTTATTTGATTTATTGCGCCTCGCTTTGCTACTTATTGTTCATACTTTCGCCTGCAACTTTGCTTGCATGGTTCTTTGGTTTTGGAGTAATTTTATCACCCGATCTTCTGTTTATTGGAATTTGATGATACTTACTAGCCAAGTCTACACAATCCTATTTTTCGTTAGTCTCGCGGTCGTAAGCCCTACTACTGAGATCTAGGTTCGATTCCTAGGTTGAGCAAAGTGATATTGGGTTTTTCCATCTGGAATTTCTCAGTAGCACCCCAGAATCTAAAATCATGGATGCTTATGACAGTGATATTGTTATTTTTGCAAGACAGAAAAACATATAGATTTTCTTATAAAGTTCCAAGATAACGCGTTTTTCATATCTGGAACGCACAGAACTACCGACGGAAACAACAGTTTAGATATAAGACTATTATAATAGCTACATAATTTATGAAGAGTTAACATCTTCGCAGCTGTTGTCACACATAAAGAGATCAACAGTTGTGAATACTCCAGCGAAGACAACTAAGACAAGGCTCAGAATATGATAAACGACGGACACAGGATTATTATTTATGAAGTTCTTAGATTTATTGTTAGTTCAGTTGGTAAGGGATTGTCTGCAAACAAATCCAAGCATAGTATTGTGGAATTAGTCAATGTTACGCCGTTGGAACAAACCTCACTGGGCACGCGTAGTGGATTACGGCCCACTCTGTCTCGCAGAGAGAAAGCCCCAGCAGTGGGAACGTTGCGTACTTCTGGGTGCGCTTAGGCCCAGTCGATCTGGCGACGCAAGGAAAAGAGTTGTTTTATGTCGGCTACAACATTGCACATAATTTCAGAAATAAACTTATAAAATAAATACCACAATAACAGTTTAGTAATAAGTTTCATAGTCGTAAGCGATAATAAAGATATCTTTGTTGACACCTCGCCTTTCGAAATAACTTTAGCCTTCTATTACTTTATTTATTGTGTGTTTTTACTAACATTCTTTTTTATCTTTTGTTATATCTCTGGCTTTATCAAGGCCCGGTGGTAACGACGATATCTTTCGTTTAAAATATGCAAATTAACTGTCTGTTTGTTATTCTGATGATGTTTGTGGTTAATTTTAGGGGATCCCAATGAGCCCTAGTGTGATGACGATGAGCTCATTAGTTTATCTCTTTGTTACAGTTGGATTCCTGATCCTAGTCTTCTATCTTTGGGGTACCCCGTACAAAAGGGGCTTCTTCTGTGATGATGAATCCCTTAAGCACCCCTACAGAGAGTCTACTGTCACCAATGTTATGCTGTACATGATTGGACTTGGCCTTCCTGTTTTTACGGTAAGTGAAAATTTCACCTTTATCATTTCTGTCAAATTTCTTCTAAATATTAGCTTTCGTGGCATACATTTTTACCACAAATCCGATCAAAATCAAATATGTTTATGCGGTTTGCGCCCGAAATCAGTACACTTTCACACTGAACTAGATCTCCGGAATGAGAATGTTATTTTTTCTATTTACCATAGTTTGTCAATACAGCCTTAGTGGGCCATCGATCATTGTTTGCTCATAATTTCTGTGTCCATACACTTATCTATTCAATGTTGGCCCAACTTGTTTGGTATAACACATTTTAGTTCGATTAGAATTCCAATGGCAAATATGACCAATGTTTGGGCAACTCTTTACTAGTGGCCTGATAAAGAACCTTATTTTGGTCTCTCATTATGTGATTTTTAGGGCCAAGTATTGAAAACTTTCAAGTTCAATATTTTCTTGTGTGGTTTGTACTTCTAAATTGGTGAACATTTTATTGTGTTTATTGAGTACGCAAACGCTTAATATTAATTGGGTTTTCGATATTTTCTCACGGTACTAAGTATCTGATTTGGACTGTTTACCAATCGCAGACGTGTTCGAAGTAAACTACGTTAAATGTATTGGTAACTTATCCTCCCACACAAGATCCTAAAGGGCATCGGGTTGGTTATGTTGTATCCAAGACTCTTTCATGTAACTTGAAAGCCTCTTCTACATTTACTTGATCTAACTTCAAATCTTCAGATAATTGAGGATTTTAGTTACTAGCCTTCTCTAAAGTATTTCTTGCTTTGTTTTACCGGATCTATTTAAACAAAGTAAGGTCCCTTTTATCTCCCCCAGTTTATAATATATTAAAATATCAACTCTAATACTACTTAAATCATTTACATAACGCCATTACTATAATATTAGCAAACACATAAATTTAATAGTTCTGACAAATATCCGACTGTCGTAATTTTGATATTTACCAATGTACTTAATTTTAACGATACTGCTATGCTTTGTTTTGCTCTGCTACTGGGTTTTATCCTTAATCAATGGACTTGGTGAATTTCTATGATAGTTTGGGATCTTCATCATCATTTTTCTGCCCTTGTCCCATGTTATTTAGGATCGGTGGAACACGTTTTTTTCTTTTATTTTCCCCTGTCAATCGTCACGCCATCATTTACTCCTTTTTCCTTCATATCATTCCTGACACATTCCATCCATCTTGTCTTTGGTCTTCGTCTCCCTCTCCATTCATTAACATTAGTGTCAACTAACAAATAATATTGGTAGTTGATCCTTGGTTAGAGAGACTAGACAGATACAGTGCTGTGTTATTATTGGCTAGATAATTGTCACTGTTAATACGCTCCCTCTCATTGAAGACTAGGCAGATGATGATACGCTCCCTTTGACGGAAAGGTCTGTCCCAGCAGTGGAAACATTGTAGACTGATAAATAATGCATAGGCTACTTTGATGTTTGAGATCATTTTTTTTTATACTTCCGTGAGAAAATATGGTTTTATTTTATAAAGACGACGAAGACTAGAGAAATAACTAAATAAAAAATGTACTATGTAGGTATAGTTTTATGCCTATCTACCTTCAGAATGACATGAACAGCACACGTGTAATTACAAAGACCTTAACAGTTTATGTCACCTGTCATGACGATCATTAATTAACCATGCAAAGTGGTTAATATCGAATGCTAGGCATCAAGACCGTCTCACGTTCAAGTATTCAGCGTATCTTTCCATGCCTTACAAGGGATATTTTATCTTATAGTATTTTCATTAACACTATTTGTATTAATTTATTCAATGCAAGCTGGAAAATAATTCAGTGCTTGGTTGTCAATGTTACAATCTATTTTGCCTCATTAGTTAGTGTTTGTAAGCTTTAGTTAGTGGCCAGTACTATTATAGTCTTAAGTATGACCATAAGATTGGCAATATTTAAATTTTGTTCTGTTAAAGTTATGTCTTTAGTTGTTATGTGTATAAATAAATTATTACCTGCTATTCTCACGTGTAAACGACCAGATTTAGTCGCCAACATTAAGATTAATCTTCAACGGTCCTCTGTATTAACAATGGTTTGTTCGAACGAATTCCAATAACTTCTACAATTAAACTTGCATCCCTTGGTGTCGGAGGTTTTATTTAATGCAGCTTGGCTTTTAACACCGTTATCTTTTTCGTTAACACCTTTCTCACAATTTACATTAATATATTCAAAACAAACAGTTATATAATCCAATGCTGTGTTATCTCCACAATCGGATCCCTTCTAATCGTTCTTGTCCATCGCTTTCAAAGAAGATACGTTCAACAGGACAAGTGGGTTCGTTTCCCACGTCTTTATCGATCGTACCCACTTAAATAACTATAAATAAAGATCGGACATTGACGATCAACCTTGGTTTGTTAATTATAGATCGGATTTGTCCTTTTATACGGGAAAGATTGCACATTTTCCGCATCTCGTCTATTTTTGATGTTCGTTTCGTTACTTTTTGTCATTCTCCGATAAGAGTCAACCCTGAATGTCATTACTACGTTGGTGGCCTCATTCAGTACAAATTTGGTATTAATGGACGGTTCACTGATGCGTGCTAAGTGCCTTTTTATTTTAAATGTTATCAAGTAAGAACATATGTACATCTGTGCAATATCATATTGTATTCAAGAACCTTGTGCAAAACATTTCGCAAAGATCATTCCTTTAAATTAATTTAAAACTGTCACATAAATATGTGGAACTTTAAACCTTGTATCAGTTGCCCTTTGAAAGTAATCTTGAAGACGGAGAAGTAACATAATATCAGCTACCACACATGTTGTTAACAGACTCGAACTATGCGCACAAAAAGATTGATCTCCGTAATTACTGGAACGTATCATTATCGAGAACTAGATCACATTGCGATGCGATCTCATCATTATCTTGTTCTGAAGTTGGCTATTTTGTGACATTAAAATCAACAATCTTTAAACGGTTAATTTCTTTATTGGTGAGTTTTTTTATTGATGCAAACAAGACTCAGAGATCAATCGGCTGGTGTACATGTCCGTTAATGTACTTGTGTTATTTATTTGCCAGACCATCCGGTGTTCGATTAGATTTTTTTGTTCGTTTATTATCGACTGTATTTTGCTCCCGTCTTCGGCTGTGTTGAGAAAAATAATGTTCTTAAATTATAGTTCTTACTGTGGAAATATTGGAACTGCGTGATTCAGGTTTAGCTTCTGAGGACGTTATTTTAATAATAAAAGTCATTTCTCAGCTTTTGGATATGAGAACAACCTTCGGTGGGAAGTCATGAATTGATAATAATTGTGATTAAAAAATTGGCTGCAATTGAAAATAAGTCTTATCCATTCAGATAACGAAGATACAAAATGAATTAACAACTTCTCTTATTATAGACATCTCTTGAATAGAGACAAGTTCATTCAAGATTTATAACAGGTTTGATCGATGATAATGTATTAAACTATAGAAAAAGATATCGTTGAGTGAACATTTCATTTAAAAGCTTCAATTGCTAGACTGCATTATTCTTCGGAAGATATGTAGACGTATGTAGAAAAAACTCTGGAGGCGTTTAGCAATTTGCTAAGGTTTTTTGTCGAGGTGGATGGACTCAGTAAAAAGAGGCGATGAGCGGTCGTGGTAAAGCAAAATGGAATTGCGGCGAACTGCGTGAGATGATTGCACCTAAAAGTAGATTAAAACTTTTTTAGATAACAAAAATGTTTCAATTGATGCCTTTCTACACCTGAGTTACTTTTTGTCGAAATTTTGGTCAAGTGATTGACCTGATTGTCGGAAGTACGTGCACATGTCCATAAATACGTTTCTGTAACGAAGAGAAAATTGGTATCAATAAGAGAACTGTGCCGAGAGACCTGATCAATTTCCGACATAACCATAACAATTGGAACATAATTATTGCCTATACCCTTTCCATTACCTTTAAGTGCATGGTTTCTATATAATTAATAACACGATCTAACTCGATGATTGAGTGTTTCTGCACGATTCAGCCCTTTACTTTCACCGTATCCCAATCACGTCTGAATCCCATTAATTATATTACAATTGTTTCCATTGACCTGAATTATAGGTTCAATAGATTGATCGCAGTAAAATACTACATAGTCTACAGCTATTCGTTCTAGCTTACTATCATTATGGGCACCATTAAGTTTCCTCTCTTTAAGTTCCGTACCGAAATTAGGTACTTAATTATCAACATCAGCGTTTATGATATGTTTATCGTGACTAACTGTTAATAATGTATCGTTAATGATAGGGTTCAAAATTGCCTCTCATGATTCGATATGTCTTTTATTTGGATCAGATAGTTTTTTGTGGCAGTCTAATTCAATGTTCTGCACGGATGGACATAAAAACTGTTTCTATCAAATATGTTACATTCATCGACTAGAGTTCCAAGTCCAATGCATGAATTGCCATTATATGATCTATCTTCCACGCAATATTTATCAGCATAGTAAACAGCTTCAAACGTAATGAATGAATGAAAAGTAAATTAAACAACATTACATGATTACCTTACCAGTTTGCCGGCATGTCGTTTATCTGCCACTACAGGCACTACAGCGTAGACTCTTAACAGCAACGTTGAATGTCTGTACTATGCTGATTTAGATTCCGCCTTTGATACCAATCGGGCTAAATGTTTGTCCAAGTGATTTGTGGTTTGTAATACCATTTGTTGGATTCCTAGCGTGAGTGTGAAACGTTTAGAAATCCTGACAGGAATCTATTAGTATGAATCACGTATTTATTTATGTAGCGAACTAGTTTACGGGATAATATATTGATGTACCAAATCAGCTACAAGTAGTTCTACTAGTTTGGTGTTATTTTATTTTACAATGAAAGCGGTTTGTAAAGGATAAGCCTGCGTGCGTGAACGCCTTTTACATGTTTTTGTTCTGCGGTTACATTAATTATTTTAATTTTCCTATTTCCGTTTATGCAGGAATTTATCGCTAGTTCCTTTTAAATACTTCTACTGAGCATGCTTCAAATATTGTATAGCCATTTTTGGGTTTAATCGCTTTAATATAGTCAGCAGTCATACCAGCAACACAATATTATTAATACAACACAATATGACAATTATTAATATTGAATTTACCGCCTGAGCTGTGAGTTCCAATATTTGTTTGGTAATGTAGTTAAAAATAAAGTAATTATAACGTTAGTCGACTTTCCTAGTATCACCTGACAGTAATGAACGATTTTTAACGAGATTATTATGGTTTTAATCGTTAAAGACCCGGTAATTTAGGTTAGGAAGGACCCCATATGCAATATAATGTTATTACCCCATAGTCGAGAAGACAAATCTATACTTAGATACCAGATGCAACAGATAGTTTTAATGTATTCCTTAGAAACACTTAAGTGTAAGACGAATTTTAAAAAGTCTATTCTATTGTTTCCATTCCTAATGAGAAAGGTAATGTAAAAGAAATGGTCGGAATCAAAGCAACGATTTCACGCTTTCGTTCTTTTGTCTGCATTAGAAATTAGACTGTCACCATGGTTGCATAGTTTAATTGTTTAATCATTAGATAGTCTCTATAAATCACTACTGCTATCTCAGCAGGGAGCCTGATTATTTATAATTATGTCTGCTGTTTTTCTACATAATTGTTTTATTATTTTAATGATGTTTTCTATTGTCTTATCTCACTCTGTCAGATTGGCAGAGTACTTGCATCTTTACACAACCATGTACTTTTAGTCTTTTTTTAAGCACTCAAACTTGCACATTGCGCTGCTACACATAGGCTTCTCCCAAGGTACAACACTCGGTCCTCTGTTTTTCGCGTCCTAGCCTAGCTGACCCAGCTACCTTTTTAAAGCCGTCGAGCCAACTAACTGGTGGGTATGCTTGCCGACATGCAGTCTCCACTCTAGGATTCGTCCTTTTCCACGTCCCGTCCTTTAGTCTTTGCCTACACTTAAATCTAAGCAATGGTTCAAGTTTTTTTCAAACGTTTCATGATTGCATTAGCAGTTTCACAAGAAATTATTTAACAACCTTCAATAAACCAATGCATTATAATTATAAATAATGTTAGACTAATTACCTCTTTATGGTGTACGTACGATACAATTATAATTGCTTTATTATTTTTTGCATTCAATGGGTTTATTTACGCAAATAACACTGCGGAAACCAACCATCACAATAAAATTATGAATTGGAACAGTTATTATTATAAAGTATGAATGAAGGTAACATATAGTGGGATATTTATGCCATTTAAATTCAAAGTTTCTGATATATAGTTAGCGACACATCCTCCCTATTGTTTTTCCGTGGAGGTACCCCTGCTTTACGAGGTTGGAGTTACAGATTCCTACTTAAGTTCCACTCCCAACTAACAAAAAGGAGGTAGCAACTGAAAGGTTAAACGAAAAAAGAATCCATTACACTCTATATTATTTTAACAGCAATCAATTTCTAATATCAATGGCTTATATTTCATACTATAACTTTTCAACAATACGATTTGAAAACCTCTCTTGAAGGAAAAACAGTTTGGAAAGAGAAACTTTCTAAATATACAGCGCTATACATAAAAATTACATACAACCATGCCAATATCACTAATATCCTCAATAAAACATTAAGGTACGTACCTCAATAACACTGATGACATACTCCAATTATTGTACCGTGAAGGTTGGCCAGTGATCCGTAGAGACTAATATTTATACTAACCATGACTTTGACCTTACTGAACGTGGGTTCAGTACTGAGTACTCCGTGGGCCACTTCTATTGGCATTTATTGATCGTGTACCCAGTTTTATGTGCGAATCAACTTATTGGCTTCGTGTCTGGTCTCTGGGTAGTAAGAATAAGATATTTGAATCACTATCGTCCTTATACACACATACAGTTTCCGCGAGATCTGTATGATTTTCTATGTGTCTGTTTAATCTAAGGCTTCTTTCTGTCTTCATCTAGGCTACCTTCTTCGACTTCAAATTCTGCAGCAGATATATTTAAATAACCATCACCTTATTTATCATTATCAGCTTTTTTTCCAACTATGTTGGGGTCGGCTTCCAGTCTAACCAGATGCAGCTGAATACCAGTATTTCACATTTCGCGACTGCCTGTCTGACCTCACAACCTAGTAATTTCGTCTTATTGTCGTGTTAAATAAATAACCATAAGCATATATTGTCAAGTTAAATCAATACAAACTTTCATCTGCTACTGTGTTTTTCGGCGCAAAAATGAAAAGAGGGTCGCTTGCCAGTGACTTTTGTTTGACCGCATCTGAGCGTACGACGCACCGTAATAAAAATTTGATTGTGACTCGCTCCAGAAGCGCACTTCAAATGTTTTAACTGTTCTGAA
Organism: Eurois occulta; assembly: GCA_950022335.1. Classification (NCBI taxonomy): domain Eukaryota; kingdom Metazoa; phylum Arthropoda; class Insecta; order Lepidoptera; family Noctuidae; genus Eurois; species Eurois occulta. The sequence continues at coordinate 4,210,679 of OX465498.1, forward strand.
TATCCACTAAAACAAGCCTAAACACTGTGTCTGTTTTTTAATAGATCTTGTTTCCGTATTTTTCTCAGTACCTTGAAACTTTAACTACCCAAAAACTACCCAAATATTAGGTACTTGTATGGAAAAATGCGTTTTACTAAAAACTAAGATCGACAAGAGCATTGTTTCTTATTTTATTTATAAACTAGATTAATTACTAGACACATTTAATTACACATGGATATATTTCATGTGGAATAAAATATTTAAGTAAAACATTAAGGGAATTAAAACTTGAAAAACAAAAGATGGCGCAAAATGGCGACGGCAACTTTATTTCGTATCGTGTACTAAGAATTAGATTTATAATGTTGTCAACTTGTATTTGAAGGTCGGATAATATATCAGTCTATGGTTTAAAAACGTTTCACGAGGACTTCTCGACTACAGCATAAAGTTTAAAGTTGATTAGTAAAAATTGGTTGTTGGAAACGATTGTTGCCAGAAGCAATCACGGGTGTTCAATTTTGGAAACAATTGTTTCCAAAAGCAAGTGACCGGTTAATTACTTCCGTAATTTAGTTTCTCTCGCATTTGGACTTACTTGATATTTAGCAACAATGCTGTGAAAGCTTCCCTAATACCGACTATTTCATAGTAGGTGCTAACTATCTTGCATCCTATCTTAATACTTAGAACAATGGGCCTGTCCCTACCCCGTCCTAGTGCTAAAAGGTTTTGCGTGTCAATAGGTACATAAATATTAATGGCTTCTCCAGGGTAAACACGTTAAATAGTGATATTAAATTTTAGTACCGTACACTGTACCTGACAAGCCTTTACTTAAGTATATTGGAACTTTTACTGCTTGTTCGATAATAATGGCAAAAGTACACAAAACAGCTTACACATCACCAAGTTACTTAACTGAACTTACCTGATGTTGGGTTTACTTGTGCCTGGGCGTTGTTCGTGATAAGTTTGGATAGCTACTAAGTCTTATCAGTCGTATTGTTCATAATGTTAACGTCCTATTTAAAAAAACATAAATCATCTTCATCATGCGCCTAGTATTTTCCATCTATGTTGGAGTCGGCTTCAAGTCTAACCGTATTCAGTTGAATACCAGTATTTTACATGGCGCGCTTGCATAATTGACCTCCACAACTAAGGTACTGGGTACGGCGAAATTCCTCCATGCATTTACGTAAACATTTCAATTCGGATCCACTTCTTCTTCAACACGAGCACAGTTCTCTTCCCCAAAAGAAACAAGGACTTCCCAAAATATTATTTCCCCACAACACTTCATAAGATTGTCACTTATTATGTATTTATTTAAAGCTCCGTTCTATCAGCCTTGACCGCCAAGATGGCGCCGCTTGGCACCATGCCAGTCGATACTCGATTATGTGTCCTATATAGTTTTAAAAGCTTTAATTTCGCTGTGCAGCTGTATTTGACCATGGCGGTGAATGTGCTGATAAAGGTGTCTGTTTATTTTGATGCATGGTTTAGGTAAAAGGAATTACTCTTTAGATGTTTTCTTGGGTCTGCGCCACTATTGTCAATGGGAACAAAAGTAGTGTGATGGATCAGTCTTGTATGAGCTGTTCTCAGATGGATACTACTGAAAGCGCCAAATTCGTAGCTCAGTTGTGGGCCAGAAGAAGATTGTTGCTTAGGTTATGAATATTATCTAACTTTTCCAATATTTCTATTGTTTCCATACCTTCGTTGCGATAGGTACTAATCGAAAGTGTGTGGGATTTTGAATCAGGAGAGATGTGTCTCTCCTGACAATCAATCATTCATGATCAATGATCAGTAAACGAAGTAGCTTTGAATTTTTACTTTGCCAAAGTCCATCTCCGATCATCACATAAAACGACATAAGCATTATTATTGTCAACTGCGGCAATAAAAAATAATTAACAGCCAAACTTGAGCACAATTCCTGAAACTATAAGCCAAATGTTATCTAGACTAATGGGCATTTCGTCATTGAGCGTTGATGCTAAAGTATTTAAATTGTTATTAAAAAAATATGTTGTAGGTCATCGGCGTTTCTTACCACCCAAGTGGATATTATTTTTATTTTTGTAGTCGTGTATACCTACACACAATGCTTGTTTACTACAAGTGCCAAAGATTTCATTGCCGTAGTTGTAGTTTTTGTCTTCGTCTATTATGTGGTCATCATCATCATCATTATATCTGTTTTATTCGTTCATTGATTGTCTGGGTTCTTGTTCATTGATTGATATCGTGAGGGGTTTTTCTGTTTTCTACTAGAACTAGGTGGTTTAACTTTGGAAGTTAGACTCGATTGAAATGTTTAACATTTGATGAACGCGGGTAAAAAGGATTTGAACTAGAAAAAATGTGACTTTAAGAGCGGGGGCACACGATGCTTTACGGCGGCGGTGCGGCGCCGGAGCGGTGTCGCTGCGTCGTCTTACATAGAAATATCTGTGGCATGTTACACGATGCGCTCCGGCACCGCACCGGACTTGCAACCACCGAGACGAGGTGGGGAGAGGTGAATGCGACGTCGGAGCGGCACCGCTCAGTTATTTTATGCGTCACAAGAAAGGACTACTACTAAGGAAGGACTGCTACGGCGCCGCTGCTACATAACAACGTTGCGGCGCCGCACCGGTCGTGTGCCCGCTGATACGGCGAAATCTTTGCGGTGCGGCGCCGCAACGCATCGTGTGCCCCCCGCTCTTATAATGCCAATATTTTTCTATCTTGAGAAAAATCTTTTTTCAAATGTTTTCATCGATCTAATTCTATTTTATTTACATATTACGTCAACGTTGTATTTCTGAAAATCGTTACACTAGTCCAATGTCACTGGTGTTATACTAAAATACCATAACACCCACTAAATCGTTCCGGTGTAAGAATAACGTTTGCGGGTACTTATTTTTGTGTGTACGAAGTATGCAGTTACCACGATTATGACGTGCTCCTTGATGTACTTGCTGCAGCAAAGTTTACTCTTGCTGATGATAAAATAGCAAAAACCTTTGGTGGACCAAGAATCCATTTGATGGTATTTAAGATAAACCTCTTGTAGAATCTAATGAATTTAAAACCATTGCTCTCGTTTTGGTCATTCTGTCTTGAAGATCTGTCTAATCTCAAACAATCACACCGAGAAAAGCATTGCAATAAACGTAAGCTTTATACGGTGACACGATTGACAACCGTTTACAAAAACCATGACCACAATCTTATACAAAATTATCATCATTTTGGCACAACCTCACTTTATGTGGGTGCTTAATTTTCATTCGAATCTCTCTCTATCAAGGTTATTTCCTACTATTTGGGAATGTATTTAATATTCCTCGTCTATTATTAGCTCTGTTATCAGTCATCGGATCATTTCCACATTAGCATTTTCTGTGTTTAGAATTCTGTCACGTCCGTTTATCTTCCGTAACTGCGTAAACAACTTGTCTGCGTCAGTGTATGTGAATTTGTTTTGTCTCTGGGTTTGTCTTTTCTTTCTGAGCTTCATTGTTCGGGTTAGATCGCCGTCCGTCTGTCTTATGACGACAGGCCGTGTCGATGGCGCGTTCGTGTTCCACGCGCGCCACGCAAGGACCGATGCCTGCCGGGGCTGCGGGACAGTTTGAAAGAGATACCGCGGCCCTAGCACACAAGGGTTGAGAAGGAAAATAGATGGGTTTTAGCCAGTACAAGTCTGACACTCCCTTCCGCTCCGCCCGAGGGAGAGGTCATTTGATGATTTCCCATCCGAAAAGAGCTTCATTGTTTTCTTCTTCTTGCTTAAATCTTAGGTTGTGAGTCATTTTCGAAACCATTTGTTTTCATGTAGTTCACCTTCTATATTTATTTCACACATATTCTGATTAGTAATATCTTCGTCTTCTAGTTATCGTATAATACAGACTGTGCTACAATTGTACGCAATCATAAAGCATATTCTTTATATCTAGCTTACTGGATGGATTTATTTCTAATTGACATGATGCTAAACACGTACGCACATATTGAAATATCGCCCAGCAGATCTGTTCTTGCAATTAGGAATAAAAGAGAATGCTCATGGAAGTATGGAATCCCGTACCATGCTGCATCAAAATCAAACCTTGTTTTTTATAGACTACACTGATCGTATTAACTCCTACAAAAATTATTTTTGAAAAAAAAACCCGCGTTTCAGAGTTATTTTATAAAATCGAAACTAACCTAAAAAGTAGGTCTATTTTTTCGACGCTACCAACGACGTATTTTAACACACATACATTACATTATTGCTCTAAAAACAGCGTAATACACTAATATTAGTAAGAATTACGAGTTAAAGTAACATCCACAGTATGCTTGACTGAAACTCGATTTTATTTTAGACCTTTACATTGCCAATAGTCAGTCAGTACAGTACAAATGTCAGATGCCACAGATAAGATAACTATAAACCATAGAGTATAGTAAGTGCTATAAACTAGTCGGGATTTAGGGATGTAATCGATAAATCAAAATCTTTAGGCTGAGAAAATCTATTTTGTTGCAAATAGCAATAAACCAAACTAAATCGATTTGGTGTACTGATCTTACTTAATTGTAATTAATTTTAGAGTCCGCTCGACAGACAAGGGTTTGTTCAATTGAAACGGAACGTCATTTATATTCAGTTGAAACGGAACGTCATATAAAGGGAGTAAAACAATATTCGTACTTTTAAACTCGAAAAGTATAATTCCAGTTCAAAAATCAAATCCCCGACGCGTAATGCCGTAAAAAAATATGAAACTAATTACTATAATATTTTGGTTTTGAGGCGCGAGACTTTTTGGTACCAACTTTGGTCATTGTCCTTTGAACAGACATTTTCACTGTGGAAAAACACTTGACGGATTTTTTGGCCATCTGTTTATATGAATCTATCGGCAATATTTGATTTCGCATTATAGTTAAATTGTCCTTGTTCATATCTATACGAGTTAACAACAAATATTTGCGAGAGTTACAGCATGTGACATTTGATACGTTATTTCTTATCAATTTCGGTTTAACCTAGCTAATTTTGTTTTTCTACGAAATTAATTGAATTGTTGATATAAATTCTGGTAATGTGTAGACCACACACTAAGATAATTAATGGTGGGATCGTAAAAATAATTGGCGGTGGTCGCCAAGTGCTTAAAAATAAGATAAACAGTTGCTGCGAAGTAGATAACACTATAATTTTAAAAGAGTGAATGTTCCATGTGTGAAACTTATAATTTTATTGTTATTTCGTGTTCTTGATGACGGTTATATGAAGATCTAACGACTTGTTTGAAGGATATGTTGCAAAAGACTTCGAATAAAAAAACTGAAGTTTATTTTGAATATACGTTTCATTCTTGTGATTACAAAAATCCGACCACATGGATGGATTGTTTGAAGAATGATATGAAAGGGAGAGGAGAAAACGATGCCGTGACGTCTGACAGGGGAGAATGGAAGAAGAAAACGTGTTGCGCCGACCTCGAGTAGAATTGGACAACGGCAGAGAGATGATGAAAACTCCGACCACAGAAAGTCTATCTGTAGGAAGGAAAGTTTTGTATCAATCTATAAATAACTTAAGGGTTGTCTAGCTCAGATAGGCCTCTCCAAAACTGTATGTCAAACACTGGATTTCAACTTCATCCGGTTAGATAGGAAGCCGACTCCGATATAGTTGGGAAAAGGCAGGTAATGATGAGATTGATACTAAACCGAAACTGAAGATCTAAAAGAGAAACGAGAATCTTTTTTGTATATTCATGGATTCTAATTCTAAATGCAATTTCCGCGTTTGCTGATTTCAGGTAATAAATTCCAACAAAAGATGTTTAGAATGTCATACTATTCATGTTAAGTAGGACAGCACGTCATTCAGTTTTCAGACAATACTCCGAATTCCTGACTAAGAATAAACAAGCTTCTTTGTCGACTATTACTTTAGTCTTTGATATTAAAGAACATAAAGAGGTTACTACAGACTAGGTTTGCACTGAAGTCACGAATGTTTGTGAATTAAATGATCTCATAAAGTAAATATTGTTTCTTTTGTGTTTTGAAATATTTGGTGATAAAAAGTTTTTTTTTCGTCATTCAAATCGTGGAACTCGTTAGCTTAGCTCCAATTGTTTTGAATGATAGTGTTATATCATGCTATCTTTTGTTCTTCGTGTCACTATCACTACGGTCCTTCCAATTTTTTCGGCTCATCGTAATTGGTCTTAGAAAAGATTGGGCTAGGTGTATTGATTTCTTAGATGATATGCCCACAATCTATAACTTCAGTCTTGACATTTAATCGGATCCAATCATGAATAAACACTCAGATCTAAATTGGATCCGTAGTAAACGGAGTCGTTCAGTCTAAGATGTCAGTAGGAGTTAAAACGGACTGGTGCCATTCATTACACAACATTGGATTGGGGGCATTCCTTGTCGCCGGCAACAGTTGATGCACCAGTGCCAAAAACAATAGAACTACATGTTAATAGCTATTAACTACTTTCTTCTACAGCTTTTTTTTTCTTCCCCTTCGTCATAGAAAATAGCTTCCTCAAATAATACCACGCCTGTTAACCCAAAAGCGTAATACAGAGGTGTACATAAAAAAAATACTAGTGTAAGTAATAATAATGCTAGTTATGCACAAATCCAAACTCCGAACTACCACAGAGAAATTCCTAATGGAAAACCGAATAGCACTTTACTCGCCCTGGGAATCAAACCAAGATCTCGTGTTTAGCAGTGGCGCTTGCGAACACAACCATCGAGGCAATCTTACTTCCTCAAATATTTCAATTAACGTAGGCCGTTTGATCTCGTATTCTCGTCTTGACCTTGAGACAGTAATTAAACAGTATATGTAATCAACGAAACGTTACATCTTTACCATTAGGTTAATAATCCCAGAAAAACGTTTCTGTATTTACTCCATTCTTAAAATACTTGTCTAGGAATTCTCTTGACAAATAGTTGGCATTACTCGACTGCCTTGGCAAACTGTGAAGTTATTTTACCTGGAATGGTTAGATAGATCGTAACAATTGTTTAGTTGAAAATTTACTAGATCTGGGAATTACAAATTTTGCGCATAATGGCTTTTAGCTATTAACATTAGGTGATATAGATATCAGCGAAATGAACCACACGGAAGTACAACAATACCAAAGAGAATAAAAGCGTCCTTGATAAAATTAGGTTTTATCGTTTTAGTTAAACCTCTATAAACAGGGCTATTAAATAACTACTTTATTTAGGTTATAACCAATTTGCAGATACAGCAACTTCCTCAGTTAACTCTAAAGTTTTGCATGACGACGATAAACTAAATGACGTTTTTCAGTGTACGGTTATTCTATGGGTCAAATCCTATTGTTCTTACAAAGTTAACATGGAAATGTAAGTAGACTGTGAACAGCTATGGGAAAGCGTTGGCGAGTTTACCATATCTAAATTGTATATGTATATGTTCGCTGGTACTATTATTTATATCTATTACAACTAGAAAATTGTTGCCTGTGCGTGACGACCATTGGGTTCTAAATTTAGCGTATAGGGTTAGTACATACAGATTTTGAGACTTCGCACCTCATAAATACCAATAGAATGTTGTTTCACTAATTGTTTGTCTCTTCTTCAGGTATTTTTGTCATTTGTTGCACAAGGGGCCGAGAGGTCGTTAAAAGTTTAGGTGCGTGTAATGTCTTTTTACAACATGAACTATACTTTCATTACCTTGTAGTCTGGTCAGTTTAGGCTTTGCCAAGCATAACGTGGTCGTCTTCTAGTCTAACCTGCCAGCTTTACGTGTAATTTATATGCAATGGTTACAGTGTTTTTATTGCTGCAAGTTCTATGTAAAGTGTTTAAAGAAATGGTAATAGTGTAGTTACAGGAAATTGCATGATCTAAACAACGTAGTAAACATTTTGTATTACTGCCTGAATATCTTTTTCTAATTGCAAACGTGTTTGTAGCCCGAGGTATTTGACCGATCAGTACGAAACTGTTAAGATTTGATTAAAATGTCGTGAGGAAAGTTTTGAGTATGATGGTGAATAAAAGAGCAAAAAAACGATGCATGGATTGTTTGAAGGATGATTCGACTAGACAGGAGGAGACTGCTGACATGACAAGAGGTATAGAAGTATCGAAGAAGAAGACATGTTACGCTGACCCCAAATACATTGCGATAACGGTAGGAGATGATGATGATGAGGATGCCCTTGGAAATAATAAATCTAGGCAGGATTTGTCCGTTACAATAGCTGATGGTTACGAGATCCATCTGGAATCAGTGGGCGATGCTGCGGATGAGCCTTTAAAGGAGATAGGAAGAACTAAGATTACCAATTTATCTCAGAAGAAACCATTAGCAGTATATCACGTGTACAGTTACAAACGCGAAGAGTAAATAGTTTCAGCTACAGTTTCGCAACTTGCTGTAATAATAGTCCGCACAGAACACACTGCTCGCAATGTCATTGACATGCCTCATCGGTTTTATGAGCAAATAAATCGCATGCAAACTTCAACATGCATTGTTTTTGTGATTAGTATCTGCATCGTAAAAGAGTCGTGGAATTTTAACAAGAATGTTAAACCTCTCGTAGGTATGGTGGTAACTGTATTTTTCATTGTGTTGCTGAAAAGAGCCATTTCCTGACATTTACGTTATTTGGTAATTCAGTCCAGTGTTATTTTTGATAGACGTATTTGCTGTCAATTAAATTAGTTGAACCCAAATTAATGCATAAATAAAAGCGCGTTGGTGCATTTTTAACGCTCGGCTCAGCGGTAAGAGTGAAATTTCGACAGTGCTATAATATTTAAGCATGCGTTTAGGTGTCGCTTAGTGTTAGTGAAAATGGGAATTATTTTAGTCCATCAAAGACTGTAGGACTGTCTCGTTAGTCAAGTGGTTGCAAGCGCGACTGCTGAGCATGAGGTCCTGGGTTTGATTCCCGGGTCGGGTAAAATGGGTTTTCCATCAGGAATTTCTCAGTAGCGCCTCGGAGTCCGGATTTGTGCCCGGTTGATGGCAATAGGCTCGCCCCCTATTATATGGGACTTTAATATAACTGACGAAATGTGGGTTGTCCTATTAGGTACACCTCTTGTGCCTCTGCCTAACCTGCAAACCCTTCGCGGATTACAGGCGTAATGTTATTAAAGTAACACTAACCATGAAAGTAATATTCTTGTTGGCAATTGTGAGGATGTTAGCTCGTGTTGAGTACATAGTAGATTATATTTACGCAAGCACATTACATTTTACAAAGAAAGTGTAGATAACATCAACAACATCTATCACTTATCACATAACATCATCAAACAAGCTAGACAAATAATCAGATTCATTGACGCAGTTATTAAACAAAATATAGGCCATCCTATTGAATATGATCAACAAACTGGCGTCTTAAAAGCAAATACATGCGATAGTATTATATTACAATTCCGAATAGCTCACATAATCCATCTACAATATTAGCTTAGTGATTTCCAAGCCCTATTTTATGTGGGTGAGTGAGTATTACGAACATTATCAGATGCCAAAGCGAGTCCTTGACATTTTAGCCCCAGTGCTATGGCTCTAACGTCAACTTTATATTCATATAGTGTTTGATACTCTCCCTGTATATGTAAATCTCTTCAAACTCCAATAACATTGAAATTTCTATGAAGATTATCTGCAGCTATGTCAATAGATTCTGTGAATAGCTTCTTGTTTGGTTTTTCTTGTTTATTTGTTTCATTTTCATTTACTTTATCTCCACTGTCTTCCAAATCGTCTGGAGCATTTAAATTAACATCTTTAGTTCCCACATGTGTTGTTACTTCCACAGAAATAGCATGTTAATCCTCAGCCACGGTTATTACAGCTATTTTGTCAATAATCCTTTCGGTTTCTGGTTTCGTACTTAGTAACAAGAATTCTTGAAGACGCCGTAAAATGTGTGGTAAAGATAACAGTGTTGCTTCAGCGTAAATACCAGAGTAAGAAATAAAAGATAAGATTGAATCTTTTGGAAATGGTTTCGAAATCTCTCTCTGTTTAGATAGTGGAGCTGTTTAGGAGAACAATCTATGTGAGGTGATCTATATATATAAAATTCAAAGTCCTGACTGACTGACAGAGATATCAACGCACAGCCCGAACCGCTGGTCCTAGAGCAATGAAATTTGGAGTGTGTATTCTTTGTGAAGAGTAGGTATCCACTAAGAAAGGGTTTTTCGAAATTCTACCCCTAAGAGGGTAAAATGGGGTGTTTAGTTTTATATGAAACTTTTTATTCTCGCGGTCGATGGACTTGAAAATTTGTGTACCTACTCTGCAGTTACAATTAAGAGAAACGTATCAAAGTTTTTCCAAAATCATCCCTCAATATGAAATTCAAAGTCCTGACTGACTGACTGATATATCAACTTACAGCCTAAGCTGTTGGCGTTAAAGACATGAAATTTAAAGGGTATATTCTTTGTGAAGAGTAGGTATCCACTAAGAAAGGGTTTTTCGAAATTCCACCCCTAAAGGGGAGAAATGGGGTGTTGAATTTTCGGTAAAACTTTTTATTCTCGGGTCGATTGACTTAAAAGTCTACATACTCTTCAGTTAAAACTATGAGAAATGTATATCACAGTTTTTCCACAATCATCCCCCAATATAAAATTCAAAGTCCTGACTGACTGATATATCAACGCACAGCCCAAACCACTGGCCCTAGAGAAATGAAATTTGGAGGGTGTATTCTTTGTGAAGAGTAGATGTTTAATAAGAAAAGGTTCTTCGAAATTCCACCCCTAAGAGGGTAAATTGGGGTGTTGAATTTTCTGTGAAACTTTTTATTCTCGGGGTCGATTGACTTGAAAGTTTGTGTACATACTCTGCAGTTAAAATTGTGAGAGATGTGTATCAGTTTTTCCAAAATCATCCCCCAATATAAAATTCAAAGTCCTGGCTGACTGACATATCAACGCAGAGCCCAAACCGCTGGTCCTCGAGAAATGAAATTTGGAGGGCGTATTCCTTGTGAAGAGTAGGTATCCACTATGAAAAGGTTTTTCGAAATTCTACCCCTAAGAGGGTAAAAATGGGTGTTGAGTTTTCTATGAAACTTTTTATTCTCGAGGTCGATTGAATTGAAAATTTGTGTACACGGGGCAAACTTAATCGGTTTGCAGGGCACACCACAAAGATGTTGGTGTGCGTAAAATCAACTGGTGTATTACTTCGCCTATTTATTAGTGTTTGCTACCCGTTGTCCACGCACACACAATAAAATTTCTTGTCACTAATGTTGCAGGGAATATGACGCATAAATTTAGCTTATCATACAATCGTCTCCGTGGCGCATTAGTCGAGCGTGCGATAAATAATTACCTACTGCGCCGGCGCCGTAGGATCGAATCCGACTGCCAACAGCTTAATGTTTTTGTATGTTTTAATAAAATATTTTACATTTGTTTGTTCAATTTATTGCTTAACTATTAGCAAGTCTCTTTATATTTGGGTTAGAATGTATTAGTTGTCTACCCTCTAAAAATGACAAATCATGTTTAAGTTAGTAGTTTAAGTTCATCGTCATAATGCTATTGACTATTGGGGTTTCGTTACGTTTTTAGACATTATACCCTGCGTTTTTTGAGAAGTGCTTTTATTTGTGAATCAATATGAATCATTGAACCACACTTTTATGAGCTGAAATAATTCTTTTGCATGAGCAAAATGTTTCAATTAGTGAAATTGCGAGACGTTTAAAGATATCGGTGAGTAACAAAATGTTATTATGATGTTTAGAAGTTTAATATGTTTAAATAATCCACATGTTATTGATTATTGTTTTTTGTAACAATATTTTATTATTGTTCACAGAGAAGGACTGTGCAATTGTGGGTCCATCGTTATGCAGATTCGGGAAGCATTGATCCTTGCCGACCGGGACCAAAGGCTGGATTTGCATTCACAGATTGGCATCTGATATAGTTGCTACGCATACCGCTGAGCCCTCCCTCACTACTCGTTCCACGGCAACTAAACATGACGTGACATTACAAACTGTACGAAACCACTTGCGAGCAGCTGGTGTGAAATGTTGTAGGCCAGCCAAGAAAATTTGAATGTCAGATATTCACAGGCAAAACCGGGTACGCTTCGCAAGAGAATATTTAGATTTTGATTGGTGCAATAATATAGTTATATTTAGAGATGAAAAATGTTTTAAATCAGACAAGGACGGTCGCAAAATATTGTGGCGAAAAGATGGTGAGCGCTATCATAAAAAAAAATATTCTTCCATGCAGGTCTAGTGGAGACATTTACTTCGTGCATGAATAAGTCATAGATAGCGAAGGCGCACCAATAGGATATTAATAAAAATATCAGGGGGTAATTCGATTTGTTTTATGTGAGTGATGTTATTGTTAGTGAGATAACAATTTAGGATACCTGTATCTTAATATCTATCTTATTAACATGTTTATTCATTTCACTAATAAATAAATTACCCACTTGAATAAGAAAAGTAACGTTATTTCTTGTCCGACTTAGAATATTTGTCATGCACAAAACTTTTTAATTTGTGATTATAATATAAAAAAAAACCTAGTCAATAAATGTTGTTGATTTCTTAATACAAATTGTTTAATTTTTACTTCCATATTTTTTTTCGAATAATGTTCTTATTATCAGGTAAATTACAATAAAAATTCAACAAAATGAAAATAAAAGTTTTTTAATAATGCAAAAAGTTGACGCCAGCGGCGCAGATTCGATCCTACGACACTTGATTTACCAGCCGAATGATTACACATCTATGCCACGACACCGGTTAGTCATAGGGTTAAATTGATGCTTCATATTCTTTACCTCATATTATACATATACTATAGTGAAGCAAACACTAACAAATAGGCGAAGTAATACACCAGTTGATTTTACGCACACCAACATCTTTGTGGTGTGCCCTGCAAACCGATTAAGTTTGCCCCGTGTACATACTCTTCAGTTAAGAAGAGATTAATTATGAGAAACGTGTATCACAGTTTTTCCAAAATCATCCCCCAGTACGAAATTCAGTCCTGTTTTTTTTCGGTTTTCGTCATGGGTGTCATTTTTGTGGTTTTTGGGGTCGCCAATGACGAAAATGAGGTCAAAATATAAAAACTCAAGACGACGCCCATGAAGATTTTAGGTTTTTTCGTCATGGGTGTCATTTTCATGGCTTTTGGGGTCGCTGATAACGAAAATGTGGCCAAAATGTAAATCGATGATGGCGCCAGCAAAAAAAATCAGTTATTTCGTCATGAGTGTCATTTTCGTGGTTTTTGGGGTCGCTGATAACGAAAATTAGGTCAAAATGAAATTCAGGATGGCGCCGATGAAAATTTTTGGTTTTTCTTCATGAATATCATTTTCGTGGTTTTTGGGGTCGCTGATAACGAAAATGTGGTCAAAATGAAAATCCAAGATGGTGCGGACGAAAATATTTGGTTTTTTCGTTATGGATGTCATTTTCATGGTTTTCAGGGTCGCTGATATCAAAAATTAGGTCAAAATGAAAATTCTAAATGGCACCAACCATTTTTTTTAGATTTTTCATCAGAGTTATCATTTTCATAGTTTTTGAGGTCACTGATAACGAAAATGAGGTCCAAATAAACATAGGAAAAAAAAACAATTCTCATATTTTTCTTCGGTTTCCCCTGACTCAATTTTCACTCTTCGCCACTGGTACCTACCAGTGGCAAAGGGTCCACTTAGAAAGGGTTTTTCGAAATTCCACCCCTTTTTTTTTGTTTTTTTGCAGGGTGGAAAATCATCAAATGACCCCTCCCGCTCTGGGCGGAGCGGAAGGGAGTGTCAGACTCTTACTGACTAAAAACCACCCATGTTCCTTCTTTGGCCCTTTATGTTCCAGGGCCGCGGTATCTCTTTCGAACAGTCCCGCAGCCCTGGCAGGCATCGGCCCTTGCGGGCCCCTCCCGTTTGCTGACATCTCTTTGAGGCGCGCGTGGAACACGAACGCGCCGTCGACACGGCCTGTCGTCATACGACGGACGGACGGCGAGCTAGCCCATTACTCACCGTCCACAGGCCCGCGCCTACGGTGGCCGAGACCCATCACGGCGTGGCCCCCGACGCCCGGTGCTTCTCCTCCCGCGGCGGCTGGGACGTGAGGCTCTCTCCCTCTCACGTTCCGCCGCCTCCTTCGCTAGCATGACTGCTTCGCAGGAGGAGGCGACGGCTTTCCATTCCCTCTCGCCCCGGACCATGGCTTGAACCAGGGCCGGACGCGAGAGGTCGTCGCTGCCAATCGCCGCTACGAGGACACGGCGGTGCTCTGCCCAAGCGGAGCAGACCTCCACGGTGTGCTCCACCGTGTCCTCTGGGCGATCCTCGCAATGATAGCACCGAAATTCCACCCCTAAGAGGACAAAATGGGGTGCTGAGTTTTCTGTGAAACTTTCTATTATAGGTGTCGATAGACTTGAAAGTCTACATACTCTACTTACAGTTTTTCCAAAATCATCCCACAATATAAAATCAAAGTCCTGACTGACTGACTGATATATCAACCACTGGTCTTAATGACATGAAATTTGAAGGATGTATTCTTTGTTTTGAAATGGAGGTTGAATTTTCTGTGAAACTTAATATTCTCTGGGTCGGTTGACTCAAAACTTAATGTACACATCACTCTTCAATTAAAATTATGAGACACGTGTATCACAGTTTTTGATATAGCACGATGTAGTTTAGAAATATTTTTATTTTCATTTTTTAATTTACGACCCAAAAGTGGCTCCCCTGTTTAAAATTAATTTATACGTCTGTCTTTGAATCAATGACTTGCATTATATGTACCAAATTTCAACTCCATCGGTCCGGTAGTTTCAGAGTAAATTGGCTGTGACAGACGGACAGGCAGACAGACAGACACGCGAGTGATCCTTTAAGGGTTCCGTTTTTCCCTTTGAGGTGCGGAACCCTAAATACTAATATTACATATATATCTTACATAAACTATTTATTAATGCGAAAGTTTGGATGAATGGATCTTTGTTACTCAATCACGCCAGAACGGCTAATCAGATCTGGATGAAACTTGGCACAGAGATAGATTATAGTCTGATACAAATACAAATAGATGTAGATTACTTATTATCCCAGAAGTAGGCAAGATCCCGTGGGCAATTCCCGAACTGCACGCGGGCGAAGCCGCGGGCAAAAGCTAGTATGTAGTTTTATAAAGATCGAAGTAATCTTAAATTGTTAAGGTATACAACATGAAATCATCACGCCTGTAATCCACGAAGGGGCAGGCAGAGGTGTACGCTATACGAGTATCATAGTACACCCACATTTTGTCAGTTATAATAGACCTCTTGTATAATAGTGGGCGAGCCTATTGGCATCAACCGGGCACAAATCCAGACTCTGTGGCTGCTACTGAGTTGATTAACTGAAGATTGCCACTACAACTGACCATAAACAGAGTAAAATGCTAAACTAAAAAAAATAAACCATGATTACGCATAAATAAGTCTGAAGTTTGCTTGTTGAAAAGGCACTCACACGCACACTTGTTTTCAATAAACCTGACATTGTATTACATACCAATCATTCGTCTTTCCCAGCCTACTCGTATTTACTCATATCGCATACATTAAAGTCAGACTGATACATTTAAATCAAGATGATTGCAGTATCCGTATCGGGAGGAAAGCGTATCTTTTATCTGACGTCCGTTCAACTTGCTCCATTGCTTCTTCGGTATGTCCTATAAAAACTACTCCTCGGGTCGATGCGTCAATGCATATTACATGTGAATTTGTGCGATTCTCTCCCTCGCCGTTTGCATGAACGCAGTTAATCATGTCCGCACGCTATTTTAGCGCGGCATTTATAAATAAACAATGTCTATTAATAAATAAATTGTGAATTTATTTTATTATTAGATGTGTATATTAATTGACGGCATATTACGAGAGAATGTCTACGGAATTCTTTAGTAGCCTGAGGCTGGGAATGTGAAAAGGTGTAGTTTTAGAGATAGGAATCTATAAACTAATTACCATGTATCATTAATGAATATATTGGTGGCGATGAAGGGTCTTTCGTCCAGTATGGATAGTTAAATTCTATATGATAGAACCTATTTTGTACCTGGGAACTTCGGGGCCCATACTGCACACAGAAAGAGTTGCCAAAACAACTGAAGACGATGCAGTTACCAATGTGTCCTTACAAACTTCTCTTGACGCAGCATGATTTCTACGGTAGCTTATCTATACTACTGTACAAATAAATAAAATTGAAGTGTCTGTTTGTAACATCAAAATAACAGCTTTTTACTGAATGCATACGAAAATATATACGGCACTTAGAACAAAAACCACTTTTTTTTAATTTAATTTAAATTTCGGCTAATCTCTGAAACAGCTGGACCGATTTTGACGGTACTTTAACTGGCTGATAGCTGATGTTATATTTTAGAATAAGAATTAGGGTTCCGTGCAGCAAAAAAATTAAAACCCTTGAAATTGGTAACAAAATTCGATTAAAAAAGGGAAGTCATATTTTTTAATAATAATAACACGCGAACAAAGGTCGCGGGCAACAGCTAGTCCTAAATCATCATCATCATCTGCCTAGCCTTTTCCCAACTATGTTGGGGTCGGCTTCCAGTCTAGCCGGATGCAGCTGAATACCGTTATTTTAGATGGAGTGACTGCCTATCTGATCTCCACAACCCAGTTAATCCTGGGTAATACGATAGCCTTTGGTAAGACTGGTTGCCAGACTTTTGGGCCACTGACTACCTGTAACGACTGTCAAAGATCTAAAAATGACAGACCAACAGCTTAACGTGCTTTCCGAGGCACGGAGGAAACTCGGTATGTAATGGGTGGTCACCCATCCACGGACCAACCCAGATAAGCGTAGCTTAACCTAAAGATCGACCCCAAGAGCAAATATTATTTAGCCACAAGCTCCTCAGCTAGTCCTAAATAAAAATAATAAATAGTCAACAAGGTAATTTTTTGTTAGAAACCAGATGGAGTCACCCTTGGACGTCTTTTGATGCAACACCATACTGAGTGGACAGAATCCTCGCTTGCTTTAAACAGCTTTTTTTTTTTTTGGAGGGTGAGAAATCATCAAATGACTCCTCCCGCTCTGGGCGGAGCGGAAGGGAGTGTCAGACTCTTACTGACTAAAAAACACCCATGTTCCTTCATTGGCCCTTTATGTTCCAGGGCCGCGGTATCTCTTTCACAACAGCTTCACCTCAGATACACTATATTTTTATGTAACCACTCAGATAATTACATATACACTCTTACATTATAGGTTAATGGCAAGAAAATAGCTTGGTAAAATTAGCGTAGTTAGCGTGTTACTAATATATTCATCTTTACAAGCTGCAGTTTAAAATAATGAATGCATGATGGAAACTACACAGTCAATGGTTTCTTTGTGCTTTTCGTTTTCTTCTAATTGCACTTCTGCGTAATTGTGTTCGTTTACATTATTAAATATGGTTTGTTTATTTATTCTGAGACGATACGGTAGTTAGGAGCTCGAAAGTCTAACGACCAGCAACCAAGGGGTAGCGTATTATCCAGTTACAGGATTGTGTGGAGGTCTGATAGGCAGTCACTCCATGTAAAATACTGGTATCCAGCAACATCTGGTTAAGATGAAAGCAGAACCCAACTAAGTCGGGAAAAGGTAGATGATGATGACTCGAAACGTAGTACTACTTGAGGGCCTAGACAAGAGAACCTCACGTCCCAGCCGCCGCGGGAGAAGCACCGGGCGTCGGGGGCCACGCCGTGATGGCTCTCGGCCACCGTAGGCGCGGGCCTGTGGACGGTGAGTAATGGGTTAGTTCGCCGTCCGTCCGTCTTGTGACGACAGGCCGTGTCGACGGCGCGTTTGTGTCCCACGCGCGCCTCAAAGAGATGTCAGCAAACAAGAGGGGCTCGCAAGGGCCGATGCCTGCCAGGGCTGCGGGACTGTTCGAAAGAGATACCGCGGCCCTGGAACATAAAGGGCAAAAGAAGGAACATGGGTGGTTTTTAGTCAGTAAAAGTCTGACACTCCCTTCCGCTCCGCCCAGAGCGGGAGGAGTCACTTGATGATGACTTCCCACCAGAAAAAAAAAATAAGAAGGGCCTAGACAAAGTGTGCTCACTTTCAACGATGATGAAGAAGTCAAACATATGTACTTTTTAGTGGTAGTACTTTCAGCCAAAGCCTGGCTTGGCCTTACCTACCTACTATTCTTCATGATGTAAGGGTTTATGAACAGTCTAGTTGCTCCAGGGGCTTGCCGTATTGTTGCCCCTTAGGCACGCCGCTAAACTTGTATTGCATTGACACTGGCTACCGAAAAGTTTATGTGCATAATGTTGAATGCTGTTGTAGAAATGAAACGCTTTGGAAACGATTACTGCTTGTTTAGTCCTTCTACTTGTACTTAGGTTGATTAACGCATTTTTAATTATGAAAATGCCATCTCTTGACGGTCCATTATTTCAAAGGGCTATTTTGCAATTATTATAGCTTACGGCAGTGTAATAGGTAATTTCATTATGATTTAATTGGACACGGCTGCCTTCAGGTTCGTTAAAATACTTTCATTAAAAGCTGCTTGCGTTGTAAAATATTGCCATAGGTTATTTAATTCCGGAGTCCTAGCTGGTCTTGCTTAATTAAAAGCTGCATTGCCTCATTTAAATTATACATTACTTTGTTATTCTTAATTGGCGTATTCATAGTAGAAGGACCAAGTGCGAAACGCCACATTTCTAAGAAGTTTAGAGATAGATTGTTCTTTTGACTGAGAAAAGATATCCCCCTATTCCTAGGGTCTTTGACCTCAGTTCTTTGATTGTATAGCGATATGAAAGTGATAGCCTAGTGGTGTGACCGTCGCGCGTCGGACTGCCTAGTCATAGGTTTTGAGTTCGAACCCAAGGCACGCACCTCTGATTTTTCCGATTCATGTGCATGTATTGTCTACTTGCTTCGGTGAAGGAAAATATCGTGAGGAAACCAGCATGCCTGAGAGATATTTTTTGATGGCGTGTAAAGCCAAGTCAGAGGCCCATGAGTGGCATAAAAACTCTGACACCAGGTTAGGCAATAACCGCACGATAAAGAAGAGAGAAGTCCTCAGTAAGAATGCGAAATTGGTCTTTATCTAGCAGTGGAAACTGTACTGAAATTACAACAGCTGATATGTTGACTTTCAGTCATAACATGTGAAGTTATCACCGCAATAAATATTTCTAAAACGCAAAACTCTCTCCTTTGTGAAAACTAATAAATATCCAAGGCATATGATTGATCTACGAGTATGATTCTATAGTTATCAGAGCGATGTAGATGTGTATCGTTACTAAGAATCGTAAAGTACTGTGAATCGACTAATTGGAGAGCAATAGAGGGAAATATCTTTTAATTAGTCGAGACGAGGTACGTATTTCCATCATTATACGGATAAAAGAAAAACAATGTAGATAACAAACGCTTGAACATGCAGTACGGTAAATCATTTGAAAAAGATGGATTATTATTGTTAATGAAATCGTACCTAGGACATCTTTCAAGGCTTGTTTAATTTTTGATTTGATCTATTTAGTAATATTAACATTTTTTTGCACGATACAGTAAGTCTTATTGCAATTGCTTTTAAAGTATTTCTCTCTAAATGTTCAGTCTTTCCCTGTTCTTCAAAAAAACAATAGGCCCTTATATGGGCTCCTACCATCTTACTCAGTACACAGTTCTATGCTAAACACGAAAGAATCTTGTATGCATACGTTATCTGGGACCCATTAGCACCCATTTACACGCCGTCTTATCTTTCTCTTTTGCAGCCAACCTTTTCAAGGGGAATGGTGCACCTTCAATAGAAAATTAAATATTCTAGCTTTGCCAAACGCCCAGTACAATGACTTCGAATTGAAAAAACCTATTGTTAGGAGTGAATATCCACTATACTATTGAAGGCAAAGGTTTCAGCAAAGTTAGATATGACGGCAATATTAAGCTTATACTGTCGCTTACGGGATATCTTCCGTGGTTGTTCATGATTCTGAGCTCCCGATATTTTGACGTTGTTGGAAGCGCCATGATCGCAAGTTGACTGGAGAATGCCAATGCCATGAATTAAATGGTGGATGGAAAATAAATTGTTAGGTGCAGACAAATCTGTCTACCCTCTTTCTTTGTCTTGTGCTACGCGTACTATTGGAACTCGACACTAAGTCACGGCAAATCGGGAGCTAAATATCATAAACAATCACGGAAGATATCCCGTAAGTGACAGTATAAGTTTAGTTATAACGAAACTTATACTGTCACATGAAAACCGTGAAAGCCTAAAACAGTGTTAGCAAAACTAAGCTCTAACACCTTTGTTTGCTGCAATTACGGCCTTTTCGGCTTATCAGACTAGGTAGAAAGAGGGTGGCTATTTTCCTACCAAGAAGTTGCTTATCACGGCGCTAAAAAGGGTTAAAATGTCTTGTCAGTATTGACACTAATCTTGTAATATATTGCGACCTTTACCCATTACTACATGAGATTACAAACACTTCTAATACATGTTGTACTGATAATGTATCGAGATTCACTGAGGCCTTTGAACAAATTATGCATTTGCTCACGTTTAACAAATTAGATGTAGACTGTAGAGTTTCTATAACATACAACCAGTTCTTAACCAGAGTTCTATTCTTCTTTGTTTCTTCAGTCTTCGTTCATAATCGTTCCTTCGTCATTGTTCGGCTAAAGAGACTCGCCTGTAATGTATCAAATCCAAGATTCGATTTCGAGCATTACGTTGCAACTAACGAACATTTGCCTTTACTGTAAGATTCGATTTTGAATATTTTATTCAGATGTTTGTTGCATTCATGTTACAAGTTGTATCTTTTTGTTACATTAAAGGCGAATGCTCCCGGCGAGGAAGCACCTTATGACATAAACTGTTTAAGTCATGAAGAGTCCCAAAAATGCCACTGGTAGCCTTCCCGTTCAGTTTAACCTTTCGTATTTTCTACTTCCTTATATGCTAAGCGTTACGTCACCTTTCTTAAAATTAATAAAAACACCAGCTGTAAACATGTGATAATCAGATTTCTATCCACCCAGAGTACTATTATCATAGTCTAAGCTCATTTGATAGTCAGTAAATTCATCGTCATCATGCTGGAAATAGGCCTTCGCAAAGCATAACCCAAACGACCGATGCTGTACCCTATCAATTACTAAGAACAAAACCTCAATACTATCAACATAAATATTATAAATTAACGTCTATATCACACAAGAGAAATTCATACTAGCCTCACACGGTCAAGGCACCAACAAGTCCACTATGACTCACTGTTTATGTTTTACATTTTACGCCCTTGAGAGCGACGCGGGCGCAAGATCATCTGGTTCTTATGTAATGTTTGTTGTTTGTCTGTCGCGGTGAGAATTTCGGTTTGTTATCGGTTATTGGAAAGTGATAATAACTTCTACTGTTGGGTTGTTGATTGGGAACGAATTTGTAGTTTTGATAAAATTGGGGAGTCCCATTGTCACTTGTGTCTATGGGTCTTTTGATTGCAATGTTAATAAAAGATGATTGGCAATTTTTCTGTTCTTTGTAATAATTATAAATGGTCTTCCTGATGTGGCTTTGTTCTTAATTTCCTGATCCTTATGAGTTTGTAAATTGATGCAATTATTTTACTAATTAGTGATGTAATTATTTAGTTTTAGATTTAGGAAAAAGAAAACACTGGTCCGAAATTGACATGTATATTGCACAGATTATAACAGTAGACAAGAGTTAATAAATACATTAAAAAACACAATTATAGGTGGCGTTAAGGTTGCATGTAGATGATTTGTGATTAACTTATTTTAACATACTCCCATTAAGCGCAAACCCACTTGAACCACCATTTTTGAATCTTCATCCGCAATGTGCAATGCTTTTAAATTGAATTGTCAGCAGCATACAAGGCCAAAAAATATTCGAAAATATCAAACAAATTTGAATCTCCCGCAAATATTAACTACACCAACATTATGAAGTGCCAATTTATTCACAAACATTTGAAATTCCACTCCAATCAATTTATAATTCAATCAAAAGCCTCTCTTTCATCTCTAATTAGTTTGAGTACGAACACAGTCTCATTTACTTGGATCAAAACAATGCGTATGCAAACAATGCCTAGGTTTAATGACTGTGAAATAGAATAGTGCATAAGTAATAATAGTTCGCTATTATGACTCGGTACCGTAATTGCAACTCTCTGCCACTTGTGATTAAAGTTTCTTTGTCTGGCTTATAAGTAGAATATCGGATTTCACCTCTACCTTTTTTTAGTACTAGCTTTTGCCCGCGGCTTCGCACGCGTGGATGTCGAAAAATATCCGACGGGGACATACATCCCCCTTTTTAACCCTTCGGGGGTATAATTATCATAAACGCTGAGACACGTATAAATTAATTTTAAATCGTCAGCCTAAACACAAAATATGAAGATCCTAACTTCAAAACTGACGGACTTTCACATAAACTTCTATCCCCTATTCTACACCTTTAGGGGTGGAATTCCCAAAAATCCTTCCTTAATGGATACTTACTCTTCACAATGAACACACCCTCCACGTTTCATATCTCTTGGACCAGCGGTTTGGGCTGTGTGTTGATATATCAACAGTCAGTCAGTCAGTTTACCATTTTATACATATAGATGTATACAGGGTTATTTGTAAAACACCAGTAACCTCTTTGTTAGTTGTTCATAATGATGAGTACAATGACCTCTTGGTCATTGTACTCATCATTATGAACAACTTTTACTATGGGACCAAACCTGAAATCGCGAAAAAAAATCAGCGGTTCTAACTCGTCAAAATGTAGGGAACAGCTGTTTTTTTTTCGCGATTTTAGGTCGTTCTGGAGCCGAATACCATGAACTCGATCATCGAACTCGAAACGACTGGGACTATTTTTTTTAAAAAATCACGAAAGAAAAAATTTAATGTTTTTTTTTTTTAAATAATGAGAACTCAAATGCATATGTGTGTGTAAAACGTATCCATGATCGGCAACACATGCGAACGATACCCATTGAAAAATTCATTCATCGATCGATTCTCATTATTTCACAAAAAAAAACATTAAATTTATTCTTTCGTGTTTTTTTTTTTTTTGAAAAAAATAGTCCCAATCGTTTGGAGTTCGATGATCGAGTTCATGGTATTCGGCTCCAGAACGACCTAAAAATAATGGTGTTTATAAGAAAGATTCTAGTGTTGATGGAGTACCGCAAGGACTATGTATTTTTATAAGCTATTTAGAGTATACCGCGTGAGCAAGAACCTTAAGTTGCATCCGGTTAGACTGAAAGCCGATTCCAACATAGTTGGAAAAAATTTGGCAAAATAAACATGTATGCAAAATTTCAGCTCTATCGGTTGGGGATAACTGTTTTAAAATTCAGTTGCAAGATTTGACCTAAACAAACAAACATAAAAAACATTGCACGTCAAATAAAAGCTTGCTAAAAATACAGTTTCTACGATACGATAGTAAAAGATCAAGAAGAGTGCATTAAGTACAAATATAGAGGATCAACTTGACCCAATTTCAGATGTTTACAAAGTAAATATTGACTAACATATATTTGCAATCGTGTCTCTTCGTGTAACTGTAATATTAGCACAATCTGAAGCACTATTTACTCGTCGATTGATAAAAAAAAACAAAGATAAGATACTTAGCATAGGACCTTTAGTAGAACTTTGACCCTACGTAATTTCTCTTATATCGTGGATTCAAACTCAAAACATTTATTTCAATTAGACCATACCAGGCACCTTTGAATGTCAGAAAAACAAAGAAGGCGAAGCTGCAGTCACAGACACAGGGCATAATAACTTGTGAAAGTACTGTAGTTGCCCATTCCAAAGTGTGGATCTCTATGGAGAAGAATGGGCAAGAAACTCCATGGACACTCTTTTGGTTGGTTAGGTAGGTTGAGATTATAATTAAGTATTCCTTTCTTGGGTTCGATTCTCAAGTCGGGCAGTGTTATTGGATTTTTCCAGTAGAATTTTCTCAGTAGCAGACTGGATTTGTGCCCGGTTAGTGTCAATAAGCTGCTCCCCCTGGCGAAATGTGATTGTACTATTAGCTACACCCCTGCTTAACCCTTCGGGGATTACAGATTAGTTAATGTTATCATAGGTACGTTTACTGGACAAATCCTAAATGATCTCACATGCACAATTGTAGCATTGCATTGAATCTAGGACCAATTTCGCTATCAAGTTCCCGGCTTTGAAGATAACGTGTGCAAAATTGTCATGAAACCCAGTAACGGGAAATCAAGTGGGTAGTGACCCTATTAGAGTTGCGGATACGCGAAATATAATACGGTGATGTAGCTCATAAACTTAGGGTTATGATGTGTCATGATTGTGTGGATAGTAAAGCTTAAACTATACAGATGACAACAGTTAATATAAAATTCGGGAATTCGTAGTGATTGAAAAATGATCTCATTGAAGGTAGAAATGCAATACACTGCCAGTAAAAGTGTTGACTCGAAGATCCTAAATGAAACAAAAGATAAATGTATGCTTGTGATAGCGAGCGATTTTTAACCCCTGATGGAAAAAGAGGGGTGTTATGTTACAAGTTTTAAGTTTGACCGCTATGTGTGCTGATACCCCGTCGGGACATTGTAGCACTATCAAGGGTTTTATTAAATTTTTAATTTAAATTTTATTAATACATGCAAGTTAAAGTCTTTCAAAACATGCCACTATCTAACTCACAAGTTCATAACAATCATAACTGACGATGGAGTACCCTACCTGACTTACAAGCCGTTCACGCGGCGATGTCACGAACCGTATTCGTCTATGAACATGAATTTCACTCACGAAACCCATAACTATCGTGACTAAAAATAGCCCCACGAACATCTCCTATAACATAAATAGCTCCGTACTTAATAGGAATGCAGATATACGATCTAGCAACCTCCTTGCAGTAACTAGATTTTCTGCAGCTCTGAAATCAATATGGTAACTAGGCAGATAAATCAGAAACGGCTCATATATGGTATGACATTCCATGCGCGTGTGACCCGACCCTGTACCGTATCAGGCACAAGGCCAGTTGCAACAAACACATTAAGTAATGCCTACATAATTACGAGTGAAATGCTCCAAATTCAATGTTGGAAAGATGCCAAAACCTTGTTTGATTGTTAATGTTTTTTTTTTGTGAAAAACGGCATACGATTTCAGGCTAGGGAGTAACTTTCCAGAACCAGACAGCCGTATTGTTCATTTAAGGATCGAAAGACTAAGTATGATAGTTCTTTGTTTGAAATGTTGAAGTTTTATGAAAACTATTAGTGGAGATAATCAATGTAATCAAACAATACACCACCAGGGCCTTAAGCAAGACTGAGATAAAGAGAGTAAGGATAATCGAATCAGTCTCTCTCTCTTGAGCTGCGTCACCGGTCAAAGCCACCAATTTTGCCAGGATGTTGTCGCAGCCAATACGAACATATTATTTTAATGAAGAGGAAAGGCTTATGTCATACTTGTTTTGACTTGACGGTTCAAAACATTAAACGAGATGTGACGCATAAAATAACTTATAAAGAAGTTAGTAAGTTTGGATGTAGGGGTAACCTTCGTGTCATTGGCTATATTAAAAAAAACATGAAGTTCCCGTGGGATAATTGTCGACCATAACACGAGCGAAGCCGCTGGAAAAAGCTAGTTTTGCATATTTGTATTCTACTTTTCTGTTGTGAACATGATTTCGCGAGATGTAATCACCGCTGCGTTCAATAACTTAGCTAAGTCACGCTTCAACGCCTTTGCCTCATCTATATGCAGACCGCCTACTGGTGATTAGTTAGTAATTATTAATTAATGATGTTGGCTTATCGCCAATATTGGTACATGAGTATGTTAGTAGTAGCCTTCCGTTGTGTAAAAAGTGTGTCAACTGTTTTTAACGTTTCAATCTTTCTGTCACATACGATTTTTGAATTCATTCAGCTGGTCTGTTTTCATTTAAAAAGTGATTTTGAATCCAAGATTAGATTAATATTGTCGACTTCCTAATATTTCACTGCTGTCAGCAACGTGACTATGTTTTATATCTTCGTTTATTTTACAAAAAACATTGTGGCCTTTGTCATCAATTAATTGACCTATTTCTGGATTTAACCGAAGCTTTCGAATTTCATCACCACATAGTGACACCTGCTAGAATCGTTTATTCATGTCTATCGATGTTCATAGAATTTAGGACCATTTGGCAATATATTTAAAGAATCTTGTTCCTTCTTCTCCAGATGTGCCTCACGGAATGGATAAGACTACGCGACTACGTCGGAGGGCGCTCCCGCAACGTCCTGGGCCGGGAGATTCCGGCTTGGGTCTGGGAGGCTTACCAAGTCATCGGCGTGTTTCTCTTTGGCTGCGCTTGCCAGCAACTCACCACCGATGTCGCCAAGTACACTATAGGAAGACTCAGGCCTCATTTCTTTGATGTAAGTGATTTTCATTTGTTTTTTTCGAATTTGCAAGTTTTGAGGAAGTCATGCTTCGTTCTATATTACTGGAGCCAACATACGCCAGTGAATACTGCCAGCCAGACTTGGCACGTTCCAGGCATATCGAATGCAAACAAGGCAGCAGTAGGCCAAGAATCCTTATTCAGCGTTGGCTACCGTACTATCGCTATGGTGATTTTGTCAAGCAAGAAAATTATAGATTAACATATCGTAAAAGAGATTTAAATTGGACACGGTGACAACGTGTTTTATTGGTTACAAATTATTTTAAGTGTCAACAGCACTCGTACGTGTATTGGTTTTTTTAAACATTAACTTTAACGCTTATTGTAATCGTGTTATACAAAATTATAAACGTCTAGACCGCGTCTGACTAAATTAGTTATGGAAAGTGTAATTTTTATCTGGTGTGTTAACGTCTTTGTTCTCTTTGGTTTTCCGTCGGATTGTACCTAATTTCCTTCTATTCACTTTAAATTACCTTTGTTCAATACTGAATTTGATTTTCTACCACAAATTGCTGTACAATATGTGATTTCTGCCTTTCACATCCCTGCTGGGTTTTATTTTCAGTCATAGGTATATGTTCTTTCCTAGTTAGACCTCCCACACTGTTTATATCATTATTCCCTGTTCTTTGCCCTTAGTAAATTTCACGCTTATCAGAAGCTAATTTCTCTGCTAGTAAACATAATCACGCGCAAGTTATAACATTGAACGGTCGCGACAAGAGTAATATTGTGTTTTCATTGTTTTCTGCGATTAGAACACGTGTACCTAGGTTGAACGTGCAGGTTGCCACGTATGTTTCTAGACAAATATAAGATATTATGTTTAATTTGTTCTTAGAGATTGGAGTATTATGTACGGTAAGATTTTCATTTGTGACTTTATCTGTACATGTATATAAAGTGTCCTTTTTATGTTTTTTCTTCTCCTTCGCTCATTTGTTTCATTCAGTGTGTCGCGATTTATACAGGGTTATTTGTAAAACACCAGAAACCTCTTAAGAGGTCATTGTACTCATCACTTTGAACAACTTTTACTATGGGACCAAACCTGAAATCGCGAAAAAAAATCGTTTACCTTCTTGTTTTTAGAACATAGTTCTTACTATAAACGCACAGTTTGTGCATACATGGCCAAAGTTAAAATAAAATTACCATTAGAATCAGAATACAAATCTAGTGAAGCTGCTAAGTATCGCCAAGTTACCAAGTTACGAGCTTATAAAGCGTTATCATCACCTAATAACTGGTTCAATAGTTCAGCACTCATTGTAATATTAATGACTGGGGTGCCATGATAACAGCTGATTTACTTATGTGTTTCCGTCTCAATTAAACGCTGAGTTTCCCATTGTTCTCAAATGCAAAGAAAACGTTTGAATATTTGTTTCAGCGTTTGTTTTCATTTCTTGTGGAAAATCAGCTATTAGTTTAATTAATTTCGTAGTTCGTTAACATTATTATTCTGTTTCTCTGGTCTTATATTAAAAAAAAAACCAGTAATGAGTTATATGCATCACAAAACTCGCTTTCACGTCTTGATTTGTCAGTGTCTTCTTCCTCACAGTCCCTTCCTCGTGGCCGAGGGATTTCAATTCTCGCGACATCCTCGTACCTCTCAGTCAGTAAGAAACCTACTATTTGGGAAGAAATCAACCTACCCCAGTCACATTAGCTTCCATGACATATGTTTCAAGTCACACTTTCTTTAAATTACGTATTCTATAGGCGATTGTTCTGTCAATTACTCATGATTAAGGCGAAGTGCTGGAGTACCAAAATATATAAGTTAAAAGTGAGTAACCACGTACATTTTCTAATTTGTTTACTGGTTTGCTTTCTCGGTGACTTAATTTTATGTCTAAGAGTTATAAAAACTGTCGCAACTTGGAAAACCAAACCACCTGTGTGATTTAATAATCATAATTTTTTCAGACATATTCGAAAATGCTATAAAATCAGCAACCAGAATAGGCGAAAACAAAGCATTTCCAAGTTTTGTCACAAGACCGCCATTAACAAATATATTTTTATCCACTCGTAAAACAATTACAAATGGTCGTTAAACATTAAGAGAATGGATATTTACGGCGTCTGCGCAACGGTGAGGGTTTTCTTAATGGCTGTGGGTAAAAACCGTAACATCGTTATTAGTAAACCTATATCTTAAAAACACGTGCTTTTATTAATAGAGTTGTGGCTGCTTTTCATAATCTTCGTGAAGTTGTTTCATTTTCTTCTCCGTCTTTCCCTCAATGCTCATGATTGCAACTACATACGACGCGTCTCCAAGTTATGCGGTCTTCTGCAGGGTAGACCACTAGGTACATGTTGCCTCCAACAACCTTTTTATTTTATGACTGGTGAAAATTGTACTTTTATTCCTCCTTAATTTGTTCTGACTTCTTATCTGCAGTAAGGTTACAGGCACCATGACTAGAAGCACACAAAAAAAGCAGTATGCCTCGTCAATTCGTTAAAAAGTAACAATTTCAAATTCTTGAATAACTTAAGTATTTTCCGTCATGCTAGATTTTATCGTAAACCTTCCATTTATTTTAATTTTAAGATCCTTGCGTATAAGCATTATTTTTTAATGTAAAATATACGTCTGGTAAAACCTTATTTTTTGCAAATAAATTATTCTTGATTCTTTTACAATATAAACTATTACAAGCAAAACGAAAACTTGAAATGAGACAACATAACCTACACTACATCAGTACAAATCCCACACAAGTTGCAAGTCAATTGAGGAAACAGCTCATTACAGTGATCGTAAGCAGCGGACTAGCAAATTGCTACTATTTGAGCTATAAACCAACATTTAAGTACGGAATGCACGTAACTGCGAGCTGTTCTAACTGAATGGGCTATATTGCTTGGTAAACTGTTTACTTTAAGCAGTTAGAGTGTTAATGATTGGATTGGCACATTTGATTTGGTTATATGGTTCCTAGTTGGGTGAATGGGTTTGTGACTATCTTCCGGTACAGTATAGTCCTTTCATAATTATGTTACCCTCAGACTTTCCATCACTGTCTAAGTTACAGTGATCTTTATTTTTGTTAAAATAAGGTATATGTTGGGTTGTTCCTGTCAGAGGTAAAAAGTTTGTGAAAGGACTGTACTGTGCCTGTAGGACTGATGTTGCATTTATTTTCTGTTTACCTTTATGCTCGTCATTGTGGCTTACTCCATTATTAGATTTTGCATGGCCATATCCTTGATTTTCTCTGTTACCAAGGCTACGTATTGCAGCGACATCATATATTTCATTAGGATTTATGCTGCTAACTTAATTAAGAAGAATATGTGCTAGACCTGCCCCATCGACTTCGTTCTAGGACACTAACAAAACGGTATAAATTCTGTTCAATGTATATTCTGGAGCCTAATTCCCTGCTATATTCAGATTCCTATATCTCACATTTATCAACTATTCATCATATTACCCTATAACGTTCCCACTGCTGGACACAGACGTGCTGTCTGTGAGTGAAAAGAGGCCATAATCCACCACACAGACCCAGTTCGGGACTGCGGGTCAACCAACCAATTAGCCTCAAATT
This sequence comes from Eurois occulta, assembly GCA_950022335.1. Taxonomy (NCBI): domain Eukaryota; kingdom Metazoa; phylum Arthropoda; class Insecta; order Lepidoptera; family Noctuidae; genus Eurois; species Eurois occulta. The sequence goes on from OX465498.1 coordinate 4,240,905, forward strand.
ATACCGCAGATCTGTAAAACGCAGTCTTCAATGCACTATAACAGTCACTAAGGCAATCCATGCACTTTGCATAATTCGCTTGACCCCAACGTTTATCTAATTAGATCCACTTGAGTATCGACGATTCAATTAGCGCGAAATTGCTTGTCAAATAGGCTCTGTGTTTAGGGACAGCTGGTCCAGCTGTATTTGCATTAATCTGGGGTGGGACCTAGCTGCGATGGCCTGGTTTGGAACAAAAGGACTTCGCAGTACAGCGTATGAAGTAACTGCGATATAATTTTACATGAAGACTCATAAATATAACGTCACTAGATATGAATGATAGAAACGATGCTCTTCTACTGAATAAACCAATCAGCTGAGCCAATCGTGGTCCACTACTAGATACGTCTAGTAGTGGCCTCTCCCTAGCTGTGCCACAACAACCGGTCGTCTGGCTGACCCAGCTACGTTTTTAATGTCGTTTTTCCACCTAAGCGTCTAAACTTATTGTAAAAATCGATGTGTCGCCATAGACACGAAGTGATACGAGCACGTAAAGGAAGAAAAATGAATATTTTGACAAACATACAGTACGTTATAGAAAGCATGCCCATTCCTAAAACAGTAATAATCTTATGGTAGGTTATAGTAATAACAGTTTCCTTTGATGACATATATCGCCTTTTACCTAATCAGTTAATAGCATCTTTACTCGCGGCCAACAGTCAGGTCATAGATCCTATGTGCTCATCATCTCTATATTTGTCGCTTTATGTCCGTTTTATAGCATCGCGATGATGTAATTGACAAATTATTATATTGTCGCGTGTGGCGCTACTGTTCTCAAAGTTATTGTGTTGGATTATGATAGGAGATACCTACTTCGGCATTATTGTTAGTCATAGACAACGGAAAAGTAGCTACGCCTGTAATGATGAACATAAAAATAACTATCAAAATACGGGTATACTAATGGGCTCCACACATCATGTGGAACACTCAAGCCGTAGTGTAAAGAAAGTTGCACAACTGCCGCCGCGCGCCGTCAACAAAATCGCCGTCACAGGTGAAGCAAGTAGTTTTGGTTTGTATAGTTCTTAAGCTTGAGGGAATAATCTTCTATAACAAATCGATTGCAGTAATAAAGAACTCTGTAACACTTGGGTGTTACAGAGTTCTTTATTACTGCAATCGATTCGCTCAAAATTTTTACAATGCACCTCAACGATACATTTGAACCATTTCCAACAACGAATCTTCCAACATAATTTTCACTTAAATACAGCTTGGACGTAACAAATCCCAGTAACTTAGCTAGTATATTTGTCCACAAATCTGCAGAAATCCTCGGAGTCATCTAAATTATTCCAAGTTAAGCTACGCGATGTCCACTCTATATTTACCGTACACTCTCTTATGACGTTTTGTAGTCTGGGTGGTTCTTGTAAATAAGCTTGGGAACACAAGGAGCTTTATTTCGGTCGTACCCGTTCTCTCCTTCGATGTAGATATTGTCAATATCATCAACCTCTTTCCTTATCTCTGTTTATTTTGTAGTGAGCGTAGGCCGTAGCGGCTTTTTCTTTCAAATGTCTGTACTAGCTTTGGCCGCGGTTTCGCTTACGTATGATGGTTGAAAATTGTACCTCAAGAATGAACTACCGGCATAAAAAGGCCTAACCTAAACATATGATTAACAGACAGTGTCACTTTCGCATTTATAGGGATGTAGATATGACCCTATTCGTTTTTGTGTTCCTTACTCTTTTCTTAGAAAAGTCTCATGTTCAGTTATGTCCTGTATTTTCCTAAAACTTTTATATATTATTTTCTCGTTTCGCACAACTAAGATAATTGCTCGAAAGCACGTTTCTGATGAATTCTGTGAAGCCTGTTAGTGTTTCTGATTGGTGCAATTAATTATTGATAGATAGAATAGGTGCTAAATACCGGTGTTTGATTGGAGAACTAATATTTGTATTTCTCGGACTTTATTCAAGACCAATTAAAATAGATATAGCTTTTGTATAATTGCCGACTATTTGGGGTAATCGTTTATTACGTCTATAAACGGTCAATATAAATGCGTAATTTTACCGTTAGTACCAATAAAATTAAAGTAATTAGCTCTGATATTTTAATGATGATTATAAATTAGAACGTTTTAAATTTTATCACTTTATTTATCGCTTCGGTTCGTCGTCTGAATCTTCAAATTATAACTTCGTCGTCACGTTTATTAAATTTCATCTAATTTTCGACATTACTTTCTTTAATGTCAACAGCAATTAGTAGTTACATTTTAATAATATTTAGGATATTCTGTAAAACGGTATAATTTTTACAATTTCATCTTCCGGACACGGCTTCTACTGAAAATAATGTTGGTGTTCAATAAAGTATGTTCTCTCGATCCCGAATCGAATCGTCAGGTCAGGATATACTTTTCCCTAGCGGGGCCTCCACAAGCACTTCCCTGTATGTTTTCTCATCTAAGTAGCTGCCGGTATAAATAATGCTTATGCGGCTACGCGCTTCGCCGCCCGCGACCGTGTGATTTTGACTTATTGGCTGACCACAGACGGTATATACATATAGTCTTCTTAATGCTTTGACTAAGGCTACCTTTGTCTATTTTAGTCTTCTTATTAACACTTTGGCTTTGTCTACTTTTGGCAAATGGCGAGGACTAAAACAATCTAAAAAATTGATTACTACTTACCCTATAAATCTGTAAACTAATTTATTTATTTATTTAATTTTTAGGAAAACTTACAGCTAAACAGACAGTGAGTAGTCGCTTACACAAAATATGGCCAATTACAAGTTTCCACATGTAGTATTTAAAATATGAAACAGAAGATTTTTAATAGATTATAGTTAAAAGACAAAGAAAAATTACTATTTACCGCTCGAAGAAGCCATCAAATCAGATCAGATAATCAGATTAGATATGTATAGACGTCATATTCTCTGATCAATAGCTTTCCCCATTTTTTTCTGCATTGCATTGCTAAAAGGCATCAAAGTAAAAGTTACTCGAGTATGAATAGTGGTTAGGATCATGCCTGTGTGGGGTGTATCTAAAAGTACAACCACATTTCGCAAGTTATGTTTAAGTCACATGTAATATGGGGCGAGCCTATTGCCATCAACCGGGCACAAATCCAGACTTCGATACTACTGAGATTTTCCTAATGGAAAAACCCAATAACATTTAGCCCGATCCGGGAATCGAACCCAGGACCAGCACAGCAATCGCGCTTGCGGCCACTCGACCAATGAGGCAGTGATATTTGTAGTGGTATTGTGGTAAAACTGGGACACTCATCAAATAAATTTGCTCTCTATAAGCATTATTACAAAGCTCATATTTGTTTTCGCAGTCACTTATTAGTATGTGCCATTAGTTATAGAACGCTTAAGCCAAGACTTCACGCCTACCAAAGCCTGATCAAAATAATTATCTATCAGAAAGTCGGATTTAATGAAGTTTCAAGTTTGACTTCAGAATAATTAATTGCTTTCAATCATTTTAGTTGAGACTTTATTTCCTCAATCAATTTATTGGCTTTATAAATCTTTAGTTATGGGCCGTTATGAATGATGGTGGATGGTCTAGCTAGTGATTTGGAACGGTTCATGGAAAGTCATTATAAGATTGAGTCTAGGATCTTTTGATAAATATGAAGGGAATAATTTATCTGCCGACTTGAGTAATGGTTGTCTAGATTGAGACTTGTAAAAGGTACTTCATTACTTTATCAGCATTATGTAAAGTTCATGCACGCTGTATTAAGAAAGATTGTTATTTCCTACAATCTTAAGGGTGTAAATAGTCCCTTAAGCCGAACGGTATTTGTTCTCCCCGTCATTGCGATCATTTTTTTGTTCTAGACCTTACCTGGAAACCTTCTAGTTACGGAGTTAATGGAGGTCAAAGTTCCAACTTTTTCACAAGTTTTTTTTTTTATAAGTACTAGTTTTTAAGGTTATAACTTTACTTTGAATACCTCCATGACCCGTTTACTGTTCAATGCATCCATCAGCACAATGTTTTGAGTGCGTTACAGTGAGTTTTACCGTTTTTTTTTTTTTCAAATCGAAAAACAATATATCGTTACCCAACAATATTTTTGCGTAGGGTTACTTAGTTTGACGTACAGAATACTTGGTTGTCGGCTTCGTGAAGGGTCCGTTTACACCTTTTATATTATTTAAAAAAAAATCTTCATTTCCCAATACACATACATAATAGAGAAAACAAACTCACTGATACTTTAATTTCGTCTCATCCAAATGTAATATTAGAAACCAATTTAGTAACAAAAGGATAACAAGAAACCGTATTAGTAACGGCAAAAAGGGTTAACACAAACAAGGGTGCGTTTGAAACGGTTCACGCTTGACCGGTGACGTGTGACACTGCGCCGGCGCACAAAACGACATGTCTGATGCGACGTGCAGTTATTTTTAGATCGGATTTGATTTTAATTGAGAATGAGTGTTTTGGCGGTCTGGAGTTTTTTTTTTGTATTATTTGGGTGGTGCCTTTCATTCATTGAATTATGATTTTATCCTGCCCCAATCCTAGTCTTTCTCTTTTTATGTTGATGGTACTTTCGTTTTGACTATATTGGTGGAGCCCTGTACGTGGTCACTTACTGAATTTTAGTACAAAATATAAGGTATTATTTATAAGTGAATTGTTTGCGAATAAAATCAAGTGTCTCAGCCGTTAATAGCTTTATTAAAAAACAATACTACGCAAAATAACCCGGCGGTCTCTTTATGCACAAAACGTTGTATGAAAAAAATATTCATTTTAAATATCGCAACAGACGCACGTTTGCATTAGCATCTCCATACTCTTTTTGTATTAAAATTGCCAACGTGATCGGAAACTGTTCGGCGGTAATACCTTTGTTATTAAATTCTTCAATAGATATTATTTTTAATATTGTGTCACGTACCGTCGTTCCCCTAACACGCCAAGCGTGAACTACCATATGGGCTTACGAGTACTTTTATCTATACAAAAAAACCTCTTCAAACCCACTTAAATAAAACACAGTGTCTCTCGTTTGACAGCTAGCACTTGGAGCAGCAGCATTGTCAAGCACAGTTTTGTTTGTCACAGTGTCTTTTGTGTCCTCTTTTGGAAAACGTCCATCGTCATCTCCAATAACATTTATTTCCTGAATCCGCTTGTCAGTATGCGTTTCGGTTTCACTTTGATGTGTATTTAGGTATTCTACATCGTTTAAATGTGTCGTGTCATTTAGTTTGTTTATTTTTTATGTCACTTTGAATAACAATGATTTGCGAATGTGTTTGTTGTGGTAGAGGTACGAGGTGACATGATTTAGACGAATTTTGCTGGAGTAATCCTTAAACTTATGCGTCTCTGGAGTTTGTAAGACGTGATGAATCTTTATTGCTGAATGGAGAAACTTTATAGTCTGTTATTATGTCAATTTCAGTGATCTCAAGAGATTTAGAAAATAGTAAATTTGTGCCATTTCTATTTTTACACATGTTATTTTTTATTTCTGTTTATTATGTTTAACACACAAATAAAAAATGTTGTTAGAAATTCTTATTATCTCCCGTTTCGGACTTTAATTCCAAAATCGCAAATCATTCACGCAACACAAATCTTTCATTTGATTTCCTTTTCGCATCAATTTACCCCTTTAGATCTCCGAGTATCATTTACCGCGGTACTATAAAAACTTATTTTATTTTAACTCTTTACTCCTTGACAAATGTCTGCGACGTCTGGCAATCCTGCGCATCGTCCTGTTTTAGTTTATTATAAGATATTCTTGGACGCGTGCGGTACAAATTGTTGGAGGTTACAGATTTATTGCCCTCCCATAATTTATTTTCGTTAACTATAAGTATATGTTTGGTTTCAGTAATAAATCCATTATGAATCCTTCAATTCAGTTTCATTATGAGATTTTTAACTCATTAGAAAGGAATTGATGTAATTATTGTTTGTACAGTTAATTAAGATGCTGTTAATTTAAAAGTTTCGTTTGCTGTAATTAGTATCAGAAGTGAAGAAACTCGACAGCAGATTTATTGATCGAAAAATAAAATCAGCCGTGAATCTTCATCTTTAAAATAGAATTTATAAATATTGGCCGCTGGTTTATTTTCTCTAAGAAATACGATACCATCGCAAATAAAATTTAGTGGTTTTAACGTGGGTGGTATTTTTTGAGTGCGTTTTATACTTGATCAATCACAATAGGAATTTAGATTATTATTCTTGACATACATATTCAAATTCGATTACATTTTTTAACATATCAGTATCAGGCAACCTCGTAAGTGTAACACGGATTTAGTACATGGCAATCAGTTTATTGGTTTCACATATTTCAAATAGAATAAATACAACATTGTCTATATTTTATCACCTTGTATAGTAAATGTCTTGTGCTAATACAAATGTATTTCTCTTAAGTTTTATCACACTTAGGTATATTTTATTGCTTGTTGACGTTCATGATTCCATTTATTTCAACTTTTACACGAACTTGACCTTTAATTTGCATGTTTCGAATTGCATTTCGATTTAAAGTCTTAACAGCATTGACTTACAGCAGCAGTGATTAGCTCGCCGTCCGTCCGTCGTATGACGACAGGCCGTGTCGACGGCGCGTTCGTGTTCCACGCGTGCCAGGGCCAGGGCTGCCTGCCAGGGCTGCGGGACGGTTCGAAAGAGATACCGCGGCCCTGGAACATAAAGGGCAAAAGAAGGAACATGGGTAGTTTTTAGTCAGTAAAAGTCTGACACACCCTTCCGCTCCGCCCAGAGCGGGAGGAGTCATTTGATGATTTCCCACCCGAAAAAAAAAAGGGCAGCAGCAGTGATGGCCCAGTGTTGTCCCAACTTATAAGTTAATTTAACTTTGTAGAATTTATTTCATCATCATTGCTCTTAAAACAGTGCAGGGAAACACCTCTCACAGAAAAAAGGCTGTTCCCTGTACGGATTATAAAATAATGAGACAAAAAATTGTAATAGGCATTTCCCCATATTTTCTTAAGTAAATAAACGCGTGGTGGCATGCAAGATTTAATACTGAACCATAAACAATAGTAAAGCATTGATCCATATCGGTAATGTAGTTATTTGTATCGATTGGCACGTTCTTATCGATTCGGTCGGTAATCTTGAACCGTGGTTCATTTTACGCTCTGTCGATATTTTTATACTTATCAATAGGTCATGTGTCACGTCCTTATTTAGTATTGTTGTGAATTATGATTTGTCGATAAAGATAAACATTTGCTTGTGTGGTAACTACTGGTAGGAGATTTATGTGTTAGGAACCTTTCAACGTTTAGTGCCACTGTTCACATTGGTAACATATCCTGACTACGGGACTGCTACTGAGAAACCCGTCCTAGCAATCAAACTTACAGCATTGTGTCCTAACTAACCAGTTCCAGGCAGTTTTGAATTGTTAGACAAACAAAAAGAAGAAGCTACCGTACCGTACCTTCACAGCAACTTCACCCCCAACTGCAACCATATACATAATGAAATTAAAGGTGATTTTGACGGCAATGCAAATCAAATCGAACCGTGGTCTTCATTCTCAGCAGAAGCTCTTGTGAGTACTAGACCAACGATGCAGTTAACATTTTGACTTTCATAGTGATATTGTTTGTTTTATTATTATTTTAAATCTGAGCCTCTTCAGGTCAATGTTCCGTACACATAGTATGCGCGAGCGCATTAGCGGCGCGTCTCAAACGATCAATTAGCGCTATCTAGCCGCCGAGGATTGAAACGCCATCTGAATTTACGTGTGGTACAAGGTAAAGAAGGAAAATGGTCTGACTTATACATCGCGTGCTTTTAATGAATATTGTAATATTCATTAAAATAGTCTGAGTTATATCTATGTGCCCCTATTAAACCGTGTTTTATTGACATTATTCCTTTAGAGGAAATTGCTTATTTTATTTTTGATTGTGTCTTTTACATATACTCTAATAAGGGACTAATCCTCCGGATCACTATGGTTTAGCACATTTGTGTGGTCTCATCTCTCTCTCTCTCTCTCTCTCTCTCTCTCTCTAGTAACCTAGCAACTGACTGAGCGTATTAGGTAAACTTATCAGTAGGTACACGATTACCTACTCACATTACTCGTGCTAACATGAAACCTACCCTCTTTTAGACTACCAAATCGCTCTTCGCTTATCGCTTGCCCCACTACATCCAGTTAATTGGATTTGTTTTGTAACATGAGTTTGTAATTGAATCGAATCGGTACCGAATGCACCGATACCACTTTGTTTTAACTCGTACCAGATTCGGTAATGTCAACCGTGATGAAGAGCTTTTAAAAGAAAAATGACGATTTTTTAAGGTCAATGGTTAAGTGTTTACATCTGGTAGTTGTTGTTGAGTTATGTTTAAATTATAAATTCTTTATCGGTTTTCAGACCACCCATGCTATCAGAGATTGCTGATTTGGCTCAGAAAACTAAATACCATAAAATGCTGTAGCTTTGTTGTCGTCATCATCTACCTAGCCTTTTCCGGGCTAACCAGATGCACCTGTATCTAACATGGACCAGCTTCCCATCTGACCTCTAGAACCCAGAATTGTTGGTGCTGTTAACGAGTATTTGATAAATGCTACTGACATCATGGATAAGACTAAGGAGCTATAGTTATACGGATTGGAATTTAAACGATGCATTTATGACACCGTTTTTACTCAGGCGACGAACATGTCATCTACATTAAAAATAGAAAATTATTTGTTTAAAATAAATGTAAAACATAGCTGCGTTTTTCCTTGAATACTTTATTTATTGGATGCGTTATAGGCACCTTGTAAGATATAACGTTCATTACGTCCCATAATCTCTGAAATATCTGAACAATTTTCTCTTCTGATACGAATAGATGCTGCTCTAATCTGGATTCAAGTTCGAGAGCTTGACAATCTGTCAATAAGCCTCGTTCCATCTGTCTGATATCTCCACAAAACCTTATACCACCACTTCTTCAGCCCCAACTCGTTATCACGTTATCCACAAGGTTGAAGTTTGAATGATCTTCAGTTGTTCAACAGTACAGTTAACGTTGTTATAGTAATATCGCTTGGAGTGGCTCGTTGGATGGCGTTTTATGGACCATTTCGTCCCACGCTTATGTTAGAACAATGTTCTCTGTAAATATGTGCACGAATCACATTCGCTGTCACATTTCCTGGTTGATTTTTGCCTTATTTTTCACGTTAAGTTTCCTGGACAGTTGAATGAAGAGGTATTTGTAGAGAGATCAAAGAATTGTCAAGGATCTTTGACATATTAAATGAAGCTTGCATTTTTAAGAGAAATGGTTTTTCTTTTTTTTCATATCGTCTTCTTGTTTTCTTTGTATAATGTTTAATTCAGTAAGCTTGCTTCTTTTGCAAATGATATTTTTCATAGAGTGTGCAATAAAAAGCTTCAGTTTTTTTCATCATTTTATAAAAGTGTATTCTGAATTCATTTATACCGCTCTTCTTTTCTCTTGTCAGCAATACCTTTATGGCAATAGCTCATATTGTGGTTAAAATATAAGTCGGCTAGTTAAGCGAGGATAGTTTTCCTCCTATGGTGGAGGCTCTAACGCAACACGTTGTAATTTAATTTGTCGTTTGAACACATAACACATAAACAATAAAGCAATTTAATTTACTGCACACTATCTTACAAAATTTTCCGTTACAAAACCTCAACATGGCTCTTGCATCTTCACATTAAAATACAAAACAATAAAACTCCAATAGACTCCCACGATAATCAATAAATAAATACTCCATTTATATTCCAAGTCGCCATCTGTGATTAATACGTGATCATGTACAAGAAAACATGTAATTTTCTCGTTTCTCAATTTCTGGAAGAACACAAGTCATGCATGATAATGCGGGCTACACACGATGAGGACCGGCTGGACGGATCTGGACTTAAGGCACAGCCGGATTCACGCCGTGATGGCTCTCGGCCACCGTAGGCGCGGGCCTGTGGACGGTGAGTAATGGGCTAGCTTGCCGTCCGTCCGTCGTATGACGACGGGCAGGCCGTGTCGACGGCGCGTTCGTGTTCCACGCGCGCCTCAAAGAGTTGTCAGCAAACGGGAGGGGCCCGCAAGGGCCGGTGCCTGCCAGGGCTGCGGGACTGTTCGAAATAGATACCGCGGCCCTGGAACATAAAGGGCCAATGAAGGAACATGGGTGGTTTTTAGTCAGTAAGAGTCTGACACTCCCTTCCGCTCCGCCCAGACCGGGGGGGGGGGGTCATTTGATGATTTCCCACCCACCAAAAAAAAAAATAGGCATAGCCGGATTTGAATTTGGACGAAGATGTGCATTAGCGTCTAGACTTTTCTTTAAGAATAGACCAGAACGAGACTAGTTCTTAGAAAAAACTAGTGGCGAGCAGGCTCTGTATCAGGCACATCTGCACAGGTAGACTACGGTGGACAGGAACCCGTATTGTGGGCGATTTAGTCCCTTACTTCCACGATCTCAGGTGTCGCCTTGCGTTAAGTGGTACGCACACTTACCACTGGTTTCGTTTGCTACAAATAGTGTCGCGAGGTCTCCAGGCATACTCAAAGCAATTTCTTTGTTACTGCCTCTCTCCAAGCCACTCGTCCATCCAAAGATATTTCATTCGATTGCAACCTCCTCTTCGATTCGCGTTCGTCCACGCCTTTAGATCGAGGTTACCTGGTACAAACAACGGATTTGGTCTGATGGATTTTAATACTAATACGTTGTTAGCCTGCGTCATCTCACTGCTGGGCAAGGGCCTCTCCCTATAACTTCCAGCCGTTTCGATCCAGGGCTAATGTGGGCTACTGGTCGTTGGTTTTGTCCAGCTCGTCCCGCCATCTTGTACGATTTCAACCATTTTTTCCGGCCTTTGCCTCCTTGTTCTCAACCTCTTTAGTAACATTAATATGGATCACGGATCGATTCTTGAGGTTTCCCACAAAGCAGGTCCGACCATAGATGGGGGTATGACGAAGCTATGTTAAATAGGTATTAATATTCAGTGGTACCGGCTAATAAAATATTTGTAGTCGTTGTATGCAGAATGGGAATTGCATGATTATGTGCTTCTGCAGCGAACGTTACCGAATTATGTTCATTAACACGTCTAAATAAAATATTTAAATTATGCTTCTGTCTTTATATTAATCTGTACGGTATGTAGATTTGTTTGTTAGAAGTAGTTAGATTTGTGTACATCGGTGTTGTACCTATGGGACTCCGCATGTACTTACGATCGTCTATATTTATAACTATACCTATTTGTAAAGTTATCTTTTAACACTAGTAGGAATTATATTTTTTTATAGACTAAGCTAATGAAAATTACTCACAATAATTAGTTTCCAGGCTCGTTCACGATTAGATTGGACCATAGCTAACGCAATGTGGATGAACGAACGTACGTATCTGCCTAACCCTTCCGGGATTACAGGCGTAATGTTATATGTATTTTGTTGCTTAATTTAAGCCCCTGCTGTGCAATCACCATAATATGCTTAGTATTCTGCACTTCCTCTTAGTAATCATACTTACATATTCATTCGCTGGCCCTTTCCCTGATGAAGTAATTAAGCAAGCAAAAATCTTAACATCAGGAAGCCAATCCTATATGTATATGTGACATTGCGTAACTAGGCACTCACTTATGTACCTATATTAAAGGTAATACATAAGCCAGGTCGGCACTTATGTAGTAAACAGGTTAGCAAAGAGACCGCCTATGTAACCAGTTGGTTAAAGTTAATCCGTAACTTTTAATTGACAGTTTGCAAGATGATAAACATTTAGTAATGAATATAGTTAGGTGTACTTATACATAATATAAAAATGCTCTTCAATAGCATATCTATAAATAGCATAGGCATCATAAAGTATAATAATTGTTTTTTTTAAAGCAGACGGGAGTTCGTTTATGTTCCTGGTTTATGGAAATAGGACATCGTATTACATGGACCTTAAACATAATTGGCGATATTATGTGGGTGTACTATAGTTATGTACACCTCTGCCTTACCCTTCGGGGCATTAAAGGCGTAATATTATTTTTGACCCTGTAAATAACAAACATGGATGATTTCAAACCCATCTAGTCATCTTTCTAATCTCTTTCTTTGTGAAAATTCAAACAAAAAAAAATCATTAGTCATAAACGCTCGTCCGAGTATTTCTTCAAAGGATATCCGCAAAACTACCTCTATTGCAATCAATCGTAAAATGGCTACGCCCAATTAAAACGATGACCTTTAGTCCCGAGTCCCGCTATTCTTAATACGCCCACAGATGAGAATTGCAAACGAGTTTATTGCTCTGGCAAGAATTTAAAGCTGACGAACTAGTGATAGATCATTTGAATCATTATTGAAAATGCAAAACGAGGCGTTTTAAAAACCTCGAAAATCTGACGTCAATTTTGATGTTCGCAAAATGAACTTTGATACAAATGCATTGCGCAGAAAGGAAAAAAACATAAACCAGTTAAGAATACTGTAAGATAGATAGCTAAATACATCAGAATACGAGACAAAACATTACAACTACAACCCTGTATTCAAAGAGAGCAGTGGCCTAGCAGTGACAACACAACGACAAGACATGAGGTGCAAATTTCAAAGGTTGTCATTAAGAACAGATATAAAAACTTTCTCATAAGGCTTTAGAACTTTAAATTCAGAATCTACAATTTCACAATCGAGAAACCACGCTTTCCAAAAGCGGAGTTTCCGTATCCATCAGATAAACCATATCGTTTCTTCTTGAAACAATACAAACAAAACTTAACGATACGATTTTATCTGAACTTTTACCGTAATCTCTCATTGTGTTAAAGTAAATAATGCGCTTTATACTTAAAATTTTCCTTTTGGTCTCCTTATTCCCTTTTAAGATGATATATTGTATGTGCCTTACGCTGACTAGGTCAACGATCTCATTTAGTTATTTTATGGCCACGAAACAAGCGATTTGGTGAACGCTGCATCCATTTGTGCTTCATCCAAGTCACTTAATAATACAGTTTTTTTTTATCTTCAATGGTTGTTATTTGTGTAGGCACACTCTTCTTTAAATCTGTGATGGTATGAGGATATTCTAAAAAATAAAAGCTTGTAAAAAGACTAACCTATCATTATTTACAAATCCATATTCTAAAAGCACGACTGTTGCTAACTAAATATACTTAGGTAAGCAATAGCATAGGTAAGCTAACGTCTTCATAAACGTCAGCTTTCCTATGATAACCAGTTAAGTACAAAGTAATTTAGTAAAATTGCGTTTCTGCTACCAATGGTTACTGTAATTCCATTACAATTCGCAACCCGCTGTTTCTAAGGCGCCATCTTACTCGTAAAGTTGTTTAGTGTCGAGTAAAGGCAATTTCTTTTTATTAACGTCCTACCCGCTTCCTGGCTATATTATTTTATGTGTTTTAAAGTGCAACCGTTTTGTTTTCTATAAATAATATTAGTTTCATGACCTATTGTGGTTCCTAGTTGTATTACTCATAAAAGAGTAAAGGATTCAATACACGGCTTACTTTTGATCTTTCGAAGTTTTAGCTTTTTTAGTTTTAAGTCTAGCAAACGAATCTGTTAATCATGAAATACTAATATTGTGTTCTTAATCAATCAAAATAATGGACGATCTCAATGTATCTATTTATGAAGAGCTGAATAGAGCTTCCCATTTCTGTGGATTAATTATTAAATTACGTACCAAAATAAAATAAATATGTTTTTTTTTCAGTTGTTCCTATAGGAACTATCATGGGCCCTTTTGTATCTGCTCTGCGATAATTACCTACCAGGTATCAAATAAGCTGCGTGGGTTTTGGTTCCATACAATTTCACAATACTCTTGTTTGTAAATTATGTATCGTGATCAGAACATTATAATCTGAAGTTATGGTACGGACTAAATACTAGTTGTTTATTAGATAGTTATAATACGACTTAAGACCCGCCTTCAATCAATTGACCTATTACCATAGTTCTTGCTGCTATAACTTGGAAATTGTACTGAATTCGAATGACAGTAACATTCAAGGCTATCCAGGACATATATTGATCGAAGACTAATTTGCGGTAACGACGGAGAAGTCAAGGATTAAACTGACAGGATAGGTACAGGGTTTTGTTAATGTTATGGGTTGGTAAACAGCCTTATTGACACTTGTCATAGGGGCTTATATACTTGAAATACCCAGGGAAGTTTCGGCATGGCATCTCGCAGGTCAACCTATGAGGCTGGCTTCTGCTTAATCGGACTATCCTGTGGCTGGCTGCCTTGAGCCAGGGACATAAAACTTATAAATTATGCGACTGCGCGCTAAGGGCACCCACTGTGGGGTACTAGCCTCGGCTTAAGGCGTAGCTGGGGAGCGCAGCAAAAGGGCAGGCTGAATCTGAGTAAGATTATATAGGGGCTGGTTTAAAAGTACTGGCTCAGCATCGTGGGCTGGCTCGAGCAAGGGTCGGGGGGGGGGGCACCCAGGGGAGTGCAGATGCATTGCCAATGTTAATAAAGTAAAACCCTGCATTCTTGTTGGCGGCAGAAATAATAATGGTGATAGTCTTTTCATAAACGAGTTCTTCCCGATGGATACAGCAAAGTAGTAACAATACTTAAAATACGAAAGACTAGAATGCCTTGGTCATGGGCTTTTCTAAATTGAAATAATTTCTTTTTTAAGAAGTGGATCACTATTGGAAGAAGACACTAGACGAGAGAAAACAAAAAATCTTAAATCAAATAGTACCAAAGTCACGTTCAGTTAAGGCTGTATAAACTACATAAATGTGTGATATTTGCAGTCAAACTTTGCATTGTACTGTGTCAATCTTTGAGGACCTACAATTTATCGGAAATGATTATGGACATAGTACAAAGTTTGATTATCCTGCCATCGGCAACTTCGTAAAAGTGATTTTGTATCGATGTCCAGGAAAAGCACTTTAAAACCTTAGTTCTTCAACACCTTCGAATATGTATATAACATCGCCTTTGATGTGCTAGTTAGGAACCACGTCTAGACTACTTTAAAAAATATAAAGATAAAAAGAAGATTTCATTAAGATCTTTCTAGTCAGAATAATAAAAGGTTTGAATCATCTCAACAAGGCAAAATACAGTAAAGGTGCACACCAGAGTAGTGATTCACGCCATTCAAAAGTAGAATTTGAATTCGGTCACACCTACAGCTTAAAAGCTTGATTTCAGTACAAGGTAATTAACATACTATTAATGATTGATTACACATCGTTATAATACAGTTTGGTTTGCTGCAAAATAAACAGGTATGGAACAAAATATATTAATACGGAAAGATAACACTCTACTCATTTGCCACATGATAGAATCGACGAAAGCTATTTTATCAATACAGCCGATAAAATCTAAATACATAAAATAACATTTACAACACTATTTTACTGTAATAGTTTTCAGTAAAGGGGTTTTCTTATGGTTAGCCCTAACAATATACTGTAGAAGCATTCCTAGAATGCAACTAAATGAAGATGCCATAAGTTTCAATACAACGTTAAAGGAAATCTTATTAAATGAACTGCTGGTAAATGAGGTTTTTTTGAATGTGAATAAAAATATTCTTAACGTAATTTATCGAAAAATTTTGTCCCATTTAGATAAAACGTCAATGTATGAATTTAAAATTACTTGATTTATGTAGAAAGCTGTTTCTTTATACGACTTTGTCTCTTTTCTAATCTTGAACCATTCCTTATGGAATTAATCCTATCTATAATATGTATGTATTTACAAAAAAAAAAAAATGTAGGTATATATGTAGTTTATCAGCCATCTAGCTACCATAACACAAGCATTAAGTTGCTTAGCTTGGGACTAGATGGTGCTGTGTGAAAATGTCCAGGGATATTTATTTATTTATTTATTTTATTTATTCCAGGTTGGCCTCATTTTATTCAATAACCATAATATCTGCCCTACATACTCCAGTAACTCCATCGACCATAACCCATAAATCTTGTTACATTTAAAACTTTAACTTCTGTATTTTATCGTCTCCATATAAGTCTTCGTTCACTCACAGCCGTAGTTTAAATAAACCTGTTTAAAGCCTTACTGATATCAGAAACATTAGTTCATGGTAAATGAGATCATTCTTTTTAATGGCTTCAATATGTGCTTCTATGTTTGTAAATGTCATTTTGAATGGGCCATATGTATCTCGTCTTATACCAAGTGCTATAAATAATTGGGGATATGGTGTTTTATAAGAACCTGTTATTGTATATTCGGAATAAGCTTATTTTGTATAGTTTATGATGGTTTTGTAATTCCCTTTATAGCGGATGGTACGAAGATGTCAAAGTACAAGTTACAAACTGAGAAGTCGGAGTAGTATATCTGGGAGTGTAGGTAAAAACTATAAGTCTAATTGTCATCAAAGTATTCAAATTAATTAATTTAACTGAAGATAATTATAATCACAGTAAGATTATAATTATCTTCGGTGTATTATAAAATTGCCATCAATGTTGAGAGAGAAAAGCAGTAGTTTATTGCTTTGTTCTTCAAAGTAGTTTGCTTCTCCATAATGTGCGAGTAATTTATTACCGTATAATGTTGCTACATCATTATCAGAGCCAATACAAAGGGTGCTGTCAGCGGGATTCCTTTCAAAATCACGCGTGACAACATTTCCAATATCATCCCATACAATTTATTATGTCCCAATCTTCCCATTCGCTTTTCCTCACAATTACACGTCACTGTCCATTGATGTTCTCTCATTCACACTTGGACCTATTTTGCCAGTCGCCCCATATTAATGTTCCATTTTAATTAAAAGTTATGACGCATCAATGTTGCCCCTACGAAAATATAGCGCTTCCATTGTAAACGCGTTGATTTGTTAGCATTCCCCCTTCTCATGACCTATACCATCCATTTTACTGTGACCTTTTGTATTTTATTTCCCATCTTTAACACCGTATACATTCAGGGGTTCTATGGATTTTGGTTTTATGTTCACAATGTCTGTCGGCTTGAATGAATTCATGTCTGTCTCTCTTACACCTTTTGTGGCGTTACGGTCATGGTTGCCCTAAGGGATTAGTAGAATCACCGTGAAATTGTTCTATTTTATTATTCTTCTCTTTTGCTTTTTCAAATAGATGAAGATTGTCGTGTGTTTTGTGCATTGTACAAGTTACCTGTATCATATCTTTTTTTGTTTTGTTCACACCTGATGCCAGGATGGGCGGGTATCCTTGCAGCTTTTGTTGCTGATTTTTTGCTACTGTATGTCTCATAATTTTTTATTTAAAATGTTCTCCGACTTTGTTAAACCTTATGGATAGATTCCATACTTCACAGATGATTACGTTCCTAATCGACAAAGACTTACATTTCCAAATATAATTGAAGACTGCTTTTACCAAACACGTGTTCACATGACCCCTCAATTCGTTCATCTTGATCTTATTGAGAAGCCCCCCAATTCCAATAAGGAACCTCTTGAAATCCAACACGCTAACAGCTAAAACAAAAGCGTCGAAGTGCCCCTGCGCAGCTGATTGAGTGATTGTTGATGCTGCACTTTTATTACTAACAATTGGTCGTGATTACTAAACAAAAGGGGAACAGCAGTGTTAATGGTTCGATGCGAATAAAAAAACCAAGATAGCAAGGATGCATTGTGAAGCAATGAATGCAGTGTAGGGTTCAAAGGAACTTAAGCGATGGTCGATTGTTTATTGAAGCAAGCTTTTGCCTATTTGAAATAAATAACAGCAGGCTGGCAGGGTTTTTATTTCAAACTAGCTTTTGCCCGCGGCTTCGCTCGCGTTCATTTAAAATTTGACTATCAATTCGGGTTGTACTCTGCATGTTATAATATAATTCAATCATGATTCGAAAGACACGTGGCGCCATCTGTTATCATAAGAACGTTATTGCTGTTTTCCTCGGAAACCGTACTATTTTTCGGGATGAAAGGTACCCTATGTCCGTTTCTGTACACCTGTCAACATTATGCAAAATTTCGGGATGATCAATTTAGTGGTTTAGGCGTGAAAAGGTAACAAACAAAGTTATTTTCGCACTTATAATATTACAATATTAGTAAGGAAGTAAGGAAAGCTAAACTTATTGCTAACTGTAGATTGAGCTTCTGAGATTTTCAGTGTGCCTTATTCTAATTATCATCAAATTTTACCAAGGGATGTGTTGCACAGTAGCTGTATTGTAGAGGCAAGGCATTCGGTTGTATCCGGTTTGATTAAAGTCCCACCCCCACTGTTGGGAAAAAGGCTGGGCAGACCTTATTCTTCGAATAAAGTGAAGAATTTTTAAGGGTAATTTCTCTTTTGTATGTAGCAACGACTATTGAATCCATACTTCCATACTATATATCCTAACTAAAATATATATTATAAATTCGAAAGTAACTCTGTTTGTTTGTTACTTTTTCACGGCTAAGCGGCTGATCCCTTAGGTATATGACATAGTTTATTTTTTCTCACACATGCCCATAAAAATGTCTTCGCGAACGAAGTCGTGGGCAACAGCTAGTACTAATGTATAATGAAGCTGGTTTTAGTAAACTTCAGTTCCCTTCATTAAACAGTCTCCAATGAGTCTTGACGAAACACTGATCTTACAAAACACAGTACAAATATCACGAGTAATTTCTTCAGCCAACACTCTATGTACATAATTATGATGTTGTTTCCGCTAAGAGTCCTCAATTACTGTTGTAGTAGTTTGTCTGTCCGTCAGTAATTGTGGGTGACGTTACGTCAGAGCGTTTGCCAATGGGTTCTGTATGATTTAGGTTATGTTTGACTAACTGTTAAAGGGAATCTGTCTGTGTATGTAAACAGTTAGATTAACTAGAATGATCTGTATGATTTGGTGTGTAAATAGAATATTAAATGCTACACACATGTTCGAGAAAAGGCCACATGACTTAGCAGTAGCGAAGGGTCAGTTTTTTTAAGAGGTAAGTCGGAGTACATATCTTTAATGTGATTATACTATTTGTCTATAGAATACTGTGCCATTTTTCAAAGGGAAGCCGGTAGGAATCGAGTTGTATGGAACCTTCGCCACTGTGACGTATCTTGAATTGTACTTCCTTACCCATATCTTCCTTCGTCCATCGATCGTCTTTTTAGACTTCCTTTACTCGTAAAGCCATCAACTTTACACATAATCAATAATCCCCGAAGGTTAGGCAGAGGTGTACCTAATAGTACACCCACATTTCGTCAGTTATGTTTAAGTCCCATATAATAGGGGACGAGCCTATAGCCAACCGGGCACAAATGTAGACTCCGTGGCTGCTACTAATAAATACCCAATAACACTGCTCGATCCGGGAATCCAACCCAGGACCCCATGCTCAGCAGTCGCGATTGCAACCAATGGACCAACGAGGAACTTAAAACTTTCTTCACGACATTTTCTTTATTCCTCCGCATAACATTCCATGTCAGAGGCCCTTGAGCGGCATAGAAACCCTGACTCCAGGTTAGGTAATAAACACACGATAAAGAAAAAGATCACATTCAATGAAAAAATGTTGGCCCACTACACTGTCCAATATTGGCAGAGTTATTTCACGCGGTTCGCAAACATTTGCGCCAACTGACACGCTAAATTTTATAGACTATTCTGTCTGAGTTCCGTATGTTTCCTCAGAATAGACGGATTTTAGATTTATATTGCTTTTGAAATTGTTGGAAAGTTTTACAGCTAGGCAAAGGTAAAGTGTTTCCGTGGTCCTAATAACGAAACGTGGTCGTGCTGAATGTAAAAGAGATAAGACGATAAATTCGTGTAATCTCCACAAATTAACCTTGTAGGTCTTTGATTTACTATATTGTTTAACTTATCCTCTTTTGCAGTTACTCGTAGGTACGTACTAAGTAATCGATATTGTTTTTCCCCTTCAGTAAATAAATTGAGCGTTCGTAAAGTATCTTCAATTGTAATAAAGCTGCCATGCATTGTAGACTCAAAAAGCCGTTTACTTTCTTGTAAAATAAATAATGCTTCCAATGTTGTATATCTCATTGCAATCTCAAAATACTTCAGCATCAACAACGATAACTTTAACCCTGTTTTTCTACTTTGATTGATTTAAAATATAAACTCATACAAACTTAGCAGTTCATCATAATATGATTGACAGAATCTGATTATCCCCTCCATATTTACGTATCGCTCATAATCTGAGCTACTTTCGACTCCCACGTCGATTGCAAAAAGATCGATATCGTTACTGTTGCCAAATCGATTGTGTGCTCTACAGCATGTATCAGAAGGTTCCACAAACGATGAGACACTTGATAACGTGTCCTGCCGGTCCTGTTGCTTGCACATTACAGGAGCTGATGGACGCTACTGAAAGTGCAAAACTCGTTGGTAAATTTTGGGCTGAATCAATTTAGATTGCCATCGACACGCTAAGAAGAAAAGAAAGGTGTGGTCCTATACATTTGGGTCGAGTACTTATTGAAATTTTGTATGGCAGCTGAATTTGATTTGCGATTACATGGGGAAAATTATTTAATTTGGTGGTCTATACCACAATATATTGCCAAACCTTTCTTATACATGCTGTATAGTCTGCGGTCCTCCTACACGCGCAACCGTATGTTTTGGTTATAGGCACGTCTTCAAAATTGTTTTATGGAATTGGTACAAAGGAGTTAGGTATGTTAAACAAACTGTTGTTATTAAGTTCTAATTAGGAGTTTCCTTTGTGTTGGATTCGGTTCTGTTTTGGTCTAAATTAACTATTACACTGAGCAGGGTATTTTGTTACATTTGAGGAAGTCTAATGGGTCTGCCAAGGTTAAAAGCAATTAGAAACCTTCATAACATCTTGGTAGCTCTTAATATGAACGTCGCATGCTGAAAATTCAGGGAGCATTAATATACTAAGATAACCTCTAATCGCCCGGATCAAGACAACTTATCACCACCTATTGTTGTAAATGAAATAAATGAATAATCGTATAATGGACTCAGTAAAATATTGCCAAATACAACTTCATCAATTACGGTCTTTACAAAAAAGGCTGCAGGAAAATAAATGGCCACCTTTTTTTTTCGGATTGGAAATCATCAAGTGACTCCTCCCGCTCTGGGCGGAGCGGAAGGGAGTCTCAGACTTTTACTGACTAAAAACCATCCATGTTCGTTCTTTTGCCCTTTATGTTCCAGGGCCGCGGTATCTCTTTCGAACAGTCCCGCAGCCCTGGCAGGCAAATAATGGACCCCTGACTTCTAAACTAAGTAAACAACCTGTATCTTGAAAATCAGTTCATGTCCATGGACAAAATTAAATGGAGAAGTTTGTTTATTATAAAGAATTTTGGTTCTCCTCGTCGTCTAATGGCACCAACCACCACTGCAACAAATCATTTATCCTAATACCAATCCTAGATAGAGCTATGTATTCTTTTGCCAAGAAATTCTTAGCCTCTTCCCAATTAGGGTCGTCCCTTGCTAAATGGTTAGATGCCTTGCTGTCATCAGTGAACTAGGGTTATATGAAATCGTCTTTCATTATCACAGATTGTTCCACTTGAAACAAATTGGAAGCTATGCTATTCAATAAAGGAAATGGGTCACTTTAATGTGTACGAGCGATAGTCACGCCAATAGTCATTAGGTACTTCCTATTATTCTTGCGGCACCAAGAGCATTTAACAATTATGCACTGAGTGACAATGGTTGTTGCAACACTGTGACTGTGACAGTCTTTGGGTTTATGCTTCTGTGAAGATATCCCAAATATTCGAAGAGTTTAGTCTCTAAACGAAGTACTATAATGTAACATTT
Source organism: Eurois occulta (assembly GCA_950022335.1). Lineage (NCBI taxonomy): Eukaryota > Metazoa > Arthropoda > Insecta > Lepidoptera > Noctuidae > Eurois > Eurois occulta. The sequence continues at coordinate 4,262,810 of OX465498.1, forward strand.
ATTGCAGTCTACCTCTGGTCGTACCGTTTATATGTAGCTGGTATTCATGGGTTTAAGCAGGCTTTCAAGTACCAAAGGTGGTCACTTGGTTTTGTTCAATATTACCGAACCTACGAACAGCTAACACGTTGATTGGAAACATGCTCCTAAATGATTCTATTCTACTACCATTGAATTTTTTGCTATATTTACATATAACAGTTCTATGACACAATGATCATCCTACTCCAATTGTGTAATTTGCCAGTTTTTTTTGCCTTGGAATAATCAGCGCCCACATTGCGTGTCTCAATGTCAGACGCACCAGTTTTTGTTGCAATTTATTATACCTTTTTTATGATGAGGATTATCTTTATTCTACAGCTAAACAGAGGAATTATAGATTAAGGTCATAAAACCACTTAGTCTTAAAATATATGCTTGCTCTTTTATCTACCTTATGATTCTAAGAACTATTCTTACTTATAGGTCCCGTTCTCAAAATGTGTTCACGGGATCCTGTTACTTAGTTAATACCTACCATTTGACTGACTGTCTTGTCTGTACGACTTTCTGTCTATCCGTTTGTCTATATGTACGTCGGTCTGTCTATCTGTCCTTCTATATGTTTTGTTAATCATCTGACTTCCCGAAATCAGATCTACAATAACTTCAGCTAATCTTTAATACGTCTGCCAATTTCACCTGACACCAAACCCCTACCGCATAATCCATTTGGCACCTAATTACAGCTAATACGATCCTTCTACGTGCTGATAGTCCATTCAGGTTTCATTCGTCAGTATCAATCGGTGCTGCTATTGTGTATGTTTGCGTCATATCGATCAGCCAAGTGCCATTGACTGGTTATCGAATGTTTATGCTAATTGATTCTGATTTAGTTTTATCGATTTTTGATGATGATTTTTATTCGGCATGTCTCGGTCTGGGGTCGATTTGGGTGTTTGCCGATATTTCTCCTTTTTGTTCCTTATTCAATGATATCAGACTATAGAAGTCGACTACTAGACGCTGCTGGTGCAGCTTGGAGAGACCTACTCGCCCACGTTGCGCCATAACTACCAGTTCTCGACCTTCTGCTTTGTCGGCCCTTTCCTCTCCGCGTTTTCTTTTAATGGTCTCCAAGTTTTAGGACAGATAAACGAAGTTAGATTTGCTTCCTCATTGCGTTCCTAAGCTGCAGCCCACATTCTCTAACTAAAGTGAAGATACGAAGCAATCGCGATCGTATAAAATTGACTTTTCGAGGTAGCTGTTCGCTAACTTCTCGCTATGCACCTAATATTTCCATTAACAAGTAGTGTTGGAATGCAACAGAATTCGTAAAAATAAATATGGCGGATGCTTTTTAAACTAATTCAAATTTCTGTCATAATTCTTTTGATGCGCTCAAAACAAGAATAATAAACTATTCATAAAAATGCTCTTGATGTTATTTTAGTATTCATGCACTCACAGAATACTCCCATTATGTTTTGTATGGCATTTTTTATTCCACATCATTTCTATGGTTATTTATGTTTTACGATTATAAAATGTAACTGGAAAAGTTTTAACCAAAAAGTTTTAAAGCGTTGTTGACCTAAAAGGTCACACAATTTATTTTTGTCTCGTTACTCTGTTAAAATTACGAGACTGCCCTGATGTAAGAACGATAAAAAAGTAATTTAATGTAAGAAAGGAAATTAAATGCGTTTTGGAGATGTCATCATGTTATAATGCAACAAGCTTTTGCCCACGGCTTCACCCGCGTGAAGATCGAAACTTATCCAGCAGGAATGTAATATCGAGATAAAAAGTATCTTAGGTCCTAAACCTAAAATGGTCTGTGTGCTATCATCGAATCCGCTCCGAAATTAGTTGTGAAGATGTGGTGGCAGACAGACAGAGTTACTTTCTTTACAACCATAATGAGCATAGAAGTGTTGATTAAAAAAAATTTTCAACAATTTATAAAACAATAATTTTTTATTTCGTATTTTAAGACTGTGACGAAAAACATTATACCTTGAAAGGAACCTCCCCGAGCGACGTTAACACGATTTGTTATGCGATTTAAAACGCCCGCTAGCACTCGGTAACGCAGAGTCTAGCTGACATAGCAAGAACCTTAACTATTTATAAGATCCCTAATGTGCGACCTATGTTTAACAAATAAATGATTCTGATTCTGATTCTGCAATCTGATTCTCAAACGGCTCTCATCAGAACCAACGGCGGGCCAAATTACGAAAACGATTTTTCTAAGGGCAGCTGGTGATGGATACCACCAGCTTTTCAAGCCTAACACTACACTACCACTACCATGCATTAATTATTAAAAAAATCTATTGACGATTTTTCCTGCATCAAGGTCATTATTTTTCATCTTATTACTACTACTATACATACTAACGTACCACACCATATAAAACACATTCACATATCGCAAAATTGAACATAACATTTCTACAATAACATCTTACATTTCCTATACCATACCGGTTCTGTCAGCTCCCAGCTCACCGTAGGCGATATAATACGCTGTATCATAACTGCCATAATATTTTCACACTCACAGACGCTTGAAAATGGAACCATTCCAGGCCTTGTTAGGGTTCCGTGCGATTGTGGGCACAAATATTTAAGAACCTCATTTTCTTGACTGTAATTCTGTCAAGATGTCGGAGAAATTGCCTTTGAACACGACACTTGCAGTTGAGTTATTTGGAGTATAGTGTTTGGATAAGCAAAGCGGACTTGCATGTTTTATGTTTAACCGTTGTGCCAGTGTTAGCTTTCAATTTATTTCGCGGGATGGTTTCCAGCTGAGCTTAAATGGAGGCCAAATGAGGACGGTTGAGGGCTGAAATTATGGCGTGTTTTCACTAGAGAAGCAAGGAACTTACTTAAGAACGTAACTTACTAAAAAGCCACGCACACACACACAATTACACATTTTACTAGTTCATCATCTGCCTAGCCTTTTCTCAACTATGTTGGGGTCTAACCTGATGCAGCTTAATACTAGTATTTTACATGGAGCTACTCCTATCTGACCTCCACAACCAAGTTGATTCTGGGTAATACAATATGACACTGACAGCCACTGACTACCTAACGACTGTCAAAGATCTACAAATGACAATCAAACTCGGTATGCAATGGATCCACGGACCAACCTAGGCAAGCATGGCTTAACCGTCAAATCGACCCCAGCGGCTGTTATTATTTAGCACATCTTACCAGCTAATCATTAATTCGTCTCATAAAATAATTTAATAGATTCAGTCAGTACAGTTTATAAATTACATTGTTCTTTTGAAACAATACTATCAAAAGTTGAATCTAGTACAACAACTGAATTTTAAACGTACGGAACCATTAGCATGCTTCACGGTCACCCTTGATCGTTTATTTCTTCTTATTTGAGTTGCTATTTCAATTTCAAATATTCGCTATCATCGATTTAAGTAATGATATGGAATTATATATAGCATTTGGAAAGTCGCCATTACTGTGGGTTTCATTTTCGATATGGAATAAGTGCCTGGGTTTAACTTTCAAATAATTTGGTACATGAGATTTTCACTAAAAGTATCTACTGCAATAAAAAAAGGCAAATGCTGGCATAAAACACATGACTAAGTGCGGTTATTTAGTGCAAAGTTAAAAGCTAAATATACTTCACTAATACCACCAAAAAAGCAGTGATAGCCTAGTGGTATGACCGTCGGACTGCCAAGTCATAGGTCTCGAGTTCGATCCCAAGACACGCACGACTGATTTTTCGGATTCATGTGCGTATTGTATAATTATCACTTGCTTCGGTGAAGGAAAACATCGTTAGGAAACCAGCATGTCTGAGAGATACTTTTCGACGGCGTGTAAAGCCAATTCAGAGGCCCATAGGCGGCATAACAACTATGACACCAGTTTAGGCACTAACCACACGAAAAAGAAAGACCATCAAAAAAGTTATGATATCACAAACTATATGCTAAAAGTTGACATCACAACATACACACAACTCCTTGAAAGTTCCATTTTGTCAGTCATTCTGACCTTAACCAATTATCTAAAGGTCGCGACTACGACCCTCACATCTTAAAATCTATGACATCATTTTTCCTAGAACAGTTACAACCAGTATTTATTCATTGAAGAAGCGTCCTTTTCTTGCTAAACTGTTAAGATTGAACACGGAGCATAATAAGGTGAAGTTATATTTTCGTTGGATATTCAAAACTTTGGAAAATTACGTGTAAACTAGTTTTGCTTTCAAGACCAATATTACGTTACAGGTATTTTCAACGGTAGTAGTCACATGGACCTGGTGTTAAACCATAATCAAAGAAATGCTTCATGTTGTGCCCAACCCTTACTAGTACCAAACTTTTCCAAAGAGCGCATCCTGTGTTACAATCACTTGTCTATGTACAAAATCGAATCTTGGATCATTACATTACAGGCAAATGCTCCGGTGACGGAGTGCCTTTATATCAAAAGCGCAAAATGTGATCTAATATCTCTTTTGTACATAATTTCCTTACACTACTCCACACACGCCTTTAACTTATCCGGACCAAATCTAAACATTTCTTGTATCATATCTCTGATACATTTAGTTACGCCTCGCCCGTCTAATGCTCGTGTCATGACGTGATCTTAATCTCGAGCCTCCGACGAGGTACGGCTTTTACTTTAATTCCGCGTGCTTAGAGCATAGCCACGGACATTCCCTACATCTTAGGCCATATTTAGAGTGTATTATGGCGAGGAAAGTTGGTAAAACTGTTGTGTTCTAGGAAGTGTTTCTGGCGGATTAAATGTCAACTGGTCCTGGCGCCGCTTTCCTCATTAAGTCTATTGAGTTTCACTACGGGAGGAGGTCGTGGCTAAATCTTCAGGCTAAGCCGCGGTTTGGTAGGTTGGTCCGTGGATGGGTGACCACTCATTACATACCGAGCGAGGTTTAAACCTGCGGTCCCCGCTGTCAATTGTAGATCTTTGACAGTCGTTATTTTTTTTCCAGGACATGCCAGTTTTCTTATCATGCTTTCCATCGCCGTTTTGAGATTCGATATCTCAAAACGGCGATGGAAAGTATAAAGTGGCTGTATAAAATGATATAAAGATTAATAGAAAACTTAGAAGCCCGTCCTATAGGGGACGGGCTTTTAAGCTTCCTCTCCTAAGTTTTCTGCTTCTAAGGTTTCTACTGTAATGTAAAACATAACTTGCGGAACTTGTACGGGCACAAGCGTGATGCTATTTTGTTTTTCGAATCTTAAACTTAATATGTGATTTATATGCAAAACACATCGCACACAAACAGCTAGTTACTCCACATTATACCAGTTAACATCCAAGTACGTAAACACTCTACTTAACAAGCGGGCACACCGTTGATTAATATTGGAATTTACTACGCTGCACAAGTGCACACCCAAGTGAATCAATTCAACATGGCATTATACGCTTCGGTCCAACGCGAGCCGATAAGGCTGTGCAATTTACGCCTTAAGCCGTACTTTGATCCTTATCGAGGAAATCTTCCTTCCGCTTAGATAAGTTCGTGATTAAATTCCCGATACGTTGGTTATGATAGCCTGTAGCATGTTCTTTATGTGATAAATATCTGAGTTGCGATGTGAGTAAAAATAGCTTACGTCGAAAGTTGCCAGGCACTTGTGGATTCTGCTCCATCCAATGCTATTCTATTTCTTTTAGCTGGTTTTAAGTTTTAACACTGGTTTTTCCTTCAGTCAGTCTTTGTACACCCTTCTCTGTGTTTGACGTATTCTCTTTGCCTAGTTTGTTTTGTTTGTTTTTATACTTACCTATGTTAATAGTTTATTGGGTACTACGAATAGCTTTATTAATGGAATGGCGTCAATCGAGATTATATTAATGGTTCGTCAATCAACAATCTCGTATTTCTCGTTTTGTTTTAAGTTCATATCAGTTTCATTCATAATAACTGTTTCATTTTAATGTAGGTTAGAATAATTTTACTACATTTCCAACATAAGTGGAATAATTGCTCTAATAATTTAGTGAGAAAGTAGAACAATTTTGTCTCTTCCATCACACTTACCATTTAAAGCAAACTGAAGTACCAACATAAGCTGTATACCACATTAAATTGATGACGTCACAATGCATGCTACTGCACCAATTTGCAGTCAGACACCACTCAATATTCTTCGACAGGCACAAATGTAATACCCTCGTTCGAAAACAATGCTTTATCATTATCGTCTCTACGGACACAATAATAGATCAGTTGCAGAAGATACACTCACACACTAATAGAAAGGGCAGCAAAACCTTGAATCTTGATTCAAGTTCACTGAATTCAAGGTTAAGAGCGTAAAGCACATCTCAATACGTTGCAAAACTAGCATCTTATCGAGCCGCTAGATGCAAATCAGAACTTTTTCTCATCGATACACTAAGAAGAAAAAAAAACCGGCCAAGTGCGAGTCGGACTCGCGCACGAAGGGTTCCGTGCTATTATCTATAAAAACGGCAAAAAAATCATATCTGTTGTATGGGAGCCCCCCTTAATATTTTTTTTTTTTAATTTTTAGTATTTGTTGTTATAGCGGCAATAGTAATACATCATTTGTGAAAATTTCAGCTTTCTAGCTATCACGGTTTATGAGATACAGCCTGGAGACAGACAGACAGACAGACAGACAGACCGACAGACAGACAGGCAGACAGCGAAGTCTTAGTAATAGGGTCCCGTTTTACCCTTTGGGTACGGAACCCTAATAAGATGCCTGTCGGACAAAATGACTACGAAATAACGCGTGGAAGTATCATCTACAGAACTAAAGGTATACTGTGGTGGCCATAGATATTTGCCAAACCGATTGATATTTTGGAAGACACCCATGCATAGTGAACCTTCTTTACCTTTCCATGGTGCACTATTACTCTCACTGATAGCACTATATTCAACCCTCGTGCCGTCGGGTCGTGACCAGAGATCAATAAGCTTTCGTACGTGACGACGCATGCAAACACGATTGTTTCCGATAATTGACTCGCTTCTGATTTTACGAAGCCGATGTAGGTGACCAGGGAGGCAGTTGAACTTGTAAATTAAAGTAAAATAATGCACACGACAACAGTGATGACACAATATAATTTTTTTCATAAACTTATGATGCAGTTTTCTGAGTTTTAATAATCTGTGATTTTTTCGAGCACTTAATCGACGAGGCTGACAAAAAACATGTTTTCAAACATTACAATTTATAGCCAGTTAATCGAATTAGCCTAAAAATCAGCACTTTTTGAACTTCAAAGTTATGTCGGACTCAGACACAAAGACAGTCCGGCAAAACACTCCCCCTTGGTGCACTGCCTAGTATTTTAGCTGGGGAGATAAAACACACCCTCCTCAGCAATACTGGCTGTTAGTTCTGGAAAAATCATTTCTTAAGATATTGCTTAATCTACATGAAATTTCTTCTAAAGTAAACCTACTTGATTGAAACCCATGCATCAACCTTTACACCTACGTCAAAGTCCAAATTAGTTCTGCATATCCAAAAAAACAGTTTATCTATACTATCGTTATGCCTCTAGGCGTCTCATACGTTAACTTTATCATGGTTATACGCAATTGGTCACGGTGTTTCTTACACCGTTATAATTCAATGATGTAGTGTTATTTGATGCAAATTGATGATATAATTGGTTATGTAAAGTTAATGAACTGTCGAGTTTTTATTTGGTGTGATTCGTTTAAAATTAGATTAGTTTCGGTTGGGGTTAATAGGTGGCGTCATATTTTTATTAATTTTATTTTCAATGGAAATCTTTATATCTTATCATATTACTGTTTATCTTTGACGTGACGGGTTATTTCTGATCCAAAAACGCCTCTTCAACCAATGTGTTTTTCATAACATAACATGTGTTTTGTTTTAATATAAAACTACTCTATTAGTAATTTCTTCCGGTCTGACTAAGCTAGACTCCTCTTCGAAGCTTCGTCGAACCATGTAATTCTATTAATTTCAATCTTTACTTTTCTTTATTAACGTGAAACTCGAATTTTAACTCTTTTATCCCGGTCCTGCACAAACGGTCACGATATTTTCGTTCACCAAACCGTAGATACTCGCCTCCTGCATTATTAACCTTTTCCTTGTGTCTGATTATTCACCAAATTAATTCCCTTACAAGTGAAACGTGTTCTCCATCTGTGTCAATGTATTCTGCGATAAAAAAGGTAGTTTGTAGTACTTGGTTTCCGTCCACGGAAAGTATGATGACTTGACGTTGACAGGTAGTCATAATTTTTCATAAAATATTGACGTGTCGTGATTTCCAATTCACTGGACATTGGCAGAATAGTCGACATCGGCTTTGCTTGCCATTAAATAAAAAATAGAATAGACGTGTCGTGATTGTTGAGCAACGAAAGTTCGAGTACGGTGGTCGCAGCTTTATGTATATTGTAAACGATTCCTTTGATGTTACACATATCGTTGAAAACGTTTCTCATGTTACTAGGTTTAATAAGATGGCCTTATGGTTGATTTGTTGCCCGCTTTGTAAGTATTGGACCATGATTCTCACTACATAGTCTCTTTTACTGCGAGTTATATCTTGAAATGGGAAACACTTTGTTAGACTCCAATGTTTCAGTTTCTTGTAAACACTTCAAGTCTTATCCATGATCTAACCACAATCAATAAAATTACAAATTCACTTAATCAACCATGTAGGTCCACTCACTTTACATAGACGTTCTTATACAGACAACCTGCCCATCAGCTTATCTCTTTAATTCATGCAACGACAACAACCAGAGGAGATAATGATAAAATTGTTAGCACGAAGACAGGGAAAGTCCGATCACGGACTCTTGCGCATAAAACTGCCATAATATCCGATATTAACGTTTTCACGACTCTGTCGGTCCCTGACGTAGCGTTTATATGACGCCATAAATTTTACATGGAGGAATTAATTTGTATAATGCTTCTCTAAGTGATGTGTGTGAGATAAGGGTTTTATGAAGATGTTTGGAGTGGTGGATACACGTGTTTCTGTTTATTGGGCGATGATTATAGTGTCGTAACAGCAAACATGATAACCGGGCTACTTCTTTTTTCCATTCATGATGTTCGAAATTTTGCGATGATTCGGATTTATTCCAGAAACCACGTTTGGCAACGGAATTAAACAAAAAATGTTATAAACGCTAGAATCTTCCAAAATTACTGTAACAGAATTTCAATATGATTTAATACTTAACGTCATTAACGTGGCCACCTTACCTAAACCACCAGAACCAATCAAAATTAACATACTCAAAAACCGCCACTCACATAAAATAACCAAGTATAAGTAAAAATCAATTTCTCCAACAGCCTATTTCCATACATTGTGTTTCTCACGCAATTCTCAAGTAACTGCCTACCGGCCCAAGGCAGCTTCCACGCCCCTCTTGTTGGTAATCACTAAATTACCGAACGACTTTAGTATGCGAAACACGAAAAATAAATACTTTACCTGTTTATAAAGTGCAGGCTTAAAAACCAACCAATTTTGTGATATTTCGCATAATGTTGTAGTTAAGGAGAAGTTGGTAGAGGATTATAATTAACACTAGAAACGGGATATTTTCCATGTTTATCCGTGATCATGGTGCTTGCAACAGCGCCGAAATATCGGGAACTCAAAACAAACAGTGGACATGGTAAATATCCCGTTTCTATTGTTACCTAATTATAATGTTAGTGACCATGACAGTTTAAAAACTTATATTGGTAGAGGATAATTATTATGGTGAATTGAAAGTTCAAACTGTAGTACAGTAAGTTAAAATTCTGAAAGGAAATCGATGTCTTATTAACTCAGGTTAAGCAAGGCAAAATAGGCTATATTACTTGTCATAAAAAGCTTAGAATGAAGCAAAAACATTTGGATGGTCCACAATATTAAAAGACCCAACATACGCAGCAGTATTTAAGCACATCAAGTTACCACAAACTATTAAATTTTCTCATTCGATTTTGAACCTCGGTTGGCTGTGACATAGCCGTGTAATCAACGATGTTGACTAATCTTCGCACCACGGCATGAACTATTCTCGCATAACCCAGGTAGACGAGAGTCGACAGCATAAAAGGCCAACAGCCATTTTAGTTCCATTGCAAGTTAAATTCCTCTTTCGAAGAAAATACATGTAACCGGTAACTAATATCGTAATTGATTTCATTGCCACCACTCAACGCCAATTACCGCTAAGTGCTGTAGGTGGTAGGCGAAAGGCTAAAGCTGGTAAAGGTCACGTCAACTGTGGTGGTGACATGTTAACAGCTAGAGACAAGGCTTGCTAGAGATCAGACTAACAATTCGCTAAGTGAAAGGATTAACTACAATCTTTTAGCTTTATAAATGTTGATTTTGCGTGTATCGTTGTTTATCTTTTCAATTGCAAAGATTGAGAAAATATTGTCATTTTTGGCGAAATAAATTATGCTTATATTTCTTAGCATAGATATACTAATCAGTTTTGGCTATAACCGACTGCGAGGTTAGATACAAGGCATTAAAAACTTGTTAATAAAGCGCCTTTTCTACAAGACGTGTCTATAGTTTACATCGCTCGTCCAGGTTAAATATTCCACTCCATCACTATCTATAAAACTACGAAGACGGGCAGTAGCACTTACCTTTATTTTCTTTCAACAACATCGTCTATATTGAGCCTGAAGCTGTTCGCCTAGTAAGGGAAAATGCCCATAAAATACAAGCAAAAACAGAATCACCATCAATTTAGCTCCAGCCTTAACTGACGAACTCGTTTTTAGGCCAGTGAAGGGGCGCTAACTTGATTGGATGATTGACTCGCCCATAAATGGCGAAAAAAGCACATAAAAGCACTTAACAACATGTTATCGAGATTGTAAACAGAATTATAAATTTCCGACATTTTAAACGCAGTTAAATTCAACCTGTTCATGTATGGTAAGACCGTAAGACTGTTAGCTTTGCAAAATCAATATGGCGAACTAAAGTTGCAATATCATAGGGTGTGAAGAAGTAAATATTGAAAATGCTGAGTGTGCTGACTTTAAGCTCGAATTGTGCAATGAAGAATCTATTGTTTACTATGATGACAACATTCTTGGCAGCCCGATGACCGGTAACAATGCTCACTTTTAACTGTGTTTGCCGATGTGTATGCTGGAATTTAGACTAGCCGTTTTAGCATGTAATTCACCTATTTCCATTTAGTGTTATTTTAAGTTGGTCTGGGCATAATAGTTTCCCACAAAGAGCACTCAACCGTTATTGTAATAAACTGAGTGAACTAAAATAAGTTCTAAAGATGGATTAATAGCTAGGCCTTAGTTTTGGGGAAACATTCCCATCTAATCCAAATGTGAACATCTTAAAGTATAACGCTTCAACTCTGGTATTTTTTATATAAATCGTATCAAAACATGTTAAACCTCTTTTTGCATAACATCACGTGCAAACGGTAAAAGTTTTCCGTGTTGATTTTGGCACAAAAATATCAAAATCAAAAAAGATAATAGGTACTTTTGTTTTCGTATTTTTCAGGTTAGAATAGAATTTGATCACCTGATCTTCGGGAAAATAGGATTTATTTTACTTTCATCATGATTTAGAAGATGCAAAATATTTTATACAAAAATACCTCTGGACTGTAGACAAACCTCCAAATATATTCCAAAGCCATAGATTATCGTATAAGATAAAGTAATGCATGAAACAAAAGATCTATACCAAAGTTTATGGACTCGTAAATAAGAATAATTCTGATTTATATTTGTACTGTTTCCCTAGTATTTCGTTACATTTTATGTAGATGTCATAAAATACATAATAGATTTGAATCGGATATTTAAGTGAATGTTCACGCATAAAATAAGAATTAATCAGACATGCAATCCGAAACTAGAGGCCAATGAATTGAACCGTCAATAAATTCCGTTCAGCCATTAGACACTTTAGAAATGGTCTCAGAGAATAATAATTTGCCATTAAAGTATTAAATTACACTTAAAGCAAATTACGTTTCTAAAAAAAATCATAAGTACTAGTCTTCGAGTTTAAAATATACTAAAGTATCAAGCAAAAGTAAGGCAAGAATACATGCCTCCGGAGCAGACGTCAATCAGGAAATTGTTTTAAAGCGAAATAATATTAATTGTCGGACGATTTACAACGTTTTGCGCGAAGCTGACAGCGAACCGTAATTGGAAGTACGCACGGCTTGCCATCAAATACTTTACGATGGTATTTTGCATGGTTAATTGTTATACTGTTGATGTTTATACTTGACTGTTTTACATATCCAATTTTATGAGCTTCTTTTCAGTAAAAGGAGACATGAAATATAAATAAATGCATTACAGAGCAAATTTTAATAGCCAAAAAATGTGGATGATATTCTTATTTCCTTATGGTCTTAATACGTCCTCTCAACGTAATAGTTACAACTTACTGACAGAATTCTCACATACTTTCTCATTTGTGTTTGTCTTTGGTTTTGCATAGGATCATGTTATTTTCCCTTTAACTGTACAGCAATCAGTTTTAATACAGAAAAGCGTGAAACCACGTATGAAACAAGTTTCGCATTAGAATATCGCAACGCACATAAGTATCAATAGTTTATCGATAAGCCGTTAAGCTTACAAGCGCCGCAGTTAACCGTTTCTCCTTAATTGACTTGTTCGACGTGCGTGAATGATAAGCGGTTATTAAATACTGTATTTCTTACGTTAAGAAACTTGTAAGTTACTGTAAACCTATTTTGTGTATGTATTTGCCTTCCCTTCCCACTTTCTACTTTTCCCGATCAATTGCAATTTAAAACAATAATTGATTGCTTGTCATGTTCCACCCTGGTGAGTATTATATGTCTTTTTTTTGTTTCATGATCCCCTGGTCTGTGCAAGATTTCCCCACAATCTTCTATAGGTCGTTCCACCATCTGCTGGTTCTTGCTCATGGTCTGCCAAAACGTTTTCTTACCATCTCTCGGCAATCATTCTGGGTTCTGCTTCGCCTGCCTTCAACTGCGATATTGTTAGCCGGTTTCTTAAACAGCATTTAATTGACTAATAATTTTATTCAAGCATCTAATCTGATTTGTCAAATTAGATGGCTCACTTTCATCAATTCTTGAATCACTTCACTTATAATTTATGGAAACTTTTTAATCTAATTCGATAGCAATCAAGAGTATGTTTTATACGTTTTTACATCTCTATCTGCAGATTAGTTTGATACTTCCGAAACATCACAAAAAGATTTCGGTGTCCCCTTTTTTGTTAAATGGCTTTATTACAAAACAAGTTCTTTGGCGAATTGAAACAAGTTTATGTGGAAGTGTTTTCTGATTAAATGATAACTTGTTAACTTTTGGGAAGTAATAAATTGGTGCTGTCGCCATTTTTATTGTATCATGATCATGACTTTGTCATGTAGGTTTTATCTCTTCCGTCGTAACTGTTGTCGATTATTTAGTTAAAAGTAACTCACAAATGTTCTTAAAATTATAGCCATTTTGAAAATAATTGGTTAGCTGCTTTTACAACAATACGTATAATTAGATCTTTAAGCAGTTTCATTTGGAATTCACCAAACATAAAAAAATGATCATTTTGAATTGTTTCTGTCTTTAAACCAAAATAATGCATTCAGTAGCGGCAACTCTTAAATTCGTACTTGCACCGTGAATAGAAATTCGTGTTGGTAACACAAAACACGAATTTGCATATATTTAGCTAGTTTCCAGACACATTCATATAACAATAGCACCTGGTCTAGTTTTAAAAGTAAGTGAAAGTTTGTTCGACCTTAAAAATAAAAACTATTGTAGGTGTATGGGCATGTGCAGAGGTGACGTACCCACTGACGAATTACAATACTAAAATATCACTGTTTCGAAACTCATTATAACATAACATCACACCTGTAATCCCCGATGGGTTAGGCACAGGTGTATCTAATAGTACACACCCACATTACGCCAGTTATGTTTTAGGTCCCATGTAATAGGGGGCGAGCCTATTGCCATCAACCGGGCAAAAATCCAGACTCCGCGGCTGCTACAAAAAATTTCCTGATGGAAAAACCCAGTAACACTTGTCAGCTTAGAGTCCAGCGTTTGATAAAGTCCAGAGTAATAAAGGCTATCATAAACCAAGTGGATGTCACTAAAAGATGGCAAATATGTTTCGGAATTCCGAACGCCAATGTAGCCTGTAGTTTTTAACCAAAGTCGAGCTGTAAATCCAGAAACATGCTTTAACTCATCGAGTCGATAAAACCCAGGTTCTATTTATTGTTTTGGCAAATTGACAAAAAGAATCAAACTGACAGACAGCAAAGTCGATAGTGAATTCTTTTATTCACAATAAAACTTCGAAACATAGTGTCCATCTGTTTATTTATTGTTTAGAAATACATTAGTTTCTAAACAGTAAATAAACAGATGGACACTATGTTTCGAAGTTGCCAAATGTTTCAAGGTTATAAAAACAACACATTCAAATAAAATAAGAGGTGATGATTCGGTCAGCAACATCTGTTTCCGAATTGATTCTATGTATGTCCGTGAAGTGGGGGAAATCCCAATTCCTAAGGACTTCCATGAATTGCTTCGTTTCTGACAAAAACCTAAAAATATCGAAAGATAATGTGTGTGAATACCCATAATTCTTTCTCAGTTTGTTAGTTTACCACACCTAGTGATTACTTACTCGATCGTAGATTATTTCTTCTAAACTTAGGTTTTATGCCTCTTATCTTTGAAATCTGAATGTAATAAATACGGTTCTAGACACTAGTCGCCATGTTGTCCATGCACAGGAATTAATCCTCACTACAAGTCCAGTTTCATGTTTTCCGGTTTCGGATATTCCTGAGCCCAATGTCTCTGTTTCACAGAGAAAGTCAGTCAATTTCATTAATAAACTATGCTTTTTGGTCGAAAGGTCGTAAGCGCGACTGCTAAGCATGAGGTCCTGGGTTCGATTCCCGGGTCGAGCAAAGTGTTATCGGGTGTTTCCATCAGGAATTTCTTAGTAGCAGCCACGGAGTCTGGATTTTTGCCCGGTTGATGGCAATAGGCTCGCCTCCTGGCTACTACTGAGAATTTGCTGACGGAAAAACTCAATAACACTTTGCCCGACCTGAGAATCGAATCTAGGACCTAATGCGCAGCAGTCGCGCTTGCGACCACTAGACCAACGAGGCAGTGAAATCACACAGTGAATCAAATTACGAGTATTAACCGATCTTCTCCTATCTTTCCAGGTATGCAAGCCGGACATAGATTGCTCGCTAGACATGAACAAATGGCGATACATCGAAGAGTTCAACTGTCTCACTGACAACGAGAAGATGAAGAAAGAGATGAGGCTGTCCTTTCCCAGTGGGCATTCGTCCTTCTCTGCTTATACCATGCTGTATTTCGCCGTAAGTTTCTGTACTACTACTTTCAGCTTTTAGATTCAATTACCCTTTGGTTGTACAGACGCCAGCACATCATGCTACTACAATCTGTCAAATGTCTTTAATAGATTTTCAACTTTATCGTTAAAGCATTACTTTATGGTTTAAGGTTGATTGGGAAAATTTGACAGTTTCGAGCAGCTTGATTTGCTAGCGTCTGTACTTCAAAAGAGGAAATTGAGTGAGCTCGATCCTCAGTGATTTTGCAAAGGATCGAGCTTATTCACACTGCTGGGACACATGTCTGTTTGCTGTGTCAGGAAATGCGCTGTAATCCACCACGCGCTCTCAGTGCCGGTGGATATCATATCTTCAAAATTTTCGTCACTCGATCATTGCATTTTTTAACGTTGGATCCTCAACATTAATTCAGCTAAATTTAAGGATTCAATTAAAGATAGACAACCCAGGCAAATAGGTGGAGGGCTGCGGGACTGTTCGGAAGAGATACCGCGGTCCTGGAACATAAAGGGCAAAAGAAGGAACATGCATGGTTTTTAGTATGTAAAAGTCTGACACTCCCTTCCGCTCCTCCCAGAGCGGGAGGAGTCATTTGATGATTTCCCATCCCAAAAAAAAAGGCGAATAGGTGGAAGCACCAGGGTATCCCGCGAAATTCTTTTCTTACGTTTTTTACAAATTGCAGATCAGTGTCAGTGTATACGCAGGTTTCCATGGCTCTTTTCCCCTTAAGAAAAATATGCTTCGAAACTGGTTTTACTCGATCAGATACTTACTTCTTTTCGTTAAGTAATAGGTTGGCAAACAAGCCATCGACCTAGGTACATGATGGAAAGTTGTTACCACTACCTCCTAGTCACGTGCCTACCCCAGGGGCTATCGACAAGTAGCCAACCTTATTGATAATGTTGAAATGAACCTGTAATTAAAGCCATACCCATTTTTTGTATTAATCAACACGTACTAATCAGAGGCAAAAAAAAAATAATTACTGCGCTTCTTTACGCCTCTAATTTGAAGCGCCCTTAAACTGTAAAGCTTGATAATTCATTCCAAACCACCTGCCCCACAGATGTACCTCCAAAAGCGTTTCACCTGGCGCGGATCCAAGCTGGTCAAGCACGGGATCCAGTTCGTGCTGATCCTGTTCGCGTGGTTTACATTTATGACCCGCATTTCTGACTACAAGCATCACTGGAGTGATGTGCTTGCTGGAGTCCTCGTTGGGTTGCTTTATGCTATTGTTATTGTGAGTATATATCATGCAACCTATCAGCCACCTGGCTTTTTACTGAGAATGTCGATGGAAAAAAAAGAAAAGCAGATTTGTTTGGTCTAGCAAAATCCGATTACTGACGCAGTCACCAGGTCTTACAGGTAATACAAGGCATGCGTCTCCTACATACTTCACTTATTCTGGATAATTACTCGATGTAGCTTTTTCTCATAGTTTTGACTTAGATACCTCACTATTTGTTTGCTGTTGGCTGCAGCTTGCGACTCAACTCTTGGCTAGAGTTGAGTCGCAAGCTGCAGCCTTAAGCTAAGACAATATTGTTTGCCACTGTAAAAATTTAAAGTGAACTACCAAATTCACCATTATCAGATGATTATAACATTTCCATTTCATATTTCCAGTTCGCCTTCGTATCAAACCTTCGCAAGACTCCCCGATCACGGCAGCACAGCCACGAGGCTGAGCTCCGAACCACCAACGGGAACACCCGAGTGCAGGTTTGACAGTCATCCCCCACCAGCTCCCGATGCGAAAGCGACGCTGAAGAACTATGATACGAACAACCAACTGTCTCGTGGATCTCCCATGAGTACATCGATTCCTGTCAGTCAGCCAGGCAGTCGAGAGAACAGTGAACTTAGACTCGAGTGAGCACAAATTTTTTGAAGTGAGTGTGGTGAAATGGCGGAAAAATGAACTAATAATCTTGGTCTGGCTGAGTAACGCATCGTGTTGCTTGACAGTGTCTTCTTCATCCTACCGTAGGTGTCCAAGGTGGAAAATAGCCCGTCAGCAAAGAGGTCGGAGGGATGACAGCCGAGGATACATTTAAGTAGCTCATCTCCCGAAGGCTTTTTCGGTGCATCTTCATCACCGTGCTACGAAAAATTCCTGATTTTTGAGGACTCGTGTAGGCCTGATCAGCCATGATTCGGCACAGACCAGGCGCCAAACTCGAATGTATAGTTTGCCGCCCGGTTGTGCCATATCGTGCCGATTTAGGCCCACTCGAACATGATCTGTGGAGCACACCCTACGTTTTACGTATAGTAATCACACAAATCGACATTCTAAAAGATAGACAGCCACAACCTTTGCGTTGCTCAGTTAGGCAAAGGATAAAACTGCAGCTGAGTGCTGTAAACTTGTAGTTTTAAGTCATATGAATGTTGCTGTCAAAAATTTTGTCAGCACTATGGTACATAGAATATTTATGTGTCTTGTTGTCTTTTAGTTTGAGTATTTATTTTGAGTTTTGCATAGATAGGGATCTTACGCTTCTTTTTGGAGTATGCTATCAGAGTTTTATGATATTATAAATTGCGTAAACTTTGACTGTCGGAGTACAATTTTATGAACTTAACGCTAATCTTTTTAAGGTTCCAAACGAAAGAAATTCTGAATCGTTTCATCTTTTCCTACAAGAAGTTTTAATTTTTATTTGATCTAAAAATGTTTTAAATAATTTTAGTCAAAACTTATACTTAATGTAACTGAACTGTAATGTAACTGTTAATGTGACTCATAATTTACAACATTGTGTAAAACTACGATATCTTGTAAAAATGTTAAATGCTACGTATTGACAGTCAATTGTTTACGTAATGAAAATAATTATGATATTTTGAGGATTGTGCAATGTTAAATAGAAGTTGATAACAGAATGTAAATGTACTCGTATATATTTTTAAATAACATTACCGGGTACTAGAAGTATTACTAACAGTACTTGAAACGGTTTATTTTAAGATTATATACAAAGATTTTGAATTTAGTGGCCATCTTTCAGACAGTCAAAGTACCTACTCATGAATATGAACTTTTACTATGAAAGCTACTCTGTAGAATTATAGCAAAAAAATATCTACCATCATACATTTCAATTTTCAATTAAACATTAGAATTATTGTCAATATTTCCGAGATGATCTTTTTGAAAAATTGTTCATATTCTGAAGTAATTCTAAACCTGAAAGATAGCCAATGAATTTAAAGTCACCCTGTATTTATTTTAAGTTGATTAGAGCTGACTTTAGGCAGCTTAGTTTTCGGATAATATTGTATTTTTAGGCAGTCAGGCTCTGTATACTCTAGCTACAATGAGTAACTGAAACTGATGGGGCTAGCATAGCTAATTCCAAGAATCGTCATTGGTTAATAATCTGTTAGTGTCATTCTATATTAATTTCAAAATAGCTTGACCTCATTGGTTAGATTGGGACCGAGCTATGGTGGCGCCATCTACAATGAGCTTTGGCAGACCTTCCCCATTGCCTGACTGTCAGTGTTGCCTGTCTTAAGGCAGGTGTTGTAAAAAGGTTGGACATTGTTTTCTATTATATTAAAATATTGATAAAAATCGATTCATAGAACGCAGATAGTATAGTCAGTGCCCTTCATTAATTGATCCCTGCATTACAGGGACGAATAAGGAATGAAGGGTCAGGTAATGCTGGGATACTAAAATTAAATAAGTACATTTTCATTTACACAATTCTGTGAATCGATTTTATTGGTACAGAGTTGAATTTATCAGATTATTTATAATTTACGTACAAGATAATTATTTTGTAGTTATAATATAAATTAAAAGTTTAAAAGGAAGTCTATTGATTCTAAAGATCGAAGGACGACGGTTCCGGTTGCCCTGTCTTTTTTGAAAATGAAAAGTGGACAGCCTGGTGCAGATTACTTGCAACAGAACAAACAATGCATTATTTTCCATGCATTTGCATGTGTTCGCGAACGCACTAAAACAACTGCGCGCACGCTATGTGCAACCCGGCTTAAGGAAAATGTTGCTTTGCGTGTTGCATTACATGTTGCGTTGTAAATAATCTGTACCGTTAAGAGTGGAGTATCAGGAAAAATATCTCGGACATATTAAAAAAAGAATATAATTTTTATGAAAGTTTATGAGCCTGGAAAGGGTAAATTCTGTACATATATAGTTAAACTATGGACCCTAAGGTACTACTACCTTAAGGACATAGAGTTGAGAATCATTGAAACTCACTCTAAATTAATGTACATATTTTTTTAAAACAGTACAATTTATTTTGCTTGTATGTACATACACAAACGTTAGGTAAAGTAATCAGAAAAAAAACTATGCACTATCGTTCTCATACATCATGTTTTAAGTACCTAGGTACATATTGACAACCTATTTCTGAATAGTGGGGTAGGTATATCATATTTAGATGTGCTGCTATTCTAAAGAAACTTATGTTTTTTAAGGGTTAAATTCGAAGTGTGTGTTTTACAAACACAGAAAACGAATTAAGGCTTCTTTTATGTAAAGCTATTATCGATATATAAATATAATCAATCCCCTGGCACTGAATAATTTAATTATTTTTACATACTACCGATTTCAGTGAGGGTCTGCCACTTTTAACCCTTATGCCTTAAGTAATAAGGTTGAAAAGTGGTCAACCTTCAATGGACTCGGTAGTACCTACATCTCACACAAACACAATTCGTATCAAATTAAAGTCTGTAGCTGTTATTAAAATCTTTAAAAACAACATGTTTTTATAACTTTAAAGTAAATGCCAGTGCACTTCAACGCTACATCTAAAATGGCGTCGGAAATAACCTACTTAAAAATACTGTAAATTCTAGCGAAAAGGTGTGGTTTTTGAAATGCTAATAAACACAAAAATTCTAATAAACTGTTCAACTCAAGTTAACTGAAGTGATTGGCTGATCAAAAAAACAACATCCAATCAAAATATGACATACCATGTGTAAATTATTTGTTCATCACTGCTCACAAAACGGTGAAGGAAAACATCGTGAGGAAACCGGCATGTCCTAGAACCAAAAATTCGAAGACATGTGACATCTACTAACCCGCACCAGGACCGTGGTGGATTACAGCCCACTTTGTCTCGCAGATAGGAGCCCTGTAATGTAACCCATCAGTGGGAACACTGAGGCTGATTGAGTAGTAACTTGAGTTTGAGTCTGTTATCTTGTGTTAATTAGTTTTTCAAGAAACCAATGTTCTGGATATCTTAGCTGCACATTTTAATGTTATAGTACAACTTATATTAAGATACTTATTATAAGTAAATATCACATGTATGTTTTTGTCGAAATTTTTAATAATCTCTAAAGCTGAAATCTTTCTTCATATTGTGCTATCACTTATTTTTGCAGAAAACTTTTTTAAGGCCTTATTAGTCATAATGAATGACTATTTTCGCGTTATAAAAGTTACTTAATTTGAAAAATAAATGCAGTAATGTTCGCACTTCTGATAAATGTTAGCTCTTAGGCTAAAACATTTACAAACTTTTTTGAACGCAATATGGAGTTAGGTTTAATCGCATTTATTTCAATGTTTGTTAATAACATGTGTACGTATTTTATTCTGAGTCTTATGGAGATGGCAAATTAACTCCTTTAACAACCCACAGTGGGCCCATGGCTCCACGCTTTTCATCCCCTCCTAAAGAGAGGACGAATAAAGTACCGTATACACAGCTCATGTATTTATGTTAGTCATAGTAAACGTAATCTGAAGTCTCGAAGACAACTGAAACGTATTTTTTTATACTGTGATATAGGCTTTTAAATAAAAAGAATAATAGATCTGAGATGTGTTAATAGCTGGTTAGTCGATTACCCGAAACATAAACCATCACTATTGCACTTACTTACATTAAAAAAAAAATCCCGCCATAATTTGCAATATGGCTGACTTTGACAGTTCCTGTTTTGTAAACAAAACTTAATGCAGCATACTCATCAATAATAATAAGTCAGTTATTTAATTTATTTATTTGGTAATTGACTAATTATCTAATTAGCCCATCTCTGTTACAAATACCCCATAGAAAATTAGCTTTAGATCCAATTAGGTGCTAGATAATTGTAAAATAGTTAAAAGTTATTTTTACTCATTTTGACACAAAGATGTCTACAGTTTTTAAACTATTTCAAGTAAATTACTTGTTTATATGTTTTTTTTAATGTATAATAGATCTTAAAATGCACTGCCTTTAGAATTCTCGATGTATTTTAGCTTTGAGGCAGCTATTTATTTAATTATTTTTTAATGTGGTTAAAAGTTTATGAAGCATAATAATAAATCTGTATAAAGTGTTTATTTTTTCTTTTTAATCCACAATCCTACCCTAAAGTATAATAAAAACTGATAGCATTTAACGCCATCTGTTTTCCCGTAGACGAACTGAAAACACGCACATTCACGACAGTTCCACACACAAACCGCAGATGGCGCTATCTTCAAACTTAACAAAGAAGGTTTTATATCAATACAGACTAATTTAATTCACAGACACAACAATATTTGCAGTCTGTTAACTGAGTACATAACTAGTATAACTACACAGTTGCGTTATCTTTTACAAGATGCAATATAGTGGAGCAAGGACCTCAGTAACGGTGCTTTTTGCAATATTTGACAATGACTAACACCGCCTACAAAGTTACCCACAGATTACTCATTTTATCAGTATTGTAGCAGTCTTTATCGTGGCGGCTGTGTCCAAGGAAGCGTGGTAGTGGAAAAGGAGGTTTTACGTAAATAATAGTATGTTATTATAGTGCAACAATGGCGGTTGACAGATTAATATGGAAAATTATCCTGGACCTCTTTGTCTTAATATGCGGTAAGTGAGAATTGTTTGTGTGGTTATGTTGGTCATATGTTTCATTGTTGTGCTGACTTGTTGCCTTTGTAATGTCGAATTTAGATTAAAGAGTTAATCAATGGTCAGATAGTGAATTTGGGATTTTGTTTATCTTAGTTTTACTTCCGCGCCTAACTAGTTATTTACGTAAGAGGCATGAGTGTTTTTTTTATTATTTTGATTTTTGTTTTTACTCTAACAAATAATGCTAAATTGAGATATAAATATATCTATAGGAAGACTTAAAATCAAGTCATTAATTTAAAATAACTACCACCAATAGTAAATTTTACCGGAAGTGTCATAATATCCTACTCTAATCCTAATTAGGAACATACTATACTATATTGTTATTTACCAACCAAACAAACTTATCTCGGAATAACTTTTTCCACGTTCAATGCAATGGCCTCGTAAATCAATCAAAGCAAAGATAGTAGTTACTGTTAAACCATAGTTAAACCTATTTGCGTGTTTTATCACAATTAGAAAAAAAAAACAAAATACGTCAGGAAGTCAGAAACAATATTTTCATGACATAGGTATTAACTACAAGTTTTTCCTGCGGTTTCGCTCGAGTGTAGGTCAAAAAATATCCCATGGAAACCTCCAAAATAAAAAATAACTTGGCATGTCACGATCTATCCGTATGCGAAATTTCATCGGAATCCATTCAGATATCAAGGAATGACAAATAAACAAACTCACTTTCACATTCACAATATTAGTTAAAAGACATTTTTTTGTCAGTCGTGACGTTTACTTATTTAACGATAAAGGACTTCGCACACTGCACCCGGCTGCGGCAATCAGTTTGAACCGCAATATTGCACGATTTAGTATTCATTGACCTGCATTAAATTGGTTTGTCAATACATAACAGTAAATCATATAGTGTAGTGTAGCGAAGTCATATACAAGGTGTATCACAATAAACACACAATCTCTCGTGTGGTGACTCCGACCGTGATACTGAACAACTTTGGTTCTCATTTTTGGAAAATAATAACTTTATTTTTAGTTTTACCATCAGATTTATTTACCTTCAGGTGATCGCGTCAATTCCTATAGAAAGTACAATATTTTTTTGGGAATAACAAGAACTCATTGAACAAAAGTTACACCACACGAGACATTGTGCCTTTAGTATGTTACACCTTGTATACTTGATTACGTCTTCGCCGCAATGCGCTTGTATAGACGGTCAACAAAAGAATTGAGTAGAGGTAACTGTATAGTAGGTATAAGATAAAAATAGACACCTAACTACCAAGCTGTGTTATTAATAGGTAGGTTAATAATATTCTGTACTTTAAACTTGAAATTAAGCGGTGACTGAAAATATGTGTGGTAATATTTTGGCATGGTATGTGATGCGGAGGAATGAGTAAAATGTCTTGAGGAAAGTTTGTATGGCTGTGGATGGCTATAAGGGAAAGTCTAAAGAAATGATGGATGGACTGAACAGTGAGATGGATATACTCGTAGAATAGAATAGAATTTCTCTGTATTGGAGTATCCATGACTCAAAGACTGTTAGTAAAACTTACGACTATGTTAGTAAGTAAGCTATATTATTTTATATTTTGTAAGCTAAGCTCTTAAATATGAGGAGTTTAATTGTGTAGTTGATCATTTTAGTTTAGTTGTATTTCATTTCTAGAACCACTAGTTTTAATTTTTATATTCTTTTATGTTATCACACTTATCACTTACCTTTGTGAATGCTGGTTAACGAGTAATTGGCGACTGTGTAAGTCTAAGACTGTAATTAACCTTTACTTAAGACATGTTATACACAGAAGCTGTTGGTAAACCTTTATTAATAAAAAAATAAAGCTCATGAAATGACGTCTATTAGAGAAGTATCGAAGAAGAAGAGATGCTGCGCCGACCCCGAATAGGTAAATTGGGATACTGGCAGGAGAATGATGGAAGTTAAGGAACACTCGGAAGATTATTTTCTAAATTTACTTTATTACTAAGGTACAGCCTATCTAGGTAACCAGACATTAACGCTAGGCCGTTCTATTGTGATGAATTTTCAATCAATACTTTATTGGGTGTCGTCAATGTGACCCACATCACACGATAAAGGGCGGCGATAATACGTAATCTGATATAGGGCGAGCTTATCTTTATTACGGAACCCTCTCTGACGTTTGTTGTTTACATTCTAACCTGAAAACAATACGTGATGTAACATCACGAGCTAGGTGCCTACACGAATGAGACTTGACCTCACCGTGCCAAAAATATAGTACGGAAACGATATAAAATTAGTCAGCAAGTTCATAATGACGCTTACTCCAGACTCCAATGCGGCGTCCAGGGTGTGCAATGCGTACTTTTAAGCCTACGCCATTAGCTTCGATACGAGTAGCAGCTGGCGTAGTTTATTGCCTACGTCAGTTGCTACGATACGCGTAGCGCATGGCGTAGTTTGAGTCTACGGTATGTGCTACGAAACTTAACATTACTGCCATACTTAGGTAAGCAGCATCGATAGGCATTATCACTATTCACCGTTTGTGCTAAATCTCGTTAAACCAGATTCATCACAATAAGCAGACAAACCAGGATTATTCAACTTACAGCTTTGATTTAGAAAAACAACACCTAGCTATTTTATTGTTACGCTGTATTTAACACTAACTGCAAAGCTTTAGATCCAATCTCAAATGGCTTATTATAGGCTCGTTCCACTCGTCGCTGTAATGATCTATCGTAAACAATAATATCATTAAAATTATACATAGAATACAACATAAACATGTCGATCGAGTAGAATCGATTAACATTCGGTGCATTTATGGCAGGACTAGGTTCACTTGTCGGTTGCAGACAGTGATGAGGTCACGTGCATAAATTATGAACACTTATCTTAATCGCTGTAAAATGCAAATTCGTAAATATTTGGATGTAGAAGTCAGCAAAGAAGCGCACGTAGGTAGGTATTAGAAATAACTGGCTAGATGTGCAACTGTTTCAAACGAAGTTTGAATAATAAACTCTCGTTTACACGGGGCTGTCCTGGAAATCATTTTACACTAAAAGTTGGGATCACACGTCAAAAACCCATCGCCACTGTATGGAACTACCATCACCATCTGCCTAGCCTTTTTCCCAACTATGTTGGGTTCGGCTTCCAGTCTAACTGGATGCAGCTGAATACCAGTAATTTACATGGAGCAACTACATATCAGACCTTGTGGAGGTCTGATGTGCAGTCGCTCCATGTCCAATTAGTACTGGGTACTATGATACTCCTTGTTAAGACTGGTTGTCAGACTCGGCCACTGACTACCTGTAACGACTGTATAAGATCAACAAATTTACAACGGCTTAACGTGCTTTACGAGGCACGGAGGGAAACTCTGTATGTAATGGGTGGTCACGCGTCCACAGACCAACTTAGGCAAGCGCGGCTTAAACTGAAGGTTGATCTGAGCGGATGTCATTATTTGGCTACGAGCTCCACCATGTGGTCCCAAAATTATACATCAAAATAACGCACTGATGAACGGAGAGACAAGGTCAATGTGCAGCATCGGACTATGAAAGCAAAGAGTATCTAATAAGTGACTGGCTGCCACAAAAGAAGGCGATGATGGAGCCTTGAGACTCTAAAAGGAAAACAGTTTGCGATATGCTGCTAGATATCAATGGCTAGGTATCGATGGCATCTTGCCAAAAAGTCGCGTCATCCTGTCTAGGTCTGTTAAGCGACGGGCGGCGCGCGCGCAGGCAGCGACGGCCACGGTGCGATGCGAAGGTGGGGTGGGAGCGAGACAAAAAAACACGCCATGTTTTCACATTGTATTTATATTTATTTTGTTTAGCCTGCGCACATACTTTAATATTTTTTGTAGTGTTTAATATACACTCGAGAGCAATGAATCCGGGTCACTTAAAGAATGTTAAAAATCTCGGAAACTAAAAATGATAGGTTAATGCAATAAATTGTATTTAATAGACAATGTAATACTCCTTAAATGAAAGTAAAAAAAATATGAGTCGCCATACATTTTATTAACACAAAATTACATAAAGAAAAAAACTGCTGATCTCTCCTTAAAACAAAAATAGGAAACATGAAATTTTTGAACTTTATTACAATTTTCTTGAATTTTAATACTTCGTATTGCCTCCTCGTGCTTCCATTACTGCGTTTACGCGGTTTGGCATGCTGTACACCAAGTTCCTTATACGATTTTGGGGAATATTCTCCCATTCCTCTGTGAGAGCAATTTTGAGCTCACGAAGCGTGATTGGGGGAGGGTTTCGTTGTTTTACGCATCTGCCTAGCTCGTCCCAAGCATGCTCGATCGGGTTGATATCCGGGCTGCGCGCTGGCCACTCCATACGAGTAATGTTCATCTCTTGAAGGTAGTCATTCACAATCCTACCTGTATGAGGTCGGGCATTGTCATGCATAAATATAGCATCCTCACCTAAATTGACCATAAATGGACCAACGTGATCATTGAGGATTTCTTCCACATATCTTACGCTAGTTAAAGAGCCGTTTTCTATGATCACCAGCTCTGTGCGACTTTCAGAAGAAATTCCGGCCCACACAAGTACAGACCCACCACCGTAGGCTACTTTTTCTTCGATGCATGCTTGCTTGAATCTTTCCCCTGGTCTTCGATACACTCTGTGTCTTCCATCGTGCTTGTAGAGCATAAATTTTGATTCGTCGGAGAACATAACTTTTGACCAATCTTCAACACTCCAATTTACGTGGCTCTGGGCATATCTTAGTCTTGAAATACGATGCCCACGCTCCAGTTTAGGGCCGTTTGCAGGTCTAAGGGGTTTTAAGTTAGATTCAGCAAGCCGACGTCTTACTGTCCATGCACTTGGGTTACTTCCTCCGAGGCGTCGAAACTGATTTGTGAGTTCAGTTCCTGTGAGAAAGCGATTTCGAAGCATGGTGTTCACCAAGTATCGGTCTTCTCGTGCTGTGGCACACCTGGTTCTGCCCGTTCCTGGTCTGCGTAGGTTAGAACCAGTTTCTTCGTAACGTCGGAGAACTCTTTGTACTGTTGACAGCGACACACCGACAGTCCTGGCTGTATCGCGCTGACTCCGGCCGGTTTCCAGCATTGTAAGTATTCTGGTGCATTCTTCAGGCGTAAGCGACATAATTTCAGCTTTAATAATGAATATAGAGCACTATCAACATGGTTTATGTACCCACATAAATGACAGATTACAAACAAAAGCAAAACCAAATGCTGTAATTTCGTAGTTCCATCTTCGAAAGTGGCCCTTTTTCAAATTTGATTTTTTTATGATATAACTTTACAATAACTAAGAAGTTTTAATACCTTCATTTAAGGAGTATTACATTGTCTATTAAATACAATTTATTGCATTAACCTAGCATTTTTAGTTTCCGAGATTTTTAGGATTCTTTAAGTGACCCGGATTCATTGCTCTCGAGTGTATTTCCCGTAGTTGTTTTATATTATAATCCTAATATTGTATGTGTGTATTTTACTTTCTTGTAATCAACGTTTACGTTTTTTTTTTCACGGGTGACCACTGAAAACCAGCGCTGTGCTGTGGGCCCCGCATAACACAGCATCATGCCGAGTGGTAACCTGCTTGTCGCAGTCACGACATGCAAGCTGTTAACTTTTTTTGTTTCTGTCCTGTTGTATTTTTATATTTGTTATGCGTTTTATAATTTTTTTTTTTTTGTATGCAGCGCGTCATTTCCCTGCGACAAATAAATCTTTTTTCTTTCTTTCTTTAGGCGATCGATCCTATGGATTTTAGTCAGACGATAACTGACTTCAAAATAAAGCTGAAAAGGCATGAAGGCTTTAGAAATATCATGCAAAACTAATAACTGTCTTTCAAAAGGCTATTTGTTGTGCTCGTGGCTAAATAATAACAACCGCTCGGATTAATCTTTTGGTTAAGCCGCGCTTGCCTAGGTTGGTCTGTGGATGTGGACCACCCATTACATACCGAGTTTCTTCTGCGTCTCGGAAAGCATGTTAAGGCCGGCTGTAATTTGTAGATCTTTGATAGTCGTTACAGGTAGTGGCCCGAATGATAACCTGTCTGACCAAGGGGTATTTTATTACACAGTACTAACTGGGTTGTGGAAGTCAGTTTGGCAGTCACTCCATGTAAAATACTGCTATTCTGCTGCATCCAGTTAGACTGGAAGCCGACCCCAACATACTTACAAAAATGCGAGGCTAGAAAAGGCTGTTTGGTGTTTTAAACGTTTTCAAAAGTGCACATCATATAACATCATAGCAACGCTACTATAGCACGTTTTTAACCTATGTCTTCTTTTTAATCTCATAGCAAGAAGCTCAAGCACTTGCTGCGAAGCCTGCCAGGTATCTGAACAACCACGCAAAAGAAATTCTGTCTCATGTCTGTTACCTTTTAACGCCTAAACGAATGCATTTCAAAAGTGGATCATGGCTTGGATAAGGAGATGGGATACTTCTTATCCGGGTATTATGTTCCACGTGGGCGAAGACGGTAGCAAAAGGTAGTCAATAATTATTATTTCTCATTATCTGTAAACAACCTTCTACCTAAGTGTGCACTGCTCGAAACCAGGAAACAATTACATCGCTCAGCTGAGCAAAACCGATGCGACAAACTTATGAACAATAGGGTATTTGCTTGAAAAAATCTATTTATTTCGTCAGTTAGATTATCAAAAAATATTGGACACGTATTTTTTCTTTTGTCGAAACGAAAAATGACTACGATACAACGCGTTGAAATCTCGCGTGACCTCACAATTTCTGTTACTTTTTACTGTCTAGTGACGTCACAACCACACAAGCCCTCTCTCTTGAACTTTGACGCGCTGGCTGTATCGTCGTTATTTTTTTCGATGTTGTCAAATAGCCTATTCATGAAACATATCGCTTTGGTCAGGAATACGCGAGAATACTAAATTATTTAACAGTTCCACCTACTTAGTGATAATAGTTCTGTGTATGGGAAACTAACACATGTCATGTTATGGATGGATCGTTATTTAAATGTCTCGATGGTCTAATGTGCGCGAGCGCGACTGCTGAGTATGAGGTTCTGGGTTTGATTCCCTGGTCGGGTAAAGTGTTATTGACTTTTCCATCAGAAATATCTCAGTAGCAGCCACGGAGTCTGATTTTGTGCCCGGTTTATGGCAATAGGCTCGCCCCCTATTACATGGGACTTCAATATAACTGGCGAAATGTGGGTGTACTAGTCACCTCTGCCTTTCCCTTCGGAGATTACAGGTGTGATGTTTTGTGATATTGAAATGTGAAGTGAAATTATAAAATTAGAATATTATCATGTCCTTATGTGTTACACATGTATCGTATATGACTCACACGCATTACATAGATCAGCACTTTTCCATTCACTAATTATTTAGGTATAGTGTAACGCGACATTAGATTAGACTTCGCTCATATTCAGCTGTACTTGTTACCGATCATTTATACAACATTCATAACTATTTAATGAACCATCATTTTGTCCATCGGTGACTTATCATTTCCAACTAACATCGAAAGTATGATCATGGTCATCCATCATTTAGCAGCGCACAACATGGACCGTAGGTTACCATCGTTCTAAATAAGTAATTGTTCATCAATAAATTACTAAACTTTAAAGTGGGCTCTGCCTTCTGCCCACCCACCTCTTGATTGACCTGTGATATTATTATAACCTAACCTTAAAGTATCTACTTCATTGTTTGGGTTCCGTACCTGAGTCGGCAAAAACAGATCCTTGTTGATCACTTTGTTGTCCGTTTGTCTGTCTGTCAGTCAAGACCCGTTTTCTCAGGAACGCGAGGTATCAAGCTGAAATGATCAAATATTCAAGTCTACTACACCTTGGAGCAGTGAAAAAATCAATTTGTAAGTCAACGCGATAAAAAGATATGACCGTTTTTGTCGCATATTTTGCGATTTAACAAGGGAATCAAAACCTATAGGGTACTTCCCGTTGACTTAGAATCATGTTTGGTAAGAAGCAAATTGTAATGGACAAATTTGGAAAACCGTAAATACGTAGTTTAAACGAAATACCTTCTAGTTTATACGGTACCCTCGGTGCGCGAGTCCAACTCGCACTTGGCCGGTTTTTATTCCTGCTGACTTCTATGTCACAAGTAACGAGGCATGACTTGCTGAATGACAGATGGAAAAAGCAAACGCGCGCACGTTTCGCCATGAACACGCATTTAAAGTGCCTAGATTCAGAAAGTCTACAAACACAAAGAAACATCCCAGTAAACTCTATGACTACCTAGTGTACAAAGTCCTTTATAATCTGCCGTGCAAAGTAATTAATTCATTACTTAAATTGGTTAAGTGGGTTAGCTCCATTATGAGACAGATTAGCTTTATGACCTTACGAGTATATGATATTTATGTTTACATAGACAGAAATTGTCTCACCTACTTTTTATTTACCGTTGTCATTATTTGTTGAATAACGTTGATTCATGCTGGTCTACAAATGCTGTTAAAGGAGAGAATACTTTAATCCTTTGTTTGTCGCTTCAAACACAAAACATATTTTTATATCCAACTGCTGAGCATAGAGCTCCCCCATACATTTTCAATCTTCCTTATGTCTTGCCATCACCGGCCAATCTGCTAGGAACGAGTCTAACGCCAGCGTTTCTTGGATTCGGGCGGCCTGCCTCGGTTGCGACGCCGTCTTCAGGCATTCACTGTATGATTATCGCCCATCTGTCCTGATGCTGATTCATGCTGGTTTGTGACCCAACCAGTCCCATTTAAACCTCGCAGAGTTACTATTTAAAAAAAAACTAGCACTCCGGGAGTGCCGGCAGAAGTGAAAACTTGATTATTAACGTTGAGCATGTTTGATATTTTGAAATGGTTAGGGAATAATTTTGCACCAATTGCTTTATCAGTATAAAAGTACTATCATTTATGGAAGTGCCCTTAGACTGCCTTAGTACGGGAACCAGTGTCGCCAAACTCATACACTTGCAAATTAAAATGAACATTCCAATACACAGAAAACGATAAAACATAGCAATGATGCAACTGTAATATTTTATTTATAAACAAATTACTGTCCTTGAAAAAGCACTAACTTATTATGTATAATTCTTATTTTCGATTGTGGTTCAAAACATTGTTTGGTACTATGGTGAATACGGGTTTCGAAGTAATGCATTGCGATTGATTTAATGAGGAGAGTTCTGTGATTCCCTATAAAAGGCTGACTGTCGAAATGGTCATTAATAAATATATTAATATTGGTACGTGTGCATTCCTTGTAACACGATAATATAAGTGTTGACATCACATTTTTCTCATTAAAAAATGAATTTCCTTTATGTGAACGCGCTCGAAATATCTTTTCTGCCAATTCACAGACTTTATTTAAGTCAGTAGAAGGATAAATAAGGCCTCCTTTGTCTCTTCTAGCAATGATTCCGTGATTTTTTTTTTTAATTTATTCATGACCATGGATACATGTCCTTCAGTCGTAATGATTCCGTGATACTTATCTGTGATCAAAGCCAAAAGACAATCCTCACATTTAATAACTTTCCTCAACTTTCTTGCAATAAAACCAGCAATATAGGTTATTATTTCTTTAGAATAAAGAGTAAGCCTAGAAGGATCTGTTAAATAATCATGATCTATGTTGATCATAGGATCACATCCTAAAGATTCATGCGGTAGCAGCAATCCACAAGTTTCTTATTTCGGGTTTATTCGGAAATCTGAAAATTTAATAAGATTTTTTATTATCTTTCATTTTTTGCGTCAGGTGAGTGCAGTTATACGAATTAAAATCGTATAATACGTGTGTTACTAACATAGATTTTAAGTAGTGCGTATTACTAATATCATATGAATCAAGGTCGGAAGAGTATTTTTTTATAGACATTGCATTATTCGGTATTACCCATATTAAAGGGTAAATTCCCCGTCAAAAAGTGGCAACACTGAATTTTGAGGTAAGATAATAAAATTATTGCAAAAATCACGATTATACGAGATTTATCCATTAAACGAATTAGTTGGTACATTACTGCGACTATTTATGAGAAATAATAGGACACAAAGCGATTGAATACTTAAAAAGATCTAATACTTACGAGTGAAAGGACAGTCCAGCAATCTTCATCAAACTATCACTTTTACAGTTTATTACACTGCACCTTACCATTTTGCACAGTTGCACAAATGTACTGTTGTCGAATTAAGCTCGAAAAGATCATATAATGTGTATAATTTCGATGCAATTGTTAATAAACAAATTGGATGTCAATCTGGCACCGCCACAAACGTCAAACTTGTTGTGCACTGACAATGATGTGCTCAGCCGACACGCGATAAGGGACAGAAATATTTATACTCTGTCTCTTTTCTTTGCTAGTGACGTTTATATGTTCTTCTTTTTCTTGTGCGAATGCAAAGGAAGATATCCAGCAGTCTATAGAATACTCTGTCTACGGTTTTTTCTATTCCGTGTTTATCCCTAAAGCATTAGGTTCAAAGTTGATTGGAAACATTTAAAAATTTCTTTAAATGATTTTAAACCATAAAATGTTGAAGGTTAAGTTCAAAATCGTCTACTCTCCATCCGTCTTACGCTTTTTCCAAATTTCTTTAAATGATTTTAAACCATAAAATGTTGAAGGTTAAGTTCAAAATCGTCTACTCTCCATCCGTCTTACGCTTTTTCCAAATTTCTTTAAATAATTTTAAACCATAAAATGTTGAAGGTTAAGTTCAAAATCGTCTACTCTCCATCCGTCTTACGCTTTGTCACGTGTCCTGACGCGAGTGTCCTGACGCGAGTTTAAGATTTTATACCCATTACAGAACAATTTTTTTAAAGTGCTCAACGCCGCTAAAGAAGTTTTCACTTCAAAAAAAACGAAATAGGTCACCACGTTTACGAAAATCCTCTTATCGCATAGGATTTTAACATAAGTTCTGGCGAATTATGCGTGTACTAAGTTAGTATCACATATCTGACTAATCCTCCGGGGATTACAAACGCGATTTTATCAAAAGAGATTTCTAAATGGAACTATCGACTGACAAATCTGATAAATAGTTTATCTACATATCTTTTACTTATCTTGTAAGTAGGTACTCATGTATTGTATACGGGTACCTACATAGATATTGACAATAGAGAATATCACCTGAACCCTCCAGCAATTACTTGGAATGGTGCATTTACTTTAATTGAAACTACCAATTAATATCACGACCTACGTAGGTATGTCGTCCTTATGTTTGCTCTCCCTAAGGTTGAATGTCGCTTGCACGCTATAAAACGCCAAGGTATTTTCCTTTTTAAGACCAATGTTAGTATGTGACCCTATTAGAAAAATTCAACCCATTTTAGTGTAATTTCAATTTACTGGGAGGATTTTAGGGTTGGAGCCCTTATAGGAACACTGTTATCCGTCTGTCCGTCTGTTCTCAGGAACGCGTGGAGGTATCAAGCTGAAATTAAAATGATCAAATCTCAAGTGTCTGTCTGCTACGCAGTCTGCACTAAAAGTATCGGGAATGGAATATTTCCACTGTTCCTGTCATATTAAAATCTTTTTAATTGAAAACTCCTTGGTTTTAAAAATCGAATACCATTTATTTATTTAAAAAAAGATTCTCGGTCTTGTCACAAGGTTTTGTCAAACTTGTTTAGTCGTTGAGAAAATGGAATTGACTCGAGAAAATTCAAGAGCGATGATTTATTATGACTTTCGAAGTGGTTTAACACAAAAACAGTGTGTTGACCGGATGATTTCTGCATTTGGTGATGAAGCCCCATCCAAAACCACAATTTATCACTGGTTTGCTGAATTTCAACGTGGACGTGTCAAGCTCAGTGATGATCCCCGTCAAGGTCGTCCAAAAACTGCAGTCACCCAAGAAAACGTTGATGCTGTGCGTAAGCTGATTGAGGAAGATCGACATGTGACATACCGCGAAATTCAGGCAACTTTAGACATTGGCATGAGTCAAATACAAATAATCTTGCATGAAGAATTAGGTGTAAAAAAGTTGTTTTCCCGATGGATACCGCATTCGCTCTGCGAAGAGCAAAAAGCGGCTCGCGTTACTTGGTGCGTCAGAACTCTCGAAAGATTTCACGCAGGATCCTCAAATGCTGTATACAACATCGTATCAGGTGACGAATCCTGGATATACGCGTACGAACCCGAAACAAAAAACCAGTCACGAGTTTGGGTGTTCGAAAATGAGTTAAAGCCAACAAAAATTGTTCGTTCACGGAGTGTTGCAAAAAAAATTGTGGCCACGTTTGTCTCCAAAACCGGCCATGTTGCGACTATTCCTCTCGAGGGACAAAGAACGGTTAATGCAGAATCGTATGCTAGCATTTGTTTGCCACAGGTCGTTTCTGAACTCCGTAAAGAGAACTGCAACCGCCGCATCATCCTCCATCACGACAATGCGAGTTCTCACACCGCGCACAGAACAAAAGAGTTTTTAGAGCAAGAAAACATAGAATTATTAGACCATCCGCCGTACAGCCCCGACCTAAGCCCTAATCATTTCTATACTTTCCCTAAAATAAGGAATAAATTGCGTGGTCAGAGATTTTCATCACCTGAAGAAGCTGTGGACGCCTACAAAACGGCCATTTTGGAGACCCCAACTTCCGAATGGAATGGTTGCTTCAATGATTGGTTCCATCGTATGGAAAAATGTGCCAAATTTCGCGGAGAATACTTCGAAAAGCAATAAATACATTTTTAAATAGTAATGTTGTGTCACTTCCTTGATTCCCGAAATTTTCAGTGCCGCCCTCGTATTCCTTAGAGCAGTGCAACGCGATCCAAATATATGATCGTTTATGTCGCATATTTTGCGATTTCACAAGGGAAGCGAAACCTACAGGGTACTTCCTGTTGACCTAGAATCATGAAATTTGGCAAGAAGCATTGTCTTATAGCACAAGTAAAGGGAAAAATATGAAAACCGTAAATATGTAGTTTAATAACAAAACACCTACTAGTTTATACGGAACCCTCGGTGCGCGAGTGCAACTCGCGCTTGGCCGGTTTTTATTCCTGCTGACTTCTATGTCACAAGCAGTGGCGTGCAGTGGTTCTCCACGGAAGGTAGGCCACGCATACGGATACCCAAAAAAAAAACTTCGCGCAACATCACAACGTCGCTCTACTTATGATGATGACCCTAAAGTAGTCACATTTATTGATTTATAATATTTAAAAAAAAAAAATTGAAAAGAAAGCCTGTAAAAACAACAGTATGGTGGGGGTGTAGGCTATCCAGTGAAAGAAACAATAGTTTTATAGCACAAACGAAATCAGTTTATTATGAACACACAACTTGTAGAAGCTAAGGATGTAAGTACATTCACGAGATTATTGCCGAAAACGCGTGTTATAAAAGTTATAAATACAAGAACTCACCACATTATTCAAGGTTCAAATCACGATTTTCTGAAGATTCAAACTCAGTCACAGTCACTCAAACTCGTCTCGTATCTTTATAAATAACTTAAAATCATCAAAATCAAATCAAGTTGAATCTTAACATTAAACGATAATGCGAAAACTTACTACTTTGAACTTCTAACAAACACACATTATCAGCGCAAACTTCACAACAGAACACCATTTTTAAGTAGATAAACAAACAATAAACAACAAATTACTTTTAATTGAGTACCTACGTTAAAAAAAGCAAAACATTTAAGATCGCGGATACACAAATATGGCTTCTTAAGAAACCAAATAATAATTGCATCATTTTGCCGGATTGCCACAGTTATTTTCCTAACTTCCCAAAAATCAAAGCGAAATTTCACAAAATTTTGGGAAAAAATAAAATTCATGTATTTTTTACTATTTTAATAGGGCTTTTGCTATTCCTTATAATTTATATTTTTTTGGAAGGTTTATATTCGACAATACCACCCTGTTTTTTTAAAGTAGCAAGTCATTATGGAAACGATCGTTTCAGTGTGTAGTCTGTTTCTCGAATTCCCCGCGATCCGGGGAAATCTCCACAAATTGGTAACCCTGCACTGCATTTCATTCATCTTGACTGGCACTTCTGATTGGCTGGCCTTCAAGGCCAGCCAATCAGAACTGCGCTGGCGGTCTCCTTACGGCGGAGTTCCCGCCCATAATCTATACATGTGTGCCGTTCATACACACCAAAATATGCACCAGTGTGCGTAAATTCATCAATGAGTCGATGAGAAATGAAGGCAGTTCGTTTGGTGGCCTAAGGAGTAGTAGCGTGTGCCTGTGTGACGTCACACGGGCGCGACAAGTTGCTATAAGTGTTATAACAGGAGTTTTAAATTTCTTTTTATATTTTGTATTTTTTATTAAGTACATGATTGTTGATTTGTTGTAATAAATGAATTTGGCTAAGGTAGGCTAAGCCTATTTGCCTGTATGGACGGCACGCCCCTGGTCACAAGTAACGTGGCGTGACTTGCTGAATGTTAGATGGAAAAATCAAACGCGCGCATGTTTCGCCATGAACACGCATATAAAGTGCCTAGATTCAGAAAGTCTACAAACCCAAAGAAACATCCCCACACTTGGCCTTTTCTTTTAGCAAGCCTTTGATAGCATTTTCACTATGATTTTAACATTTTTGTTAACATTGCAATCAACCATTCAGCTTATTCCACACCTATTAGTGTCTCATTTAACAATTTGAATAGTAAGGAAGAAAGAGATGGGAATAGAAAGTAATGTGTACATTCTATCTCTTTCTTACTTACTTTAAGTCCTAAGTCTGAATATTAAACGTTACTAATTTCTTCCTTCTATTTAGTTAAAGTAGAAAAGGAACCGACCGCAAGAAACGATTGGAATGCACGAGGACTCACAACCGAGCCATCTCAGAATTAAGCCCAAACATTACACTTCACCCATTTACTTTTACACAAAACTGAGAGCGTCCTTTACTCCCTATTTTGTTCAGCACCCATTAGATTAGAGCAAACTGCCCATACCAGCCGGTAACGGGCCAGGACATTACCATAATCACTACGTCCACTACTCTTGGCTCTTGGCAGGTGAGGTGGCCCCAATAGCATGCTGTTACACAAATGTACTTGCAGTACCCACTCAAGATAGTAAAGGAATGAGTCGCGATTCCATTCGGAAACAAGGACACGGTTTTATGATGAAATTATTCCTTTTAAGGCCATTTATAAATAGTCTATCAGCGTCGTTTCAAATCGAGCCGTTCGGGAGTTTTTTCATGAAAGGCAAGAAACAATGTCTTACAACACATGTCATGTTAAGGGAAAAATTTTAAGCTGAAAACCGTTAATATGTAGTTTAATAACAAAATACCTACAAGTTTATACGGAACCCTTGGTGCGCGAGTCCAACTCGCACTTGGCCGGTTTTTTCAATAGTGATAAGCAAATTACGGGGTGGACTATAAACATGTCTCGGACATTTCCAGTTCAATTACCCAAGGTCAAGTTAGATTACTTGGCGAAATTAACGTGATGTGTATCGGTAGCAAAACACGCCTGCAATTGACATGTCTCTTGGATTAGCTCATTCATTTTTAGATGGAACCGCAGTTTTCTGAAAATTTTCTGAAAACACTTCAAAAACAAGTGTTTTGTTTATTTTCTAACTAACTAACCTACAATGACTGGTCAGTCTTGTCACTACCTACATTACACTACATTTTGAAGAGCGTTTTTTATTAGTACTCATAAAAATTCATAGACAAGTATGTCATTTCTGGGTACGATTATACCGACTGTTTACATAATAACAATGCAATTAAATATGGGTTTTCGTACTCCCCCGCTGTTCTATTTTAGGGTTCCGTACCTCAAAAAGACAAAACAGAACTCTTATAGGATCACTTTGTTGTCCGTCCGTCCGTTTGTCTGCCAAGACCCTTTATCTCGGGAACGCGTGGAGGTTTCGAGTTGAAATTAAAAACTTATACTCAAGTCTACAGTCGCAAAAAACGTATATTTCGACACTCTCAAAGGAATCAAAATTTATAGGATACTTCCCGTTGACCTAGAATCATGAAATTTGGCAAGAAGCATTGTCTTAAAGCACAAGTAAAGGGGAAAATATGAAAACCGTAAATATGTAGTTTAATAACAAAACACCTACTAGTTTATATGGAACCCTCGGTGCGCGAGTCCAACTCGCACTTGGCCGGTTTTTATTCCTGCTGACTTCTATGTCACAAGTAACGTGGCGTGACTTGCTGAATGGCAGATGGAAAAAGCAAACGCGCGCACGTTTCGCCATGAACACGCATTTAAAGTGCCTAGATTCAGAAAGTCTACAAACCCAAAGAAAAATCCCAACACTTGGCCTTTTCTTTTAGCAAGCCTTTGATAGCATTTTCACAATGATTTTAACATTTTTGTTGACATTGCAATCAACCATTCAGCTTATTCCACACCTAAAATATTTAGTGTCTCATTTAACAATTTGAATAGTAAGGAAGAAAGAGATAGGAATAGAAAGTAATGTGTACATTCTATCTCTTTCTTACTTACTTTAAGTCCTAAGTCTGAATATTAAACGTTACTAATTTCTTCCTTCTATTTAGTTAAAGTAGAAAGGGAACCGACCGCAAGAAACGATTGGAATGCACGAGGACTCACAACCGAGCCATCTCAGAATTAAGCCCAAACATTACACTTCACCTATTTACTTTTACACAAAACTGAGAGCGTCCTTTACTCCCTATTTTGTTCAGCACCCATTGGAGCAAACTGCCCATACCAGCCGGTAACGGGCCAGGACATTACCATAATCACTACGTCCACTACTCTTGGCTCTTGGCAGGTGAGGTGGCCCCAATAGCATGCTGTTACACAAATGTACTTGCAGTACCCACTCAAGATAGTAAAGGAATGAGTCGCGATTCCATTCGGAAACAAGGACACGGTTTTATGATGAAATTATTCCTTTTAAGGCCAGTTATAAATAGTCTATCAGCGTCGTTTCAAATCGAGCCGTTCGGGAGTTTTTTTCATGAAATTTGGCAAGAAACAATGTCTTACAACACATGTCATGTAAAGCGAAAAATTTAAAGCTGAAAACCGTTAATATGTAGTTTAATAACAAAATACCTACAAGTTTATACGGAACCCTCGGTGCGCGAGTCCAACTCGCACTTGGCCGGTTTTTTCAATAGTGATAAGCAAATTACGGGGTGGACTATAAACATGTCTCAGACATTTCCAGGTCAATTACCCAAGGTCAAGTTAGATTACTTGGCGAAACTTCATTAACGCGATGTGTATTGATAGCAAAAACACGACTGCAATTGACATTTCCCTTGGATTAGCTCATACATTTTTAGATGGAACCGCAGTTTCTGAAAATTAATTACTCAAGGAGAATTGGAAATTTTAAAAGAACACTTCAAAAACAAGTGTTTTGTTTATTTTCTAACTACTAACTTGTGATGACTTGTCACTACCTACATTTTAAAGTGCCTTTTTTATTAGTACTCATAAAAATTCATAGACAAGTCTGTAATTTCTGGGTAGTACTGGGTACGATTATACGATTTACGTGATTAGGAATGTTATGAGGGGCTTGTCTTAAGCAGAACATTAAAGTAGACGAATCCACATTTCGCCAGTAATTATAGCCGCTTGGAGTGGTAGGATTTATGTATAACAAGTCCACTCCAAGCGGCATAATTACGACCCGAAAAACCTAACATAATTGCGATGTTATTTTCCTCTATCGACGATCATTGAAATATTCACCAAATTACGCTTATGAAAATAGTTTTCCCGTCTAAAATACAAATTCCGATGGTAGGTTACCTATATTTACTTGAAAAGACTGATAACAGCACTCGACTACGTAATTGTTATTTTAGATTAGAATGCTGCGTAGGTCGATTCGAGGCACCAAATATTAACACGCTTTTAATTATTAGCTTTACCTGTAAATAACTATGTAAAAAAATCTTAGAGGTTTAATTGGACCTACTTCCCGGTTTCCGATTGAGCTGAAATTTTGCATATATATTAAGACAATGCATGGTTAGCTAAGTGACATCATTCTAAATCCAATGTGGTGGACTCTCAAAGATGGCGGACTATAAAAATACAAATAAAAGGGTTTGCTGAGAAAAATAAGAGTACGAGAAATAAAATGACGTCACTCTAAAGCGTGTTTTTTAAACTACAATATTATTTAAGTTGACTCTGCCGTCCTTTGTATTCTGGGTTCTTTAAGTGGAGTCGTCGTTATTTTAACCGCCACGAATTTGCCAATTTACGAGGAAACCCAAAATAATTACCAACCTCTTCATAAGTTTAAACAGGTCCTCGTAAACCGTTTCTTGCAATATCAAATAGATGTCTTGCTTGCCACATCACTGATATCAATACCTACGCCAGTACGCCTGTCCTATTATTCATAGCACTGTTATAAGTACTTGCATTTATTATAAGAAGTACTTTCTTCAAGTTCAGATAATTTGTGTCACTGCCACTTTGATAAGAGTTCTCATTTCGATGTAGGGATTTCCCTCTTTTATTTCATTCAGAGTTTGTCACTTCCTGACACGTTCTGATACCAGAGCCTCGCCTTTTTCCTTATCACATCTGAAGTTATTGACACAGCACTAACCTTTTTTATAAACTGGTTGGGTTCAGCAATAAAAACGATACCATACTTCATCATCATCTCATCATCTTCCTGCCCTTGTCCCTTGTTATTTGGAGTCGGAGCAACACGTTTTTTTCTTCCATTCTCCTCTGTCAACCGTCACGCTATCATTTACTTCTTTATCTTTCATATCATTCCTCACACAATCCATCCATCGTTTCTTTGGTCTTCCTCTCCCTCTCCATCCATCAACGTTTATATTCATCACTCTTTTAGTCACATGCGATTCGTCCCTCCTCATCTCATGACCATACCACGACAGTCGATTCCCTTTCAACTTTTCTGTAACTGGTGCAACTTTTAAACTTCCTCTAATATACTCGTTCCTTACTTTATCCATTCTTGTCACACCACACATCCACCTCAACATTCTCATCTCCGCTACATGCAATCTTTTTTCATCCATCTTCTTCACAGCCCTGCATTCCGATTCATACAGTACTTCCCTAGAAGAAAATACACTAACCTTATTGATGAGGTAACTCAGAAATGTCAGGTGCATAGTACACGCATAGTGTGGTACGACTATCGCTGACTTTATAAGTTTTTAAACTGTCATGTTCACTAACATTATCATTAACATTAGAAACGGGATATTTTCCATGTCCACTGTTTTTTTTTGTTGTTTTGCAAGCACCATGAACATGATGTATCGGGAACTCAAAACTAGCAGTGGACATGTAAATATCCCGTTTCTATTGTTAATGATATCGTTGACGTTGCTTAGCTAAATTGCTTGATTAACTAAAACCTTATCGAGGTGACAGTCGACCTAAACACTCACCTCTAAAAACGGTCCTCTTACCTGCAGCGGGTTATAAGGTAACTCGTTCCACTCAATACTCGGCCAAGGGCCAGTCTCCCCATTTTATAGTTGATAATGGTAATTAAGTAACACATACGAAGCTCATTATTAAATGGTCGGCTTGGACTGCATGTTATTGTTCATCAAACGAAAAATTTACTTCTATATAGATGATTAAGGTTCTAGATACTGATGGTCTACTACTTTTCCTGCGGAAGGAATTTCCCTATAAACCCCATCATCACCCAAACTGCAGTGCCTACGCAATTGGAAACCTACTGGCGTTGCTTATATCTACATATTTCCTAGCTGAAAATAGCTTGCGTAGATTTTATGGGGCTATGGTTGTGTCCCACTATACAGTATAGCTACCCACGGGTCAGTGGGTGGTCACTTTGATCTTCAGATGGCCTAGCATAGTACGAAGTTCCGGAAGAATAAGACGCCAGCTCATACTGGTTTTTGGTACCACTGATAGGTGGTCTGCAAGAAACAATAAAAATCAACAAAAAGGAATGGTTTTTTCCTTAAAAGCCAGAGGTCGAAAACTAGACGATGTTCGTCAA
This sequence comes from Eurois occulta, assembly GCA_950022335.1. Taxonomy (NCBI): domain Eukaryota; kingdom Metazoa; phylum Arthropoda; class Insecta; order Lepidoptera; family Noctuidae; genus Eurois; species Eurois occulta. The sequence goes on from OX465498.1 coordinate 4,305,254, forward strand.
GACCAATATACTATAGGCAATTATCACATATGTAACGCAGATAACATTAAATAGTGATAAACTGACTCACTGATAATAACACAAGAGTTGATTACAGACCTATTGATAATGGGTAAATTAGATATCCTGTAGAACATGTATTATTCATTATTATTTCTTGGAATCCTTGCCGGATTCCGAATAATTTGCAGAAACGATAAGGTTGATAAGAAATTATTGTGGTGCTTAGTGCATTTACGTGTCTTACTTATATAGATCAGGGTTGTGGCTTCCTACTGAAAAAAACGGAATACTTGACTACTATAATGGAATACTTGTAGTTAACCCTTAATTAGCGCATCCATAAAGGCTTAGAACTTTTTAAATTCTGAATTTTGAGCGCTGAAGTTCCCGTTACCTTCATAAAAACACGTGTCCTTTATGATCAAGTATCGAGCATAATCGTGATTTATATAACCGGGGTGTCACGCACCCCACGTGACCGTTTACGTAACTTTTTAGGCGCGCCCAATTAAGGGTTAAGTTCGGTATCTAATGGTTATATAAGGGTAATGTATTAAGATATGTCGAACTGTCCAGTAATAGCGCTATATCGTAAATGATTATTAAGTTCTGAGATCCAGGATTCTAGGTTTTAGCCCGGTTGGATATTTTTTGGAACAAGGATGAAATGTGTGAACATAAACACCATAACCACAATACATAGACTAACACATTTTCCCGTGGGAGTCGGCAGAAACTAGGTTCAGGAACGCCACCATCTATGATCGTTAATACTTCTTTTGCATCGTCCAGTTCCGTCGTGTATAGCGGCACCTTTTTTTTTTGATACCGGGGTGGAAAATCCACACGGATGTCCTCCTCCCTGGGGCGGGCGAAGGGGTCTGTCGGACTCTAACCGACTAAAAACCACCCCGGTGTTACCTTCCCACACTTGCACTGGGGATCATGGGAACTAGTGCGGTGTATAGCGGCACTTGGTCTAACTTTTTATCTACATATATCGTCATCTGCTTATAGCCTTTACCAACAGCTATGCTGGGGTGGTCTTCCTGTCTAACCGGATGGAGTTGAAAACCAATATTTTCATGGAGCGACTGTCTATCTCCATATTTATTATTTATTTAAACTTCATGTACAATAGTGGTACATAGGCGGACTTAATGCCACAAGGCGTTCTCTACCAGTCAACCTTTGGGTTAAATAAGAAAATGTGATACGTGTACGTATAACATAACATAACGCCTGTAATTCCATAAGGGTTATGCTGTAGTGTACCTAATACACACATATTTCTCAGTTATGTTTAAGTCCAATGTAATAGGGGGCGAGCCTATTGCCATCAACCGGGCACAAATCCAGACTCCGTGACTGTGGCTGAGAAATTCCTGATGGCAAAACCCAATAACACTTTGCGCGACCTTGGAATCGAACCCAGGACCTCATACTCAGCAGTCGCACTTGCGACCACTAGACCAACGAGGCAGTCTACGTACTTATCAACACATATACGTACAGTTATTACCTATAAATAAAGTAGTACGGTAGATAAAGCGCGAAATATCGCTATCACGAATTCCAATGTGGCATTTTAGTTTACTATCTCAAATAAAAGAAAATATCGTGTAAAATAAATTAACATAATTATCGCCTGATAATACCGACAAAATCTTCAAGTAAATATTGACCAAGTCAAAGCTCCTAAAGAAGGAGATGAATGAACTGAGATAAGGAATCTAGACTTCTTAGTAATCTTAGACATGTTAGGCACACGTCGACATTATAATAGGTAGAGAATAGATCCTACGTCATTGGAAAGTTTAGATTTCTAAACATCCACTACACTTTACTGAATCTAGAAGGCTCGCATACATAGCATAGTCAGCCGGGACTTAGCTACTGTTGAGACACAGCCCTCCAGTCTATGAGAGGGCTATAATTCACCACGCTGCCCCAGTGAGGGTTAGTAGATGTCAAATATCCTCGGTTATTGGTTCTAGGACATGCCGGTTCCCTCGCGATATTTCCCTTCACCGTTTTGAGAGCAGTGGTGATGAAATAAATTACACAAAGTAATGCGACTGGCTGGGTTCGAACCTAGCACCTACCATTCTTATCGCATCGTGTAATCCAGAAGCATAAGGCTTCTTGTAGACACTAGTTTTTTTTTTTGCCTTGAAAATATATGATCAGCAGCAGTGTTGTATATGATGATTATGGAAGTTTATAGATTGACACGGACTCCACCAAAGCGGAGACGACCTCAGCGGAGAGGTGACGTGCGGGAACCAAACAATCATAATATTATATTGGTTGAAAATCCACATCGTGTCTCTCGTCCCTCCTATGATTGGTCAAAACTTGCATATCTCCGCTTTGATGAAGTTCGAAGGTACGCCGGTGGCGGCGCCCGTATGCACCGTGCGACAACATGTGTATAAACAACAGATCTTACACGTTGCAATGGATCCCTTAGTAAGACTGTTTATCACACTTTCGGGCTTCCAACAACACGTAATGCCTGTCAAATATCTACGAAGACACGGGTGTGGCTGTTGTTATATTTTTAAGTGAAACCTTAATTCAAATCTAAATCGACTTGGTTATCTTCGATCGACCACAATCTAGCAATCGGTTACACCACACGCGTAGCGTTTTTGCCATACCTATTATTGTAATCAAATATAAGTTCACAACTTAGGACCCATTAATGATAATATTTATCCATGGTGTTAGGCAACTGGGCTTATCCCAGTTGTAAACGTCCCTTTGTGCCTATTGGCCTTGTTTTGTTCTGTATCCTGCTGAATGGCGGGAAGTGGAAATTATGTTTTTCCTACTACTAAGCTCTAAAAAAATCGGTTATTTTAATTCCACGAATTTTGTGTTTCAGTATCATTCCCGCTTCTGGCGATTATGCTGTGGGTGGAGCCCTACCAGCGCGGGTACTTCGTTAACGACACGTCTATCATGCTGCCCTACAAGGAGGAGACGGTATCCGTCGCGGTCCTCGCTGGGGCCGGGTTCGCCTTGATTATAGTTACGGTAAGACAAAACCTCACTAATACGTATATAAAATCCCTTCTTTATTCACAGGGTAAGGCTGAGGTGTAATTACAAGGTGTAAACGGACCCTTCTTCTTTTTTTAAACTTTTGAAAAAGTTGAACCTCCAATACCTCCGTAACTAGAAGGTTCCCAGGTATGGTCCAGAGCAAAACAACATATCGATTGCCATCAAGCGGGCACAAATCCAGATTCCTGGCTGGAAGTATCAGGAATTTATCAGGAACTGCCCTGCCACGGAGCCAGGATACGTGCCCGGTTGATAGGAATAGGCCCGCCCCTACATAATTAGGGAAAAGCGGGTGTACTATAAGATACCTACACCTCTGCCTAATCCTTTATAGGGACTATACACCAAAAGCATAATGTTATGTTATACAAGCTCATGCCCACGGCTTTGCCCGCGTAAAGTTCGATTGTCGCAAGGGATCTTACGACCGGAACAAAAAGTATCCTATGTGTTAGTCCAAGTTATAAGCTATCGGTCATCCAAATCCGTCCAGAAGGTTTTGCGTGAAAGTACAAGTTACAACAAACATCCATCCAGTAAGAAGATAATAAGATTACCTTTTTCAAAATAAAAGCTGTCAAAAATAGAATGTCACTTTTACAAACACAATTTGTCACAATAAAAAATGAGATTAACTCGGACTAGCCACCATAAAGATTATCCATGTAGGTAAAACCCACATTTTTATAAAACGCTAAACAAATAAACACTAGATAAGAGACTAAAGATCATTAACCTACACTGGTATATAAAAAACATAGACACTACGTAAATCAGGATTGCCGAAAATGTAATATAATTCTAGAAATCTTTTTCTTTCTACAAACTTTAACTTGTTATTTCTAAAACGGATCCGGTATTAGAATTTGGCGTAAAGGCGTGGTCACGAGCTACACGCTCTCGCGACAAGCGTGGTGACAGCGACTTCGGATAAAACAAATGAAAGAAATTAAAGCATGCCACGAGTCACCACGCTGCGGTTTGCGACAGGACAAAACTGTTTCGAAGGAATAAAGTGACATAAGCCCGAGTCGTTTGACAAGTCGCATAGCAAGTGGCATCGCCCGGAGACCCGAATAGGACGTAAGATCATCATCTGCCAGCCTTTTCTCAACTTTATTGGTTCGGCTTTCAGTCTAAATAACAGCATGCTGCGACTGCCTATCTGACCTCCACAACACTGTTAGTACTGGGTAATACGATACCCTTTAGTAAGACTGGTTGTCAAACTTTCGGGTCACACTACCTGTAACGACTGTCAAAGATCTGCAAATGACAGCCGGGACCAACGGCTTGTCGTGCTTTCCGAAGCACGGAGAAATCTGGGTATGTAATGGATGGTCACCCATCCACAGACCGACCTTGGCTGTTATAATGTAGCCACGCGCTCTTGAATGTGACGTGAGAGTATATTAGAAAACGTATATTTATCTCTCTCTATCCCTGCTTGTTTAGCAATAAGAAATGAACCTTGGCCCTAAACAAAACTTTCTAAATTTCAGGTACTCATCGTCGAGGTAATACGCGACAGGAAAGGTAATGGCATTGGCGAGAAGTTCCTATCTGGCTCAGTGGTCCCAGGCTGGGTGTGGGAGAGCTACCAAACTATAGGCGTGTTCACCTTCGGGGCATCTTGCCAGCAACTGACATCAGACCTGGCCAAAAACGTCATTGGGAGACTAAGGCCACATTTTGTTGCTGTAAGTACCATGAGCATCTTCTTCTTGCACTTACACACAGCATAACATCATGCCTGTAATCTCCAAAGGGTTAGTCAGACACTAATAGCATACTCATTTTGCCAGTTATGTTTAAGTTCCTTGTAATAAGGGGTGAGTCTATTACCATTAAGATGTGGGGCCCTTATCTAGACTCAGTGGCTACTACTGAAAAATTCCTGGCCGAAAAACCCAATAACACTTTTCCCGAATCAGGACCAGGACTAGTAGCTAAGAAGCAGCAGCAGTAGCTTGCTAAGAAGGCTTCTTGCACTTGACCTTATTATTTAGGATCGGCATAATATGCCTTCTTCTTCAATAATCAAATCACAATTAACTGTCATTTTGGTAACACCTTTCACACAATACATTTATCGTTTATTTAGTCTTCCCGTAATCAGCTTTATGACCAAATTAACCGATTTTCTAACAATTTCTTAGTTAATGTTCGGTCAAACTGAAGCGGACCGCCTGTGGACACCAAATACTGACAGTTACATACTTCAGTAAATTAATTGTGGTAAAATAATTATAATAAACGTAATATATATGTAATGTCCGGTGTCCGGAGCTGCGTCCCCAATTTGTTCGTGCAATACTTGTCAGTTAAATTAACAAAATGTATTCTTAAAATTCGCAGGTTTGCAGACCTTTCCCGATCTTGGGCTCCGAGTATAACACTCTGGGATACATCCAAGACTATATTTGCGCTGAAAACGACAATGACAGGATAAAGGAAGCGAGGCTTTCATTCCCCAGCGCGCACGCCAGCTTCTCCATGTACTGCGCTGTGTTCTTCATTGTGAGTTTTTTTGTTTTTTTGTTGGTAAACCCACTCAGGACGACCCACCTGTCTAAATTACGATTGTCTTTTGCCCACGGATTTTCTCGGCTTATAGTGGTAAATTATCCCAGGAAAAGATTTTAAATAATTCTCGTCTATGACACTCGGGAATAATTTAGCTTCCCATTATTGAAAGAATTTTTAGAATCGGATCAGTAGTTCCGAAGATTACTTACCCCCTACTTAAAAACTTATAAACAAATACCTCTTTATATTATTAGTATAGATTAAACCCATGCATAAAGAGGTATTTCGAACAGAATTCAAAGTTCCTAATCCTCCATTTAAAAGGGAGGATCCTCCGACCAGATCATTGTCGTGTCTGGTAGGTTAGACTGAAAATTCGAAGAGGCATTTCTTGTAGCGTGCAGCGGAGCTTAAATACAACACCCTGCTGCTCACTGCAAAATGCTCTTCCGAATTTGCGGCCTTACTGACCAACAGTTCCTTGCATGGTCGAATAAAAATCGTAATCGGAGCTGTTTGGCCCTGGTATCAAGTCCTTCGGTTTTGTTTGGGTCTCTGTATAAATCTTCTTGTCTCTAGAATAATGCTATAGCGTCGATAACTCCAAAACTTGAAATTTTAGGGTTTTGAACTAAATTCCGCACCACCTCTCCAGATGAATTTCTCCAAAAAGAGCTTTATTCTCTTCCAGTTCTACTTGCAAGTGAAAGGCAAATGGCGCGGCTCCAAGCTGTTCCGCCACGGTCTGCAGTACGCCGTTATGATCGCGGCGTGGTTCGTCGGCCTCACGCGAGTGCAGGACCATATGCATCACTGGAGCGATGTCACTGTCGGCTTCCTCATTGGAGCCATCTACGCTTGCCTTGTGGTGAGTTATCCGTGTGTTCCGGCTATCATTTGAAGATCTTCGACAATCTTTGAGGATAGTCAGAAGCCCGAAAGTATGACGAAAGTCTGACACTCCCTTCCGCTCCGCCCAGAGCGGGAGGAGTCATTTGATGATTTCCCACCCGAAAAAAAAGGCTAGGCAAATAAAGGCGTCAGTATTTTCTGAACATAATTGACTATTAATAGATGAAGGTTTTGTAATTCATCCACATTTCAGCTATCTTTAATTCCCTTGCAATAGAAAGTGCAGGTATTATTATCAACCACTTTAATCGGTGTTTTTTTTTGCTTGGAAATATTTGGTTAGACGTACTGAACGCTGTGTTAAAATTTGACCATCTATTTTAATGGGACCTTATATATAACAACAAATAGAGCATGTGGAATTAGCCCGTCGTTAATTGTTGCTCTTATAAACGAGCTATAACCCTTGTTTTGTAAATGTGTTGTTCAAAGAATAGGGTAGTTGACACACCAATCAATTGACATACTTTTTATGATCTGACAAAACGCGATCTCAATGACTCAATTATGTATTGATTTCAAAGCAACCAAAAATCTAATAAATCGTGTCTTGGAATTATTTTTTAATGGTGTCAACATCCCTATGGTTGGTTAACCAAATAAATAAATATAATATAAGTCACCTGACTAGTACTGCAGGGCTACTTTTAAGTTCCTACAACTAAAGATTTTTTTTATTTTACATTTTCAGTTTGTCTATGTGCTGAAACCCAAGAAGTACAGCGCTCTACCGATGACCTGGGAGGAACCACAACTCCAACCAACCAACCCTCTCCCAAGGGTAGCGCTGGCTCGATGACCGTCAACAACAAGCATAGGGCCTTACTCTTAACAAACATTTAAATGCAGTGATCCCAAAATGTGTTGCTAAAAAAACCTTTTTTGATCATTGTAATATTTATCAGTTATAAAAATACTTTAGGGAGTGACCACACTCATCGATGCGGATCGGCTTGGGCAGAACATTTGCCCCATTTAGTTTATCGCGGTGTCGAGCCGCGTCGTCCAAAACCAAAACGAGGCGATTGATGTCTTTTTCGGTTTTATTGCATATTAAAGCTCTTTCTGCCCGGCTCAAGCCGATTCCACCTGAATTCGTTTAGTCACTCCCTACAGTAGAAATTAGAACAAACCTGCTTGAAACGAAACGTCACTACGCCATTTTTGTTTTGTAACGTATTTTTTTCTGTATTCAAAAACAACCTAAACCTAGAAGGGCATAGGAATTTTTTTCCTTTTTATTTCGTTCTAAAAATTTTCGTAGCTATTCAATGCCTTAATATAATTTAAATAAATGAAATTATAGGTAGTCAATTATAAATAAATTGTTGTTTGAGGGTAGATAGTTAATACGTGGTTTTGCAAAATACGGTCCAAAAACTAGGCTTATTTAGATACGAGTGGCTTACGTACAATCGGACAAGTTATTTGGTATACATGCAGCCAACTTACAACATTTTTTTTTATACAATGTTGTAAGTGTGGTGAATACTCAATTATTTTACGTCAATGGTGCTTTAAGCAAAATTAATACATCATCGTAAATATGAAAACTGACAGTGTAATGGAAAAATGTATCGTTTTGACTGTATACTAAATAGCTCATTCGAGTGTACAAAAAGATACTTAAAGCTCTGGCCACATTACGGCGAATGCAAGGATCCACGCGGGATGCAAGACACGACTGCGACTTGCGATTTTTGCCCTGCATCCCGCGCGTTGCTTGCTTCAACCTGACTGCTTAAAAATATGCATTCCTTTATATAATTTTTGGTTTAACATGGCCTAAAACCTGTTGCAATTGTAGTCTAAATTCTTATTAGTCGTTAATGCCAGAAGTTGTGAAAGCGATTGCGTACATATTTTTGAAAGGCGTCACACATAAGATTATTTTTCAAAGTATGCTATATATTCTATTCTATTCTATATTGCAAACGACTAAACGGCTTAATTTAATTCATTTGTACAAACTAACAACAGAATTAAATTAAGTTCTTTGTCGCTGGTTCCTGCAAAGCTAATAATCACAAAAAAAATACTGTCCAACCCTTGTCAACTAGGTGACCACTGGGGTGGTTTTAGTGCGATAAAAATCCCACACTCCTCGGTCTTATCCCGAAAGACCGGTCGCCTTTTGAAGGTCTCCCCCCGAAAACAAAAAAAAAGTCATCTTTCATCAGTCAGCCATTCGCCATTCATAGCCGTTGACAAAATTTGTCAGAATTGACCTAATCTAGTGTTGATCGCGACCCTTGGCAAACATTCAGACAAAAAAAAAACAAAAGACAGACGCGCACCGGTTAGCAGGAGCCAGGACCTCAACTACGTAACACACTTTATATAACAATCTGTAGGACATTTAAAGAAATAAATAATCATAAACATAATTATGGGTATTTAAAAAAATTTGGCTGCGCCACGTCTTGTACAAATAACGAGGATTGCCATTAAAAGTGTGTTACGCAAATGAATAAAAAACAAATGTTCAGTATTGTAAAAAAATAAACGAACGAATTTAGTGTGTACTCGTAAATGGAAGTATGCGTGAGAATTAACTAAATTCTACGCAATGATTGTGTACTTATATCAGGCTAAAGAAAAATCAAATACCGCTGAAAAAAAATAAAAAAAAACGTATTTTTAACCGAAATTGACAGTGAGCGAGAGCTATGCATTACAGGGACAATAAATTAAGAAAAATAAAACATTTTTTTCTACACTGTAAAACAAGTATTTTTGTTAAAGTCACAATGTATAAAATGTACAATAATGTTAAGTAAATTATTTATGTTGTTATTAATAAATATATTTTTTTTGGAGTTACCCAAGTCAGAGATTTGTATTTTTTAATGTAAATTAGTTGAAATGAAATAAAGTTAAGTTTATATGACCTACATTTTTTATTTTATTTTAAACAACGATTGAGTCATATATATTTGCACATCTGCCAAGGTGATCCAATGAACTTTTGATACACATTAAACTTCATTTATAACCCATATTCAAGCAAATAAATCTGTGGTTGTGATTTTAAAAGGTAGGAAAGTTCCCTTTGTCTTGATATTAGTTCGGCATTATTAACGTAAACACCAAAGAGTATAATACTTATACCAAAAAGGTAAACACACTCTGATTAGAGAACTTCTTACATAATCTAATTAATATAATACTATCTGTGCCCCGCGATCTACGTCTGCGTGAAATTAGCGAAGTGAAATATACTTTACGACCTAATCTCTTAACTCACATACATAAAAAAATTCATAAAAATCGGTCGAGCCGTTTCGGAGGAGTGCGACCACAAACACCGTGACACGAGATTTGTATAAATGTATAATAAGATTTACGTAATGATTATAAAAAGAAGAGAACCTTTTGTGAAATGTAGGTGCTTAGCATGTTCGCCACAACTACTAGAGTTTTGAACAAAATTCTAAATCAAAATATTTTATTTCACGTAAGTAGGCCTACATGGGCATTTATTAAACGTCGAGAAAAGATGCACGGTTCGGGTTGGTCGTTTCTCATGGAGAAGAACTGGCAAACTCCCCCTATTCCCGAAGGGTTAGGCAGAAGTGTATGCATATAAAAGAAGGCGAACCTATTGTCATCATCCGGGCTCACATCCAAACTCCATGGCTGCTATTGAGATATTGCTGATGGAAAATACCTGGTCCTAAGTGAAATCGTGAGCAACAAAGAAATATAAGGTGTAAACGGATCCTTCACAAAGTCATCAACCAAACGATTTCGTACATCAACTAAGTAATCCTACGATCCAAAAAGTTGTTGCTGGGAAACGACTTTTTTTTGAGGTGAAAAATCACGTTTTACGGTAGGATTCAATGTCACGCACTCTAAACCTGTGCTGGTTGATGCATTAAGTAAATAGTAGAGGGGTCATGGAGGTACCAATTTAAAGTAAAGTTATAACGTTAAAAAATATTAAAAAACTACTCGTCTTCTTCTTCCATATTTCCCTTTTACTCGTCATCTATCTCATCAGTTTTTTTTATGTTTAATGGGCCTACTCTTGACCTCAATCTAGTCCTAGAGGACAGAGATGAGGTCGACGATGGAACGAGCTAACCCAAAAGAAGCCTATTAACTCGCGACTTAAATAGATTGGGGTCATATGAACTTGGGAACACCGGCGAAGGCAGGGAATTCCACTCCTTGGCTGTGCGCATAATAAACGATGTAGCAAAGCGCTTCGTGCGAATGTGTGGAACATCGACAACGAATGGGTGATAACCCGCAGTACGTCTGGACTCCCGATGGAAGAAGCGAGATGGTGGAATGATCTCATGGAGCTCTTGGGCACACTCACCGAAGTACAGCCTGTAAAAAGACCGAGACAGTCACCTCCTTTCGCCAATTATCATCCTTCACACAGTCCATCCATCGTTTTTTTGGTCTTCCTCAACTCTAATAGCTATCAAGATTAATATTACACCACATTTTCCTCATTTTCGACATTATGTTTAAATACAATTACACATTTTAAATGCAAAAATATTTAGCGATTACGATGCGTGTGAACAAACTGGGCTGACGTCTGTAAAACCGAATCTATTGTTATGATTTTTTAATATCAAATGACGTTTATTGTTTATAATTAATTTTGTTTAAAATATAAACTTACATTTGTACTATTTGTGAAGGAAATGATGCAATATGAGAAGTTCAATAATTGTTTTGATAACGCGAGAAAACAGCTGCTTACAGATGTAATTGATAACAAACAATTCAAAAAGGGTGACCATGAGTACTTACAGTATATAAAAAAGTACGTTAGGATCGTAGTAGGTGGCAACACCGCTGCTCCGGTACGTATGCTGTAGGTATCCACTGACTGACATTGCACCTACAAAAGTTCATAGGATAGCCAGCTGCATCGCGAGGGTGAAGCTACAAGCTGACTTGCACCACCAAATGCACAGCTACCTACGTCTTAGTGCCACAGAGGCTGAAAAGCCGTCAAATCTTTCTTGTGTTCGTGGGCCCAACTAGTCCAGCCAATAGCAGCGCCTTCCTCGCAATTTGTGAGCTTTGGCGCCTTGACGGGAGCTGTTTATACCTCCTGAAGACTTCCACCTGGGTACCTACTCGTTGTCACGGCCGACTTGAAAATTTCTTAATAAACGGACCCAAGTCGGACGGAGTAAAGGCAATCTTCACAGATGACGGTTTGTGGACGATCCAGTTCTCAAGTGCGTATGCAGCGCCTCCTCGCTGACAATGGCACACCTTTCTGGCGCGCATGCGCTGTCACCTGCGCACTTGATGACCTTATGACTGTATCATCATCTTCACCATCACCATCATCATGGTCGTTCTCTTGCCCTTATCTCAATTCTTTTGAGGTCGGCGCAGCATGTCTTGTTCTTCCATACTGTGTCAGTGAGCGGAATTTTGGGCCAAACATGAAATTGTTATTTATACGTAAATGTCAATGGTATGACCATTTTTTAACGCAGTCGGGATGTATCGTCTGACGATGCAAATTATTGAGTTAAAAAATAAGTTACAGAAATTAAAGGAAATAAATAAATAAATAACACAGACGACCCACTGGCTCACGTTTTGTCCTGCCGAACGCATGGTGACTTTGAGAAATCGTGCGCGATGACTATGTGCCGACAATTCCAGCCACCCTTGATCTTCATCTTATCTCTGAAGTTATTTGCGACTTACGTTACACATACTTTGGTCTAAGTTCATAATGCAGTTACTTTCTGTGCAAAGTCTAAAAGGTAAAGTTAGATTGATCAAAGTCTATGCATATAAGTGATTGTTGTTTTAGTGTTTAAATGCTGCCAGAAAATAAATTATCGTCATGATACTGTGGACTGAAAAAGTTATTTCTTTGATTTCACTGCGCAAGTGTACACTGTGTAAGTGTACAATTCTTTGCGGAGAACAGTGAGTTCTGACAGACAGCTGAAAGTTTCCAAATTCAACGCAATAACCCCATAAATCAGAATTAATGAAAAAGGTTCGTCTTCTTATTTTATTGATGGCAATAAATTTTCTTTGCTCACAATTTAGGAAAGCATACTCAACTTTTGGAATTGGAAGCTGGTGGCTAAACAACACGAGTCGATCTTCAAAGTTAAGCGTCGTTGGGCTCGGCTGTCATTTGTAGATCTTTGACAGTCGTTTTAAATATTGACCCGAAAGTCTAACAACCAGTCTTACCAAGGGGTATCGTATTAGCAAATACTGACTAGCTTGTGGAGGTCAGATAGGCCTGTAATGTTAAATACTGGTATTCAGCTGCATCCGGTTAGACCGAGGTAGCCGACCACAACATAGTTGAGACAAGACTAGGCAGATGATGACTCACCTTTTGAAATATGGACCAAAGCAAAATTTATTAATACATGGTACTCCTAGTTCTAGTTCTAGAGAAAAGCCATACGTAACCTAGCCTGAGGCAGATCAAAGCTTTGAAATAATTTTGTAATCCTTCCTGTCTATTTGTTTGGTGTATCAAGGTACCAAAAGTGACGGTACAAAAAAAATAACCGACTTCCGAAAGCAAAGTTATTTTCCACTTTTTAGTGATTTTTTGGAAGTCTGTTATTTTTTACGAAAAAGTTTTTTGTGTTGTTTGTTTTTTTTGTGTTGTTTGTTTTTTGTTATTATTCTGTTTTTTATTTTTCGTTGTTATAGCGGCAACAGAAATACATCATCAGTGAAAATTTCAACTGTCTAACTATCACGGTGTATGAGATACAGCCTGGTGACAGACGGACAGACAGACAGACAACGGAGTCTTAGTAATAATCCCTTTTTACCCTTTGGGTACGGAACCATAAACATGAGTAACCTTACTTAGGTACTGTCGTGTTAATTTAATTCATAACCCAATTAATTCCAATCTATTCGTACCTACAGATAAGTGTAAGTAGTGTCAAGAGGTCAATTACACGCAAATGGATGTCTTATATTTTTAGCACAATTACTATTTTTACTTCATCTTATTGGTTACCTACCGATTATTAAAACATTTAAACCAATGGAAGCAATATTTCAGTAGCAGCTGCTCTACTGAGTCTGAATTTGTGCCCGGTTAATGGCAATAGGCTCGCCCCCTAATACATAGGACTTAAACATAACTGACGAAATGTGGGTGTATTATTAAGTACACCTCTGCCTAACACTTTGGGGATTAACATGCATGATGTTATGTTATTACAATGGATTTAGTAACTAATTGAAGACAAGAAACACACATTTTGTGGCATACACGTGAGAAGTGTTTTTTTATTTGCCCGTAAAATTTAGTATGTATGTGCAGATAAGAATAATGTATTCAATGAACAAACAACGGTTTGTATTTAATGTATTTGAGCCTTTGTGGTCAGGTTGTTAAACAACCTGACCACAAAAGCTCAAAACATTGATCATTATTTTATCTCTTGCTTCCAAGTTCCTCGTAAGATCAGTTTTTGTTATGATTGGGTAAAGCACAATAACCTGCACTCTTTGACACCCACCAGGTACAAATCTAGTTTTCGGGTCACTAATGATAAACTCCTAATGGAAAAACCCAGCAAAACTTTTCGCGATCTCGGAATTCGAACCCATGCTCAGACACGTAGCTCACTATCACAGTTTGTTACAATATTGGCATGGGATATTTTGTATACGCTTCCCTTAATTTGAAGATTTTGTTTACATTTATAGTTCAGTTAGTATGTTGTAGTAATTATTTGAATACATATTTTTAACAAACTATAAATAAAACTTAAAATATGTACTGGCGTCAGTTCCCGTTGACTGCAATGCGGACGAACTTTTTGACGCGCCCTTTAATTCTTTTCTCCTTTTTATTGTATGTACAGACGCCAGCACATCAAGCTACCCGAAACTGTCAAATTTTCCCAATCAACCTTGAGCCTGATGCTTTAGCTATAAAGTTGAAAATTTATTAAAGAAATTTGACAGATTGTAGTAGCTTGATGTGGCGTCTGTACATACAATAAAAAAGAGAAAAGAATTAAAGGGCGCGTCAAAAAGTTCGTCCGCATCGCGGTCAACGGGAATAGTGCCCAGAAGGCTGGCAGCATAGTTAGTTAGTTGTTAAAATACAGTCTTCTTAGTACTCCTAAGAAGACTAAAGCAAACTATGCTGCACCTCCTATTCTGCCCGCTGAGCCCTAAGGGGCCGTGTCCACGAGCGATAATATTGTATAGAAACAAGTGGCACGGCGATAATATCGCCGCGGTCCTCTCGATCGTGAAGACGGGCCCCAAAACATGCAGCCAAAGAAACCTCTGCGGTGCCATACCATCGATGCCATGGAAGTTATGAGCCAGGAAAATGTTGCCATACCAACGACACGAAGTAAAAAAAGTAAGTAATTACCTACATCTATATCAAAGTAATTAGCATCATAGCTAATGACTTAGAGTCACGATAACCGTTCGTGACCCTTTCGGTCACAAACGGGTATCGTGACTCTTTCCAAGTTATAAAATATACTTAGGCAGACACGGTAACCATACATGACAAATCAGGAGATATTAATGTGGCAGCAGTGTACTGCCCACCTAAACACAACTGACTGAATCAATGTACTCCGATTTCTTTGACGCTCTGGTACACCGCTATATTGTAGGCGGAGATTGGAATGCCAAACATACTACCTGGGGTTCCAGATTAACGAATGCAAGAGGCAAACAGCTGAAACTGAGCGTAAACAGAATCATCAGATCCACAGAAGAACCTACTAGTTGGCCAACTGATACCAAGAAGGTGCCAGATCTTATAGATTTCTTCAAAGCCAAAGGTCGAACGAAGTTATATATGAAACCTGAGTCTTGTTATGACAGTTCCTCAGATCACACTTCGGTGCTCTTGACAGTTAGTACCAACCTTATAGAGGTGTCATGATCAATAAGGCTGTGTAATAAGCTTACAGACTGGAAAACATTTCGGGAGCACATTGAGGAATCAATAAACATGAAAATGGCCCTTAAAACACCTGAAGATATAGCTGAGGCAGCTAAATATAAATAACGATGCTCATACAAAAAGCATGCTGGATAAGTACTCCTGAACCCACAACAGTAGTGGAGTAAATAACTATACTCTAGAAATAAAAAAGGCTGTTCTAGAAAAAAGACGACTTCGAAGAGTTTGCCATTTAAGCAGGCTTACTGAAGATAAAACTAATCTTAACAGAGCTGTAGAAGATCTCAAGTCACTATTGCAAATCTGGCATGATAACTCATTCCAAGAAAAGCTAGAAAACCTAACTGCTACAGAGTACAGACTTCCAGATGGACTTACTGCCAAAACCTGTGTCAGTACGGGAAGTGTGGAGAAGAATAAAGGAACTAAAGGATAATAATATTATTTTTATTGTAACTAAATATTAAAATGCTGCAGGTAGCGCCATCTAGTGTAAGCTATGCGTAATTACTCACCTTTATAGGAAATATATTTAGTCTGTTTCAAACTACGATCCGTGCGTTTTATTAGGTTATGGGCCCAGCTCATAATTCGCGATAAATTGAAGTATTATTCCGGATTATTTACTTTTCGTGGACTATCAGTGTACCGTTTGATATTGAAATATAAAATCACGGTGGAAATCGCTCCTTTGTGGACTTATATCCTGATTGACTGTCGGTTACCTCGTGGCGTAGTGAATTTTACCAAAATGGCGGGAAGTTACATAGTGAATGTGCCTAAACTAAAAGGCAGAGAAAACTACGACGAATGGGCGTTTGCAGCGGAAAATTTCCTGATGTTAGATGGTGTGGATATCCATAAACAGGAATCGACTGATGCAAGTTCTGTTGATGAAAAAAAAGCAAAGGCGAAACTCATCATGACAATTGATTCATCCATTTATGTTCACATCAAAAATGAGCAAACAGTTCAAGGTGTGTGGAAACGCTTGAAATGTCTTTATGACGACTCTGGTTTTACGCGTCGCATCAGCCTACTGCGTCAGCTAATTTCTATTCGATTGGAAGATTGCGAATCTATGGGGACATACGTTACACAAATGGTGGATACTGCACAGAAATTAAAAGGTACCGGTTTCCAGATCACTGACGAGTGGATTGGTTCGTTGCTATTGGCGGGGCTAACTGATAGATTCGCTCCTATGATAATGGCCATCGAACATTCTGGCATGATTATTAGTACGGACATTATCAAGTCAAAATTATTAGACATGAGTTCGGAAGTTGATAGTAACGGAACGAACAATGCTTTTTTGTCGAAAGGTTGGCAAAACCGTAGCAAGAAAGCCAACATAGCAAATACACAAAAAACAAAAATGGCGTCTACAAAATCTGTCAAAACGGTACGCTGTTACAAATGTAAACAACTCGGTCACTATATGAATAAATGCCCGAATAATCAAAATAAAAGTGAAACAAATGCTTTTAGTGCGATATTTATGAACAGTACTTTTCAAAAATCTGATTGGTATATAGATTCCGGGGCAAGCTCGCATATGATCACAGATAAGAGTTGTTTAGAAAGTGTTACACTCGACCACAAAGTAAAGGAGATAGTAGTTGCAAACAAGGAAGCAGTACCAGTTATATGCTCAGGAAATACAATGATTAGAACCATAGTTGATAATTCAGAATTCGACATTACAGTCAAGGACGTGTTATGTGTGCCTAATCTATCAACCAATTTGTTATCAGTAAGTCAACTTATTCGAAATGGAAACAA
Source organism: Eurois occulta (assembly GCA_950022335.1). Lineage (NCBI taxonomy): Eukaryota > Metazoa > Arthropoda > Insecta > Lepidoptera > Noctuidae > Eurois > Eurois occulta. Next base: position 4,322,481 of record OX465498.1, read on the forward strand.
AGTTAGTTTTGAAAAAGAAGTTTGCTATATACGCAATAGGCAGAATATACTGATTGGGAAAGCAAATTTGGTGAATGGAGTGTACAAATTGAATATAAATCCAGGAAGTTTGGTGGCGTGCTCAGCTACAACAGTGACAAGTGAGATATGGCACCGTAGACTAGGACACATTAATAGCAAGGATCTGAATGCTATGAGGAATGGCGCAGTAGAGGGAATATCGTACATTGATAAAGCAGAAATTGATAAATCTAACTGCATCACATGTTGTGAAGGTAAGCAGACAAGATTACCTTTTTCACACAAAGGTAAAAGGTGTGAAAATGTGCTCGAAATCGTTCATGCGGACCTTTGTGGGCCGATGGAACAAGTTTCTTTGGGTCAAGCGAGATATTTTTTGCTTTTTGTTGACGACTTCAGTAGAATGGCTTTTGTCTACTTCCTCAAGGCCAAAAATCAAGCTTTAAAGTATTTCAAGGAGTTTAAAGTTCTTGTTGAAACACAAACAGGAAACAAATTGAAAGTTTTAAGAACAGATAATGGTGGGGAGTTTTGCTCTGTGGAATTTGATGACTATTTAAAGAAAAATGGTATAGTGCATCAAACAACAAACCCCTATACACCAGAACAAAATGGTCTATGTGAACGACTAAATAGAACAGTTGTGGAGCGAGCTCGATGTCTTTTGTTTGAAGCAAATCTTGATAAAAGATTTTGGGCAGAAGCAGTCAATACTGCTGTCTATTTACGTAATAGAACGCTAGCTTCGGGTCTACAAAAAACACCATATGAGCTATGGAGTAATAAAAAACCAGATCTCAGCCATGTCCGGATATTTGGAAGTCGTGCAATGGTCCATGTTCCTAAAGTGAAGAGGACTAAATGGGATAAAAAGTCTGAAGAATATATCATGATTGGTTATGCCGAAAATACCAAAGGCTATCGGCTATATAATCTAAGGTCGAAGAGTATTACTACCAGCAGAGATGTTGTCATTATGGAGAAAAAGAACTCAGATGTAATACAAGCAGTGGTGGAAGACACTAAAGACATTGAGCCAATTATTGAAGTTGAAGATGAAAAACAATATACCACTTCAAAACAAGATACCACTTCGAGTCCAGAAGAAGATAGCTTAATCTCTGAACAGGATGATACATATATACCAGATGTGATTACTAGCCCGTCTAGCTCAGAAGAATTCTGTAGTAGCAATTCTTTGTGTGATGAAGCTGAAAGCCTAGAACCAGAGTTTGCTGACATTGGGAAGAGAGTAAAAAGAAAACCAGACAGGTATGGATATAGTAATATATGTAAAATTGATGAGTGCTTGGATGAGAACAATCTCACATATGAGGAGGTTATGAGTGGACCTGAACGAGAACCGTGGTGCAATGCCATGGAGGAAGAGTTAAAATCCTTTGAAGAAAACGAAGCCTGGGAGTTAGTGAACAAACCTAGTGATGCTAGGGTGGTGCAGTGCAAGTGGGTATATAAAAAGAAATTAAATGTTGATAACACAGTGCGATATAGAGCAAGGTTAGTGGCAAAAGGCTTCACACAACGTGAAGGCATAGACTATAAAGAAACTTTTTCACCAGTGCTTAAATATTCCACTTTAAAATTGTTATTTGCTATAAGTGTTAAATTAGACCTTAAAATATCCCATTTGGATGTAATTACAGCTTTTTTAAACGGCCACTTAGACGAGACTGTTTATATGCAGTTACCTCAGAATTTTAAATGTGATACGGTTCAGAATAAAGTTTTAAAATTAAAAAGGGCTATATACGGTCTAAAGCAGTCAGCTAGAGCCTGGTATAAGCAGGTTGATGATTATTTACAAAAATTGGGCTTTAAAAAGTCATTGTATGAACATTGTTTGTTTGTAAAATCATTTGAAAATGTTAAAACACTAGTGGCTTTGTTTGTTGACGATTTCTTCATATTTTATAACTGTAATAAAGAAGTAGAATATTTAAAAAGTCAATTAAGCAAAAGATTTAAGTTAAAAGATCTAGGTCAGTTAAGACACTGTCTAGGTATGGATATTACGATACAAAAAGATTGTATTTCTATTAGTCAAGAAAGATTTATTGATAAATTATTGTATAAATTTGGTCTGGAAAACTGTAAAAATGTGGAAACTCCTATGGAAATTAATTTGAAATTAGAAAAAGGAAAAACTTTAAATTCAAAATTTCCTTATCAACAGCTGATTGGGAGCTTAATGTATCTCTCAGTTTTGACTAGACCTGACATTTCGTATTGTATTAGTTATCTAAGTCAGTTTAATAACTGTCATACAGAAACACATTGGAAACATGCTAAAAGAGTTTTAAAATATTTAAGTTGTACAAAATCATTTGGCTTAAAATATGTTAAAAATAATTTAGATTTAATTGGTTTCGCTGATGCTGATTGGGCATCTGACAATTTAGATAGAAGATCCTATACAGGGTATTGCTTTGTATACTCAGGTTGTTTAGTATCTCATGAAAGTAGGAAGCAACAGACAGTAGCTTTGTCAAGCACTGAGGCTGAATACATGGCCGTATGTGAAGCTAGCAACGAGGCAATTTTCTTAAGGAATCTATTATGTGAATTAACTAACAGACAAAATGATGTGCCTATTCTGATGTATAATGACAGCCAAAGTGCTCTCAAACTTACTGAAAATTCTGTATACCATAGACGTAGCAAACATATAGATATAAAATTTCATTTTATACGAGAAGCAGTATGTAATAAATTTGTTAAATTAGAATATTTAAAGAGTTCTGAAATGCCAGCTGACTTATTAACTAAAAGTCTGTCTAAAACTAAACATTATTATTTTATGAATAAGATAGGTGTGGTGGCATTACCCAAGTGATATACTTTGTTGTGGTTTGATAAATATTTTCAGATTATTTAGTTAAGTGGTGGTATTATTTTTATTGTAACTAAATATTAAAATGCTGCAGGTAGCGCCATCTAGTGTAAGCTATGCGTAATTACTCACCTTTATAGGAAATATATTTAGTCTGTTTCAAACTACGATCCGTGCGTTTTATTAAATAAAGCGCCGGGTTTTGACCTAATAACCAAAGAAATTTTTAGGCAAGTGCCCCGAAAAGCTGTAACCTACATCACGACAGTATGTAATGGGATATTAAGAGTCCAACATTTCCCGGAAATATGGAAAGTATCCCAAATAGTTATGGTCTACAAAGATGGAAAACCACCAAGTGACATCACATCCTATAGACCTATAAGTTTGCTCCCATTATCATATCATCCAATTTTTTTTTAAAACTCCTCCTTCGACGCAAAAGGAAGTGGATAGGTGTAAAGGAAAATGGTATCGTGCCAAGCCATCAATTTGGCTTTAGACAGCAACACTCCACTGTGGAACAAGTGCGTAGAGTCTGCGACCAGATAAGGAAGACACTGATAGAAAAAGAATACTGCTCTGCAGTTTTCTTGGATATACAACAGGCTTTTGATAGAGTCACAAGGGCCTAAGCTGCTATGTAAAATTAAAAGCTGTCTTCCACAGAGCTATTGCTTAATATTCAGTTCTTACCTCTCAGGAAGACTGTTCCAGGTCAAAGAAGGTGAATCTACATATTTTTTTTTAAATACAAGCTGGTTTACCCCAGGGGTCAGTGTTGGGCCCTATACTCTACACTATTTTCACTGCTGACCTCCCATGCTCGAATACCAAAACTAAAGCTACATTCGCCAATGATACCGGTATCCTGTCGAGTCACAAGGACATGGTAATAGCCTCAAAAATCCTACAGAAAGGTCAAGACGAGACAACTAAATGGCTTCAAATTCGCGGATTAAAGCTAGTAATTGAAAACAGTGCAGGTTACTATACCCTATGCAAAGGCAATTGACCCTCGGTGAAACTAGAAAACGCCACCCTTCCTCAACAGAAATCTGTCAGATACCTTGGTCTTCATCTTGATATGCGTATGACATGGAATCGAACATCAGAAGAAGTGAGATGAACTGAATACAAATACAAAAGCTTCCTGTGGTTGCTAGGTCGAAATAGCAAACTCAGTAGACTATAAATTGCTAGAGTACAAGTCGATCCTGAAACCTGTATGGATGTATGGATCAGCTGTAGGGTTGCGCTTGTAACTCCTCCATCGTACGAATCCAAAGAATGCAGAATATAATCCTCCAAACAATCAGTAATGTCCCCTGGTATGTGACTAATGCTGAGATCCATGAACACCTGGAAATGCTCACAGTGAGAGCAGAAATTACCAACGCAAGACTAGATACATCGAACGGCTAGAAACCCACCCAATACCCTTGCACGACACCTCACAATTCTCAGCTATGCTAAACGCCTTAAAAGAAAAGACATCATAGGTTCGAGAATTACGAGTAGATGTTCTCACTGGAGGAGACACTGCATGAGAGAAGTGTTCAACACATCTGCTAAAAGTGAATGCAGTGATTGTAGATGCAATAAAAGAAAAAAAAGGGTCACAGAAACTCAACAATTTCAATGAATGCGTGACTACGATCACTTTATTTATGCAAATTAATGGGAAAATTACTTGTAATTATTAGTTTAATTAATAAACAATATTATATCTTAACTGCTTGTTAACTCATGTAGGTATTAACAATGTTACGATTTACTTAGGTAGCGACTGCTATACATGAGGTTACTGGTTCGATTCCCGGGTCGGACAAAGTGTTATTGGGGTTTTCCATCAGGAATTTCTCAGTAGAAGGCACGGAGGCTAGATTTGTGTTGTGGTTGATGGCAACAGTAATAAAATTAATATTAATTAGTCTCTTATCGCACGCTGTGGAAAACGTGCCTCAGGGTGATTGGGTAGGTAAACAAAAAACATATCTATTTACTATTTATAATTAATCAATTTCTTTCAGTCATGCATTCCTCCTACGCATTACTACATTCGTGACGTAAATACAAAGTGACTGAGTCTTACGATAGGATGAACAATGAATGAAAATATTGTTTTAGGCACATTGTTTACTATACCTACGCACCTAATGTTGCCGAACTTACGTATATTGTACGTAAACAATAATTGCCTCATTGATTAGTTTATCAGTTGCAAGCGCTACTGAGGAGCGTCTTCTTGGTTTCGATTTCAAGGTTCTACCATCAGTGGTCGCCAGTGTGACTGCTGGAGGATGGGGTTCTGGGTTCGATTCCCAGGTCGGGGAAATTGGGTTTTTCGATCATGAATTTCTCAGTAGCAGTCACGGAGTCTAGATTTATGATGATGATGATGGCAATAGGCTCGCCCCTTATTACATGGGACATAAACATAACTGGTGAAAACTATGTATTAGGTACAACTTTGCCTATCCCTTCGGGGATTACAGCCGTGATGTTATGTATTCGTAGTGGCTGTCTGTCTCCTGATGATATGGAGGGAAGTGGAACTTATGGTTTTCCTACTCCTCCGCTATACTTTTCTGATTAATTTCGTTGCGACATCCAAGACAGTTAAATTGTTTCTATGGGACTTCGTTGAGCTTCATTGTCCCGGCGCTTTTCTGGTAGTTGCCACTGTTGATTCTGGCTTTCAGGAGTTGCAGTGGTTTGGGAGCAGTGTGGCATGCTTGTCCAAATTTAAAAAAAATATATCTCTGTGGCATGTTGGAGTCTGAAATTGTGGCAGATTGAAAGCAAAGGCTCACCTTACCTGGAATTAACCGGCGAATCGTGAGTGAACTAATAGGAATAGTATATGTACATCTGCCTATACCTTCGAGGAAAATTAAAATGGAGTACAAGTTCAGTGTTACTGTAAGCTTGTCATGCCACTGCTCGGCAAAGGCCTAAGTAAGTTTCATTAATTTTACCAAAAAAAAACAAAAAAGGTACGTGTCGACTTGAGAACCTCCTCCTTTTTCTCGTCGGCTAAAAAAGTTGCATCATCTAATACACCCCGCGGCGGCACCTCTCTACCTACCCGGTGGGGCCATCCCGATAACCGTGAAGATAACTGACAACTATGTCTCACAAACAAGTCGTGTTGGTTAGGGTTATCATTAATTTCTAAGTTTATGGAATCTCCGGCTTCGGATAATGGCAAAATGGCTTTTGACTATCATCTTCAGCCTAGCCTTTTCCCAACTGTTATAATATTAAGGTCGGCTTCCAGTATAACCGAATGCAGCTAATACCAGTATTTTACGAGGAGCGACTGCCTATCTGACCTCCTCAAGCCAGTTACTGGATATACGATACCCCCTCGATTGATTGTGTCAGGCGAATATTTTTGGGCCTAAAACAGTTCCTCAGCTTATCGCACTGCAGGACATAGGCCTCTCCCGGGTTGCGCAATAAGTCAACAACACCATGTCCTTCGTTGTTGTTATTCAGTCTGTACCAGCCACGTCTGTAAAGCCATCGGATCGCCTAGCTCCAAGGTGTCCGACGCTGCGCTTGGCGATACGTGAACTCTACTCCAGAACTCGTTTAGTCCATCACCCGTTAGCCGTCCCATTGTCACTTCAGCTGGCTTACTCTGCAAGCGTTGGTAAGGCTAAAGACGTACGGGCCTGTAGACGGTGAGTAATGGGCTAGCTCGCCGTCCGTCCGTCGTATGACGACAGGCCATGTCGACGGCGCGTTCGTGTTCCACGCGCGCCTCAAAGAGATGTCAGCAAATATGAGGGGCCCGCAAGGGCCGATGCCTGCCAGGGCTGCGGGACTGTTCGAAAGAGATACCGCGGCCCTGGAACATAAAGGGCAAACGAAGGAACATGGATGGTTTTAGTCAGTAAAAGTCTGACACTACCTTCCGCTCCGCCCAGAGCGGGAGGAGTCATTTGATGATTTCCCATCAAAAGGCTAAAGACGTAGACCCACCTGGCTAGGGAAGCGTCCACTGACTGCTTGGCGAAACCCGGATATGTCATAAGGCGCTCCCACAGCATTCCCCTGTATCCAGGGTTTAATTTTGAGTATTTCATTACAAATTGATGTAATGCTCAAATCTAATTCTCGCGTTTATGGGGCGCCATAGACAAATTCTGTGGGCTGTCAACCCTAGTTGGGTGACATAAATATAGCCCTGTTATCACACTACATGCGTCATCACTGGCGAGCCGCGTTGTGATTGAAGCGTGGGGTGGGCGTGGCACGAGGCTGGTGGAGGTAGAGATGACAGTTGATGGCTATGAGAAATTATTAAATTAAGCAAGAATTAATTACATTTTATTTAAATTAAAAAGAAGCGAACTACAGTGGTCGGCATAGCATACTGTATCTATTACATAAAATAAAATTGTAATAGGCCCATGTCTGTGCATGTCATGTGTATTTTTTTTTCAATATCTTCAATGTTGAAGATATTCATTAGAGCAACAGAAGCCAAAACCACAGTTTTAAACTTTTTTTGTTGTCTGTCTGTCTGTATATTTGTACGCGTATCACGTAAAACCTATTGCATGGATTTGAACGCAGTTTTCACCGCTCTACTGCTAGATGCTTAACTTAAAATATAGGCTACATAAGATATAGTTTTGGACCCGATAGGTGGACCCTCGATAAGCAAGGGCTGGTCGCTAGTACAGAATAAGCAAGCTGAAGTCACACTAGGCTATTGCCTATACTACTAGTCGCGAAACCTATGACCATTTAGGACATGAGTCAATTACCATCCCTTGTTATCTACATAACCATGGATCGGCAAGCTTAGAGTAAAATGCACTGTTATAAAGCTGATGATGATGATGAACTTCAGAAGACCGATAACATTCTGTCAGAATTACAAGAATTCACTTAAAGTGATGGAATTTTGATAATTTAACGAACCACAATGCCACAACAGTAGTGACGTAGTTACATCAGTTTAGGTCGACCTGTCGGACCTACGCAGATTTTAGTGAGCTATAAACAGGAAAATGTGTGTGGGAAAAACTTTTATTGTTAACTTCCCGAGAAATGTATCAACTACGGGTAATCACAGACTTTTGATAGATGTTAAGTCTATACTAATATACCTAATTATAACCCGCTAATCTCTAGAACTACCAGTTGGATCTGAAAATATCTTTTTGCATTTGGTAGCCCAATTCTTGAGGAAGATTATAAACTACTAGCTTTTTCCCGCGGCTTCGCTCGCGCTAATTTAGAGTTTGACAATCAATTCTGGTTGTACTCTGTTTGTAATTATGTAATTGATAAATGATTCGAAAGACACGTGGCGCCATCCATTTATTATCATAAAAACGTTCCGTTATTGTTGTTTTCCTCGGGAACGGGTTGTTTTTTTTTCGGGATAAAATGTACCCTATGTCCGTTTATATCCGCCTGGGAGAGGGCACTGGCTCCTGTAACACAGGTCTATCACCTAGCACAGGAGTCAGGGACTTCAAATAATTTTGTAACCACTTTCTTGTGTAATAAAGATTATTATTATTATTATTATATGACAACGTAGATGCAAATTTTCAGGATGATCGGTTCAGTGGTTTAGGCGTGAAAAGGTAACAAACAAACTTACTTTCGCATTTATAATTTTAGTTAGGATTAGAATGAATCCTAATCTTAGGAGCCGAGCAAAAAACGAAATGGCACAACTAGTTAGACTTAAACTAGACTTTGAATATATTTGGTCGGGACGCAACTTTGAGCGGTAAATACAACGAAAATTAAGTAAGTACAAATACTGTGTAACTAAAAAAGTATTGTAATTATTATTGTTTTAATTGAAAACTAATGGATTGCTGTTAGACTACCAACAATTATTTAATGAATGTACCTTTCAAAATTTCGTCATGAAGCCCCCTGTGTCCCAATTCACCCCCGTGTCTCTGTTCACTAAGCAAGTTCTCAAGAAGCCTTTATGGAGATTAAGGAAATTCCTTTCGCGCATAAACAGGTCGCAATTTTATTTTTGAAAAATATCTCTGAAAGCTGAAATCTTGTTCATCGTTTAAAACTGAAAATAACAAGATAGAGGTTGATCTGGTCTTTAGTGTTAATTAAATTATGTTTTTAACCTAACTAATGTCTTTTAAAAAAATGTATAAAAAAAATTACTTTTATATCTATTTTCTTAAATTTTTACGTAAAAAAAGTAAAAAATAAAATCTTTATTTCTGGTTTAAATGGGTACAGAGAATCTCCTTAAATACTAATGTGCACGTACTGATTTACGAATAAAAGAAATAGTGTTAAACAGGTTTTTACTTAATTTAAACGAATTATTTTCCGCATAGAGTGCGCTGGTAATTTCCATATTGGACTCGTTTTGTCAAGCACGTATGACATTCTAAAATCCGAATAGGTGCAGTGACTTTAGTTACTTCAACGCAATTTTCCTCAATAGCAGTGACGTATGGAATATTAAATCCCAATTAATCATGAATTAAGTTTTGGAATCTCTCAGGAGCAGTCACTGAGTCTGGATTAGTGCCCGGTTGATGGCAAATTGGCAATAGACTCGCCTCTGAAATTAAGATGAAATTAAATTTGAAATTTTTCAATGGATTTAGATTCCATGGTTTTCATAAAATTTATTCATTTAAAAAAAAAGCTGCGTAAATCTTGTTAATTTAGCTACAAAATTAATACTTATAATCCTGTTAAGACCATTCTTTAATCAACAACAAAATCAATCACGCGTTGCGCTCCCACTGCTGGACATAGGCTACTCCCAAGCTGTACCACACCACCCTGGCCTCCAACTTCCGCATCTGAATAGTCAGTAGTAATCATTTTCTTAATAACTTTAATTACCAACTAATCTATTCGCGTCCTCCATGTGTTGGACATTGTCAGTTCTGTTATCGTCACGCGAAAACACGATGATACTGATCATGACACACCTCTTTTTTATCTTAAAATATAAACTGTAGTAAACAGTTTAAACGAAATATTGTTATTTATAATTTATTGTAATTTATTTTGGACTGCACCAAAGCGGAGACGAGCACAGATGTGTGAGGCGGAGACAAGGAGGTGTGTAAAAGCTATGGTGTATCCACTGAAGCTGTGGAGATATCCAAAGCGGAGTAAAGAGACTCTCACACAGCTGCCATCAATATCTGACCACCAGTCGTTCAACCGAGCCTATACTACCGGTCACAGTTCAGAGTTGACAGCAGATTAAACGTATTTCAAAGATACTTGTATATTTCATTTCAATGTATAAATTCTCGATCAGGCTTATTTCGTTGCCGTAGGTCAAAGCTTTTGGAAAAGCGCAACAGCTAAGGACTACAATGGCGACCGACGTATTGAGTTTGATTACCATCCCTTGCACTATTGACTCGACCTAGCTGATATATTAGCTAACTAGGATAAGAGTTACTAGGATTAAATTTGCAGCTAGAATTACCAGTATTCTTTATATTTGCTTTTAAAAAAAATACATGCAGGGGAAGTTCTGCTGCCTTGATAGTAAGGAGTGATAGTTACTCGTATTATTTCCTTTTGTCAACATAAATTATGTTAGTTGACCCGCCAGTTTCTTTCCATTCATGTATGGCACTTAGATAAACCGCAGTTACATGAACGGACAAACAATAATAACTCTTTACAATATTTATAGACGGCTATTTTTAGAATAATAATAGAATAAGGAAAGTGTCCTAAGCCTAAGTGTGTGTGTGTATGTCCTAAGTGTGTGTTATAATATGTCCACGCATGTATTTCGCCGAAGGGCTAGGCAGAGGTGTACCACAGTACACGCACTTCTCGTCAGTTATGTTTAAGTTCTATGTAATAGGGGCGTGGCTATTGCCATCAACTGGGCTCAAATGTAAACCCCGGATTGTTGAGAATTTTTAAGTTTTATTTTTTTAACTAATCTACAGCTTGGACTTAGGTAGAGAGCTGTGTAATCCACCACGTAGGGTCAGTGTGGGCTGGTGGATGTCACGACTCATGTATCTTCGCAGTTTTGGTTCTAAGATTTACGTGAACATGACACGTTTTAAGAGTAGTAGTGATCAAATGTAACGACCATAATTAAACTGACAAAAAAGAACGCAGCGACATCTATGACGTAAAATAAGAACAAAATAATCATGAATCGCGCCATCACAATTATCCGCGAGTTAAGCCTTTACTACTGTTTTTATACTGTAAGATGTACTAACTGAAATACTGAATAAAATCTCGAATTATCACCCATGCTGTGCTGATAATTTCAAGATTTCAGGGTTACTATTGAATATTTTCGCATAGTTCAGTTATAGATGCATCCGAAAACGAGGAATTCCAGCGCCTCAGCCGAGTAGTAGCCCACCAGACACAACATCTGTCTGGTCGGAGGAACTTCCATGAGGATTTTCAGTGGGGATGAGGAAGTACTCACCCCGTTCCTCATACCCCTAAACAATAATTACAGAAAGCTTAGTGTGTACCTACAACTCGATTCCTACCGGCTTCCCTTTGAAAAATGGCACAGTCAGTTTTCTATAATAAAATTATATAATTTAAAGATATGTACTCGGGCTTACCTCTTACAAAAATTGACCCTTCGCTACTGCCTGCAACTCATAAGTCTTAGCTGTTACCTCTGGGTGACCATTTTTCATTTTCAATGAGTACTTGATAGGTAGATACAATCTTCCGAAAAGACCTTTAAAGAATTATAACTATCATTAGTGAGAACAACAATTTGTTATTAGATAAGAGAACCGAGATTTTTATTAACTTAATTCCTTTATCTATTAAATAAATTAATGTTTATGTATCTACAATAAAACATCTGGTTGCCTAGTGGTGCCGAATAAGATTACTTTTGCATTTTATAAGTTTACTCATTATAAACTGTTAAGTGTTTTATGATAGTTTATTGTTGTTATATAATACAAACAAAGATTACGTAGTTTAGTGTAGATTTTGCCTTTCTATTATTAAGTTGACAAGCCATGCTCTCTTGATGGGATTTCCCATTGGAAAAAAAAGAGGAAGTTCCATACAAATTTCACCCCTTTAAACCCCTTTTTTTTCGAATGGGAAATCATCAAATGACTCCTCCCGCTCTGGGCGGAGTGGAAGGGAGTGTCAGACTTTTACTGACTAAAAACCATCCATGTTCCTTCTTTTGCCCTTTATGTTCCAGGGCCGCGGTATCTCTTTCGAACAGTCCCGCAGCCCTGGCAGGCATCGTCCCTTGCGGGCCCCTCATCATTGCTGATATCTCCTTGAGGCGCGCGTGGAACACGAACGCGCCGTCGACACGGCCTGTCGTCATAAGACGGACGGACGGCGAGCTAACCCATTACTCACCGTCCACAGGCCCGCGCCTACGGTGGCCGAGAGCCATCACGACGTGGGAGCCATCACGACGTGACCCCTTTAAACCCCTTAGGAGACGAATTAAAAAAAAAACTTTTTGTCATGTTTAGTGCAAGCCCAAAATATCTTCGTCAGATTTTCCTGTTTAAGTCGTTTCAGTGCATTGCAGGCTCCGTACATTGGGATGAAAATCAACGTTGCTAAACTTCCCAAAGCTTCTTTTTCGAAAGTGGGCCTCCTCCCGTACGGCTCCTATATGTATAAAACTTTTCAAAAATAGTGTTTGCGAGTAGGTGGGGCGTGATGCTCTCATCACATCCCACCTACTCGCAAACACTATCTCGTTATTCTCTTGAAGATACTCGTATCGCTATCTTTTCGTGCTGAAAAACCCTTGAGGCTCTTCTACCAACAAAGATCCGTGGTGCGTAGGTGCTGTACCCATCAGTTATGTGTGTCATGTCAACACTTCACACGTGATTATAGATTAGATATAATTTCTAATACAGGTACTCCAGATTTAAATACAGACACACTTGAGTTGATAACAATCATGAAAGGATTAAGTTGTTATGTCATATACGATTACTGATAAACTGAAGGAGTACTATACAAACAACAGAACATCAGAACTCACAAGCACCATTTTAAAAATCAAACTTTGAAAGTTCATATCGGTACGGACTGTTTGGAGTACCTACCAAACAACAAATATAACTGAAGTATCTGATAGTATCCAGTGGCAGCAGCCGGTCTACAATTTGTCCGTAGGGACCAGTTGGACTACCTCGTTATTCTAGTTGTCATAGCGCGACTGCTGAGCTTGAGGTCCTGGGTTCGATTCCCGGTTAGGGCAAAGTGTTATTGGGTTGTTCCATCAGGAATTACTCAGTAGCAGCTGCGGAGTCTGGATTTGTGCCCGGTTGATGGCAATAGGCTCGCCCCCTATTACATGGGACTTAAAAAACATAAGTGGCTAAATGTGGGTATAGTACCTGTTAGGTACACCTCTGCTTAACCCTTCAGGGATTCCAGTTGTGATATTGTGTTATGTACCAGTTGGACTGATCCATTACACAAATATATGTCAGTGTCCGATGTCCGCAGCTGGTCGGCAACATGTCCGGAACCAGTTTTACCGATCTTAAGCATATGGTACTTATATAAAGATCCCACTGCTGAAACACAAGCCTCCTCTCCATAGAAGGCAATGGGGTGTAATCCAGCACGCGGACCCAGTACGGATTGATAGATGTCACATGTCTTCGATGGCGGTTTCCTCACCTTGTTATCGTTCACCATATTTTTGAGAGCCGATCTTTTTCGTAAACAAAAACGACATCAGACCAACGTTCCATATCAATCCATTTGAAACGCCTAATCAGCAAAAAAACATAATCAAAGCAAGGGTCATCAGTTATCCGCCTGGCCCGCCATGCCCCGCCCACGCGAGCGTGTCATGGTGACATTAGGTTACCCATGTTATCAAGTCAAGCCTTTATCTAATACAGCCAGTAGATCTTAGGAAGTGGCCATACTTAACGCGAAATCGGCTTGGACAGGTCAGTCCGACGCAGTGTCGAGTCGCATTTCGCGCGAACCGAAATGAGGTGGCGGTGGCCGAAGCCGATATAAAAGTGAATCAAGCAAAAGTCCAGTGACTTTAGTTAGGTACTTTCTTCACTTCTTTTTTTGTGAGTTGGTTGTAGTTTTTGCAAAAAGTTTTTTTATTTTTCCTTTTTTAGCTGTGGTATCCCAAACGAATAATTAGATATTGCACTACATCGTAACTAGACGTTATGATATCATAGCGTCATCAGCTTATGCAAAGAATCTATTTACCAACAAAATATTCTTTCTGAAATAAACAAATATTCTTTTTGAAATAATAGCGGCAATTAAATCATTTTGTAGTTTACAGAAGATTGTGGTGGGATTAGTATGGGAACATGATAAAACCAGAAGAATTGCACTCAAATTCTTCTGGTTTTATAATCTTTTATTAGTACTGCCAATATTTCCTCTCGTTCGAGCAAAGTATCACATTTGTTTGGTACTCGTAAATAATATTATTGTCAACCATAAAAAAATGATATCGTATGATCTGGCAAAAATAAATTTAGATTATATAACTTATTTTATTTTTATAAATCTCTTATCTCAATTTAAATAGGTCTGACGCATTTTGTACATACTACAAAATATTTATCAAAAGATGATCTGTTTAAAATATTTACTATACTTATTTATAATTTAAATTAATAAAATATTCCTCCTATCTGTTTTCAGAAATAGGGGCCAATCTCAGCGGACACTAAAATCACCGACTAAGGAAATATTCTGCGTACAAATGTGTGCGTAGACGCAGGTGCATTCGCTCTCTTCCCTCACTAACTCAGTCCAATGATATGGTAATCTGACATGAAAGCATAGGATCTTCTCAGGCACGGGGATATCGTATGATATCCTCGTGAAGATTCTATCCAGAAGATCCTATTCTTCCGACCCGATCCGATCCTTCAACTTCCAAAGACCGAGCTACCACAAAAAAAAACCGAAAGGCGCTTCCTCACCTGGAGCATAACATCACGCCTGTAATCCCTGAAGGGTTAGGCAGAGGAGTACCTAATAGTACACCCACATCTCGCCAGTTATGTGTTAAGTCCCATGTAATAGGGGGCGAGCCTATTGCCATCAACCGGTCAAAAATCCAGACTCCCTGGCTGATACTGAGAAACTTTTACATTTTAACTTATTTAAAACCCAATAAAGAAATCGAGAACTGAAAACATAAATTGAATTAAGTATCATTAACACTAGAAACGGGATATTTACCATGTTTGTTTGTTTTGAGTTCCCGATATTTAGGGGAGTTTTGTTCAATTGAATTCTTTTGTCCTACTTTTATAACGACTTGTAATTCAATTCAATTCATTTAATTCAGATAAATTACATGACATTTAATAATCCATACAGGTTTTAAATAATATAATGCGACAAAAAAACAACTCAACAATGACAACAAATAGATACACTATTAGGACCGCACAACTCGTACATGGAGTTTCGTCCAATGCTAATGAGGAAAATGATTGCATTTCAATGTATTTTAAAAAGACATGATAAATGCATTTTCATTTTTCAGAATAAATTAACTAATTATTGTTTGATTAGCCTATTCACATTGCCGATTGGAGGTGGGAGGTTTTCCTTAAGATAAAGCATGAACATTGAACACGCTTGCATCTGGTTTTACAGGAAAAAACATACTTCAATGTTATCTTCTTCTTGTATATAAAAATCTCGCGCCACGGTGTTTGTGGTCGCTCGCCTCCAAAACGGCTTTATCAGGGTAGGGTAGGTAGGCAGCTAGGGTAGGTAGGGTAGGGTAAAAAAGGTACATTGCAACGCATGCCGTGCACAGCTAGTTTTCTTATATAACTTACTAGCTGTGCCCCGCGGTTTTACCCGCCCGCTCGGCTCTTCAAGGCAAGGTCGCGAATCGTGATATGAAATAGCCTATAACCTTCAAATCTTATAATTAGGCTATCCAGTCCAAAAAGTATTGTTAAAATCGGACTTGTAGTTTCAGAGATTCGCGCGTTCAAACATACAAACAAACACTTCAGCGTTATGTTAGGTATAATAATACAGATGTTATAATATATAATAACGTTTGTCTTAAGTCAAGCGGCCGGAAGATTTTGTTACTTATTTTGGGAGATTAGGGTAAATACTGCCGGATTAAAAATCACTTACTATACCGGTAGGTACACGAACTCCTCCGTCATTACAGATGTCTGTGGTGGGCTATCATTAACTGACAGCTTGTCATGGCGACGAATTGCCAGAGCACGTTTGTAATTTATTTGTTGTGTGAAATAATATAACACTCTCCAAGCAGGAAGCCCTTTCACTGACCTGACAACCTTTTAGTATACCTAAGTATTCAATTTTTGGACCTGTCACCCCCCGATTACAATACCCAAGCTACTCTAAAGTCTGATTATTTTCCAAACCTATGGAATTCCTAATATCCAGCAGTAGTTAATTGATTGCAGAAATTCTTCACCTTAGTAAGCTAAGCCTACATAATGAACAGCTTATCTCTTTAATTACTGTCGTGACGATATTAGGTATACTTACTGTGCGATATTCTTAGTAGGTCAGAAATATTTTGAAAAATGCGTAACTTCTATACTATGTAAATATTATATTCTGTTTCAAGAAATTACGAGGAAAACTCGCGAAAAATTCAATAAGTATTATGGAACTGTTGTTATCTGTTATTGGTAGCGATACCTACTATACGAGTATTGTTTTTCATTGCGTACTTAGAAGAATGGTAAAATAAGGTTTTATAAAGGTACTAGCCATGACCGCGATGGGATTTCAATTAGTTGTAGTCGAAGAACTTTCCTTCACCATAAAATCATTATTTCCCCGGATTTGTCCTTATTACTCCTTATCAGATGATAAAAAACTACACTTTCCTACCCTATTTAACCCCGTTAGACAGTGAATTTTCAAAACTCTTAATTATTTTCCATAATTTGTAACTCTTGTTGAAAATTCTATGCTTTTGAAAACCCAACGGTTTTCACTATACGTTGTCTATTAGCGAATTGAATAGAATAGATGTGTCGTCGCGACTATTGACCTTCTGATTCCGACAGAACTTTAACAAGTTTAAGAGTCAGACGCAAATTCGACATTAATATTATTATAATTTTTCTCCTTATGTATAAAACTGGTTTATATTTTATTATTACATGATACATTTCTAACCAGTTTATATGTAGTCGAAATAATTCCTTGGACGAGCTCTTTCGCAAAAATCTCTTTCAATAGTGAGCTTTCGCCTTTTTGTAATAGATTTTCCAATAAAAAATGTTCTTAAACCGCACTTCTCTAGACGTATAAATAATAATAAGACCAGCCAATTACTGTCCCACTGATGGGTAAAGACCTCTTCTCGTATAGAGAAGGCACTAGCATTGTTCACCATGCTTAGTTAATCTTAGCCTATTTATTTGCAATTCCTGTAAAAACAAAATCTTGAACCGCACTTCTCTGGACGGATACTTTTTTTTAAATTATGTTTATAAACCAATGACGTTATCAGCCGTAGATAGAGGACGGTATTTAAGTCGAGCCGACCGGTAAACTACATCAGTTTAAGCGACGAATCGCTGTCAAACGAACGTACAAGTATCACTTACAGCGGACGAAACGCGTGCGCACGACGCGTGCACGCCAAGAAAAAATAATACGGGAAAAATTACCTTAGTATCCGGGGGTATCCGTTAATATCTGTCTACCTGGACGGATATTGGACCGTGGTTTTGAGAACGTGAAGGCGTAGAATTTTCTGAACGTGTGTATTCGTCAGAAGTCATCGAGCATCATGTCAAAAGAAGAGGCCTCTATTCATATCTTGAGGAAGCTGGTCATCGACTGCTTTCTAATTATTGGATGTAAGTTTTTCTTTCGATTTTTTTTTTACAAATTCATTAAATTTACGTGAGAAACTAACACTTAATTGTTGATTTAATTAGGTTGTGATAAAAATGAAAAACGAATTCAGAATTCATTTAATATTCTAGAAAAGGAAAATATATAAACAATTGTAAATTAAATATTTTATGCGCTTGAAATACGACGCTACAGGCAGGCTTCATATGAAATTCTAGTATTTTCAATTCATTGTTAACAAAAAGACACAAAAATATTCTAGAGTTCGGCGACAAATACAATGCTTAATTGTATAACTAAGGGTTAAAAATAACTAACCGTTTAGCAGTTAACTGACCGATCTTAATCTATCGTTAATGGGGCTGACGTCCAGCTACAATAATTACACCGATCTTCTGGTTTAACAAGCATGGTTTTAAGTGACATGTCGGAATAAACATACCATTAAATCATGTGCCTGTGTCTAGATTAAATTATGTGTTGTGTGAATTGACTCGTGAGTTGTGTTGGATTTTTCTGTTGTTTATATATTTATTAGAAATTGAGCATGAGGTCGAATCCCAGGTCAGGCAAAGTGTTATTAGGTTTTTCCATCTGAAATTTCTCAGCAGCAGCCATGGAGTCAAAATCAAAATTTCTGTCGGGTTGATGGCAATAGGCTCGCCCCCTATTACGTGGTACTTAAACATAACAGGCGAAATGTGGGTGTATTAGGTATACCTCAGCCTTACCCTTCTGGGATAACAGGCGTTATGTTATGACGTGTTTTTTACAAATTCGATGAGATTGTCTTCCTCTGCCATTCAAACCTTTTTTCTGTCTGTCTGTCTGTCTGCCTGTTTAGTTGGCGAAAGACTTCTAAAACAATTGTTTTGAATCCATCGGAAAAATACTGCCTTCTTTAGTGTTCTATGTTAGGGATTTTGGTTTCCGCACTTAGGTCTTTAAAGTGGAACATTGTGCGTGAGCCATGGTGGCCGATACTCCAACCAGCCCACCTCCCTCCAAAAGCAGATCAAACTTCCCGGTCTTCTCAGGGCATCTGCAAGAGAGATTGGTGTTCCAAGAGTCTCCTCGCGGATCTGGGTGACGCCAATACACTCGAGGAGTACGTGCGCTACCGTTTCCTCCGCCTCCATGCACGCCCTGCACAGGGGACTGTCAGTGATACCTAGGAGGGTGACATTTAAGCCTATGTAGCTAAAATAAACAAGAAATGATACAATGTTACACTAATTTATGATAAATAACCGCTAAATCTTGTATCGATATTTGAATAATAAATGGCAATCTATGACACCTTGAATCTGTTTTAAAAAGTCTCTAAATCATATCATCTCAATATTTTATACTTGTTCGATGTTTATCCACGTACCAGACTGAGAATCGAACTAGTTAGACAATTAATAAGTAATGACAAAGATATATTAGCTAATTTTCCTTATGTGAACAATGACCGAGAGACATAATATAAGTCCAAAGCCAAAAGATAATACCAAGAAACTGGTTTTTCGTTTTATTTGCATATAACTCGTATGATATCTCAAAAAAAAATCGGACACTCCTCCTACATTCCTAAAAGCATGTTATTAACTTTAATAAGTAGGTGTCAATGCATATTAACTAGTTTTTTTTTCTTTTCTAAGTTTATCTTTGTCATCATACTTATACGCAAAATACAGGCCTGATGTGTTAAAACCAATAGTTGTGTTTTTTAGGGATCCGTAGCCAAATGGCAAAAAACGGAACCCTTATGGATTCGTCATGTCTGTCAGTCTGTATGTCACAGCCACTTGTTTCGATTCTCATTATTTCACAAAAAAAAAAACATTAAATTTATTCTTTCGTGTTTTTTTTATTGTTACTTTTTGAAAAAAATAGTCCCAATCGTTTCGAGTTCGATGATCGAGTTAATGGTATTCGGTTCCAGAACGACCTAAAAATAATGGTGTAAAATTTGTCAATTTTTTGTATACATTGGCTAAAATATAATGATATTTGTTGGAGGTGTCGGAAAAAAATAAGCCTCTGGAGCTTTCAACGAAAACGCTGCCTAAACCCTTTGAGATATAACAAAATGATGTATGGCGGAATTGTGTAATTATCTTATATAGGTCTACAGAAAAGTCCGCGATGGCATATGTCTATCTCTTAAGGATTACATACTATATATATTTTAATACTTTAAAAAATGGGCTGAAATTTAGTACAGGGATAGATTATAGCCTGGAATAAGACATAGGCTACTTTTTATTCCTGGAATACGTTCCCATGGGTTGCGGGAACGGGTTCAAATTTCATGATTACTTTTGGTCGCGATAATCGACATCCACGGGGGCGAAGCTGCGGGCATCAGCTAGTAAATAATAAACTTGGTAAAAATCCCGTTTCAAGTGTTAATGACAAAAGCTTTTCGATAGCTAAAGTCAATTCAATACATTTTTGATATTTCATCATCTTTATCGCTGGTCCTTTCGCAGTCATTATACCTATGACTACAACAACCTAAGAGCAACCTTATTGTAATTAGAATAAAGCTGTCTGTGAATTTAACAGACTTGTCAGTGGCAGTAACCCAACAGCATCCTAAAGGATTCTGCCCACTAACCGTACCATACCATAACCTTGCTATGAACGCATTAGGCAAAAAAAGATTATTTGTATTGTTATGTATGAAACTATAGTTGCTGCCAGTTAAGATCGCAATAGCGGTCATTGACCCACCTACATTTATTGAAATTCTTAACGTGCCACCTGTTCACGTCTTGAATCGTCATCTATCGTGATCTTCAAAATTTTTTCTAATGAAAAACGATACGATTCATTTGTTCTGGTTCGTACGAAGAGATATTAGGGAAAGGGCAATGACCGCTATTGCGATCTTAATTGGCAGCAACTGTAGTGCCTACTAGACCGTTCCGTCACCGACCAACGCGCAACGGCACGCGACGGTGACGGAACGGTCAATGAGCATTGTCTCATACTTTTCATTACAAAAAATATAGGGTTTAATCGCGACCTTTCCAAACCCGTTATAAACAGGTATGATACGCGGCTGATAAGTCCTAATGGGCATACAGCTACTAGCTCACGCTTACTAGTCCGTCACGTTTCTTATGGTACAGGATAGTGGGCAGACTCCTTTATTGAAACGAATAGTAAAGCTTACTATGATTTTGACAGTGATGCCATTGAGGTTTCTTTACGATGTTCTACAAGTTATTTATCTTTTGTTTCAGTGGTACTTTGCATATTTGGGACGAATTTGCTGTGGTCGCCCTTCGAGAGAGGGTTCTTCTGTGGGGACCAGAGTCTTATGTACCCCTACAAGCCGGACACCGTCACTGTACCCGTTTTGAAAGGCGTCGGTATCATTCTGCCTGCAATCGCCGTAAGTACCTATTTACTTATTAAGAAGTGTTTAGCAATTGCGCGATCTCCACACGGTGACTGGTAGCACCTGGATGAGAGTTGTCGATAATCGAGCTGAGTGACGTGCAATTGGATAGGCCTATGTCCAGCCTGACTGCTGTAGACTAATGAAGAAGCGTTTGAGGTAAAATAAGCCTAAACATCGGATAAGTGGCATCGAAAAACAAGACTAAAATCCCTGAGTTTGGAAAAAAGGTATCGCCAAATGACATATAGCGCGTATCAGAAATGTTTGGCGATATTCAAGGGTATGGTTTGTATTATATCAACGTCATTTTATAGGCAATATAACACTACGCGGCCGTTTCCTGCTCAAAATACCATTAGCTACAACCGTAGAGATTATGAACACAATACAAACCGATATTACTGAATAAAAAAAAACGTAAAAAATAAACGTAATATGAATTACGTTTAAATTCTTAAAATGGTCATAGACGTACCTACTACATTATTTTGAATTGTCACCTAGTAACCATTTTACGAATTTAAACGTAATATGAATTACGTTTAAATTCTAAAATGGTCATAGACGTACCTACTACATTATTATGAATTGTCACCTAGTAACCATTTTACGAATTTAAACGTAATTCATATTATTATCCTATTATGATACTGCTAAAGCGGTCATTTTAGGCCCCCAGAGCCGTTGATCCCGGCTGTCATTTGTAAATCTTTGACAGTCGTTACAGGTAGTCAGTGGTCCGAAAGTCTGACAACTAATCTTACCAAGGGGTATCTGACGACATACTAGAGATCCATGTTATCCAGTACTACCTGGGCCGGCAGTCTCGACATAGATACCGACAATGTCGCAAACTTTCGATCGCTTAATAATAACAGAAAAAAACAACGTACATAACGTTGCTTGCGAGAAATGCAAGTCTCAACATCCAAGATGCGTTTCTCGCAAGCAACGTTATTGCAACCGATTTTTTGGAATCAGATAAACAGTCGCTGCATGTAAAATACTGGTATTCAGCTGCCAAAACATAGTTGGAAAAAGGCCGGGCATATGATGAGCCTATGTCAGATCTCTTTTTCCTACAGTAATCTATCCCATATTCTTAGACAACTACCATAACCTAACCTCTAAACGGGTCATTATTTATTTCAAAACAAGATTAGACAATAATGAGTAATCTTGCTGTGCCTGTTTTAATAGCCTGTTTTCAATTAGCAGAACAACTTGATCAAATAGCACAGCATGAGCACGTGACTAAAGAAATTAGCAGTACAGTACATAACATCACGCCTGTAATCACCGAAGGGTTAGGCAGAGGTGTACATAATAGCACACCTATATTTCCGCAGTTATGTTTATGAATCATGTATTCATGTAATAGGAGGCAACTCCGTGCTACTGAGATATCATTGTTAGAATCGAACCCGGGTTCTCATGCACGCAGTACAGTCGTACAGGATTATATATTGGGCATGGCATGATGTACTACATTCACACACACTTTATTTGTTTGTGATAAAGTTGAAATTATGATTGTTTTAGATGTTTTTTATTTAAATACCAAACCCTTTTGGGACAAATTACTATTGTCATTCGTTTTCAAATTTTTGCCGATGCACAAAATTTATTCTGTACCACTGTATTACACGTTTATGTAATGTCACACGCAGCCTACGCACGTGACTGAGAAATTGATAGTAAACTGCACGTTGATAGTACCTACATGCATTTCTAATTAGACTCAGAACGAATTAATTTGTAATATTCCGATGTTAATGTTACAATGTGTAATGTCAAGGTAAGATAAAGGAATGCTGATCTAGAGGAAACGTAAGAAAATGTTGCAAATAGGTTTTTTGTTTTTAATAGAAATCTGGGTTTTTACTGACTGATCAATGAGTTTGATCTTGATATCTCATTTGAACTGTTTTATGTATTGTTTTGTTTTACTGAAATATCAACCTGCCAGTTATAAAACGTCTGGACAATTTAATCGCATGGGCATCTATAATGTTTAGCTTTATAGTTTAGTTTCGTGTTTTCGTAATTAAATCAGTTGCAATCACAGATTTACTGGATGTAAGATCTTTTTTATAAATATTTGAAAAAAATAATATTGATTTTGTGCAAAAATCTAACACTTAAAATTAGTAAAAACCTATGAATAAAACATGACGAATAAATACCTAATCACATTTTACTCAACCTGTTTTATGGGAGTAACTAGTTTTCGCACCCATATTTAACATAACTTGACAATACTGGTATTATTAAGCGTTTTTCAACGAAAATTGGAATATGGCAAATTATTGTAACGAAATGCCGTACCTAAAATTGATATCAAGTATTTAGTCATCAGTTTTGTAAACAGCTGCTGCGACTGATACCTTAAACAGTTTGTTTGAAACACGATGTTAGTCAGCTAGATTATTTCTTTTGTGTTTTTCGGGAGAACATAGTCGCTGAAAAAACTGGAGAAGTCCTGTCAATCAATTCATCTTTGAAAAAACCGGACAAGCGCATGAAGGGTTCCTTACCATCGTAGTAAGCGAGCCCCCTTTAATTTTTAATTATTATAGCTTTCTTATAAGTTATTCTGTAATCTATAGAGAAATAACTATTATTTGTATTTTTTTCAAAATTTTCGGCGCTGTCGTTTCGGAGTTAAGGGGGAGGGGGGGAATGGCCAATTTTCGCCTAGTTTCTTAAATAACTTCAAAACCATTTATCTTAAAATTATATAAAAATATATTTGAGATGCTTACATTGACCCCTTTCATTTGATATGTAACACGATATAGTTTGTTTTTTTTTTTTCATTTTAAAATTTACCCCCCAAAAGTGGCCCCCATGTTTCAAATTCATTAATTTACGTTACACGTCTGTCTTTGGGTCACCAATTTACATAATATGTACCAAATTTCAACTCAATCGGTCCAGTAGTTTTAGAGTAAATTGGCTGTGACAGACGGACAGACAAACAAGTGAGTGATGCTATAAGGGGTTCCGTTTTTTTTCCTTTTGAGGTACGGAACACTAAAAATGGAATGGGATTGAAAATTTCATTGTTAAATAATTTACTTTTGTTTATATACGCAGCTGGTATTTCCTGTTTTCCTACCAAACACTAATTTGAACGAAATAACCTTTAGTACCATTGTTGTTGTTGTATAGGCAGCTGGTATTTCCTGTTATCCTACATAACAACACTAAATTGTTGAGTACTTGTAAAGACAATTACGTTGACAAACAAGTCCAATAATTCTGGTTAAATGCACGTACAACAATTTAAGCAATACCATCCACGTCATACATGCAGTAATTGCAAGAAATTGACGCAATTCTCTGTCTGCGTGTCTTCCGGACTGCTTCAAACTCTCATAGCATTGTACACACAGCGATCAATCATGCTATACAAAACCATTTAATGCGGATCTCTCATTGTACGGACAATCTATACAAAGCGAGGCCATGTTATACTGGAAACGTATAGCTTGATGTGTCGCCATGTCTATTCTAACTACGTCCGTTTGGATGCACTTAGCCTATTAAGCGGACAATGCAGGAGTACTATTAGTTGTTATTATGTGGTGCTGGAAAATACCGTAGTATTTGAGTGGGTGTTGATAACATTATCTAGGTCATTGTTTTGTATTTTGAATGTAATCGAGGTCCTAATGAATGAGTACAATCACTAAACAGTAGAAAACCTGAAATTTTCTAGTAACTAGGTAGGTCATACATAAGTCAACAAATGCAGTCAAAATCAAATCATTTATTGCTTTGCAAACATGGGGAAAAGATGCATAGATGTTTCATATTTATAACCAAGTACTCCACATTTTACCGTCCAACGGGCATGCAAATAGTGTTCATACAGTTTCAGTTAACCATACTTCATTGAAAACATAATACAATGAAGAATAAATGTCAACCATAAATAAAAATTAATAATATTCAGTCGAAATCAATCTACCAATAACATTTATAGATATACTTAAGTGCTTACTTCGTGTGCCCGGTTTAAGCATTTTATGGTTACCGTGGCTACTGAACAACCTTAAAACTCAAGCTGTGGCCTTGTCATTTCCCAACCAAGTAGGCTGCAATTCTGACGGGATGTAGCTAGATACCATTTTTTTGTATATGAACTGACTGACTATTTAAACTCTACATTTTAGTGTTTTGGTAACGTAAGGGGCCATCCATAAATTACGTCATACGTTAAGGGGGGGGGGGGGTCGATGAAGTGAGACATTGTGTGACAAGGGGTGGGAGGGCTCCTACATTTTATGATGTCACATGTCAAAAAATCAACCAACAATAGGCTATTAAAAAAATACAATTGTATTTCCTCTTTTTAGTCAACAACTTTTACTTTGCCTGACCTTATTTCAGAGCCTGTTAAAGACTCGATAAATCAATTTCTGATGAAATTAGTCTTCTTTATTATAAATTCTTACATCAGCAAAGTGTTGCCCGCTTGATAACCCAGTAGACCATTAATTACCTGTCTACAAATAACGGATCACAATCACCGATATACCTACACTGCAGGGTAGAAGGGACATCGAGTCAAAAACGGTTAACACCACATATTCAGTAAATCATTCCGAACCCCAACATAGAAATTTATCATCTATACAAATATATAAAACTGAAGTGTCTGTTTGTGACAGCTTTTTACTGGACGCATATGAAAGTATATACGGCACTTATAACAAAAACTCATTTTTTGTCTGTACGTCTGTCTGTTTGTTCCGGCTAATCTCCGAAACGGCCGAACCGATTTTGACGGGACTTTTACTGGCAGGATAGCTCATTTATTTTAGTTTTTTTTTTATTATCAATTAAAATGTCTATCTGGGTTAGATAGGTATTCACCGTTTATGAGTGAGTGGTCCCTACCACCCTGTATGAGGTATAAATAATTGCGAAAGGGTTGGTACAGATATATACTGTACGCACGGCCAATCAAGCTATAAAAACCAGTTTTTGCGGATCTCTCATTGTACGGGGAATCTATACAAAGCAAGGCCATGTTATACTGGACTTAGTGTGTCGCCGTGTGTACAGTGCTGCATGATTCACACCTGAATGACATTGCCAGGCACACATTGTCTTTGGAAATTGTATTGAAATTGAAAAACCGAAATGGCGGCCGACATGCCAAAACATATCTGTACAACTATAGGCTCTAAAACACGTCATAACACGTGCGTAGAGCTAATCTATCAGGTGCAGACATCATAATTACCTATTGTTTTACCTTTCATTGATTTTAATAGCTTTCGAGTACATATTGACGAAGGCACTCAATTGAATAACACGCATATCATTTACATGAAAGTGAAATTAAAAATTCATTGTTTCCAATAATTCTTATCAACAATGATTCGATTTTTTGCCTAGCACAAGATGGTGGAACGAAATAATGGTAGTTATTAGTTTATTTTTAAACAGTACCTATTAGTAACTGTTTCGCTTCAACGGTTCACTTGATTATGAGGTTGAAAATACTGCAGTGATTAGAAATTTGTTTAGAGTTCAATTTCATAACCGTATCAAGATTCATTTTTATTAAATTTTAATAAAATTGTAACAGGTCGATGGCTGTACATTGAAGATATAGAAAAAAATATCTGGGGGGGGGGGGGTCTTTATTAGACCAACAGAAGCCAAAACAACAGATTTTAGAATTTTTGTCTGTATTTCTGTTTGTACACGCATCACGCAAAAACTACTGCATGGATTTGAACGCAGTTTTCACCGCTCCACTACTAGATGCTTAACTTAAATTATAGGCTACATTAGATATAGTTTTGGACCCGATAGATGGCGCTGTGCGAAGCAAGGGCGGGTCGCTAGTATTTTAATAAATTTTTAGTAACTTTGACACACTACACACAGGTCATGGCAAAATGTAGCACTCTCTGTACAATATTGAAGAATACAAAGTTATGGGGTCTCTTTGAATTCGTATTGTTGATTGTGACTGAAAGGTCGATGTAATGTCGTTCAATATTATCTTTTTTTTTCTGTCAAATTATATAAAAGGCCTTTGTTATTTAGGCCTTCTATGTTGATGATGATAAAATGCTTGTGATTGTCTGTTCTGTAATACATTTTATAAAAGCTGTGTTATAAAGTAAACGACAGACCACATAGTAATACTAATAAGTATTGGTTTTAATGAGCTAAAGAATTACTGTGAAATAAAAGAGAGAGAATGACAATGTTAGATGTCAACCATTAACTATTGATATCACAATGTAAGTGAGAGCTGTTTAGAACCTCACATCATTTATCACCCTCCATTAAATCTTCGTCATCAATGGCAAAGTCTTTAAAATAATCAGGAGGCCTTCTTTGTCTGGGGGACCTTCTAAGAGGAAAATGCAGAGGCGGTTTAAAAGAGCGGTTTCGCGGCCTTCCATAGACTGGTCTACAATCTCCGCATGCTCTCCTTGGTCTGACTCGGCTGGTACTTGGTTTTCATCATGTAGAACCGAAGTATCTTCATTTTCAGATGGATTAGGTTCCAAGATTTGCCTTTCAATAAGTAGGGGCGCTAACTGGCGGTTCGACACAGCCACTGTTTCACCATTGCTCCGCCTTATGTAGGAGTAATAAGGATTACTCTCTAGCAATTCTATGAAATTGTTATAAAGTTAACGACAAACCACATAGTAATATTGGTTTTAAGCTAAAGAATTCCAGTGAAATAAAATAGAGAGAATCAACGATAAACTATTGATATCATGTAGTTGAGAGGTGTTAATGGTGTGTAGAACCTCATCATTCTGAAGCTAAGAACGATTGACTATTACAAAAGTCAGTCGTGGTGAGTTTTGTCACATTTGTCCTTACAGATTTGTACTTGCCGTACTAGCACTACCATTTCACATGCATTTACAAATCTAGCACAAACTAGCAAATAAACAATCATGTTTTTCTTTTGTCCCCAGTTCCTTCTATGCGAATGGGCACTCCTGCGCAAGTCCCGCGACGATGAGCGATGCCTAGGCGTGTCTATCCCTCCCTGGGTGCGAGGGTTCTACTGTGCCTTCGTTGGCTTTTCCACCGGACTATGCTTCACTGAAATAACGACGAATATCGCCAAGGCCATCATTGGAAGACCACGACCTCACTTTTTTGATGTAAGTTGTGTTTTTTTTTGATAAGCAGAGCACTCTGAATGATCAATTCTAGAGTCAAGTCAGGATTAGAGTTTAGATTTTTAGTTTAATTATAAGTTTTTAAGTGAAGATTGCTTCGTTGGTCTAATGGTTGCAGGCTGGACTGCTAACCATGAGTTTCTGGGTTCGATTCCCCCAGGTTGGGCAAAGGATTTTTGGGAATTCTATCTGGAATTTCTCAGCAGCAGTCACGGAGTCTGGATTCTTGTATAGCTGATGGCAATAGGCTCGCTACTTTTAAGAAGGGACTTAAACATAACTGGCGAAATGTAGGTGTACTACCAGGTACACCTCTGCCTAACCCTTCGATATTAAAGGTGTGTTGTTATGTTATGCCTATGAAAAGAAAACAGTTCCGTAGGTTACCGTTTCATTACCGCCTGTTGCTGACGCCACGAAAAATACTGGGATCTTATCAACAAAAGTTATTTCAAAGATAATTAAATTAATTCACAAAGCGGTACAAAACATAAACAATGAGTCCCGCAACAATAGACAATTTAATAATGTCTTATAAGTTAGACGTAATAAAAGTGCATGGTCTTCCACCTTGTGTAGGTATGTCAATTACAATGATGTTCAAGGTTGAGGAAACTATAATATTTAATATTGTTATTTGCCTGTAAGTACAAGATGGCTTTCATTGTCTTACGTTGCAATAGAATCATATTACAGGGTCTAACTAATGAGCAGTGATCGGAATAGCTAGAGCTAATTTACCTAAACTTCGAGGAACAGAGACATAAAGTGGAGACTTCCTTAAGACAATATTTTTTTCCGGGACAGTTGTTCCGGTTTTCGGGACATCGCTTTGAATACATTAAAAAGGAGTGTTATTAATAGAGATAAAAATATATTTGAATTTCATTTTACAGAAATGACAAAAAAATCGAGATAGATATATGATGGATGGAGATGGCTATTCACTTATTAGCTACCGAACTTTCCAACATCGTCAATATGAAAAAACAATAGGGTTCAATCTAAGAGAACAACTTTTCTTTTACGTTAATATGTTTACTACGTAAAAAAAACGTGCCCACTGAATCTTTGTCAATTCTGGGAAACAAAAACAGGAATTCAATTAAATTCTTAATAACATGAATTTTTAATAAACATACTTTGAAGTCCCGGGACAATTGTCCCGGAAAAAAAATTATTGTCCTAAGGAAGTCTCCACTTTATGCCTCTGTTCCTCGAAGTTCAGGTAAATTAGCTCTACCTATTCCGATCCGATTTGTTTTGTTCTCTGACCAGGTATTAAAGAAAGAGGTTGATTGGAAGTAGCTATGACGTTAATTATTATGTGTATACCTACTAACCTTTTGAACGCATTGTCACATATACGTGACAAGCAAGTGCGTGCGCTGTTCGCCAACGACACAAATGTGTGACAAAAAATGCGGTGCACTTTATCACGAAATAAACAGTTGAATAGTTTTGGAATCCCTATTCTTTTTGTAGGTATTTGCGGGAAAATTGTGGCTTGGCGTGGAACACACGCGCTTGCGTTTATGCTTTGCCTTTCAAAAGGTTAATTGATAACTCAAATACAGTTAAATGTTTAAGTTATCTTTATCGATAACATACATTTCCTGTTTTAATTATTTGATCGTAAAGTTATTTTGTTTCCATGTTGATAACAAGATGTCATCATCTCCTGTAAATACTCGTATATAATAGTAACGTATCTATAATTGTAATCGGTTTATTGATAGTTGGATCATGAATGAGACAAATGTCTTCGCTACTATTGCATTAGTAATGATTGTAAATGAGTCCTTGGTTTGATGCATGTCAGCTTCCGACTCTCATGATCATTGTTTGCAATTACTTCCTGATTCATCTTAAGGAAATATTGCAGGGTTACCTATATTTAGGAAATACATAGTAATAGTGCATGTACGTACTAAGTCGAGACGACATGACTTTCTTAAATATTGCCTGCAGCTTAATTATAATTTTTTTTCTTACGGGTGTGGTTCGGTGGTACCATTTTCACAGTCGAGATAGACAGTGCCAAATTTCAGTCATAAAAAGTCAAAAAAAAAAGAAAAGTGAAAAGTGTTAGTTAGTTGTAATATCAATATGTATATTGATATTTTAAAAACTGCCATTATCACGCGCAGACGGGTTAAATCACAGTTACTTTATACTAGTCCACATAATAATATAGAGAAGCACTACCGTATACCTTGTGATATAACATAACATCACACCAGTATTCTGCGAAGGGTCAGCCAGGGCTGTACCAAAACCTACAGTGCACCCACATTTCACCAGTTATGTTTATGTACCGTGTAATAGGGGGCGAGCCTACTGCCAACAATCTGGCACTAATCCAGAATTACATATCTTACCTCCTTAGAACTTAAAAGGAACTTATAATTTATATTATTATTATATGTGCTAATTAAGCTTCTTCTTCCTTCCTCAGGTGTGTGAACCATCCGTGGACTGCACCTCCTCAGAATGGCAGAACCGGTACATCCAGTCTTCTGACTACACATGCACCGGCACCTACTCTGACAGAATCCATGACATGCGCAAGAGTTTCTTGAGTGGACACTCCTCCTGGTCTGCTTACACCATGATCTATCTTGCTGTGAGTATTGCCTTTTTTGTTAGCCTAACTTCGTTTCCCACCGCTGGGCTAGAGCCTGCTCTTTCCCCTTCCAAAATTTTCCGAGGTCCACCCCAAATGAATTGGGACCAGGGCAAGAGAATGATGATGACGATGCTAGTCATGTTTGCCCAGCACATAAGACCAGACGGATCGTTACACCTTTGCCGCGGTCTAACTCTAATTCAAAGTATATGTAGGACTTGCATATACTTTGTTATAGTGTACTACATAGCAACGAAGCATATTCTCTGCTAGTATCTAATAAAACTTATCTGTAAGCTGCAATATAATAGTAATAATATTTTAATAATAATATTTTGGGACCAACACACCGCCATCTGATCCCAAACTAGGCAGAGCCTGTACTATGACAACCAGACTGATAAACATACTTATATATTTCTAAATACATATATATTATAGATAAATATCACACCCAGATACAGAACAAATAATCGTACTCATCGCACAAAGATTTGTCCTGTGTGGGAATCGAACCCACGACCTCCGTCCTAGCAGTCAGGGTCACTAACCACTAGACCAACAGGCCAATCAAGACTTCAAGCATCTCTTAATGTAAATCTTCTTCATTGAAGTGATCGTCAGGTTTAATCCAGTTTTAGTCAGTTTAAGGCACCTTTTATAACTAATGTGCCCATAATCTATAAATAACCTAGGTATAGTATAGAATCGAATGATATTGTCACTCTATCTTCATGATTGTCAAAGGTCACTATGTAATTTCATGCTGCTCAATCAGCTACCGTTTCATTACCTTCACGGTATTTAATTTATCATGTCATATTATGCACCATGACAATTATATCTTCTTACAATGGTGACCCTGTAAATAACGATTTACTAGGTACTGCTACTTTATTAAGTTGTAGAGCACAACAGAGAGCTACAACTGAATGAGACGAAATTTAAATCTTGTATAAAACGCACACTATGTAGGCAAGCATATTATAAGTTGGGGGATTACATTGATGATAAAAATGCTTGGCTCAATGCTGGTCCTGCTCCACAACCATAGGGGCAAACTAATTGATTACCATGTGAAGTTATTGTGGAAGCTGCAGAAGATTGTAAAACTATCTTTGAATTGTATAGATTCAATCTCTTAGTATTATATAATCGCATAGCACATGTGTGAGTACTATGTACTGTAAAGCTACCATTTACATTTAGTTATCTTCATTGACTTGAATGTGCCCTGGTGGCTGAGGGAATGTCATGCTCACACAAATGTCTCGCTGATGGTGGCGGGTGTGTCGGGTCATTTAGTTCCCTTCAATGTGGTTGAGTTGAATGGCGCTGATCCATGCGTCATGTTCGTGAACGGGCGCTGTCAGTTGGGACTGGTCATCTCTTAGCTGTCACGGTTTATTTTAATTACTTTATTTTTAAATTGTTAGTTTAATCTTTTACTCTGGACGCTCTTAATGTGCACGTCTTTGTACATCGTTCTCACATATATGTATAATCTCAACATGAATGATGTAACCAAGATTTTGTAACAATATTTTGATTAAAAAGAGTGTCCATGGAGTTTCTTGCCCATTCTTCTCCATAGAGATCTACGATTTGGAATGTGCAACTACAGTACTTTCGCAAGTTATTATGCCTTGTGAATGTGACTGTAGCTTAGCTTTTTTGTTTTTGACTTTCAAAAGTGCCTGTAATGGTCTAATTGAAATAAATGCTTTGAGTTTGAGTTTTTGAGTTTGAGTTTGTTTCTGTTGGATTCTTTTCCTGACTGCTAGTCTTAGGTAAATGATGATGGTATCATCTGCCCTCATATTTTACTTCAATTTGTTTTATCTTTTATATCTGATTCAAAACCATTGCAGACAGAGAGAGACAGATTTATAGGAAATCAAGGTCGTGCGAACATAGATAATATTGCAAAATTTAAAGCTGCTGACATCAAAATACCGTTGTTCATCAATAACGTTGATCAGAATGTGTCCGCTAACGACATACATACGTACATAATGGAAAAAACAAAAACTAGTGTGCAAATTGAAAAAATAAATATGAGAAAACAGAAAAACTACGATGCTTACAAAATTTTTGTACAAAGGCATAAATTGCATTTATTTTTAGACGACAATTTCTGGCCAGAAGGAATTTCTTTTCGTAGATACGTAGATTTTAAAGAACGGGCCGATGGATCTCACAAAAATATCAACAATGAATTGCGACAAAAGCGTTATTAATTCAAAAACAAGTACTTTTGTGAGTTTTAATTGTAAATCTATTACTAGATCGGTGGATTATGTCAGACTATTATGTCAAACATCTGATATAATCGCATTGCAAGAAACCTGGTTGCTGCCTCACGACATTTTAACATAGTTTTTAAGTAAGATGTAACACCCTATGAGCCTTGATGCCTGACAATAAAGTATATTTATTTATTTATTATTGCATAATTTGTCGGTGAATTTCTTATCATAAATTATCCTTTTCAGATCATTCAATACTTTCGAGTTCATTTAATTTCTTTCTTCATCTTTCTAGATTGCTACTTTATCTGAAGACTCATTCTCTCCTTCCAGTTGTACCTACAAAGCCGCATGACCTGGTCAGGCACGAGGACTCTCCGCCACGTCATCCAGTTCTTCGTGGTCATGCTGAGCTGGTTCTGCGCTCTCTCCAGGGTCACTGACTTCAAGCACCACTGGAGTGATGTGCTTGCTGGGTACTCACTGGGAGCTGTATTTGCTGTTATCGTGGTTAGTATAGCTTGGTTGTTACTGGATATATATATTTTTTTTACTATAGTTGAAGTCTAGGGTATCAAGCTAGTCTCTAAACGGTAATAATATTTAAAAAAAATCGTGGTACTGAAAGAACATTGAGCGCATAACTGTTGTAACGTTGGCGCAGTGGCTGAGAGACTGGCTGACTGGATTTTC
The DNA here is from genome assembly GCA_950022335.1 of Eurois occulta. Classification (NCBI taxonomy): domain Eukaryota; kingdom Metazoa; phylum Arthropoda; class Insecta; order Lepidoptera; family Noctuidae; genus Eurois; species Eurois occulta. The sequence continues at coordinate 4,356,358 of OX465498.1, forward strand.
ATGGCCTGCAGGTAGTTCTACTGCGTCTGACTGTTTGTGTATGTGAGTTTAAATGTTTGTAAACGCACCCACGACACAGGAGAAATACCTAGTGTGGGGCAACGTTTAAAAAAAAACTTCTGTCTTGAGCCGTCTTCAACCCATCAGTTTCTACACATCATTGGTGTCGTAGTGTGAATAAACAGTGCCACGCTTAGTTTATTCGAAAATTATTATTGTTATTTCTGCCTCGGTCAGCGCCGAGGCGTCTCAGTGCTCCTGTGTATAAATCAGTTAATCAATCAAGACTTCCCAAACAGATTTCCCTATGATACTAAATATATATCCTTTAGTCGACCCAATAGATATTGTCTACATATGACGCATGTCAAGCACTACAAAGTTGATCAGAAAACAAAATAACACTTTCAACACATAAAGTGATGACTGAAATATTGTACGAAATGTAAAAATTTTATCTTTCACGTTTTCTCACATTTCTTTGTCTGTCACGCTATAACGTAATGATAAATAAACACAAAACAACATCGAACGTAAACTAGGCAACTTTTATTTCAATTACTACTACAATCAATATGTTTACAATCTTCAGTTTTGTTATCACATTACTAATTAAAAAGTATTTAAACAAGTCAGTCGTCGACTCTTGTTGACTATTTTGATGTTTACTCGCATTAATCAGTAACGATATCATTCACCTGCATCCGAGATTCAATCAACTCGAGTGTTTCTGTTTTAAGTGACATCAACTGGTTCCTCGAGAACAATCTTTATGTTCAGTTCTTTTAGATTCAAAATCACCTAACTTAGTAAAGGTAACCTGGTCAAATAATGATCTGTTCCATATATTTGGGTCTAGTAGGTATTGACAATTTTGTATAGGACAGCTGTTTTTTTTAAGGGGAAAACGCCAGCGTAGACCGCAAAATTCAAATTTTAAGTTCAGTTAATCTCATTCATTGATTTCATTCAATGGGATTCAATGAACTTAGAGGGTTGTATTGATGATTTTAATAATTCATCATCATCATCTGCCTAGCCTTTTCCCAACTATCTTAGGGTCGACTCCCAGTCTAACCGGATGCAAATTAATACCAGTATTTTACATGGAGCGACTGCCTATCTGACCTCCACAACTCAGTTGGTCCACTGGGTAATACGATATGCTTGGTAAGACTGATTGTCTGACTTTCGGGCCACTGACTACCTGTAACGACTGTCAAAGATCTACAAATTACAGCCGGCACTAACGGCTTAACGTGCTTTCCGAGGCACGGAGGAAACTCGGTATGTAATACGGTCACCCATCCACAGACCAACCTAGGCAACTACGGCTATATTTTAATCAACATACAATCTGACATTAATCTGCAATTTGCTAAAAAATTAAGAAAATTATTTTTTTGCGGGCTCTTGCACCTTAAGATTACGATGTCCTTCCCATGGAGCAAGTTGTTCCATTTGATGATGCGTAACATACCCTTATGATTATGACCGCGTCTTTCTGATATACACTATTGGACCTACAAGTTCAATATATTATGTTGAAATTAGGTCGCTTGCTTTAACTGTCTTTCCAACAAATCGATTGTTGTGTTCTTTTCATCCAGGTCCTCAAAAATTATGCTTTAATTTTTCGATATGTGAATAACCCTCTCCTTTTCTGTTACAGTGGACATGGGGCACGGATATTGTTCAGCAACAGAAGAAGAACAACAGCTCGTTGCCCCAGCTCCGGATAGCCGTCACCAGCCAACCCGTGCAGCCATAATTTTAAATAACGGTTTTACATAACTAAGTTAAGACTATGGGTTTGTGGTTAACTTCTTAGGAAGCAGAAGAGACAGTGCTATTCAGGAAAACACTTTATTGGTCCAGAAAAAGGCTGTTTGTAGTTTGAGTTTAGATATGACGGCTTCGATGAAAGCTTTTTCCTCAAACTTAAAGTTTTCGGCGAGGGTCCTATACTAAATTTTGCTTCAAACTACGACCGATTAAAGCATTGCAAAACTATCAATTTTCACTTTTGCAAATAAAGTCATATTTTGACAAACGTTGATTCTGTAAAGTTCGGGACCCATGAAGTAAAACCTAGTCTAAGGTTTTATTCCAAGGGTCCTGAACTTTACAGCCTTTTTTGCAAAAGTTGAAAACTGCCAAAAAAAATCTCTTACGGTTATTTCGTGGTCTAGCTACTGTATCATAGAGTACCACTTGCTAGTGTGTGTGAGGCTTACAGGCCAGTATCATGTTTCTATAGCACTGTTCATCTTTCTGTTTTCCAAGGAAGCAAGCATGCAAACGTAGTCATTAGTTATGATAACAACTTGTTATTTAGATCAAGATGGCTGTGTACTATACGTTGTATCAACGTCTAGTTAGTTATTTAAAACAATATTTAATGTGATAATATTTAGGTTTAAATTGGTAACTATAAAATTATTTAATAAATTCTCATAATTATGTACTTATTTGTTTTTATTCCTGTGATCATGCCCCAACATACATAAATGAATAATAACTACTCTGCGGTGAGTTTATGCAGGGTTAAAATACCAACGCATGAGGTCCTGGGTTTGATTCCCGGCTCGGGCGTAGGTTGTTGCGTTAGTTAAGTGTTATTGGGTTTTCAATCAGGAATCTTTCAGTAGCAGCTATATAGTCGATTTGTGTCGGGTTAATAGCAATAGGCTCGCCCCATAGCACATAGGACTTGAACATAACTGGCGACATGTGGTTGTACCATAATAGGTACACTTTTCGGGGACACAGGCGCGATGCACTCGTTACCCGTGGTCCCGGTGGGTCGACCCATTACCGGGTGTAATGTTTTTGTTTATGTATAGGCTTTTCCTTTTACTTAGTGGTGTTATTTGAACTAAGTTGGAACGTGTGTAAAAACACGTAATGCTGGTCGACGGTGTTTTCAAATATAACAAGCTCTTTTTACATTCGTGGTTTATTTTGCCGTCCCGGTGGGTAAATTCTACATTTATTTGCCTAAGATATGGTAAATACAAAGAACACATACTGCCATACCACAATACCTATTAGAAAATCCTACAAAGTAGGTAACAACTAGCTCCTCGGACTATAACCTCGTACCTTGGGAAACTGCAAGTGTAAGATAAAGACGACAACATGTCTAAGACAAAGCATGGACTAAGGAAGGTTTATAGATCCAGCCTAATGCCCGCTTTGGCTAACACTAAACGATACCTAAATTAATGCCCGTATAAAAGTGCAATTTGTGCCCTGAGTCCAACATTGAAATTACAATAGAGCAATAATATTTAGGTATTCATTTATTATTTTGGCGTTAATGAAAACATAGGAGATTCCTGCCTTTTTTTCCCGCTAGGCAGAGAATGCCAAGTGCCAACTGCTATTCCATCTACTTGCTTGACAGCGCCATCTATCCTTTTTATGCTGTACTACGCTGCAGTATGGCGGGTATGGCTGTGAAACATATAACTGCAACAAACATAGTCACTGAGGCACCATTTCTGGTATATAGAGGTCGCAATTACGAAAATACGATTCGAGTCTGACAACAAGAATACAAAAGCCCTTTTTTAGGGTTCCGTACTCAAAGGTAAAACGGGACTTCCGCTGTCTGTCTGTCCTTCTGTCACCAGGCTGTATCTTATGAACCGTGATAGTTAGACAGTTGAAATTTTCACAGATGATGTATTTCTGTTGTCGCTATGACAACTTAGACTAAAAAAACAGAGTAATAAAATACTTAAGTGGGGCTCCCATACAACAGGCATGATTTTTTTGCCGTTTTTAGAGATAATGGTACGGAACCCTTCGAGCGCGAATCCGACTCCGACTTTATCCCGATAGTATGATCCCGTGGGACAATTATCGAACCCCACGCAGGCGTAGCCGCGGGCATAAGCTAGTGTAAAATAAATGTTTCGGTTCAGCTTAGTTTTAAAAAAAAAACTGCTTAAATGTAACCGAACACTGAATTGTCTATTACCCTAATCCGTAGTTTCTTTTCTTTTCAGTATTCCTATTACCGACACGGTGCCAGTTTTACGACTAGTTATTTAATGTTCGTAAATTGCCTGTCAAAAATTTCGTAGCAAAGCGTTGATAACAAACTCGTAGCTAGTACTACATCATACCATGCCGCGTAGCCGTTGTAGCGTTGTAGACCATCCAAAAAAGTTCCTTGGTTTGCCCTAATCGCTTCGAAGGTAGAATGTTTTTGAAGGGCAAATTAATTTTTATCTTACACCGTTTTAAGCTTTCACGGTTTAAAACTAAACTTATACTGTCACTTACGGGATATTTTCTGTGGTTTCAATTATTTTGACCATGTAGGTATTGCACTTTTGTAGGAAACAGCTGACTTCTTTAATAACCGATGAAAAAAAATTAGTTGGGGGGGGGGGCTGAGTATGATGTACCTACTGAATATGGTGGTAACCGTTTTCGCGTCGGTGTCCCTTCCACCCCTAACTATACTACTACTAAATACTAGATATAACTATGTTACAATATTGAATGCACGTAGGTGCACTAACTCTCAATTTATTCAATGATTAAGTACCAATGTTTTAATAAGAGGATTTACTAAAAATCTTATAATCACTCTCAGATAGACAACGCATACATAGACTTGTTGACCTGTTGGGTTTATAAGCTTCAAATGGTGTAGAGTTCCTTAAAAACCAAAAGTGAGCAAGGATTTTAAAAACCTCGTGCCCGTTTTTTTTTTTTTTTTTGGAGGGTGGGAAATCATCAAATGACTCCTCCCCATGTTCCTTCATTGGCCCTTTATGTTCCAGGGCCGCGGTATCTCTTTCGAACAGTCCCGCAGCCCTGGCAGGCACCGGCCCTTGCGGGCCCCTCCCGTTGCTGACAACTCTTTGAGGCGCGCGTGGAACACGAACGCGCCGTCGACACGGCCTGCAAGTCGTCATACGATGGACGGACGGCGAGCTAGCCCATTACTCACCGTCCACAGGCCCGCGCCTACGGTGGCCGAGAGCCATCACGGCGTGGCCCCCGACGCCCGGTGCTTCTCCCGCGGCGGCTGGGACGTGAGGAGGTTCTATGTTCTATGTTAGGGATTTTGGTTTCCGCACTTAGTCCTTAAAGTGGACCATTGTGCGTGGACGTGAGGAGGTTCTCTCCCTCTCACGTTCCGCCGCCTCCTTCGCTAGCATGACTGCTTCGCAGAAGGAGGCGACGGCTTCCCATTCCCTCTCGCCCCGGACCATGGCTTGAACCAGGGCCGGGCGCGAGAGGTCGCCGCCGCCAATCGCCGCTACGAGGACACGGCGGTGCTCCTCCCAAGCGGAGCAGACCTCGACGGTGTGCTCCACCGTGTCCTCCGGTAACTTCGTGCCCCTAAATTGGAGTTAGATAAGACTTGAAACTTGTTGTTAAAATCCTATCGGGAGGGTGCTTTTCACCTCCCCGTAAGATAACAGTTAATTTTTTCCACCAGAATCTTTCATACTCTCAGATAATGCCCATGCAGCTAGTGTAGCATACGGCCACAAACCGAAGATCAAGAATTTTAATCCTATTAAACGTCTGCAATTAAGCAGACTCACTCGTTGATGTCTTTTCTATGGGATGACTTTCGTAGCAAATATTTTTCCGAGAGTAATTCACATCCCGGAAATTGCTCATCATCATCTTAATACCAACAATATTGGAGTCGGCTTCCAGTCTTACCGGATGCAACTAAAGACCAGTATTTTATACGGAGCGCGCGTCTGAGCTCCACAGCCCATTTACTAGGTGAGACGATTTATAAGCCCTTAGAAATACTAGTTGCCAGACCGGGCTTTACTACCCGCAAAAAATTTCAAAACTTCACGAATGACAGCCCAAACCAACTGCTTAACTAGCTTTCTGCAGCACGAAGGAAGGGAAACTGTTCATTGGTGCCAAAATGGCCCGTAGAGAGACCGTTTTCTTTAATTCTTTCCTTCTTTTACCGGTAAGGGTGGTACGCACGGCGACACTTCAAGCTATACAATTCCAGTACTACATGGCCTCGCTTTGTATAGATTTCTCGTACAATGACAGATCCACTTAAACTGGTTTTGTTTAGTTTGATTGGTCGTCGTGCAGACACACATATTCGGCACAGGCAGCAAAACCGATCTATGATACAGTATTTGTAGATGCCGAACGGAATTTACCGATAAGTACGAGCCGAATGAAAGCCGGATGTATAGTAATTGCTTTGGATCGGCTCTTTGAACCGAATGTCATGTCTTTGACCAGAAGAAGCAAGGTTTTCTTTAATTTCTCCATTCCATAGTTTGTTTTTAATATCAGAAAGTCTTTTAAGGGCATCGTACCACACCATTTACATACAATTAAACACAATAAGAAACGAATCCCTAGGCCTTACGGGGCATTATTTCACCGTCCACCATACCCTGACCATCATATTACAATACCTGTTTTACAACGCAATCAAAAACCAACTCTAGCCACACAAAAATAAAATTTAATTTCAATTTTTGTGTGTGATTGGAGAAGCTTGGGAACTGTTGTTGGGAACTTAACTTTGGGTGGTAAAAGATAAGGTGTGGATTTGATTGTAAGTGTTGTGTGAAGAGGCTCGCGTAAGATTGGTAAGGTTTACTTTCGCCGGCGGGCTATGTCGGTCGGAATGCCCGATGTGCCGACTAGCCACGGTGCCGTGTCTACCACCTGGCCAAAGAGTATGCGTGTGCGCAGACGAAGAAATAGGCAGAAAACTATTTTGATTACGAATTGTCATTTGATATTGAAGTCTTAAGTCCACAACTCTAATTAAACCGTTACGAGGTGAAAGGGGATATGGAGGTGTTTGCAGTTCGCAGCCGGTCCACAATTGGTCCATATCCTAAAATATGATCTGTCAAATTCCGGTGTCTGTAGCTAGTTCGCAATCCTGTCTTCTTGGTTTGACAGCACCTTTACTTCTCTTCTGATTGAATGCTACTAATCACACGTGTGTATTACATTATTGGTAACGTGAAGGCCCAGACTCCACCAAAGCGGAGACGTGTGGAGATGTGCGAAGCGTAGAGCAGTGGAGATGCTTAGGAGCTCGGGTGTATCTACCGAGCGTACTGGCTAGACCAGAGCAGAGATGTGAGTTCAGACTACTTACGTCCAATTTAACGACCGCCGCACATCACTCACCGCACGCCACTCACGGCTCTTTCCGTCTCTGCTGTGCGTTGAACACATATGAGGCATCTCCACTCCTCTCTACCGAACCATTTCCACTAAAGCTAAGCGGAGACGAGAAGTGTAAATAACGAAATTCTATCGGTGGTTTACAACACATCTCTTCTCTGGTCTCGTCTCCGCTTCGGTGGAGTTCGGGCCCAATCGTTGTAATTAGCTTTATGTAGTTTTGTTTAAATAAGTACAAGAGTAACAAATAATTAATTCCATATAAAAATTATATTGACTCAGAACAGTCAGACGAGTCAGACACAATAAAACTCAATGACATGGAGAAAACAAACATGACCTTTCTCGTTATTGAACATAGATGCGTCATAAAATAGTACAATTTATTTATTATTTAATATTATTCAGATTTTGCGTCGGACAGCTATTCTAGATTTCGAGCTCTAGTAGAAATCATTTACTATTATAATTAATTCTGATCTGTGATATGAGACAAGCCTTCGATTTTCTGAACCATAACCAAGTCTAATTATAGCACTTTATAATTTAGTTGGCAATTTGTCTTTTCATGGAAAATAAATAAACACACATGGAATAAATATGGATTTTCTGGAAAAATAATTATTTATTATTTACAAACTACAAAACTATAATAGTAATAAATATGTACAAGTAGAAAAGGGTTACAGGGCGTCCAAAAATTTTCTGTCAACAGGAAAAGTGCCCAGAAGGCTGGCAGCATTACCACGTTGGATGGCAATGCTGATTCTTTGGCCAAAAAATAGGCCCGCCCTCTGGTCACGTGAAGAGTCGACCAACCGCTTGGCGATTTCCCGAAATACTAGGTTGGCACTCGGACCCCATGGCCCTAGTGTTTCAACCCCAAACGGCTCAAACACATAACTACCAATTAAATTATTGTATTTGCGCCGTTTGAGGTTTTCAGCACCTGCAGCAGCCGCCCCAGCGCAGCCCACTGGTCATACCATCTGGTCTCTTCCCATCGACGCATGCCAAGCCATTGGGTTCTAAGACAGCTGGAACCAAGAGCAAGAGCACGACGGATGAGATCATTAATGCTGGCGTGCCGCGCAATCGAACCTGTACTCTTACTGCAAGAAAGGCCACGGTGTCCGAGGCAGTCGACTGCTTCACCACATTGACAGCGTTGTGCCACAAGGAGAAATTTACTGGAAATAAATAACTTCTTTTGATGATAATTGAAGGCGTCCTATTCCTTGCTTCGATATAAATTCGGGAGTTCCTTAAGGAACCGGAACTCGAGCCTCATTCTCTCCAAAATTTGCTTGTGCTTTTAATTTATTTTGTGTGAATGAATTTATAGGAAATACTAATTTAAAAAGTTCTTACATAAGTAGCATAGTTGTAGTTATCAAGCTAAATACTAAATCAGCATCAAAACAGAAATTATCTTCAACGCCCTCACAGAGGTTTCACTCAACTCTCCACAATCATGCGCTCTAACGAAAAGGTTCTTTGTAGAGTCGACGGCTCACCTACAGTAAACAATCGCGGACAGTCCTCGCCCGTGCCCCGCGAGAGCCGCGCGCCCGCAACGACATTATAAATGACCTACCCGACAGGTGTCTGTGATACAAATTCAAATATCGAATGAGAAAAAAAAGAAACAAGATTCGTTCGTTTACTTTTTTTTTTGTTAAAACTTTTTTCTCACAAACTTTTTTTTATGAATGTACCGTTGTGATGTTTCCGTTAACCGTGTGTATTGTGCTGTGCTATCCAATGGACTGTTCTCATGGAAAATGGTTTTAGTTGCTTGCATCTCGCGTGTATTCTGTTTTTGACGTTTACGTTACGTTTCTGGCTGTATGGAATAGGTTTGGTTATGTGTAACTTTTGACCTGTGCCGAGTAACTTTTTTTGTTGACTCGTTTTTGTAATCTGCGTTGTCTCTGTTTGGTTTCTTTACATTGTTACTGTGTAAGGTTGCATGTTAAGTTAAAGTTATAATCCGAACGTCCTTAAAAGGTTGAGCAAAGTTAGTTGCCTATGTATGTAAATTTCTAGGTATAAATAACATAAGTAATAAAATTCTGAAGTATCTCGTTGCACACACTTGCAACAGTTGTTACGTACATATTTCATAATATTGTAAAGCGAACATAATTGCTGCAGTTATTCTCAAAATAACATTTCAGGTTAAATAATAGGTAAATAGTTTTTAATTAAAACGTTTTCGTAACAGTGACTGGGCAGCTGAAATTGAGAGCTAACCTAAATACGGTAATAAGATTAAATTGAGCTGGTAATCTTTCAATCAGAGATCTTACAATCATAGTCGTTAACATATAGACCACTGTGGTCCTCAAACTCTATATGCATATTTTTGAGCGGTCGCGGAGTTGTCAAAGTAAAAAGTTTTACTACTGAACCGTGCCAAAGCGTATCTACAATTCTACAATATGCTATGGAAAACGGACCAAAACCTCCTACAACTCAACCATGGTTCCTACAGAGAAAGAATGGCTAATAAATTCCATTCTCTCTATTGACTTTTCTCTCCAAAGTCTAGCTAAATCGCTTTTATAATCTAGACTCCAGGAGCAATAGCCGACCTTGAAAACTACACCAAAGTAAGACATAAAAATACCAAAGAAAACAATAAAGTGAATAATAAAATTCCTTATCAACACCCGCATAGCGATTATGTACATATATACAAATATATACATATGTACATATACGTTTATGTATATGGGTATGTGTGTCACTCTAGCAGTTAACGTTAAGACGTTAAACTTACAGAATTGTTTTGCAATAGCTGTTGCAAATTGTGTAGGACTTTTCATTGAGTGTGTGTGATAAAAATCTGGTAATTTGCACCTCTAATAAGTCTGCTTGAAAGGGGTCAGATTCTTTTTTTATATTTTCACTAAGATCTATGATTCCATTTTCATATATTATTATTTTAAAACTATCTTTCGCCACCCTACCATTCCTTGATCTTTCAATTTTTTAATTTTCTTTCTCCTTTTCTACTGATTTGATACTATCACAACGTATCACTTTGGTTGCTTCTATTCAATAAACATTCCACTAGGGTCTTAGAAAATATAGCGTAAGTGTTTTTTCAAGTAATATGTGAATTAAAAGTTAAACAGCTTAAATCACACGTTCCACATAAACAAACAAAGTACAGAACTGTTATTTGCTGTACCATATTTACAGAACTTATAAATAAATAAACACAACTTGTGAATGAAACTCGCCGAGATTCGTACATTGAGCAATAATAAAAAATGTCAGGGTCTTTGGCGGATAATAAATTATTTCACGTTCAACGTTAAGCCGGATATTGTTGAAATATTATACAAAGATTTAACTTAATCATTTAAGTATTAAATAATTGTGGTTTTCTCGACCACGTTCTAGGACCTTCTGGAAGAAATGCATCTTGGAAATTTCAAGATTCATAATTAAGACTACTCTAAAAGAATTTGACTTTTCTCAATTTAATCTTAGAAAACCGGGGCGACCAAGTTCCGCTCGATTGGAAATAGAGAAAACAAATTTTCCCAGATAAGAGACCTAGCTAGATCGACTTTTCGCCCCCGGAAACCCCTTATTGCAACTTTCATCGACATCGTTGAAGACGTTTTCGCGAACGTGATTACAAATATTGCTCATTTAATCGTATAGGATCGGAAAGGAAAGACGAAGCAATTTGCGAATGCGAGCCATATTATGTGTGTGTGATTAGAAAAGTCTTTGAAAAATTTATAGCAACAGAATATCTTCATTAGGCCTCATTGCACTTTATTTGTGGTCGGCGCAGCTCGCCTTCTTCCACACATGTCTGCATATCAGTCTTCATCTCAATATTCCCACATAATCTTTCACAAAGTATTTCATCATTTTTGATCTACTTCTAATTTTGATCAGAGCCAATTCCACATAGTCTGCAAAGCACTAAAGAAAAATATAGTCCAGGTTACTGATATTTTCATGCATTAACATTCTCTATTTTTCATCCCTCGTTCAATGGTAATAATTGTGACTCCGGTTCAATTTGTCAACAACAGTTTTTCTCCATCTGCGACCATGTTAAAAGTATATATTTCATACCACGTAAGATTATAAGGTCGAGGAATTTCGAGAAACATGAAATGAATGAGCGCCAACATTTGGCTCGTAAAGCCGTCGTTTGCCTTCGCCTTATAACTGGGATGTGGGCAAACTGCATGCCACCACAATGGCAACTACTATGAGCGTGCGCAGCCGCTAGTGATGCGATATGAGTTTGAGATCGACTTCATTCAAACCTTATATAAATATAGTAGTTTAAGTACAAAAAGGAGATAGAGTTTTTACTGACTACCATTTTTGACTGGAATAAATTACGAAGAATTAAAATCTATAATTCAAACCATACATGGTCTGAACTGCGCCAATCTTCAAAATTTTAAACGTCTTTTGGAGCTCTTACAAACATCATGAAATAACTGTAGAGTCTCTTTCATATTAAGGGACCCACATACAATGTGAGACTTTCAGGACCAACTTCAAAAGATTGGCCCTGAAGATTGAATCTGTATAGCGACAGAGATTACAAGAAACTAGTTACTGACGAGTTACTTCATGACTGCTACATGTAAAATACTGGTACTCAGCTGTATTCGGTTAGGCTGGAAGCCAACCCCAACATAGCTTGGGAAAAGGCAGGCAGATGATGAGATTACAATAAAGACCGAATCCCTAAATAGGTCGTCCAACTCAGCTCTTCCCACAATCAAAGCACATCACTAAAGCTAAACGAGAGCACTATGTGACAGCAACTATGCAAATATACAGCGATAAGCCAAACATGTCTCACTCTCATGAATATGGACACAGTCAAGACCACAGAGTTGTGGACGTAATATGTGGTACATACATGTGGTATCAGTCCACCACTAACTGGAGGTCTGGCATAGTTTAGTTTGAAATAGTTTGTGTGAACTAATTGTGGAGTGTTGATAAGGATACGTAGTTCAACTTTGCATTCAAATAAGTAGAAGGAATCTAGATTCTGAACTCAGGTTACTTAAGGGTGAACTTAGATTATTTCAGAAAAAAATAACAAAGTTCTTATTAAATGAAGCAGCAGCTCGGAGTTAGAATTTGTACCGTTTTGATGGCAATAGCCTCGCCCCCTATACATAGGACTAAAACATAACTGTCGAAATAATATGGGTGTACTATAGACACAGCTCTGCCATACCCTTTGGAAATCACAGGCGTAATGTTATGTTATGTAAGAGATAAACATTATACCAAAATGTGTAATAGAAATTGAGATCCATAAAATACCACCTTAGTTGACGTACCCATCCATTACTTACAAACAAAATTGATAAAACCACATCAGAACGACCTCAGGCAATTTCTCACAGTCCAAACACATAACCACTGTGATATAATCTAATAACACAGCACCTGTTCTCGTACAATACCCGATTGCATGAAGAAATCTAAAGTAAAAGTAGTTTTTTGGATCGTTCAAATGCGCCCACGCATCACCCACGATCGCAGAGCCGTTGACCAACGCTGGCCAAAAACTTCACCTACGTATGTCACTGTTTTAATGTCGCTTTCAAAATCGATTGGATCAGCTTTATTGAGTGATTTTGTGGGTTCCGTAGATAAATTTATAAAGTTGAAAAAGTGTAAAAGAATACTGAAATTGGAATATTTTTTCCTGATTACAGATTTGGTGTATTCACTTAGGTTCTTAAAGATTTTCATGGTTTTCAACCCCTAAAATGCAATTGTGCACATCGTATCTAATGGGTGTAAAAATACCCTTAACGAAGTCGAAGGGTATTTGTTCTCCCCGTCATTGCGATCTTTTTTTTACTCATTCCTGGGAACCTTCTTGTTACGGAGATGTAAGAAGTCAAAATTTATTTTTACCATTTTTTGATATTTTAACTTTACTTTAAATATACCTCCATGACCCCTGTACTACTCAATTCATCCATCAGCACAATGTTTTGAGTTCATAACGTTGAGTCCTACCGTGAAACGTAATTTTTCACAACAAAACAAGAGCCGATTACCAGTAATATTTTTTGAGTACTTAGAGTTACTTAGTTTGATGTACAGAATGCTTGGTTGACGGCTTCCTTCGTGATGGTCCGTTTACACCTTGTATGTAGTTATTGTGACTACGATGTCAATGTCTATAATTATTATAATTAAGTAGTACAACAAAACAACAACAACACAACAACAACAACACAACAACAACAACACAACAACAACACAACAACAACAACACAACAACAACAACGTACAACAACACAACAACACACAACGTGACAACGTTGACGTCGTCGTCGTCGTCGTTGTCGTGACGTGTACAACTTTACATTTTTCAGATTCATTGTATTTGTGACAGTACGTATTCCAATGATAGCTGTAAAATGAAAAAAGGCCCTACAAATCCTACATGAAAAGATTTTGAAATTACTGCCTTCCATATTAGCCTTTATTCTTCATTGAATAAATGGGTGTTATTTTATTGCTTGTTCGCAGCTTTATATGATCACTCTTATTATGCGAACCTAGTAGGCACAAACATTAAAACATAATTGACATTAAACAAATCCTACTTCCTTACAAAACATGACGTAACAGCTTTTTATACAAATAAAATAAAACTATCGTTTATGTACATGTTACCCGAATATTTCGTTAAGTTTACCAAGGTACTACTAAATATTAGACAAGGCTGCCTCTATGGTGTAGTGGTCGCAAGCACGACTGCTGAGCATGAGGTCTCGGGTTCGATTCCCATGTCAGGCAAAGTGTTTTTTGTTTTTCCATCAGGAAATTCTCAGAAGCAGCCACGAAGTCTGGATTAGTGTCCGGTTGATGGCAAAAGGCTTTCTCCCTTATACATGCCTGTACTTAATAAACTTAGTAAACCTCTGCCTAACCCTTCGTGGATAACAGGGTTAATGTTATGTTACTTAATATTAAATTTATAGGCCCGTGAGACATGAACATAACTAATAGGTACACTTCTCTCTACCTATTTGTGGAACTGAAAGGCGTTATTTATGTTAAAGATTTAAGATATCATCTATTTTCCCGAAATTCATCTTAAAACAGCTTTAAACTACGCCTGGAATCCGTATAATTAACCTAACCTTAATGAGTGTTTATAAAATTAATTATTTAAATGTAGTAATTATCATAGGGATTAGTAACGCATAATTGATACAAATGTTTTATAATATTACTGAGGTTTTTATCGAATTCATATCAACCGATTTCAAATGGTTTTATTAGGTAAATAATTATGATAAAATCTTTTATGTGCTCACTGAGTTGATATACATAAATACCGTCAATTAAGTAAGTAGGGGCGATAGATAAAACATATAATATATGTTAATTATCACTAACAATAGGCAACAAAGTCATTACTGGGATTTTCAAAGCTCGACTCACCACCAAGAGTTCAAATTCCAACAGCGCAATAATTGAGGCATTGAGTTGTAACTGAAAACCGGCATTAGAGGACCTTCTAATACATCTCTTAATTCTGTGTCAGGAGATCTACGAATTAACAAAACAAAAAAACAAAATATCGGGAACTCAAAACAAACAGTGGACATGGTAAATATCCCGTTTCTAGTGTTAATTATAATGATCTAAGAATTGTCAATAGAATTCTAAAATTTACCACAGTTGCTTCTCTCAATAGATTTGTAGCCTTCATAACCATAGTATCGGAGACCATTTGTGTTAAGCCATCATAATCTTCATGCCCTTGTCCTATTCAACTTGGGGTCTGTCAGACGTCACGTCATCAAGTACTCCTTTCTCTTTCATATCATTCCTCACACAATCCATCTATCTTTTCTTTGGCCTTCCTCTCCCTCTCCATCCATCAAAATTCATTTCCATCACTCTTTAAATCACATGCATTTCATCTCTCCTCATTAATAAACCTTTTGGTTAATAAACCGTCATCAGCACCATCATTCTGCTGTCCTTGTAACAATGTATTTGGGATCGGCGCAGCCTGCTTCTTCCGTACTTCTCTATTAATCGTCACCTCAGTAGTCCCTTTCTTGCCATATCATCTTTCATACAGTCCATCCATCGTTTCTCTTGATCCTCTTATTAAGGGAAGACTTTATTGCTAGACCTTTTTACTATTTAAGTAATAAATATTTCTTGATGTTTTGAGTTAACGAGCTCCTGAACTACATATAAAAAAATACGCAAGCAGCACGAACTATATACTTTTATAGGGACATTTCGTCAATTGTTTATACGATTTTCGTGCTACCAACATCGTTATATTGTAAACTAGTACACAATCCATGTATTTTCATAATTGGCATAGTTTTTGCTTCGACCGTTTAATCGTATGGAGCACATAAATACTTCGTAAGGTATCATTACACTTGCACGTTCTAATACTTTGCCGATGTCTTTGATGTGTGGTTCAAGTGAGAAGGGGTAAGCGAGACAGACAGTACATACTATAGAGGGCACGCTCTTCAGTATACATTTCGGTCGAGAGTGGTCAAATTTTGTATCTGTACAGTATACCAACTCCACGTTTATTATGCGCACAGCTAAAGTGTGGAACTCTCTGTGTTCCCTGCCACATATAACCCGTGCCGTATTTTCTGGGCACGCTCGTTTCATCATAGACCTCATCCATCGCTTTCCACCAGGCGTGATCTAGGTCAAGAGCAGGCCCATTTTTTAATAAAAAAAATACATTTCAGCTGTTCTGAATCATAAATATTTCCGAGCTGTCATTAATATTTTTTCGCAATTACGACGTGTGTCCCAAACAGAATGTTGTCCAGTTTACAGGTCTCCACCACACCTTTCTGATGTACGCTGTAGTATAACTACCAAAATCATTTTAGAGAACAAACCTCACTCGTTTTACATTATATCAGACCAGGATATACCCATTGCGAGGAGTCAGGTAGCCTACGATGACGTCTTAAAGCAGTATTGTTTTAATCTTATTCCAGAGTAGGAAAGGGATGGCGCTAGATGTCTTCTATAGCTCCGTCTCTTTTCCACACTGTTGTGACATTAAAACAATACTGATTTAAGACGTCATGGTAAGCCCGCTGGTCTCCTTTCTATGGCCTAATGGGAGTTAGTAACTTACAGCATATTGCTGTGCCTCAGTTTCGAGCTAAAAGTGTTTATTTTATTTGCATACCTACACCCTACCGTATTGCTTGTCTCCTCTTATAAATTCAGTGCTTACAACCACTCAAAGCGTTAGTAAAACTTCAAAAAAAAAATTGTCTTGGTATTAATGAAAACCTTTCAATATACATACCATAATTATGTTTGCTGCATCGAAATGTAGCAAAAATAACATCTTTAGAAAAAAAAAATTTTCAAATACAGAATCTGACTATTGCGAAAGCTTTGCCATAGATCATCTCTCACCCCCGCTAAATCCCTTCACTTATACCACAAGAACCCAGAGACAGCACGCAAACAGCAGGCGTAAATTCTCACTCGACGCTCAGCGTGCAACTAAGAACGGTATCGTTGCGAAAAACACCTCAGTAACTGCACTGATGCAACGCACCAATGACGTGGTGGCATGCTACGGATGGTATTTAGATTAGCAGACCAGGTCGGTGGACAACTGGACATACAGCAACTACTCGGATTAAGAAGAACGAAGTTGCTGATAGAGCATTCAACTCTGGGTGTAGAATCTTAAGGAGTTGATTGCCATCTATATTGGGTTAGCTCTTTTACCAGCTTAGTTTTCTGCATTTAAATATTACTAGAATTCATTTGTTTCTTTAGCCTGCATAATCACAAAGATGCACGCTGATCAGTAGCATCCTATTAGTTAGTTGTGCTAGCAAGCAGATACTGCACGCTGCACATAGCTTGTCTAATACCTCATTACTACAAAAAAATTGGGTGTTATTGGGTTTTACCATCACAAATTTCTCAATAGCAGCCACGGAGTCTGGATTTTTTGTGCCCGGTTGATGGCCATAGGCTCGACCCTATTACTTGGGCCTCAAACATAACTGGCGAAATTCGGGTGTACTACTGGGTCCACCTCTGTCTAACCCTTCGGGGATTACAGGCGTTATGTTATGTCATTTCTACGACCATGACAGGCAGTCAAAATTTTAAGAGTATCTTTAGTTTTCCCATAAACCAGCTGTGCTTTCTAATGCAAGCCCTCTCCGCTGTCTTTCCATTTCTCACGAGGCAAGGTGACTGATGAAGAACAAGTCAGTCTTTATCAAAGACTGTTAAGAGGTTTCTCTGTTTCAAATTAAGCATCAGAATTTTTCAGTATATCTATAACGTAAGTGAGTATGTACACGTGTTTTTTACAATCCATGCTTCAACTTTGCGGGTCGATGGCAATCTATACATGTGCCTTCACACAAAACATACGTGTTATTTCTGTCATGAGCAAATTTAGCATAAATATAACATATGGCCACTATTTTTCTCATCTTTCCACTGTCCTTATCCCAATTTATTTGGAGTCGGCGCAGTATGTCTTTTTCTTCCATACTTCTCTATTACTTGTCATCTCAGCAGTTACCTCCTTTCTAACCATATCATCCTTCACACAGTCCATCCATCGTTTCTTTAGACTTCCCTATTCTAGTAGAAATAAGTGACCAGAGAAAATGCTTTATGAATGAAAGGTCAACGCACCTCAGCGGTCACTAAATAGGGTGTTTCTGGATCAATAAAATCGCGTGCCCACTAAGGGGACGATGAATTTGGTTACGGAGGTACATGCATACTTAATTACATTTGTATGTTTTGTGAATCATGCATGACTGCCTCGTTGCGACTACCTCTTTGTCTAGTAGTTGCAAGCACTGCTGCTGCGCATGAGGTCCTGGTTTGATTCGTTCGTTTTCGAGTGTTATGGGTTTATCTATCAGGTTCTCAGCAGCCTGGAGTCAACCCTTGTTCCCGGTTGATGGCAATAGAACCCTACTGCATGGGACTTAAACATAACTGGCGCAATAGGGGTTTACAATAGTATGTATGCCTCTGCCTTTACTTACGGGGATTTCAGACGTGATGTTAATTTATGTCATGCATGCACAAGGCTTCAGTTAATCGTTTCATGATGACCATAGAATTACAACTCATGCAATGCTGCGTTACTATGCAGTTTTTCTATAAGCACCTCGTCTGTGAGAAACTAATTTCACATAAACCGACTTTCTTTGCTAAGTTTATGTCGTGTACGAAGCAACGAAATCACTCTAGCCAGGAGAGCATATTCAGATGTATGCTAGATGATGCACCTTTCTATTATGTATGTATGAACATCTGGTGCAAATATTTCTATTACATTTCGCAGTAGAGATATTTGGAAGTAGCTACACAGGTACTTATAAAATAGTTCGTCAATCATTATCGGTACTCTTTACTCACAACCTCATTGCACAGTCCATATGAAAATTGCCCGAAAAATAATTACAAAAAAAAATTAACTGTCAAAACTGTCTGCCGCTTCAGGTTATCAATAAACACGAGTTAGGTCATTAAACTTCATAAATAAAAGACGTAGTATAAAATGAGATTATTACAATTCATTAGGCTTGTCGTGAGAAGAGACGATCAACCTCAAATCATAATATTATTCACTCCTCAAACCACGAACGAGTCTTGCTTCTAACCTCAAAAAAAGTGTTACAAAAACGTATTTTCTAACCAAAGTAATTGTTTACAGGCTTCCAAATGAGTGTCTAAAAAGTGATAGTGAAGTGACAATAAAACAGTGATTATGTTGTGTTAAAAGTGTTGTTAATATGACGCGATAAGAACCGTAGTCAGAATGTATCGGCCGAATTTCTACGAAAGCACGTGCTTTCGTTGCAACGAGATAGTCTACCAGGTGGATAGGGTTGGTCCGTTGAAGGACTTCACTTTCTTCCATAGTGGCTGCTTTAAATGTGCCGTCTGTGGGACCAAGTTGACGTTGAAGGTGAGTTTTTGATCTATTTTTCTCTCTTCACATAATTTTCCTATCGTTAAGCTAGCATTACTAAAGTGACAATCCACAAAGTAATACATATTTTGTTTACACGGCCGGTCACTTACACACTTGAGTAAAAGTAATAATAACTTAAGATACGATTTTTATTCTATAGTTTAGTGATTGCTTGAGGTAAGAAATGTTTAAAGTTACAATTCTTAGCTTTGCTTTCTTTGACGGTTCAAATTCTTGCTTATGTAATTATTTAAACTCTAGTAATTACTTTAACTTGACTATAGATACCATACCATATGTACCAGGGTTAGTATGATCAACCTATAACGTAGCTACTGCTGGAACACAAGTTGACACAACTATTTTCTCTGTGAGTGGGTATACCACACGTGGGCCTAGTGCGGGTTCAGTCTTCGAATTTTTATGTCTAAGACATATAATTTTTCTTTGTCCGTTTTTCACTTACCATTCTGAAATGGGCCACGGTCGTGCTTGATTACTGACTATACTCTCTCATAGTTGGAAGGCTATTTTGGTATGGGGAAATTCTCATGGATACCCTTCGCTGGGGTGAACGACAAGTTATAGAGCATTATTGCTCCTACTTGTAGCTCAGGTCTTCTCTCTGTCAGGTCAACAAAAATTACCCATATCTAACATTCCCACCAATTCTCAGATCATCTTTGAACATACGTACTCGTAAGTCGAAGCATAGAAATTTTAGCATTTGGTCGCACGGCAAAGAATCTTAAATAGTTTGAAAGAATCCGTGTAAACAAAACGGTTCCACCTCCTAAACCTGTTTACCGTAATATCCTATTAATAATCTGAGACAATGACGTCATTTCCTAGCCACTGGCAGTCGGCCTTGGTGCTCATCTCCACGACCTTCAGGCAGCACCAGTTGGCATTTGATTGACCTTGCCGCATCTTCAACTTTTTGCTATAAAATTTGTAAATACAATCACGAACACAAATGCTCGAAAAAAATCGTTGATCTAGTGGTCACAAGCGCAACTGCTGAGCATGAGGTCCTGGGTTAGATTCCCAGGTCGGACAAAGAGTCATTAGAGTTTTTCCAATGGGAATTTCTCGGTCGCAGCCGCGGAGTTTGGATTTGTGCCTGGTTGATGGCATTAGGCTCGCTCCCTATTAGGGACTTAAACATTATAAGCGAATGTAGATGTACTATTAGGTACCCTACTGAATAATTCTTCGGGGATTACACGCGTGATATTTTGTATGACGTTAGAACTTTGCTAAGTGTATACATATTTATGTCCGTGACTGTACAAACAATAAAAACTTAAGAAGACATTCGTATTATCTGTTATTCGTATAATTAGTTAGATTAAGTTTATGTTCTTCGGATCGTTTTGTAACGTAGTAGCTGTGAAGGGAACAGTCGTTAAAAATATTAATTAGGTGATAAAAGATTATTATGCAATAAATAAACTTGAACTTTAACGTTTAAATTCAGAGAAGTTTATTTCACAACACGGATTTAAAAAGAAAAACCGGAATAAATATTTTAATAAATTAAATAAATAAAGAATATTTAAATTAAAAGTTCTCAAGGTTTAAAAATTAGCTGTTTCATGCATTTTGATGTGTTGGTTTACAAGTCTGTATGGAAATCGCATTCATTTTATAAGTTACTAAAACTTCTTTCTTTTTAACTTTTTTTGGTTGTCCCAAAATATTTATTTATTTATATTTATTTATTTTATAAGTTACTAAAACTTTTTACTTTGGTGGCTCTACAACCATGTCGGTACTGAATAATTCGTAAAAGTTTGCGTCGCAATGCCTCTTACACCGTTTATAAAATAGACGAGTGTATTCATAAACGTCTAGTTAGTTAGTATGGGCAGTGGCATATACGAAATTTTCCACATATCTTCCAGCGATTAAAAAAAAAATATATATATATATAATAATATATATATATTTAGATACCTATTTATTTATAATGTATTTTTTTTTTAAATTAAAATCGTATAAAATATCCTTATTAACATATATAAATTTCGTTTTTTTACCACTTTACCACTTCCGGTTTTCTCTGCCTTATAAAGGGTTAAAAGTCAAACAGTCGCTCATCATTACCTTCTTGGGCCCGATCAGAATACCAGCGCTGTGATACTTTTCACATGTGTGCTCCCATGCTCAGATAGAGGTCTTTTGGCCTCTTTAAGACCTCTTTTAGTAAACGTAGGTATGTCTTATTTTTATGTTTCTCTAATGTTCGTTTTCATAAATATATTTTTTTAATTTTTATTTTTAAAGAGTAACTTAATATTTATTTTGTTATGTACATTATATACAGACTACAAATAAAACTAAAATAAATATTTTAGTTTTATTTGTAGTTTAAAATAAATATTTTTTTTAAATTAATTCGATCATTTTATTTTGTCCTGTGCGAGACAAATAAATACTTTTTCTTATCTTTCTTTTTCCTACTTAGTTTCAAGCAGCGTCGTTTATGACTAAATCTCTAAATGGCAATGCAGGCAACTTTTCCCCCGGAATGTGACAAGACAATACAACATAAGTACAAAAGAAATTGCTCAAATACGCAAGTTCCGTTGGACGTCAATAAAATTAACTACACAAGATGAATATGCAAAACGTGTTAGTAGAAAAATGTGGTAGAATAGGCATGTATGTATGAGATTCACAGACATTCTTCTAGTGAACTGTTTTACATTGTAATTGATGTTGAAAAGTGTGCTGTCGGCATAGGTACTCTAGAAAGTGATGTGAAGAGTAGACTATCTTTTTAGTCATCATCATCAGTCTACAGCAGTCCACCGCTGGATATAAGCCTGTTCAATCGCGTGCCATCAGCTCGATTCTCGACAACTCTCATCCAGTTGCTACTACCCTTTGAAGATCGTCGCTCCACCGAACCCGAGGGCGATTCGCGGTCTCCACTCAAGAACACGTTTACCCCAACGGTCATCGGTCTTTTTAGTATCGCCATGCATTCAGTGTATCTGATTAGATTGCAAGTCGACCAAATTGGGAAAAAAGCTAGGCTAGACAAATGACGTTCGAAAACATCAGGTGTCCTACTGAAGAGAGAAAATAAAATAAAATTAGGAACCTAACATGAACGATCCAATGCTAGATGGAGAGAGAGAGAAAGACCAAAAAATGATGAATGGATTGTGTGAGGAATGAATTGAAAGTAAAAGGAGTAAATGATAGCGTGGCTATTGGCAGTCGAGCCAATTTAGATGAAGAGGCGCTGATACTAACTTATCCATTGAAATAAAAACGTAGGTAATTAATTTGAATTTTCAGGGCTACCCTGGTACTTTAAACTTCGTAAAGTAACACACACACACACACTCTATACATAATATGTGGTGGTTATTTTAATACACCCTATTATTAAAGCTATATTGTTAGTATGTGTTTGCCTTAAGCATTTACAGCACTAAGTCATGTGATAGAGATAATGCTGCAGATGGCTTTAAACACTCTTAATAATACTATTAAGTGCTTAATCAACAAGAATGCAGCTAAGCAGTTTACAATACAAATCATGTGTGTAATAGCGATACATCTAGCACAATTACACATTCATCCTTGCAGGGTATCTATCTGATAGTAGCTGGATGAGAGAGACTGGGATTGTAGCTAGACCTAGGTTCGGCACCGGACTGCTATCGGCTGCTGAAGATAATGGTAACAATAATTAGTCTATATCACAAAATGGTCTCACTAAGAATAAAAATCCATCGCCTAAAAGCAATGCTACAATTTCAAATCCGAGGTCAAGGGAAATAATACAGAGTTCATTAAAGAAATACATATTTGCACACGTAAGAATACAGCTGTACACTATATTTGTACACAAATAATGAGTCATTACAGTTGGGGATCTGGTTGCAATGCGTCATACGACCTTATTCCGGTAACTTAATAATATGACTTGTAATTAAGTCAAGATACGACGTAATTCTTAAATAGCCTGCATCATCTGAGTGGCACGGAAGGAGGATAATCTCTACTCTAAGATGACGCTTAAAGAAGATATAGCAAGAATATGAGAAACCTTAAGTACATCGGAATAAGGGCGAAAGTTATGTCGAGAGTATCAAAGTCTAGGTCAATTTGAATGACAATGCTGAAGATGAAACATCATACTTTAATAAAAGTCCATCTCATATGGGCAGTCAGCCCTGCTACGACTGATTTTTATTTATTTATTTAATATATTAGCTTTACCAACAATTGTTCGCACTGAATACAGCGACATAATACATTCTTTTAATTATAAAACACAGCGCAACTGTCACTTATAGGTAAACATAAACACCAGATGCACAAAACAATAAATTCGGAAAATAAGCTGACTCACTAAGTAATAAGCGCAAAAAATCAATTAAATTAAATTAAAATTGGAAATAGTAAAAAAACAGAAAAATTATAAAATTGATAAAAAGTAAAATTGATAAACTTTTGACAACATTGGTAAATAGATAAAACAAAATTAAAATTATGTTACATCGGTGAATTGAATTGAAATCTCTACAAATAAATAAAAAAGTCTATTTGTAATATCAAAATAACAGCTTTTTACTGAATGCATATGAAAATATATACGGCACTTATAACAAAAACACATTTTTTTCAGTTTTTGTCTGTCTGTCGGTCTGTGTCTCTGTTTGTTCCGGCTAATCTCCGAAACGGCTGGACCGATTTTGACGGGACTTTTACTAGCAGATAGCTGATGTTATAAGGAGTACATAGGGCACTTATAACAAAAACACATTTTTTTCAGTTTTTGTCTGTCTGTCGGTCTGTGTCTCTGTTTGTTCCGACTAATCTCCGAAACGGCTGGACCGATTTTGACGGGACTTTTACTAGCAGATAGCTGATGTTATAAGGAGTACATAGGGCTACTTTTATTTTAGAAAAATAATTAGGATTCTGTGCAAAAAAAATAAAACCCTTGAAATTGGTAACAAAATCCGATTCAAAAAGGGAAGTAATATTTTTTTTTAACTATTAAAATTAACAACAGTAGTAAAATTGACACAATGATATACATAATTGATTATAATTAGGGGTTGCTTGGTAAACGATTACTCAGAGTACGCCGTAAACTCATTAAATGGATTTACACTCCTGTCTTGAATTCTAATTATGGTACTACGATCACCAATAAGTCTAGTCTAGTTAATAGCAGTGTCGCGTAACTCACATAATAATGACCAAACATTAAACCCGCCATTTTTAAACCATAAACGAATACGGATATGAATGAATGAATGAATGACGGAAAGTCACATTACAACCTAACAACACATTAAGTAAGTCCTTATTCCGCGACCAGGCAGATACGACCTTATTCGGCTCAGTTGCTCATTACACACGTTCCTAACTGTTGTTTCAATACAACAGCTTGATGAGTATGCGATAATTAACAGTTAGTTGACGTACTTTTTATGGGAAATTCATACAACAGGTGTTTGTACTCGTTTGGTTCTGTGAGTGAGTTTAAATACGGCTGTTTCCGTGAATGGTGGTCTGATTTTGACCTATTTTAGCAGCTGGTATGGGTAAAATGAGATGGTTAGGTAATACATATTTTATTATAAACTAACTGTTGCTCGCGACCTTCGTTCGCATGAAATTATTACGCAAAAAAAAATTACTTCCCTTTTTGAACCGGTTTTTTTTACCACTTTCAAAGGTTTTTTTTTTTTTTTTTGCACAGAACCCTAATTCTTTTTCTAAAATAAAAGTAGCCCTAGTTACTCCTTATAACTAACTAATCAGCTATCTGCCAGTATAAGTTCCGTCAAAATCGGTCCAGCCGTTTCGACCGGAACAAACAGACAGACAAAAATTGAAAAACTGTGTTTTTTTGTTACAAGGGCCCTATATATTTTTGTATGCATTCTGTAAAAAGTTTTGATTTTACATAAAGACACTTCAATTTTATTTATTTGTATATATGTATGTATGTATGTATGTATAGAGTATAGATAAATTATTGTTAAGTTCTAGAACCGATATTTATGTTATGAACTCAGGGTTCAGTGTGATCAATTATTTTAGTACCTAAAATTTCAATTGTAGTTTAGCTAGTAGCTAGACTGAAAAGTGTTTATGAAGCTTCAGTCTAGACATCTAGATTTGGCTAATTATTAATTATTTTTTACGAGGCGCAACTGCTATTTGACCTCTATGACCTAATTAAAGAAGTGTATAAAATGTTTCATCTGTTGACCCACAGCATCGTGCATGGTCACAAGGAATGAGTCGAATCGAAATTCCATAAAACTTTTTTTGCATAAAAACTAACGACACAAAAAAAAAACACTAAAGTGGAAAATAACTTTACTTCCGGAAGTCGGTGACTTTTTTTTGTTTCATACATGCATAACCTCCTCCGTTTTAGAATTCGGTTAAAATCTGAATCGGCATAATAGGTATTCTCTCTCAAACTTTCATTTCAATATTGAATGCTGAACTGCTAATGTAATAAATTAGATACATCTGTACGGACTCAAATATAATTTGCTTAGTGGAAAATTATACATTAGACCGACAAAGCAGATCTATTCAATGTATAATTCAATAAAAACATTCACTTTGTCACAAATTAACTGTCCATATCGCGTTGACCATAGATTCAACTTCTATTCAGAAACCCTATTATAACTTGACCCCTCATTTGTTTTAAGGAATGAGATTTGATGGCTCATTTTATGTTGGTCTTTGGTGTGGCCTATAATTTGTATGAAATGAATCCGCTTCGGCAATAATAGGGTGAAAAAGTACTATAACATTTCAATTGTTTGGTTTGCTTTGAATTGAACGAAAACTTTTCTGTATAAACGTATATTGGAGTCAACGATGTACAGTCGGCAATGTTTACAGTTGTCCTTTTTAAATGTAAGGGCAAAATGTGCATCCCAAATGGTCCGCGGAGCCATCCTTATAAATAAGTGATAATGAGTCGACACAATGCGAACCGCAAGCGGCGCGAGCAATTTGCAATCACAAAAATCTCAAACTGTAATGTGAATTTTTCGTAAAAAGAATTTCTCTAAAGATAGATCTTTTATATAATTACATTTAGGTACTGTATACAGAGTGATTGATAATTGGGTGCAGTCTTTGAAATGGGTGATAATAGAGAGTTAATTTGCAACAAATTTGACCCGATAACTAGGGGTCAAATATGAGTGGTTTCGGAGTAATCGAACTTTTAAGTTTTTTTGGGTTTTTTTTTTGCAAGACCGAAATTTTGTCAAATGGTCCCTCATGAAGTCATGACTAAAAGGGACCACTTGGGACTTCTAGACCATACTAGGGAACCTTCTACAGTTTCGGAGATATTGGGGGTCAAAGTTCCAACTTTTTCACAAGTTTTATTGAAAGTACAAGTTTTTAATGTTATAACTTTACTTTGAATACCTCCACGATCCCCGTACTATTCAATGCATCTATCAGCACAATGTTTTGAGTGCGTTACATTGAGTCTTGCCGTAAAACGTGATTTTTCACCGCAAAAAAAAGTCGTTTCCCAGCAATAATTTATGCGTACAGTTACTTAGTTTGATGTGTAGTACAGAATTCTTGGTTGACTGCTTCGTGAAGGGTCCGTGTACACCTTAACTAGCAACCATCTAGCCACACAGCCATTCATACATTTTGTTAGAAGCCCGTTGAAAAACACATTCAAATAATAATATACACTTTTTTTTCTATTACCCTACTCACTCCTATCTCCTTCCCCAGACATACTACAACAACCAACACTGGACGGAAGACAAAGAGGTGTACTGCTCCAGCCACGTGCCCAAGATAGGACCTGGACACCTGGACAACTCGTCCGTGGGCATCCGTAGTGCGCTCAACGTCCCTAAGAGCAATAACTACGTTAATGAACAGATCCGAGGCCTGGCCAGGAATAGCCATGACAATGAACGTGAGTATCTACTGAAACTTTTTAAATATTGCCTTTTTCACCATCTAAGTACGTTTGAAGGAGCCCGTGGCTAAACAAGAATAGCCGCTCGGGTCGATCTTTAGGTAAAGCCGTGCTTACCTAGGTTGGTCTGTGGATGGGTGACCACCCATTACATACCGAGTTTCCTTCGTGCCTCGGAAAACACGTTAAGCCGTTGGTCTCGGCTGTTATTTGTAACTCTTTGGCAGGCGTTACAGGTAGTCAGTGTCCTGAAACTCTGAAAACCAGTCTTACCAAGGGGTATTGTATTACCTAGCACTAACTGGGTCGTGGAGGTCAGATAGGCAGTTGCTCCATGTAAAATACTGGTATTCAGCTGCATCCGGTTAGACTGGAAGCCGACCCCTACGTAGTTGGGAAAAGGCTAGGCAGATGATGACCACCTAAGTACGTTTCGATTAACTGATCTGGCAAATAATTTGATATTACATTTTTTATTCATGTGTAATGGTAACCTGAAATTGGCAAATCAGATGCCTTCGTATTTTGGTTTCTAATTTCTTCTTCGAGTAACTGGTATCCGGGATTCCGGTAAAACACCGCTGAAAACCGCTGATTAGCAGTACCAGGGTATATCTTAGACCCTGAAAATGCTAAATGTCAGCGGATTTTTTTAATATTTTCATTGAGAGGCCCACAGGTTTTAAAGGCAAAGAACCAGCCCATAAGTGTTAACGAAAACGAAATCACTCGCAATGTTTTACCATATTGAAGTTATAAGGTAGCGTTGCATTTATAATCCTTTCCCAGAACAAACCAATAATAATTCTCAAACGTATAAAACAAATATTGCAAAAGCGCAGCAAAAATATGGCAGTGGTCAACCAACCAGCACAATGCCATCGTGCAAGGGCAGCCATTGTGTAAATGCAATCAGACATCAATCAGACAATGGCTTGAATCATAGGCTGCACATCCAATCAATCATTCGATCTGTTATTCAATTGTTTTTGTATTAACTTTGTCTAGGGCTTGGAAATAAAGCTATTTATTTGGGACAATGCCGCCGCACTATTCCCAAAGCACTGTTATTCCTGACAGCCAGAATCAACAGTGGCGACCGAAAAGCGTCGAAACAATGAAGCTCGACGAAGTCCCAGAGAAACAATTTAACTGTCTTGAATCCCGCAACGAAATTAATCAGAAAATAATAGCGGAGGAAATCAAAAGTTAAGTAGTTAGTCAAATTAGGCCAGAAAAACCCTGCCCTTCGCCACTTCCTAGTGTTTAAGCTGGGTAAAAGAACTGGAAGTCATGGGTAGAGGCATTTGTCCAGCAGTGGGATGACGTAGGCTAACAGTAGGTATCAGTGGCGAAGGTTCCATACAACACCATTCCTACCGAGTTCCCTTTGAAAAATCGCACAGTCAGTATTCTAAAGACAAATAATATTATCACATTAACGATATTTACTCCGGCTTACCTCTTACCCTTTAAAAATTTACCCTTCGCTACTGGTAGGTGTCAGTATCAGAAGAACTGGCGGAACAAACATCATAGCTCACACACATACACACAAGATGCATTGAAAGGGTTCAAGGAAGTTATTAGGTTAATGTCATTTTAAATACTGCTGTCATTTTTAAATTAGGTGCTAATATCTTGAATTTACTCGATATACCTAATGCAGTATAAATTACTATTGAATGCAGTACCTACTACAAAAATCTTTTAGCAGGTGAATGACTTTGACAGAAGAAAGTTGTTGGTAAACATTTAGTGAACTTGTATTTAAAAAAAGAACATTGCGGCGCTTGTTTGAATTATGACCACACGGCAGTACATCCATAAACAAAAATATTCAGTAGTCATTACTGAAATAATGACAAAAAAAAGAAGCAGTATTCTTTTAAATATTTTACCAACGAAACATGTTAAATTAATTATAGTTGGTAATAAACTAAATGGTAATACGACTTATACAACAACTACCACTTAATATAACATCCAAGTAACTTCCACAGATCATCTCACACTTCTGACATTAAATTCGTCAAGCCGAATCGAGGTGCTGCGCGTGCGCCTCTGACGTCATAAGCGCGAAATAACGTCACTCTGTGGTCATAATAACATGAATGTATCATTTATTGAGGTCGAGCCAAGCCTTTATGATCGTTACCTTTTTACATCTCGGATCGTGTCAGACATATGGTCGACGTTCGCTTTATTTTTACTGGTGCTATAGTTGGATGCAAACACTTCCGAAGACTTTCAAAACAATATTATTATAAAAATTACCATAAGGCCTTTGCCCAGGAGCGGAAAAAGCAGATTAAAAAAATACCAAGTCATAGAAACGTTATTAATAAGCGAGTAGCATCATAAGACAAATCGCAGTAAGAAATGTCTAATTTCGACTTCTCACGGTACATAGTTTCCTAAGAAAACCAACAACACACGTACAAAAAGTGAAACTAAAAAGGTTCTGTTTTTTCTTAAAAGTTCAAAATCTTAAAAAAAAACCAACGATTAAATTCTTGCCTGTAGGTTAAAGTAAACAACTTATACATAATTATCCAGTCACCAAACTCTTACGGCTTATTAACCTCTACGGCGAAAAACTTCTTGAGAATTTAAACAGGAATGCGCTAAAAACGTTGCCAGAACAAGATTCCGTTATTTAACAACTAAAACGTCTATCACAAATCCGCATCAAAGAGGCATAAATAACAAACAAAACTTGCAAGAATCCAGTCTCACTTCCGAAGAAGGCACGAAGTTACGCGAAAGCTCTTGAACTTCGGCACACTTCGGACGACTTCGTGAGCTAGAGCGAGAGGTCGATGCGTGGGGGAAAGGGAAGGGAGAACTTGTTGCAAAACAACCGGCCACATTCCGTTGACGCCAGCCCAGTGACCTAACTAAAGCTCGGGTACCATTTGGACCTATGGACCTTATAAGAACTTAGCTTACATTGAAAGTACTTACATTATGAAAGTTATTGAATGGACTTTGTACACTGTGTACAAGGGGTCTGAAATTCAAAGAGCTGTCATTCATACTCAGATTGCACCAGCAGAGTTATCAAAAATGATTCTTTTACTGAAAAATAATTCTCAGTTCATCATCTTCCTGCCCTTGTCCCATGTTGCTTGGGGTCGGCGCAACACGTTTTTTTTTCTTCCATTCTCCTCTGTCAACCGTCATGCTATCATTTACTTCTTTATCTTTCATATCATTCCTCACACAATCCTCACAATAATTCTCAGATCAAAAATAATTCTTTAAAATAATTCTGAAAAATAATTCTCAGTTAAGGAAAGGATTCTCCTTTCATTCAATTTCTATTAAAGCTGCATGTGTCAAACAAAATCTTAAAAATCTTAAATTGAATGAAATATGAGTTATGTCCGAGAATAAATTAAAGATAATATTTTGAAAACTTCTAGTTTTGTCATTTGAAAAAATCTGTTTAATTTTATCTTTGATTAATGCAAATCTACTATATCTATCTATATTTACTAATGCATCCGTTTCCGAAGTTGACGTAATATTATAAGTTATATAATAAAAATGCGCATCATTAAGTTATGTTAATTAGTTGCATCACAGTTTGGGCGTCCTTTTGCCCGTTACATTATAAGTTTAAGTATTTATAGTATAGATATTACTTCATTAGCAGTCACTTCGGTGCATTCTCAAGGTCTTGAACCGAAACCACTAACATAAGGTTTTATACCAAGTAGGTTCATATATCTAAGCCTGTCAATTTGGAGGTTTGTTTTCAGCTAACTTTAATAAAATGGTGATAAAACTTTCTTGATCTAGATTATTATTTTGTATTTATTTTTACACATTTTTTTTTACATTTTTAAATATTCCTTATAAATAAAAAAAAATGATCTAGATAATTACTATGCAGTTCCAGATAATAAAGAACTTTTGTAGATCGATAGGAGCAGATATTTTTAAATATGTTGTGTTCAATTTCCTTCCAATATCGATTCACAAAGTTTTGTAATATTTGTTGTAATTGATGTTGTCCGTGGTTTGACTTGATAACATAACATAACATCACGCCTGTAATCCCCGAAGGGTTAGGCAGAGGTGTATCTAACAGTACGCCCACATTTCACCAGTTATTATAATATGGGGCGAGCCTATTGCCATCAACCGAGCAAATACCAGACTCCGTGGCTGCTACTAAGAAATTCTGATGAAAAAACCCAATAGCACTTTGCCCGACCCGGGAATCGGACCGAGGACCTCATGCTCAGCAGACGCGCTTGCGACCACTCGACTAACAAGGACACCTTATACGTATTTTGATCCTACGTGACGAATACAAGCCTTTTCATATTGAAATCCATAATTACTAAATACCTTTTAATCCCAATTAAACTTGTTGCCATCATGTAAACAAAGATTGACATACTTTAACATCGAAACCATCAATTTACTTCGAAATCTATTAATTTACGCCAACACAAGCTATTGTTTTCCATAAAATTGAAAATATATTATACTGTTGTCAATACGCACCTACATTGCATTGTTCTCACGTAGATATTGTTACAATAAGGTCCTTATTACTATTAAATTGGTCACGATATTACTTTGAACAAAATCTTTTAAGTTAAATGTCTAAATTAAACGTCTCACGGAGTCGATAGGTTTTTTGAGGCCCAGCTGAAAGCAGTGTAATTTTTAGACCACTTGGAATTTTCTCAACATCGGTTATTGAAAATAAATATTTCTATACGCTGTCTTAAGTTGAAACAAAGCAAAGAGCAGTTCAGCCTCATCCAGGATATTCCCGCGATGGCAACAAGTCGTTTGCCCATCTCACCGCCGGACCACCAACACTACTCTTTTCAGTCCTTAGACGCCAGTCCGTCACAGCTTTACTCCACCTGCCATCACCGCGCCTTGCTAGGTGTCCTACCCAACTCCATTTGGGTTCCGTAACGCGATTTCCAATATCGAAGACCTTCGTACGTCTCCCGATTTCGACGTTTGGAACTCGGTCTACTAGTTTTACGTCAACCATCTATCAACTGAAAAAATATAAAAAGTCATAAGACGCCCACTATACCTTTGGGTCGCTCGTAGACTGTGAAGAGAAGAGTGTGCTTGCTTAACCCGTATGGAATAATAGAAATAAATTTCATTATGAGTGACTGAAGCAATACTCAAATAAAAAATAAAATCATCATCATCTTCCTGCCCTTGTCCCTTGTTATTTGGGGTCGGCGCAACACGTTTTTTTCTTCCATTCTCCTCTGTTAACCGTCACGCTATTATTTACTTCTTTATCTTTCATATCATTCCTCTCACAGTCCATCCATCGTTTCTTTGGTCTTCCTCTCCCTCGCCATCCATCAACGTTTATATTCATCACTCTTTTAGTCACATGAGATTCGTCCCTCCATCCATACCAAGACAGTCGATTCCCTTTCAACTTTTATGTAACTGGCGCAACTAAAAAATAAAATAAATATTCAAATGTCAAAACTTTTTCACGGGGTAGATACATGGAATTTACTTTATTGTGTATCAAAATTGACACAAACAAAGAGGGATATAAATAGATCCTTAACGAAGCCGAAATATACTTGTTCTCACCGTCATTGCAATCACTTTTTTTTATTCTGAACCATATCTGGGAACCTTCTAGTTGCGGAGATACTGGAGGTCAAAGTTCCAACTTTTTAACTTTAAATACGTCTATGAACCATTGACTATTCAATGCATCCACCAGCACAATTTTTTTAGTTTTACCGTAAAACGTGATTTTTCACCCCCAAAAATCGTTTCCCAGCAACATTTTTTTTGCGTAGGGTTACTTATTCTTATTCTTTATTGCACACAAAATAACAAATTTGGATACAAATTGTAATAATATAGCTATGGCGAGCTTAACCCAGAATTGGGTTTTCTTACAGCAAACCAAATTTTGACTGCGAGATTTGCAGAAGACTTATGGTGCAATAACATTAACAAATTAATTAATTTTATAAACTAAACTACATACATACAATATAATATACGTAATTTACTTAGTTTGATGTACCGAATGCTTGGTTGACGGCTTTGTGAAGGGCACGTTTACACCTTGTACACTCGAGAGCAATGAATCCGGGTCACTTAAAGAATCCTAAAAATCTCGGAAACTAAAAATGCTAGGTCAATGCAATAAATTGTATTTAATAGACAATGTAATACTCCTTATATGAAGGTATTAAAACTTCTTAGTTATTGTAAAGTTATATCATAAAAAAATCAAATTTGAAAAAGGGCCACTTTCGAAGATGGAACTACGAAATTACAGCATTTGGTTTTGCTTTTGTTTGTAATCTGTCATTTATGTGGGTACATAAACCATGTTGATAGTGCTCTATATTCATTATTCAAGCTGAAATTATGTCGCTTACGCCTGAAGAATGCACCAGAATACTTACAATGCTGGAAACCGGCCGGAGTCAGCGCGATACAGCCAGGACTGTCGGTGTGTCGCTGTCAACAGTACAAAGAGTTCTCCGACGTTACGAAGAAACTGGTTCTAACCTATGCAGACCAGGAACGGGCAGAACCAGGTGTACCACAGCACGAGAAGACCGATACTTGGTGAACACCATGCTTCGAAATCGCTTTCTCACAGGAACTCACAAATCAGTTTCGACGCCTCGGAGGAAGTAACCCAAGTGCATGGACAGTAAGACGTCGGCTTGCTGAATCTAACTTAAAACCCCTTAGACCAGCAAACGGCCCTAAACTGGGGCGTGGGCATCGTATTTCAAGACTAAGATATGCCCAGAGCCACGTAAATTGGAGTATTGAAGATTGGTCAAAAGTTATGTTCACGACGAATCAAAATTTATGCTCTACAAGCACGATGGAAGACACAGAGTGTATCGAAGACCAGGGGAAAGATTCAAGCAAGCATGCATCGAAGAAAAAGTAGCCTACGGTGGTGGGTCTGTACTTGTGTGAGCCGGAATTTCTTCTGAAAGTCGCACAGAGCTGGTGATCATAGAAAACGGCTCTTTAACTAGCGTAAGATATGTGGAAGAAATCCTCAATGATCACGTTGGTCCATTTATGGTCAATTTAGGTGAGGATGCTATATTTATGCATGACAATGCCCGACCTCATACAGGTAGGATTGTGAATGACTACCTTCAAGAGATGAACATTACTCGTATGGAGTGGCCAGCGCGCAGCCCGGATATCAACCCGATCGAGCATGCTTGAGACGAGCTAGGCAGATGCGTAAAACAACGAAACCCTCCCCCAATCACGCTTCGTGAGCTCAAAATTGCTCTCACAGAGGAATGGGAGAATATTCCCCAAAATCGTATAAGGAACTTGGTGTACAGCATGCCAAACCGCGTAAACGCAGTAATGGAAGCACGAGGAGGCAATACGAAGTATTAAAATTCAAGAAAATCGTAATAAAGTTCAAAAATTTCATGTTTCCTATTTTTGTTTTAAGGAGAGATCAGCAGTTTTTTTCTTTATGTAATTTTGTGTTAATAAAATGTATGGCGACTCATATTTTTTTTACTTTCATTTAAGGAGTATTACATTGTCTATTAAATACAATTTATTGCATTAACCTATCATTTTTAGTTTCCGAGATTTTTAACATTCTTTAAGTGACCCGGATTCATTGCTCTCGAGTGTATATACCTGTATATAATGTATATTATACTCAGCAGTCGGTGAAGTCGGGATTTCGGGATAATGATGACACCAAAATTGTAACACTGCTCTTTTATAAACTGTTCTGCGAATCTAACTGCTTCTGAATCAATTCAGCTTCACTACTTATACTTCTTAAACCAATCGCTTACATAAACAAAATGTATCAAAACAGTCCCATATTTTAACTTCAACCAACAGACGTAACCGGCTTCCTTAGTTTAATTCATTTAACTATTCACTTATTCAGTCACCAGTAACTATGTTTATTAGAGCTGTCGTAGGCGATTCAGGAATTCTATAACCGACAACGGTTTCTACATTTTCTGGTTGAAATAAGAAATTACATGAACGGTAAAGCTGGCTGGATGTAAAAAAATAATAGCCGAATGTCCATAAAAAGATAGTCTAGCTAGACAAGTGACAACCGCTTCCAAAATATTGTCTTATGCCCGCGTGGACATCGGTAATTGTCCCACTAGATTGTAATACCGGGATAAAAAGTAGTTACCCTATATGTTAATCCAGGCTATAAAATATTTGCGGGCCTGTGGATGGTGAGTAATGGGCTAGCTCGCCGTCCGTCCGTCGTATGACGACGGCTCACGACGGGCAGGCCGTGTCGACGGCGAGTTCGTGTTCCACGCGCGCCTCAAAGAGTTGTCAGTAAACGGGAGGGGCCCGCAAGGGCCGATGCCTGCCAGGGCTGCGGGACTGTTCGAAAGAGATACCGCGGCCCTGGAACATAAAGGGCCAAAGAAGGAACATGGGTGGTTTTTAGTCAGTAAGAGTCTGACACTCCCTTCCGCTCCGCCCAGAGCGGGGGGGGGGGGTCATTTGATGATTTCCCACCCACCAAAAAAAAAAAAATTTTTAGAGTGACAAACATCCATCCTCACAAATTTTCGCATTTATATTAGTAGTCTTTGCAGGAATGGATGTACTTGCAAACCAGGATACTTTAGAAATGCTGGGGGAGACTGAATTTCCAATGAGGAGTGTAAGTAAGATTTCTTACAACACCTTATTGCAGGATTGACATGCCATACACTTTTTAGTTGTTTATGTCAGACTCACTTATTTAAGCGAAATAAGAGCCTATTTATCTCAATGTACAGACGCCAGCACGTCAAGCTACTACAATCTGTCAAATTTCCTTAATAGGTTTTTGAACTTTATCGCTCATTACGTTCAAGGTTGACTGAGAAAATTTGACAGTTTCTGGTAGCTTGATGCGCTTGTCTATACCATATTTCATGCGATTAAGTATATGATATTCTATTCCATTCACACTTTTTAATATCGTTATAGCTGGTAAAATGTCTGCCTAGCTAGGCCCTGAGAACTGTCATATGTCAATGCCAATCATATTTTGAGGTACAAATATAAATTCATACTTAAAAATATATCCGAGAGCTTGTCTGAAACATTCCTTGAATACTACTACATAGTAGTATTCAAGGAATGAAATAAAATTTATTTATTTATTTATTTATTACCCTTCATCAGAATTCTATAGATTCTATCTACTTATTAACATTTAATTTGCTTGTTGGATCAAAATCGCATCGCTGATCCTGCAATGATTCATTTGTATTAATTAATGTTAGTGTGCTCATTACAACATGCCGTAATCTTACAAGTTAAGTAATCTACTACAAAAATCTAGCGTAAATACAGACTTAACTAGTTCTAAATTTAAATAATAAATTAAATTAAATTAATAAAATTATAATAGTGTTTCCGAAGTAAAATATTAAAACAGCGCCATCTATCGAACTAAGACTGGACTATATCTAGAGCTCAACTGCGTGCAGCATTGAATATAGATATTCGATAGATGGCATTGTGCGTGTGACGACATTTTCTGAAATCAGAAATCAGAAATCAGAAATCAGAAATATTTATTTGTGAAACATAGGTACAGTGGTTGGTCATGGTTTAAAAGGTAATAGTGCGCTATGATCAGCCTATTATAGGCATACAAACATTACGAGTTACAATTTATACAACAATCAAGTCAAAAAGTCAAAATATTTTTAAGTAAATGTCAAGATAAATTATAATTAATTACAGTTTGAATTATTACAATAATGTCATAGAAGCGGATTACTTATTACAATAATTACAATTAGGAGATGATGTCAAAATTTGTCTAATAAAAAGTCTGATAGACTATAATAACATTTTTGGCACAGCATACTTCTCAGTTTTAAATAAGCTAAACTAGATTCCACTTATTAATTCACTAACTAAGGCAGCTACAACTGCACAAAAACTTCTTACATTCGTAATGAACACAAAAAATGGTCAACGTAACAAAAAACTGAACCGTAATTAATTAAACGGAATTGGACATTACCAAAGCAAACTGACGTTTAGTTTAACAGAAAGGCATAATTATATCATACTTAATATTTTGTAGGTACTCTGACGGGAATAGTGCGCATGTGTTAACAATTTGCTTGTAGCCACAAGAAGAAGAAGAAGATTGGTAACAGAAAAAGCTACAATAATGCTTCAAACTCTTTTCCTTTCCAAGTAGCATTAAATTATTATGTCCTTCCTTAATTTTTCCCATTTCCCATTTTTCCCTATCGTCGCTAAAGTTCTAACACCACGTAAGACAAAAATAGTTATTTTACAGAAGAGTGAAAAAACTGTAAAATTACGCCTAGGTAACAGTACAAAACCATTTTTTAATTTGTGTTCACTTCAAGTTAGATGAGAGGTTACTTGTTCTGATTGGCTAAATCAAAATATCAAAACCGCCAAATTGACTAACGTGGTATTAGACACTGTATCCCTGACTTTCAATTTTAGGCCTTAAAATTACCATACATAATAATTATCTCATTTTATCCACCATTTCGTTTAGCCTTCAAAATCTATGCCAGTTTCCTACATTGTACAATGTACATCCATATACATAAGTAGTCTGACTTCACTTCAAAAGGCAATAAAACTATTTAACATAGGCCTCCTCGGTTTCTAATCTAAATGTTTCAAGTAAACGACATTAAGAAGGTCGAAGTGACGTAATGCCCACCGGCGACAATTTCGCAACTCACGCGCAGGTATCCTGAACAAATCGTGCGCAGCGTTGCCGACACTTACAAGGAACTTGAGAAATTTATAGCGACACATGAATATGTAGTGGGAATTGACATATTTCTTATTGGTTTGAAAATTGGTGTCGACAAATATGGTTGTAATGAAAAAAAATCTTGTTCTTTAAATTGTTTCTCGTTTCCTTATTGGCAATAAACGAGAAACTTGGCGCGAGCCTAATACACTTTCTCAAAACATTTTCATGAATGTTTAACAGAAAGGTACCCCAGTCAATGTCATTAAATCGCCAAAACTTCGTTGTAATACTGTAGGGTTTTTTAAAAAGAGCTCTTTAGGTTTCAAGAACGATTATGTGAACTAACTTTCTAGAACAGAGACCCTAAAATAGAACAAAAGAAAAAAGTTGTACTTGATCAGATATTAGAAAGAATAATGGAAGAAGAAGATAAGTTTGTGCCGACCCCAAATAAATTGGGATATGGGCAGGAGAATGATGACTATATTGATGATGTGTCTAGCATTTTATCAAAAGGCCCCCTATTACCCAAGATCGCCTATCAACTGCACCTAAAAACACTGCCTCAAACCACCATAAATCTTGCCAAAGCTAACTCTATCCTACAGTATACCCATATTGGCCGACACCGCCATATTTAGGGATAAACGACGCAAAACTGTTACGCTGTTGCGCC
Source organism: Eurois occulta (assembly GCA_950022335.1). Classification (NCBI taxonomy): domain Eukaryota; kingdom Metazoa; phylum Arthropoda; class Insecta; order Lepidoptera; family Noctuidae; genus Eurois; species Eurois occulta. The sequence goes on from OX465498.1 coordinate 4,394,951, forward strand.
ATCCTTTGCAGCAGTAATGCCTCGTTCCCAACCGCAGACGAAGCGACTTATAACGACGACTTGCATCTAATGACATGCGGATATGCGACCTTGTTTCCTCCGCGTGTTTTCCGTCGCATCACTGTGAGTCGTGGCATCATTCTCCTTTCCTTATCTTAATTCATTTGGTGGCAGTGCAGCATGTCTTCTACTTCCATACTTCTCTATTAGTCTTCATCTAATGAGTCATTCCTCTCCCTTTCTATATATTTTTGTTTTTGCATCTTTCTGTGTGAAAGATGATATGGCTCCATTCATTGTTTCTAGTCCTCCCATTGTTACTCTGGTCTTTTCCTACTCTTGCAGCCTTCCACATTCATGCTCACAGCAATTTCTGTCATCTGTTCCTCCGCATTCGCTGTCACACTCATGTCGCTTGATGGTATAGCTCGTGGCCGAGAGCTAACAGCGATGTGTAACGTTCTGCATAACGCAATCGCCGAGAAAGGCGTTGAATGCTGTACGCATGCGAGCTGAAGTTCCGTATACATCGTTTTATTATTCTGTGGAATTTGAAAAGAATGCTGTGCTCATATTTTTAATCTGTGTCAGTATTGAATTGATGCGGTTGCATCAGAAAGTGTTGTGTAATTTGAATGTAACATCTGTGGTGAGAGTTCTCTAGGTGTGCTGTTATGATTGAATCCGGTATAAAAGGATTTTTGCATTTCTTTCCTGGTATATTTATGTTAGAAGCTTCCTGCAAACTAAGTTACGAAAGATCAACTAATTCAGACTGATTATGCCCTCTGCGCACTTTTATTATTTTTACCACAAAATCTAATGGCAGCTACCATATTATATTTACCCAATATAAGCCAATTAATACATTAACCAATTTGGCAATGAAGCCACCGGTTAGGCACTATTCTGCGGACTGCGAACTTTTTGATGCCCTGTAGTCCACTGCTGGACATAAGCTTCCCCCAAGCTATGCACAACACCAAAGATTTTTGTACTAGCTTTTAATTCCAACAGCTCACTGTCTTGAAGGACCAAAATTCCAAACATCAAAACAAAACGGACATCCGAACAAGGACAATTATCGGAACGGTGACAGCTTAACGTATTAAGTGTCCCAAAGAATAATGCCTCATTGTTTCTGCTTAACCATGACGACCTTGAATTATGCTGTCTCCGACCATCGGCCCAGACTTCTAAACCTACTTGTAATGTGTCTCTATAACTATGAATATGTTCATACTATTTGGACGGAAAGACCAGACAAACTCTTACCGACAAAATAGTCCCCTCAAAATAATATCTTCCCTTCTGCCCCATCAGGGGACCTCGGGACCTCCCCTAATTCAAAAGTACTATCAACATATTGTAAAAAGAAAATTTCCTGGTTCTTCTTCTGCTTCGGGATTTTGCCACTATCTCTAGTAATTTCCTATTTAAATTCCAACTGAACTTGCGTGAATTATCTCAAAAGAATAAAGACTACTCTCTACTTTTTGATGTAAAGTTTCAGGATCCTGATCTGAAACGTAAACAGTCATAGACATTGGTCAATTTGGATAAGGTGTCACGTCAAATTCATTGGATGTCATACCAAAAATCTCTTATCACTTCAAAAACTAGGTGCGTGATGCATTCTTGTAAACCTCGCATGTAAACACCGGCATTTAATTTAAATATTAATACACTAGTACACTACGCTTCGCAGAGCATCTGTCTCAAGTTTTACTCGTAAAATAACGTTCTACCAACTTTTTTGTTCACGCCGTTTACCAGTTACCTACACTTTGCCTCGCCAAATAGTGTGTAACTTATGGAGTAAGCCAGGTCATTGACACTGTTTCGACGTTTTCAACACTCGATGCAATTCCAACTTCATTCTTCAGTAGTAAGATTGAAATTCCATTGGACAGTCTTCTGTTATATCACACAGATTCATATGGTAATATTGATAATGTAGTAAATTAAAAAGGTTCTTAATGTGAGGTCTTGCTATTCAATTTTATACAGGCTTTTATTTGAATGCTATTAAATCAAGAGTTATTGATGTAGACACCTGGTTAATTTATCTTAGGCATAGAAATATGAATTAAAATGATAATATCGGACATAATCCTGTTATTTAAACTAATGCTGTAATTAGAAGCCAGTAAATAATGTACAAATAATAAAGATGAAACAATTTATTAATCATAATCAGAGTGAATTACCGAAAACAAGATTCGTTTAAAGATTATTTTTATGATGATTCCGTTTTATTGAACACTTAAATGTTAATATAATTCCCCAAAATGATTCTATAAGATGTAAATTTTATTATACAAGCTAGATTGGAAAATTATAGAACTTTGATGTCCAATATTGGGTCACTACAGGCCACAGATGATCGTGTTGTGAATCATTAACATAAATTATTCATCTAATTCGTTTAATAAGTGGGTAATATGGTACACGTGCATGTAAATTTCCATAAGCAAATAGATGATATTGACAAAACATACGAAAAGGAATTTAAGGATGGTTGACAGAAAAAAGAAAAAAACTATCATGAAAATGGTGCTAATGCCATGAAGTCTTATACCATCAAATTGGTTGACATAACCAATCGTATTGATAAATGTATGGAGGAAAATTGTTAGGATACGCAGCGATCTTAACCTAGAACCGAAATTCGAAAAAATGTGGAATCGACTAAATTTCACACTGGGCCCTCTTGATGAATAAATAGCCCTATAGAGTATGAAGAACAGCGTATGGTCCTATGTCGCGGATATCTTTAATAACGCGATTCGGAATTTTGACGGTCTTCATTTTGTATCATAGATGTGCAGTAGTACTTTTTTTAGTGTCGGTAGAACCCTCGCCCAGTGCGAAAGCCTTTATTTCAGCAGTGGGATCGTTATAGACTGATCACGTATGTATATGATATTTATACTTATTTATTTATTTAAAATTACGTGCTTATCACCTTAACAGCTATAACGCCAATACGATAATAATGTGATAATATAGCGGTGATACCTAAGAAGGTTACTCAACAACCCAAGCACATGCTGCAATACTTGAAATTAATGAGATCCGTATCTTCATAACGCCGGCAAACATGACAGCAGAATGACCAATCAATGAACAGTTTGAATGCACCACACACCGCCCACAACATCATTTATATTGAGTATGTTTATGAACTAAAGTTTATAAACTTCGTATCTGTTGCATGTTGAGAATGTGTAATCTCTAAAACAAAACATAGGTACAGAAGGCTCCATGCATCATCTGCCTAGACTTCATCAAATCTCCACCGTATGCAGCTGAATATATTTCACAGGGAAGGACTGCAAATCTGACCTCCAGAACGCAGTAACCTAGTAACTACGCCCCCCAAACACGATACGTCTGCACAAGAGGGGTTGTCAGACTTTTGGCTTCTGACAAAAATATCGGCTCCAAAAACCAAGTAGGAACAGGTGCACACACATACATATGTATGGTTGAGACCGCCGTACGTACGCAAAACTCAAACAAAATATGACAGCCGCGAGTGCGCTTGCAACCACTGTACGTAGAATGTGGCTCTGTTTGCGTGCATTGTCTATGGACCTGACATTCTGTACATATCTATTTAATGACTCTAGTCCACCTTGACTATTATAATATGCTAAATTATCTACAATTAATGCTGAATGACCAACTGTACCTGCTATTAGCTAGCTTATCTGATTATGGTGATGTTTTGCTTGTGAAATCAATGAAGCTTATTATGAGAGTTTTTTGCGTGAGATAAGGTGGAAAAATGTTATCTTTCAAGGGGGTGGACGGTACCGCCCTCAATAGAAGCTCTGTTGTTTTTTAAATGCAGTTTCATCTTCAGCACTGCTATTTAAAAAGTACCTACCAACATAAAAATATCTTGACAATCAAGTCTTATATGCTTCCATATAAGACTTGATTGTCATTGTGTATTACAATTACATCCAATTCTAGACCGTTATTTTTTTAGTACCAATTTCTTTTGATGAAGGTACTCTTTGTTTTCGTACATTAATTGACTTACACGCAGCAGTTGCATTTGATGAGAGTTGCTGATAGTTAGGGTTGCCAGATCCATAAAAACAGTTTTCCGGAGAAAATTCCGGACTTATCTTTCCTTGAAAGTGCAGCATAAGTTAATTTAATTAAAAATATTTTTATTTTTCCATAGACTGTTTTAATTTTTGTGACGGGCCGTTTTAGAATTCTCTCACTCTCTCACATTCGGGAATGCGGGGATAATTCTAAAACGACCGAAATTTCCAAAAATGAGAAAATTAAATCAGTCTATGCTTGCATCTTGCATACTGAGCTAAAATTCCGTAAAATTCCAAACGTAAGTAGCAATAGACATTTGAACGAATTTTTGATTTTCCAAAATAAAACGAATATTAGAACAAAAGCTAGTTCTACAAGATAGATGATAATGATATCACGAACAGAAGACATGTATGAGTAACTTTGAATAATTAGGTGCAATACATCTAATGTTAGGTGTAAAGATCACAGATGCACATAATTATTAAGAGGTGGCAGATTGCCAACTGCATGCAAGGACGACTGCAACTTAATTTCCAGTTCTTACGAAACCGATGATATCATCTATATTTTGATCGGCTTTTGTTAGATAGTTATCATTTGTTGTAGTGTAAGTTCTATGTTCGCTGTGAAGTGGGTCACCATATCACATGATCATTTATGTTTATCTCTACTCTACGAACACAAAGTTGCATTTATTTCCTTCATTTTTGCCAAGTGACAGTCGCGCTATGGAAAACTCTTTACTATCTGTCATTTTGTCTTCCGTCCTTGCAAACATGGAAGTTCTCTTCTCTCTCTCTTCTTCAACCTTTGGTCACCCAATGCCGAGTGTCTCTTTCAAATCTCTCCACTTTTGGCGGTTTTATGTGATGGCTATCCAGTTTCTTACGGTCACGTTCATAAAATCGCATGTCCACCTAGTCGGTTGTCTTCCCACATTCGTCTGTGCCGTCCGACTCCACTCCAGGACATACTAACTTAGCGTAAACTTATCTATAATATAAAAATAAGTCGGGTTTTCCTTCCTGACGCTATAACTCCAGAACGCACGAACCGATTTCCACGGTTTTGCATTCGTTGGAAAGGTCTCGGGCTCCGTGAGGTTTATAGCAAAGAAAATTTAGGGTAGGTAGGGTAGGTAGGTTAGGTAGGGTAGTGAAAGTAGTAGGTAGGAAAACATGCATTGCAACGCATGCCGGGCACAGCTAGTTAGTTATAGAACTTGGCATTTGCATTTGGTACTCGTGAGAACTGAAATTAATCAGAGTCTAGTAATGGATAGTATTTACCTACCTGGTACCGCCCCTTGTTATACAGGTCTGATAACCTTTTTGACATTAGTATATTGGTACTGATTTCTTTTATTAAATGCTTTATTTTATCTTGTGTTGTCATACCTTTTCTTAAAGCTATTTTATTTCGATTTAATGCTCATTACCCTTTTAATTCGATACCGCTCCAATGCGTGCTCAATCATTTTCTATTATAACTGGATCAATTGAACCAATTAGAAGGTGATTGGTCAATAATTTCTAATATTAACACAAAGTGGGTTGTACACAAACTCCAGTTAACTTAACTAAAGGCCTTCGGTCCGATACACACGGGCGGCTGTGCGTACGATCTAATCACTCGTTTATTGAATTTTCCGTTAGTGTGGACCGCGCCTCTGATTGGTCGTTACTTTATGAACTGAGATTCTTTCGAAGAGAGTCTTATGGTGAATGTTAATTTATTGCAAATGATCTTTACCGCAGTTTAGAGCTGAGAATTAAATGCTTTGAGAAACTTAATTCTTCTAACTTTCGCGTTATGTATTTTACATGCATCAGCAGGTGGTGCAGACTAGCTTATATTTTACTTCGTATGAGCTATTTTTATATGCCAAAGACGAATAGCTTATTTTGCTGACACAATCCTAAATCTTGGCAAAGTGCCTAGCGTTGCAACTTCGGTAAAAATAGCCTAGTTTTGGTACCTTTGACTTCATTAATATGCGTATGCTAGTCCGAATTGGCACTTGCGGTTTATGAAGTAACGTCCAAGAAAGCAACATAATCTAGTACAAAAGTAACCTGCTTCATATCCTCCACAAAAACAAAATTATCAACAATTTGTCTTGGTTTTGACAGACGCGCTGTAATTTTTTTTTTACTATTTTGACAATATGAGCATCTCCCAAAACCTTGTTCCTTTGGAGGTCAATATCTAGTCCTACTATGCATCATCTGCCTAGCCTTTTCCCAACTATGTTGGGGCAGGTTTCCAGTCTAACCGGATGCAGGTGAATACCAGTATTTTACACACACAACCCAGTTAGTCTAATCTAGTCCTACTACTGAAGCCCGAAAATAATCAAATTCCACTGATCCCTCATAAAACCCTCAGATTAATATTGTAACTTCCTTCTTTTCAGTCCTCTCAGCAGTATCACCAACACGCACCACAAACGGCGGCAGCGCTCACGCGTCGCCTGCGCGGGAATTGTCCCGCGACACGCCCGACTACCAATATGGCCGCTTCGACGCAAGCGCACTGCACATCGCGCATGCGCTCAAGCAGACAGAGCTACAGAAGGCATACCATCGACCCAGGGAGAAGCCTATTGATGCGTATCTGGTGAGTTTAGAATGATAAGCAATTAGCCGGTTTCGATTATAAAACCGTTTCAGCTGATAAAACCATTTACTTTGGCGTGAAATGTTAAAGGATAAGACAACTCCTTTTTATGAAAACTTCTTGTAATATTTGAACAATTTCGATATTACTGATCGCTGCTCTATTTACGAAACATAATTAACTGCGAACATCAAATTGAGTCAGGTCTTCAATGGTCAGATTGAATACTTAATACGCTTGAATGCTATAGAACTCCTAGTAGTTTTGCTCGGAATCCATAGGGACAGATGGCATTGACATTGGAAGAAAAAAAAACCTTTTTTTATTATGATTCTCAATCCGGAACCGCTTTGAATTTTTTTTATTGTTTTTCAAAGGTTCTCAGGCGTTAGTAAACAGTGATGAAGCTATGTCCAAAAAAAACAAATAACCTACGTCACTAATTTCATAACATCCCAACTTCAAACTAAGCTTGAAGAGTGGAATCTCGCTGGCCGCACAGTTGATGCCACCGGTTCACAAGGTCAGCACCACCGTTACTGCTCAGCCCAGTACTGGTACCAGCGTACCGGTTGTGGGCATATATGTAAATGTAGTGAATGACCAGTTATGTGGGTTTAAATGTTACGCTCACTGTGATTAGACATGGTTATCTGCGATTGAGTATCGTTAAAATTTGAAATGACTTAAGGAACTGGTTTTTTCTTTTTGGTAATGAAAAGATGATGGACTGTTCTTCATTACATTTCGGAAAGTTCTATTGTAGTGGTTTTCTTGGGGGTTCGAATCCAAAAAAACATGATGAGACGAGTTCCCTACGTGCCTCGAAAAGCACGTAAAGTCGTTGGTCCCTGCTGTCATTTGTAGATCTTTGAGAATCGTTACAGGTAGTCAGCGGCCCGAAAGTCTGACAACCAGTCTTACCAATGGGTATCGTATTACCCAGTGCTAACTGGGTTATGTAGGTCAGATAGGCAGTCGCTCTATGTAAAATACTGGTATTCAACTGCATCCGGTTAGACTGGAAGCCAACCCCAAAATAGTTGGAAAAGGTAAGGCAGGTGATGATATAATGTATGTAGATAGATAAACAGAGTAGGTATACCAAAATTGGACTCCAAAATTGACAATAATTTCTAGAATGAAGATATTATGCAACTGAAAACGTACATAGGTACAACACTATACAATACAACATAGGCTGGTATTCAATCTGAAAAAAATAACGTTTTAATAACCGATCTAATTATGATTACAACGGCTCCATTCAGCCATCTCATGTTGACAGAGCAAATCAATCGAATTGGATTGCACACAAATCTATCGCAACACACAGTTAACTTCGCATGACGAGAGCAATAAAATTCTCTACGCTACAATAGTTGTTGTTATTGAAATAGTTAGTTATTGCAACTGTTTGGTAAACTCACAATCTTTGTGGTTTTACAACAGTACCGGGCTAGTTTAACTGGATAATCAGCGGTAGCCAATTTGGTGGCGATCAATTTTTTTTTTCTTTTTAGAGGTAACCAACGGACCCTATTACTAAACCTCCGCTGTCCGTCCGTCCGTCCGTCCATCTGTCTGCCAGCGGGCTGTATCTCATGATCCGTTATAGGTAGACAGGGAAAATTTTCAAAGAATTTTTTGTTTTTTTTTTTCTGTTTCCGCTATAACAACAAAATATAAATCAAAAATTAAAGGGCCTGCCCTACTACGATGGTACGGAACCCTTCATGCGCGAGTCCGACTCGCAGTTGGCCGGGATTTTTATACACCTAAAGGGCTTGTTACTGTAATGTAATACTCGTTTTACAAACTCGGCGACACAACCTAAACCATGCTGTTGGATTTTCAAATTTAAGCGGTAGCAAGAGACTTGAAATCCAACAACGCCACTTTATTTAGGCATTCATTTAACTGTCACCTAGTGTAAGTGAAAATGCGCTCAAAGCCCTTAATTGTTTATTTGTAAGAAAACCAATCTAATTTTTGGCAGCAAAAAGCATCGTTCAAACGTAACTTCTGTTCATAGTTTTCTTTCTTTTTCCTTTAACTTTTTTCGGTAGGAAAACGTTGTTCAAATGTCTTAATTGTATCATTACTGGCTTTACAAAATACCACAATAACTCACAATAAAACAATTCAATTCTTTGTTTTTGTGCTGAAATATTTCCGTATCCGAATACCTGCTTGGCTACAATTTTATAACAATGTTGATTCCCCGTTCCATAATAAACATACGTACCATTAATAGGAGATGTTACCCTACCATTCGGACGGCCTGTCAAAGCTCATTGTAGATGGCGTGACCATAGCCCCAATCTGACCAAATAGGTATTTTGAGATACAAAATGATATTTACAGATTTTCAACCAATGACGATGCTCGGAACTGCTGTGCTGCGTCATTAGTTTCTCAGTTTCCCTACCAAATGTGTACTATCATCGCCTATTTTCCTCTGAGGAGGTGCAATATCGGCACATCTGCCTCGCATTCCTGTGCCTTGGAGTAGAACATATCGCGTGTGCTCTTGGAATGTGCGCCTGGGGTGTATGGCCCAAGTTACAGGAGAGAAGGACAAATTAAAGGAAATTATCTCAAGTGTTTATAGTTGTGCTTTTTCTTTCATGTTAAAAAATAACAACTCCAGTTTAAGTTTTACTTAATTTATGTAGTTTAAGACTGCCGTTGTCACTTCCAGCTTAATCATATCAGCGTGTAAATAGTTCGGCGCAGGGCGAAAATCTCTTCTCATTCAGCGAAGAAAAACTAGTCACAATCGTTCATGACCAGCTACTTATCGTGTATAGTGTTTCTGTTCTATTTCTGATCATTTCATTATTTTAATACTACTTTGATTTCTACGCATGACTTAGCGCAATATTCTTGACACTGCTTCTGAATTTGTTAGATTACATGTTTGAAAACATGCGTGCAAGCATGACCACACGATTACACATACATACATATACGTACATCGTGTGAAATCATTTTAATTAATGTGCGTTTACAATAAATTAATACGATTGTAGCATGCAATGTTACAAGTGTCCCCAATTTACTAACATTGCATAAATTACTATTTTATAGTTGCACGCACTTGATAGAAATACGTATGTATTGTAAGTTACATTTCAGGTGAAAAACATTCATAAACTTGGCCGTTTCAATTATTGTTCTATTTTGAATGAATTTTAATTCCATTTTGGTAAGAGCGCTCCATTACTTACATGGGACTTTAAAATGACTGGTGTAATGCTGATGTACTAAACACTTCTGCCTGTTTCAACTACAGGCGAAAGGCGAATGCCTATGATATTCAATGATTCATGAAATCTAATTTATTTTAGTTCGTGGTGCAAAACTAAGCTTTTTCCTAGTTACAATATGTGTTAACTTCTCAAATATTGTAAATCTATAATTTTTTTGCAACTGGTCAATGTAACCAATCCAAAAATACATTAGACTGAAAACCAACCTGAGCATAGTTGAGGAAAGTCTAGGCTATGATTCTGAACTTCATTGCACAGTTTTTAATAGGGATTCTAAAGAATATTTTTTAATAAAATTCCAAATTGTTTTCTTCTTTGGCAGGCTCCGCTAGCCCCTATAACTTGTACCACAACAAAGCTCTCTCGAATCGGCAGCCATCTATTAACAGCGAGAAATCTGGCGTGACTCGACGATTACGTACGAATGATCATCGCCGATAATGCTTGATGAGACAAAGGAATTATTATTGTGCCGGGTACTACAACGCCCTTTCACAAGCTGGGGCCAATATCGGCCGTTGTGGGCATCCATTGCTTCATTGGTTATCAAGAGGTTGCTCGGAAATGTAGGTAATGGGGTAGTGTATGTTGTTTATTGGTGATGGTTCAATTGTTAGCCATTTTGAAGATGATGTAGTTGTTTTTTTTGTCTTTCAAGTAGGTATTCAAGTCATTTCTGGGCTTCACTTGGAATTTGTACTTTATTAGTGTACAAGACACCACTACCTGCATCTATCCTTACAGTGGCGAAGGTTCCATATAACCCTATTCCTACTCGCGCACGAAGGGTTCCGTACCATTATCTATAAAAACGGCAAAAAGAATCATGTCTGTTGTATGGGAGCCCCCTTTAATATTTACTTTATTGTTATTTAATTATTTATTTTGAAAGGTAATATACAAGTAATATTCTGTGAAAATTTGAAGCGTCTACCTGTTACCGTTTTTAATATTGAGCAAAAAATTACGAAAAAACACCATTAATTGTTTTATTTTTATTTTTAGTATTTGTTGTTATAGCGGCAACGGAAATACATCATTTGTGAAAATTTCAGCTTTCTAGCTATCACGGTTTATGAGATACAGCCTGGAGACAGACAGACAGACAGACAGCGGAGGCTTAGTAATAGGGTCCCGTTTTACCCTTTGGGTACGGAACCCTAAAAATGGCACAGTCAGTATTCTTTAGACAAATAATTTAATCACATTAAAGAAATGTTCTCCGGCTTACCTCTTACAAAAAATGACCCTTCGCTACTTTACCCTTATAAGGTGCAAGCGATAGATCTGTCCAGGTCGTTGGGTACTGGTTGAACAAATATGAGTGACTGGACTGACTGGATAGGAAGGAGTGTTAGTGTGTCATCAACATCATCATCTGCCTAGCCTTTTCCCAACTATGCTGCGGTCGGTTTCAGTCTAACCGGATTTGTTAGTCTTAAATTTACCGTTAACTAACAGTGGCGTGCCTAGAGGTCAAAAATACGGCAAGCTAATAGGGCAAGTAGACTGTTCAGAAACCCTACCATCATGAAGAGTTAGATTATAAGTGCAAGCCAAGCCTGTAGGCTTGTATGAAAACACCATCACTAGTACATACAATAATGCCTCTAGTCCCTGGTTCACAATCCTCGTTGGAGTATTAGCAGAAGATACAGTAAACTTTTTACAAGACCACCTGCTTCAAAACTAATTAAAATAAAAACAGGTATTTACGTAATCTTTCATATAATTTCTGCGCTGGACAATCCAATTTTATAACACCCACACTCAAGCATGGCCTTTCTACCTCACTGTGACTCACCGATTGACATTTCTATCAGTCCACGCCTTAAATGTCGAAGATTGTTTTGTATTCTATATACATAACGTTTCTAGCCACCTATGTGGTAGAAAACAGATGGATTTACATTTTAATAAGCGATTCTTTTATAGATATGACTGAATATGATTTATATAAGGCAACGACGAAAGAAGTAACACTGTAGGTTAGTATTTGCCAAGAAGATTGTTAAGTACATGGAGTTCTAAAAGAAGCAGACCAAATAAAAGATGAATCGAAAGAGGATATGGCTTGGAAGGAAATTAGAACAATGTCAAGAAAAGTGATAAAGATACAGATACGTGCTTCGCATCAAAATGTATTAGAATAAAAGCAAGCTGCATGCGTTCATATCAATTCTATAATCAATAAATATTCTAAAGCCTTGGCACTATTTTGTCACGACCACTGCACAAGTCAAAAAATACAGTGGATTTAGAAATTTCAATCCAATAACATATTTATAGCCTACTCGCTATGCTCACCAGCCCACCTACAACAACTTTTTTTTTATTAACGTAATGATAGGATATCCTTATGGAATTGGTTTTCACACGAGATGAAGGTAAATGTGATTACCATGATATCAGCTTAGGGTAGGGATACTCTTTCTCTGTTTAACATAATTATTGGAAAAGTGAGAGTTAATTTGTATCTCGGTGTTTAGATCAGCAACATGTGTCGTATGGTCTTACGTGTCCATTTGTTCCACTAGCCAGTAGATCAGTAAACCGTTTCTAAACTAAGTAACATTCTGTCAGTAATACCTAACCTAAGCTTTTTGTTAGTTCAACCAACTTATCTGTGCAGGCGGGAAAACACAGAACTAAAATAAATGTACCAAGTTTGACGTATCGATGCAAATTTTCTTGACAAGCAGCGCCACCTTGAACTGCACACTTAAAGTGAAGAACTACGAAAGATCTGACAGTTTTATCAATTGTTAGAGTGAGAAATTAGAGAGAAAAGCCAGAAATAGGTCACAATTGAACAATACACTCGACCAGACCACTCGCGGCTGTAAAGCCTCAGATGAAAATGAGAAACACGGAACGTTTCTTGTCCAAACTTGTGAGCATTTATAACCAACCCATTGATGAAGACCTGTGTTAACGGAGCATTACGTTAGCATCAAAGCTTGCAGACAGTTTATTGTTTTGAACTAATAAGAAGGCACCGTTGACACCCTCTCGGTTGCTTTTTACGACACTGTCTGCTAAAGCAGTGCCTATTTGAGACAGCTAGCCACCAAAAACAGACAGTGAACAAAACAGTCATATAATTGGAACTATTGCTCACCCATCAATCATATATGGTCATTACTGAATCCGAACGCCAGAGGTGGCCACCCATACATGGAGGTACCAACCAGCCAACCAACCTCTTTGTCACAGCATGTGGGAAGATTTTCTTAGTTACGTAATCATTGTACTGTTACCATAGAGTGGGAGTCTATGGCAGACCCAGTTCTTTTGACAGCAAAAAGTATGAATTGTGTTAGAAATTACGTAGTAAGCGAATCTTTCCCATGAATGAATCTGAGCTTATGTGAATATCATTCATGAGTTTTCCCTTCCATAAGTTGTAAAGAAGATGGCACACGAACGCTTTGATTTCATTAAGCATGCTACTCCGTGTTATTGCCACGGTATGTTCAATCTCTGGGTATCAGGACACTTGCGCGAAAGACATTTGCGCGAAGGACACATGCGCGAACCCATTTTCGCGAAAAGACATATGCGCGCTTAGACGTTTCCGCGATTGGACACTTGCGCGATTGGACGTTTTCGCGCAGGACACTTGCGCCCTAAGACACATGCGCGCGGGACGTTTGCGCGACTTTTTGTTGGGAGTCACAAATAGCATAAGTCACCGATTCTACATTTTAAAATGTACCTTCGTGCTCTAAGAATAGGACTTATTTTGCTTTAGGGCAGAAGAAAACATACGACGTTTTGTAATTTGAAATCAAACTAGAATCGTTTACAGAGTAAATTCCGCTACTTGACCATAGATGGCGGTTTTCCCAGTGAATGCAATTATAACCTTAATCTCCTTAGAAATAAGGATGATATTCGCGTCATAAGTCTACATTTTCTGCAACTCACTCAAGGAAGTGACACATTTGGTTTTGATCTATATTATCGATATCGATAGATACCCTATTTCTCGTTTAATTCCGAAAAAAGGTCGTAATATTATAAAATATAATTATACATAATAAAACACGTTATGCACAACAATACCTACTACCATATTTTGTTTTTTTTTTTAAATTTATTAAACAAACCAAACCCAATTAGTTAAATACTTACATAATTAAGATTAACACTTTTCTATTAGAAAATTTAAATGAGTTAAAATAAGAGAGACGTTATGTTGCCTTTTTTTATTGTCCTTGAAATAAAACGTATTAAATTTTCTTTTATCGATATCTATCGATCAAATCTGCATCCAACTTAACAGCATCACTAATTGAGTAGCGTACTAGCGTCGAATAGAACTGTCAAAATCTGGCAAAACTTAAAACTATACATACATGGAAGACGGGACTACGGGAGGATCTATCTGTTAAATCAAGTAAATCAAAAGCCGGTTAATCATTTAGTGGTGTTTGTTTTGCGTGAAGTTGAATTATATTCCTCCGTATTTACGTCTCTTACGTTACGATTCAATGCTATCGAGTTGAGTTTACGTTCCTCAAGTGGTTTAGTTGTGAGATGTCGGACTTTTGTTTTATTGTTATGTGTGAGCGAATTGACTGTAGTTTTAACGAGAAAATGTCTTCACCGGGTGGAGATCGGACAAAACGTCCACTCTCTCGACAGTGTGTAAATTGTAACCATCATGCATGGCGCCTAATCTTCGCAGACGACTTATTGAAGATATAAACGAACAAGTGCTCATCCTTCAACGATCCGGGGTAACGCCGACACCGGTAAGTATATATTATCTACCAGCGACCCGCCCCGGCTTCGCACGGGTGCAAATCCTTCCTCTTGAATCACTGTGTCTATTGCTGAAAACTGCATTAAAGTCCGTTGCGTAGTTTAAAAGATCTAAGCGTACAGACAGCAGGAGCCACTGTTTATGTATGTGTAATAATATAAAGATATCAGATTACCATGCACACGCTATAGTGTTCACTATTTCAGCAGTGTATGTAAGTTCAGCTGTAAATGTCTACCTACAAGCTTATAATATAATAAATGTGCATTATTGTTATTGAAGTGGATGCAAATAACATACATACATACAACATAGGTATTAATGTCTATTATGACTCATACAAAATAATTGGGTGTATGAAGGGTATTTAATATTTATTTATTTAAACTTCATGTACAATAGTGGTACATAGGCGGACTTAATGCCACAAGGCATTCTCTACCAGTCAACCTTTGGGTTAAATAAGAAAACATTGTGATAGGGTACAAAATAAATATCTAAAATAACTTATGTAATGTACTTGTTTGAACAAAGAATGGCACACCCAATTTATGTGAATATGTATTATAATAGTCGACATATAACTTACAAAGGTTTTTTTTAACTTTTCAGGTATCATCTGATGACATCCTGTGCATTGAATGTTTCCTGTTGTTGCAAGGAATTATCAAAAACACCTCCCTCTCAAATTGAAGTATCCCCGCCTCTTGGATATCTAAGCATATATTTTGGATGTAGGATCTCCATTGCAAGTCGCAGAACTCACAGAGTTTCCCAAGACTGACCTCAAAGGACCTTTATTTTAAGATGGACTCCAGCTCATGACGTAAGTGTTATTAACTTGGCCGAATTGCAGCATTTAAATGTTGGTATTATTGAAGAAAAGCTTTGTTAGTAAAAATAATAATTCTTTGTTTTTTAGGTCATACATTTGGAAAGAGTTAGTTGTGCTTGTTGAGAGGCTGCAACAAGAGATATTCAAAGACAAGCACTTCCTCACATTAACAGAACTGCAGTGGAGTCGGTGGACCTTGAAAATATTGAAATGGATATCTCAGATGCTGTGATTCCTGAACCTTGCCCCAACCAGTATCAAATCTACAATTCGCTCGCCAAACTTTTTTAGTTTGATGGCGAGAAACGCTTGTTTTACATACAAATATTAATAATAAAATAATCTTTATTATGTAACAGATTTCACAAAGTAGGTAGTATTAAGTCTCTGGCAATCAAGTGGGTGACATGCTGTTCTCCTAGCTAGGCTATGAAATAGCCTGTATTAAGAAGTAACAGTGCCGTTCCCCTCTAATTGTGTTACTACAATTTTATTTTTACAGCTTTATTTTTTTTAATTTTCTTATTTTATCCATTTGCGTAACACCATACATCCTCCTTAGTATTCTCATAATGTTTCTATGTAAGACTCAATGTCATCATCTACAACAGAACTACAATGATTGGTGCTCTTGTGACTTTGACAGTTGACGTTGTTAGTGAACATTCGTGAAATTGTTTTGAACAAACATGATAGCGTGATTAGTTCCCATTTGGGCTACATGCGGAAGTGTTTCCGTAGACTTCAAATAGAACGCAGTTGTGTCATTGCAGCCTGTCATTGCGATTGGGCGGAACGTACGGAATTGGACCATAAAATAAACACTTTATGTATTACGGAGTTCATTGACGGTTGACCACTTTTCATCCTTATTACTTAGGGCTTGTTTGAGGAGCTCGTGGCTAAATAATAACAGCCACTCGGGTCGATCAGGTTAAGCCGTGCTTGCCTAGGTTGGTCCGTGGATGGATGACCACCCACTCGTGCTTCGGAAAGCAGTCAAGTAGTTGGTCCCGGCTGTCATTTGTATATCTTTGACAATCGTTACAGGTAGCCAGTGGCCCAAAGTCTGACAACCAGTCTTACCAAGGGGTATCGTATTACCCAGTAGTTACTCACTGGGTTGTGGAGGTCAGATAGGCAGTGGCTCCATATAAAATACTGGTATTCAGCTGCATCCGGTTAGACTGGAAGCCGACCCCAACATAGTTGGGAAAAGGCTAGGTAAATGATGATATTTTTTTTAATTTTGACTTTTTACAACTTAATTTTTTTTTTAAGTAAAATGTCGCATTTGTGTGTGTGTGTGTGTGTGAGTGTGCGTGAGCATGTGGCTGTGTAGGCGTGCGTAAGTAAGTGGATTTGATTAGTGTGGGTCTATGTTTTGGGTGAGTGGTACAATATACGAACTTGTCATAACTTCAAACACTGTTTTAAGCTTTCACGGTTTAAAACTAAACGTTTACTGTCACTTACGGGCCGTAAGTGACAGTAAACGTTTAGTTTAGTATGTATATCATTAAAAAAAGTTTTTTTTTCGTAGGTTTTATTTTGAAGGAATGTGCGGAATCGGATAGTCTTTTACAGTTATGATGGGACAATCTATATATTGGACATTTTTTGTTTATTGTATTGTAAAGGGACGGACCTAAATAATAGAAGAATCTTTTAGTAAACGATAAGCGAGTTTTTGGAGGAGTGTAATATTTTATCTTTTTTGAGTTTGGTAACTTCAATATAGGGGGTTATGCGGTGTTGCAACAGAATTGATTGTAAAATAAGGTGTTGCCGCACGTTGAGAACATTGCAATTTTAGTATAACTGATTAGTTGGATAAATTAGTGGACGGAAGCCACTTTCAGTATGGCGCGATGTGCAACTTCCAGTGGTTTAAAGATAGTTTTTGGGGCACCACCCCAACAGGGAATACAATAGGTAATCCCAATCGGAGCCCAAAGTATTGCTATCATAACCGGACCTAATGAATTGACTAGATAGGCACAAGGCAAAATAGACATATTAGCAACACAAGGCAAAATAGACATATTAGCAATATTTCTTAAGGTTTTAAAGATATATATAAGTTTGAGAACTCTGCCAGTAGGGACATTAATATGAGATTTAAATTTAAGATTAATTGATTGATTTGATTTTTTTAAGAATCTTAAATTTAATTTCATCCGTAGAAGATATAACAGTGGTATGACACTTGGAAAATTGCACATGTGAGCTTTAAGCAATATTGGTGGGTTTGGTTGGGTAGCAGAACTGACCGAGTAGGTAATGAACTTGGTTTTGGAGGTATTAAGTGTAAGCGAATGGAGATAAAGCCAGTTCAGCGCTACATTAAGGCAATGTTGTGCTTTGTCCTCGAGTTCAGAATTGATTTATGTATGAGTAGACTGTGTCGATTTACCTTCAGAGGGAAAAAAGTCATAGGTTACTTAAGTTTTTAAATTATGTAGGTTATGACCATGTGAGAGGGTGAGGGTGAGTGAATGTGATTGTGGGTGTGTAGGTGTTTGTGTGTGAGTGTGGATAAGTGGTGATGTGTTGTGTGTAGGTGAGTAAGGGAGATGTATGTGCGAGTGTGTATGGATGCGAGGATAGAAGTATTCGGAAGGAGGCCGGAATGCACAACATAATATATGCAATATGCAATGCGAAATCAGGGGTGTGTATATAGTTATGCAAAACGTCTTTTTCCGATTGTACCTCTCGCCAGACACTTTGAGAAAAGTGAAAAAAGCAGTCTCGCAGGGATACTGCAGGAAAACTGTCCCTTAAAGCTAAAATTGAGGCCTGTTCGAAATCAGTCATGATAGACAGCGGTTGCAAGTCTGCTTCTTGTGACTTAATGGCCTCAAATACTTCGGAATAGGCCTCATAGGTCATTCGAGACATAAGTACATATATTACTGGTACCACTTCATACTCATAAAGACAGTGTATGGTATATAATTGTTTGAAAAGAGGTGGTGTCACCTTAAAAGTTCCGTCGGCAAACCAATGACGTGTTTGCTTTAAAATTTCAGTTTTTTTTTTGTAGCAAATATTAGGAATCTATCCTCTCTTGGACCAGTATCGTATATTAAAAATGATTCATCTCGACTGCTTTTGGTGTAAGTTTTAGGAATTTCAAGGTTCACAAGAGAAAGAGCGTTCGCTGGGGCAGAAACATTAGCATTACGATTCCTATTAATTAATGCACTTTTTCAAGGAGGACACTGATGGCAATTTTCCAGCTGCCTCGATTGATGCGCTGCTAGTGGTATCTGCTATAATTTGTTGAGGTGTGGACTGAGTTTGGATTGCCAGATCTTTCATCGTGCATATGATATGACTTTTTTCTATCATAGCTCTATTAGTGACATGATTGTGCTCACATATGACTTTTAAGGGTTCATTTGACAAATGACAGCGACTTCGGCCCTTGCCACTTTGGTCATCGATGCATCGCCAATATGTTTTATTATTATTATTTTTGTCAAAACTAGAGAGAGGGGTACAGTGGACCGTGGGGCACAGTGAATCCACTAATATAACTTCTTGTCTATCGGCTACACACACACCGCAGACCGATGAAACGCGCGCTCTGATAGTTCCCCCTCCCAACCGCCAGTGCCCTTGACGCTCTCGCTGTGGGAGCACGTGTTGCCGCCATTTCGCAGACATTTGACAGAGCAGAGGGGGTGTTTCATCTAAAAATGGCGATGGTGGAAATAATATAGGTAGTTGATAAAAAGGTGATGGGGGGTAGTTGTCGAGAGGATGATAGTGCTGAAGATGATAGAGGTTGTTGTTGAGAGGGGGATAGTGGTAGAGATGACGGAGGTAGTTGATGGAAACATGATTGTGGTGGAGATGACATGAGAAATTCATGATAAGGTGGTTGTGGTGAAGAGAGGAAGTTGACGAGAGAAGGATGGTGGTGTAGATGTGTGGGGTTGTTGGTAAGAGGAATATGGTGGTGGAGATGACGATGGTTGACAAGAAGAGAATGGTACCAAAGATGATGGACGTAGTGACGACTATGGTGGTGGTGGTCGATGAGTGTTGATTAAATTAGGAGAAGGTGGATTGGAAAAAGAAATATTTTGGTTGGAACACATGATGATATGTGGCTGCTCCCCTGCGTTACCGGGTAGGCTACCGTGCCAAACACAAAAATGTCAACCTAACAACAACATAAGCCCGAAGGCGTCAATTTTGTTGAGAGTTTTAGCCAGATTTAGGACCGTTTACTCATCACAAATGACATTCCGAGCGAAACGTGTTTTAACATCTCACAGTATCTGTTCAATAAAATATTACTCGATATTTCGTTTCATACATCGTGGTGAAAACGGGCCATAAACTGTTACCACTTTTTTATATTCATTTCATTGATTGTTATTATTATTTTAATTTTGATTCCTGATTGTTACTTGTGTCTTGCTGTGCTCTGTCACACTGAACAGTCCATAATTCAACCTGTCTTTTATGTTTATTTTGGGCCACCAAGATACAGGCTGTGCCTAGTTTGGGGCCCACGGCTACCTCGACTCTTTTAACTATAATTGTTTTTGTGTTTTTGTCTGTATGTTTCCTAACATGTGTGAGTCAATAAATCGATTTATTATTTACCTTCACCGCTTGGAGGTACTCCTAGCTTATATTGTTGCTATTACATTTTATCTCTTCTTATTTATCGAGGTAGCAGATTTGCGATAAAAGAAGCACAAAAGGGTCATCGGGATTTCGTTTGTGCTACTTTTTCACAAACTTTTTTTTGTGCCAAATCATTTCGTAAGTAGTTTTGGCAAAATTATGCTTTCGCACAGGTGAATTCTTGCAAGAGATTTTTGTTGAAGTGTATCAGATTTAACCATAGGCAAGGTATTGATTATTTTAAATGCTACTATCAATATTGTATAAATTGTGTTGCCCTGTCGGGCAATTGTCGTGCCCGACAGGGTCCATGTGAACTTAATTTTTTTTTGAAGATCTTGTAAAACACATGTGAAAAGTATGCAAAAATGAATTGAATTGAATAAATCATTCAATTCATTTTCATATTGGTCGTTCAAAAGTGCCTTTGAATGGCCTCATTTAAATTAATTAATAAAATAAATAAATAAAATTCATTTATTTCAGACAACAGTGATCCATATTTTGTTAGGTTCACTATCCATTTGCATAAAATGTTAAGACCTAATATAACTTAGCATAATTTTGTTTGGCATAATTATATTATCGCATAATATAATTACGCATAACAGCTTACGCATAATTTTTTAAGCATAATTTCTCTAACCATAATAATAATGAAGCATAACATTCTAAAGCATAAATTTATTAAGCATAAAGTTCTAAAGCATAACTTTTTTAAACGCCCTAGCTTTTTTGCCCGAAGAGGATAATTATACCAATTTTTTAAAAATTTGGAAAAAAGCCATATCTCCTGAATCAGGTAATAAATAACATATTAATATAATATACCGTATTGAACAATTTTGTGGGTTTTTTTTTCGCTGTAGGAAGCATGAAGCAAGCAAGCATACAGCATGCAAGCAAGCATACAGCATGCAAGCAAGCATGCAAGCAAGCATGCAAGCAAGCATGCAGCAAACAAGCAAGCATGCAGCATTCAAGCGAGCATGCAACATGCAGCAGGCAGGGTTTCTGTCACGGCTCCGGCGCTGCGGGCCTCCGGCGGCCCCACGCGTGCTAATCGTCGCAGACGGCTTTCACTCACCACAGCCGCTCGCTCGCAGCCACCTGCTCCTCAGCCCGCGGGACGCCTCGCCCCTACGCGCCTACGCGATTTTAAATTACACTCTAGGGGTAGGACAAACAAGACTACGTGGAGTCGGTTTTGCAGCAATTCGGTTCTGTCACTAACTTTTGTTATTATGTTTATTATTATTATGCTAATAGTCATTAGGCCTATTAACGTTATGCGAATCAAATTTATGCCAAAACAAATTAGTCTTTAAGATGATTATGCCAACATAAAATGTATGCCTAAAAAAATTATGCCGAAGTATTATTATGCCAAAACAAATTGTGCCAAAATCGTTATGCCGAAGTATATTAGGACAAAGAACATTATGCGAAAAGAAGGGATCCCATTTTGTTAGTATTACACACAGCTTATATTCTAGTGTTAGTAACATTGATAAAAATATATTATTAAAACAAAGGATGACTAGGCAGAAAAACACATTCCCTACCTAATCAACCTCCGCACAAAATGCCTGATATTTGGAGTATAGCTCTCCGCCACAGCTCTCAGGATATAGTTGCGACTACTCCGCACTCTGCACAGCAGCGAAGCCGTTTTTTGCGTAATAAGGCATGAAAGCCATCTGTGTGGGCCTCAGTAAACATTCCTGAAGCGCTACAAAAACGAGGCAGTCGCAACAACATCCTGAAAGCATTATTATATTGAATGCGCAGGACATCCAGCGATCTCTTAGTGTAGTTGACCCATAGATTGCTCGAGTAAAATCTCTGACAAAAGGCCTTTGACCTCTTTTTCGTTATCAGCGACCCCGAAAATCACGAAAATGACATCGATGAAGGAAAAACCAAGAAGGACATTGCCCATTTTCTTAGGACCTTTAGGCCCCCATAAAAGATTGTCGAGTCACGGTGATTTTCATTTTATTCTGTAGATAAATAAATATCCTGGTCTATTTTTTACTTTGCTGAAATTGAGGTTATAAAAATTAAATTCTCCAAGATTCTTTAAGTAAATAGATATTGGTCGCCCTCAATACAGCTTTAAAGACATTTTAAGGTTAATATATAACACCACACCGCCTCCTCCAAGAGGATGGGGGAAATCGAATTTCCATCCCATGTGTAAGAATGCATTTAATTATTGGGGTGGTTATGTTAAAATGCCATTTTAACAAATCCTAACAGGGTTATTCAAAAAACAAAACAACAATAAATAAATAAAATATTTATTCTTCATAGAATATATCATCCAGAAATTGAGCTGGTTCGCTTACATCATTAAAACGGCCCCAGCTTAAATACCACAACACCGTCGTGGTATGAGCACAGCACTCCACTGAACAATATCCCACTAAGCAATGATGCTAAAGAATTTGCCCTATTTCAATCACGCCAGAACAGCTGAACGAATCTGGATGAAATTTGGAACAGAGATAGATTATAGTCTGGAATAACACATAGGCTATATATTATCGCGCTATTAACTTGGGGGGATGAGCAATAGTGCATTATGCCCATATTCTGCAACTGTTTGACAACTGTCATAGCATGCATTAGAACAGAACGTCTATTTGAAACGTTTTGTCACAGGTGTGTAAGTAGCCTATCGGTTCAGCGACCGCCCTGTAAACCAGGGTTCGCAAGTTTGATCCCCAACCAGTTTTCACTTTTTGTAAGTTTTAGGTATTTGGTTTTATTTTAATGCTTTATGATTTTCAAATCATTATAAAATAGATTAATGTATCCCTACTTTTCGTTTTTTTACCATTCAAAAGACGTGTGAGTCTACCTAGCAGGCCCCAACGAGATTTATCAACAGATGATAGCTTTTCTTAAAGACTTGAGACTTGTGTTATGATATAAAAGAGTACTTAGTATTTAAAGAAAAGCCCGCTGGCTGGACGTTTGTCTAAATAACGAATATCTTCTAAAGTATAGCTCACAGAAAGTCGAAATTTTGAATTTTTAAGGTACATGATAGTATAAAGCATCTGATGCTATTGTATGATATAAATGACTAGTATT
Source organism: Eurois occulta (assembly GCA_950022335.1). NCBI lineage: Eukaryota > Metazoa > Arthropoda > Insecta > Lepidoptera > Noctuidae > Eurois > Eurois occulta. The sequence goes on from OX465498.1 coordinate 4,418,274, forward strand.
TAAAAAAGGAGCCCGCTGGCTGGACGTTTGTCTAAATAACGAATATCTTCTAAAGTATTCTTCACAGACAGTCGAAATTTTGGATTTGTAAGGTACATAATAGTATCAAGCTCCTAATGCTATTGTATGATATAAAAGACTAATATTTAAAAAAGGGGCCCGCTGGCTGGACGTTTGTCTAAATAACGAATATCTTCTTAAGTATAGCTCACAGAAAATCGAATTTTTGGATTTGTAAGGTACATAATAGTTGTTGTAGTAAATATGCCTAAATATAAAAATACAAATGGTAAAAAATAAAAGTGGTGATTAACATTTCGTATTTTATATCCCTTCACAAAAGAAGTAAATGATATAAGAGCCATCTACTGACATAAATGTAACAACAGAACTCTTCAAATCAATTCGTAATTATATCCTCGCTTTGGCGAGAGATGGCGCTCAAATAAAAAAAGAATTAAAAAAAAGAAGTAATTGTAAAAAGAATTATTAGTATTATTTGTTGTGATGACCGTGGTTCCAAGTAGACTGAATGAACATAAAAGAAAGCATAGGCGGTATAAGCAAATTTACTAATTGAACAGTCAAGTACCTTACAATCTAAACACTAACACTTAATGACTAACAACGGAAAGAAAGTGATAACATATAAAAAAAAAAACTTGAGAGGTATTAAAGCACACCCAGATGGAACGAAGTTCCTTTCGTTTAATTAGTGAAGGAATTGTATTTTTTTTTTTTTTAGGTTATAATTTATTTATTTATTTAAACTTCATGTACAATAGTGGTACAAAGGCGGACTTAATGCCACAAGGCATTCTCTACCAGTCAACCTTTGGGTTAAACAAGAAAACATTGTGATAGGTACAATAAATATCTAAAAAAATAACTTCTTGTTTTCGAAAATTTATATCCTTATTTATTTATATACTAATACACATATAAATAAAATAAACTACTAAATATTTTAACAAATACCAAAATAAAAGAAAAGAAACCTAATAATAATTACCATGACTCGACTTCTAATTGAGAGCTATTTATCCTGCCTGACTTAAATTAAAAAAAAAAAAAACCTTTTATTTCAGACAACAGTGATCCATATTTTGTTAGATTACACACAGCTTATATTCTAGTGTTAGTAACATTGATAAAAATATATTATTAAAACAAAGGATGACTAGGCAGAAAAACACATTCCCGACCTAATCAACCTCCACACAAAATGCCTGATATTTTGGTGTATAGCTCTCCGCCACAGCTCTCAGGATATAGTTGCAACTACTCCGCGGGTCTCCCTTGTTTTACCGAAAAGAAATTGCCAAATTATCACTTCCCAAACAAATTTTCGCATAATTTCATTTGCCAAATTATTACTTACCAAAAAATCTCTTTACAAATAATTGTTACGAAAACCTATGTTTGGCAAGTGAACGTTTGAACAATAACTTGTTCACCAACTAGTACTTTTACCATTTTTTATCTAGTCAAATATTTCAGTTGGTATAACATATTTTACGCAAAATTAAATAAGCCAAATATTTGGTGTCGTCAATTTTAAAACTTACCATTTCAGTCAAAAGCACTATTAACTAGTTGGAATCTCCTATTTGGATTCGGTTGGGGCTCCTATTTCTGTGTGCAGGGTTTACAGGCACCTAACTAACCGAACCTCGAGGTGCCCCTGACGTCGACCGTCTAGGGTTAGCGTTTCCGTCAGCAGGTCGACGGATCCCCGCTGCGCGGGGCTTCTATTTCTGTCTGCAAGGTTTACAGGAACCTAACTAACCGAACCTCGGGGTGCCGCTGACGTCGACCGTCTAGGGTTAGCGTTTCCGTCAGCAGGTCGACGGATCCCCGCTGCGCGGGGCTCCTATTTCTGTCTGCAAGGTTTACAGGAACCTAACTAACCGAACCTCGGGGTGCCCCTGACGTCGACCGTCTAGGGTTAGGGTTTCTGTCAGCATCTGTTAAATTTCAATTACGTTATATTAAATCAATTTGTGTTATGTCTTCATTCCAAAATTATTGCCTTTATATTTTTTGGCATAACAAATCATTTGACTAAACGTTTATTGTCTTAATTTTGTTTGCTGTAATAAATCATTTGATTAAAGACCAATAGTCTTAATGACATTATCCTTAGTAATAATCTGCCAAGTAAACATTTGACCAAATGAAAATGTGCGTACTAAAATTATTCCAAATATTACATTGGTATAAAAAAAGGTTGCTAAAATTTGTTTGGGTAATGAAAATTTGGCAAAATCTTTTCGGCAAAACGGCAGGATCCCCTACTCCGCACTCTGCACAGCAGCGAAGCCGTTTTTTTGCGTAATATGGCATGAAAGCCATCTGTGTAGGCCTCAGCAAACATTCCTGAAGCGCTACAAAAACGAGGCAGTCGCAACATCCTGAAAGCATTATTATATTGAATGCGCAGGACATCCAACGATCTCTTAGTGTACTTGACCCATAGATTGCTGACTTAAGTAGTGGTTACGAACTTTTCTTTTAAAAGTGAGTTTGTTTTCAGCTTTTTTAATGCCAAAAGGTAGCGTGTTCCAGAGCCTTGTAGTAGAGATGGCGTAAGAATTTGACATAAAACCGGTGCGGTGTGAAGGAATTTGGAGAAGTAGATTCTTGGAAGCTCGAAGGTTACGACTGTGAGAACTGCCCAACACTTTAAAATAAGTTTTTAGGTAATCGGGAGCACATGGATCGTTCATAATTGTGAAGAGCATGCAGAGAGATCTGAGGGACCTCCTGAGTCGAATAGGCAACCATTTAAGCTGAGGAGGAAATGTGATCGTATTTACGAAGGCCAACAACAAAGCGAATACAATTGTTGAGAAGTCGATCCAATTTGTTTAGAAGTTCTTGGGAAAGATCAGAATAACAAACATCAGCATAGTCGATAATGGGAAGCACAAGTGACTGGACCAAAGTGAGTTTGGTGCTAGATGGCAGGAAGTATTTGAATCTATAGAAGGATCGCAGCGAGAACGAGACTTTCTGGCTCACCTGAGCCACGTGTTTATTCCAACTTTAAACTGCCGTCAATGTACAGACCTAAGTCTTTTACGTGAGGTGAAAGAGAAATGACGGAGTTCTCGTACATCAGTGGCATAAGTTGGCTAGTGTTCACATTTCTCAAAAAGTACGAACTGCCAATTAGGATGGCCTGACATTTCCCGACGTTAACAGAAACCCCAAATTTGCCAGACCATTCCTCGATAGTTCGAAGATCAGCATTGAGTGATGAAATGCAATTGTCAAGTTTGGTAATGTCAGACTGAGCGTATAGTTGCAAGTCATCAGCGTACAGATGGTAAGAACATTTGAGAACAGCAGTAATGGAGTTTATAAATAAAGAAAATAAGAGAGGAGAGAGGATACCGCCTTGCGGAACACCAGTTACCAGGTCGTACCAGTCAGAGCAATCCTGATCAGCACGCACCGCCTGCTGGCGACCACGAAGATATGATGAAAACCAATCACGTGACAACGAAGAGACCCCAATCTGAGACAGTATGGTTAGAAGAAAGTCGTCATCAACGGCGTTAAAAGCATTGGAAAAATCTATTAAAACCAAGACCGTTTATCTCGAATTCTCCAGGCCATCCCTTATGTCTTCAGTAACTTTAAGCAGAGCTGTGGCTGTGCTGTGAAAACCGGATTGGAAACTGGACAACAGGTTATTCTTAAATACGTAGGAGGATATTTGATTAAGGGCAACTGCTTCTAGGATCTTGGAAAGGAAAGGGAGAATGGAGATCAGCCTGAAGTGATTCACTAAACTAGGGTTGGAAATTTTAGGGAGAGGGATAATATAAGCCTTACGCCACATTGCAGGAAACACACCAGTCTGCAGAGATGAATTGATGATGTGCGTAATAATTGGAATTAGATTCTCAATCATAAACGATAACATAGTTCGACTGACCCCATCACAGCCCACAGCCTTACGACTTAATTGAGGTGAAATATTTAAGGACCTCAACGTTAGTCACGGGAGAGAAAGAAAAAGAGTCAGGAGGAAACATTGGCTTGGAAGTAACATCAAGGATGGTATTATTCTTAATGCCAACCGCAAGCGTAGCAGATGTTGAAGGGTCTCCCTTGTTTGACCGAAAAGAAATTGCCAAATTATCACTTCCCAAACAAATTTTCGCATAATTTCATTTGCCAAATTATTACTTACCAAAAAATCTCTTTACAAATAATTGTTACGAAAACCTATGTTTGGCAAGTGAACGTTTGAACAATAACTTGTTCACCAACTAGTACTTTTACCATTTTTTATCTAGTCAAATATTTCAGTTGGTATAACATATTTTACGCAAAATTACATAAGCCAAATATTTGGTGTCGTCAATTTTAAACTTACCATTTCAGTCAAAAGCACTATTAACTAGTTGGAATCTCCTATTTGGATTCGGTTGGGGCTCCTATTTCTGTCTGCAGGGTTTACAGGCACCTAACTAACCGAACCTCGGGGTGCCCGTGACGTCGACCGTCTAGGGTTAGCGTTTCCGTCAGCAGGTCGACGGATCCCCGCTGCGCGGGGCTCCTATTTCTGTCTGCAAGGTTTACAGGAACCTAACTAACCGAACCTCGGGGTGCCACTGACGTCGACCGTCTAGGGTTAGAGTTTCCGTCAGCAGGTCGACGGATCCCCGCTGCGCGGGGCTCCTATTTCTGTCTGCAAGGTTTACAGGAACCTAACTAACCGAACCTCGGGGTGCCCCTGACGTCGACCGTCTAGGGTTAGCGTTTCCGTCAGCAGGTCGACGGATCCCCGCTGCGCGGGGCTCCTATTTTTGTCTGCAAGGTTTACAGGAACCTAACTAACCGAACCTCGGGGTGCCCCTGACGTCGACCGTCTAGGGTTAGCGTTTCCGTCAGCAGGTCGACGGATCCCCGCTGCGCGGGGCTCCTATTTCTGTCTGCAAGGTTTACAGGAACCTAACTAACCGAACCTCGGGGTGCCCCTGACGTCGACCGTCTAGGGTTAGGGTTTCCGTCAGCATCTGTTTTTCAATTACGTTATATTAAATCAATTTGTGTTATGTCTTCATTCCAAAATTTTTGCCTTTATATTTTTTGTCATAACAAATCATTTGACTAAACGTTTATTGTCTTAATTTTGTTTGCTGTAATAAATCATTTGGTTAAAGACCAAAAGCCTTAATGCCATTATCCTTAGTAATAATCTGCCAAGTAAACATTTGACCAAAATGAAAATGTGCGTACTAAAATTATTCCAAATATTACATTGGCATAAAAAAAGGTTGCTAAAATTTGTTTGGGTAATGAAAATTTGGCAAAATCTTTTCGGCAAAACGGCAGGATCCCGGTTGCAGCGGTTTCTAGCCAACTTGTAAAGGCTCCAGTTCTCCTCACTGCGGTCCCGCCTATATTTTCTAAAAGCCCGGTCACGTCGCCTCATTGCCATCCGAACTCCAGGGGTAATCCATGGAGCTGGGGGGCGCTTGACGCGAACAGCCCTCAGTGGCGCATGCGTGTCAATGAGCTGGAGTACATATTTATTAAATATTTCCACTTTCTGATCCACTGATGGTGATTGGGCAATATCGACCCAATCAAGAGCTTGTGCATCGGTATTGAGTTTTTCTTTGTCTAACCTTACGAAATTCCGCATAAAAACAATAGCAGGCCGCTGCTTTGGGGGTTTAATTTTGTAGGACAGATAAATCAGATCGTGTCTGGATAAACCAGGCGCAGCGATCTGACCATGGTTTGCAACGAGATCCACAGAAGACGCAAGCATGAGATCGAGCCAGGAATCACTTGAGTCAAAGGACACGACGACTCCAGGATCGCACTCAGCCTTCGTGATCTAGGGTTATCCTTCAATAGGTCAGTGTTAAAATCATCCATGACTATGAGATGTTTGTGCTCTGAGGAAATAGATTCGAAGAAAGATTCTAGAATAGAGAAGTAATCTATAGCAGGTGGGCAGTAAACAATTCCTAGAACGGCCTTAACCCCTTTAACAACAATTTCAAGAAATAGGTATTCAGGGTTGCCATTATAAATTGGGGATGAAGAAGATATGATTTTGTAGGTGATATCACTGCGCAGGTAAATGGCAACACCCCCAGCTCTTTTCCCTGTACGATCGTTCCGAATTAAAATAAAGCCAGGTAGACCGTACAAGTTAGAAGAAAGCTCAGGTTTTAGCCAACTTTCGGATACCAAAACAGCATGCAAAGTGACGTGAGAAAATAAATCCAATATTTCAGAATGGTGCTGAGGAATGCTCTGAGCGTTGACATGACATACATTAAAGCACTTGTTAAATCGCTAGCACTAACTATTCAGAAAACTATTCACGGACAGAGAATCGTCAAGAGTTGAAAAGGATGTGGAAGAACATGAATAAAAAGAGTCCTCGTCAGACATAATTACTATAAAGTTAATTAAACAAATATAATATAAGCTATAAAAATAATAGATAATATAATGGACTTTAAATGTGAAATAAAATTCACTTATGAATTAATTGCATAACCTGCCAGCAGACTGTTCATAAAATAAAACTAATGCGTGTTTCCGAACGTAACTGATTCAAAAACGCCATAGACAGTGACAAGTGACAGTGACATTACAAAAACATAATAATGACTGTCTAGAACTAGAACATAGAAAACTTAAAATAGTAAATAAAGCGTTAATACACGAATAAAGTTACTGTGACGTGTTCCTACTAATATCGGCGATCAGAAAACTAGCTCTAAGGATGTTAACCAGACAAAAAGGAAACAGCTATGAGAGTAAACAAAACAAACCAAGTTACTTCTTCTTTGGTAACCGCCTTGACCGACTGAGAGCCTGCGCCGGCGCCGGGCTTGTGTTGTTTGAGCCAGGGTTGTAGTTCGGAGGAACCACTTGATCCAGTGACTTGCCATGCTCCGCTCCCAGCGCGATGACTTCCTCAACAGTGAAGACCCGACGACGTTTGCCATTAGGGAGCTTGACGTTAATGTTTCCGTCCATAGTCCACACATCAGTCACACCGAACAACTTACGAGCTGTTGTAAAAGCAGACTGCCGCTGACGAGTGAGGAACTCAGACACCACATAAGAGGATCCCTTCAGTTGACCTTGACCTTCTGAAGCCTTGCCGAGCCTTAGGCATACAGTTAATGAAGAGGGTGCCAGATCAGTAATGCCAAGCTTATCCTGCAGAATGGAAGCCACAGTTTCCAGGAGTTGCTCACCAGGCTTCTCAGGCATACCTCCAAGCAGCAAGAACTTTCCTGTGACGCATCTCAATTACGTCAACACTCCTGCTCACCTCGGCTATCTGCAGCTGCAATGCACTGAGGACACTCCAAACATGCTCTTTGAAGACTGTAAAATCCTTGTGAAGCCCGCTCAAGTCTGTACCCGCTGGTGATATCTTCAGATGTTCTTCCAAGTCTGCCATCCGTTGGTTGAGGGATTTTATTGCCAAGCGCTGTGTCTCCGCAATATCAGCTACACGACGACTTACAAGTGTTCAGGTGCAGTAGTCAGTGAGGGCAAAGTTCAAGTGACAGCTCAAGCCAGCAAGTAAATGCAAATAACACTGTTTAGGGCATGTGTATGTTACTGCCCATACAATATGTGCTGAATGGTATGTTAATCAGCAATATTAGGTAGAAATTATAATTTAAATAATGAAATTACTATTTATAATTAAAAGAAACAATTTGGGAACATGTTTACTTTTGTGCACCTACCCGAAAAAGCATTTACCCTATCTACCTATAATAATATACTACTATATCCTATAATAATATTTTTTTTTTATTAAACAAATATCTTCTCCTTGATCACCCATCCACAGACCAACCTTGGCAACCGTTGCTTAACTTGGATCACCCATCCACAGACAGACCTTGGCAGTCGTTGCTTAACCTTGATCACCCATCCACAGACCAAAGACGAAACGAAAATATCTGGCTTGCTTTCTATAAGAGAGAGAGACAGACAGAGAAACATGCGCACGCCGCACGGCTTACAATAGCTTACTATAGAAAAAGTGTCATTACAACTTTTCGTCTTAATTTTTTCCGTCTAGCCCCCTTTCGCAACGCGCGCTAAAGAACGTCGTTCCAACAAAAGAAAAATAAACATAAAACAAAAGAAACAAAATAAAAATATGACCAAAAAGAAATCCTCAGGCTGGGCTCGAACCCGAGGTCACACAATTTCAATCCGGTGCTATGTGCCCCAAGACCAGCTGACTTCTTACAGTGCGTGACGAATATGTCGGTGTATATTTCGCAACGAATGCTGCCTCATCAATCGAAGCAAAGATTCAACCAAACATTAGTGTCTGAACGAAAAGAGCGTTTCTGCAAGCTGAGGACAAAATGATAACAGTCAGCCTTGCAAAACTTCTCCAACCATCTATAACTTACACTTCGTTACATAGACGAAACATTTACCCCGTTACTTCCGTTACTCGCACACAAATTCACAATATTGCACCATCAACAATATACATCGCCCATTGACACTCTCCGGTCTCCTTATTTTTTCCGCTACTGTCACTGGTCCGTTCTCACAAATTATGTTGTGAAAACTATTGTGGCGAGCCTAATAATGGCATGTAGTATCGCACTCGAGAACTACAGTATTGATCATGACATAGCCTAATAGTCGCAGTATTAATAATTGAACTAAACATTGACATACTACTTATGTCTGCGCGAATATATTATAAAGTAATAGCCTAGCAATGTTGTGTCTACAACTAGTAGGTAGATACACTTTACCCCGTGTCGACTTAAGTTTATAAATCAAGATATATTTATAAGCCTGTCACTATAGTGACCTACTAGGAAATGAACATGCTTATTCAGCATGTGAATAGAATTGTTTTTTCTGTTTGACAATTTTTCAAAGTATGGGAAAGACACACAATATTATTTTACTACAATTCAACTTTAACAACTCTGTTACACTGTCTGTGATATCTTGTTTTGTAAGTTTTGAACTATTTCCTATAAATATTGTTATATCAATATTAACATTATAAACATTTCTAAATTGATTACATTTTTAAATTATCCTATTCAGTTTTGCATGTTTTAATTTTTTTATTGCTGACTATATGTATAATTCTGTTTGTGTAAGGAATCTTCAGTCAGATCAATAGTTATTAAGGAAGGGGGGTTACAATTATTATTTAATAATTCATTATTTATGAGGAAACAAACCTCATAAATAATGAATTATTAAATAGTAATTAACCTGAGTAAATTCTTTTTCTTTCTGTAACTTTAATATACAATTATTGGCATGAATTAACTCACCTTCTAGGTCCCTAATTTTATATAAAGCCACCTCATACAACTTACTACCATTTTTGAAACCATCCGTGACAACCTGCAGCTGATCCCGTTCATCAACAACGTCCAAATTGCTGATGTAGGTCTACTAGCTAGAGTTTTTGCCATTAATGTTATCGACTTCCACCTCACTCTCTTCTCTCTCCTGTAACAGCTGTTGGACTGGGAGGTTTGATTCTTTAAGTTCTTGGAGAGTCGTTCTCAATTTTAGCTCCATATCCTGAGTAGCCTTACAGGTTGTCACAGGCATGGTTTCAGGATTGTTACTGAAAATTAGAAGTAAATAAACGGTGAGAACTAATGGAATAAACTGACTAAAGAAAAGTTAGCGATGAAAGGGAAAAAATAAAACAGAGAAAAGCCTTAAGTTATGAAATTAAATGACATAGACTAATATATTAACTTCAAAAGATTATCTTTATTCAAAATAACTGGTTTTATTGTCTTAGGGTTTTACTTTTTCTTATGAGGGTAGCTTGCTTATGAATTAAAAATTTCACTTAGTTTATTAAGATATTACTTCAAACCAATAATGCACAATAATGATCATAAACGATTTATGAATTAATATTGAAAAGATCGATTTAAAAAAAAAGAGAATAACAGAGTTATGGAATCGTCAACAAAGCGATTCAGAACCGTTACAAGGTAATAAACCGGCAAAAAATTACAATAGAAATTGGCATGGATGTGTTATCGAGTTAAAGTGACGTTTGTGTGCAGTTATTAAATAAAAATAATCAATACTTCCCCTGAATTATCCGTGTTAAGCCGTAGTTACAGTTAGAACGTCAACTGTTGTTTGTAGGTTACCGGTAACGTTGTACTACCGAAAACTTAATTAATTATCAGGAAAACAATTTTCCTGAGTTTTTACGCATTTATAATACGTTTACACAAATAATTACACCGTAATATAACTTATTTACTTACTAATTTAATTTTAAAATACGGAACAAAAATTTGACATATCACTCTCACATGACACATCTATTTCGTTCTATAAATAAAGTTCTACGCTACTCAATTAGTGATGGAGTTAGGTTGGATGCAGATTTGATCGATAGATATCGATAAAAGAAAATTTAAAACATTTTATTTCAAGGACAATAAAAAAAGGCAAAATAACGTCTCTCTTATTTTAACTCATTCGAATTTTCTAATAGAAAAAGTGTTAACCTTAATTATGTAAAGTATTTACCTTGGGTTTGGTTTGTTTAATAAATTAAAATAAAGTAAAAAAATATGGTAGTAGGTATTGTTGTGTATAACGTGTTTTATTATGTATAATTATATTTTATAATACTACGACCTTTTTTCGAAATTAAACGAGAAATAGGGAATCTATCGATATCGATAATATAGATCAAAGCTAAATGTGTCACTTCCTTGAGTGAGTAGCAGAAAATATAGACTTATGACGCGAATATCATCCTTATTTCAAAGGGGTTTAAGTTTATAATTGCATTCACTGGGAATACCGCCATCTATGGTCAAATAGCGGAATTTACTGGGCAATCGATTCTAGTTTGATTTCAAATTACAAAACGTCGTATGTATTTTTCTGCCCTAAAGCAAAATAAATCCTATTCTTATAGCACGAAAGTACATTTTAAAATGTAGAATCTGTGACTTATGCCAGTTTTGACTACTAACTAACAAAAAGTCGCGCAAACGTCCTGCGCGCATGTGTCTTAGGGCGCAAGTGTCCATGCGCGAAAACGTCCAATCGCGCAAGTGTCCAATCGCGGAAACGTCTATACGCGCATATGTCTTTTCGCGGAAGTGGGTTCGCGCAAGTGTCCTTCGCGCAAATGTCTTTCGCGCAAGTGTCCTAGACCCTCAATCTCTGGATCTTCTCCTTCCCCTTTTTCCTTCTATCAATAATAGTATTTGCCAATTTATTCAGGGTTAGTACAGCAAGTGGCTTTTTAATATCACTATCAGCCGTCATTTTCTGAATGAGCTATTCCTTTTGAAGCAAATGCTATGGCAAAAAAGAAGAAAATGCGGTTCTTACTCTTTCTAGCCACTACATCTTTATCAACGCCATTCATATTTTCTTTTATTTAGTAGGATTTCATCTTAAAGCCCTCCAACTTTGGCAGCGGAACTGACTACCCATAGTGCATAAAACCTACTTGAAAGCAACAATAAAGTACTCTCACTTGTTTTTGGACATGAGCCTTTTAAGATAAGTCAACAATGAAACCACAGTCTCCTTATAAACTCTGAAGGCGTACGATCGACAGTACTTCACGTACTGAATTAAACATATGATGACCCACAGAGCGGATGAGCAGTGATCGAGGTCATACATGTCCTTTCCTTTGGCACTAGCTGGTGAAAACCGGACACATCAACCTATTGATTGTATTCTCCAGATGTATTTATAGGAGAACAATATATTATAACGCCTGGAGAATCTCGAAGATATAAAAGTTTACGAGTATATACCACTCATACCACTGCTGGATAAAGATCACATGCCTTCCGTGCAATGCAAATCGAGTGAAAGGGAAACAAGGAGTAGGTGGAGAAGGGGAGGGTAGTGCAAGGTTTAAACTTTGAACCGAAACTGTAATTAGCAGCAAAAAACTTTCAAAGTGAAATTCGAAGTAACCAACGCGGTTGTCTGACCTAAGAATTGACGAGTTACACATAGAAGCACTTCTGGCCTAAATCTTTAACCAACTGAATAACTAACTGATTTGCATACGTCCGATCCAAAAGCACTCATTGCTAAGGATGTACTAATCCGTTGTTACATTGTTGTGATGGCTCATCTGAAAGTTTCTCATGAAATCGTGTTTTATTTAGAAAATCGAGATCTTGTGAGTTATCGATGTTGATTCGAGTTTGCACTAATACACGTTTTGCAAAAAACAAATTTAAGCCCACAAGGAACCTTTAATGCATACTTAGTAACCCTAAGCACACACTAAACAATCTAATGCCCTTAAATCTCTTTAATGCATAAAAACTCAACTTGCCCTGGACATAATTATTGCAGATCGGTGTCAGCTATGAATGGCAGTGGCCGGTGCGCACTGCACCGCGCACCGCCCGGCCTTGCGCCTACGCAACGTAAACTATACCCCGCTATTGCGCGTGGGCTTCTTCTTGTTACTGCGCTGTAAGAAAACGGGATTTATTTGTCCTTACAATGTCGGAGAGTCAAGTAGCTTTTCTATTCAGCCTTCTTTTTTCTTGTCTTGTGATTTGGTTGTGCGATTTTTATGACGTAGTTTTTCATAGTCGAAATTAATACTATCGTTGCTACTTGCTTAGTAAAACCACGATGCCCTTTTACTGTTCCCTACAATTTAGCCTTTAATTTTGTATGAAACAGTTTTTCATTTTCTGAGTGGTCTAGACTTCTGTCTAATTCACGGTTACAGTGTTTGCGTTAATGTCACCATGATACACGTTTTTAGAAGATTTTTTGAAACACAATAAAAACGTAACGAAATTGATTTCCTTAACCTTAGAAACTGCCCACAATGACTAGATAATACTTACAAAACTTACAACTAACGAATACCAACTGTTTAGTTATACTTTTACTTTCCAACTAATAATTTTGCAGCGTCATTTAAATACCCTATTTCCGTCCCATTTCCTCTTATGAAAGCTCTAAATTGTGTGAAAGAGATAACGAATCTGCATTGTCGATGCGGAAGGCGGTTCTATCGTAAGGAAGACAGGGCAACAATGGGAATAGTTGTATAACGCCTATTAAAGAGAGATTAAAAAGTTATGTACTTGTCTATGACAGCTGTATGTGGCAAGATGTGTAGTCAGCATAGACAACACATTATTTTTATTTTTTATTTGAACGGTGAAGAGAAAGGCTCTTAAAGGGTTTTTATTGTTACTGAATACTGTACAGTTATCTTCATTAAAGATCTTGTTATTAGCAAGTGTATCTACCGAATCCCACTTATGTGTAAGTGCATTGATCCTGACTAAGTATATCATCTACCGCATCAGCCTTTTCTCAAACATGTTAGGGTCGGCTTCCAGTCTAACTGGATGCAGCCGAATACCAGTATTTTACATGGGGCGACTGCCTATCTGTTATTTACTAAATAACTATTCTTTTATTTGTCTTTTGATTATCACCCCTGGAACTAGCTGTAAAAGCAACGATGGGAAAAAGTAACGGAAAATTTAGTTATTTCTAATTATAATCAAAGAATAATGAGAAAATTTGCTGCCAACAACTAATTAAAATCGCCCTTAACGAAAAATTGGTACTTAAAACGCATTATTAAAATTATAATTCCAATGAAAACTGTTTTAAACCTATTAAAACACGCGACTGAAATTACAAAGGCCATTAATTTAAACCAGATGGACAAGTGAAAGCTAAAACGCTAGTAAAAGTATTAGAAATTAGTGATCATTCATAATAAATCATACATACATATGTATGTATATGTGTTCATAAATCTCTGTGATTGCATGAGAACACATCATACACACTTCACGAACAATTAATTGTGCGAGACTAGAATCAAGATATTTACGATACATTTAATTTTTAAATGTATCACAGACGCCATTTGTCACGGCCAATTTAACTTGTCAAGTCTATTTGATCAAGTTGTGAGACATCTTTTTACAAGATTTATAATTGTACCGTTTGTGTAGGATCTATTTTAATTTCCGTTAATTTACATAATATTACAAGAAAACAATCAATTTACCTCATTAATAACCCGATAAATAAATATTTTAAAAACAAACTGGCAACTCACCGTTATTTGGCGCCAAACGTTTGACATATGTTTCTATTAATTATGGCGGATGAGCACAGATAAAATATAACCGAAATTATTTGACACAAAAAGGTGGAATAGGTCTAAAATAACGTTGTTTCAATTCGAGTGTTTGATTACAGTGTTTTAAACCGGGTTTTAATTAGAAACAATTACCTCCGTGCACTAACTGAACTGGGTAAAGTTGCCAAAAACCTGAATCATTTGAAAAGGCTGGTGGCCCGGTGACCTTCTGCACCGCAAGTTCCCACGTCCGTATGTATTAAATATACCGTAACATTATTTAACACAATGTTTAAGTTTTAGGTCGCCAAGATAAGCTTTACTTAATTCACACAAAAGAGATAGAAATGTATTATTTTATCTCATAATTTCATCTTTAACAATCATAGATCTTAAAACTTGGCATGTTCTTTAAAACCGGATATAATTTTCATGTTCTGGCAATAAATCTAAAAATATATTTTCTTTATTAAGATATTTTTAGGAATGTCGAATGTAGCCAATAAATTAAGCACTTTGTCAGAATAGAATGGCGGGCAGCATTCTCCACAATCACAGTTAATTCTAGACATTAATAATGTTATGAAACTTAAGCTAAAAGTATCTACTCAGTGGTCTAGGCTACCAATAACGAAGTATGCTAAGGCTACTGAATTGAATTGACAATCGCAAATCGATATAAACTAGGATACTATCGGCAATAGTTACAACTTTCCGCTTTAAATTAATTACTATATTTGATTAGCCAATCTTATTCCGGATCGCGTATTTCTCCGACAGTATTAAATTAATTGACGTTATTACTTACTTTATTTATCATATTATTGCGAAAAGCACTTTATCCACTTCTGTAATACCTTTGATATCAAACTAGAATGGCAAAGTTGGACAACATGATAAATCAAGGGACTGTCGCAATTTTACAGTGGCTGTAATAGCTCCTGTATACAATGGTACGTTGGTTTCAAATGCTGTTGCTTCATTTGTGGAAACGAGATCCAACCAAGTAGATTGTAAGTCATCAAGGGCCTTTATATTGCGTCCACCATAAGCGTAAGATCTGTATCTACTGCTTTATAAAATACCTCTCTCAAATTTAAAATGTCTCCACAATACGCGATTATACAGATATATTTAGAACACAAATGTCTAAGTTAAGTAGCAAGGCATAATCAGCCCTTAAGGTTCCAACTGCTGGGACATGGCATGGCATGTCCCAGCAGTAGGAGCCTTAAGCTTAGCTTACCACCCGAGCCCAGTACCTACACGTTGGTGGATGCCAAATGCCGTTTTCCTCATAGATTTACCGCATGATGCTTACCTTTTTGGAACAATAGCACCTACCTAATAAGTAGGTAGGAACCATAATGTTTACCAAACCAACAGTTAAAGACCCTCAAGGACTTATCGTGACTCGAAAAACAGCAGTAGTCATAAAGCTCCAAATAACCACCTTCCACTAAAAGTAATGACTATAATCACAAAACACTGCCTTCCAATTACGTAAAGACAAATAATAGCAACAGTGGCGGGTTCCCACAAGTTCAAAGCAATTGAGATGAAACAATAAATCATTTCGTCATTTATCAACAATAGTAAATGAATCTAAAGTAGACGTGAACTTAGCGAGAGTTCAGACGGTGCAGACCATAGATTAATATTATTGGAGATAGATTGGCAATGTGAAGGAAGGAAGATTAGGTTCATGTGTACGAGCGAGACAGGTTCACACAATCATAGAAGTCCAATATGTTTGTCAGACTTCTGAATGGAGCACAGTTATAAACAATTTTCGTCATGCTAATGACAATTTTAATCAAACATAATGTAAACATGTGCCCAAAAGCCTGGTAATCAGTCTTAACAAGGGGTAACCTCCCATTAACTGTATTGTGGGGTTCAGATAGACAGGCGCTCCATGTATAATACTGGTATACGGAATAAAGCTGATGAATGTACATAAACATATGCATATGCAGTGCTCATCCATCAGGAATATTCGTAAATCTCCATGTCATTATGATTTTTGGTTTAGTTTTTTGTGACAGTTGCCTATCCATGTATTAGTAAATCTATGGTACAGAGACTGCAGTCTGTGCACTTGACTTTGTCGTGAGAAAAACTAATAACTGTTCCGTTAACAGTGAGCGCTGTTTTCGCAAACCTTTTAGCGTCGAGTGTAAATAAAAAGAGCATGAGAAGATTTTGAGTGTGGTTGATTAAGTTATGTGTAGTTTCCGTGTCCTTTTTGTTTTCATTAGCATCGACTGTTTATACTGTGTGTCCTATACTGCTGGCATAAGTGTTTGTGTTTTAAGGACTTTCGTCCGTGTTTTATTGATCTTGTCCACGCCTTCCGATGTCATCATCTTTTGGAAGCAGTGTTACCTACACTTGTTTGTATCCAGTAGTTTAGTATTCAATATTGTTTTTAATGCTTGCATTAGAATGCTCTAATAATAAGAGTCTTGGTCGTTTCAAGTATTTTTACAAAATGTTGAATAGAATTTAAAGAATACGCCTATGGGCATAAATTCAATGAGCAGTCAACAACCTTCTTGCAGCGTACGCCATAAATAACTTTTTTTTCGGAAGACCACAAATATTTGGAAAACCCACACTGACAAAAATTCTCATTTTTTGTGCACATTCTCACGTTACCGTGGAATACTTAAACCGTTTGTGTTCTTTATATCCGGGTCGGATGATGTTCATCATATTTTCTTTCACTTCTTT
This sequence comes from Eurois occulta, assembly GCA_950022335.1. NCBI lineage: Eukaryota > Metazoa > Arthropoda > Insecta > Lepidoptera > Noctuidae > Eurois > Eurois occulta. Next base: position 4,435,165 of record OX465498.1, read on the forward strand.
TGCCGTTTTACTCGATACAGTTTTATAAAGATATCATCCCGTCTTGAAAAAATATAAATAACATCTTTGGTATTAATCGAAAAAAACGTATCTTCCAAGCTTTTGCTTTCAAAAGGGTAAGGGAACGTCTTAGAACTAAAAACTCAAAGACATGTGACATCTCACAACATGCACTCGTACGCATACTCAAGTGGTGGATTGTTAACATGAGCCGTCCCATCTCTCAGAGAGGTAGCTTATGGATGTTACAGGCTGATCATGCCTTTAGACTTCATAGTAATCAAACTGAGCGTGGTCTGTATGGCCATGGCTCGAATTCCTTATTTTTTAAACTTTGCCCCTGCCTAGTAATTTCTCCTGAATCGTGGGTTCGTTTACAAACATCTGAACTCGCAAATACAAACAGCCAGACCCGGAACCCGGACCCGGACTACCTTTAGGTCATACAAATATTTGTTCCGTGCGGGGATCGAACCCGCCACACGCAGCGCAGCTGCCGTGCCCTCAAAAATCGTGCGTATTGAATCGCACTTATTCATTCAAACAAACAAGCCGCTGATAGGAGCTGTGACGTCCATGCACAGTATTGACGACATTTTGGTGCTAATTTTAAAGACGAATCACTTTAAAATATTTTACCGTTATAATTGATATTTCATAAATATGGTAAATCATGTTTTTTTGTATTCCAAACACGATACTAGGATGAAACCCACGTAAGACCATCAAATCCCACTCTTGACTATTTGCCACTAGGTATTTATAGGTTTCTTTTGCCAAGTTGATGTGCCAGAAAGACATAAATTACCTAATTCTAGCTTCCTACGTTGTACCCACACATGTACAGGCAACAAAAATATTTCGTATGCAAGCTAGCACCCAATCTTTGCCCAATAGATTTGACTAAATTCAGCATACGCACAAAATGAGTTAGCAAGACATCAAATCAATTACGTCTGCAATCCCCGAAGGGTTAGATGGGTAAGATGGGTTGGCGTACCTAATAATAAACCCACATTTGACCAGTCATGTTAAGTCCCATGTATTAGGGGGCGAGCCTATTGCCATTATCAACCAGGCACTAATCGCATACCGCAAACAGACAAAGGCTTTCTTAGTGCTAGACGAGTATCCTTTATTTGCGTTGGGTAGGTCCCATTGCAGTTTACATATGTTTTTTTGTAGACTATACATATTTTACATAAGATGGTAAATTGCCGGCACATGGGGATTACAGTTGGCGCATAGATGTTCATTGAATACTTAAACTATCGTAGGTTGGCTTGGTTGTTTGACTTTTAAATAGGATTAAAACTGGAATACATTATTGTCTCGTTATGGTGTTAACTAATTGTATGACGTAATGTCACTCGTTTTAATTGTATTGGGATTTGATTGACCATTCTTATTTTAATGGTTGGCGAAGGCGTGATCTAAGATAGAGCATGGCTTGTTAACTAAAGACGCCAGGATGGAGATTGACGGATAAGTGAGCGTATTTTGGATAAAATATGAAATTTAAGAATGAAAGAGCTATGAGAGTATTTGTTTTGGCCACTAAGGAAGACATTCAACGAATTTTTATTTTGGTCATCTAAGTAAGTTCAGCATTTTGGCTTAGCAATGACCATGTTAAAAGGTCACACGCCTTCGATGGTTTTCTCGTGAATTGACGTGAAAAAGCACAACATCGAGAGGAGTTTAAGGAATGGGGGAAGCCTATGCCCAGCAGTGAGACAGTTGAGGCTAAATAAAAAAGGGAGTGGAGAAACAGGTTTCAGTCTTAGAATAGTCAAGCTGCTGCAACGATGTCTTAACAGCACATCTAAACAAAAACTCCTACCATCAACAACACCAACCAACACATATAAATTACACGGGACATTAACTCAACTTCTCCATATTAACGGCCCGTAACCCCAGGCCCGAAGACATCGTGATCCAAATAAGATTTCTAAACACATACGTGTGTAGGTACATATGGAGTACGGACAAAAACTGACATTACAGTGTGTAGCGGTGTATAATTTGCATCCGACATTAACGTACAGCACGGCAGGGTGTGCAGAAGTTGAGGTGTTTGAAGGAATATTCTAGGTTTTATTGTGTTTTATTTAAGTAGGGGGGGTATGGCGGGTAAAATGTAGGTGGTAAAAAGTAAGATGTTGAAAGAAACTAAAAGGAAGAATAAAGAAAACAGAGGATTATTCTGCAGTTATGAATTTTTGAGGCATTGACTGCACGGATTTGTGTGGACCTCTTGTAAGTTTTTTCTGCCTCTTTGACGTTTCAACTCACTTTTGGGCGTCCCCAGTTTCTTAGACCTAACCTTGGCTCCCATTCGGTCAACACTGCACTCCGTGGCACATCTTCCTTTAAAGCACCACAAAACTTTGTTTAACGGGCTAACCGAGCGTTGAGGCACACCGAGCGTGCTGTGTCTCTATGACTGCGTTTTTAATGTAACTACCCTCAATTAATATTGATTGACAGCTTTAGACTGTCCCGCTTTTACTCCATACCTGGTCAGTACCCACATTCTGCTAACACAGTAGGAAACACTAGCGGACCATGTCGGCCCGTTGATTGCGTCCGAAGCGACACTGATTCCCGTCTTCACCATCGCTAAACAACACCTAAATCAATGCTTTAATACTATTGGACTGTTGGAATGTCCACTTTCGGTGCTGAGACGAGGGTGGAAAATTCAACAGAGAGCTATAAGTGGCTCGTCGTTGCGTTGTATTCGTACCTCATAACTGGCCCTTGGGAAGTTACTGTATCAAGAGTTAAGTTTAATTGATATTGCTATTGTTTTAAAGGTACTGTGGCTGCTCAAGTGCCCAGTGAGGACAACATACTATGTGTCTTCATTATGGCACTCATTTGTAGATCTATGGTTATATGTGAACTTTTTTGGGTTCAAAATATTATATTTCTAGCATAGTTACCTTAAAATAACAACAACAATATTAATTTATTGCCAGGAAACTTTAGCCCATACATATATACTTATACATTGTATAGCTTACAGACTAACATAAAATACAATTTGTGTTAGTGTGTATACTAGGCCCTTATAATAGACCCTTAAAACTATGTTTATAACACCCCCCACTCATTAATATTTTGAATAACTGGTGCAAAGAAATAGAAAATGGCAGACTTGTGACCGGCGAATTATGTTGTTTTGTAGAAAGACGTTAACACATTGAGATACTGTCAAAAATCAATAGGAACTTAACGACATACATAAACCACAGGTCATGAATGTATCTGCTTCTATTGCTCCTAACGTGATGTCAATCATTATATAATTCCTTGATCTTAATCATTTGATGAATCCATATCCCACTCTCTCACTAAGACATTTACAAGGCTTGTCTAGTACAAGCCTTGTAAATGTCTTAGTGAGTGTGACGTCACGTCTCCTAATTTGGGAATTACTGATTCGTGCGCGCGCCGGCTAGCTGAGCAGATTACCGTATTTGTTCATTACAAAGGAAATAACTTAGAAGTCGTCACGTTTGTGGATACCGGATTATTAAGTTGTTGATGACTTTGATGATGATTGTTTGCTGAATTAAGAGGTTCTGTAGTAATTAGTAGATGTGTTAGAATTATTTTCTTATTTACTAGCACTTCGTTCGCGACGTCGTTCGCAAAAATTGTGATAACTCGGCTAATATGTATGGTATAAATATAATTTATAGCCTTTAACACCCACGAATAAAGTAGCTTTCTGCCAGTGAAAGAATTTTTAGAATTGGATCATTTTAGGTCCGGATAATATTACCGTCTACATACAAACTTACAAGTTTTACCCCTTTATATTATTAGTATAGACTAGCTGTTCGCGTGGTATTTTTGATGTGTAAGTGTAAGAAAAATAAATTATAGCCTATGTCCTTCCCCTGGATATAATCTATCTCCTTGCATAAATTTCATTACGTTCCCATCAGCCGTTTAGTCGTCAAAAGGTAAACAAACAAACAAACAGTAATTTTCGCATTTATAATAGGTATTACTAGCTTAACCCCGCGCCTTCGCCCGCGTGAAGTTCGATAACTGTCCAACGGGATCATATTATCAGGATTTAAAGTATGTTATATGTTAATCCAGGTTATAAACTATCAATGTGCCAATATTCTTCCAAATCCGTTCAGTAGTTTTCGCGTGAAAGAGTACTTAAAAAGCATGCACCCATCCTCACAAACTTTCGTATTTATTATAATATTAGTAAGATTATATTATATAAGGTATGGATAGTACGGATGTTGCCTAGTCTTTGTTTTATATCACCAGAAAGCCGCAGGTGAACTTCACATAAGTAAATCAATTGATTTTATTTTCACCGCACTCTGTATGATGTTTTACTCCATATTTCAAGAGCTTAGGGGCTTACTCGTATAATACGATACGCCCGGTTTTCATCCTCAACTGACAAAACATTATTGATACAAATATTCGTTCACAATCCACAGGTATTATAAAATTGAATTAAAAGCCAAAGTCACTATTACCGTACATTGCGCCGTCAACGCTAAAAATAGGAGAGTTTTTCCGACAAATCCGTGAATAATCAGCACAATACAACAATAGAACAGTTATAATACGGAAACACTTGTGCGTTACACCACACAGGTGAGAACAGAAGGTCAACACCGATGAAAACACGGTTTTCTATCGGAGCAGAGCTACGGCAAGCGACTGCAGCAATTTGAAATAGATCATGTCAAGGGTCCCCTAAGATTTGCATATCCCACATTAGGCTTCTTAGATGAGCTTGGGCTTATACAGCCGCAAATCGTAGTTGAAGTTCTAATACCACGTAAGTCAAACATAGCAAGTAGGTACAGGAGAGTGATAAAACTGCATAATAATAACTAGGTAATGGTACAATACAATTTTATGATTTGTGTTCACTTCAATTTAGATAATTAATAATCAATTTAGAGAGGTTACTTGTGTCTGTACCTAATTGGCTAAAACAATGCATCTTCCGATTCTCTAGCAAACGGCATCAAAAATCAAAATATCAAACCGCCAAAAATTTACTTACGTGGTTAGAACTCAACGACGATATCATTCCATATCCCGGCAGCGAGAGTACTTGGCCTATTATATTATGGAGATCCAAAATCCCTGAATGTCTTCGATGATCAGCGAATAAAGGATAACAAATTTTCTTCTAATTAGTAAGTTTGCTGTCCCTTCCTATTTATTTCGATTCAATCGTGATTTATAGCTGTTCGGTGTTAGACAAGGCTGTCGCTATTTAAATGACTATGGCGGGAAGAAAGTAAGAGCGCAGATTCTCTGAACCTGTCAGACAGGTAGCAGCAGTATTAAATCCATATCTATCATTGCGTCACGCGATATCTATGATCTTAATCATTTTAAACTGTGTGGCACACTCTACCATCCAAATAAATAACGATATAGTATGCAAACGTAGATTAATAGCATAGAGATCAGTTATGTGATGGCCCAGTGGTATGCCGAAGAAACCGGCATCTAGCAGCTTATGTATTCCACTGGAATCATTTCTTTACATTCCGATAATTCCATGATTACTGGGCTCGATTAACGAGATATTTTTTTTGGTAGAAAAGTTAATAAAAATTACATGGTTCCTACCCTGTAATTTTTATTAACTTTTCTTGATTAGTTTATGAATTGTTGTGGAAGTACTACAACTAAAAACGGTAAAATAAAAAACGTTTTGCAAAAAAGTTTTTTAGTAGGTAGGTACGAGGAGGTTAATGTCGCAGCGGTGGTTACATAGATTTATCTATTTTCTTGTTTTCTTCTAGTGGCCCTTCTGTCTTACCTGCATTATGCTGGACCACCAAGTTTACTCAGATGAAACCAGCGATAGTATCTGTTCTGTTTCCTCGAAACGTGACTCAGTCAGATTGGGACAGTCACCATATTAATATTATGAACAGTCATTAAATGACATAGTTACTTTAACTAACGGCCTGATTAGTTACACGTACCTAACTATGTAATTTCATGGCCGTATGGTATGTCAAAGTCAGCTGTCTCATCATTCTCTTACCCTTATCTGGTGTTGCCATAGGTGCGAAATTTTAACTTAGTGTCTGGAATGCGGGAAGACTATTAAAAAAAAACGTCCGGAAATTTAAATCATGGATCTGGTAATTTATTTGGCTCGGTGTGCATGTTTTCTTTTTCCAAAGTTGTCTATATTTCGTCATATCAACAGTCACCTTCTTCTTAAAGTAAATCTTCACAACTAAACAAAGATGCGAACATTTTCATCTTAATTGATTTCTTGCTGCTCACGGATGAAGCAGATGCACTGAGATTCGCAGTATTAATGTGGGACCGTCATTTTATTCGTGGTGTGGGTCAACGAGAACTAAGTTCAACATTCCGATGCGTAAAAGCCATCAAAAGCATAAGCCCAATGTATGTTCATACTTGCTACCGAGAGTGCAATATCAGGCCCTAACAATCGGGAACCCACTCCTTACACAGAATAACTGATGGGCTGAAATTTAAAATAAACAGGAAAGCCAGTAGTGAGGCCAGTGAAGCACAACTAGCATCGAAAAAGAAACATTTCTGACTTTAAACCAACAAAAAGCAATCTCCTCGCAATTTCTCACAGTCAAAAACAATAGAAACAACACGTAACAAACATTTTTAATTATATTTTTTAATCTACAAGGCAACGTCAAGCCAACCTACAGCCTCGTTCGTTGACTCGCAGATAGAAAGTTGTTAATTAAGAACGCGCCTGATTGGCGGGCGATTGTGTAACCGAATGCAACAGATCAAGCATGTGGCTGAACAGGGAAATACCTTTGCCGAGGAAAGTGGACACGTCATTTTGTACTATTGTGCAAATGACTAGGGTGTATTTCTTAGCAACTGGTTTTAAGCAAAAAAGTTTAATCTATTCAGGCCCTTTTTGCCCCACAAATCACAACATATCGGGTAGACAAAATCGGAACTAGTGCTGCCAACACATCAAGCTACTACAATCTGGCAAATTTCTTTAATAGATTTTCAACTTTATCTATCAAGCCCTAATGCTTTGCTTTGCTTCAAGGTTGGTTGGGAAAATTTGACAGTTTCGGTAGGTTGAGGTGCTGGCGTCTGTAGATTGCGACCGCCAAAAGATCTTTGTAGCGTTAACATTTAGCGCTAAATCGTATTTAAACACAATATCAATTTTGTTTCTGTCATTTTGAAAAGATAGCCCGAAATAGAACAATGAGTTAGTCGTTTAGCTCTTTCTTTGACTATAGTGCAAACGGAGCTAAGGTTAACAAAGTAGAATTTAATGTAAATAGTGCATTGCGTGAGGTTTTTAAAGGTTAACTGTATGGTACATTCAATGTGTGATGTGCTGTGTGCTCAATGTGTGATGTGCTCGTACGTGCTCAGTTCGAGTTCGAAACCAATCGAAATAATCACAAAGTTTAGAAAAACCGTAATCAATAATTATACTGATGACTAAAATCATGTTAGGAATTCATTTTAGAACATGAATCAATTTATTTATAACCTTAAAACACCTATAATCAATTGAAACGATTAAATGGCCGGATCGGGCACAACGTCCTCGCCAAAGTGGAACATTGAATCAATTGTACAATTGTAATTTCACATAAATATCAATGTATTAACTCAAGACTGGCATACCACGTCTCACAATGAGATGAGATTTATTGCAAGAGATCGAGTTTCAGGGAAACTGTACAGTTAGCACTGTAATAAGGCTTGTCGTCCACGACACGAATCGAGGTATCTCATACTATACTCGACCTATCTCATCATCTGTCTAGCCTTTTCCCAACTATGTTGGGGTCGGCTTCCAGTCTAACCGGATACAGCTAAATACCACTATTTTACATGGAGCTGGATCTGACCTCCACAACCCGTTAGTACCGAGTAATAAATACACCCCTTAGTAAGACTGGTTGTCAAACTTTCGGGACATTGACTACCTGTAACGACTGTCAAAAATCTACAAATGACAGCCGGGACCAACGGTATAACGTGTTTTCCGACGCACGGAGGAAACCGGGTATGTTATGGGTGGTCCCCTATCCATTGACCAACTTAGCCAAGAGCGGTTAACCTGAAGATTGATCCAAGCAGCTGTTATTATTTAGCCACGAGATCCTCCTGGGAACTCGAATTTAATTGTCTACTAACTAACTTATCTCCTCAACACGGTGGGTGCCTGAGGATGGACGGCGCCGAGGAGGCCGCCTAGAAAGAGGTGGTGAGATGATCTAGACGAGCATCACGAAGGCTGGTTCGAGGTGGCGCAGGAGAAGAGTACCTGGAAGGATATGGGGGAGGCCTTTGCCCAGCAGTGGGACATACGAGGCCATAGAAAAACAAAAACTTATTTGAGATTGTTTACGTCGCATACGGACCGCCATAGAAATAAAGTTTCTTTCCTGTTATTTCCATAGAGATGTATGTTCTGGAACGAGGAGCCAGCTTCATCTTTCTGATTAACTACACGACTCCTTGACAGTTCAAAAATGCCATCAAATAGTTCAATTGAATAAAAAAAACAAGTGTCAAGCTACCCATTGGTGATCTGATTTAAGTTTGTAACGGGCAACTGCTGAGTAGCATCGTGAACGACGGGGTTTATAATAATACAAATAATCACTCTTGCACTGAAAATGTACAGATGTTAACCCTGTTATAAAGATTGACAGAAGTAGAATGGAAGTTGCAAGTGCATCATCATCCAATGATTTTTTTAAAGAAGACTGACAACACTGTCATGTTTAATTATTTTGTTTTGAAGCTGATGAAAACAAAACATGCATTGTGCTTATTGCATGTTATTAATGTCCGACGTTATAAATTACAAACCAGTCATGTGATCATGGTCTGCCTTTGAGAGAAGGTTAAATCGGACCTGAAGTTATGAGAGAATTTCTTTCTTTACTTTTAATGAACAAAGAACATTAACGCACTCTTGATGTGGGCACACAGTATTACTCTGTATGACTAGACTAGACTAGGTTTCGGGACCTCGCACACTATGCGGCTACGACCACGACCGCAGAAGCTCCAACCAGGGGCCCAATTCTGCTATTACAATAGACGACAATAGTGTCAGAATGGTCTGTCATTGATTTCATAATTGTTGATTGTGACAAGTTTTGACAAGTCAAAATAAACAATTATGATATCAATGACAGACCATTCTAATGGTAATTCTAATGGTCTGTCATTGATTTCATAATTGTTGATTTTGACAAGTTTTGACAAGTCAAAATCAACAATTATGAAATCAATGACAGACCATTCTGACACTATTGTAATAGCAGAATTGGGCCCCAGGAAGAAAGTTTGACCGCACGATCGGGCGTTCGACCAGTTTTGTTCAAGATAGCGGCCGGTCCGCCAAAAGTCGTGGTCGTGGCAGTAGTGCGCAAAGGTTTCTCTTAGTTCCTATTACTTAGTTTTTAAAAAACCTGTGCTGTGACTAGCCAGACAATGAAAATCGAAAGATTCGCAAATCGTCGTGACGTCGTTTCTTATTCATAACCCTACAGCGTTGGAAGTAGGTAGGTACGCTTCTAAGAATTCTCAAGCACATGTCAGCAAGCCCCATGCCTGACGTTATAATTTATGGCGTATTGTTCAAGAGTTCATGCTTCTTAAAGTAGTTTTGTTTGAAATCAGGGTCGTGTTAGAGACTTACATGATATCTTTGGTGACGCAGTTATTTTCTTCTCAATCAATTCTCTCCTCATAATTCCCTGGCCTTATCGCAATTTATTTGGAGTCGGCGCAGCATGTCTTCTTCCATACTTCTCTATTAGTCATCTGATGCATTTACTTTCTAGCTTCATTATCTTTCGAACAGTTCATTCATCGTTTCTTAGGTCTTCCCCTACTCTTATACTTACTTAACCATCCTTTCTTCACGACATTTTCTTCGTTTCATTCAATCAGGGTATGCGATGTAAATTGTAGACGTATAAAAGCTTATTTTTTATAGATCTCTTCGTAACAAAAACTTAATATTTATAACCTTAATAAACTTAAATAAAAAAATAATTATTAAACGGTATCTGTCTATGATCACCGCTGGTTTTAACGTCAATCTTATATTGATTTTTATGGCAAAGGTATTTCCCTCAACTGCCTTAATAGCGTTCGGTTACACAATCAAGAGTTGCCTGCTGGTATTCGAATATGGAATACTGGCCATAAACCCGCGGCTTTCGTCTCTAGATATAATGTAACGAAAATTAAAAATAGATACCTTAGTTTCGTACTACCGAGATAAAAAGTGGCTATCCTATGGCTTAGCCCGGATCTTAGTCTACCTGTATGCGAAATTCGTTCAGCCGTTAAGGCATGAAATAACATGACAAAGTCACTTTCGTATTATGAAATAGGTAGCCCATTTTACAAATTAATGCTTAATATGGTATGGTTATTTGAGGAGGAAAAATGTTTCGTAAATGAGGCCAACGCCGTGTACTCGCCATATAGATAGGCAATTAACTCTGTTAATAGACTGTCAGTTCTCCAACGGATAGATTTTCTTGTGAAGAATTCCAGTTAGAAAAAAATCACGCACGCGGCGACCGTTGCGACTGGAAAGCGTAAAATGCCGAGCCTCGATCGTAAGCGCGGACATATTGTTACCAATCAATTGTTTATTATTAGGTATGATTTACAGTGAAATTGGATACTATAAAGCCAATTTAGTCTTGCGAATGTAAGGCGAAGAAAACTAGCGACGGATTCATGATCGTAACCTACATTTGTTAATAACAATACTTATGTGTAATCTGCAACTGTAATATGTAGCGTGATAAATAAATCGAAAATGTTTTTATGTATCACTAAAATAAAAACTCATATAAAATCGTGATAAGGCTAACCCAGTTCCTGCCATTTATTTTATAACCTACACCATGACAGTTACGCCATTTTGAAAAAAACGGAGTTGGCACAGGTATTATCAATATAAAGCCGGCCTTGTCATCTAGACTGGATGTTAAAAGTGAGTGGCTGATATCCAATTGTTAAACTTGAACTTTGTTAATGGCGGTCGGGTCATTGTATTATATTTGCATGCTAATAAATAATAATAAATAATAAATATCCCTGCACATTCTCACACAGCACCATCTAGCCCCAAGCTAAGCAACTTAATGCTTGTGTTATGGTAGCTAGATGGCTGATAAACTACATATATACATTTTTTTTTTTGTAAATACATACATATTATAGATAGAAAAACACCCAGACCCGGAACAACTACTTGTAGGTCATACAAATATTTGTCCCGTACGGGAATCGAACCCGCGACATGCAGCGCAGCAGTCAATCGCTTGACCACTGCGCCAACCGTGTCAATGGCACAGCGGTCTCTTTTTATTATTGCTATTGTTTCGTGTAATTAGATTATGATTTACAGTCACTGCAAATATTACACACACCTCTTTGTAGATTTATTTTTTTGTCTATGATTGATACTCGATTTCCCAAAAACTGATTAAATTGAAATGTAGCGCTAGTAACGCGAATGATAGGAAAATCGAATGCTAATTAATTTTTTCGGGTGTGTGATTTGCATTTTATTGCTTATTGTTTCGTAAGCGTTCACGATACCTATGAAATTAAGTAATTCAATTTTAGAATAAAATGGTGATGCAAAAATATAAACAACTAATATGTTTAAGGGAAAAAAGTAGTTGAAAAAACTAAAAAACCCGACTGAAAAAACTGAAAACCAAAAAATGAGCACATTTTAAATTAAAAATATTTATTTTCCCTTTGTTTATACGATTTGTCACTTCGAATTAATTTTAAACATATAAGTTGTATAAATATTTGATACCCCACTCGAAGGTATTGGAATAAGAAAATATTTCGAAATCCTCGATATGACACTCCAAATCCGCCATTTTTCTTTATTTTTAATTTTAATATAGTCAATGACACTTGAGCCACCAAGTCGAATTTAACGACGCGTTCATCCGTTTCTAAGAGTTACGAGAGAACAAAGAAATGGACATATACATACATACATACATAAATAAATGTCTGGATACTATACATTTCATACAACAACAAAAAAGATTAAATAAAAAAAGGAAAATTTTATTACAAAAATAAATACTTATCTCGTATTTACACATAAATGCTGCCATTGAAAAAACATCTGTGATAATATTGAGCAAAGAATGTCTTCTTGAATTTACAACAACTTGAGACTGTTTTGATAACCTGTTTGCCTTCCTAAGGCTAGACCTTGAGAAATGCTGCCAGGACATATTCATTCACAGACAATCTTAAAAAAAGACAAATGTCAAACTACAGCTCTAAGTTTTTAATCAGCGGTTTTTGAGGTTCTCAGATCTCGCTATAGCTGTTGATTCGATAAAGTTATTTAAGAAAAATAGCATTCGAATCTTGATAGATAAACTCAGTACCTAAACAGAACGGGCTTAGTAAATCGGATAACAAAATTGATCACTGTGAAAACGCAAGTCTGAAAACAAATCTCAATCTTGACCTTAAAACAGAAAGTCTTAAAGCGTAGATAATTATCTTATTGACGATATTATATCCACCAATGTAAGTCGTTTAAACGAGAATAGAGGCGTGTTTGATAACAACACACATAATACGACACGATAAAGGCAGAATTAATATTTAAGGAACGATCTTTCTGTTACCGAATTAACTACTAAATTAACACAACGATTTTAGAGTTATCAACGCTATCGCGACCGATAAGATACGCATTATAAAATCACAAACTTTATTTTACAGTTAACAAAATCGTTAGCCGAACATAATCACAATTAATTAAGAGGTAAATGACGGCAATAAAAAGTTTGTAAAACTCGAAATAATAAAATCAGTGTGGGCGATACGCCATACGATAATTACTGATAACATGTTTCGTCATACTGTGACTTGGTCCTTATCACTTCACATTCTGAACACACCGAATTTACTGTCTCTAAATGGAGCATTCAATGCCGCAGACAAACTGAGTCCTATCACTCTTCTTGTGTCTTTAGGAGCGATCACTCCATCATCCCAAAGTCTTGCAGTACTGAAGTATGGGCGCCCTTCTTTCTCAAACATGGCTTCCAAAGGCGCTCTAACTTTCTTGTCATCTTCATCAGTCCAAGGCTTTCCTTCTCTCTGGGCCTTCTCCTTAGCTACCAAAGACAGCACTGTGGCAGCCTGAGGTCCACCCATCACTGATATTCTGGCGTTCGGCCACATGTAGAGGAAACTGGGAGAGTACGCACGACCACACATTCCATAGTTTCCAGCACCAAAACTACCTCCTACCAATACTGTCACCTTGGGTCCCTTGAAACAACTGACTGCTGTCACCATCTTGGCACCATTTTTCGCAATACCTCCAGCCTCTGCGTCCTTGCCAACCATGAAACCAGTAATGTTCTGAAGGAAGAGTAGAGGAATCTTCCTAGCTGCGCAAAGCTGAATGAAATGAGATCCTTTCAAAGCTGCTTCTGAGTGCAACACTCCATTGTTACCAATCACTCCCACGGGATGTCCATACATAGATGCAAAACCACATACCAATGTGTCTCCATAAAGTTGTTTAAACTCATGGAATCTACTTCCGTCAACTATTCTAGCGACAACTTCGCGAATATCGAAAGGTCTTTGGATGTTCGCTCCAACGATGCCGTGAAGATCATTAATGTCATGGACAGGGTCGTCAACTTTTGGTGCATGTATTCTTGTCCTCTGTTCGTTATTCCAATTTAAATTGGCAACGACATTTCTAGCTAAGTGTAGAGCATGCTCGTCATCCTGAGCATAGTGATCTGTCACACCAGACTGACGGCAATGTAGGTCAGCGCCACCCAAATCTTCAGCAGACACTGATTCGCCTGTAGCGGCCTTCACTAAAGGTGGACCAGCCAAGAAAATAGTTCCTTGGTTTTTAACAATGATACTTTCGTCGGACATACTGGGAATGTACGCGCCACCGGCGGTACATGAGCCCATAACTACTGCGATCTGCGGTATTCCTTCCCCAGACATGTTAGCTTGATTGTAAAATATTCTTCCGAAGTGTTCTCTGTCCGGGAAGACTTCGGCTTGATCAGGTAAATGTGCACCTCCGGAGTCGACGAGGTAAATGCACGGAAGACGACACTCTTGCGCAACAGCCTGAGCTCTCAGGTGCTTCTTCACTGTCATGGGGAAATAAGTGCCTCCTTTAACAGTGGCGTCATTAGCCACAATCATGCAGTCACGACCGTGAACTTTGCCAATGGCGGTGACGATGCCGGCGCTCGGCACTTGCCCTTTGTACATGTCGACGGCGGCCAGCGTGCTCAGTTCTAAAACGTCGCTTCCCTCGTCCACCAACCGGTTAATCCTGTCCCTGACGAGCAGTTTTCCTCTCGCCGTGTGCCTCTTTACGGCCTCCTCCGGGCCGCCTTTGATGGCGTCACCGGTTTTCTGCCGTAGTTCCTCGACGAGTTCATCCATTCTGGCCTTATTCTCTTGGTAGTAAGGATCGGTTCTGTTCGGCTCAGTGCCGATGACGGTAGCGTGGTTGTGCCGGCATTGGTTCAACCGCCGTATCCCTCTGACTAGTTTGAGCATTTTTAACGTATATTAAGTGTCTGTAAAGTGCACACGACCGGTCGGCGAGTCGCTGTCGCGCTACTGCCGATAACGTAGTACCGTTATCTACACGATTAACTTGTACAAAAACAAATTCCTCGCTCGCCGACCCTCCCGCAGCACGATAAAAACTCGCATTATGTATGAAATGATAATGTGTAGCCATTGTTACTCGGTGACTATTTACGTAATATTTACATGTAGTCGAGTCGCTTTGGCAGGGTTCATTCATTCGTTCTCGGAGTTGTCGTGTTAAAATAAATGGCAGTAAGTAATATTAAGTCGTGTGTCTCTCTGTGAATAGATACTTATTGAATGATTCAATGATCGTGTCATGACCTACTTGCAATGAGTTCATGTTGTGCGAAGCTAACCTTGAATGGGTGTTTAAACTTACGCTTATTTATTTCCTTTTCACATCTGTTGACAACTAATGAACCGCTGACGAATGACACATTTATATTCGCAATATAATTCATGGATAAGACAATGCATTGTCATTCTAATTTTCTATTATTATACCCAGACACTTAACCATAAAGTTGTATGAGTTTCAATGTATCGCGTTGTTGCCCGGAGGTCGAAACAGTGCTGTAAAAGATAACAACATGCAATAATACTGACGAGGTGGACTGTATGTATCTTGAAATAAAACGTCGGACTTCTTGTTTCTTCATTTATTTCCCAGGATCAGTTTGCTGCTTGAGTGTTGAGAGAGGATACAAGCTTGCAACAAACTGCCCTTTTTATATATATTTTTAACATAGTGCAAGTAGTGGAGGGCCTAGTGTGGTGCAGATTTTTATCTACAAGTGAGAGTTCGTAATTCCTAGATCTACGTGCTAGTGTCCCAGACAGGTTTCGACCTGTCCGTTCCTGTCTCCACCATGCTAGACTTCCACTCTGTGTTTACATGTGTGTGTAAGGGGTATCAAAACAAACCTATTCTTGTTATTTACAAGTCCCTAATACCAAATCATCGTTTATTTATCAATCAATGTTTACATAATAATAAGTCTATTTACATAATGAGCTACGTCGTCCGTAACATCCTCCCCCCGGCGCAGGGCTACCGTAGCCTAATCTTCCACGCAGAGGACGGCGAGCTTCGTGACTGGCCGTCGTAGGGTGCCCGCTGTGGTCCTGATGTCTGCTGACCGCACCTTGCCGTCTGGACCGCTGTAGACTGCTTCCACGACGCCACGGGGCCACGTCCCTCTCGGTAACGTGGAGTCGATGACGACGACCAGGTCGCCGACTTGTAGGGAGCGCCGTTGGTCATCTGACGCCCCTCGGGGCACCAGCGTAGGTAGGTACTCGTCCACCCAGCGCCGCCAGAAGTGGTCGGCGAGCGCTTGGGCAGTTCTCCACTGCTTGCGGCTGACCTCCTCACAAGGCCCAGTGTGGGGAAGGCCTGAGGAGGTTCCGATGAGGAAATGGTTGGGTGTGAGGGCCTCCGGATCCTTAGGATCGACAGAGACATGGGTCAGAGGCCGAGAGTTGATGGAGTGCTCGGCCTCTGTCAGCAGCGTCAGCAGCACTTCCTCCTTCAGCGCCCGCTGATGCAGGGTCGCTCCCAGCGCCGTCTTGACGGAGCGTACTAGTCGCTCCCATGCTCCCCCCATATGTGGAGCCCCTGGTGGTATGAATTTCCACTTCATACGGTGCTCGGTTCCAAAGTGAGTGAAGTCTTTGGCCCACTCCTTGTAAGCCATGCGTAGTTCGGTGTCTGCCCCTCTGAAGTTGGTACCGTTGTCAGAGTACATGACCCTGGGCCAACCCCGACGCGCCGCCATTCTTCTTATCGCCATGAGCGCGGAGTCTGTAGATAAGCTCGCCACCAGCTCCAGATGTACTGCCCTTGTGACTAGGCAGGTGAAGAGGGCTCCCCATCGTTTCTCATGCCTTCTCCCTATGACCACCGTCATTGGACCAAAATAATCGGTCCCACAGTGGGTGAAGGGTCGCTGCGTCTGAATTAGTCGTTCTATGGGTAAGTTACCTGTGATCGGTTTCACTGGCATAATCTTCCTGATGCGGCAGAGCTGGCATCGTTGTGCGATGGCTCGCACTGTAGGGCGTAGGTTGACCACCCAGTATCGCTGCCTTAAGTCGTTGATAACGCGTTCGTTGTTTGCGTGACCAGCTTTGCGATGTGCGTCTTCCACCAGTAGTCGTGTGAACGGGTGTTTGCCATGTAGAATTACCGGTGTTTTCGTGGTGCTTTTGACCGCTGCGTGTCCAATTCTTCCTCTGACCTTGAGGACCTGGTCTTCCATGTAAGGGTCCAACTTGTATAGGCTGCTAGACTTGGGCACGGGTCTCCCCTTCTCAAGTAAGTGTATTTCTTCTGCGTAGTCTTCGACCTGCGCTTGCTTCAGCCATAGTTTTTCGGCCTTCTCTATTAGGTCGACGGTCATCTGACTGGTCCTGTCCCTGCACTTTTCTCTGAATAGGAAGGGCACCGCTGTCGCTCGCAGTAGCTTTTCATACGAAGAGAATCTTCTTATGTCGGGTAGGTGAGAGGGGCGTTCTTCTTTGGCTTCTTTTACCACGTATGTCACTTCGCTTTCGACGACGTCTTCTTTGACCTTTTCTTTTGGCCAGGATTCTTTGTCTTCATACAGGAACATGGGGCCGGTGAACCATCTATCTTCTGGTTTCATGCGTAGGGCGTAGTTAGGGCGCGTAGCGTCGTCTGCCACGTTGTGTTCGGTGGGCACCCATCTCCACTGGCTAGAGTTGGTTAGCTCCGCGATCTCACCCAGGCGGTGCGCCACGAACGCTGTGTACTTCACGGCGTCCTTCTGTATCCACCTCAGAACGGTTTGTGAGTCCGTCCAATATGTAACGCTTCTGGGCTTGTCTCGATGCTCCTTTAATATCGTCTCCGCCAGTCGTGCGCCGATCACCGCTGCCTGTAGTTCCAGTCGTGGGATGGTGACTGGCTTTAGGGGGGCCACTCGCGACTTCGCTGCTACCAGCCTCACGTCCACTCTTCCGTCTGGCTTCTGGATCCTCCAGTAAGCTGTTGCCGTGTACGCTTGTTCACTTGCATCGCAGAACACATGGAGCTCTATGAGGTCATCTGGGTCCTTGCCGTAGCACCTTGGTATGCGTAGCTTCGTCACCTCGCTCAGGCTTCGCATCCAGTCTTCGAAGTGCTGCGCGTCTTCCTCGGGAATGGTCTCGTCCCACCCTACGTCGCGCCTCCACAGGTTCTGAAGCAGGATTTTGCCAGTGATCGTGAAGTGGCTGATGAGACCCAGAGGGTCATAGACTGCCATTACTGCTCCCAGTGCTTCTCGCTTTGTCGGTGCTCTATCTCTTGTTTTCACCTCGGGTGACAGCCGACTCATTCCGGTGTTGAAGCCTAGCTCATCTGAGCCTGTCTGCCATAGTAGACCCAGCGTCTTGTCGGTGTTCTCTTCCCTTTGTCCGAGTCTTACTTCTGTGTCTTGTGCCTGCTTCTCCATTGTTATGTTCTTCACCACGTCGTGTCTGTTCGAGCACCAACCCCTCAAGTTGAAGTGTGCGTTCTTGTGAATCTTCATGACTTCTCTCGCCGTCTTGACCGCCTCCTCTTCGGTGGTGAAGCTGTCTACGTAGTCGTCCATGTAATGGCTTGATGTTATAGCTTGCACGGCGTCAGGGTGTTCTTGAGAGTACAGCTTCGCGTTGGCGTCTCGTACTGAGTGCGCGATGAAGGGTGAACACGAAGCGCCGAATATCATTGATGTCATCTTGTACTTGTTCGGTGGCTCGGTGCGCTCTCGGTCTCGCCAGAGAAACATCTGTGCGGCTTGGTCTTGTTTTCTTATCTTGACCTGGAGAAACATTTCTTGTATGTCGGCTGTGACGGCTACCGGCCGCTCTCTGAACCTAAACAGGATCCCTGGCAGTGACTTCAAGAGATCAGGTCCTTCCAGTAGGTAGTCATTCAAGCACACCCCACTGTATCGGTGTGCGGCGTCAAACACCAGACGCATCTTCCCCGGCTTATTCGGGTTCACGACCGGGAAGTGCGGCAGGTACCACGCCTTCTTGCTTTGATCTTCCGTTCCCTGGCACTCCTGGGCGTATCCTTTATCAAGTAGGTTCTTGACCAGAGCGCCGTACTGTGCTGCGAAGTGTGGTGATGAATCCATCTTTCTCTCTATTATTTTCAATCTTCTCAAAGCACAGTTGTAGTTGTTGGGCATTGCAGCATCTTCATCACGCCATGGTAACCCGACTTCAAAATGGTCATCTACCTTCTTCATGGTGCCTTGAACCACGTCGATCGCCTTCTGATCTTCCGGTTTGACTTTCTTCGCTAATGAAACTCCTAGGGCATCGATCTGGAAGTGTGACTTCACCAATTCTTCTACACGACGTACGTCATCTGTCTGCCTCGCTGCGGACACGTCGTATAGATGCAGCACCACTTGTCCCTCTTGTTCCTTTAAAGTCGCGCGCGGAGCCGTGCCGTGGATCACCCATCCCAGCTGAGTGTACGAAGCCGCGGGTTCATTCTTCTTGCCCATGCGTAGTTCACGTGTGACTATCAGGTGCCAGTTGTCAGCGCCTATTAGTACCTTCGGTGTGGCTTCCTTGAAGAACGCGTCGTTTTCCAGGTCTTGAAGGTGGGCGTAGTTCAGTAGTGTTGACTTGTCTACCGTTTGCCCATGAAGTTGCAGGTCCTTCATCGTTCGTGCGCGTAGTTCTTGAAACTCTCCGTTCTGACCGCGTATCTGTAGCTTGACTTCTTGGCTACGTTCTTCATGTTGTTGTGAGGTCACACCTTGTATACGTAAAGTAGAGACGGGCCCACTTACTTGAATACGCCGTGTCAATTCTTCGTCGACGAGTGATGCCGTTGAGCCTTCGTCCATTAGCGCGAACGTTGACACCTGCCCGCCGGGTCCTTTTAATATCACGGGGCACATCTTTAATAACACACGTTGCGACGCGTTGCTCGGCGCGGAGACTGCCATCACTGCTTCTTTTGAAGGTTGATTCTCGACGTTGGTCGTCTTCACTGGGTTTTCACTATGTTGAGTCTCCTGTTCTTTGTGCAGCAACGCGTGATGTGGGCGGCTGCACGCTTCTTTGCCACATCGCTTCGCTCGGCACTGTTCACGTCGATGGCGCCTCGTTACACACTTGAAGCATATTCTTCCAGCACGTGCCCACTCCCATCGTTCGTTGACACTCATCTTCAGGAACTTCGCACATTTAGGTACTTCGTGATCACCACCGCAACACAAACATACCTGCTTTCTGTCTTCCTCCTTCTCCGATGTCGTGTAGATTACTTCTCGGCTCGCCTTCTTCTTTAAATTAATTTGCGGTACACTTCTAGTTTCTTTCTTCGGAGGGGGCGCGTTCGTCGTGTTAGTGAAGGCATATTTCATGGCTCGATCAGCCTCTC
This sequence comes from Eurois occulta, assembly GCA_950022335.1. Lineage (NCBI taxonomy): Eukaryota > Metazoa > Arthropoda > Insecta > Lepidoptera > Noctuidae > Eurois > Eurois occulta. The sequence continues at coordinate 4,455,239 of OX465498.1, forward strand.
GCATCATGAACCTGGATAACAATATGACTTCCGGTTCGCGCGACGATTCCACAGCCTCAGAAGCGTAGTCGCACCATCTTGATTTTATGTGCGGGCTCAACTTGTCCACTACTTCACGAACTAACATCGGGTTCCATATGTATCCGCGGTTGTCCATGTTAGATAACACACACACTATGTTTTGTAGTTTCACTGCGAACGAATTTAATTCACTGGCCGCACTGGTGAGTCGAGGTAGCTTCTTCAAGTCTTCCATTACTCGGTCCATGAGTATCTCCGGCCTCCCGTAGTACTGTTCCAGAGTCTTCATGATCACTTGTGGGTCTGTCGCAGTATACAGGAGCGCTGACACTGCTTCTCTTGCTTCACCCCTAACGCAGTTTCGTAGTCTTGCTAAGTTCTCGATCGCAGTGAACTTGTACACGCTTGACGAGTCGGTGTATGCCGCCTTGAACGGCAGCCATTCGATGGCTGCTCCCGTGAATGTCGGCAGCTCAGTGACTTGTCGTGGTGGCGGGCGGACGCGCATCATTTTGTCCAGCGTGTCGGCCAGCTGTTCTATTCCTCTTCCCACTCGGCGTTCTCCTCTGATGGGTGACCTTGATGCCGATCGTTGTCTTCTTCGGTCGTGTCTGGCAGGCGTGATGGCATCAACACATGTGGCGGGCTCGACGTAGGTGGCAGGTTCTTGGGCTGCGTGCGTGGTAGCGGGACGTGGAGGCCGTTCCTCCTGGGGCGGTTCCGTAACATGGGGGTGACTTCGGTCCATACTTTGAAGCCACTCGTCCACCCTGTCATCACTCCTGTGCACAGAGCCCTTTTCACGGGCCTCTGCCTCTGCTTCAATTGCCGACACTTCGTATTCAAATCGCTTGTTGACGAGCGCCTTCTCGATTTCCAGCTGTTCGTTTCGTATCGCAGCGATCTTCCTCTGTGCCTCGTACTCTGCCTTCTTCATGCGTGCCACGTCACTGCTATACGATCTTCTTGACCGAATCGTACTTGCTGAATCCCTCACAGACACGTTGTGTGCAGCTGTCATAGTTCTTACTGAATCCTGTGTGTGAAGCGCGGCGGACGTAGTCGGGTAGAACGACGCGGATGGCGTGACGAGCGATTCGCCATAATCGTACGCGGGCGCGGTGGCTCTACTCGCCGGTACGAGGCGTGGAGCCGGCGCGGCGGTCGCGCTATCGGTCGTAGTCGGCGCAACTCGACTCGCCGCGACGGTGGCGAGTGGTGCGTTCGCGAACGCGGAGGCGGCGGGACCGGTCCCAGCCGCGGGCGCAACGTACGGCGTGCGCGGCAACGCGGACGCGATGGTCGACGGCGACCTTGGCGGTTCCTCGAACGTGCGCGGGCGTCGACTATCGTAGCCCGATTCCGATTCACTTTCCTTGGCCGCAACGCTTCTAGTCTTCATGCTTGATATCTTGATTTACTTCGATCGACGATCTTGAATTTTCAGTTTTCTTGATCCGGCTCGCTCGAAGGACCAGCTGACGAGGTGGACTGTATGTATCTTGAAATAAAACGTCGGACTTCTTGTTTCTTCATTTATTTCCCAGGATCAGTTTGCTGCTTGAGTGTTGAGAGAGGATACAAGCTTGCAACAAACTGCCCTTTTTATATATATTTTTAACATAGTGCAAGTAGTGGAGGGCCTAGTGTGGTGCAGATTTTTATCTACAAGTGAGAGTTCGTAATTCCTAGATCTACGTGCTAGTGTCCCAGACAGGTTTCGACCTGTCCGTTCCTGTCTCCACCATGCTAGACTTCCACTCTGTGTTTACATGTGTGTGTAAGGGGTATCAAAACAAACCTATTCTTGTTATTTACAAGTCCCTAATACCAAATCATCGTTTATTTATCAATCAATGTTTACATAATAATAAGTCTATTTACATAATGAGCTACGTCGTCCGTAACAAATACAATACGAGAGCAGAAAACGAGGCAAACGTAATAATGCATTATGTTTAAATACATAAGTGTTGGCGAGATCTAGTTCAACGCCCGAAGCCTATGAATGACCAGGATATTGAATAAGTAGACTCTCTATTTTGCTATTCCTATAAACATGCGTTTATGAGGAATTAAGAGGTACACGCGCCAGCCTACGGGCTACCATTGCATCTCCAAATAGGAAATAAAAACTACTACTTGCGCAGTAAACTTTATTGAAAAAACAAGATGAGACCGCGAGATTGGCCATGTGCCAATACATGGTACAGCAAAAGAGATAGGTACCCCAAAAAGTTCTCAAGTTAAGCATACTAGAGCAGAATTTGAAAAAAAAATCTTTAGATATTTCTCAGAAACACAACACATTATTTACATACACCGGTAAATTCAGTCCTCTCTTTCAAAATTCGCAACTGCGCCACAAAAACTTAAATATTCACGCCTATGATTGACAACGGTTACTCAATTATATACCCATTCCATATTATTAAAAAAAAAACGCATCATTAAACCAGAGACGGGCATCGCTGGCAGATAATGGTTACTGTTAGTTCAAGCAAAAAATCTCATCAGAAATCGACTACATCTTACACTCACTGGGGCATACGATTACAGTTGGCTCAGATGATATTAAAGGAGAAATAATTGCTTTTTAATATCTATAGTTATTGTATCACTACTTGTGTCAGATGGGATTTCCCTTCGGCATAAACAACGAACTTCTATACAAACTTTCATGTCTTGTATAGGGGGTGAGTTTTCAAAAACCCTTCCCTAATGCTCACCTTTATGATGTATGGAACTCTTGTAAAAAGAGCAATGACAAAAATGTATGGAGCAATGGTGCCTTTTTATTTTGCAGAGGCCACTACCGGGATTTTAAACATACGAAATTTTGTATGCCGTTAGGCTCAAAACTCAGCCCGGATTGAGTTAATTCATTTTATACCGGATGATTTTTACGTTAATTTATCAGTTACAACAATTTGGGTCATTGGCTTCTGATGCTACTAGCCCCAGCGGTTTAGACTGCGCATTGTCTGTGACGCAGTTAAGTAGGTAAATAGAGTGGGAATCTTGCATGGATGTATTTTTATTTAGAACCCAAGATACGTTAGGGTTACGTTGCGGAGATCCATGTCAATAAATGTTTTGCAATAATACTTAGTATTTATTCCAAGCTGGATCCCGTTTAAGCGGAATCAAAACCAAATATTATTGCATATCATTTAGTAGAACCCATCTCTCGATCGAAACTGCATTGGGCTATTAGTAACATTCCACGCTACTCTTAAAGTATTATGCAGCTTTGTAAATTACTACAGCACTAAAAATAAAGATAAAACCTAACTTTATTCATAGCAATAACCGGTAGAAAGTCATCTTACTTTGTCTAGAATACACTAGGAAATTGCTAAACACTTTCCGATTTACGACGCTACGAACAATTTATGAAGTCTTCCGGCATACGCGATTCCGCAAAAACACTATTAAAAGACAGAAAATTGCTATGAACACGGTGATAAACCTGTAGGCGATCTATCAATAAATGAGCGAGTACGATCGGTCATCTAATCATAAAGTAGATAGTACAGTATTGCCAGAAGGCTTATTCCTTTCAGCATGCCTAGAACGCTCAGAAGCCTGGTAATTTTCGGCAGAATTTTTAACACCACACCAAAACGGCCAAATGATTCATGCACGTTTTTCGTTTATTCCAAACATGGTGTAGTCACATTAGTTGGCATTCGGTCAAGAACTGAATTAAATTATAATCTTGATCCCTTCTTTTAATAATGCTGGATTAAAAACATTCGTATAGTAGCTGGTGTAAACAGCAGTCTAATGTAGTATGGATCGCTCGGTACAAGTTGCTTCTAACAGCCTTTTGACCGCGTTTGCCAAAGATGTCATGCCTTCGTGTGTTCGCTAGTAGCAATTGTTTCAAGTGGACATTCTGAACCTGCCTATTCCATGATCTAATAGCTACCTTGCGCGCGCGCAGGTGAACGACACAATCGTTTCACTTTCCTCGGCGGCCGCCAGGTGGCGACACTTTCCATCGTGACGATCTAATGGTCGTCTTGTCGCTAATCTTTACTGACATATTGCTAAGCTAAATAAGATTGAATTAGATATGCTAGGTAGGTATATACTTTGATTTATAACGAAGATTAATATGCTAATAATTATAGGTAGGAATTTATCTGTTTGCAATCATCTGAAAGGTTGGAAAGTGGTGGCTTTAAGCTGATGAATTAAGTGCCGATAAATGTTGAGGTCAATGGTCTAATGAAAAGCCTCAATGGTTCAATAAAAACTCTACTGTTAATAAGTTTTTACTTTTTGCCAACAGTTCAAGTTACACCTTAAGTTGTTGGTCTTGAAGACAGGTTCATTAAGTTTTTGCGCAATTTATAGCCGTTAAAATATTTATGTCATCATCATCACATTTAAGCTTAACGACACTGCCTACATACGACTACGTATTTCTATAGCAAATGACGGTTAGCTAGCCATTACATCTAACACATTTAAACCAGCTCTTGAAATGATCACTGCTGAACATGGAGCTTTCCTCAACCCCTAATAAACCTTTTTTTCCGCGGTGGAAAATCCACACGGATGTCCTGTCGGACTCTAACCGACTAAAAACCACTCCGGTGTTTTCCCACACTTGCACCGGGGATCATGGGAACTAGTGCGCCTTCCACGATCCCCGGCTAGTGCCCGCGTCCGCGGGCCGCCTCAAGTCTGCGGGGGGAGAAAGGTGTACTCCCCCCGCGACGAACCCCTAATAAACCTAACCTAACCTTGTCGTTGAACAAGAAGTTGATAAAATCATTGCAGACTGATTGGAAAGTACACAAATATGGCAGACAAGAGAACACTGCTGATTTTATTTTCTCTTTGGCTTTTAATGCAAGGACAAACGGGATAGAGCAGCATAATCATGCGAGGGACTAATTAATGGAGAATTGCATTATTCAGATTGATTTCTATCATAGCTGGCTAGCTTGGACGGAGTTTTCCAAGGAATAAGGATTTTAAGCATCGCGAGACGAATTTGATGATGTATTCGGGGTGAAAGTGAATATCGATCTTTGGTTAGGATAACTTTAACTATGTAAAAGACACGCTCAAATTAGATAGTAAATCCAAAACTAAGATACTTCATTCGCTCTCTAATTTTAATGAAATGTTCTAACGTATCTCCTATTTGTCCCCAGGATCGCGATGAACAAACCAAACTAGAAATGAAACACCGGCAAGAAGAAGACGACTTGTACAGAAAGTTCTCCAAACATCGCGAAGAAGAAAACAGAAGAATACGAGAAGAAATACAGGTAGAGTGGAGACATTTTCTACTGAATGCCAGCCATGTTCTGACCTACATCATAATTAAATGAGGCTGTATATCGCCATAATATGCCAAGGTTTAGCAATAATATTTGAACCTGACCCGATTATTAACTCTTGTTGCTAGTTCCATTTTCTGAAAGTGAATTACCCTGATGGTAATACCATAACGATTCGTTGGAGTAAGAGTCCAAAACAGATCCTTATCCCTATTTTAACTAACATATTCATCAGCTTCTGAATGCTGATATCGTCAGAACAGCCAACACCAGTATAACAAATCACCATCCATAGGATGAACTTTCTACATAGTAACCCAACAGGCAGTATGGAAGTCAATAATCAACCAATTCCGTTTCCACTACTGGGGCATGGCCCCTCTTTGTGGGAGAGAGTGGTTCATAATCCATCACAACGTGGGCCCAATGCGGGTTGGTTGATATCGAAGTCAATAAAAAGCGATAATCACACGCATTTTCAACATTCCAGGATGAATGGGAGCGCGAACTAGAGAGGCTGACGAACAGGTTCCAACAAGAAATGCAAGTCAAGAAGAGAAGACCAGACTCAGAGATAGGAGCCCTCACGTTACGTCACCAGCAAGAGAGAGCGGACTTGGAGAAGAACATGACGTTAAGAAGAGATAAGAAGAAGGAGAGCTTGACGAGGAAGATGCTGGAGCATGAGAGGTTTGTAGTGTCTTAATGACTACTAATCCACATTAAAATAATACTATGACTATTGTATCTGGGTCTTGTTAGGCTCGATATTTCGCCATCTTTCAGTCATAAATAAAAATGGGTAAATATTAAGTCTTTAATCCTGCTCGTAAGACATAAAACCACAGTGTTTAGTATCCACGTAAATAGTGGACTCCCCAATCCAATATACCTATAGCCCAAACACCAATAGGTGGCAGATAACCCAACTACCAACTTCTATTTATGTACGAAATGTCTCCAACATTTGGAATAAACCTGAAGCTCCTTACCACGTCTAAAACACTTGAATTCGTCATACCAACTCTTGTGTACGTAAGGCGGACTTAAACAAGCGCTCCAGAATGCATGATGGAACTATATCTATCAGATGATGAGTTTAGCTTGATCAAAAAACTGTAGTTCTGTAAAATAAAACAACAAATCCAAAATGTAACCAATATCCATTTCTAAAAATTTCAGAGCAGCGACAGCAGCCCTAGTAGAGAAGCAAAGTCACGAGATGATGGAGCTGATCCAGGAGCGTCGGTCGGAGTACATGGCAGGTTCCTCCTTGTTCGTGGACGGCGAGGAAGCCCCGCCCTACCCCGCCCGCGCACCTCCGCCTCAGCCCCCGCTCGTCTCCAAGTTCCACATCTATACAGACCCCGCCGAGTTCGCTGATGTTGATAAGATTGCTATTTCGGTAAGTTGTGAAACTTACTATATATAGGATATTTTTTTACTTGTATTGTTACTTGCACTTAAACAGACTTAAAACGGCGTCTATGCTCTTGGAAACCTCGGAATGAATCGCAATGTGAAATTCCCGCTGGCACAGCCTTACGAGTTCACGTAAACTAATCGCAAAGTAATATCTGAACTAAAATCTTAGGATCTCGCTTAAAAAAGCAGGCAAGTTTAGTGCCTTTATGTGCTCTTTGATGAATTAATGTTCTATGCAGCCCTGAAAATGTTCCCATTATGTCAAGAATTACCTAAGACATACAAGAATCCTCTTCCTTGATTTAAACATCTTCCAAACCGACCATAATTTTTTAAACTTCTCCAATATCTGATTCCAGGTAGCACAAGAAGACCAAAAAACCTTTACGGATCTAGTCCGACAGCTAGTAGGTAGATGCGCGAGCGACGTTGAGAAGGCGAGGACCATATTCCGCTGGATCACCGTGAAGAACCTGAACAACATTCAGTTCGATGACAACCTGAGGGGAGACTCCCCGTTAGGACTGCTCAGAGGCATTAAGCACGGGACTGAAAGTTACCATGTACTGTTTAAGAGATTGTGCAGGTAAGATGATTATGATTTAATTAGATAGGTACATATTACAAGAAATATATGCTTTGGATATGGAGTTGCGGACCCTAGCCCGTTATAAAGAGTACTGAAAGATATTTCATCCCTCTTACTTTTGATGTAAAACAATCAATGGTCTCTTAGAACAGAGTGATGAAGTGAAGTCCAAACAAGCATGTACGTTTTTTTCCTTATTATCCCATACGTTTTTCAAGGTCTTTTGCTTCAAAAAGAAATAATGAAAACCACACACTACAGATTTATGAAGACCAATCGTGAAAAGAAATATCTCCATCCATAGCAAGACATACTGCTCCTTTTTCTCCATTTATAATAGATGCAGACGCCAGCACATCAAGCTACTACAATCTGCCAAAATTACTTTAATAGATTTTTAACTTTATCTCAAAAAAACATTAGGTTCAAGGTTGGTTGGGAAAATCTGACAGTTTCGGGGAAGTTGACCTGCTGGCATCTGTACAACAACAACAGTAAAAAGAACTTTACAGTCGATAACTCGATAGACATCCGCGCTCCTATCATACTTATATCCTCTTTAACCTGGCATGTTCCATCCACAGCTACGCAGGTCTTCACTGTGTGGTGATCAAAGGCTACAGCAAATCCGCGGGCTACCAGCCAGGAGTCCGCTTTGAAGACAACAGGTTCCGTAACTCTTGGAACGCTGTCTTCGTGGCCGGGGCGTGGCGCTTCGTCCAGTGTAACTGGGGAGCCAGGCATCTGGTCAACGCTAAGGATGCGCCAAAACCCGGCAATCGGGGGAAGAGTGATAGCTTGAGGTTTGTAAACAGCATTTCGGGGGTAGACTTAATTGTAAGGTTTATCTTGAAGTAAAGTCCAAGAGAAACCCCGCGAGATTTTTGGGAGTTTACTGCATGCCATTCTGAGTACGATATTCAGAAGAAACTCCATTTGGAAGTAACTTAATTAGCAATAGAGATTCCCAGTTCAAAAAATATCTACTTGCCGAAATAATTCAACTTGCCGATGAATAAAACATTCGATTAAGTAATTTAAAAGAAAAATATTTCGATGACATCTCTGAAAACATTGAGATTATGAACTTATCACCATCTGCCTCCTTCAAGTAGCCTTAGTTTCTTAGTAGTATGCTGAACCAGTATCCTACTGTGCTTTTGTTTCTCTTGCATACTGGACTTTCTGCTTCTTGCTTATTATATGCATCTCTATGTAAATACTATTTTCCCCGCTTGTTCAGACCTCAATCTTTCTGTTCACTACCTAGGAGTTCCTCCAAAAATTCCAACTACTGTCCCAGGTACGAATACGACGACCACTACTTTTTGACGGACCCCCGGGAGTTCATCTACGAGTTCTTCCCGCTGCAGCCAGATTGGCAGCTCTTGAAGACGCCCATCACGCTCCATGACTTTGAGGAGCTGCCGTTCGTCAGGTCGCTGTTCTTTAGATACGGACTGTACTTCAGCGACCCTAATACGAAGGCTGTTATGTTTACTGATTCGACTGGTGAGTCTTTGTTTTATAAGTCGGTTTTAGCTGCATCTCCATGACCTATAGGCCTTCCACGGCTCTTGCAGAGACTAGTATAATAACCAGTCGAGTATAAGGGCATATAGCGCCAATATTGTGTTGCTTCTTATAGATGCAATCCCATTGCATTTTTTGCATCTGCAAACTTGAGCAAGGACATCTTATATATAGTTCACTACGTCTATCGAAATTTAGAGAGTACTTGTCTATAGTGCTCCAGTCCCAGGCACAATTTATTGTTAGAACCTAAATAGTAATATCAATTACAATCTGATCTTGCACACATTCCAGGTGCGGCGACTATGCGCATAGCTATGCCCGCACACATGCAGAGCTCTCTCATCTTCCACTACAACCTCAAGTTCTACGACACCGAGGGTGACGGCTTCGACGGTGTCAGCCTCAAGAGATTTGTTATGCAGGTAAGAGCACAACGAAGTTCCATCGACCACACGACACTCGAGAAATCGGTTGAATCTTTTCAAGAATTAACGTAACGATAGCAGAAAAATCAGACGGCTTAATCTGCAAAGACTAATCAAGTTTATTGTTGTATGAAATATGACTGAAACAGAAAAAATAATATTGGATAAGAGTTTCCGATTTTGAAACAGTTAACTACTAAGCTGCATTGATCGCACTTAGTTTTCTTTAATTTATGAGAGCTTCGAGAGTATTTTGATAAAACCTGCTTTATTCAATATCATATTTTAGATTGACCACACGGAAGACCACACAACATCCTTTCCACAAGCAAGCTTTGAATTTAAGCCTACTTAGTTTACCCTAGAAGATAAATTAATATTATTTTCTTCGTCCTCCCAGTCCGTGGTCGGCAACGTGGTATCGTTCCGTGTGCACGCGCCCTGCAGCGGCGCCTTCCTACTGGACATCTTCGCCAACGCTGTCACGCCCAGGGAGTACCTCACAGGAGAACCCATGAAGTTCAAGAGCGTATGCAAGTTCAAGGTAACCGTTCTTACATGGGTATAGACTTATTTTAAAGTATAAGTAATAAAGTATATTCTGAAAGAGGCCAAAACTGGCCTAATCTCTTTGCGATTCACGAGCTACATACTCCGACACGAAATTAAACAAGTGGTTTAGACCAGGCCACGAGTCAGAGCGTACTCAGGCGAAGGAAACAAAAACGCGCGCGCGCCGCTTATAAATGTTCTGTTCGAGTCCGTGAACGGGGCCAGAGCTCAACAAATCGGCTTCAAGCAAAATCCGCAAGAATAGAGTATAATGTCCGTAACATGCCGCCATCGGTATCAGACTATTTAAGTACATCAAATACGAAGGAAAACTTGATACGGGGAAACTTAGGTACTTGCACTCAATTTTTGGGCAATAATTTGTTTCGTTTCGTTGAACTGGATGATAAATTCATCGATGTGATTTTAATGGACATTACTTTGTATTTCAGATATGTTGTGCTGAACTACAAACCGTGATGGTTCCGTTGCCAGACTGCGCAAGCGGTGAATGGGGACCCACAAAAGCTACCAGACTCTTCGGACTCGTACCTATTACGCATCAGGTAAAGACTTAATGATGTTGATTCAGAAGGCCAAAAATATGACAAAGGTGAAACCAATATGTGATAAGACGCATACGTACGCATATGCTGGTTCCAGCGGATGAAGGAGTATGAAGGCATGATTAAGCCACAGACCGCGCGGAAAAATAGTATGTTTATTTTGCCGCAAGCTGTGCGGAATCAAGCCGGGCCGTACATGTAGACCCCCACCACAAACCTAAAAGTTTCCAGATGATGATGGTACTGTGATTAGTAGTTAGTACACCTCAAACATTTCAACTGAATCTTATCTTACCTTGCAGGAAGCGTTAGTATTCGCGGGTCGTGAGCTCGAGATCCAGTTCCGCATGTCGCGCCCCCTGGCGGACTTCATGGCGACGCTGCACAAGAACGGCGTGGACGAGAAGCGGCTCTCAAAGTACGTGCAGCAAAACGTCTCCGACGACATCGTGTCGTTCTACATCACGTTCCCTGAAGAAGGTAAGCCAATTAATTATTAAGAGTTTTGTTAAATAATGCTAGTATGACTTCTAATTAGAGATAATATCTTACCGGATTTGACCAGGCTACTTACGTTGTTTCTGTATGTTCAGTCATTATCGAATGATTCAATCACTGTGAGATGAATAATGGACTGTGCTGCGGCTCAGGTCGTGGGCTACGATTCTCACACGGATTCCTCATCATCCGCGTAGCCTAATTGACTGCTACGCCAAGCGTTCCTTTACCTAACCTTTTCCCGACTATTTTATGGTTTGCTTGCATTCTACCCGAAAAAAACTGAATACCAATAGTGCGGCGATATTATCCCATACAAATACGTAATATCGTCGCGATTCTCTCGCTCGTGGAGACAGCCCCTAACACGGAGCTCCTAGTTATTATTGCGCGTATGTTTGGTTTTGTTTAGCTGCACCCCCTCTTCCACTAGGTCCTTGATAGGTATAACACATACGACCACAATAACTCTTCAATTTTTCGTTTTTTCTTCACAGCAGTTAATATCCGTAATTCACTAAACAGCTGACTTACCCTCCAGGTCAATACGGGCTGGACATCTACACGCGCGAGCGCGGCGGCCCCACAGCTATCCACCAAAACGGCTCCACGGAGAAAGAGAAGCATCTCCTCACGCACTGCTGCAAGTACCTCATCAACAGCAGTAAGAGGAACTAGAGTAGCGAAGCTAAGGTGCCTACTGATGTTTGGGCAAAGATGGAAATAGGACATGCACTTTGCGTAAGAAGGAGATTACAGGGCTTTTCAAAAACTTAGGAATGAAGAAAACTTAGACCATTATGAAAACGTTTTCAGAGGATATTACAGTAGTTATGGTTTCTTTCTTTATAATTTTTTCTCATATTATTTGCATTTTTAACCGACTTCCAAAAGAAGGACGTTATCGATTCGTCTGAATATTTTTTGTGTGTGTATGTTCAGCGATATCTTCGCCAATAGTGAAACGATATTGACAATACTTAAAAAAAAAAAAAAAAAAAAGTAAGCATGTAATTGTTCAACATAAATTATTACCATGCTTGTTAGCATGCAAAAAGATAAGATCAACAGAGCTTTTTGCTATCCCTAAAATATGGATTAAAAATAAGGAAAAAAAAAAACACAATAAAAAACACTGGGTTTTGCAAAACAACTGCTTTTCACAGAAGTAAAATTAATTTGAAATAAACAAATTGGGCATTTTTGCCATCAAATTAACCTAGCAAATTACCCTAACGACGTCAGTAGGCACCTTTTCTTTAGTTAAGTGTAAGTTCTCTAAGGCATTACTTTATCAATCGTGTTCAGTAGCAGAAGCAATGCAATAATAGTATGTAGACTTATGAATGTCACAACCATTGATGATGCGTGATTTTTAGACGATTTTTCAGTCATTTCTATTTTGAAAAGAAATTATATAGGTACAGTCTAGGGCCTTTCATCGGATATATTATTATGAAAAGTCTTACATATTTATGATGAGCATACATATCCACATACACAGCCCACTCCAACTTGCAGAGAGAGTATTCTGAAGTATGCTATAAATAGAATGATTTCCTAAAAATCACGCACTGGCAACTTACACTACATTATGTCAATTTTAACAATATAATATACTCAAAAAAAGAAGCGAGGTTGTGGAAAAAAAGACGTATTCTGTAAACTTTATAATCTAAATAATAATTCGTAAAGTTAAGCTATTTTATACGACTTTTTACCCAAATGTAGATACGTAATAAAAATAGAAATTAGAAATAAAATCCGTCCGCTGATGTAAAACATTTATTATTATATTATATGTAGATTACGCTAACATTTATACATAAACATTTTATTAATTGTAAATGATTCGATATTATTTGATTTTTATTAAGTACGGATTAAGGTTGTGTTGAAGCAATTTAATTGCTTTTTGTACGTTTTTTTTTAATGTTTTTTTTTAATTGTATAAAGATTGAGCGTTTTAATAATTAGGTTATGCACGTTATCTACGATGGCAGATTTTTTTGTCATCGTCATACATTTTCGACTTATAGACTAACATGTTTCGCTATTTTATTACATAGGTATGTTGTTTGACAATTTACATCGTGTGGTCAGATAACATTTCTTTAGAAGCTAGTTGCTTTTCTGCCTTACAATTTCTTCCATGATATAGGCTGGTGTACGAGGCATAAGCTTGGCATCAGGAATTGTAAAAATATTTTTAATCGAAAACAAATGGTTACGCTCTTTAGCGGCCTGTAAGCCCCAATTTTCGTCCTTTGAAGAACTGTCATTTGCTAACAGAGCGCGCCGCAGACCACATCGTCGATGCTGCCGCATGCGATAGCATTCCCGCTGTTTCTCACTCTAACAAATGACGGTTCTGACCGACGGAAAAGAATAGGAGCATGGACAAATGCGATTCCGTGCTGCTAGATCAGGCTCAACCCTAAAAGTAAAGGTTTTTAATTATTGTGTTTTTTTTTAATCCAAGCTAAGGCCTCGTCAATTACAGTGTTCATAGTTTTTCTTTAATCTAAGACGGTGATATACGCTTACTTATATTGTGAATTAAAATGAATTGCTCTATTTTATTATTAATATATTTTTTATTTACCTGTTAAACGCACAAATGAAATGTAGCAATTTATTATTTACTTAAACCTAGAATAGTTTTAACGTAACGTTTAATTTATATGACATTATTATAATTTTTTTCTATTTAATAAACACGAAAAATGTATGTAAATTTTTTATATAAAATATATGGCATGTTACTTTTCTAAATGTATGTTTTATTTTATATCAGATCTTATAATTTAAAAATTGAGCACCAAATTAGGAGGGACGGCAAAGTTTACTTAAATATTAAAGTTAGTTAAATACTATACCTACCTGTGTAACTGGGATCCGAAATGCTTTGTCACCTAATTATGATATTTTTGCTATAAAAGAGAAAAATGTATAATGGGTGTAAAAATACCCATAACCAAGCGGAAAGACAATATTGTTCTCCCCGTCATTGCGATATTTTTTGTTAAGGACCTGGGAACATTCTAGTTACGGAGATATTGACAATGATATTGATATTGGTTTTCAAAGTTCCAAGTTTTCACTAGATTATTTTTTTCATGAAACTTTTTAATGTTATAACTTTACTCTAAATACCTCCAGGACCCGTTTACTATTCAATGCATCCATCAGCACAATGTTTTGAGTGCGTTACATTGAGTCTTACGGTTAAACGTGATTTTTCATCCCAAAAAAAAGTCATTTTTGCATAGTTACTTCATTTGATGTACAGAATGCTTGATTGATGGCTTCGTAAGGTTATAGGGTTTTACATGAAAAAAATCCATAAAGTGTTGATGCATCTAAACAAATTAAGAGATCTTAGTCATTAAAAAGTCAAAAATACGTCTTCCAATCGGTCAAATTCAAAATGGTACAAATTGCACTATTTAATAAACTTTAAACATATTTACTATATTCAAAAATCAAACAATCTCTTATAGAGACAATACAAAACTCTTCTAGTCATAATGAACAATAGGGTTGAATTATAAATTACAATAAGAGATTCATTTACGAGATTCTTATGTATAGGCCCAATCAGTCAATTTGACCAACATCACAAATTATTTTTTGCTCACAAATTATGTGAAAACATTATCGAAGTTATTCTTAAAAAGCTAGATCTCATTATGGCCTGCATTAGTCTTAACATATCTGATTAAAGATTCATAGATTTCCAAAATACAAACATATTTTAGTCGATGCGAATTGCAGTCTTCTAGTTTAACGAAAGATGAGCAAACAAAAAAAAACAAGAGTGCAAAACAACAAAAAAAAAACAGTGCGTAAATCTCATCATAAGCCGAACTAAGTAAATATTTTCATAGTCAAACATTGCGAGTTTCAATAGAAATTCCTGTAAGAGGCAGATTAGCGTGAGTTACACCGCTTAAAATGAGTCGAAGAATATTCGATTAACTTCTTTACAAGAACTCATAACCTCTTGACCACGACCTACACACTCAAGCGACGCGCGTCATCTGCGGAGTAAACAAATAACATACGCACGTATCACTGGACACAAATCGCATCGCCTGAGGACGAGAACGGGGCATAAAACCGAATGTAACATAATTTCGGCGACTCACTTTGAGTGGCGTAACTTACGTCAAGATACGGTCATCTGTCATAGTAGAATAACAAAGTCGTCCGCATTTAGACAAAGAAGAATATTATACTAAGCCTTTACTGGCGTTGAGCGTTGCTCTTTGTTCCACCCCTCTTATTAAAGTGCCGAGAAGTCCCTCCATTTCGTTCGCCGTTTCGCGGAGCTGTGTGTTGTCAAAGCATGAGTCTGTAAGCATAAAAAGATTGGGTTGAGCTTTCATCTTGTCACTGCAGGACAAATAGAGATCCCGTGACCACCAGACCTACTAAGTTTTTCTGTAGAACTATCTTACTATAAGTGATAACTATTGGATATTATGAAAAGTCCGTCGTGGTGGCTTTGGTAGATATCAATTATAAAGTGTGATTTTTTTTAACATAAGGGCTATGATGATTCACCTTTTCCACTGCCAGAAACTTTGTGTGGTGGAAAACCCCGTTTTTTTGTTGGGATGGTAAATCATCAAATGACTCCTACCGCTCTGGGCGGAGCGGAAGGGAGTGTCAGACTTTTACTGACTAAAAACCATCCATGTTCCTTCTTTTGCCCTTTATGTTCCAGGGCCGCGGTATCTCTTTCGAACAGTCCCGCAGCCCTCGCATCGGCCCTTGCGGGCCCCTCATGGGTGGAAAGCCCCTGCCAAACACTTTTAAAATATGTTAAAATGTGAGTGAACTTATTCTTATTCTTTACTGCACACAAAATTACAATATATAGCTTATGTACAACGGCGAGTTTTAACGGTGAACTTACGTTATTTTATAAAATAGAAGAGGAATAGGGAATATGCATAAAATTTAGATTTGTCTCAAATATTTTTTTCTAGATTCTTTATTGTCTTTACATTATACTTAAAAGATATTTTTTTTATTTAGTTATTATTTAAACCCAGAAAATATTATTTAAAAAGTGAAAAATAAGGGAGGGAAATTCAAACTTACAAAACGCGTCACCATTGGTCGAAACGAAATGTGACGTCATTGGTCACGACATTGGATGTATCGGCGTTGATATTCATACTGTGTTAGTAGTGTTTGTGAGAAAAAATGTTTAAAACTATATTCCTGTGTGATTACTTGTAATATTATATTTGTAGTCAATGTAGGACGATGACAGAAACTGGTTTTGTCAAAGCACAATCGGATAATCTACCGAAAATAGATGCAATTATGATGTCAACATATCTGAATTTCTATTAATTATTTACCTATTTTTAATTTAATGAACAACTTTACGTTTTAGACTTAATTTTCTACTGCTTAATAGCTAATTCACAATAAGATGTACATAAATTTTATCATACTTCCGTTAAAATGATCTTCACAACAAAATACAACCGATAATGGAGTTACATTATCCTTTCTCATCATCTTACACCATTTTTTTCGTAGTTTCACAACGCGTGGTATACGAAAAAACAGTTTATCGGGTGTACTATTAATAATGTTTTTGCACTTAGGTACCATACAATACTTGTAAGAAGGTTTTTTAACTTCTTCCATGATTTGTAGAGCAATTAAAACTACAAAATAAGTATGAAGTAACTGAAACGCTATAGTAAACAAACACGGGACACAACCAATGACGTCATCAAAAGCGCGCGCAAAATGGTGGCGTTTGAACGGCTCAAATTTATTCAAAGTTTTAAATTTCACTTTGAAAAATTATTTGACTATTTTCAAGCCTATTTATATTTTTTTCTATGTTATAAAGGTGTTAACGATTAATTTAAGAAATAAAAAAAAATCATGCATATTCCCTATTGCACACTTGTGTCACACTTCCGTATACATTTTGCTCTCATGCTAACTGACTAGTCTCCGTTGAAATTAGCTGAGAATGAAACTTGGTTGGGAGTCATCATCTTCTTCCTGCCCTTGTTCCATTCTAATTGGGGTCTGCGTAAACTTGGTCGGGAGTATTTATTATAATAAAAACCCCTTACCTTCTTCAGCATTGGCTTGTGAAAAAGAGCCCTCCCTACTCAACATCATCATCATATCAGCCCAGAATCACCCACTGTTGGGTATAGGCTTCCCCTTTCTTGTGCCACACCTCCCGGTTCTGTGCAACCCTTCGTCATGTCGACCCTACTAACTTTGTCGTGCCTACTAACTTCATGCAAAAGTATGTTTGTGTGATTTACTACATGGAGTTTGTAGGTTACCTTTTATCTCCGGAAATGCACGGAATACACCACCGGGGCGAAACTGTGGGTTTAGCTAGTAGCAAAAAGCTCTTACCATCCATTGCAAAGTTATTAGTCAATATCTGTTGCAGCCTATCCAGCACTGTGTCCAGGTCAGCGTTAAGTTCCTTCATCTTGTCGTTACTGTCCTCAACGGATCGTATGTCTGCCGCGAACTTCTGTTCGGCAGCCGCGAGGGACAAGTTCGTGTCCTGACGCGCTTTCAGCTTTGATCGGGGACGCTTGTCTGGGCCGGACTCTGTTTCTGGAAATTGTAATGGGGATTATACATATAAATACTAAAGCAAAAGCGAATTGAATTAAATTGAAAAATTGAAATTATGATTCGACATTTCGACATGGACGAAAAATTTTTATATTTTAAAAGCCTTTATTTTAAAATAAAGACTACTTTAACTTATCAACTTGTCAAGTTATTTATATCTCAATATAATTTGTTGCTGTTTGGTAAGTGAATGCTTATTTTCGTACATAAACTCAAATACATTTAGTTAAAGCCGCGTTGACACGATCAGAGTATGCTCGGACCGAATGGACTCGGATACCTACTCGGACGCAACTCGTTTTGAGGGAACCTATACCAACCCATCAGAGTGCGCTCGGATTATGGGTCGGTCCGAGCATACTCTGATCGTGTCAACGCGGCTTATTGGGTGTCTACGAGCAAGAATAATTTGTTGGACAGCCTACGCCTACATACACCGATCTGAGAAAGAATTGCTAAACTGTGCCGCAAGTCACCCCCTAATAGGATCTTTCATAAATTATAAAATCACTCACCATTATACCAATTACTAATATCATTCATAGACACAGTAGATATGCTATCAGACGTCGCATGTACGACAACAGGCTTGAGGGCATCTCCAGACATCGTCAACAGATTCTGACTGTCTGGTTTCGATACCACAGAGAAATTCCCAGAGTCCAGACTTAGTACCCTGGGCTGGCTCTTGATGTCTGCCACTTTGGACTGTTTTTCGGTTTCTAGTACTGGTATTGGGCTGAATAGGTCGAAAGCCTGCGGTCGTTCGTTTTTGTCGATTTTCGAAGCGTTTTCTTGTGGTATTGTGGGTTGGCTTGATGATAGGTTTTCCTGAAAAATAATAATGTTTTTTGTCTTCATTCATAAAAATCATGTGTCACTGTTCGTACACGCTAAACTCCGAAACCACCCGAACAATTTCAATTAAAATTTGTGATTTAATGGTTGGTTACAGTTTAGAAGATAGGGTAGTTCTGGACCCGGTAGGAGGCCCCGTGTGATGCAGAGGCGGGTCGCTAGTTGTGTTATAAAATTCTTGATGTGTAGACCGTGAATAAGTAAATTTGGAACGCGCTTAGGCTTCACTGCCCTGCCACTATCGTACTGGTACTAGTGGTTGGCCAAGGATAGAGTTGCGTGCCATTGCAGAGAGATAGATAATTGGCCAAAATCTCATGTTAGAATACTGATGATGAAATCAAAATATTATGTCCAACACAATAATAATGCATGTTTTTTCTGCGAGGTAAATATGTCGCTATTGTATGACGAGACTGGTCTTACCCGACTACAAAATAGTCGCAAATCATTAGTAACACTTGAACTACGAAATCCGCCTTTACTGCTACGAAATAAAGCCGCTTCCAATGGCAAATTACAAAGGTTGTGCATATAACATTGAAATAAGACTATATAGCTATCTTACCTTTAATATCTTAAGTCGATTGATTTGTGTCGACATATGGGCCAAGTGCGAATCCACTTTTGTTCGAAAGTCTTTATTCTCATTGTTTTTAATTTCAGTTTCTAGGTGATCCTGTTTCTCAAGACGCCCTGCTAAAACCTGGAGAGACCTGTTACGATAGTTCAAAAATAAGTCTTTTATCATTTTTAATGTCAAGGATTAATTTAACCCAACACATAATGTAAGTGAATCTCCAAATTTAATCAAATCTGAAATCTATTTTAGGAAATCACACACTGGTGTTGGAGAAACCTTGAATAATAATTAATGTGACATTTTCGACTCAGATTTCTGATATACGTACGCACGTTAAATATGGCCGCAGAAAAACGCATTCCAATTCATAGAAGTGTGGTGCGGCCCGCCTGTAGTGCGATGCTTCGAATATAATCGGAAATGATGTTGAAAAAAAAATGATTTGCAGTGCAAACCACCAATGTACGTCGAAAGAAAACTAATGACATAACACACATAACATCACGCCTGTAATCTCCAAAGGGTTAGGCAGAGGTGTACCTAATAGTACACCTACATCTCGCCAGTTATGTTTAAGTCCCATGTAATAGGGGGCGAGCCTATTGCCACCGGGCACAAATCCAGACTCCGTGACTGTTTATGACAAATTTCTGATGGAAAATCCTAATAACACTTTGCCCGACCCGGGAATCGAACCCAGGACCTCATGCTCAGCAGACACGCTTGCGATCACTAGACCACCGAAGCAGTCGGAGAAAACTAATGTTAGAATTTAAAAGAAAACTCACTCTTGCTGTGTTTCTAATTGCGTTATAATATCATGCAGCACAACAATGGGATTATTAGCATTATTGCCAGACGCTTTCCCGACGGTCGAAGTAAATATAACTGGCTTGCCATCCTTCCTTCTTCTTACAGAGCCACCTTCTGCCTTATCCATGCTCTTCTTAGATCCCTTCTTGGGACCTTTCTTCTTTGTTTTGGTGCAGAAGAATAGTCTCTTCATGCCTTTTATGAAGTTCATGCATTCTGATGATTTTGTCTGGAACATCTCAATTGATATTGCAATTTATCAAGTAAAGTTAAAAGATATACATATTTTTGGAACGAAGTTCATTATCGCGCGATGCGAAAGGAGGCTAGACGGAAAAAATTCAGACGAAAAGTTGTAACGACACTTTTTACCCGACTGCGCAACGCAAAGGAGGGAAATGTGTTTTTGCTATAGTAAGCTATTGTAAGCCGTGCGGCGTGCGCATGTTTCTCTGTCTGTCTCTCTCTCTCTTATCGAAAGCAAGCCAGATAAGTATTTTCGTTTCGTTTTTGGTCTGTGGATGGGTGATCAAGGTTAAGCAACGACTGCCAAGGTCTGTCTGTGGATGGGTGATCCAAGTTAAGCAACGGTTGCCGAGGCCTGTCTGTGGATGGGTGATCAAGGTTAAGCAACGACTGCCAAGGTCTGTCTGTGGATGGGTGATCCAAGTTAAGCAACAGTTGCCAAGGTTGGTCTGTGGATGGGTGATCCAAGTTAAGCAACGGTTGCCGAGGTCTGTCTGTGGATGGGTGATCAAGGTTAAGCAACGACTGCCAAGGTTTTTTTTTTTCACTAATTAATCGAAATGAACTTCGTTCCCCATTGAGAGGTGTCCCTTGACACCTCTCAATTTTTTATTTCAAAATATATTAATCCGTGCGTAAAAAGTTCAAAAACGTAATACACATACGAAAACTACATTTCGCCTAGGATGAATGCATACTTTTTCTGATACTGACTGACTGTACACTGCAGATCAAAAATACGTATACACCGTAGACAGAGAATGCTATAGACTAATTGATATGTTTTGTCGCATTCACACAAGAAAAAGAACAACTTATGCCGATGTCGTGTAAAGAAATGAAACAGAACGATAACATTTTTTGTTTCATCGAGCGTGCCACGTTTTTTCAAGGTCAGCACACTAGTTTGCTAAACAAAGTTTGACAGCTGACGTGCAGCTAGCCATCGTCTACCTTTAAAATACAGTTTTTACGTGTTATATGTTAAGTAATTTATGTTATATTTTGTTTTGAACAATTTAGACTTACTATTTCAACCATTTATACAAAAAAATGGTGTGGTGTAGCGTTAAAGGGTGTAAAAGTGATAGTGGAACGAAAATCCCAGGATTGTCTTTTCATTCGTAAGTATGCCACTCTTTATCAGTTCTAGGCATTCAGTAACATTTTATTATGTTCATATATTGTGTATAATGTACGCTAGACGTACGATTCATCCTTAAAAAGCACAAAAATAACAATTATTATTCAATTATAAATTCTAACCTAAAAACGTTGGTGTTGCCAACTTTTCTATAAATTATTACCCACTATTATGGGAAATAATAATATGATGGCTTCTGCAGTGAGTATTAATTAAATATCTGAAATATTTAATGACTTTTTGCAGTTTCCCTGAACCTGATAATTTACGTCAGAATTGGATTGTAGCTACAGGACGAACAGATTGGACACCAAAACCGTCATCAAAAATTTGCAGCAAACATTTTGAGAATTAAAAAGAAGAATATAAGTTAATTAGAAAGAAGAATTCATAAATAATCATTTTGAAAGTCAACCTTTTATTGGAAACCACAAAGTTTTACTTATTAAGGCAATTGCCATGCACTATTTTGAACTGCGTATACATCACGCAACAAAAGGATTTGAACCTAAGCAAAAAATTAGAAACATACGAAGCATGTTTTATTTAAAGGACAATAATGTGTTAAATCAATAAAAGCTTATTAAAAATAAACATGTTCTATTATTTACCCACAAACCCAGAACCTACTATCACATCAGAAATGGCAGTAATTTAGAACCACATCATCATCATCCATCGTCACTCCTGCCCTCATGGCTCATCGCAATTAATTTGAGTTCGGCAGCATGTCTTCTCCGCATCGCATGCCTTTGCGTACCGATGCTAACGGATATGTCATTGGCATATTCAGGCTTTGTCTTACGTACTAATTTCCAATTCTCATAAATTGTGGGGTAAATTTTTTCTCACCCGGTAACCCTAAATTCGTGACGTATTTATTTTTTGTCTCTTTTTGCGACACGCTTTGGCGGTGTCTATAGGATACTCTGTCTACGGTATACACGATTAATTCGGAAAGCCACGCGAGACTCTTAGAAGTGTCAATTCGACGTTTTAAAAGTTATGACTGTCCTATCACGGCAAATTTCTGTAAAATCTTATGAAAGACAGAAACTTACTTGTCCATCCATGATTTCATGCACCAGATGTGTCTTCTTATGTCCGCTAACAGTGGTCAAGTCTTTGTCGTACAAGTAGCATTTCTCGCAGAAGTAGATTTCACTGCACTTCGAGCATTTGAATTTAAGCACCTGAAATAATTTGAAAATCTAAATTTAGAAAGACAAAGGATAACATGGCATAACATTTTGATGTCACTTTTTTTTATCTGAACCTGATGGTAAATTACAATGAACATCCATTCTAATACTATAAATGCGGAAGTAACTCTGTTTGTTTGTCCGTCTGTAATGTCTCCATGCTTTAATGACTGAACAGATTTCAATGTTTTACACACAGATATACCTACTAGTCTATAACCTGGCTTAGGACATACACTGCGTCTTATCCCGAATCCCGATAACACGTTCACGTGGGATAAATATCTCAACGCTGCCGCTGGCGAAGTCGTTGGCACAAGCTAGTAATCCTTAGGTTTGGTCTCCTACACTATGCAAGGCAGCTCTAAGCTAGGAAATAAATATTTGTGTTTACTTACAAGCTTTTACCGCAATGTTTTGTACCACTAAATAGACTACAAAACATTTTATCTATACCCGTTATCCACCCCCACTGAATCCTAACCCATTGTTCAATAATAACAAAATCGAAAGTGAACGACAACGAAGAGGCTGCGCCGGCGCCGGGCGACAGGTACGTAAAAAGCGCGGGAAAGGTAAACAATGACAGGTAGTGTCAAGTGTGAGACAGGTGGGTGGTGCAGGTAGGTGGCACAATAGGTTGGCATGCATTTGTTGTTGGCCGAGTTCAATGGCATAAATACTATAGATAGTAGTGGTAGATGTTCATATTATGAAGAACTTTAGTTAGTAGTGATAGATTATGCAAACGAATTTAACAGACAAACTATTATTGTTTTAGGTAGCTGTTTTTGTTGTGGTTACTAAACCAGTGTTATAGAGTAAATATTATGTTGCCATTGCCAACAAGATTATTAGACGTGCTTTAGTTCTACGAAAATGTGTTGCAGACACCTCCTTTAGCCGTCGGCCCTGCAGTGGAACAAAAACCGCTAGGCAGATTTATCTAACTTTCAAGTTAACTTATAAATTGACGAGACATTGACCTGTTGTTGAAACCTCTATTTTCCTGAGTACTCAACTCAGGTTGTTTACCTCATCCATCAGACATGTATCATGTGAATATTTCGCCAGTGAAAATGGTTGTTTTCTTTTTTACAACCGGAACGACGTTGTGCACCCGATAATGCCGTTGGCATACCAGCCAGGAAGGATGCCGCACGATATGCTTAAACGGCATTTATGACCAACAGTGAAATATAACGTTACCTGTATGAGCGGCTGAGCACACAATGCGCAAGTAGCGGTGACGTTAGCACTGTTCCTGCTAGCCACAACGCGTTGTATGACAGGCAGCCAGCGAGCACTGCTGCAACTCTGCACACCCCATTCAGAAACAGCGCGAGCACTAACGCCGAGCATACCGGCGCTCTGAGAAAAATAAAAACCAAAATAAATATAGTAGGTAGTTGATTGTATTAGAAAATAATTATGTGAAAAACTGTTTGTTTAATACAGCAACGGTAGCCGATCATGCACAATGGTCCACTTTAAGGACTAAGAGCGGAAACCTAAACCCTTAACAGAACCAGGGTAGCCGATTTAATTAGGGCAAAAAAGCACAAGATGTTCTGGCACCATAAGCAAGTTACGCAGAAGGAAAAACAAGCCTCATTTGACCAAAAAAAGTGCATCAAAGAAAGGCTTTTCTTTTTTTTTCTAGCACATTTTTCTTTTTCTACCTCATCAACAACATACCTTATCAAAACAAGCCTCAACATCAGCCTGTGTATGGTCAGACGTCACTCCAAGGTATGCTGACAATGCAGTGACATGGGCCAACAGAGCGGCCAGTCTTCTTGGTGACACACAACCATTGTGGTCCATACAGCAGTTGGCCAAGGCGCCCCATTTGTCAGATGCTGTCTCTTCACTGAGAATTATGAGGAGCGTTTTCGCAGCTAATACTCTTACTGGCTCTTTTCGGTCACTGGAAATAGATGTCTTGTAAGTTATTTTAAGATAGTAAAGATGGCAGTACATCCATTTTTTTTTAATAATAATTCTGTATTTAATTCTATCTCTAAAATAATATAGGTAAATTAGTTATTCTTGTAGCCTATATTACCAGTGGTATTTATTATAAATTCTGAAGGTCACACAAAGCACGAAAATATAATAAACGTGTTTTTTGTTTTATAAATATGAATTATTAAGTCATATTGTTTTAATGCATCCTATTACAAAATTAGTATAAGATCAAATATGGACACATTACTTATCTTATTATCTATACTATTATATTATCTGTGCTAATATTATAAAGCTGAAGAGTTTCGTTTGTTTGCTTGAATGCGCTAATCTCAGGAACTGCTGGTACGAATTGAAAAATTCTTTTTGTGTTTGATAGTCCATTTATCGAGGAAGGCTATAGGCTATATAACATTACGCTACGACCCTTAGGAGCCGCGCAGCGTGTGACACCGCGGGGAACAGCTAGTAATATTATATTATATTATAATATTATAAAGCTGAAAAGTTTGTTTGTTTGTTTGTTTGCTTGAACGCACTAATCTCAGGAACTGCTATCCCGATTTGAACAATTCTTTCAGTGATAGATAGCCCATTTATCGAGGAAGGCTATAGGCTATATATCATCACGCTAAGACCAATAGGAGCGGAGCACTAATGAAGAATGTTTCAAAATCGGGGGATATTTTTTCCCTATTGAGAGCTTCCGCTGCGTGCGCTGCGTAAACGGTTAAAGTTTCGCAAAAATCATGTATTATAGAATTATTTCTCTTTAAAAGTTCTAAAAAAAAGTCCGAGACAGCATATGTCTATCTATTAAGGTTAGCTCACTATAACCTTTTTTATGCTAACCAAATTTGTTCTAAAATAATGCATTATTTACGGAGGTGTTTTCATAAACATGATATTAATCCTTATCCAAATAAATACGTTACTCATCACAAGTATTTCATTTAAAACAAAATTGCCCTTTACATCTTTCGATTTAAGTGAATATCTTGTGTTGTTATGTTATCTCCTAAAATCCGGGACACTTACCTATCATAAATGTTGAGCAACAAGTTGATCAACAGATCTACAGCCAGATCAATGTCTCCTGTGAACAAGCCTTCTTTCTCTGCAGCAAAGTAAATGTCAGCAAGAACAGACTCTAGTTCTACTGTGTCCAGAGATAGGCTGCTCTCGGAGAGGCTGAGCTGGTGACGGGCAAACACTCCAGAACTGATACGGAGGGGTGGCACTAGAGAAGAATTATCTCATATGAATAGACAAATTTATGAACCTAAAATGATGCTTTAGTGTTAGGCCTGCATACCTACATTACATTTGTTGCCATAAAAATCAAAATAGTAAGAATAAAATATAGTTTTTTTTTTTGTCAATTGTGAGCGAGCCTCAAGTGTACTTTTGTTCTTACTGAACATTCATCATGATTAGTGTTAGCCCCAAAACTTCCACTTTTGAGGTCCACTATTTGTTTTTTTTTCAGTTTACTTTGCCTTAACTTTGCTACCTCAGCATTATCTCATAATTATCATTTTTAGCCTGATCAAATGCAAAACTATTCTTGTTAGAATAATTTAAAGGTTTCATTTAATTGAATAGGTACTAAAAAACTGATTTGTGTTTGATAATAGGTATGTATTCAGTCAACTCTCTCAGAAATTCTCCATACCAAAATCTGAATTCTGTAATTTGATACTTCGCTAAATATGGTAGCAAAAACATCAACAGGTCGCACATACCTCTCAGGTGTTTTTGTAGAGCATATAACTTGAATGCAACGCGATATGCGCTGTATTTAATCCCATCATACTCCTCGAGAGATTCCATGATCTTTCTGAAATCAGGATGATCATATTGTTGCTTTCCTGTCGCCTCACTAAAACAAAAAAGTTTTCGTAAACTTTCAAGCCATTTGTAGTACACAAAAAGTACCTGTCTTGGTGAAAGTTGTACGTACTCGATGTAACACGGATACCCCGACTCATTTTCCACCTTTTTACAACTAATTAGAGACATGTCGAATAATTTATTTCACAATAACATTATTTTTGTAACAATAGACGAGCAAATACAGCGAATTAAATATTGCTCAACGGCCATGCATTATTCAAAAAATTTTACTAGATCTGAAAAGTTAGAGGTCAATAATTAAGCGAATTAACGATATGCTTTTTAGTTTTGGCCTTTATCATTGGTCAAATACTCAGCAAGCTCGATTCTTATTGGATAATGTAATGTGCTGTTTCAAGTGTCAGCAAGATTATCAAGAACAAGAACGCGAAAAATAAAACTTAGTTTTCACATTTGACAATCTCATCAAAAACACAAAATACGAAGCAAGTAAAAAACGAGCTCTATAAAAATGTTTATTATTTTATTCTCTACAAAATAGTTGGTTTATTTTATGAATTTACCAGACAGCCAGATCAGCATTAACGTGTAACGAAACGCGGTTTGATGACATTAGCTCGTTCTCTTTGACAAAATCGTAACTTAATGTTTTACCGACCAATCAGACACGAGATAGATTTGTTTACGTGCGTTTATAACCAATCACACGAGGGCATACAAATGTAATTTTTTCAGCCATTTTCTCTTCGTAACGGAGACGCCATTTTGCAAGCGTCACTTCGCGGCGTGTCGGGTTTCCGCATTTTGACCCGGAATACCTTTGTTAAAATCATAATATTGTTTAGTTTCGTGAAATATGTCGTACCAATCAAGTGTAGCGCAAGACTCTTTAGCTGCGGCACAGTTGGAGATGACCGGTAACCCCAATGCTTTGGCATTGCGTCGGCCATTCGATCCCGTGGCGCACGACTTAGAAGCGAGTTTTCGTTTGACGCGATTCGCAGACCTCAAAGGAAGAAGCTGCAAGGTTCCCCAAGATGTTTTGGGTAAACTGGTGGAGTCGCTACAGCAGGACTATTCCCAGCAAGATGACCAGTTTATGCATGTGGCGATCCCTCGCATCGGCATCGGCTTGGATTGCTCGGTGACGCCGCTCAGACATGGAGGGCTTTGTTTGGTTCAGACTACTGACTTCTTCTACCCGCTGGTGGACGACCCTTATATGATGGGGAAGATCGCGTGTGCTAACGTACTAAGTGACCTGTACGCGATGGGAGTCACTGAATGTGACAACATGCTCATGCTGCTCGGCGTGTCAACAAAGATGACTGAGAAAGAACGTGATGTTGTTATTCCTCTTATAATGCGTGGGTTCAAAGACTCTGCCCTGGAGGCTGGCACCTCTGTCACTGGAGGACAGACGGTCATTAACCCCTGGTGTGCTATTGGTGGGGTGGCCACAACCATCTGCCAACCAAATGAATATATTGTTCCTGACAATGCTGTTATGGGTGATGTGCTTGTATTAACTAAACCTCTGGGCACCCAAGTAGCTGTGAATGCTCATCAGTGGTTGGATCAACCTGAACGCTGGAACCGTATCAAGTTGGTTGTTTCTGAAGAGGATGTGCGTAAAGCATATCATCGTGCAATGGACTCTATGAGTAGATTGAACCGTATTGCTGCCCGTTTGATGCATAAATATAATGCTCATGGTTCTACAGATGTCACTGGCTTTGGTCTGCTTGGCCATGCACAGAATCTGGCTTCACATCAGAAGAATGAGGTCTCATTTGTCATTCACAACTTGCCAGTGATTGCCAAGATGGCAGCAGTGGCTAAAGCTTGTGGTAACATGTTCCAATTGTTGCAAGGTCATGCCCCTGAGACATCCGGTGGATTGCTTATCTGCTTGCCAAGAGAACAAGCTGCTGCATACTGCAAAGACATTGAAAAGCAAGAAGGCTACCAGGCCTGGATCATAGGAATTGTGGAGAAAGGCAACCGTACTGCCCGCATCATTGACAAACCCCGAGTCATTGAAGTGCCCGCTAAAGATTAAATTATGTTCAGTTTCAGACAATTACAAATTTTTATATCTTTACATAATGACTTCTTAAGAACTGGATAGATTTGAAATTTTTATTTTGAATTTATTATGTATAACTTGATCTTAAGTATTTTAGTTTGAGTTTGGTTTCCACTGTTTTCTTGTAAAATAAGTTACAATTTTAAGAATAAAATTGATGTAAGAAAGCTTATAGGAAACTCAATCTAGTGACTATTTTGGTGTTTATAATTTTAGATAAGGTATCATAAATGAAAATAAGAGAATAATTCCATTAGGTACACATAACCTATTTGTTTGCAGCTTGTGGAATGTTTCTGCAAATTGTGAGATAAGTATAATTATTAGAATAAAGTTATTTTTCAGTCTATTTGTAGTTTTATTTTATGTATAATAAATTGACTTCTCCAATAAAGGTGTATCCACACCAAAGTTGTATTTTGTTGAGCCATGTTATACAACATGATAGCATAATGTACCTTTTGTACTTATTGTTACCTATCTGTTGTTTCCCACAAACACTGGCAAACTACGCTCCACAAGAAGTAACTGATGTGGAGGTACCTATATAACAATCACACTACTAAGATGAGCATTACCTATTGTCCTAATGCAGAACAAAGTTCTCTTCACCCACATGACACTTTAGCACTATCCAGCAGCTAATAAATCAGGTTGGTGAAGAAACAACCTAACAAAATACTATGTGAGGTTCTCTTTGATATTTCCTTATTCAACATATTGAATTTGAAATTCACATTTGTAGGTACTTGTGAAATAGTTGTTGCTGTTGATCTCATAACTCACATTTAAAATCAGAAATATTCAAAGTACAGTAGGTACACGGCTGATACCATTGTGTTCTCGTATTCTTATTGGTTTCAAACAAAAAATTGCTCTTTTAAATTTTTACCCGACTGCGGCGGTGTCCAAAAGGAAGGTAATGTTTTTTACCCGACGAAGCCCAAAAGGTGTATACTGCTTTACTTTTTTGAAAAATTATGTCCAAAAACTAACAGGTATTACTAAAATACAAACATAACACTTTTATTATAATTAAAACTTTATTCACCAGAGTCAAGGAAAAAATTGAATCAGCTATCATCTTTCCACAAGCCAGACTCAAAAAAGTTTACAGGACAATCCAGTCACAAAATCTTTACAATACAAAGTGGATTTAGAATTTACTGTGTGTAAGAATACATTATAGCAAAAAGTTAAGAACTACTAATATTTGAGACTTCATGGCTAATATGACATGACAAGACTATTTTTACAGTTATTACCTGCACTAAGCATGAATAGAAGGCAATTAGTAATTTAATTGAGAACAGACAAATGATCAGAGATATACCACAATTATTTCTAGTACCCAGAAACATCAGGTACTCGCAACCAGTAGTATATGAACAGATGTATGAACATGGACGCAAAAGGAGGAAGTAAGGATTGCAGCAGGTGGCATTCTGTGGTTTCTGCCTACCCATTAGAAAAAGGCGTAAGTTTTTGTACGTATCTCCATTGTGTTTAAACATACCTTTAATGAATAGCAATCACAAATCTAACATGTGCGTGCACATCCTATTTACCGAATTATTTGAGGTTCAAATAATTTTAAAATCACAAAGTCACTTAAACATTCATTATACATAACCTCCTGACATTTGTGAACTCTGGAAATACATAATGTATTTATTAGTTACTAATGTCTCTGATAAATAAATATCCAAAATCTCCAAATAATCATTTGGAATGGTATTTCTACCTAGATGCTTACATATTCACTTCAGTGAGGCAATTCGAGCCAAGATATTTATAATTAAATAAACCTAATCTTAGACATTTTCATTTATACTCCTGCTTGATGCATGGCACAGAACATTCTAGAATGCTCACAGCACATTTTGAGGGGATTCTGTGACCTCTGCCAAGTGCCCATTGGCACAATATACAATGAGGGTACCCTTGTATCTATTATTTTTACTAACAAAATAGAACATTTTTTTTAATAAGTGACAAAAAGACAACATTTAGATTTTGTTATACTACTGAAACTACTGAACTATGTTTTAAGAAAATCTATTGATTCGTCATAAAATACTATTTAACTCAAGATTCTTCCTGTTGCACTTAAATTACTGAACACGTTCTTAATTTAGGTTTTTAGTGTTTTTTAGAGATAATTCTTGAGTAAAAAACTTAATAATAAAAAACATGGAATGAATATAATTCATACTTTGATTTTCAATATTTTCCACTGAAATATAATAACTTACAGCCACACATGTGAGAACATAAATCAAAGATTCTTATGAACTGGCACTTGACTACTGAAAGATAAGTTATTTTTCCCAAAAAAACATGAGGCCATTGAGTTTTGAGAATCAATTTAAAATTTGGCCTAAAAATGTGGAATACAAATGTCGATACAAAATGCCGTACACTCTTTAAAGTCTATAACTGAAGCACAAACTAATTGCTGTCTAGGTTGCAGGTCTTCAGTTTAGCGGAGAGTTGAGACAAGGCCTCTTGCGAGGTCGACTCTCATCGCCGTTCTGTTCAATGTGGCTCTGGTCACGTTTCTTTGGTGAATTGTTGTTCTGTAATTGAAAATTTACAAATTTAGTGAATATGCTAAGCACTACACACAAAAAAGTAAGAAAATGAAGACAACCACATTTCATTTCACACTACATTTTTTTACATTCTATTGATAGTCAATTTGTTTATCTATTGATTAAAAAGTAGGTAAAAGTAAGAATAACTTAATTACCCACTTGCAAAATGCAGAAGCATTTGCAATAAAAACAATATATAAATAAAGGATTTTAAGAAAAAATTTCAAGGTTTCCTTTTAATGATTTGATCAGCACTGTCCAGTTCTGCTACATTTAAGTGGGTAGGTATTACTTTTGTAGTTATTTCTGGATGTTGTACAGATACTAAAACCATCTATGTATTTACCTTTTTCTCCCATTGCTGATGTAGATATCTTAACAGTATATTTGTTTTTTCTGTTACAATTACTGGAAAATAAAGAAAATGGACTGTTGCATCAATACTGTATATAAAACGAATGATTCTTATATGAGGAAGCAATTTGAAAAATAATCAATATGTTCTTATTAGGTTATGTTTTTTAATGAGGCTAATGGTACCATTAAGATTTCTACAAATAAACAAACGACTTATAGTATTCCAGGTAGAATAGAATCGTATACTCAACTTTGTTCAGACGGAATATCTTTAGTTGGTAAATAAATCGACGGTCTTTTAGAACAATTTCTAATTCCGTGGTCTGTGTTGAATAATGTGAAGTTATGCTCGTCGTACGACGGTAGATCCTTCAGGAATTCCATCACCGACTGCCGAAATACCACAATTCAATCAAACAATTATCGAAAGGCACATCATCAAGGCCCAAGCATGGTGCGCAATACAATCACTTTTGGGCCGAAATATGACCACAGTCTCGGCACTCACCATAGTATTCCTACAATGATATGGTTAGAACTTTTTACTTAACAGTCAACAGTTCGATAAATCAAACAATAAAGCCAAAATAATCAAAAATAAAATTCTCAACGATCGCCTGCACAAGCAACCAGATGAGAATGACAACTTAGACTAAGTGTTACCAACGTGCCAACCACTTGCAACAATGCTAAAAATATTTTATTCTCTTATTTTGTTAGAGTTCTTGAAATGGAATAAATTATGGAGTCATAAAATCCTCAATATTTTTGTTACCCCGATTTCTAATTCTTCTGGAATTTTAGCAACGAAGTGGAAATAAAATAATGCTAATGGACTTAACTGAACAGTAATACCAGTGCCTGGTGCCCCTTCTTCGAAAAAAAGCTCAAAGGACTAAGCGGGAATTTCAAATTCAAAGTTTGTTTCCACTGAATATCTGAAGGAATATCATAAACTAAAATTTAATTATACTAGGTATCTTAATTTTCATAATGTATAGTTTAATTAACGCTAATTTTAGTAGAACTTACAACCCAAGACAAAATGCTCTGTCCGATATTAAAAAACTACTTACTTCTCGCGACACGGCCGAGCAAAATAAGGCTTGTGGATATTTGATTGAAGTAATAAGCCGTTACAACAAAAATTCAAACGAAGGGGCACGTATGGTGGAATATTTACTCGACAATGATATAACTGTGTTCCTGTGTGAGGCAACTTCAAACCTAGATTTTACGCTGTTTAGGTAGATATACCTACAAGTTTTACGTAATTTTAGACTGAAAGTACTAATGAGTTTAATTATATATTCTTTTTGTTGTTTAGTTGACAATTACATAATACCTACTAAATTAGCTGAAGGTAATTAGTTTGCAGATAAGATTGTCACTCACTTGTAGCTTGTGGTACATACCTACTTTAATTGGTACTTAAGAGGTACGGTCATCATCATCACACGTTAGTGGTAAACAACCAGTATAAGCTGGCATCTTATTCTATTAAACCCCCGTATCACATCAAGACCAGCTCAGGCCAGGCTTCGTTGTCACTAGTACCATTAACAGTTCTATGATGGAACTACTGATTGTTTTTTTTTTATCACTAGTTCCATTTTAAAAGAATCTGGAAATAATGGAACTAATGTTGAATTTGTTATCACTAGTTCCATTTTTAAAAGAATATGAAAATAATGGAACTAATGTTGAATTTGCAGATAAATCACTAGTTCCACATTATTATTTTAGGCACTTGTGAAATTTTTAAGGGTGGTAAAAACACTGGAGTTAAAAACACTTAGTTTTTTATAATAATTATATTCAATAAAATCAACAAATATTTTTTTGTCTACCTTTACTTTTTTTTAATAGGTAGGTAGTGATCGAATAGAATCAGTAAACATTTATTTTTTGCGAATGAATTAGTTTACATGTTTACATGGCGATACTTGACGAGACAGCCAGTGACGTCTATCGGTCGTTTATTGTAATATCGATATTTTTTTTCCATATCGGGAGGTAGTTAGAAAAACGTAAGTATAATTATGTCGTCGTTGTAGTGCGAGAAATCAATGCAATGTGTTCGCAAGCAAATTTATTCGGCTCCTCTTAAAAATACAAAAAATGAGTGCAATTCAAATAATTGAAAGGGGAAGGGGAAAAGTGTTGTTTTCATCAGGATGGCAGTATTATAAACATGTGATGTATAAAAATGGAACTAGCTTGTGGCGTTGCAAGCAATTTAAAAAACAAATTAAATGTGCAGGATCCGTAAAAATAGACACGGTAAGCTAAAATTAACGGTACATCATACAATCGAAATATTTAAGTCGAGTGACTATTCCATAGAACAATTATTTAATGCTCGGGTTTGCACAGTTACATTATTAAGAAATATATAATTAAAACAGCATAATGTCTTATCGGCCTAGGGCCGCTACTAGCTGTTACTAGATAAAGCGGTGTACCTACATAGTATATTATTGAGTAATGGTATAAGCTGAGTGTTGATATATCAAAAAAAAAAAAAAAAAAAAATATACATATTTTCGTTTTTTTTTTTTGCATATTTTTGTATATATATATATGGTATATTTGATTTTTTCTAACTACCTCCCGATATGGAAAAAAAATATCGATATTACAATAAACGACCGATAGACGTCACTGGCTGTCTCGTCAAGTATCGCCATGTAAACATGTAAACTAATTCATTCGCAAAAAATAAATGTTTACTGATTCTATTCGATCACTACCTACCTATTAAAAAAAAGTAAAGGTAGACAAAAAAATATTTGTTGATTTTATTGAATATAATTATTATAAAAAACTAAGTGTTTTTAACTCCAGTGTTTTTACCACCCTTAAAAATTTCACAAGTGCCTAAAATAATAATGTGGAACTAGTGATTTATCTGCAAATTCAACATTAGTTCCATTATTTTCATATTCTTTTAAAAATGGAACTAGTGATAACAAATTCAACATTAGTTCCATTATTTCCAGATTCTTTTAAAATGGAACTAGTGATAAAAAAAAACAATCAGTAGTTCCATCATAGAACTGTTAATGGTACTAGTGACAACGAAGCCAGGCCAGCTGAAGGTCAAAGTGGCATTACTACCAACGAGCGGTCTATTATTAATATCATCATGATCATTCTTCTACCCTTATTCCATTTTATGTAGGGTTGGCGCAGTATTTATCTTCTTCCATATATTTCTGTATTCGTCGTCTTAGTAGTCACCCCTTTTCTAGCCAACCCTTTATAT
Organism: Eurois occulta; assembly: GCA_950022335.1. Taxonomy (NCBI): domain Eukaryota; kingdom Metazoa; phylum Arthropoda; class Insecta; order Lepidoptera; family Noctuidae; genus Eurois; species Eurois occulta. The sequence continues at coordinate 4,489,784 of OX465498.1, forward strand.
CGGAATCCCTTTAATCCTCAGATCCATCCTAACATGCCTCCGCCTCCTGTGGCGTTCGCGTCAGTTCTTCTCGGACGAGCACGCTGCGCACGCCATGACGGCCGCACTACGCGCGCTTGCACACTACGCCGGCAGTGGCTCCAAATCCAAACCGCCCGTGGACGCCTGCCTGCATTTCTTGTGTGATTTGTTGAACGGGTGAGATACTTATTATAAGCTACTGACAATTTTAAATTACAGAGGTATCTTCATACTGGTTTTTCACGAAAGGGTACACAGAAAACAGAGGTGTACTGTTCCTGTAATAGGTACAAACGCCAGCAGGTCAACCGACCCGAAACTGTCAGATTTTCCCAAACAACCTTGAACCTAATGCTTTAGAGATAAAATTGAAAATCTATTAAAGAAATTTGACAGATTGTAGGTAGTAGCTTGATGTGCTGGCGTCTGTACATAAAGTGTTCCATTTACATGTCGCCAGTAAATTGGGTTTTATTCATATAAGCTGCTTTAGTTACGTAATGATTTTGGTATAATGGTTGTGGAGGTTATATGCCTATACATCCTATAACCTCCACACGTCGTTCCATGTAGAATAGGTCCTGCTGGTATTCAACTGCATCCTGTTAGACTGCATGGAAGCCGACCCCAACAAATGTTATGAATGTTGGGGTCGGCAGATGATAAGTTAAGTGATGATTAGAGACTATTTTACCATAGTCCCACCGACTTTTTTATGTTTAAATGTCTCTTAATTTTAACTTTTGAACAGCGTTTATGCAAAACCCCTGCATTATATTTAAATCATTCATAAAGGAGCGCACTAATATCTGACACCTGCATACTTGAAGAAGTTCCTGACGCAATCCTATAACACTGCCAAACCTGGGTTTCTAACCGAGGAGCTCAGCAGTTCAGTAGACTTCTATCGAGACTAATGAGGCAATCCCACAGACCTACAAAAAAACAGCATTGGCATAAGGCAGCAGTCAAGATCGCAACCTGCTCTACATCCTGACGCATCACAACATATATTTACTCAATACCTTGCATGTCTGATTAATCAGTGTATGTAAACGCATGTTTGACAAATAAATGATTCTTATTCTTATTCTTATCCTACTAAATCATATCTAGAAAAAAATTGAAACCAATCTCTCATTTCCTTATAGCGTATCAACCAACCAGACCACACCACCTCTCTCCCACCAAAGCGCATACAGCGCTGTGCAGCTACTAGCTTGTCTAAACGCTCTAGCTCCCCACATCAGTACAAACCCAAACACGATTCTATCCAGCGCTTTAGTCTTACACGCCCTGATCTCCTATCAACCAGAGAATCTACCGATTAACATGAATACTGCGAGCGCTTTACTGGAAGTGCTGAAGAAATGGTTCAGTTTGCTAATGGGGACGTTGAACCATTCGATGTTGGTCGGAGACAATGGAGTCTCTGGAATGTTCTATGTCGTTATTTGCCAGATTGGATTGGATGTTTTCGGGTAAGGATGAACTGCTTATACTTACAGACATTTTTATTTTATTTCCCTTATATACCCAGGACTGATTTTGGTTATTTTCAGATAGTTTATGTCGATTTACGATGCTCTTATGAAAGTACTATGTACTTCTTGTTTCGTTTTCGAATCAAGAGCGTATATGGGTTTAGGCAGACACCCCCCCCCCACCCCCATCGAGTCGCGTCGTCTGATCCGACGAGGCAAATGACGGTTTCTTTCGCTTTTATTGCATGGAAATTAACTTCCATTAAACTCGTCGCGTAGTGCGCGAGGTCCCTTAATACGGAAAATATACTTATGTTGAATGAAAATTACTCCAACTTTATTGTAATAATATTTTTCTAGACTAATAAAACTGATTGGTCGCAATCAGAAAGCGGACTTCGTACACACGATTCTGAACGATGACCACGAGGTAAACGCTATGAAGCAGTGTGCAGGACACATGGAGGTGGCCGTTAGACTTGTTGTGGCAGAACTAGTTGGATTTACGAAGGTACCCAGATAGAGCTATTCATAATAATATTGTTTTGAGCTTTAGAAGAATAGACCATCTTCCACCTGGACCTGAAATACCCACGGTACCACTTTACCCGGTCTGGAAGTCGAACCCAGGATCTCGTGCTCAGCAGTACACCAACGAAGCAGTTTGGGAAGTAGTTGGCTTTGGCAACTCATCATTGTTTAACTTTCAGGAGCATCAGACTCAAATATCCACTGAAGAATACAATGTGTTCCTAAAGCTGTTACTGAATTTATTCTACGACAATACTAACAATGAGTATCTACCTGATTTCTGTGACATGCTGTTTTCCAAAGGATATCTCATGATGCTACCTCAGGTCCAAATATCGAGGTAAGTTTACCTCAATGTTGGAAAAATCAGCTAATAAGATTAAGAGAAAAGCTCCAATGACATTGTAGCATTCGGGATCTTTGACCCGGTGATCTTATTCCAAAGAGTAGAAACTGAATTTTAGAGTTTCGCATATCCACGTTATACTCGCAACTATCTACTCAGTATTTGATGAGTAATTACCTAATGATCCCAATGTAGGTCCTTGTGGAATTCCCTATGACAAAATATCTTATAAAAACTATGTAGGTACGATGATGAGTTGTTAGTTTGAAGTAGGTACCCTACATATTTCTGTTTTCAGAAACGATGTAGCCGTACGCAAAGTGAGCACATTGGTTCTGGGTGAGATGCTTAAAGTGCTAGCGGAAAAATATCTCAATGTGAACCATGTACTGGACAGTGATACCTGTGCTAAAGATATTCATGTGAGAATCATTACTTGTGTCGGTTATTTTATTCTTCACAATTTTTTATCTTTTTGACTGTTTACTAATAATAACCTCATAGGTTAAATTATTGATACTATATCGCTAACGAAATCTATTGCAGATGGGTCTAGTAGAGCTACAATACGGTATAGAAAAACCTCACCGCATCGGCTCACAGCTGCAGAAAAATCAGCCTTACAGTTTGCTCATTTACATCTACTTTTACTGCCAATCTTCTGAAAAGTATGGATTATTTGATTTTGGTTTTTTTTTTACGATTTTAGAATCATAAAACTTTATTTTTTACTTCACTTTCGTATTATCTGTACTTTTAATTGTTTTCTTATTTCTATGCTCCTCAATTATTTTTTTCAAGCGTAGCGAGCGACGCTTCTAATAAATCTTTATCTTTTCAGTCCTGAAGAAGCAACTGCGCCTCTACTGCCTTACTTGGTGGAGCACATCCTTAAGCTTCCCAAGCCTTTTAAGCCTCCCACGTACATTATAAAAGCCCTGTGGCTCGTTTTCGCTGTAAATATAACGTATTCTCTTAGTTAACAAAAGCAAACATTAATAGGGTTTAAATATTGTCTAAGCGATTAATGAAATGCAACACGGAATAGTTTGAATCATTAACTTAATGATGCAAAAGCAGTTGTCGAGTAAAACTTGGGAAATAATAAAACTTCCGAAAAAAAAACTTCCAACAATGTGGTTAAAATGAATTACCGAAAAATTAATACAAAATTAACCGGCAAAAAATGTTGTATTTAACAAACAAACATGAGCTTATTCAAATTACAATTCTACGAAAAAAAAATAACAAAATTTCCAAAAAAATACTGTTCGCGAAAAAAATACTAAGTTTCCGACTTGGAGCACCCCGACTTTAGATTAGGTTAGGTTACTTTAAACCCTGTAGACAGAAATAGGAGCCCTGCGTAGCGGGGATACGTCGATTACGCCTTATTACAATATTTTGATATTTATCTTGACGTTGATTTTATTCCTGTTTTATTTATTTTAAGATTAAAACGCAATTTAAACTGGTGGAAAATATGACGTCAGCAAATGCGGTATTGATTTTCGGAATTTTAAGTATTTTATTCGATCGTTTCTTTGTCGCAAGATAATTTAAAGCAGTAAATTTCATTAGGTATTTTGAGTATGCTCATTTTGTTTTTTTTTCGGGGCTTTTATTACTAACCAAACTTAAGTCTGTGCCAACGGGGGTTTACTAAGCTTGCCTTTTTATTGTAATTCCTGATAATCGTAACGAGGACAGTCCTTTTTGTGACCACTGGACCAACGAGGCAGTCCAAGTTATTTAAATTGCTCTTACCTTCATTCATTTCGGTCAGTATTCATTGCAGGCAGAAAGGATCCGCGATATATCCTAGTAATTATTCTACCAAATGTTAACAGATGTCAACAATATCAAACGGCTCTCTAGAATCTCTTGGCGAGCGGGTGTACCTTGAGAAGGCGACTGATCGTTTAGTAGCGATGCTGTATCCGGACCCATCAGTTTATTATACCCACAACCCAGCTATATTACTGTGGGCATTTACTTCGCAAAGGATCTCTAATTGTGTAAGATTACATGTGGTGAGTTCTTTTTAACATTTTTTAAACAATTTTACCATATACCAGCCGATTTATTATTATAATTGTTTTACTGAAGGGCAAAGATACAGTATACAGAGAACGAGAAGGTCTGTCCATTGATCTACTTGCTTAAGACGATGTCAACCTAGATTTTCACAGGATATTTTTTCTACACCGATATTGATCAGTGATGTCTAAGATAAAAAGTACATCATCATCTTACTGTCCTTGTTCCATTCTATTTGGGGTCGGCGCAACACGTTTTCTTCTTCCATTCTATTTGGGGTCGGCGCAACACGTTTTCTTCTTCCATTCTTCCCTATCAGACGTCACGGTATCATTTACTCCTTTCTCTTTCATATCAGTCTTCACACAATCCATCCATAATATCTTTTCTTTGGCATGCCTCTGCCTCTCCATCCATCAACATTCATGTCCATTACTCTTTAGTCACATGCGTTTCATCCCTCCTCATTTCATGTCCATTCCAAGACAAAAACAACTAGGCTTCCTTTAATTTTTTTTTTGTGACAGACGCCACTTTCAAACTTCCTCTAAAGATAAAAAAAAGTACATATCAATTGAAGTTGTCTCATTTAAATTGATCCCATAAACACAACATCATACATGAAAAGCTAGGCCTTAACCAATAGACGAGCACGAAATTGACTACAAACTTTGTGTTCATATAAACTTCAATCAATTAGTAGATAATTTATCTTACGACTTATTTCTATCTTTTAATCTATATCCCTTACAGCTAGGCTAATGTATCTACATTTTTCATCTGTAACGGATACCTAAACTTGAATACTTAAATAAAGAACTTAATTGACGTTTGCTTGTCCAGTATAATTATCTTCTTCCTGTACACGACCTCCGTTAGAACTTATTCCTATCGGCAGGAAACGCAAAAACTTGACTTAGTACCAGGATATAATTAGCATTAGTAGAACTGCTTTCATTTCTTGGAAATGCAACGTAGGGAGAAATAAACTTATACTGTCACTTACGGGATATTTTTCGTCAGAATCAGAATCATTTATTCGTGATTGTTTATAATTTTGAGCTCCCGATATTTCGACGCTGCTAAAAGCGCCATGAACGCGTCGCGGGTTTTGTGTATATCGGTAGCTGAAAATTATGAACAATCACGGAATATATCCCATAAGTGACAGTATCAGTTTAGTTTTAAACCATGAATGGTTAAAACAGTGCGAGGCAGAAATAAATACTGTACCCACATTTCGCTAATTATATTATTATGTTACCTAATGGTGATCTTATTGACCTTAACTGGTCTGGCTATCACGAAGCAATTCATGATTGGAAATACCTACAGCACCTTAGGCCTTCACAAAGTGACATTCTATCAGTGACAACGACCATGGAAATGTCACAAATGTATGGCACTGATAATAGTGCCGTACTAAAGCTAAAAATGTCCTGTTGGAAAGTTCTATAGAAATAAAAATTGAATGACATTCATTTTAAAAGAGTAACCATGGAGTTTCTTGCCGGTTCTTCTCCATAGGAAACGACCAACCCGAACCGTGCACCTTTTTGTCGACGTTTTATAAGTACCCATGTTGGCCTATGTGAAATAAAATATTTTGATTTGATTTGAAATACGAAACCGGACTGGAACCAGGACCTCGTGTTTAGCTATAGCAGTCATTGCACTCTTGTGAAAACTAGGCTACAATTAAAACTCCAACTTTTCTACAACATTTTCTTTCATTTTAGCTCTCCCAATGGTTTAAATCTGAAGACTCCTTACCAGCCGACCTTACAACCCAACCAATAGTTTGGGAGCTACTCCTGAACATTTTAATACAGTGTGCTGACAAAACTATTGTGAGGAACTGTATGGAAGCTCTTCATGTATGCTTAGAAGATGGAGATGATACTGCTAGCCAGGACTTTGCAGGACTAATTTGGTCAATGTTGCCCAATGTTCTGTCTAAAGTGTTGATCGATACTGAATATCAAATAGGTTTTTATACAAACAATAATCTTTTGCGTTAAACATTATATACTATTTATATTTAATTTTGTTTCTTCGAAGTTTCTGCTTTACAAATTCTAGCTATTATGAATTATAATTAGAATTAAATAAGGTATTATTTTATTCTAATTACAAATAGTTATAGCTAGAATTTGTAATCTGCATATGGCTCTTCTTTACTTCTATAAGATTCAAATGTTTTATTATTATTAAAAGTTTCTGTTTTTTTGTCTAGGTTTCTTTCTGCATTTCATTCCTTTTAAGTTGCTAAAAACCCCTCTTTCAGACACGAATATCTGCCATTTCCTAGACTTGGCATCTACTCTACCACCTCTAGAGATAGACCAGACAGTTTGCCTCAAGACTGCCGTTCTTATAACTGCAATATACTCAAAGAACCTTCCAGAACATTGCGAGGAAAACACTAGGCATCATTACGAATATGTATGCTTGAAACTGGGGTTGTATTTGCTGAGTCTGGCTAACAATCAGAATGATAACCGAGGTAACGATCATAAGAATTTCATTTCTAAAACCCCGGTGTCCCTGAAAGCCTTTATTTATTTGACATTGTAATTAATCTTGTTTCAAACCAGTGGTTTGGACTAGTCGAAAATACACTTTTCAATTAATTTATTAAAATTGAATAAAACTATAAAAGGTGGTGGAAGGATGCCTGATAATTGTTTCGGGAGGTACCTGCACCGAATCGGGGGGGAGGAAACGCCCGGGTGCTTTCATTGCGAGGATCGCCCGGAGGACACGGTGGAGCACACCGTGGAGGTCTGCTCCGCTTGGGCGGAGCACCGCCATGTCCTCGTAGCGGCGATTGGCGGCGGCGACCTCTCGCGTCCGGCCCTGGTTCAAGCCATGGTCCGGGGCGAGAGGGAATGGGAAGCCGTCGCCTCCTTCTGCGAAGCAGTCATGCTAGCGAAGGAGGCGGTGGAACGTGAGAGGGAGATAGCCTCACGTCCCAGCCGCCGCGGGAGGAGAAGCACCAGGAGAAGCACCGGGCGTCGGAGGCCACGCCGTGATGGCTCTCGGCCACCGTAGGCGCAGACCTGTGGACGGTGAGTAATGGGCTAGCTCGCCGTCCGTCCGTCGTATGACGACGGGCATGCCGTGTCGACGGCGCGTTCGTGTTCCACGCGCGTCTCAAAGAGATGTCAGTAAACGGGAGGGGCCCGCAAGGGCCGATGCCTGCCAGGGCTGCGGGACTGTTCGAAAGAGATACCGCGGCCCTGGAACATAAAGGGCGAAAGAAGGAACATGTGTGGTTTTTAGTCAGTAAGAGTCTGACACTCCCTTCCGCTCCGCCCAGAGCGGGAGGAGTCATTAATTTGATGATTTCCCACGCACCAAAAAAAAAAAAAAGGATAGTACCTGATAATGTTAATTTTGCTATAAAACTCTTTGGTCGAACCAGTTCCTTATTTAATGTTTTTCAGTTCTGTTAACATACACGAATCGTGCGGGATTCCTTCAATCCGTGCTGGCTGCAGCAGATAGTATGGATGAAAGAGTAGCTTGTGCAGCTCTGCAGTTACTCTCCTATGTCATACACTACTTTACCAAGAACAACTATCAGGTCAGTATTTAGACGTTATTTTATTTTATTTTTACTTTCTCCTAAATATCAGAGCTGAAAATAATAACACTGTATCGACTCGATTAATTTTGACAAGGCTACGGACTTGAGTAAATAATTACTGATTTCCAACTAAGGGCTTATGGAAAGCTACACCAGATGAATGTTAATTTTTATAAGCGTGTCTATTAACTAGAACAAACTGCCACAAAAATGATGCTATCACTATTCTGTCTCACAGATCCAAATACAATTCCTTTCAGCCAAAATCAATCCTACAGATCCAAACACACTTGATCATAAAGTCCCTAAAACGGGACAGTACCAGTGAAAGAGGAGCTTCCCTATTACAACTAGTATATATGGTGTTAAACACTGGGACCTCTTCACCTCTGGCCTTAGCTTATAGTGTAGAGGAGCAACCGACGGTGAACGTGCAATGTAACGCATTGAGGGCGCTGATGTTTAGGATTCAGCTGATGCTGTGCTGTAGGGTGAGTTTGACTTTTATACATATAGAAGATCAAAATCGCTGTATTATGTATAAATGTATGTAGGAGGAAACTACCCATCCGATTTAAAAAAATATTTCAATGATAGATAGATAAGCTACTTAATTTCCCCTATACTCTATAGCATTCTGTAGGGTATGTTTTTTACGATGAAGTTGCGGGCAAAAGCTAGTTAGAAACAAAGACATTTAAATATTTGAATGTCTTTGTCTAGAAATGAAGAATATCAAACTATGTTGTTTAGTTAAGCAAAGGAAAGAGACTGTCAAAAGATAGAAAACTCCACGATGCCTCAGCCATTACGCTATTGTAACACTATATAGGTACAAAAGCTAGAAAGTAGTAGGCAGCATTTCTTTTGCTCACTGATTTGGCCTTTATATGTAATTATGTGTCTTTACTACAAGCTTCTTCGTAGCGTGTCGATGGAAATCTTTATTGAATCGCCGAAAATTAAAATCTGAATACAACAAGATCTTTTATATACATTTTAAACACCATTCAAATCAGATCATCTTACAGGAATCAAAAAACCAATCATCAGCCGGTTGGAAAACTCTAAGCTCAATATTCAAGCACGCTATAGTGACAAAGAACGACACAAAATTGATAGCCACATTAACTTCTCAACCGTGGACACACACGTTAATACATTTCCAATTAACACAAGATCAGACGGCAGAATTCTTAACATTCACACATAACTGGCTGACGTTACTGAAGATTACGATTAAGAAATGCCAGGAGATGAGCAAGGTTCAGTTGTGTAAACAAAGCCTGGTTATCAAAACGATGGTATTGATGAAGAAGAGTTTGGTAGTCGAAGGAGATTTGAAAGATATGAACAAGAAAGTGCTGATGATAGTTGATGAGATTTTAGAAGATTCTGGAATTAAAATAAACTAGAATGGAGAGTTTTATGTATCATCCCCATAGATTTCAGGCTGATTAAATGAGGATTTGGATTATATAGATCGGTTTTAAGAAAAAGCAATAAACATTTCTGTTTTGTTCCTTTAGCATTCGTTTTACTGTCTCCCACAGCACTGGAATCATGCGTACGACTACTCTATTTAGTTTTACGGAATTCAGATCACTTACAACATTTTTATTCAAGCCCACTTTAGCTAATGGCTCACGTAAAGTCATTTCCAACACATTCCGATAAAATTCACGATCGGTATTCGGTTGTGCAATCCTTGGCAACTAAATAGCCCTTATCGAAAGGGACACTTCGATTACAAAGTCTTCTATTATAAAATACATTGTATTCAAACGTAACGTGTATGTAAAATTACTAATTAACTTTCTATTTTAACGATTGTCCAAAATATTCCGGAACTACTTTCCATGCAACGCTTTCCAAAGGACGAGAGAAATTATATATCGTACAAGCCCATAGGTGTAGGACACTCACATGGAATAGGAATGAGCGTGAAAAGCAAACACAATAGATATTAATTTATTTATCGATGCAGTTAACGCCTGCGTATTTCTATGCGAACAATTTATATTATGGCATTTTGTCATATCGGTGGTTAGAGAAAGCCGATTATTCGATAAGCTTGCGGGCTACTCGATTGAACAAGTCTCGTTGACAACGTTTCTACAAAAGACAAAAGCCTCGAAATCCGAGAAGCCGTAGAACACAAAATGTTGGATACCTTAATTACTTTATTACAAACGAAAGTCAGATAGCAATCTGGCCATGTATTATGCATCTTTAGCATCAGAATTCATCAAATTTGGACTGCCTGAACAATCTAACCAACTACAGCAACTCCTATATGAGTATAGCATCTAGCGATAAATAGTCTCTATAGTTGAAGTAACGCCTTGACTTCGATATTTGCTTTGAATTGTACCCGACCTTAAACTTAAGAAAAATATTTATAGCATTCTGTCTTATCACTGGGTTAGAGAAAGCAGTTGATACTGCTTGGAGCGTGACGCGTTAATGTTGCTTGCAAATTCTACAAAGGTAGGGTAGGTAATGATTGTGATTTGTGATTCACTGGCATCGTTGTCATGCCAACCTTGAAGCTTGTTAAAGTCGAGAACACTTATACGAATAGTTTTAATTGCTTGGCTTTATTTTCATTGATGTAGATATAAACGAGCGATGTTTTGAATGTGGTTCTTAACCGCTTTTAAGATTTTGAGTTATGTTTCTGACATTTCCACAAAATCGATGGACGGACTGTGTGAAATATTTTATGGCTAGTAAGGAGGTGACTACTAAAATGAGGACTAATAGAGAAAGTGGTTATGGAAGAAGAAGACATTCTGCACCGACCCCAAGAAAATTGGGATACTGGCAGGATAATGATACGTAATTTATGAAGTAATTGGCTCAAACAAAGTGAGACCAACGCCTAGCAGAGGGTGTAATCGGACTGAAGATGATGATGAAGCTGACAAGAATCATCGCATAGTCAGCTGAGATAAAACATCGGGCTTTAATAAAGGTGACATCGATTTCTTTTTGATGATTCAAACATCCTTTTAAGAATTCACTCACAGAAATACCAAGATAGTTCATGGTTAGTATGTAATCGAAAAAAAGACTCATTCCACTTTCCATGATTTCTTTTTACGGAAACATTGCGTCGCAAGTTCTCAGTACCACCAGTAACGTGTGGTTTAGAAATAAATGTTTGTTATTTAACCACGTTAAGCGGTACTTAAGTTGCTAGTAAGGGCGAAGGCACACGGCGCGTTGCGGCGCCGCGCCGCGGGGATTTCACCGTATCAGCGGGCAGCGGGCTAAGCTAGCAGCGTTCTGATTCGGTGAAATACCCGCGGCGCGGCGCCGCAACGCGCCGTGTGCCTTCGCCCTCAGGGCTTTTGGTCCGGTTCAAAGCATTGCCGACGAACTCGTAATGGTTTTCTAGGTACCAATCATGATCTTGCACTTTTAAGATTGGATTTCGGATCGTCGCAACCATATTTCTGATAAGATTTTAATTACGCATCATATTTTGTTGTGTCTAGAAAGTTTCCAATTACTGGTAAAGGTTTAGCGTTAATTGCAGGTTGTACAGACGTTTTCAGTTGTTTGTCTAAAATCTTACCTATCCCATTTTAGTCTCATCACTCATAGCTGTTATAATCAGAGTCATTATAAGTGGAAAATTGTTGCCTTTCAGATTTTCTGGAAGATCTCTAGGTTCTATTTAGTGTAGAATGGTTGACTTTAAGTACATCAGTGGTAACAATTATATTTTTTAACGGCACCATTATGTCGAGCAGTAAGTGTGATTTTCCTAGAGCAAGTGTTACCCTGATATGCTACGATATCACAATCCGATGAGAACAGCATCATTTTAAACGACTAAAATTATAAGTACTCTACTAATGACAAAGAAATTGTTGGAGTGGTCTCCAACTTCAGCAGTTTCCTACCAGTGAGAAAAGGAAACTTGCATGTATTTCTTTCTCCATCTGCGGTACCAAACACCAAGCGTACCATTTCACGTTATCGCTTCAAACATACAGTTTTTCAAAAATGTTATCGCTTCAATAACGCAATTCTTTGCATACCAAAACATACTACCACTTGCTACACTAAACTCTGACGTCACAGACCTACCACTATTTTTTGGTGGTGGTGCTTGCTCCCCCGTCGGCAGTAGCGAACGGAGCAGTCGACCGCAAACCGCTGAGCAAGCGCCACTTTCCACCGCACCACTCCTGCGCAACCTCAAATTGTTCTAGACCTGTGAAGCCTACTGAATATTTGTGAAGTGACAGTGATGCAACTCTGTGCATATTAGTGTTCGACATGTTTAAATTGAGGACTTTTTGCAGTGTTAAAATGAATGGTAAGATTATTTTTTCAGTGTTCTTTTCTTTGCCGGTGTTTCTTTTAAAGCGCTATTTTTATTTGAAATCGCGTGTAATTAAATGAAAATTATTTTATCCTCTGAAGATTTCTGATGACAAAGATTAGGTCATAAAAAAGCTGATAGAGTAATATTAATTTCAAAATGCCACTTTTACCAAGAATATAAAATACGATATTTTATTATAATCAATGAATATTAAGTACAGTCACGTGCATATACAAATCGCGCAAGAAAAAAACTAAGCTCTTAATTTTATTGACAACAGCTGCAATAAAAAGAAAAATTACAACGACAACTTTCGTCGAATCAACACCATAAATTATATCAACAATCGAAGATTTATTTGCATAATTATGTAAAAAGATACGCTAGTAGTAAAAAGCTGAACAGGACGCGCATAATTTTATGCAAAAAAGCCCCGTTAGTTGCGCGTGCGCAAGTTATAACCAGTAGAATATTATTATCTAGATCGGATGCACATATCGAGATAAGTAGGGCTTATTTTTTGTCCAATCGATTTAATAAGCCCGGTGGGCCTTGCACACACGCGCGGAGTAAAGGCAACTTAAATTCAAACGCATCTAAAATTGAAATACTTGTTTTGCACTTATTATGTATTTAGCTTTAGACTTTATTCAAAACGATCGGTGATACTACCTAATTATTTTAGGCTTGTTGCAATTGTACAAAAAAAAATTAGGCCCAGGATTTGATCAAAATACTCAAGGTACCTGGTTACCTACTAACAGTGGTTGTATTTTTATTTATTTACATTAAGTATGCGTCGTACGTTCATGTTAGGGCCTCGGTGATACGCAGCCGCCAACCTAACGAGTAACGGTGGTTCAAACTAGACGTTACTCAGACATATTCCACTTTTTCTCACCAAAGTTTAATTTATTGGTTTCCGTCCGCGACATGTTATGTTGAATGAGTTGACACGGTAATTTGAGAAATCAGGCTTTCCGTTACAGTTTTATTTCTGTCGTAAGTAAGTAGTCCGTATTCTTCGTTGAATTTAAATGGCTCTTATTGTAAATTATTCTCAATTAAGATGAAAAACTTTATATGTACAGCGTCGACCACCCGGGGTCGTAAAAACTGGTAGCTCTCACATACTTTGTTGGCCAAATCTCCAGAAAACACCATTTTGGGATCTTCACTGTCTGTCTTATTTTGACTGTTTATTACATTTCTCAGCCTTTACTTCACATTCCCTTAGAAGTATGAAAAGTACTTAAGTACTTGATCATAGACACATTAGGAAAAATTATGCCTATACGATCTGTCCAAATAGTCTATGTTTGGTATTACTCTAGTCTATAGCAGCTGAACAGTCAGCCTTTGTCTCGACATTTAGTTGTCTCCGTTGGGAAAAATAGAAAGCAAGTCGTGATCGATTAGCCATTTTTACTTTTATTGTTCTCTAAAGTATACAAAATTAGATTCAATTCGCGCATTGTTTGCTGTTTGTACGTGTAGAACGACTACCCTTATACCGTGTGAAACAATATAACATCACGACTGTAGTCCCCGAAAGGTTGAGCAAAGGTGTGCATCCACAATTAGCCAGGTAATAAAGTCCCGTGTAATACAGGGCAAGCCTATTTCCCTTATTTTCCGAGCACAAGTCATGACTCTGGGCTGCAACTGAAAAACTCCCGATGAAAAAATCATTATTATTTGTCCGTGTGAAAAAAGTACCTAAACATAATAAGTACCGAGTTTTTCATCAAGAATAAAGATTATTGTGAACGTGACAAATTGCAATATTGAAAATCTTTATCTGACATCATCATAAAGAAAGTTAAGCACATAAACAAATTGCTATTCACTATACTATGGTTAGGTACACAACATGGGATAATCCGCACAAGAAATGTGTCAATTTATCATGTTACTCGGAGCTTTTATTTATTAATTTATCTGACAGGTGTATTTTATTATGTCGATGGATGGATATTGATGGTGTACAGAATCAGCGAGTTTGAGAGAAAACGGATACGGTGAGGTACGCTATACTATGTAGATTGACAAGGCTATGTATGAACATATTTAATTCAAAACCGATAATGTTAAAGTAATAAATACTGTTTGGATGATTAGCTAGTTTTATAATGCTATGACTGCTTGCAGTGAAGTTAACGGAATTGCCACGCGTATTGCATTTACGGTAATTCTGAATGATGCACACAAGTCCGGCGCGGCGGATGGCGGTCAATTCGCTGAACGCCAAAACAGTTTTTACTTACAATAACTTACACTTCTCTTACAATTGTTTGTCCTCTGACATAATAAACCCTTAAACAACGAGAATAAAGCTAGTTTTAATGCAAAATCAGAGGTAAAAAACAAAAAAAGACAGTACTACAATGGGCGTGTTTGCTGTAAGCTTCGCCACGAGAGAGCACAGAGTATTTGTCGCTAAATTCATCATAGTCATCATGAATTATAAGCGGCCAATCGGCGACAACACAAAACGCTGATAAATAGCATCATCTCACGCACAATATTCCAGCAAGGAACTCCATAAAACCTGAATAAGAGTAGTAACAAACACAGCATCACCTACGCAGAACCTTGTTAATTTTCTTCCCCATTGATCTAAATATTGTAGACAAACTAAGCTTTTCCATGAACCAAAACAAAATGAGCCAACTTTCTAGATAACGACCGAAATCGAATACAATAACAATGATATAGGCTATTGTTGTAATACCCGGTCACGATCGGAAAAGCTACCGACAGCAACTGGTCCCAATTACTTAGGTATGTACAAGATATGGGTTACATCGTCGGAAGCTGATTTGATTACATGTGGTGGGTGTGATACACCGTGTTTTTGTTGTTATCCAACCAGAAGTTTGTAGGTACACTTCGGCTGACCACGATGTGGTAGCAAAAATGACCACTATTGTTATTGTATCGCTTGGCGTGGCTTGGCTCTAAGAGATTGAAACTTTATTAGTTTTTCGGTAGTAATGCATTACGTCCTATTTTCCAATGCGAACCTACGTATATACTTTTCCACTATAATTTTCATTGTTACGTGTATTAACTTTTCATTTTTCCATTTTATAGGGAACGAAATTTATAGTGGTCGGATTTTCATGGAACTTTTTTATCGAGTTCCTAGAGGTGTGGAGAAGAAAGAAAAAAAAAATTCACCGCTCGCAAGTTTTTTTTTTTTAAGTTCCTGTTGTTATTTCTTTTTCGTTTATGAATAATTTGAAATTCGCCAAATTTATATTGTGGCGCAATAGTGCGACCCGTGTGCATCTATTAAACGCCAACTTGGTCAGTTTTCTATTTTCTTCAATGATTTCTAAAATACCGAAGACCAAGATTTCTTTTGTTATTGGTAACAGATATCTCGACGTACAATATTCAAGAAAACCACATTAAAGAGTGAAGTGATTAAAAATTCATTCGCAAATATCAGGAAATCGTCTAACAACATTTTCCTTCCAAGAAGATATCGCCCATAGACCACTATGGGTTGCTGACCGCAGAACCTGTATTGCTACGTTGGTGCTGTTTGGGTCGATTGATCGATCGATAATTACATAGCATTACCCAACTATTTTACGAGGCCTGTCTTTTATGAAAATCTGTATAACATCTTATATACTTATTAGGGTAGGCATAGGTGTTATGAAGTGCTCTCGATCTCCTCTGCCTGTTCAGTCTAATGGTCGCAGGCACAACTGTTCGACATGAGGTGTTGGGTTCGATTTCCATGACGCCCAAAATGTAATTGAGTTTTCCCTAAACAAAAAACCAGCTCGGATCTCGGATTGGATTTGTGGCCGTTTGATGGGAATAGGCTCGCACCCAATAACATGGGAGTTCCAAATAACTACGGAAAGTGAGTCTACTGTCTATTCCGTCGGATATTATGGGCGTGAAATTATGAAACACGACACCTCATGCCTAACCTCTGAATTATGAAACATGAAATTATATTCGGAAACTTAGTACCTATGAAGTAGATCCTATAACGTTTAGCTATTGCACCATTGTTACTTGTGCCAATTTGTTAACTGTTCTTCAAACAAAAGCAAACGCAGTTTCTGAGAAGATCTTAAATTAAACCAACTCGACCTTATGCAAGCGATTAAACGGGATACACAGCACGTTTATTGGGCAACGGAGATATTGAGACCAAGAGCAATATATACTGGCATTAAGAAAATTAGCAGACGTCATCATACATCATACTTAGGTACCTCATCCTATCCATATCCCATAACAGGCGAAAGTCTGTTGCCAAACTGAATCAAACTCTGTATGTTTAGTATTCAGTTGAGTTTCGGCATCCAGTCATCCAGGTAGATCGTGACCTTGTTATGAAAAGAATATAATACTTTTCATCCTGCGATTCCGTGGGATCATTTCTGACCTTCATGTGGACGAAGACACGGGCAATACCTAGGATATTATGCGTTATTGGTAATTCCCCATAACGTAAATCCTTTCAGTTCAAGCTGCTTCCGTTCATAGACAAGCACGCATGCTTTCTAATTATATAGGCGAAGGAAATGTTTCCGCACTGCCGTGGCGCCGGGTGTCCACACTGTCTAAGGTCTCATTTACTTTCCTTTAACTGCTCTATAATTTGACCACAAATACAGAATTGTTAAGCATGCGAAACTATTCTGAAATTGCTATTAATTTAAAGACAGGGTTTAGGAAAGTATAGAGAGCGCTTTCTCGGTTGGCAAAGCCACTTATCTGTTCGAATTTTTCAGTTTTATTTTTATGGAATCAAACAAGCAGAAATCATTTAGTAATCTTGACCATTAAACGAGGCGTATAAATGGCAAATTAATGCATATTGTTTAAGCAATATGCAAATGCAGTGCAGTTAATTAAATCAGCTTCAGTTTATTCAAAAAAATTGACAGAAAAAGTAGTCCGAACTATCTAAACTAGATTCATTAATTTATCAGATAGCGAAAGACGTAGGCAGCATAAACTGCTTCCTGATTTAATAAATACCTACTTATGTAAGTATCTATGTTTCAGATTTCAAATTAAAATAAATTACTATGATAAATATTAAAAACTAGCTTATGCCCGCGGCTTCGCCCGCGTGGAGTTCGAAAATTGTCGCACGGGATCGTACCTACTATCGGGATGTAATTGAAAATAAATCCTACGTGTACCTACATCTAGATTATAAACTATCTGTGTACCAAATTTCATCCAAATCCAGTCAGTAGTTTTTGCATGAAAGAGTAACAAACATCCAGACATCCATACATCCTCACAAAGTTTTGCATTTATAAATATGTATAGTTTTTTTTTAATCTATACAAATAATAAAATTGAAGTGTCTGTTTGTAATATCAAAATAACAGTTTTTTACTGAATGTATATGAAAGTATATGCGGTACTTATAACAACAACACATATTTTTCAATTTTTGTCTGTCTGTATGTTTTTTCCGGCTAAGCTCCGAAACGGCTGGACCGATTTTAACGGGATTTTTAGTGGCAGATAGCTGATGCTATAAGGTCTAACATAGGCTACTTTTATTTCAGAAAAGTAATTACGGTTCCATGTAAAAAAATTAAAACCTTTGTAATTGGTAACAAAATAATTTTACGCGAACGAAGGCAACAACTAATCGGATAAAACTAAAACAAGTTTTTGACTAGAAGAAAAAACTACATCATGATAGAATTTATAATATAATATTTGTAATTAAAGAAAAAATAATTTTTCATAGAAGCCGCTTTAGGCAGATAGAAATCTAAAAATGTAAATTAACGCAATAAAAATTATCTAGGTTTCAAACATACAGATGTTAATCGTTCTCAGTGTTCTCACAGCATTCCTTCTGTCGGCTCAAATTGGTGTTGTTCAATAGTGTTAATAACTTCATTGCGTGGTGTTTTGAGTTCACCTATGTATAATATGTACGAGTATTAACTGATACCGTGACGTAATGGGCAGTGAAACGTGCCGATGAGTCGCCTACTAGGGTTTTTGCCAACAGGTTAGAGAACATGTTGAAGCCTTTTAGTCAAAGGCTTTGTTTGAAACTAGACAACACCTGCGGCTATTTTCTTTTGTTAGCCAAGATTTGCTTAGTAATGCTTTGTAGATACCCGACAAATATGCATAATGTATATATTTAGTAGCGACGGGCTAAGTTTTGCCAGCGACTAAGAAAATATCAACAAGTATGAGTATCGAAGAAATAAAATTTCAATAAAGGTAGCTTCTGAATTTACCGGTAAGTTTTGAACGGTAAGAAAAAGCTCTAAATTCTAAACAATTAGGGTATTGTTCATAAACGTTGCTTAAAGTTAAGTTATGATTAGCAACTGTTTAACCCTAGGTACCTACATTTTTGACGTTTTACGTCTCTCAGTTTCAACCAGCGTGAGTTACTCGTACTTAATTTAATACTAGCGACACCCAAGTTATTGCCTTCACATACTCGTATATTGTTATACTTTTTATTGTATTCCATATTCATATTATGTCAGCTTACCAGCTGCGTCTGCGCCGGTCTAGCATAGATTTGGCGAGGTTTCACTAACCGTGAGCGCCTTTGGGTATTAAAACTTTTACGTAAGTTATTTTAGCTTATTGTTGTAACCTGACAAGTAAATGATACACGGATATAATATATTTTAATTCTCTTTTGCAATGAATAGCAAGTTTTTTGGGAGAGTTACCGGTGTACCTAAGTCGTATATGGTTTTGAGATTCTTAGAATTAAACCAGCTAAGAATTTTAAAAGTTTTCATATTTTAGCATAGCGTAATCAGCCTATAATGTTCCCACTTTTGGGACACACACACGGCCTTCTGTCTATGAGATGGAATGGGCTATAGATAATCCACCACGCGGGCCCAGTGCGGGTTGGTAGATGTCACATGTCTCCGAATTTTTGGTTCTAGGACATGCCGGTTTCCTCACAATGTTTTCATTCACTGTTTTTGAGAGCAGTGGTAATGAAATAAATTACACAAAGTAATGCACCTGGGTTTGAACCCACGGGTTACTGTTCGTAAGTTGGGGCCGCTGCCACTGGGCCACCGCTGCTCTCATATTTTACACGCTGTTAAATTATATTTTGGTAAACTTATAAAATAATAGTTAAGTGTATCTTTTGTAATGAAATGGTAAATCAAGAACTGATTTAATGAAAAGGAGTGAACTCATTCTTACCGGTACTGGATTACTTACTGCAATAATTGAACAAGAGTTATAATACTTATAATATTTAGGCCATTGGCGTAGCTAGCCCGAGTAGACCCCTGTATCAATTTTTGGAGGCCCTTTGAACCCGAGTGCGGCAAACAGGAGAAAATCATTAGTAGGGAACAAATGATTTTTGCAAAACTAATTAAATAGCATCCTGACTTGCATCGCTTTAGCTATCATTCATTTTACTAAGAGAATGTGTAAACAAGCAAAGTGAGTCAAACAAATTCACTAAACGCATTTAGAGCTCAACCATCAGCTCATTTTACGATGTAATATAGATACTGAGACTTGTGGTACAAGACATAAACCTATAGCGCAAATTGGTGGGCATGCAGTCTATTAAAATACTGAGTTAGTTGACCTGCTAACTTTGCAATTAGATGATTGTAACTTTGATCGCTTATATCCCGAAAACGTGAAACTTTAAAAGATTTTTTCTCATACAAAACTTATTTGTATTGATACTAGCTATTGATTAATACAGGTTTCATGCGTGGGCCCCGCCATTTTGAAAATATAATAAGTGATAGAACAGCGGAAGTTAGGCAGGCCACGCTTCATCATCATTCAAAATATAAACAGCATGCAGTATTTAACAATAGTTTGAAATAAATGTTTCCTAGAATGTTATAATATAGGTACTATTGCGATGTTTGATATTATAATTACGAAATGAACAATTGTTCGCATGCAAACTGTGCACAATTGCGCCCTTATGTAAGGCACACACGTACCTATTATGTATGTTGATACAATCATATCATAGAAATAATTAGAAATTAATGTGATACCCTCACGAAAGGATGCTGTAATGTTGCGTTCTAGATATGCATCTCATAAATCGTGTTCGATTCGAATTACTTTTTGCTTTGGCTCTACCTGATAGATCTTCCACGTCGTCGCCCAGAGTACTTCACCAGTAAGTTTAAGTGCCATGTAAATAGGGTTGCCATACGTCCGGAATTTTAGCTCAATGTCCGGAATGCGCGGGAATAGAGAAAAGTAAAACACAGTATGTATACCAATATGTATTCCCAATAAAACAAAAATTATCTTTAATAAAATAACCGTAGGAATCAATCACTTGCAGAGGTAGATAATGTAAGTGGCGTTAATAATCATATTTTAAGCAAATTTTTTGCATCAAATCTTTCCTATGGGAAAAACACGGTTTAAAATTATAGGTACTGCATGATTCCAAGGGAAGTAAAAGAAAAGTCCGGAATTTATTTCGAACGTTCGGAATTTTCTCCGAAAACCTTATTTTATAGATCTGGGAAAGTGGGAAACCTGCATGGAATAGGAGACGAGCCGATTACTTTCAACCGGGTACAAATCCAGACTCCAGGCAACTATTGAAAAAAAATCGATTGAATAACCTGGAAATCGAAATCAGGACTGTCGGCAGTAGCGCATCACTAAGCCAGACAGGTACCGTGTATTTTATGGGTGCAACAGTCCACAGAGATGAAGGCTCTACCTACCCCTTCGGAGAATACTAACAATGTGGTGTTATGTTTAAAAATCAAGACCTTAGAGCAACTCAAACCTCAAATCAACCGCAACATGACTCAATCATTTGGCAAGTCCTGCGACTTTTCCTCCTCGCATTCCGACATTAAACCATTCACTTTTCCTTTTCAAGTCCCCCATAAAATTTCATATTACGAAACTTGCATTAGGTGCGGAGCCTTTGGTAATGAAAACAAAAGAAAGTGTATCGTATATCCGTAACGGGAGCGCGGTATTCTACCCGCGTCGCCTTTGCATCGCCATGGAAAGTGGTGACGCCATCCGAAGGTCACGGCCATAGAATGGTAATAAAATTACCGCTGTACTTCGTAAACCACAGACAATCGCAACGAGCAAACATTGACAGTAGACTTGTTGTAGATATGCGTGAAGTCTGCATAATAATAAAATTAATCTGCATGAGGTGAGATTTTTTTAGGAAAAGTTTAGTGATTTGGTTAATTTGTATGTAGTTTGGTAACTTTTTTTAAAAGTTGCGTACAATTAACATACATTTGACATTAATTAATAATTTATAACATTTTTATTTTTTGTATCCATCTATAAAAACCAAAACATCCCATAAAATTTAATAAAACTATAAATGACTAATTTATTGGTAATTAATTATGTTACGTTAGTAACATAAGTAGGTAATCGGATGGAACTTTGAGTAAAAGTGCTTTATCTTATCCCATTGAATTTATAAGTTTAGATTTCATGGTTCCTTTCATTTAATTTATCCCTATCGATTGATGCCATAAGAGTACTTACCGGCTGTTATTTTTTCGGATTTTGGCTGGTTCGATTCTTGAGTATGGCAAGCGAATTCTCGAAAATCGTTTAATGCAGATTTGTTTCTTTTTATTAATAAAGGAATGTTTCCTTTGAATAAAATTTCTTATCTCCAGTACCTATTTAGAGTACTTTCCCTCCAGGTGAGGTTGAATAATTCCACCATGTAAGCGTAACTTCAACTTTCCTGCATTTCCAGGAAAAGTTGTAGAAGTGGACAAAAGCCTGGCAACACAGAAAAACTATAAGACCATTCTTAATTTTTCCACCATTTCGTCACTTAAACAATGCTTCATAACTTTGCAAGAAGCATGGAACTAATAAGTACCTATTAAGTAAAAGATGTCACACACAATGGGCGTTCCCACAGATTTACAAACTCATCAACGTAGAACTTTTTTCTAAGGCAATGAAAGTGAATGATTTTTATGAGTGAATCATTAGTCGTGATGTGAAGCCAATCGATTGTTAATGTCGTGTGAAATTATTACATTAGGTATACAATAATTTGTTGTTCATTGAACTATCTTTTAGTATCTTTAGTGCCATTGAATTGTTTCTGCTGCTAATGGTCAAAGCATTGGGTCAGATTCAAAACCAGATGTCCGTATTACTACCTAGTTCATGAGCAGATTAACACACTTCACAATTATAGTTAACAGTTATGCTAAACTTAAGTAATTTTCATAACAAATTGGGCTACACTTACGACAATAACTTATTGACAAACACTACAATAACTTTTACCACGGT
Organism: Eurois occulta; assembly: GCA_950022335.1. Classification (NCBI taxonomy): domain Eukaryota; kingdom Metazoa; phylum Arthropoda; class Insecta; order Lepidoptera; family Noctuidae; genus Eurois; species Eurois occulta. The sequence goes on from OX465498.1 coordinate 4,512,442, forward strand.
TGGCAACCATCAGACAATTCAGAAGTTTACTCATATAATTATTTTACTGGGTATTTGTGTCAGTTCACCAATAACATTGGACACACTATATAGTTAAATAAAGAGCATTGATTTATAGCTATATAACATGACTACGAACAATTATGATTTTATATTAGATTAGTAGGTACGTAAATAATGCTATTACATTTTTACTTAAATTATCAAAATTTAAGCCTTAATAAATTCAAATCCTTTATAAAACATAAACTATGCCAGAAAGGATTTTATACTATTAAAGAATATATAGAGGACAAAAAAGCTTGGGATTGAACTGCTCCAATTTGAATTGACTTTACTTATACCTATTTTTATTTTACTTTTTTTACAATTTGACATTTTATGAATTTTCTTTATACACATGACATTGTTTACTTTTTCAAGTATGATATTATTTTTTTTGACGAATATTTACATGTTAAATATTTTATTTTATTTTTTATTTAGTTTTCTGTATATTGACATTTAATGAATTGACATGATTATTTAATATGACAAATATTTTATTATTTTTATATTCTGAATGTGAGGACCATGTGGGTCTTTTTCTGATTTTGACTATTGTCTACGGCAAACTGCCGGACAATGGTTAAAATTAGAAAAACAGTGCTATAAGCGACCCACCCAGATCTCCTTTCTTTGGTATTGTTTGTCGTGATGTTGAGCTCCTTGAGTTATAAGTCGAGCTCCACGATAACTGGCAAGTGCTTGCATTGACTGAACGTTTGTGAATGTGTGAACAGTGTAGGCCTTGTAGATTCCTAGAGGTGTGATAACTTTTGTTAACCTCTTATCTTGTTTTCCGCTTTTTTGTGTAGTATGCAACGACTTATTGTCGGGCCTATGCTGTCCCCCCATACTTGTACTACTATACTACTGTACTAAAATATTGTAAAATCTAATCATTTTAAAAGAGTAACCATGGAGTTTCTTGCCGGTTCTTCTCCATAGGAAACGACCAACCCGAACCGTGCATCTTTTTGTCGACGTTTCGTAAGTGCCCATGCAGGCCTATGTGAAATAAAAATATTTTGATTTGATTTGATTTGAACACTTAAAAGTTCAGTGCACATAATTTATTTGCATCGAAAGAGGTCACATTGAAATCTATACACCTATACAAATAAATAAAATTGAAGTGTCTGTTGTTCCCAAATGGTAACCAACGGGACCCTAATACTAAGCCTCCGCTGTCCGTCTGTCTGTCTGTCTGTCAGCGGTCTGTATCTGATGATCAATAGGTAAACAGTTGAAATTTTCACAGAATGTGCAGTACTTACTTCTGTTTGTGCCGCTGCCCTTCCCTTAACCCTTCATGCGCGAGTCTATCTCGTACTTGGCCGCTTTTTTACTGAATGCATATGAAAGTGTATACTACAATACTTAAAACAAAAAATACTAAAAAACGTCTTTCTGTTTATAGTGTTTATTCCTTCAAATCTCTGAAACGGCAGGACCAATTTTGATGGGACTTTTACCGGCAGATAGCTGATGTTATAAAGATTAACTTCTAAGAGTACTAACTTTTATTTAAGAAAAACCCGATTCAAATAGGAATGTGATTTTTATAATAATTTCACTTCTTTTCATGCAGCTGATGCAGCTGTTGGAATAACCAAATTCCAATGAATTTTGCCTATGTGATAAAAAGGACTGCGAGAGCTACCCTTTTTATCCAAATGCACCTATTAATAGGCTTCACAATATGAACAGTACGCATAGATCTTTCCAAATCCGAATTAATCAACGGATTGTCATGGTCTCTATACTTCCATCTCCAAAAAAGAACAAAACCTCGAGTTCTAAGAGAAAACAACAGATATCTCAATGTTTAATAAGCGCCATTTCTCCAACGTCTTGTGCGTAAAGGCGGTTACCGTAAAATATTGAAGCAATCTAAGCAAACTCATCTATCTATGTAAGAACAAGTAGGGCGTACAACTCTCTAAACACCAAGTTCACTGTTTGCTTGCATAAAATAACATCAATAAATACCTTTGTAGTATGTTTGAACACAAATACTCTCTAGCTTTACTTTTTATTGGATTTGTTACAATTGTGCTTGGAAGAATTTGTATATCGTTAGGCAGATCCATCTGCAGGATAGAGAAAATGGTAGTTAAGGATAATGAAGAACATTTTTCGATCTGCGCTTTCAATGTTTCAAAGTTCTTCATCCTTTTAATGTATTTCACCAAGAAGTGTTTCCCAAAAATGTGAAGGCAAGACAACTAAAGGAAGCTGGGCAGACCACCTATCTCACTTATGTTATGAGAGGTGCAATTACTTTATTCAAAACCAAAACCAAAAAAAAATTAGAGGCATAGTGAGATCTAAGTCACAATGCCCTAAAATTTTAATAAGAAAAAAAAAATGCCGAAATCTTGAACCGGAACATTTTCTCACAATAAAAACTACTAAAACTCCATACAAAAACGTATAAATAACCACTCGGGTAAATAAATAAGCCAATTTTACGCACTACCTATTGGCTTAAGAATAAAAAGTCGTACAAAAATGGAACCGCGGCGTCTTACCGGAAATAATTGATGGTAAACATTGTGATCACTTCCCATCTAAGTGACGATTTGACGATACCATTCTTGTTAAGTAAACGTTTTTGCCATAAGTACGTGCTAAGAAGAAATACGCAATAAGGCTTACATAATATTGAACTCATTTTTTGTTCTACAGGATTTTCCGCAATTGAAATCAGACCTAAGAAACGAAGCAGCAGTTACTATAACTGAAGGGGTTTTAATTGTCTTCCAATTCAGCTTTGCTTTGAAAAGTCAGTAACTTTCTTTTCCACTAATACCAGGGGTAATTTCGTCAATATTTCTAGGAGACAGCGAACTTTGTTACTTCCTCAGAAATACTTGGGGTTATGAAATAAGTTCGTCGCTAATTAGAGTAGAGGAAGAAAAGCCGATATGGGTAATAAATCACATAATATTAATAATCCATCAACACCGTGCGCGAGCGAAACCAATCGTACTTAGTCTTTACGCTCAACTGGAGAAAGAAAATCATGGTGTGGTTTTCCTTGTAACTCATTCAAGATAATGTAGTTACTACCTGCTTGTAAAAGCAAATTAAGAAATAACTTACTATTCATTGAATAACTAATTGTCTAAGCGTAAAACGTGCGTACAGTCTTTAAACATATAACATTAAATATCTATTAGAAATGCATTACATGTCTACACGCGACTAACCGCTCGCGATGCACACATAAATCGCAATAAACTGCAATTTAATATAATTTCACGAGGCCAATAATCTTGTAGACCGAAACAACGGCATCTAACTTCATTAATATTATTTACATACAGATTTCGTGTACATAAACCGATAAGTGACGCATATATCGGGTGCATTAACCCGTATCTTTGAAAGAAAACTACTTTTATTTTCATGTGGGTAGAGTGGATTTTTATTTGTGTTCGGCTAGATGGTGGTTGAATATGCGGTGTGCTCTCTCGAGCGAGATAAAGCATAAAAATGTGGTTGGTAGTGTTTTCTCGAGGCGAATAGCTGTAGTGAAACGGGCCACGGTCTGCGGAGCAGGCACGAACGGTCACGTGGTGCACCGTTCAACCACTCGTTGTTCTGTGAAAAACTCGCTTCACGCAATCCTCTCTTAGTTATGACAACTGGATTGGAGTCGAAACAAACGATTATTGCATAATTGGTCACACGAATAAGTCTCGCGTTTGCATATCAACACGAGACCCCGAATTACCATTCTTTAATTCTCTATCGGCAGTTAATTGATATGTAAGCTTATGTTTGTAGGAGCGGTCATTTATTAATCAAACTTAATGATTGTCTATTAACTTTGCGATTTACTAGAAAAGTTAAATAAATATTATAATGTATGCAAAACTTGTGTGTATATATTTACTCTAACCGATAGGAGGTAAACTTTCGACACTCACATGTTTATTAATTTTCGCTCAATTAAAACAAAATTGATGTAAAATTATTTTATGCCGAAAGACACATTTCTAGTATTCGATTATAGTCAGAATCGATTTCACATTACCAGTTATTCATCACATGTTTATTTCGTATTATGTTAAACGTTTGAGTTGGTGAACCACATTTCTAAGCTAAACTACTAAGACAAAAAACCTATTGAAAGTAGTCCGCCGACTGATTATCTATGCATATCAGCCTTACTCACATTTATATAGTGAATTATAAGAATAAATAATCTCTACAACTAACAAATTCCTAAGGGTGTCCCATAGGGGAGTGTTTTGAGTCCTATTTCTAGGGGACAAAAATAAATATTTGATTTTTCCACTTATAATTGGGTTTATTAACGCTTTCTGAAAACAACTCTATATGTACGCACGACGGCCAATCCAGCTATACAAAACCAGTTTATGCCGATGTCTCATTGTATAGGAAATCTATGCAAAGTGAGGCCAAGTTATACTGGAAATGTACCGCTTCATGTGCCGCCGAGTGTACCTAATCTATTAATATACATATAACCGAATCTCTACTAAAGATTCTACTCACGTACCCAGCCATGACCAAATTAGGTGCCAAATTCGTAATTTTCTTCGCCAAATTGTAAATTATCACACCAAACGGCTTTTTAGCGATTTACGGAATCTTTTAAACGAGATAGAATTTGTTATGCTTTCCGTTTCTAGCTTGAACTAAACTCGCGTCCAATGTCTAGAAAAAGTTTTATAACCGGTTAGAATGCAAAGCAAGTTGTTAAAATAATGTAATTTAAATATTCATGTGGTTTGTTAAATCTTATTCGATACAACAAACAGAATCTGATACTAGAATTTGGAAATGATTTATTATGTTGAGCATGATTCAACTCATATTCTATGAATCATCTATTCGGATATAACAGCACGTTTTTAAATTCATAACTGAATTCAGGCAGTCGCTTCATGTTAATTACTGATATTCAGCTGCATCTGATTAGACTGGAAGCCGACCCCAACATTGTTGCCAAAAGGCTAGACAGGTGATGATGATTCAGTTTTAAAAGCTTAAATCCAGAAAGTACAAATCACGAGTTTTTCCACTTTTCAGTACATTTGTATGAAAAGATACCCTCCTCCATTAAGCTTTCGAGAATATGTGACATTCGTAAGTATAATCAGCCTAGCTTAAGCATCAGCCTATAATGTTCCCACTGCTGGGACACACGGCCTCCTCTCTATGAGAGGGAATGGGCACCACGCGGGCCCAGTACGGGTTGGTAGATCTCACATGTATTCGAATTTTTGGTTCTAGGACATGTTCGGTTTCTCACGATGTTTTCCTTCATCGAAGCAAGTGATAATTATACAATACGCACATGATTCCGAAAAATCAGAGGTGCGTGTCTTGAGTTCGAACTTGAGACCTATGATTTGGCAATCCGACGGTCACACCACTAGGCTATCACTACTTGTATCATAATCAGTCTATAATGTGGGATTTAGTCCACCATGCAGGCACTTGGCGAGTAGATGTCTCATGTCCCAAGTTTTCAAATTTTTGGTCCTAGGATATGCCGATTTCTTCTCTGTATTGATGATTTATCATTCTAAGCGTTCATGAGTTTTCCTTAAAAGTTTTTAAACTTTACCGCAAAAGTAAATTCACATAACATTACACCTGTATAACTCATCACAAAGGCTTTAGTTACGTCGTCGACTGTCATACTTCCATTGTTCAGTTCCTTCAGGTACTCGTAATAATCTCACGCGGAAGAAACTCGCAGGCTGCAGTCTAACTGTCACCGATTCAAATAATAGAGACAGTAATGTCTGATAGCTCTTTACGTAGCCTGTGGAATTTCTTTTGTGTTCTTCGCGGAATTATTTTCTCTTTTACTTAATACTTATCTAAGAGCCATTAGATAAACCCTTGCGTGAATATTACCAAGTGTATTCGTATTGACTGTTTCGTTGATCTAGTGGTCGCAAGCGCGACTGCTGAGCAAGAGGTCCTGGGTTCGATTCCCAGGTCGGGCTAAGTGTTAAAATCGGTAAAGTATTTTCAGAGCTTATTCGGTACAAACATAAAAAAAAATCTTTGCTCTATATAATATTAGTATAGGTGGCAGTAGCGAAGGGTCAATTTTTGTACGAGATAAGCCGGACTACATTATAGCCGGACTACATAATGTGATTATATTACTTATCTATAGAATACTGACTGTGCCATTTTTCAAAGTGAAGCCGGTAGGAATCGAGTTGAATGGAACCTTTGCCACTGATAGATGGATAGGTTTATTAAAAATACACCTTTCTTCACATGAGAGGAACTCTAATATTTTTTACTCTTTCAATATCGGGAACCAACCGGGTTCACTAGCATTACGTAGGGCGGGATGGCAATTATGAGTTCTATGAAAAGTGGGTGTCATTGGGTGTAGTCGAATTTTTTAGTTAAACAGGTAAACCCTCAGTACTAGTCAAACTGTTTTTATCACCAAAAATCTGTGTTTTCTACTAGTGGAGTTAAGTATGACATAACCACACCATATCAAGAGATTAATAACAATAAAATGAACTTTCAACTCAAGCTAATAAAACTGATAATATTTCTAACAACTTTATAAATTCGTTCGATGAATCACACCTTACATAACTAACAATATTATAATGGTCAAAACGACATTAGCACTTTCACGAACTCAATAATATAATCAGCCAGTAACGTTCCCACAGCTGGGAAACAGGCCTCCTCTCTATGAGATGGAGTAAGCTATATCCACGCAGGCCCAGAGCGGATTGATAGATGTCATATGTCTTCAAATTTTTGGTTCTGAGACATGCTGGTTTCCTCATAATTTTTTTCTCCACCGTTTTGAGTGGAGTGATGAAATTACACAAAGTGCATGCTTGGATTCGAAGCCACTTGCAACTCGTAAATGGAGGCTGATACTGCTGGCACTACTGCGCCATCATACCTTACTTAACATAAAACATCACGCCTAATCCCCAAAGGGTAAGGCAGTTATGTTTAAGTTTCTCTTCCTAGTAATAAAGGGCGAACCAATTACCATATACCTAACACTAATCCAGACTCCGAGCTACAATGACCAATGTAATGAGAAAACCCAATATAATTTTTCCCGACCTGGAATCGAACCCACCTCGACAGTCACGCTTGCCTACATAAGTCATACCTTACATAAGTCACAATATAATGGCCAGGTGACATTAGCACTTTCACTTACTTCATAAACACGCACTTAAAACTCATAACAGTGCGTTAGTATTCCGTTCCTTGTTATCAAGTACGTTTATGGAGCTTGTGATACTATAAACTGGTGTAAAGTGTATTATCAGACCCTTTATGGTACTGGTTATAGCTGTGATGTAAGAAAACATAAACCAAGTAGCCACCATGGTAGATAGTTACGAAAGTAGCTCTATCATCCGTAATGGCTACTTGGCGCCTGGCAGAAAAGACGAAAGACATAATACATGGAACTGAACATTGAGCCTGTGGTCTCCGAAGGGTTTGGAGGAGGTGTACCTGTAGCAGACCCACATTTATCATCATCTGCCTAGCCTTTTCCCAACTATGTTGGGGTCGGCTTCCAGTCCAACCGAATGCAGCTGAATAACAGTAGTTTACATGGAGCAACTGTCTATCTTACCTCCGTAACCCAGTTAGTACTGGGTAATACGATAACCTTTGGTAAGACTGGTTGTCAGACTTTCGGGCCACTGTAACGACTGTCAAAGATCTACAAATGACAATAGGGCCCACCGTGTTTAAAGTGCTTTTCGAGGTTCCGGAAGAAACTCGGTACGTAATGAATGGTCACCCATCCACGAACCAACCTAGGCAAGCGCAGCTTAACCTAAAGATCGACCCGAGCGGCTGTTATTAGTTAGCCACGAGCTAGCTATATTTAAGTCCCATGTAATTGGGGGTGAGCAAGTTAATTTTCAATCAACCGGGTACAAACCTAGTCTCCGGGTTGCAACTGAAAAGGAACTGGAAGAAATACCAATAACGCTTTACCCGATCTCGGAATCGAACCCAGAACATCGTGCTCGGCAGTAAAGCTTGCGACTACTACGCCAACGAGACAGTCGAAAGACAATTGGGGGAAGGACCTGTCGAACCACCACACTACAGGATTTGTTTTAAAGATTATTGCGATTGCCAACGACGCCTACATAATATTGGACTGAATATCTACTTACCGTTGTATTGTAGCAGATTCCGTCATAGTGTATACGTCTGATCGTAAGCTCGTTTGTTAATTTACGCCGTATCCGGTAACGAGATACTTTGTGGGCAAATGTTGCATCCTCTGACTAACTCCACCTGTTTCGTATAATCTACCATGTCTATACATGTGTTTGTCTGCTACTAGCTGTTCCCCGCGGTGTCACACGCTGCGCGGCTCCTAAGGGTCGTAGCGTAATGTTATATAGCCTGTAGCCTTCCTCGATAAATGGACTATCCAACACAAAAATAATTTTTCAATTCGAACCAGCAGTTCCTGAGATTCGAGCGTTCAAGCAAACAAACAAACAAACAAACAAACTCTTCAGCTTTCTAATATTAATAAATTAATAAATAATAATGTTATTACATTATATTATTAATATTATAGTATAGATGAAGCAAAGAACGTAATCTAACGATGGCTGGTTGTCTGCTCCACCAGCTTTTAAGAAATTTTAAGAAATAGCAGCTTACCATTTCACTTATTATTGGTCAAAAACCTACTAAGATATTAAACTTAAGTGTTCGATTGGTCAAAGAATTAACAAAACACTGCCTCGTTGGTCGAGTGGTCGCAAGCGCGACTGCTGAGCATGAGGTCCTTTTATTTATTTTTTTCGGATGGGAAATCATCAAATGACTCCTCCCGCTCTGGGCGGAGCGGAAGGGAGTGTCAGACTTTTACTGACTAAAAACCATCCATGTTCCTTCTTTTGCCCTTTATGTTCCAGGGCCGCGGTATCTCTTTTGAACAGTCCCGCAGCCCAACAGTCCTGCAGCCCGAGCATGAGGTCCTGGGTTCGATTCCCGGGTCGGGCAAAGTACTATTGGGTTTTTCCATCAGGAATTTCTCAGCAGCAGCCACGAAGTCTGGATTCGTGCCCGGTTGATGGCAATAGGCTCGCCCCGTATTACATTTATATGGGTCTTAAACATAACTGGCGAAATGTAGGTGTACTATAATTGCTAATTAGGTACACCTCTGCCTAACCCTACGGAGATTACAGGCGTGATGCTATGTTATGTTAATTACCATAACAACGTCATTTCCCAACGTCTCTCATGCCATGTAACTTAAGTTATTGTTGTATCATTTGACTTCCATAACGCATAGCAATTTGACCACTTCAACGTCATTTCCCACACATAAGGAAAAGCGTTCACACTATAAAGTTACGTTACACTGCCATTTTGAGCAGGTGGCCATGTATGTAACAAGGGTTACCATACGTTCGGATTTGTTCGGAAGGTCCCGCTGTTTGGAGTTCCGTTCCGACTTCATCCGGCCTTGTTATTTATCTGTACTTTTTTATTAAAAGGGTTTTTTTTCTGAAATGAAAAGAATAGTCTGAAAGAAATATTAAAAAGAAAAATGCCGGGACATTTTCGTTTAAGATTCGATCAAACTGGTACCTACGGACAATTTGTGGACAGGCTGCGGACTTCGGAGTCAAGCCGATATTTCAGTACAGCATCTGTAACCGTCTCGTGTTTGGACCCGTGTCCACAAATTGACCGGACCTTAAGTCAGGACTTTTCAAATTTCAAAATGGCAACCCTACATGTGACCATGCCACAGTATGATTATAACATTCACATTACAATATGATAGAAAACGGTACGTGCTCCCCAGCGGCCGAATGAAAAGCACGTACCTACACGCGAGCAATGGAAAGTGTTGCCATATAAACATACAATTACATTTGCAGTGGCCTTTCTACTAGTTTTCCACGCGCCTATTGAAATTTTAATGTGCCATTCTGAACACGTCCATAAGTAAGTTTTATATTTTGAGTCACTTTCAAGTTTTTTATTTTTGAATGGAACTGCGCACCACCCTGACGTCACGTCATATCCTGCATCACGAAAGCAAAGTTACCCGTGACATTAGTATATAATATAACAACCCGACAGCAGCCTTCATTTTTTAAAACGCCTTTCTAAGCGTTTCTTCATTTCTGCCATAAGGCACCGAAATCCCCTGATCGCATCGGCCGCCCGCTACGAGCCCTCGCAGATTAATAAGATTCGCCGATCAAGGCACACCCTCGTTACTCCCGATGATGCTATCACCCTCCTCCAGGAGAGCAGTAGGGAAACTAGCACGCTCAAAAATACAAACGGAAACAGCCGCCTTTTCGTCCTCGCCACCGAGATCCGTCGCGACATCCTGATCCTTGCCCTCCTCGACCCTTGCTCGAGCCAGCCCGCGATGCTGAGCCTGTAGTTTTAAATCAGCCCCTAAATAATGATATCATTCAGATCCAGCCTGTCCCTTTGCTGTCCTCTCCCAGCGACGGCCTAAGCCGAGGCTCGTACCCCACAGGTGCCCTTAGCGTGTAGTCGCTTAGTTTGTAAGTTTTTTCCCTAGCTGGAGGTCTTCTCACCCAAGGCACTCACAGGATAGTCCGGTTAACCAGACGACAACCTCCCAGGTTGACCTGCGAGATGGCATTCACAAAAAAGCCCTGTCGGGCAGTAGACCACTAGACGCAACACCCGTCTGGTTGAAAGATCCTCTCTTTTCAATGAGGAATGATGAACTTTTCACACTGTTTCTAAATCCTTTATAAGACTGAGGTTCTTTGGTCAAAGACAAGTGTGTAGTTTCACAGATTTTATTATGCATTTAGTTTATTGAGTCTAAAAGATCGTGTGCCTTAGAGACTTCAATTAATATTAGGTTGATGCTAAAAATATAAAATCTAAACAGTACCGCCACCGTACCGTATTAATAAGACATAACAAATGGTGAAAAAAAAAAAATTAAATCTATATATTTCCAAATGAATTTATCAAGACTATTTCAATAAAAAAATAACGCTCAATCTTTTTGAGGCAAGATTATGTGCGCTATCGGTTGCGATTTAGGTTACTCACAGACAGGTTTTTGTCTGGTAGTGGACCCACACGTATTCTCCGAGTTTTCAACGGGTAAAAATAGGTTTTAGGATGCTTTTTATAAAAAAAAACAAAACAAAAAAAAAATCTAAAAAATACACTAAAAAACAAAAATAAACTAGCGTAAACTAGCGTAGTGTACAGAATTTTCACAATTAAATCTGCATAGAGTGACAGAAAGAAAAACGCGGTAACAATTGATTTATAGACAAAACCGGTTCTTTTTCCCCGTTTTACCGCTCAAGCTGTAACTGACAGAAGTCACATAAGTATAGGCTTATTGACCCAAGAATTTCACATAATTTCGCCATAACAAAAACAGTAAATTGCAAGTATATTTCCCATGTTAACTATAATGTTAGGTACACTTTCCCACAAGTTGTAATAGGAGATAATTCAACACGATTGACAATGATACGACAGTTTTTTTGTCCCGTAGTGTAATGCACTATACGAGTACATATTATATGTAGGTACCTATCCAAGGAAGTAGAAAGTATATATATGTTTCTAATATCTATTATTAAGTCGAAATTACTGGACAATGAAAATGCTTATTGTGACCTAAAGCTATGTGCTGTGCATTGTTGCTGTTGTAAAGGTGCAGTCATAGTAGTGTTTGATATTATTTTCTTTTTGATATCAGATGCAGATTAACGCATAATCAGAACAGAGAGATTTAGTTTTTTTTTTAAATGATGATTTTAGTGGAAAACTGGTTGTATAACGGCAACTAAAATCATAACTGGACACAGCGGCATTACCTACATTTTTTCCGCAAAAGTGTGGCACTTTCAATATCATAATAATAGTAAATAATAATCACTGGACCCACATGACACCTTTAATAACACATTTAAATATCTGTTAAGGTATGGGTGGTTACCCAAACTTTTACTTCAGACAATTTTAGCTTGCTACTGTGGTGCGATGTTCTGGCGCGTTATTCCGCTCAGGGCGAGACTGCCGGCCCAGATGGATTCCCAGCCTAAACGATTGCATATTACTTTAGCATGATAGCCGCATGAAAGTTGCAGGGATCCCTTGGATGCGAGTCGCACGGGACCGGTCAATGTGGCGTCACTTGGGGGAGGTCTATACCCAGCAGTGGACATCTTTCGGCTAAAATGATGGTGATGTTGATGATGATAGCCGTAGCGTACCACGTGTAACATAACCCGGTTACTCACTGACTGCTATTAAGGCCCGGACTCCATCAAAGCGAAGAGGAGCGGAGCGGAAAGGAGATGCCCAATATTCGACCAATCACAGGAGAGACTAGAGACGCTATTTTCATTTCAATCGATTTGATTGGTCGGTTTCCGCACGTCTCCTCTGCGCTCTGCTCGTCTTCTCGTAACCTTTTGAACGCCAGAGCATAAAGGCACGCGCGTGCCCTCCACGCCAAGCCACAATTGCAGCTACCATTTTGTCATATATTGTGTCGGTTGGCGTACAGCACGCGCTTGCTTATCACGTACCTTTATTTGACTATGGCGTTCAAAAGATAAGCTTGTAGATAGTGTGACTGCATCTTTACTAAAAAATAATGTCCGAGTGTGGTCAAAATGACACACTTTCAAATAATAAAAAGCTAAGTTTATCCAAATTCAGTGTAAGTATGATGACTCTAAAGAATGAGGAGATGACTTGCAAGCATGAGATTAAAGGTATTCAGAAGCAAGTTGAAAATGATGGGTTTGGAGGTCAAGACCACAAATAATAGAGATAATTATAAGCATAAGGCATCGGATTATAATTTGGCTATTACTTTCACATTTGGGAGTTTTGTGCGTAAGATGTTTTTACTTTTCTGCTATCACGGTTAATCAGTACCTATGCCAGACCAGCACATCAAGCGGTCAATTATTTTGAATAAGTAGATTTTCAACTTTATCGCTAAAGCATGAGGTTCAAGGTTGATTGGGAAAATTTGTCAATTTCGAGTAGCTTGATGTGCTGGCGTCTGCACATCTGAAGGACCTATGCTATGTTTACTATAGGTCTAAGTCAGTTATAGAACTGACCGATGATGGCAAGTTTAAACACTAGATCAAACGTGTCCTTATTAAAAAATCATATTACTAAATCAAGGACTACGTTGAAGATAAAGAAGTTTGGCTTTAGTTCCTTCTGCGCATGCGGCTTCCCTGGTAGCTCATAAACGGCACAAATATGTGGATGTCTTTAACTATTCTCAATCTCATTTTTTCTTTTCCTTTTAATCAGATTTTTTTTAACAATAATTCTCAAATCATTTAAACACCTTTTGTTCAAAATAGTTGCAGCACTAATGAAAATATTTGTGTCACATGTTTAATTTAGTCTTATAAAATATTTTCTTACCTTTGTATAGATTATTTTTAACGATTGTTTGTGAATGTGGGAACAGTGTAGGCTTTGTAGATTCCTAGATGCGTGTTAACTTTTGTTAACTTCATAACTTGTTTTACGTTTTTTGTGTAGTAAGCAACTACTTATTGTCGGGCCTATGCTGTTCCCCCATACTTATGTACTGATGCTGTAACATAATAATATTCTAAAACCAAATCATTTTAAAAGAATAACCATGGAGTTTCTTGCCAGTTCTTCTCCATAGGAAACGACCAACCCGAACCGTGCACCTTTTTGTCGACATTTTATAAGAGCCCATGTTTACAACTGCGATGTTAAAATGTAACGCAAAACCTACTGGACGGCCAGACCATTGGCTCAGCACAATATCACGTTGCATTATGGGTAGGGGATGAATGTCCAAGATGCGTCTGACGACGACATACACGTCAAATGGTCTATCGCCGCGGAGAAAAAAAATCTATTGCCTACAAATATAACCCACACAGTCAAATGTATGGAACAGCTAATTTAAAAAAATAACGGACGAAAAATTTCTTTGGGTGTCTGGAGTGCTGTATATATGGTAACAGTTTGCGTCGATGTCCCTTACACCCTGTATTTAAAGGTATGAGGAACAGGTTGTAGAGATCCTCATCCTCCATAGAAAAGAGAGGATCCTCTGACCAGACGGGTGTTGTATTGTATAGATGTCACCACACACGCAAATATTCTCAAATAATATAATTTTCAGTATATCCGTGCTTGCAACAGCGCCGAAATATCAGGATCTCAAAACAATTAGTAGACATCGTAATTATCCCGTTTCTAGTGTTAATGATAATTTTCATTTGTTACAGATGTGCAGCTCTGGGTGTTTGTCGCCACGCTGCAGGCGCTTCTCCTGTCTGCCAGCTGTGGGAACCATCGACGCTCCATGACCGCACAAGGGGTAAGAACTTGTCTTCGTATAGCATCTATATTATTATACAGTTTGGACCTGGTAGAGAGGCTTTCTATTGAGGAGGGGTTAGAACTGTGATGATGCTTAATTATAGTATAAATTTTAGCCGCGGTTTCACACGCGCGGAAGTTGAAAGTTACCCCATGGGAACGTAATACCGTGATATATATATCCTATATCCTAATGCTGGTATATCAGTTCAGCCTTGAAGGCGTAAAAGGTAACAGAAGATACAAAAAGCTATTTTCGCATTTATAATACTAGTATGTATTGTAAGCCATGATGATGATAATGCATAACGATCATCGGGAAAGTTGCAGAACATAAAACGGCGGCGTCGAAGACCGTCAAATAAAATATTGTATTATAACTATAATCAGTCGAGAGAAGTAGAATGAATTAAGAGGTCCTTTGCCCAACAGTAAGGTAGAAGTAAGCTTAGCTTTTTACTCTCATATTATCTTATTCCAGGGCCTAGGTTCAAAAGGCGGCTGGAGACCAGTGGTCGGTTCTGGCGGCCTACTGTACGGGTCCTTCGGCACAGCTCCACTACACGCGCCACACTACAAGATTCCCCTCCCAGTGATCGATCAATACCAGTACCAGTCCTCAACACGACCTCTCGTCACCAAAGACGGGAACAAACTGACGTCCATCGCTCAGTCCTACCGTCCAACAACGTTAAGGACTGTACCCGCAGCGTCGCAAGGCCCTGCCATTAACCAGCCAATCAACACCTACCACAATCCTTTTGCCTTCCAAAACAACGGTTTCTCAAATTACAAGTTTGTCCAGAACTTTCCTGTTGAAAGCGTCCTTGTAAGGAACCCCCACAATCCGTACAACCAACGCCCTATGTATTCCAAATACCCGAATAAGGTAAAGCAGAACAATCATGCTCAGAGTCTGATGATGCAACAGCTGACCAACATCCAACCTATACAGTTCGGGCAGTACCAGACGACAAAGCCTTTAGACATATTTGGGAAACCCATTGAAAGTTATGCGAGGCCTACGGAGGCAAAGAAGCAGCAGCAACAGCAACAGCAGCAGCAGCAGCAGCAACAACAACAACAACAAAAGCAACAACAGCAGCAGCAGCAACAACAAAAGCAACAACAACAACAACAACAACAGCAGCAGCAGCAACAGTCAGGAGGTTCAGAGATTTACAAGCAAGAGTTTTATAAACTGCAAGATAGTGACACAGCACCACAGTCTGTCAGTCAACAGCAGGTGAAGACAGCGCAACAACAAGGCTTGGTTGGCATACCGAACCTGAATCCTTATGCACAGTATTCGTTCCAGGATGCTGTATTCCCACCGAGTATATTAGGCAAGTATTTTTTTACTACCTGAATATTGTTGTAAGAGCAAATGACACAATTTCTTTCATTTAATGTGCATGTTTTTCTTACAGGTTCATTTGGCACATTCGGAGTCCAATCAGTGAAAGGAAGAGACCCCGTGTACCAGTTTCCGACTACGAAGACTACATACTTGCCCCCTCAACCGACGAAGCAGACTATATTCAACTCTTTCAGCTACGCCCCCAACTACAAGACAACCCCGACGATATTCGACTCAACCACCCCGAGACTGCCGACAACCGCGAGATTACCTACAACTCCGAACCAACTCTACTATGGAACCACGTATAGTGATTTTAAGATCACACCTACCCCACAAACGAAGGTATACGTCCCTCCGAAGATTGATCCCAATGCGGGAGTCAAAGATTCATTCAAGCCAAGTCCTCAAGATCCTTTCGCAAAGAACCATCAGAGCAACTTCAACAAAGTCTCTGTCACCACATACAACCCGATCGTTTCCAGCCCAACGACTACTTTAGCCAGCAATTTCTACGACTATAACTTCCCCGCACACCAAAACCAGCAGGGTCTCATATACCACGAACCACAACAGAATAATTTCAGTTACGAGAAGAAGAAGCATAAGATCCACGACAGTGTCGCCGCAGGCGGTAACCAGCAACCATCGAAACAGTATGCTCATGCTCCCCTGAACACTGACCAACAAAACGCCCAAAATTCTCCTTACAGGCAAACTTACGAAGTGACTGAAGCTTCGGAAACTGATGCTCATTCCCAATCGTCTACAGCTCCTTGGACATTGACGTCTCAAGTTTATGAATATAGTAACCAAAAAACTACTGAAGAATCGGAAAAGCAGTCAGACTATTCTGACGCGTACCGAAGACCCGAGCCAACACCAATCCCAGATCTCCCCGAAGAGTTTGCCATCGTAACAGAGGCCGAGAATGGCCATGACAACTCTTTGAGCTACGACATGAAAGTCGAATCTCAAAGCAGGCGGCCAGTAGGTGACGACTTCGTTGAACCTATCGGCAAGCACAAGCTTAAAGACTACTACTATAAGGTGTCTACTCCTTCATACGATGACTACAGCACGTCAAGACGAACGAAGAAGCCGACTGAGGCGGCGAAGTATACTGCTACGCAGGAGACTACCACACAGTTCAACAATAATAAGGATAACAGCGATATTCAAGTTGAAGTACTTCCGACATTGGCTCCTAACAAGCATTTCAAGCGGCCGAACAATCCCGAGCGCAAGAGGCAGAAGGTCAGGAGGCGGCGTCCTCCGCTAGCGAACATCAACCGCAACAGAGATGAGTCCACCAGCACGTCTAGTACATCAAGCACGTCTAGCACTCGCTCTTCAACATACATCGCATCTACTGAGCCGACACTGACCACAGACGCTGACGAAGTTTACACTATCAGACCAAGAGTGAGACCAACTAAGTCCCAACCAAACCTGACCACACCAACCGTCACCACTGACTTGACAACCAGTGCCTTACCAACCATCACTCCTACAATACCAACTATAGTGAAGAAGAAGCTATCCCACCGCCGACCAGTCACCACACCAGCAGACAGGCCCGAAACAACTACAACATTCACAAGAGATGATCAGAACCAAGAATCCCAGATAATGAAAATTACTAACCGCCCACATTTACCGAAGATAAACGGTTATGACTTCCAAAATGATTTCTCACATAAACAGGACGAGAAAGATACACCAACAAGCGATGTTGATGCCAGTTTATCAGATACTTTGAAGACCACTGTAGAATCTGAACAAGATTTTTCATTCCATAAAGACGTAAAGCCTATTGAAGCTAAGCTAGAACCAGTTAAGACTTGGGAGACAACGACTGAATTTTACAAAGACGATGGTACAGATTACACGACTACACTTCGATCAGACATTACTACTACAGGCAGATCTCAACGCCCAAGACTGCGGAACAAATACAACAGGACACGATTCAACGTAAAAGATTACAGAAATAGGTTAAGTTCTACAACAAGCTCTACTGAGAAACCTGCTGAAAACACGCCGAAAATTAGATTCCCTCAAAGAAGAGTACCATATAATGAAAACATTAACAATGAGAATGAAAATACCACTGAACGTAAGAGGTTCACTCCTAAAGACCCCAGACATAAAAATGGCGACAACGGTGAAACGACAGAGAGAGAAACACATTCAACTAAACCAAACAGACAGAGACAGACAACAGAAAGTGTGGAAGCAACTACATATAGAGTTTCGGCTCGGATAAGGAACGGACAGCGCCGACCAAGACCGACCACAGAAGAACCAGAGACAACAACTCCAACCACAGTCCACAGCAAAAGACCATTAAGAAAGAAGATAAAGGACTCCGAAATAGGCGAATCAGTTCAAGACATATCAGTGACAGAGACAGCAGTTTACGACAGAAACGAAATAACATCAGAAAGGACGCGATCAGAGAGCGCTATCATGAAAATTGCTGACAAAAAGCACCAAGATCACTTAGAACATCTATTCGAACATTCGAAAAGAGTTTCAGATTTGACGCTAGCAGCTAGCAAGGATTATAACAAACCTGGTATGTTTAAAACCGTTTCGTCACAGAGCAGGCGAATACCGAATTACTTTACGATAGCGACAGATGACCCCATTCTACCCATAGAAGCGTTTTTTCCCCAGTTGAACCAAAAGAAGGAATCGTAATGTTCTTAAGTTAGTTTAATTCTTAAAACCAAATCGTCTTCACTGCCAAAGTTTTTCTGTAGGTCTATGCGACAGCAGTAACATGGGCCGTTTGGCGAAGTGTTAAATCGTCAGTGTGCAAAGGGGATGGTGCTATACATCACGTATAGCTTCGTCAATTTCTCGCACTTCTAACACTTCTTTATGGCTCCAGAAGTTCTACTTGATACAAAAACTGCACATGTTTAAGTAACATTTTTTTTTCAAGATGTTTGTACACAATCGTAGATTTTAAGTAATTTTTATGGCGTCACTATCGTCATATCTCTAAATGAGATTTCGATAGTGATGTCTTCTGATAATTTTCACAAGATATTTTAAATTATTTTTCAATAATTATAAAGACAGTCAATATAAATTAAATTTTAATATTATTTTGTGTATAGGGGATGTCTCATAACGGGCTTAAATTCGAGAGCTGTTTAAAAGCATTTATAGTTTCATAAAATAACGAATGCTGAAATTTTGTGCAGAAATTAATATTGTTTCGACACAAAATGTATAGATGGATGTCAGAAACTGAGTACCATCCCTTTCTCAGTGATTTTACCTCTGTCAGCAGCAATGCAATATCAACTATTTTAACGAAAATAAAGATCATCTTTGATTTTGACAGACTTGAAGGCCAATTTTGAGGTAAAATCGGAGATAAAATAACTATGGATGGACTGAAGTATGTTTCCGTTTTTGCAAGAACTGACACTTTCGATAATGACTATTTAAATATAAACTCATTTAATTAATATAAATTCTGATCTGTTGTCTATCGGTGCTCATTTAGTACGTAAGTGATATATATTAAGTGATATGATTGTTTCTACATAATATTAACTATACATATAGTATTATGTATCCGTGTGTTTGTCCTTTTACATTTATATTCAAAATTTTATGGCATTTATTTGTAAACTAAATTATTTAAATGCATGATTATATTTATGTACGAGTATATTTGAATATGGAAGTAAATCTATGTAAAAGCGTGAGGTATGAATGTGAATATTTAAAAGTAAAATATTTATACTCTTAGTGATTAATTGTAAATAAAAGATTTTTCTAAACAAACTCTCGTGTTTTATTGAAGATATTCATATTAATGGTTATAAATAAGTAGGTATAAGTTTTTAATAAAAGCGAATTAACCTCATGCGGCGTTAGCCTGGATCTTAGACATCTTCTGGATGCATTTAGCAGCAGCTTGGTGGATTGATTTTTCCAACGAATCTGTAAGAAAAACAAAAATGGACAATTAAGAAGGGTGTTTGATTTTGATGGAAGTTAGCACTTACGAAAATCTAGTCTGACTTAATTAATTAAATAATTTACTAGATTATATGTTGTAACTGCCTCGTACGTCCAGTGATTGCCAGCGCGACTGCTGAGCATGAGGTCTTGGATTCGTTTTTCCATTAAGAATTTTTCAGTATCGCCCACGGAGTCTAGATTTGCGCCCGGTTGATGGCAATAAGCTCGCCCACTCTTACATGGGACATAAAAATAACTGGTGAAATGTGGATGTACTATTAGGTATACCTCTGCCTAACCCTTCGGGGATTACAGGCGTGATGGTATATTATGTAGATACTACTTAGATATTATGTAGTTACTGGTAAGCATAAGGCTACGAAGTGAAACGAACGTTCTACAATCTTCGAAACCAGCCGCACTACGCGGTCGACGCCTTCGCAAGTCGCCTAGCATGTATCGAAGTAGCGCGCAGTGCGGCCGGATGCGAACATTCTAGAACGTTCGTACTCGCTCGGCTCTAGGCACTAAGCAAGCCAACTGTCACAGCGTTCGTAGCCTAAGGGTTCGATTCCCAAGTCGTGCAGTGTTATAGGATTTACATCAGGAATTTCTCAATAGCAGCCCGGCTTCAGGATTTGTGGCAAAACGATCGCGATTAGGCTTGCCCCTTATAACTGGCGAAATATGGGTGTATAGATACACCGCTGCCTAACCCTTGGAGGGTTACAAGCGTGAATGTATCTTTAACAAATATAATTACTTACATATTTTATGCGCTCCTTTGATCGGGAAGCGCAGCCGCAAGCTCGTCGGGTTGGAACAGACGAACACGTACGGACTGTCGCTCTCGCCGCCCGGGTACCTGCGACATTATGTACAGTACAGTTATTATGGAAACATTTATAACTAGCGACCCGCCCCGGCTTCGCACGGGTGCATGTATTATACATATAAACCTTCCTCTTCAATCACTCTTATCTATTAAAAAAAACGCATCAAAATCCGTTGCGTAGTTTTAAAGATTTAAGCATACATAGGGATATAGGGACAGAGAAAGCCACTTTGTTTTATACTATATAGTGATGATTAATCGTTCATTCTGTCTGTGGAAAGATCTAAAGATCCCGGTTTGAATATCCGGTTGTCAAAATTGATTGGCTTATAATACTCTTTAGAAGTTCATAGTTGGAAACTGGAAATTGTATGTCTCACACAATCCAGAATGGTTAGTTGATTTCCTCTCTTTCTAGGACAAGGCGCTACAGCATAATTACTCATCATCTGCCTAGCCTTTTCCTAACTACGTTGGGGTCGGCTTCCAGTCTAACCGGATGCAGCCGAATACCAGTTTTTCACATGGAGCGACTGCCTATCTGACCTCCACAGTCCAGTTAGTACTGGGTAATACTCCCCCTTGGTAAGGTAACTGATTGTCAAACTTTCGGGCCACTAACGACTGTCAAAGATCTACAAATGACAGCCGGGACTAACGTCCTTTTCAGCACGGAGGAAACTTGATGTGTAATGGGAGGTCACCCATCCACGGACAAACCTAGGCAAGCGCGACTTAACCTGAAGATTGACCCGAGCAGCTGTTATTATTTAGCCAGAAGCTCCCCAATAAGCTTCCCTCCATAATATCTACACAAATAATACTTACTTTTTCTGATATTCCTCCTGCGGCAGACAGTCGTCAACGTTAACACAGCCAAGTAGACACCCAGTGGGATAAAACGACGGGAACTTGATTTCTGATTCTGTAACATAAAACCACATAATACCTTAAAATTATACCACATTCGTCCAACGGTCACTCTGTCGGGAACCGTACATTTATGAAGTTGGTTGTTGACTTTAACAGCATACTTAGAAGGTTTAGATTTTTCTGTGTTATCATCGTGAAAATTTAGACTGAGGACGGTCACTGCTGGAAACAGGCCACGCCGAATCATCAACAGGACCAATCTGTGCCTTCTTTACCCAGCAGATTCCGGCGACCTTCACCAGTTCAGTTTATTTTAGGAGGAGGGGAAGTGGGGGGGGTGACTAACGGTATAACGCTCCGTGTCTTTTATGAATTTAATGTAGCTTTAGTTAAGCTTGGAACTTTAGTCCAATTAATTCCACAGCGAGCTGCTGGAACTGATTGCAATTTTTTGCATTCGACATTGTATTTTCACGTCCTTTGAAATTAAGCACAACATCGTAACACGTGATTAGGATACGGGTAGGAGAATGTTGATAATGACTCCACGCTTAGATTTATAGACTACTAGTTGATGCCTTTTTTTTTGGCATGGGAAATCCTCAAATGACTCCTCCCGCTCTGGGCGGAGCGGAAGGGAGTGTCAGACTTGTACTGACTAAAACCCATCCATGTTCCTTCTTTTACCCTTTGTGTTCCAGGGCCGCGGTATCTCTTTCGAACAGTCCCGCAGCCCTGGCAGGCATCGGCCCTTGCGGGCCCCTCTGGTTTGCTGACATACTAGCTGATGCCTGCGGCTTCGTCCGCGTGGAGTTCGGTCATTGTCCCACGCAAAGTATTATCCCGGATAAAAATTATCCTATATGTTAATCCTGGTTATAAACTTCTATGTGACTTTCATCCAAATCCGTTTAATAGATTTTTTGCGTGAAAGAGACCCCCCTCACAAACTTTTGCATTTATAATAGTAGTACCATTAATAGGTTCAAATCAAAGTTACCTGGATACAGCACCCTGTACTGGTTCTCAATAGCCCTGATAATTTCCTGATCCGGTGGCTTAGCGGTCGACGCGATCCACAGCCGGCCGCGGTGACTCGAGTACCATGTGCGACCTTCGTGACTGAAATCAACGGGTTATCATCATCAGTTTTTTATAAGTACTTCTCACTGACAAGCCACTGAAAATATTTACATCAAATTGAAAAACGGACGGTACGTGAGGTTCTTCCCCTCTCACGTTCCGCCACCTCCTTCGCTAGTATGACTGCTTCGCAGAACGGGGTGACGGCATCCCATTCCCTCTCGCTCCGGACCATGGATGCCGCCAAACTTAGGGCGCTTGCAGTCTCACATTTCTCGCCACATACAAAACATACCCAAGAGCATTGGCGTAACAAAACCCACTAAGTCTAGGTGTGCGATAAAGCACTCCAACCCCTACTAACAGAAACCTAAAGCCGGTCCTTATATTTGGGAATCGCGACGTCGGACAAGGGGTCAAACAGCCACCCCAACACCGACTGCGCCCGCACAAGAGCACGGGGTGCTACAAATATAATACAGTGAACAAATTTGGGGGAAAACCGATGGGTGCCTGAGGATGTACGGCGAAGCCGAAGCCGGCGAGAAAGAGGTGTATAGATGATCCGGACGCGCATCACGAAGACCGGTTCGAGGTGGTGCAGGAGAAAGTACCTGGAAGTATGTGGCTGAGGCCTGTGCCTAGCAGTGAAACGTACAAGGTTACTAAAACAAAGAGGTCACACTCATCGACGCGGAGCTGCTTGAGCCGAGCAGAACAAGCTTTATGTCAATCTTATAAGAGCGAAAAACACGTCATTCGACTCGAAAGCCGCGTCGGACTATTTGCTTGAAATCCCGTCAAACGAACATCACATTTTTAGTTATAAAGCTCGTTGTGTTTCTCACAATGCACTGTGTCTTTTGAAGACTTAATAGAGGACCAGAGCACATACGTGCACTAGTCCCACTATCAAGTCTACCCCAGCATTGGAGACTAGAGATGGGTAACTCAGGAGTGATAGATAAAATAGATATGTATCAATCCGTTCTGATCACTCACTCTTTATATCAGTTCAAATCCGAATGTATCAGTGTATCTTTTACAACTCGTTCAATCGTCGTCCTTTTGTATCTGTGTCGCACAAGCATGAGCGGCAGGCGACACGGCGTCTCTTCGGAAAGTCCATACATCTCTTTCGCACCTCCCTACTTAGAATGTTCTGTCGCACTTTCTCAATACCGAGAATAAGTGTTTGACCATTATAAACTGATATACGTCAGTACAAAACGATAAATAAATAACTCTAATACTGGTGCGTAGGGCTTAAAGTCGTAAAGCGGTACGTGAACATTGCAAGTATTATACTGGTTTCCTTTTGTAAAGCACTGCCTAAAAGTGCCTAAAGTTTTAGTAAACATTGCAAACTAATTTCGGTCATAAAGTTATTGATGTTAGGATCAAGATAGAAAAAAAGGTAAAAAAATGATTTGCGATTTACAAAATTAAATTCAATATTATTTTATTTAGTTCAAGCTTGACCTGCGTCCGCGTCCGTGCGTTATCGTACGGGATCGGGAGTAAGGAAGTGATAGGATAGGTATTGTTTTGTTTTCGTTGCATCGACATTCAGTGTAAATAATTTAGTGTAATAAACTTTTTTTATTGGACTAATGGTACTTTAGTTTAAGTGTAAATAAATTTGTACAGTTAGTGTTAAGTATAAATATTAACAAAAAAAATGTTAGGTTCACGAAAACGGAGTGCAGTTTGGAACCACTTTGAGGAAGTGGAACCCAAAAAAGCAAAATGCCTATATTGTGCTAACATTCTGACTGTACCGGCTGGAAATTGTGGCAACCTGGGTAGACATTTAAAAACTAAACACCCCACAGTACCACTTGTTACTGACAGGCAGCCCACGCAGCAGACACGTGAAGCCCCGCAGGAGACACTTGTGCCAACGTCAACTGCGACAGAATCTGCCACGTCCAACGACCCTGCCACCGGCCCATCCTTCGTTGGGTTACCTCCTCATCAGCCGTCTATAAGAGATTATGCGCACAGCACTAAATCCATGCCGCCTCGGCGTGCTGAACTTTTGGATGAGCAGCTTGTGCGCTTGATTGCGAATGGTTATTATCCCTTCAGTATGGTGGAGGACGAAGAATTCAAAAAGTTTGTAAATATGTTAAATCCAGGGTACAAACTACCTACAAGAAAAACACTGTCGCAGTCATTAATTCCCAAAATGTGCAGAAAACAAGAAGAGAAGGTGAGGCACAATATAGAAAATGCCAACGCAGTCTGCCTCACGACTGACGGCTGGACATCGGACAATAATGAAAGTTACTTAGCTGTTACGGCTCATTACGTTCTCTCTACATCAGAGACAACAAAATTATATTCAAATTTACTGGGATGTGTGGAGTACAACGAGAGGCACACCAGTGAAAATCTTACACAATTTTTGAAAAATATCATGCGGGAATGGAACATTGATAATAAAATTACCGCAATCGCCAGCGATAACGCCGCCAATATTACAGCGGCTATAAGAGAGGGTGACTGGCGGCAAATTCCATGTTTTGCCCACACTCTGAACCTTTGCGTCCAATCGGCGTTACAGCATATAGCCCCAATTATAAATAAAGTCAAAAGCATCGTGGAGTTTTTTAAGCGCAGTTCCCAAGCGAACCAAAAATTGCTGACAATGCAGAAAAGACTAAATGTTCCAACCCTAAAACTGAAACAAGATGTCGCCACCAGATGGAACTCTACCTACGACATGCTGCATCGATTTACCTCCACGAAAGATGCAATAATATCCACGATAGCCCTCACCAGACCTGACCTCGCCCTCACTGATTACGACTGGCTAATAATCCAATCTGTTCTCCCCGTGTTAAAACTTTTTTATGACGTAACAGTCGAAGTGAGCGGCGAAAAAAACGTGTCATTGGCTAAGGTCATTCCATTGTGCAGAATAATGCTGGGTCACATTAGAGGCAGGCTGCTTGAGCAAAACTCGGATGGTAATAATGTTTTACCAGAAATAAAAAATCTAATCGAACACTTACACAAAGATCTGAATAATAGATTCGGTCACATCGAATCGAATATATTAAACGCGGAATCTACAATTCTGGATCCACGTTTTAAGAATAAGGGATTCCAGGACTCGAGATCATTTGATAGGGCCTTGAGAGACTTGAAACTTAAAATTGGACGAAGTTCCTCTAGAACAACAACAACGCCAGCGGTAGAGCCAGTGCAACCAGAACCGGGCCCTAGTCACTCAATTTGGTTTGAGTTTGACCAAGAAGTGGTTAGACAAACACCAGATAACCCAACGGCAGCAGGAATCGTCGAACTAGACAAATACCTTCATGAGCCGCTTTTAAAGCGTACAGAAGACCCCTTAAAATGGTGGCACGCTCGGAAGCACATATATCCTCTGCTATTTACCTATATTATGAAAAGGCACAATCTCGTCGCCACGTCAGTTCCTTGCGAGAGGATATTTTCGAAAGCAGGATATATGTTGAATGAACGTAGGAGACGATTGACGTCCAAAAAAGTTTCGCAACTCCTGTTCATAAGTTGCAATTCTGGCATGTAAATAGGTGTAAACAACTGTAAATAAGTAGGTATAGGCATGTAAATAGGTGTAAACAATTGTAAATAAGTAGGTATAGGTATGTGTAAAAAAACTAGGTATATGTACATGTAAATAATGCTGTAATTAATAATCAAAAGATCACTGTACATATCCACTGATTTCTAAATACGCCAACCTATGAATTTTATTTTAAATTAACAAATGCAACCAACATTCCTAGAAATAACTCCACGTCATAGGTTGCCAGTCCTAAGCCTGGAAAAGTATGAAGGGAAATCGGTAGTCTATACACTTTATTACTAAAAATAAAAAAAGAATACCTACCTAATCTACCAATGTTGTATTAATTACCGTTAGTCATTAATTTCATTGTAATATAATTATAATAAAAATTAAAGTTCATTTTTTTCGGGTATCTATATGATATTAATCAATCATAAAAATATATACTTAAAAGAACGAAACGAGTAGTGTAATAAATCAGAACAGAAAGATACGTAAGGTAAAGAGCATGCATCTATGCTCTTACTGATTCGTTGGATCAAATTGATCGAAGCGAACCACGCTGAGCAGCGCATCAGCACGTCGTCGTTTTGTGTCGTGCGCGGATTCAAAAGGATATAAAGATATAAATGAGTGATACATATCCGAGTGATCGAAAGATACATATCAATCTTTTCTTTTTAGTGATACATATTGCCCATGTCTATTGGAGACTTTTATAGGTATTAAAAGGGGTTTAAAAATGCCACTCAGAGTGTTTGCTCATAGTCCCAACAAGAAGAAAACCGAGCACTGAACGATCATTGAAGGCTGATGGCCACACCTACATGTCACCATCGCCAGCCTCACGTTCGAATTGATTCGAGTTGAACTCATCATCGTGGCAGTTATCGGAAATGTGTCTTTGGACCTATGAATTAGGTTCCGCCCGATACAAATTGTTCGTAGAGGGTCATTCAATCGCTGAGAATCTTAACACCGCGATTCAGGAATCTGCGTTGAAAGCACAGTGGCATCTAGTAGCCCCTACAATGAACTTTGCACCCTTAAAGGTTGGATACAGCGACATCTAGTGAAGCTTTCGATGCCTGTGACGTCATAGGAGCCACGTGTTGACCTTTGAACCGATGTCATATTTCGCGCATGCGGGGTACACCTGGTAAGTTTGGCCTTGACCCGTTTTGCAATCGACCGGTTCATACAAAGGGTTGCGTAGGGCGATGCCCTCTGGTAATGTGTATTTACGAAGGACGGTACTTTTTAGTTACGATTGAAAGTTTTTAATGGAATGATTCAAGGTTCGAATGTCATGAATTAAAACAACTCCTTGTTCATGAAGGAAGGAAGGAATTTCTCGGTAGCGCCACGTGGTCTAGATTAGTACCCGGTTGATGGCAATAGGCTTGCTTCTTATTACATGGGACTTCATAGCCGGCGAAATGTGGATGTGCTAATAGGTACACGTCTGTCTAACCCTTCGGGGATGTTATGTTATGTTTTACAAACTTACAGCTTGATGCCTTCGACGAGCAGTGATGCCCAAGGCTGGTGCATGGAGAGGCAGCGTCCTGTGTCACTCATCTCTTGTAGCTGTGTGTCTTGCACACGAGGGGCGTGCTGGCCAGGGTTGCTTCTTGTTACTGACGCAAAGGCTTGGGTTTCCACTGATGGGTCAAACTGGAACGAGAAGTATTTATAACCGTTGGGTTAATTGTTGAATTTCTAAAATAGCTAAAAGATTAAATAAATAAATAATAAATAAACTAGCGTATGCCCGCGGCTTCACCCGCGTGGAGTTCTTTAAGTGTCCCACGAGATCGTGAAACCAGATAAAAAATATCGTATATCGTAAGTATCTTAGTTATAAACTATTTGTGTGCCAAATTTCTTTCTAGTCCGTTATAGTACATTTTGATATAAGTGGGTAAACTTTGTTATTGCATTCGAGGCGGAATTTCAACACCCGAGCTGCAGGCGGGGTTGTTAATAAAAAATAAATAAAGAAATTGAATTTGGTCCGCAGTTTGCTTCCGCTAGGTTGAAGTAGAAGCCGTATATGAAAAATTGAAAACTCAATTTTTGTTTAATTTACAATGCCAATAAATGTTAATATGTTCTTAAAAGTAAATAGTTTTGTAAATAATCATGTTTATTTATGATATTCAATTTATAAATACAATTTAAATATTCAGAGAATATTTACGCCGTAAAGACGCATTTCTCTTTGCCGAGATTTAAAAAAAAACAATCACCGCCGACTTTAGGCATTGAACCAATTTGGACTTAGTATAAGTACCTATTATCTGTGGAATTGTTTCCTCACAAGTTGTGATAAATTTAAAAAATCCAGTTTTCGAGGAAGTGTATTAAAAATTCATTTTCAATACACTTTCTCGAAAACTGGTTCATATCGCACTACGATTAGGTTCAACATGCAGTATATTTCATTCGTGGATTTAATATTTTTCCGCACACGTGCGGAAATGAAAATTTCCACATAATATACTTATACAAAGTCCAAATGGATTCAATGACTATAGTCGGCGGTGATTGTTTTTTTTTAAATCTCGGCAAAGAGAAATGCGTCTTTACGGCGTAAATATTTTTTGAATATTTAAATTGTGTTCATAAATAGAATATTATAGATAAACATAATTATTAAAAACAAATACCTATTTACTTTTATGAACAAATTAACATTTATTTGTGTTCTAAATTCAAAAATATTTTAATTTTGTATTTTTCATATTAGTCTGTTTAGCGGTATCATACCTTTGCTTCTTCTCCAACCTGGCGAAAGCAAAGCGCGGCAAAAAAAGCAAATTAAATCATAGTTTCCTAATAATTCCTGACAAAAACACTTTCCGTTCTAATATTTTATTTCTTCGAAAGTGTAATGAAAAACGTCGTTAGATATGCGTGGGGATTGGTTACTGCAGTTCTCGGCTCCATAACACCATCGCCTGCAGCTCGGGTGTTAATTCCGCCTCGAATGCAATAACAAAGTTTCACCACTTATATAAAAATGTACTATAATGCTTATCCTTCCCCTCCGCACGTGTACGCATACCTGCAACAGCGGCGCGTTGACGCCGGGCGCCACGTCCCTGTCGCCGGCCACTCCGATGAACATGTCGTGTTGCAGCTGTCGAGCGTTGTTCTTGCCGTCGCTGGTCATCTGCCTGATTTGATCCTCGTCTGGCTCGTAGTCGATGGTGTTGTCTTCGACAATTTGACGACCTGAAAAAAATATGTATGGATGGATGTTTGTAACTCTTTCACCCAAAAACTACTTAACAGATTAGCGTGAAATTTGACAAAGTTTATAACCTGGATACACAACACAGGATATATTTTACCCCAGCCATACGATCTCGTGGGACAATTGCAGAAAAATCAAGTTCCCTCACTACATTTTACTGGTCATATTAATAAAAAGAGTAATAGACAAAGTTCTATTTTTCTTAAATAACAGGAATAAATAGCGAGACGGCATACACGCGTACCGGCTGGTCCTCCGTGGTTTAGGAAAAGGACACCTGGAAAAATTTGGGAAAGGCCTATCAAAGAAACAGTGTTGGTTTAAAAAAACTTGACTTACCAGCAAAATCAAAGGTCATCTTCTTATTGAGCCTGGAGCCATGTTTCTTGTCGTGTAGAGACTGTTGATATTTCTCGAGCTTGTCCTTTTCAGTGGAGTTCAGCCACACGCTGTTCGCACTGAAGTAGTCGCTGTCATCGTCAGTCACGTGGGTACGACGCTCGCTGGAAATAATACGATAATATTCATTATCATTATAATGGTAGGGTCGAAATGCCTCTGCCAGATGTTTACTCCGTTGCTGGTACAAAGAGAGATATACAAGGTGGAGATCCCACACCGACGCTAAAACGGTAACCGTATTCTGAACCCTCACAAAGAAATTTTTCGTAGATTAAAAAAAACAGCCGCTTCCTACAGAACTGTAATACCTTCAAGGTCAAAATATATGGAACAGCTGACTTTTTTTAAATACCGATGAAAAATTTCTATGTGGGGGGAGAGGCGGGGTTCAGAATAATGAACTGAATACGTGGTAAAAGTTTTAGCGTCGGTGTCCCCCTTGAATATCATAAATAGGCTCGATGGTTTAAAAGAGAATGCTCATGGAAGTATGGAATCCCGTACCATGCTGCATCAAAATCAAACCTTGTTTTTTATAGACTACACTGATCGTATTAACTCCTACAAAAATTATTTTTGAAAAAAAAACCCGCGTTTCAGAGTTATTTTATAAAATCGAAACTAACCTAAAAAGTAGGTCTATTTTTTCGACGCTACCAACGACGTATTTTAACACACATACATTACATTATTGCTCTAAAAACAGCGTAATACACTAATATTAGTAAGAATACCAAACTAAATCGATTTGGTGTACTGATCTTACTTAATTGTAATTAATTTTAGAGTCCGCTCGACAGACAAGGGTTTGTTCAATTGAAACGGACCGTCATTTATATTCAGTTGAAACGGAACGTCATATAAAGGGAGTAAAACAATATTCATACTTTTAAACTCGAAAAGTATATTTCCAGTTCAAAAATCAAATCCCCGACGCGTAATGCCGTAAAAAAATATGAAACTAATTACTATAATATTTTGGTTTTGAGGCGCGAGACTTTTTGGTACCAACTTTGGTCATTGTCCTTTACAAGGATTTATTATTTGCTATATTTTTTGTACTTAGTTCGATAAGCGAATATAAAAAAAAAGGTGATGTAGGTAAGTTAGCAATGTAAAACTATGAAACTACCAAAGGAGGTTTTAACTGAATAAAACACGTAATAGAGTTAAGAGTAACCACTGAGTTTACAGGATTGGCGATTATGATGCTGCCTATCCATTTAGGTTATTTATTTCTGTTAGCAGCACAGAAACTATGGCTGTGATATTTTGAAAACGCCAGAAAGTCGTAAGGGTGTACCTAGCATTATATCGAACACAGCTGATATGATCATACTCCGGCGAGAGGTTTCTGTGTGACACTGCGGTCTCCATTCCTTTAAGTTTGCGCTCCATCAGCCTTTTTCAATTTGGTTTTCAGGATATTTTTTTGTTTTTATTGCGGAATGAGTCTGCTCTTGACTGCTGTCTCGCCTATGGGAAGCGATGCATTAGATCTACGACAAAACGAACATGCCCAAAAGATGACTCTTGCTTTGAAAGCTGACGGGATATAGGAGATACGAGACACAAACACTGGCAGACAGCTGGCAGCTGCGCAGTTACAGCCGCCATCACTGGACACGGCTCTTTTAATAAACACCTCTTTGACATAAGAGTCTCAGAGAGCCCATTCAGCCGAGCCTGCATGGAGGAAGACGAAACAGCAGCCCACGCGCTTCTGTTTATGTTTAAAGTAATTCGGTAACGCAGGTAATCTGCGCGAGATCGGCAGCAATACCAAGGAGTTGCTGGCCTTTTTCGGAGAACTGGGGTGGATCGAATATTTGGACGTGAAGTTGCGGACACCAGCCCGTTAAAGAATACAATCCAATGCAGGGTAACTTTACCTGGTGCGATCATACTCCAGCAGCCGGTTCCTGTGCGACACGGCTGCCTCCCATCCCTTAGGTCTGCTGCGCTCCATCAAAGACTCCATCAGTTTGGCAGCCCCCTTAGTCTTTGTGTTCAACTCTTTTTGCTCTTCAGGTGTGCATACCTTGAATATATGACAGCTAACATTATTACTTGACTGCCTCGTAGGTTTAGTAGCCACAAACACTATTAAAGCTACAAAGCTATAAGCACTGCCTGCTTCGTTTAGTGGTCGCAAGCGCGACTGCTGAGCATGAGCGCCTGTGTTCGATTCCCAGGTCGGGAAAGGTGTTATTGGGTTTTTCCATTAGGAATTTCAATTTCTCAGTACAGCCACGGAGCCTAGATTTGGGGCCGTTTGAAGGCAATTGGTTCGCCCTCTATAACATGGGACTTAAACATAACTGGCGAAATGTAGGTGTACTATTACGTAAACCTTTGCCTAACCTGGGATTAGCTTCACCATAACATCGTTACGGCATCGACTTAGGGTTAGCTAAACTGTTACAGATCTTTCATAAAGACCGACGCCCTGCTTACGTGCTAATGTTGGATTACGCTGACGATGACGACCTCGCGATGAGGTTTGCCGTCTGTTGATGCTGATCACTTGCACTGCATAAACGTGTGCTGTGATCATGAAGAGCCCTAACAATTAAGCTGCCTGACTGTACATAATATACTCATAATACTTTTTAGGCATTGCAATGACCTCAACAGTCATCATCATCTGCCTAGCCTTTTCCCAACATTGTTGAGGTTAACTTCTAGTCTAACCTGAGCAGCTATCTGACCTCCACAACTCAATAAGTCCGGGTAATACGATACGATACCCCTTGGTAAGACTGATTGTCAGAGTTTTGGACTACCTGTAACAACTGTCAAAGATCTACAAATGACAGCCAGGACCAACTACTGCCTGGCATTCCAAGCCACGGAGGAAACTCAGTATGTAATGGATGGTCACCCATCCACGAACTGACCTTGGCAAGCGCAGCTTAACGTGCGGCTGTTATTATTCAGCCATGAGGAAAATCGAATAGACTAGTTACCAGATTCCCACAAAACAGACACGGGCCCGACCCCTCCTGCTTGCAAATGATGCGGCCACATTGGATGCAGTTGTTCACCAGCTCGTGTTTCGACGCCTGACAGTCGCAGTGGTGTCTACCTGCAAAGTGTTATAATGATTTTAGTCAAAATTGTGATAGCTCGGCTAATATGCATGATATAAATATAATTTATAGCCTATAACACCCATGAATAAATTATCTTTCTATTAGTGAAAAAATATTTAGAATTGGATCAATAGTTCTGGAGATTACGCCTACATACAATGAATTATTTCCCTTTATAATTTTAGTTTAGATAACAATTACTAATTTCCAAACTAACATACCTTTCAGCAGTACAACCTGAGCATTCTTTCCCTCCTGTGAGTACAGGTTCACATACTTGGTTTTCTTCTTCGACTTAGTGTCAGACTCGGTTGGCTCCGGTTGTTGTTGCACCGGTTCCGCACTGATGAAGTCTGTCTGCTGCTTGTTCTTTGATATCTTCTTCTTTTGCTGCTTGGGTAGGGTGGTGCCTGGAATTTGGAAAGTCAAATTATTTATTTATGTAGTTTCTTTGGAAGACTTACAGCTAAACAATTATAATATTATATTTTTATTATAATGATAAGGAAAAAATAGGAGACGCTTTGTTTTATGTTCTTTTTTTAATTCTGTTTGTAAACATGTAGATAAGGAGTGTAGTTTTTATTCATCTATAAATATTATTTTTTTCATTGAATTCTACTAGTATTAACTGTTGAAGTGCATTTGTTGATTTATCCTTCAATTATGCTGCAAAGAAGCAATGGTATGACATCTTTTAACATGCTTTTTTTTAAAAGAGGTTTAGAGATTTAGATGCTCAAAAGTTGTGTTAATATTGTGCAATAATATTCATTTACTTAATAATAAAAACGTGGCAAGTGCTTGCGTGAATAAATATAAAAATGTAATTTAATAATTATTCAAGTATAAAATAAATAACACATACCTCTGCTTGGAAATTTCTTCTTGCACAGTTCTAAGAAGAAACCTTTATGTTGAGAGTTATCAAAGTCCAACAAAGTTTTCATGTACTCATTCAAATCACTCTCACTTTCAATAGACAAGATGTATCTAAAATAAAAAATAAACATAATCAAACAATAATCGGATTTTCGCTCATAATAAAACATAATATTAGAATATAAGACAAAACTTTAAAACTTAAGGTTGTTTTTATGGCTTTTTGAACTTACTTTATTAAATCATCCGGTATCTGAAAGTCTAAAATCTTAGACAATCCTTCACTAACCCACTGTTCCATGGTTATCAAAGTTTATAATTATTTTTAAAAGAAAATAACTTTATTTATGTGGAAAGTGGAAACTTGAATTGTGGCACAATCTCAGTTTTTCAGCTGATTTTGACAGTGTCAAAGAAAACATCTGTATTTACAAGGCAGGCTAGGTGCTAGAATTTTATAATTTTTTTTCGCTTCAATGCTGTGATGCCTGTGATACGAATTCCGAATTGAATTTCAAACAAAGCAAATAAACTTTTTAATCCAAAACCCACAATGTAGCTAATATTGTTATGGCAGCACTTAAGAGTATGGACATTCATGGCCATGGCAATAAATCTCTTGCTCTGTCTGTCAGGTCAGACCGAGTGTCAGTGTCACTGTCACTTGAACGATTTGATTTCATTTCATTAATGTACTGTCATAATTTTGTTTTCGACTGGCACTCATTGAATATTGATTAAATTCTATTTTTGAAAAATACAAAGGTAATTTTATACCGTAGAATGTTACTTTCATTTGTTTTATTAAAACAAATAAAAATGCAGCATTATCAAGTCAAAAGGAAATCACAACTAACTTAGAGTCCGATGTCATTTGTTTACGTAATTTTGTAACCTAGATGTGTATTAAACAAGGTATTTTCTGTATTTTTCAGCTATAACAATGGCTGTTTCACCATTCTTTCGCTCCCCGTTTACGGATTTAACGGGAGGTATTCACTCCCATCAAATGCTGGGCCGGTGCCAGAAGGAGGAGGGTCGGTACATGGATTGCCTGGAGGCCTACGGTCTTGACCGCGGGAAGGTCAAGTGCCATCACTTGTTCGCTGATTATCATGAGTGCCAGACATCAATGAAGCAATTCAAACGATTCATGGTATGTTTCTTTGTATGTCTGTGGATACTAAGTTGGGGAACGAAAACAACATTTTTTTCTAATAATTTTGTACTGCTTGAGCAGTGAGACAACTACTGCTCCTAAATAGTTTTGAAGTCTGGGTCTGTACTTAACTGATATTATTTTATGGATCATTTGACTTCTAAACAACTGTGTATTCTGTGTTGACTGTTGTCCAAACAATGTTGTCAATGAAGAAGTTAGAATAACAACTATTTAATGTTGTCAATTTAATAGTTGTTGATCTAACTTCTCGAAACTGAAATGTATACTATTTTCAATATAATCTTAACTAAACCTGTCAGTAGATATTAATGTAATTATTTTATCATAAATTACAGTGAACTTGCTAAATAAATTAGTATGCAATTTATTTTGATTGTGATATGGCAATATTGAAGTAACTCTAAATCTTGTTTCAGGCAATGCGCAGAGAACGTGACAGACAAATCTCCGAAGGAAAGCTAAAGGGGGACAACCAATATGTATCACCGAAAATTGATAGTTTTTAATGTTATGTAGAGCAACTTCTTCCAATAGTCACTTTCAATCCAATTGCAGAATCACTGATAAACTGGTGTAAATAAAAATAATTTAATCAACAAAAATAATTTATTACAATTACTATTTATTTAAACATCATCATCTACAAACAAGGCACTTTTGAAATGCCTGGATATAAACTCAGAAACACCCAACTCTATTTTTAACTTTCTTGCTTTTATTTTATTTGGAGCTGACGGTCAAGTTCTCTAACGACTCCCGCTGTCACTTGTTTCAATCAAATATCTAATCACTGTTTTAAAATTTGGACACAAATTCGAGGTTAGCAAATGGTGATGTATCTGAAAAAGGACTTTTTACACATGGATGCTCATTCTTGTCACAGTGGACCCGCAAAACACTCATATTTGATGACTGCTGGCCTCGTCAGGTAACACCACTCGCAGTGTCCCTCTCGTGCTAGTAGTATGAACCAACTTTTACACGCTAAAGGGTTGTGACTCATATGAAAAAAGCCTCTTTTAAATTAAATTGGCGTAGGTAGATTTATTTTGAACTAATAAAGTTATTTTTCGGTTTTAAGGGAGGTTTCAGATTAGCGTATTTTCGGTGCGTGTAAGCTCGTTTTTGGAAGCGCGTGTACTCGCATCCGATTTATGAAGCGCAAAATGTGGCGCGCGTGTAAGCGCGTAAACCGATACGAGCTTATACGCGCAAAATAATACGCTAGCATTTTTTTAAATTTATATCAAAACAACTACCTCTGTCCTTAAACGTTACACTATACTTACATGGTTTCTCTGCTCTTGATACATGATTATTATATATGTATATCGCACCTTGAAAACAAAAGTGGCGTTATGCAAAAATTAACTTTTTTCGGTAAGAACATTTAAAGTTTTTGTCGCGGCATTTGGGTCCATATCTTAGCAATTATCTGAAATAAAAGACTGCAATTAATTTTACTTAAAAGTTTGACTATCTCATTTATGTTATGTACTGAAAATATGTCAGTAAATTATGGAGTTATTTAGAAATCATTGTTTTAAAAAAAACAGTGCCACTTTTGTTCGTAAACCTACCCGTTTAAGAGTAGAAAATTTAGAAAAAAGGCACTAAACAAAAAATGCCTTTTTTAAATTCATCAAAAATGATACTTTAGTGTAACATTGTAAGCGACACTATACTTAAAATGCCATTTTTTTGTTAGAACCTACTTCAGTAGATTAGCTTGAATTTCGTTTAAAACGGCACTAAACATGAAGTGCCACTTTTTTATTCACCGCAGCGTGTGTCCACTCCGAATGCTTGTCTTCAACTGATTTATAGTAGTCTTTGACTATAATAAATAATAATAATAAATAATTTTATTGACACAAAGAAAAAAGTTATACATTTTCATTTGAAACCCTGACTCCTGTGCTAGGTGAGACCTGTGTTACAGGAGTCAGTGTCTTCACCCGTTTTTGGTACTAATGTTCACAACATTTTATGCATCAAGAACCGAAAAATAAAATAAAAACATAGAAAAAAAAACAATAATAATAATCTTTAAAAATAATGCATGCATGCTCTTGTGTGGTGTGTGCGTGTGTTTATGTGTAGGTGTGAAAGTGTGAGTATGTTCGTGTCTTTATGCGTAGGTGTGTAAGTGTGAGTGTGCTTGTGTGTGTTTGGTGTGCGGTGTAAGTGATTGTGGTTGGTGGCTGACTTTCGTTATATATAGACTAGGTTTGTCTACCTAATTATTAATCATCCCGAGTATTGTTCCTTAATTAAGTTTTCCGTCTGTTGGTAATCCAGTGTTTGAAGCCATGAGTTTAGTTTTATCTTAGTTTTAGTTTTTGTTAGTGGGTTGAAGTTGTGGATGTTGTTTATTTTATTATATAAATAAGTAGATAAGTATAGACGTTGCCGTCGAGCGGATGCGGTCTTACATTTGACTGTGCTACATACGTTACCGATAGTTCTTTTATATTTGGTTGGGTTATTTATCGGTGTCTTTCCATGCTGTTTCAATATAAGATTGAGCAGGTATAGTTGTCTCACTGTAAGTACTTGGCACGTTTCATACAGGGTTCTTGTAGGGAACCGATACGGCTTGAAGGTCATGACTTTTAACAGAGATCGTTGGGCTCTCTCGAGGCGTATCATGTAGGTTTTACAAGCACCTCCCCAAGCAGTAATACAGTACCCTATGATGGACTGTGCCAAAGCCAGATAAACCTCACGGAGGAGCTTAAAATTAGCCACTTGTCGTAGCTTTTTAAACGCCCATATAAGTTTCCTAACACGGGAGGAGGTCTGTTCAATGTGGGGACGCCAGCTGAGTCCCTCGTCTAGAATCACTCCCAGGTACTTCATTGTTTTCTGTTGTGTGATTGGAAGACATGAGCATGGAATACTACTGTTTGCGGCGTCACAGGAGTGTGCTTTGAGACTTACTACTGGTGGTTTGATTTTGGCGAAAGTAAATTGCAAAAATGAGGTTTTCGAGATGTTAAGGGTTAGCAAGTTAGATTCCAGCCAGTGGATTATTTTACGTAAGCCTGTCTCAGCAGCCTCCCGTGCCGCGTCCCAATGCTCACCGTGGAATATTAGTACCGTGTCATCTGCATAGCTAAAGATTTTACCATTACTAAGAGACTGCTGACATAGGTCATTCACATAGAGTAGGAAAAGACTGGGGGATAGGCAGCTGCCTTGAGGCACACCGTAATCAACCCTAGCTTCGTTGCTAATGACCTCACCAATCTTTACTTTTTGTGTCCTGTCGTTGAGAAAGTCTGTGAAAATGCCTAGAGCCTTTCCCCGGATTCCAGCATGCTCTAACTTGGTCACAAGGGTTGGAATACAGACGGTGTCAAACGCCTTGGCTAGGTCCAGGAAAACACCTAGACATTTCTGTTTTGCGTCGAGTTTCCCAGTCACGTAATCAACGAGTTGATTAACTGCATCTGCGGTACTTTTCCCGGGCCTAAAGCCAAATTGTGTGTCCGATAGTATTTTGTAGTGCTCTAAGTATTTCATGAGTCTACGGTTCAACAATTTTTCCAATATTTTTGATAGTGCTGACAGAACTGAGATAGGTCTATAATTTTTTACCTCGTCTAGGTTTCCACCCTTGTGAACAGGTGTGATTAGGGATTTCTTAAAGATACGAGGATAAACGCCTTGTTCAAAGCAGGCTTCAACAAGTTTTGTAATAGGTGGAACTAGTACTTCTTTACCCAGCTTGAGGAGTTTAGCTGGAATAGAGTCCCATCCTGTGGCACAATCATTTTTTAGGTTGTTAATAACTGCCTCTACTTCAGCCTCGTCCGGAGCAAGTAAGACCATGGAATCTCGCGCAGGAGGTGTTTCAATGATATACGGAGCCAGTGACGAATTTTGGTTTAATATATTGTCTGCCAATTGCTTACCGATGTTTGAAAAATAATGGTTTATTTGCTCAATGGCGTTAGGCGCATCCGCAATTTCAGTGGCAGGTAGAAGTTTCTCAGCTGATTTTTGTTTCTCGGATTGATTGGTAATAGATTTTATAATATTCCATGTTTCTTTATTGTCCTTTGCAGATTTTAAGGCGCAACTTTCGTGAGCGTTTCTTAGTTTTCTGAGCAATAGATTACAGTGATTACGATATCTTTTGTATGATAACTCGACAATTCCGTTTTTTGGGTCTGCCAGAAATTTTCGATGGAGGTTATCTCTATGTCGGACACACCTTAAGAGGCCAGGTGTGATCCAGGGCTTAAGAACAACTTTACGGTTAGGAACTTTCGCTACCGTTGAGTGTTGGGATACCGTGGACATAAGACATTCGACAAATCTTGTAGCAGCCTCATTTGCATCACAATTTTGCGTAATAAAAGTAAAATCTGTAGTTTTTAATTGTTCAACAGCGCTCTCATAGTTTACTTTTGTAATTTGTTTATGATTCTTGTTTTTAGAGGGAGCGCTACCTAGACATAACATTACGGAGGCGTGGTCACTAACTGTGGAGTCCATAACTATAACTGTTGCACAAGTATCGGTTCTAATCATCATGTGATCGAGGCAGTTATGCAGTCTAGTAGGAAAGGCATGTCCCGGTAAGAGGCCCAACTCTGCAGTTAGATTAAGATAGGACGAACTATTTCTATCTGTATTATTAGATTTTATGTCTATATTTATATCTCCTACCAGCATTAGGTTATTCGCTTTTAATTTACTTAAAATGTTTTCCAGGGAGTTAAGGAAGCTGTCAATACAATATATTGATGGTGATCTATAGGAAGCTAAAATATGAGTATCGGAATCGATTTTTAACAGAAGAAAGTTAGCCCCTACCGGGTCTGGTTCTTCAACCGTACATTGGAGGTTGCTTTTAACAAATATTACAATCCCGTCGTTTTGATTAAGACATTTTTTACTAGAGTATGTAACGTAATTTTCCATAGTCGGTATCGGTTTGTCAGCATTTAGCCAGCACTCTGTCAAGATTATGATGTCGATTTCATACGATAGCCTAGCCAATTGAGCTTGAAAACCATCTAAGTTTTTATAGATACTTCGGATGTTTTGAGTTATAATTTTTAGCGATGAATTAGAGTTTTTTATGATTTCGTTACAGGCGTCCGTATCACAGTGATGAGAAGATGCCACCGTAAAGTTATCTATCTGTGTTGAGATGTTATTGTTTATGTTAGCCATTGAATAGCCGTATATATTTTTTGTTGCATGTTGGGGGGTAGATTAATATGATAGACGTGGTGAAAGTTAGTGCTGGATCAATGATGTTAGGCATACCCACACGAGACCAATTTATATTGTGTATGTAAGTGTTTTCATTGTTTGTTTGTATTGTAGTAAGTCGTTTTGGTTGAGTGTGTTTGGTTGGTTTTTGTTTATGTGTTTTACAAAAAGAGAGCAATTGCAGATAAAAAAATAACACTGAAAAAAAAAAATAATGACTGATTTAGTGTCACCTTATGAATTACTACTTTTTTGTCATTTTACCCAAAAGTATAAACTGACACTAGCGGCCTCTAGGGAAAAGTATTGAAACTATGATAATGTCAGTTTTTGCATTAGAAGCGCTATCTTTCAAGGAATCTAGATGTTGTTATAACTCAATATTGCCATTTTCGGTATAATGTCACTTTTGTTTTCAAGGTGCGATATGTTACCGGCCAAACCCGATTTCCGGCAAAACTAGTTTGTCCTAGGCCAATTACAAAAGAACGATCATAGAGCACCCCGTCTGAATGGGTTAGGTTAGGTTAGAACTGTGACCAACCGCGCGGGAGCCGAGCGAGCCTTGCGAGCGGTGCCGCGGCAGCGGCCGGCGAACACCACTTCCAAGTTGGGCGCATTGTAATTGCTTTCCTTGGGTTAGTACATACTGACAAGATAAACCAGTAAACCGGTTTAGCCTAGGCAAAACTAGTTTGTCCTGAAATCGGGTTTGGCCGGTAACATAATTATATATTTATTGAGATTTGTATATGCATGTATGTAAAATGTAATTGGTACACCACAGACTGTCTCTGGCTCCTCCTGTAAGTAATACATACATCCAAAGGTTGTCTTGAAAAGATCGCTTTTAGCGATAAGACCGCCAATTGTATGTGAAATGTTTTCTTTTAAAAAGATTATTTGTATGGTGTACATAATTAAGAATATTCTATTCGCGTCTGAAACTGCTGTAGGTAAACGTAACATTCCATATTAATGGATCAATTTTATAGTAAAACCTCTTTTATCTCATATTATTCCTGTCTGTACACATTTTCTGGTTGGTATATAATATCGAGAAAAGAAAAAGATTTGTCACATTCGTAGCAATCATAACACAGGTGTGCCATGCAAGTGCTATTGTTATTATACCCAAATAACTTAACAAATTAATTTAATTGTTTACGTTATTTGTCGAAAAGAAGTCAATAATGCATAATATTTCGCCATTTTACCGGTCCCCATTTATGGACCTCACGGGAGGAATCCATTCGCACCAGATGTTGGGCCGATGTCAAAAGCAGGAGATGGCGTTAATGGATTGTTTGGAAGCCTACGGGCTGGGTCGCGGCCTCGTCAAGTGCAACTATTTAGTGGCTGACTTTAAGGAGTGCCACACGAGAGTAAAGCAGTTTAAAAGATTTATTGTAAGTACATTTTTAATAATTGTCGCGAACGGATAATTTGCATCACTACACAGATAACATAAACTGGCGCCTAGTTCCAGGGGGCAGGCAAAAACTACAGAACGACATCAGTACCATAAAGTTAGTATTTAGTAGGTACTACTTTAGCATCGTCCACCCACCAAGGGCGTCGCCAGCTTTTGGGCTGCAGGGAGCCCCCCTCCCTGCAGCCCAAAAGCTGGCTGGATATAAGTTTTTTCGCAAGGATCAAAGTACGAACCGCGCGCGTTTGTTTGAAGAAAATGTTTAAGTTTTTAGCAGTACTGCAGTAGTATAAGTACTACTCATTGTTAGCCTTAAAATATTTTATTTGATAGTGATTCTACTGAACGCTACAATTTATTACGAGCTTAATAATTATTTATTTATTTAAACTTCATGTAGGTGCATACAATAGCGGTACATAGGCGGACTTAGTGCCATAAGGCATTCTCTCTCAACCTTTGGGTTAGAACAACATTGTGATAAGGTACAAAATAATATCTAAAAAATAACTTCATGTTTTAGAATTTATATACTTATGTTGATACTATTATGTACACATATACAATTAAAATATACTAAGTAATGCAAAATTAAACAAATACCCAAAATAAAAAAAACGTCGAATTCTGCGGCATCAAGCCTGAAAAGGTAGGACTCAAAAATTCTGGGCCTCTAGGGAGGGGCAGCTACCCTCCCTCCCTACAGACGCCCACGCCACCCCCTATGACACGGGTGTAGCGCCTGCAATAATTATTATCTCATACTCTTAGGCACTACGTCAAATGAATCACACATTTTCAAACAGGCGCTTTTGCATTACTCTTCACCTCGCTCCCCCTCCTCTCCCTGAAAGTAGGGGGAGACGTTGAGCAAGCGCAGCTAAACCCTTACCTTTTTGTTTTTTTTTACCCAACTGCCAAGGAAAGGTTATTTACGAATTTAAATTGTGCTCTTTTATTTATCTTCTTTGGCAACCCTCTCGAATGGCAAGTGTTTGTTTTTACCTACATTTAGTAGTAGGTAGTAGAAGTTTATAAGGGAGTACGAATGAGATAAAATTTATATTAGACTACCTGTTGCCCGCGACCTTCCTTCGTGTGAAATTATTATTTTTATAAAAAAAAAAATATTAGGTAGGTACTTCCCTTTTGAATCGGATTTTGTTACCACTTTCAAGGGTTTTACGCACGGAACCCTAATTATTTTTCTAAAATAAAAGTAGCCTTTATTAAACTTTATAACATATAATATTAAAATATGAGAATGATAAAAAAATCAAGTACCTATCTTGATTTAGCACACGAGGTTGTCGACATGTGGGACGTGGACTCTGCAATCATTTTACCGATAGTCGTTACGGTTTGGACTAATAGCAAAGAGCCTCGACCAACACCTTAGGAGGCTCTCATTGCGCGGCTGGGTCAAGGGCTTGATTCAGAAAGCAGTACAGTGCCGATGGGCCATCTATATTCATATTTTTACGGAACAGACAGATAGACAAAAATTGAAAAAAATGTGTTTTTGTTATGCATTCAGTAAAAACGCTGTTATTTTGATATTACAAACAGACACTTCAATTTTATTTATTTGTATGTATTAGAAAACTATAACTTGAAATACAGTGCTGAACTTTTTCTTTGTTTCTCAGGCAATGCGCCGTGAACGCGACCGTCAGATAAAGGAAGGGAAGCTCAAAGGCAAGAAGATGTATGTCAGCCCTCTCATCGATAGCTACTGAATTTACGGTGACAAGTTCTGGTCATTCAAATTCATTTTAAAAAAATATGTTGCTTACTGAGGTACCTAGGTACATATTTATTACCAAATTAAATATTGAGATCTTTATATAGAGGCCTCGCTGTTTTGAAATGACCTATCGTTGTGTCTTTACACGTTCCTGAATATGATTAACTAGTCCAATAAATACATAACATTGATGCAAAATGCTTTTTTCTCCAAAGACCTTGCCGTGTTTGTGCGACCTTTACTGAAAGGCAACGAGATCAATATTATTTATGTGTCGAACGGACAGTACGCTCATTATTATTAGTCGTAGATTAAAGCTTTATAGATCCATATCTATCGAAGTATCTTGGCAAGTTCAATACTCAATACCTTCACAGTTTTTTGCGCCCAAGAGTCACGGTCGTTCAGCAACGTTTTTGTAAGGAATTTTGGCGCCAAACTAAAATACAATTAATCATTATGTACTGGTCGTAAGTAAGTTGATCGATAAAGAATTAAATATATTATTTATTTATCAGCAGTTCTCCTACGCAGATGTGGTCTACATACATAGGAATGGCGTGACTTGTTTTTTGAGGCACTGCGTGTTTGTCATTTATTCTTGAATTTCGTATTTATTTATGAGGGGCCTGAATAGGTGAAAAATAGCACGGAAATGATTAGATTTTACATGATGTGTTGAAAGGTATGTTTCAGAATCCCAAAAGCATGCAACTCAACACTACGTTGCGCCTTGGGAACGGCCTATAGGCACCTTGCTCCACTACATCATTAGAGATGCATTAAACTTGATACTAGAACTTAATTATTTCGTTAGGTACTGGCTTCCTATTTTGACATAAGACTACTTATTAATAATTTTGCAATACTTATAGCAACACCTGGGATGGAAAACACCGCGGGTGATGATGCAAATTCGCATCAGCTTGCAACATCTATCGCACGTAAAATAAAATATATTTTAATACAATATGCAAATTATATCCAATTAAAGATTAGATAAATTATTTCGAACTAAATAAATTGAATAGCAATAAGCAAAAAAGTGTTTATCACGCTTTGTATCACAGGTAGGTGGCTGAGCTCAACTAAATGCCGATACTTGACATTTGTTCCTAAAATGCTAATTTAAATTAATTGTAAAATAATTCTTGTCATTACCTTAGTCAATGAGGTTCATCGACCGTCTATTTTTGTGACGAAATATATTCGAAGGTTGTATCTGATCACGCCAAGGTAACGCCACACCGAGTCCTTTATAGAAAAAAATACATTTTTTTTTTTTGCTTGCGGAACTGATTAGCAAAGGTCCACGACCTCGTTTAGATTTTTGAACCA
This sequence comes from Eurois occulta, assembly GCA_950022335.1. Lineage (NCBI taxonomy): Eukaryota > Metazoa > Arthropoda > Insecta > Lepidoptera > Noctuidae > Eurois > Eurois occulta. Next base: position 4,557,169 of record OX465498.1, read on the forward strand.
TTTGCGATCATGTATTCTTTTTGAACGGGGTAGATATATTAGGTATGATACCTACCTATTTCGGTAGGTAGGTAGATTGAAAGGCCGGACAACAACCCCTGTATGGTCTTCGAACTCAACAGAATGCAGCGTTTGTGTTAAAAGGTATGAATTTATTGATAAGGTAATGACCAAAATGAGGTTCGAAGACTTGTTTTTGGGTGCTTAAGCTCCTATTCTGATGTCCTGACGCCATTTTCTGATTCATCGGCTACCACCTTTAAGATCACTCATGGGCCACGTGCATACAGCAACATTAGATAATATTGTGATAATTATGAGTATACCCATTAAATATATTATTGTATGAGCAGAAGTCAGGTTGTGACTTCTGCAATTACGTACTTAGGATCAAACACAACCGATGTCCAAGGCACTCCAGGTTATCCTAATATACATCATCAGATGATATGGTAGGACTGAGTAGGTATTTTTAAAGTTATTTTCCTTAATAAGTTTCAATGAATTTTCATGAATCACTTTAAATCGTGGAAGGAAAAAAATAGGCGTGCGTGGACTTGGACCCAGGATCCAACAGATGGGTACCTACCTACATACCCGAGAGCATTGAATGGCGTAACATTAAGAAATATTAGACAAGACTTGTAGTACCTACTATAGTAAATATTGTAATAGTTGTGGTGTCCTTCTAAAAACGACGGGGAACTAAAAATCTTGTCCTGCGTGTTGTTTGTTTATTACAGGAAATGATGGACGCTACTGAACGCGCCAAACTCGTATCCTAGTTCTGGGCCGTCTCAAGTTGGTTAACCATCGACACGCAAAAAGAAGAAGACTTATAGTAGGAACAGACGTTACCGACATCCCGATCAAAAAACTTAACGCAGAATAATGGATACCCGACCCTATTTAAAGGGACCAGGGAAGGAAGACAACTTATAGTACAGAACAGCCGTCTTTTCAACCGCTCTCCTAACTCGAATGTAGTACTTAGCAAGGAGCTGGATTTTTAGTTTGTAGGACCAAATGGTCCGACAACCCTGCATTCTTTTTACAAAACATCAATTTTATTTTAGTAAATATTGCCATTTATTCCATATTTATATTGCCATAAATTTTTATATTGCCTAATTTTTTTATTTTTTATTTCTATAGTAGTATTTATTGGTAGACTAATGCCATGACTTTCTGAAGTTCTTTCTGAAGAAGGACTTTCTGAAGAAAATAAAAACTTTTATAAATTAACTTGATTACCTACACTGAATTGAATTAAATAACATGGATTACATTAAATTAGAATAGAATAGATCGTAGAATAGAATAGAATAATCGATTTATTGGACCTAGTAGTTAATTAGAAAGCGGAATTCCGCAGTTTGACAGGGAAAAATATTATTAAATAGGTATTAGGATATTTAATTTGTGGCATATTTTTGTACTTAGATCAAAAATGGTAAAACCCGTAAGTACCTGTAGCTGCGTTATCTTAATTTCTGTGGTAATTATTATTTTCTATATCCTTTTTTTTTCGGATGGGAAATCATCAAATGACTCCTCACGCTCTGGGCAGAGCGGAAGGGAGTGTCAGACTTTTACTGACTAAAAACCATCCATGTTTCTTTTTTTTGCCCTTTATGTTCCAGGGCCGCGGTATCTCTTTCGAACAGTCCCGCAGCCCTGGCAGGCATCGGCCCTTGCGGGCCCCTCCTGTTTGCTGACATCTCTTTGAGGCGCGCGTGGAACACGAACGCGCCGTTGACACGGCCTGTCGTCATAAGACGGACGGACGGCGAGCTAACCCATTACTCACCGTCCACAGGCCCGCGAATTTCTATATCCTCACGTGACTTTTTTTAGATTCTTCTCTATCGCTTTTATGTCCGTGGTAGCAGGGTTGTTAATGCAGAAGTTTTTTCATATGTCCATTTTTCACAATGCAGGGAAAATACCTCCCTTCGCTCCTTCCACCAATTTCCTCTCTGCTGCTCAGAGCTGCCATGAACTTCTCTTTGCTAAGAAGATGAGGTCATCGTGCCAGCGCCGTCTGAGCCTGACGTGGCCTGCCATCAAGCACTGGGTCATTTACCATGTCTGCCATGCATTTGATAGGCCGAGCCCAGCCCAAGCATACTGGCCAGTCACTTGTCGTTATCTCATAGACTTTTATTCGTAAGTTGAACCCTAGAAAGCATTTACAAATAGAAAAAGATATTTTTTGTGATGGAACGGAGTCACGGTGGTCTACTAGTTTGAAACCCATAATTATCCATGGGTTTCTGGCAAATCTTGAGGGTGGGTCAAGCCCTAATCAACAGTGGCGGAAAAGCGCTGAGACAATGAAGCTCGACGAAGTCCCAGAGAAACAATTCAACTGTCTGGATCCCGCAACGAAATTAATCAGAAAAGAATAGCGGAGGAGTAGGAAAACGGATAGGCACAAAGGGACGTGCCCAGTTGCCTAGCACCACGTATATTACCATTAATGTGTCTTAAGTTGGACGTTGGTTGGGTGGACGCCAGCTGATTGTCATTTTATATTAGCGGAGTACTTAGTTCGTAAGCTTAACTATTATGTAGGTATATAAAGTGGACATCATTGACTTTTCTTTCTAAGTGAAGTTGATTTTGATTATTGAAATAATCAAAATCAGATAATCTGTACTTCTACACCAATATTATAAAGAGTTAAAATTTGTTTATAGGGTGCAATGCTCCAATTCTAAAAAACATTTCACTGATAGAAAGATACAAAGAGATAGGAGGAGATTCGTGGGTGCTATAGCCTATAAATTGTATTTATATTATGCATATTAGCCGAGCTATCACAATTTTGGCGGACGAAGTCGCGGGCGAAGTGTTAGTACTGAATAAGAGTACCTAAATATAAACCCTATATTATATTTTATTTTGATCTTAGTAACACGATCACCTCCATTAAAATACAATGTCCGTCAGACAAATCCATCTCCCGGCCATATTATCACCTTATCAGGGACAAACACTCATATTTTATGCATGCTCGATCGATCCTGATTTACATATACTTTGCGATACTATACTGTGTTTTCAGTATTTCAGACACTCGAAGATTTACTGATATTTTACCGAGAAGAATGAAATGTTATGTACTACTCTGTTAAAAAAGTACCGGAAAATGATCAATAATACACAAAATTTTAGTTATTCATTCATCCAAAATTATTTTATCGCCTTCAAAGTATGCTCCTTCAGAAACGATACACTTACGCCAACGAATAATCCAATCATCAAAATATTTTTTTAACGTTTTTTCCGGAATTGAGTTCAGTTATCACCGCGAATTTTCCTTTATGTCTTATATGAGCTTAGGAATAAGAAAGAAGTCGTAAACCCACATCTCGTCACCAGTAACAATGCGTTTCATGAATGTTAGGTCGGAATTGACTCGTTTTAACATGTCCTCAGCGCCTCTTATGCTATTGAGTTTTTGGAGAAAATTCAGGTCTTTTGGGACTAGTCGAGCGGCAACATGTGTCATACCCAAGCGATTATTTAAAATGGTACGGATCGACTCGTGAGACACAGAAAGTTCAGCGGTTATCTTTCTCAAACTTGAATGAAGATTTTCAGTCACTATTTCCTTCACTTTTGCGATGTTAACTTCAGTTGAAGACGTTGATGGTACCTACCTAGTTGAAGACGTTGCTACCAGAGCGAGGCAAATCTTCCATCACATCTCGACCGCTTTTGAACGCTTTGTACACTCATAAGCACGTGTTTTTAATAAAGTGGATTCACCGTAAGCCGTCTGTAACATTTTCGGGACTCGGAACACGATATTCCATTGAAAGAAAGAAAGAAAAAATATTTATTTGTCGCCAAAATAAAGAAATAACAAAAATCATAGGTTAACAGCTTGCACGTCGTGACTGCGACAAGCAGGTTACCACTCAGTATGATGCCATGTTAAGGGGGGCCCACAGCACAGCGCTGGTTTTCAGTGGGCACCCGTGAGAAAAAAAACGTACGGAAATCAAGACAGCATAAATAAATATTGGCGAAATAATATATATTGGCGATACAAAATTTAAAACAAACTCTTTGTTCAATGTTTTTGTCTAATAAGAAATTCGCAATACACACTAGATATGATCTAACTATAAATAGCAGTAGCACTGTATTATATTTAATTTAATAACAGATGCAAGTCAAACTCCGCGCCAAAATGGAAAACAGTTGTGACTTGTGCCAATCTAACAACAAAAAATTTAATTTGGAAAGATTTGGAACCATAAACAAAATAATCCAATCCCGATACTTTTTTGACTGAATGTATGCCCATGCCATGCCTAGGTTTGAGTTGTGCCCGGTACAAACTTAAACTCTGATATAAACTTGTTGAATCTACATTTTTTCTACTACGACCCACATCATAGGAGGATCAGGCTCTCGTACGGTGGCTAGGTCGGGAAGCGTCAGGGAGCCCGCCGGTAGCCGGCTATTTCATGAAAAAACCATTCAATGGGATTAAATGTATTTAGAGGGTAGTATTGATAATTTTAATAATCATAACTCTGTAAACCCATATTTGTTACGATCGCAAATCATATTTTAATCAACAGTTAACCTGACACAGACGTGCAAATTGTAAAAGACGTAAGTAAGTTAAATTGAATTTCTCGGGCTACCCTGGCGCTTCTTCTTCAAAACGACATTCTTTATGAAACCGATGATTGAAAAGTCATAAATGCATTTGATTGACCTTGGGATTGACATAAGCTACAGAAAACTTTAAAATGTCAATCTCTTTGAAAATCATTAACGAAGAAATACGAAACATTTTGAAAGCGACTTGTCTATGCCTGTAAGGCCTTCTAAACCTCAGCACTGTTTCCGTTCTAAAGCTGAACTTGTTATCTTTGAACATCAGTAATTATGAGGCCCAAGAGGCCAATCAGTACTGAGCTCTTTAGTCGTGACAAAAAGCATATTTTTAATTGGCAATCATTTTGATCTGAAGATTGTAATCGTGCGGGCTTTACAAATAAGTAGAGGTACCGTAGACTGCAATCCGTTACTTACGGTGCATCTAACTTATCTTTTCTCAAATTCAATACGTTATAAAAATATTTAAGCAACTATAAACTATATCTAAGTGACAGGCAGTAAGTCGTCGACCTATACCAAAGTCAAATGTTTCGTTCGTCGGGCACTGATGTTTGCGGACATTATAATTTCAAAATCTAGTGTTTTTGTGGGGCCCGGCGCCGATCGAATATTTACCACCACATAAGAAATAACTACAACATTCACATCTAGAATCTAGTTCTTGTATCTGATATGGTCTATTAAATGTCCGCCAGAGGTCGTTGTGGAGTCACTGCGTTCCGTACAAATCGACCTTAAATTTCTCGTCAAGTGTCATTAAGTTAATGATAATATATGCAAATGGCAATTAAAATAGTTCTTTTGTAATAAAAAGATAGAAAGATTTTCTCGAAATTTTTTTAATAGTAAAAACTAGCTTTGTAGTATTAAGTTCCTATTTTTAAATCTGAACTCCGATTTAACACTCCAAAGAACTATTGAAAAAAAAAATGATTACTTTAATGTTACATGAAAAATGGAAAATTATGCTTTCAGGCGCTGTATTAATTCATTATACGCCACGCATGGTTATTTTTATTGTAATATAATTTACCTGCAACGTAAAAAGCACGTCATGCATTTTATTCCTGGGTAATGATGAAGGCAAATTCATTCAGATATTCTTATGGTAACCGTAGGGCTGGCATATGGTAGCTGGCACTGAACTCGCACATCGCGGTCACAAGAGGTCATAGGCGGTGTAGGTACCTTCCTACTTTAAATTGTCTTGTATACGGGTCCGTTGTACTTACAATTTTTGTTTGTGAATTTACAGTTTCAGGAGTGCGCGCAGTCCTTACTGATGTTTCAGTTTGAAGCTCAATCTCAAGATTTAGAAGTTATATAACCACGATCCAGCTTAACTAAACGACAAGAGGTCTAGATTACGATGTTCAGATCGCTCAGCAAAAATTTCTCTGTTGTTTTTTTTTGTGAATGACGTACGTATACTACGCCAAAATACCAATTTACGTCACGCTAATTTCGCTCACGTTTTAATTTCAAATAAATGTTTGATGTAGCGCGCGTAGTAGCCAAGGGTCGACAATTTTTGAAACCAAAAAAAAATAGTAGGACGAAACCCATTGGAAAAGGAAGAGAATATAACAAAAATGAAAGGAAAAATAATTTACGGACGATCTGAGATCGGGAAGTGGAAGGGTTTGAGTTTTTAAGGGTAAAAAACGGTTTATCTCGATTTCCAGCTTAGGAACAAGTTAAATCGCAAAGTTGTAGGTACCTTTTTTTTTTTTTTTGGAGGGTGGGAAATCATCAAATGACTCCTCCCGCTCTGGGCGGAGCGGAAGGGAGTGTCAGACTCTTACTGACTAAAAACCACCCATGTTCCTTCGTTGGCCCTTTATGTTCCAGGGCCGCGGTATCTCTTTCGAACAGTCCCGCAGCCCTAAGTTGTAGAATAAAAAGATCTACAACTTTTGGATTTATACTTGTTTCACATACCTAACTTCAAAATTTATGTGAAAAAATTTCAAAGGCTTCAGCCCTGGTCTATAGCGAGGAATCGAGCTTATTAATCAATTATAATAATATATTGATGGTTGTGGTCGGGCTGACTGTTATCCTCGAATAAAACTTGGATGAAGAATTTTGGCCACCATCTCTGCCTGCCCCTTGAAGCCGAAGGGGAATACAGGAGTGAAGAAATGTCGCTGATCTTTAGACATGTATGACCGTCAACGTCTCTCAGTCACTCAGAGTACCTACACAGCGCAGTTCTATTGATGATTGTGTCGATCTTAGATTCAAGCTTAGTCAGCTGCTATTCTCAATCCATACAACTCCTGTATTAGGTATACTTAGCTAGCTAGAGCATCGCATTCCTGTACCTACCCATTTAAGATGATCTGTAATAGGAGCTAGAACATATCAGATTTAAATTAATTTCACTCAGAACTAGTGCCTTTTTTGAGATAGGCAGAAATTACAGAAAACCACCTATTATTTAATTAATTTAATTCATACGTACGCTGTACCCAAAGGAGTTAAGGACATGTGGCTCGGAGGACCAGTTTTTTGTATCCATGAACCCATTATATCCTTAAAAAATATAAATGAATGGTTATATAAGATTACCTACATAAACAGTTTAAATGTCAATAAGATTTATTGACATTTATCAAAGTAGTTAATACTAGAAGGTGGAATGCGACTCGAAGGTGACCGCGACGATCTTTTTGGCTCTATCCTAGTTGCGCACAGGTGTGAAGGGGCCCGCAGTGATTATATGTGCAACGACCTTTAGCAAATCTCATGCGTCAAATGGAAAGGAAAAACGAACGAATTTGATAATGATAATAATTATATCCATCTAGCTTTTTTTTGTTTTTTTTTTGTTTAGCAGGTAGATATGACCAAAGCTTTTCTGAGAACACAATGATGGTTTTTAGGGTTCCGCTGTCTGTCACCAGGATGTATCTCATAATATGAACCGTGATAGTTAGACAGTTGAAATTTTCACAGATAATATATTTCTGTTGCCGCTATAACAACAAACACTAAAAAACAGAATAAAAATATTTAAGTGGGGCTCCCATACAACAGATATATTTTTTTGCCGTTTTTATATCGCCTTCGTGTGCGAGTCCGACTCGCCCCTGGCCGGTTTTCTAGATTCCTATACGGTAAGAATCTAGCAAAAAAAACCTTTATACATATAGGAATCCTACATACAGGTTTTTTTTTGTAATTAAGATATTATATTGGTCACAGAGGCCAACTTTCGGAATGTTAATGCAGTGGTAACTTGGCGAAACAGAGACACTGGAAAAATAAAAATAAAATAAAAAGAGCTGAAAAGAAAATTCAAAATGGCGATGTGAAGTCCAATATGAAAACTGGTACGGTCTATGTTCTGACTTGGTGTTTTTGTTTATATTAATTTGAACTTTAATAACCTATTTACATGTCTTCATGTTTAAAATATGTGTATTTTTATAGTTTTATTGGTTTTATAGATGCAACAACATCAAAAACAGCTTGACCACGAAGTTTTACGCAAACACTCATAAACCAAAGTATCTATCGAAGGTTCTAGTCGTAATCGAAAGTTAGTTTAAAATTAATTAATGTGAAAACAGAAAGTAGTTGCGAAATTATATTACGTGTGAATGTGTGAGTGAGAAAGGAGGTTTGATATAATAGTTTATTGACGAAAGGTGTTATGTCCTGCATCGAGCTGTGAGCAACGATAAAAACCTTGCTCCATACTAGGAATTTCTCCTCTATCGTGGGTACGTTTACAAACATTTACAGCCAGACCTGTAAGCCAAGCAAATAGGTATTTTTTCCGTGCGGGGATCGAACCCGCGACACGCAGCACTGCACCAAATCGCTCAGCCACTGCGTGCGTAAATAAAAGGTCTTATGTACAGACGCCAGCACATCAAGCTACTACAATCTGTCAAATTTCTTCAATAGATTTTCAACTTTATCGCTAAAGTATTAGGTTCAAGGATGATAGTTTCGGGTAGCTTGATGTGCTGGCGTCTGTACCTAAATGGTATTGTAAAAACAAGATGGCGGCGCGAGGCGTTAGTTTTGACTATGACCACGCGCCAGAAGAACCATGCTTCATTTATCAGGGATTTGATATCTGCGATCTTGTAACAATAACATGTTGACGCCTAGTTTTCCGAAACGTTAGCGTTGAGGCATTACTTTATAATCTGCCAACTGAACTCTACTCAAAGCATTTATTACAATTAGACGAGGCACTTTTATTCAGAAAAACGAAGAAAGTGAAGCTACAGTCCCAGTGACAAGCCATTATAATAACTTGTGATAGTACTGTACTGTAAATACTACTTAGGTACTTTCCAGCGTTCAAATATTACAAAACAGAATCTTTGCTTTGTTTGGATACCTACCAAAAATGAAACTAGTTTAATCATCGGACTCTGATGTCCAAAAATGGGACGCGGGATGTTTAAAAATGGTTGCCATCTTTATTCGACGGTTACATTTTTTTACATAGTCTAGTAAAGTAAATAATAAGACCACAGCCTCCGATTGCGCAATTACAATAGTTCAATAACTTCCACGGGATTTAATATATTCAGTATTCGTATCACGTAATTATAGCGACGGATACATTCATTAAATATTTTGTAAGTGACGCGTTTACTACGAATTGTAAGATGAATCACTTTATTAATAACCTTGTTTAATGTTGCGTAATTAATTATAGTTTAATACTATGTATTTTTGGACCCAAGAATTGGTTAGAAAGAATAACTTTGGACCAAAGAACAAGGCTGATAATCATCTCTAAGTAGTTGTTTGACCCAAAAGTTTACCGGAGTTCGGGAACATCCCAAGGGGACGTTCTACCGAGACAAAAAGACCCCATGTCCCAACATGGAGTAAGTGGGTGCCAAATTTGATCTAAATCCGTTCAGCCGTTAAGGCGTATAAAAACTGGCAGACAGCGTTACTATCGCATTTTTAATTTTCTTATCGAAGCATAATTTAAACACAATGGGCGTGTATATCTTGATGTTCACCTATGAGGTCTGATCATGATGTGATTATGGGGGTAATGTGGGCACTGTTGCTGGCCCATATTCTACCGCCAATGTAAGGATCGAGGTAAGTATGATATAACTGAAGTTTCCCAAGGTTTAGGCAGAGGTGTACGCTTTAGTACACCCACATTTCGCCAGTTATGTTTAAGTCCTATGTAATAAGGGACGAGCCCATAGCCATCAACAGGGCGCAAATCCAGACTCTAGATGAAGGTAGTTGTCACAAAATAGTTAAATGATGACGAATCTGTATTGGCTGCACAAGTTCATGCAAGCGCCCGTCAAGGCAGGAAGTGAAAAAAAAACAATCAAGTTTTAATCATCGTCAAAGATACTTATTTTACACGCGTTGGAACCTGTGCGAGTGTCTGTTTTTTGTCGAATCAACGAAAATCGGACGACAACATCATGCGTCGAATTTTCTCGTGCTGAAACGAGGCTTCACTGTGGATAATGCTGAAATCAGAGCCATTTCGAACACCACAATTCTTTAGTAATTTCACTCGTGATGAGGGTAAAGTACGGGTAAGAAGTTTGTACGTTTTTTTTTTCAAAAACTAAGCAATAAGGCTCAAACAAAGAGAAGCCTATTAGAGAGTCGTTTGAAGTTCAAAGAAAACCCTGCTATAATATTGATTTAACTATGTAACAACGTAGAGTTTGGATAACTACCAATTTCAAATAAAAATTGCTAAATGAATGAAAAATACAGTATGGACCCCACCACCGAAATTTTTCATCGGTAATTTAAATAAAACTGCGGTTTCCTACAAAAATGCAATACCTACACGGTCAAAATGTATGGAACAGCAGATTTATTTTTCCTTGCACTTTAAATCAAATGCACTGGAAATCAATGGAACGAAGTTGCTGGCAACATTCTAGTGTACTATTCTATTAAGTAAACACGATTACACGATGACAAAATATTTTTGCGTAACCACAAAAAAAGGCTGGTCCTTTCGGCAATAAATTAATCTTTTGACCCGAAGAACCAATTTTTTGTTCGAAAAGCTTGAATGGACCGAATGACGTAGGAAGAAGTTCCACTCTAATAAGAGAGCTTGGGAGCACCCTGCGATACGGTTATTTGTAAAGCTCAGTGGCTTGGCGCCCCAGTTACGATTTGAGGGGCAGCGCGAAGGCACAGCTACCGCAGCGCGGCGCTAAAGTACGCGACTGAAGTCGTACTATCGCTAATTCACAACGAACTGTTCGCAATTTAAATATTGACCACAAATTATTTTTGGCAATTATTTATTTTTAAATCCAGAGAAGGCAAGACATTTTTTTTTTAACTTCTAGAAGTTAAATTCAGTATTTTTTTTCTATTGTGATGTCTTTTATTAGTACTTAATACAAATAAAAAATAATGGTTTGTTAATTTTAAAAACTCTACATGTTTATGAAAAAAATAAAATGTTTTACAAAAAGTTTGAGCACTACATAATACTTTGTTTATTAAAACAAATAACAATGATATCGTATGTGAGTGGAAAACCAACACCGACGGACAGTGACAAAACTAAACTCTTTACGAAAGTACAGCTAGAAGTTTTAGCAAACAGTGTGTGTATGGAATTGAATGTGAATATCAATGTGGTAAGATATTATTTTCATTATTTTTTTTATTGGAGCTACAATAATTTAGATGTTTACTACTAATATAATGTTTCGTAAATAAACTAGGACGTAAATCAAAGGATTTGACATAAATAAATAAAATTTAGTTATGTTAGGTACCAATGACACCAATACTACATTAAAACAAAATAAAAAAATCTCGTAAACGAACAATGAATAGGTAATTCAGTAACTTTGCTACGAATGATATATTTTGCAATTTTAATTTGAACGCGCCGATTTTTGCAGGAAAAAAAGAAAACCTCATCATTTCCCCTAGTTTTTACTTTTTTTAAACCAACTACATACAAAGTCATATAGAAACAACTTTGCCTATCAGATAAACAAAAAAAATAATCAGTCAACATCTGAAAAAAATATATGTACAGGCACCTGAAAAATGTACCTACCTGAACCCGTTCTGTTGAAAATAAATGTAGACGTTTTTAGAAAAAATGGCTCTTTCAATAACCGCATGTTAAAATAATATATCTTTTTGTGACATTATAAAATAATCTTACAAGTTTACAACCCATTTTTAAACAACCACACTGCTATTGCACTGTCAACCGACAGAAATAAGTGCATCACAAAAATATTTTTATTGATAGTTAGAATAGATAGTGTTCAAACTTAGGCCAAAGGTGATTCTTATCAATGATGGGTCCAGACTCTGATACCGCGCATAGTGGTCCTATACCCGGCCATATAGCCGATAGCACGCAATCAATAGCCGAAATATTTACTGCAGTAAGTGCCCTCTTATTTTTACTAACACTGATAATATACAGTGTGTATAAATGCACATTCGGCATTTCTGCCTTACTCTTCGGGGTTTTAAGCGCGATGTTATGTTATTCAGGCAATTTAAAGATAAAGGACAATGACCAAAGTTGGTACCAAAAAGTCTCGCGCCTCAAAACCAAAATATTATAGTAATTAGTTTCATATTTTTTTACGGCATTACGCGTCGGGGATTTGATTTTTGAACTGGAAATATACTTTTCGAGTTTAAAAGTACGAATATTGTTTTACTCCCTTTATATGACGTTCCGTTTCAACTGAATATAAATGACGTTCCGTTTCAATTGAACAAACCCTTGTCTGTCGAGCGGACTCTAAAATTAATTACAATTAAGTAAGATCAGTACACCAAATCGATTTAGTTTGGTTTATTGCTATTTGCAACAAAATAGATTTTCTCAGCCTAAAGATTTTGATTTATCGATTACATCCCTAAATCCCGACTAGTTTATAGCACTTACTATACTCTATGGTTTATAGTTATCTTATCTGTGGCATCTGACATTTGTACTGTACTGACTGAATATTGGCAATGTAAAGGTCTAAAATAAAATCGAGTTTCAGTCAAGCATACTGTGGATGTTACTTTAACTCGTAATTCTTACTAATATTAGTGTATTACGCTGTTTTTAGAGCAATAATGTAATGTATGTGTGTTAAAATACGTCGTTGGTAGCGTCGAAAAAATAGACCTACTTTTTAGGTTAGTTTCGATTTTATAAAATAACTCTGAAACGCGGGTTTTTTTTTCAAAAATAATTTTTGTAGGAGTTAATACGATCAGTGTAGTCTATAAAAAACAAGGTTTGATTTTGATGCAGCATGGTACGGGATTCCATACTTCCATGAGCATTGTCCTTTAGGTAGCTCACAAAGATAAACTAACTGAGTCTTTACCATCATCAGTCTTTTTCCCTTATCCCAATTTATTTGTTGTGGTCGGGTCGTCGCTGAAAGTAATCTTAGTCGTTATCTCAGTAATGTAATCTTTGACACAGTCTATCCAATATTGTTTTCAGCAAATTTGACTAAATTTTAGGAGGAACAATCGTTGCAATCCAAAGACGCAACTTAGTACGTTATGCTAATTTGCAACACCGGCTGTCATTTGTGGATCTTTGACAGTCGTCTTACAATCCGTCTTAGTCTTTGTTATTCAGTACTAAGTGGGTTGTGAAGGTGAGATTTAAAATACTGGTATTCAGCTGCATCCGATTAGACTGGAAGCCGACGGTTCGGAGCCCAACATAGATGGGAAAAGGCTAGGCATACTGATGATGTTTTTTATATTAAGTGGGCCTGCTCTTGACCTAGACAGAGGTGAGGTCGATGATGTTGATGATGTTAGTGTAAAACACCCTGTACATAGTATTGCTTATCGTACAGCACTCTGTCGGCATTGACACTGAAACAACTGAACTTGAATGTTCTGTTACATTACTCGCTATCAAATCAATTGACGATGTCAATGACGCAGTGACGCGAATTTTACTACCTACTGGCACTACTACACGAGAGATTACACGTTCAAGAGATAAAATAAATAAATCTGATGACTTTGACTACGACGTTTTTTTACTATCTTTCATTCAATGTATGAGTAAAAGGCGTACGTATTTAGGGTTATCGTCCGTCTTGATTTGACCGAACACATTCGGATTTTAGGCCTCCAGCCTTCTCATTTGTCAACTGACGGTTCAGGCTTCAAGTGCGTATGCGGCGACTCCCCACAGACAATGACCCACCTTCCATCTTGCACCGCATGCCCTATCACCTGCGCATTTCATGATCTGCTTACTGTATAAGTGAGCGGGGTTCGCGTGACTGAGTTTTGGGCTAAACATAACATTTGAACCTTATGCCATCGACACGCTAAGAAGATCATGAACTTAATTAAGTTTTTGAAGTGAAAACTTCTTTAGCGGCGTTGAGCACTTTAAAAAAATTGTTCTGTAATGGGTATAAAATCTTAAACTCGCGTCAGGACACTCGCGTCAGGACACGTGACAAAGCGTAAGACGGATGGATAGTAGACGATTTTGAACTTAACCTTCAACATTTTATGGTTTAAAATTATTTAAAGAAATTTGGAAAAAGCGTAAGACGGATGGAGAGTAGACGATTTTGAACTTAACCTTCAACATTTTATGGTTTAAAATCATTTAAAGAAATTTGGAAAAAGCGTAAGACGGATGGAGAGTAGACGATTTTGAACTTAACCTTCAACATTTTATGGTTTAAAATCATTTAAAGAAATTTGGAAAAAGCGTAAGACGGATGGAGAGTAGACGATTTTGAACTTAACCTTCAACATTTTATGGTTTAAAATCATTTAAAGAAATTTTTAAATGTTTCCAATCAACTTTGAACCTAATGCTTTAGGGATAAACACGGAATAGAAAAAACCGTAGACAGAGTATTCTATAGACTGCTGGATATCTTCCTTTGCATTCGCACAAGAAAAAGAAGAACATATAAACGTCACTAGCAAAGAAAAGAGACAGAGTATAAATATTTCTGTCCCTTATCGCGTGTCGGCTGAGCACATCATTGTCAGTGCACAACAAGTTTGACGTTTGTGGCGGTGCCAGATTGACATCCAATTTGTTTATTAACAATTGCATCGAAATTATACACATTATATGATCTTTTCGAGCTTAATTCGACAACAGTACATTTGTGCAACTGTGCAAAATGGTAAGGTGCAGTGTAATAAACTGTAAAAGTGATAGTTTGATGAAGATTGCTGGACTGTCCTTTCACTCGTAAGTATTAGATCTTTTTAAGTATTCAATCGCTTTGTGTCCTATTATTTCTCATAAAATAGTCGCAGTAATGTACCAACTAATTCGTTTAATGGATAAATCTCGTATAATCGTGATTTTTGCAATAATTTTATTATCTTACCTCAAAATTCAGTGTTGCCACTTTTTGACGGGGAATTTACCCTTTAATATGGGTAATACCGAATAATGCAATGTCTATAAAAAAATACTCTTCCGACCTTGATTCATATGATATTAGTAATACGCACTACTTAAAATCTATGTTAGTAACACACGTATTATACGATTTTAATTCGTATAACTGCACTCACCTGACGCAAAAAATGAAAGATAATAAAAAATCTTATTAAATTTTCAGATTTCCGAATAAACCCGAAATAAGAAACTTGTGGATTGCTGCTACCGCATGAATCTTTAGGATGTGATCCTATGATCAACATAGATCATGATTATTTAACAGATCCTTCTAGGCTTACTCTTTATTCTAAAGAAATAATAACCTATATTGCTGGTTTTATTGCAAGAAAGTTGAGGAAAGTTATTAAATGTGAGGATTGTCTTTTGGCTTTGATCACAGATAAGTATCACGGAATCATTACGACTGAAGGACATGTATCCATGGTCATGAATAAATTAAAAAAAAAATCACGGAATCATTGCTAGAAGAGACAAAGGAGGCCTTATTTATCCTTCTACTGACTTAAATAAAGTCTGTGAATTGGCAGAAAAGATATTTCGAGCGCGTTCACATAAAGGAAATTCATTTTTTAATGAGAAAAATGTGATGTCAACACTTATATTATCGTGTTACAAGGAATGCACACGTACCAATATTAATATATTTACTAATGACCATTTCGACAGTCAGCCTTTTATAGGGAATCACAGAACTCTCCTCATTAAATCAATCGCAATGCATTACTTCGAAACCCGTATTCACCATAGTACCAAACAATGTTTTGAACCACAATCGAAAATAAGAATTATACATAATAAGTTAGTGCTTTTTCAAGGACAGTAATTTGTTTATAAATAAAATATTACAGTTGCATCATTGCTATGTTTTATCGTTTTCTGTGTATTGGAATGTTCATTTTAATTTGCAAGTGTATGAGTTTGGCGACACTGGTTCCCGTACTAAGGCAGTCTAAGGGCACTTCCATAAATGATAGTACTTTTATACTGATAAAGCAATTGGTGCAAAATTATTCCCTAACCATTCCAAAATATCAAACATGCTCAACGTTAATAATCAAGTTTTCACTTCTGCCGGCACTCCCGGAGTGCTAGTTTTTTTTTTTTTTTTATAAATCTGTTTTGTCCCTCTGCTGGGTAAATGCCTGCCCCTTAACTATGTTAGTATTGAAAAAAGGACGGATTTTAGGAACGTTGTACTTGGATTCAAATGGTAGCTACGTCAAGTACCTAAGTCTGATAAGTATATATAATCGTTAACTCACCTAAAATTTAGATAACATCGAGAATTCAAATAACATCGAGAACAACAGGCAGCCTAACTAATTTGTATCCGTATTTGGTCCTATGGCAATCTCGAGATTAATAAAAATTTGGTCCTTTGTAAAATTTTGTGCAGGACCATTTTGTGCTAAAACTACTTACTTACTAAAATCCATCTTTTTCTAGATGACGGTTAAAGTGGTATGGTGGACGTCATTAATAGTTAAATGTGGAGGCGGTGCAACTACAACCGTTCGTATGACTTTTTTATTTCCCGTTTCAGAAATAGTTCAGAATGCATCAGCTGCATACTTTCCCGTGCTCGTAAAACTCTGATTAAACTGTTAATTATTGAGTGCAGTAGTCTAGTCTAGAATGTCTTTATGGATAAGTAAATCCCGCAGAATATTACCTTAATTTATTCTCCTGTGTTTTATTTTATGGAGTTTTTCGTCTACTTTTGAACGGCCAAAATTAGCCTGAGAACGTAGTCAGGACCCGAATAGTTCCGAGTGTTTGCTTTGAATGTGACTCATTCATGTAAGTGGGTGAATTTCCCAAATGAATTATTTTTTTGTCTTCGGTGAAATTAGTATTTGAAAAAAGGAATATTGTTCTCAATTATTTTTTTTAGTATTCAATAGGTAGTTATTGGGTTGTGGCAAAAAAATAATTTGCCTAGGTCTATTATTAAAGGTAGAAATAAATACATAAACCTCTATTTTTTTCTAATCGGTGCTGTCGCTCTACTTTTTTTACAAACAAAAAAGCTTATACACTAATAAAAATAAGTAAGTTAAGTATATAACTTATTCTATTTAATAGAATATTAGTTTTGTTATTAATATATTGCATATTTTATTACATAATTAACGATGATTATTACTGAGAGGCACAAACGTACTTGTCCTGAAAAATGTTCTCATATCGCTGGACAAAAGTAATTTAAACCTAACTTTTCATCGACGAGTCTGACAGTGTCCCCACCCCAATTTTATTTCTCTCGTTAGTGTGTGTTAGGTCGCAGTCAGGATGGACGTGTGTCAAATCGCTGCATATTCCCGCAAATAACGAAAGTACGCCATTTCAGTTGCTTCCGGACAATTATTTTATATTATCGGTGATTGCATTTTTCTAGTGTTATGAGTAGTTTTACTATTGTTGTTTGGTTCTAATAGAGGTAGTAAGTGAATTAGCTTCATTGACTGTTATTGAATGTAGCCTAGATATTATGCTTTTTTTCTAATTTTCTAAAAAGTGTGTTATTTCTCACGTCGCTGTTCTCATATCGCTGTAATCGGTGGTCTTTAATACCACCGATGTGATAATTTACACCGAAATGATAAGAAAAAATCAATCGGTATCTTATATCTAATATCGGTGTTTTGATTCATGATCAACGCACAGTTTTGTCACATCGGTGGATTGCTTTATCATATCGGTAGATCATTTTATCATCTCGGTGAGTCGTTTTATCATATCGGTAGATCCCGTGTCATTTCGTTAAGTATACAATGAAACAATGGAACATACAAACATACATACAAACACATACATTATATACATACATATATACCTACATACAAACATTCATACATACATACTTACCTACATAGACTGCCAAAATCATTACCACGACACCAATGGTTAAGTAAGATGTATAAATGTATCATTAGGGGAGGTCTGTATTCGGTAATGTAAGTCTATGGGCTGAGATGATGATGGTGAGGGGGAGCAATTGAACGCATTAAAGGTTTCTCTAGAAAATATTTTCTAGTCACAAAAATAGTAAGTACATAATAATAAATAACAATAATAGATAATTTTATAATTTTTGTTACTAAAAATATTTAAAAATGTAAATAATGTGTTGGAAAAATGAATAAAGAGATAATAATAGACAAAAAGAAAACATATAAATAACACATACATATAGCTAGAAAACATATACATATAGCTTAATTTTGTTTAAGAATGCCGAGGCCAAAACTAAAAGAGGAGGAGAAAAAAGAGAGAAAGAGGTTGCTGGAAAGAATAAAAAAAACTAAAATCAAAAGCGATCCTGTGTTAAGAGAGGAACATTTAAGAAAAGATAGAGAACGTTTAGCTAGACTAAAGGCAGCCGGACTTATCCCAACCCGAAGCCAAATGACTGCACATGCACGTTGCATTGCACAAAAAAAAACCGAATCAGTGCCCGTGCATATTATCAGAGGAAAAAAGCTAAGACAAATGTTGCCTTAGCATATACATAATTTAAAAAAATATATTTTAATTGGATTTCCAAGAACTCTGTTCTCTTTGGATATGATCTACTTAGATAAGACCCTCAGTTCAGGTCTTCAGTTCTAAGTCACTCTTGTAAAAATATATAGGTACCTACTAACTATTTTCTTTTTGATGTTCAAAGGTGGATAGATCATCATATCGTTGGATATGTACATCATTTCGGTGGATAAACTTATCATATCGGTGTACAGAAAAATAATCGGTGCCGGTTTGTCAAATCGGTGGAAACCAGAATTCAAACTGAATTTTCTCCTTAGTCTTAAATGATACATTGATGATATTAAATTTGGAGA
Organism: Eurois occulta; assembly: GCA_950022335.1. Classification (NCBI taxonomy): domain Eukaryota; kingdom Metazoa; phylum Arthropoda; class Insecta; order Lepidoptera; family Noctuidae; genus Eurois; species Eurois occulta. The sequence continues at coordinate 4,576,093 of OX465498.1, forward strand.
TATTTGATATCCTATAGATTACATAAAACCTGAAAAATATTTTAAAAAAGTATAAATGAAAAAGTTCACCGATATGATAAAAAAATGGCATTTGTTGAAATTCACCCAAGTACGAAAGTTCTGTTATTAAATCTATACAAATAAGTAAATAAAATTGAAGTGTCTGTTTGTAATATCAAAGTAACAGCTTTTTACTGAATGCATATGAAAACTTATAACAAAAACACATTATTTTTAATTTTTGTCTGTCGGTCTGTTAGTTTCTGCTAATCTCCGAAACGCTGGACCGATTTTGATGGCTCTTTTACTGGTAGATAGCTGATCTTATAAGGTCTAACATATACGACTTTTATTTTAGAAAAAAAATTGAGTTCCGTGCCAAAAATTAAAACCCTTGAAATTGTTAATTTCAAGGGTTTTAAACCCCTGGACCGATTCAAAAAGGGAAGTTATATTTTTACACGCAAACGAAGGTCGCGGGCAATGCTGCCGTCTTAACGAAAAGTCCAATAACTAGGATAAACCTGATTTCGAGAAAAACGCGGTTAGAGATTTTATTTTTCATAGCACCGACCTAGATATTGCAGTTATGCTTAGTATTAAAACCGGCTACGTCATAGATACGTAAAAAGTGTCTAAAAAGAATATATAGATCTCATTCTGCAGATTCCGAATATGTACTTAACTCAATTTGGGGCAAAACTCGAGTTATTGCACTTTTCGTAAGGACGGCAGAATAGAGCTAGTGATGAATATAATTGCAGATTTAAAGTCAAGCATTTATTCACGTTGACAGACGTATGTAGACCGATGTTTAACTGCTGTCAGGATAACGATAGCGATAGCGCAGGTAAATTATTGGTAATACGAAGATGTGACCTGATTGAATAACTACTTTTTTTATCGATTGAAAATGCAGCAGACGTTGAACTTTCTCTGCGAGTTTGTGTCATGTTAGAGAAATGTACGCACACAACAACACAATGTACGTCTATCGATGTATTAATTCGGGAAGATCGCATCACTGAATTGCTAGCCTTTTCCTAATGCGTTGGGATCAGCTGCCTATCTGACTTTCACAACCCAATTATTAATCTGGATAATTCGATATTTTGGTATTACTTTGGTACACTTTCCAGCTTCTCATTACCCGTAACGCCTATCAAATCAAAGATCTACGAACGATATTAAGGCAGGACATGTAGGAGCCTCGGTATGAAATGGATGGTGACCCCATGACCGACTAAACGTTGCTAAACCAGCATTAATCTTGCAAATAATTAAAAACCGGCCAAGTGCGAGTCGGACTTGCGCACAAGGGTTCCTTACCATTATCCATAAAAACAGCAAAAAAAAAACATGTCTGTTGTATGGGAGATACTTAAATATTTTTTATTCTTTTTTTTAGTATTTGTTGTTATAGCGGCAACAGAATACATCATCTGTGAAAATTTCAACTGTCTAACCATCACGGTTCATGAGATACATCCTGGTGACAGACGGGCGGACAGACAGCGGAGTCTTAGTAATCTACGAAACATTGAATTCTATTAAACAACATTCATTTCTAGGGTCCCGTACCCGAAGGGTAACGAACGAGACCCTATTACTAAGCCTTCGCTGTCCGTCAGTCCGTCCGTCTGTCTTTCAGCGGGCTGTATCTCCTGATCCGTAATAGGTAGACAGTTGAAATTTTCACAGATTTTCACTGCTGCCGCAAAATAAATTAAAGGGGGCTCGCTCCCGCGAGTCCGACTTGCACTTGGCCGGTTCTTTCTATATATTTTCATTATCCGTTGTAGACGTTGCTCAACAAAAAGTAATTTCGATGAAAATTCACCTTATAACTTTCTTATAATGCATTGTCTCAGAAAAATGAAATACATTGGCAAACAGTTTGTGCATGTAGTTTACTAAATAGTCGTTACAACAAAGCCAAAACCAAGGCTAACAGAATTAGTCTTAGACGACGGCTGCATACCTAGGACATACCTAGATCTGGTCTAGGCACGTAGACACATTCCTCAGACGTTAACGTACTAACAAAAATCGTAATCAAAGCTTAGTTTACGAAAATCGGTTTGTTTCTCAGAGTGGACAGGTACTTGTGAAAAGTTACTCTAGCATATATAGTCTACTACATCGAAATTAGTCGCAATCATTTGAATAGGGTTTAATTTTAGAGTAGTAGGTATCTCAATTGGCTATTTTTGCTGAAAGAAAACATTTTGATGCCGGCCAAGGCATAACCTTAATATTTAGCTAGCCGTTGAATAAGAGCTGATATTAATTAAGCTAGGTTATTAGTTTCTTTTTCATTGTAGTAGGTAGGTATCACTCTAGTCTAATTAGTTATTATTAGAACCTACTTTATTACCTCTAGGTTCGCTGCCTCGTGGTATTTCTGTTTGTTGACAAACTGAGCATCGCGGCAATGATTCAATCGCGCATATTGGAACGTGTCGCTTTACTTACCAAACAAAGAACCACTTCCACTTTCATACCCATGATCTGTGATATTAGACCTTAAGAACTTGAGAATAGGACGCGTTTTTTGTGATGTGCTCCTATTCGCAAAATAATCCTAAACCTAATGCGTGTTGAATTCTTCAAAACATGAAGTATAAAAAGCTACTAGGTACCTTGCTCACTTAATTTTTTATCAGTCCGGTCTAGGCACTCTAGGTTTTTTTTTATGCTTTTGATGAAGCTTGAAAGGTGAAACGTGGTGTGTTTCCATTAGGTTCATTTTTTTTTTTACATGAATGTGTATCACCAAATTGCTCTAAAAGTTCTAATCATGGTTCTGGGTGATTATTTGAACATGTGCATATCACGCGGCCCTCCCCAAATAACTACTTAGTTAAATATAAAGTTATGTTTTTTTTTATTTCACGTAAAACATAGTTCCAGCGCTATATACAGATGTACATAATATATTCCTATTGTTATAAACAACTAAGTTATGTTCATAAACGTTCCTCAAATCTCATCACCATTCGTGTCCCAATTTCCAAATTTTTGCAGTTCATGCTCAAAAAGTTATAAAAATACCCTAAAGATCGTATTTTTAAGAAGTAATTTGTATAGTGCACAACATGTTTTACCAATTAGCAAAACTATACACATTAAAGAACACTTTTAGGTAATTTGTAACGACTTTGAAAATTGTCCCAACACTTTATACTCACTACCATTTGTTCACACAGTCGCAGGGTAAATTTTTTCTGCGTAGTGTATTGCTATCTGTAAGAGTAACTCGGCGGTTGCACTCCGTTTCGCGTCTCGACTCGTGCGGGTCACATTTCAAAAAGTATTTTGGCGCCAATTCTAGCCTATCTTAATCGCCCAGAAATTGTGTTTGGCAAACAAAAATCTCCTTACCGTTCGAGTTTCCCCTGGTAAGTCTAATATGTTTATTTATCATTTTCATGCATTGGAATAGACGACATAGGATACTCTTTGGTTTGATCAAGTTCTCATTTTTTTAAGTTCTACAAAGAACGTATAATGTGAAAAAGTGTACAAAAACCTAATTACCATTTATATAATTACCATTTTTCCCGTTCGTATTTTAGCGAACGGTAATGAGCAATTGAAAATGGTAATTAGTACCAGTATAAGCTGGCCTCTTATTATATTGAAACGCCTTACTTCGCTAGGCCAGCCCAAGGTAGAATTGTTACTACCAACGCGTGATCGATTGTTGATCGTTCGGTGTGAACTGGGACTTCCGCAACAAAATAAACCTACATACTGGCTACCCACCTACCACTATTTTCTTTCAGACTAAACATGCTTCGGCAAAAGCAGCAATCGAAGGAGGAAACATTGGCTAAAGCCAAAATCGCGCGCCCGAATCGATACGCTAAAATCAAAGCTGACCCTATTTTATACGCGTTTCAAAAAGAAAAAGAACGACAACGATACAAAAAACGAAAAGAACAGAAAAAACTTTTGTCAGTAGTAGAAATGACGCCAAGAGCTAGAAGAAATGGAGAGAAAACTTAAGAAAACATTTTCAAAAAAAGAAATTAATAAAGGAAGAAATTAAACATGAATAAAAATACACCAAGTCCCAGTGACAGCGAAGATAATATTAATGAAAATAGACAATTCATGTCAAAAAAATAGGTAAATGTGAAATGCAGTCGTTTTTTCAGTCTTATAATTATTTTCCTATACGCATGATTTTTTCGTTGCAGTGATTCTATTATATTCGAAAAAATCATGCGTATAGGAAAATAATTATAAGACTGAAAAAACGACTGCAGAGTCCTAATTCTAAAGTAACAGCACTACTTAGAGACAAAACCAAAGTAGAAGAAGCTAAGAAGAAAATTTTATTTGGAGAAGCAATGAGGAATACGTTACTGTCCGAGTGAGAGAGATTAAGAACACTAACCAAAGAACAAAACAGCTGTTCCCTACATTTTGACGAGTTAATCGATCATAAATGTAGGGAACAGCTGACTTTTTTTTCGCGACTTTTTTTTACTATGGGACCAAACCTGAAAGTTTGGTCCCATAGTAAAAGTTGTCCATAATGATGAGTACAATGACCTCTTAAGAGGTTGCATGGTGTTTTACAAATAACCCTGTATAGGTCTAAGTTCTATTTACACTGAGTTTTGAACTAGTGTTCTAATTGATTTTATTTGAATTACTAGATAGATAATGTTATTGATTTTTAGGAAAACCGGTTGATTTTTGAGTATTTTTTTTTTATCAAATCACTTCGCTTAATAGCTAAGTTTGATGTCATTTACTGTCACCTAAATAATTAATAAATATGTGATTAAAGTACATTATTCATTTTATTTCTAATTACCAATCACGAAGCATAATTACCATTTTTATAATGTTATAATTACCGTTTGTTTCATATCTCATCACCGTTCGACGAAAATTTTCAGCTTTAGATTCAGACCTATTTAACAGTTCAAATACTGTGCGTTTCATTTATTTCGTTAATCTGCACTATCAACTTTAGGTTAAATCCATAAAAGTTGTAATTGGAAGCAATATTTGACCTTAATTTACGAATCCTGAATATCTCATCTTCTGTCTATCTTCAAATATTCACCCTTCTAATGCAATTCTCATCAAAAAAATTGAAACAGTACTGCACGTACTATTTAGGCGATATTTAAATAAAACAGAGAACTGATAAATATCATAAAAAAAAATACTTAATGGCTATTTTTTTTTATGATATTTATCAGTTCTCTTTTATAGCCAGCTATTTGTTGGCGTATTTTTTTAAATTATATGTTTAGTCTACACAATGGTGTACCGAAATTCCAAATCTGAATTTAATTTTTAAAATTTTCATGCTATAAATGAATGTAGAGATTGTCTTCAATGTGTATTCCGTCGCAATTTCTGCATTTAATCACTTTTTTTTTGCAAAAAATATCATTTTTGTAATTTAACTAAGCTCTGCTACCTAAGCTAAGCTTACCAAAGAGATTTTTTCCTAACAAAAATGGGTGCCTCGCCCACAGAAGCCGCACGATTGCATCTTAGGCTCTCTGCTGTCAATGGAGTATAATTATCAGCGTTATCGGGAGACTGGTATGTTTACTCGCCGTCCAGAATCTGGTAGATATCGAGTCACGTCTGAGCAAGATGACCGGTATATTGCGTCAGTTTCACTAAGAAATCGTCACTTTAACTCTATTCAACTGCAGCAGCGGCTCCTTGAGGTTCGAGGATTTACTGTGAACGATTCTACCATTAGAATAAGATTGGCGGAGCGTGGCCTGAAACCTCATAAACCAGCTAATGGGCCAAACTTGACGGTAGCCCACCGAAGAGCGCGCCTTAATATTGCACGTGAGCACTTAAATTGGTCATACCTTCAATGGAACAAAGTTCTCTTATCTGACGAGAGTAAGATCATGCTGTATGGTAACGACTGAAGAAAGAAGGTGTATCGAAGAGAAGTAGAGCATTTTGCACAGTACTTTGAAAAAAGAGTCAGTTACGATGGCGCATGGCGGTTCATGGACGGTTTGGGGAAGCGTAAACGCCGATTGAAAAACCGAATTTGCTTTTGTATCTGGACCTCGCTTACTGTCATTAAATGGGTCACGTTACATCGAAGAGTGTCTGGAGCCTCATGTGGTATCCTACGCACATTTTATTGGCGAAGAGCTCATTTTTATGCAGGACGATCCCGGGGCTCATACCGCAGGAATTGTAAATGAATGCCTGAGCGAAGTCGATATTACGGTTATGGGCTGGCGACACGGTGGAGCACACCGTCGAGGTCTGCTCCGCTTGGGAGGAGCACCGCCGTGTCCTCGTAGCGGCGATTGGCGGCGGCGACCTCTCGCGCCCGGCCCTGGTTCAAGCCATGGTCCGGGGCGAGAGGGAATGGGAAGCCGTCGCCTCCTTCTGCGAAGCAGTCATGCTAGCGAAGGAGGCGGCGGAACGTGAGAGGGAGAGAACCTCCTCACGTCCCAGCCGCCGCGGGAGAAGCACCGGGCGTCGGGGGCCACGCCGTGATGGCTCTCGGCCACCGTAGGCGCGGGCCTGTGGACGGCGAGTAATGGGCTAGCTCGCCGTCCGTCCGTCGTATGACGACAGGCAGGCCGTGTCGACGGCGCGTTCGTGTTCCACGCGCGCCTCAAAGAGATGTCAGCAAACGGGAGGGGCCCGCAAGGGCCGGTGCCTGCCAGGGCTGCGGGACTGTTCGAAAGAGATACCGCGGCCCTGGAACATAAAGGGCCAATGAAGGAACATGGGTGTTTTTTAGTCAGTAAAAGTCTGACACTCCCTTCCGCTCCGCCCAGAGCGGGAGGAGTCATTTGATGATTTCTCACCCCCCAAAAAAAAAATGGGCTGGCCAGCAAGAATCCTGGATGTGTTGAGGAGACTAGTCAGAGTGAGAGATCCTGCTCCGGAGACGCTTGGCCAGCTTAAAACAGCTATACAAGAAGAGTGACAAAACAAGATTGTGACTCTCATCCGTTCCATGAAGAACCTCATGGAAACAGTCATTAGAGCCCGGGGAGGAAATACGAGATACTGAATAAACTTTTTTTTTTACGTTTTGTGTCTTACATTTTACAAATTCTTCTTATAGGGTTTAAAAACCGGCCAAGTGCGAGTCGGCGCATGAAGCGTTCCGTACCATCGTAGTCTGACTAAGACGACTGTGTAAATTGAATGAATGTTTAATTAATTAATGTATCTCCAATAATCAGTAATCACCAAATTCTCACCACTAACTTAGTTCTTAAGTACTTATTCACTAACACAGATGGACCATGTTGTTCGAAATAAATAGTTATTTGATTTTGATTTGATTTGTAGTAGGGGAGCCCTTCAATTTATAATTTATTTTTATTATTTGTTGTTATGGCGGCATCAGATATACACATTCTGTGAAAATTTCAAGTCAACTACAACTCAACTTTTTCAATTCCAACTGTCTACCTACTACTGACTACCTCTGTATATTTAAGACAGACGGACGGACAGACGGACAGCGGAGGCTTAGTAATAGGTTCCCTTCGGGTACGGAACCCTAAAATACATACCTGTTGAACAAAACACGATAGCTAAAGAAATTTTATTTTTAACTAGCTGCCCAGCGCAACTTCGTTCGCGTGGTGTCCTACCCCTTACCCTACCCTACTCCTAACCTACTCTTATCCTACTCCTACCCTACTCCTACACTACTCCTACCCTACTCCTACCCTACTCCTACCCTACTCCTACACTACTCCTACCCTACTCCTACCCTACTCGTACACTACTCCTACCCTACTCCTAACCTACTCCTACCCTACTCCTACCCTACTCCTACTCTACTCCTACCCTACTCCTACCCTAATCCTACCAAAAAAAAAGTATCCTGGTGTTGTTTTTAGACTTATCCAGGAAATTTTTAAAATTTTTCTCGCCGTAAAAACCATCCTTGAACTTCAACGAACATTTAAAAAAAAGAATTGGCCAAATTGGTCCAGGCGTTGTTGAGTTATGCGCTTACCAACACATTTTGCGATTCATTTTTATATTATAGATTTGAAACATTAATTTAATTTAATATTCGATTATCGGGCATTTATGGCTAATGTAAAAAAATACATAAAACTCACACAAAACTAAACTTCAGAGGTGTTTCGATTTTTTTGATGAGAAGTATATTTTTGAAATGTCCTAAGAAACTGTAATTATAAAAAAATACTGCCGAAATCAGAAATCGGAAAACAGGGCAATACGTATTGTTGAAATGACAAAAAAAATATAAAACTTTTTCAGTCTCAAAACGCAACTGCTTAAGATGCTTTCAAACATAGCTTATGAAATAAGCATTCCAATTCTGACGGTTAAACCTTACTTTCATTTGTTACAGACGGAGGACACCTGTAGGAAGCGGTACTGGGGTTAGTATCCTACAATTAATTATTAATTTGTGCGTTAATCGTATAAGTTATGGACCAATTATTCACAATGAAAAGAATTGATGATTAAACATACGCGACCATGTAGGTATGTTGGTTAAAATATGATTTGCGACCGTAACAAATTTGGCTTTAAGTTATAAGAAATCATCAATACATCCCTCCAAGTTCTAATCCCATAGAATGACTTTTTCATGAAATAGTCATTCAATGAGGGATTCATAATTTTAATTACTACAATTCTGTAAAAATACATAAGGTTTACGACCGCGGATCATATTTTGATCAACCTAAAACCTGACACTGACTGGAAAATTGCAAAAGACGTTAGAAAATTGGAATTTCGCGGCCTACCCTGGCGCTTGAACAAAACAAAATTTCCTTTGGCTTCTCCAGGTCCGGATACAAGTATGCACAAACGGCCATCTCACGTAAGAATACAATGCCAGATGGATGACACGATCAGGTTCCAGATAGTCCGTTCAAAGAGCTACCAACTCGTCGCGTTAGTACCAGACTTGGGAAACTTGAGAAACGATAACGATACATTTGAGAATGATGTAAGTACCTACCATACATGAACTACGTCATCTGCCATCATCATCATCGTTTTTTTTTCTTTTAGCCTTCATAATTCCTATATAAAAAGAAGTTTTAAAGAGGTAGGAGTCGACGCAGCACGTCTTTTTTCCAACTAAGTATATCTCATTAGGGGAGCACACTTATCGACTTTGAATCTCCAAATCGCCCGCCACCGGCCAGAAAGAGCTTTATATGGCTATCCAGATTTTTCTTCCCTTCTAATGAAATTGTCCACATAATTGTTGTCAGTATACCTAGGCTCGCCTAGCCTCCCTAGCTTATTTAAAAAAAATGATGTGGTGTATGGCTCCTGTAATCTTTAATAAAATACCTGACCAAAGCAAAAACTTACCGTTGCAAAAAATTTAAAAACGTTCCAAAGAATTACTTGTAGACAAATGTTATTATTCTGTGCAGGATTTTTTAAATGATATTTTTTATAATATTTTTATTATCCTCTGCCATGTATTACATTTGCATGCTACCTGTTATATAATTTAACAACTTATTTTTATGTGCCTACATTCTGCAAATAAAGACCTATACTTTTCTATTCTATCCTTACATAAAAGAGCAAACAAAAAACAAATTGGTTACTTTCACTAATTTTTATGGACAGCTCACACTTGACCAAAAAGTTATGTTAGTATTTCAATTTTTTTTTTATTATTAAAAAACTAAAGTTTTACGGTATCTTATGGATTCGGATTTCTCCCTGTTGGCCTACTGTAAAGAATCACTAAGTTTAGGTTCACACATTCATCATTCTCTTGCCCTTGTCCCGGGGTCGGCGCGGCATGTCGTCTTCTTCCATACTTCTCTATTACTCGTCATCTCATCAGACACCTCTTTTCGTGCCATATCATTCTTCACACAGTCCATCCGTATTTTCTTTGGTCTTCCTCTACTGTTATACCCATCCATAGTTATACCTAGTCTAAACGTTTTTTTACATAACTGCAAAAATATTGGTGTTTGGGTTTTTTTGCTCTCCAGAATTTTCCGCAAACTCCGCATTAATTGACTACGTCACGACAAGCTTATCTTTTTTCCATATAATATATGAAGCATACCTAAAGATAAGCCGCGACCTACGTCACTATGCTTTTCAGTGCGCAAATTGCAGGCGGTTTCCTTCCTGCATGGGAAGGAAACCGCCGCGGCACTGAGGAACTCGTGGCTACATACTAACAGCGGCACGTGTTGATCTTCAAGGTTAAACAGCGCTTGCCCAGGCCAGGCCATGGATGACAATCCGTTAAGACATATCGAGGTTCCCGTGCCCGCTGGTGTTCTCACACTTTTGCTTTACCTTTCTGAACTCTAGCATGTAATGGCTTATAATGTTCTCAGCAAGGATTCCTAATCAGAACTTTGAATGTGAAGCATTTATTGTAATTGCTAATGTCGCACTCGTGTTTTCTTCGTACAGTTAGGCTCGCACCTGGTGCGTGATCTAATTAGTCTAGAACCTTCCCGTTATTCTCGCAAGTTCACGAGAATTTGAGATGACGACATTCATTCGTCCCGAGTTCCACGACTCTTGGTTTCTCTCACTGTATGCCCACAATAACGCGCGAACTTCTATCATTGTGTTGCATTTATAGTTAAAAACAGCCGCTTGGGTCGATCTTTAGGTTAAGTCACGCTTGCCTTCCTGCCTTGGTTGGTCCGTGGATGGGTGACCACCCATTACCGAGTTTCCTCCGTGCCTCGAAAAGCACGATAAGCCGTTGATCCCCACTGTCAATTGTAGATCTTTGATAGTCGTTACAGGTAATCACGGGCCCAAAAGTCTGACAACCAGTTACCACCAAGAGGTATCGTATAACCCAGTACTAACTGGCTTGTGGGGGTCAGATAGGCAGGCGCTCCATGGAAAATACTGGTGTTCAGCTGCATCCGGTTAGACTGGAAGCCGACCCCAACATAGTTGGGAAAAGGCTAGGCAGATGATAATGAAGTACATTCAAGAATTGTACTCACACATTTCCCAAAACTGGGTGTCACGATTAATAACGAACTGGTTCCAAAGTTCTGTTAGATATTCTCTAACAGAACTGTGGAAGAAATAAGCAAAGTAAGAGGGTGGCCTCTTACTTTGCTTATTTATTTATGCGATATTTAGGATGGGAAAGTGTACTAATGGTGGACGCGCACCTAAACGCGCCGCAGGAGCTGTAACCGCCGCAGTCATCGCATTTTATAAATCTTTATATGCATGCAAAGTCGCACACCTATCCGTGCCGAACTGCCGAACGACCCGCATTTCAGCTAAATGTTGTAAGGTATACGGAATCCACCAGCGCGCGCGGATGGCGTCATCAAATGCGCGTAACGGGCGTGCGGCGAGTGCCGAACAGAAATACTGCGATTCGGCGCATATGGCGCGCACGATGGGGATAGGCGCGCGGGAGTCGGGACCATCCGAAAATGTGATGACTGCGGCGCGTAGGGCTCCTGCGGTGTCTAGGTGCGTCCACTTTAAAAGTGTCTTATTATCGTTAAATACACCAGCACCGGTAATCATTTTGCTAAGTTATATAACTTTTTTCCTTTATAATTTACGTAGATATACCTACTAGATGTTGTCCAAAAAACCCTATGTGCTATTCCAGACTACATCTTTCTGAATACATTACATGTTTACACATGGAAGTAATTAATGGTCTAACTGTTTTGGTTTGGCTACGTGAACTGTATGAAGTGACATCTACGTCATGAACTGGAGAAATGTGGGTGTACTAGGTATATGTAGGCCACGCCAATATAAAACCTAGAATTTTAATTAAGACTTTAGGATTTGGGCGAGTCTGACCTTTGGGACAATTTGGTAGGAGTTTGTCCTTGAAATAATATTGGAACAGATTTAAATCTATCTCTGTCCCAAATATCATCCCGATCCGTTCAGCTGTTCTGGCATGATTGAGTAACAAACATCCATCCAAACTTTCGATTTCGACTGCGTGAATTTCTGTAACTGTCTCACGGGATCATACTACCGGGATAAACAGTATCCTATATGTTCATCCAGGTTATAATAAACTATCTATTTCTATTTGCCAAATGTCATCTAAATCCGTTCTGTGTTCTCCTCACAAAGTTTCGCATTTATAATATTATATTTATTTGTTAAATTAAATTAAATTAAAAGTAAGATAAGATTTATTGATAGTATAGAATTCCTACAAATATGTTCCAATATTTCTGTAATTACACAAATCTGCACAATTTGTTCGCACACGCGCGTCATATGCGGGTTTTTAGCGCTGATAACGAAATGGCGGGAAAGTGAATTAGGTACTTTGCGATTCACACAATCTGTCCCATTCATCGATTTACCGCTATATGCTAAGTTAACGCTCCAGGAAAAGGGAAGCACCTCATTACTATAGTACGAAGTACGGGCCCGACATGTAGTTCGTTTAGCTATAAAATCGTCACCATGAATAAATGAATGTGAATAAGTTATTCTAGATTTTCCATTACAAACAAATCATACGTACGCGCCTTGGATAAACAGTTTTAGGTCATATTCTTTCACAGTTCCTGAGTTCCCTATTACCTTCGTATAAAAATACCGTGTTTACTCTGGGCCAACCCGATCTGATCAAAAACCGAATAATAAAAGCAAAAAAAACCACCTTGAGGTATCCTTCATAGAAAATACAACACTGTATGGTACCTATTAGAACATAATTTACCACGAATGATTATATTATTGTTTCAGATAATCTACAGTATAGTAGATCCCAAGTGTGAACACGGAACGCTATACGGAACGCCTCGGAGAAACTACACGTTATGGAGTGCCATACTTGAGCAGGGATCACCTGTAAAGTGGCGAGGAGGCGAAAAGGCGCCAGAATACAAAGAATCTACAGAACATAGAACATACGAAATTAAGGAGTCCTTACATCCTAGTTTGGATGGCTCCGCTGTGATTGGACGGTTCACTTGGAATACTAGTGGTAGTAAGTTTATTTGTCGATGTTACAGCCTCAATTTTGTCTATCAATTTGGCTTTTAAACCAGTGCTCAGGCACTTTCGATTAAATCTTGTATGAAACAGCCTAATGCAGTATCGTATGTATCCTGGTAGATCTAAAGTAAAGAAAGTAACTAAAACAAATTTTTCGTCAGAATTTTGCTTTAGAACTCAAACTCAAAGCATTTATTTCAATTAGACCATACCAGGCACTTTTGAATGTCAGTACAACAAAGAAGGGGAAGCTACAGACACAAGGCATAATAACTTGTAAAAGTACTGTGGTTGCCCAAACACTGTTTTAAGCTTTAACGGTTTAAAACTAAACTTATACTGTCCCTTACGGGATATCTTCCGAGATTGTTCATGATTTTGAGCTCCCGTTGATCAACAACCCAACCCACCAACAACCCACAACCCACGATCATGGCGCTTGCAACAGCGTCGAAATTAAAAGTTTTCTATAGTTGCCCATTCCAAAGTGTAAATCTCTTTGGAGAAGAATGGGCAAGAATCGCTATGGAAACTCTTTTCAATCTAAATATTGTTACTAGATCTTGGTTACATCATTCATTTTGAGATTATACAGAATGTGAGAATGATTTAGAAAGACGTGCACATTAAGAGCGTCCAGAGTAAAATTTTTTATTAATAATTTAAACTTTAAATATTTAAAAAACAAAGTAGTTAAAATAAAACCGTGGCAGCTAAGAGATGACCATTCCCAACTGACAGCGTCCTTTTACGAACATGACGCATGCCCATTCAGCTCAACCATATTGAAGGGACCTAAATGACCCAACGCACCCGCCACCATCAGCGAAACATTTGAGTGAGCATGATGATTCTCCCAGCCACCAGGGCACATTCGAGTCAATGAAAGATAACTAAATGTAAATGGTAGCTTTACAGTACATAGTACCTACTCACACATTTTTACAATCTTCTGCAGCTACCATTTAATACCAAATTATTCGCGGTGAGCCAATTATGGACCAGCAGTTAATTACGTCGTCAAGATTTGTGGCACGTCTGTTTATCTTAAATATTAAAGAGGTATCATCAGCAAACAACACCATTTGTGATTGGTTTTTAAAGAACTTCGACTTTTACGAACTGATTGCCAGTGTAGGCACTTCTTTAGCATGAGGGGTCCTATCCAAAAAGTAAGATTTTCTTCCATGGTTTGCCAATCAATAATTATCATTCTTCTTTTCGTAGGTGATGACTTATGCTTCGACGTTGTAAACTCTTGCCAGAAATATGAAGGCGAGTCCACCAAAGTATGGGTAAATATCACAAAAATATCTATCAATCTATCCTAAGAATAGTAAAGGTCAGTTAGATCACTCTGTGGGTAGCCTCTAAGAGACTGCGGGAAAGAGCAACAAGCAAGCAGCAAACCGACTTATGGTTAGTGCTGGTCTCCGCCGACAATGGTCGTCTACTTACAATACTAAAGGCATCGCAGAAGAGTTGCTCATCGCACAGAAACCAAACTGGAACTGCTCATGCGCCTTTAACCAATATACCGTCACCGCTTGATCCACCACGATTCTTGGCGGCTGAAATAGGTGCAATGATGTTAGGGACCTCCCGGTTTATGATAGGATACATTGGTCCAATTTATTCATTTCAGCCCAATGGCACAAACAACGAACCACAAATAGAGTTTGATCACCTACCAGCGGAAGACGAATGCAACATCACAGTGACCGGCTGGTACGGAAGGACACAGTACACATACCGCACGCTTCCCCCCACAAAAATCAAATTTCCTCCTAGTAAGTACATCATTTTCATCCTCCTACTCTTGACTTAGTCGCAGCATGTCGGTTTCTTTCTTGCAAAATTTCTATTGCTGGCGTCTTAGGATCTTTTCTCGGATCTCGATAGTCTTCCGAGAGACAATCTTTCTAGCAATATCATCACTAAGTATCAAATTTTAACAAAATCCGCATCCTTCCATCATTCCTTGATTCCTTCCTTCGCCGTGTAAATGTCCACTTTACCTTACTTTAATAAAATATTAGATATTCTGAACTTAATCTACATGTTGAATTACTGACGTGCCTGTGACTAATCAGAAACCAAAGATTTGAAATTAGGTTTATTCAATAGGAACAGAATTGGTGTTTTCGAAGTTATAACAGTAAAATCCCCTAATTATCCCTAACGGCAATAGTGCATTAACTTGCGTAATGTATATTACTAACTAATAATATGTTACGAGTACCTAAACACTTCCTTTGTGAATAAATATTTTAGCATTTCGGAATTCCAAAATTGATTGGAAAAACTAATTACCTACTCATTGTTCTATAAACAGATAAGATACGTAGTGTATACCTTTTATTTATAGAGTATCATGACATTTGGAGTCTCCCAATACAGGCATTACTTGCTTAAAGGGAGGCTCCAATCACTAATTCTGTTTTTGTAATATGTTTATGAAATAAATGATTTTTGATTTTTTTTACTGTAACATTGTGCAATTAAATGGTTTCAAAGTACTTATGTTTTCATTCACAAATCATTTTGAGAGGTAATTACATTTGTTAGTGTTATGGTCCCTATTTACCTATTGCTGACACACGGTAGTCTGCTAGACTAATATAAAGATGACGGCTAATAAGTAGATGTATGAAAGAAGAAGACATGTTGCACCAACCAACCAGTAATGGCGTATCTAAATCAGAAGGTAGTTCTCCTCGATACGACACTTGGTTCTGTCCCACAACCAGTGAATTTTATTAGGATTATAAAAATCTGCCACTGTGAGTGAAAGAGCATATTCGTGGGTGTAGTATATACATGATTTATGTTTATTATTCTTCTTTCAACAGAGGAACCAAAGCCAGAGATGCCACAAAACATAACCGTTGAAGCGATTAAAGACTCCGTCGACACTTGGGAGGTGTACGTGGGTTGGCGGCAACCGCGTCTCCTGCCCGACTCCTACAATGTGACCCTGGTTACAGAGAAAAACGGCAACCATACGATTGTGATGTTAGGGGTGAGTGTAACTAGATACAAAATTATTTCAATGGCATTTGGAACGAATAAATTGTACACTACATTCAATAGTCTCCTAGATCTGCATCAGTATCCGTAGTAAAAGTCCTGGTAACAGCTGACGGCCCAGGAATTTGGAATACAATAAAATTATACAACAAACCTTTGTAGTAACTCTGCCCCACTACTGACTTTATGATTCAGATTGATCGTCAAGGCAACCTTGCTTATAATCTTCAACTAAACAAAACGTTAGTATTTTGACAATCAAATTAGATAATATTAGAAAAAAAAACTCAAAAAAGTAAACGTAAGTATGATGAAGATAATAATTGTGACAATATTATTATACAGAATGCGACTGAAGTGGTGTTCAAAGACGTAACAGGCGAAGGCAAATACTACGTGTTGATGCAAGCAAGATTAGGCCATATCATTGCCTACAACAGTATAACAGCTCTGTTCCCTGGTAAGTCCCTTATCTCTAGCGAATTTTCACCAAGAACAAAAGAAATACAAATAAAACACAACAAACACAAATATATTAAGAAACATCGAGACACAAAAACACTCTTTCAAGAATAGTAAGACTACGACAAATGGTAAAAAGCACACCCTTCCTTCGTCTTCTTACAGTATCACCATGGTAACTTGTTCCTGTTCGCTGAGAAGAATACTTAATTTGAAAGAATAAAACCTTAATTCACAACTCGCTCATCTGCATTTTATTCACCCTGCACAAGACTAAAATAAAAACATTGAACTCATACATATTACGTTGTTTGTTTTAACCATGTCTAAGGACTCAAGAAATCAGTCACACAAATACACGGTGTAAAGACATTGTGACATAACACATAAGCCAATGACCAAAACTGGTGCGTTCTTAATTTGTTGGTGAACGAAAATAAAAAGGCACAATTGCTGAATACATTTTGGTCATTGGCCTTAAACCATGGATTCTACAACAAAGACCAAAATCAGCTGTTTCATACATTTTGACCGGGCAGGTAATAATTAAAATGAACAGGTGATTTTTGGCTAAATAATTAATCTACGAATAATTTCAATCCTGGTGGGTCCAGAATCATGTAATGAATTCATGGTACAAGTGTATGTCACAATGTCTCCCTAACACATCGAATAGGCAGCTCACGAAACCAGACACACTACAAAGGACAAAATTAGAATCTAAGAACATATTATAATGAAGTAAAAATCCTTAACACGTTCCAACATTGTTTTCGGATTCGTTCCAAGTTCGAAATATTTTTTATTGTCATTTGGGTGCATAAGATGCAGTAAGGTGCACCCAACAAAAGAATATGTCGAACTTTCTGAACAAGATGAGTAGACCAATATGAAATCTACAATAACGAAATTTCAATAGCTAGCTAGGAACAGCCGAACAGCACCTAATTTATGGTTAGTGATGCCAAACGCACAACTTTTCTTAACAAGTCAGTAACTACTGCAGGCAGTCACTGACTGTGCAATTGATCATCATTGTCGATATGGGTGCGATGTTTGAAACCTTCAAGATTATAACTATTTGTTTTTAAGAAGATTTAGACAATCTAGATCTTTACAAGGACATCATTTGCAGGCGGAAGTTCACTCACTGACGCGATGGGTACAAAACTTAGGTACCTCATAATTTTAAGTTTGTAACTAACTACATAAATACTATTACGGGGTCAACGACAGCTAAAATAGTAGTTAGAAGTTAAGGAAGTCTTTTTGTTTTACTGTCATTAGATACTATATCCAACACGTCTGTTTAGTTTCACTAGCTAATTTAATTAAACCCTATCCTCAATGTCTCCTGTAGAATGAGAGTAACGTGATATAGTTTTGCACGTGTTCAGACATATGGGACGAGGATGGGGACGGGAACGAGCGTGGAGCAGGAAGTGCGGAGGGCGTGGGCGGCGTGGCCCTTGGCGTGGGCTGCACAGTCGCGGCGGCTCTGGCGCTAATATGTCGCTGTCGACGGCGAAGACTGCACGTTCCCGTGCCGCCTTACAATCCGGTAACGATAATCTAGACAACTAACAAGTATATAACTCCTTCTTACTAACATCGTCTTGATCTCTTAGCTACTCACTATAATCTTTCGTACAGACAATCCAAGAAGGTATTGTACTTTCTTATATAATGGGATATAAACCTATTACGCGGAAGAGAGATTGCACTCAGTCCTAAAAAGTACTCAAGTCACAGTTTAAAACTCTGATTTCTCCAACAGGACGACAAGCCTTCGAAAGACGGCGACACAGAAGTCCTAGAAATATGGAGCGAGACAGAAGACCGGTGGGAGGTGCGGACGGACAAGCTAGTATTACACGAAGTTATTGGAGAAGGAGCCTTCGGCGTCGTGCGCAGAGCCACGCTCGCGCCGCACTCCACACAAGTCGCTGTTAAGATGCTTAAAGGTTCGAAATGATGATATGATTATGTCGTCTATGTAGTCAAAATTATTTTTTAACTAAATTCCTTTCAAAAATTGAAAATTTGAGTAGTTGATTCCAGAAGAAGTGATAACTTTTGTTTTCTTGTTAAGTTTAGAAAATAATAAGCTTGTAGTAAAGTTGTATAGCAACATCATACATTAACACCTTGACCTGATAATATCTGCCGACTGGGTCCAACAAAAAATGTTATTAATTTCTTACCTCCGACGTTTTTGTCGTTGCAGACTTCCCAACGCTCGATGAAATCAGGTCATTCCGTTCGGAGATGGAGCTGATGAAGAGCGTGGGCGTGCACCCGCACCTCGTGAGCCTGGTAGGATGCTGCAGCGGCAGGAGGCCGCTCATCGTCGCCGAATACTGCAGCCGTGGAGACCTGCTCAGTTACTTGCGGTATGTGATGTGACACTGTTGCTTAATTAAGTGTTTTTATAGATCAGAATAATTTATGTATCGTAATATGTCGTACTGATTGAATACTCTGCCTCTACCTCTGCCTTCAGATTTGTAATATCTCCTATCTGTTTTATTGGCCAAGTCACAACTATCGGTGATTTAAAAAAGTGGACCTACAATTGAACCCTGTGGAACGCCTATAATTAGCACAATCTCGGTAGAGATTTACATTTAGTAAATAAATGATTTAAATCCTTTTTGTTATTGGTAGCAGAGCACTGTAGCAGAGTCAAGAAGCCAATGGTTTTTTGCTTTGCTCCTCGTTCTATTTATGAAGAGTTCTGTGATAGTCAACACACTCCTTCATATAACATTTAGAATTGATTTACTTTCAGATGCACATGGGACGTAATGTTATCAAAACGCAACGCGAAATACTACAACAACAACATAGATATTTCAGACTACAGGAATGACCTGTTCAAATGTAAAGCACAAATGGAGAGCTCCAAACTGGTCGTAAATAAACTGTATGAGCTCCAAGAAATCTGTGATAAGGAACTTACAGCTTTAGACCTTTTGTCTTTCTGCCGTCAAATAGCTATGGGAATGGAGTTCTTAGCTGCTAATAGGGTAGTTCACAGAGATTTAGCAGCTAGAAATATATTGGTGACGGCGGATAGGACGTTGAAGATAGCAGATTTCGGGCTGTCAAGGGATGTGTATGAAGAGAATCAGTATAAGCAGAAAGGAAATGGAAAGATGCCCGTCAAGTGGATGGCTTTGGAGTCGCTGACGAGGAGGATATACACGACGCAAAGTGATGTGTAAGTGTTTATGATATTCTAACATAGTTGCAAAAATTAATATGAGTTTCCCCCGAAAACAACGGTTTTCTACAAAATATGCAGTTGTCTTGTCATCGTTGTTGACCAAGATGAACTCTCGCTGTCATTTTCTGTGTGCTTAATCTTAGAATTTTCAAGCACTTTCTTTTAAATAAAACACATTGTTTCTAGATGGTCATTTGGCGTGGTGGTGTGGGAGATTGCGACAGTGGGTGGAGCGCCGTACGCGTCAGTCCCGGGAGCAAGGCTGCCAAGACTGTTGCGCTCCGGGTACCGTATGCCCAAGCCCAACAACTGTAGCCCACAGCTGTGAGTAACATCTTAACATAGTTATAGGCTGATATCCTCATCATATCAGCCGATGCCTCACCCTATAGACAGGGATGTCCAATTTATTGTATGCAGTAACTAGTCTAGCCCTACCAGTATCGATCTAATTAATTCCAGTGAAATTTTACTAGTTTTTATCATGAAATTCAATGTTGTTTCAAGACTGTCCATAATCAGGTAACAGTAGGGTTCTCTTTAAATTATGTATGTCAAAGTGGCGTAGCATGAATCGAAATCGGTAATTCGATTATCGACCCATAGCCAGAACTAAGTTCATTATTGTCACTACTCAATATTATTGATGAATTTGACGTCACATACTTTCCCATCCACAATACTGTATCCAGATGTTTTCGATTCATGCCGTCTTTCAAATTGACTACCTAATTTTATGCTTATTTGTGTCCAGCTACGACATAATGCTCTCCTGCTGGCGGACCCATCCTCGCGAAAGGCCAACCTTTGTGGAGCTCCACCAGCGTCTCGACGAGCTGTTGAACAGTGCGTGCGCCAACCAGTACCTATCACTGGAGATAGACGCGGAGGACGCGCCACCTACGCCTAAGCACCATCGATACATCAAGATGTTGATGAGGTAAGGATATTTTCTGACGTTTTTTTAAAACTGTTGAAGTTTGCTTCTTCTTTATAATCAGAGGCCCGTGTGTCACTGCCAAACTGGGCACAGACACGACACACACAGAAAGCCAGTCGTCAGTTACACACAGAAAGCCAGTTGGCAGTACATGTTATATTGAACTTCTAAAACTGTTGTCCCGGCAGCTGCATGTATATGTAATTATGTACATACATGTAAATTATGAAGGTGGCAACCGGAGGACTTAAAAAAAAACGAAATTAATTTAAAGAAGAGTTTAATTACTTTCAAATTACAATATTAGATCGTAAGTCTAGACTTGGTCGATGCTTGTACCGAAGTATCGAATTAATTTTATTACGAAATAGTAGATTTTGATATAGTGGGGAAAATTTGTTATTGCATTCGAGGCAGAATTAACACCCGAGCTGCAGGCGAGGGTGTTACGGAGCCGAGAACTGCAGTAACAAATCCCCACGTGTATAGTTATCTGTGGAAATTTTTATTTCCGCACGTGTGCGGAAAAATATTAAAAATTCACGCGTGTGAAATACATTGCATGTTGAACCTAATTGTAGTGCGTTAAGAACCAGTTTTCGGATGTGTATTGAAAAATTCATTTCTAAACGATTGCGAAACGCGGATGTGGCATCATCATATTCGAAGTAGGTGGTCGACCCGCCGCGGCGGTACGAGGCGTCGTCGAGTCAGCAGATTCCCTGTGTTGCAATTTTATGTGGGAAACATCCGTTGTACGAAAATAGCTATCATGTCGCTATTCAGCCAATTTGGTGTAGGCAGGGCACGTAACACGTATGTGTATCGTCTATACGTGATTTCTTTATAGGGTTGACACATCCGACTAAAATATTCAACTTTTCGTCCTGCACAGGTTTCCGACTCTGGCGTATACCTTCGAGGGCTGCATTGAAATAAAATATAGAATCCTGAGAAGTGCTTTGATCTTCTTTTGATGTTATTAATTATGTTATATCGACAGAGGCAAGCGCAGCTGGACCCGAGGGGAGACCTACGAGCGGCCACTGAAGGCTCCGCACACCAACCACTACACAACGCCTCCAGATTCGCTCAGCGCACACCCTGTCTGACGTCATCAACACTTATTGACTCCGAAAGGGTGTATCTACTCGTTCACAAGGGCGAATTTCACATATGATCACGATCAGCACACCTGAACCGGGTTCTGGAGCTGTCAGTGACAATATTCTTTAGCAATGATGATAGTGATATCGGCTGAATTAGGTTTAGATGTGCTCAGCGCGTTTAGTTTGTAAAATTCGTTTAAGGATCAGGAATAATTAGGATGAAATCAGCGTCAAAAATAACGGGACGAAAACATATTATTATTATATCTATGTTAAAAAAATGATAAAACAAGGGGCGTTTCAGTAAGAAACACAGTATACGACACTGATTGTCATTTGGACGAAAATTGAAAGCTTTAATTTCTTTAGGCAGGCTTTTCAGCCCTTATTTGATGCTGATTTTGCCTTATTACCCTGTACTTTGGACATCTGTAACAACAGTGGAATGTCAAAAAAAAAATGTGATGTCTAGATCTGAGTTGCAACAAAACCGACACTACCTACTTGCTGTGTTATGCTGTGATATGTATCTTCTTTATTACACTCGTAGGTAATCTATAATCTAAATGATAACTATGTAATATTAATTGCGTTTAAAAAGGTTTCCAATCGGAACTCCTTAGGTATTTGTTCAATAGTATGTAAAAAATATGAAGTACCTAAGCAATTTTACTGGAGGCATTATTAGTAAAAAACTAAGAGATTTCGAAGTATTTTTGATACACAAACGAAATTACGAATTTATAGGATTAGTTAGAGAATACAAGGAGCTAATGGTTAAAATAATAATAACAGCGGTCGGGTTAATCCTCCGGCTAAGCCGCACTTGCCTAGGCCCGTGGATGGGTGACCACCCATTACATACCGAGTATCCTCCGTACCTCGGAAAGCACGTAAGTTGGCCCTGGCTGTCATTTGTAGATCTTTGACAGTCGTTACAGGTCGACTGTGGCCCGAAAGTCTGACAACTACTTAGTCTTACCAAGGGTACCGTACTATCCAGTACTAATAGGGTTCTGGAGTTCGAAAGGCAGTCGCTCCATGTAAAATACTGGTATTCAGCAGCATCCGGTTAGACTGGAACCCAACCCCAACACAGCGGCAAATGCTAGGCAGATGATTGGCAGGAGAATACAAGTGTGAATTGTAGGGTACAAGACAGTGGCAGCTTCATTAAATTAGTATTATGGGGTAACTATTTTTGTAAAAATGTTTCTTCAGAGAGGGTAATGTTCCAAACTATGTATTATAAATAATTTTGTAAGATATTAAAGTGTAGTTAGAATGATATATTCTTGTACTTAGCAATGTTGTAAAAATAGTCAGTAAGATTTACTCTAAAGATGTGTCCATTAAAAATGTGTACAAGTAAAATAAAATGCATTTTATTTTAAACTAGCGACCCGCCCCGGCTTCGGACGGGTACAATAATTCACCAATGAAGGAAATGAGAGCTGCGTTTAAAGAAAAAAACAAAAAAATTGTGCATGTCAGCTCCAACGTGTGACTGGAGTTTACTCCTAAATATTAAGGCCAACTTGCACGAAATACTTAACTAACTTAAAAACTTAACGAGTTACTAATACGGGGTTAAATTGACAGTTTATCAAACAATATTGTCAACTTAACGTCGTGTTATCATTTAAATCTGAATTAAGTTTTTCGTGCAAGGAGCCCTAAAACTCCATAAATTGACGTTTGCTATTTTGAATACTATAGTCATCATCACTAATATAGTCAAACTATAAAAACAGTGGCCACACTGTTATTTTACTACCATGCTGATTTGCTATAAGGTGGTGGGGATCACGCTATCCACATTTTTAGAAAGAGAGAGTGACGAAAGAGAGGGAAAATGTGTACTTGCCGCTGAGGAGCGCGGTGCGCTATGAGATGCGCGAGAATGTTGCGCAGAAGAAGGCATAACGGCTTTATTTTACTACACATCTATTTTTCATACCGTGCGCTGTGAAAACTAAACTCCAAAAACCTTTCATCCAAACCTTCTGCTGACAATTCAGCCAAATCAGTGGAACCGTTCACAAGTGATGATCTTTCATGCATGCGGCAATTTATTTTTATCTTTTAGATTATCCAATTAATCCAGTACTTATTAAACGTTTTCTAAACATGCCTTTAAAGTTCCGTTACGAAATAAAACGCTTGCAGAGATTGATATATTAACTTCGTATATTTTACAGCAATATGACTTATATCTAGATATAAAAATATCCATATAATCACACCTCGCTTGTCCAACATGGTGCCATCGATATATTCCATTCGTGATGCGTGTGTTCTGTAGTTAGGAAGTATTATTTACCATAGTAAAAATGATAGGTACAAAAAAGTAGACTATATTATAGAAGAAGACTATCGTGTTTTTTTTTATAAAACCTTATTCTGTCTTCAGCCATCTCACAATGCGCCCGCGTGGTGGACTTTGGGCCACTCCTCTCTTACGGAGAATGTGTCCACGCAGTGGGAACGTAAAAATCTGCTAATGAATTTGTTGTCATGTATTACATCACGGTATTATGAATATTGGCAATAGTTTGTCTATTGTTTCTAATTCACGGACTCCAAACCTCGTTTCAAACATTACTATCATAAACTACAGAACACAACACCACGACCATACACATTCCTTTATTATCGTTACTAGTGATGTACCAACTACCGTAATCAGTCGACAATTCTTACTACTAGCGCAAAAAAAAATCGACTAAGCTTTGTACAAAAGCACACAAATTTTAACCATAGACAAGCAAATATCGACAGTAGACTAAATACGGTAGTTGGTATATACCAACATAAAATATATCTATAATACATATCTTTAGGACGTACTCAATAATTAATGAGCGAACATAAGAGGAGGACATCAAAATTTCCATAAAGTATAGACGCTAATTCTATGATATGACTAAACCAAACAAACATTTTTTATTTCCTTTACAATATTATCACACATAATTTTGATTAAAATAAGTAGTTAAATTAATTAAAAGAAGCTTTTATAATTATATTTTGTGTAATGTTTGAATAATTTTTTAGTTTTGTTGAATAATAAAAATATTTCATTCGTGAAGAAATTCCATTTTACATTTTCTCTAAGCTTTTGTGATTCTGATGAATCAAGCCAACAATTTCTAAGATTTTTTACATGACTATAAATTATCATAATTTGACAAAATACATATTTCCCCCAAAAGCCTCGTATACTTAATTTTCGCGCCAAAATTCAAATAAAAGAATAAAAATTGTATTTTCAATGATTTTCAGTCTCAATACAATCAATCAATAACTAAATATGGCAAGAAAGCCTTTATGTAATGGATGCACATATAAAATGGGTACTAAGGAAAACTATGTCATGTACTCACAGACTATTGGTACATTAATAAACCTATTTTCTTATAAAAGTGCGAATTCTAGCAAATTATTAACGTTAAACATTGAACACAATCTACCCGACGATTCTTGAAGTATGATATATTCTATTTCGATGTAAAGTTTAGAAAAACAACACACTGTATCACTTGTAAACCATAGACAAATTGCTCAATTATTGTTATTGCTAATTAATTAGTATTGCCATTTAATCACAACTAATGTTGTACAAGACAAACCGCGGGCAAATGAGTACATAAAACATTATTTTTACATTTAATTTGCAAACGAAGAATATCGTGTTTTACACACAAGTGCAAAAATTTCTGTAAAAAAACTCACTAATCTAAATTCATAAAAAAGTGCGAATCCTAACCTTATGTGGCTAATGTATTTAGGAATGATGTAAACAATATGCCTTTCGTTAGAGATCAAACTTCTATACATTTACATTTTAGACGAACAATAGATACATACACAAACTTAACTTTGGCTGTTAATACTTCGAGCGTACCATTCGCTGGAGATGATAATGTGTAAATAGTATTATAGTTACTTTAAATTTACAATGAGACATCGATACAAAACATCTGGTTCTGCACCACCAACTCATTTAGCAGTAACTTTATTTATTTTACTTGTGTGTGAGACATAGATATGGCTATACTGGGAGGAAGGGACACCGACGCGAAAACGGTTACCACGTATTCAGTACAAAGAACCCCCCTCGGTTATAAAACAAAACAGCTGTTTCCTACAAAAGTGCAATACCTACACAATACACTGTCAAAATGTACGGAACAGCTGATTTAAAAAAAATAACCGATGAGGGTTCATTTTCTCAGAATGATGTACTGAATACGACGTAACCGTTTTCGCGTCGGTGTCCCTTCCACCCCGCATAGGAAGTATAACTTTATCTCTTTCCCCCGTTTAAATTAGATTAAATAATTCTGCTTTAAGAGGAGGTAATAGGTTAGGTACAGCTTAGCAATATTTTTACATAAGTACAAATATGAATTTGCCTTGTTAGTACTTCAATAAATGGCTGAACGTAATGTACACTCAAGTTGGGACAGCCCCACAAATTTCACGCAAAATTAGTACTTAAGCGTATTAAAATTATTGCTATAATACATTAAAATGAGGCAATATCTTACATAGAAATAATATCTTTAATAGGCCGTTGTACGCCAAGGCAAATTCGCTGACACGGCTAGTTTCTGAAAGGCGTGGAAAGCTGATTTTTGAATAAATCATTGAGACACCGACTTCTAATTATTGTGATGCACTAATACTTATTAGAGAGTTAAGGCAAACGTTTTCTTTTTAGAATTGGAACAAACATTCGATGCATTTCATTGCTAAATATTACGAGTTTAATTTAATATTCACAAGTGAAAGAATGCTGCAATTTCATCAGGTTCTAGTGGTACCACTACCAAAAAATTCGAATATTTCATGAGAGATTCTACGTAGGACTTACATGAGGTCCTAAATCCGGGTCAGCTGTTCTTCCCTTTCAGAAACGTAGCGTGTCTGTGTAGTTAGGCGGCTCGACTGCACGCTTGTGTCCGACTTGTCGTCGCACGTGTCGGTCGTGTCGCAGGTGTCGGTCAGTCGATGGGAGGTGGTTGTGCTGGGATGTTGGAGGGCGGAGCCGTCAGGTAACCCGCTGTATGAGGGGCCGCTGTGGGAAAAACCAGAAGTTATATTTTTTTAGAGGGTTAATATAACTAAGTTATTGCCATGACGTATATGGGTAAACATTGAACACCTATCACCGTGAAGGAAGACGGGCGTTTTGCGGGACTAATTTACTTAATTTAAGACGCTCAAAAAGTGCTGATTATCAGGCCAATGTGAATAAATTAGTTTGGATTTTAGCTACGACTGGACTAAATTTCTTGATTTATTTTTATGTGCAGACAATAATTATTCCAGGAACAAAAAATAACAGACACAATAAAATTTATTCAAGTCTTTGCGAAGGTCTAAAAGAGAAGACGTGCGCCTTATTTGAGTGCAAATCTTATCAAGTTCCTGTTTACCTGTGAGCAAGTTATTCTGCGGCGCCGCAGTGATGAACAGATCATGTCGTTGCGCGGCGTAGTGCTCCCAGATGGAGGAGCGCGCCAGCACGGCCTTCACGCGCTCGCCGTGCAGCGCGGAGCGGCACATCGCCTTCAGCGCGCGCACCAGCTGCGCGGCCGCGGACCCGTCCAGGCGGGTGTCGAGGAGGGACAGGAGTTCGCCTACTAGGTCCGTTTCTAATGCCTGTGGAGATGTTGATACTAGAATTAGTGACTGTATGTTTTATTATATTTCGTTAGTAATAACAAACAGTAGTATATTAAGAATAATCAGAAATAAAAACGGAGAGAACTTCTGAAAAGTAGAAAGAGATACACAAAGCCCATGTCCATAATGATGATGTTGATGTCCACTGCTGGGTCTCAGTCCTCCACTGCCATCCACCAAGCGGGCCCCATGCGAGTTAATTAAAAAGGAACCATTATGTAAAAAAAACATGGATAAGTTACTAACCTGCAACACCAACCGGTCCGTGTTAGCATTACTAGAGAATATAAGCGCGAGTGCTTCACACGCGCTGCCGATGACCTCTCTGCACGACTGTACCGCCGTCTTCAGACCCGACATCACTTCTGTCTGCGATAGTGCTACTACACATGCCTGAAATAAAAGATAATTCGTTTGATGATGATTCAAATTAAATTGCATTTGGGTGCCATCCTGTTACCAAAGACCGCCTGGTGTCCTGGGCCACTTTATTCAAACAGGAAAATTTATTTGATGATTTTGAGTAACTCGCTCGCTGCAATGTAGGATAAAAATGAATTTGAATCAAGCCCAGTCAAATATGTGTGGCCTCAGACAATATTTTTTCCATATTTCCGATTTTTTCACATATTCGGCTGGGCTTGATTTAAATTCATTTTTCATTGACAGTAATACTGAATGGATTATGAAGAACGAAGCTCGAGGCGAATGAAACTTGAATATGTGTAATAATCGCTTTGGATTTGCTTTGTTGTAAGTTTTGTTTTCCATCAAAATAGATGTCAAGTCACCATTTGCTTTGCTCTAATAAAATCAGAAACTTATCCTATAAAATAATACACAATCTCACCTGTGTAGGCGCCAGCGCAGTGATGACAGGCACGACTAGCTTAGGCGCAGTGGGCAGTAGTCTGGCCAGTCGCGGTAACTCTCCTAGTTGTGCGCACAGTTCGCCCAGTGCAGGCCGCGCGCGGAGGGCTGCGCTGAGGGCTAGCGCGCAAGTCTCGCCACGGCTTCCCTGTGAAGTATATTTTGAAGGCTATTTATTAACACGAATTGTAGTTTAACAATATGTACCCTAGTCAGTATGGTATACGTTTTATTATTAAGCAAGTACTTAAAGTTTAATTAAGACGCAAATGCTTTTAAATCGATTGGCAATGTAATCCGACATCAGTAATTATAACTTCCATCATTAAAATCTTGTCACTTACGTTCGCTGACGCTACTTTGCGCACTCGCCAAGTAAAATATGGTGTCAAGTGTTTTAAAGTTTTAAAACGACAAAACTAGACTTAAAACTAAACTGGGATAGGAAGATTTCTTACCAGCTTTTTTTTTTGTAAAGCCTTTTCTCTGCCTCTCATACATTTGTGTCATATCCAGGTCACCAATACGCTCAAAAATATTCAAAAGCCAAACGTACCTCACTCGCATCCTTATTCAACGCAGCAATAGTTTCCGTCAACAGCTCCTGCAGGAATCGCTTAGGGCTCCTGAGGTTCCAATGCGGGTTCTGCAGGTAAAGCTTGAGGTACACGCCGTCCACCACGACCTCGCCAGGCGGCGCCCAGGCCTGTTCTCCTGCGGCTGCACGCTCGAGGGTCTCACGGTCTTCGAAGGTCGCGTTTGGAGTGCGGAGCTGGTCTGATTGATGTCTGGGTAAAGGAACAAGTATATCTTCATGTATTTTTGCTTTGGACGACCAATAGAATTACAAGAACGTGGAGCTTGGCACCAGCAAAGAGAGGCCTATACCCAGCAGTTGGGTCGTGGATGATGATGATGGCGTTTCAACTCCAATATTAATCTTTACCTTCAAAGTACATTTATACTTTATTAGTATACGCAAGTACGTAGTGAAGCGTAACTTCAAATCTTTTTTTACAGATTTAAAATTATCTTAGCTACAAATATAAATTCACACGATGTCGATGCTTGAAGTCTCCTATTTCTGATAGTTTGGGTTCACCCGGCTCTAGGTGCAAAGTATCTAATTTTTTTTTTTAGCCTTTCTATAGTCCCACTGCTGGGCAAAGGCGTCCCCTTCCTCCTTCCAAACCTCTCTACCTGATGCGATATCTGGCCACGTTCACACCGCAAACATGATCAGATCGTCACACCTCCTTTACCGCGGTCTACCTCGGATTTCATTAGCGATTTAATTTTTCAATAATAACAAAACAAAAATAAAGCGTTTTTTTCTTATTAACCGATATTGTAGCACTGCTGGGTTACGTCCAGTCCTCTTCATCTCCTCCTCGAGCCAATTCAGCAAGAACAAGTCCACCAGTCCACCATTGTCACGCCAGCGTTTCCTAGGCCTGCCCTCTCACCGTAATTGACTTCTATTATTCTGCGAGGTTCCGCTAGTTAATTTACTTCAGGTCCATACTAACTTGTCCCGCAGTAGCGCGATATGCGTGGCGAGGCGGCGGCGCGTGTCGTCGCTCCACACGAGCTCGGGGTGCTCGTGCTGCGCGTCGAACATGTGCACGGCGCTGGACGCGCCCGACTCGCGCATCGCTTCCGCGAACACGCCCGGGATGTAGCGGGATATCGTTAGACGGACCTGCAGATACAAATATCACGTAAAAGGTAGAATACTGCTATCTATTTTTCGTAACGGAACAGTGATGTGGTTTTAAGACGCTTCGAGCCCACGTACAGCGCACTTCTCGCCGTTGAACCGTGCGTTGAGAATACAACGGGTCGCGTTTAAAAAGTCCACTGTTGGATTTCCTTGTCCCCGCGCTAAGCCGAAAGTTAAAAACCTGCTAAAGTTTCTACTGCGCTGTAAATAATGTCACGTCAAAAAAATACCCGTGAGCGGTGAGATTGTACGCACGGCGACCAATCAAGCTATGAAAAAACCAGTTTATGCGGATCTCTCATTGTATTAGAAATCTATACAAAGCGAGGCCATGTTATATTGGAAATTTATAGCTTATAACTAAAAATAAAATTAAGAAATAGAAAAGTAGAAAGTTTGGTAGTAATTCTAAGATTATTATTATTACTATTATTTTAAACACAACCATACCTTAGGTCCATGTAGTTTATCCGACATCATTCTAGCGAGTAACTCTACAGCTGCCTCCCTCGTCTCCGGTAATTTACTATTGCAGAACAAATCTAACAGGTATATCACAGCACCTGGACAAAGAGAAACAGATTTGATGATTAACCTCTATCTTCAAGAATGAAAAGCTAAAAAGGCAATTAAAAGAGAAGAGATTTCATGCATTGAATATGTCCTTTTTTTTCGGATGGGAAATCATGAAATGACTCCTCCCGCTCTGGGCGGAGCGGAAGGGAGTGTCAGACTTTTACTGACTAAAAACCATCCATGTTCCTTCGTTTGCCCTTTATGTTCCAGGGCCGCTGTATCTCTTTCGAACAGTCCCGCAGCCCTGGCAGGCATCGGCCCTTGCGGGCCCCTCATGTTTGCTGACATCTCTTTGAGGCGCGCGTGGAACACGAATGCGCCGTCGACACGGCCTGTCGTCATAAGACGGACGGACGGCGAGCTAGCTCATTACTCACCGTCCACAGGCCCGCGATTGAATATGTCCTCAAGATAAAATAATATTGTATCATCTGAAAAACGTCCATTGCCAGCAATTGACATACGCCTCAAAAGATTGCTCCTATACTACCTGCTTCCAGCCGTTTCCGCGACCATCACTTCATCTTGCCTAGCATGCATTCGCTGCATTATTTGATACTCAGTCATTCGAAAATTTTCCCAATTAGCTATCCGTTCTGCGGGAAATTTGCCTCAACCATCACTTAAGTTAGGCCATTCTTCCAATTAATTCCATCTTAATGAACTTTATCATAGATACTCAGATATACCTAGTTATTACAGTGTGTTAGTTATACAACAGCTACCTTTGTTAAGCGCCTCTCTAACCAGCGCAGTGTTAGCTAACAAGGCAGCTAAAGCCGCCAAGGCGTCCGGTCGGGGCGGCCGGTCCGCCAGCAGCGCCAGCAGGTGGCCCAGCACGGCGCTGGCGGCGATGTCCTCCACGCACTCGCGCGAGCCGCCCGCCGCCAGCACCCCGCGCAGCGCGGCGTCCTGCAGCGCGGGGTGCGCCCGGGCCGACAGCATGCCGAAGATGAGCCCGAACTGGCCTATGCACTGGATCTCTGCGCCTGGAATTAGAGGTGTTGCTTTGATGGATTGCGTTGTGGACCAGTAAATTCGTAAAATGGTCAAAAGGTGACAATTCATAACAGTAGGTACGTCTATGACCATTTTAAGAATTTCAACGTAATTCATATTATTATCCTATTATGATTCTGCTAAAGCGGCCATTTTAGACCCCATGCTGTGCGTGGGGCGTTAGGGAGTGTTTATACTCAACAACACAGAATCTGCTCAGACCGATTAAATAAGTATCACCACATTTGTCGCATTTAGTTTAACGTGGTATCGAGTTGCGTCAACCAAATCGAAACGTGACGAATGACGTGTTTTTCGCTTTTACTAGTTATTACGGTTCCGTACCCGCAGGGTAACCAACGGGACCCTATTACTAAGCCTCCACTGGCCGTCCGTCTGTCTGTCAGCTAGCTGTATCTCATGATACGTAATACGTAGACAGTTGAAATGTTCACAGGTGTACTGGTACTACGATGGTACGGAACCCTTCATGCGCGAATTCGACTCGCACTTGGCCGTTTTGGTTATATTTAATAGATTCCACTTTCAATGATTGAATGTTATTGAAATACACTTCTCATCAAAAAAATCGAAACACCTCGCAGTTTATGATTTGATAAGGATTATCAGAAAAATGTGTATATTTAGGAATAAATGTAAAATGTCATTTAATAGTGAGTAGTATGAGGTTTTTAAATCCTAATGTTATTGTTCTAAATTCAAATTAAGTCTTCATAGGTTTCGTATTTTGTATAATGAGTAATTTTTACCCTGTATGGAATATGAAGGAAATGGGTAAAACAACACGCGTAAATGAAAAAAAAAATGTAAGAAACGTTTATTTAATAACTTGTATTCCCTTCGCGAGCTCTTATTACTGCTTCCATACGGTTCTTCATCGATCGGATGAGAGTCACGATCACATGTTGTGGTATATTATCCCATTCCTCTTGGATTGCATTTTGCAGCTGGCTAAGTGTTTCTGGGGCTGGATCTCTTGCTCGAATTCGTCTCTTTAATTCATCCCATAGATGTTCAATGGGATTCATGTCCGGGCTTCTTGCTGGCCATACCATAATGGAGATACCGACTTCGGTAAGATAATCTCGTACGACGCCCGCGGTGTGAGCTCTAGCATTGTCGTGCATGAATATGAAGTCGTTGCCAATAAAATGTGCATAGGGCATCACATGAGGTTCAAGACACTGTTCGATGTACCGATGAGAGTTTAGTGCAGGCAGCCGTGGCCCAGACACAAAGGCAAGTTCTGTCTTACCGTCGGCGCTGATTCCTCCCCAAACCGTCCACGAACCGCCACCATAGCTGACCTTTTCTTCAATGCAGCATTGTGCAAAGCGTTCTCCATCTCTTCTGTAGACCTTGTTCCTTCCGTCGTTACCGTACAGCATAATTTTACACTCATCAGAAAACAGTACTTTGCTCCACTGAAGGTATGACCAAGTTAGGTGCTCACGTGCAAAGTTAAGGCGCGCTCTTCGATGGTCTGCAGTTAATTTCGGCCCATTCGCTGGCTTATGCGGTGCCAATCCGCGTTCCTTCAACCTTCTTCTTATTGTAGAGTCACTTACAGCTACTCTTCGTACAACGCGAAGCTGCTGCTGCAGTTGAAAAGCGTTAAGGCGTCGATTTCGTAAAGAAGTTGTTACAATAAATCGATCATCTCGCTCAGAAGTGACCCGATTCCTGCCAGATCCTGAACGGCGCGTGAACGAACCAGTCTCCCGATAGCGTTTGTAGACTCTATGAACAGATGATAAGCTTAGATGCAATCTTGCAGCCACAACACGCTGACTAAGTCCAGAATCCAGCCATGCCACCACTTGGGCGGCTTCTGCGGGCGAAGTATCCATATGTTTTAGAAAAAAAAGTTTTTTCAGACGTCCCAAAGTCACAGTAAATGAAATAAGAAACAAAAAGTTTAAAGACAAGCGCTAATTTTTAGTTTTTAAACGAGAAACGTACTCCAACCCTAAATATACATTTGTCTCAAAACAGTGATTAATTTCATTTATAGGATAAACAAATGAAATTCTAATTTCGAATTTTGATTTTTTTCTTCTTACTGTAATGACCAAACTGCCAGCTACACAATAATGTTTTTTTTTCATGGAATTAATTCTCTTTTGTAAAAAATTAGGACAAAAACAATAAAAACGAAAGTGTTTCGATTTTTTTGATGAGAAGTGTAAATACAAACTACAGATAATGTATATCCAATTTTAGAGGACATAGAATTAAACTGTTGCTCAACCAACTTCTAGACCTAATGAATCTTTTTAGGACATACCTGGGTTTTTGATGATGACGTTGGCGAGAGCCGTTAGTGCGTATGTCACATGTTGTACTCTCTCCGACGTCATGTCGCCCTTTGTCTGCTCCTGTATGAACTGTAGCAGGTCCAGGATGAACTGCTGGGGGTTCTAGAAAGAAAAACTAAATTAACGAAGTGAGATTAGGCAATAATGATGTTCATACGTCGCAGTAGACACATAAACGCCATAGCAATAAACTTTTTGCGTGATAAAAATAACGTAACAAGGCGAGCCTATTGCCATCAATCGGGCGCAAATCAAGACTCCGTGGCTGCTACTGAAAAATTCCTGATGGAAAAACCCAAAAACTCTTAGCCCGACCTAGGAATCGAACCCAGGACCTCATGTTCAGCAGTCGCGCTTGCGGCCACTGGACCAACAGGGCATGCGAGTCAGTCACTGATAAAAAATCTAGTTCAAAAACTTGGGAGTCGGTCCTTAACAGTCAAAAATGACATTTTGAAATTCATCAAAAATGAAATAAAAGGTATGGTTTGGATACTACATTTTAATATGGTGTTAATTGCATTTTGGCATCAGCTTTAGCATGTAGCTATCTTAGGCCGGATAACTTCAACATCTTGTAAATTTTAGCCAGTCCAACGTCAACCAGTTAAAGAACTTTTTTTTAACTGGTTCAAGCTGGTCGTTTTTATGACATTTTGGTTTCTTACTTACCTCAATAAGAAATTCAGGCTGCTCATTATAGATATCGATGTAGACCCCTCCGACGGACACCAGCCCCTCGTGCGCCGAGTACGTGAAGGGCTCTATCAGCGGCCCCTCTTCCTCCATGATGGCGCGCGCGTTGCGCAGGACGTCCTTCAGCTCGGCGCGAGTACTGTTGTCCCAGACCAAGTACGGCGTGCGCCAGTTTGATGTTAACGTTTTTAAGAGCTAGAAAAAGAAGAGTTAAGTCTGGTTAAGTCAGAATAATTCGTTAAAATTAATGAATTGTGGACTTGATATAATAAATCTATGAAGATTATTTGAATTCAAATAATATTTTTGAAATTTTAATGTTTGACAACGAATTTATTGTTTACATCTTACTTTTGTCATATTTTAAAATTACACTGATATGGAAAATACTGAGTTTTTTAAACAAAGGTTAACTGATCTAAATATTTTTCAAAATTGAGTTAAATTACACAATTTATCATACGACACAAATCAACATAATTCAGAAATAATTTACTTAGAAAAGTCAGAAGTATTGTCACCTCATGTTGTTACTGTTACCTCATGTTGGTACTGCTTACCTCATGTTGTTCCGGCTCAGCCAACCGTCCACACAGATACGGCGTCAGCAGCGTATGCAACGAGTTCCTAATGTTGTCGTCGTCCGGCGACTCCTGCGTGTGCGGACCGTACATTGCGGCTAACGCTAATATGCACTGCTTCGCTAGTTGGTTCGCTACTTCCTGTTAATCAACATTTAATGGTTAAGTTAAAGAAATATACTTTAACAGCTTAGATTTTGAAAAAGAGATGCTAAGAATATAAAGGCTTATCGCCACTAGCAAGAAAAAGGAACAGTAAATTAAAATTCTAGTGATCGTTTTTAGCATTATTTTCACGTTGTGTTAATGTTTAGTATATCTATGGGAACACTTGAAAGTGTGTGCAGAAAAACAGTATTTAAAATACATTAGTCCAAGTAAGAGTATTGCTATCTTTAACTAAAGGACAGCAAGAATTTCGCGACGCTTAGCAGCTATTAAACTAGATGCCTAGTTTTCGTCTTCAGTGTTTTTAGGAGTCGAGTTCAGACAATATTTTATATGAAAATGCTAGTGTAACTGACACATTCTTCATTCTCTTGTTAATAGTGGTTAAACTTCTGACAGTTCATATTTACGTTCATGCCTTTTAGGTATTACCTGTTTGTTAAGCTGCGCATCAGTATCAAGCCCCGACTCGGCGAGCGTGTAGTCGTACCGCAGCGCGGCCGGCAGTAGCGCCTGCACCGCGCCCGCTCGAGCTAGTTGAGACCGACATGTAGGGTCCTCGGCTAGCGCGCCTACTGCTGCTGCGCCTGCGCAGGCTGTCTCGCCTAGGTGCTGGGGGAATAGGAATGTTGATATTAGTATTCATATATTTGTTGCATATAGAAGAATTAAGTTAAAAGGAAATTTTTTGTCTTATGGTTTTGTCTTGGTGTGTGATAAGGAAGGATGAAATACAAAATGATGAAAATAAGCGATGACAAAAGCAGTGGCAATGGTGAGTGATTTCTGAGAGGGTTTCAGTTCATTCATATCATATGAGAATGAGCCGAATTGAGACGACGCCGTATTTTGAAGTCACTTAAAAAGGAATTGAAAAGGGAATACAAACAGGGAATAATATACAACTAGTCTAGTGTCTAGTCACTCACCGGTCGCTTCAGCAGCGGCACTAGATCAGCGCACAGCTGCGGCATGTCGGCGCACACGGCGCGGCACGCCGGGAAGGCGGCCGCCACCGCGAAGCAGCGCGCCGCGTGCGCACACACCTGCGCGCCGATGTCGCCCGCCTTGCTGGCCTCCGACAGCACGGGCACGCAGCGGGACATGGCTTCGTGCAGAACCTGAACGAATATTACAATGGTTACAACTTGAATTATGAAATGAGCGTCGGCGTCGTTCATGGAAAGGATTACTTGACTGCGTTTAGACAAATTCACTAGCAATATACACTGTTCATAATTTCTTCAGGTTTGAAGACCATAATATAAAAAGATAAGACAACAATAAAAAGATAAGACAATAATATAAAGATAAGACAATAATAAAAAGATAAGACAATAATATAAAAAGATAAGACAATAATATATAAAAAAATAATCGACAGTGTGCACTTGACGAACTTAAATAGGACTGCATCAGTAAGTGAAGTTCGCGTATCTAAATTTTGGGCCCAACATATTATAAGTTTTTGCCATAGATAGATACAAGAAGAAGAATAAAATACCTGCAGCCCTCCTTCCCTGCGCAACTCCTCAGCGTTCAGCGCGGAACACCGCACAGTGGCGTGCGCCAGCTCGCAGGCGGCCGGCAGTAGCGGCGCGGCGTCTTTCTCCGCGAACAGCTGCTCCGCTTCTGCCTCCAGTCGCGCCGTGCGGAGCAGCTGTGGGTAGCCCGCGTACTTGTATGGGGCTAGCACTGGGGAGAAAAGGATATTTATTTAAAAACTGATAAGTCACGAGAAAACTTTGCACAATCAATTAAATTGAATGCCAATTCAAATCTACTTGCAATCTCAAAGGAGAATGCTCATGGAAGTATGGAATCCCGTACCATGCTGCATCAAAATCAAACCTTGTTTTTTATAGACTACACTGATCGTATTAACTCCTACAAAAAATATTTTTGAAAAAAAAACCCGCGTTTCAGAGTTATTTTATAAAATCGAAACTAACCTAAAAAGTAGGTCTATTTTTTCGACGCTACCAACGACGTATTTTAACACACATACATTACATTATTGCTCTAAAAACAGCGTAATACACTAATATTAGTAAGAATTACGAGTTAAAGTAACATCCACAGTATGCTTGACTGAAACTCGATTTTATTTTAGACCTTTACATTGCCAATAGTCAGTCAGTACAGTACAAATGTCAGATGCCACAGATAAGATAACTATAAACCATAGAGTATAGTAAGTGCTATAAACTAGTCGGGATTTAGGGATGTAATCGATAAATCAAAATCTTTGGGCTGAGAAAATCTATTTTGTTGCAAATAGCAATAAACCAAACTAAATCGATTTGGTGTACTGATCTTACTTAATTGTAATTAATTT
This sequence comes from Eurois occulta, assembly GCA_950022335.1. Taxonomy (NCBI): domain Eukaryota; kingdom Metazoa; phylum Arthropoda; class Insecta; order Lepidoptera; family Noctuidae; genus Eurois; species Eurois occulta. The sequence goes on from OX465498.1 coordinate 4,613,828, forward strand.
TAGAGTCCGCTCGACAGACAAGGGTTTGTTCAATTGAAACGGAACGTGATTTATATCCAGTTGAAACGGAACGTCATATAAAGGGAGTAAAACAATATTCATACTTTTAAACTCGAAAAGTATATTTCCAGTTCAAAAATCAAATCCCCGACGCGTAATGCCGTAAAAAAATATGAAACAAATTACTATAATATTTTGGTTTTGAGGCGCGAGACTTTTTGGTACCAACTTTGGTCATTCTCTTTTACATAAAGGCTACACGATTTTCGACAGAATGAAACCGTGATAATAATGCAGTCGATCATCGAAATACGAGACTTGCTTCTTTCACCTCTCTGCTGTTCTTTGTTGAAGACGCAGAGTAATCTTGATATCCTTACAAAAAATACAAGTAACCTGCTAAATTCAGCACTATAAGAAAACGTTGCGCACTTTTGTTGAACATTACCAAACATGCCGCTTGGCTTCAACAGATTATGCAAGGCACGCAAGCATTCCAAGCTTTCTTTCGTTGATTCCAAATAACCTTAGTTAAGTTTGTTTTGTTTCATTAATCTTGACTAAAAACTTTAATCTTGATGTAAAATAAGAACAATTTTTGAAAAATAAAAAACTAGTGTCTCTAGTATGAACCTTACCTTCAGAATATCTTTGGAAGAGTATGGTTTGTGTTCTCAGTATGAGTACGATGTTGTTAGTGTTGGGACCGTCGCCGGTCCACACGTTTCGACTGCACAGGAACTCGTAGGCTTGGTTCACTGCCTCGAAACGATCCTGAAGAATATATGTTAAGATATATGACAAATTTCAAAGGTACACACGCCAAGAGACAAGGTACCAGACACGCACACTACAAAACTATATCGCATCTCAGGTCCAGTTGAAGACCAGCGTCGGGCACCAGCTGCTCGGCAGTTTGCTGAACTGGGCCTATTTGGCGCAGCCGTGAGACACACAACTTTTCCCTTTTTTTTCCTGTTTAGATTTAAGTTTTTATTGTGGAGATTTAAGTTTTATTTTATTTTAAGTTGTGTGCATTTGTGGCATGTGCCAAATAAATGTGTTTTCTTTCTTTCTTTCTTTACTGTTAAAACGATTCATTACGGCCGTCGTACTGCTCACAGTGACAGTCACGCACACATCGCATTCGTTAAATAAGTGGACTCGTCTTCTAAATGATAGTATAACATAATTTCGCATCAAAAACTAAAGCGTGCGTAGCCCAACGTGTAAGCCTATTACTAAGCCAAGATACTATTTTGTGGGTTCGAATCTCTGAAGTGATGATTCTTTTTGCGATTTAAAATTTTAAGCTAAAGCAATTATAATATTATTTTATCTATGGTCGCGAAATCAAGTTATACTATCATTTAGAAGACGTTAGCGAACTCACTCTACTGTTGCGATGTGTGCGTGGCTGTCATTGTAAGCGGTACGTACAGTAACGATATGGTTTTGTAGTGTGCGTGCCTGGTTACTTATTTTTTTGTGTACACGGCTGTTTACTAAACCACCGTAGTGCAATTTGATAAGATCATTCTGGACATATACATTATGAACATTTTAGTGGTAACGGTGTTTTATACAAAGTTGATACGACAGAGGGGCTTTCCTTTGAACTACCTATACTAGGTACCATTTTCAAGCTCTGTACTAAAAATCAATTAAATAGGAGCAGTAGTTTAGCCGCAAATGATTTTTTAAGTTTTTGCAACATTTGAACACGATGTATCTTTCCTAACAGCTGATTATGTCTAAGCATAGGTCATTCACCTTACAACGATAAATTTACGATGCGTTGTTGCCGCTCTGACGCATGTCACAAGTACAACCAATTCACTAAAAATAAGTTGGCATTGCAAACAAGCAAGCAATAAATACACACACACTTGCACTTTCATTACGAGAGTGACAATCATAGCAAAAAATCCCGCGCGTAAAAGAGAAAAATAGGGTAGTTTGTTGCATCCTAAATCTTTGCGATCGGAAGTGGAGAGCGGCGCGAGCGCCGGCGCCAGTGCGCCGCGGCTGATTGTTCCGAACGGATGTTTTGTGGAATTCGCGCGCTCACAGTTGTTATTGTGACAGGACACGTAACTTTCTTTGTGTGATTGACTGTTTTTTATTGTGATAGGACACGTAATTAAACTTTGGTTGTGTGTGTGTGTGTAATTAAGGTATTCAACAATGCCTCGTGTAACTTACACAGCGTCAGAATACACTGACATGATTTTAATTTACGGCGAATGCCGTGGAAACGCAGCTTTAGCTCTGCGAACATACAGAGAAAGGTATGGTGACCGCCGCAATTGCCCTAGGAACGCCCGCACCATACAATTGGCGGTACAAAGATTACGGGACAATAAACCTATAGTTCCGCAACAGGAGGGAGTGCCACCGCGGCAAATACCCGCTGCTTGGGAAGAACGAATTTGAGACCATTTTTCCGCAACCCGACGACGAGTCTCCACAGAGCCGCCCGACAGTTTAGATGTTGCCATAGAACTATCCACAAGGTTCTAAAACGTAACAAACGCAAACCTTTTAAATATCGAAAGGTGCAAGCTTTGTTATCGAGAGACTTGCCGGTCAGGAACAGTTACTGCCAATGGCTACTAAATAAAACAACCGAAGACCGTCATTTCTTAAATAATGTAATATGGACCGATGAGAGTACTTTGCAATTGCAGCAAGCATTGAGCAATTGTTGAACTAAAAAATAGGATTATTTTTGCATTTCACAAATTACAGTGCTTGGCGACGGACAGTGATTTAATTAGAAAAATAAATAACAATATTCTCCGTCGGTATAATTTGTGCATTAATGTGAATGGAGGACACATCGAGAATTAAAATTTAGTGTGTTTGTTTTTGTGCGCGTACTTCAAAACGCCCGCCTCAACACGAGATAACACACACCGCGCTCGGCGCGTGCGCGACGCTGCCGCTCTGTTACCTACGCATCTAAGGTCAGTCGAATTTTTTTACACAGGATGGTTACGTTTTATTCTGATTTGTAAGCTATTTAGTTTCTTTGAAAAAAATATTTTCTCTTTTTTGGCGCTTTTTATTTTTATACCGCATCGAATTAATACTAAACACGTATAGTATACGTAGTGTAATTTAATGCCCCTCTGTCGTATCAACTCTGTATAAGAAGTCGAATCTCTCTTTATTTTTTGTTAGACCTCAAAGCAACTTGCGAAAGTTTTATACACACGTTAGCGCACATCATCGAATCAGCAAAACTATTACAACCATAATACGAAGTAACCTTTGAAACATTTTTAGTAATTTTATATTAAAAAACCGAGGGTGGCTGAAAACTTCTGATACAGAATTACGGGCGTTCTTAATCTTATAATATGGTTTATTTCAGCATTCTCTATAAATCCTAGAATACCTATAAACTAAGAATGCCGATTCCCTTCAAAATCGAAGGATATCGGAAGTAGAATCACTTACCCGTCCTTCAGGATTCTTATCCGGATGGAACTGCTGCGCGAGCCGATAGTACGCCTTGCGCACAGCGGCCTCGTCGTGTTGGCCCGTGGTGAGCCCTAGGGCAGCGTAGGCCTCCCCTGCCGTCATCGATGGAGGCTTCTTTTCCACTTCACGACGCCATGCGTCTAATACGTCTTTTAAGAGGCCGACCTAGTGGGAAAAATAAAAGAAATTCATTAAAATTCAACATGTAAAGAAAAATGTGTTTTTTTCGGAAAAATTACTTTAACGTCCACACATAAAGTTCAGTTTGCGTTACAACTTTAAAAATTAATATTTTCAATCGTCATTCTACTTCCGAATTAATTTTCAATTCTATGAAGTTGGTATTTGTTCAATTGGAAGAGATAGCCTCAGGTAGAACGTGTTGCAGAATAGCTCGTGTTGCAGTTGCAATGCGGGTACTACCCACACAAGAGGTACTGTACACTCACCGGGTCCGGTATGGGCCAGTCGGGGAAGCGCTGCGTGTCGCACAGGTGTCTCAGGTAGAATGTGTTGCAGAACAGTTCGTGTTGCAGTTGCGGGTAGCACACGGCGGGGATGGCGAGGTACGGGTAGCGGGCGGCGATGTGAGCGCGGAGGCGGGGAGTGAACTCGCCGATGTGCGCTGAGACTTTCATTATTAGCATGCGTCTGTGGACAATCAAATTCAATTAACTTGTCGCAGAACTTTTCATTTGAGTGAATAATCTGGAATAACGAATGTCACGCATTCGAAACCATTTTAAATCGATATTAAGTTTACACGCCGAGTGCCTGGCGCATAGCTTCGCCGAATAAATGAAAAATCTATACTAATATTATGAAGAGGTAAAAGTATGTTTGGGTGTGGGAGGTTATATCCGAAACTACTCATCTGATTAAAAAAATACATTTAATGATGGAAACTGCACTGTTACTGAATTATAATCATCATTATATCAGCCCGGAATTACGAACTGCTGGGTATAGGCCTTTCTTCTGCTACACTTTCCGGATCTGTGCGTCCCTTATCGTCAAAATAAGGGGGGGCGGGGGTCAAAATTGCGGGAAAGGAATTGATCAAATGGTTTTTATATGAAAAATCTAACGGATAATGATAGAAACAAGAGAGACTGCAAAGAAACACTATAAAATAACACATTATAATAGCGTACCTCATTTCGGAGTTCCAGATAGCTTCAGGCGTGTCCCACTCTCCGAGGAATATCTGCGCGAATTTCTCCGGGCCATGGTTCTCTAGGTAACACACCATCGCTTCTGGTAGCAACTGTCCTAGTATCGACCGCTGCATTATATCTGAACTTGACTAGAAAATGAAAAGTATTGTTTAATCTTCTAAAATCCATAGATAATTAATCGATAATATAGATTTTAGTACTGAAGAACTCTTGTTCAAGGACTTCCAAATTAGTAAGGCCAGTAGCCTTCCAAGTAGTAACAACATCAAAGTCTAAATGGTTCACTTACCTGATCAGCTCTAAACGCCTGCTTCATATGTGTTAATCTAAGGAACCTGGCAATAGGTAACAAGTTCGATCCCGTATACAATAACATGAAGTAAAACACGCCTGTTAGGTATAGCTTAGAGATCTCAGGGTTGTCTTGCATTACTTCGTAGAGAAGAGTGGCTACCTGAAAGATGATTAAGAAAAAATGAATATTTTTAGTGTTGGTTTGGTTTTAAATTTGTCAAAGGCGTTTTACAGTCTCAATCATGTTCCAAAAACTAGGATATTGCACTGCGAAGGGATTAGAATGCTTCTCTGTTACTTTTGGTTCATAACTAAATAATAAGACGCATTTATTTAAACGGAATCATTTAAAAAAATAAAGGCAACAAAAATACGTCCGTAGTAATACTGAGAGTCCCACAAGGCTCAATACTTAGCCCAATACTGTTTGATCCTATTTTTTTTTCCAATAATTGCTGATTTAATGTTGATGATATCTCTAATGTAAAATCTTACCTTTTCAACAAGTATGGGGTCGAAAGTAAGCAGGAGTTGTACAACGTGCGCAAGACAGGCCGGTTCTGATAACATTCGCTTTACTTTTGGTAATGGCCTTATCACTGCGTCCTCTTCGTCTCTGAAAATAGATTTATGTTATAAACTATCATTTGCGCCGCATTAAAGTTCACAACGCGTGAATGGAATTTATTAGTGAAATTATAATGATTTTACTGAAATATCGTTTTGTTTATGAAATTAAGTATGAATTGGAAAGCATCCTGTTTTTTTATTTAAATTTTTCTTTCTTCTATCTATTCTTAATTAGGTGATGGTAGTATTACCTGCTAGGATAATATCTGGAACAAGTAATGAGCAGTTCCAGCACAGTAGCAGCGAGCGCGCTCTCGTCGAACACGGGCGTGCCGCGCGCCACTAGCGTCCACTTGAGCTGCGCCACGCCGCCCACGGCCCGCCAGCCTTCCATGCTGTTCGCCCAGGCTTTCGTCTTGTTGTTGATCTCGCCGGACTTATACAGTTCTTTCAGCTGCAATGAAACTTTATGGTTAATTCTGAACTAACTGACAAACTCATATTTTTTTTTATTATTTAGTGATGCTAAGTGACTATACATGTGTGGTGGAAAGAGCCCACTTCTTTCCAACACACATGTATCGTCACATGTTCCACCAATGACAAGGGAGGATCTTTCAACCCGACAGTTAATCTTCTCTGGTGGACCGTTACCTGAAGGTTTTGTCAGACATCTGTGTATAAAATCTGCAGAGTAATGTTACTTACGCGATGTAGGATTGTATGAGGTAGGGGTTTCATCTACAACTGGCTGTCTTAATAGGACTTCATGTTGTCGTATGTTAGTTACTACACGTCTAGAGATAAGTAAGTTTCAGTTTACCTGTTGTGTACTGACGGGTCCCTTCCTCTGCACCTTCTCAGCTGCCTCCACGTTGTAGTACCACTCGCGGTCCCCACCGGTCTGCTGCTGCGGACCCTCGATCACGTTGCTCTGTGTCGGGACTGTGGCGCGGGACGTGTGCAGGTGCGCTAGGGTCATTAACTCTACTAGGATCCTGGTGGAAACATGAGGCATATTAAAAACTGGTGTGGCTCATTTACCGGTTTGATTAGCTCGGTAAATAAGCCACAAGCAGAGTAGCCAGGCCATTTTATTTCAATTAGGCTATAAAAAGGATGAAATTTTTAAATGAAACAAAGAAATAGAATTGATTCTAGTTGCCCAAGATAAATCACTAAAATATGAAACTAACCACTTTTAAAGGCCATTATAAAAGATCCTAAAGCCTTCAAATGTAAAAAGACTTTTGTTGACTCACCTAATACCATTCCATTCTAACATATCGCTAACGTTTCTTCTGTGGAATATCAATTTTGATAAGAACTGTACTAGTCGGTCCCTTTCCATTCTATCACACGTCTGAAACAAAACATTCTTATTCTTTTTCATTATTGCACACAAAATTACAACATATAGCTTATCAACAACATCAAACATCATTAGTCTTTCATAAATTGGTAATAAACTAAATGACAAATATAATAGAGTTCAAAATGGCGTGCAAGAGATGATTCCTATTTTGAGGGCAAAGAACATGCTAGAGCATTTTGCTTCTCAGTCACAGATCCTATAGAGGTATAAGAAATGGGGCGAAAGTTCCCCAGCTTCTATTAAAAAGGGGGGATCCTCCGATCAGATGCTAGATCTGGTGGGCTATATCCAACGGTTGCTGTCGGGCTGATGTACATGTCCTAAACCTCGTGATGACGCAAATCCTACAGCGAGGCTATGATTACGTATTCGTGAATGCGTTGTAGGTAGGCCACAATCCTAAAGTCAACCATTGTCATATAAATTCATAAGCAAGTAAAATCAGTTATCTTTAAACTTAGCTCTTACCCTATCCAACATCTGCACGATGTACTTGGTGTCTGCAAAGGGGCCGATGTCTTCAAAGTACCGTCCGTAAACTATGCTCATGGCTTGCAGGCACATGCACTTCATCTCGACCTTCGGCGTCGACAGGAACCGGTGGTAAAGGTCGTTGAAAAACTCGTAACTGAAAGATATAATTTTTACTTTTACAGAACTGTTAAGCTTGCACAGCAGCGGATTAAAAACGTTTATCAGATTCCAAAGATTACTTCTCATTTTGTAAAAGAAATTAAGACCATGGATACTTTTTTGCATTCATTTGATAATAGATACTAAAATTAATGTCTAAATATTTATGCATTGTAGGAATTTCAACTACATATTTAGGCATTCGTTTAGGTATCGCTTAGTGTTGGCATGGTAATAATTTTAGTGAGCGACTGCACTTATTGGATAGTTAAAGAAATACGGTGTCATCGTACAGAAATTACTTGCTACATAGATTACTATGTTACATTGGTGTTTGCCAATAAACTTAAAATACAGTAACCCGATAAAATTTAAAATTAAAAGACTATAAAAACCAAACTACTCACGACTTCCGAATAGGACTGTCATCGTTATCCCTTTGCTCCAGCAGTATCCTCAAGTAGTAGTCTCCGATCTTGACCTCGTTCTGCAGACACTGGTAGTGGACCTCCAGCTCCGCGTGGTTCCACGATGTGAGGGTGGTGCCGGCCACCTCGCGGTCTGACGTGAAAGCGCGGAGTTCGTTCTCTAAGGCGTTGCGGAGTTCTTCACGTGTCTACGGAAAACATAAATGTTTACGGTGGAAATTTGCCGTAAGGAACACTGGGCGTGTGGTTGAATTTTGGATGTTGAAAATTCAACGAAACCCTGAAAGTCTCTCATAGCACAGTTGATGTCACGTTTATATGTCCCGAAGGGGGGTTCCCTCGTAGAATGTGCACTTCGCAGTTGATGCACATCTCAAAATAAGTACTTCGCAAAAATTTGTACATTTTTTTTTAAAACCATCTAATATATCTATATAAATAAATAAAATTGAAGTGTCTGATTGTATTATCAAAATAGCATCTTTTTACTAAATGCATATGAAAATATATACGGCACTGATAACAAAAACAATTTTTTTTTCAATTAATTTTCGTCTGTCTGTTTGTTCCGGTTAATCTCCGAAATGGCTGGGCCGATTTCGACGGGACTTTACCGATTTTACTTGCAGATAGCTGATGTTATGAGGTCTCACATAGGCTACTTTTATGTTAGAATAAGAATTAGGAGGAGAGAGAGAGAGGTGAACCTAACATCAGTAGTAACGATAACGGCCCTTACAGCCACTAAATATAGACGCTGTCCAAATGATATTGTTACTATAGATGCGGTGTTGTCTGAAAGGGTATGCTTTCGTCAGATATGTTTAAGACCCATATAATAGGGGGCCAGCCTATTGCAATCCTCAACTCCGGTAACTGAGTAATTTCTAATGTAAAAAAAAAAACACGTGAACCCGTATTTATAAACAAGTCAAAGTGATTACTTGAGTAAAAGTTATTGTTTAAGATATGAATTTTATTCTATTGTTTCGTTATTGCTTGAAGATACAACTGTCAAAAGTTTGAAATTCTTAGCTTTCTTTGACGGTTCTTCATCCTCATCATCCACAGCCTGAATTCACCCACTGCTGAGTATGGGCCTCTCTTTTCTTCTGCCAATCTCCACGTTCCTGTGCCAGCCTCATCCAGGTTTTTCCCCCGATGGCAACTATGTCGGCTTCCCCCTAGCCGCCGGACGACCCACATTTCTTTTCCCCGTTTTTGGACGCCATTCGGTGACAGCATTAGTCCACCTGTCATCACTGCGCCTTGCTAGGTGTTCGCCCAACTCCATTTGAGTTCCGTAACGCTATTTCCAATATCGAAAACCTTTGTACGTCTTCGGATTTCGACGTTAGGAACACGATCTACCAGCTTTATGCCGAGCATGGAACGCTCCATGGCTCTCTGTGCATCTCTCAGTCTGTAGACAGCCTCCTGCGTGAGCGTCCATGTTTCAGCACCGTACGTCATGGTGGGCAGAACACGCTGGTTATAGAGGCGGGACAGGTTAGCCATAGCAGAATTTTGGCTGATTTCAAAATGTCGTCCAATTTACTGAACGCAGCCCACCCAAGCTGTTTTCTTCGGGATATCTCCTTTTGTTGATGCCCTTTGCCAAATGAAAGCATATAGCCAAGATAGACATATTGGTCAACCATCTCCAACTCTTCATTTTCAACTTTGGCAGGGATTTGAACAGCCGTTGATGTCTTCGTCCTGGCCATATTCATCTTAAGACCTACTTTAAAAGAAGCATCGTACAGGTCTTGAAGCATATTTTGAAGGTCCCCGAAGTTTTCAGCAAAGAGGACAAGGTCGTCTGCAAATCTTAAATGCGACAGGTAACGACATTGCATAAAAATGTTTATGTTAATTGAACTCAAGTAATTACTTTATACTTGATTATAGATACAGTGGTGCGTCTTGAGATTGAGCCCAGGACCTCAAGCTCAAGTCGTACTTGAATCCATTAGGCAAATGAAACAGTTTCCCATAGTGGAACTTTTCGTCCAATAATGACTTACAGTGTGATTCCATATAAGGTTGGGCAGCGCATGGTCCTTGTGGAACTGGTAGTAGAACAGCGGCCAGTTGGCGGTAGACTTGACACGCTCGCGACGTCGGCGCAGCACCACGGGCCGCTCGCGGGTCGCGTCGCGCCGCTCGCCCGGCGCCCGGCCCAGGCGGGCTGCCCAGTGCTGGAGCGCTAGCTGGGCGTAATGCTGTGGATAAAACAGGTTGTTAATGGCCAGCTTTTCAATTTTGAACACTTTTGTAGGGACTGCGAAGTGCTTTGACTGAATAAAATACATAAGTCAATTAAACGAATCTCTGCGAGTGTTTCGGTTTTAAACTTTCTGTCTGGCGACAATTATCTTTGTGTGATGGCGAGTGTCCGTACCGCCTTCGGATGGGAAGGTAGGCCACTGACTGTGGGTTGACGCAGCATGCGCCCGCTGCTTTAATTGCATTTTAAAAATGTGAAGGGACCAGGAACACATAAACACGGACAAAACTCACTTCCAAATGCTTCTCCACGTATTTGACCTGTCTCTCCAGCGCCTCCCAGTGCTGCGCGCGCTGCTTGACGCTGGCCTGCGCTAGCGACAGGTTGTCGCGCTCGGGCTCCAGCTCGCTCGCCAGCGCCGCGGCAGGGGGCGCCTCGGTCGACTCTAGGAAGGCTAGGAGGCCTGAGGGCTGTGGAAGGAAACTGGAGTTTAGAAAGGACCTTCAATCATCAAATTTGTAAATCCTAGTTTTTGTAGTCATGCGCCGAGAATAGTTTGCCAGGAATGGATCACGTTACGTGATGGAAACTTCACTATGAACATAGCGTCGATGCGGAAAATGCAGTCAAAGAATAACCGCTGCTAATCGCGAGGTCACCACAAATGAAAAAGGCTCCCTGTCGTTACAGACGCGTGTCGACTTAATTGATTTGACAATTTGGTATATTACATTTCAAGAATGTTAGGATCAGTTTGCAAGAATACTAATCAATCACAGAGCGCAATGGGATAATAGAACATGTCTGTACCATACTAGTAAGAACTTAGTTCCAATAGTCACCATAATCCGTCGCATGAGAGAGTGCGCAGGCGCATGCTCCACCAGCCACAGCGCCACCAGGTGGCGCGCCAGGTGGCGGTGGTGCAGGCGCGGCGGCGCGTACAGCGCGGTCAGCAGGTGCCGCGGCAGCGCGGCCTCGGCCAGCGCCAGCGTCTGCATGTGCGAGCCCACGCCCTCGCCGCCTTCCTCCACCAGAGCGCGCATCACTAGGCCTGCGCCTTTTACTATCGCCATCGACTGGTGCTGTGCAATAAAAGACGATGTTATCGATAAGAAAAGAAAAAAAAGAAAAAAAAAAAAAATAGAAGAAAAGAGAAAATAGTTTTTGTTTAAATGAATCTATTCGCAAATCTCTATGAATGATTATATTGGATTTTCTTGCTTACATGGGATCTAACAACCGATTTAAGAACATAACACACTTATAAGCACTGCACCAGATCAGCTTCACCTCATCTTACTTTTAATAGCTGATCCACAAGAATTTCAACAAATGAATGCTGATCGGTTTGAGTTGAGGCAATGCTGATTCGTGTGCGTTGATCTTTACTGATTTGAGACATGCATAAATAAATAATCGAACTATTAGAAACCAATTTGTGCAAATGTTTTGTATTCATAGAGATTGATCATTTGAGGCCATTTGTTTTCCATTGCAACCAACCAAATAACGCATTTTTATAAATATAAATACTTTTTCAAAAACTTTACTATTAATTGTATAACAAACAACAATAAAGGGAAAGCAGGTAGACTTAATAATCTTTAGACGGCACGGTTGGCGCAGTGGTTGAACGATTGGCTGCTGCGCTGCGTGTCCCAGGTTCGATTCCCACACGGAACAATTATTTTTATGGCCTACAGGTAGTTGTTCCGGGTCTGGCTATTCGTGCATGCGAGTTTAAATTTTTGTAAACGTACCCACGATACATGAAAAAATACTAGAGTAGGGCAACGTTAAAAAAAAACTAAAAGTAACGGCCCACGGCCTCTCGCATCTTTCCTACCGACTCGCCTTACCTCAAACAATTTAAACAGCACTCGTCCTTTCTTAGAGACCATCTCCAGCAGCTGGTCGAACTGCTTGCCGTCCGTGGTCTCGCTGTAGGGCACGCACAGCGCGAACGTCAGGAAGTCCAACATGGCCGCCACTACTAGTGCGCCGCTGTTGCCCGTCTGAGGAGGAGAGACATGTTGAAAGTATTTATGATAGTAATTCTTAGAGTCAAAATCTTACTCACTTCCATCTTGGGAAAGTGATTAAAAGGAAGACCTTTTAGTTGAAAATATAAAAAAAACTGCTGAATATTTTGGGTTATGCTGAATATGCTAGGGCCTCAGGAGGAACGCCTAATGACAATTTGTCACCACCACCGATACTTTGCAATAAAACACACAGTCATACACACACACAGCACACGCACAAAACACGCGCAAAATACACCCACAAAACACATACACGCACACAAAACACATACACATACACACACACAAAACACATACACACACACAAAACACATACACACAAAACACATACACACACAACACATACACACACACAAAACATACACACACACAAAACACACACACAAAACACATACACACACACAAAACACATACACACACAAAACACATACACACACAAAACACACACACAATACATAATACACACATACACTTTGTTGTTTTTTGTTTTTAATAGGAACGCCTAATGACAACTTGCCACCACCGCCCATGGACACTGCAATAATACACACACAGACACACCACAAACACACACATAACAAATGATTATTATTATTAATAACAGCGGTAATACAGGTAAGATGACTAAAGATTAAGATACAATTTTTAGTTCTCGCTTTTCCTCTAGGACCCATATCATTCAAACTGGAACAAAGTACTGACCACGTGATCCGCCCACATGGTGAGCAGGCCATCCAGGAAGGTGGAGGAGGACAACATGCTGGCCTTGTTCAGCTGCTCCTGCCTCAGATCGGGCTCGGCGTGCATCGGCTGCAGCAGGGCGCACACCGCGTCTAGCGCTGCGTGTGCGCAGGCGGGAGAGCCACGACGTAAGGCTGCTACAGTCGCTGTGCCGATCCATTCGCGAAAACTGGTGAAAATTATAAGCTCCGTATGAATAAATCAATTTAATTTCAGGGTACATTCTGTACTGTACTGATAAAAATTGAGCTCTTATGTTGGTAAAGAGTGAATTTTTGATGAAGGGCAGTCTTTTGAGGATCAAATGATTTATTTTGAAGGGCTGTTTTAATCACAATATCATAGCTAAGATTAGTTTTCATTGAGTTAGATTTACAGATCATAATATTGTTCAAGGTGTCAGTAAAGTGTACAAAGATTTTTATGACATACCATAACATCACGCCTGTAATCCCCGAAGGGTTAGGCAGAGGCGTCCCTAATAGTACACCCACATTTCGCCAGTTATGTTTAAGTCCCATGGAATAGGGGGCGAGTCTATCCAGTCATCAACCGGGCACTTATCTAGACTCCGTGGCTGTTACTAAGAAAATCCTGATGCAAAAACCCAAAAATCACCCGACCTGGACCTCATACTCAGCAGTCGCGCTTGCGACCTCTAGAGAAACGAGGCAGTCGAGGCAGGTGGCAGATTTTTATAAGATAAAGAAACATTGCAATTAATCTTTGCCTTTAGTCACCGAATAGAAAAAAAAGCTTGGAAAAATACTGAGCCCTACTAACACACATGACTCATACACCAATCAAAAGATAAAAATAAGTAAAGAAATACGATTAGTGTATAGTTAACAATAGATAAACGTAAACACTGCACACCCCCGCTGATTCATTATAAGATTATATTATGAATCTGTTTTGATTCATAATATAATCCTTTCAAACGGTCAAGATAAGATTACTGACTCATCACTAGAACCTAAATAACAAATCAAAGTAATGATTCAGAAGGAATGATGAGGATCGCATTGTGAGGAGGTTCCTGTTCCTGGAAAAATAATCAACGGTAGCTTGGACCCTGCCATCGACACCGGCAGATGACAATTTTATTTTATTTGTTTGTATTGAAATATTTACAAACTAGCACTACGCCCGCGAAAATTGTGTTAGCTCGGCTAATTTGCATGATATAAATACAATTTATAGGCTATAGCACCCATGAATATTTATCTTTCTATCAGTGAAATTTTATTTAGAATTGGATTAGTTCCAGAGATTACCCCTTACTACTTAACTAACAAACTTTCAGACAATTTTTTTCTCTTTATAAAATTAGTATAGATGTAATGATCAATTAAACGAAATCAAAGTAAAATTGTCTTACCCAGGTAATGCGGTGAACGCAGCAAATCCAACTTTACTGGCACAAAGTCTTCTCAAGGCATGGAACTGCGCCTCAAGTTCCCGGGGCGTTAAGTTGCTGCCAGAAGGCGCGGAGCTCACCAGCGCAGTCAACGCTCCCGTGATCAGCTTCTCCTTATTCTCGGCGAACAAGCGCTGCGATGCAACATTTTAGTGCACTTCGTCTTGCTTAGTTAGGGGTACGATTTGAGAGACGAGGGACTAAGAGAGAACGCAGACGACCGCTTTTTTTTTGGTAACCGAGTTTTTGATCGATTTTTTTAAAACGTCAGAGTTAATGTATTGAATTCTTATGGACTTTTTGAGACTTTTTTACGGTTATTTGCGTCCCCCCTTGTTTTATGACAAAGAATTTTATATCGTGCAGATTTACATTCAGAAAAGATAGAATAGTCATTTCAGTTACTACGGTTAATGATTTCAAGTAATTAAGCTTTCCCGACCATAATTTCGTAGAATGACCCAGTCTGTCAAATAGTGACGCCAATTAATTCCAAGTAAAAGTACTCATGATTTATACTCTAATAACTTAACAGATATACCTAGTACTTATACAACAAAATGTACAACATTCTCAGTTAGTGCAACTTCGCATAGAAACTATGGTATTTACATGAAACGCAGATGATTTTAACCCAGGACCCTAAAAGCTATGGAAAAATCTAGAAATGGAAGAATTTGTCGTTTCCCTCTACCTAGCTTAATAAGGAGTAGCAATGTAAAAGGTAAAATAATAAATTGACAGGGGACTTACAAGATCCCACGTAAGAAACAGCCACAACAGGGGACGGGCCTACAAGGCACACAACGTACATTAATATGTCCCAGGAATTTCACAACAATATATAAAAAAAACGAAGCGTGATGTGGATGAAAGTAGCGTGATATGAGTAGTATATGTAATCTAAGTAGGCATACAGGGTGATTTTTTCAAGTGGGCATGGATGACCATATCCGCAACTATGAGGAATTCGGATTTGGCCATCCAAGTCCACTTGAAAAATTCACCATGTATATATAAAACTGGCTATTGATATGGCGCCCATTCTAAGGTAGCGTTTCCAGAGATGTGTGGGGATATGTCGCAAAGGATCTGCGTAAAACTAACCAATCGCAAAGCTAGCTTAGCTCAAGCAGTAAAAAGAAGCGATATGATTGGTTAGTTTCGCTACACATCCTGGCAAACCTCTGCTGGAAATACAGCCTTATTACGGGCGCACAGTTTAAGGATAGAAACATATTTGTAAAGCGTCATCTCTGTCATTCATACATGTGTGAGACCTAGACACGTAACACGAGTTCCGGCCGGCTTGGTGGCTGAAAATGAACCGCTCGGCTCGAATTATGCCGAGTCGACATTTTATGTTTGCCGATCATCATCCGCCTATCGTTTTCCTAACTATGTTGGGGTCGGTTTTCCGTCCAACCGGATGCAACTGAATACCAGTATTTGCCCAGAGCTTGCCTTATACCGGGCAAAGTACTTCGGCAACCCAGGTACTCTCCGCGAGATCGTCAGTAACACCCAAGGCGTTGCTTGGCTTTTCGGGGAACTGGGGTGGAACGAATGATCGATTTTCCTACCTTTGGACGTGGAGTTGAGGACACCAGCCCGTTATACAATACAATAGCACCCCTGACAGTCTATGCAAATAACTTTATGTCTTGTGCCATATGAACCGCGTACTATGTACGTAAGTGTGAAGGTATAGAAAACAGGAATTTTAGAAAGAGACCGCCACATTCGTTTCTCATGATTCATGACTGACAGAGTAGGACGCTATACAAAACCGAACATTTGTAAAGGCTGGAGCAGACCAAACACGTGCGCGTAACAACATTTGGTCTGCTTTGGCCTTCAATGTCCATGTGATCGAATGTGTAACGAACACATTTGTTTAGTAAAATCGGGTTTTGTATGAATCTACATATTTTACAAACATACAACAAAACATAACTAGCTTTTTCATGCACAAACCGACTAGCTTTGTATTATTAACAATGGAATTCAAGACCCATTTTTTTACAAGTATGAATCAAGTTTGTTCCAGCTACTGTTAATTTTCCTACTCAATGTAAATACGAAGTGTTAGAAGAAGTCGAAGTAGTTAATATACAAGTTCTGTCACAGTTATTTTACCTGTGACTTTGCATAACTGTCAAAATCACAGCAATCTCTATAATCGTTGCAATAAGATTGATTTTGCATTGCTTCAAATGACAAGACTGTCCGAAGCACACGTTTATTCTCCTTCCAAAAAGGCTTACGCTTTTGTATTGTGTTGTGTCACAATTATTAAATAACTGTTAAAAGAATAATCACCAACGTTCACGGCAGCTGGATCATAAAATGCAAGAGCGAGATGACACTATATCATTTCTACTATGACATTCACTATCCTACTCGCACGTTTCATGACCGTAACTCCCACGAGTTGGCGTTTAGTTTAGTATAAAGTATGCATGTACAGTGCAGTTATACAGCTAGTTATGTAACTGTTATATGTCTTACGTCTTGGCTGACGGAGTAGATCAGTCCGCTGTAACCGACGTTCGAGTTGAATCGCTCTATCACTTCAGCACGAGACATGCCTACTGGGTTCTGGAATAATCTGTAAATAAAAAGGTACAGTTTATATACTGATGTCTATCTTTTTTGGTATAAAATACTTTGCCATACTGCACTAACAGTTATGAATTTTCTTACGAGATTATTAAATTTATAAGTGTGCTAAAAAACCAATCATAGACTGACCATGCATTAAGCGCTGAACTAGAGTGTGTGTTGTCTAGCATTGAGCCTTAAGTTGGTTGATTCATAGCTGAGGTGATTGCCCGCAGTGTGAGCCCGAACGTGAGCATTACGCTGAATTAGACCTTATACTATGTATCATAGAGTCTAAAGTCGGTTAATTCATACCTGAGGTGATTGGATTCCGTCTCCTCGTCCACGGGCTGGTGAAGAGGCCCCAGCCGGTACCCTCGTGGTGTGGGAATTGATCTAACGTGCACGTCACGCTGGCCCGCAGATCTGACGCCGTCCAGCAAAGAAGCTAGTAACGCGTCCCTGTGGAAGTGTGTGTGTTATTAATTATGGTCATTCTACTCTCCTTATAGCAAATGTAGAGAGCGATTAACACCCTTATCTATAAACAAGTCAAAGTGATTACTTGAGTAAAATTCATTATTTAAGATACGATTTTTATTCTGTAGTTTTTTCAAATCAAATCAAAATCGTTTATTGCTATATCCATAATGTACAACATACAGGTGGTAAATAAAAAAAAGAAACAATTATGGAACCTGTCGGGCACAGCAATTTTTTAAAATAAATAGTGAGAGGAAGAGCGCTTAATTAAATATTGTTCATTATTATTACTGTTATTATATAAGTCTTTTAGTATAAATTATTGTGTGTATATGTGAAAGTACTATAACATAATTTATTTTACTTATTAAATATCTGTTTAACGATTGCTTGAAGTTAAAACTGTCAAAAGATAGAACTTTTAGCTTTGCTTTCTTTGGCGGTTCTTACTTCGTTTAAATTCTTGACTATTGCATAAAAATGTTTGCATCAGTAATTACTTTAAATTGATTATAGATAGGGTGTAAAATTATAAATGTGTCAATATCTATCAATTTTCATATTTGTATGAAAATTACTGGTTGCTACTTATTATTTGACCAAGTGTTTCTTATCTGATCAGTAAAAAAGAAACAACTTTCGCTCTTCTGGTGTCGTTTTAACTGCTGGCCAGGACACAGACTATCTCTTGATGAGAGAGAGTGGGCCATAATCCGCCATGGAACCCCGTGCTGGTTGGTAGATGTCACATATAATGTGTTACTAAAACTTGATGGGTAATAACAAAAAGCGCGCTTCGTGGGTACGTTTTGGTCATTTTAATAGGTCTTAAAAAATATCTTTTTACGCTAAGATAAGTCTGTCATTGTTTTTTAGTTTTAAAATAGAATGCATGATGTGCTTACCTGTAAGAAATTGGTACACTAGTCTATAATTCTATTGGATGTACATAATATACAATATACAATATTGGATATATCTCATATCTTTGTATCAGTGTATTCAAATGTTGGTCAGAGGCTCATGGGCGGCTCAGCCCAAACTCTAACACCAGGCACTAACCACACGATAAAGAAAGATTGTTGGTGAGCCAAATAAATAAAATAAAATAATGGACTTGCAGTGTGAAACAATAAATTGTACTTATTTTTAGTAACATGGAATTCAGATAATATTATTCAAGTCATACCTTTCCCCTGCTAAATATGTGCGTGTTTGTCCATTGAGGTATTCTATCGAGAACTTCTGTGGGTGTTCAGTGTCTCTCACTAGAGCGAAGACATCACTTAGCGGCCGTAGGCATACCACCTGAAAACATTATTATTTTACTATTGACCCTTAGACGAGAGACGGAAAAGCGCGTTTGTTGTATAAAAATTAAATTAGTTACTTATTTATTAGTAGCTATTGCCTAATTAAAAAAAAAAATAAGAAAAAAAAATATTAATATTTTATATTTAAAATAATTATGTTAATGTTTTAGATTTCAAATATATTAATATTTTATGTTTAAAATTTATTAAAATTTATTAATATTTTAATAAATTTATATTATTATAAAAATATTAGTTCACTGTCGCCTGTAATCACACTTTAGCTTAGCGGCTTTTTGAGCAACGTCAGTTATTTATGTTTTGGAGCGTAGAGTGGTGTTGCGTACATGGTCGGTTAGTTTGACGCCTAGGATACTGCGCTCCATTGCACGTTGGCAAACGTTTGTCTTACTTACAGTACCGTTTAAATCTGACAAATATTTTCGGATGACGGTAAAGCTTACTTGGCAATACTTGGCCTAATTTTGCAGTAGTATATTGATCTCCGATTTATCCCAAAAATTGTGCAACGCGATTGATCCCAAAAATTGTGCAACGCGATGTTGATGTCACATAGAAAATCGCGTATAAATATCATATGCTAGAACTTGTATGACTTACGGAATACGTCTGTGGATCTCTCTCGAGTATGCAAGTGTCGGAGAGGCAGAGAGTTCGTCGCATCGGTTCCATGTGACGCGCAGGATTCACTTTGTGTACTATAAACTCGCTTAATGAGGTCTGGTGTTGATCTCCACTGTAAAAGGCAATTATTGGTGTGTATTTTATATTGTAGACTATACATTGTTGCATTGTCACAGGACAATAGTTTTTGTCGCGTGCATAAATCATAAGTTGAAGCTACAATAAAAGGCGTTAATATCATTTGTCACTCAATTTTACCGTATCCCACAGGCAAGAATCTTACATCGTAAGTAAGTAAAATTCTTACCTGTATAGCTTGCCTATAAAGCTATAAATTTAATAAAATTACTAGCTTTATAACCATTACGGAAATGCTTTTAAACGCACAATGGCATTATATCATGTCCAGTATAATTTGACATCTCATGGTATGTTAAATTGGAATAATTTACAAAAGTATTTTCTTATTTCTGTTTGTCTTAAATACATTATTATTATCCTTAATTTCTATTGCAGTGTTATTAAACACTATATTAATTCAAAGGTAAAATAAAACCGATAACTTTTACGATGCATATGAAAAAAAAGGCGATGATGAAAGAATGAATGTGACGATAAGATGCGATGTATTTATTTATTTTCTTAGTACACATGCAGCAGAAAATATCATTGATTGGTCGATGCGCATGCGCTGATTCAAGTCAATTAATAAACATGGTCATTGTATGACATTGTATGACAAAGTCTATACCTAGATCGATTTCCGTTGCATTTTATCATTAAACCATCACGCTGATAACTGAACAACCGATCGGGCAGAGGCATGCAAAGTCTGATCTCTGTCCCACCCCGACCATCAGCAAAAAACGAGTAGAGAGAGCTAGCAACTACAATGTTCTCCAGAACAACAAGAGATTTCTCGCCGACAGTGTGAACAGTCGACAACCAGTCTCACCAAGGGGTATCGTATTACCCAGTACCAACAGGGTTGTGGATGGTTGAGGACAGATAGGCAGTCGCTCCATGTAAAATACTGGTATTCAGCTCAGTCCGGTTAGATAGGAAGCCGACTTCAACATAGTTGGGAAAGGGCTCGGCAGATGATGAGTATGAACAGTCGGCGATACTACATATGATTAGAGACATATCTCTTTTACTGACAGCCTCGTTAGTCTAGTGGTCGCAAGCGCGACTGCTGAGCATGAGGTCCTGGGTTCGTTTCCCAGGTCGGGCAGTGTTATTGAGTTTTTCTATTAGGAATTTCACAGTAGCAGCCACGGAGTCTGGATTTGCGCCCGATTGATGGCAATAGACTCGCCCCCTATTACATGGAACTTAAACATAACTGGCGAAATGTGGGTGTACTATTAGGTACATCTCTGCCTAACCCTTTGGGGATTACAGGCGTGATGTTATGTTATGTTATATCTCTTTTACTAGCACGGAACCTACATCTATTGTACGTTCCTTAAGCGAAAAAATATTCGACATTTAATCGCTTGCTCGTCAGCGGCAGGACAGGTGCTTAAACCCATATTTTATCAAAGAACCTGTTGCTTTTTGCATTAAGTTTGATAGCAATGTATAAAACAGTCTAATATAGACTTGATAGACGAACTAGTCGTACAGAATTTGATACATGTAACAAGTGTATCGCGTTAGATAGATAAATGAGTTCACACCCAAGGTCGGCTGAATCAGCCGTCGGACGATCAAAATTAGAATAATGTGCGTGAATGAAATGCGCCAATTAAGCATGTAGCTAATTAACAGGGACAATGAAGTTATTATTTGGGTAAAAATAGTTACTTTTATGGACATAATAAACTTACACAGTAACACCAAAAATTTGTTTATAAATAGGAATTTTTAATCATTTCTATGGAAAATAAGCGCTATGTCTAGACCACATCACATGGAGCTTGTAATCCCCGAAGGGTTAGGCAGGGTTAGTATCTATTAGTACACCCACATTTCGCCAGTTATGTTTTAAGTCCCATTTAATACGAGGCAAGCCTATTACCATCAACCGGAGTGACATATGCAGACTGGGTGGCTGCTACTGAGAAATTCCTGATAGAAAAACCCAATAACACTGCCCGACCTGAGATCGAACTCGAGTCCTCACACAATTCAATTGTCTTTGTTTTCTCACACATTCTTAAAAACTCACCTATACTTTCCAAATCTCTGGTCATGATAGTCATCCAATGTAATCATTGTTGACAGGACCTTAATACTTATACTCAGTGTTAAGCTTGCCATCTCTAGCATCTTATTGATGATAATCTGATGGTCCATCGCATTGGAGAATAGGTGGAGTCTACTGTATCCTCCTACAGCTAGAACAAACCCTCCAGGCACATCCCGGACAGGGAGGATTCCCTGGACATCACAGTACGGATAGCTGGCCAGTAATGTGTGGGTGGAGGGTTCCAGTTGTTCTAGTGCGCATGGACCCACTTCTAGAACTACGGGGAGACGTGTGCCGCTCCAGTGATGTTTGTAAGCTTGATACCTCTGCAAAAAAATGTATATTTGTTCATATTCATTCATGTACACACAAAACCACATACAGATAGAAGAGCACAAAGATACCTGATCTTATTTCAAAAGTGGACAAAACAAAACTCTGTTATTTATTCATTAAAATATTTTTAGAGACTGGCTGTGGCTTCTCATTCTTTAGACAAAGTACTTTACAAACATTCACTAAAAGATTTATAATCAACAAGCATTGTGCTTCTTTTATAACAAACAAATTACATGAAAATAGGAAGTACTTTCATGAGACCGAAACGAATGTGATGAAATCCAAGTAACATAAACAAATGCCTAAATAAAAGCACACTGAGGATACTCAACACACTTAAATCAAAAAACAACAGTGAAATAATATTTAAGCATTCAATTGAGTGTTACTCTTGTTAGTGAAAACAGACATTGCATAATCAGCATACAGCCTCCTCTCTAGGGAGGGAATGGCTATAATCCACCACGTGGGCCCAGAGCGGGTTGTTGTCACGTGTCTTCGAATTTTTGGCTCTAGGACATGTCGGTTTGAAAAACAAACATTATTCATACAAAATCTGAACATCCTTATCTTTAATTATTTACATGACAAAAAATAACTTACATAAACATCTTTAGGTTTCTCAGCGAATGCATTTCTGTACTTAAAAGCCTCAGTCAGAATCAAACACTTGTGTTCAGAAGAAAACTTCATAGAATCCACTTTTTTATCCTTCTTCATGACCAGGGTAAAGTCATGATTAGCTGCTGCATTTGAATGTTTTGAGGAGGCAATGGTGACTACATCAGCGTATAACCATTTGTTCGTCACCTCCAATCTGTCGGGGTTGTATGTAGTAATTCCATGGGTGCCGATAGAAAACACCCGTTTGTATTTCCCCTTCCATGAATGTTTGGTGACAAGGAATGAAGCCACATCCTGGTTGTCTTTTAACGGCATCATCTTAACATTGCCTGTGGACAAATTAGAGACCGATAGTTTAAAGCAACAAAAAACTTCCATTGCAAATGAAAAGGACTTTGAAAGTAGTTAATGTTTTAACTACTGTGTGCAAAAGTTTTTTTTTTTGTTTCTCATATTACATAATTTTTGCTTTTAAAACCAACGAAATTTTTTAATTGAAAACTATGTTATTTATTTTTACTTTCTATAGTTGTATGTGTGATGTAATTTTCCTTTCACTATCATTTGGTGAATCATTCCAAATTACCAAGTAATTTAATTGACTTAAATCTAAACTCTAGCTAACCGTAATAAATCAGTTGATATAGCATTCTGCCACCTTAAGAAAAAATGGTACATCTGAGGATAAGCAATAGGGAGAAATGATCCTTACTATAAGCACTTTTATTTTTTGGTTAGGCTTATTTTTCTTTACATTATCCTTAATTATTATCAAAACAGGTATCATTCATATGATTTTACTTATGTGGATGATAAAGGTAAGTAAGGAGCAGGAAAGCCCTCAAAAACAAATAAGGTTGATTCATCATCATCTGCCTAGCTTTTTCCCAACTATCTTGGGGTCGGCTCTCAGTCTAACGGGATGTAGCTGAATACCAGTATTTTACATGGAGCGACTGCCTATCTCCACAAACCAGTTGGTCCACTGGGTAATATGATATCCTTGATATATTAATTTATTCAATTTTATCCTCAAAATAATGTTTTATCATAGACTCAAGAATTTAAATTTATTAGTGTCAAACATAAATTTACTTTCTTAAACATATTTAAAGAAAAGATAGAAAGATAATAAACATAGGTACTCAAAGATAAATTATCAAATAAAAGAAAACATGGTGTTACTGGGCATTTGTTACTACTCATCCGAGTTCATCCATGTAGGAAATACAGTTTTAGATGCATTTTATGTTAGAAAAGATTAAATATCAGTTCTTATCAGATTTTGTTACCAAATTTTTATTATAGTTATCAGACGAGTTCGAGGGCAGTGTCCTTATCTCATACTGAGTCAGGAACAGTTCTGTTTCCAGACAGATTTGTTCAATACAAGGCAACAAAGATACATCCATAACTATGCTTTAACACACATATTTTGTAAACAAAATTGTTTTTAATAAAATTTTCGCCACTGATTAGATCACCACAACCGGCAATACATTGTACGAATAATGAACAAGTGGGTTACAATAACAAACCCGTTCTTCAAATAATATGGACTGCAACAACTGGTACCGTCTCCAAATGACGTCTAGAGAAACCTATAGTAATGTTTTGCTACCAAATCCTTCCTATCGAATCGTGAAAAGATTTTAATGAGAACAATCCACCCCTTTGTAAATAGATCGGGAGACCATTGATATCGAATACGTGTAAACAAGGAACAGTACGACACATTTTTATCCGGGAACCGGCAACAGGAGCATCGATTAAATACTCACAAACTGAATGTGGATAAACAAGCTTCAATACTTTCAGCTGGTATCCGATAAGAGCCACATATTATACAAATAAACGTAAAAAATGTGAACAAGAGCTCGAGAAAGGACCGACCAATCGTTCGACAAATTGACAATTTGAGCAGTGTAGCCACGTAAATAAATAACGGGTTGACGTCAGATTTTTTGATTCTAAACAAAAACCAAAAGTCATTCAATGGTTTTCTTTTTAATTAAATAAATAATTAAAAACGGATGACAAAAACATGGTAAAGTATCTATACTATACTGTCTTGACAGAATAATCTTAGACACTGATAAATTCGAGTAAACTACAGTCCTTTCACATTCACTATTCAAAACAAGATCAGTGATCTTAGGTTGCTGATTATGCACTAATAAAACAAACTGTGGGCCGTAAGCTAAGGGGTAACTGTGTGGGTGTAGCGGTTAAACAAGCGATGGTTTGTGTTGGTATGTTTATGTTTTTTTATCAAAATGGTTTGTAACAATGTTTTTTTTAACAATAAAAGACAAAAAAAAACGTGTTAACCCTAACTCAAGCATATATTTATTTTATGTTGAGTAAGGTTAAATAAAATGATCTTAAACATTCTCATTTTCTAGAACGCAACTATATTACTTTCATGTCAAAGTTTGTATGTCAACGTCACTTCGACAACCAACCTGAATTCGTTCGAAAACTACAAAAAGTAGGAAAGGATTTTAACACAATTTTCACCTAAAGTAAAATTAAATTCAGACAAAGCCAAATTAAAAATGTAGATTAATAATATGTTACAAATTCAGTATGAAAAATTAAGTGACACTGACAAGCAAGTCTACTAGTCATTATATGTTTCCAAAAAATATTTTTTTCTGTTTCCGTTGTAGGATTTTGAACACTTCCTCTCTCTTTTTAGTTTTTACCGCATGCAGTGCTACGTCTACGTGCCGATCTTTCGTAAAATAAGTAATCTTATTGCCTTTTTTAACAATAAACACTCGGCCGTACCCAGTACAACAATATGGTGCTAGACTTAGACTTGTTCCGTGCCGACAAAGACGGCGGTAACCCAGACAAAATCCGCGAAAATCAACGCAAGAGATTCAAAGATGTGGCTCTTGTCGACACCGTGGTGGAGCAGGACACCTTATGGAGGAGATTGCGCCACGAAGCTGACAATTACAACAAGCTGAAGAATGTGTGCAGCAAAGAGATCGGTCTTAAGATGAAGAGCAAGGCGCCGGTTGGGCCGGAAGACCAGCCTGTACCACCAGAAGTAGCAGAGAAGCTAGTTGATCTGACTGGAGATGACTTGAAACCTCTCACTGTTAACCAGATCAAGAAGGTAAGAGAAAGTTTAGAGTTATTTAGTTAGTTGTTGCTTTAAAGGTCATGTCCTGTTATCCTATTAGGTCATTTTATTAATCCGGTATACATTCGTAAGCTTCTTTTTATCTTAAAATCATTTATGAACTCAAGCCAAAATGGAAAATAGGTACAATTTCATTCATAAACCTACACATAGGCAATGTCAATTCATTAACATTGTTGAATGGATTTACAAAAATAAAACAAATGAAAAAATCAATAGAGGGTTGTAGTAGTGTGTGTGAAAGCGAATAGTGATTGAAAGTTATAGTTCCAGTTGCAAGTGTTGGTACTGCATTGGCTGATGCAATGATATCAAAGTATGATTGTGACTCATTCAAATCAATAACAATGTAGTACAGTCCTACTCCTATAGAGTTGTGCTTAACAGCTTTCTTAACTAAGGTAGAACCTTAGTTAAGAAAGAAATGAACTAAGTAAGATACATAAGGTCACTATGTTCTTTTCAGGTTTTATTATAACCAGAATCCCTAAATAAAAAAAAAAATCTGGCTGAAATATAAAATAAAAACACATTTTATTCTCCGCACCAAAATCGTCCTTGAGTGTCCTACTGCATAGCAAAGGCTCTATCTTTCTTCCATTTATGCTTGCTGTCTGTGGCTTAATCTCATAGAAATTATACGCACACCTTTTGTTCCATGGGTGTGAGGCAGTCACTACAGAATTCCACCTGCTATGATCCTTACATAATTTTTAAGGTTCCGTGCCTGAATGACCCCAATTACTAAACCTCTGTTATCTCTCCGTCTGTCAGCCAGCTGTATCTATCATAAAGACATTTGAAATGCTCACAGAATGTGTATTTCTGTTGCCGCTACAACAACAAATTATAAAAATTATTCAAAAATTAAAGGGGGCTCCCCTATTACGATTGTAACAAACCCTTCATGTGCGAGTCTGACTCGCACTTGGCTGTTTTTTTTGCTTTATCCACATTCATACATCTGTTTGGGTACAAGTGGTCATACACATGCTGGTTGAGTGCGATTACTATGTAACTGACCTTTCTAAAGAACAGTACGAATACTCATTCTTAAAATTCTCTAATATTTTTAAGGTCAGAGTCTTAATAGATGAAGCTATAACAAAGAATGACCAAGCTCTCTTAGTAGCGGAGAAGACCCGTTCAAATGCCCTCCGTGAAGTAGGCAACCACCTCCATGAGTCCGTTCCAGTGGATGATGATGAGGAGCACAACAAGGTGGAGAGGACACACGGAGACTGCACCTTTAGGACTAAGTACTCTCATGTAGACCTCATTTGTATGATTGACGGTGAGTTTATTCACTTAACTGACTGGTGAACTGAAATGTTAGCTATTTTTTATTCCATCATCATTCTATCTTTGATTATACTTCTAAAAAAATACCTTTTTCAATAATTTGTGCCTTTACTGCTAATTAGAAATGGGTACCTCAAATAGGTGCCCCTTTTTGACCTCAACACCGGAGTCTGTTACACTCAGACCTTGTAAAATTCTTGTTCATACCATTACCACACTGATCATTGATAAGTTAATAAGATCAAAATGTCAAAAAGAGCACTTAACTGAGATAAGTATTAAAAAAAAAATAACATGAAGCAGGCTTTAACCTTTCATATTGTAGGAGGAAATTGTAACAAATATACTTAAATTTGCTGCAGTTTACATTAGTTAATAGGAATTCCCATTGCATCGTAACAATAATTATAAAATCAGCATTTGTTATCATTTCATACAATGTACTTAGTTAACTATTGTAACTTAGTATTCATATTGTCAAGCACACTTGTGCAAATAGAAATACATAAAAAAGTTTCTACGAACAATGATGTATAGTGGTAGCATGCCTATAGACTGAAATGGACTTCCTCAATTGAGTTGAAACTTATAGATGAAACTAGCTGTGCTCACGGCTTTGCTCACATGACCATGTGTTCTTTTGGCATTACGTATAAATCAATGGTAGCTTGAAGCCAAATATCCTGTTAATGCATTTGGCACACATGTTTTTTTTGCCCGAAAAGGTTTTTCTCTGTAAATTTTAAACCTAAATACTATAAATTATTTCACGTCTGTATTACCTGAATAGGATGCAGTCAGTTCCCCACTTGGATTGACTTTTTTTAATCAGTAGCTATGTCACATGTCTTCGAATTTTTTGGTTCTAGGATATGCCGATTTCCTCACGATGTTTTCCTTCACCGTTTTGAGAGCAGTGGTGATGAAATAAATTACAAAAAGTAATGCGCCTGCCTGGGTTCGAGCCCACGACTTACTGTGCGTAAGTCGTGGCCGCCACCACTGGGCCACCGCTGCTCTCCCGCTCATAAATCCTTAAAATAATTGTAATAAAAAGACTGAGTTATTTGAGAATGAACATTTTCTGATGTAGATGTATAATTTAAGTACACTCACATTTCACTAATTATTTTAAGTCACAGTAAAAGGGACTAAAATGATTTAACAACTTACTATTTCCAACTAGGTATGGATGGCGACCGAGGTACTGCGGTGGCTGGTGGACGCGGGTACTATCTGAAAGGAGCTGCGGTATTTCTGGAACAGGCGCTCATTCAACTGTCCCTCAGGATACTGTTGAAGAAAGGCTACACACCTCTTTACACTCCATTCTTTATGAGGAAAGAGGTAAGTGAAGAAAGCAAGAATAATGTTTATTTGCACAAAACATGATTTGTACACAAAACATAATAAAGAATCATGGTATTTTTACCCGACTGCAGCGAAGCCTAAAAGGAGGATTATGTGTTTGACCTGTATGTATGGCCGTTTCTTTGTTCCCTCGCGGATCCCGACTACGAGTTTCCCATTAAGATCCCTGCCTACCAATGACGAAAATCTTTTCTCATGTATTTAAACAAAGTATTACCATACAAAGTTAATAACGAAGAGCAAAGCAAGATCGCGGCCGCTGCCAGTGCAATACACGTTTAGTTTTTTTTACTATCACCTTAGTGAATTTTAGCTAGATAACTTTGACCCTGTATTTAAATCTCTATTTCAGGAAATCTTTTAACCTTATCTAAATTGCAGGTAATGCAAGAAGTGGCTCAACTAGCTCAGTTTGACGAGGAGCTGTACAAGGTGGTGGGCAAAGGGTCAGAGAACAAGGGAGACGCAGCCGTGGAGGAGAAGTATCTCATTGCGACCTCTGAACAGCCCATAGCTGCGTATCACAGGGACGAGTGGCTGCCTGAGGCTTCATTACCTATTAGGTGAGGAAAATGGTCTTGTAACGTAGCCTCACGCGTGTATCCTTAGGGGCTGTCTCCACGAGCGAGAGAATCGCGACGATATTATCGTCCGTGCCACGTATTTCTATACACTCTCTTAGAGGCAGTCTCCACGAGCGAGAGAATCGCGGCGATATTATCCCATACAAATACGTAATATCGCCGCGATTATCTCGCTCGTGGAGACAGCCCCTTAGAAGGAGTAGTCAGAGGTTTTGCCTACTTAAGTACACCACCCACATTCCGCTTGTTACCTTTTGAATGATATAGAGACGAAACTAATTGCTAAATTAAGATTCCAGGCTGCTAATGAAAAGTTCTTATAAAAATAAACCATAAAACATTCTGCACGATCCGGTAATCAAACCAAAGTGCTGTTGTGCCACCATAAATTAAAAAACTAACAAGATAAACAGAAATAAGTTTAATAGACAAAGTTAAGATGAGTGTACTGTGAGTTTGTTTTTCAATAACGCGTTAATGGCATATTTTTTTTCATAAAAATTGGCACTAAGTAAGTACACCAAATTATCTTAGGAACTCGTGGCTACATGATAACAGCCGGTCGAGTCGATCTTCAGGTTAAGCCGCGCTTGAGTAGGTTGGTCCGTGGATGGGTGACCACCTTTCCACCTTGACATTACATACCGAGTTTCCTCCGTGCCTCGGGTCGGGAAACACGTTAAGCGGTTGGTCCCGGCTGTCATTTGTAGATCTTTGACAGTCGTTACAGATACTCAGTGGCTGCTGGGTTGTGATTATCAGATAGGCAGTCGCTCCATGTAAAATACTGGTATTCAGCTGCATCCGGTTAGACTGGAAATCGATTCCAACATAGTTGGGAAAAGGCTAGGCAGATAATGACACTAACTAAATTACCTTAATTTACCCAAGTTTCCATTTATCTGGGTATTTTATGTAGTAGATGTCACTATATCAGTGGGACCGCTGACATCAACAAGTTATCTATCTAAACTGTTCACAGGTATGCAGGTCTCTCAACATGCTTCCGGCAAGAAGTAGGTTCCCATGGACGTGACACTCGCGGTATCTTCAGGGTGCATCAATTTGAAAAGGTGAGATGAATCATTTAAAATCCTGCTCTCTTTGTTTAAAGTGTTTATTTTCCGATCCTAGACACATACCTCTCGCTCTCGTATTTTCTTTGTCATCTAAGAGGTTATTGGCGCCTGGTTCTCCCAGGCGACAATAACCTCTTAGATGCCTGCTTATCATGATAGAAATTATGATTCGCATGTAACACATAATATACGAACTGTTACTGTGTGTTTTATTATGCTACTACTACTAGTCTAGTAGACCATCAGCATAGTGTAGTAGTAGTTAATATGGCCGATATACGAGATAAACGGACCCTCCGCTGAAAGGATTTTGACTTGGACGTTGGACGTCGTCGCTTCTGGGCGATGTTAAAACGCTAAACGCTTGGCGCTGCTTAGAAGCCAATCACAAGTTAGAAAGTCTAGCTAGATTATGATAAAACTGTTAAACTATGACCAGAAAACCTGTCTTACAACGTGTAGTCGTCTTCGGCAGTCAGTATCTGACCAGCTGAATCAGGTTCTACTGGAACCCGACCCCAATATGTAATTGGGAAGTATCCAGTATAAACCCTTATCTTTCCTCAGGTGGAACAATTCGTGCTGACCTCCCCACACGATAACGCCTCATGGGAAATGATGGACGAGATGATCAACAACGCGGAGGACTTCTACAAGCTGCTGGGCATCCCGTACCGCGTCGTGAACATCGTGTCGGGGGCCCTTAATCACGCGGCCTCCAAGAAACTCGACCTGGAGGCCTGGTTCCCCGGCTCGGGGGCTTACCGGGAGCTGGTGTCCTGCAGCAACTGTCTGGAGTACCAGGCTAGGAGGCTGCTCGTCAGGTAAAGAAAACTGATATTTTTCTTTGATAATTGAAATATTTTTTAACTTAAAATCTACACTGAAGTGTTATTACAACAACCAAATTGGATTTCATAGAACAGTAACACAGTGTCACAGCAGTGATAGCCTAGTGGTGTGACCATCGGACTGCTAAGTCATAGGTCTCGAGTTCGAATCCAAGACACGCACCTCTGATTTTGCGAGTTCATGTGCGTATTGTATAATTATCACCTGCTTCGATGAAGAAACCAGTATGCCTGAGAGATATTTCTCGACGGCATGTAAAGCCAAGTCAGAGGCCCATGATCGGCATAAAAACTCTCGACACCAGGTTAGGCTCTAACCACATGCAACAGAAAGAAGAATAGACCAGTATTACGAAACTCAAACATATTTTGCCCATTTTCTCCAGATACGGTCAGACGAAGAAGATGAACGCGGCAACAGAGTACGTGCATATGCTGAACGCGACCATGTGTGCCACCACGCGCGTCATCTGCGCCGTGCTCGAGGTCAACCAGACCGAAGACGGCATCAAGGTAACTTAACTAATGTCACTCACATACATTCATAACTCACTTAGCAACTACAGAACGCCACCTACTCCGATCCTCAGATACTCCTTATGTTCTTGGGATAAAGTTCAGTTTACCCTACAATATTCTGAAAACAATTATTTCCTGCAGTGTAAATAACATCAAATAGGAAACGGATTTGAATTTGGAATAGAAGTATCTTTCATTAAACACCTCAGCTCGTATAACAGCAGCGTTCAACAATATTCGAACCAAAATGCACTTTATATCTATTGTACTAAGCGGTTTATTTCTGTAACCCACAGGTCCCGGAAGCCCTAAAACAATGGATGCCTGAACAGTACCAGGAGTTGATCCCTTTCGTGAAGCCAGCGCCCATCGATCTGGAAGCAGCCGCCGCCGCTAAGAAGGGCAAGAACAAAGAAGGAAAGAAGTAACTTTGCTAGCGAAAATAATTGTTCATTCCCGCACATGAAGCATTTTATTTATTTGTTACGCTAAGCTTAAATATTACAAATAAAATAAACGGCCAGACTACTATTTAAAATGTTTGTTTTTTCTTTAAACAGAATCTCGCTATTTTTTTGTTAAGCTCGCCATTGTATCTAAGCTATATATTTATACGTTATAGCGTTATACGTATATTTTTTTATTTTGTGTGAAATAAAGAACAAATATGTTTGTATATTCGATTTCACATTTACAACTTGGTTTGTATTCGTAACGTTCGGGTCAGCGCCGAAAGTTGAGAATCCAATGCATGCCCAATGTCTCTTACGACATTTCAAATATTCACTGTCGATATGTTTATGCACGTCATAGTGCATAATGCACTAGTGAATAATCCTTATAACCTACTAGCGGCTCGCCCGGCTTTGCACGGGTGCCTATGTTACTCAGGGTGAATGTAGCTCTCCAATGGTGAAAGAATTTATGAAATCGGCACAGTACTTTTTGAGTTTATTTTTTTACAAACATACACACACAGAAAAATACAAATTTTTCCTCTTTATAATATTAGTGTAGATATATCGAATGACACTCTAAGGGGCTGTATCCACGAGCGAGAGAATCGCGACGATATTATCGTCGTTGCCACGTATTTCTATACACTCTTAGAGGCCGCCTCCACGAGCGAGAGAATCGCGGCGATATTATCCCATACAAATACGTAATACGCCGCGATTCTCTCACTCGTGTAGACGGCCCCTATGTAAATAAAATACCTGGGAAGAGACGGAACAACAAAATGAGTACCTCAATTATACATAGGTACCCTATGTCGATTCGTTACCATCAGCCATACTCGATTCCAGTAGCTAGTTAGATTTCGGGAGCGATGCGACGGCAGAAATAAAACGTTAGGGCCCGTTATACTAAGAGTTTTATTTGAAACGACCCGAGCTTACAGAGTTTGATGCAAGACTGCTTATTCTATCTAGCCTAATACATACATAGAACTTAAAACTAAGGTGGTGGTCGCTGGCGCCTGCACATTCCATCATGTCTGGCTGATAAAGATAAAAGTGCAGCGTACGAGCTTATGGCTCTACCACAGAGATAGATAAGGTGAGTTCAGAGAATGTAACTCCTCCCCCCTTGGACCGAAGTTATCGGAAAAACAGAGATTTTCCAAGAACTTCGCAAAAACAATTAACTATAAAATGACAAAACTTAAGTACCTAGTTAAAACGATTATAAGATAACGTGAAGATAACATTCACATATTTTATAACTAATTTAAGAGGAGTAATCATCATAGAGTTAAGACACTAATAATACAGGTCTCTGAATGACTCTATTTTCCTCCTGTTGAGTAGGATTGTGTTCAACACCATTAGAACGACGATCCTGCCTTTTACACATTTTCCTTATATTATACTTATACATAACTACAGCTATTAACAATAAAAAGACGATCGCGTACAAAGAGTAAAGAGCGGCACTGACACTATCACCGTTAATTTCACTGATTGCCCTTATTTCACTATTCGCACTGTTCTTCAGAAGATAATTTAGTTGGCGTATATCATCCAGGTTAACTCCTTTCAGGTTTACAGTTTCCATTTTCACGGCGGTAGAGGTGAGTTCTCGTAGATTAGGTAAGTTTATCACAGGAACAGGCTTATACTCTGTTTGCAGAAGGTAAGAACGCTGTCCATGAAGTTGGATATTTTCTATGGAAACATCACATTGCGGTTCTATGGTTATAATGTATGTTCCTTGTATGCGTTCCTTGGTGTCGTCATTACCACAAGTTTGCGATATAATTTGTTTGTGTTTGGTATATACACTATCCAACTATTTGGACTAATCTTCTGTAGTTTCAGATGTTCAGACTTTATCTGACGGGGAATACATCGCGACAGATTATGTTGATATTTCATTAGTTGTTCGATACAGGTTTCTTCCACATATTGAATGAGGTTATTTTCAGAGCAGAGGTATTCTTTGACTGTTATCTCTTGGCATGGTTGATCAATCGGACGATATTTTGACCCTTCTACTAAAAGGTAAGGGAATTCAGGAAAAACAACAAAGGTTTAGTTCATGGAATCCATAGGAAGGGAATACAATTTATAATAATTATAAGTAACATTTAAAATTAACGGAACTTCAATAATAAAGGTTATTTCTTCATTTTTAAGGTAAGCTTTTACAGACAATGACTCTTCTATATTAATTAAATTTCTATCATTTACAGGATACATTAAGTTATCATGTTCATTAATATGTTTTAGTAAATTTAACAATTCATCAGAATTTATTACGGCTTTGTGTAAAACAGATACCTTACAAAATGCAACAGCAGTTTCTAGTTCGCTGAGTTCGGCATTAATAGTACTAAAGTTTACAATAAATTGGTTGAGTAATCCAAATACATGAGTCATATAAATTGAATGCTTATCTTTTGTGTTAAGATTAGCTACAAGGCCTTCAAGTAATTTAATGCGCTTGTTTATTCTATTTGTATTTTCATTATTTATTTCAGTAGTATTCAGAAAGTGATCCAACATTTCAGAAACCAAGGTGAATTTATTGGCTATTGCCTGTTCTTTAGTCTGAATATTATAAATTAAGTTATCATATCTAACCGCATCTTCATGATCAAGGTTACCAGTTATAATTTTGATGAAAGAGCCTAAAGGGTTTACAATACCACGTTTAAATCTTTTGGATGGAATTAATTGCTGTAATTTCTCTACGGTCTGAGTTTGAATATACTCGACTTGTGTTTTATGTGCCATAAACTCATCTGTGTGGAATTTGTTTAGGTGTAATATTTGGCTGAATTCCGAATATTTTTTAATATTAAAGGAAAGGTCAGTGCTTATGCCCTGAAGATTGATTATTTTAACAATAGACCACTTCTCATATTGAATAAACGCTTGGCCTATCTTCACCGGAAGAATACCAGGGTTTTGACTAATCTTTACTGCTTGAAGGGCCTGGCTTGGGAGAGTCCAATTGGTTGTTGTCCATATCACCAGGATCAAACTCCACCTGTGGAGGACGTTTTATGTTTTTGAGAGGTACTTTGGTATCCCTATTGTTTAATTTAATTGGTATGATATTGCGTTCTATCTGACCTGTGACAACGGCTTTTTGGTACCTAGGCTTATCTTTTGCTTGTCTCTTATTAACGGCCTTAGCGAAAACAGGATTACCTATTTCTAAAGCTGGTTCTAATTCCCCTCCTCGTTTCGTTAAAATTCTTTCTTTGTGACCTTTTACTATTTCCGAAATATACTTATAGAATGCCTGAGTTCTCTTCTTATGATCTCTAATCAATTGTTGTTTGTAAGCTTTATCAAATTCAGAGTTAAATGTAGAGTTTAATTCGGTATGCCCAAACGCAGCTTCAAACGGTGTTAAATCTGTGGTGCTATGAATAGTGCTATTATAGGCCATAACGGCATAAGTCATTACAGAGGCTGCATCCGTAAACTTCTTTTCATATTTTGCTAATCTGTAAATTTCTATAATTGTGGAATGAAAACGTTCTATGAGGCCCATAGAGTTTGGATTGTTTGGGGTCCCTATGTGTAATTTTATTTTATGTAAATCTGTTAGTTCTCTTAGTAATTCACTGTTGAATTCAGTTCCAGGGTCAGAACTTATTTTCTGTGGAACGCCGTAAAATGAAAAATATTTCATCAACGCTCGAACCACTTCAGGTGACGAGCGAGATGGAATTTCTATGGCTTGACCTAATTTACTAAAGGCATCAATTAAAGTTAAATAGTATTTTGATTCTATGCTAAATAGGTCTATAAATATCTCTTGAAAAGGTGCATGTTGAGTTTGAGTTAGTTGCAATAAGGGTGTAATGGGTTTCCTATCATATTTAGAAGTTTTACAACGCTCACATGAGTTAATAATGGCGGAAACGGTTTCAATCAAATTTGGCCAATAATAATTACGACGAATCCGTTTAATGGTTTCACTGATTCCACGATGACATGTCTTACCTTCGTGTAATTTAATTACTATAGCTCTTTGTTCCTGCTCGTCTTCGACGTAAACAACACGCTCGGTACATTCATAAAACTTAACCACATCTTTCTTGAACAGAGAAATTATGATATTACTGAAGTCTTTTCTAAGTTCTTGATTTTCGAAATAAATGAAATACTTAATTTTTGGTTTTATGTAGTCTTTCAAAAATCCTGTGATGAGATTATAGTTATGAAGAGGCAGAAATACTTCTAACACCTTTTGTTTATTTCTAGATAAATCTTTTACTTGAATCTCATTACGAAACCAGCTAAAGACAAGTATTTGATTGGGCTTGGTATCTATTGCTTCGTTCAAGATCGGTATTCCATTGGATTCGAGATCTTTGGCCGAATGAACTGTCTGTATGGAGGACGACTCAGACGGTATGGGATAATGAGGCGATTCGTCAAGAACTGCCTCAGTTTCTGGTATACTTATTGGACTAGCTGTAGCGGTTCTTTCAGAGTCAGATATAGAAATTGTTGTAGAACCGTCCGTACTTTGTCTAATCATGTCTTTCTGTTCGTCTATATTAACAATCATTGAATTGTTGTCTAAATCGTCGCCTTTAAGGGCATTTAAGCGGATGCGGGAAAGCGCATCTGCGTTTACGTGTTGTTTACTGTTTTTATATATAACGTTAAAATCGTATTCTTGTAAACGCAAACGGCGGGTTTTTATTGAATGTATTTGAAAATTTTGGACAACTTCCGGATCACTGTTATTTTCAGTTGAATGCAAATTTTCAGCAGTTTTGGTAAATTCTACACTAGGCCTCTCATCTACGCAACCATCTTCAGTATTCATATTTTTATAGTCGTAGTCACAGTTTGTCGTCATATTCTGCATATAATCGTCATGAGTGACGTCGTAGTAGTATTGTTCGCCATCCGTATAAAGTTCATTAATAGGAAAACCTTGTTGTGGTTTAACCGCTGCTGGAGCAGTTCTCATTGTCACGTCACTATTGTGTAAATTATTAGTCGGACGATAGGCCGAAGCTTGGACGGGTCTGTAGCCAAATTGTCCTACTTGGGGTCTATAACCAGGTTGCGCTGTTGGGGGTCTGTAGGCAAATGTTCCTACTTGAGGTCGAAAGCCTAATTGCTGGGGGTTTTTCTTATCAACGACTGGTCCAAATTGAGCCATTTGCGGTCGACCAATTTGTTGATTCGGTATATTCGGGCGTACGAAATTTTGATTAGGTATACCAAATTTGAATTGAGTTGGGTTTGTAAAAGGTCTGAAATGATTATTTTGCAAGGGCTTCAGATTGGGTGAATTAAAAACAATTCCTCCATCACGTGATGGTAACATATGACTTTGCGGTCGGTGTTGAAACATTTTACTACGTAAATTATATTGTTCCTGAAAGTTAACTTCTTCAAGGACATATTTTAAAGCTTCTTCCAACGTAGTAGGGTTTTTAATTCGAATAATCCGCACCATGTGTTCTGGTAAATTATACAGGAAAACATTAAGAGAAGTATTGTTATAAATTATTTTTTTAGCTTCTTTTAACGTTGTAGAGCTGTTCTGATTCACTTTTGAAATTAATAT
The DNA here is from genome assembly GCA_950022335.1 of Eurois occulta. Classification (NCBI taxonomy): domain Eukaryota; kingdom Metazoa; phylum Arthropoda; class Insecta; order Lepidoptera; family Noctuidae; genus Eurois; species Eurois occulta. The sequence goes on from OX465498.1 coordinate 4,651,350, forward strand.
AGCACGAATGTCTTGTATTCGGCTACAAAACTGTAAGTATGACTCGCCTTGTTTGATTTTTAGGGTCTCCAGTTCAATAGCAACGCATTCCTCGCTCCTGGGATACCCAAAATGTTGGATCAATAAAGATTTTAATTCACTATACGTCTCAAAATCACCTCTTTCACTAATTAAGGCTGCCGCTTTACTTTTTAATTTACTCGTAATAGTCTGCATTAAAAATTCATTTCGGTCCGTAGTCCCTTGATACTTTTCAATAACATATTCGCACTTTCTTAAAAATAAACTAAGCAAATTAGTTTCACCACTGAATTCTGGAATTAAATTTAAAACATCCCGAGGGATCAACGATTCAGCGAGTTGCATAGAAAATGGTGTTTCGGTACGAGCCGACGGGGCTGCACCGGTTGCCGCGGTTACAGGAATCTGACCTTGATTCATTTTAAATGAAATCGTAAAAAAAAACGAACAAAAGATAAGCAACAATTTAAAACAAAAATAATTAAAAGTAAAATTCTAGTTCTATAATTATCAAACTTAATTAAAATTAAAAGAAAAGAAAATGAAACAATAAAAAAATGAAAAACCTTATCGTTATAATAACGTGAAAATAATATTCACTTGATTTATAATTATTCACTAATTATTAAGAATTAATTTCCACCATAAAAGGTTTTTCACTCGATTTTCCAGATTTAATGAAATAATCGGTACCTACAAAAATATATTTCATATTATTAACATTACTATTATGGGGAATTAGGAAGGAAGTAGAAGGTTACTCACAGTCCAACCGCCTTATAAACTTTCAACATCTCTGCTCACCCACGTTATCGTTACGCTTATCTAACGTATTTATTTGGTTCGAGGATTGCCAAGAACGTCTCACTGATTTTAAGTTACGACGACTCTACGTTATCACTCGCGAATAAGTTCTTTAGTGTTCTTTCCACTTTTCCGTGTAACACTTGACTTTCCGCGAAAGCAACGGTTTACGGCAATCCTACCGGCTGCGCCAGTTAGATTTCGGGAGCGATGCGACGGCAGAAATAAAACGTTAGGGCCCGTTATACTAAGAGTTTTATTTGAAACGACCCGAGCTTACAGAGTTTGATGCAAGACTGCTTATTCTATCTAGCCTAATACATACATAGAACTTAAAACTAAGGTGGTGGTCGCTGGCGCCTGCACATTCCATCATGTCTGGCTGATAAAGATAAAAGTGCAGCGTACGAGCTTATGGCTCTACCACAGAGATAGATAAGGTGAGTTCAGAGAATGTAACTAGCTACTATATAGCTACAACAACAAAAGCATTGTAAACAATTAGATGATAACAAAACTGTGTGGCTGTGACGAATAGAATAATCTTATCATTGGAAATAACAGTGACCAAAGTACCTAAAACGGCTGTTTACTCATCACATGTAGCATGATTAAATAGTCTCAATCGTGGAGATGCGTAGGTAATTAATTAATGATGCAAATGATGCAATGCATACTTTTATATTTTAAATGCAAGTACCTCTATGTATCTGTTGGTTAACTTTTCACGACTAAACGGATCTGTATGTTAGACCATGACGAGTTAGCATTTACCTTGAATAATTTTTTTCCCGGTGCTACGGTCCCGTAGGAGTTTTCCGGACGAAGCCGCAGGCAAAAACTAGAGGTGAATAAAACATCATCTTGCTATTTTCGCATTTATTGTGACAAATATCAGTCAGCGCCGATTATGTATATGCAATGCAAATTGCAATCTTATAATATTTACATTCGTCAAGATACAAAATGATTAACAGTAGGTAGGTAATCTTTCCGAACGTGGGTCCCATTTGTGTTGTGGCATAGAATTATGAACATCGGGTTTGAACTAGCTCCTTTGTAACTGATGGCAGTTTTTTTTACTAAAACTAGAGGAAAAGTACATGAATCAATGAACGCAGAAATAAAAGTGCTCTGTTAGAATGTCAACTATCCGCGCTGAGCTGAGCGTAGACAATCCAACAGAGCAGTATTTTTTAGATGTCGCTTAAATAGCGGGCATAACTAGCATTGTTCTCTAATAACAAGTTTTCTGATTTGTCTTTTTATTTAATTAGACTGAATATGTCCCTGACCGTTTTATTGGTAAAAAAATGTAAAAAATCTAATCATCTTTTACCAATACACAAATAGGGGATCCCCTGACGGGACTTTCGCATGACAACATAATACATGCACTGTGTAGTAATTTTTAATGCAAGTGCATTAAAAATTACTCCAAAACCTGAGTACAACATACAAAAAAAAAACAAAATATTCGTCCTGTAAAAATCCCGTCCAATTTAAAGCTTTACTTATAGGGGTTTATTCATACATAAACGATGGTTAAAGTTGATAGACTTTTCAGTACGTCAAAAAATGTATAATTTACGCAGCGTTTATGAATAATTCCTATAAATAATATTAACTGTACAAATAAGGACCAAAGTAATCCTGATTCCGTAAAAAAAGATTAAATGAATTGCATTTATACTTCTACGTGACAGTGCTACAACACTTCTAATAGGTGTGTAGTCGATTCCCTTACACTTGATGAAGTATTTGTGTAAGGCAGTTAATTTCCACCTCACTGAAGTTATAATCTGGGATTTGTAGCCAAAAGTGAATGCTCCAACCAACCCGCGAAATTCAAATTTTCTTACGCTTTAATATCATCAAAATCACCAATACAACCCTCCAAGTTCATAAAGACGTAGGAACAAAAAAAAAACAGAAAAAGTCATTCCTACAGCTTTATGAACTTGGAGGGTTGTATTGGTGATTTTGATGATTATAATTCTGTAGCTACATATGTCTTACAGCCGCGAATAATATTTTAATCAACATACAACCTAGCACTGGCCTGCAAATTGGAAAAAACGCAAGAATTTTTGAATTTCGCGGGCTGGTTGAAGCATTCACCTTAAACTATTACGAGTTCGACTACACATACATAAAATAGTGACTTACATTTTTAAATAGACATAAGTAGACAACGATAAACGATAATAATTTTATGAAATAATGCTACAATATACAATCAGTAACTCCAATTTTTATAACTTCTACAAGAGTTTTCAATGAGATAAGTGTATATTTTTTTACTTATAAGATCTTATTTACACAGTCTTAGGTAGGTAGTGCAAAAATCTTACATTCTTGGGTAACTTGACATTATAAGCGAGAAACAATGGGTCAGCCATGCGAGAAAATCTCTGATACAGTAGGCTGTACATAAGTGGACACATAACCAGTATAAGCTTACCCCTCGTTCCATTGAAACTCGGTACTCCACTAGGCCAGCTCAAGGTCAGTGTTACACTGATGTGCGGTCGACTGTGCAAGTATCACGCTATCTACGTATAAAATCGTTAATCGCTAGTTTCACGTCAACACTCATTAACTAACAGCTCTTAAACTAAGAAGAAAATTTACTTTACGAGATGAATGGTAATGGAGCTTGCAATTTCCTTCGAACTCCTACATATTATTAGTATAGTGTATATTTTAAGTAGAATTATTTCCTAATAGGTACCCAAATCAGACACTTCTCACACTTCACTTTTTGTTCATTTTTGTCTTTCATTCGGCATTTGAAAAGACGGAACATTAAAAAAACATGGAATGAAACAAAAATGAACATTAAGCGGCTGTTCACGCGGCGCCGTCTTTCAAGATGTTTTACAGTAAAACGTTAGGATTCATACGTCAATAGCCAGATGTCCATACGGTTAAAAACAAATGCTGCATGGAACTGCCATGTGATCCCAAAATGATACTGCAAAATATCGTGCAGGATAGCACCGTGTGAAGAGTCTCACTCGGTGTCCCTCGAGTGAACAGTTTTATCAGTTTGAAGACGTATCAATGTGTGGATTGATCGATAGATGACATCATGGCTGCGACAGACAACATAATTGTCCTGGCCGTGACGCGCTGCTATGCGACCGGGGTACATACAACACACGAAAAAAACATGGATATCTACTTCATTATCTTCTCTCAATTGTTGTTCCATAAAATAATGTTGTCGAGAAATGCGATCTTCAATGTAGGTGACATCTACAACAAACCCGCACTGGAGCCGCGTGATGTATTATGGCTCTCCCGCTAACAGAAAGGCCTGTATCTCAGCAGTGGGATAGAGATTAGAGCAGTAGATTTTTCTCGCAATTTCAGGATTGATCCCATAATAAAAGTTGTTCGAAATGATGAGTATAATGAATGGCCTGTGTTTAGTTACACCTTTATGAAAATAGCGATTGCTTTAGTAAAAGTATTACCCAGTCAGCAAGGTGGTGGTAGGCTGACTGTCGAGGGCACGCAAAAACGGCCACGCACGAATGGCCAAATTTATTGCCATTTTCAGATCAATATTTAGGTAATTGTCACATTATTATGCAAAGGGCTATTGTCAAAGATTTAAGGTGAATGCTCCAACCAGCCCGCGAAATTCAAAATTTCTTGCGTTTTTTGCAATTTGCAGGCCAGTGCTAGGTTGTATGTTGATTAAAATATTATTCGCGGCTGTAAGACGTATGTAGTTACAGAATTATAATCATCAAAATCACCAATACAACCCTCCAAGTTCATAAAGGCGTAGGAACAAAAAAAAAACAGAATAAGTCATTCCTACAGCTTTATGAGCTTAGAGCGTTTTATTGATGATTTTGATGCTTATAATTCTGTAACTACATATGTCTTACAGCCGCTAATAATATTTTAATCAACATACAACCTAGCACTGGCCTGCAAAATGCAAAAAACCCAAGAAATTTTGAATTTCGCGGGCTGGTTGGAGCATTCCCCTTAACTACTTATACGCAATAAGGGTCTATATGAAGGTAACGGTTACTGTACATGTTACCAAATATAATTTAGCATAAATAACGTATATCTAACACCAAATTAAAAGTTAAAGCTACATTATTCATATGCGTAATTAATGTGCCATTTACTTAGGGTAGGTATTATATTTTACTATAATTAGGTATATTATGTAGGGAACTACACTTCATAAAATGATCTATCATGCACGCGCAAGAATCGACACAATGACATAATTTCTTTTGTTGATCTGTCATTTTGTGGATTCTTCCGTCGACAAAACCCGTTTCTACGGTGGTCATGCTACGCGTGCTGTAAAGTCAGCCAGTTGAAAGTGAAATGTAGGTTTATTGTTTAATTTTATTCTACTTAGTTTTTTTTCAACATGGCATCTCGCAGGTCAACCTTTGAGGCTGGCTTCTTCTGCTTAACCGGAATATCCTGTGGGTGCCTTGAGGGTAAGGCCTCCAGGCAGGGGCAAAAAACCTATAAACTAAGCGACAGCGGCACCCCCTGTGGAATACAAGCCTCGGCTTAGGGCGTCGCTGGGAAGGGCAGCAAAGGGACAGGCTGGATCTGAGTGAGATTATTTAGAGGTGTAAAGAGTATAGTCGATCTTGTATACATACGTATAATCAACCACCCCAAGATTGAATGCCACTAGCGCGCCATAACAACAAGGTATATTTATTGAAAAACAGATTCCGCCATAATGAAGTTTCAATTTACCTACTGGTACATCTTTTTAAAGTGGTAAAGTAATTCCGAGCTCGACTGTACAATAAATGATAATAGGGACAAAACAAAAATGTGAGCCATTTTTGATAAACAAAACCAAGCATTATTCTGAATATCATTTGGCCCACACAACCATAACTGGCTTCTATCAGACAACATTTTTAAGTGTAGTGCCCCCTTTATATTTAGGTAGTATACAAAACAGTAAATATTAATTACATTACTATTCGTCCCTTGCCTCCACATGGCACAATGATTAACAACCAGGTCACAACACCTTAAAAGCACTTCAGATGATAATGTTCATGTTCGCATTATTGTCTAGCACTTAAATATGATAACCCTGCATTTTGTGTGCAATGCATACCAATGGCGCTGGCTTATGATGGTTTTACATTTCATGCCTTTATTCTCCAAGGGTGCATCGCACAGTACGCCTGTTATGTATATGTTTAAATTATATGATACCATGTTAAAAGTGGCAAGCATGTTGCCATTAATTTGTATCGCCTAGAAAGTCTGGGATGTCCTTGATATGCGTTGCCAGTCGCAATTTGTTATTTTGTGTGAAAAATGAGTACTTATAAGAAATGTCTAGTCTAGCTATAGTAAAGATCCTCTGGCAAGCCACGTTGGTGTGAATTACCACTGAAAAATCTCATAGAATATTATCGATATGAATAAGGTAACTTCATAACAGGCAATTCGCAATTTTTTTATCAGTCAAATGTAACAAGGTCACTGGTCAAGGTTAGATGTTGATTAAAAAATAATTTTTGTTATGCAACAACATAATTGGGTTATTTGACTGGACAAGTTGTTTTCTCCAAGCCAATTCCATTACCTAAAACATGTTTAGAGATTTCATGGTTTTCGAGCCTACCTCTTCCCTCACTCTATTTTTATCCTAGATGATATAATTATGTACATGCAATATAAATTAACTTTAACGGTACCTACATATTATATCAAGGTAAACTACTTTAACACAAGTTAACTTGTGACTAGTAAGTAAGGTGCTGTTTACCCCATTAGCTTAGGAACCATATAGCCAGATTACATTGGCACTACCCCTTGTACTGAAAGCTTCATGTAATATTTTTTATTGCAAATTAATTTATAGTCTCTGGCGAAGTCTTTAATTCAAGTCATAGATACCTCCGGACATAAAATGCGGAAACAAATGGTTGCATGAAGGTCTGATATATTGGCAGTTTCTCAGATAGTTTGACTACATTGTTTGTGGTTGTGGACTAGTAGTATATACAAGTTCCCTCTGACTCACTTTAGGGGTTAGTCTCAAGTTAACATCAACAGATACGTAGAATTATATTACTACCTACATATTATTTTGATTACACATTGTTATTTCCTAAATTTGTTTACATTGATATTACTGAGGATAACAAGTGACAGCTAACTTCTAATGTTATAGCTTTATAAAGTAAATGCAAGTTACCTAGATACATAGTGCGTGAATAGGTGAATTACTTGTACTTTACACCATAATAATTATAATACACTTTCAATTAAAGGAAAATGACAGCAATGTGATTAATAAGCAGAGATCGGAATAGGTAGTCTATTTCCCTTAATTTCAAGGAAGTTTGTAAGATGTGGATAATACCTCCCTTTAATTTAATAGCTTTATTTCGAACTTACAAATCATTTGTTTCCCACTCCCTTGAAGCATGCAATTAAACTTTACTTATTTCAATCTCTGTTAATAAGACATGAGTCAATGACTTTAAATATTTGTTAATAATTCATTTTTGAGTCATTCCTGTGATGTGATAATCTCTATGCCCCCCCCCCCAAGTTTAAGAGTTATTGTAAGCTAATCAAATGGATTTGAAAGACATTTTTTTTATATTATATTTACATTTTATTATCCATAGTTACAGTTACTTCATTATAATAGAGATTACATACATTATCATAGCAATAAAAACTCCAAAACTAATAATTACCTACTTTGCATTGTATCAAGATACACATTAAAATAACAAAACAGGATTGTAATAGCTTAGTTCGTAGACATTTAAGTCTTAAGATGTCCTCTTGTTCTATGTAGGATATAAATATAGTACACAATACATACTCGTACATTAGGTTCAAAGCCAAGTCATGTATATAAAGGTTACAGAAGAGAAATGTTTTACAAGATTGGATCATAGTCTGGTAGGCATTAGTCTCAACAGCCCACTGTCAGTCCAGCTACAATGATGAAACATCATTGGTGTATGACTCATCACCATTTACATACAAATCACAGAATATTTCATTTCTGGCAAGTACTTACATTGGGTGAAATGCCAGAAACAATGCCAGTATTAGCACGCCAGCTGAGCTTTTTGCCGACACTTGTGCATCAGAGCACGCAGGGTGAACTGCCGACGAGCCAGGGTGCGCACTTGCTTCAAGAATGTATCCAAATCAATCACTTCTTTGCGTAGTGCCTCCCCCATGTAGTAAATAGCATCTTCTAGAGTAGCTTCCTCAGCAAAAGCATTTAACAGCTGAGAGTATAATGGAGCAGTGGTCACAACAGCTTCATCCACATCAATGCCCTCTTGTTCCTGTAAGCGTTCAATGGCAGTGTGCAATTCTTTCTCTTTCTCCTGCAAGATTGTCACATTCTTGTCCAACTCAGCCCTCTCTCTCTGCAGTCTTGCAAGAATATCCTCAAGACGTGACTTGCCTTCACGAAGCTCCTGCTGTGTGCGACGGAGAGTCTCAAGTTCAGCTTGGGACTGTAGAGACTGTTCCTTGAGTCTTCTTCTAAGCTTATCCTCAACAGCAGATAAAAGAGATGCTTTAATATGTTCCTCTGTGATAGTGCCACCAGCTACATCTGTTGTAGCAGGGCCACCATAGCCCGCGGCTGGTGGGTAAGGAGTAGTTGTTGCAGCAGGTGGATAAGGCATGCCATTGGTGCTGACTGCACCAGGATATGGAGCCCCATAACTAGGATACGGCAGATTCGATGTTGTTGGGTAAGGAGTTTGTGTTGGATATCCTGGTTGTGGGGTACCTTGAGGGAATGGATACCCTGCAGGTTGCGGCATGAAGGAATTCACCGGATAGGGCGCCCTCGTCTCATTACGAGGCTTTGAATAAACTGGTGGCAGCTCTCCAAACGCAGAGACCATGCATTGAATTAGCTTCTGTAGTGTGGAGCCACTTTGCGTCCATTCGTGTAGGTATGGTAGGTATACTTTGCCGTTGCTATCGACATATTTTGAAACTTTTATAGACATGTCTGACGTGGGTTTGACAAAACACAGTGGCGCATTTTGAGGGTGAGTGTCCATTAGCCAGATACAAACCGGGATGTTATAATAGGCTCCTTTATAGTTTACGGGGATGGTACCTTCGAGGTTCAGCAGGTCTTTTCTGGCACCATTGTTGAACACAAAGGCTTCCAGTCGATAAGTCAAACTTCTATAAACTTGAATCAAATTAACCACTTCACGAGACGTGTAATCGCGGTGTTTGTATTTTGATAAATACTGCTTAAGCACTACATCGTCGTTAGCCATGATTAATTGTTAATAAATTAAGATATTAACGAAATGCACGAACAATAATTGAAGAAAATTACAGAAAATCGCACGATCCGAACGAAAATCACATCGTTCATAGACAGCTTCAGTGATGTCATCAAACAAAATAGTCATATGTTTACTATTGATTATTATAAAATCGCCTAAACAACAAAATCATTTTCGAATTTTGGGTAAAATAAATTGGATTCCACCTACACAGGCGCCACATTTACACCTACCAAGGCGCCGTGATGGCAGGTGGATCAAGCTATCACCGAGTGGCGTCCAAGGGAAAGAGAAGTGTTGGTCATTCGGTTGCGAGATGGGACGACATTAATGCCATCGTCGTAGGAATATCCTGGATTCCTGGATGAGGCTGACTCAAGAACGTGGAGCTAGGAATAAACAAAGAGAGGCTTTTACACAACAGTGGGTGAAGTCAGGGTGTGGATGATGATGATGATGAAATTGGATTCAACTTGCACCTCCCAGGACGTTAAGTATTTTTGAGGTCAAGGACAAGAGTAAGCAGAAATGCAAAAGGAACTAATATAGTTCAGAAAGAACTATATTGCGTTGACGACTATTGTTTCTAGTTATTGTTGCTACTCAGTGCTGTTTCCATTCCATACGATTTCTCTGAGATCAAGTGGTGCCAATAATAATAATTCATTTATTGGCATAAACAAGTAACTTACATAGTAGTGAATCACTGGTGCCTGTGGTAGGTAGTGAAACACCTGTATTACAGGATTTACAGGTCACCAATGATAATGGTGTGACGTTTGAAATTTCACAGGATTTCTCAACTCAATTTAACATGAATTAAAATATTGATACAAAACTAATGGGAATAAATGCATGTAATGTTAATATTCAGGCTATTTATGTCACTTAAAAGACTAGGTCTCCATTAGTGCATTCTGACAAAAACAAAACAACTACACCAAAGACAAAGGCACCCAATGTCAAAATAATCCAGACAATTTCTTTTTCGGTGAGCTGTCAACGTTGCGAAACGTTCGATTGCAGTTCGCCATTTGAAATCCAAGTTAATCATCTTGGAATAGTTTGAAATACGTTAATTTGTATTTTAAAAATACAGCACAATGCCGCCTAAGTTCGATCCTAATGAAATTAAAATCGGTAAGAGTTGATACCAGTGAAAAACATGACCGGTTTCCAAGTGATGGTGTTCTTCAATATTGTGTGTGTATTTTTACAGTAAACTTGCGATGCGTTGGAGGAGAAGTTGGTGCCACTTCATCGTTGGCCCCTAAAATCGGTCCTCTTGGTCTGGTGAGCATATACTTCGATAATCTTAAAAAATACCAAATCCTAACCTAGAAACTTGGCATGGCAGTCCGAACACCTATTCTATATAATAAATGATACTATAATTTGGTGGTATCGTAGAGACAACTCGATATATGCTCGTGCTGCAAGGTTAAGTACCTTTATTTGAAGAATAAAATAATTTACTCACTGTAACATGCTCACTCACTATGGAGATAGTCGAAATCTAGTTGTCTCGCCTAATAGTTGATCATCCTGGGGGGTGCCTCCCTACCAGGCGCGTCCTTCCGGGTGGCGGATGGAAGGAACCCGCGACTCAGGATACTTTCCCTGTCGCGGCTACTCCGAATGTCCAATAAGGAGTCGCGGACCAGGCAATGTGACTGCCATGCTTTCTATATAGGTATCTAGCTACTTTAGGGATTGAGTAAGTTCATGTTCTATTTACTATTTCTTAAAATTATGAAATTCCTAGTTCTATCAAATAATCTTTCATTGGATTTCAGTTTCTCTGGAATTAGCCAGTAGAGATGTGTAAGTAATGCGAGTGATGCATCACGCGTAATATCACCCGAGCGCGTACTGTAACATGACACATTACTCGACTAAAATAAGCATCACACCATTACACTAAACATCACGCGAGCGGTAGCAGCGCAGTAGCTCGCGACATGACTCGCAGACTCGCTCATGGCTCCTTGACTCCTTTCATTACACTTTCATAGATACTTTTAGTCTTACGCTTAAGAATATTGCCACTCCTAAGCCTGGAAACCCGGTACTTGTTTTAGGGTATAAGTATGAAGGAAAATCAACTTTGTATGATTTGTATATTTAAATCATAGTGAGTAAATCACACTATTGCTCATTTGATTTCTTTCATGTAATTATAAATCATCATAATGACACGCGGACAACATCGTATCGCTCGCTGCTATGTTACTATACTATTTCAATAACCTGTCCTATTACACTAGAACATTGCATTACAGTAGAACGCGCGATGGTGTGCTATCGAATGACGCTACATCATAACATCACGCGTGATGTTTGAAGTGATGGTGTAATGTAATATTACTCGGCACGAAATGTAATGACATATAACATCACTTCGTGGTGCACTGTTTTGCACATGTCTAAAGAGAAATGTATGTGCATATGTAGTGGATAAAACTACCATATACACATACTAATCTGAAGAGCCCACATGGTGTAATGTATCTTAAAATCATTCCATTGGAGAAAATCTATAGCAAATTTAATAATATACAAGCATTCAACTTCTTCATAACGTCTTACTAACATTTGTTTTTACTCACAGTCCCCCAAGAAGGTTGGTGACGACATTGCCAAGGCCACCAGCGACTGGAAGGGTCTCAAGATCACCGTGCAGCTGATTGTACAGAACAGACAGGCTCAGATCTCTGTGGTGCCATCTGCCGCTGCGCTGATTATCAGAGCTTTGAAGGAGCCCCCACGTGACCGCAAGAAGCAGAAGAACAGTATGTATCATATCAAAACATAAGCAAAGAATTTTGTCTTGAAAAAAAAATTATTGGTTATTTGGATAAATTTTGACTGGCCCTGGTTCCATTATTTTCCTGGAAAAGTATCTGCATCATGTTTCAAAAACACTAACTACATGTATTCTTACAGAAAAACTTGCTAATAACATGATAAATAATTCAATTTTCTCTTAATTCCAGTCAAGCACAATGGGAACATCACATTAGAAGATGTTATCACTATTGCCAAGACCATGAAAGCCAGATCAATGGCCCGCTACCTGTCAGGCACAGTCAAGGAGATCCTTGGAACCGCACAGTCCGTCGGATGCACAGTTGAGGGCAGGCCTCCTCACGACCTCATCAATGACATCAACACTGGTGCCCTTACCATTGATGAATAAACCTAACATCTAAGTTTAACTAATTTGTGTTTTATTATAGTTGTTCTAATCCTTCACCTCTTTTTGATTAGTCCATGCCAATGGTAGGAGTCTCGTCGAGAATATAGATTTAAGACTTTAGAGTAGTAAGGGTTATGGCACATCTAGCACCACGGAATCTCGCTTTTCCATGCTCCTATGCTATTCTGTCGCTCAGAACCGTCATTTGCTAGTACGAGTAATAAGAGCGTGCTGCAGACCGCATCGTCGATGCTGCCGCCGCGTGCTAGTGTTTTCCCGTTCTATAGCAAATAATGGTTGTGGTTCGATTGATGTACCTATATTTAAGCTGGTGTCTGCAATTCCGTCAAAAAATTTGTACATTATTATTAGGTACTAGCTGCCCAGCTCTACTTCGTTCGCGTGGTGTCCTACCCCTTACCCTACCCTACTCCTACACTACTCTTAGGCTGATTTTATAGTCACGCGATTCAGCAGCGCCGTCGGAGTGCGCGCGCTCGGATATGTATTGGGGAAGTAGTAGCGTTTCAAATTCGCGCGCTTGAGCAGCGCCGTTCGGTGTTCCTGTTCAACAGCGCGCTGCCCAACGGCGCGTCTAGCGGCGTGACTATAAAACCAGCCTTATCCTACTCCTACATAACACTACTCCTACCCTACTCCTACCCTACTCCTACCCTACTCCTACACTACTCCTACACTACTCCTACCCTACTCCTACACTACTCCTACCCTACTCCTACACTACTCCTACCCTACTCCTACACTACTCCTACCCTACTCCTACACTACTCCTACTCCTACACTACTCCTACACTACTCCTGCACTACTCCTAACCTACCCTACTCCTACCAGAAAAAAAAGTATCTTAGCGTTGTTTTTAGACTTATCCAGGCAATTTTTCTCGCCGTTAAAACCATCCTTGAACTTCAACGAACATTAAAAAAAAAAAAAAAAAGAATTGGCCAAATTGATCCAGGCGTTGTTGAGTTATGCGCTTACCAACACATTTTGCGATTCATTTTTATAAGATGTATTATATTACTATTGGGTTCGATTCCCAGATCGGGCGATAGAGGGGATTTCGTGTTGTAGGTACTTCGTAGTTCGACCATGAACACATTCATGATAACTTTGTGTACCTATACAGTCACGAGCACCAATTTGTAAACACTTAACAAATTTTAAGTGTTTTTTTCTCCTACTGTTCTGAATAAAATTTCATGTTGTTACGAACATAGTATTCTGGAACACATTTTTATGAAAAAGATCCTATCTCCAAGTTATAATCGTTATTTCTCGCAAAAAATGCTTTTAAATTTAGGAAAGTGTATCCAAATTGGTGCTCGTGACTGTACGTTACCCCAGCAAGAAAGTGTCTCCCAGAGTTAGATGGTGCCCGGCATGCGTTGCAAGTTGCAATGCATGTTTTCCTACCTACTTCTTTCACTAGCCTACCCACCTACCAAAGAGTATAATAATAACCACCTATCCTACATACCTACCTACCTACAATTATGTACCTACTTATTCGTCGAGTTTTCATTGGGACTAGATGGTGCTGTGTGAAATGTCCAGGGATATTTATTTATTTATTGTTTTTAAGATGTATTCTGCTATTCGGGGCGGAGACAAATCCAACGAATCAAAAACCATGAAAATTGGTCCAGCAGATCTCGAGTCTTAAGTGTTGTAACAAATCCGTCTTTGTTTTATTTATATAAGATTTTATACCTCGTCTTAGATATACAGGTCGTGCTGGCAAGATTACTACCCAGCACGACCACGCTCAAATTCCAGCTGTTAAGTAATAAGGTAATGAAACGGGAGCATGCCTAAATGGTTATTAAACTTGATACTAGATGGCGTATAAATTATACGCCATCTAGTATCAAGTATAATAACCATTTATACCGGGTATAATGCAAAAAATAAATTTACTTCCACAAACGACGCCGACGACGCGTTTTTTGTACGCCGTAAAGGTAAAGCATGACTGTGATTCTTTCATCTTGCATGCTTTATGTGTGCATGTGCATACTCATGTTTCTGACAAATAAATGAACTCAAAATAACATAGGTACTAGATACCTAGTTACATTTGTTTAGTATACTGCATATTACACATTTGTAGTTTGAATAGAAAGGGTCCAGCGCAAGTTTCTCCATGCTATGTGCTACAGATGTTATGGCACTAAGGCCCGTATTAAAGAACGTCACTCAATACTCAAGCATCATTTAAAACTAGATTCAAGCCATTTGGTTGGTTGAAACTAGTTTTAAATGATGCTTGAGTACCTATTGACTGACGTTCTGTAATACGGGCCTAAGACTTATTTGTCATATTATTCATAAAATGTTGGAATCCTTTAAGTAATTCAAATTTCATTGACATTGTTATATTTGCATACTCGAAAAATAAATTTAAATCAAATATTATGAAAAAAATATCACTCCTTATTATTTTGATTGCATAATGTAGGTAAGTAAATGAATTATTGACCTGATTTGGCTTTGTAGCTATAGCTAGCTTTATGTTAACTTATTTATTTAAGTATTTCAAAATATTTGTTAATTTTGGTTATGCCCATCTAGTGGCAACCAGCAACCACTGATCTTTAAATATGTTTTATCTGTGGATAATGCAGTGGACTACAACATTAATAGTTAGTTTTGTTAATCTTAGGTAGTTGTTTATTATCCCACAATAAATAAAATAACAAACATGCGTGAAAATATGTACATAAAATCATTGGGAGAACTTTCATATTTACAAGAAATAATGAATGTTTTTTCTTAACTAAGAAGATAACTTTTCTCGTTCTACCCTCCAGTATTATCATTCGATTATAATATTTTTAATTCATTTCAATGACACAGATGACCGTTATCTGTACTCTAGAGGAACTAAAATTAATATTTCTGTGCAATTATGGATGAAGTTATGATGATGAATAACTACCGGAAGTATATTGTGAAGGACGGCACGGTTGACATTGTATCGGGCATGCCACCGTCCAGGCGAATCAATCCGTCACATTATCTCCGGGTGTTCTCGTCTGGCTAACGGAGAGTACTTACATAGACACAACCTTGTAGCCAGGATTATTTATCAGCAACTTGTTCTAAAATACAGTCTTGTGGAATCAGAAGTGCCGTACTATAGGTATGTGCCCGACCTAGTTCTCGAAAATGGCAGTATCACATTGTACTGGGATCAATCCATCATCACTGACAGGACTATTGTAGCCAATAAGCCTATAGTGTTGGTGGATCAATCAGAGCGGCGCGAAATTATTGTTGATATAACGGTGCCGCATGACGAGAACCTCGTGAAAGCCGAGAAAGATAAGCAAATCAAGTATCTTAACTTGGCTCACTCAGCGATCATTATACCGAGCTGCTGATGAGGCTCTCGTTAGGCAGCTGGATCAAAGGCTTGATTCAGAAAGCGGTACTCCTGGACACGGCACGTATTGTTAGGATGTTCCTCTCTCTGAAGCCCTGACCACACCGGTAGCTTGGACCTTGTTCCCGATACCGGTGGGCTACAATTTTTTATATATTTAAATGTTTTTATATATTTTTTTAAATTCATATTTAAAAATAATTAGTTGTAGTAATATTAATTAGTTTGTTTATAGATGAATAAAGAGAATTTTGTATGATAATACAATTTTATTATTATTGACGAGTTAAAAGAATCGTTTTCGGATTGTAAGTCAGGTACTTAATTATAATATTTCATCTTGTAATATATTATGGTCAGCCATCCCACTCACATTTGCTTTATTAGGAGGTGGGGGTAAGTAGTAAAGTTACATGCTCTGTGGTGTCAGCTACACGAAATATTATTATGTTATGGTTTTGGGTAGTAGGTACATTTCCTACCCACTATGGTCCACAATCTGCACGACTTTTGGTATAAGTATTTCACTCCTTGTTTGACTACCATATCTGTTCGGATCGTTCATAAGCTGGGTTCCCACGGTGCGTCATTCTGCGGATCATCACGCACAGCCGACGACCACGGACGGCAACGCACACAGACAGGACTCTTTCAACGGTGCGTGTCGGTCTGTGTAGATCTTTTATAGCATCGTATGCATCAGTTTTGTTCTTATGTTCCGGCGCCGTAGAATTCCATAAAATTGGTTCATTTTGATAAAGATTAAAAAATTCAAAAATAAGTTCGTTTGTCCACTCAATTTCTCTGCAACCAACTACACACAACACTACTACTCGTGTCAGCGACGCACGTACGCGCTCGGATCCCGTCGCACCGCACCTATGAAGTTACCGCCTCGTGACGGATACCGGCGCACCGCCACAGACGTTCTGCGCTACCCCGGACGAGGCCCACGGTATGTCGTGCGAGCTGGTCCTCGTCCGTCCGCGATATCACGGACCGTGGGAAGCTAGCTTTTTATGAACCTGTTTTATTCAGTATTTTTTTTCTCTCCATACATGCTTATCCCTAAAATGGCGAGACGAAGAAGAAAACCAACAAAACATCATTAGCTTGTAGTTGAAAAAATATTATATATATTTGTATAACTATTCTTTCTATTGTGGAATATGCCGTCTTTATAGGCATATCTCAATGCTAAATTGCTAAGTTCCCACCACTCTCTTCTAGTTTTTTATTAGACTCTTTGCCCACAAGCCCACAACTTTGCCCTGAAACGCTACCGCTACCAACCTAACGGAAATCCTTCTTAGCATTCTGACTAAATGGTCGGTAGAATAAAATATTAACAGAAACGTTTTAATTTTTGATAGAAAATAATGTATTATTTCATTTAATATTAAGTTATACTGATAAATGATTAACTTTAATTTTTAATAATGAACTTTTTTTGTGGCATTACTTTTTTGTGATATTTTTCACTAAATTCTATGAGTGACCAGTCTGTCTGGCAACATCGTTCCCTCCAAGCAGAAATGTCAAAATGGCGTCAACGCAGGACGCTTGGTATATTTCTTTACTTGGTTTAGCAGAACATTTCCGTACATCGAATCCTCCTGACATAAAAAGTTGTATTCAGTGCCTACAAGCTGTATTTAATTTCAAACCACCACAAAGAGTCGAAGCCAGGACACATTTACAACTTGGAAATATTCTTTTGACACACACCAAAAACATCGACTTGGCGAGAACGCATTTAGAGCAGAGTGTAAGTTTTTTTTGTTGTTTTTCCTATAGTTTTGAAGTGTAATGTGTTTTGAAGAAGCGGTTGTTAGTATCATTGGATTGAGTACCTGCAACATATGTATGTTTGTGGGTATTTAAGATACCACTTTCTCAAAGTATGTAAACAAAGTTGAAGTGGGTCATATGGTGATTAAACAGTGTTGTGGTTTCAGTGGTGCATGTCACAGACTATCAATGGGTTCGACGATGTTAAGTTCGAGGCAGCAAGCGTGCTCGCAGATCTGTTTGAGGCCCAGGGCCAGCCTGCACATTCAAAGCCCATTCTACGGAAGGCCATTGAGTTGTCACAGCATAGTGTTTACTGGCACTGCAGACTTATATTCCAACTTGCAGTAAGTATACAATCTGTGTTGTTCTGTTTCATTTACATAACCTTTTGCTCTCAGTATGCAATGTTATGAATGTTTCCTAGATTAAATGCACCAATATAATAGTTGTAAGATAAACAATCTTAATGTTTGTCAATCTATGATTTTTCTAATGTTGCAGTAATGCAGATATAATTACAGTGTTTTATGGTATTAATTGTTTTGGATACATTACATTCTAAAAAGAATAAGGAATAAGACGAAAATCTTCTTAGATTCTGTTGTTTGATTCTAACATAAACAATTTTTTGGTCTCAATGTTATTGTTTTAGGTCAAGATATTTTTATGATTGATTATTTTCATATAATTATATTGAGTTATTATCTTCATTGTCAATGTTTAATTAATAATTTCAAGTTGTTTGTTATTGACCTTGACTTTGGTATTATTCTCACATGAGAATTGTTTATCGCTAAAGGTGATATCTGTTCAGATTTAAGGAGTAATTGCTTGTAGTAAAATTTGGGTGAAAGTTCCAACTAGTTCTTATTTTTAAAACAAAGCATGCACTTAATAAGAACAACTTTTATTGGACAAATTGACAATGACTTTCAATTATTTATTAAAAAGTAACAGATAAGAAATATTTTTTTAGTATAGAGAATAACAACAACATGTCTAGGGTATGTATGGTTCTCCTGGTCCTTACTACTGATCTGGAACTAGTTCAGAGTGCCCTAAACACAACATTACACTCATAATTTGGCAAAACGGGTAATTGTAGACCTGTCCAACACACAAATTTGCTGGAATGACCTAATTTACTCTATAGCTGCACCTTTGAAGACCTAATAAAATCCACTGATGCTGTATTAATATCACATGGACACCAACGGCCTAACTTATCTAAAAAGTACTGAAATAATCTATCCTTTTCTAACTATGTTGGGGTTGTCCAGTTGGCGTGTGGGGTGATCTAAAAAGTCCCATTGGTCAAAAAGTAGAAGAGACTGAAATGAAACTATTTCTGAATTGTGTTACTTGGGTCTTCCAGTTTTTGTGTTATTTTTTTTTGTAATGCAAATTAATGCAGATTTCTCTCTCAAAATCAAGGTTTTCCTTACCTTGATTTTGAGAGAGAAATCTTGTTATCTAATTTCTTATTGGACAGGCCACCCATTTTTTTTTTTTCAGCCAATCTAGTCAACTACGATAAAAAGTTTATGTAAAAATATTCTTACTCTTGGATTGTATTGTATAACGGGCTGGTGTCCGCAACTCCACGTCAAATGCGCGTATTTTGCGTGCGGTATTCTTACTCTTAGAATAGTGTCAGTGCCTTACATTACCCAGCCTCTTTCTTACAGACAAGAGGGGTCAGGTAATGCAGGGCACTGACTACCTACCGATTCCATACCTCAAAAGGAAAAAATGGAACCCTTATAGGATCAATTTGTTGCCCGTCTATCCCTCAAGACCCTTTATCTCAGGAACGCGTGGAGGTATCGAGTTGAAATTAAAACCATATACTTAAGTCTACAGTCCATTGAAGCTGTGAAAAAATGATCAAACCTTTAAGTTAACATAAAAAAAAGATACGGCCGGTTATGCCGCAAAAAAGGTATATTTCGACACTCAAGGGAATCAAGAGTTATAGGGTTCTTTCCGTTGACCAAGAATCATGAAAATGGGCAAGGAGTAATGTCTTACAGCACATGTAAAGGAAAAATCTATATATAAATTTAATAATAAAATACCTTACAAGTTTATACGGAACACTCAGTGCGCGAGTTCAACTCGCACTTGACCGGTTTTTTGAATTTGTTAGAACTGCCACGGTTGGAACGGTCCACACATGCAACGCACGCGCGCGACCCTTGCACGCTACGCGCCTCGAATGGGTATGATGGACTCGTCATATTCTACACGCGCGTGTATCTCGCGAACATGTTCAAAGCTACTGTTTGTGTACGAGAGAGAACATTATAACTCACGCGAACTGTTCGCTAACCGCTTGCAAACATGTCCGAAGGTGTTAATGCTATGTTCCGAAGAGGCACGCGAACTACACTGTTCGTGCCTTGCGCAGGTGTGATGCCCGCCTTTATATTGTACCGTAATACTAGTAAATTAATTAAGGAGTGTGTTAAATTGTTTTCTCATTTTCAGCAAATCCATGCAACGGAGAAAGAGTATGAAGTGGCAAGCAGCCTGCTAGGGGTTGGTGTAGATTATGCACAGATATCCAATGTGGCTTACACGCGCGTCCTTTTCATACTCAGTAGGGTTATGGTAAGTGAATTTTAAATACTAGTTTCTACGGCGGCTTCGCTCGCGTATTGGTCAGGAATTGTGCTACGGTAATGTACTACACGGATAAGAAAGTCCTGTGGCCTAACTCACGTCATGGTCTACCTGTTAGCTAAATTTCATTGAAGTCCGTACAGCTATTAAGGTGCGAAAGGTAACAGACAGACAGCTGAGTTGGTTTCGCATTTATGATATTTAATATGAATTTCTATGCGATATCTTTTCAAAATTTAGTTTCGATTTCGCAATGCGTCGGGATAGCATACATAAATTTATTCTAATGTTTATCAAAACTGAAAAACCCTACCGTTATTGTATTGAGTAGGTTTGTGTCTGCTTAAAAGTTGTTATTTAGGCATTAATTTTGTTGTCGGCTAGTGATTCTTATTTTTTTGCGCGTATAAGCTCGTATCTGCTTACGCGTTAACACGGGTGTCGCTTTTTGTGCTCTCGCGACTCGGGCTGAGTCGCGCTTATACGAGCTTATAAGCGCGTCAACGTTCAAACGAGTTGCGCGTATGGCAGAAATCGCGCGCATACGCGCGCTTCCAAAAACGACCTTATGCGCACCGAAAATACGCAAATTTCAAAAAGGCCTTAGTAAAAACGGGCATAAATGATGCCTCATTTATCTACACTAATATTATAAAGAGGAGGAGGAGGGTATTTTGTGTGTGTGTATGTTTGTAATGAATAAACTCAAAAACTACTGTGCCGATTTCAAAAATACTTTCACCTTTGGAAAGCTACATTCGCCCTGAGTAACATAGGCACCCGTGTAAAGCTGGGACGAGCCGCTAGCGTATTTATAAAGTTGAGTACAAAGTTAAGCATTTCCATGTGATGTAACGTCAAGCGCTTATGTTCGTCGAAAAGCTTATGGCGCATACTGGTAATCTTTGTACTCGACAGACTAATTCTTATGTATATTGAATTCAATTATTAGATTCTAATAGCATTATAATAAAACTCGAAAGTCTAACTGTAGACCCATTTGTTGCAGCTGTTGTTAATAGATAAGAAGATCACAGAAGTGTTGCCTCTACTGAACCAGGCGGGTCACCTAGTAGACACCTGGACCGGCAGTCATCACCAGAAAGAATACCTCAAAGTCTTTTTTCTAGTGCTACAGGTAATTATATTCTCAATCAATATTTCAGCCAACGGCCAGCCTTTTAGCAGAATCCGCACAATGCGCATATATGTGAATATCTTAAAGGAAAATAAAGCTATTGCGAAATCGGAAACCGTTTGTCATACTGTATGGGGTCAGAAAAATGAGGAAATGTTTTGAGGAAATTTTTAAATATGTGGGATACCACTTAGCCTATTTGTATTGTCGACAGGTATGTCACTACTTAATGGCTGGACAGGTGAAGAGTGTGAAGCCTTGTCTAAAGCAGCTGCAGCAGAGCATACAGACCATCATGGCGCCTAATTGGCCCGATGATGACAGTAAGTTTTACTTTTATTTACCCTTTCAATTGTATGGCTATTAGTAATAAGACTGCTATTTATGAGTACCATTCTGATAAAGAATTCTTTATTGCATACCATAATGTATATAGTTGGTAGGGAAATAAATATCAGAATTATGGACCCTGTCGGGCACAGCATAGATCTAGTAGGAGAGAGGAGAAAGAATACTGGCTGTTTATCGTGATAAATTTTCTGATTAGTTAAGTAGTTAGTAAGTTATACTGTTTTATTAATACAGAATAGAATTTAAGAATTATAGTTATTGTTGTTGTGTTGTCTATTATTCTACCTCTGATAAGAGCAATCTAGTAGCCACTTTAAAACAATGAGAATAAAGACTGAAGTGGCAGGGACCCAACAGAACAGAAACCTCATTCTAATGAGAACTCACTCACTGTGATTTTGACAGTAATGGAAATTCAATGATAAAATAACCGTAAAAGGATTCTACATTATGTTGTGTTCTCACATTCTCATCTTCAGTGAGTCTATGGTTTTAACACAAGATTATGGTGAAATGAACTATGGCCGGTCTGAACACAAGGCTTTTGTCTTTCGCCGCGAACCGCCAACTTTTCTTAAATCTTCAAAAGACATTGTTGAACTCTTGTTGTGTATGTTACAGCAAAATTAAAGTTAGTCTTTAATTTTGCTGTAAAATACAGTCCAGTGTCCTGTCGAAATGAACAAATGCGGGTTTAATTCCCACTCTATAGTTAACATAGTTTTGATAGATAACACTTTAGATGGTTTGATACTAAAGTTTCAAAATATCAAGAAAATAATGCTCTCGCTCTGGTTTTGGGATTCTTTGTTGGAAATCCACATTTATTTATTGGGACATATTCTCAGACCATGTTGGGAAAACCTAGCTACAATTTGTCCCTTATCTCGCAGCGGTATGCGGCACGGTCCAGGGCGAGCTGTTCGTGTGGCTGTCGCGACAGCAGCTGTACGTGCTAGTGTACCTAGTGACAGTCATGCACTCGGCGCAGGCTGGCTACATGGAGAAGGCGCACAAGTACACCGAGAAGGCGCTCGCGCAGATTGATAAACTTACCTGTAAGTGTTCTTTTTTACTTGTTAGTCCTATTGATGAATAGGAAATATTATAGGAGTGGTATTACATTGTTATTCATTATTATTTGAGTTCCTAGCAGATTTTGAGAATGATTGTTTATTTAACAGCTAAATCGGGTGACAAGGAGGACAGGTCCGAGCGAGACGAGCGGGAACAGGCGCGCAGCCGGAAGGGCGCCACCCTGGCGTGGCGCTTGCGCATGGCGCTGGTGGAGCACGCGGCGCTGTGCCGCCTGGTGGCGGGCGGCAAGGCGCTGGCGCTGCAGGAGATAGCGCGCGCCGCCGTGCTGCTCACGCAGGCGCCCGAGCGTGAGTATACACTACATACAGGCGCCGCCAGGTGACGCACGCGGCGCTGTGCCGCCTGGTGGCGGGCGGCAAGGCGCTGGCGCTGCAGGAGATAGCGCGCGCCGCCGTGCTGCTCACGCAGGCGCCCGAGCGTGAGTATACACTACATACAGGCGCCGCCAGGTGACGCACGCGGCGCTGTGCCGCCTGGTGGCGGGCGGCAAGGCGCTGGCGCTGCAGGAGATAGCGCGCGCCGCCGTGCTGCTCACGCAGGCGCCCGAGCGTGAGTATACACTACATACAGGCGCCGCCAGGTGACGCACGCGGCGCTGTGCCGCCTGGTGGCGGGCGGCAAGGCGCTGGCGCTGCAGGAGATAGCGCGCGCCGCCGTGCTGCTCACGCAGGCGCCCGAGCGTGAGTATACACTACATACAGGCGCCGCCAGGTGACGCACGCGGCGCTGTGCCGCCTGGTGGCGGGCGGCAAGGCGCTGGCGCTGCAGGAGATAGCGCGCGCCGCCGTGCTGCTCACGCAGGCGCCCGAGCGTGAGTATACACTACATACAGGCGCCGCCAGGTGACGCACGCGGCGCTGTGCCGCCTGGTGGCGGGCGGCAAGGCGCTGGCGCTGCAGGAGATAGCGCGCGCCGCCGTGCTGCTCACGCAGGCGCCCGAGCGTGAGTATACACTACATACAGGCGCCGCCAGGTGACGCACGCGGCGCTGTGCCGCCTGGTGGCGGGCGGCAAGGCGCTGGCGCTGCAGGAGATAGCGCGCGCCGCCGTGCTGCTCACGCAGGCGCCCGAGCGTGAGTATACACTACATACAGGCGCCGCCAGGTGACGCACGCGGCGCTGTGCCGCCTGGTGGCGGGCGGCAAGGCGCTGGCGCTGCAGGAGATAGCGCGCGCCGCCGTGCTGCTCACGCAGGCGCCCGAGCGTGAGTATACACTACATACAGGCGCCGCCAGGTGACGCACGCGGCGCTGTGCCGCCTGGTGGCGGGCGGCAAGGCGCTGGCGCTGCAGGAGATAGCGCGCGCCGCCGTGCTGCTCACGCAGGCGCCCGAGCGTGAGTATACACTACATACAGGCGCCGCCAGGTGACGCACGCGGCGCTGTGCCGCCTGGTGGCGGGCGGCAAGGCGCTGGCGCTGCAGGAGATAGCGCGCGCCGCCGTGCGCGTTGTGGTTGTTCTTAAGAAGGGTCCACACCGCGTCGCACCCGCACGAAGCGTGCACGCTGCGCAGGTGTGAACCCGCCAGCGCGTTTAGGTATAAGAGCCACAGCGGTTTTTTTCCTCAGTGAGTGTTTTCGATCATTGAGTCTGATTTCAGCATATAGTTATTTTTATTTCACTCAGCCAGCAAAACTACCCACGAAAACTATATAATTATGATCTACTGCGGCCATCTAAACATGATAAAACATTTTTTTTTTTGGTTCAATTACCCAAAAAAACTGTAGTAACTGTAGTTTGGTTACTTTATGTCATCATCGTCATCATCTGCCTAGGCTAGTCTTATCTCAACTATTTTGGGGTCGGCTTCCAGTCTAACTGGATGAAGCTGAATACCAGTATTTTACATGGAGCGACTGCCTATCTGATCTCCCACAACCCAGTTAGAACTAGGTAATATGGTATCTCTTAGAAAGTGGTTATCAGACTTTCGGGCCAATGATTACTTATTTTTACTGTTTTTGAGAAGAACGTGATGGAAACAAAAGTTTTCACTTTCTATTCTCTTTCACAGTCACTTTGTATTCTTAGTTTTATGTGTAGACATCGAACTTATTTTTAAAAACCCACATTTCCTAAGCATTGTGGTAATATAGTAACCTTTCGTCTACAGCGGCGACGGCATTGCTGCACACACCACAGCTGCACTGTCTGCTGGGCCTGTACGCCATGTCCATGAACTGCATGGAAGCGGCCGAGGCACAGTTCCTCACTGCTATTAATGTGAGTATCTTACTAACATCATTACAAAGACCCCAGATTCGACGTCAATTAATACTAACTGTGCATTTCAAATGGTGAGATATTCACATAAAAACATGTTGAAGTCTCGATTTCTTGAACCTCAAACTCAAAGCATTTATTTCAAATAGACCATTACCGGCACTTTGTCAAAGATGTAGTACGACCCTAGTCACAAGGCATAATAACTGAAAGTAATGTCGTTGCCCATTCCAAACCGTAGATCTCTATGGAGAAGAATGGGCAAGAAACTCCATGGACACTCTTTTTTTTATCAAAATATTGTTACAAAAACCTTCTCTCTCCTACGTGAATGTTGCGAGCGTGCGTGCGAACACATAGTAAGCAGCTTTGTTACAGCATTGTTCGTGTCTCTGTAGCAACAAATGGTAGAAACGAGTAACATAAAACATAAAGTATTGCAGGGTTGCTGGCAGTATATTCATACAGGGTGGCGATTTAGGGTTGCGCCACATCTACCAGCACGGAATCGAATTTTTCCATGCGCCTATCCTTTTCGGTCGCTCAGAACCGTCATTTTCTAGACCGGGAGTGCTGTCATCGATGCGCTCGGAAGCACGCACTGTTTCTGAGGTTTAACCCTTAGTTACCTTGATCCTTCAATGAGGTAAATCTACCCATCATTAAATCCTTGGATCCAGGTAACTAACTCGCCACCCTATTTACAGGTTGATTAGTTAAAAGTGGGCAATACATTAAGGGCGTGAAGTACACATAAATGTGAGCTGCCGGACCGATCAAGAAATCTCAAAAAAATATCAGCTGCCGTCCACATACCGCCATCCATGCCGTGACATTTGGCCGTGTAACACAAAAAAATTTAGGCAACAGCATATTTTTTTTTATCGTATTGCATAGTTAGTCCCGTACTAAAAGTTGTCAAACTCAAATAAATTAGCTGTGTGGTCAAGAAATGCTGATGTAAACATTAATTTTAATATTGAAGCAATTTACTTAATATAAAGCAAGTTTTGCTCGACATTTGTTTACCATAAATACCTAGAGGATTTATAGGGTTCTTATGTAAAGGTTACAGATTCTTTTTATTTTTTAGTTTTGCTTTCAGATGTCACAAGAAAGAGATTTATGGATGTTCGCGAAACTGAACCTGGCTATTGTTTATTTACGAGGTCGAAGAGACCGCGAACTCACAGTACTAATGGAACAAGTAAGTCGCTACGTACCACAGCCAGTGTATTACCTGACCCATCTTGCTAAACAGAAGGGGAAGATGGGTCAAGTAATGCAAATGCTGGAAACTGTTAATATTGCCTGTGTCATCCCACTGCTGGGAAAAGGCCTCTCCCATGACTGCCAAATCTTTCGATCTAGAGCTAATGTGGACCTGCGTCGCCTTCTGGCTGTGCTTCAGGGCTCCACATCGTGATTATTTTGGCCCAAAGCTCGTCGGGAATAGGACAGACATGGCTAGCCCAGTCCCACTTCAGCTTATCGGCTTTTTGAGCAACGTCACTAATTTGTGTTTTGGAGCGCAGTGTGGTGGATGTCAGACTAACCGACCATATACGCAAGTACATGGTCGGTTAGTTTGACGTCTAGGATACTGCGCTCCATTGCACGTTAGCAAACCTTGAGTTTGGACTTTTGAATGTTTGTCAAAGACCAAGTCTGGGATACATACATACATAGGTTAAAAGAAGAATGCACATATCCATAATTTTTCACTTGAGTGACAAATAAAGATTTCCGTTCATAAGCTTTTTCATGGAAACTATGAAATGAGAAATTCGGGAGCACCTGTTTTGAATCGGAAGCGATGAACTCCTGATTGCAGCCATTGTGACTTTTGACAGACACAATGAAAAAAAAAACACTGTAGTTGTCGATGTAAAATCCTATTAATTTGAATTGTTATTACTCAGGTAAGGCCAGAGTCGTTACCGACATACGCGCACGGACTTCGCGCCGCGTCCTACTACGTTTTGGGACTGCAGGCGTTCTTCCAGGCGCGGTATAACGAAGCCAAGTGAGTATCCCTTTTAATAAACATCTGCATTTATTTTCAGACAACTTTGACCCTATATACTTTACCGGCTAGAATAAGACTAGCCTCTGAATTCACTAAAAACACCAGACTGGGTTTTTACATATCGCTCAATCTATTGAACTATACAAATAAATAAAATTGAAGTGTCTGTTTGTAACATCAAAATAACAGCTTTTTACTGAATGTATATGAAAATATTTACGGCACTTCTAACAAAAAAAAACATTTTTTTCAATTTTTGTCTCTGTGTTTGTTCCGCCTAAACTCCGAAACGGCTAGACCGCTAGAGCGGTATACGCTGTAGCTGATGTTATAAGGTTTAATTAACATGGCGACTTTTATTTTAGAAAAAAAATATGGTTCCGTGCAAAAAAATTAAAACCCTTGAAATTCTTAACAAAATCTGATTCAAACGGCTAATCTCCGAAATGGCTGGACCGATTTTGACGGAACTGTTACTGACAGATAGCTGATGTTTTAAGGAGTAACTAAAGCTACTTTTATTTAAGTATAAGAATTATGGTTTCGTGCAAAAAAATAAAATAAAATAAAACCCTCTAAATTGGTAACAAAATCGGATTCAAAAAGGAAAGTAATATTTTTTTATAATAATTTCACGCTAACGAAGGTCGCAGGAAACTGAACAATATTTAATTAAGCGTTCTTCCTCTCACTATTTATTTTAAAAAAATGCTGTGCCCGACAGGGTCCATAATTGTTTCTTGTTTTTTTATTTACCACCTGTATGTTGTACATTATGGATATAGCAATAAACGATTTTGATTTGATTTGAACACATTGTATGGACGCGTTCGCGAGATGCGCTCGGCATCAAATGTGGCGCGTTTGTATCGATTCGAGGCGCGTAGCCGCAAGGTTCGTGCGCTGCAGGTGCGGAGGTGTGCGACCCGCCTTAAGGGGTGTCAATACTGGATAATCCGCTATAATTTTTCGCGTGTAGCGAAGTCAGTGGGAGAAAAAATAACTATTAAACATTGAAATTTTGCGTACATCCTTAACAACATTTGAACATTTGAACCTAAATTATTCTAGCTGGTCAAGTAGCTCTTGAGGTTTTGTACTGACCAGAGATTTTTTTTTTTTGGTGATCCAATGGAGAAAGCAGCTTGCGTAACAAGTGGCGTTCTGTAGTTTCTGCCTACCTCCTTGGGAAAAAAGCGCGAGTTTATGTATGTAGATCGAGCTTCGATGAGAATAACACATTCCCTTCTCTATGCAGGAGGTACCTCCGCGAGACATTAAAGATGGCGAACGCAGAAGACCTGAACCGACTGACGTCATGTTCACTCGTGCTGCTGGGCCACATCTTCTTATCTATCAACAACTCGCGGGAGAGTATGAACATGGTCACGCCGGCCATGCAACTGGCCAGCAAGATACCGGATGTGCATGTACAGTTGTGGGCGTCGGCTATACTGAAAGGTAATGTTGTGCTGTGATTTTATAAATATTTAGGTACAAAATGTAGTACTTTCTTTTAACTACTGTAGACGCACGACTTCACGACAGTCGGGGCCTGACGTGAAGCGCGTGAGCAGATCCCCGCGCCTCTGCCAGCCGCAGTGTAGCGCTGTCTTTACGTTTATCGTGCGCTTGCACATTCCTAAGCTCTGCATTCAACTCGCGCGCATACTGTAGATAGTATCTCTTCTGATGGTAAGCGACGAAAAGGTCGACGATGCTTGCCGGTTGTTCCGATGGAGACTTGAAAATTCAAGCAATTTTGTGCCCGTCTTGTGCAAAGACAAGCCACTAATACTTTCTCCCCGTTACAGACTTGTACCGGCTGGCGGGCGACACGGAGCGAGAGAACGAGGCGTACCAGATGCACTGCAACTTCTCGCAGGCGCTGCTGAAGGACCACTTCCAGGCGACGCAGCTGCCGCAGCACGCGCTGGTGCACTGGACGAGCGGCGCGCCGCCCGCGCTGGCGCCGCCGCCGCCGCAGCCCTAGTGCTACTCCCCGCGCGGCAAGGCCGGCGCGACCCCAGCAAGTACAACACCACTCGACTAAACGTACTACTGTATGTGGACAGACAGTGATAATCCACGACAGTGTTCTGACAATCGACAGTGATAGTGAGCGTTGTGAGGTGTACGCGATCTGAAAAAGTGAATAATTGTATATGTGCGTGTTAGTGACACTCTGGTCCGAGGGACCCGACTAACTTAGCGTTAAGATTAGTGAAGCTTGATTTATACGGTCAATTAACGTCATCCTCATTGTACATCCTCACACTTGGGTTTATCAGTCGTGCTGTGGTTAGGGTTGTAGAATATGGCAATTAATATTGCTCAACTGTATCCCCATCGTTCCCCTAAATAATGGAGAGACTATGAAGCCAATTTCTACTTTATTTCTTTGCAGTTATCAATCATTATGTGTTACAGTGAATTGGTATATTATGTATTCTGCATAGCATCATCTTTAAGTGATAGTTGAGTTTGTATAAAGTTGTGACAATAATATAATATCATATCAGACTTGTAGGTGTCTGGGTGTATTGTGAGTGCACCAGCGACACTTGTTTATATCGGTTCTCTTAATGTCTGATCTCATTCATTTATCATCATCACATGCGAAGCATCGCTAGGGGGAAGTTACCGTGATCAGTATCAAATTAAAATAACAAATGACATTTCTATTGTAATGGTTTCTTTTATAAAGAGGTTTAGATACTAAAAGGCAAAGTGTCAGTACTTCTTAGGGACCTCGCGAACAATGTCCACGACCACGACTTTGAAAGTTTGGTAGCACAACCAGGCGTCCAACCAGTTTTGTTCAAGATAGCAGCTGGTCATGCGAGAAGTCGTGGTCGTGGCCGCGTTGTGCAGGAGGTCAATGTCATGGGAGTTTATATGGGTTGTTTGCGTTACCAAACTACAAATCAACAACATAACGTTTTTAAATGCCGATAATTTACAGTTTGATTACATATTGTGGGTGCTTCCACCAGGCATGAATGCCTGGTTGCATCCTGCAGCTGCAATGCAGTCAGACTGAAAATCTGTGTACAGTTTACTTGCAATCTGTTTGTGTAGACTCCTTATGACATGTTGCTTTCGTGGCAGTGCTTGTCAGTTATATTTGTCGGTACTCGGTGCTCCCCCACCGGTGTTGAAAGGGGCTATAGCTCATAACAGTATATCACACGTCTGTACAATAAAAGTCGTTCAGGTGAAGTGATGCCTTTTCTGTTGTTGCTTATAAAAGTGTGCATGCAGTATGGAGTTTCATAGAAATGAATCTTGAACGGCACGAATTAAGGCGAAACCGATCCCGTGTAGTGCTTACGCGTGTGCGTTTACACCAGGCGTATTGTCGTTCGTCGACTGCGAAAAAGTATGGAAAACAATGTATTAGTCTCTGGCTGACGTTGCTCTCTGCCGTACTTGACGCTCAGTCTGTGGCTGACCATATGTTTGATGTGAATGCGGTCTAACCGTGCATTAATATGAGGCATCGAGCTCAAGAATGAGACTGCCCCACAGGTTTGGCAGAGACGACGCTCTAAAAAGCCTGAAATTCTAAAATTCGATGTACCATTTTAAGGCTGGGTACCTTGAGGAGGATGCGCTAAGGTTAATGTTAAGCGTTTTTTGCAATTTGCAGACTTTTTCATGGTCATTCAATGGGCTTAAAGAAACTTAGAGGTTAGTTGAATGGATGATTTTAATGATTATTATTCGGTAAATACTTACGTGTTACGGTCGCAAATCATATTTTGTTCATAACGCCTGACACTGACCGGCAAATTGCAAAAATCGTAAGAATATTTGAATTTTGTGGGTTACCCTGGCACTTTCACCTTAACGCGCTTAACCCCATAAACATAGACAACACGCCAAAGGAGAGAGAGCATAATAAATTGTCTTATTTTGCACAATACACAGTAGAATTGTGGACAAATTTTAAAATATAAAGTGTTTATGCAGATAATACGGACTGATATATAAATTAATTGTACATAATGTGTCAAAATATGAACTTGAGAAAGAACAAAACGTCTCATATTTATTATTATATTAACTTTTATTTTATTAGTTATTTCCTTAGTAACTTGTTAGGTGTGAGCGGATGTTGTTGATATGCTGGTTGATTAATTTTATAGTAGCATTTGATTGTTGCAGTCGATTTTAATAGATTGTTTCACCGTAATAGTCTTTGTCACAGTAAGTGTTGAAATCTTTCCATGTTCATATTATTTTTGTACTGAGAGAGGCAACTGCTTTCTTTGTCCAGGAACATTTCTATTGAAATCAATTGCAATCCACCTCTTAATTCACACAATCTTTCGTGAAAACAAAAGTGAAAGAATTCTGTACACATTTTTTATTTTAGTAATTCCCTTTCGAACAGTAGATGTGGCCTTAGACAAAGGGTACACTTGCTGTTGTTAATATGTAAATAAAAGTTGAATTATTGTAAATAATAAAATTATAAAATATATGTTTTTTGCTATAGTTTGTTGGTCATTTATACAGTTCACAACGAATATAATTTTTTTTATGATTGGGTAGGTAAGTTTAGTGGTTACTACAACTAAGTTTTCTGTTCTGATGAGAAACAAAAGTACTTGAACAAAAAGTTTGAATCCAAGGGTAGGGTCATTCTTCTTGTTCATGACATGGAGAAGCAATAGGGTGAGCCAGTAGGGGGAAGGAATGTTGAGTGGTTACTAGTTGTTGGTGCAAGAGTACTCGCTGCATATGGTGACCTCCCCTCCGGCGGGCTGCGCGTAGTGAGGCGGGTCGGGCGTGAGATTGTTCTTGCGGTAGAAGGTGTGGCGCAGGATGAAGCTGCGCCCGAAGTTCACGTCGCGTGCGCGCTGCTTCGCCTGCTTCTGCTGCCAGCCGTAGTCCCAGCTCGTGCACACGCGGTACAGGAACCTGTATGCGTGGCCGGTCAATATTTGTGCTCATCTTACTGCAGTTACTGACTACTAGTTAATTCAATGTTATTATGATGATTTTGACGTTTTACTGTTTGTAAAGCCACATTTTACAACGAGGTAACACCATTGTTGCCTACTAACACTTACAACTGATTTAAAAATAACTTCAGTGTGAATGCTACTTATCTATACCTATTTAACAGCCTCAAAGTTATTAAAGTTTTCAACAATCTTAAGTTGGTAAGGAAAGATTTTAGTACCACATCGGCTTTAGGAACACTTTCTCGCCCTAGACTTTAAAAATACTAACTTATCTTCAGGATTTTTTTTATATCTCTCCTTCAAATATCTTTCGCTGGCACCTTTCTGCTTAGCCTTAAGGAGTATATTCAGTACTTTACTTTCGATTGGCTTCATCACAGCGTTTTCTTCGGTCGGTATCGATTTAGGCATTGGCACTACTGCAGGCTTGTCCACAGGTTCCTCTAATATCTAGAACCAACATTTGAATTGTATTGTTCTTTCAGACCAAAAAGGTACCTAGCTACCGCAGCGAAACGTATTTTGAAAGTCATTGTTCAGTATGGATGGAAGTATTAACGACTAGCTTCTAGGGGCTATCTCCACGTCCACGAGCGAGAGAATCGCGACGGATCCGCGCTTCTATCGTCGGGTCGTCTCCACGAACTAGCGATTATTCCGCCAGCGTATCGTCGCGACTGGTAACGGAATCGCCGTGTTTCCGCGACCAGGCGTTGTGCAATAGTAGTAATGCCCGCCGCGCGCTCGCTGCGAGAGCGCCACCAAAGACTACTGTAGCGCCACGTTCTGCGGCGAGCGCGCCACCAGTCGCGACGATACGACGACGTTACGCGCGCACATTGCCCCGTGTGGAGACGCGTTCATAGAGTGTATAGAAATACGTGGCACGACGATATTATCGCCGCGATTCTCTCGCTCGTGGAGACAGCCCCTAAGAGTGACTGTCTCCCTCTGACGATGTTCCGATGTGTGCGGTGCGGTTGAAATGTCTGTAAACGCCGCCTGCATTCCTTCGGGACCGGTTCTAAGGGTTAGCCACGGTATCAACTGGCTAAGCTAATGCATAACAAACATACATAGACTTACGCGTTTTTCCCTTGGGGGTAGGTAGAAACCACAGAACGCCACCGGATACGATCCTTACTCCTTATGCGTCGTCCATGTTCTTACATGTAGTCTGATGCATAAACAGTCGCATTGTTCTTACACGTTAGATAGAACTGGGTCAGCTAACAGTTTGGTAGTCTGTTTAATTAGCTGATTTTTTTACTATGGCTGTGCTGTGGCAATCGCTAGTAATTTTCAATATGAAAGAGTCCATACATACGTGCATAAGTTCCTCAGCTAGCGCGATAGACACATCGATCTCCCTCACTTGCTTTTCTTTAGCTGCCTGCAGTACTCGCAGCAAGTTGTTCTGGTACCACATTCGGTTGCGGCGGTTCGACCGATTCTCCGCATCCGCGTAAAAGGCGTGCGCCATTGTGATAAGTGTTATAGGCTAAGGTTTAAATCTTCGGATAAGGGGAGCTTAAAAATGTTAGCCCACTTAGGATTTGGTTCATCGAGTCGATAGGTTATCAAAGACGTGCTACGCCGACCCCAAATAAACCGGGATAAGGGCTGGCAGACGAAGATTACGAGTCGATGATAAAAAGACGAAATTGGTTGCTTGAGATGACTTGTGCAACTGTCAGTCTTGAGCTGACATTTTGTTTTGCTGATTGTTTCGTTTAATGCATGTTTAATTAATGACCAGAAATCATTAGTAAGTAGGTACCATTATATAATCCAAAATAGAGATTATTCAGTCCACCAGTTGTAAAGTGACTGCAGTGGTTTGTGTAAAACTTTAGAGAGTAGAGGAAAGCCGACGGTCGACGGACAATTTGCATTGGTATATTGCGGCACTTGCAAATTATTTCGATAACTCTGTAGTCGGTACCTTTGTAATGCCCACATTCCAGGGCAATGATTTCAATAAGAAAGATAAGTTGGTCAACGTGACAAATAACAAGCAATAAAAATAGTTCATCATTATATTTATTAAATAAAATAACAGCTAATCTGACTCACAAAATAAAATTAAGGAATGTTTATTTACAATATTATACAATAACTTAACACTTAGTTTTGGCTGTGAGATCTTCCGGCTTTTCTGCCCATGACTGGGCTGCCTCCCATTTGTCTTAATAGGCCTCGGAGGCCTTTTGCTTCGCGCACCCCGCTCTCAAGTTGTTCGGAAGGGACTGCGCAGAAGTCGTCAACTAAAGGTAAGGGTCCACTGAGCCGCTCGGAGTACTGTGAGAGCCGTGATTGGTGACCTATTGGTGAAGTCTTCTCTACTGATTGGTGTGGTTGGCTCTGAAAATAAGTAAACATTGGAAATCTATACAAATAAATAAAACTAGTGTCTGTTTGTAATATCAAAATAACAGCTTTCTACTGATTGCATATATGAAAATATATACGGCACCTATAACAAATACACTTTTTTTTCAGTTTTTGTCTGTCTGTTTGTTCTGACTAATCTCTGAAATGGCTGTGCTGATTTTGACGGGACTTCTACTGGCTGATAGCTGATGTTATAAGGTCTAACATAGGTGATATTTTTTCAGAAAAAAATTAGAGTTCCGTGCAAAAAATTAAAACCCTTGAAAATCCGATTCAAAAAGGGAAGTAATATTTTTTTATATAATAATAATTTCACGTGAACGAAGGTCGCGGGCCGCAGTTACTTGTAAATAATTTACTGCACAACAGCACAAGCATCAGAAACAAAAAACCAGCCAAGTGCGAGTTGTACTCGCGCAGGAAGGTTTCCATACCATTATCTATGTTCTATGTTAGGGATTTTGGTTTCCGCACTTAGTCCTTAAAGTGGACCATTGTGCGTGTACCATTATCTATTAAAATGGCAAGAAAATCATGTCTGTTGTATGGGCCCACTTAAATTATTTTTTTTCTGTTTTTTAGTATTTGTTGTTATAGCGGCAACAGAAATATATATTCTGTGAAAATTTCAACTGTCTAACTATCACAGTTCATGGGACGAACAGACAGACAGCGAAGTCTAAGTAATTGGGTCTCGTTTTACCCTTTGGGTATAGAACCCTAAAGATATAAGGAGAATTTAGGACAAATATCATAAACTGGTGGTGAAAATACTACAAAAATTATTGTACATATGTTTCCTCCCTTATTAGAAGGTAAAATATAAATGTTATAGGATGTAGAGGGACAGGAAGAATGGTGGATTGTGTGAAGATTGACATGAAAGAAAAGGAATTGAATGGTAGTGTGATAGTTGACAGAGAAGAATCGAAGAAGACAATGTGTGCTAAACCCAAACAACATGACACAAGGGCAGGAAAATGATGATGATGAAGAATACAAGCTAAAATGATTACCTTGCCAGAAACAGCAGCCAGTTTGTCTTGTAGCCTCTTCACCATAGCTGCGTCACTTTCATAGCTGGTGAGTGTTGGCTGTGGCATGCATTGGAACACAGTCGCTAGCAGGTTGTGAAGTGATACTAGCACACTGTCCTGCCAAGCTCGCGTGAAGTACAGACTGAATGAAGGGTTCTCTTCTGGCTTTGTGATGAAAGGTAACACTGGAATTTACAAAGATAAAAAATTATACACAATTTTTAGTTATGTTTTTAAGGCTTTTGATAAATGTAGTGTTTTTATACTCCTATATGAAAAACATGTAAATTTATTTATGATCTCTAATATTATTAGTGATATTCTAATTAATTAAACCATGATAATCTAATCAGATTATTATACAATATTTGGGGCATTAAAATACTTTATGTCTTAACTCAACTCAGTTTGAAACCTAATAAAGAGTTAATTGGATCATCAGCATGACAGTTGCATTGCAACAGTGGTAATAATAGAAAGTTATTCCATGGTGTTCTTATCAATTAGAAATACATTTACGAAGACAAACTTACTAAACCAGTCCCTCCACTCAGTTTGTCCTTGCAGCTCAGGTAACATTTTTGATAGAAAGTCAGAAATCCGTTCATTCCGCACGCCACCTGTACTTTGCGCTGCCGTCACTAAATATAACTTGTACAGGCTGTATTCCAGCTTTTTTACAGCTAGAAAAAAAGTATATTAACGTTTTGTGGATAATTTTGGTCAGTTACAAGTTGGAATTTTACTCCATTTCTACTCACCAGATTGAACGTGGCTCTCCAATTTCGAGAATAGAAGAGTGTCAAGGTGTGACCAATACTCTTTTAACCCACTAAGGTCCGAGACATTAATGTAATGTACAATTTGTTCAACTATTTTATCTACTCTAAAACCTTTGTCTCTATCTGCCTTTAGATCGTTGTCAAACGCTTTCACCGTTGATGTAAATCCTCGGTACAGTAGATATTCCCTTACTAATTCATCTACAAATTGAATATGAGCCATTATCAAATAGGAACTTTATTTATATTTTATTTATTCAATTTGCGAAAACCAAAACCAAGAAGCTGCCCACAGGGCTTTTGTTGACATTTGACATATTGACATTGTGCGTTGCGTTTGGATGTATAGTAAAAAAAAACACCTCTGCGAACATGGGATAGGAAAGAATTATAATTATTATTCTATAATCATTTAATATTAAAATTATTGATTACATTTTTAAATAATTGAGCTAAGTGGTTTCAGGTAAAAAACACTCCTTTTAAGTTTTTATTAATGTTTTTACGAGAGAAAATTATTTATGTTTCCATCATTTGATCAGATTTGATTTTTGAACGCTTCTTCGCAAAAAAAACATTTTACCAACTGCATAAAACTTTTAAACGGGCTGCGTTCGATACAGGCTTTTCTATTTCAAAACAAAAATTTTGATTTGTTGGCACCAACAAAAACTAAATATTTTATGAAAACAATATCGAAAGTAATCAGATGTCAGCAACCGTATGCTTTTCATAGTTTTAGGGGAAAGCATGATTTATTTATAAATTATTGGACAGCCAAATCGACCGACCCAAAATAAAAGATTTGAATGCAGTCATATTAAGGTGGCCAACCTATCAAAACAAAATGGAAATGTCAATCGCTTTCAATCAGCTGTCGATTTTTTATTGAAGAATATAGTAAAATTATTTGTATATAAACCAAAATGTGCATTGTTAAATGAAAGGGCGTTGCTAGTGCTGTGGTGTGATAGAATCCGGCACGGTGGTGTTAGTGTTCGGTGGGGGCGTGTGCGGCGGGCCATGGCGGTGGTTGGTGTGTGAGGGTGGCGGGCGCGGCGCTCGGGCGCAGGCATGCGGCGGCATGGCGGGCGAGGCTGCGGGCACGTCGCGCGGCCTCCGCGTCTACAAGATCGTGGTGCTGGGCGACGGCGGCGTCGGCAAGTCCGCAGTCACGCTGCAGTTCGTCAGTCACAGCTTCTTGGATTACCATGACCCTACTATAGGTACTTGACAGAATTAACACATTCCAACAATTGTTTACATTCGAAATTAACTAGCACTTGCAGGTTTTGCGAGAACAATACTCGTATTTGATGGTAATTTTGCTACCATATGGATTCAGTTTACTGTACTGTCACTTGCTGTTTGTTTAGTCTACAGTTAGTAGCTGTATGTTGAACAGTCATAGATGTTTTATAAATATTATCAAATACACAATGTAAACATTTCTTAAAATATTTCTTTAAGAAATCTTTTTGGACCTAAATATTCATTAAGAAAAATAATCTTTTTCTGATAATGAAGTTTACTTATTGATTTTAGGAATAATCTTTAAATGTCCTCAATATACCAAATAATTGTTATGTCATACTTTCAGAGGACTCATACCAACAGCAAGCGGTCATAGATGGCGAGCCAGCGTTGTTGGATATACTGGACACGGCAGGACAGGTTAGTTCTGAAAATAGTTGTAAACATCTATTATTTGGATCTGCATAACAAATAAATTATTTTGCCATAGTCCCATTTTTGTGGTGTTAACTCATTTGGGAATAAATTAATATGAAAATACATACTGCGGATGCTGCTTAAATGTTAGAAGTTGTGGTAAACATAATGTTTTCAAAATTCAAGCACAGTACTGCTAAAAATTGATTATGATTTGTGTTGTTTGACTGAAACTGTAAAAAAAAGTAGCAATTCAGTAGCTCAGGACGCATCAGACAAAAGCTTGGTAGTGTTATTTGTGATGGCAATTTTGTTTCTATCCACCATTGTTATTATTATTCCATAATATCTGACAGGATATAGGCTTCTCTCCATTCCTGCTATTGGTCATGATTCTCAGCTACTTTTTCTTAATTTTCAAAGAAGACACACAAGTCTACCATGTAATGTAACTCTCCACATATTTCATTTTTCCTTGCAAAATCTGTCAAATCAGATTTTTTGTGTGGTTATTGAGTGTTGAGGTCCATGCTTCCAGCAAAGAATCTACCTCTCAAAATTATTTATTTTGCTTTCTTCAATAAAGTCCCATATGTGGTGGCGTTTGAGCCTTTTCACAGTTATTGGTTCACTTAGAGCTATGGCTAAGGTGTTGGTACGAGTATGTGACTCGATTTGATATTTGTATGTTTTTTGTCCATGTTCTACTTCCTCTTATATGGTTCTGATTTGTAGATGCTTCTCTAATTCTGAGGTCTTCATCAACCTCTATCCATGCTCCTTACATTTGGTATAATTTTGTTTTGAAATTTTTGAAGAGTTTCCACATTTGAGTTTCATGCAGAGCCCCACTGCTCAACAAGTCTAAACTGGTTTTAATAGGTACTTCTTTGTAGATGAGCATTTTGTTTTTTAGAGAAACATGTCGCATGTCCTCTAAAAAACTGTCATAACACAAAATATGTAGGTTTTTAGATAATACCCCACTCAACTTCGATGTCCTTGCTCTATAATTGAAAAAAAAAACCGCCATAAGCATACAAAAATAAGTCGCCGAATGACACAAGCGAAAGTTTTTACGCTAAGTATCATTAAGAACACAAAAAACTCCAAATGCGTTTAACTCAAAACTGCTATTTTTGTGTTAAGACAGTTTTTTAGAGGACGTGCTATGTGATGTTCTTCCTAAGAGCCAGATCAGTTTTCGGAGCAGGATGTTAAGCTCTTCAAATTTTTTCTCTATCTGGTATCTCCACGTATCAATAGCATAAAGCTCGCCACATATGGTTATCAACAATATCTTGCCTCTCCAACCAGGTGGAGTTCACAGCGATGAGAGAACAGTACATGCGGTGCGGCGAGGGTTTCGTGCTCTGCTACTCGGTGACGGACCGGCGCTCGTTCCGCGCTGCCGCCGAGTACAGGCGGCTGCTGGCGCAGGCGAGGCCCTCGGAGAGGCTGCCGCTCGTGCTGGTCGGGAATAAGCTGGATCTTGCGCCACGGTTTAGACAGGTATATTTATAGCATAGCTGGCGTCAAAAAGTAGGTTTGTAAGAGCGGCTGTCCACGGCACTTGAAACAGAAGCGCGTTATTTAACGCGCGCCTGTGTCGCTGCTTTTTGCTGTTTGTCGCATTTGCAACACTCAA
Organism: Eurois occulta; assembly: GCA_950022335.1. Classification (NCBI taxonomy): domain Eukaryota; kingdom Metazoa; phylum Arthropoda; class Insecta; order Lepidoptera; family Noctuidae; genus Eurois; species Eurois occulta. The sequence goes on from OX465498.1 coordinate 4,690,868, forward strand.
CAGAAACGGCAAAATCACATGGTATCGGTTGAACATCACGACATCGGGTAGCAATGCAGAATCGTGGTTACGAGGGCGAAGGTATAGGATGAGCAAAGACCCGTCCCCGGTTTCTTTACTATTGCATCGATACTGAATCGCTGCAAAAAGACGCGGAGGCATCAGCCCTAATGGAGGAAACGCTTATTAATTGGTAATGATGATGACAACAGAAAAATAAGACATGCGGCTAGTTTTATAGATATTGTGTTTAATTTATTAACAATGTGTTGTATATTTGCACAGGTGACGACAGAAGAGGGCAAGGCACTCGCGACGCAGCTAGGCTGTCCGTTCTTCGAGACGTCGGCAGCACTGCGGCACTTCGTGGACGATGCCTTCCATGCACTCGTCAGGGAAATACGACGTTTGGAGAGACAGAGACAGGTATGTTCTTGTCATTTTGTAAGTGCTTGTGACGCCAATACCGTGAACATACATAAAACAAAATATATATACCGGCCGAATTAAGAACCTCCTCCTTTTTTTTGAAGTCGGTTAAAAAATGGCAAGAAATCTCAACATCCAAGATGCGTTTCTCGACATAGATACCGACATTGTCGCCAACTTTTCTCTTCGAGACTTCCAGCCCTGGCCTATCTTATTTCCTGCCATGTTTTAACCGACTTCAAAAAAAAGGAGGAGGTTCTCAATTCGGCCGGTATATTTCTTTTTTTAGCCCTGAGCTCATTCATCGTGATTAATGAAGTTTTTCGGCGGTAGGGTTTTATGCCTGTTTCTTTATGTGGGATCGTTTGTAGAAAGTATGGGACCATTTTTATCCATACCATGGGACTGTATTTTTATGCAAGCTCCCCACGAAGGCCTTCACAATTTTTTAATGTTTTTTTACCCCTTAACATTGATATAATTGTTTTTAGAAGTTTTTGATAGTGAATGAGTCAAATTCAGTCCAATCTAAATATACTCTCTACTCTTTTTTTTTGTTTTCAGGCATCACTTTTGGGGACGGGTATATCGACGAGCGGCGGTCGCCGACGGTGGCGGCGACTCCGCAGCATCTTCGCTCTGGTCTTCCGACGGAGAAGAAGGCACCACACCTCGCCTTAACCACCCAGGGTTGATACAGTAAGATCTTTATTTTGACAACGCTGAAATATACGTTAAATATATTCAATACAGCTGGTATTCTAGCTATGATGATGGGGAAAGTAAACTCACCAAGATGCATAACTTTTGTTATGAACTCTTTGGTATAAAAAATATATAACGAAGAAAATATATTGATAGAAAATAACGTACTTATTAAGGATTAGGTACGTACATTCAAGTTATTTTTTTAATTGGCAACACTATGTCTTCTAAAAAAGGTTACTATCCTCTATTATAAACTAAACTTTTACATGTACTTCTTAAATTTTACAACTTTTGATATTATGTAGTTCAATGTCTACCAAAATAAGAGTTTCAATGTTGTTCCAATGACATTTTTGTGCATTTATTAAACCAATTGAATTTTTGATGTCCATTCTTCTACCTCAAAATAATGCTGTTGTTTGTGGTTACAAGAAAATACAAATTATTTGTGTCTTAATGTTATTGTGTCTATGGAAATATGTAAAATAATGTTTTTAGACTGTTTCCTTAGTGCAAGTGATTGATGCAAGTGGACTGTCTGCATTGAAAGGTGTGCAATCAGCGCACATCTCATTTCAACTTGCTCTTTACTTGCGTCAAAGACGTGTAAACAGCATAAAATATGCCAAATTCTTTGCTCCACTGTCTTGTTTTAATTTTTTCAAAATAATTGCTCAAGAGCACTAATAATGGTTCAATATTTGCTTTATTTTGCAGATTCTTTTATTTAATAAATAATCTGATTAAAAATGCGATACTATAAGTTTGTAAATCAGGCCTAAGATGTAAAGTGAGATACTCAAACATCTAGACGTTTTAAGTACTCATACAATGCAAAGAAATGAAATAACTATGAATGTTTTTACGGTTATATAAAAAAAGTTAGTGGTGGCCCTGCCATGTGCAGACGCTAGCACATCAAGCTACTACAATATGTCGAATTTCTTTAAAAGATTTCAACTTTATTGCTAAAGCATTAGGTTCAACGTTGACTGGGAAAATTTGACAGTTTCGGGTAGCTTGAGGTGCTGGCGTCTGTATGTTGAAACTTGAAAAGATTTGATCGAGTTTAGCGTGGTTTTGTGAATTTACAATCAGTTTGTAATGAAAAATCTTAGAGCTTATTACTATGCTGATTTACTGCCAGCTTCGTAATCTATTTTGACTAGTTTATAGTCCTTCAATGTTGTTTAACTATGATTTTGACAATGGTGCAACTCATGGTAAATTTTTTTTTTGTTGGTGCAATAAGGTTACAGCTGTGTTGCTGTCACTGATAAGTCTGTCAAAAATACTGATCTTTAATGTCGTTGAAATAAAGTTCTTGTTAGGTTGGTACAGTCAGTGAAATAACTGTGAAAAAACTGTACGAATTCTAGATTTCTTTAATCAGGTGTTGATATACAAAAGCCATAGATGATTTAGTTGCCATATGACAATGCTTTACTTCATGCATTTATAAAACCTTGCCATAAAAATGCTACTTCAACAAGATACCTTGGTCCTCTACCTCTTAAACAATTCCTAATTAGATAATTGGATAATCTAGTAGTTTCTTTAAGATCCCCCTTTTTATCGTAGGTAATGTTAGAAGGAATTTAGGCCTAAATGATGTGTTTCTATTGATGTATAACTTTATTTGTGACAGATGATATTGCCTTAATGTGACAGTTGATAGCAATCAGTTCTGTCAGTGTCACATGCCTTTGAAGAGTTTCAACTCTGTTTTACTCTTTTTTTGAATAATCTTTTGTTATTATAACAATTTCATGATTAATTCTCGTAATTGTACAGCATACTTAAAAGTAAATCCTTTTTATTATATTTCATACCACCATAGTGCCATTTCTCATACATTTCCTGAATGCCTTAACACATCCAAGATACTTCTTTTATACAAGAGTAAATACATAGTATATATTTGTATATCTTTTGGGTTCCAGTACCTAATAGATAAGACCACATGTCTTCCGAATAACGGAACCAGAGAAAGCAATAAGTAAATGTAGAAATTATTTTACAATACTATTCTTTTGAGCCGTTGATTATTATAGAAGTTTTTCGTAAAGGAGGCAAGTTTAAATATTAAGATAATATTGTAGATATGTAGGTAGGTAGGTGTAGTCTGAGAGCCTAGAAGAAAATTTCAAGTACGCACGGCGACCATTCAAGCTATACAAAAACCAGTTTATGCGGATCTCTCATTGTACGGAAAATCTATACAAAGCCAGAGCATGTTATACAGGAAATGTATACTTTTATGTGGTAGCGGTGTGTACCAGTATTTCATATATGCACATAATATATTGATACTGTTGTTTGAAAACTTGTGGTTTAAAGTCAGGGATTGTTATGTTGGAGGAAAGATTCTGATGATGAGGTAGCAAACGCTTAATACAAGTTGCCTGTATATTGATTATGTTAGATATTTTAGTAAATATGTTGTGGGTCCACACTGCAACATGTAGTGTAATTGTAATGAACACACCAATGATGTATAAAAATAACGTAAAATAAAACTGTATAAAGTGACAAGCCCGCATTAAAAATGTAGATTAGACGATTGTGCGGAAATTCTTTCACAGAATTCTTTTTTATAAGATGGATGTAAAAAACATTACTATAGGCGAGTTTCATATTTGTAACAAATATATTTTCTAGACTGCCTCGTTGGTCTAGTGGTCTGACTAGACCATGACTAGACATGGTCGACTGCTGAGCATGAGGTACTGGGTTCGATTCCCAGGTCGGGCAAAGAATTTCTCAGTAGCAGCCACGGAGTCTGGATTTGCGTCCGGTCGAAGGCAATATTCTCGCCCCCTATTAAATGGGACTTAAACATGACTGGCGAAATGTCAGTGTACCTCTGCCTAACCCTTCGGGGATTAAGGCGTGATGTTATGTTATATTTTCTAATTGGCTTTCAGACTCGCCCATTAGTCACCTATTTAATACGAATCATAGGGGACCTTGTAGGTAAAACAAAATTTCAAACGTATTATACAAATGCCATATTCGTGTATCCCAACCAAAGCACAGTTTTTATTGAAAAGTTAAAAGTTTTGGTATTTTCATTGAACCTTGGAGTACAATTAAGTAATATAAGTGAGATCTGTCGAGCTCTTATTTTATCTGTGTAACAGATACAGCAATAAGTATATGAAGTAAATATGAAAATATATTTATGTATAACTTTAGCGTATAATTGATGTATGTATTATTGAAGTCCCCTTAGTGTTGTGTGGGAAGAAGTGTGAATTTGTATAATGTTAGGTCGATACGCACAAATATTAGTGTAGTCGTAACGTGTTCGGTCGTTTGTTCGTCTGTGTGTTCGCGGCGAAACATTTGACATACACGAGTAGGTTAATACTTAATATTAAAGAGAGATTCCTAATTACGAGCAATATTAAACGCCTAATGTGGTAACTAATTGTGATGTGGATGTTAGCTGTGTCAACATTTAATTCATAGTTAATGGTAGTACTTGTGTAACCAAAAAGGTTTTTACCCCCAACGTAATGATGTTTCAAGGTAGATTTTGATGTATTTCTCGTGTTTTATTAATATAGTTTGTGTTGTCAAATGCTTCGTCCGGGAACGTTGAAGGTACACTTCCTTAAGCGGCCGCAGGCGCAAAGTCTAGCGGCGGCAGCCCAACGGTCATGGCAGATCGCAGCGCTGAAGACCGCAAATTTATAGTCACTGGCTTTTACTAACAGAGCGACAAAACGTTTTTTTTCTTTGGCTAATGACTATCGTAGCTGTAGAAGAGAAATGCTACTGCCGTCAAAGTGACGTCACGTTCAGGATTGGGGAAGGTGGGTCAAAGCTCCTTATAGATGGCGTGATCATAGCAAAGTCCCAATCTGACCAATGAGATCCAAATATCTATACAAATAAATAAAATTGAAGTGTCTTTTCGAATAAAATGACATAAACAGATTTTGAACTAACTACAATGTTTGGGACAAGCTATACTAGCGCCATTAGTTTCACAGTTTCCTTCCCCATTAAAACTGCAGCCGCCATCTTGAGTTGCTGCGGTCTGTCAAAATGCTTGGGCGGCATAGAAGCTGTGGTTTGTGGTTACGGTCCCCTTCGGAAGAGCATCGTAAGTGCTACGTACCAGGGCGACACTGCGTTGTGTTGCGACAGCGCTGTAACACGGTGTCAAACTAGGGTATTTATCGTTTAATGGTGCATCTCGTATGTGGTTTCGAAACGAGCGGGGAAATGTGGGTACAAAGCGGAACGTGGCACAGAAAAAAAAGATGCTGGTAAAAAAGGAGGTGGTCATGTATTCGACATAACCACCTCGTTTTACATTTGGTTCAATGTTCTAAAACGCGTTCAATTGCTGTCAATGTCAATATTCCACCAATAATGATGACTGTGAAAGCTTTTCAATGTGGTTCAGATGTGCTGATTGCGTCCAAGTGCATCAGTCATTGGTGAAATTCGCCCATATACTGACTTAAAAAGATTCACAATGTTTTATCATCTATGAAGGACAATTCAGAAAAAAAAAGTTTTTACATAAAAAGCTCACATTTTCGCTCGTTTCGAGACCCAAAAGCGCTCGAGCTTTGCCGTTTGGCATACAAAGCCTACTTATCCTAACAAGGGATTATATAACTATCTAATTTAGACCTTAACGCTGTTTAAATAAAGTACAATTTAATTTGTATCATCACTGATTGTGTTGAATTCTTGTATTCTTAACGTATGGATAGGATCTAACTCTAGTCATTATTGTTTTGTATAGCTGTTAATAGATGTTCATTCTTAACTTGATAATGGCTGGTTTGCTGGTAACATAGGATCTGGTGGGTTACCATACTCAGCAGGAGTAATTCCAGTGTGGGAAAGAGACAGAGCTATACAGGTCTCTCTTTCCCACACTTTAAGACGTCATGGTAGGCCGCCTGTTTTCTTGGCCATTTTTAAGCAAAATGAGCTTTATTCTATGCTATGTAGTGCTATATTTTTTTAGAATTTAGGGTTTATCTCATCTATTTTTTGTGTTAACTTTGCTTAAAAGAATTGGTCCTGCGCTTTCATAGAAGGAACAGATTTCTTTAAAATAATTTAATCCTTAGTCTATTCGATTCGGGTTTAAAAATATATAATATCACATCATAAACAATTTAATTTTCTCAGCGATGTGCCTTTAGTTTGGAGGGTGAATGATATGTGAATTTCATTAGTTTAGGAAGTATAAATTAAGTGCCATGGTTACCAAAACATTATTGGTTGTTAACTGAGTTTCGCAGAAGTATTAGAAAATGCCATGATTTTTCATTTAAAATAATCGAAAACAACTTTGGGCCGGATTAAACTAGCCGTACCGTTTTGTAACAAATTCGTTTTCGAAAACAGAGTAATATTCTAAGGCTCTATTACAAAAACACTGTAACGGTCTATGGTAAAGGTAAAACCGGTATGGACAAGTTGTGGACACGGATGTGTATACTGGACTCTGTGGCAGTGGCGCCAACAATACGGCGTCCATAAGACAAGCAGCCTGTTCAGAAACCCTGACATCATGAAGAGTAGTAGGCTATAAGGGTAAGCCAAGCTTGTACGCTTGAATGAAAGTACCGTCACTAACTCTCACAGATAATTTACTGAAGTCTCTGTCGAAGTCTGCTTACGGCAGCCGGCCTGCAATCGGTCCATACGGTTTGACTTCACTTTGACCTAATAAAAGCCAGCTTAAACGAAATATAACCGTGTTTTGGCCTCCAGCAATTCCTATTTAAAACATATTTTACCAGTAAACCAGCACAATATTATTAAATAATATTGTAGTATTAGAGTTATTTGGAACAAACCCTCGTTGTTCACTAGTAGTTTTGCCACGAGTACTAATAATCTTATTGTCTTTAACGGAATACGAAGTTTTTTTACTGGCCATTGCGTGTTTTATATGACCGTGTCTCAGAAAGTCTCGAAGTATGAGCGTAATGAATGTTACCATGTTTGAAAATTCGTATTCCATAAGTTGGTATCAGTTGACAGTATAACTGGCCTAATTTTTAGTATCTGTCGTATGTATTTATTCGTATATAGCTGTTTATTTATTTCTTACGCGGAATTTAAGCTCTTTAAATAATATTTGTTGCTTGATGTTGGCAACATTCGTTTACATGGGTAAAAAAAAGTTAACTATTTTTCTGCAATGGCAAGCTTGCTCAGTTTTATTTGAGCTGGTGTTGTCATTTATGCCAAGCGTAAAGTCAGTTGTTGAGCCCACTAATACTATTCAGGATTTTGGTCTATGCGTTTAAAACCTCGAAAAGTGAGCTAGCTCAGTCTGCTGGCATTGCGTTTATCTTAACGTAAGGGTCGGTCAAAGCGATACGAACAAGTTACGAAGGCGAATACGGATAATATACTGAAGTATGTGTCAGTGTCCGTTGTCCGCAGCCGGTCTGTGACCTGTCCGGACCGGTTTGACCGAACCGTAACAGAGACTTGTTTATAATGGGTGTAAAAGTACCCTTAACGAAGCCGAAAGGCACTTGTTCTCCCCGTCATTGCGATAACTTTTTTGTTCTAGACCATACCTGGAAAACTTCCAGTTACGGAGATATTGGGGGTCAAAGTTCCGACTTTATCACAAGTCTTTTTTGAATACAACTTTTTAATCTTATAACTTTACTTTAAATACCTCCACCGCCTCCACGACCCCCGTCCTTATTCAATGCATCCATCAGCACAATGTTTTCAGTGCGTTACATTGAGTCCTACCGTAAAACGCCAATTTTAACCCCAAAAAAAGAATTCGTTTCCCAAAAAAAATAATTGTGTAGTACTTAGTTTGATATGTAACATAATGCTTGGTTGACAGCTTCGAGAAGGGTCCGTTTACACCTTGTATATTTTGTGTAACGTTTCGTCACACGTAAGAAACACACTTTTAGCGTTTACTAACTAGCTGTTCAAAGCCCGTAGTCAGTACCTATGTATTTGAAATTGACGCTTAAAACGTATTTAAATTTTAATGTTTAATTAATATATTCCATAGATTAGATGGTTACTAAGAGAGTATATTATTACCCTACAGTAGGTGATTTGAACAATAATAAATAAAAAAATATTTCGTGTTTTTATGTACAAAAATTTTATATGTTGAGAAAATTGTTGTAATATTTTTGTTTGGTCGATATATTTATAAATACATATTTAGATATTTACCTATTTTGTTATGTGTAATAATTTATAACACCAAATAGTACCTTTCAGATTTGTATTTATATTTAATGCAAGAATTGTAAGCTGTGTGTAGAGATTTTGTTGAATAAATGTCATGTTTCGAATGTTGTGTTATTAATTACCATCGTCATTCCTCTGTGTCGAATCTATGGTCTCGTGAAATATAAATTACGAAATATTGCTAGTTGACTTACCTACACCTCTGGTACCCCCCGCCTTGAACCTTTCCTCAAGGACTTGGATTTGCAAAACCAAGCAAGCATTGAAAAACCGCCTCGAAAGTCTTTTTATTGGAACAATATAATTCTCTATTTTACTGTTGTTAACTGTCTCATGGAGTAGGTAGGTACTCCATGAGACAGTTAACAACAGTACTTATTAAAAGTCGATTCGCTTTGCTTTTATTATTTTTCGGCGAAACTGCACGTCATCGCGCCGACAGACGACGCATTCCGATTTTCCAAACAAATAATTTTGACAAAAATATTCGCGACAATCGTGATCGCATATTAAATAAATATCCCTGGACATTTTCACACAGCACCATCTAGTCCTAAGCTAAGCAACCTAATGCTTGTGTTATGGTAGCTAGATGGCTGATAAACTACATATATACATTTTTTTTTTTTGTAAATACATACATATTATAGATAGAAAAACACCCAGACCCGGAACAACTACTTGTAGGTCATACAAATATTTGTCCCGTACGGGAATCGAACCCGCGACATGCAGCGCAGCAGTCAATCGCTTGACCACTGCGCCAACCGTGTCGTGTCGTGTGTGTCGTGTGTGTGTGTGTATATTCCTACGACTATCACTTATATTAGGACACGGGGTAAGAATCACAGTCCTTGACGCTCTGTTATGTATTATTTATGTCATAAAATAATGTCATAATCTGTGTAAATAACTCATACACGTGGAGTGGTCAGTGCGAACAGTTAACGAGTTAACGGCATTCAGTTGACGGCGCCATAAACAAGTTTATGAGGCCGAGGCTGCTAGCACTCGGAGACACTCGCGATGTAGCACAGATGTACTGTTGAGCTAGGGTTAGAAGGTAAAGGAAATGATTAATAGGGTAGTTGACACACCAATCAATTGACATACTTTTTATGATCTGTCAAAACGCGATTCCCCTTTACATTTTGTATGGCAATAGCACGCTCTGACGTCACTATTTCGTCAACTCAATGACTCAATTATTTATTGATTTCAAAGCAACTAAAAATCTAATTTAGCAATTAACTGAAAATAAATTGGATTTTCAGGTCTAAAATAAAGTGTTTTTTTTTTAGAAAAGCTGTCTTGGAATTATTTTTTAATGATGACAACATCCCTATTGTCTTACACTAGATGTAATTTTGGTGTTAAATCAGAATGGTATACGTATAACTCAGGTTTTTAAATATGTATGCATGTGAAATATTTATTCCTATGACTTCGAGGCAGATTCGATATTTAACAAATAAACGGATAAAAAAAAGTTGACGAAAATGAAAGTTGGAAGCATCTTAAGAATTAGGCGTTTGGTTTTATGATCGTTATATGCTGGTGTGGAGGTAGGATGACAAGGTGTTGGTCTATTCTTTCCAATGAATTTAGAGCTCTCAATGTGTAAAGCACCTTGCATATCTAGTCAACCAAATCCAGGTTTCTACCTCTGATACTAGGTAGCCAATATGTGTGGTTAAGTCTTTTGTGCAGCGGTGGCCCAGTGGTGGCGGCCCCGACTTACGAGCATAAGTCGTGGGTTGGCCGGGTGGGGAGGCCCGTGTCCCAGCAGTGGGATCATTATAGGCTGATTATGCTTGTCTTTTTAGGATTCCGTACCTCAGTCGGCAAAACGGAACCCTTGTAGGATCACTGTTGTCCGTCTGTCCGTCTGTCAAGACCCTTTTTCTCAGAACGAGCTGAAATTAATATCAAATACTCAAAACTGCTTGGAGCAGTGAAAAAAATCAAACTTGTAAGTCGACGCGATCAAAAGATATGACCGTTTATGTTGCATATTTTGCGATTTCACAAGGGAATCAAAACCTATAGGGTACTTCCTGTTGACCTAGAATCATGAAATTTGGTAAGAAGCAATGCTTTACAGCACATGTAAAGGAAAAAAATCGATGAAAACTGTAAATATGTAGTTTAATAACAAAATACCTGTAACCTAATCTAACCCTCGTTGTGCGAGTCCAACTCGCACTTGGCCGGTTTTATTTATGTACCTACCTGTGTAGAAACGAATCTCTCCAGCCAGGTAAGTAGTTGAAATATAGGGTATTCAGATCATAGATCCGAATACCCTATATTTCACAGTTCGACCATTCGAGTATCCCTATATTTCACTATTCAAAATGAATGCTGCATTCAGATCGAAATGAGACATCTTTTCATAATTGTCTATTTAGAATACTCAATGATAGATTTCTTACATTTCTAATTATTTTCATTTTTCACTGAACTAAGTAATAGAATACAGGTCAGTTTATAGCTTAGACATTCACACTTCGATTTATAAGATTATTCCAGTAAATCATTTCAGTTTATTCCTCTGTAACCTCTTTATTTAATAATTATTCAAAATGCTCATTTCAGTTTATACCTCGTACTTTCAATCCAAGCCACTTGTAACCATCCTTTCTTCGTCAAGTCTTAAAATGGTCTAGTAACAATATTCTAGAGTTGCCTATTCAAAAACATTTTTTTTTAATTAAAATCCTGTATAGTAGTAGTGTAGCATACTCATCAACTACATACGTTCGTGTGTGTAAATAAACAGAGCAGTTCAATATGAACTGCTCATTATAACAAGCTGTTCAGTATGAACTGCTCTATGAACTGCTCTCGATGTCGAACTATTACATGCGGTTGGCAGGCTGTTAACAGTTGTATTAATATTGTTAGTGTTTAAGTAATAAAACATATAGGTCAGGTTTAAATATTTATTTCTACATAATTATAAAAATATTATTTTGTACACATCATTTTATCAGTTTTAGGTACTGGTATAAAAGCAATGATACATTTCTTACATTACTATTATTTACATTTTCACAGAACTAAGTAATAGAATACAGGTAAATTTATAGCTTAGACATTCACACTTCGATTCATAAGTAGGTTTAACATTCTATATTCATTAATATCTACTAGGATCGTTTTTATCTTATCTTACTGACAAAACACTTTATTTTCTTCACACCATTTATTTAGGCAAAACACATTTTTTAAGGCACATATATTGGTGTGATGTAGACAACTTATAATCTCAGATGAATCTGAATAATTGCTATATAATGTTACCAAACTTGGACAGTTTTTACTTTCTAAATTGTATACATTATTAATTTGGAATATATCTTTTAACCATAACACTTTTTCGTTTCCTTTAGTAAATATAGATTTATTTTTAAAAAAATTGCCAAAGTTTGCTTTATAATTAAAATATGGTACAAAGCCTTCGTCCCAGTTTATTCCTCTGTTTTTTTCAATCCAAGCCACTTGTAACCGTTCTTTCTTCGTCAAATCATAAAATGGCCGTGGTGGTTTTATCAACAGTACTTGTATATGTCCTTTGTACATTATTGCTATTTCTTTTGGAATAAACTCGTTTCCTTCACTCTTAAACCCTTGAACATCTACGATGACATTCATGATAGTTTTCTCACAATATTACTTAATGGCTTGTATTCGAACAGTCGATCGTTTATTATTAAACAATAGGCAGTTGTATTATCTTGAATATCTTCAGAGCATTCAATTTCTAATCGCACGTCAACTGGTCCAGTTTTAAGTGAATCGTTTTGTCTTGAACAGTCAATCACAAAAAGTGGAGCAATTTCTTTAAACTGGTTTAAGCTAAGCAATGGATCAATGCCTAAGTTGTAATACGACTGACGAAAATTAGCATACATTTCATATAATATACTAAATTTACCTTCATCAAATTTCAAATTAAGTGAGTCATACGGATAGTATTGAGAATTCAAATATAATTTAATATTGTTTACATTGCAGTGATCAAATATCGAAGAACTTCTAGTTTTATTATTTTTTCGAGCTGTTTGCAAACCAAATATAACAAACCTCGGTTTTTCTAGCTGGGAAGTTGTCTTTACTGACCAGGAATGTTTCGTTGTTTTTGGTAGTAATGGATATTCATACAAATCCCAATTTCTAAATGCTATCTGTATAGAACGATCTCTCTCCAGGCTTTTAAGCAATAACAATTTATTACGATCAGAAACTTTAATATGCGGCACACGCCATTGTATCTTTTGTATGTCCATTTCTACGTTATCATTTTTGTCTATAAGCACACAGTTCAATGCCGAGCTGCTTCGTTGTAATATAAGTTCATGTTTACAATTGATTATTATTTTGTTATAATCTTCTGCAAATCCCAGTATTCTGTTCAATGGCACGATAACACTAAAATATCCGTTTCTTAGTTTCGTACCACCTAAGTTCCATCCCCAGACTGCTGCAGCTTTACTTTCACCTTCATTCATAGAGACATACGATTTTAAGGTTGTTGTAATGCCAACATTTTTAATGCGATCGATTTCAACACCATTTATTTCGTACCTAATATCTTGAAACAAATATGAAATTGGATTGTTTATAAAGTCGACATCTTTTTTTATTAATTTTCCCGCTGCATCTCTAGTTGACACATTTACATATCCTTCTATATAAATGGAACTACCTGATGGCAATACATATAAATCTTGCTGTTGTATGGGTATTCTAATTTCATCATTTTCTTTAAAGCTATTGTTATATGGATTGTAGCTATGGATCTCATAAGCCTCAATAGAGGTCTCATATTGCGGTAAATCTGTAATTTGAAGCATGTTATATTTTAAAACCAATGTCTTGAAGAAATCTTTTGTTTTCCTTTGAAACTTTTTTAATTTTCACTGCACCGGCACGTCTCACTTCTTTGGATATTGGTAGTCTTATGTTATATTTCCCTCTCTCACTAGGAGTTTTATTAAGAACTAGCATGGTTAGTACGAATAAAACGGAGGAGGTTACTTTAAATAATAATTAAATACTTTTCCAACTCTCACTAGTGATGGTTATCACCAACAACCGAAGAATGCACGTGCATGAACTAGCAACGTCATTTATATTTTTCTTGTTTAACGAAAGGAGTCGTAAGAAATAAAAAATCACTTAATTAATTAATATGTTCCTTTATTACTTTTCCAAAATAACTTAAGAAATTTTAAACATAAGTGCCCACAATTATACAAGTGATCATGTTGTACATTTTCATAATTATACTGAATATTGTTTCCTAAATATTTTATAAATTCTTTGGGTGGTTTTAAGTTACCATAACTGTCGAAGTATTCAATGTGATCGTATATTTTGGCATAGGCTACCCAATGAGTGCCAGAGTTTTTAGAAATATCAAGATTAATCACTCCACATTCTAATGGTAATGGGTCATCTGGTAATTCATCTCTCATAAATACACCTCGAAAGAAGGGGATACTATTTGAATGCTTCAATATATCAATATTAGTTAAAGCTCTATTGGGTAGCCGACAATTTAGTTTTTTTTCTTTGTAACATAAATTCCTAAACCTTCTTTGTACGACTTAAGATGTAATCCTTTTCCAATCATTAAAGCTTCTATTTGCTTGTTGTGACGTTCCGATTCAAGCAACTGTTTCTTAGCTGTTTTATATGTATTAATAGCTTTTGCAATCCCAGCAGCACCCCCAGCCAAACTCCCAGCGGCAGATAAACCAGCAAATATTGGCACTAAAGGAAGAAATCCTCCAGTTTTAGGTACTGGTATAATTCTGGGTAATTTTATGGGTAAATCAGATGCAAATTCTCGAGCTGCAGCGCAGGCTAATTCCATTAATGCTTTCTTAGTGGTAGGTTTTAGTTTCTTGATGTGTTTTTTGGTATGTGATACAATATTTTTCAGTGTTTTTCTAAAACCCGCTCCAGATCTTACTTTGACAGATGATAAACCAGCCATTTGTTTATTGCTTGTACTTCGTGCTTTCTTCATTGTTATTTTTTTTTTAAGAATTGTTTTTACATAAAATTGAATTATATTTTATGTCTTTATTGCAATAAGAACAAAGTGGAAGTGAATAGATAATTATTTGTAAAATGCTTAAATATCGTTCAGTCAGTAGTTATAATACATTTAATTTATCAATCCAGCTATTTTCACTGGTCGGCAGCCCCAACCATTTAACGTATACTTGTTTTCCTTTTCGTTTCAAAACTTTTTCAACGAGGTATATGTCAGGATGATGTGTTTTCTGAAGTTCTTGTGCATAAAATGCGCCTAGTATTGGTCTACATCTAACATCTTCTATTAAGTAAGTAGTTGGATTTGTTTCTTGGATTTTTTTTATTTTAAATATTTCGGTGGACCAGTTTGGATAATAACCTTTATCAAAACATCCTTTATATTTACTTATTCTCACAAAATCTCCTACACTAAATTTCTTACACTCCACTTTTTTTCGGGACTGAGCTGCGTCTAAGTATCTTTGCAGTATATTTGTTTTATTCCTTTGATTTATTGAAGCAGGTGGCTGACCGACAGTTCTGTGTACATCATTATTGTATTCATGTAACTTTTTATTTAAAATACCGTTAAACCATTTATAATTTCCATTCAAACTAAATTCCTTGTATAATTTATTCTTTAACGTTCTTATTAATCTTTCAACAATCGAGGCCTTTTTAGTAGAATAAGTAGAATAATGATTAATATTATACTTATTAACCAAACTTTTGAATTGATCATTATAAAACTCTTTCCCAAGATCGGTTTGTAAATTTTTTGGGACACGTCCTTTTTCAATTACTGTTTTAAATGCTTCTGATACCTGTTGCTTATTTTTTTGTTTTAGTGGAATTGCCCAAGCATATTTTGAAAAAGTATCTATAATCACCAGTATGTATTTAAAACCCGCATTCACTTTTGATATTGCTTGCATATCCATCAAATCTGCTTGCCAAAGGTCATCTATATCTTTAAGAATTACATTTCTTCTTGGAAAATTAACTCTAGCATTTTTATGGATTTCATTTATGACGTCTATTTTGCTCATAATGCTTGCTTAACTTCCCTGCAATTTCTTTTAATTCAATGGTGTTTTCAACTTTATTTAATCTTATATTCAAACTAGTAATTAATTTGTTTAATTGTTCTATTTTCATTAATATTTCAATTTTGAATTTACTAGTATTTTTGCAACATTCGGTTTCGGTTGATTTGTCTATGTTCTCAATGATTGAGCTTATTTCGTTAAGAGACACCGATGTTTGTTTTGTATGAACCTTCATGGTCTACACGCTTTAAATAACTAAGTATAAAATAAGCTACAATGCTTTTTATTCTTTTATAACACCAGCTTCTTTTAACTCTTCAACAATTGATATAATTTCATTGTCATGATTAGTATTACCGGCGTTTTTTGAAGCAATTAACAGTCGTAATCTATCGATTAATTCATTAGGGTCATCCCAATAAACATAATCTGTATTACTCTTATACTTCTTTTTCAATTTAGGTAAGTAGCCACCACTTTTTGACTGAATGACTTGTTCTGCATGTTGAACGTAATTTTTTTCAGAAAATAATGGTTTAATGATTTGACGGTATTTCAAACCTTTGTCACCTTTTAATTGACCGTTTGGATTAAAATCGCGTTTGTGAGCATTTGTATTACTGAGCATATCTTTGTAAACCATTTTATCAGTTTCAGTTACCAGACTGAGGTCAGGTCTATTACGTAGTAAAAGTTCTTTTAGTCCAGGAGTTATTTCATAATGTTTGTCATTCACTGTGGCTATAATTGATTTGAGGGAATCGTTAACATTGTTTGTAAAAGAAAATGATACTTTAGAGTTCCCCATCATCAAATTTTTGTTTTCACTTCGAATTCCAAATGGTACATTCATGTTATTATCATAGATTTCAATCATATCTTCTTTATTAAGTGACATAAATGTATCGTTCTCGCTATCATTACCTGTGCAGTTATAGGATTCAGAATCATCGTTTGAATATTTCTCTATAAATTCTTTAAAATTTTCAAAATCTATGGATGAGCTACATCTTCTCATTGTATTATCGTCACCTTTACGCGTACCCAATATGGTTCTATTCTTATCATTAACTTTAATTAAGGTCTCTAGAGGATCTGTTATTGGCTTGAAAAGTTTCTTAAATTTTAAATTATCGACATCTTCTGCATTTTGTATTGTTTTAATTTTATTTTTTATACTATCTACCGATTTTATCAATTGTTCTTTTATATTGACCTCCATAATGATTCCCGACAATATCCAACCGTTATATAGAGGTAGTAGACTAAGATTGAACATTTTTTTACAGTAATATGGTTTATATTACGTATTTTCAAAAGTTACGAATATGTCAAACCCTCGTCTATATCTACCTTCATTTAGAGAACAATCTTTATTTATTAATAAAAAATCAAACCGATCTTGCCATATAGTAGAACAAAGTTTTTTAAATTGAAGCCACTCCATATCCGTATTTACATGTTCATTGTATATATGTTTTAAGTTTATGTCGTCTTGTTTAAAGATTAACAAAAGATTAACATTATCTCGTATTAGTTGCTTAGGTATTTTGGAATAGGTTTGTGATAAGTAAAAACAATCTATCTGTTTGTGTCTCCCCATTGCGAAGTAGTTACGAATATTTATTTGATTTTCACATGTGACGTCATCGAAAATCATAATTGAATTGGTTAAGGCATCATTAGGATGTAGAACTTCTTTATTATCATGGAAGATAAATAAGTTTGCATTGGGTATGCAACGGATGACTTGTTTTAAAAAACAATATTTCGGCTGGAAAACTGTCTTCGAGTATAAATAAATATTCTTGAATTTTACTCCATTTTCATGTAATAGTAAATTAAGCATTATGTTAGTTTTTCCGCAGTTAGATGGACCACATATAATACATCTGATAGTGTTAGGCAAGAGTGTGCTGTGTCTCACTTTTTGTGAATGGTTTTCTAATTTTATATTATTGACTTTTAAAGTCTGTGATTGCTTGACGAACTTCATTGTGAAATGTGAGGTAATAATAAATGACCTGAGTATATATACTTCTTGACTAAAAGGCGGTATGTTTTATTTTTATATTAATTAATTCTGAACTTGTAAGTAAAACTTGAGGAATATTGTGTAAATGGAAATTAAAATAAAACGTACATGGTTATTACACATTAGACATTTATTAAACAGTAATTTTATATTAGTAGGTACTTACAACAAAGTAAATGTTTAAATCTAATTTGTGTGCAAACAGCGTAAAATTGTTTACTATTGGTAATCAAAATAATACACATTTACAGATTACACATCACTGGAATAATCTACAAACATAGAATCACAATGCCCCCAGGGTAATGTATGAATTTGGTCCTGTAATACTTGAACTTTGTCATCGTTTCTTTCTAAAACTTGTTTATCTACTTGCTGAGTGTATAAAACATGTTTAATTGATTTGATCATATTCATTTTACATCTATGCGCTTTATTTGTCAGCAGTGCATTGTTGTAATCATTCAATTCTAGGTTACAAGTTACAGACTTAGAAACACCTTTGGCTTTTTTAATTTCAGTCTTCAAACTGTTTATAAAATATAATTTAGCTCTTAAACCAGTAAATTCTGTAATTAAATCGTCACCAACCTCATGTTTCCATAATCCAGGAATTTTAGCATTAAGTTGCGGTATGTGATATGGATTATTTATTCCAAAATTACTGGTATCAAACTTGGTAAGATCATCATGCATATCATGATAAAAATCATCTGTATAAATTAAATATAATAGGCTATCAGTATCTGTATAGCACAGCTCAGCATTGTTTCCGTATTTATTTTTAATAACGTCATAATGAAATTGGTATAAATGTTGCTTCGAATATTCCAAAACGGTAAATCCAATATAAATAGGTCTATCTAAAACGACCTTTTCACGGTACAATTCCACAGCTACGAAATTTTCTGAAAAAATTGATATACTTTTTAAATTTGGTTTACATATCAATTTCTCAGCGTCAAGATGCTTATTTGTTTTATTTCTGTTATCTGTCCATTTCGTTACTAATTTTACATCGGCTTGCTTGCGTTTATTTTCGATAGTTTTTCCGAATATGGCATTATTCAATAATTTAAAAAAGTCCTTCTCGAACGCAGTTTTGGAATTTTGACGAAGACTAGTATTCAGATCAATATATTTTTTGAGAAAGCATTCTTGTCTGAAGCTTAGTATACGATGAATCTTTTTTAAAACCAGACCTTTTTTCAAACATTCTTTCAAGTGAACATAATGAATTACATAATTTTGCTTATCATAGAGATTTGCAACCAATTTTACTGATTTTCCATAAGGAGGTACTATTTTTTCAACTGCGAAAGGTAAGTCTTTATGCTTGGAATGTAAATAATTTGGATAATTTAAATCTACTTCCAAAATATATCCATAATCATTGTCATCTGACACATCATTTACATCAAACTTGCTAATTTCTTTCAGACTCAAGAACTTAAATTCTTTAATAGGAAGTTTCTTCATCATAGCATAGCCATATAGATTATTACAATCAAGATATATTAGATAACTACTTGGTTCAAACTCATTAAAATGTGGTAAATATTTATTGTTTGCTACAGCATGACGTAGAGAACACTGTGCTAGTCCACCACGAATTCCTTTTTCTAATAACTCGTACATTTGTAAATCACTTATCAACTCAAGTTCAGTGTCGGTATATAAAAGCATTGCATCCCAACTTAAGCTTGGAGACGTTACATAATAAGCCGGATCCAACTTATAGTAATGTAAGCTTGTTTTTCTAAATTTTTCAAATATATCACATAGTAAAAGAACATCACATTTTATGTATAAATCTGTATATTCACCAAGAGATTTTATTTTGAAAATATTCCAAACTGTTTGAGCGTGTAAATATTCTTCATTAGTTATATGTTTTTCGCACAGACTGTTATAAAAATTATACTTTAAGGGAAGTTTCGTCTCGTCAAATTTAGACCACGAATCAATATAATCATATGGATAAACACCTTTTTTCCGCATTAAATCAAATTGTTTTTTATCAGTAAACTCTCTTGATAAGTTTGAAAAATCGTCTTCTGATAAACTTTTACTTAGTGCATCTAGACTAGAACTAAGAAACTGAAAGGAATCAATAAATTTGATTTGTATAGGGTGATTGTTTTTTTCTGTATTTATAACTTTTATTATTGAAAGGTATTTTTCTTTAGTTTTTGGGATTATATTAATAGAGCCTTCATACTTTGCTAACTCTTCAATGAATAAATGTGAGTCATATCCAGACAAATTATGAAAGACAACGGGAATGAATGAACAAACTCTATACATCAAATTACAATGGGAGTGCGCTGCTCCACGATACTCAGATGTAATATGATCATGATCTCGGACTTTATCATTCAATAATAATTTTTTGCATATGTGACATGTCTTCGAATTTTGATAATCCATCTCTTGTTCTGCTGATAATGGGGTCATTGGCTTTTTACTACTTAAAATCTTATGTATATATTTAACGTCTTCTAGTAAATATTTAACAAATATTTCCACACAATCTGTACCTCGATACGTAACATACTTGTTTAATTGATCATTATGTGCGCAACAAATATAATAAGCGAAACATGAAGGTTGGTGTGTTTTTAGTTTCTGAGTATTCAAAGTATTTAAATTACTTTCATTACAGTCTATTAACATACATTCAAAATCAGCATAAATTATGAAATTAATTTTTTGCTTCCTCTCATAATGTTTGAACTTTAGTACAGATTTATTTTCTGGTAATATAGTCAAAATCTTAGAGCAGTTATGAGTCTTGTGTCTATTTTCGTTACTAAATAGTTGTAGACATGCATCACATAAATAAAGTTTTCCTTTAGAACGAGTCACTTGACGTCGCACTAGACGTATTAAATCTTTAATTAGACAGTAGTGTGCGATAGATTTTTTTTCGATATAAAGTAAATTAAAATGATTTTTTCTTTTATTTTGTGTTACATAAAGAGGTCCAGTCACAATATTATTTTGTATACCATATATATTTAAACTGATGTTGGAATTATTTTTTTCTAACGTTTTAATATCATTTATCGTAGGAGGAAATGACATTCCCTCAATATTTAAAACAGAGGTATAATGAGGGTATGAACTTGTTCTGCATACATTATGTTTAGCTGGGTATAATCCAGCAACTATACTCCATAATAAACAACAATTATCATTATTTTTAATATTTATACAACTTTTCGAGTGCTTAATATCTGAGGGCAGTTCTATATAAGACCCACCTCTCATAGGGGAATACTTGTTTATATTAATTTCGAGATGACTCATAGAAACAAATGTCCAACCAGATTGACAGTGCTGGAACTCGGTTAATTTATTATTTAGTTTATTTATTACTCTGGTTAATAATTCATTCAAATCAGTGCTCTTATATATAATTTCATATTTGGTATTAAACGACTTTAATTGTTGTTCGTCTGATTTTGATAACATAAAAAAGGCAAACAATTCAAAACTCAATTTTATGCAATTGTGTTCATTAAGTGACATATTTATCAATTCTGTTATATTCATGAGATGATCACCCAGGAACGCCTCTAAACCGAGGTACTCGTCTTCCTGAGTAACATTCAATCTGTATGTCATTAATCTGTTTTTGAATGCTGTTGCAATAATATGAATATCTGTGAACTTGGTATTCAATAAACAATTTGCTTTGTGTATATTCGTTCTCATATGATAGGAATACTGATTTTTTGGTATTTCAATTTTACATTTATGACAGGTTATTGACTTTCTAGATCTCGATTTGCTGTTGAGGTGTGTAACTGTAAAAAAAGAAATCCAATGACGAAATTACTAATACAATATTTATTTATACTACAACATCATACTTATAAAATATAAAACAATTATTAATAAGACATATTATTATTTAAAAAAACAACTAAAAAGAAGATACAATGTAAAGAAAGATTAAAAGCAAATATTCACAGACAAAAAATCAAATAAAAACACACGTTAAACATCATAGGCACCCATGTGGGTGATGGCACAGTTTTTAAAATCATTTTGAGTTGATTTAACAAACTCCTTTAAGTGGACCCAAGATTCTTTACTATCATCTAGTTTCGTCTTGATGGTAGTTATGGCCGAGCGCCATCTATTTATAGGCAATATTTTTTTAATTTCTTCTGTATTGTAAATTTTCACCTCTACATAATATTTTCCCTCTTTAGTCTCGCTTATCTGTCGAGAATATCCCTTCGCCATCCTTCTTGTAAAATATGAGTAAAGTGGTGGTATATTACCAGTTTTGCAGGATCTCGGTGTGGGGGTGACGCTTTCTTCATTACCGCTGTCTTCACCGAATAATTCCTTAGCTGTAACTCGAGCTGGCAGTGTTACTGGCGAAATGATCGTTTTCGATTTTTTTGGTCTTGATGGCTGATCTTCACTCGACTTGCTGGACCTTTCTCGCTTCGTTTTTCTTTCCTCTGTCTTCCTCTTCGACTTCACTTCTTGATCAGAGTCATCGCTGGAGAGGAAAAGGTCGTTGTTGAGTAGTTCCGACCTGTGAACAAAAAAAAAATAGTGCATTACAATCAATCCGTTTCCTTCCTAATTCCTACATTTTGAAAAAAAAAAAGTGATCATGACGAAGATAAATAATTGACACATAGTAATATCGTTTGATTTGTGCAGGAATCGAATCCAGGACACAAATGCTTACAAACATCGATCAGTCAGCCTCTGCGCTGACTGTGTTAAAAAACAATTTTTATTAGATGAATATACATACCATTCTATATGTGCAGGAATCGAACCTGCAGCATAGAAAAGCAACACTCAGTCTCTGAGCTAAGCGTGTACCGAATACATCAATTAATACATTACTCTAACCATTCAATAGTTAGCTAGGATTATGAATAGGTACTTACATTCTTGATTGATGCTTAGACTTGATTGATGCTTAGCTTGATTAGGGAGCTCGGAGCGTTGATTCCTTGCAGAGTGGATTCGTTCCAGAGAGGAATTGTACCGGAGGCTCATTTGTGAAGCGTTTTTATAGCCCTAAAATCACGTCATTCAATCCAAATTTGTAAAACTGCATACTTGCAAAAATTGTCAATTGTGTACACGGGTACACGAGCGTACAAATCGTAGCGGTTATGGTTTTAAGTTTACAGCGTTTTTTATAAGACGAATGTTAAGCGATTTTGAATCTTATGTAGGTACTTACTTAAATCAAAAATAGGGGAATTTCATACTTAGGTACTTAGAAAAAAGTTCGTAGGTTGTTGTTTTTGCTGAATATTTTCCACGCCGGCGGTACAAACGCTGCGGTTTGCACGCTCGCATGTAACTCCTAGACACGTTGAGGAGTGGAAATATGACGAGTCAGAATCTCAGATTTCGGTATAAGAGTAAGCTTCTTTTTTATCTTATAATTTTGTGATGTGTTTATCAACCTTTATTTTAAGCGAACATTTCTATGATCACTATTGTTTTGACTCAAGATCTACTGATAGATTTTTAAACAGTTTTACAGTCTTGCTGTAATAATAAAAGCAATATTTATAGTATACAAACAATTCTGTATCGGGATATCTACCAGTAGTTAATTTTAAGTTAATTTTAGGTGACTTTAAAAAATATAAGTTTGAATAACGACATAATAATAGTAGGCAAAACCAGGAGTAACGATAGTATGTCGATTTGCTATTTTGTTTTGATCCATCTCCATATAAATAATTACAATTTTGCAAAGTCATCATCAATGACATACTACTAACATACGATGATTTTGCCTGCTGAATTTTCTAAATAAAATGTATGAAATAATACTAATAACAAACGTACAGTAGTATTTATTTTATCAATATAACTTTACGGTAAACAATAAAATGTTTGGCGCCGAGATGTCTTGAGGTTTCAATTTCACCATACCATTTTGTCCGAGGATATCAAAATCTAGCAAAAAAGAAAACGTACGACTTTGAACTCTATTGATAAAAATTAAAAGATATATAAATGGAAAAAATAAAATAAAATCGATCATTCAATTTCTGCACCTGAGTCCTGACTGGGTTGGATCAGCTACAACAAATTTTCATATAAGTATAAAATAAAAAATAAAAAGATACAGTTTCACTTTAGTTCTTTATTTCTTTTAGTGTGCTACTAATTCTACAATGTCGGTAAGTGTCCAAGTTTAAAAAATAAATACTCTGAATTATGTTATGGCCTTAATAATACCAGTACTGCAACGATAATGTGTTCTGTTTCAGACACCAAGCTGGGTTTATTCACCAATTTCACCTCCATTAATGATAGATCCTGATATGGTTGATAGAGCCATCAATTATTTGGATATGGATGAACGACGCAGAACCCCACCTACACTAAATACAACTAATGAAAACAAGAAAGAGTTAATGAGTTTTTACAAAACATTTTCCATCGGTGGTGCTAAAGTTATACGGATCGAAATCTACGATGCGAACCAATTTCAAAGTAATTCTATGTGCCAGTGCAGTGCGGAAATATGTGTTCAGCATATTGTGAAGGATATTCACAATGATAACATATACTCACGTGTCAAAGACTTGCTACCATATTTGAATAATACTTTTTATCAATCCTTGTAAAAGAAAACTGGAAGGGATGTTCCTTTAGTGTATTAGTTCATAAGTTGTATGCATCATATGTATGTGCCTTAAAAATGTGTTTTGCCTAAATAAATGGTGTGAAGAAAATAAAGTGTTTTGTCAGTAAGATAAGATACGAACGATCCTAGTAGATATTAATGATAATAGAATGTTAAACCTACTTATGAATCGAAGTGTGAATGTCTAAGCTATAAATTTACCTGTATTCTATTACTTAGTTCAGTGAAAAATGTAAATAATTAGAAATGTAAGAAATCTATCATTGGAGTATTCTAAATAGACGATCTTGAATAGAGTCTCATTTCGATCTGAATGCAACATTCAATTTGAATTGAGAATTCTGAATGCAACATTCATTTTGAATAGAGAATTCTGAATGCAACCTTCATTTTGAATAGTGAAATATAGGGATACTCGAATGGTCGAACTGTGAAATATAGGGTATTCGGATCTATGATCTGAATACCCTATATTTCAACTACTCAGGTACTCTGCCTAATAATCTAATCTATGTCTAGTAATATATGTATTTATTGAAGGTGCTGATTTAAAATTTAATATTAATACGGACGAATATCAGCCCTAGTAAATCTCTCGCAGTGTCAAAATTTATGATCACTCGAACAGCTCATAAAGTGAAGGGATATTGACATCTTTACGCTTCACAAACCTTTATAATTTCTGTGTGAGGGGGATCCGTAATGGCTGGAAATCTACAAAGAAACTTACTACTGTCTGTAAGTGGTAAAAATAATAGGCCTCTCTGTCTTCACCCGGTGAGTGTCGTAATAAAGAGGAGTTTATGTCATGGGTTTGGGCAACAATGTAAGTAGGTAATCTTTTTTGCTTCTAAATCTTCTAATAATACGATATCCCCTGGTAAGACTAGTTGTCGTCGAAAGTTAAAGATCTACAAATGACAGCCGGGACCAACGGTTTAACGTGCTTTCCGAGGGACGGAGGACACTGGTATGTAATGGGAGGTCATTCACTCATCCACGGACCAACTTAGGCAAGCGCGGCTTAACTTAAAGTTCGACCCGAGCGGCTGTTATTATTTCGCCACGATCAAGTCAATGTAAGTAGATTTAGCCACGAGTTCCTTCACCGACACCACACCGATCTAAATGCGACAAAAACGTTGTGATACATGATCGGTTCAAAAGATTTAACGGCGGCAAGTGACCGTAGGTGTGGTCAGTGTTG
Organism: Eurois occulta; assembly: GCA_950022335.1. NCBI lineage: Eukaryota > Metazoa > Arthropoda > Insecta > Lepidoptera > Noctuidae > Eurois > Eurois occulta. Next base: position 4,716,223 of record OX465498.1, read on the forward strand.
CTGCTTAGTGTTAGTTCTGAAGATAGTTATTTCACGCAGTATGTGAAAGAATTTCGACGGACTAACCTAGCACGTAACCACGGAGGGTGAAAAGGGAAAGTAATTAAAAAGATAATTCGAATTCCATTAACGAGCCTACTGACTCAATTAATCGAACGGGACTCAATTAGAAGCGGTCCCTATTGGAATTCGTCTGCTTTTCCTTTTTTTCTCGACTGCACAGTTACCGTTTTACTGTAGATATTTAACCATCCAAAGATATATTTTATTTCTAACTAGCTGTGCCCGGCGCCCTTCGTACACGTGAAATGATTATTTAAAATATGACTTCCCTATTTGAATCGGATTTTTTAACAATTTCAAGGGATTCTTTTAATTTTTTTGCTGGAAACTCTATTTAAAAAAAAAAAATAAGAGTAGTCTAAGTTACTCCTTATAAAATTAGCTGTATGCCAGTAAAGTATGCGAGTGAGTGTGTGTGGTGTGTAAAGTGTGTGTGTGTAGCATGCGGGGCAGCCCCAACAGCTTCCTGCAGCTCATTGTTGGGAGAATGGACATGGAGAGCTCATTCATGGAGCATTGGACGAAACTCCATGTACGAGTTGTGCGGTCCTAATTGTGTATCTATTTGTTGTCATTGTTGTGTTGTTTGTTTGTCGCATTATAATTTAAAACCTGTATGGATTATTATATGTTATGTAATTTACTGAATTAAATGAATTGAATTGAATTGAAAGTCCTGTCAAAATCGGTCCAGCCGTTTCGGAGATTAGTCAGAACAAACAGACAGACAAAAATAAAAAATAAACATATATTTGTAGTAGTATTTTGTAGTAGTAGTTTGTTATAAGTACCGTATATACCTTCATATGAATTCAGTAAAAAGTATTTTGAAATTACAAAGAGACACTTCAATTTTATTTATTTGTATTGAGAGTGAATTAAAGCTCATTTTGTTTAGTGGAAGCACATTTAAGCACAATCGTCTAACGTGAGGATGAAACAAGTAAAACAGGCTTCATTCGCGAATCGCAAGCAGGTTTAGTTAATTAGGATCGGTATGGAATGAGAAATCACATCCATAATGACCGTAAGCTCACCTCTTTTTACTTTCGATTTTAAATTAAATTAAATATAATCTTTATTTTCAGACCAGAGATCCATGACCAATAAACAACTTAGCACTTTCTGACTAAAACACGGTAAACCAACTTACTATAGCACTTAACAGAATGACGGTCTGTGTGCCGCCATCCATTGACACATTATTTGGCCATTCAACCCTGTCGGCTACAGTAGTCACGAGGCTGTTGGGGCTGTCGCGCATCCGACGCATCAGTGATGCGATTCGCAGACGCAGCAGCGAGCCGAAATCTGGAACGCGTGAGTCCGTGAACATCCCCGACGCGCTACAGAAGCGTGGCAACCACAGTAATACCCGAAATGCGTTATTATTTTGGACTCGTAGAGCACTGTACGAGCCTTGTGAGGACTTACCTTCAGCTCAATGGCTGGTCCTGCACTTGATCTCACCCCGGCCGTGTCGTATTACCGCCCCATCGGACTATGGGAGTGGTGGAAGACGGAGTGCTACTGTGTAGTTTGTGGGCAGACTTGTTCACTATAATGTCTTCTGTATACTTGGTTAATCGGCGTTGAGATTGGCCGCCGTGACTGAAATTTGGTCGAGACGATATTATTATGATTCTATTACAATCTAGGCATATAATTCCTTGTCTCTTAGATTGCTGTCCGGTATCTCATAAAGTAAATGTCTTTTGCGTAAACTCCGAGCTGTAAATCCCATTTATGTAAACATTTATGCAGATTTGCTTAACAATAGTTACGTCAGCCCGGTTAACAATGGAGGTTAGGCTACATAAACCTCTCTTCTTAGTAGGTAAGACCCAAGTGAATGTAAGTAAATTAACAATTAACTTCGTTGACCTTTTTCTGTGGCGCCGTGCCCGAGGAAAAAGTTACATCTTTGTAAATGTGTTCGTCCCGGAAAGTAGGTACCTTCAAGATACCTTATTTTGTACTCTTATCTCTGGGTTTCATTAGCCAATCAGCACTGCCGTGTTCCTGATTAAAACATATGTACTGTAGCGTTTTAAAATGGTTGACATTTATTTTGAAGTCCTGAAAGTCTGTCAGTAAGTTCTTTTTTCAATACGACATAAACTGCCGAAGCAATTCCGATGATTTCTTGCCGAAATTCAGAAAACACATTAAACTTATACTGTCACTTACGGGATATCTTCTGTAATGGTTCATAATTTTGAGCTCCCGATATATCGACGCTGTTGCAAGCGCCATGATCGCGGTTTGACTGGAGAATGCAGGTAGATGAAAATATATATATATACAGCGTGTAACGGAAGGGGGGTATCAATCCTGAAGGAGGTAAATGTGCTCATGAAACTCAACAACTTTCCCCAAAGAACATAGGTCGAAATATGAAAAAAAAATTTGGCCCTCCCTTACAAAACTGACTACCAGCTGATTGATTTACTATGGGAGGGCCAAATTTTTTTTTCATATTTCGACCTATGTTCTTTGGGGAAAGTTGTTGAGTTTCATGAGCACATTCACCTCCTTCAGGGTTGATACCCCCCTTCCGTTACACGCTGTATATATATATCGGGAGCTCAAAATTATGAACAATCACGGAAGATATCCCGTTAGTGACAGTATAAGTTAAGTTTTAGACCGTGAAAGATTAAAACAGTGCTAGAAAGTACATTAGGTAAGTCGGTAGGTACTTTTCACCCCAGAATATAAAAACACGGCGAAGCTTCTCATATGAAAAGATAAAATGAAGAAATATTACCATATTCAGTAAAACTTTCCCCTTTCACTCTCGCAGCCATAAGCTTGAATTGAATATTGAGTAGGAATAGGAAAATTACAGAGATGAAAGGAATAGTTTCTTTGAACATATCCGACCAAGAAGCGGTCTAAGATATAGACCGATTCTTTTATCTGTTCAACTGTATTTTCGATTTTTGTCAGTTTGTATACGTCGTCTGTTAGAATTTCTTCCATTGCCTTGAAGTTTAAAACCTTTACTAAAGTAAAGTTTTGAAACTTCAAGGCGTATAAGGATAATTTTGTCAAAGTTTTTCATTCCATTATTTCACTATCAATACATATTATCTAAGTACGTAAAAAAACTTTGGTCGAGTGATCGTAAGCACGACTGCTGAGCATAAGGTTCCAGTTTCGATTCCCAGGTCGGACAAAGTATTACTGGGTTTTTCTATTAGGAATTTCTCTGTAAAAGTCACAAAGTCTTTTATTTGGATTTATGCCCAAAGCAAAGGGCTCGCCCCCTATTACATGGGACTTAAACATAATTGGCAAAATGTGGGTGTACTATGTAGTACACCTCTGCCCACCCTTCGCGGATAACAGGCGTGCTGTTATGTTAAAATAACTAATCTCAAGAAATAATACTTACTAGGTTATTAAAAAAATACTTTGAGTACTTTCAAAAATAGCTCCTTAGCACTAACCTAAGAAAACAACTGTTAGGTCGTCTCTTATCTAAGCTAAAAATTTCAGCTCAATAACTTCATATCAATTACCAGCCCCTGGTCTTGTTTGGCGCGGGAAAACAGACCTGTTGCCTCCGCTGGCTCCCTTTATTACTTTATCTCGGGTTGATCCAGTATTTCACCGAGCCAAGCCAGTCGTCTGCCATACGTGGTTAAAGAAGCACGCGCTCCCGACTGTGTAGGTACCGCGAATTATTTAGCTATCGTAAATAGTAAGATTTGATATTCTGTTGTTTAAAACAAAAGACAATCTGACATTTTGTGAAAGTGTAGTTTTTTTTTAATGTGGATGTTGTTGTGTCTATGATTAGAATTTTAAAAAAAGTTTGATTTTCGAATTTTTGTTTGCACTAGTGTTACAAAGTGTTTGATATTATGAAATATTAATAACAGTGAAGTTTAGCACCATTTTCAGAAAGACATTCAGTCAAATCAATAAAATACTGTAGATCTTTAAATACATAAGTTTTAATTCTATAATTAAGTTTGTAGTAGTAAATATGCTTAGTGCCCAAAACTAACAAAAAATGCATATCCTGTACCTGTACTATGTGTTCCTGTTGGCTCCAGTACTGTCTGGTTCCCTGAATTCCCCAGTGGTGTATAAAGTGGGGGTCCTCATGGCCTCTCGTCTGGACTCCCCCTTTGACCTGGAGCGTTGCGGCCCAGCAGTGGACCTGGCTTTGGATAAGGTCAACGAGAAGTTCCTCGCACATCATGGCATTGAGCTGCAGAAGGTGCAAGGAAGGTAAATGAAAAGACTGCCATCCAGCATTTAACTACGTACGTACAGTCGCGAGCACTGCGTTCTTTTTCGTTGGAAAACAATTGCAACTTTCAGATAAGACCTATTTTTATTTATTCCTTTATTTATTCTTCTTCTATAAAATACCTCATATTTCTTAAAAATACAATAAAAAGGTTTTATTAAAAACATAACAAATAACGGTCCTCCAGTGTCGGGAGCAGGGTACAAGCTACCGGTGGTGAGGCCTCCAGCGACAGGAACCTCCTCACAATGTGTGCCGTATCGAGAAATACGCGAGAGCCTCGAAAAATGTTATCATATTTTTGGTTTAATTTCATAATTGAATGGAAATTTCTATGTTCCGAACAACATAAAATTACAAAAAATACAGTATTAGTAAAAAATACACATATCAGGCCCGCTGCCAGGTTGGCCAATTGAATTCCCTGACCTTTTTCGTATAGATCCTAGATCCTACTGACACGAGCTAACACAATAGATGTCTATCAAGAATATTTGTGAAAGCATAACAAGACGCAGGTAAAGAGTTCCTCGAATAACCTGTAGGATGCCTTTGCGCAACAATGGAACAAAACGGGCTTTGGTGACAAAAGAGATCGCAAAAATCGTAGGGGGTTCTTGCTTCTTCAGGTTTCGAACTTGCGTTCCTGAAACCCGTGAGCCAAACACATTACGAATATGTTACAATAATAAGACAAAAGTTAATTTGGGCTGTATCTTAGTATTATAATTATATTGGCATATTAAAATGTTTGTTTGTTTTTCCAACCATTTAATTGGAGTTAGAGAAAATTAATAGATATAATTACTAGTCAAGCTCTGATAGGTACATCAAAGAAGAACTATATAACACATTGAGCAACGACATCATTATTCTGGCATTTAACTGAATCCCTACTGCTCATCCAATCCCACTCGAGGGTAAGGCAACAAATTCAAATAAAAACGCAAAAAAAAAAAGAAAACTTGTTACTTTGTCGCGACTCAAAGTAGTCAGACTCAATTTATTGTTACCAACAAGTTTTATAGAATTTCAAAAAGTTTTAAATGAAAATGTGTTTTATATTTTTTCTCACAAAGGTATTGTTGTATTGATTCAGCGAGAAAGGTTCCGTTTCACTTTGTTTGAGCTGCCGTAAAATAAGCTCTTTATTGTTAGCCAGGAAGTGAAGCTTCAAACTTTTTCTTACTTTGTACATTTATCATGTTTCTTGACAAAGAGAAGCCTCCCGACTGCTCGAAGGTGTTTTATAATGACGTTATGAGAAAATACACGGAGTGTCTTATTATTGCGCCTCAAAAACAATGTTATATGCCTTCATCGATCTGTGTGATTATGATATAGCAGTATTCGCATACACAGACAGTTCATTGTAGCAAAATGTAGCCTCGAACCATCTCGTATCACGTAAATAGCTTTGTGCCATCTCAAAGCTTCGCAAAATCACGTTTCTGCGTAGCATTGTATAGTTTCGTAGTATTTTGAAATTTCTTTGAATCTCTGGTAGTATCGCGTAACAGTCTAATAGGTATGAATGTGAGACTTGCTAAATAGATAGACAAAGTAAACTTCGAGACTGATTAAATTTTCATTGGCTTAACCTTGGTAAGTTGGTTCTTTTTTAGGGTTCCGTACCCAAAGTTTAAAACGGGACTCTATTACTCCGCTGTCTGTCTGTCCGTCTGTCAGGCTGTATCTCATGAACCGTGATAGTTAGACAGTTGAAATTTTCACAGATGATGTGGCTCCCATACAACAGGCATGATTTTTTTGCCGTTTTTATAGATAATGGAACGGAACCCTTCGTGCGCGAGTCCGACTCGCACTTGGCCGATTTATTACCTTTATATCTTACTTTGCCACTCGACAAAAGGAAAAAGTATTTTTTTTGCAATAATTATACAATTTATTGGAAAATGGCATACAGAAACGTTTTTACATATTTATTGTGACTAAGTAATTTTTAAGAACTTACAAGTAAAGGTTAGCGACATAATAAAAGCAACACTCCACTTAATATCAAACTATGAAATGCAAATAAAACTGGTCTGAAATGTCTGAACGTTCAGAAGCTTCTGACGTTGGCCTTTAAAGTTTACATGCTCGTAAACTACGTCTTCAGAGAAAGCCATCTACTTGACATTCCTCTCGTGCTTCTACTTTATAGGATCTATTACCTATAGGGACTGTACCTCGACCTGTACCTTTTATAGCAATATTATTTTAATCTTTCTTCAGGGTGAAAAAGAAGGTTGCGGGACTGTTCGAAAGAGATACTGCGGCCTTGGAACACAAAGAGCAAAGGAAGGAACATGGATGGGTTTTAGTCAGTAAAAGTCTGACACTCCCTTCCGCTCCGCCCAGAGCGGGAGGGGACATTGGATGATTTCCCATCCCAAAAAAAAGGGTGAAAAAGAAGTTCAGTCATACATATATGGAGGGTTGCTATACATCCGGGACTTTAGCTCAGTGTCCGGATAAAGGAGGCATCTAAAACATCCGGAATATACAAAGTAAGCTCGTTCCATCGCCGACCTCATCTCTGTCCTCAGGACTAGATTGAGGTCAAGAGTAGGCCCATATAATATAAAAAAATAAAGTTAAACATACTATTTTTTAATCAAATCAACGTAGTAATCACTTGCATATATAGATTATAATGTAAGTAGCGTTTATAACTAATGTTGCAGAATATTTGCTAAGATAATCTGCAAAAAAGGTTTCTCTAGCAAGAAATAAAAAAAAAACGCAATTTAAAAAAAAAACACGTTTAACCCGTTTTTTTTTACATAAGTCCGGAAACCTTTGCATAGATCTGCGTACCCTAGCCATACAGGACGTGTAGCTGCATCTAGTTCTGTTATAAGACTTGGTGGTAGGCGTACAGATATTTCAATAGACCTTTGTATCGTAATGGTTTTATGTAAGGTATGCTTATTTGATTTTATGTATTTTGTGATTGAATTTCTTCAGCTTTCTTTGTAGAGGTAGTTTCTGTTGATTCTATTGTGAATAAAAATGTGAATCTTAGGAGGGACAGTCATATTTACCATGATAATTATTTTGCGATCAGCCAGACGTAATGCTTTCCACTTTAAAGGAAATAGCATACATATCAACTCGGAAGGGGATCGTCACCGTATCAACTCGAGCCGTTCAGTATTCTTTGTATGAAACTCCCTATTGCAACGCACACTAATCGGAATCGTAACATAATCGCCTCGCCTCGGGACAAGCTCACGAACGGCCGTGGCGAAAGGCGATACGGTAACGATCCCTTTCCGAGTTGATAAGCGCGATATTTCCATAAAGGTATAAGTTTTTAAACTGTCATGGTCACTAAAATTATCATTAACACTAGAAACGGGATATTTACCATGTTTACTGTTTGTTTTGAGTTCCCGATATTTCGGCGCGGTTGTTGTTCGGGGTTGTTGTTGTTGATTCCTTTAAGGTGTTGGAGAAATTCAATTCAAGCTCAAATGTTTCATGTACTACCGAGTCCACTGAAGGTTGACCACTTTACAACCTTATTACTTAGGGAGTTAGGGCATAATCGTGCGAAATGGCAGACCGTCAGTGAAGTCGGTAGTACTTATCACGAGATATTTTGGGGTTTTGGTGACAAATCGCAACGATGTCTGTGATTTTGCAGATGTCTTTAGAGAGCCTACAGGACTACTACTACCCTACCACCTGCCTACTTGACTCCCTGCTTATTTGTCTTCATAATATAAGTCACATTATAATATACAGGGGGTCTAAAATGGCCGCTTTAGCAGAATCATAATAGGATAATAATATGAATTACGGTTAAATTCTTAAAGTGGTCATAGACGTACCTACTATTATGAATTGTCACCTTGTGACGATTTTACGAATTTAAACGGAATTCATATTATTATCCTATTATAATTCTGCTAAAGCGGCCATTTTAGACCCCCAGGTGGAAGGAATGATGGGATTTTACGTCGGTTATTGAAAACAAAAAATAGCTGTTTCCTGCAAACTACAATACATACACGGTCAAAATGTATGCTAAGGCTGATTTTTTTATGACCGATGGAAAATTTCTATGCGGTTCAGAATGATGTGTTGAATACGTGGTAACCGTTTTAGGTATCCCTTCCATCCTGGATAAATACATATATCTAAGGGAGTGTTATATTGTGTCTACCAAGTTATTGATAGTTTAGTAAGCGGATACCTACTTGTACCGAAAATATAATGTGATAAAAGATCACGTACGAAACAAGTGCGTGTCACTTTTAGTGATGGATACGAGTAGACCGATGTATCAACGAGAATGTCAAAATATAGTTGCTGAAAATTCATGGTTAAGAAAGTTATTATAGAAAGTTGTTATATTAGGGGTATAGCAATTACACTTACATTTAACGCTGCATACTTGAAACTAAATGATAGTAATCAATCACGTGAAGGAATTAAGGAGGATGCGCTAAAGTAGCCCGCGAAATTCAAATTTTATTAGGTTTTTTGCAAATGCAGGTCAGTGTCAGTTTGTATGTTGAACAAAATATGATTCGCGACCGTAACACGTGTGTATTAATAGAATGATAATAATTAAAGTCATCAACACAAGCCTCTAAATTAATTTAATCCCATTGAATGACTAATGTATGTAAATAATGTAAAAAGCATAAGAAAATTTGAATTTCGCGCGCTACTTTGACGATCACCCCCCCTGGGGGACTTAAGAGGGAATTGCTTTGACCACCACACTAATCCTGTTGATATTAACTAATATTACATAGGTAAACTTGTAAGTTTGGATGTAGAAATTAAAAACAATTTACTGATATACAATTTATTTATAAACACTTCAAGAACAAAATACCTACAGAGGCGGATTTAATGTCATAGACCTTTTCAACCAGACATTTTCTACCTTTGGGTGATGCAGAGACAAAAGAGGCAGGAGGGAGAACATCTGAAAATAAATCACACTATTGGCGAGAGTCATAGGATTTGTTGCTTCTACGAGGACGACGTCGCGGTCACAAACTTACTCTCTATAGAGATGGCTAGCCAAAAAGATGGAAAACATTGCCATCCCAGACAATTATTTTAAGTGATTCTCAAGAACACACGAGGAGCTTTTTTTAAATATTAAATCTCTTCAAAGCTATTTCAAAATTTTAATAACACAGTCGTCTTTGGTTTGCTTTAATTTCATGAAAGCGTACTAAGACGTGAAAGTACTCACGTAGTTTTACCTACTTAGTTAAATACGCTTTTAATACGAGAGGTTAATGACCTTTGTTCGCCGTATTCAAAGGAATATTTTGGTTCTGAAGTTTTCCAACATCTGTCGGAGTCACATGATATTATTTTTAAACCTTAGGGGCTTTAATCCGTGGTCTATTGTCTTTTACATGGAAACACAACTTTGTTTGCGCTTACGTTTATATTCTTTTTAAAAAGAGCTAGAAAGTAAATGAAAAGGCGAGAAATATAAGTGTTCTAATGGATTTATTTCAAAGCTTTTACAACGTAGTGTTTTATCCTATTTTTCCTCAACAAACCGGTGTCTGTCAGTAGGCACTCTTCTCGAGCCACTTTTCGCAACAATTTTAAGATAACCTTGCAATTTTTTGGGTTCCAAAACGGTAAAAATCGTAAAAATTTCTGACAATTTAACCGGTTCACATGCCTCGTGTGCCATTGCCGTTTCAAAGTCGCGCGAAAAGTATTTAAACTTAGGAGAATGAGCTCGTACATTCCACATGGAATGATAGACACCTGTGAGATTTTCAGTACGAATGAGTGATAACTTATTGACGCGGTAGGTGGGATCTAAGATTCAACCATGATTTTATTACCTATCAGCTATTTAATCGTGGTACTAGAGAGAGTCTTGCTGTACTTTATACATTCACACAAACGTCGGTACCATTTGCAGCATATGTATACTAGTTCTTAACGCCCTCAACTCTTCCGCAGCTACCCATCATGCTCCGGCGCCATAGCTCCTGGATTAGCAGCGGACATGCACTTCAAGGATGACGTGATAGCCTTCATAGGCCCAGCCTGCGCTTTCGCGCTCGAGCCAGTCGCCAGGCTTGCGGCCTACTGGAACACGCCCATTATCACTGGAATGGGAGATCAGGTAAGGACTAACGAAATCTTAATCTTATGTTCACTGACTGAAAATGCACAGCCTTATCGTTTGGGTGCAAGCAATACGCTGTTGTGAAGAAAAATAATGAAAGTAGTTGTTTACAGCATGCCACATTTCATGGTCGAGTAGTGTCAATGTGTAAGGTGAACGTATGCATAAGCCTAAAAATCTTCAATGGAACATATAAAAATTCATTAAAATATATAAATTCTGCACTTATGGAATAGTAAGTATTATTTTTACACAATTTGCTACTACCACCTGATATTTAAAAATTGGCCGTCGGCACAAGTTAGCAGGTACGCACACCAGACTACCAGATGCCACACAGTTTGTTAATCAGAAAATAAATAATGTCTGGCGGCCTTGGAATCTTGCTCTATCACCCTGACTCGAGATGCTGACAATACACACGTGTAAAAACTAATGAAACACGCGTGTGTTGCTTGTCAAGTCTCGTAACAAGTAGCATTGCCCGAGGCACTGCTATAATGATCCCATTATTGGGACGCTAAAGTCCGTCCTATTGATTTTACCTGCTTGCAATGAAGTCGAGAGAGTTAAAAAACCTAGAAACCGTTCAAAAGTAGCCATAGGATCTGCATAAAAAATATGAAATTTTATGAGTCCAGGCGAACAAAGCCGTTTATAAAAAATTAAAAATGTGACTATGAGTGAATCTTAAAACTTATATAATATTTTTTTAGAGATCTTTCCATATTTTTGTAAGTTCATCATCTACCTTGCCTGCCTTTTCCCAACTATGTTGGGGTTGCCTTCCTGTCCAACCAGATGCAGCTGAATACCAGTATTTTATCATGTACCGACTGCCTATCTGACCTTCACAACCCAGTTAGTACTGGGTAATACAATTCTCCTTGGTAAGACTGGTTTTCAGACTTTCGGGTCAATGACTATTTAACGAGTGTAAGTATGAGTTTCAAGTAGTTAAACCAAAGTTCAAGTGGCAGGCTAGATAAATTATGTTTCTGAAAATAGAGTATCTTTTTTAATAATGCTTTAAGCCTAGGGCAAAAATCTTCTAAAATAATTAAAATATTCAAGCAAGTAAGCAAGCAAGTATTATTTTATATTATATATTATTATTATTTAAATATTCAAGTCTACTCATGTAACACAATATAAATAACATACTTATTTTGGTATCATTTACTATCACTAGAATTCACCGGAGTCTACACGTGTCGAGTGACTTGCACAAAATGTATACATTTTTGGAACGTGTCGTGTTTGAGAGCGACACAGACTATAAATAAGCTACCCAGTTTCTCTAGTCTTTGATAAGCACCCTTTCGTTCGTCATTAATTTCAGAGATGAAAGAAATGCGCGTTAAAAGAAAACAATGTTCGTAAAGGGCAAGAACATATTCTCAAAGTTATGATCGCAAGAGTTTACGGGTTATGGCCGTCTGTCTGTTTGGGGCTATTATTTTTGATTTCAAATTCATTAAAGACGCCATTTCGTAATCAGTGAGCCTGTTTCAAATATTATATTAATTTCTGTTTTACACGTCATTACAAGCGGTGGAAGGGACACCGGCGCACAAACGGTTACCACATCTTCAATACATCATTATGAACCCTCAAACATAGAAGCTTTTGATCGGTTATTAAAAAAAAAAAACAGCTGTTTCTTACAAAAGTGCAATACCGACACGGTCAAAATGTAGGGAACAGCTGATTTAAAAAAAGAATCATCCATGAAAAGTTTCTATTTGGAGGGGTTCAGAATGGTGTACTGAATATGTGGTAACCGTTTGAGATTTTTTGAGTTTGGCAACCGTTGGCGTCCCTTCCACACTGGATATTTTATCAGTGTTTCCAATCTGAACAGTCTTTCAAGAAACATAGAAATAAACTCAGAGGTTCCAAGTGGTTGTTTTACAGTCCAGACATTATTTTGTCATGTGAAGATCATGCAGATAAGAGTCTGAGATGTTCTTTTGAGAAAATAACCACACGATTTGAGTGGACCTAAGACTCAGTATAATCACTAAAAATATATGCTGTACTAATATAAGCCTATTACGGTGTAGGTTTAGTGGTTGCAAGAGCGACTGCTGAGTACGAGGCCCTGGGTTAGATTCCAGGGTAGAGAAAATTGTTATTGGAATTTCTCAGTAGCAGCCTGGATTTGTGTCCGGTTGATGGCAATAGGCTCGCCCCATTTGACATGGGACTTAAACATAACTAGCGAAATATGGTGTTATATTATTAGGTACAACTCTGCCTAACCTTTCGGGGATTACAGGCGTGATGTTGTTTTGTTACTCATAAAGCCTATTAATAGCCTTTAGTTAGTTAAACCTAAAAAAACAGTAAAGTTATTATTATTAACCTTTCGTGTGCCGGAACGTAGATCTACACGAGACACAATAGCTTTTTAATTGTGTCTATATACTCGGCATACGAGTGGTTAAAGAATGATTTTTAGTAAAAGATATTATTTTATTCTACTTTTTACTACTTACCCACTAACACAATCTGACTTAAATATGTTTATGTGTGTTATTGTATAGTGTTTATTACGGTCAAGTGGACATCATAACGACTTATTGACATATTTTTTTTCTGAAATGTATTGTGTTGTGTTTTGATAAGTTTTGACTCAATCACTACATAGTATAAAACAAAGTCGCTTTCTCTGTCCCTATATCCCTATGTATGCTTAAATCTTTAAAACTACGCAACGGATTTTGATGCGGTTTTTTTTAATAGATAGAATGATTCAAGAGGAAGGTTTATATGTTTAATACATGCACCCGTGCGAAGCCGGGGCGGGTCGCTAGTGTATAATAAATCGAGTCATATTCAAGTTAGTGAAATTAAGTAATTTAATGTTCATAAATTCAACAGCAAACCAGCATAGTGCTTTGCAGTGCCCTGACAGGGTTCATGTACAAAAACCGACAGTAATAACTATTGTAAAATGTGTGATGTGCATGAGAGCAAATAAATAAAGAATGAGCGATTCAATTAGAGCGTGTGAAGGTTCTCACGGGAAGCATGCAATCTCTTGATGATAACGAGATTGAGAATTAGTTTTATGTTGTTCATACAGCCACATATTACCACGTATTGGGATTGCAAGCTTATTGGGATTGGAAAATGCGAAACAAGAAAATATCTTAATTTCATCAGAAATTAAAATCCGTGGAAAAAAAGTTCACCCGGTCTATGTATTGAAAAATTTTGTAAGTAAAGTGCATGTACATTTTAAACGTCTTTGACAAAATCTGGTTACTAAAAAACACACCAGATTCTGTTCACATAAAACAAAACGCCAGAAATATTTCTTTTTCTTCAGGGGTTATAAATGCCGGTCATTATGAAGGTACAGGATGAAGTATTTAGCAGCAATTACTAACACAAACCTTTACAATAATACAATTATAAAACAAGCACTTATCTAAATGAATGTGCTCTAATTGTTATTTTCGTAGCAAAATGCTACACACGTAGCACGAAGCCTACGTCGCATAGCGTCGTAGCACGTAGCCGCGTAGCACGTAGCCGCGTAGCACGTAGCCGCGTAGGCATAGTTAACACTGGGTTTGTTAGTCGAATTATTTTATTGTATGTATGAACTATCTATGTAGGATGTCTAGTCTGACGGGTGGTATTATGAATTGTATCATTCGTTCCCATGAAAATTCACAAAGTTTAAGATTGCCATCAATGTGCAAAAATGAATTTGGAATAAACGTTTCTTTTTAGGGTTCCGTACCCGAAGGGCAACCAACGGGACCCTATTACTAAGCCTCTGCTGTCCGTCCGTTCGCCCGTCCATCTGTCTGTCAGCGGGCTGTGATCCGTAATAGTTAGACAGTTGAAATTTTCACAGAATGTATATTTCTATTTCCGCAAAATTAAAAATTAAATTGGACTCCCATACTATGATGGTACGGAACCCTTCCTGCGTGAGTCCTACTCGCACTTGGCCGGTTTTCATGAGTCTCTTTACAGAGACAATCAGAATATGCAAAAACACTCACTATAGAAACAGAAAAGGCAGCTCAACACACCTTTTACTAGAACATTTTGTCTAAAATAAAAATAAACTCCACATAGCCAGCATTGTTTGCCACTCACATAAACCCATATATTATAAGGATAGGACCATTTTGTGTGAGTTTTCCTTGTACGGTAAAAACACGGGTGATCGGTGTTACGTCGGCGTAACTACAATCAACAATGACAGTTGATAATACTTTAGGTAATGGCCAATTCAGTCACTCCATGTAAAATACTGGTATTCAGCTGCATTTGGTTAGACGGGAAACCGACGTGTGAGTCTACCTAGCAGGCCCCAACGAGATTTATCAACAGATGATAGCTTTTCATAAAGACAGTATTTTGTACCTAAAGAAAATAAATAAGATATATTTTGTACCTCGACAGTTTTTGATTTAATGATGTTTCCATGAAGTGTCTAGCTAGCGGGCCCCTTATGATTATTTTTTTTGTTATTATACTTTCAGATCGCATAATAGTGCTCGAAGTTACCAACTATTATGTACCTGACTTTCTGCGAGCTATACTTTAAAAGATATTCGTTATTTAGACAAACGTCCAGCCAGCGGGCTTTTTTTATATACTACTCTTTTATATCATACAATAGCATTAGGAGCGTGATACTATTATGTACCTTACAAATCCAAAATGTCGACTTTCTGTGAGCTATACTTTAGAAGATATTTGGAGTTTTTTTTTTTTTTTTTTGGGAAGATTTCTGGACGTTGGTCTAAATAACGAATATCTTGGGCCTGCTAGATAGACTCACACGAAGCCGACCCCACCATAATTGGGAAAAGACTTGGCAGGTGGTCACAATGTTACTATTGTAACACTCGAAAGGCAGGGCAGTCATCTTACAGAAAGTTACAGTCTACAGTTTTTTTTATGTATCGAAAATCTCCGTTTTCTAAGCCTGGTCAATAAATCCTTAGAAAACTGTGTGTAACTTTAACTCAACATAAACTTATTACGTCCAAGGTAGAGTAAAGTAAGTTAAGTTTAGTAGAAGAGCTAACATCATGTTAGTGAGCGTTAACTTGTTAAATCACTTACTAGTGCCACTGTTTGTTTTACTTTAACTAGACTTTGCCCGCGGCTTCGCTCACCTTATGGTCGGAAACTGTCAAACTGGAACGTCGGCGTCGTAAACATATTTATATATTTATCACTTTACTAGCTTATGCCCGCCTGTAATGTCCTACAGGATCGTACTACCGAGATAAAAGGTTTCTATGTAATAATCCAGGTTATAAACTATCTGTGTGCCAAATTTCATCCAAATCCGGCCAGTAGTTTTTACGTGAAGGAGTAACAAACATACATCCATCCATCCATCCTCACCAACTTTCGCATTTATAATATTAGTAGGATTTTCAGGCAACGAAGGTCCATAGATACAATACATAAAATAATCTTATAAGTATAATAATAAACTAATACATATTAAAAACTACTAACTACATTGGGTCAGCGACGTATTGCGTTGAGTCGAGGTGTCCTGTAGCCTTCCGCAAAAACGCCGACACACGACACCCTGCGGCCAAAAGTCCTTCATAAAAGTCTCGAGATGATGAGTCGGGACTCGGGACCCACACTACAAAAGACTTGAAATTAATCTTGTGGCGCGACTTCAGCCTCTCGACTCTCAAGGTGAACTTGGTCTTGTATTGTATTGTATAACGGGCTGGTGTCCGCAACTCCACGTCAAATGCGCGTATTTTGCGTGCGGTGAACTTGGTCTTACTCTTATATACCTACTCTACGACGAATAAAGCCTATGACACTCAGACACAATGTAGCTTCACATTAGTGAAAAATTTTCAGACCCGTAGTAGTAATTTCCAAGATATAAAACTTTAACTAACTTTAACTCTTTATAACATTTGCATAGACTAGCGACCTGCCCCTGCTTCACACATTGTTAACGAATTGACAAAATAGTGACATTTATTTATTGTATTTAAGATTAATATAGATTAAAGACTTGTAAACCTTCTGGAAAAAAAACCTAAATAAAGACGTAAACCGCATCAAAATCCGTAGCGGAGTTTAGAATAACAACGCGGTACACAGGCAGTTACGAAAAGCAACTTCATTCTAAAAAAAAATAGATCTATTGTTAATTTGATGATCAAACTTTTGATATTGTCCGCTGATTGTTGAAAAAAAATGTGACAAAGTATTACAATTGGTCATTGGACATTCTTTTTTATATTAAGTTTGTTGTTTTCGGCGGCCAACCATAAATAAACTTTTATTAATACACTATTCATGGCAGAATTTGTTTTATTTTCGTAAAACCTTTTTACGAAATGGTCTAAAGAAAGAATATGAAATTAATTTGGACCAAAATAGTAAATAAATTCATTACCTTAAAAACTCGATTGCAAAAAGTATCTAAAAGCGACTGCAAGTAATAACGTTAACATTAGCGATCGAAAAATTGAATTCTCCTCACATTTTCTGCTATCGCAAGACGTATCAAATTGCGACCACTTCGATAAACATCAGTTGCAGCCTCCACAGTTAATAGAAAAGTTGATCTCGACATAATATCTGATCTGTCCGACCCTTCGGTCTTTACTTAGCCTGTCAAAGCTTTGGCAGGGATGGTGATGCTTTTTCCATCTGCATGTGAATAAAACTAAAAATCAATCTTGCTAAGACATCATTGACATACTTTTAGTCACGTGATGTTTTTTTTTAATAATAATATTCACATAAAAAACACAATTTCCACAAAATGTAATTTATTGTATTCCTCTATAATAACAATACACTGTAAATCTGTATACTTTCATAAGGAGGATTATATTGTATTTTGATTACATCTCTTGCCCAGATTTTTTTAAAATATTTTATTGTATTTCATGCTGGTGTCCGCACCTCTACGTGCAAAGCTCACATTTTCACGAGCACGCGCACGGTTCACTGTGGAATAGTTACCATAGGTTCACTATCCCTGGGCGAAGGTCTAATGGGTTCACAAATCCAATTTAAAGTTCAGAACTCATTAACTTGCGTTGTCAACGCAAATATGTATTTTAGATAATTGCAATAAATTTTGATCGAAACTTAAAACTATCCGATTGAAAGCAATTTGGTTCGCACAATGTTTTTTGTAAATAGTAATTTAGATAAATCAGAGATCATTCTACTTTTATAAAAAAAGATTTAATTGATTTGAGATTTTGTAGCGTAAATTCTAGCGAATTTAAGATTAATTTGAGTCTAAAATTATTCTTGATTCTAAAACACTTTTATACTTCTAAAATAAATTGCAACTATTTTCTAAATGGCTCCGAGTAATCCAAACTTCTATGATGTTTTCATAAGTTTCTGATGTATGGACCCATTCAATCTTTCTAGGCTCCTAACATGCTGCTTTTATTATTATTAATATTAAAATGGAAAGCTAAAGTCCTATGAATTTGTGAAAGTTTTATGGAAAATATTTTATTAGAATTTCTTTTATCACTTAAGTACCTTGCATACGAGTATAAGTGTTCGATCCAAGAACACTTAAACTCGTATGCAAGGTGCATACGAGTATAAGTGTTCGTGGATCGAGGAGTCTATCAAAACGCTTGTCTTCTATGAGACAGTCATATACATTTCAAGTTAATTTATATCGTTCTTCCATAGAACTATATACATTTTAGAAATAGAAAACACTGAATGCCACTTCCTCACATACTTTTGCGACCAAGTTCATATCTATACTAATATTATAAAGAGGTACGTGTATACAAGTTTGTATATATGGGGTAATCTTCAGAACTACTGATCCGATTCCAAAAAATCTTTCACAAACGGGAAGCTATGTCTTATACTACATTTAAAACGATCCCGTGGGTTAATTTCCGTACTAACGGGAGCAAAGCCACTGGCAAAAGCTAGTATATTACATCCGCACGCTGATTGTTGCCTCGTTGGTCTAATGGGCGCAAGCGCGATTGCTGAGCATGAGGTCCTGGGTTTGATTCCCGGGTCGGGCAAAGTGTTATGTTGTTTTCCATTAGGAACTTCTCAGTAGCAGCCAGGGAGTCTGGATATGTGCCCGGTTAATGACAATAGGCTCGCCCTCTATTACCTGGGACTTAAGCATAACTGGCGAAATGTGGGTGTACTTGTTAGGTACGCCTCTGCCTAACCCTTCGAGAATTACAGGCGTGATCTTATGATGTTATGTTATGCACGCTGATTGCAAGTACTACGCACCCGACCTTACTGAAGACCATCACAAACAGGGTCACTGTTTATCCTTCCAAGTCTTCGCCCGGCGAATATAAAACTAATTTAGCATAATTCACGGTCGCATGCCGGCCATGATTAAGCGCAGGGTTTTAGATTACGTTTCGAGTCTCATTATTGTAATTAATTCTAATGATTCCTCTCTTAGGAAATTCTAAGGTTAAGGGCACGGCCATCTAGTTGAGTGATTGGAGCAGTTAAAGTACTCGTGTTTGCGATTTAGCAGTAATGGAGGGGACAATTAGAAATACCTCGGGGTTTAAGATCGGGGCTTTTATGTGTCCCGTCCAATGGATTCGCTAATTCTTTGACCTTCAAGCTCGTTTTGTTTCTTTCTGACCTTTTATTTTTATCTTCTGTTTGATAATACCCGTTTTGATTAATTGTAATCTTTCTTTTGTTTTACATAATTTTGTTTTTGTTGCTATATTGTACGATATTTTTTTATAATTTATTTGTTTATAATGTGCGACTACTGAGCATGAGGTTCTAGGTACGATTCCCGGGTTCGGTGAAGTGTTTTTGGGTTTTCCATCAGGAATTTTTCAGTAGCAGCCACGGAGTCTGGATTTGTGCCCGCTTGATGGCGATAGGCTCGCCCCCTATTACATGGGACTTAAAACATAACTTGTGGGTGTACTATTAGGTACACCTCTGCCTAACCCTTCTGGAATAATCAGGCGTGACGGTATCTTAGGTTACGTCATTATAAAAAAAATACCCTACCTTACCTTTTTTGAATCGAATTTTGCTACCAATTTCAAGGGTTTTCATTGTTTTGCACGAACCCCTAATTATTTTTCTAAAATAAAAGTAGCTTATGTTAGACCTTATAAAAACAGCTACCTGCCAGTAAAAGTCCTGTCAAAATCGGTCCAGCCGTTTCAGAGATTAGCCGGAACAAACAGACAGACAGACATTCCGATAGACAGACAGAAAAAAACCGAAAAAAATGTGTTTTTGTTATAAGTACCGTATATACACTTCTCATCAAAAAAATCGAAACACCTCGCAGTTTATGATTTGATAAGGATTATCAGAAAAATGTGTATATTTAGGAATACATGTAAAATGTCATTTAATAGTGAGTAGTATGAGGTTTTTAAATCCTAATGTTATTGTTCTAAATTCAAATTAAGTCTTCATAGGTTTCGTATTTTGTATAATGAGTAATTTTTACCCTGTATGGAATATGAAGGAAATGGGTAAAACAACACGCGTAAATGAAAAAAAATTGTAAGAAACGTTTATTTAATAACTTGTATTCCCTCCGCGAGCTCTTATTACTGCTTCCATACGGTTCTTCATCGATCGGATGAGAGTTACGATCACATGTTGTGGTATATTATCCCATTCCTCTTGGATTGCATTTTGCAGCTGGCTAAGTGTTTCTGGGGCTGGATCTCTTGCTCGAATTCGTCTCTTTAATTCATCCCATAGATGTTCAATGGGATTCATGTCCGGGCTTCTTGCTGGCCATACCATAATGGAGATACCGACTTCGGTCAGAGAAACTCGTACGACGCCCGCGGTGTGAGCTCTAGCATTGTCGTGCATGAATATGAAGTCGTTGCCAATAAAATGTGCATAGGGCATCACATGAGGTTCAAGACACTGTTCGATGTACCGATGAGAGTTTAGTGCAGGCAGCCGTGGCCCAGACACAAAGGCAAGTTCTGTCTTACCGTCGGCGCTGATTCCTCCCCAAACCGTCCACGAACCGCCACCATAGCTGACCTTTTCTTCAATGCAGCATTGTGCAAAGCGTTCTCCATCTCTTCTGTAGACCTTGTTCCTTCCGTCGTTACCATACAGCACAATTTTACACTCATCAGAAAACAGTACTTTGCTCCACTGAAGGTATGACCAAGTTAGGTGCTCGCGTGCAAAGTTAAGGCGCGCTCTTCGATGGTCTGCAGTTAATTTCGGCCCATTCGCTGGCTTATGCGGTGCCAATCCGCGTTCCTTCAACCTTCTTCTTATTGTAGAGTCACTTACAGCTACTCTTCGTACAACGCGAAGCTGCTGCTGCAGTTGAAAAGCGTTAAGGCGTCGATTTCGTAAAGAAGTTGTTACAATAAATCGATCATCTCGCTCAGAAGTGACCCGATTCCTGCCAGATCCTGAACGGCGCGTGAACGAACCAGTCTCCCGATAGCGTTTGTAGACTCTATGAACAGATGATAAGCTTAGATGCAATCTTGCAGCCACAACACGCTGACTAAGTCCAGAATCCAGCAATGCCACCACTTGGGCGGCTTCTGCGGGCGAAGTATCCATATGTTTTAGAAAAAAAAGTTTTTTCAGACGTCCCAAAGTCACAGTAAATGAAATAAGAAACAAAAACTTTAAAGACAAGCGCTAATTTTTAGTTTTTAAACGAGAAACGTACTCCAACCCTAAATACACATTTGTCTCAAAACAGTGATTAATTTCATTTATAGGATAAACAAATGAAATTCTAATTTCGAATTTTGATTTTTTTCTTCTTACTGTAATGACCAAACTGCCAGCTACACAATAATGTTTTTTTTTTCATGGAATTAATTCTCTTTTGTAAAAAATTAGGACAAAAACAATAAAAACGAAAGTGTTTCGATTTTTTTGATGAGAAGTGTATTTTCATATGCATTCAGTAAAAAGCTGTTATTTTGATATTACAAAGAGGCACTTCAATTTTATTTATTTGTATAGACATAGATAACTTTAGTACTAGTCTACCACAGAAGCAAGTTGGTATGTAAAAGCAGCTTTCAAAGATCAGGAATCTGTATAAAATAACTAGCTATTCACGAATAGAATCCGTCCTTTTTTGTGGACTCCAAAAAGTTACAGAACCCTTTTAAAATTCTACGGACGTAGGTGATTGGTAGGATTGTTCGTTTTTTTATGCGATGTAAAAGTTTCGTCTATTCCACGTTTTACGTGCGTGTTTACGTTTTAAACTAAATTACGGTTCATTGACATTACAACAAGATGTTGAAACCTTTTGTAATTTGGTTCCAATGCACTTCGATTTTGGTAAAGTACAATAAATTAAAGTACATTTTTAGAGATCTTTAAATAGATGATATTGATACTGATATTGTTAGCCTGCGTCATCCCACTGCTGGGCAAAGGCCTCTCCCCATGACTTCCAGTTGTTTCGATCCAGGGCTAATGTGGGCCAGTGGTCGTTTGTTTCGTCCAGTTCGTCCCGCCATCTTCTATGAGGTCTGCCGCGACGCCTTCTGGCTGTCTCAGGGCTCCAGAAAGTAGTTATTTTGGCCCACAGCTCATTGGGCATGCGGCAGACGTGGCCAGTCCAGACCCATTTCAGCTTAGCGGCTTCTTGAGCAACGTAATTTGTGTTTAGGAGCGCAGTGTGGTGTTGCGTACATGGTCGGTTAGTTTGACGCCTAGAATGCTGCGCTCCATTGCACGTTGGCAGACCTTGAGTTTGGACTTTTGAATGTTGGTCAAAGACCAAGTCTGGGATGGGATAATACATACTTATGTCAATATGGGAAAAATGCACATGTCCATGATTTTGATGATGATTGGAGCTTATGAATCTTATGAATAGATGATAGGTATTTGAATTTGTATTGGTCAATACTTTTATTTAAAATTGTTTTTCCTTTACCTTTTGAACGCCATTGACACATATACATGCAAGCGCGTGCCCTGTACGCCAATGACACAAATATGTGAAAAAAAACGCTGTGCACTATCACACGAAATAAACAATGAAATAGTTTTGGAATCCGTGTTCTTTTTGTAGGTATTTGCAGTGAAATTGTGACTTGGCTCTGGCGTTCCAAAGGTTAAAATACACTTCTCATCAAAAAAATCGAAACACCTCGCAGTTTATGATTTGATAAGGATTATCAGAAAAATGTGTATATTTAGGAATAAATGTAAAATGTCATTTAATAGTGAGTAGTATGAGGTTTTTAAATCCTAATGTTATTGTTCTAAATTCAAATTAAGTCTTCATAGGTTTCGTATTTTGTATAATGAGTAATTTTTACCCTGTATGGAATATGAAGGAAATGGGTAAAACAACACGCGTAAATGAAAAAAAAATGTAAGAAACGTTTATTTAATAACTTGTATTCCCTCCGCGAGCTCTTAATACTGCTTCCATACGGTTCTTCATCGATCGGATGAGAGTCACGATCACATGTTGTGGTATATTATCCCATTCCTCTTGGATTGCATTTTGCAGCTGGCTAAGTGTTTCTGGGGCTGGATCTCTTGCTCGAATTCGTCTCTTTAATTCATCCCATAGATGTTCAATGGGATTCATGTCCGGGCTTCTTGCTGGCCATACCATAATGGAGATACCGACTTCGGTAAGATAATCTCGTACGACGCCCGCGGTGTGAGCTCTAGCATTGTCGTGCATGAATATGAAGTCGTTGCCAATAAAATGTGCATAGGGCATCACATGAGGTTCAAGACACTGTTCGATGTACCGATGAGAGTTTAGTGCAGGCAGCCGTGGCCCAGACACAAAGGCAAGTTCTGTCTTACCGTCGGCGCTGATTCCTCCCCAAACCGTCCACGAACCGCCACCATAGCTGACCTTTTCTTCAATGCAGCATTGTGCAAAGCGTTCTCCATCTCTTCTGTAGACCTTGTTCCTTCCGTCGTTACCATACAGCATAATTTTACACTCATCAGAAAACAGTACTTTGCTCCACTGAAGGTATGACCAAGTTAGGTGCTCGCGTGCAAAGTTAAGGCGCGCTCTTCGATGGTCTGCAGTTAATTTCGGCCCATTCGCTGGCTTATGCGGTGCCAATCCGCGTTCCTTCAACCTTCTTCTTATTGTAGAGTCACTTACAGCTACTCTTCGTACAACGCGAAGCTGCTGCTGCAGTTGAAAAGCGTTAAGGCGTCGATTTCGTAAAGAAGTTGTTACAATAAATCGATCATCTCGCTCAGAAGTGACCCGATTCCTGCCAGATCCTGAACGGCGCGTGAACGAACCAGTCTCCCGATAGCGTTTGTAGACTCTATGAACAGATGATAAGCTTAGATGCAATCTTGCAGCCACAACACGCTGACTAAGTCCAGAATCCAGCAATGCCACCACTTGGGCGGCTTCTGCGGGCGAAGTATCCATATGTTTTAGAAAAAAAAGTTTTTTCAGACGTCCCAAAGTCACAGTAAATGAAATAATATAATGAATAACGAGAAACGTACTCCAACCCTAAATACACATTTGTCTCAAAACAGTGATTAATTTCATTTATAGGATAAACAAATGAAATTCTAATTTCGAATTTTGATTTTTTTCTTCTTACTGTAATGACCAAACTGCCAGCTACACAATAATGTTTTTTTTTTCATGGAATTAATTCTCTTTTGTAAAAAATTAGGACAAAAACAATAAAAACGAAAGTGTTTCGATTTTTTTGATGAGAAGTGTATTTGGCCAGTGGCTGGTACAACATTCCACGAGGTGGTTAGTAAACTTGTGTGCTACACGATAACATAAAATGAAATGTTATCAATATATTATGGTATAATGGTAGCAATATATAACGAGTAGCTTTTATTCACTCTTGTGTTGTGTGAAGAGATATGTTGACAGCACTCTAATGAAGGGTTTCACATTCAATCTTGAATGATGTATTGGATGTCATTTAGGCTGAGTGAATGTTTAGTTAGTCTTGAGATGAAAATATCCAAATAGTTGTTTATAAAGTTATAGGCGAATAAAAGCAATGTTTCACCTGATTTAATAGACGCTGAAGACCCATCTATAAGACATACTTCTTCAACTATAAATGGAAATAGTTCTGAAAGTTTACCCGTAAAGCATGCAGCAGTCATCTATGTATATATATATATATATACATATAATAAAACAGTAAAAAAACTGTGTCTGTACATTGAATATATTAAAAAAAAAATAATTGAGGGGGGTTTAGAAACAGTAATAGAGCACGAAACCAAAAAAAGAATTCTGTCTGTTTGTCTGTTTGTCTGTTTGTTTGTACACGCTAATCTTCGGAACTACTTGACGGATTTGAATGATTTTTGTTTTGTTGTATAGGTATAAAGTCTGAGCAACACATAGGCTATAATTTATCTTGGAAACTTGAACATCTGATGCAGAACCGCAACAGACCAGCTAAACTATAAGAGATACAAAAATGGTACCTAAGCATTAATTGTTTCACGTGATGAGCATTTTTTGCTAAGAGAATAAATTTGAAGATCTGGAACACCTGATGTGGAACTCCAAGAGCCCAGCTACACTATAACATATATGGGAATGACGTCTTAGCAAGAGTTGCTCAGCCTGATGAGTACTCTCTATTGTCGTATAAAATTTGAAGATCTGGAACAGCTTATGTGGAACTCCAAGAGCCCAGCTACACTATAACCTATATAGGAATGACGTCTTAGCAAGAGTTGCTCAGCC
Source organism: Eurois occulta (assembly GCA_950022335.1). Classification (NCBI taxonomy): domain Eukaryota; kingdom Metazoa; phylum Arthropoda; class Insecta; order Lepidoptera; family Noctuidae; genus Eurois; species Eurois occulta. The sequence continues at coordinate 4,741,408 of OX465498.1, forward strand.
TGATAAACACTCTCTGTTGTCGTATAAAATTTGAAGATCTGGAACAGCTCATATGGAACTCCAAGAGCCCAGCTACACTATAACCTATATAGGAATCACGTCTTAGCAAGAGTTGTTCAGCCTGATGAGCACTCTCTGTTGACGTATAAAGATTGTAGATCTGGAACACCTGTTGTGGAACTCCAAGAGTTCACTGTATAATTATAAAATAACATAAGCTGGGAGTACCTCCACGCGGTGAAGGCGGTAACAGTTTAGGACTGATTTTCGATGAAAATTCTATGAATCATTGAAAATTTGACTCTACTGGCTAAAACTCCCATTTATTTCCTTTTCCATTTATCTTCGTGACACGGTAGCCTACCCGTTAACGCAGGGGAGCATTCACTTAGATTTTAATTGATCAGGTATTTTCAGAATAAAACTATAACCATGCCTAGAAAAAGGTCAAATCTTTCCCAACGTTCCAAAGGAGCTAAAAGATTGAGGATCATAAGATCCCAAGAATCTAACGAAGAGCGTCAGGATAGACTTGATGCTGTTCGAGAACATCAGGCTGCAACTCGCTCTGTAGAAACCTCTTCGGATCGCGAAGCTTTTATGCATCTACATCCAGGTCTCTAGAGACCAGTGAAGAATATGATGCGCGACTGTCCGCTGATCGTGAACGTCATGCATTGTCTCGCGAATCGGAGACGTTCACGGATAGAGAATTGCGCTTGAGTTCTCAGCGTATCTACGCATCTGCTTCAAGGTCTCTAGAGACAAGTGAGGAACATGTTGCGCGACTGTCCGCTGATCGTGAACGTCAGGCATTGTCTCGCGAGTCGGAGACGTTCACGGATAGAGAATTGCGCTTGAGTCCTCAGCGTATCTACGCATCTGCTTCAAGGTCTCTAGAGACAAGTGAGGAACATGTTGCGCGACTGTTCGCTGATCGTGAACGTCACGCATTGTCTCGCGAGTCGGAGACGTTCACGGTTAGAGAATTGCGCTTGAGTTCTCAGCGTATCTATGCATCTGCTTATAGGTCTCTAGAGACAAGTGCGGAACATGATGCGCGACTGTCCGCTGATCGTGAGCGACATGCATTGTCTCGCGAGTCGGAGACGTTCACGGATAGAGAATTGCGCTTAAGTTCTCAGCGTATCTACGCATCTGCTTCAAGGTCTCTAGAGACAAGTGAGGAACATGATGCGCGACTGTCCGCTGATCGTGAACGTCAGGCATTGTCTCGCGAGTCGGAGACGTTCACGGATAGAGAATTGCGCTTGAGTCCTCAGCGTATCTACGCATCTGCTTCAAGGTCTCTAGAGACAAGTGAGGAACATGTTGCGCGACTGTCCGCTGATCGTGAACGTCACGCATTGTCTCGCGAGTCGGAGACGTTCACGGATAGAGAATTGCGCTTGAGTTCTCAGCGTATCTACGCATCTGCTTCAAGGTCTCTAGAGACAAGTGAGGAACATGATGCGCGACTGTCCGCTGATCGTGAACTTCACGCATTGTCTCGCGAGTCGGAGACGTTCACGGTTAGAGAATTGCGCTTGAGTTCTCAGCGTATCTATGCATCTGCTTATAGGTCTCTAGAGACAAGTGCGGAACATGATGCGCGACTGTCCGCTGATCGTGAGCGACATGCATTGTCTCGCGAGTCAGAAACGTTTACCGATACAGAATCACGCTTGAGTTCTCAGCGAATTCGCACATCTACTAACAGGTCTTTTGAAACGAGTGATGAACGTGATGCGCGACTAACTGCTGATCGAGATTATCATACATTGTCCCGAACATGCACACAACAAAATATTCATAATCAGTTAGAAAGTGAGAGAGAAAGGATTGCTGGAGTACGGCATGAAGAGACAGAAGTTAATTCAGTGTACCCTTGGGATCTGCTGCGGAGTAACGGGATGAAAAGTTTTTTGTTGTATAGTCTGGGCAACATAAAGGCTTTAATTTATTTTGGAAAATTAACACCTGGTGCAGAACCGCAACAGACCAGCTAAACTATTTGAGATACAAAAATGATACCTTAGCAAAAATTGTTTCACGTGATGAGCATTTTCTGCTAAGAGAATAAATTTGAAGATCTGGCACACCTGATGTGGAACTCCAAGAGCCCAGCTACACTATAACATATATAGGAATGACGTCTTAGCAAGAGTTGCTCAGCCTGATGAACACTCTCTGTTGTCGTATAAAATTTGAAGATCTGGAACAGCTCATATGGAACTCCAAGAGCCCAGCTACACTATAACCTATACAGGAATGACGTCTTAGCAAGAGTTGTTCAGCCTGATGAGCATTTCCTGTTGACATACAAAAATGAATGATCTGGAACGACTCCAATCGTCTCGCTCATCCCGTTGTTTTCCCGTCCCCGGGCCTTAGAATTCTACATCAGACGTTTCAAATTTTCGATTATGACGACCCCGTTGTCGCTGGCATAAGCAACGGGATCCGCGTACGAAGTCGCGGGCAGAAGCTAGTTTATAAATAATGCTGCCTTGCTCGGAGAAGCAGAAAGTAAAATTATTTAATTGCCCGGGTTATTGCTTTGCACAGATATTGCTTGATTGCAGGGATTATCTACGAAAATATGGCTATAAATGTCAATGGCACGAAGCCAACTCCATTTTCTCCAAAATAATATGCACTTACCAAACTACACTAGTGCTTGTTTTAGTACATAGCATGATTATTTTTACATAACTTAGCCTGTAATCCCGGAGGGTTAGGCAGAGGTGCACCCAATAGTACGTCCACATTTCGCCAGTTATGTTTGAGTGCCATGGGTGCAAGCCTATTGCCATCAACATCAACCGACTGCTACTGAGAAATTCCTGATGAAAAAACCTAATAACTCTGTGTTATGATTATTTTTACTCTCATCTAAAACCTTTATTTAGAAAAAAAAATACACTTTGTGTGCTTTTATGCAAAAATAAACCCACAATTTAATAGTCAATATACGTATTTTACGTGAATCAACGATGAATTTTTTTTGTGAAGGAGTTACAAAAAGTTTTTACATTTATCTTGACCTCATTGCAGTTAGAAACTAAAAACAGAACGCGAAAAGAGGCAGGACGTTTTTACGTGACCACAAACATGGAATCTGCTTTCTGTAATCATAGTCATTAAGTATGTGTCCGTCGCCATTGCCTGCATTTCACACAAATCTTGTATGTAATGTAGTTCGGACATCATCAGTATGCCATTCATATTTCATGACCAGAATTACATGCTTTCGCTTTCATCCATTTTATCAAAAGGTTCACCGACGTTGTATCTATAGATAAGTAGGAGGTCGGTACATTTTTGTAGCACTGAGGATTTTGGTGGCCCATATTTCACAGAAGTGTTTTAATAAGATATGCTATTTTAATATATTTAATGAAAGTAAATTGTTACTATTTTTGTAATTAATTTTATATGTTTCTAGTGACCCGCCCATACTTTTCACGGGTGCAACTTACTAATAAAGAAAATATCAAAATTTTCCCTGAAAATTACGCACAAAAAAATAACAACCAAATCGAGAATCGGTCGAGTCGTCCTCAAGTGGCTCCGTCATACATGTGGCAATTGTTTTTTTATTAATATAGTTTTTTTTTTAATGGAATTAATACAGTGCAGCCAAGGTTCCATTAAAATTGTAGTATTTGACATACGTTAGGAATACCCTATCCTAACTCACGTTAGGAAAGTTTCTAGAATTATAAAAGAGAATGTTAACAGACACTTATATCCTTGAGAAGATCTATGTAAAATTTGTGTGTGTGTGTGTGTATGTTGTAATTACACCTCTCACCGAGTGACTAAAATTTTGTGGTATTTCAACTCGATAATCTTACTCGATGTCAAAGGTAATAAACAACATTACCCATAACTTTAATAACAAATCAAAAGCAACGAAGCCTGAAACACCGCTGTACTATAATATTAAGTCACATTCCAAGTCAGCTCGTGTTACATATACACGTGTATATTGCGACACAAGTTACAACACATGACTCATTATAACATCACGCCTGTAATCCCCGAGGGGTTAGGCAGAGGTGTACCTAATAGTACACCCACATTTCGATATGGTTAAGTTCTATGTAATAGAAGGCAAGCCTAGCCACCAACCGGACACAAATGCAGACACCGTAGCTGCTGCCGAGAAATTCTTAATGAGTAAAAAGTAACTTCAGTCCGCGGCTTCGCCCGCTTTTAGGTCGCAAATGATTCCAGGGGAACGCACTACCGGAATTAAATCTCATCATCATTATCACCTGCCTAGCCTTTTACCAACTATCTTGAGGTCGGCTCCCAGTTTAACCGGATGCAGCTGAATACCAATATTTTACATGAAGCGACTGCCTATCTGACCTCCACAACACACTGGGTAATACGATATCCTTGGTAAGACTGGTTGTCAGACTTAAAAATAAACTTGGAGTTGAACTTTTGGCCCCCAATATCTCTGTAACTACAAGGTTCCCAGGTATGGTCCAGAACCAAAAATGATCACAATAACGGAGAGAAACAAGTGCTTTTCAACTTCGTGAAGGATATTTTTAGGGTTACTTAAAATGACCTAACACTCAAACATGAAAAGACTACTGTGTCTATAGGGCCTCTTTTCAATACAAAATAATGTCTGGCTAATGTCTTCGGAACAAATTACACAGTACATAAATCAATGTAAACACACATAGTTAGTACCTACATGAACATACGACTAGACTTCGCTTCCACAACTGACATGCGAACAATTGAACAGCCTCGGAAACAAAATGAAAACTTGTTGAACAGACATCCTCCATTGTTCAACTAGATATTATTCGCGAATCCATTCGTTTAATTTATTTTCAATTTAGTCGAAGCTTAGCGGGACGCCATTATCCGTTTAATGTTTTTCATTTCAAGTTTTATTGCGTTACTTTATGCTGTCGGAGTTTTAAGATTCCGTCTTAATTTTAATTAATTACAAAACCAACTTAATCAAAAAGTTTTGTCAGATTAAACAAAACAAGTTTAACAACCTAAAGGTATAGCTCTGATGATCCAGTTTCACTCAATGAAAATTATTATAGAAATGGTACCCTAGCGTTAAAATAACACAAAAGAGACACATACACATATGTGTGCAGGGCACGATGTCTCATAGCAGAAATTAGAATATAACATCGTGTTTTGTTTGGTACTTATATTTTGAATATGAAAGTTACTCCGTGTGCCTGTTAGTCTGTCTGTTCGTTTGTTACCTTTTTATGCCTTAACGTCTGAATAGATTAAGATATGGCACACGGATAGATCAAAAGCTGGGTTAGGTTATAGGACTCTCTTTATGCCGTAAGTACTTGCCCTTGGGATCATTTTGGACATTCATACGTAAAGGCCAGCACACACCGGGCACGGCATTTTATCTTTACCAAACGTAAATTCAGACGTAGCTAGTGGTAACAAGATCCAAATTTCAATGTTTATAGAGCGGGCCCAAGGCACCATAGGCACCCCCAGCTCCCGTCCCCGATTTGCACTCGCCTTAAGAAGCCGCGAGAAAAAGCTTGTATACATAAGCAGTTAGTCAAGTGTCAGTTGCCATCATACAGGCCTGGCACATAATTGCTTATAGTATGTACCTTCGTAAGCATGACAAATGATAACAGCGTAGCACCAGCTGTGGGAACCCGTATATTTGGTTCTGAACAATTCAGATGGTCCTTTGGGGTTTCACAACTACTTAGTTGGTTTGTGGTTAGCTTTATACACATTAAATAATAATCAAAACCATCCATGGAAAAGGAAATAGGATTTTCTTGATGTCGGAAAGTACTATACCCAATAAACTACTTCAAAAAATCTTTCACCTGCTGGTGTATACTCAAAATTAAAGTCTACTAACTTAAAAACAAGTGCTATGCCATTTATTCACTCCATCAACTGACAAATAAAGTTCCCAAATAAAACAAAAACCTACGGTCGCGATAAAAGATACATAAACCACAAAACAAAAGACTACATCAGCAAAACATGTACTAAATAAACAATCAAATCAATCTCCTCACCTCAGAGAAAACAACAGACCTTTCTGAAATAGAAGACCGAATGAACTAAACCATATCGTTCGCCGGCTCATTACATTCCAATCCAATCACACTTCCATTCAATGCCAAGTTCGAGCTCTCTCATTGATTTGTTTGTACCCTTGACCATAAGGACACGTCTGTGGGACACTTTCGATAAAGGGTATCACAATTCAATCTTGGGTTCTAAAATAGAAACATGGTAGTAGTTGAGCAAAGCGAGGGTGTTCCCGGGGAAGAAATAACACCATACACATATTTCTGCCTCGTTGCGCTAGTGGTCGCAATCGACGGCAGAGCAAGAGGGTTTGATTCCTGGGTCGGGCAAATTGTTATTGTGTTTTTCCATCAGGGATTTCTCAGTTGAAGCCACGTATTTTGGATTTGTGCCCGGTTCCGACAGTGGCCTCGCTCCCTATTACACGGGACTTAAACATAACTGGCGAAATGTGGGTGTACTATTCGGTACACCTCTGCCTTACCCTTCGGGAATTATAGGTGTGAAGTTATGTTACGTTATATTTTTCGACCACGAAGCAGCATTGCTATGTTTCGGTTTTAAGGGTGTAGATAAAATTATACACATGAGAATTTTCGTCTTTATCTCTGGGATTCCTATGAATCTAAGCTCCCTCTTTTTTCCTAGCCTGTTCTGTCTCACTCCTGAACAAAGATATGTTTACTTATTTATTTAATTCACCATGATCATCATTTTAAATTCTATTTTTGACATTCCTTTTTCATTATTATATTTTACAATTAGATGACATTTTATTACTGACCTTTATATAACAATTTGTTTTTTTATTTTATTTATATTTGGCATTCTATTTTTATTATTGATTATCACAGAAAATTTGATGAAATATTATTAATCTTTTTAACGCATTGTTTTATGAATTTGTTATTCTATTGTATTATGTTTTTTCAATCGTAATGTTAGTGCTGCTGTTTTGTTTTATTTTACATTTTATTTTATGAAATTTCTACACAATGTACATTGTTTTGAGAAAAATGACTAAATGACTTTTCCTGCCCTTCTCCCAATTTATTTCATCATCATCACAGAAGTCAACTCCTGTCTATCAATATCATTCTCCCGACTGTCTTTCTTTCTTTATCGTGTTGTTAGTGCCTAAACTGGTGTCAAAATAATGTTAAATAAAAAAAAAATTACCTATAACCAGCAAAATAGAAATTCAATTTCTTAATATAATTAAACCATAAGATATAATATACAAGATATTACATAACTTATTTTGATTTCGTTCATGTATGAACCAATCAATAAAATTTAATTTAATCTTATTTTTACCCAAAAAATGAAATTTACTGAGTTTTTATGCCGGCTACGGGCCTCCATCCCACAGTCTAGCCATCGTTTATCATAAAACCTCTTATACAAAAGTGATATTTTATACGCACAATCGCATAAATATTCATAACTAGCTTCTGCCCGCGACTTCGTACGCGGATCCCGTTGCTTATGCCAGCGACAACGGGGTCGTCATAATCGAAAATTTGAAACGTCTGATGTAGAATTCTAAGGCCCGGGGACGGGAAAACAACGGGATGAGCGAGACGATTGGAGTCGTTCCAGATCATTCATTTTTGTATGTCAACAGGAAATGCTCATCAGGCTGAACAACTCTTGCTAAGACGTCATTCCTGTATAGGTTATAGTGTAGCTGGGCTCTTGGAGTTCCATATGAGCTGTTCCAGATCTTCAAATTTTATACGACAACAGAGAGTGTTCATCAGGCTGAGCAACTCTTGCTAAGACGTCATTCCTATATATGTTATTGTGTAGCTGGGCTCTTGGAGTTCCACATCAGGTGTGCCAGATCTTCAAATTTATTCTCTTAGCAGAAAATGCTCATCACGTGAAACAATTTTTGCTAAGGTATCATTTTTGTATCTCAAATAGTTTAGCTGGTCTGTTGCGGTTCTGCACCAGGTGTTAATTTTCCAAAATAAATTAAAGCCTTTATGTTGCCCAGACTATACAACAAAAAACTTTTCATCCCGTTACTCCGCAGCAGATCCCAAGGGTACACTGAATTAACTTCTGTCTCTTCATGCCGTACTCCAGCAATCCTTTCTCTCTCACTTTCTAACTGATTATGAATATTTTGTTGTGTGCATGTTCGGGACAATGTATGATAATCTCGATCAGCAGTTAGTCGCGCATCACGTTCATCACTCGTTTCAAAAGACCTGTTAGTAGATGTGCGAATTCGCTGAGAACTCAAGCGTGATTCTGTATCGGTAAACGTTTCTGACTCGCGAGACAATGCATGTCGCTCACGATCAGCGGACAGTCGCGCATCATGTTCCGCACTTGTCTCTAGAGACCTATAAGCAGATGCATAGATACGCTGAGAACTCAAGCGCAATTCTCTAACCGTGAACGTCTCCGACTCGCGAGACAATGCGTGACGTTCACGATCAGCGGACAGTCGCGCATCATGTTCCTCACTTGTCTCTAGAGACCTTGAAGCAGATGCGTAGATACGCTGAGAACTCAAGCGCAATTCTCTATCCGTGAACGTCTCCGACTCGCGAGACAATGCGTGACGTTCACGATCAGCGGACAGTCGCGCAACATGTTCCTCACTTGTCTCTAGAGACCTTGAAGCAGATGCGTAGATACGCTGAGGACTCAAGCGCAATTCTCTATCCGTGAACGTCTCCGACTCGCGAGACAATGCCTGACGTTCACGATCAGCGGACAGTCGCGCATCATGTTCCTCACTTGTCTCTAGAGACCTTGAAGCAGATGCGTAGATACGCTGAGAACTTAAGCGCAATTCTCTATCCGTGAACGTCTCCGACTCGCGAGACAATGCATGTCGCTCACGATCAGCGGACAGTCGCGCATCATGTTCCGCACTTGTCTCTAGAGACCTATAAGCAGATGCATAGATACGCTGAGAACTCAAGCGCAATTCTCTAACCGTGAACGTCTCCGACTCGCGAGACAATGCGTGACGTTCACGATCAGCGGACAGTCGCGCAACATGTTCCTCACTTGTCTCTAGAGACCTTGAAGCAGATGCGTAGATACGCTGAGGACTCAAGCGCAATTCTCTATCCGTGAACGTCTCCGACTCGCGAGACAATGCCTGACGTTCACGATCAGCGGACAGTCGCGCAACATGTTCCTCACTTGTCTCTAGAGACCTTGAAGCAGATGCGTAGATACGCTGAGAACTCAAGCGCAATTCTCTATCCGTGAACGTCTCCGACTCGCGAGACAATGCGTGACGTTCACGATCAGCGGACAGTCGCGCAACATGTTCCTCACTTGTCTCTAGAGACCTTGAAGCAGATGCGTAGATACGCTGAGGACTCAAGCGCAATTCTCTATCCGTGAACGTCTCCGACTCGCGAGACAATGCCTGACGTTCACGATCAGCGGACAGTCGCGCATCATGTTCCTCACTTGTCTCTAGAGACCTTGAAGCAGATGCGTAGATACGCTGAGAACTTAAGCGCAATTCTCAATCCGTGAACGTCTCCGACTCGCGAGACAATGCATGTCGCTCACGATCAGCGGACAGTCGCGCATCATGTTCCGCACTTGTCTCTAGAGACCTATAAGCAGATGCATAGATACGCTGAGAACTCAAGCGCAATTCTCTAACCGTGAACGTCTCCGACTCGCGAGACAATGCGTGACGTTCACGATCAGCGGACAGTCGCGCAACATGTTCCTCACTTGTCTCTAGAGACCTTGAAGCAGATGCGTAGATACGCTGAGGACTCAAGCGCAATTCTCTATCCGTGAACGTCTCCGACTCGCGAGACAATGCCTGACGTTCACGATCAGCGGACAGTCGCGCAACATGTTCCTCACTTGTCTCTAGAGACCTTGAAGCAGATGCGTAGATACGCTGAGAACTCAAGCGCAATTCTCTATCCGTGAACGTCTCCGATTCGCGAGACAATGCATGACGTTCACGATCAGCGGACAGTCGCGCATCATATTCTTCACTGGTCTCTAGAGACCTGGATGTAGATGCATAAAAGCTTCGCGATCCGAAGAGGTTTCTACAGAGCGAGTTACAGCCTGATGTTCTCGAACAGCATCAAGTCTATCCTGACGCTCTTCGTTAGATTCTTGGGATCTTATGATCCTCAATCTTTTAGCTCCTTTGGAACGTTGGGAAAGATTTGACCTCTTTCTAGGCATGGTTATAGTTTTATTCTGAAAATACCTGATCAATTAAAATCTAAGTGAATGCTCCCCTGCGTTAACGGGTAGGCTACCGTGTCACGAAGATAAATGGAAAAGGAAATAAATGGGAGTTTTAGCCAGTAGAGTCAAATTTTCAATGATTCATAGAATTTTCATCGAAAATCAGTCCTAAACTGTTACCGCCTTCACCGCGTGGAGGTACTCCCAGCTTATGTTATTTTATAATTATACAGTGAACTCTTGGAGTTCCACAACAGGTGTTCCAGATCTACAATCTTTATACGTCAACAGAGAGTGCTCATCAGGCTGAACAACTCTTGCTAAGACGTGATTCCTATATAGGTTATAGTGTAGCTGGGCTCTTGGAGTTCCATATGAGCTGTTCCAGATCTTCAAATTTTATACGACAACAGAGAGTGTTTATCAGGCTGAGCAACTCTTGCTAAGACGTCATTCCTATATAGGTTATAGTGTAGCTGGGCTCTTGGAATTCCACATAAGCTGTTCCAGATCTTCAAATTTTATAGGACAATAGAGAGTACTCATCAGGCTGAGCAACTCTTGCTAAGACGTCATTCCTATATATGTTATAGTGTAGCTGGGCTCTTGGAGTTCCACATCAGGTGTTCCAGATCTTCAAATTTATTCTCTTAGCAAAAAATGCTCATCACGTGAAACAATTAATGCTTGGGTACCATTTTTGTATCTCTTATAGTTTAGCTGGTCTGTTGCGGTTCTGCATCAGGTGTTCAAGTTTCCAAGATAAATTATAGCCTATGTGTTGCTCAGACTTTATACCTATACAACAAAACAAAAATCATTCAAATCCGTCAAGTAGTTCCGAAGATTAGCGTGTACAAACAAACAGACAAACAGACAGAATTCTTTTTTTGGTTTCGTGCTCTATTACTGTTTCTAAACCCCCCTCAATTTTTTTTTTTTTAATATATTCAATGTACAGACACAGTTTTTTTACTGTTTTATTATATGTATATATATATATATATATATATATATATATATAGATTAATATAAAAATCATGATGCTGGAAGGCTTTCGTAGAAAATTCGATTAAAGTTGAACGTGCTTGTGTTTATTAATGTTGTTATACATATGCGCATAAATGTTAGATTAAAATTTTAATTAAAATACATTTTAATTAAAGGTTCTTAGAACGCAATGTATTATTAATAAACGAAGTTTGTTTACATTCATGTGGAATTTATTTAAATAAAAATATTTTGATTTGATTTGATTTGATTTACTTGTATGAAGAGTTATAAGTTTAGTTATGAGTTATGAGCATATTGCCATCAACATCAACCGACTGCTACTCTCAACACTGTGGCGGATGCCATAGATATATTCACCTGTACACTGGGTGAGTTCACAAGGGCCATGTACTGTGTAGCATGTAAGGTATAGTTAAATATATGTTAAGTTACTTTGTCGCATTAGATTTATTATTTGCAAAGGAAACATGTCATGTGAATAAATAAATAAAACATTCAGACTTTTGTCAAGGTTTTTCTAGTAGCAACAAGTTCAGAAAATACTTGTTTTTTGGGAATACAATGTGATACAGAAATCTACTAATTACCTATAACGAAATTACTATTGTTTACGGATTTCCGATTAAAGGTCCGGTTGGGACCACAGGTTCAAAGCGGTGGGGATTACGGAGGTGGCACTGGACGGACACCGGACTCAGTGTCCCTTGTCCATAGCAGGTCCGCAATCTGCACTACAATGTCTCCTTAGATTTACAATGATTATCAAGTGTCAATCTTGTTTGCATATTTACATGTTGCTTGGCAAATAAGCCGTCTCGATTAACGCTTACCTGGCTGCCGGTCGTGATCCTGATTAAAGGCCTCGGATGAACAGCAGACATTTTGTTTTGTCGACTTTTTTAGTAACGATAGATTGGTTTTGTTTGTTACGGGGACTAAAAGAGAATTATTTTGTTCCTTCTTGTAATATTGTTGAAAAGACGTCGAGGAAAATGGTTCGAGTATAAAAGAAATGACTTTGAGTGTTGCTTTTTTAGGGTTCCGTAGCTGAATGGCAAAAAACGCAACCCTTATAGATTCGTCATGTCTGTCTGTCTGTCCGTCTATATGTCACAGCCACTTTATTTCGAAACTATTAAGACTACACAGTTGAGACTTAGTAGGTAGATGTATTCTGTGAACCGCTTTACGATTATAGTTAAAAGATTAAGGGGGGCTCCTCATACATGGAACTGAAACTAAAAAAAATACGTGCCCCTATACGTGCGGGGTGTCTATAGATATTAGGTAGGTCTTTAAAAATTACATGGAGGTTCCAATAATATTTTTTTCTCAAAGTCAATCGTTTGAAAAATAGACACTTCCAAAGTGATAAAATGTGTGTCCCCCCTCTAATTTCTAAAGTAAGAGGAGGAAAATTCTGAAAAAATGTAGGATTGTAGAACGTAAAACAAAAATTAAGATTTGAAGTTTAGTGTTTGAGATATGGGACTTTTTCATCAAACTGCAGCAGGAACTTTGTTTTTCATTAACGTAGTAATGTTATAAAATTTTTCATTGTATATTGGTAAAACAAATTTAGTTTTGCTATTGAATGTAATACAATACAATATATGAATGAGCCTTCAAAATATTTATATTATATTGTAAGGTGCTACGGAACCCTGTGTGCATGTGAATACGACTCGCACTTGGCCGGTTTTTGTTTTACATCATTTATAAATCTACCTACCAGAGACCAACCTACCGGGTACATACGAGTAGTAAAAAAATATAGGTAATATTGTAAATGGGAGCTAAATCTACCAACAAACTGCTTTACAGTTTGGCAGTAGTATTTTTTTTTGTAATTGAATAAACCCTTTATTAAATTATTATTTTTCGTACAAGTAAATAAAATTGAAGTGTCTGTTTACAATACTTATAACAAAAACATTTTTTTTTCAGTTTGGGTCTGTCTGTCTGTGTGTTTGTTCCAGCTAATCTCCGAAACGGTTGGACCGATTGACGGAACTTTTACTGGTAGATAGCTGATGTTATAGGGTTCCGTGCAAAAACATTAAAACCCTTGAAATTGGTAACAAAAAACGATTTAAAAAGGGAAATATTCAGTGATAATTTAAAAATATTATTATAACGTAATTGCTCCTTAGTCTACTGAAATATTCAAATTGCATATGGTATAAAGCAGCTGCTACATTTTTTATAGCCCAAATTAGTGTAATAGATCATCGTGTCGATCTAAAAAGGGCATAATGAACGTGAGTTATATGTTTCGTAGAGTAGTTATGTGAAAAGCTTTAATATTAAAACGCTGAATTATTTTGAAGGGTATTGTTGTTGTTGCTAGCCCATATTGTCCCACTGCTGGGCAAAGGCCTCCCTCCAGAAGGGAAGGGCATTAAGACAGTTATATTTGTAAGGCAAGTATTAGGGGTTAAAGTATGAAATTGTCGAATAACATTCGTGATGTTGTGTTATGTTATGTACACATAAGTAGAGAACGACCTACCTATCTGCTGTATCCAATACCTGTAAATATATAATAAAATATACAACAAAATAGGACTAAAACCCAACAATGATCGGGTCGTGCGTAGCTTTAGTCTGCTACGATGGCGTAGCAGCGTAGCGTCGCGCGTCGTAGCAAATTTGTAGAAAATTCGTAGCAAGTGATTTATTTCACGAAATACTCTACGAAATATAAGAAAGTCCACATTAGCTTTTCATTAAAACTCATAAATATTTAAACCAAAGGCGTAATTACAATCTTGGCAATGCAAATTATCATAATTCCTGTTCTCGAGTCCCAAGTAGATGTTTTATTATACAAATGTTCTGAATTTATTGCAGTAATAACAAGTGCTTGAAACTCGGTTGAGTGAAGACATCTATCTTAAAATGAAATGTTGTTGTGTATAAAATGTACAAATTCAATTTACGCTTTTTATTGCTTTAATATTTTGATTACTTTATTATATTTATTACATAACATCACGCCTGTTTTTTCCCGAAGGGTGAGGCAGAGGTGTACTTACGTATATAGAGATAAGAAGACCAGGGTGTAAAGTTCTTCATCCCCCATAGAAAAGGGAGGATCCTAGACCAAACGGGTGTTGTGTCTGGTGGGCTACTGCCCGACAGTTGTTGTCGGGTTTTTCTATATTCTTAAGTCACGGAGAACTTTATTATTGCCATTAAGGAATTCAATATTAGGTTTTCATTTGTGGCATAGATGGCGCTGTAGTAATTTTCGTACTATGCGGCTGTAGTGTGTTTTGTAGTGCCGTTACACGTATAGTACATTTCGGGCTGTTTCTCAAAAAATCCTGATGAAAAACCCAGTCACGCTTTCCTCGACTTGAGAATCTAAAGAATTGCGCTTGCGACTTTCCGTCCTTTTAAATATTTAGTATCATAAATATTTTTATACGTATTTTTTTGGTCTTTTAATACCGTTCAAAGATATAAACATAAAAAAATACGATACAAAAACAATACGATATTAAAATACGATATTCTTACAAAACCGCTCGTAAAGCGGTCCCTTTTCACCCCTTTTCATTATGCATGTAGTTCTTATGTTCCACCCGGTTCCGAAAACCATTAGAACAGCTAGCGATCGAGTAAAATGCCTTCCAGGGAGAAATTGATCATAATTTAATAACAATCGATAGCCTTAAAGGTTGAAAGGGACTGAAGTCTCCGCATGTATTTTAATAGAACAGTACATTGCAGTTTATTCAAGTTTTAAATCGAAATTCAAGCTTGAGTAGCATGAATTTCGATTTAAAACTCGAAATTAGCTCTGATTAAATTTAGATCTTTTAGATTTGAATTAAACTTAATGTTCACCAGACTTTGACACTGAGGACCTCATTTAATATGTAATTGTTTGGTTAACATCACAGTGATTATCTCATAGATCCAGGTCATCATACATCAATTTCAAATGTCTAAAGATCTTTTTACCAAATGTACCAAAACGGGATATAAATTTTGACGGCAAAAAAATTGATGTTATAGCGGAAACTGTATTCTTATGGCATTCTGCTGTGGGGATCGGTGGAAGACGTTGACTCAATTTTCATTTTACAAAAGCGGGCAGTCCGCGCGATCTATAAAATGAGTCCTCGCGAGTCCCTCAGAGAAAAAATTAAAGAGATCGGTGTACTGACTCTGCCTTTCCTTTATATCTTGTATGTAATTTATATGTCCGCACAAACCGAGGGCTTTTCAAAATTAGAAACGACTTCCATAATATTAATACACGCAGTAAACACGAAATTGTAATATCCAAATTCAGATTAACAAAAACTAGCGAGTCTTTTCTTATAACCCTTTAACAGGCATAACGATCTGGGAATCGGAAAATAATGCCAAATAGGCATAGGTATTATTGGGAGAAAATAAACTTCACTTTTTTAAACCAAAAATTATGTTTTTGAATATTTAATGAGTGATTGATAAGTGTTTAAATAACCTTTATACAACAATGGAATACCTACCAAGAACTCATTATTTAATTTAAGAGTTGAAAATTATGGTGGGAAAAATATTCCCTTTGCTTTATAAAGGGATAACAGTAAACGTTTTTAGAACAAGTTGCCAAAGTCAGTGATAGAACTGATCGATGGAAAGTTCAAAACTGTTAATTAGGAAACGTTTGATGTAGTTAACTACATCAAACATTTCCTAATTAAAAAAGCATATTACAAAATCAAGGACTACTTGAAGATAAAGAAGTTTGGCTTTAGTTCCTTCTGCGCATGCGGCTTCCCTGGTAGCTCATAAACGGCACAAGTATGTGGATGTCTCTAACTATTCTCAATCTCATTTTTTCTTTTCCTTTTAATCAGAGTTTTTTAGTAGTTCTCAAATCATTTAAACACCTTTCGTTCAGAATAGTTACAGCACTGATGACAATATTTGTGTCACATCTTTAATTTAGTCTTTTATAATATTTTCTTACCTTTGTATAGATTTATTTTAAACGATTGTTTGTGAATGTGTGAACAGTATAGGCCTTGTAGATTCCTAGACGCGTGTTAACTTTTGTTAACCACTTAATTTGTTTTACGCGTTTTGTGTAGTAAGCAACGATTTATTGTCGGGCCTATGCTGTCCCCCCATACACTTCTACTAATGCTGTAACATGATAATATTGTAAAACCAAATCATTTTAAAAGAGTAGCCATGGTGTTTTGGCGGTTCTTCTTCATAGGAAACGACCAACCCGAACCGTGCACCTTTTTGTCGATGTTTTATAAGTGCCCATGTAGGCCTATGTGAAATAAAATATTTTGATTTTGATCATCACCCACCGTTTTCACCGTCTTACAGACCGGGAAGTTATACGGGGTGGAAGGACATAATTTAAAACGGTTCCCACGTATTCAGTCATACTCATTAATAAGATGTCGACCACCTTGTTTAGTGTGTAGGTAGTCCTTTGGCTAGTTTTTGAAAATAAATTTTTGTTTCAGCCTCCATCCGAGGGTGAACTGGCTGCCCCGGCAAGCGTGGTCAGTCGCATGCATCGACTTAGAAACTTAAGAAAAGGCACAAGGGTGAGTATTATAGACAAGTGCAAACTAATTTTTATACGTCATAAGATATAAACTAGGGTTTCTCATTTCTCATCATTCTCGAATAATTTGGCTTTACACAACATCATATAACGAAATTAAATTTAAAATTCATAAATAGTTGCTTTTAGCTCAAAACATCTTTTGTATGTCATAAAATAAATATATTTATATATGTGTTTTCTCCCCTAGCCTCAGACGTTATTTAACGACAAGGGCAAGTACCCAACACTGACACGGATGTCATACTGCCAGTGCCGGCTACCGCGCGTCTTCACCAGCGTGTTCGAGCGCTTCGGCTGGGCACACGTCGCCTTACTGCTGGACAAGTCAGACCTGTTCTCTCTTACTGTCGGTAAGTATTGCGCTTACTGTCAGACGCGGATGTCGTACTGTTAGTGCTGGAGCGCTTTGGCTAAGCATACGTCACCTTACTACTGGGCAACTAAGGCCCCTTCTCTCTGACTATCGGTAAGTCGTACCTAACGTGATATTCCACATAAATAAATCAAAGTTCAACGACAAGTTAGTGTTTTTTCAGTACTGACGTTTTTGTCACACTTTCGTGTCTATATTTTTGATGTAACCATTTACATATTACACGAATATAATATGTATATACATCAAAAATATAGACACGAAAGTGTGGCAAACGCCCGATTGCCTCCAAATTATGCAGGGTCACGCAGGATGGGAATGCTCACAATGCAGCATTGGAATCCTTATATGCGACCAGCAAGTATTTTAATTTGGATTTTTTTTTCATGATAAAGAGAGAGAGTTAAAGCGCGTCGCCCCCGCGAATTTTTCGGATTCATATACCCATTTCAGCCTGCAATTCCATTTCCTAGTGGATGAGGGAGAATGTTGTAGCGAGTTTCTACGCGCTACAACATTCTGCCCAAGTTTCAAAGTGTTTAATTTCCCTATTTCTGCTTGATGTTATTTGCAATGAAACAAATGTCAACTTGTGGTTCTGTCAATTAAGTTCATATCAGAATGACTGACTAGTACTTTTGAAATATAAACATGATTGAAGTTATACCGCATATTGAACTTTAAGTGGGAGTATCCAAGTTCATTAAAAAAAAAACATGTTTAAGGAAACTAAATTGCAAATGGAGGTTACAGTGATTTTGGTCAGAGAACTCGAATAAATCTAGTTGAGTGCAAAAAATATTGAAAAGATAGGAATCAAAGTCATCATCATCATCTGCCTAGCTTTTTCCCAACGATGTTGGGATCGGCTTCCAGTCTAACCGGATGCAGCTGAATACCAGTATTTTACATGGAGCGACTGCCTATCTGACCTCCACAACCCAGTTAGTGCTAGGTAATACGATACCCTTTGGTAATCAGAATAAAGGTATCTCAGTGAACAAGTCATAGATTGTACTAACTTCTTATATTATAACTATAGAAATTGTTAAGATCTAGAATTGTGTTCAAAATATATACATACATAAATATAGACATACGAGTATTAGCTTTACTGTCCGAAATGAAGCTTTGTGAGTAATACAAGATTTTGATGAAAGGCGAAGGCGAATCATTTCTGTATTAATTTCTGAATTAAACGAGCAAACCAACAATTGAAAGGTACTCGGTCCCAGCAGCGTTGTAGGATTCCTTTTGTAAATATGAAGGCAAACAGTATCTAAGGCCGTGTTTACATAAACGGAGCGCGTTTAGTGAAGGCCTGTGTGACTTTTTATATCTATTCGATCGCGTTAACTTAAATTTCAAATGGTACTGAAATTGAACCGCGGCCGTCTGTTGGTAAAGGTGGAAGTGGGAAGCACAATTATTCAATACAAATCAAAATTTAATTTATTGCGATAGAGTTGTTTTTGTCAGTGATAAAAACTCGCACTGGGCCTACCGGACAGTAGGTACCGTACGACTTTTAAAAGAATTGAAATAAGTTTGACGGTCTCGCAGTAGCGAAGGGTCAATTTTTGTAAGAGTTAAGCCGGAGTACATATCTTTAATGTGATTTTATTATTTGTCTATAGAATACTGACTGTGCGATTTTTCAAAGGGAAGCCGGTAGAGGTAGCCGGGGAGTTGTATGGAACCTTCGCCACCGCTGTCTCGTTGGTCTAGTGGTAGCGAGCGCGACGACAAGCGTGATCGTGTGTTCGATTCGTTGCCCGACCCGCGAATCGGGAATCGTGAATTGGTTTTTCCATGAGGAGTTTCTAAGTAGCAGCCATGAAGTCTGGATTTATCCCTGGTAGATGGCAATAGGCGCGCCCCTTATTTCATGGGACTTAAACATCCCTGGTGTAATGTGTGTGTACTATGTATTAGGTTCACTACTGCCTAACCCTTCGGTATTACTGGCTATACGTGTTTCAGTAGCATACCTATGTCAATCCAATGCGTGTTAGACTTTTCTGTAGTCGTAGTCACTAATAGAACGTCACTTTGCATCCTCTGGCACAAACTTATGTAGCTTAATTGAAGGGGTAAACAGAAAAACTCGTAATATACGAGGTTGTAATTCGGGTTCCCATTGCCAGCAATCATTAAAAAGAATTGCCGTCAAACGGCCGGCTGTAATGCGCTAAAAGGAATCGTTTTATTGCTAATGCCTCTAACACTGCCTTTTTTATTACTCAAATGGGCGTTTATAAGCTTAGTAATGTATGTGAGGGTCTTCTGTGCAATGTTATAAAATACACGACTCTTGGGCTGAGATCAATAAAGTGTGATTAGACTTGTTTCGGCTTTATTTTCGGTTTCTGAATTGATAATTTAAAGTTCCGTACGCAAAGGGCAAAACGGGACTCTATTACTAAGACTCCGCTGCCTGTCGGTCCGTCTGTCACCAGGCTGTATTTCATGAGCCGTGATAGTTAGACGGTTGAAATTTTCATAGATAATGTATTTCTGTTGCCGCTATAACAACAAATACTAAAAAACCGAATAAATAAAAAATAAGTGGGGCTCCCATACAACAGACATGATTTATTTGCCTTTTTATAGATAATCCGACTCGCACTTGGCCGGTTTTTAGTTACACAGTTCTGCAACAGTGGTAGTAATATCACATAACCAAAGACTGGCTAAGAAACGTTTAAAGATTTCAGTCTTAGCTTTATCTGAAATCAGTGTGTTCTGAAGTTTCCTTGAGTAAGATAAAAGTTGTCGGGAGTATTCCCTTTTGAGGAGCTCGTGTCTAAATAAGAACAGCCGTTCGGGTCGATCTTTAGGTTAAGCCGTGCTTACCTAGGTTGGCCCGTGAATGGGTGACCACCCATTACATACCGAGTTTACTCCATGCCTCGGAAAGCACGTTAAGCCGTTGGTACCGGCTGTCATTTGTAGATCGTTGACAGTCGTTACAGGTAGTCAGTGACCCGAAAGACTGATAACCAGTCTTACCAAGGGGTATCGTATTATCTAGCGCAAACTGGGTTGTGGAGGTCAGATAGGTAGTCGCTCCATGTAAAATACTGGTATTCAGCTGCATCCGGTTAGACTGGAAGCCGACCCCAACTTAGTTGGGAAAAGGCTATGCAGATGATGGGAGAATTCCCTTTTAGCTATGACAAGGCTAATTGCAATCTTTAATTTATTCTCAAATTGAATCTTCATGCAATCTCTTTCAGAATGTCAATGAATCAAAAAGAGTTTTTTCACTGAAATGTTAAATTCTGATAAAACTCAGATGTAAGTCACAAAGGCGAAATTACAATTACGAAGGCTCCAAATTCGGAGGGGTGTAGCTTAAAGCGAGTAGCGTGACGTCACGGGTATGTGAGCAATTGATTCTGACCAATCACGTTTGTTGATATTAAACGTATAATCGCGCATGTATTCCCTGCAGGGTTAGACAGAGGTGTATCTAATAGTACACCCACATTTCGCCAGTTATGTTAAGTCCCATGTAATAGAGGGTAAATTGCCTGTCCGCCATGAGCAAGTGTGGTGATCAATTCTCAATTGCTGTTATTTACTCAGTGTGGGAATGAACTTAGGCTGGCATTAATTAATTAATTAATACTCAAATCAAATCCGTAGAGAAAGGTGTGCAAAAAACGGAAGAGGGTTTTTATAATGAAATGTATTTAATTCCATTTAAACGACAGGTAAAAGTCTGGAGTGGGGACTTCGGAAGAAGGGTGTTCTGAAGGCAGTGAGGGAACTGGACGGCAACGAGAGGGAGTCCTGTGAGGCACTGCTCAAAGATGTCAGCATGTATGCGAGAGGTAAACTGCCAGCTTGTGATTTGTTTATGTAGGGCTGATTTTTTAATTGTCAGACCTTTTTTTCTCATGAGTAAATAATTTATGATTGCAAATGTATTATTTTTTATTCAGATAAAAATCAGCTCTTAAAAATCTGAATTTTAACACATTAATATTTCGTTAAGGCTAAACTTGGGATACCTAGATAAATTCAAGTCAATTCTGCTTTTATAATATCATGCAGTACTCGTAGAGTACCATCATATGAGATTGTTTCATAAGTGTCACCAGGTCTCATCTTTCCTGGAAAAACAATGACTAGATAAAAGTCCTTGCGATATCTGCGTTGCTAGGCAACTTCGCGGAAATTGCATTTTCTATTGCCTTTCTTGTAGCGAAGGCAACAGAAAATAAAATAAATATGAAGGTGAGAACGGTAAGTATCTACAACTGTACCAACGTATTCGGTTTTTCGAGATCAAAAGTGAGGCTAACGAAGTTACATAAAACATTAATTCGAATTCTAAAATATCCATTAATATTAAATTTACAGAGCTTGTTAGTCCATGTTTATTCCTAAAACGTAGTTAACTGATATTCTTGAATCATTATACACTTTTGAATTAGTTTGTAATTCATCAGGATGTTCAAATACAAAATAATCACACGATTCGCTCAGAATTTTAGTAAATTGTGAGCTTTAAATAACTTTAAAATTGCTTCTTTGATTGAACAAGTTAATTAGATTTCCAGGAATTCGGTATAAAAATCGATTCGTCGTTCGTTCTTGGAAAAAGAACTAACGGGCTCGATCTTCTGCACTATTCTGTGTTCGTAAGAGTGGAAGCAGAAAATAATGAGCGCAAAGAATCGATGCGTCCGACATCATTTTATTGGAAAGTGCAAACCACTGGGCTCAATATATATTAGTCTATGACTGGGCTCTAGTTTGTTGGTAATTGGAAAACTGTCAGTTATTACGCTTTTTATTTTCTACAGCTCGTTCTTTTTCTATTTCCAGCCATTTCCAATAGAGGGTTGATAAAAATAGATTGAAATTGATGTACCACAGTGTCGACTCATAATTTTGTTTTGTGTTTTTTGAAGTCTATTTTTTTTACTTCGAGTCTCACAATTTATTTCCAAGGACTTGAAAACGAAAATGTTTCATTTTGACCATTAACATAATGAAGTTTTTAACTAAATGATGTGTAATGTCTTTATTCTTTTGTTTCTCACCGTGCAGTGGTAATACTGAGCGTGCGCGGTTCCCTGGTGCGCGAGTTCCTGTTAGCTGCGCACACCCTGGGCATGACGCGCGGAGACTGGGCCTTCCTCGACGTGGAGATATTTCAGGTACTGTCCACAGGACCAAGGAAAGTCTATTCTATTTCATTTTTCTTTATAGCAATTGGTACTGATTACGACAATTCTGCCAATGGAGATGGATGTTTTGGAGACATGTGAAGGAACTTAATCGCTAAGCAAATTGACAGAAACATCAAGAGTGTAGTGTTGTGGCGACATCTATACCACCACATACGAACTACACTGACATATCCCCATCGCAATATCAGAATTATCCGTGCGATTAACATAATTGTAATATTATACAGAAAGCAGACATAACACCCGTCGGGAATCTTACCTTTTTATGAAGGATGAGGAACATTCGACTCTGTTCCTTATAACGTCTAAATTGTCTTTGTCTTTCTTTGTCAGTCGTATGAAATGGTTGTAATTTGAGGTTACGTGCTCATGTCACTTAACAACTCTCTGATCGTACATCGGTATTTTTATTTAAAACTGAAGATTTCTAGTGTATCTGTGTTCTTAATTGCTATTTATGTCAAAGTTTCAAGCACGTACCCGTTTTTCCGGATTCATGTGCGTATTGTATAATTATCACCTGCTTCGGTGAAGGAAAACATCGTGAGGAAACCAGCATGCCTGAGAGATATTTCTCGACGGCATGTAAAGCCAAGTAAGAGGCCCACAGGCGTCGTAAAAACTCTGACACCAAGTTAGCCACTAACCACACGATAAAGAAAGAAGAAGCGATTTATGTAGCTACGCTAAGAAAAGAACTAGGCTTGTATTCGGGCTTACTGAGAAACAAACAGATTGACAGGCAGCTAAAGCTTTACAATTTGCTTAAAGGTCAACCTTATTCTTATTCAGATAGCATAGTAATACTATGATGCCAGTGTTTGTTTTCCTAGAAAAGACTACCTATATAAGTGAACAAAAATCATGGTAAATCAAATTATGCAACTTTGTAGATTCAAATGACTGAAGGCTTAGATTTGAAGGCTTAGACTTTGTTGATTCAAATGACTGAAGGCTTAGATTTGAAGGCTTAGACTTTGTTGATTCAAATGACTGAAGGCTTAGATTTGAAGGTTTAGACTTTGTTGATTCAAATGACTGAAGGCTTAGATTTGAAGGCTTAGACTTTGTAGATTCAAATGACTGAAGGCTTAGATTTGAAGGCTTAGACTTTGTTGATTCTAATGACTGAAGGCTTAGACTTTGTTGATTCAAATGACAGAAGGCTTAGATTTGAAGGCTTTGTTGATTCAAATGACTGAAGGCTTAGATTTGAAGGCTTTGTTGATTCAAATGACTGAAGGCTTAAATTTAAATGACTGAAGGCAACTGAGAATTAGTCGTTGCATATGATTAATTAAAACAGCTTGGATGCATAATAAAATCTCAACTAGAAACATAAAACGTTTTCAATAAAATTAAAATGTTCATCTCGTCGCAAGTTTATCTAGAAAAATAGTTTGAAGGCTACGTTCTTTGATTAAAAACAATGTGTTTCATATGAAAGAAGCATTATAAATAAAAATATTTAGCGCCATTTTCATCCAGCTATTTTATGAAATTGCCATGTCTATAGCCATTGAAGAGAAAAGATTTTTCATTTTCATGTATCGACACGCGCGATCTTAAATTAATAATTTTCGATATTAATACAGCAAGGGTATTTGACAGTTTGACACCAGCGACCTCTAGTGTAGACTTGCTAAAGTATGTTGGACTAAATAGAATGGATTTTGTTGACAATGGTTAATGTTGCGTTTTTGACGTGCGCTAAAAGATTTTTAGATTATGCGACTATAATAGACTTATTTATGTATTTCTAATGGCCTTATTATAGGAATAAAGAGAGAATCCAGAGCAGAGTAAATAGAAAACGTTAGCATCGATCACAACTGATCGTTTTCAGCCCGAAAATACTTCAAAATTCAAAAAAGAAAATTTCACTGACGAGACCCCAGTCTCTTAGTGAAATTTTCTTTTTTCTTTTACCTAAACAACGTCAGTCAGGGGAATGATTTTTTTAAGCAAATTGCCTGTTAACTCAAATAGTCCACATTTTAAATTACAACCATTATTCTTTGACAGATTATTTAAATAAATCATCATCTTCCTGCCCTTGTCCCATTCTATTTGGCTTCGCAACACCTTTTCTTCTTCCATTCTCCCCTGTCAGACGTCACGGCATCATTACCTCCTTTCTCTTTCATATCATTCCTCACACAATCCATTCATCTTGATTGGCGTGTTGGTCTAGTGGTTAGTGACCCTGACTGCTAGGACGGAGGTCATGGGTTCGATTCCCACACAAGACAAATCTTTGTGCGATGAGTACGATTATTTGTTCTGTATCTGGGTGTGTAATTTATCTATAATATGTATGTATTTAGAAATATATAAGTATGTTTATCAGTTGTCTGGTTGCCATAGTACAGGCTCTGCCTAGTTTGGGATCAGATGGCGGTGTGTTGGTCGTTCCAAGATATAATTATTATTATTATCTTTTCTTTAATTATTTAAATAAATAGATATAACACGACAAATTGAGATGGGGTGTCAATTTTCTTACAATTATTTCCCTGACGTAACATGGGTATTGTATAATTCAAAAACCGAACACCCAATAACCAATCACAGACTAGAAGATAAGCCCGGTTCCCCTAACTTGAACCATTAATTCAGGAGCGCGTCCCTTCAATCATGTCCCGTTATCAGGCATTCTACACACGACTTTCCTGACCTTTTAGTCTAAGGTAAACCTTCGGCTTCACTGATTAGAACGTGTACCTATGTACAGTCACGAGTACCAATATGTATACACTTTCCTAAATTTAAAAGAAATTTTCGCGAGAAATAACGATTGTTACTTGGAGATAGGATCTTTTCCATAATTATGTGAGTTCGAGAGACTACTCGTATGTTCGTAACAACATAAAATTTTAATCAAAACATTAGGAGAAAAACACTTTTAAAATTTGTTAAGTGTTTACGTATTGGTACACGTGCGTGACTGTACCTACCTATGTACGTGATTACCTACGGAATTTTCATTCGTTTGAGAAGTGCTTTAGGTTAAAGGTCTGCTAAGCATTTGTTTGGTAGTTTTTAGGGTGCCGTTGCTAAATGGTAAAACAATATTTTCGTGCGGGGTGTCTATCGGTAGCTTCTATATATCCAGGTTCCTTAAAAACTTGTTTCTTTAGTCAATGGCGGATGAGATATTTGCTTCTTAAGTCGTAAAGATTGTGTCTAATTTCTAAAGTAAAAGGACAGTTCAGAAAAAATGTAGGTTGGTAGAACGTAAAAAAAGTTTCAACGAGAATTGGTTTGAATAAGATTTGATATTTCGTTACTAAGATAAGGGACTTTTTCGTGAAACTGCAGCAGCTTTCTTTTTCATTAAAATACTTTGGAAAATACATTTAGTTTTTCTGTTGTACATATGAATGAGCGTTAAAAACATTTTTATTAAATTGTTTGGTGCTTCGGAACCCTGTGTGTGCGAGTACGACTCGCACTTGGCTGTTATTTTATTAAAAACGCCTTGATGCTCACGAGCTACATGCTCGCGTGACACGCATCTTGAGATAGTGACTGCTAAAAAAAGAAATGAAGTAGATCAGAGCATGCAACTAGTCACCGCCACGCGGAAAAAACAGGTGGCATTGACAGAGGCCGTGAATGCTAAATATTTTTGAGGTAAAAACCTTTTTTTTTATTTTCCTTCGTTACCCCAAAAGTGTCACCATATATTTTTTACTCTACTTTTGACGGTGGACAATCTTAAAAGGGGCAATCAGTTTTAACATTTCACGGCCTGAGTCGTTTATTCTCATCTCATTCAATTACAATTGATCCTTTGTGACACTTTGACGTCATAACGATTTAAATATATATTTTTTTGTTTGCCTCTGCTGTTCCACTGCTAACAGTGTCCCTCATGGAAGGAATTAGGGGAGGTCTTTGCCCAGACACTCTTTTCCGTGCCTACTCCAACCAGCCCAACATACGGTTTACCTTTTTAAATTAATTTCCCTTATGTATTGGAGCCGTGGGAGATGGGCTTTAAGAGATTGATATGAGGATTTTGTTATAACTGTCTGTTGTCGTTTTTTTCTGCTGATATTGATGTATACAAGATAAAGATTTATTGCACCGTATATAAGTAAATTGAAATAGAATGTCAGGAGGAAAATGATGTATTTTTATGCTTACGGTAAAGGGTAAATCGGTGTTATGATGTGGGGTCAGCAAAGTTCGTTATTCTATTTTCTACTTTATGATAATTTAGTTTGGATAACTTTCAGTATACTAAGTTGCTATGTCAGTCAGTTGTTAAGTCAATGGTTGATAAGATATTCGCTTCTAAAACCGTTAAATTGTGCCCCCCTCTAGCTTTTAAAGTAGGAGGAGGAAAATTACGAAAAAACTGGGTTTTTCAGAACGTAAAAAGAACTTTCAATAAAAAACTGTTTGTGAAGATGTTTTTAATATAAAGTTTTGAGATATGGCACTTTTTCGTGAAACTGCAGCAGTAACTTTGTTTTTCATGACTATAATACGAAAAACAAATTAAATTTTACTGTTGAGTGTAAATTGACATGAGAATGTGCGTTAATATATTGTTTGGTGCTAAGGAACCCTTTGTGTCCGACCCGCACTTGGCCGGTTATTTAACTAACTGATTTCGATCTGAGGGTATGCGGTATGCCGCGTATGTGGAGTGGTATGGAGTTTCATAGAAAAAGTCCCGAACGACTCGAGATGAGACGATGCTGATTCTCAGCAGTTCGTTGACCTAAGTGGAAACTGCAAATTCTTATGTTAAGAATACTTTGTTACATTTCCTTCTGTTGTATCTCCTAGGGTGGTTACTGGGGCGAGACGGGCTGGGCAGCGGACGACGAGCGCGACACCGCCGCGCGCGCCGCCTACGAGGCGCTCCTTCGCGTCTCCCTGAAGCTCCCCACCGGGGACCGGTTCGACGAGTTCGCTGATGCCGTCAGAGCAAGGGCCAAGCAGCACTATAATTACTCTTTCTCTGATGGTGAAGAGGTACGTTTATTCATTTCATACCCGATTTCGGTAACACCTACATGATTGCATAAAAACCGTACTACTGATGGATTTTCAACAATTCAAATTCAAACAGTGCATTCATATCTAGGTGTCGCTTAGAGTTAGTGACAACGAGCACTAGTTTTCTCTTCACTTGGGAAAGCGCGCTTTTTATTGGCTTTTTGGTTATAGATCAACACTTTTTGACATTGAAAATCTGACATTACGTTTCAGCAAATTTTGTCGTCAGTCTTAAAATTTTCGTTAAAAAATTAAAAAATTTGAAAATTTTAAGATAAAATTGTAACAGGCTGATATCTGTACATTGAAGATATTGAAAAAAAATTATATGGTGGGGTTTTTATTAGAGCAGCAGTTGTTTTGGCAACAGAAGCCAGTCTGTCTGTCTGTCTTTCTTGTCTGTATGTTTGTACGCGCATCACGCAAAAATTACTATATGGATTTGAACGCAGTTTTCACCGCTCTACTGCTAGATGCTTAACTTAAAATATAGGCCACAGTAGATATAGTTTTGGACCCGAAGGTAGCGCTGTGCAAAGCAAGGGCAGGTCGTTAGTTATCAAAATAAAATCGAATGAAATATACATAGTCTGAAGATCGTGTTGAATTATAAAGGGACAATAAGTGAAAATACATTAATAATACAGAAGAGCAATCATTGAATTCTTGCTTGCTGTGCCAGCCGCGCTCTTATTGGGTAGGTATGTAAACTGTAACGGAATCCAAATGAGCTACTGACGGCCTGTACCGATAGGTTCCGGCTAAATTTTATTGTAATCACAAATACTTTCTCAAATGATCTTATTAGTATCTAGCTAAACTTAATTAATTTACTCTGTTATTTTTCAATCACATTAATTATATTAGGTGCACTATTTTATCATTGACTAGCGACCCGCCCCTGCTTCGCACGGGTGCACGTATTATACATATAAACCTTCCTCTGGAATCACTCTATATATTAAAAAAAACGCATCAAAATCCGTTGCGTAGTTTTAAAGATTTAAGCATACATAGGGATATAGGTAGAGGTACAGAGAAAGCGACCTTGTCCTACCCTACCTACCCTACCTACCCTACCCTACCTACCCTACCTACCCTACCTACCCTACCTACCCTACCTACCCTACCTACCCTACCTACCCTACCTACCCTACCTACCCTACCTACCCTACCTACCCTACCTACCCTACTTACCCTACCTACCCTACCTACCCTACCTACCCTACCTACCCTACCTACCCTACCTACCCTACCTACCCTACCTACCCTACCTACCCTACCTACCCTAAATTTTTGTGAATCTAAACCATTCCCAGATCCCCTTGAACACACACAAAAAATTTCATCAAAATCGGTCCAGTCGTTTGAGAGAAGTTCAGTGACATACACACTCACAGAAGAATTATATATATAAAGATAGGTAGTGATTTTCATTCGTCACCTTAGTTTGCGTTGAACACGTTGGTGTGGGTACCCACCCATTGCACCCGCAATACTGAGTGTAAACGGACCCTTTACGAAGCCGTCAACCAATGTACATCAAACTAAGTAACCCTACACAAAAATTATTGCTGGGACACGAAAACGGTAAAACTATGTAGCACACTCAACGCATTGTGCTGATGGATGCTTTGAATAGTAAACGGGTCGTGGAGGTAATATAAGTCAAGTTATTACCTCAAAAACGAGTGTTGTGACGTATTCTGTTCAACGTAGTAGGTGTGTGCCTACTTAGTAATAGCTAGGTATATGTCATTTAGATATATTTAATAGACTTTTGTAGAACGAGTAAACTAGTCGCTCAATATACTTGCAGTCGAACACACGCCTTTTAATTCAAAATCCCTATTCAAAGCAAATACAACCTTATTACAATCAACATATGGTCGTATTCGAGCCGGATGCAGCAGCTACGGAGCGATTAACATCTGGTCACTTGAACAAAAGAATCGCATTCCATAGCGATAAGGATCTACAAAAAAAACACCTCGTTATAACTAATGGATTATTATGAATATTATTGCAACTAAGTGATTAACGCTACTACGGAAGATTATCAAGTTTACGAACATTTTGATTGAAGATTTGGAAGTTTAAAGTGAAGTGCAGTGAAACAACAAGAATGAGTACTACAAAAGAACAACAGCAATACCTTGCTGTCTTGGAAGATGGTGCTAATTTACTGCAAAAAACGCAAACAAACTTAAAGAAGTGCCCAAAAGCAAGACTGACAAAAGGTTTTAAAGAAGCACGTGTGAAAATTATTGATGAGTATTGGATGTCATTCAAGAACGCCCATGACGCGTTAGTTAAGATAACACCCAAAGAACAAAAGGGAATTTTGCCGTACTTTTTGAACGAAGAATTCTTTGTTTATGAAGAATTATACAGCTCATTACAAGGTGATTTGAAAGATATGCTTATGTCGTTAAGAGAATCGTCACCGATGGATTCCAGAAACTCGAGTATGAACACAACTTATGCATCTCAGAATATAGTGCATTTACCAAAAATTGAATTACCCAAGTTTAATGGAAATTATGAAGGACTAGCTTCTGCCCGCGACTTCGTACGCGGATCCCGTTGCTTATGCCAGCGACAACGGGGTCGTCAAAATCGAAAATTTGAAACGTCTGATGTAGAATTCTAAGGCCCGGGGACGGGAAAACAACGGGATGAGCGAGACGATTGGAATCGTTCCAGATCATTCATTTTTGTATGTCAACAGGAAATGCCCATCAGACTAAATAACTTTTGCTAAGACGTCATTCCTTAATTTGTTATAGCGCTGCCATGGGCTTTGGAGTTCCACAGCAGGTGTTCCAGATCTTCAAATTTATTCTCACAGCAGAAAATGCTCTTCACGTGGAATATTTTTAGCTATGGCACCATTTTTATATCTCTTATACTGTAGCTGGTCTTTTGCGGTTCTGCATCAGGTATTAATTTTCCAAAATAAATTATAGCCTTTATGTTGCCCAGACTATACAACAAAAAACTTTTCTTCCCGTTACTCCGCAGCAGATCCCAAGGGTACACTGAATTAACTTCTGTCTCTTCATGCCGTACTCCAGCAATCCTTTCTCTCTCACTTTCTAACTGATTATGAATATTTTGTTGTGTGCGTGTTCGGGACAATGTATGATAATCTCGAGCAGCAGTTAGTCGCGCATCACGTTCATCACTCGTTTCAAAAGACCTGTTAGTAGATGTGCGAATTCGCTGAGAACTCAAGCGTGATTCTGTATCGGTAAACGTTTCTGACTCGCGAGACAATGCATGTCGCTCACGATCAGCAGACAGTCGCGCATCACGTACTGCACTTGTCTCTAGAGACCTAGCAGCAGATGCGTAGATACGCTGAGAACTCAAGCGCAATTCTCTATCCGTGAACGTCTCCGACTCGCGAGACAATGCGTGACGTTCACGATCAGCGGACAGTCGCGCATCATGTTCCGCACTTGTTTCTTGAGACCTAGCAGCAGATGCGTAGATACGCTGAGAACTCAAGCGCAATTCTCTATCCGTGAACGTCTCCGACTCGCGAGACAATGCGTGACGTTCACGATCAGCGGACAGTCGCGCATCATGTTCCTCACTTGTCTCTAGAGACCTAGCAGCAGATGCTTAGATACGCTGAGAACTCAAGCGCAATTCTCTATCCGTGAACGTCTCCGACTCGCGAGACAATGCGTGACGTTCACGATCAGCGGACAGTCGCGCATCATGTTCCTCACTTGTCTCTAGAGACCTAGCAGCAGATGCTTTGATACGCTGAGAACTCAAGCGCAATTCTCTATCAGTGAACGTCTCCGACTCGCGAGGCAATGCTGACGTTCATGATCAGCGGACAGTCGCGCTTCATGTTCCGCACTTGTCTCTAGAGACCTAGCAGCAGATGCGTAGATACGCTGAGAACTCAAGCGCAATTCTCTATCCGTGAACGTCTCCGACTCGCGAGACAATGCGTGACGTTCACGATCAGCGGACAGTCGCGCATCATGTTCCTCACTTGTCTCTAGAGACCTAGCAGCAGATGCTTTGATACGCTGAGAACTCAAGCGCAATTCTCTATCCGTGAACGTCTCCGACTCGCGAGGCAATGCGTGACGTTCATGATCAGCGGACAGTCGCGCATCATGTTCCGCACTTGTCTCTAGAGACCTAGCAGCAGATGCGTAGATACGCTGAGAACTCAAGCGCAATTCTCTATCCGTGAACGTCTCCGACTCGCGAGACAATGCGTGACGTTCACGATCAGCGGACAGTCGCGCATCATGTTCCTTACTTGTCTCTAGAGACCTTGAAGCAGATGCGTAGATACGTTGAGAACTCAAGCGCAATTCTCTATCCGTGAATGTCTCCGACTCGCGAGACAATGCATGACGTTCACGATCAGCGGAGAGTCGCGCATCATATTCTTCACTGGTCTCTAGAGACCTGGATGTAGATGCATAAATAGGCTGAGAACGCAAGCGAGCTTCGCGACCCGAAGAGGTTTCTACAGAGCGAGTTGCAGCCTGATGTTCTCGAACAGCATCAAGTCTATCCTGACGCTCTTCGTTAAATTCTTGGGATCTTATGATCCTCAATCTTTTAGCTCCTTTGGAACGTTGGGAAAGATTTGACCTCTTTCTAGCCATGGTTATAGTTTTATTCTGAAAAAACCTGATCAATTAAAATCTAAGTGACTGCTCCCCTGCGTTACCAGGTAGGCTACCGTGTCGCGAAGATAAATGGAAAAGGAAATAAATGGGAGTTTTAGCCAGTAGAGTCAAATTTTCAATGATTCAGATCTACAATCTTTATACGTCAACAGAGAGTGCTCATCAGGCTGAACAACTCTTGCTAAGACGTCATTCCTATATAGGTTATAGTGTAGCTGGGCTCTTGGAGTTCCATATCAGCTGTTCCAGATCTTCAAATTTTATACGACAACAGAGAGTGTTCATTAGGCTGAGCAACTCTTGCTAAGACGTAATTCCTATATATGTTATAGTGTAGCTAGGCTCTTGGAGTTCCACATAAGCTATTCCAGATCTTCAAATTTTATACGTCAACAGAGAGTGCTCATCAGGTTGAACAACTCTTGCTAAGACGTCATTCCTATATAGGTTATAGTGTAGCTGGGCTCTTGGAGTTCCATATCAGCTGTTCCAGATCTTCAAATTTTATACGACAACAGAGAGTGTTCATTAGGCTGAGCAACTCTTGCTAAGACGTCATTCCTATATATGTTATAGTGTAGCTAGGCTCTTGGAGTTCCACATAAGCTATTCCAGATCTTCAAATTTTATACGACAACAGAGAGTACTCATCAGGCTGAACAACTCTTACTAAGACGTCATTCCTATATATGTTACAGTGTAGCTGGGCTCTTGGAGTTCCACATCAGGTGTTCCAGATCTTCAAATTTATTCTCTTAGCAGAAAATGCTCATCACGTGAAACAATTTTTGCTACGGTACCATTTTTGTATCTCTTATAGTTTAGCTGGTCTGTTGCGGTTTTGCATCAGGTGTTCAAGTTTCCAAGATAAATTATAGCCTATGTGTTGCTCAGACTTTATACCTAAACAACAAAACAAAAATCATTCAAATCCGTCAAGTAGTTCCGAAGATTAGCGTGTACAAACAAACAGACAAACAGACAAACAGACAGAATTTTTTTTTTGGTTTCGTGCTCTATTACTGTTTCTCAACCCCCCTCAATTATTTTTTTTTTAATATATTCAATGTACAGACACAGTTTTTTTACTGTTTTATTATATGTATAGATGACCGACTTTCAAAGATTTGTTTACTTCCTTGGTGCACGAAAATAATAACCTCAGTGACGTACAGCGATTACATTATTTAAAAACAAGTGTGAGTGGTGAAGCTGAGGCGTTATTGACCCATATAAACGTGACATCGAGTAATTACCTAACTGCATGGAGTGTTTTGAATAAAAGGTATGGTAACAGACGCATTATACTAAACTGTATCATGAAAAGATTATTTAACCAGAGGAAAATGACATCGCAATCAGCCACCCAATTAAAAGGCTTGTTGGATACAACTACAGAATGCCTAAATAACCTGGAAAATTTAAAAATAACAACCGGCTCTTGGGATTATATAATAATATTTCTGCTCGTTCAGAAGTTTGACCCAGAGACACATAAAGGCTGGGAAGAATATGCCTATAAGGAAGACAGCGAAGCATTGCCTACTTGGAGTGAATTAAAGAACTTCATGGAGTCCAAGTTCCGCACCTTGGAGTTAGTTACCGGCGTTGCAGCTAACACTAATACAAGAGAAAAACAAGTCAAAGAACGTTCATATCATGTTGCCACACCAAGTTCCGAAAAGACATGCATCATGTGCAAAGAAAACCACACGCTGTGTCACTGCAAGAAATTTATTGATATGAAATTAGATGAGAGAACCGAATATGTAAAAAACAAACATTTATGTTTTAACTGTCTAGCGCTTGGACACTCAATAAAGAGATGTAAACTACGAGTGTCCTGTCAGAAATGTCACCGACGTCATCATTCTTTACTACATGAGACTAAGAACACAGAACCAGCGGCTACACCGAGCACCTCACATCCGTTGGCTTCACAGCATGTAGTTGAAGAGAAGGAAGCAGTTCAAGTGAACACAGTGATCGCGTCGCATCATACATCTAGACATGGAATAGCACTGTTAGCGACTGCTGCAGTGGAAGCAACAAATGAACAGGGTCGTATCATTTCACTACGCGCGCTAATAGACCAGGGTTCTCAAGCTACATTCATAAGCGAGAAAGCGACTCAACTTTTGAAACTGAAGCGACAACCATTCAAGGGAACGGTTGTAGGAGTGGGATCTTCGAGAACAGAGATAAAACACGTGGTACAGCTTAACATAAGATCACAGTGGGACCATAATTATAGTTTACCGATCCAAGCCTACGTGATGTCGAAACAACTTACCACCAAGATCCCCACCAAATCAATTGTCAATCAATCATGGCCTCACATAGTCGGGCTTAACTTGGCTGATCCAAGCTACTTAACACCTGGTTCTGTAGATCTGCTATTAGGAGTCAAGGAATACGCACAGATTATACAGCCAGACTTAATAAAGGGTCCACCAGGTACTCCAACTGCACAAAAAACAAACCTGGGTTGGATTATTTTCGGAGATATCTATGAAAAACCACAAAATGATACCTACCTTGTGATGCATCACCAAGTTGACGTAGACGAAATTTTGAAGTCGATATGGGGAAATAGAGGTTGACAAGGACAGACATTTAACAACAGAAGATAAGATTTGTGAAGATATCTACGAGAAAACAACAACTAGAAACGAGGAAGGAAGGTACATAGTCAAATTACCTTTCAAAACTTACAGTCCACTATTAAATGAAACGAGCACGAGTACAAGGTTACAAACACCTGAAGGAAATACAAAGGAGATAGCAAAACAAAGATTCCTGCAACTTGAGTGGAGGTTTAAGAAGACACCAGACCTGAAAAAAGAATATAGTACAAAGGTTATAAATGATTACATAGAACAAGGACACATGGAGAAGATACCTGAAAGAGAAAAGGAAACAAGGTCAGTTTACTTACCTCACCACGCCGTAGTGCGTACTGACAAAGAGACTTCTCGAACTCGCGTTGTCTTCGATGCGTCGTGCAAGGGTACAAACAACATTTCACTAAATGAAGAATTATTGGTGGGTCCTCAGCTGTAAGATGATTTGAGAAACCTTATTTTGAAATGGAGAATGAAGCGTGTTTGCTTCATGGCCGATATCAAACAAATGTATCGCCAAATATTGGTGACTCCTGAAGACGCAGACTTCCAGCGAGTTATCTGGAGACCTGATGAGACTGATGATTTCCACGAATATCGCTTGAAGAGGGTCACATTTGGTACAGCATCGGCACCGTATTTAGCTGTTAGAACACTTCACCAAACAGCTGATGATGAAGGAAAGGATCAACCACTAGCTGTACAATCCATCAAGGGTAATTTTTACATGGATGACTGGCTTGATGGCGCTGATGATGCCGAGACTGCTACTTCTCTAGCCAAATCTGTCACAAACATACTACGAAAGGGCGGTTTTCAACTCACGAAATGGTCATCTAATGATATTAATTTCATGAAGTCTATAGATGAAGAAAAAAGATCAACCAACGCACATATAGACTTGAATCTTGATGGAACAATAAAGGCATTGGGGATGGCCCAGGTTGGTTATCTGAAAACGAAATAAACATTAGTAAACAAGAAGTTATGACAACAGACATAGAAATTAAAACAAAGAAAGTCAGTACTCACCTCAGCACAGAAGAGCAAGAGAAATCTATAACTGCACAATTTGAGGAATTTAACAACTTACCAGAATTACTCAAGGTTGTTTATTACTGCAAAAAATTCTTGAACTATAAAGTCAATATAAATATAAATAAACAACTAACTACACAAGAATTAGAAGATGCACTGACAATTTGTATAAAAAGAGTTCAAGAAGAGGAATATACAGAAGAAATAGAAAGATTAAAGTTATGTAAACAAGTGAAAAAGAGAAGTCCGTTGCGATCCCTCAACCCTTATCTTGATGATAAACATATTCTCAGGGTGGGCGGTCGCCTGAGACATGCAAACTTACCTGATGAAAGAAAACATCCAATTATTCTCGGAAATAAAAACACATTGACGCCTCTGATTATAGCTGACGCACACATTAAGACACTTCACGGAGGAGTTCAACTGATGTTGTGTTATCTACGTTCAAAGTATTGGATTTTTAAGGCAAAATCAATAGCTAAGAAACATATTCACAAATGCCTCATTTGCGCTAGACTTAGTGCTACTACTAGAGCTCAAATTATGGGAGATTTACCTGACGAGAGAGTGACTCCATCTAGACCATTCTTCAATAGTGGTGTCGATTTCGCGGGGCCCTTTCAGATTTTGTTATCTAAAGGCCGAGGTAACAAAACAACGAAGGCCTACATTTCTATATTCGTCTGTATGTCCACGAAGGCCATCCATATTGAACTTGTAAGCGATCTTACTTCGGAAGCGTTTATCGGCGCTTTTAGACGTTTTGTTGCCAGGAGAGGCAAATGTAATCACTTGTGGAGTGATCAAGGGCGCAACTTCGTGGGAGCTGATAAAGAGCTGCGAGATGCCTGGAACGAAGCAAGCTTACAGTTCACTGGAGAAATTGCAGAAACACTAGCCACAGAAGGTACTCAATGGCATTTCATTCCCGCTTACAGTCCCTCTTTCGGTGGATTATGGGAGGCAGGTGTCAAGTCTATAAAATACCACCTGAAAAGAATTGTAACAACTCACCTGACATACGAAGAGATGACGACGATACTCTGTCAAGTCGAAGCCTGCTTGAATTCCCGTCCATTATGTCCCATGAACTGCTCTGATCCAGACAACATGGAACCACTCACGCCAGGACATTTCTTAATTGGAGAGGTACCTATTGTTGTCCCATCACCCGATATGAAAGACATAAGGCTATCTAGCTTGTCTCGCTGGCAACACACACAGAAACTTGTTCACGACTTCTGGCGGCGATGGCAGGATGAGTATCTATCCAGATTGCAACAGCGTCCTAAGTGGCATAAGAAAGAAGAAGAATTTAAGATCGGAGATATCATCTTGATAAAAACTGATAACTTGCCACCTGGAAAATGGTCCCTGGGACGAATTGTCGAAAAGCACCCTGGTCCGGACGGTCTTACACGGGTTTATAGTGTAAAAAGTGGTAGTTCCATAACAAAAAGAACTGTAACAAAATTATGTCCATTGCCTCTAAATGGAACTTGATTATATTTTAATGTTTTAGAAAAATACTTAACATTATTGTTTGCTGATTTACTGTTTAAACTAATTATGCTTTTTGGAAATGCAATAATCATTTTGATAGTAATTGTTTTATGCATGTTTAAGATTAATATCAGACCCCCACCTATAGTTTTATATAACGTTGTTTTGTGGTAATCTTATAGTATGTATCATTTTTAAAATCATTGTTTCTTAAAAGACCTACAGGCCTTTTGGTGGGCGGTATGTTGTGACGTATTCTGTTCAACGTAGTAGGTGTGTGCCTACTTAGTAATAGCTAGGTATATGTCATTTAGATATATTTAATAGACTTTTGTAGAACGAGTAAACTAGTCGCTCAATATACTTGCAGTCGAACACACGCCTTTTAATTCAAAATCCCTATTCAAAGCAAATACAACCTTATTACAATCAACAACGAGTATTTAAAAAACAAAAAAGAACGGTGAAGAAATTGGAAGTTTGACCTCCAATATATATATATATATCCCTGGACATTTCACACAGCACCATCTAGTCCCTAGCTAAGCAACCTAATGCTTGTGATACGGTAGCTAGATGGCTGATAAACTACATATATACCTTTTTTTTTTTGTAAATACATACTTATTATAGATAGAAAAACACCCAGACCCGGAACAACTACTTGTAGGTCATACAAATATTTGTTCCGTACGGGAATCGAACCCGCGACATGCAGCGCAGCAGTCAATCGCTTGTCCACTGCGCCAACCGTGCCGTCAAAATATCTCCGAAGGTACAAAAAAATGATCGCAATGACGGGGAGAACAAGCGCGGATTTCGGATTCGTTAAGGGTATTTTTGCACCCATTATGTTAAGTACGAAGTGTTCTAAGCTTTAGAAGCACTAATTCAGAATAGATAGGTATAAAGATTTTATGAAAAGATACAAAATTGTGTCATGTAGCGAATACATAAAAAGCTACGGTTTTAAGAAACATTGAAGAAAAGGAAGTGTAGCAAATGAATTTGTAATTTACGATTTCCTACCACGGATACCGTTTCTGCCTCATACAAAATTCTTTTTATATTACACAGGGGAATTGGCCAAGGTCTGAACTTCAGTAAATCTTTAGACCAATGAACGTATACAGTGCATTTTGTAGTCTCGTTGAAGAACAATTCCGTGTATACATGATTTGGTTTAAAGTACAATGTAAACACAGCGTCAGACCCCTCAAGCTTTAACATTTTAAAGCTTAAGGCCGGGTTAGCACTTACTGACGCTGTACGTACGAGTATATTGTACAAAGCGATTGATTGCAAATTAATCTACAATTCAATCTATACATACTTATGATAAAATGCGAAACTAACTGTCTGCTAGTTTCACGCTTTAACGGCTGATCAAATTTCGATGAAATTTGGCGCGCAGGTAGACCATAAGCTGGATTTGGAGATAAGATAGTTTAACTTTTTATCCCACCAGTACTTTTCCGTGGGATAGTAACCAACCTCGACAGAGACAAAAGTTAGGTCTTACATAAATTTATTCCTCTAATTATTATTCGGGTATAGTAAATGTCATAAATGCGAGTGAGGATGGATATTTGGAATTTAATGAAATTTGGCACACAGATAGTTTACAACCTCGATTAACACATAGCATAGGAACTTTTTTTATCTCGGTGGTACGACCCCATGAGAAAATTTCCGAACTACATACGACTGAAGCCGCGGGTATAAGCTAGTACGCTAAATAAACTGTACCGATAGGTTCCGGCTTAATTGTAATCACAAATAGTTTATCGAATGATCCTATTAGTATCTAGCTAAACTTAATTAATTTACTCGGTTATTTTTCAATCACATTAATTATACTAGGTGCACTGTTTTATCATTGACTAGCGATCCGCCCCGGCTTCGCACGGGTGCACGTATTATACATATAAACCTTCCTCTGGAATCACTCTATATATTAAAAAAAAACCGCATCAAAATCCGTTACGTAGTTTTAAAGATTTAAGCATACATAGGGAGACTGAAGCCGCGGGTATAAGCTAGTACGCTAAATAAACTTTCAATATGTTCAATTTATAAGCTACCTGATTGCGCAGCGCAACCTTGACTGAGGTAGTATGTCACCCCGACTGGTCGGTAGATCTTACAGGGATATGCTCGCGTTATTCAATTACGTTCTAGTCTAGGAACTCAGGTATGTGAGGTGGTTCGCATCCTATCTCACAAATCGCTCTCGGTTCGTTGCCGTCAATGGCTATGTCTCTTATGAATTTCACACACGGTCTGCAACACTGCACAAACTTGTTGACAGGCAAGTCGGCTCTTTGCACTGCACCACGTGCGTATGCGATGTCGCTGTCTACAAACTTCCGCCTTATTACAGTCACATGTACTTTTGGCAGGTTAACTTCTTTATTGGCGCCTTCTACGACGGCGTGTACTTACTGGGGATGGCGCTGAATGAGACCCTCACTGAAGGTGGGGATATCAGGGACGGCAGGAACATTACCAGACGGATGTGGGGACGAGACTTTCATGGTAAGCTTTTTTTTTGGACGCCGTCGCTAAATGGTATATGTCTTCTATGCTTTTTATAATTTTGTACTGTCCGGTTGTTCAGATTGTATACAGCTATTTTATTTTGAGACTGATGGCATTATATCTTTCAAAATTTGTGTGTGTGTGTACTGTGCACCACTAAACAACTATGTAGAGAAATAACAAAACGAACGAAACGAAACGAAACATAGTTCGACGACGACGACGTTCGACCTAACATAGTTCTTTTATTTCTTATTTTTATCATTTTATTTAATAAAAATAATTAGGGTTGTCACATCTCATGCATGAAACTGAGGGATGAAATAACAATTTCATAGTCAGTGCATGGTTATATATTCTCAGCACAATTTAAGAATGTTTGAAATCTTTTGAATTTTATTAGTAATAGCAGTTTCTTTTAGGGTTCCGTACCCAAAGGGTAAAACGGGACCCTATTACTAAGACTCCGCTGTCTGTCTGTTGGTCTGTCTGTCTGTCTGTCTGTCTGTCTCCAGGCTGTATCTCATAAACTGTGATAGCTAGAAAGCTGAAATTTTCACAAATGATGTATTACTATTGCCGCTATAACAACAAATACAAAAAATTAAAAAAAATATATATATTAAGGGGGGCTCCCATACAACAGATATGATTTTTTTTGCCGTTTTTATAGATAATGGTACGGAACCCTTCGTGCGCGAGTCCGACTCGCATTTGGCCGGTTTTTTTATAAATCGTGTGAAAAAGACCGTAGAAGAACAACCACAGCAATTTTTGTCTACCATGGCTTCTCTAACAAAAAATATACTTGTGCTGCTGAAAAATTCCACAAAGATTGCAAGATATTTTAGTTATGAAAACGTTTAGGTACCCCTTATCGAATAAAGAGTAAGTTACGGCCAGTACCACGATTGATGTCTTGCCAACGTACTACGTAACATGAAACACGAGATATATTGGCTAAAATCGCTTAAAGGCCCAATATTCGCCATTATTGTCGATCTTTAACATCATAAATGACTTATTGACTATAAAAACGAACCAATTTGATGGACGGGCGGTTTATAACATTCTTTACAATTTCTGCGAAGATTAAAAAAAGGATATACATTTAGGGATTGGATAATTAGTAACTAACAAGAACCCGTTCAAGGATCGTTTGGCACGAAACTAACGTGGCCATCTTCTTTTTCAATACATTTCACAAAAACAATTGCACAATTTTTTATAGTGCTGCACGATTCATAAGGCGCTAGAATGAACCCGGCAGGAGGGCGCTGTTGGTAAACATTTAACGCTTATTTGTCTGTGGAAATTGCTTTGAATACACTTGAGCCAACTTATCTATGCA
The DNA here is from genome assembly GCA_950022335.1 of Eurois occulta. Classification (NCBI taxonomy): domain Eukaryota; kingdom Metazoa; phylum Arthropoda; class Insecta; order Lepidoptera; family Noctuidae; genus Eurois; species Eurois occulta. Next base: position 4,782,622 of record OX465498.1, read on the forward strand.
GGTGGGAAAACACAGAAATAAAATAAATAAGGACCATTAAGCCCGCCTCTGTACTTTGTGCTTAAAGTGTTAAATAAATAATAATAAATAAATATACCAAGTTTGACATATCCATGTATTTTTGCTTGACAAGCAGCGCCGCATTGACATGCACACTTAAAGTGGTCATACTATGATGGCAGCGTTAGTTCAAATCAAAAAATCAAAATCGTTTGTTGCTATTTCCATAATGTACAACATCCAGATCCGATTGAGGACAAGCGCCAAATGAACCATGTTCAACTATACCAACTCCTGCTTGTCCATATTATTCGAGTTCCAAAACATCCTTGTAGCACTTATACTCGAACTGATACAATGTACATATTTACAATTTTGGAAGATATTATTAGAGGTACTTCAATTGAAACAAAAGTTCGACGACTCCTACGTATTAATTGTTTAAACAAACAATGTTTACCAACGTTAATAGCTCTTTGAGTTGTTGAAAACACGGACAGAACAATAAAGAGGCAATTAAAACAAGAACAACGGTGCGGACGGTGTAAACAGTAAATATTTTTGTAAACTTGATACCTACGTGGAAATGACTGGGGAATCTATTTTATTCAGCTACAGAGAACAGCAAAGCTTCGTTTTGTGTAGCAATTGAGTGTATTTAATAAAAAATACTTTCAGCTGATACGATATTTTCTCAGTATTCTCCCATTTGATGCTATTTTATTCATTAAATCTTGCTATACTTCTTGGCCACGAGCTATAATATGCGCTCTATCGACATGCATCTTGCGACTGCGGACAAAATAAATAAAATACGTTGCTTAGAGCGTACCACGAGTAGCTGCGATGCCAGACGTGATGGCCACGAAGGAAATAAGTAACGCGCGTGTGTGACACTTGATGTCGCATCGCCCGAGGCTGTGGACAGGTTCTAAATGCTGACTATAGGAAATAAATTATCGGATCGTCATTTGAACCTATAGCAAAAGTCATAAACGTCTTAATAACAAACTTCCCATGTGATATTGAACTTCTGAAGGAATAAAAATTATATTATGAAGGTATACTTGTAAAAAAGTGGATGAAGATAGCTTCTAGGCTTCCAATGTTTATTTTCTAGCTTTTCATTTCGTAGTTTGAAACAGTAAGTTAGTTGGAAACCTTTTAAGGAACATTAATGTTCAATACTAAGTCGGGTTTACTTAGTATTTAGGTAGATTCAAATAAACCTTTTGGTATGTTTGTCGAAACTTGATCATTAACACATCAAGTCTTGCCTGCATTACCAAGTTTCTTGAAACAGTATGTTACGATTTGACAAAGCAGTCGTCAACATTATTGACATACATGGAAGACGGTTCAACTGGGTTATGGGCACGTGGTAGGTAAACAGGTTTAGTTTTAGTTATGTTGGGTTAGTGTCAATGATACTTATAACATTAAAACGCAGTGTGTTCAATGGGATTTCTTATTGGCGAAAGTGACAAACTGTCATGCAAATTTTTGACCACTATTTAACCCCTTCACGCCCCGTACATGACCTCAGGCGATGCTACTGGCAACACAGCTTGTGTCAAACGACATGTGCATGTCACTTGTCTTGTTGTGTGAAGCGGAGACGAGCGGAGCGGAGAGAAGATTTGCGGGAATCGACCAATCACATAGGTTGAAATCCGCATCGTGTCTCTCGTCCCTCCTGTGATTGGTTGAATCTTGCACGTCTCCGCACCGCTTCGCTCGTCTCCGCTTCGCACTGCAACGCGACAAGTGCGTAACAAGTGATATGCATATGTCGCTTGGGCCTGACTTTGGAAACAGTTGTGATAATATATTTTGTTTTTCGATGACAGTATTAACAGTGACGCGTCGGGCATAATTCCAAGTGCTTTCATTTGTTTTTCTTCTTATTCACTGTCGCAATACGCATGTCACTTACGTGTACTAGCGACTAGCTCATGGCGGAGTGGTTAGGGAATATATGAAATATTTTTCCTTAATGCTCATCTACGTAATAAAAGAAATTCAAAACTAAAGTACTATTAGACCCAGCAGCGGTATAGTCTGTGCGGTGTATGTCTATGAATGATTACTAAAACTTATTACTTCTTCGAATTACAATAAAATATGACTTAATAATGATACAACATAACACGTAACAGGTATAACAGGCCACGTCCGCATAGACGCTGTGGGTGACCGCGATGCAGACTACGCCATATTAGACCTGGACCCAGTAACTGGGAAGTTCGAGGTGAGACTCTTCAAATAAAATTATAGCGTTCATGTTCTTTCTAGCGCTGGTGAATGGTGAAATTATACAGGGGATAATGTTTAAAGAAAGTTTTAAAGTCGTAGCGGAGACTAAAAAGTTGTGTGAAGGAGGAAGACGTCGTGGGAAAAGGTTTTAGTATGGATGTGGACAGCTATAGAAGTAGAGGAAGAACAAAGAAAAAATCGATGGATGCGAGAACTGATATGGCTAGCAAGGATGTGATTTCTGAGATGATAACTAATAGAGAAGTATGGAAGCCGAAGACATTTGCTCCGACCCCAAATAATTTGGGATGACGCAGCAGAATGATGATAGTGTTTTTTATAATTAACATTTAAAAGACGCGTACGCCAAGTGCTTAGTTGTATTTTAATCTAAGAACTATGTAATATAGCTCTACAGTCTACAGACACAAAACAATTTGAGATGCTTGCCTGCACAAGTATTTCGAAACAAACTAGCTAAGCGCACAACAATCTCGAGGACGTGACGGTTACTTCTAAAAGTTACTGTCCAAGTAACTGTCGAGAATCTAACTCGTCCTTTCCCAAAACTTTATAGAGTTTAGTTATAAGAAATTCTTATTTGGCATTGGTAGAATAGAATGTCATTAATAAAATTACTTCTGGAAGTCTGTGACTTTTGTTAGTTTCATTGACTTTTTTACCACCTGCTTCCGGAAGTACAGTTATTTTCCAAATTTTAGTGTATTTCTTTGCAAAAAAAAAAAATCTACCTTTTTTAGTTGTGATTAGGCATCTCACTCAAATTCTTGTCCAGTATCTATTTTTCATTGGTATTAAAAGTTATTAGCAGATCATCCTATGTGGGTGATCTGCCACATAAAAGAAAAAGTATATATTATAGAAGATACCTAAGCAAAGTGAATAAAATTAACATAATCAACCGCGCGAGCTTTTTCTACCAAATGAAAAAAACATGTGAATCGAACCAGTAATCACGGAGTTATGAGGTAACAAACATTTAAAAAACAGCCGAATTGAGAATCTCCTCCTTTAGAAGTCGGGTAATAATGAAGTAGACGTAGCAAAAGCTAGTCTTTTTAGGCTGTCTCCCGGGAGTAGCTTTAGCTCCGACCTTTAATTAGACACGGGTAGTGATCAGGAAAATGACTTTATTTAAGTACATTTTAGGTACAACCTTTTTTTATGTATAGCCTTCGAAGTTTGGACTATAATTTATCGATCATCATCTGCCTAGCCTTTTCCCAACTATGTTAGGGTCAGCTTCCAGTCTAACGAATTCAGCTGAATACCAGTATCTTATATGGAGCGACTGCCTACCTTAACTCCACAACCTAGTTACGAGTAGTACTGGGTACTACGATACCCCTTGGTAAGACTGGCTGTCAGACTTTTTGGCCACTGACTACCTGTAACGAGTTTCAAAGATCTGCAAATGCCGGGGCCAAGGGCTTAACGGGTTTTTCGAGGCACGAAGGGAACTCGGTATGCAATGGACGAATCAACGTAGGGAAGCGCGACTTAACTTAAATAAAGATCGACCCGAGCGCTGTTGCTATTTTTCATTATATTTTAAAGATGAAATCACTAATTAATGAGAATATTATAAATATCGTCATGCTCCCCGCAAATAGCGACAAACTCATCATCATCTGCCTAGCCTTTTCCCAAAAATGTTGGGGTCGGCTTCCAGTCTAACTGGATGCAGCTGAATACCAGTATTTTACATGGAGCGACTGCCTATCTGACCTTCATAACCCAGTTAGCGCTAGGTAATACGATACCCCTTGGTAAGACTGGTTGTCAGATGTTCGGGTCACTGACTACCTGTAACGACTGTCAAAGATCTACAAATGACAGCCGGGATCAACGGCTTAACGTGCTTTCCGAGGCACGGAGGAAACTTGGTACGTAATGGGTGGTCACCCATCCACGAACCAACTTAGGTAAGCACGGCTTAAACTAAAGATCGACCCGAGCGGCTGTTCTTATTTAGCCACGAGCTCCTAATAAAAATAGCAACAAACTGTGATCATCAATTTGTCTATCATATTTGTTTGTTATAACAAGTATGCCTAGCTCCAGCAATTGGTATTTCAAATTCAGTGAATCTTATTCGATAAATCAGGGCCACCAGACGTCACGTATTTTCTGACGAAGGAAATGTGGTCGATTGAGTAGTGTTAGTATGTACTAAGAACGCATCCTACCTGCTAGCTTGCTTAGCCGGCCAATTTTCAGGTATCAGGTAATCAAGGTACGTAAAAACATTACTTACCTCACGTAAATTCTCCAAGCTGATTTTTACGTATATTCTAGGCAATATCCTTAAAAATAAGTCGCCAATACTCCCAGACACTTTCCGTCGGCCCTATTGCTTTGCAGACGCTTTAAAGCTCCCAAAATAATTACTTAACTTCACGTAAATTCTGATGCTCCATTTTTATATATGTCCACCAGACAACTATTTTAAAACCTTTTACAAGAAGACAGACCGATCCAAGGGGCCAATCATCCCCTAAATTCAAATAAATTTTCGAAAATGCCACTCTTTCATCGTGATCAACAATAAAGTTATATCTGAAATCCATGAAGATATATTGTGTTCCGAGCAAGAGGAAGCTGATACAAAGATCGTGTACCATGTATGCAACATCGATGCCCAGGCTAATTTTGTGATACGATGCTCAGATACTGATATAGCAGCCATAATGCTGGGAAATATGCATCATTTGAAAAATGGTGATTCCCACGTTTGGATTTTGACCGGCACTGGTAACAAGCAGAGGTATGTTGACTTGAATACTATCTGCAAACAATTCGGACCGTCGTTGTGTCGAAGTTTACCAGCATTCCATGCTATCACAGGATGTGATTTTAATCCAGCATTTTTCAAAAAGGGCAAACAAAGGCCATTTAATACTCGTATTTTGAAGAAAAATGAAGAATACCAGCAAGCAGGCATGCGTTCTTAGTACATACTAACACTACTCAATCGACCACATTTCCTTCGTCAGAAAATACGTGACGTCTGGTGGCACTGGGATCTTACTCTAATTTATTTTAGTCCACAATGTGTTCGTTAAGATGTTTCTAACTAAGACGAAATACCTAGATCTTATCTAGATTATCTTGAATCCTTATCCTTCTTAATTACCAGTGTCTTTTGAAACTACGTACGTACTTGACTAATTAGTTTGTACATATTTCACTGGACTAATTACTTTGAAAGTCACGAGCGTCTTTGATACTTCAAACCATTTATTTATACTAGGCATTGAAACTATTTCTTAATGAATACAGAATGTGTACATCAAAACACTAATTGTGGTTTCTTATAGCAAATGAGAGATGCATTTACTTAGGTACATGAATACTTGACGTTAAGACAAAGTCGTTTACTTTTAACTAGCGAGTCGCCCTTGCTTCGCACGAGTGCAATCTACCTACATATTATGTGCCAACAGTTATACAACTTGCTATATTAGCTAATTAGTGCTTTATCTAAGTTAAACATATTATACAAATCTACCTCCAGACTTTTTAAACTTTCAAAACTCAAACTCAAACTCAAAGCATTTATGTCAATTAGTCCATTACGGCACTTCTGAATGTCAAAAAAAAAAACAAAAAGAAGCGAAGCTACAGTCCCAGTCACAAGGCATATTACTACAAAAAACTGCAAAACACTAACACGGCAAAACGCAAAAACGGCAAAGTACTGCAGTTGCACATTCCTAAGCGTAGATCTCTATGGAGAAGAATGGGCAAGAAACTCCATGGACAACGATGTAGAAAGACGTGCGCATTAAGAGCGTCCAGAGTAAAAGATTAAATCAACACGCACATTAAAGTAACAAAGGTTGACTTTACACCTCAGGCATTTTCTTAAAGTGCAGAATAAAAGCTCTAAATGATGGTGAAATCCTCATAAAATTAATTTTGAAATTAAGAAGATTAGAAATGTTACTGTTGTTACAGACAGACACGAAGACTGACGCTTTGCTTAGAAATGTTGGTACATTTTACCTTATGTCTGCGGCGTCGACGGCGTGAAGTTCGATAGTTGCCCCACGGGATCTTACTACCGCGATAAAAAGTGTCCTATGTTAATACAGGTTATAAAATATCTGGGTGCAAAATTTCATGCAAATCAGTACAGTAGTTTTGGCGTGAAAGAGTAACAAACATCCATCCATCTTCACAAACTTTCGCATTTATAATATTATATTAAAGTAGGAGTAGGATAGAATATAGTAAGTGAAACTATTTTGACTGGTATTCCAAATAGGTAGCTTGTAGGAATATTATGATTGATCTCTGATATAATATTTATGGCGATATGCCTTGAAGTGGGTTGACAGATGCTGTGAATATAATGATTGATTTGCTATAATCGATCCTGCAGCCAATATCAGCATTAGTTACAAGAAGTTTGCCTCGGTTTTCGTCAAGGAGTAAGCTATCTAATTCAATGTCGCGATGTTGCTTATATTTTTATATGTGCACTAGCGGCTCGTCTTTGCACAGGTGCCTATGTTACTCAGGGTGAATGTAGCTTTCCAATGGCGAAAGAATTTTTGAAATCGGCTCAGTAGTTTTTGAGTTTATTCATTACAAACATACACACACACAAAAATACAATTTTTTCCTCTTTATAATACTAGTGTAGATAAGTTTTAACTGTAGTCGTCGTTAGTAAAGGATTATTGATTCCGCCTTTATGCAATATTTTTTTGTTCACACAAGTTGAAAACGAAGCACAGAAATAAATATGTAAGATCGGAACATGAAGCAATAGACCATCAGCCGAAAAAGAAAGAAAATAGGATTTTTCGCCCAATAGATCTTGATTATGATGATTGATGGGCATGTATGTGATGAGGAGGGTCGAATAGCATGTGAATAAAAGAGTGATGAATATAAATGATGATGCATGCAGATGGAGAGGTACACGATGGAAGCGATGGATGGATTGTGTGAGGAATGATATAAAAGAAAAAGGAGTAAATGATAGCTTGACGGTTGACAAAGGAGAATGGAAGAAAAAAACGTGTTGCGCCGACCCCAACTAACAGGGGACAAGGGCAGGAAGATGATGATGACTAAGATCTTGATTGGAGTGAGATATGATGCAATCGGCTTGATTTAATGTATTGGTTCTTCAAAAGACTATCTCCGACACTAATCTGCATGGTCCTCATGACTGACAAAGAAAATATCTGGACTTTAAATGAGACTACCTCTTTTGAGTTTATTTCAATGTTCCCAGAGTAATCAGATGTCAATCATAGACCACAATTTATTTGGAGTCGGCACAGCATGTCTTCTTCTTCCATAGTTCTTGACAAACATGTAACATAGACCTCATTTGATACTGTTAGCCTTCGTCATCCCACTGCTGGGCAAAGGCTTCCTCCCATGACGTCTGCCGCATGCCCAATGAGCCGTGGGCCAAAATAGCCACTTTTTGGAGCCCTGACAGCCAGAATTTATCGCGGCAGACCTCGTAAGATGGCGGGATGAGCTGGACAAAACCAACGACCTCATCTAGTGTAAATAAAATTTTGATTTGTAAAAGTGTTTGTACAAAGTCTTACTTACCTTTTAGGTGGTGGCTTTCTTCCATGGATTAAACAGCAGCTACAAGCCAGTGGCAGGCAAAGCCATCCACTGGCCCGGGGGGCGACGGGGACCCCCACCCGACACCCCGCGATGCGGCTTCTTGTGGAACGACCCCATGTGCCAGGGTGGTAAGTATTTCATTGTAATAATTATATAAAAAATATTTCTTTGTTTGTTTCAGAATTTTTATATAAAGGATAGATTTACGTAAAAATATACAATTTATGTTATAATTTACGATCTTAGGTAGGACATAACATACTCGTATATGACAACATAAAGTATCGTCTTGGGATTTATTGGGCAAACACCTAACAAAGAAAGTAAACATAAAGCTCCGACTTTCGTTCACTAGAATAAACATGGGAATGAATTATTTTTATTAAAAGTTTTTGTTTTAGACTTAACAGAATGGCGAAGAACAGGAATATCGGAGAGTTGTCTTATGTAATGAATATCATTATTTTGAATAAATGACTCTTGATTTACCACTCAGATTCATATTGGTTCACTGTGTAATCAACGATAGAAATACATCTAGATGTTTTACATATTTTCTATGACGACGACGTTTGTAAAGACCTTGGACCTCACTTGGTCCAATGTCCGTGCTTTGATGACTTCCGCTCCAGTTAGTTACATAGTTAGTTCATTAGCAGACAATCCTAATTGGATTGTGTGCTAATCAACTAATCTACAAACACAGTATATTACAACAGGTGACAAGAAAACTTGATTATACAGTCCGCTACGCCTCATTGCGAATGACGTAGTCATAACTACCGTAGCTCGTAGCGACTACGCCGTAGCAGCTACGCCGTAGCACTTTAAAATTAAGCTCCGTTCCCGTTGAAGTAATAGAATAAATTAAAAACAATATTGTATCTTAGGAGGAAATGTCGGTTAGGTGGTAAGGTGGGTAAGGTGAGAGTATAGTTATGTAGAATGTAGCAGTGGTTTTACCTTGAAACTTAAACTGACAATTTCGTTGAGGCCGTTACAGAAAGTATACGGCAACGTTTTTTAGTTTTTTGGTTTGTTTATTTTTGGTAGGTAATTGATCCTCTAAAAACTTATTGATCTTCATTTTTGTTTTTACGAGCTTGGTATGTCCCACTGCTGGGCAAAGGTGTCCCCCATTTTCTTCCAGGGACTCTTCTCCTTGATCTTTATATTAGGATCGCCTCTTTTATTTAATGAATATATTATTCTCCCTACGATAACTAGTCAGTTCACAACTTCATCAAACAAGCAATCGCTTCATTTCGCCGCCGTTAATTATTTATCATTTTTAATTAAACCGAGACAGGTTTACACTGAAAGTTTTAAATTACTTCAAGTTTGTAATGGTCGGTTATTATGAAATATTGTTAGCTGCACTTTATTTTGTACAATAACATAATTTTTCTTACCTTTGAAATCAATGGTAGTGGTGGTAGTGGTAGTCTTCTGGAATTGACATAGAATTTTATTAATTCACTAGCTATTGCCCGCGACTTTTGTCCTCGTGAAATTATTGTAAAAATACAATCTTCCCCGTTTTTGCAACATTTTTCATTGATGCTCCGCTCCTTTTGCTCGTAGCTTGATATTTTAAAGCCTTCCTCGGTAAATGGGCTATCCAACACTCAATTTCAATTCAAACCAGTAGTTTCTGAGATTAGCGCGTTCAACCAAACAATCTCTTCAGCTTTATAATATGAGTATAGATATAATTCATTAGCTATACTGGCCCTGATCGCGGAACAATTGGGCTTTATAGACGAATAGGATTCTATTACAATAAATACAGGTTGGTGATCGGAGATGGTTTGATATTCCTGTTTGGTGTCGAGTCCTGGAGTGGAGACCGCGCATTGGCAGACTTAGTGGGACGTCGCCCAGCTACGTGGTTCGATGGCCTCAAAAATGTTGCTAGTACTGACTGGATGTGAATTATGAAGTCTTTTAGTAAATAAGATGATAGTATCGCCATTGATTTCATATTCCAATGCTGCGCCTGTTCTCTCTCCGGCCGAGGCAGATTACCTTCCCATCAGACTATGAGAGTGCATCTGTCTCTGCACACTCACTTGAGCACAATAATATCTCGCCCGCTGATAGCTTACCTCCTCTGAGATTGGCTGCCGCCGTGTCTGAAACTCTGTCGGGAGGATATTATTATTATTTCTATAGTATTGTGATAATATAATCACTAGCAACACTGCTATGTACAACGTTTGTTCCACGCTGCTCGGACAGAGGCGCAGACCGTCATAATATACTGTTTCATCGGACTGGCGGTGTTCCTAACATTCGCCGTAACTGCTGCTTGCGTTGCGTACAAGTAAGTTTATAGATTTAGTAAAGAGGAAGTAAATTTTAGGTATAACATGAAAGATTTTTTTTTGTCTAAAAGACTTTCAAAGAAAGGTTCAAACATAGAATAGAATATTGTACACCATAGTAGGGGAGCCCACGATGCTAAATGGGGATTTACTCGAGCGTCATAGAGACTTATTAGGTTGCAAAGCTTAGATGATAAAAAGAAAAAATGTTATATAATATATACCTTTTCATCGGTGGGGTAAGCGGCTATAGATTTTTAAATATGTAAAAAAATACTGTTGCATGGACATACTCGAGCGCGTCAGATATTGATAGCATCAATGTCCTACGTATTTTTAATAATGTACGTATCTTAATCTGATTATATGCATGATGCGGGTGGTTGTACGTACCACAACGGGGACACAAAATGGAAACACAACTATTTTACAATATTGCTAATATGCTGTACGTTATTTTGCTTTTTTTTGTGTTTAGCCTATTCTATCCCACTGATGGGCAAATGCCTTTCTCATTCCTTTCCAACTTTTTCTGCTTTATTTGGCCAATCAGGCAGAAACGAGTCCAAATCGTCAACGACAACTTTTTGGTGGAGAAAAAATGTTTTTGAAGCCCTGAAACAGTTAAAAAAGACTGGCAGCCCAGATAGTTCCATTAATTTGAATCAAAACAACTTCTTATGTATACACCTTGACCTTTTAGCTTTCTTGAGCAACTCAGTTACAACTAGAAACAATCACTTACAGCCTACTTGTTTAACTAAAAATGGAACACCCTGTATAATTAATGGCGGTCGTCAAAAGCTTGGGTTTTGAATGCTCAAAAGTTAACCACTAAGAGTATACTCAAGAATTAGTGAAAGCAAAACAATTTGAGACAATGGAATTCTGAGCAGTCTTATTGAATGAAGCAAGTTACAACATTATTTTGCCGTAGGTACTCTCGTGACCGTTTCAGTGGATAATTCAAATGTACATATTTTAACTCAGTATTTTCTGTTTTATTTTACTTAAATTTTCCTTTGAGTTAGCTTCGAAATGATTTTAGAAAGCATAACTTTTTTTGATTATTTTCTATTGACAAGATCTAATAAAATTAGTTTCCAACGTTTACATATAACATGTTATAATGTCTGACATGTTTATTATTATTTTGAAATGAATATTACAAAAACATGGCGTCATGATTAACAATTTTATCACCGAGCGACAGGCCTTTCAACTTTGTGAATTTTGGCTCGCTGCTTGTACTTTTTTAAACAAACGCTGAGAAACTTCTAAATCCTAATTGACATCTCCTACTTTAGCCGTCGTTTATCAATCTTGCTTTGCCTGGATCTGCCCTGAGCCTAATTGACAAAATATATAAAAAACATCCGTCAAGGTTAGTCAGACAAAAGTTATTTTTATTTAATCGTTTTGGGTTCAGACTAGAACGCATTTAGATTATATTTATTTTTGTTCAATGTTGGCGAACTAGTTTTTTGTTACTGTTTTTTTTTCTTTTCACGATCTTTTCTCTCCTAGTTTTCTTTTGGTTCAGTTTAGAAAGTGTCTCTGCCATATTATTTTTTCTCCATCAGGATGTTTTATTTTTCACATAACACAGCCATTCCAAGCGACATAGCCATTTACAAGTCACTCGTAATTATAAGTATATTGGAAATACACGATCAATCTCAATTCCTGCTTCTTTATCTCACAGACAGGCTCGAATAGACGCGGAGCTAAACAATACTTCTTGGAGAGTTCGACCAGAAGAGGTACTAGTGGAGGTTGGCACGGGAATCGGAGCTAGTCCTGCGCTGCACAGCATTAATGAGGTACTAAAGGTGTGTATAGATAGATGGGTGTTTAATAACAATTTTATGAGATTGATACTGTTCTACACTTTACAGAGTGAAGGTATCTTGTCTTATGCTGAAAAGTGAAGGTGCATGGATAGATAGATGAAAGATAGAATACTCTTTATTATGTACACTATATGAATAAAAGATATAAATGCAGACATTTTATATAGGGTGACATTGTGGTTGACTTGTCAGGTCAAAATCTAGTCATTACGTGAATGCGCCCCAAAAGGTGGTAGCCGTAAGGCTAGTGCGGGGGTACCGCACGATCTCCAGCGAGGCGGCGAGCCTCCTTGCCGGATTGCCGCCATGGGATCTGGAGGCGATAGTCCTCGCGCGCGTACACGAAGTGCGCGTGGAGGCACTGCGCCGGGAGGAAACTTCGCTGCCGCGGCAAATCGCCGCTCTGCGGACAAACCTCCGCTCAGCGGACAAACCTCCGGCGGGATCTCATGGCGACATGGAGAGAGCGACTGTCGCAACTCGGTGCAGGGCACGCCACAATAGTGGCGATAAGTCCCCTCTTTGAGGAGTGGCTGGAGAGGCGTCACGGTGCTCTCACCTTCAGCCTAACGCAGGTCATCACCGGACACGGTTGTTTCGGGAGGTACCTGCACCGGATCGGGCGGGAGGAAACGCCCGGGTCTTACCATTGTGAGGATCGCCCGGAGGACATGGTTGAACACACCGTGGAGGTCTGCTCCGCTTGGGCAGAGCACCGCCGTGTCCTCTTAGTGGCAATTGTCGGCTGCGACATCTCTAATCCGGCCCTGGTTCAATCCATGGTTCGCAGTGAGAGAAAATGGGAAACCGTCACCTCCTTCTGCGAAGCAGTCATGCTAGCGAAGGAGGTGGCAGAACGTGAGAGGGAGAGAACCTCACGTCTCAGCCGGCGCAGGAGACGCCCCGGGCGTCGGGGGCCGCTTAGTGGCTCCCGGCCACCGTAGACGGTGGACATTGGGTGGACGGTGAGTAATGGGCTAGCTCGCTGTCTGTCCGTCTTATGATGACAGGCCGTGTCGACGGCGCGTTCGTGTTCGACGCACCTCAAAGAGATGTCAGCAAACAGGAAGGGTCCGCAAGGGCCGATGCCTGCCGGGGCTGCCGGACTGTTCGAAAGAGATACCGCGGTCCTGGAACACAAAGGGCAAAGAAAGAACATGGATGGGTTTTAGTAAGTACAAATCTGACACTCCCTTCCGCTCCGCCCAGAACGGGAGGGGTCTTTTGATGATTTCCCATCCGAAAAAAGGTCAAAATCTAGTAAATCTCAGTACAATCAATGTTAAAAATGTAGGTAAACTGGACATGTTTTTGATCGATTTGGGCTGAGATTAGAATACGACGGTCCTTAAAAATACGACAATTAGCCCTCCACAGTGATTAGCGAAGTTTCCTCAAGATATTTTCTATTGATTTGAAGTGGGTCTGTAAATAACTGGGCCACTACGATGAAAAGATGAACAATAGTATTTGTTTGTATAATAAATGGAGGAAATGATGCTATCGGAGTTTTCTCCAGCGAAATTGTGCCGGCACAATGCCTATTATTTATAATGAATAGTTCTGGTACGACTGGTATAGTCAGCGCTTCGTTATTTGATTTTTAATGGCGCTGTTGACCTTTGTACAATTGGACAGTTTTACGTTACACGAATGAATCGGCAACAAAAATAATACCATGAATGCGTGACGAAAGTATAAATTCGAACGATTTTATAAATTGAGAAAACTCGGAACGCACATAGTACAAGGTGTAAACGGACCCTTCACGAGGCTCTCTCCGCAAAAATTATTGCTGGGAAACGACTTTTCTGGGGTGAAATGATAACGTTTTACGATAGTGCTCAATGTAACGCACTCACAACATTGTGCTGATGGATGCACTGAATAGTACAGGGGTCGTGGAGGTATTTAAAGTAAAGTAACCTATAAAACATGTATTAAAAAAAAAATTGTTGAAAAGTTTGACCCCCAATATCTCCGTAACTAGAACGTTCCAAGGAATGGTCTAGTCGGACTCGCGCACGAAGGGTTCCGTACCATTATTATCTATAAAAAATATGTGATGTAACAAAAAATTTAAGGTTTTCGGAATTCCTTTATATTATTATGTGCTATAAAACATTGCTTCATGCCAAATTTCAAGATTCTAGGTCGACTGGAAGTACCCTTTAGGTTTTGATTCCCTTGCGAGTAGTTGCGAGTTTGAAAATATGCGGCTTAAATTGCTGTTTCTTTTGATTGCGTTGACATGACATAGAAGTTTGATTTTGTTACAGCATAAAGGTATTATAGACTTGAGTATTTGATATGAATTTCAATTTAATACCTCTACACGTTCATGAGGAACTAATTTTAAACTTACTACCCCTGTAAGTCTAAAATTATTAAAAATATTTTTATTAAAATATATAACAAAAAATTTACGGTTTTCGCAATTTTCCCTTTATCTGTCACAACGTCTTATAACGTTGTTTCGTAACAAATTTCAAGATTCTGAGTTCACGGGAAGTATCCTGTAGGTTTTGATTCCCCTGCGAGTGTTGAAAATTTGCGGAAATTTGCGGCATAAACGGCTGTATCTTTTGATTGCGTTGGCTTAGAAGTTTGATTTTTCACAGCTCCAAGGGACAGTAGACCTGAGTATTTGATATAAATTCAAGCTTTATACCTCCACGCGTTCCTGAGAAAAAGGGTCTTGACAGACAGACAGGCGGACGGACAACAAAGTGATCCTATAAGGGTTCCTTTTTTTCCTTTACGGTACGGAACCCTAAAAATGATCCCTAGCAATGACGTGGAAAACGGCATTCGGCTTCGTTAAGGGGACTGTTACACCCATTATTATATTTTTAGAACTTCATTGATGATTAATAGTAAAATAAAAGTAGATATCAACCGATAGTAAATTCTTTTGTACTTTTATTCGAGCATAAACACAAGCAACAAAGCACAACAACATACAAACATCTCAAAAATCAATAACGATAGCGAAAATATTCTGTCATAACATGTTATTTAATATGGCTGATACAATTATCTTTCAAGATTCATAAGCTTACGAACGAAGCTATTTATTTATAAAATAAACAACAAAATAAAGTTCGTTCAGTTCGCTGTAGCGTTCAATTATTGCGTCGTTCGAGCCATTTTATTAATTGTTCGGCAATAATACGCGAAATATTGGGTGAGTAATCGGAGCGTATAAACAAATGGACGAGCAATTTATTTTTAATTTATCGGACTGTTTAATAACACTAGGCCCGCATGGTGGATTACGGATCACTTCCTCTGACAGACAGGAGCCTCTGTCCCAGCAGTGGGAATATTAGGCTGATTTTTCTATGTCATAGGACTGTATACTGCTGTGCTGCTGTGTTTTGCTTTGGTAAAAAAACTGTTACCGTAGAATGTATTTCTGAATAAATAAATAAATGATATTTCTCGTGTATACGTTGGTCCCGGCTGTCATTTCGAGGTCTTTGACTGAAGGTACAGGTAGTCAGGCAGTAGTGGCCCGAAAATCTGACAACCAGTCTTACCAAAGGTTATCGTATTACCCAGTACTAACTGGGTTGTAGAGGTCAGATAGGCAGTAGGTTCATGTAAAATACCAGATGCGGCTGAATACCATTCAGCTGCATCTGGTTAGACTGGTAGGCCCAACTGACAACTGGCGACCCCAACGTAGTTGGGCAAAGGCTTGGCAGATGATGATTATACTATATACGTTCACATTAGAGGTACTTATTTGCATTATTAATTAGAAACCTGTTTAGTGCGAGTCTAAACACTATTGGGGCAATTAATAGTTTTTTTACATAGTTGAATCATAAGCCCATTAATTCTTATGCCGTGTAGATTTTTCCGGATTACACGGTACTTCATACTTAATGGCTAAGAACAAATGACTGTCTCAGCAGGTTAACCTAATTTTGCACCTCTTACAAATTTTCAAATGATCTTGTCTATTCAGAGTGCTCTTAAGTGTTTCATAATCATATTCCCAATATATTCAGACAGAAAATGTTCTCTAGTAGAGTAGTAGTTGTCTCCCTAGTGTTAGTTTTACATGGTACAGTAGCAACATTCAAATATTAAATTAATTACTTGTCTAATATCAAAAAGAGATTTTGATTTAAAAGCGTGTCCATGGAGTTTCTTGCCCATTCTTCTCCATAGAATCTGCGCTTTCGAATTTATGCGCAACTACAGTACTTTCACAGTTATTATGCCTGACTATGACTGGGACTGTAGCTTCTTTTCGACAACGCAAAAGTGCCTGTAATGGTCTATTTGAAATGAATGTTTTGAGTTTAGATATTCATTGCCTTTTTCGCGGATTATTCTTCTAAGCGCAATATCAAAAGTTATCTCTGTTAAGTCGTCATCAGTTTCTATAACTAAAACTCTTGCAAAACAATGAAGTCCTGCATCACCTGACCCCACTTACAAAGAAGAAAATGAATGAGAGATCAGATAATGCAGGGCACTTACTGTTCCAACCAGTCTGTCACAGTTTTAAATATCAGTTCATCAGTTTAATTGTGTATTTTATGAATTGCGATATGAAATAAAATAATACATGCACTTTAACGGATGTCTTCTTTCAAAACCATAGCTGTCCCTTGGATGGAGCACTCGAGGCAGCACCGGGGCCGCCTCGACCCTGGGGACCCCCTCTCTAACCCTGTCTTCATTCACTGTTGGCCTCTACAAGGGCAACAGGGTCGCCGTCAAGAAAATACACCGGAAGAAGCTGGATCTTAACAAGAAACTTCTGTGGGAGATCAAACAGGTTAGTAGAAAAATTAATAAAACTTAAATAAAATAAATCACATCAAGTAAACACAACATCACGCATGTAATCCCCGGGCTGCGGGACTGTTGGAAAGAGATACCGCGGCCCTGGAACATAAAGGGGCAAAAGAAGGAACATGGATGGTTTTTAGTCAGTAAAAGTCTGACACTCCCTTCCGCTCCGCCCAGAGCGGGAGGAGTCATTTGATGACTTCCCATCCCAAAAAAAAAGGCATGTAATCCCCGAAGGCGTAAGAGGTGAAGGCAGAGGTGTGCCGCAGTAGCTACACACTCTTTTCGCCATGTTATAGGGGGTGAGCCAATTGACATCAATCGGGCCCGAATCCTAATAATAAACATTATTTCAGTGAAACAACGTTTTTTTTTACCTCCCACGCTTATTGTGGTATTAAGTGCAAAATTATGTTTGTGAGTCAAGTTCCTCTAATGAGGAGTGGCAGTGTCATTTTCAATTGATATTCGAAACAAAGGTTTTGTTATTCTTAAGTAACATCGACGAACGAATTCTCTAAAATAGGAAACAATTTTATTTGATTAATGCAAAGATCAAATGTCATCAATCATTATTACACTTATGATGTCTATGAACAGTCGTTTATAATTAATTATTGTCCGTGTAATGTTACTACATAAAGACAATACCATAATTTATCCTACTCATGTAAAACAATATCGATATTGTTTTACTCATTGAAAACTGTTGCAGTATCTAATAAACGAGCACACAAAGCGTACGACGCCACTCCAACGTCAATTAATAGATTACTGCTAATTACGTTGATGGATCTTTTGTGCGCAAATGGATAATGGATCGATGATTGAAAGGCTGTATGCTATATTTCTAAGTTGATTAATAGCTAAATAAAATGCTATAGTGAGAAAACTGAAACCATTTCAGCCTGTATTAGTAAACCGCTCTGATAGAACGCATTTATAAAACCTGCCGACAAAGAGTAACTAAATAGCAATGTTTAAAGCCTGTATGTAACACCTAAAAATCCTGTTAGTAGGGCTAACTAACAAGCAAGAATCTAATATAATATTAACATTTTTTTTAAGTATACTTACTAACTAAACTATGGATCGTGGTTCTGATACAAATAAATAATAATAATAAGTTTATCATTATGCCTGTAATCCCCGAAGGGTTAGACAGCACTGTATCCTATAGCGCACCCACAGTTCATCAGATTTTTGGGCACTGAACAACCAACATGTAATGATATTTATTTCAAAGATTATTAAATTATTTACAAACTACAAAACTATAATAGTAATAAATAAAAATGTAAAACAAAATAAAATAAAGTAGAAAAGGGTTACAGGGAGTCCGAAAATTCGTCCGCATCGCATCATCCAATAGCATTTTAAAATGTATCCATTAGCATTAGTAATATTGAAATTATTATTAAATATATAGAAACCTTTGTGGAAACTATATTTTCGAGCCGTTTGGGGTTGAAACTCTGGGGTTTGAGTGCTCATAGCCTGTTTAAGGAAATTTCGAAACGCCTAGTTGACGCTTCCAGTGACCCAAGGGCTGGCTTTTACCTTGGCCAGAGGCTAAGTGTTGCCACACAACGTGGCAACGCCGCCAGTCTTTCGGGCACATTACCAGCTGACAGCGTTGAGGAGGAGTTTTTCGATGCTCTTACAGTTAGTTGTTAGTTTATTTACTTTAGTTTATTTATTCGTTTTCAATTAATAATGTATGTAGTTATTACATTTTTAAATGTTAATACAAATTATATTTCTTTAGCATTAGTTAAATTGTAACAAGCGCAATCAGTATCATCTAAGGCTATGAGAAAAACAAAATTAAGAAAATATTATAAGTGAAACGAGTATTTTTAAAATCTGCGGTTTTATTTTACGTTTACATCGCGCGCTCGTGGTAGGGTATCAGGTTGCTACTGATAAATCGCTGGTCAAAGAATCCAATAACGATTTGCCAGACCATTAGACGTTTGGGTATCGAACCCAGGACTTCATTCTTTGTAATAACACAATCTCGTAGTCTAAAGTTTAATTCAAAACATCATTATTTATTTGTCAAGTATTTGTCAAGTAATCAAGAGACACACAAGATTGCACAAGATTGCTTACGATCTAGTCATTCTGTTAACAAAATGGTAATTTTTTTTTTTTTTGTACTCTACCACAATGCTGTCCTATTTGACCCAAAGGTTGACTGGTAGAGAATGCCTTGTGGCATTAAGTCTGCCTATGTACCACTCTTGTACATGAAGTTTAAATAAATAAATAACATCGCTTCCAATAACAAAAGCGGTTTCAATTCAGGCCTGTGTCTCAAGAGTGATTTGAGTGTGACACGTCTGTGACATCTAAACAAATGAGATGTCACAAAAGTGTCACATAGTTTCCAAGATGCGGTAATCCGATGTGACGGGTTCGGATGGCCGTTGGAATCAATGTTCCCGATTGGAACTTTGTAACTTACGATTCTAGGGATTTGGTTCTGATAAGAGGTATTGATACTGTAATTGAATGTCAAACTTGTGTTGTAAGGGTTTTCGGGATTCTGTTCAGTAATTTGTTAGTTGTTTGAGAGAATGGGGCGTGGGTATTTGATATCAAGTTCTTGACAAACCATAAACAGATTTAATTTCAACTTCCAGAAATTCAAATCGCAACTGTTACACCCGTAGCTATAGTCAAGTTGAAGCAATTACTTGAGTTTAAGTAATTACTTAACATCATCGGCCTAGCCTTCTCCCAACTATGTTGAGGTCGGCTTCCAATATAACCGGATGCAGCTGAATACCAGTATTTTTACGTGGAGCGACTGCCTACCTCCACAACCCAGTTAGTACTAGGTAATACGATATCCTTGGTTAGTTGCTTGGTTCGTTGGTTAGTCCTTGGTAGATTGGTTGTAAGACTTTCGGGCCACTGATTACCTGTAACGACTGTCACAGATCTACAAATGACAGTCGGAACCAACGGCTTAACGTGCTTTTAAGTAATTGCTGATGCAAACATTTTTATGCAGTAGACAAGAATTTAAACGAAGTAAGAACGGTCAAAGAAAGCAAAGCTAAGAATTCTAGTTTTTGACATTTTTAACTTCAAGCAACTACTAAACTACAGAATAAAAATCGTATCTTAAATAATGAATTTTACTGAAGTAATGACTTTGACTTGTTTATAAACACGGGTGTAATTCTTTGTAAATAAAGTAAAATGACTTTAAAGGTTCTGTCAAACCGGTGCGGACGAATTACGAACGTAGCTCCAGACATTGAACTCTGATAAATACTGTACTGTCGCATCTGTCAGAGTTTCAGTGTCCCAACTAGTCTGCAATTTGTCCGATTCGGTTTAACCGATCCTTTATCTGTCGGCGTCACTCGTTGGTGGCCTTGTTGGTCGTAAGCGCGACTGCTGAGCATGAGGTCCTGGGTTCGATTCCAAGGTCGGGCAAAGTATTATTGGGTTTTTCCATCAGGGATTTCTCAGTAGCAGCCACGGAGTCTGGATTTGTGCCCAGTTGATGGCAATTTGCTCGCCCCCTATTACATAGGACTTAAACATAACTGGCGAAATGTGATGGTGTATTATTAGGTACAACTCTGCCTAACCCTGCGGAGATTATAGGCGTGATGAATTATGTTATCGGTCGGCGTTCGTTGTTTACAGCCGGTTCGCAATTTGTCCGACCCAACAGTTTGACTGATGCTATACGCGGTTATTGTCAATATTTTCAACACTATTTCTATCTGATCGTCCATTTTTTATTTTATTTTAAATGTTCTATCTCTTTTTTCTACCGACACAGGCCCGCAACGTGTCCCACGAGAACACAGCGCGGTTCATCGGCGCGTGCGTTGACTGTCCACTAGTGTTCGTCCTCACGGAGTACTGTCCTAAAGGCTCTTTGAAGGACGTACTGTCTAACGATGAACTGCAGCTCGACTGGAACTTCAGGACCTCGCTCGTGCATGATATTGTGCAGGTAAGGACAGCTGAGGATCAAGTAAGTGCGACTTTCGCCGGTGAAAACGCGTTCAAGAGCTGTCAGTGACATAGTCGCTATATATTTATACAGGGTGGAAGGGACACCGACGCTAAAATTGTTACCATGTTTTCAGTACATCATTCTGAACCCCCCACATAGAAATATTCGTCGGTTATTAAAAAAAACAGCTGTTCCAGTAACATTCTTCTTCTTAACGTATCTATGGCAAAAAGTACAAAAGTGTTTAGCCCAAAACTCAGCCACATTAACTCTGTTCACTGATGCAGTAAATAAATAATTCATCAAATGCGCAGGTAACAGGGCATGCGGTGCAAGATGGAAGGTATTGTCTGGGGGAGACGCCGCATACGCACTTGAGATCTGAGCCATCCATGAACCACCATCTGTAAAGATTGCCTTTGCTCCGGCTGACTTGGATTCGAAGGCCACAGCAACGCGTGCAATAACATTGACTGATTGACATTGACCTTTTACGAGTACAACTAAAATATATCCTATCTATTTTCTATAAGGAATACAGACTCTGTGTATTTCACTTGGAAAACAAGGAAAACAGAATCACTCAGACCCCAGTTTTGACCTTGACTGACGGGTTCGCCAAGCATGTAATTCAATGATTTTCAGGGTTACCTTAATCTAACTGTATTGTGTAATTGTGACCCGTGCTCAATAGCTGTCCTTGTAAAAAGGTTTCTTAGCCTTGATTAATATAATAAACAAAGCTAATCAATCATGAAACGTTTTATCGAAACAATAACTGTTCGTTAATTATTTTTTATTAATAACCCAGCCTTGGACATGTAAGCACTGTTACCATGACTTGCTTTTTTGGCGCGTGTAATTTTACAAGATGATTTGATAATTTTTTAGGCCAAGGATTTTGTCGAAGAGGTAGCCAGCTATACCATTAAACATATTCTATGGCAGTCAGCAGTACTGCATTTTATCAATGAAAGATTTATTGAAATCGGATCAGTTGTTTTGGAGATTACTTACTAGCTGTTGCCTGCGAGTTCGTTCGTTTTGAAGATATGTATGTGTTGAGAAAAAAAATATATGGTAAGTTCTTCTCCAGGATATAATCTATGTCCTTGCCAAATTTCATTACGATCCGATCAGCCGTTTAGTCGTGAAAAGGTAACAAACAAACAGAGTTACTTTCGCATTTATAATATTAGTATGGATTTGTGGAGATGGACTCAAGCCCAACTACCATATACGCCATAATACATGTGTTTACTGTAAAAAATACAACCTACAACCCGTGGCGAAGAAGCTAAAAACCTTATACGTTATGTTAGCTAGTTACCCAATTGTCATAATTTTTTTTTGTTTGTTACCTTATAACTCCACCATTTATGAACAGATTTGAAAAATTATTTTCTTATGTGAAAGGATATACTTCCCGATTGGTCCCATAGAAATGTCATCAAAATCGGTTCAGGAACTTGTTTTTTTTTCCTTTAATACGTATTTTGCTTCTTGGGCTATTTTGATGACATGATGATCCCTTAATAATCTCTAGTTACAATGTAAAAATTAATTCATGACAAGAATTTGTGTGGAATACCACAACTAAAAATAGTAAAATAAAAAACTTTTTGCAAAAAAAACCGACTTAAAAAAAAACACTAATAAGGTCTAAAATAATTTAACTTTCGGAAGTCGATGGAAAAAAAGTCAATGAAACAAACAAAGTCACCGACTGCGGAAAGTAAAAGATATTTTAGAAAATTTATTGTGCTTTTTTGGAAGTCAGCTGTTTTTGGAGAAAGTTTATTTTTATTTTTAAATCTTCTATTTTAAATGCGAAAGTTGGGAGGGATGGATGTTTGTTACTCAATCGCGGCAGAACATCTGCACGCATCTGGATGATATTCGCCTCAGAGATGAAATAGTCTTGTTATTCCAGACTGTTATAATCTATCTTTGAGCCGAATTTCATAGACTACCTTTAACTTGTTTTTTCTCACACCTATACATCAAAATTTCCACGCGAATGAAGTCACGGGCAACAGCTAGTTATTAATAAAAATATACACACTTGAAATTTCTCAAAGAAGTTCTCCAAATCTAAATTCAATTTATTATTGAGTAAGTAATAAGTTTTAAGCTAAGAATAATTTAGTCCATCTAGTCATCTAATTGCGATCCATACAATAAAAACAGATAACTTGGGCTGTACCTCTTCCTAGGTTTTGCGAATTTACGTGTAAACTAAAATAAAAAACTACGATTCTTTGCGTTCATAATTAATTATCTCACCTGCGTAAATAATAAAACAGACTGTTTTCAAAAAACGAGCAATAAAATCTTTATTGTTCTTTTTTGGAAACCAGTTCAGTTTAACCGAGTTGGCACGTATTTTATGAGCTGGAGACAATGCGTGAAAACACACGAAAAATAAGACTCACAAAATTTGGTTTGATGGTAGATACATGTGGCAGTTCACTGTATGTGCTACTTTTAATCGTGTGTATGCCTGTGACTCCAGCTCGTACTCGAGCAGGAGGATTTCGTGGCTAAAACACAACAACAACAGCAACAACAACTCGCCGGGTCGATCTTCAGGTTAAGCTCCGCTTGCCTAGGTTGGTCCGAGGATAAGTGACATTACATACCGAGTTTCCTTCGGTCCGTGGAAACTACACTAAGCCGTTGGTCCCGGCTGTCATTTGTAGTTCCTTAACATAGTTGAGAAAAGGCTAGGCAGATGATGATGCCGTGACTCCAGCAGATGATGCTGTGGCAGGTTTCTGATTCTAAATCTATGTGCTTTATTTTGTTTCTTGCATTGATTTTGCATAACCAATCAGTGCGCAGCAGTTTGCATTACTCTTATGGAGGAAACCTCATGTGCTGGCTCATTTAAAATATTCATTTATTTTCAACAGCAAAAAAAAATCCGACAATATTACTCCATAAATAATCAGAATTCTGTGAAATATATTGTCAAAATTACAACCTGTGCTAAGTGCTAATCCGATACCGCTGGGAGGCAAAGTTTGGAGTTACGATATAAACCTAGTAAAATAAATACGAGCAAGTTACAACTTTTTAGGGGCTCGATTTATTGGTATTTTCTGATAGGAAAGTTTGTGACGCACTGCTTTTATTAATATAACTTGCAAAGGCATTGTATACTTAAGTGATATATACGTTAGAATCTTCCCCTTATGATAACAGAAATCTTTAGCAACAACCAGATGGGCAATTGGGCATGAACCGAATTCACAAGTGCGCAGTGTTCAAGTATACATTACAAATACATACATTCTTAGACAGACATGAACTTAATTAATAATTTAGATCTCTGTTGAAAATAAAATATTACAAATGAAATTCAGACTTACGTAAACCAACAAATAACACAGAAATATCTATGCATTTTATGGTAATCCTACTATCTACTAATCTATATACTTATACTAATATATCAATGAGAAAGTTTAGATGGATGGATGGATGTTCGTCACTCTTTCACGCAAAAACTACTGACCGGATTTCGATGAAATTTGGCACACAGGTAGTTTATAACCTGGAATAACACATTTGATACTTTTTATCCCGGTAGTACGATCCCGTGGGACATTACCGAATTCCACACGGGCAAAGCCGTGAGCATTAGCTAGTCCGAAACCATCCAACTGATTTCAATGAGAATATGTGAATGTGTATGGTTGTTTCCAGTTTTAAAGATAGGATTTTTAGAAGTTTTGGACCCAATAGGTGGTACCGCCGCCGGGGGGGGTCGATAGTATTCTAAACATATAAAATTCAAAGTCCTGACTGACTGATATATCAACGCACAGCCCAAATCGCTGGTCCTAGAGACATGAAATTTGGAGGGAGTGTTCTTTATGAATTGTGAAGAGGGGAATGGGTGGAATTTCGAAAAACCCTTTCTTAGTGGATACCTACTCCACTAAGAAAGGGTTTTTCGAAATTCCACCCCTAAGAGGGTGAAATGGGGGATTAAATTTCCTGTGAAACTTTTTTATTCTCGGGGTCGATTGACCAAAAAACGTACTCTTAATTTAAAATTATGAGAAACGTAGTTTTTCCAAAATCATCCCCAATATGAAATTCTAAGTCCTCACTGACTGACTGATAAATCAACGCACAGCCGAAACCGCTGGTCTTAAAGACATAAAATTTGAAGGGTGTATAATTTTTGAAAAGAAGATATCTCTTAAGAAAGGGAATATAGTCTGGAATAACACAAGGGTAGATATTTTTTATCCCGGTAACACTATCCGGGAAATTCCCGAATTTCAAGCGGGCGAAGCCGCGGGAGGCTAGTGGTATTCTATAAAAACAAATACGTGTTAAAACGCTGTCCTGCCCTGCGTTAAGTGCTCCACTTTCAAACAGAGGGAAGATTGAATACACTTTTAAAAGGTCCTTAAAAGGTATCTATCCTATTGCTTACTTTCCTTGTCTTTTAAATTGGGATATCGAGTTTTCAATTGTATACATTAGCGTCTCGGATTATGAATACTTTTTTTTAAATTATTATGTACATTCAAACTTCATCGTCTTCAAAGTATGGTCTAAAAGCAATAAAAAATACCACATATCCAAAAACTTTACGTACTTACTAGTCTTTCGTTCGCGTTAAAAAATCTGATCATTCACGCACGCCGGTTGCGTTTAATACGCACCTGACCTTCCTGCAGAACCATCACCAATAACATTAATGTGTCTTTTTACTTCTAGGGCATCTCCTCCTGGCGTTTCTCACAACCACCTCGTAAATACCTTTTGTGAGTGGCCGTATCAAAATTATAAGAAAATACTTTATCCACTGTCTTTGTTGTCCAGGGCATGTGCTACCTCCACGGCGGGCTGGGCGCGCACGGCAAGCTGCGCTCCTCCAACTGCCTCATCGACGGTCGCTTCGTGCTGAAGATCTCCGACTACGGACTCAACACGCTGTGCACGCCGACTGACCTGATCAAGGATGACACCTATTACTACAGTAATTGATGCTAATTTCGCTTGTCAAATTAGGAGCTGAGTGGCAATTGTTTTTGAAGGAGTTTCATATTTCTTTAAGGAGGATGAGCTATAGTAGCCAATGAAACTCTTTTGTCATTTTTTGCAATTTGTTGGTTATCGTCAGTTCATTTAATTGTATTGACTGACTTTGTCATGAAATAGTCATTCAATGGAATTAAATGAACTTAGAGGGTTGTATTGATGATTTTCATGAAAATAATTCTGTAAATTCATACGTGTTGCGGTCGCGAATCACATTTTAATCAACACACAACTTGACACTGATCTGCACGGGCTATCCTGGCACTTCCATCTTAACGACTTACAGCTGGAAACATTTAATACTTTTCGATAGCTTATGTCAATATGATACATTTTTGAAATATAAAATCGCTGATAGAATTTCAGTTTACTTATACTATACCCTCTGTATGTTCGAGATTTTGCGATAGTATGTTTGGTAGTTTACGGTTTGTTAATAGTAAAAATAAAAGCCTGTGGTTTGTTTTTGTTTTTATACATACACAAATTTTATCAAAACAAGAATTAGTTGATTTGATTTTGAATTTTATTCTAAAAGCATTAAACATTATGATTGGGTGTTTTGTGCAGACTATGGCGCCTATATAAAACATTTACGAATACATAAATAAATGAGAAAAATATGAATAATATGAGAAAAACATCAAACTCTTTATAATTGTTTTCCTAAAGTCATCGCTAGAACCCCAAAAGCTGGTATAGGTCCCGTAGGTAAAAGTGATGTATATTTTTCTTTCAGCTTAAATATGGCTTTGTTTCAGAGTTACTATGGACAGCCCCGGAGCTGGTGGCTGCCAGCATCTACCCAGGCGCGGCGGCGTCTCTCAAAGGAGATGTGTACAGCTTCGGCATCATCCTCGAAGAGATCGTACTGAGAGCAGGACCCTTCCATAACTACACGCCTACCATGTCCAATAAAGGTCAGTAACCTTGCTTAGCAGGTTAACGTGCACGTCTTTCTACATCGTTCTCACTTACATGTATAATCTGAACATGAATGACGTAACCAAGATTTTGTAACAATATTTTGATTTAAAAGAGTGTCCATGGAGATTCTAGCCCATTCTTCTTCATAGAGATCTACGCTTTGGAATGTGCCTGTAACTGTAGCGTCGCTTTTTTGACTTTCAAATGTGCCTGTAATGGTCTAATTGAAATAAATGCTTTGAGTTTGAGTTTAATGTTTGTATCGATGTACTACCGCGCTCACTGACGATCGACCACTTTTGCCCCTTATGCCCTATGTAATAGATGAAAACTGGTCGACCGTCAGTGAGCGCAGTAGTACAAACAATTATCCGAGTGAGAAATACATAAGTCAGTGTGTTCACAGCATGTAGTAGAGGTGTAATCATATTTAAGGATGTGGGGTTAAACCATCAAACCGAACTACTTACTTACACCTCTACACCCAAATGTATGGAACAGTAATTTTTTTTATAATTAACACTAGAAACGGGATATTTATCATGTCCACTGTTTGTTTTGAGTTCTTTTTTTTGTGATTTAAACTAAAAGAGAAAGAAACATGATTGTTTAGTTGGCACATGCTACAAGTGCACACTACATGAAACATAAATAAAAAAACTTAAGTCTAAACAAAAAAAAGATACAGTATTTTTGCGGCTGATCTAGGTAAGTACATTATATAAGTATTTCGAATGTTTTCATGACAGATTGTCTAAAAAGCCAAAACAAAGATTTTGAAATAAAGTGTAGAGTGTAAATGTGTGTGTGTGTGTAAGTGTAGTGTGTGTGGTGTAGAGTGTGTAGTGTGTGTGTGTAGTGTGTAGTGTAGAGGGTTATGTCATCATTCAGGAACCTTGGTGCCGTGCTAGTAGGAAGTCGGGAAATAGGTGCAAATCTTATTTTCTATAAAGCGTGGCAATTGCAGAAGTTTGGAAAACATTAAACTGCGAAAACAAGTCTTCTACACAAATAAAATTTTTCAGGAAGTCTTAAAATATTCTCGAAAACATTTTCCTACTCTAAAACACCACTTTACTAGGTCATGTACTCGTGTGTGTGTGTGTACTCTCTGTTGCCACCGCTTTCCATGAATGAATGAATGAATGAATGAATGAATGAATGAATGAATGAATGAATGAGACATTTATTTGCAAGAATATAGGTAGCTAGGGTCTTAATACATATGGGTTTCACTATATTCGGCATTTCAGCCGTACAAATATTTAGATTTTACATCTTGAGCTATTCGCATGCAGTACACATTCAGTAATTAGAAATATCAAAAAAACATAAAAATACCAATAATTATAAATACTAACAATAACTTCATAATTTAGATTAAATAACAATGCAATTAATAAAATTATAATGAAATACAATTATACTCATTTCCAATAATAATTTATATTAAAAATAGCAATCAATTATTGATAATTGTTCAATATTATTTAAGTAATGTCAATAAGAAAATGTCATAATAATTATAGTAATTAGGTAAGTTTTACATTTTACACTCAAAATATTCATTGATGGAATAAAAACATCTCTCACACAACCAGCTGTATAACTTTCTATTAAATTCTAAATCTGTAGCATTTCTAAATTCTTTGGCTAAGTGGTTATATATTTTCACCGCCATGGTATAACAATTTTTGTCGCATACTTTTAGTCTATTACGCGGGACTACTAGTGGCTTTTGTGTTATTCTCCTCTTAGACATAGCCTTTTCATCTTTTTCAAAAAGCGAGTAGTTGTTTCTTACAAATTTGCAAGTTTCAAATATGTATAGAGACGGGAAGGTAAGCAGCTTTTGTTTAATAAATACAGGTTTACAAGAGTCTGTCCACTTAATATTGAAAATTGACCTTATACATTTTTTTTGGGCTAGGAAAGCCCTCTGGGCATCAGTTGAATTCCCCCATACAGTTATTCCATATCTTAAAACGGAACAAACATGGCTATGGTAAACCAATAAGGCTGTTTGTATGTCTGTTAAATTTTTAATTTTTCTAAGTGCAAATACGAATTTGTTTATTTTCTTGCAAACATTATCTACTTGAGCTTTCCAATTGCAATGTTTGTCCATAACTATTCCTAAAAATTTGGTACTATTTACTTCTTCTATGTCATTATTATTGTATTTTAGGCTTAATTTCATGTCATTTCCTACTTTTTTGTGGTTATTATATGGCAAAAATGTTATAAATTTAGTTTTATTTGTATTTATTCTTAAGTTATTCCTATCTAACCAATTAATTAAATCTGTCAAAGCCTTATTCGCAAGTATTTTACTGTTATCTAAACTTTTCTCTCTTGTCAATACGGTAGTATCATCTGCGAATAGTATAGTGTATTGGTCCAGCTGCAATATCCAGTTTTAAATAACATGAAAGAAAAAAGTTACAACTTTCAGGCTTCAAAAGTTTTTAATGGAATGTGACGGAAGTAGTTTCTTAGTAGGCCAGTGCAGTGGAAGAACTGTAATTTATATTATTTATGCTCTCATTCGGATAACAGCTGCAAGTTTTCTTGGCATTCCTTACTTTTGGTATGTTAAATGAATTATTGTTAGTGATATTGTTTAACTTAATTGATTTCACTTTTTAACCCCTCACTAAAAACGAGGATGTTATGACGTACGTATATATTAAAGGATGTAAGGACAGAAGGACACGAAGGACGGATGGAAGGACAGACACAAATACATACAATTCGTATGTATTTGTGTCTGTCTGTGGTATCGTAGCTCCCAAACGGATGAACCGATATTTATTTAGTTATTTAGGGTTCCGAACCCGAAGAGTAACCAACGGGACCTTAATACTAAGCCTCCGCTGTCCGTCCGTCTGTCCGTACGTCTGTCAGCGGGCTGTATCTCATGATCCGTAATAGGTAGACAGTTGAAATTTTCACAGAATGTATATTTCTGTGGCCGCTATAACAACAAAAGATAAAATATATGCAATTATTTTACTCTAGATTATAAATAACTTAACAGATTACAGTGAACTTTACAAAAGTTATAATTAATGTAAGTTTAAATACACGAATTATTGGATAGGATATTTAACGTATACCAATTAAAAGTTTAAAGATATTCGCAAAAGCTTCACAACTGTGTCTTCAAACAAACAAATTAATAAGTACTACAAACAAATTAATTAATTTGTTAATCCTACTGGATTACATTTTCATTCGCGTTTGTAAAATATGCGAAGTTTTAAGAAGGATGTTTTAAAATGTCAATTTTGTATTTGTAACCGAAGTCTAAAAAAGAGGAGATTCTCAATTCGACTGTAATTTTTTTTTAAATGTTTGTTACCTCATAATTTCGTGATTACTAGTCCAATTTGCGTAATACGCAGTACCTTTGTGCTCTTCGTTATTGTATTGTCCTGTTAAGTATTTGTGTGTACAAATAAATAAATACTTTTTGCATTTGGTAGTTTATGACTGTTATTTTCTATTATACATATTTTTTCTTCTGTCTATGTGGATGATCTGCTAATAATGTTTAGTAACAAAATGGAAGTCAGTCACGTTTTTTTCATATTATCTTCAGTATAGGTCCCAGCATCCCCTTTGGCACTAAATCAGTGAAAGTACCTACATGAACTCAGCCAAATAACATTCGATCGGGTAAAACAAGCTGCTTAGTTATTGCTTTGATTATTATCAACGTCATCATTCTCCTGCCCTTATTCCAATTATTTTGGGGTTGGCGCAGCAAGTCTTCTTCTTCCATACTTCCTTTCTTCTCTTTTAGCCGTCATCTCAGTGGTCACCCACTATCTTGCCATAGATTTCGCTCAGGGCTTATTCATATTTATATTTATTTGCGTTCCACAAGGTAACAAGATATTAACAAAAGGCTTAGAACTGAGAGCCGTTGTAGACCCTGTCAAGGCACAGCTTAATCAGCCCATAACGTTCCCACTGCTGCTGGAGCTGATTATGACAGAGTAGGCCTGTATCCTTACAGCCCTACTCGGTCTGTAAGAAGGAGTGGGCGTGCCCAGTGCAAATTTGGTTCTAGGGCTCTCACGATTTTTTCCTTCACCGGGCCGGGCTTGCTGATCTAAAACGAAATATTTTTTGTCATTCAGAAATAGTAGGCCACGTATGCGCTCGAGAGTCCCCACCATTTCGTCCAGTGGTGGGGGTGGGCGAGGCGGGTGCAGCTGCTGGGGGCGGGGGAGGGGCTGCTGTAGAACTGCTTGACCTGGCAGAGAGGTGCTGGGCAGAGGCGGCCGATGATAGACCCAGTTTTGACGCCGTCAATGCTAATTATATCAAGTGAGTGATAAATAAAAACGTACTTGAATTTTATCGTGCCTGTGAGGCATACAATAATGTTACATTCTATGTTTTTATTCTCGCGTGTATTTGTATCTTAACCTGATCTTCGGAAGACTCTCCAGTGAAATAAAGTAAAATTGATTTGCATAGATTGTGTGTGTGTACAAATATGGAGATTGGGGAATGATTCGGCAAACTGGGCCGGCAGTCTCGACATAGATACCGACATTGTCGCAAACTTTCGGTCGCTTAATAATAACAGAAAAAATCGGTTGCAATAACGTTGCTTGCGAGAAATGCTAGTGTGAACATCCAAGATGGGTTTCTCGCAAGCATCGTTATTGCAACTGAATTGTTTCGTTCTTATTAAGCGATCAAAAGTTTGCGAAAGTGTCGGTATCTATGTCGAGACTACCGGCCCTGGGCTATTACCTATCATGTGTTCTTTTGTTTCGCACTTTTCATATTCGGGCAATAAGATGAGTTGTGCTGCACCATGCATTCACACTCACCTTCTTAACTAACTAAACTTCAAAAGTTAAACTAAATCAGGAGAACTTATTACACTCATGGTACGAAGTCTTCCTAGAAGACGAAATCAATGACAACGAAGCGAAGAGAAACTATTCCGCATTCACATTTCTTGGGTGTCCTTGGGGCTTATCGACGAGTCATCATCATCTGCCTAGCCGTTACCCAACTATGTCGGGGTCGGCTTCCAGTTTAACCGGGTGTAGCTAAATACTAGACGATGGAGCGTCTGCCAGCCAAGACATCTAATGATATATTTTCCTGTTTAGGGGCTACTGTGACAACTTGATGGACGATCTTCTCCGTCGTATGGAGCAGTACGCGAATAACTTGGAGTCCCTCGTTGAAGAGAAAACTGAACAACTGTCACTGGAGAAACGGAGGTCTGAAGAACTGCTGTATCAAGTACTCCCAAGGTACATTTTGTCATTTATAATCTTACATGATTTTTTCATCTATCTGTAGGCAGAAGTATAGCGTATATTTAGGTTTGAGTCCTATGTAATTGGGTTCTAAACTTTTTTCTTTATCGTGCGGTTATTGCCTAACCAGGTGTTAGAGTTTTTATGCCGCCCATGGACCATTGACTTGACGTTACATGCCGTCGAGAAATATCTCTCAGGCATGCTGGTTTCCTCACGATGTTTTCCTTCACCGAAAGTGGTTATTATACATTACGCATATGAATCCGAAAAATCAGAGATGCGTGTCTTGGGTTCGAACTTGAGACCTATGACTTGGCAGTCCGACGGTCACTCCACTACGTTATCACTGCTTGCTACTTGCTTTGGTTCTAAACTATTATTAAGCTATGTAACATACAAAGACTTTTCTTTTTAACTTTTTCTTATAAATTTTTTATAATTCCGTTTTGATAATGACATTACATTAAGACATTCAGCAGTATATTTTAAGACAATCTAAATCTTATTTACCCGTATTTTCGAGCCAAACAAAACTTACGTTAATGTCTTTTTTCTGGCACGAACTAATATAATATTCGTAGTATCTTAAAATTCTTTAAAAGTGTTTGGGTTTCTAGATATTTTGTAGCTTTGAAAAATAAATACTTGTCTGCGAAAATAATAAAAATTTTCGTAAAAATCTGTACAAATAAATAAAACTGAAACTTCTATTTGTAATTTCAAAATAGCAGTTTTTTACTGAATGCTTATGAAACTCGAAAAGCACTTGTTCTCCCTGTCATAGCGATCATTTTAGAAACCCTTAAAATTGTTATCAAAATTCGATTCATTGAAGTAATATTTTTATAATAATTTCAAGCGGACGAAACGAAAAATTTATTTTACAAAACCTTCCAATATTTAAATTTATAATGTAGAATGTGTTAAAATCTCTTCTACCTGTCATCATTCACCCACCCAGGCCCGTAGCTCAGCAGCTGATGGCCGGCGAAGTGGTACAGCCCGAAAGCTTCGAATGTGTGACAGTATACTTCAGCGACATCGTCGGCTTCACTGAACTCTGTGCTGCCTCCACGCCGATGCAGGTGGTGGATCTGCTGAACGACCTGTACAGTACCTTCGACAGGATCATTGGGTTCTATGATGTTTATAAGGTAAGCTATCAACATTTTATGGCATAAAATCATTTGCAGAAATTTGACAGTTTGTGATAACTTGATGTGTTAGCGACTGTACGTCATGGTAAACTGAATTATATGGTGAATATACACCTCTAACTCGACTGAAAAGGGTTCATTCTTCCCATAACATAGCCCTCCTTTCGTGTCCTAAAGGTGGAAACAATAGGCGACGCTTACATGGTAGTCTCTGGTCTACCGGAAAGGAACGGCGATCTTCACGCGCGGGAGATCTGTCTCATGGCGCTGGCTATTGTGGAGGCAGTGAGGGGGTTCGTCGTGAGACACCGGCCTACGCATCGATTGGAGGTGAACTTTGATGATCATTTAAAACTTGTAAAAGAATCTAATATTTAAATGTATCATGTATTTATAAAGAGTGTAAAAAATATTGGAGGGCAAAGTTCAAAATTATTCAGTTTACTGTAAAACGTGATTTGTCTCCCCAAATAAAGTCGTTTCCCAGCAATAACTTTTGCGTAGGGATACCTAGTTTGGTGTACAGAATCCTTGGTTGACGGTTTCGTGAGGGTCCGTTTACTCCTTGTATCTTAGCAGAAATAGAAATAACAAATCAGTAAAAACTGTTAAGTTACTCTGCTTTCAATGTCATGTTTACATTGTGTATAATTATCACTATCAGCAGTTGTCATAACTTGGTCCCAATTCAACATCTATGAGGCACTTTAAATAAGATCGCCAACCAACGTTATTTTTTAACCCAGAGTTACCCTAATAATTGTGATATTTTTTGTATGAAAACCATAATTGTCTCCATAGTTCTACTGTCAGGTTACCTCTTGGTCCAAAATAATCTCTGGTTCAGGTAATTGGGTCTTACATAAGAATTTTGACAGAATCATCCACAGATTATGTGAAAGTTTTCACAGAATAACTGCCAGTTTTTTTATTTATTTGAATAGAGGACTAGGCAAAATTTACGTAAGTTTAAAAAGCTTTCTTCAGTGTAAAGTAGCACTCGAAATTCAAAAAACTTAAAGGGGAAGCGCCACGGTAAACAGCGAAATTCAAATTTTCTCACTTTTTTTTTAATTTCGCGGCTACCCCGGCCTTTTCACCTCAAGTATAATTTGTTATGTCCCCCAATATACGAGTGGGACGTTGTTTTCCTCGATACTACCTGTTGAACCTGAAAACATTTTGTTCTACTGACTGTGTACTTGATCAGGTCCGTATAGGAGTCCACTCTGGTCCGGTCTGTGCCGGCGTGGTGGGGGTCAAGATGCCCCACTACTGCCTGTTTGGAGACACCGTCAACACAGCTAGTCGCATGGAGTCTACTGGACAACGTAAGTTCCATCCTTTTGCAGTGTGTATCAGAAAGGTGTGGTCAGGTCATATTTAGGGTTGTGTTACAGACCATCAAACTGGGTAACTTGCTTCATGAGACCAACTTGACCAACTGACCAACATATAAAAATATAACTTAAAATATGTCACAGTACCCAAGTCGTAATATTTTGTTATGCTTGTATGATTATTTTTTTCTCTCTTTTAGTTCATTTCCATTATTATTCATATTTTGCGTAATTCACCTTGTTTCTTTTGTTGTTTGTTTTTTTATGTAATGTTTTTGATTTCTATAGGTTTTTGACCTTGTCAAATTTACTGTATGTACCAAGGTTATAAGTGAATGATGTGGTCTCCTATAATTGGAAGCGCACACGTGTATTTGTCCCTGTTATATGTATACTTGCATGTAATTGCGTAGTTTCTGTTGGAGATCCAATAAATAAATAATAAAAATAATAAAACATCGTAATCACAAAAAAAAACAGCTATCACATTTGGATGCAGTAGGTTTTGAAATTTTTTAGGAGACAGTTGTATACATGGTGGCACCGACAATACGACTGCGTAAACCTCATTATGTTCCCAGTCTGCATACAAAAATTCATTCGAATATATCCAGTAGTTTAGGCACAGGACATTATTTTTCATTTTCAGCATTTTCTACATGATGTAAATTAATAGGCTAGTACCGACAGGTTAACGATCCCCGCATTGGTATAAACACTAAACAGATGTTGCCGACTCGATACTTTAAAAACTTTTGCCAAATTCGTTCCTAAAATTTATTTTCAGACGCGAATTAATGCAAATAATAAATTATACCTAAGGTTAGAAAACCAATATTTATGAATGGTGTTCTATTTATTTCGTTAAAAATTTGTTTGTTTGATTTTTTTGTTAATATCGATATTAGAATTTATTTGGTAGTTTAAAAATATGCCCATGAACTACTATTACCAGTGCAGCAGTGTTTTCATTTACGGTCGTATTGTCGGCGCCATCTTGTACTCGTTTACGTATCTATACTTTCGCGATTCTCTTCAAAGTTTTGATGAATCGGTTTCTTCTAGGTAAGCTCCACTCTAGGCCGCAACATCGATTCACATCAGGCGAGTTGCGGCCTATGTAGTAATCTATCTATACATCTATACATATAGATAAAATT
Organism: Eurois occulta; assembly: GCA_950022335.1. Lineage (NCBI taxonomy): Eukaryota > Metazoa > Arthropoda > Insecta > Lepidoptera > Noctuidae > Eurois > Eurois occulta. The sequence continues at coordinate 4,818,428 of OX465498.1, forward strand.
GAAGTGTCTGTTTGTAAAATCAAAATAACAGCTTTTTACTGAATGCATACGAAAATATATACGGCACTTATACCAAAAACACATTTTTTTAAATTTTTGTCTGTATGTCTGTTTGTTCGGGATAAAACGGCTGGACCGATTTTGACGGGACTTTTACTGGCAGGTAGCTGATATTATAAGGTCTATCTTAGGCTACTTTTATTTTAGGAAAATAATTAGGGTTCCGTGTAAAAAAAATAAAACCCTTGAAATTTTTAATAAAATCCAATTCGAAAAGGGAAGTAATATTTTTTTAATAATAATTTCAAGCGAACGAAGATAGCGGGCAACAGCTAGTTAAAATAAAAACTTTATAGTGCACAGTGAAAATAAAAATTGACCTAAAGATGCTTAACTTTTCCACTCCGCGACTGTTCGTTTCAAAGAAATGACTGTGTAGAAGATACATCATGTTTGTAGGTCCAGCCTCATAAATTGTTAGTAGTTAACTTTATTTAGCAAAGATAACATGAAGTTGATGAGAAAATGTAACCACGATTTACGTAGCGAGATGGCGGATAAGGATTATGTAACAAGAATTACTTTTACAACCAGATTTGTTAATTAGGAATTTTGTGACAAAGTTAAGTACTGTAATAAAGCTTGGTCAAAAGATACAACGTTTTATTCGTATTTGAGTTTTACTGGATGTATAAACGTAACTGTTTTGTCACAAGCAACTTTCCATTTAAATTACAAACAAGCCCTACCACTATGTAGTTTTGTACGACTTAAATGAAAGCGTTAATATTTTTGCAATTTGCAAAGTCTGTGACATCAAACATGCTACAATGCTTGGTTGCAAAAGAACAATAGGCTATACTTCAAAAAGGTTATGAAGACTCGTAAATTAATATAAAGATTCTGCCCTAATCCGTATCAAATAATGGGAACAAACACACACACACAGATTTATTTAATTTATTGCGTTCACCAACAATTGGTATAAACAAATGAAACAGAAGCAACACATCAGAATAAAGTGTAACAATCACTGCATGCTCACAAAACGTTGTCGTAACTAGATACAAACATACACCGCTTCACACATGCACACACATTTCGGCTCCACCATATTCCTCATCACCTCCCTAGTCTTCACTCTGGAAATCAAATACCGAGCCCCAAGATACAGACTAACAGTGGCGTATTTACCTTTTATCTGTATTTAGCGTTACTTTTGAGTAACGTCGTGAAGTACGGGCCTTATTGAACAGAGACTTTGCGACACTTCCAGATAGCTGAAGCAAGTTAAAGAAGAACTAATTCCTTTATCACTTTCAGCCCTCCGGATCCACTTAAGCGAAAACACTCGAGCGCTGCTCGACCAATGGGGCACCTTCGTAGTCGACCGCCGAGGAGAGGTGGAACTCAAGGGTCGCGGGAGAATGCTGTCCCATTGGCTGCTACACTGCTCCGAGCCCGAAGCCAGGCCACCTTCGCAAGGACTTCAGCCACCTCCCCAGTACCCCATACTGTTCCCAGCGCTACCACAACCTGCATTATCTTTACAAGTTCCTTATCTTGTTGTGGACCCTCCCACTTTAGCTGCTTGAACAATCAGATTCTTTATATGTATGGATTTGAATCTGGAAAGACAGTATGATCAAGTATAGGCTAAGCTACCTATCTGACCGAATGCGTGTTTCTGTAACTCTATCTCTTTCTGTCGCTTAGAAACGACATTAATAAGAGCGAGAAAGAAGTGGCTTTGGAATTGACCCTGCTGCACGCTGATAACCCTCCTTAGGGCAGATAAGTCTGGCTCAGCTCTATGATAGATATATCTGAAATATTTGAGTCGACGTGTGACTGATCAGATTCATGATCAATATCGTCTATTAGTTGTGTCTTTATCACAAGAGTTCGGGCTTCCTTCGTAAAGGCATTAGTTATACTCGTAAAATAATTCATTCTTTAGCATAAAGTTATGTGTATAAACTTTGATATTCTAAAAAAATTGTACTTTCATTACCACAGGATTCTAAAATAGGTTTTATTTAAGTTAAAAAAAAAACTGACGTAAAATGATATAAGAATGGAATCGTATTCGAATTTTAAAAATAAACGGTCGACCACGTCTTAAATTACCATAAAACAAGCCTGCTGTCAAATACAAGCCTAAAAAAACAATATTCTATGATAAATGCGTTCAATTTGTACTAAACAGACCTCCATTAAACATAAAATATGAGGGATGAACTAGAAATAACAGCAACGTTACTCAAATGCTAATTTTATGAACATTTTATCCGCTTACACTAGTTAATGACTTGACAGTGATAACATTTACATTTTACTAGCTGGTACATCACTATGGACGTTTAACGAGATCATTTGCATTTATTCCATAAAGTGTTAAACATTTGTTACGTACAGATGCATTTGAATAATCTGAACTGCAATTTCTGTCGCTTGGGTTAGAACTTAGTGATGATATGACATGTTTGTTTCTACGCGAAGAAAATTATACCGGGGGAATTATGTAGAAATTTCGACCCGTCCCGGCTTCGCACGGGTGCAATGTTATACATAAACCTTTCTCTTTTAAATTACAATCGTTTATTAAGTAGAGTAAACTATATACATTATTAATTAAAAACTATTAAACAAACTAACAACAAACTATAAAAGGGCATCGAAAAACTCCTCAACGCTGTCAGCTGGTAATGTGCCCAAGAGACTGGCGGCGTTGCCACGTTTTATGGCAACACTTCGCCTCTGGCCAATGTAAAAGCCAGCCCTTGGGTCACGGGAAGCGTCAACTAGGCGTTTCGAAAACCTTTTTCTTGAATCACTCTATTTATTGCTGAACACTGCATTAAAATCTGTTGCGGAGTTTAAAAGAACTAAGCGTACAAACAAAAATTGTTGAAATGAAAAAACAAAATGGTGGTGTTAGTCAAGTAACTATAAATTCTTTGTTGGTTGCGTAGTTGGTGTTGAAAGTTTTAGTCTATGCTACAGGTCACTACAAAATTGTTTTCAGGCTGACCTCCGAAATAAATCAATTACGAATTTGGCATTGGCCGAAAGTTTTTCCACACGATTCACTGTTTGTATCGCTAAAATACGACCTAGCACAGCTTGTTAGGCAATATTTTACTGAGTTACAGAAGTAAAGTAGTAACTACCAGAAAATACAACATGCTTTACTGAGAAATTCTGCACAAAAACACATGTCCAACTGTAAAACATTGCGTAAACGTGGGGAAGTAAGAAGAAATAGAAAATTATTTAGTGATATATTCCTATTCCTTCATTCAACAGAAATTTCCCCCTCTCCTTAAAACGAGCAGTAATTATACTGTAATTTTCTCCGTGTTTCTCAGGGGAGCGTAAAACCATCTGCTATGGAAGATTACAGACCATATAGCAGTACAGCTTGACAAATGAGGGTGGGCGTTAAATTATGCGCGTTTTCACTGGGCAAAAACATATGAAAACTTAAAACTTAAAGTTTTCAATGTATGTAAAACATTGCAAATTAAAAAAAAAGTGTTTCATTTCTGTACATGGAACTAATAAGTACTAAATAACTTGTTTTCTGTGATTTTTATTAATATAATGTTGTGAAAAACAAAAATGTTTTGATTATTATTGACGTTCAGGACTTTCATACGGTCGTAATATTGAATTTCGAGTTAAACTTTTGCTTCATAACGTACCTTACCAAATAATAACAAAATACCGTATTAGAGTTTAAGAAGATAAGTTTTTTGTGAAAAAATAACTATGACTTCCTTTTTCTACAAAAACTTTTCTCCAGCATATCTAAAATCGATAGATTCTTAACTTTTAGTAGGTAGGAGTTATTCCTATCCGTCTAATGACGCATCTCTTTTGTTTCGGATTGTACGATGTTTGTTGAGAAGTTCTATCGGTCTATTCAGAACTTTTGATTTATAAATGTTGATTGAAATTAGCTGTACAACTTATCGTGTATTTTAAATACTTAGGTATACCTAGTAGATATAAGAATAAACAAAAGTATATTGTGTTAAGAGAACTGTTAGATATTTTTCATGTAATTGACCTCACGCCTTTGAATCTATTGTCTAGACAAATTGGGCCGTATACCTAAATATGTAGTAAAGATATTTTGTTACAAACAATTTGATACATGCCTTGCCAAAATAGTTTTTTTGGAAAAATTTTAGAAGGTGTATATTTCATTATTAGCCGGTATAGTAATCCTCGATTTGTAATTTTACTAGAATTAAGAAATAATATCCTATTTTAAATTTCAAAGTATAGTCTTTATTAATTAAGTTAGTATAAAGGGTGTAACAAGACCCTTAACGAAGCCGAAAGGCACTTGTTCTCCTCGCCATTGCGATCATTTTTTTTGTTCTAGACCATACCTGGACATCCTTCTAGTTCGGAGATGTTAGGGGTCAAAATTCCAACTTTTTCACCAGTTTTTTTTTAAATACGTGTTTATAATGTAAGTAACATTTTTACTTTAAACACCTCCACGACTCCCGTACTATTCAATCCATCCATCAGCACAATGTTTTGAGTGCGTTACATTGAGTCCTACCCTAAAACGTGATTTTTCACCCAAAAAAAAGTCGTTTCCCAGCAATAATTTTTGCGTAAAGTTATTTAATTTGATGTATATGCTTGGTTGACGGCTTCGTTAAGGGTCCTGTATAAGATTCATTTCTAGTTAGAAGCTTTTCTTTAAGATTGCCTTCAAAATATTTTCCAAGAACCAGTAGATATAGTTTCGAATAGTTAATCGTTTCAGTTGACCCGTTCTCTGAAATAGGAACTATCAGTAGTGCCAAATTACATTGTTTTAGTTGTAGATACACTATTTTGTCATTGTACTATCTAACTACTATCATAATATAGATTCTATATCGTTGTCCCTAAATGTCTATTTTTATATGAATGTTAAAGACAAAATTATAAATAGATGCTTTTATTTATTTTATGTCAATTAACTGTGAAAACTGACAATTATTTTCTATGTTTGGTGATAAAATAAAAGACGAAAATTGTATTGTGGTTTTATTTGTACGAAGTGCAAGTGTTAAAGAATAAACGACTTTGTTTGTGTTGCGAATGGGGCAGACAACCTAGACTGGCAAATGACCTAACAGTTAAGCCTTAGAACAACACATCTACAACTAGTGCTCTTAATATTACTCATAGCAATCGTGAACCACTCAAAAACAACAACTTACACAATAACAAACATAGAAGAATTATTCTTTAAAATCTATAACAAATTCACTCTCTCGCTCTAAAGCATCTAACTTACTCTTCTTCACAATGGTATAGTTAGAAGACTTCTTCCTCAAAATCTCTAACAAAAATATGACCAGAGATATCACAAGGCCAAAACCTAAGCAGAGAAAACAACTGAGTGTCTGATGTTGAGTCAACGGCGACGGATCCGAAGTTATCGTGGGGGCGTACGTCGTCTTCATAACGGCTTCTCTTTCCAGCAAACCACTTTCTAACATCCTTGGCATCCATGTCATAAGTGGCCTCACAAACGGAGAGTACATCCTCATCCATACAACCAATGGCACAGTCAAAATTGAGTCAGGTAGCACGTGTCCACATTCGTTCTCCTTCTTTCCTTGTGCCGCACAATACGCGAAAGCATACTCCAATGAGGTGGCCAACACGAACTTCTTATTACCATCCAATATATCACAGAATACATCATCAAACTTAACTTCAGGGATTATTTCAAATCCATCCCTGATTAGGTCATCGAATTCGAAATGTGCATAAATACCAGCACGGCCACCAAACTTATAGCCATTGTCAAGAGTTTCTTTTAAGTTCGCGAAATTGCCGGTCAGAGTGTCCGTCTTCAAAGCACCAATGAGAACGCTTTGATACGCATTCCTGACGACAAAAGTGAACCACAACCACAATCCGACAATGTAGAAGTCTCTGAATCGTCTCGGAGCGACTCTTATCGTTTGACCGAGCATAGCACCCCATACTCTAAAAGCAGCACCCTGAACTTTGTCAAAGTTTTTGAAGTAACGATTGCAAAAACTTTTTGTACGTTTAAACTTCAAAACAAAAGGAAAGGATATGACCAAAAAGGTAACCACTAGGAGAATAAGCCACAAATAACCGTTTAGAGGTGAAAGCAGTCGCCACCACATCGGGCCCGGGGCAACCGGAGGAGCCAGCCACGCTATGCGAATTCTAAAATACGGAATCGAGTAATCCAGGAGACCTAATCTATCCACTCCTAAAGGGATGGTACAAGTTGAAATATTAGCAAACCCCGAAATGACATCATTCAAAGAATCAGACCAATTCTTAGCTCGATCCGAATCAATGCTTATATAGTCTCTCGCAGTCACTATAGGAGTAAAATTCATAATATCTCGGAGTAGCCTCACTATGGCTTTCTTAATTATTTGTAGTGGAATCTTCTTGTCTATGCCCCCCTGATTGTAGATCTTGTTAGTTGATATGTACAGAGGACACTCGTGCATGTTACTCATCTTATCTGGATACATGCCATAGAAAGACTTGTCTGGTTTCCAATAGTTGATTAGGACAGGCTCGGTATTTTGACAGTTCAAATGATTTTTGTAAGGATAGTAGGTGTACAAAGCCACATTGCCTTTCTTGTCTTTAGTGATGATGACAACGTCGGTGACATAGTAGCTCCACAATACTCTGGTGATGTGTTCTAGTTTCTTGCGATTTGAGTTTATAATTATAATGAATTTGGCTCCACCGTTGAAAAGGTTTCTACCTCTGAGGTCTTGCTTCAACCTGCCCAACAACCTCATGAAAGATTGGTAGTTATCCACAATGATGACCACTTGCTTCGCGGGGTCAGCTCCTCTGCTTTCAATCATCACAGTTCCTTCGTACGATTTTAGGAAATCAGTGACAAGTTTATCATCAACGTCTTGATAAAGAATAACAGTTGTTTGTCGATAATTAAAGTTATGATTCGCCACATCTATGGCACAACTTATGACATCGTCTTGTTGGTCTAAACATGTTACAGTTTTGAAGGATACTATTGCAAAGTAAATAAAGACTTTTAGTAAATCGCAGACCATTTTGTAAGGACTGCTTTCAACGGAGATTTTAGAAAAAGTGTCGTATCTTTCTTTAGTATAGGTAAAGTTGATGGACTGCGCCTGATTTTGATAGACGATCAGAGGTAATAAATCTTCTTTTGTTTTAAATGCTGCGTTGGCGTTCGCTGCAGACATCTTTCGTTCAGATTTTGATCGATGCATGTTACTAATGCAGTTACTAAGCAAAAAATGAAAGGTTTTCTAAATCGTGATAAATTGAGTTTGGAATGGCGTTCAATCAGCAAGTTGCATGTTAGATAAAGAATATCAGAATAATGGGCTTGATCGACAAAAACCTTAGTGTGGTGGTAGGCTTTAATATTGTATTTAGAAAAATGGTTTAAATGATTTAAGAAAATTATAATAGTTAGCTAAAAATTAAATATTTAGGAACGCACACGGCGCTGTTTGCAAGATTCAGGTTTTTCATCTATGTAGTTGATTTGATTGCGCTGTCAAATGGTAATGTCCCCAAGAGACTGGCGGCGTTGCCACGCTGTAAGGCCACGCTAAGCCTCTGGCCAAGGTAAAAGCCAGCCCTTGGGTCACGGGAAGTGTCAACTAAGCATTTTGAAATTTCCTTGAAAAGGCTGTGAGCGCTCGGACCCACCACCACCGGTCCCAGAGTTGCAACCCCAAACGGCTCGAAAATATAGTTTCAAATAAGGTTACTATATTTACGCCGCTTGAGGTTCTCCGCAGCCGCAGCGGCAGCCCCAGCACAGCACGATCAGCTTGGAAGATGGGATGGCGCAAGAGTATCGACACATGTAGTAGTAATGTACATACTCCAGGCTGCATTTTTTTCTTCGTATGTTAATATTTTGTTTTTGTTAAGATTAGAGGAAGACCAAAGAAACGATGAATGGCTAGAAAAGAGGTGACTGCTGCGATGACCAGTAATAGAGAAGTACGAGAATGGACAAAGAAGACATGCTGCGCCGACCCCAAATAAGTAGTAAGGGATAGGTAAGGGCAGGAGAATGTTGTTTGATGCATTATGGTTGTAATTATATTTGGTGTCAATAAATAAATTTTCTTTAATTACATTAGGTGTAAGTTGTAATTGTAGGAGCTTTCTGCACCTACGTTTAGCCTTGTATCTCACAGAGCAATTAATAGTATCAATTGTAGCAATGCTACGCAGAAGTAGAATTAACCATTAAAAATTGATCATGTCAGCAGTAAATCAAACAGAAGGAAACTTTAATTGGCTGCAATCTTTAGTTAAAGACAAAAATTCTAGGATAATATTAATGAGTTAGATGTTGTATTGGAATAATGAACTGTCCTATCTTATATAAGGGTTCCGGTAGTTTGTGTACTATGAAAAATCTTAAACTGTTTCGGTGGTTTAACTGTCATCATATCACTAAATGGGATAACGGACTGCTTCGAATTCGGCATTGAACAGCAAAGCCGAACCGAAGCAATTACTTTCACTGACAAGTCTGACAAAATTACTCGTATTCTTTATTTCCATAGAAATAAGGTTGCTGTCGGACTGCAGCTGTCACAGGTAAAATAACAATGAAGTGACTGTACGTTATAACTTTCTGCACCACTGCGCGCGTGCGCCTCGTCACCATGACAACGCACATAACAACATTACTGTAAACAAAACAGCATCGCCAAATTGTGTTATCACCAATTTAACCTAAATAATAGCTAAGATCGAGTGACATACAGATTACGTCATATGTGACGTCAGGATAAAGTTCGGTCAACGATTTGTGGCAATTAAATTTTAACGAACCCATTTATTTTGAGACAGTGTCATATTATAATAATTATAATAATAATTTTGGCCAAATGTTTAACATTCTTAGTTAAATATAAGTAAAGCAGTAATTTAAAATTTTGCAGAATTATTTTAGTAATAAACACTATGAAAATCAAAGGGTTGCGTAATCTCATTTGGTATTGGTTGGCAATAGCAGTAAGTATGATAATAACAGTGAATGCGAAGGAGCTGGAAATGCCGGGTACCTGTCAACAAGGATACTACTATGAGCCTAGTGCTCTCAGCTGCATAACCTGTCCTGCTAATGCCTCTATGGTCACTTCCGCTGATGGTAAGTAAATTAGATACGGTCACCCACTTCCCGTCACCAGAATGCTGGCCTGATTTTTGGCCAAAGAATCAGCATTGCCATCAAACGTGACAATGCTGCCAGCCTTCTGGGCACCACTCCCGTTGGCAGTGATGTGGACCAATTCTTCGACGCCCATTAATTATTTTCTGCTTTTATATAAGTTAATATTTTTATGATTATTTATAGTTTGTAAATTATGTATGCGGTAAGTAAATACTGGTGCTTACTTAAAATGTGATCAAACCACATTAGATATTTCGACCCCCGCCTCGTAATCTTACCCGACCACGACCATAGAACACCAGCCCACCCAACAATACCCGTCTGGTCGGGGGATAGGAAAACGGGAGGCCCTTTTCTATAAAGGATGGGGTGAATCGATTAATGACATAACTATGTTCTAGTCTTATACAGAAAATCAGCTGTGGCCCGCGGTTTCACCCGCCAATTTTCTTTTTCCTCGACTCGACCTCGACGTTCAAACAAAGTCTTCAGCTTTATTATAGTATAGATTGTGTCCACCGTGTCCCACTGCTGGGCCAAGGCGTCCCCTTTTTCCTTCCATACCTCTCTATTTTGTGCGATATCTGGCCATGCTATTTATTATTTAACACTTCAAGCACAAAGTACAGAGGTGGTCTTAATAGGCATTTTCTACCAGTCAACCTTGTTGTGTTAATCGCAAAAATGATCAGATCGTCACGGCGGTCGGCTTCGACGGCGCTGTCCTTCCTCAGGCGTCCAGTGTGTGACGATCCTTGCCCATCGCTCAGGGTTCACCCGTGCTTCGTGGCTCGACTAGCACCACTTCAGCCTAGCTGTTTTTCTCTAACTTCAGAGCTACTTGAGTTATGGAAAGTAGAAAAACGCGATCTGATAACGCTTTTTATGCTGCGCTCTATTGCTCGCTGGCAAATATTGAGTTTGGACTCTGTTGTTTAGTAAGTGACTAACTTTGTGCACCGTAGGTTTAAACGGGCAGGGTGCACATGTCGACGAGTTTTCTTTTTAATGTAATTGGAAGACTTCCCTTCATATGTTCCTTCAGGGCCCAGAAGGTCTCTCAAGCAGTTTGGATTTGTCTTCCTGGTCTTTATCATATCATTTATTATTATCATATCATTATTTATCATAATTATAGCTATTGTACTTGAATAACACGTACATGAAATAAAAACTTGAATAACAATAACATGTACAAGAAATTCTTTTTTTAATAACCAACCAAAAATACAGCGCTGGGCAATCCAAAGTCATGTACTGAATCCATGATTTTTGTGTCACGATGTCCCATTTTTATTTACTGTTCCACTGCTAGACAAAGACAAACACCGTATATATTTTCCTATTCCAGGTTTCGGGTGCTCGTGCGCCGAACATAGCGTGCCAGCAGGTACAGATCGTTGCAAACCGTGCAACGCGACTGAAGTGGTGTCTGCCGACGGTACCACATGCGTTCCGCGGCGGTGCCAGAATGTTGCTGGTAGAGTTGCGTGCAGGAAGTGTCCTGGGGATTATATTACAGGTATGATGCTTCAAAATAAGTAGACACGTTACCTGATGGGAAATCATAAATATACTTAGCCTATCACAAATGTTTTTCAATCCCAATCTCAAAACCGGAGGATTTAACAAATATACACGAATTCAAACTCCAGGCTGCTTACTAATTCCTGGTTCATCATCTTCCTGCCCATGTCCCATTCTACTTGGGGTCGATGCAACACTTTTTCTTCTTCCATTCTCCCCTGTCGGAACCACGGCATCATTTACGCCTTTCCCTTCCATATCATTCGTCACACAATCCATCCATCTTTTCTTTAGCCTTCCTCTCCATCATCATAATTAATGGTTATACACCCAAAAACTTTACCCAGTTTGGGACCACACAGAGAGATTAAAAAGTAATATTTGAATGTCTTAGGGACCACATGATCAGCAGTCTAGACCAATGACGCAGTAAAACAAAAACTTACTTAACAAAACCATTTCCTCTGCCCAGTAACTCAAAACATCGACGGTTCACCTCTCAAAGAGGTGCAGTGCGTGAAATGCGCGCGCGGCTACAAGGCACAGAACAACGTATGCGCACGATGCGAGGCCTGCACATGCACGAAGAACCAGGTCATCGTCAGGGGCATCTGTGTACCAAAGAGCTATGTTAACTCCAGGCCTAAGTATGAGGAAGGTAGTCTGCATCCACTGGCTCTGTTGGATGTGGTGAAACGCGAATATTTGTGTATGGTAAGTTGAAGTTATTTTGGTGGACATTCATAATGGTATTATATATTTGATCATCATCATCATCATCATCATTTTCCTGCCCTTATGCCAATTTATTTGGGGTCGGCGCAGCATGTCTTCTTCTTCCATACTTCTCTATTACTCGCCATCTCATCAGACACCTCCCTTCGTGCCATATCATCCTTAACACAGTCCATTCATCGTTTCTTTGGTCTTCCTCTACTCTTATACCCATCCACATTCATACTAAAAATTTTCCTCACAATATTTTCCTCATTCTTCCGCATCACATGCCCATGCTATGAGAACCGATTACCACATAACTTTTCAGTCACCGGCACCACTTTCAGGCTTCCTCTTACCACACATCCCCCTTAGCATTCTCATCTCAGCCACATACAAAGCCATAATTCATCCCTTTTTGGAAATAAAATAACGCACTGTAAAATATTTCATAATAAGTTGTCGAAAAGAAAGATTTTATTTCAAAGTTTCAAGTCGAAGCTAACCAGGCTAACTGACCGAGCCGATCGATTTGATGACTATTATTTGTGGCAAGTAATTCATATAATAAAATTATAGTTCGTGCAGATAAACGAGAAGAAAAAATTACACCGGTATAATATAAATATTTTATTAGAGATTGATGAAGATTGCGTCAGCAATGTGGAATGCGGAAGCTTTCATGATTACGTGTACCGGAGATTGAAAAGCTTGTAAAGGCTTTGTAGGAAACATAAATATAACAATAAACAGACATACATCATTAATATACACCTGACAAAAAGTAAAAAAATGGCCTTACTGGAGACTAAACAAAACCTTTTTTTGCAAAAAAACCCTTTCCCAAATTTTTCAATTTAGTTAGTTAATAATATATTCTTCTCAGTGTCAGGCTGAGTAGGTGTGACACGGTAACTTAGTAATAAACACCCACACACAATGTTCCAGACTCCGACATAAACTTTATAGTTCCTGCATTCACAATGAGTAAGAGGCTGCTACGACGCTACGACGTAGCTAGTTCGCGTAATCACTGCTACGCCATAGCATTGTCGTAGACGCGACCCTATACGAGTTCGTAGCAAATAACTTTATTTTCATGTAGCCTTTATCTTCATTCTATTACTATCACTGCAGATAGACATATTACTATCCATGTAATAGGAAGATCAATAGATACCTTCTTATATTCGGGGTGAAAGGGACACCGATGCAAAAACGGTGTATTCAGTACATCGTTCTGAGCAAAAATAATCTGCTGTTTCCTACAAAAGTGCAATACCTACACGGTCAAAATGTATGGAACAGCCTGCTGATTTTTTTTTAATAACTGATGAAAATTTTCTATGTGGGGGGGCTCAGAATGATGTACTGAATACGTGGTAACCGTTTTCGCGTCGGTGTCCCTTCCACCCCGTATACACATACTTATAGTGATAGTTTAGTTAGATAGTTAGTTAGCCCGCGTCATCCCACTGCTGGACAAAGGCCTCTCCCCATCACTTCCATTTGTTTCGATCCAGGGCCAATGTGGACCACTGGTCGCTGGTCTTGTCCAGCTCGTTCCGCCATCTTCTGCGATGTCTGCCGCAACGCCTTCTGGCTATGTCAGGGCTCTAGAAAGTGACTATTTTGGCCCACAGTTCATTGGACACGCAGCAGACGTGGCCAGTCCAGTCCCACTTCAGCTTAGCGGCTTTATTACATTCATAAATTTTTGTTTCATAGCAAAAAGATCTTCGAGCTTGTCGCGCCCTGGCCAATGAATGCGTCAAGAACTTCTACTCCACTGACCCAGCGGGGCCCTGCAGGCTGTGGATACAGTCTAACTTGGCCACACCTAAAGGTAACGTTAAGATCTAAGAAATAAAACCATCGTGTATAAAGCTATCTGTACCGTATTGGTGGATGAACATAAAAATACCGATTTTTGCGTGGCATTTGAGTAATCAATCATCTTTTCAAAGACCCATTTAACATTCTTATAACTTCTGAGATGTCATACTTACGAGTATTTTACTTTTTCCCAACTATTTTTGTGTCGGCTTCCCGTCTAACCGGATGCAACTATAATTCATACATGGGCAATTAAGTCAATTGCAAGTCAACGTGCATGTGGTGTTAGCCTGTAAGTAATTGTTGCACTTATAAATGTATATCGTGTACTTCTAAATGAAATGTAATGTGTAAACAATTGTAGGCTAACCTAAATAAATAAAATAAATAAATGCGATTCGGTACATGAACCAACAAACGGCTCAGTCAGTACTTTAATAATTCTGTAAAAAAAATATTTCTTAATTTCCACTGAGTCTTATAAATTATAGATTATCTTGACCCGGAAAACGGACGAAGCTAATTAGTACGTCCTTTTTGCTACAAACTGTAAGAAAACCCGAGCAGCTTGTGTATAATTTATTATGCGATAATTATAGGACCACTCTCGGACCAACGGATTTATGGTAGGATTGGTGGTATTTTGTAGTATAATTATAAAATAGATCTCTGTACAGTTTTTCCTAATAAAAATCAAATAAATCAGGAATTTCTCAGTAGCAGCCACGGAGTCGGGATTTGCGCCCGGTTGATGGCAATAGGCTCGTCGCCTATTACATGGGACTTGAACATAACTGGCGAAATGTTGGTGTACTATTAGGTATACTTCTGCCTAACCCTTCGGGGATTACAAGCGTGGGGTTATGTTATGTTAAATCAGACATTTGTTTTTTTTACCACAAAATTATGTTGGGAGATCAATTAGACGATTTTCACACGACACCGCTCGTCCGCGCGGTCGGCCGTTGAAGCGAATCTCACATTGCATTGGCTTGTATGAAATCCGTTGATACACCGCCGAACCGTGCGTGCAAATTATGGGTGTACTTTTAGGTACACCCCTGCCTAAAATTATACAGACTGACGCTAAAACGGTTACCACGTATTCAGTACACCATTCTGAACCCCCAAATAGAAATTCTTCGTCGTTTATAGAGAAAGAGCTGTTTCCTATAAAACTGCAATATGAAAATGTATGGAAAAGCTGTTAAAAAAAACAGAATTCAGAGGATCAGAAAGATGTACTGAGTACCTGGTAACCATTTTAGCGTCCGTCGTCCCTTCCGCCCTGTATTTATTTATTTATTTAAACTTCATGTACAATAGTGGTACATAGGCGAACTTAATGCCACAAGGCATAAAGCATTGTAGGTGGTTGTTTGGTGGTGGTTGTTCGTGGTGGTTGTAGGTTTGTGGGTGTATATTTGCTGGTGTAACCTGACCGGACATTTCATTTCAGGTTTACCTCATCTTACAGTAGAATCAACATTGGAGGACAAAAATCCGGGGGAGACTTTCTTGGCACGCAAAAAGGTACGACTTTTTAATTTCCTTTGAGATACGCCAAATTGAAGCCGTTTAAGATAACTTAGCTGGGAAAGAGATATAAGAATAAAACTTAAGACCCACTTAAAGGAGTTAGTGGAAATTATATTTCTTCCAACTCCTTTGCTATTCTTTACTGTTTAATTTTGTTGCAGGATTCAAGTCTATTCTAGTAATTCTAGTGTGGGAAAGAGACATAGCTATATAGGTCATCTAGGGCCATCTCTTTCCCACACTAGTATTACTCCTGCTTTAAAACGTCATAGTAATCCCCAAGACAGTTAAATTGTTTCTCTGGGACTTTGTCGTGCTTCATTGTCTCGGCGCTTTTCTGGTGGTCGCCACTGTTGATGCTGGCTTTCAGGAGTTGCAGTGGTTTGGAAATAATGTGACAGTATTGTCCATCATCATTCTCCTGTCCTGTCCTCATCTGCCTGCCTGTCTTTTTATCCATTCTTCTCTATTACTCGTCATCTCATCAGACTCCGTTCTTGTTTTCATCCTTCACACATTCCATTAATGGTTTCTTTCGTCTTCCTCTACTCTTATACCGATCCACATTCATACTCAAAACTTTCCTCACGACTAACTTAAAAACCACTCAAAGAAGTTAAGCGTAACATTGTGAAAGAAGAAGAAAGAAAGAAAAAATATTTATTTGTCGCAGGGACATGACGTGCATAAAAAAAAAATATAAAACAAAAATAGTTACAATAATCATAATGCACATTAATACAACAGGACAGAAACAGAAAAAGAAAAGTTAACAGCGTGCACGTCGTGACTGCGACAAGCAGGCTACCACTCAGCATAATGCTGTGCTATGGAGGGCCCACAGCACAGCGCTGGTTTTCAGTGGTCACCCGTGCGAAAAAGTAAAAAAAAACGTACGGAAATCAAGACAGCATACATATTTGATTTCATGAATTAGGAAAAAAATAATAATAATTAAATAAACAGTATTTGGATTATAATATAAAACAACTATGGGGAATATAATAAACACTACAAAAATATAAAAGTATGTGCGCAGGCTAGGACAAAATAAATATAAATACGAAAGCGAAAACATGGCGTGTTCTTTGTCTCGCTCCCACCCCAACTTCGCGTCGCGCCGCCAACTGAACGCCATCGCCGCCCGTTGTGGTGACGCGATGACGTTGTTTGTGTAGATTTCACAATGACATGTGAAAATCTCAGCTGGGTTATAAATAACAATGGAACTAGGCTTCGAGCGAAAACTCTTTACTTGACTGATCCCAAAACAGTTGACGTACAAAATGAAATATTTTCACTATTGTAAAAAATAAAATTATGAGTGTAAAGAGAGCAGATAAAATACGGAACACTGCGAATTACAGACGTGTACGCAAAAAGGCTGCCAGGCTCAAATGGCAGGCGGTTCACGTGAGCCGCATGCATAACGACCGCTGGCAAAGGTCTCAAAACGATGGGTGCCTGAGGATGGACGGCGCCGAGGAGGCCGGCCTAGAAAGAGGTGGCGATGGTTTTATGAAGGCTGGTTCGAGGTGGCGCGGGAGAAGAGTACCTGGAAGGATTTGAGGGAGGACTTTGCCCAGCAGTGCGACATACAAGGCTATTGGAAAAAAAAACAAATCTGCATGAAACTTTTTACATAGGTTTGAAAGATTTGTTTGATAAATCTTAACTTCTATTTTTTTTTCAACAGGACACTTTATTAGTTGCAGCAGCAGTGTTCTCATCTGACGGTGGAGTTAAGTTAATGAAAGACATAGACGAAGAGGACTATCCGTGCCGACTGCCCGTTCAAATCCGAATAGGACGAGATTTCTCGTAAGTTCTAAATCGGTTTATTCGGCTGAAATACTGAAAGAAAACGTTAGTTGTCCTTGAATTTGTTCTCAATTTAAGCGCACGAAATTCAAATTTTCTTCCGTTTTTTGCAATTTGCTAGTCAGTGTCAGGTTTTATGTTGAACAAAATATGATTCGCGACCTTCCTCATTGTAGCTTAAAGCCCCATATTAAAGCCCTTATCTACGTAGCAGTGTTGAACTGTCGACCTTATTCTGTTTTTGAGCCTTTTTGTACAAAAGGAGTTAAATTACTTAAAATGGTTCTATATAATTTTCAAACTTAAAAAAAAAATAACCTGAAGTTATTTGGAGAACAATCTAATATTTTTGCCACTTAGATACAATATGAAGTAGACAGGTATCCGGGCGTAAATAATGACATGTCACTCAAGAATATCTGTGTGACAGTTTCACTTAAGAATATAAGTACCTCAAACTCCCGGGTCACCTGCTCACCTGGTACCGTGCGGTCGATTAATTTACAAACTTAGTTTAGACAACTTCATTACATATGTACATACCATGCAATATACACACTTATCTATTTATAGCGAACTAGCACATATCCCTCGACTTCGTCCGTAAAAAATGTGATTGCTCGACTAATATGCATGATATAAATATTATTTATAGCCTATAACAGCCACGCATAATGTAGCTTTCTGCCAGTGAAAGATTTTTTAGAATCAAATGATTCGTTCCGGAGATTACCCTCTACATACAAACTTACAAACAAATGTTACCTCTTTATAATATTAGTATATTAGATGAATACATCAAGGGTGAAATTCCCCGAATCCAGAACCTGAAGGCGGATATTTCTTTTCACTGTCAAGATATTATTGAGCGCTATGAAATAGAAAAGATTTTTTCATATCGAAAGTACAGATCAAACAAAAACGTTTCTTTTACTCTATTTTGCTATATTTTCATTGAAAAAAATGAGGTCGCAAGGAAAATAAGTAATGTTGGATTGATAAGACGGAAAATCTTTTAAAGGTTAACGCACATTATAGCTGCGTCTATCGCATTACGAAAAAGCGCGATACGGCCCCCTTTGAAATGCGATGTGTCATTCCATCTTCCACTTAACTTTTTCCAACTATGTTGGAGTCGGCTTCCAGTCTAACCGGATGCAGCTGGATACCAGTATTTTACATGAAGCGATTGGCTATCAGACCTCCACAACTAAGTTAGTACTAGGCCTAGATACAAGGTAAGACACGATACCCCTTGGTAAGACTGGTGGTCAGACTTTCGGGCCACTGACTATCTGTGTATAGTATATGGCATTATATATGTGGCCCAAATATACATCAATCATAAATAGGCAACGAATTTTTTGGAAGAAAGGAAACAAAACGAAAATCTTCATAGATTTTTATTACAAGCTTTTACTTAACTTGCAATGTATGTATGTTTGTCCGGGTGGAATCTTGCAACTGAATTTTAAATTAGTTATCTTTAACCGATTGAGCTAATTTTTTGCACACGCCTTTGGTTCTCGTGACAATACACTTTCACGATAGACATTACTTCATCCTGCAGCCAGGATCGTCTCCTCAAGAGAGAACACCTCAACGGTTAATAGCGCGGACACGAAACTTTGTATACGTGTTAAATTTTGATAAAGATGATTTCTATCATGACCTTATTCTTTAGACAGGTTTGTCTTTTCATGAGGGAACTCCTCAACGGTTAATAGCACGGATATGAAAAAAGTGTTGAGATAACTATGCGTTATCAGAAATGATTACGACAAAACTAAAAATTTGAAAACAAAATTATTATTTAAAAAAAACTTTTTTTAAAACAAGCTCATATTAAATGCGCTAAAAAGAAAAAAATAAACTTTACCTTTGAAACTTGTTGTACGGTAGGCAGAGAGCAACAACAACAGCAGCAACAACATATAACGTCATTACACAATTTATACGATACTAGCTTCCGCCCGCGGATTCGCCCGCGTGGTGTGTTGATAAAAAGCAGCCTATATGTTAATCCAGGGTATAACCTATCTACATACCAAATTTCAACCAAATCGGTCCAGCCGTTTATGCGTGAAAGAGTAACAAACATCCACATGTGTGGATGTTTCCATTCTCACAAACTTTCACATTTATAATATTAGTAGGATAGGAAGGATAAAAGCTTGTCGCGAGATTTACCAGTGTAGTACAAGTAAATTAAATAACTTGATCTGATGATTTTAATTTTTATGAAATTTTTCAAACTAAGCAAATACGAGTACTTAAATCTCGCGAAACGTTTATTTTATTCTTTTTAGCGCGTTTAATAAAATCTTGTTTTAAAAAAAGTTTTTTAATCAATAATTTTATTACTCTACAATATATATTGTGTAGGTTGAAGCTTTAGTTGATGTGAAACGGTATCGCTATTTTTCTCTAACCCTGAGTTTTCAGGAAGATTAGAGTGGCAAATGGGATATCATCGACACGTCCCAAATACAATGCCAGTGTGGAGCCTCTCTGCAGGATATGCCCCACCTCCGTTCATGCCCATCCTGCATAACCACTTGCACCTTCCAGGATTTAAACGAAGCCAACGACAGAGCTACGGAGAGCAGCGGTAGCCCAGTGGTGGCGGCCCCGACTTACGAACAGTAAGTTCGAACCCAGGCAGGCGCATTACTTTGTGTAATTTATTACATCACCACTGCTCTCAAAAACGGTGTCTAGAACCAAAAATTCGAAGACATGTGACATCTACCAACCCGCACTGGGCCCGCGTGGTGGATTATAGCCCATTCCCTCTCATCGAGAGGATGCCGTGTGTCCCAGCAGTGAGAACATTATAGGCTGATTATGCAACGACAGAACTGTGCAGGTAGCTTTATACTGGTCGGGTATTATAAAGAAGAAGAAGGGTGGGCATTCCTTTATAAAACAGAAGGACCCTTACAATTATTGTTAGTTGTCAGAAAAAGTGAAGTGCCAAAGGTGCCCAAGAAGATAATCACCCACTTTTAAAACTCTGTCTCTTATCTCGAGAAACTTTGTATAATATTACATAACATTGTAAACAGCTCTAGCTGATTGAGAGATAAATAATACTTTAATTCGTTTGAAAAACAGACCTTGAATATTTACATGTATGAGCCATTAGCGCAATTGTTTACCGTTGTTTTTAGTTCGAAAAATATTGCAAACAATTGTCTACGATGAAGTATGTTGTTTCGCTTATCTTTACTATAATACATGGTGGAGGAACATCGACACGGTCAAAATAAATGGAACAGCTGTTTTTATTTTTAATTACTGATGAACAGTTTTTATGTGTGTATGTATATACCTACTGGATACGTGCTAACCGTTTGTTCGTCGATGTCCCTTCCTCAATGTATATTTATAGAATATTTACGGCAGCATGATCACGTCTTCCAATATTAGCAGAATTAGCAAATATTTTCGAACGCGTCTCAATTTCAAAACCTGTGTTATTTATATGGAAACCAACATTCACATAAAACGGGCAAACATCGTCATACATCAATATTATGACTGTTATTGTGTTAGGGAGAAATGTTCTAAATTATAACTTGGGTAAAGCAAGAATGAAGATATTTAAATAAACTTTCTCATGTAATGTCCAAGATGTCTAAACCAAAATATCTTCTAGAAAGACTTTAAAACATAATCCTCTCTGATCAAAATAATCAGTGTCCACCCGTAAAGGCTTGCCTTTGTTTGTCGTGAGATCTCGTCAGAAGTGACCGGAAATCGAAACTCGAATCAGAATGAGATACGATTGACGGTTCAATCTTGTCCGAAATTAAAAATCGAGACTCCAACGCGCCAACTTAAATTGCGTGAATACCAAGGGTTGTATAATGGAAAATACAGAGTATTCCATTTCAATTCGTTTTTGTTTTGCGATAAGCAAAATTTAACCCATTGATGTGGATATACTGTAGTTTTAAAACTAAGTAAATATAGGAAACAAATATTTTTCATTTAAAAATAACTGGTAGCTCTGTTCTGACGACTCAATTTAGATTGCCATCGGCACGCTAAGATAAATTTGAAAATAAAATAGCTTGACTTTTCGTTAAGTTAAATTGTGTTGCATATCTTATTCAGAAGAATCACGCGCGTGGCCTTTTCTGGCTTATTATTTTAGACATAAAAGTTCGTTTCCTAATCTCTTCAGTTGTCATCTTCCTTATCTTATATAATAATAATAATTATATATAATAATTTATTATTAAAATAATTAAACTATTTTGCAAAATGTAACCACAAAAGATTGTTCTTTAAACAAATACAAATATCTTTATTTTAACCAAAAAGTTTTAAGTTAGTTGCTGATTGGAGCCTCCTTTTAAGCAAGTAATGCCTGTGTTAGGAGACTCCGCTCTTCCGCAATATAGAATTAATTCCTATTCCTATTTTTTTATCTTATCCTATACTATTAAATGAGCAAACAGAGCAATATTTGTATAATATTTGTAATCACGTTATCAAAAACGGCTCTAACGATTTCGATGAAAGTTGCAATATTACCGTTCACGGGGGCGAAAAATCGATCTAGCTAGGTCTCATATCTGGGAAAATTCGTCTTCTCTATTTTCATCCGAGCAGAGCCTGGTCGCCCAGGTACTATACATAATATAGGTACGGTACATTCTGGAATAAAAACAAAAAACCAGCAGTAGAAATAAATACTTGTTCACAAGCTTAGGGCCTGATATTTATGACGAGCCTATGGATAGAAAGTGCTCATGTGGGGGTGTAAACTAGACTTAATGGCGTAGTTAAATACATTAGATATACATTCGAGGTATTTCAGACTGAATTGAGAATTTATGAATAAGCAAGAGGCTTAGAAACTGAAATATGAAGGTACGACCTGTCTCTAGTTCCATAACTATGTATGTTGTGTTGTAAGAATGTAGGTACTAGTGTATGTGGCAATAAAAAATAAGACAGACTTCAAATTTGGGCCAAGTATTATTTCTGTGGATTTTTGTGAGACTAACTTTTGGTATCGCGTTCATTTGGCCTAATACAATCAAATAGCCGTTGAAAAAATATAGGAAACTCGTGGATGGCTAGTTACTAGTCTGAAATTACGAAGCTTTTGCAGACAGTTTTGAAACGGTTTCGAACCTAAGTCTAAATGTTAAGACAGCATCTAGACCAGTGTCTAGCTAGATCTATAGTGTGATAAAATGTTATGCAAAGTTAAAGTAAATCTGTATTGGTCGGTCGTTGGCTTATCGATCTGTGTTGGTGCCCGAGACGGCTTTGCCTAGCTTGGGGCCAATGAAAAACTTTTTTTTAACATTTTTAGCAAAAAAGTATTAGTATTGTATTTGTATAAATGAAGAAACTACCATTTTTACAAGTCCGGTAACCAATTTTTATAATCGAGACGGTTTCATGCCAAAATCTACCGTCTTACAAGAAAACAAACAGATCCGTAACAAACATCTTTGGTTTATAACGTAATGTGGTGTTTTATTTATCTCTTTACATTGCAGCCACGATTGCATTATAAATGTATCGAAGCTTACCGATGATTTGAACGAGACGGTCGCCCCCTATTTGTATGCAGACGGAAAACTCGTGCAAATACCAGTTTACCCGAGGAAACCTGACGGGTATACTGTACAGGTAATTGACATTATAATCATTCTAATGCTTTAAATGATTGAATAACCTAAAGGCTCCTTCAGACCAGTAGGGACACATTTCGGACAAAGCTCCAGACACGGTGACCTTCATATATTACTGAAGTATTTTTCAGTGTCCATGTCCGGAGACGCGTCCTCTCTTTGTCCATACAGTTTGACCGATCATTAATTGATGTATGTACGTGCGTTGGGTAAAGATAGAATACTCATAAACACCCACCCGCAATAACTTCAGTTTATCCGTGATCATGGTGCTTGCAGCTTAACAGCGCCGAAATATCGAGAACTCAAAACAAATAGTAAATTTTATATGCTAAATATCCCGTTTTTAGTGATAATGATAAAGGTATAATACTAGTCGAGGGAAATAGCCAATCCCAACTGGTGGCTTCTGAATGAACTTAAAAAAGGAATGAATATCCATCAAACAATAGAGGGGTGCTGTGGTTGGGGGCATCATCTTCCTGCCCTCTCCCCATGTTACTTGGGGTAGTCGCAATACATTCTTTTTTTTTCATTCTCCCGATGAAAAAATATCCTAATACTAAGTTTGCTGTAGCAAGAGTTTTCTTCTTTATTATTTTCAAGATATTTTTACAGCTTACGTAATATTTAACCGAGGTTCCATGCACAATTTTTTGCAGAGAGGTACCTGGCTAACTGGAAAGTTCAAGCGTTACTTCCTAATGGATAACTTCCTGTCGACTATCGTAAACGTCACCAACACTGTATACCTTCGGAAAATGTTGATACGACTGCAGTAAGTCAAATTGCTACTTATTGGTGTTTACAATATGTTAAAAAACCCTGTCCGATCCGTGACGGTATTAAACTATATTACTACTATTTATCAGTAGCGATCAATTTTTGTAAGAGGTATTATTTTTCTATAGAATACTGACTGTGCCATTTTTCAAAGGGAATCCGGTAGGAATCGAGTTTTTTAGAACCTTCGCCACTGCTATTTATATAATACTTTTTGGCTAACAAGTTAAAAAAAAAATGAAAATGTACTAAAATAAGGGAATCTTACATGGCAACACAGGGAGCGGGCGGCGACATTCCGGGCGCTTCTCGAGTAGTGACGTCATAAACAAACAAATAGACGAACGAACATACAAATGCCGAAGATGGTGTTGTCACGTTTTAAAAGTTTGTTCGATTTTAGGGAAATGGTGGTAATTTCGAACAAAAATCATGCATTTTAGAATTAATTAATATGTTTACTTTCATCAATATTTTCTGTTTCGTATTTTATTTGGCATTTTCATTGGTGTACTTATTGCCCCTTTCGGATAGGACTAGGTTTTTTAACATATTTTATACAAGTTTTGGTCAATGGCACTTCGGATTTTCCACTTTCCTGTAAGCATCGCAAAAACAGACTAATTTCTTAAAGAAACTTGAAATATTTACTTTTTTTTTAAATAAAATATAAATATATCACGAATCCCAATCAATCATTCACTGACTAAGTAAAATCACGTAACTATAAGAATGGTGTGTTTTTGGAAAAAAAATCCTTATTCATCAGCACAAAGCTGTGTGTGATCATAGGAAGAAATACTTATCCAGTACCGGTGCCTAGGTTAGGCACCATCTCATCTCATCGTCAGATATAGCGTAGCTACCTATCGCTGCGCGTTGCGGGAGGGGTTTTGATGACAATCAGATGACGTATAACTTAACAGTGAGTCGCGTCACAAAACCCCTTCCGAAGACCGCAGTTACCTTAGGCCTCTCTCTGTCTTAGTTAAACGGCCGGATTCTAGTAAGAAGTTTTTATCACATATTTCATTTTATTTTGTCCAGGATAGAGCGAGATAAAAGCAGTCCCAGCTCGCTACGAGTGTACATATCGGTTAAAGCGAGCTACGCCACGAAGTCGCCTCTCTCAGAGGCAGTTGTCATGACTTTGAAAGTGGTGCATGTCATGCCTGAAGCTGGTGTGCATCGTGGTCTAGAGGTAAAGTTTCCGAAGCAATGTCTAAAGAATAGGTATGGTCCAGCCGGACGGACGAATCGCGGACACGGGACACTGACTAACTGACACGGTTAGTCATCTTCGGGGTCGGTTTTCAGTCTAACCGGGTGCAGCTGAATACCTGTATTTTACATGGAGCGACTGCCTATCTGACCTTCACGATCCAGTTAGTACTAGGTAATACGATAAACCCTTGGTACGACTGGTTGTCAGACTTTCGGCTCACTGACTTGTAACGACTGTCAAAGATCTACAAATGACAACCGGGACCAACGGCTTAGCGTGCTTTTCAATGCACGGAGGAAACTCGGTATGTAATGGGTGGTCACCCATCCACGGACCAACCCAGGCAAGCACGGCTTAACCTGAAGATCGACCCGAGCGGCTGTTTATTTAGCCACAAGCTCTTCCAGCTAATTGCCACGTTAGTATGGAGTAGCATTTGTATGGAGGTGTTCGTGTTCGGAGCCACGTCAGAACCTTTAATCATCATTTACTTTTTGGTGTTTTGTAAAACAGAACACGGCTTCACCTCACCGGTGTCTGTTCGTATGTCAGAAAGTACATTGAATCTTTCGGTGCTTGACTGATTTTAACCGTTGGTGTTTCTGAAATTGTTTTGTATAATGTGTTGAAAATTTAAGATGGCGGTTTTAGGTTCGATTTTGGACATGCGCAAAAACATCCATGTACATCTATAATTTTGATGATGGCTATGATAATAGGAAGGTACACCTGGTGCAGTAGGAGCCAGGACCGGTTTCGTAGTGCCGTGTTCCCACTATCATCCGACTGACTGTATCTAACCTGATTGTCGGTACGTTTCCACAATCCTTGAGAAAATTGCTACTATAAACGGGTAATAAAAAAATTTTTCTCCGTCCTTGGAGGTGTTGGCAAGATGATTTATTACAGCGTCTCAGCACCAACCCCAAAGAAGGAAATTAAAAATTTAGGCGATATAAACCCGCAAGTGTTCATAAAATTGGTTTCATAAAAATAAAGGTCGCGCTAACACAACAAACAGAATTAAGGTTGTAAGTCTAAGATAATGTTTTTACATGATTTGGAGAATTAGAGCATTTCTTATAGTTCAATTTGGCTTTATGTCATACGACTGTATTGTGGAATCGGTACCCACAGGATCATCACATAAAGTTTTAGAACAAGTTTGATTATGTGGAAGTTGTGGAACGTCGTCTCATTTTTAAACCCAATGTGACTCAAGATTTTTACCACTTTCAGGCGTATTATTCTGTTATAAAAAAAAAACTAACCAGCCTATAATGTAATATCCTCACTGCTGGGACACAGTCACGCAAGCCCACTGCGCGTTGGTGGATTAAACTTGTTGTTGTTTGTCGAATTTTTGGTTCTAAGTCATTGTAGGGGCTTTATACCGAGACATCCAGTAAATCGCGTTGTGTATCTTGTCAGACTGTAAATATGAACTAGGTTAATAAACATTTATGTAGTTTCTACACACTGACTTTCAAATTATCCTCCCTACACAAGGCTACACCGTATCAAGGACATATACACCACACACCACCACCAAGGGACTCAATATCATGAACCAAACCGGTTTCCTCACGATATTTTTTTAACAAATAGTATAATTTTCAGATATGGGGCGGAGTGCTAGGCTGCCTTCTTACCTTGTACGCTATGGTGCAATGGCGCGGAGTGGTTCGAAGGGGAGGACTATATGCCTCTGTAGTACCGTTACTTATGGGGGCTATAGCTGACACCTTCTATTTTGTGAGTAGAATCTTTTGTTTAGATTAAGATTCAATGTAGAATGTGTAGGAGCACCATACCATAAACCGGACGGAAATCCAATCTCTGTGCTGGAATTAATAATTTCCTGTTGGGAAAAATACACTTACAAAAGCTTAATAAAATAGGATTATATTAAGGTTGCTTATAAAGACGGAAAAAATCTTAACAGCGCGCGTACCTTTGTATACTACAGAAATTGAAAATGTGCGTTTTTAGTGCGGCGTACATAAGAGAGGTTCTCGTGGGTATGGCAAGTCTAGCAGGGACGCCTTTCAAACTGAATTCAGCTTTAAATTACCGCGTTCAGTTTCACCAGTAAAAACCGCGCTAAATAATTAATACGTCCTTCCTTTCCTTAGCGTTGTTGTCGAATGCCTTTTTACTTAATATATGCTAATTACCCATTCTGTTAAGTGTATAAATAATAAATAAACTGTTACAGTCGGCATGGTTCTCAACGCTACATGCTTTAGCAGCGGAGGCCGGCACACTCGGGCTAACCCTACCGTTGTCGCTGAGTGAGGAAAGAATCATCACGGCTTTCATTTATACCGCTTTTTCTTTGAAGGTTGGTTTACTGGTTTTAAAATATAAAGACGTCTTCATTTGTTTACTTAATATCACGCCTCTAATCATCCCCGATGGGCTAGACAGAGATGTACGGTGTATCTAATAGTACACCCACATTACGCCAGTCATGTTTAATCCTCATGTAAAAGGAGCGAGCCTATAAACGGTACAAATCCAGGCTCGATGGCTGCTATTAAGAAATTCTTGATGGAAAAATCCAATAACACCTAACCCGGCCAGGAAATCGAATCCAGGAGCTCATGCTCAGCGGTAACACTTCCGACCACCACACCAACGAGGCAGTCTTCAATTCGTTTGTTTTAATTTACTTATTTTTCTATAAACTAGAAAAGTTTAGCCCAAGATCCTGGACTACTAGTATTAAAAGCATTTCGTGGAATGTCTATCTTGAACCTGAATTAAAGTAATTAAACTTTTTTTTGTGCCTGATAAGCTGATAACTATTACCAGTCTCGAATATTATGAACATATTACCTAGGAGAAGGCTCGTTCTACTATTTTCATGCCGCCAAACTTTTTACTTGCTCTGAAAATAGTTCAAAGTATTTCATACTTTAATACAATAAGCCTAAGTTACATTTTACCATCTTTTTCAGGCAGTAAAGGTAGCGTGGTTCAATTACAATCAATGTCGGTGTGACGTGTTCTTTTTGGATTGGTCCGAATATAATGCTCCTTTTAAAGGTAGGTAAACCAACAGAAATTACAATCATTTCAAACAATTTATCGCGAGTGTAATATAGTACCTAACTATTAATATGGACACAAGAACAAAGTGACTTCGCCTTAACAGACGCTAAGTAAACGCAATGGACGTGCTCTTAGATATAGTTTTACTTTTAGCAAATTAAGTTAGATTAAAATTGCTTATTAGCCTTATTAGGCTAGATTGTAATAAACAAAAATTTAAAAAAAAACAAACAATTATTGTACAGTCGCAAGCACATAAAGTTACTAGAAACTGTCAAATTGCTCCAAATGATTTTAAACCATAAAATATAGACCCGAGCGTTTCGACCCCAAACGGCTCAAAGCTGGTAGCTACCAATTGATTATTTATTTAGGTAATGCGTATCTTACGTTTCTGTTTCTTAGTATTTGGGGCTATAGTGGGTTAGTGGTTAAAATGGCTACATTAATTTAAACATAGCAGTGATTCTTTAATCATTTAAAAGGGTTTAGTTTTTAGGGTTCCGTACCCAAAGGGTAAAACGGGACCCTATTACTAAGACTTCGCTGTCTGTCTGTCTGTTTGTCTCCAGGCTGTATCTCATAAACCGTATAGCTAGAAAGCTGAAATTTTCACAAATGATGTATTACATCATGGTGAGTTCAAAAACTGTGCCTCAGTTAACGATATGGTCCACGTTTTTTATGGCGTACTAAGACAGATTATTGCGGACTGTATCCCTATGAAAAAGACGGCAATTAATAAATATCCACCTTGGTACTCACGTGACCTTATAATACGCCTTAGAGAGAAGTACAAATACCACACTCGTTTTAAAAAGTACAAAAATCCATTAGACCAAGAGTTTTTTGAAAGATTAAGGGATGAATGCAATGCTCTAAGTTCAACATGTTACAAGAAATATATTTCAAGTATGGAAAACAGCATTACTCAAAACCCTAAAATATTTTGGTCTTTCATTAAAAGTAAAAGAAAAGGTAGCAGTACATACCCCGCACAAATGTCTCACAACAATAAAATCGCGTCAGGCGGACAGGATATCTGTAATATGTTTAGAGAAAATTTCGCAAGTACCTTTACTGCCCCTACACATAGTAATCCAAGTCGCGCGAACACTGCCTTTCCCCTCTCTTCTGTAGCACTGTGTAATCTACAATTTGATGGTAACGAAATATACCGAGAATTAATCGGATTGGACGAAACTAAGGGCGCGGGTAGTGACGGCATTCCTCCTATGTTTGTAAAACGCTGCGCTAAGGCCTTAGTATCACCCCTACAAACTATTTTTAATAGATCTTTACGTGATGGTATTTTCCCAAAAACCTGGAAAGAAGCTCTAGTGATACCCATATTTAAATCTGGGAAAAAGCATTTAGTGAGTAATTATAGACCAATCTCAATATTAGTTGCACTTGGAAAAGTTTTCGAAAAACTTGTCAGCAGACATCTGATGTGGTACCTTAAACAACACATAACTGAATATCAGCATGGCTTCGTCAAGTCTAGATCTACCAATACGAATCTATTGTGTTTTACATCGGCTTTGTCTAAATTTCTTGACAATCGTATCCCAGTGGACGCTATTTATACGGACTTTAGTAAAGCATTTGATAAGGTAGATCACTGTCTTCTTATATATAAATTGGCTCAACTAGGTGTGGGCGGGACAATAGTCATTTTTCTGACAGCTATATAGCAACTTCTGGAATTCCGCAAGGATCACATTTGGGACCTATTCTTTTTAATGTGTTCATTAACGACATCACTGAATGCTTCAAACACTCCCGTTTTTATTTGTTTGCTGATGACCTAAAAATAATGAAACCAATTCAGAGCAACCTAGACTCCTTAATGCTTCAAGAGGACATCAACAGGCTTGTGAACTGGTGTACACAAAACAACATGCACTTAAATATCAGTAAGTGTCACTACATCCAGTTCACTCGTAACAAAAAGGTGGTAGAGAATAAATACTACATAGACGGGGTTGAAGTACAGAAACAGAGTAGTGTTCGCGACCTTGGAGTTCAACTCGACCATGCACTGAAGTTCGATGAGCACATTCTAAATATTGTGTCTAAGTCCTTTAAAGTACTGGGATTCGTTTTGCGAAACAGTAAAGAATTTAAGAGACCATCTACAAAAATAAAGCTCTTCAACACTCTAGTCCGTCCAATCTTAGAGTATAGTTCAGTGGTATGGAATCCGCATTACGATGTTTACACCAAGCGACTAGAGAGTGTCCAAAAGCGGTTCCTTTACCATCTGTGCTACGGAGATCACTTGGCTAAACAACTGACTAGCTACACTGATAGGTTGAAACATTATCACTTGGATACACTAGCCAGTCGTAGGAAGAAACTGGACCTCACTATCCTGCACAAAATATTTAGTGGAACTATAGATTGCAGTGAAATTTTGAGTTCATTAGATATTAAAATTCCAACTCGGACTCCCAGGCATAATAAATATGAGTTATTTTACATTCCTGGCTCAAAAACCAACTTAGGTCATTACTCCGCTGTGCCAAGACTTTGCAGGCAATATAACACATTAGCTAAGACCTCCAATTTTGACATCTGTGAATCTCTCGCAAATTATAAAAAATGTCTCAAAAACTTATCCAATTGTTAATTGATGGTTGATTATTTTAATTGTTTGTTAATTATTTTAAATTATTTGAATATTATTTTAATTCTATTTTAATTTTAATTCTATTTTTCCAATTTTATTACCAAATGACATGTTTTAATTTTATACTTTGACGACACGGTTGGCGCAGTGGCCAAGCGATTGACTGCTGCGCTGCATGTCGCGGGTTCGATTCCCGTACGGGACAAATATTTGTATGACCTACAAGTAGTTGTTCCGGGTCTGGGTGTTTTTCTATCTATAATATGTATGTATTTACAAAAAAAAATGTATATATGTAGTTTATCAGCCATCTAGCTACCATAACACAAGCATTAAGTTGCTTAGCTTGGGGCTAGATGGTGCTGTGTGAAAATGTCCAGGGATATTTATTTATTTATTATTATTTACTTATTTTTTTTTTTAAATTAGTTCTTTGTTTTTGTTAGTTTAGTTAAATACATTTTATTGTGCATGCTGTGGTCTCCTGTAAGTGAAGGAGTACACCTACGTGATACTTTTGTCGTCCATTATTTATTTCGTGTGTTTGTGTACATCCTTTGTTGGAGATCCTAAACAAATAAATAAAATAAATAAATAAATAATTACTATTGCCGCTATAACAACAAATACTAAAAATTAAAAAAAATATATATTAAGGGGGGCTCCCATACAACAGATATGATTTTTTTGCCGTTTTTATAGATAATGGTACGAAACCCTTCGTGCGCGAGTCCGACTCGCACTTGGCCGGTTTTTATATGTTACTAGCGACCT
This sequence comes from Eurois occulta, assembly GCA_950022335.1. NCBI lineage: Eukaryota > Metazoa > Arthropoda > Insecta > Lepidoptera > Noctuidae > Eurois > Eurois occulta. Next base: position 4,849,222 of record OX465498.1, read on the forward strand.
GCCCCGGCTTCGCACGGGTGCATGTATTATACATATAAACCTTCCTCTTGAATCACTCTATCTATTAAAAAAAAAACGTATCAAAATCCGTTGCGTAGTTTCAAAGATTTAAGCATACATAGGGACATAGGGACAGAGAAAGCGACTTTGTTTTATACTATGTAGTGATTATTTCAATTTGATTAGTTAGTAAATGTGTCCGTTTTGCTGACTGGATATAGCTACCATGATAACGGCTTACTCGGTAATTTTGTAAGGCTAAATGCATGCTTCCGGTAGTCTAATCAAACTAACTAGAAACTGTGAGATCAGTGTCGTCTCTACAAAAATAGACTCCACACGTGGTTTTATTTAATAAACACATTAACAGTTCACTATAAAATTATGTTATTGATCCTTTCAAACTTTTGAAGGAACAACATCAACTGATAAGTACAACAGCTGGAGAGCCACCACCTTAGCCAGAGAGTGGAGTGGCATGCAGACCATGAGGAGAGTCTCTCCAGGGTACACTGTCACCCTGGCGCTTCTTGTTTTACATGTGAGTACAGATCTCCCATATTATGGTAATAGGCGAGTACTTTTATCGTTGTAACCTGTTTAGCAGCTGATCTCTTGATAGTGCGATGGTATTTCCGAAGATAGGTAGGGGAAGGGTACCTTTCATACCGAAAAAAAAGACTGTTCTAGAGGAAAACAACAATAAATTTCTTATGATAATAGATGGCGCCACGTGCCTTTCGAATCATGATTGAATTATATTATTAAAAAAACTTTAATAGTGGGAATTGATTGTCAAATTCTAAATTCACGCGAGCGAAGCCGCGAGCAAAAACTAATTGTGCTATATTTTGATAACCGCCATATTTGGCATATTTTATAGCTTTATAGGACGTTTTTGGACGTTATTAAGGATTTAGATACGGTAACCCCTCGTTTCTGCTGAAGCCTAATCAATTCAAACCCTGTCAAATATCACGACAGTCCATGTGACTAGCCGACGAGATTCTATTATTAAAATATTCTAATAATTTTAAATGTTGACACGGGATCTGACAGAAGCTTTTAGTAACACGGTTAACGAGATCTATCCTACCAACCAATGTATGTACCTACCTATATTATGAATGCTGGCACGGCACGTACGTAGCGTACGTAGGTACTACATAGTACGGATATTCATTAGAATAAGAGGCTTCATTATGCTGGTTTTTTTACCACTATAGGGGTATGAAGAACAGGTGTACAGTTCTACACCCCTCATACAAGAAGGCACGTACTCTCCAAGTTTGAACAGTGTGGTGTCACCAGTTTCGGAGTAAAAGGGCTGTGACATACGGACGGACAGGACGAATCTTTAAATTCGTCCGTCCGTTTTTTAAGGGGTCCCATTTTTACCATTTCACAACGGGACCCTTAAAAAAAATGGCGGCCCCTATACAAGGCCAAAATGTTCAAACCCCTTTAGACCAAAGAAAAGATGGATGGAATGTGTGAAGAATGATATCGCACGAAAAGAGGTGTTTGATGAGATGAAGGCTAATAGAGAAGTATTGAAGAAGAAGACATACTGCGCCGACCCTAAAGGAATTGGGACAAGGGCAAGAGAATGATGATAATGATGATGATGATGATGGTAACCTAGGCAGGTATTAATGATTCCAATTTCACAGGTAATGTCGCCCTGGCAATCCTACCTCCCGCCGAGCCTTGGCTACAGATGGGCAGTAGCCACCATAGCCTGGTGGTCGTCATACATCACGCTGTTATCTGTCCGATGGTTGGCTGACAGGCTGCGGGGGTCGCCGACCGCTGCTCTGTCGAAGATTTGCACCAGTGTTGGATTGTCGTTACTGGTGTTCGAGGAGGATTATTATGCTCATTATGTGCATGGACGGTAAGCCGGCTTGGTCACGAGCTACACGATTAGCTGATACTTGTGTTTGACAGCAAATGCAGACAAAATAGATTAAAGAAATAGCTAAGAGCTTGCCACAAGTCACCGACGGGAGTCGTGCGACGCGACGATTCATGACGCGAAGGAAACAAATGGCACACGTGCGTGTCCTTTGACGCAAGTCGCGTATCTCAGGGGTATAACAAGAGATAAACAGCGTCTTTTTGTCTCCTAAAACAACTATTTTAGTTTGGTATACAAGGTGTAAACGGACCCTTCACAAAGCCGTCAACCAAGCATTCTGTTTATAAAGCCGCGTTGACACGATCAGAGTATGCTCGGACCGAGAGGACACGGGTATCCGAGTACACTCGGTCCGAGTATACTCTGATCGTGTCAACGCGGCTTTAAACAAAGTAACTCTAAGCAAAAATTATTGCTGGGAAAAGACTGTTTATAGCACGGTTTACGGTATGACTCAATGTAACGCACTCAAAACATTGTGCTGATGGATGTATTGAATAAATAGTACAGGGGTCAACGAGGTATTAAAAGTAAAGTTATAACACTTATAACATTAAGTACTTAACTTTGTTTTTTAAAAAAAAGTTTGTGAAAAATTATCGCAGTGACGGGGAGAACACGTGAAGAACATGCCTGAAAAAAATAATGAAATAAATCTTTTCTTCAGAAACGACGATTCCAAAGACTTGAGATCAATGGCGGGTCCTCTGGCGACATGTCGTGTGGTATGCGCTCCTCAACTAAGGTATTTGTACTACCCTAATCAACTTCAACAATGGGGTATTCTAATTTTCATCGGTTTTTAATATGTTTTCGTTTCATTTCAGGGTGGTGTATAAACAGCTGTCTCTCTCCATTCCAGGTAAATAATCATGTTTTTTTACGAACAACGTGAGCGATTTTTTATATACCTACATCATATTAATTAAAAATGGTTTGTTTTCTTTTAATTACCTACTCAGGCTAGACTAGACTGAGTACCTACCTAATTAAAATAAAACAAACTTTTTCAAAGTGATACTTAGGTATGTTGATTTTACTATTAATATAATCTATTTTTTTTTAGGTTTAGGAGAAACCGAGTCACGGCAATCTCTTTTGTCTAGATTTTTGGCTGCGTTCTTTGAAAGGGTAAGGTTTTCATTATATTTTAAGTAGAAACGCCAAAGCCTGCTTGCTTGCAAAAGACCGACGAAATAGTGGTATGAAAATTGACGCTAGAACGCATCGCTTCACAATCTTCACATCAGGCGATTTGCGGCTAAACGGAAGCCTATCCTACTAATATTATAAATGCGAAAGTTTGCGAGTATGTACGGATGACTCTTGACCTCAATCTTGTCCTGAGGACAGAGATAAGGTCGACGATGGAACGAGCTAACCCAAAAGGATGTTTGTTACTCTTCCACACAAACACTACTGACCAGATTTGGATGAAATTGCATACAGGTAGTCTATAACACATAGGATTGTTTTTATCCCGGTAGTACGATCCCGTGGGACAATTACCGAACTCCACGGGTGAAGCCGCGGACATTAGCTAGATTAGTATTACAAAAAAAAATTAATGATTAGAGGCGCTATTTGATTAGTTGAAATTAGTTCTAAGTGATGCTTGTGTCTTGAGTGCCGTTCTGTAATACGGGAATTAGATTCCTGAACTTAAACAGGTACCTACTTCTACTTTGGTGATATTATTTTAGGCCCTAGATGGTCTCAGCTGGGTTGCCAGCGAGCGCACTGTACTGGAACGTCTGCTGAACGTGGAGCTGAATACCAGGGAGGCTGGCAACACCAGCACGCTGTTGTACGACCCTGAAGATAATACACCTTCGTGCTTCTCTGTCACTTGGTAAGCAGATCTTCTGGTACTCGTACACTGCAAATAATCAGCAACGCCTCGACTGGAGTCGTTCGGGATCCTTCTATGAAACTCCATATTGCAACGCAAACATAAAAGCAACGTAATGACATCGCCTCGGAGCGGGATTGGCTAGTTATAATTAATTACCGTTGAGTAAAAGTACTTTATCTTATCCTATTGAATTTATAAGTTTAGATTTCATGGCTTTCCAAATGATTGACCCTATCCATTGATGTCATAAAAGTACAGGATGTTACTTTTTTTAATTTTAGTCAGTTCGATTCCCGAGTGTGGCTAGCGAATTTTCGAAAATCTTTGAATGCAGATTTGTTTGTTTTTAAAAAAAAGAAGGTTTCCTTTGAGTTAAATTTGTTTCCTTCAGTATTTAGAGTACTTTCCCTCCTGATGAGGTTGAAAAATTATTTTACACATTTCCTAATTAGGCTCGGAATTGTATATATTTTCTAGGAATTGTGTTCAATTCTTACATTTCCGGTAACATAATATACAATTTGCGAACGCAGCAACCTACTTTGATGTCATGCGTTACAAATATTATACTATAATTAAGTATAACGTTTTAAGCAATACACATTGAGTCAGAAAATAACTGTGGAACTAAGCCCTTGTTAAGAGAAAGAAACGCTACTATTTTTAACTTGTTTACCTTCCACATTTTAATGTTACTTTACACTTAACTTGAGGTATCTTGTAAATCAGCATTGCCATCCAACGTGGCAATGCTGCCAGCCTTTTGGGCACTTTTCCTGTTGACAGCGATGTGGACGAATTTTTGGACGCCCTGTAACTCTTTTGATACTTTTACATATTTTTATTACTACGAGGGCGACACTGAAAATTTCGGGAATCAAGGAAGTGACACAACATTACTATTTAAAAATGTATTTATTGCTTTTCGAAGTATTTTCCGCGAAATTTGACACATTTTTCCATACGATGGAACCAATCATTGAAGCAACCATTCCATTCGGAAGTTGGGGTCTCCAAAATGGCCGTTTTGTAGGCGTCCACAGCTTCTTCAGGTGATGAAAATCTCTGACCACGCAATTTATTCTTTATTTTAGGGAAAGTATAGAAATCATTAGGGCTTAGGTCGCTGCTGTACGGCGGATGGTCTAATAATTCTATGTTTTCTTGCTCTAAAAACTCTTTTGTTCTGTGCGCGGTGTGTGAACTCGCATTGTCGTGATGGAGGATGATGCGGCGGTTGCAGTTCTCTTTACGGAGTTCAGAATTGACCTGTGGCAAACAAATGCTAGCATACCATTCTTCATTAACCGTTCTTTGTCCCTCAAGAGGAATAGTCGCAACATGGCCGGTTTTGGAGATAAACGTGGCCACCATTTTTTTTGCAACACTTCGTGAACGAACAATTTTTGTTGGCTTTAACTCATTTTCGAACACCCAAACTCGTGACTGGTTTTTTGTTTCGGGTTCGTACGCGTATATCCAGGATTCGTCACCTGATACGATGTTGTATACAGCATTTGAGGATCCTGCGTGGAATGTTTCGAGAGTTCCGACGCACCAAGTAACGCGAGTCGCTTTTTGCTCTTCACAGAACGAATGCGGTATCCATCGGGAAAACAACTTTTTTACACCTAATTGTTCATGAAATATTATTTGTATTTGACTCATGCCAATGTCTAAAGTTGCTGAATTTTGCGGTATGTCACATGTCGATCTTCCTCAATCAGCTTACGCACAGCATCAACGTTTTCTTGGGTGACTGCAGTTTTTGGACGACCTTGACGGGGATCATCACTGAGCTTGACACGTCCACGTTGAAATTCAGCAAACCAGCTATAAATTGTGGTTTTGGATGGGGCTTCATCACCTAATGCAGAAATCATCCGGTCAACACACTGTTTTTGTGTTAAACCACTTCGAAAGTCCTAATAAATCATCGCTCTTGAATTTTCTCGAGTCAATTCCATTTTCTCAACGACTAAACAAGTTTGACAAAACCTTGTGACCAGACCGAGAATCTTTTTTTAAATAAATAAATGGTATTCGATTTTTAAAACCAAGGAGTTTTCAATTAAAAAGATTTTAATATGACAGGAACAGTGGAAATATTCCATTCCCGATACTTTTAGTGCAGACTGCGTATTATAGTTTTTTAGTTTGTAAATAATTTAATTATCATGAAAATAAACCATACTTGTGGTTCTTTCTAACTCAACCAGCAAAGTGGTAATGTACGGTGCCTACAACCATTGGCTCCTGCAGATATTATCATATCTCCGTAAATAATATGTACCTAATGTGTGTGTATGTGTTTCCAAGGTGGGGCGAAGAGTGGAACCTTTCAACGTTTGATGCACTGCTGTTCAGTTGCGTGTTGATTACAACTGACCCCCTGGTTGCTGCATTAGCTACTCTTATAGCGTGGCAGGTGAGACCATGGTATCCAAGTTATTTTTCTTATTTTTGAGGGGATACAATACCTAGTTTATACACTCATATTGTACTTAATTAGTTGGCGCGATTACCTGGTGTTATTGAGGTGAAGAAGTCAAATTAACCCCAATATGGTAGTACATTCCACGAATCAATTGACATACTTTTTATGAGCTGTCAAAACGTGATTCCCCCACAGATTTTGTATGGGAACAGCAACCTGTGACGTCACTTTGACTCAACTGTTTATTGATTTCACAGCAGCTAAAAATCAAATTTTACAGTTCATTGTTAATTAATCAGGTTTTCAGCGCTTAAATAAAGTATTTTTTTGACATGTTGTGTCTTGATAGTATTAGTTAATAGTGTCAACTACCCAATTACTTACTTGCAACAAACATACACGTAGTTTCTGACATAAACCGTCCGTTTACACTGGTTTACACCTTGTATTAATTAATTACACTCATTTTCGCGGACTTCCAATTTAATACACATCCACAGATTCCGCAACTACTTTCCTGATTTACGCCCCGACCTCAGGTGATGCGACTTTCGGCGCGACTTGAGTAGGTACCGTCATCACACTGCGGTGGCTTTTCCGCAGTCTCTGTCGCAACAAATGCGTGTCGCTTGCGCGTTTAGCTTGTGGCCAAGCGGTTAGGGATTACCTTAATATGTTCAATTTTTAGTCGTCATTAAATTCAGTGAGAAATATGACGTACGTATGTACCTACCTGTGTTGATTTTGGTACATGTAGCGGCACTACAAAGAATACTACTGCAACATAGAACAAAAAGTACTACAGCGTCATCTATGACGTAGATGATAAACTAAACATCGAAACATCTAAATCCTACATCGCGCAAGTAAAGTTATCCGCGACTTAGGACTATATAGAAGAACCCGACAAGAACTGCCGGTAGTAGCCCACCAGACATAACACCCGTCGGTCGGAGGATCCTCCCTTTTCTATGAGGGATGAAGAACTTTACACCCTGTTCTTCATACACCCAAATACTCTAAAGAGATACAGGCCACGCAGATATTTATTGTTTCAATTTTAGACGTCGTCTTTCGTTTTTTATGTGCTGTTCCACGGAGTTCTAATTGTCATTAACTGTTGATTTGTTTCAACCATGAACGATGTTGCAATCATTTTCTGATTAACCACGCTACTGTTTATCATCACACGCACGTGCACTTCTTACTAAACTATAACTTCGATATAGGTGCATAGGCTCTACCAGAAAATGGTGTTTTTATTTTATTTTATATCTTACTCTGCCCCAATATTCTCAAATATCTTAATACCAGAAATATGCAATTTTTCTTTCCTCCGGACACAGAACACAAATAATCGAATCATTTCATAATTTTCAGATAATGATGCAAGCAAGAAGATGGTTTGGAAATAGAAATCAAAGAGGAAAAACAGAAATCGAAATATAATACGACACTCTAACTACAAGTTGATGATGCAGCATACGTCTATCTATAATGTTTTTGTGTGTGCAGTATTGTGCGTGATTACTATAAAAAATAAAGTAAAAAGTGAAAGTAAAGAGTCAACTGCCATTATTGGTAATGTAAAGGGACATTATTATGAACCAAATAACGCACTTACAGTTATCAAATCTGATCTCGCGAAATACTATGCTTCGGTTACGACAGAAGCTCCTTCAAATGTGCCTCGTGGACCTCACTTCAGTTTCCTTGCCAACATTTGTAATGCACTAATGTCTTCAACATTCAAACGTAAATACCTCGGCAAATACTTTTCAATACTAAGCAAAAGCCTTCAAGGTCTCGGGATAAACTATATACAGAAAACATGGATAAAACGATTTCGTAAGAGACTGAAAAAGTACTCCATATACAACAGAAAAATTCTAAAACCGAAAGTTCATGATTTTTTGCAGTTTATTTCTGAAGAAAAGCCTAAAAAGAATGATTTTTTCAAGGCAATGAATGCCATATATACAGTAGTCGATGACATGAAGATGGATGATTATGTTTACTTACTCAAAATGTACGGGAAAGGTGAGGTGAGGCACATTGGAGACAACACCAGACGAGTGTTCGAGCGGATAGTATTTGGTAGATATCATCAACAGCCTGAAGATGTTAAATGGGATATCGAATTAAAATTCAAATCGGCGATTGTTGAATATTGGGAGGAAAGATTAAACGGAACTGGTCTCAATTTCACATTGGGCCATCTGTTTAAATTCACATTAAGCCAACCGTGAAATTGACTTTGTATTTTATGATTTTGCGTCATAAGTCAAAGTAGAAGAATACACAGTAGTGTTGGTATCATGTGTTCATTAAATACAATTGTTATTTTCTTGATATTTATATGTTTGAGTATAGTTGATGCATCGGAAACGGAAAGTCCCGTTCTCAGAAGTCAAGGTATCTTCGACAGCTTTATACAAAATTACCTCGACATATTATCAACAGCGTTTACAGGTAAAGAACTGATAAGATATTGTAGAATGATGAACAACGAACTGAAGAAAATGGAATTTGTACAAACAAATCGGTTAGCGAAGCTATTTAATCGCTTATCGAAAATGCATCGTGACGAAATCGTTGAAGAAATGGTGCACTACAGAGGAGAATATGACAAAAAACTGCCGAGGCAACAGGAATTCTTCTCCGCGATTAATGAGGCATTTACTTTACAACATAATTTGCAATTCGATGATTACATACACGATTTGCTAGCATTCGGAAAAGGCGACATGTTGTTCGTGTCTCTCCAAGAAAAAACCAGAAGCGTTTTGGAAATGATTTTGAAGTGTGTTCACGAGATGGACTACAAGCAACGAAAGAATTTGGAAAAGGTTTTAAAATTGGCCATTAGAGAATATACCTCATTTCATTTGTACTGATAGGTACCTAGTACCTACTGATGTGTAAAGTAGATTTACTTCATTTTGCAAGTGATGTATCTAGCTTTTTATAAGAGAGGTTTTATACTGTGAGACCTTATTAAAATCTTTAGTTGACAATATTGACTTTTATTTGCATTAATATTGTATAAGTATAGCACTATTCATTTAAACTTCTTATACAACATAACTCAAATTCAACAACTCAAAGCATTTATTTTAATTAGACCATGTCATGGTCTAATTGGCGCTTTTGAATGTCAAAAAAACCGGCCAAGTGCGAGTCGTGCTCACACGCACACAGGCTTCCGTAGCAAAAACAATATAATGAAAATATTTTTCATTACTCATACTCTGAAAGTAGGTCTGAAGTTGCCTGAGGAGCGGGATGAAAGTAATACTTTCATCCCTAGGGAGAATCGCTTTCAACTGACAGCTGTCAAATTATTAAAAAAAACTAGTTCTATTTTCACATTTCTATTGAACCATGTTCCAACTTTCTATACAGCCACGACGTACCTAAATTTAAATAAAATAAAGTATTGATTAAATAATATATATATTTTTTAATAACTTTATTATAATTTAGTTTCAACAATTTCTTTAAAATAACATATGTGAATGAAAATGAAAAATGGCTGAATAGCTGGCCGGCCACAGAAAAAAAAACAAAATAGGCGGGAAACGGAAAAGCAGCAATCCGATCTTCATTTGTTTTTTCGAGTTTTAGAGTTTTGTTTATACTTCCGTATAGCAGAGATTTGTATAAAATGAGTTCATCTGATTCAGATATGAATTTAACGCCTGATTTTATAAGAGAAGAGGCTAAAGCGGTAGTGGAAAACCTTTTACCACCTAAATCAAAACAAAGATACCTAAAATCGTATGACGATTTTATGACATGGCGTGCTGAGAAAAAAGTGAAATCGTTATCAGAAAACGTTTTGCTAATATATTTCAATGAACTATCAAAGATTTACAAGCCTTCAACATTATGGAGCGTGTATTCTATGTTAAAGACAACATTAAGTACTAAACACAATGTACATTTAAAGGATTTCGAGAGGCTAACATCGTTTCTCAAAAGGCAATCTGATGGATTTCAATCGAAAAAATCCAAAGTTTTCACTTCTCAAGAGGTAGAAACCTTCCTAAACCAAGCGCCTGAATTAAGGTAAGCTAATCTTTTTATTGTTATTCGCTTACATACGAAATTTGTATCAAATTGTAACTTACCATCATAAAATAAAAAAAATAAAACCAAAAATTAAATTACAAAATAAATAAATAAATTATTATTATTAAATTTATTAAAATTACCATCATATCTGTATACCTACATTATTGGCAAATAAATGATTTCTATTTCTATTTCTATTTCTTACTATATTTTATACTTACACCAATTAAAAAAATATATACCTAAGTATCTACTTTTCAGGAAGTGTTGATATTGGCATTAAGTGGCGCTTGCAGAAGTATCGAACTAGTAAATATGACGGTTGATGACATTGAGAAACAAGGTGATATATTTACTGGTGAAGTTACGTGGCACTAAAACCAAAGTTGACCGAACCTTCGTTATTAAAAAAGAATTTGTAAATATAATAGAAAAATACCGAAAATTACGACCAAGTGGTATAGAAACGAACCGTTTTTCCATAAATTATCATAAAGGGAAGTGTCTGCGGTAAGTAATTGGCAAAACAAGATTTAGAGTAGGTATTCCTAAAGAGATAGCCACCTACCTTAATTTGCCAAACTCAAATCTATATTCGGGTCACTGCTTTCGTAGAACATCGGCAACTTTGCTAGCCGATTCTGGTGCCGATTTAACTGTCATTAAAAGGCATGGAGGTTGGAAGTCGAGTAAAGTAGCTGAAGGCTACATAGAAGAGTCAGTGGAAAATAAAACTAAGATATCACACAGAGTAACAGAAATGATAAATCTGCATTCCACTGACTCTCCGCAACCGAGCACTTCAAAATATTATCCGGTGCAATCCAAAAATATTGCTGTAACAGCTGAAGAAAATAGACAAATATCAATGTCCCCAACATTCACCCAAGAATCCCTGGATACTGTAGAAACTCAAGTTTCCCAGAAAATATCAAATATCAACATACCCGGAAAAAACCTTTGACTAACTATAGCTAATTGTTCTAATTTTACCATAAACTTTAAATAAAATTATCTCACCAAATCACCAAAGTTGTTGATTTATTTAAAATAAAATTTACTCATTTTTTCTTTTGCTAATTCATGTTTTTATTTTTACTTTCCTTGTATTCGTAATGAAAAGCACAGTGTTTACCTCGGGATAGAGACTTATTTAGTTCCTCGAACTAAACCCCGTCTCGGCACTAAATAAGTTGCTTTCACCCCTAAGGTAACAATATACTATTGAAGGCTCATTCAAGTTGTATTGTATTACATTCAACAGCAAAACTAAATTTGTTTTTCATAGGATGTTAATGAAAACCAAAGTTACTGCTGCAGTTTGATGAAAAAGTCCCATATCTCAAAAACTAAACATCAAATTTTATTCAAACCAATTTTCGTTGAAAGTTTCTTTACGTTCTACAATCTTACATTTTTCCAGAATTGTCCTACTCTTACTTTAGAATTTAGAGGGGGGGGGGCACATTTTACCACTTTGGAAGTGTCTAAGAGTATCTTTCAAACGATTGACTTTGAGAAAAAATGTTTCTAGGAATCTCAATGTCATTTTTAAAGACCTTTTTATAGACAGTTTTTTTTTAGTTTCAGTTCCATTTATGGGAATTAATCTTTTTTTTTGACGTGATAACGTCTTATAAATTGATAATACCAGCAACACTCATGAAAAATAGTAACGTTCCATAGTAACGTTCCATAGTAACGTTCCACCTGAGCCTGTGCGTCAACGCATGTAAATAAATGTTAATTTATCTAAAAAATTGTAATTTTCAATTAACTCCTTTTTTGTATTACATAAAATAATGATTATGACGTTATCACGTAAATCTATCGTCCGTAAACCGACTTTACAGACAACCAATTTTTTTTTTTGTTTATAAGTCATAAAGCGGTTCACAGAATGCATCTTGCAATGCATCATGTCTTAATAGATTCGGATTATAGTGGCTGTGACATACGGACGGACAGACATGACGAATCTATAAAGGTTCCGTTTTTTGCCATTCTGCTACGAAACCCTAAAAAAGAAAAAGACGAAGCTACAGACAAGGCATAATAACTTGTGAAAGTACTGTAAGAGTAGTTGTCCATTCCAAAGCGTAGATCTCTGTGGAGAAGAATGGGCAAGAAACTTAATGGACACTCTTATTGTTACACAATCTTGGTAACATCATTCATGTTGAGATTATAATTAATTGTCCATATTATAATGGGTGTAATACGCTTAACGAAGCCGAAAGGCACTGAACTTGTTCTCTCTGTCATTGCGATAGATAGAAGTTTGGTTGAAATAAAAAAATCAGCTGGTAGTGTCTCTTTGGACGATACTGCCGTTATTTCGGAAATTCGTATGTAAAAAGGAATTTCTCATGTCAATTTTAGGACCCTGCTAGGCCACGCCCGTTAAGGTCCCAAGTATTTTTTGTATGTTGTCGTAGGACAAGTGTATTGATGTGTTTCTTTATGGGGTTGTTTTTTCTTCGTGTGCATATGGATCCTATTGCTAGGATCCATATATCTGTGTATGATTGTAAAATTCCCGTAGTGTGCAGTATGTGTTTACGTTGCCTCCTGCAAAAACTGGCAAAAAATTTAGTTCAGCGATTTGGTCTTTGCTGCCTCCATAGCTTATTCCTCTATTTATTGCTCTTATAGATATTGGTGGTTGTCTCGCCCCTACACGTCTTTGTTTTCCCTCCATTATAATTATTACTTGTGGAGTTTAGTCTAAACTCCACAAGTAATAATGTTTGTTTGTCAATGTTCACAGCGGTCTAAACTGTTTAGACCACTGTGAACATTGACAAACAAACACTAGTCTATGTGATCATTACAATCTTGACAAAATAGAAACCAACAAAACGTCCCACTCATAAAGCTTGTTCATGGGCTGGTGTCCCAGTGAACATTTTAGGCTGCTTGTGCATAAGCTTATATGCAATGGACAGAAAACGATATCAAGGTGTATAGTGTACCTATGTACAGACGCTAGCACATCAAGCTACCCGAAACTGTCAAATTTTCCCAATCAACTTTGAACCTAATACTTTGGCGATAAAGTTGAAAATCTAAAGAAATTTGACAGATTGTAGTAGCTTGATATGCTGGCGTCTGTACATACATAGATCTCACGGGTGACTAGTTTGTATGCAATATTAATTTTAAATTCTTTATTGTTAAATAGTGTTTTTGAGTTACCATAACCATAACTACCTACCTACTTACTATTGTATGTATCACCAAAAATCACACTATATACTTTGACTTTAACTAAAATTAGAACTATACCGCCATCTTGTTTTAAAACAAAGGACTATTATGTCCTGGTAGAGAAATGTATATTTTAATGAACTTAAATAATGTCTTGAAATTATTCGTCAATGTTATGCACGCCAAAAGATGGATCTTTTATATTTCATCACCGTTTATTACCCTTTTGATGTTTCTCGCTTTTTGTACTTTTGGAGTCGATGGTTTGGGGTCCTTGCTTGTAGGATCAGAAGGTATGTTGAAGATAAACTCCGTTTAAGAACGAATATTGAATGTGTATTTATTTACAAAAAGGATCGTCTTTTATATTATTTTACAAACTAACAATAACCAATAGAAACATGTACATTAAATTTGAAACACTATTTACAAAATAAAAATCCAATAAGAATCCAAGGATTTTTGACCAATCGCGTCACAGCACTGTTGACGTGTTATTTCCACGAGAGGCGCTGGTGTGCTCACGGCGCGGCACGGCGCGGCGGCGCGGCGGGCGACTTTTCCCGCCATTTCGCCGCTCGCGACGAAAGCATAAATATATGTGCCATGTCGCGCGCGCGTTAGTGTCGGGCAGGCCTCCGTCGAGTGAAGACTGAAGATGCAGTGATGAAAATCGAAGACACGTCGAACCGAAGCTAGAAGAGTGGCCTCACAGCTCCCGACACTCCTATTTCTTTACGGAATCGTCTAAAACGTTGAAATAGTTCTTTTCAGAACTGCCTGCTTCGATGTTTCTTATCAGAACGTCAGAAACGTTATACCAAAGTTCTTATCAGAACTGCTCGCTTCAATGTTTCTTATCAGAGCGTCAAAAACGTGGTAATGTGCAGTGACTGGTGCATGGTGGCTACATACTGCATAATTTTTTCACTTGATTACTTCTTTCTGAGTCTGCGAAGAAAGATTGAGAATTACTGGTTAGTGTATCAGAGTACCTTTGGAATTACTAGTATAATAAATCAATCAGTTCAACCACTCATTTATGATAAATAAAATTATGAAAAATAAAACCGTAATTTTCCGACAGTAAATGAAAACGAAACTTGTCCATAAACAACAACTATGTTATTGGCAACACTACGATCACCGACGAACAAATGAAATACGGCAACGTCACGCACGTATTGAAGTGGTAGAGTGATTGTTCATTCGGCGTTCTGAAAAAGTAGTAAATTTACAAATTGTAATTTTAATTTTTCACAAAAAATGGCAGATAGTAAAGGGTGAGTTTATAATAATCCATATTACTAGTGAACAGGTCAACTATGTATTGTTTCGAATCTAATCGATGCGCTGTACTGCAAATGAATCTTCAAAAATTGGCTTGTCATCATGTCTGAGTTACAAACCGACTCTCAGAAATCGAATTTTGCAAGTTCATTATGGAATAGGATTTTGTTTTTACAAAAAGAGCTCAATACCATTGATATTCGAAATGTCGATGTCGCTTGGTGTTTAATTAGTCCTATTAGAACAGCGCTTTGGTTATTTTTAGGGTGATTGACATTTTTCTTGTTCGGCAGTAATCCTGATGATTTATCGACCGCGATCCTGCGCCGCAAGGACAGACCCAACCGTCTCATCGTGGAGGAGGCAGTCAGCGATGACAACTCCGTGGTGGCGCTTTCACAGGTCTGAGCTCTTTGTCATTACCCAGCGGCCCTGACGTCGTATTTTTCCATTGATTTCATGGTGACCATAAAATGCTTTGTCATCGTCATGCATCTTTTAATGTCATGGAACTGTCACTGCATATGCTGACTACACTTCTTTTGTATCTTATTTTGTATGGTCATGATTATGTTAGGACATACTTCCATAACAGGAAGCAATTTTCTAATCATCAAGTATTTCCTTTATAGGATAGAAGTCAATATAATAACAGGTGATGATACAGTTTACAAAAAAAAAAGAATGTTTTTGTGTTGTCTTCGATAATTTTTGTTTTTTTTATTTATATCATAAAACTTAAGAGTAAAGTCATTAGTGTGCCAGCTCAGCTCTAGTTTTTTGTTTTTGTTTTTAGGGTATGTGTAGAGTACAAATTTTAATAATACTAGCACTTGTTGGGTATTATATTTGTAGTGTAAATATGAAACGAAGGGAGGGGAATTCATTGCCCAGCAGTGAGATAATACAGGCTAGATAAGTTTTACATATATTCATGGGAAATGATCAAAAATATTTTTTTTACTTTTGTTGATGCTCCCAATTGATGTAAAACTTAAACTCAAGTTTTTAGTTTTGTCTTTTTTATTTTTTTTTACCAGTCTTTAAATGATTTTGTAGAATACTTAAGTGAATTCCGTCATTTTTATAAGTAATTAGCAAAAAAAAAAATCCTCTCTACATCATTGTTCTATTTCATTGAAATTTCAAGCCGTAATAAAAAAAAATCAGAGCTAATGTCCAAAAACTTAGTTTTTCTTTATTCCTACAAGTACAAGATGAACCTAAAACCACTCTCATATCAAGAGCAACGAAAACTTAACTAGTGTAATTATTTGCTAAAACATGATATTTATGTTTTGTCAATTGACATAATACTTATAGTTCAATGACCTTGTTTGTCTATTAAGATAGTAATTTGTGAAATAACTTTTGGGAGTAACATGACATACAAAATGTATTGAAATCTGTACCAATACCAATAAATACGTATAATACCAATTTATGACTCCCTATTTTTATTTATAATAATAATAAGTTTATTTCTATAACTTCAATAAACATTACATCAATGTCTATTTTATTCTAAGTATATTGTTTATTTCTTTATCTAGAAAAGAAAAACAGATGTAACTTAGTCAATCTAACAGAATTTGAAAGTGACATTATCAAAAATAGTATTGTATTGTGCTATCTATGCAAACAAAAAGATAATAAAATTATTTTTTTAATACAAAAGGAAAACATGCCGAGCTAAAAAAAAATGGAACA
The DNA here is from genome assembly GCA_950022335.1 of Eurois occulta. NCBI lineage: Eukaryota > Metazoa > Arthropoda > Insecta > Lepidoptera > Noctuidae > Eurois > Eurois occulta. The sequence goes on from OX465498.1 coordinate 4,865,722, forward strand.
GTCTGGAAAAAACATATTAAATGATGCAAAGCAGAGCCCACCCAAAGCTGTAATGATGAAACATTACAGAACATTTTGTAAGACAATACTAGCAAATTCTGACTCCACTCTTATTTTTAAATACGCTCCCATCAGCCATAAGATGTATTCTACTAGACATAGGCCTACCACAAGCATTATCATAACAACCATAAATGTATACATTAGAACATTTTGCTTAATAAAAACAATAAATATGTTGGTGTGTTTGGTAAAAACACAATATTTAACATCAATTAACATAATTTATTTGTTGTAAATTTCATTCAACAGTTAGTTGTTTGACTGTAACATTTGTATTTGCAGAGAATTTATTAACTAAAACTAATTATTTTAATGAAATCATTATAGAAGCTTCTGGATTGGACTTAATGAAACCTTTATTAGGGTCAATGAAAATAAATTACCAAAAAAGGTGTTAAGTTTATTATGAAAATAAAAATGAAAAATCTAAAAGAGAATGCTCATGGAAGTATGGAATCCCGTACCATGCTGCATCAAAATCAAACCTTGTTTTTTATAGACTACACTGATCGTATTAACTCCTACAAAAATTATTTTTGAAAAAAAAACCCGCGTTTCAGAGTTATTTTATAAAATCGAAACTAACCTAAAAAGTAGGTCTATTTTTTCGACGCTACCAACGACGTATTTTAACACACATACATTACATTATTGCTCTAAAAACAGCGTAATACACTAATATTAGTAAGAATCGAGTTAAAGTAACATCCACAGTATGCTTGACTGAAACTCGATTTTATTTTAGACCTTTACATTGCCAATAGTCAGTCAGTACAGTACAAATGTCAGATGCCACAGATAAGATAACCATAAACCATAGAGTATAGTAAGTGCTATAAACTAGTCGGGATTTAGGGATGTAATCGATAAATCAAAATCTTTAGGCTGAGAAAATCTATTTTGTTGCAAATAGCAATAAACCAAACTAAATCGATTTGGTGTACTGATCTTACTTAATTGTAATTAATTTTAGAGTCCGCTCGACAGACAAGGGTTTGTTCAATTGAAACGGAACGTCGTTTATATTCAGTTGAAACGGAACGTCATATAAAGGGAGTAAAACAATATTCATACTTTTAAACTCGAAAAGTATATTTCCAGTTCAAAAATCAAATCCCCGACGCGTAATGCCGTAAAAAAATATGAAACTAATTACTATAATATTTTGGTTTTGAGGCGCGAGACTTTTTGGTACCAACTTTGGTCATTGTCCTTTAAATCAAAGTTAAAATAAAATCCAAGCTTACCATAAAAAATGCTGATTCATACATGAATGGCACAATTTTTATTTTGTCTTAATCCACATCAAGTTTACAAGTCGGCTGTTCACTGTGAGTGTCAAGTTAAAAAATAATTAAAAAAAAAGAAAACCCAAATTACAAACTGACATGTTGCTTGACAGCAAGCATTTCTTTTGGTATAAACATGGCCTAAATCTTATCAACATAATTAACTTACTAGGTAAGCACCTTGCTTTCCTTCCCTTTATGCTAATCAAACAGTATCAAAATATTTTTTTCTGCAACATAACAAATACTATTATAACCACCTCCTCATAGACATCCTACATAACATAGGTAAAAATAAACATTATCATAACAAACAATAGTAATAAACAATATAGAGATTTGATCATTAGCAAGTGATCTATTGTTTAAATTGGTTTCCCACAATTCCCACATACCATACCATTTTAGGCTGGGATGGTGTGACCTGGCTTAAAACAAAAATAATTTTGAACTTAGGCAAATGACAGATGTGTTTCTAGGGAGTTCCACACTTCTCTCAGCCAAACACAAGGAAATGCTGTGGGGCAGGCTTTTTGGAGGCAGTCTTATGTTATGCGATTCTTCACGGAATAAACGACTTGGATGTATAACCAACACTACCTCTTGCCCACAGGCAAAAATGGAACAACTGCAACTGTTCCGCGGAGACACTGTTCTCCTGAAGGGCAAGCGCCGCAAGGAGACCGTCTGCATCGTGCTCTCAGACGACAATTGCCCCGACGAGAAGATCCGCATGAACCGCGTAGTGCGCAACAATCTACGCGTGCGCCTGTCTGATGTGGTGTCCATCGCACCCTGCCCGTCCGTTAAGTACGGGAAGCGGGTGCATATACTGCCTATTGATGACTCTGTTGAAGGCTTGACTGGGTAAGTGCAGTTGAAACAAGAAACACAAGTTAGAAAGAAGTTGACAGCAAGGTGCAAGTTTCTTATTGCTTGAGACACATTAATGAGGTTGTAGTGAATGCTATTTATGACTCAATAGCTGACCCTAACATAGGAGACCCTCAGCAAGTTGTCCCGATTATGTAGTGATCAGCATCCACTTCAGTATAGTACTTCCAGTATTAGGCTGTATCTGGTTATAAAACTCTTTAAGACTGATTTGAGAAAATATTTAAACTGTTTTGTCTATTTAGTTTTTTTATTTCACATTATATAAATTAAAATAAAGGTTGAAGTTCGATAAACTTATTTCCTTAATTTATTGATTTATGAATGTTTATTTATGCATAGTGAACACTTCACCTAGCTGTACTTCTTTTTTATTCGTGGGGTTAGTGCCTAAACTGATGTCAAAGGTTTTATGCTGCCCATAGACCTCTGACTTGGCTGTGTAATGAGGAGGGATGAAAGGCATGGTACTAAAAAAGTGATGGATATTTATGTTGATGGATGGAGAGGGAGAGGAAGGCCAAAGAAAAGATGAATGGATTGTGTGAGGAATGGTTTGGAAGAGAATGAAGTAAATGATGCCAGAATGGCACAAGAGCAGGAAGATAATGATGGCCCTCTAACTTGGCTAATTTAAAACTGTTTAGCCCAAAATGAGTCATGTGAACTGTATGATTATTTTTTTTTCCTTGTCCTCAGAAACCTGTTTGAGGTATACTTAAAGCCGTACTTCATGGAGGCCTACAGGCCCATCCATCGCGATGACACCTTCATGGTCCGTGGAGGGATGCGTGCTGTGGAGTTCAAGGTGGTGGAAACTGACCCTTCACCCTACTGCATTGTGGCACCTGACACCGTCATACATTGTGAAGGAGACCCGATAAAGCGTGAGGTGAGTAATTGCGGCGATCTTCGTAGGGTAACTGGTAGCAGCTCATCCAGAGTTGCCTTTCATCAGAATTTTGTTGAATGGCATGTGATTGCAGAAGCCTTTAGCCTGATGATGATGATGAGTAGTTGCGGCCAATGTTATCAAATCTGCTTATAAAGTTTTACTCCTGCACATAGGCATCCACCAGGCTGGAATACAACAACTGGTCTTGTGCAGCCAGAAGAGTATTTACGAATTCATTAACAGCCTAAAGATGTTCTTTATATCTCTATCTTTCTCCTACCACCGTAGAAACGGGTTTTGTCGACGGAAGAATCGACAAAAAGACAGATTTCTTTTGATCTGTCATTTTGTTATGCTACGCGTGCAGAGCGAGAAACGTATTTCAATTTGTGCATTTTCGGCTTCAACTTGCTTGATGTAAATTGTAAGGACTTGTGTCCCAACTTTCATTTCATTCATGTACCTACGTCTTGCGTTTTGTATGGATGTAACTTAGCAGTCTTCTTGCGTCACGCTAATAGAGTGGATGATCAATAAAATCTAATTAATTTGTCAGATTTTCTGATTTTTTACTCAGGAATCATCCCTATTGCTACTGAAAATCATGATTGTTGTTATTTTTGACCTCTTAAAACTTATTCATGTTTTATTTATACCAGCCAGATTGTCCTTGTCATCACAGTAGTATTGCATCAAATTGTAGTTAATTTCAATACTTTTAACCTGTTTAAATGTTCGATATATGAATGCTTAAAAGCCATAGTCAAGTTTCAAGTCCATTCTTTCACTAAAATTCCCTTTGCTACAATCCATGTCCACACAGTATAGGTGCTATTCAACGAATGTATAGAGCAAAAAGTTTTCTCACTAACACACAGTGTTTCTTCTTATCAGTTACTAACACAGTTTTTATAATCTCATAGTTTGATACTGAGAGTGTACTCGACGATGTGTTTCTAGTTACTACAGTACAATTGACGAATGTGTTAATTGTTACAAATTGTATTTCCCCGCCATTTTTGATACCTTGTTGTAGAGGAAGCTTGCTACTTTGTGGCCGAAAATTAGTTCTTTGCACTATAGATTAACTGTTAGTTCATTAATTCGTTATAGTTTTAATAATTATATGACACACTTTGCATTATGTATAAGTAGTTTTCCGCCCGCGGCTTCGCCCGCGTCGAGTTCGGTTATATCGCGTTTCCAAGAGAACTCTTCAAAAGTCCGGGATAAAAACTATCCTATGTTCTTTCTCAAGGTCAACTCTATCTCTGTACCAAATTTCATTAAAATCAGTTCAGTGGTTTATACTTGAAAGCGTAACAGACAGACAGACAGAGTTACTTTCGCATTTATAATATCAGTAGGGATAGGGATAAGATATGATAAGAACAGACAAAGTCGGTATTGGTGAGTTTTAACAACATAAACATGGTTAGAACCTGGTTAAAATGATTACAAAGCTATTATGTGATAAGTTTTTGAAATAAAACCGCGTCTGTATTTCCCTGAAGGCGTTAGCAGAGGTATACCAGCAGTACACTTTTCAGTGATTCCACAAAAGCAGTTATGTTTTAGCCCCGTTTAATAGAGGCTGAGGGCTTATTGCCAAAACATAACAAAAACATTCCTCATGGAAAAACGAAACATTACTTTTGTTGTAATATCCTCAATTCACCACCACTTTATCCACAACAGGAGGAAGAGGAAGCTCTGAACGCCGTCGGCTACGACGATATCGGCGGCTGCCGCAAGCAGCTGGCACAGATCAAGGAGATGGTGGAGCTGCCTCTGCGCCACCCCTCGCTGTTTAAGGCCATCGGCGTCAAGCCTCCGCGCGGTATCCTCATGTACGGGCCCCCTGGTACTGGCAAGACCCTCATCGCTCGTGCTGTGGCTAATGAGACTGGTAAGTTCTTTTGTGATAAAATGGTACTCACTGACCTATAATAAAGTGAAGTAATTTATTTTGGATCTAACAGTTTGTTGAATCAGTTGAAACTTGTGCCTAAATACAGTTACAAACGTAAATGTAAGAGTTCTTTTTGATGTTTAAATTAGTATTTTTATCCTATGAATTATTTTTTCCCTGCCTTTGTAAATTCCCCAGTCATTTTATGTTCGTTGTTATTATTTTATTTCATTTACTGGAGAGAGACTTATCAGGCTTTCAGAATCTTGTATCCATTAAATTACGGAAACAAATAACATGCTCACATAATGAATACATCCTCCCCAACAGGTGCTTTCTTCTTCTTGATCAACGGACCCGAGATCATGTCGAAGCTGGCTGGTGAATCCGAGTCCAACTTGCGCAAGGCGTTTGAGGAGGCTGACAAGAACTCTCCGGCCATCATCTTCATTGATGAGCTGGATGCCATCGCGCCCAAGAGGGAGAAGACTCACGGAGAGGTGGAGCGCAGGATCGTGTCGCAGCTGTTGACTCTTATGGATGGTGAGTAATAGATTTTCAAAGCGTTAATATGAATGACTGAGAGAGACCACACTTTGAAACATGGAACATTTTAAACACAAAATATGGTCACATAACGTCACAGCTTTTGGCTACACACTGACTTTTTTATGTTAGTATGATGGTTTGAAGCTTTTGTTAAAAAAAAATCTAGTCATGATTTATAATTTTCCATATGATTAGAAATACAGAGCGGTCATCAATGTTCAACTTAGGATTTTTTATATGGAGGTATTCTATGATACACAGAAAACAGATAGTGATTATTTTACTAATTTTTTAAGTATTGGCTGATAAGATTTATGTGTTACATTTTTTTTTGTATTGTTTGTGCAAGTGGAGTTTATGGATAGGTTACGTGGGCGTACGTCGATAACACACGCCTATTTAAACTTATGACAAGTTTTACAACTTTATGATAAACAGAATTACGTATTGTTTTTATAGCCAGAGTTCTAGCTGTATAATAGTTAGCTCTTAAGTTATTTTAATAGGAAAATCTAATAATACGAAGCTGCCGCGGACCAAGCTTGAATGATTGCTATTTATTTATCGGGTAGTCCCCGAAAGTCGGGTCGAAATCGACGTATAAACGTACAAAGCACATGCTTTAACTTCTACATGGTCCCGTCTCTGTCTTGCTATTGAAGTTTGACAGTTGTGGGACGGTGATAGAAATAACGCTTTTCTAAAGTACTTGCGAACTAACGCCTATGATCACGGCCCTACATTTTATATGTAGTATGTATCTCGGCCGTAGACATTTAGGGGCTTCCCGATAAATAAGTAATCGTAGCAATCAGCTCGGTCTGCGACAACTTTGTCGTTGTACAGTAATTGACGGTAAGCCCATTAGCCATAAATATCGATCGTTTTTGACATCGAGGCTATAAATAATTTGTACAGTCGATAACAGGGAACCTTGTATGCAAGTAATTCATTGAGCATGTTCGATTTCAAGAACACCTTTTATGCCATGGCATAGGGTAGGTGTGGACCATACGAAGTTTTATTTTGTTGACCCTTCAGTTGACTCTGGTTATGTACACACACAAATATTCTGTAATCCGTAAAGGATTAGGTAGAAATGTACCTCTAGTATACCATTGTGGGTGTAATGTAGGTACAACTCTGCCTCTCTGATTACGTAATTACACAAAGCATAGTAATTACTAGCTGTTGCCCGCGACCGCGATCTTCGTTAGCGAGAAAATATTTTAAAAAGTCCCCATTATTATAGGCACTTCCCTTTTTGAACCGAATTTTGTTACTTACCAATTTCAAGGATTTTAATTTCTTGCACGGAACCCTAATTATTTATCTAAAATAAAACTAGCCTATATTAGACCTTATAAACATCAGCTATCTGCAAGTAAAAGATCGTCAAAATCGGTCCAGCCGTTTTGGAGATTAGCCGGAACAAACAGACAGAGACAAAAATTGAAAAAATGTGTTTTGTTATTAGTACCGTATATATTTTCATATCCATTCAGTGAAAAGCTGTTATTTTGATATTACAAACAGACACTTCAATTGAATTTATTTGTATGGATGGCGCTTGATATAGAAAGCTATATCCAGCCGTGGAATTAACCTGACAAACCTGAACTACTGATTCACAGTCACCTACTGTTCCTTGCCCTCTTGGAAATCTTTAGGGTTTCTAAAAGATAAAAACTCAAAATTACGTCACTATCTCCCCACAGGTATGAAGAAGTCATCCCACGTGATCGTAATGGCGGCTACGAACCGCCCGAACTCGATCGATCCCGCCCTGCGTCGGTTCGGTCGTTTCGACCGGGAGATCGATATCGGCATCCCAGACGCGACCGGCCGGCTGGAGATCTTGCGTATCCACACTAAGAACATGAAGCTGGGTGATGATGTTGATCTAGAACAGGTGAGGAGCTAGTCAATTGTATATTTTGTCTTTTCGTTTGGTTTCGTTATGAAAGCTATAAATAAGTTCTAAGAGAGATTCAATTTAGTTATATTTTACTTTTCGCATACTTTTTACTCAGTTTTGTTCTTTTTATATTTGTCTGGCTCATGTTTTGTTTTGGTTCTTTTGTAAGTATGTAAAACATGAACAACAGGAATAGTCCAAACCCTAATAGAAATATTAGTAGTCTAGCCATGACAGGAGCAGGCAGATATATATTATTTAGTTTTTCTTTCATATTTTCTCGAAAGGACTATCGGCTTGGTTTAGGTGGTTGGAACATAAAACTTAAATCATTATCTCGTTTATCAGATCGCCGCAGAATCTCACGGTCACGTGGGCGCTGACTTGGCTTCGCTGTGCTCGGAGGCTGCCCTTCAGCAAATCCGTGAGAAGATGGACCTCATCGATCTTGAGGACGACCAGATTGACGCCGAGGTTCTCAACTCTCTCGCCGTGTCTATGGACAACTTCCGGGTAAGACACATACTATTCATCAACTGTCTAGGCTTTTTCCAACTATTTTGGGGTTAGGGGAGCTGGATGCAGCTTAATTCCAGTATTTTACGTGGAGCGACTGCGCAATTGACTCCTAAAACCTAGTTACTGGTAACACGGTACCTCTTGGTAAGACAGATATTTGTATACTTCGGTTGCAATTGCAAGAGAAATGTATGTTAGCATGTATAAAAAAATACGAGAATGAACATTAACACATTTTTCTTTGCATATCTGTTAGTGTGAATTTTATGTCATGATTTACGCGTCGTCGCGAAATGCAACATCTATTTGCTAATTGTATGATAAAGAGCAATTACTTTAGAACTACATGTAATCAGACATACCAGTGTCTTCGATATACCAATAGTTTATCAAGTGTTAAATTGTGTTTCTTTCACACAGCAATAGAACAACGTTGCATTAATATAGTTAACAGGCTGGAGAGTGTTATAGATTATTTTTATCCTAAGAGAATGCAGGGTAAGGGTTCCTGTGGGGTTAACCGCAAGCGAAGTCTGAATAAACTTTTGTTGGTTAAAAACAAAGACGACATCAAATATTTACGAGCGATAGACCGGACAAGACGAAGAAAATCGTAATCCAATACTTGTTCCTACTTAGTAACAAATCGGTCTGTCTAGTGTCACACGCCCGCTTGTCAAGTAGCATTCGTGTGTCAAAATCCAAAATGTTTGGGATCAAAATTTTTGTATGAAAATATTCTCAATATCCGCTCTATAAGTCTTTTAAAAACCCTGCTATTAGTAATGGCAAATCAATGTCAGATTGACAGAAAAATAGTCTTAAGCCCTGACGTTATCCATTACAACATAATTTCTCTTCCTCAGTACGCCATGACAAAATCATCACCGTCTGCTCTGCGCGAGACCGTGGTGGAGGTGCCCAACGTGACGTGGGGCGATATCGGAGGCCTGCAGAACGTGAAGCGCGAGCTGCAGGAGCTCGTGCAGTACCCGGTGGAGCACCCCGACAAGTTCCTCAAGTTCGGCATGCAGCCCTCCAGGGGTGTGCTGTTCTATGGACCGCCTGGATGCGGTATGTACTCAACAAACACGATTTATATAATAATATCCTACCGACCGTATTTCGGTCACGGCCGGGCTCAACAGAGACAACCAAGGTTACAGTCCACTCCAGGATTGCCAAGACCATAATGCTCAATTAGTTAAAAATTCTCACTCAAAATACAAATGCTCGTTTTTAACCAAACATTGTTGTGCAGGTAAAACTCTGTTGGCCAAGGCCATCGCCAACGAGTGCCAGGCCAACTTCATCTCAGTGAAAGGACCCGAGCTGCTCACCATGTGGTTCGGAGAGTCCGAGGCCAACGTGCGAGATATCTTCGACAAGGTATGTTATCAGTCGTAAAAACCTGACCGTTAGCCCGGTTTCCACCAACGAGACGAGCGGAATCGAGTGGTGAGTGTGGGAATAGACCAATCAGTTAGTTGTTTTCCACTTCGGAGGTAGAAACCGGGCCTTAATACAGACGCCATAAAGATTGCGACCCTTCAAAAAGCTGAACTCTTCTGGAACTTCTTCAATGGTTCCATATTTACTATAGAGGTGTTGTCGCGTGTGTTGGATAGGCAGGAGTGTAAATAAAAGCCAGTACCTAGTACTCACAGTTCTATTGGAGATCGAAACAGAAGAGCAAAAACAAATATGCCTGCACTCTGCGTCGACATGCCGACAAAATTTATTGAGTAAATATGCCTTCAAAAACAGCCCTACTTTCAAGTTTCTTCGGAATGTGTTCACGAATTTATAATAAGCTCCCTAAGCAAATAAGAGAAATTGAAAATATATTTTTTTTTTTAAGAAATAAGTAAATAACTTCTTGGTAAATAGACATATTATTTTCGATTCGTGATGAGTTAGTGCCAAAATATCAACATGGTGGAGTGCAAGCGCACACCAAAATAACTCAATAACAACTCGGTAACCCTGTCTCACAATAAAGATCTTTGACTTTGACAAATTGTCAAAGAAGAACACGAATAACAGTTTACGAATACACGATAAACACGGAACAATGCGTTTTCGAGGTGTCACAGAAAACATGCGCGCACGCGTCGTTGCGAGGCTCATACCGACTGAGGCCTGGTATCCACCAAAGCGGAGAGGAGAGGAGACGAGAGGAGATGTGCCGCGAAGCTGGCAGGTTATTTCCACCAAAGCGGAGAGGAGATGCGTTGCGGAGAGGAGATGTGAGCTGTGAGAGATCGAAAACAGTCAAGTGCTGTCTACGAAAGGAAGACGTCATGTCGTTACAAAAGTTATATCTGAATTTGCTTGAGGGAGAAGAATTAGAGGTTGAAGAAACACAATTAATTCTTCAACATTTAAATTATCGACGGCAACATAGATTCTGGATAAGCAACCATATAAAATGTCACAGTCATGGCGAATATGCCACACTGTTTCGAGAGTTTGATGATGAAAGTTTTCATAAATCTTACAGGGTAACAAGGAATAATTTCTACCAGTTACATGATTTGATTAAACCGTATATCCAAAAGCCAGTCAATCGAATGACGCTTTCGGGACGTGCGAGGCGCGCGGAGAAGGCAGCGGGGTGAGGGGTGTGCAGCGCGTGCGCCGCCCGGCCGCCCGACTAGACACTTCTCCGCTCTGCTGCGCCGCTTGCTCGCTCGCTGCACAAAGTTCTATAGAAAAATGAGACATCTCCTCTCCTCTCCGCTTGACCCATTTCCACCAAAGCTAAGCGGAGAAGAGATGTGGAAATAACGAAATCGGATTGGTTTATTCAAACACATCTCCTCTCGTCTCCTCTCCTCTCCGCTTTGGTGGATACCGGGCCTGAAGGTCAGCTAAGGTCAACGCCCGCGCGCCGACTCCCACCTCACTCGCTCGTTTACACGTCACGATGACTTAGCTCGGCCGCGGTGCGATTCCCGTATACTATGGTAAAATTTCCCGGCATCATCCGACATCATATTGATGTCAACAATATAAGATGCCGTCGACGTATAATATGTGATTATTATAAATACATGTAAATAACTCTGTTGCCATGTAAATGCCAATACAAATAAATAACCTAAATATTAGTTTTATAAATGTATACCCTACATTACTAAGGGTAGGTAACTTAGTTTATGTACTAGTCTGCTATTATAAATAAAGAAATCCACAGATCTACATAGCCAGTCACAAACGCCTCGATTCGGAAAGTCGTATGTCTATCTCGCTCGCTTTCGTAATGCCAAAAAAAGACAGACATGACTTGTTGAATCGAAATGGAATCGAAGTGCTTGTGAATAGCTATGCTGATCAGCGATGTAAATAAATAATTGAACTTTCTGAATTCCACGAATGATGTAACAGTATCCAGGCGTAAATGACACATTGAGGTTTAGGAAAACATGCACAGGTATAAGTGACACAGCTATACAAAGCTAATCTTTTTCAAAAACTTTACCACCGGTGACTGCAATAAGCTACTGAGATGAGCCATACAATATGTTAACCCTTGTTGTATTCCCCCAGGCTCGGTCAGCGTCGCCTTGTGTGCTGTTCTTCGACGAGCTGGACTCGATCGCGAAGTCTCGTGGTGGCTCCGTGTCGGACGCGGGTGGCGCGGCAGACAGGGTCATCAACCAGATCCTCACTGAGATGGACGGCATGGGCGCCAAGAAGAACGTCTTCATCATCGGTGAGTTTTATCTAGCTGTTAACATGAGCCAAGTAACTGAACGCATTACGTCAGGACGATTAAGTTTCAGTAAATGCGATGAATTGTCATAGAAAAACGACAAATATAAAGCATGTTTTAATACCTCAACACCAAGTTTTGTTCGATAAGATTTAGCTGATTTTAAAACCTATATTAATAGAATAGTAATTTTAATCGCATTGTTAAATGAACTAAAACTTCAAGGAAAACGTGTATTAATAACATTTCTTCCTCACCAGGTGCGACAAATCGTCCCGACATCATCGACCCGGCTATCCTGCGGCCCGGTCGTCTGGACCAGCTGATCTACATCCCGCTGCCGGACGAGAAGTCCCGCGAGGCCATCCTGCGCGCCAACCTGCGCAAGTCGCCCATCGCTAAGGACGTCGATCTCTCATACATCGCTAAGGTAACGTACCTTACTTTTTTCTTTAGGCTGATGACCTACATTGACTTAGCGACAAGGATCCATTTGATGACAGTTTGAATCTCGAATGTTACTTGCCCAAATATCATAGACAATAAAAAATAATAGAATTTCTTTTTTATTATAATGAATGTATTTCAACCTAACAACGTGATCTTGTGACTACTGACTTCCCCTTGAAGTTCTCTGTTAAAACATACTTCGTTGACTTCTTTTTCCATTCCTTTCCCAATCGAATAATATGAATTAGACGTCTTACCCTAAATTCCCAATAATACTTACGCTCATATCATATTTGCAGGTGACGCAAGGCTTCAGCGGCGCTGACTTGACAGAGATCTGCCAGCGAGCCTGCAAGCTGGCCATCCGCCAGGCCATCGAGGCCGAGATCACGCGCGAGCGCACTCGCCAGCAGCAACCCGCTGCCGCTGTCATGGATGTAAGTTATACACACTGAAGTTATCAGCAGGTCGTATGAGTCGTTAAACCGAAGACCGTAGGCGTCTTGTACTTGATTGGGAGACTGCGAATCGAGTTAGTCAGAGGTGTACTAGCGCTACTGATGGACATGAAGTCTTCGGTTCGATTTCCAGGTGGGACAGTATTATACGATCTTTCTATTAGAAACTCAGTTGCAGCCTGGACTCGGTATTTGTATTCGATTGATGACAATAGGCTCGTCCCATATGGGACTCAAAGATAACTAGATCGATTTTCGTTGTTCACATATTGCTGATTCTCAGCCTAGCTTCAATAAATGACTTAATATTGTCATATTTTCCCATAGATGGACGAGGAGGACCCCGTACCCGAGATCAGCCGCGCGCACTTCGAGGAGGCGATGAAGTTCGCGCGCCGCTCCGTGTCCGACAATGACATCCGCAAGTACGAGATGTTCGCGCAGACGCTGCAGCAGAGCCGGGGCTTCGGAACCAACTTCAGGTAAATACATAAAGCTGTTGTTTATTGGGGGTGATATGAAGACAAGCTTTGTGTCAATAGACTCAAATATTTTATTTCAAATATACCAGTTACAGGCACTTTGGAATTGTCAAACAAGGCATAATATCTGTGAAAGGAATGTAGTTGCCTATTCCAAAGCGTAGATCTCGATGGAGAAGAAATGAGCAAGAAACTACGTGGACAAATTGAAATTGTTTGGAGTCTCGTATGATAGCAGGTTTATGTTTGGGCGTATAGTAACGTGTGTGTGGCACAGGTTCCCCGCGAGCGGAGGCGCGGCCGGCGGCACGGGCACCTCGGGCGGCGACGTGCCGACGTTCCAGGAGGAGGGCGGCGACGACGACCTGTACAGCTAAGCAGCTGGCAGCTCCGCGGCCGCAGGTCTCTAGGACTGACCTTACTACTTAAGATTTATCGGTTCAGTAATACGGATGGGTGTTTCGGACTCGGGAAGCGACCGAATGGTTCCAGCGGGCAGCCCCTCTCGCACTAGAGAGTCTACAATATATTATAAATCGGCGTGCGTCTCCCTGCGCGTCGCGGTCGAATACATTTCTACCAATCTGTGTCTAATAATATGTAAATGTATTTATTTTATAATTATTGAATCATTCGATAGCATTTGTTTCTGTTCCGATTTGCTTATGTTTAGTTGTAATTGAATAAATAATGTCTGTGTATGTACCGCTCGCCCCAGTGGCGAGTATGTAAGATCATATGATATAGAGTAATTGTTAACTTTACTGTATTTGCCAGATCCTGTGCGTAGGCGGAGTCGGCTGGATGCCTCGGCAACCACGCCGACTAAACACAATATTACAGTGATTTTTTTAATAAAAAGATTTTTATAGACTAGACTTATGTTTTTATTTATTAAAACGCACCCTGCACACAACCTCTAAACAATACAGTCGGGGTCAATTTAGATGGAACGGCGCGATCCTCGCGCAAGCTCAACACTGAAAGCGCAAGGGGCGATAAATGCGATGTGACCACGTTAAAACTTGCGCGCGCGGTCTCTGGTATCCTCGAGGATTCCCGAGCATTGGTCCTATTTTCAATGCAGCCAGTAAATTGCGCGAGGATTTTTACTGACCCCCTTACGCCTCATTTACGCGAGAACGGCATCGTGCGGCGTGGCGTCTCACGTCGTACGATTTTTCTGTTTACGTAGCGGCGGCGCTTCAACCGGCACTTATCATCGCACGCGTAAACACAAACGTAAGGCAATATAAGACGTTGTTCATAGAGATGCGGGGCGGGGCCCGCCGCTGCGCCCGCGCCGAATCCTCAAACGTGTAGGGAAGCATGCGCAACGCTGCGACGCACGCGGCGGGATACTCAATCAAACCGACCAGTTTTAGGTTAGCGGAAGATGGGAGCGCACGTGTCGCAACTTGCAACATGAAATTTATTACGAAAAATTGGAATTAGTTATTACTTACTGCAATACAGGAGCGACCCCAGTTGTGGATGGCTTGTCATTCACAGCATAAAAATTCCGCCGCGGGCATCGCTTCATCGAGAATTGCCGGGCTGCGTGGGACGCGGCGGTGCGCGGTGCCAGCCGCGGGCTCGGCCGCAAAAACGCTCCATTTCAAGCAAACGTGTCTAAAATCGCTTCTCCGTGAACGCACTCATACAACGCCATGTTTGTATTCAGTGCGGGTCGGAACTGATGGACGCTATGCTACTGAAAGCACCAATCTAGTAGCTCAGTTTTGGGCTAATAAAATTTAGATTGCCATCGATACGCTAAGAAGAAGAAGAAGTGCGGGCCGCGCCACGTCTCCGTAAATGAGGCCTTAGTCAATCAAAAGAACCGCTCTGCCGGTGCGCGGTGTGGAGACAAGTAGATAAAAAAATCTAGATCTGCCGTTTTCACTAATGTCAAGCAAAGCAACGCCTAAATTAGCAAACAGATTATAGCGATTGCGTATAAGCTTTTCACATGCGTGTATGTACACAAGATTGTAATGCGTCCTGAACTGCTCGACATGCGTGGTGTGCCCGTACGCAAGTGCGGAGCAGTCGAGAGTAAGATTAGAGAAGTGCAAGTAGCGCTGCAGTGGCCCTCGACAAATTAATCATACAATATCTAGAAACATAGTAAGTACGCAGCGTCGCTATCGTGACCACAGAGTGACCTTTAATCGCCTACTGCGGTGGCGCAGTAAGATGCGCACTTTTGTATGATATGCTTCTTCATGCCTACGATGAGCATTGCTGAGGATTATAACACGGTGTTATACATAAATTAAGCCAGATTCAGAATAAACCAACACAAATTAACAAATAAGTGTATTAAATAAAAACGGTATAAAAATAAAAATAAATTATTAACAATATTATATAGCCTCGACCAACATACGAGGAGACTCGCTGGGCAGCTGGATCAAGATTGTTAAGAAGTTCCTCTCTCAAGAGCCCTGACCACCGGTAGCTCGGATCCTGTTCCCGATGCCGGTGGGCTACTATTTTCTATATTTTTTAATATTTTATTTTATTTTGGTTACTAAAAATATTTAAAAATATAAATAATATGTTAGAAAAATAAATAAAGGAATAATATAAAAGCGGTCGAATGCTACACAAATGTACTACATAAGTTATACCTATATTAAATCAGTAAGATCAGAGTGGGTATCTAGCTAGCCCGCGAGGTAAACCAATTTCATAAGCTAAACATTTTAAAATTGGGTATGTTTTGAACCGATAAAATTATTTTTAGATAAAAATAAATCTGTCCCTAAATCTCTTAATAATAATCTTATTCATTCAAATTTTCAACGTATGGACGGACCGACTAGGGGTTTTGTCGATTAGCCAATTAATCTGATAGAATTTTCCGATAATTTTTTGAAGCTGAATAGCACCCGGCTTGCGTAACATAAGGTTTCTATCACAATCCGAATGATTTTGAAGGAAATTCGTATACCATTGCTTCACAATTATGTCCGAAAAAATCGTCTATTCGACAACCTAGATCACGCAATGTCGATGAATTGCCGGTATTGGTCCAGACCTGTACCGAATATTCAGCATTTTTTGACGATTAATTATCGTCTAATTTCCAAAAAGAAAACATGTTAGGTACTACGGATATTATAATCGGTATTCCCGCGTATACCCGCGTGCGTAGACGACCCATCTTTTCTTATAATCTTAAATATTTCATCAAGTTCAGGATCATAGGCTTTATCTCGTGTATTCAACGAACAAGAACTCGTTACCGGTGTGGGTTGAAAATAAGTGGCATTTGGTGATGGATGGTGCAATTCACGCAATAATTCCGATGACTTGGTATTCAAATAATTAATAATCTTATCATCTGAGAAACAAGCACACAAAGTGTCATATTGCTCATCAGTATATTGAGTGGCCACGTCTCTGGTCTTGTCTTCGTCTCTGGTCTTGTCTTCTTCTCTGGTTTCATTTATCGGCAAAGCAACGCGTCTTCTAGCCTCCCTGACCAACCTCTTTAGAGTACCAAGCGAACATGCTTCGTAGCTGGGCAAATTCTTAGCTGTGTTAAAGAATGACTGGGTTCTCATATAAACCGGCAAGTGTTCCATCAAATGCTTTTTAGCAGTTTTAGCACATGAGCATTGTTTTGGCTGAATTGCCTTAAAATAAGTCTCTACTGCATGTTTCTCACAGACTGTTTTACTAATATTAAACGTATTTCCAGCAGACGTCGAAGTTGAAACACTTCCTGGTGTTCCTGCTTGCTTCTGTGCTTCTATGGCTGGACTAGTGCAAACACAAGGCACTTTACAGGTACTGCGTACGACAGGTGTGTGTCTTATGTTCGATAATTCGTGATTCAGTACTTGTAATAAATCACTTTCTAACTTAAGTTCTAACAACTGATTTGATGTTGTACACTTTACAGGCACAGCATGTTCATACTCGTGGCCGTCTACAAAATCCGCATCGTCTCCACGTTGACCGTGTATATAAAGGTTCACTTTGTTGGTGAATTGTTCAAAATTATCACACACTGCGTACATACATCGCTTATTTACAACTATGACTGGCATTTGGGATGCACTAGACGTGCAACGTTTCGGACAAAGATCTCTTTCAAGAGGAAGGTCGTCTATTTTCTGATTTCTATCACAGAAAAGATAGAAAGGATGTGGGTCAGCTCTAGGACCTTCATAAGATTCCTTTTCAAAGACACTTTCAGCGTTCGGATTTTCCAGTATTTCGTTCAAATGTAGCAGCATCAGCTTTTCCATATTAATAAAAAAATCTGCATGTTCTGGTAGCAAATTCAGACAATAGGACACATACATATGTAAATACTTAATAATGTGCCAAACTTTCATTTCCCATATTGTATCGAGCTCTAGTTGTATATTTTCTTTTCGTTTTTGGATATTAATTTCATAGTCTTTCATCACTATTTCGTCTTTTAAAATCTTTACTTTTTTCTTGTGCATGCGACCAGAGAGTATTATATCTTTTTTACATTCTTCCTTTTCTTTCAAAGCAACATAAACTTGACAAGCTAAGCGTTGGCACTCCCAAAATTTTCTTATTTTCTCGATGTTAACTTGTGTTTCTTGTTTGAGATCATTTATTTTATCTAATGTTTCTTCGCGATTCATTGCTAACGTTTCAATAAATTGAGCTCTCAGTCTTACATTTTCTGTCATTAGTTTATTTGTGAATGAATCATATAGCCCAGTTGCTTGCTGTTTTATTAAGATTTGATATTTGTCTTTCATTTTTTTATGTGTCTCATTTTGTATTCTTTTAATTTCACTAGAAGCTGCATCGAATATTACAGTCTCAATAGTGGTGAGGGATACAGCGTATAAAGTTGAAAATTTTATGAATTCTTTTTGAATTATCTCGCTGTTCTCGTTTGCTGCTTTCAAAGAATATCCTTTAAAAATTTGTTCGCATTTTTCTTTAATGAATCTTCTCCATTTCTCATCATGTTCAGAAATAATTTTGTTCGATTCTAATATCATATTTTTGTGACGCTCTGCAACCATTTTCATACCAATAGCGTCAAGTCCAATGTAATTTAAACTGGACAAATACTCTTTTTTTAAAGGCTTCAACACCGGTCTACTACCTTCTAAAAGGTCTTTAGGTGGGACGTACCAGTCGCCTCCAGCACCTTTCATAGGAGGTTCTAGCCCTGCCATCACCTTAACTTTCGGTGTCATGCTCTTGAAATATACGGCTGCAAGCGGCTCAGACATCTTTTTCTTTATAAGGCTCTGAGAGGGAACCTCTTGTGTACTCAAGAAGTGTTTCCTTAAACGATAGTTATCACTCATGTAGTTATCACTCATAGTAGCAGATAAATCGGATGTAAATTATTACAAAAGTAATATTTTCTAAATAATCAAAAAAAAAAATTATAAAATTCTTAGCATTACAACAAATTGTCAGAACCAAAGAGTAAAACAAAGAGTAGAGTACTTATCTTACCTAACGGAAACTGAATGTCATCAGAACGTATTCATAAAATAAATACAAATTGAACCAAAGAGATCATCAAAAAATAAATTTGTCGTCGCAACTAATAAAGAAACCATATTTAAACATGAATACCTTAAAGGGGTTGGAATATTTTTGTACGAAGCCTGGCCTGCCTAATTTCCGCAATTTTATTTTATTAAAAAAAAACCGGCCAAGTGCGTGCCGGACCACGCACAATGTAGGGTTCCGTAGTTACCCATCAAAATATACGGACACTTCCTACGGTCTGATTTGCCTCCGAACGATGTTTTTTTATTGTTATAATAAAATTAGCAAACACATTGATGACAATTCTATCATCCGCTTCTCAAAATGGACGTAGGAACGGGTCCCGCGGTACTATGGAGCTACTCCTCATTGATATGGCCATTAGTCAACAAGCTCGTCGTTCCCGAAGGGATCTGTCGACATGTTGGATAGACTATAAGAAGGCCTATGGCTCTGTGCCACAAACATGGCTCATGAGGGTGCTAGAGGGGAGATTGTGGAATCTGTGGGAACCGAGCTCTCGGATTCCATAAATCTTAGATCCATCTTAGCAACCGAAACCTATAAGTATTTGGGTATGTCGGAAGCGCTGGGCATCAATTTTGCTGACATGAAGCAAAGCAATCGTTGAAGGAGCGCTTCTTTGGCCGCCTGAAAAAAGTATTTAATAGTCTTTTATCAGGCGGAAATAAGGTGCGTGCCTTCAACGGTTGGGTCATGCCGGTTTTGATGTACTCTTTCGGCATACTCAAATGGACTCAAACAGAACTAGACGCCCTGGATAGGAGGGTCCGTACATTGTTGACGGCATTTCGAATGCATCACCCGCGTTCTTCGGTTATGAGACTGTATATCCCGCGGAGGTGCGGGGGTCGAGGCTTTTTAAACGCTAAGACTCTCCACAATCGCGAGATATGCAGTCTCAGGGAATATTTCCTAGAAACCGACGTGGGGATGCATCGAGATGTGGTCGCGGTGGACAAGGGCCTCACCCCGCTCTCCTTGGATAAAGAGAACTGGCGCAAACCTGTATTACTTGATACTAACGACCGCAGGGAGGTATGGCAGAGTAAGGAGCTTCACGGACGCTTTTTCCGGGCCCTGCATGGGCCCGATGTAGACCTATCAGCGTCCGTAGCCTGGCTACGTTCCGGGGACCTCTTCGGGGAAACTGAAGGTTTTGTCTGTGCAATTATGGATGAAGTTATGATGACGAATAACTACCGGAGATTTATTGTGAAGGACGGCACGGTTGACATATGTCGGGCATGCCACCGTCCAGGCGAATCAATCCGTCACATTATCTCCGGGTGTTCTCGTCTGGCTAACGGAGAGTACTTGCATAGACACAACCTTGTAGCCAGGATTATCCATCAGCAACTTGCTCTAAAATACAATCTTGTTGAATCGGAAGTTCCGTACTATAGGTATGTGTAGTTCTCGAAAATGGCAATACCACATTGTACTGGGATCAATCCATCATCACTGACAGGATTATTGTAGCCAATAATACTTAAAAGTACTTAATAATATAGTGGTGTTAGATCGATCAGAGCGGCGCGCAATGATTGTTGACATTACGGTCCCGGATGAGAACCTCGTGAAAGCCGAGAAAGATAAGCAAATCAAGTATCTTGACTTGGCTCGCGAGGTTGTCGACATGTGGGATGTGGACTCATCGATCATTGTGCCGATAGTCGTGTCAGCCCATGGCTTAATTGCCAAGAGCCTCGACCAATATCTCAGGAGGCTCTCGTTAGGCAGCTGGATCAAGGGCTTGATTCAGAAAGCGGTACTTCTGGACACGGCTCGTATTGTTAGGAGGTTCCTCTCTCTGGAGCCCTGACTGCCGGTAGCTTGGACCCTGTTCCCGATACCAGTGGGCTACTATGTTTTACAGTTTTAAATTTTTTTTTTTATAATTTTTGTTACTTAAAATATTTAAAAATGAAAATATATGTTAGAAAGATGAATAAAGGGAAATACAAACATACATTTGCAGTTGAAAAACCTGTGCTCCCATACATTATGTTTAGGAAAATATGTTATCCCAGTACATTTTGTAAGTTGGCTGACTGTTACTCTTAAAGCCTACACGCACCCAAACACAACTGTTTACCTGGTAGAGGGCGGGACACTTGAGTCTAACAAAAATATGCACTTTAAAGCTTATTATTTCACAAACATATCCCATATTCGAAAAATTATTTTGACAAACTCGCAATATTTTAAAGACCTATCTAACGACATCCGACATTATGGGGTACGCAAGAAAAAAAACCCCTACTTTACGTGTAGTAGGTATACACTAAAAAAAATACTTTTCGAGATTTTATTTTACCACTTTGTCGGCGTAACTAATCTGTATATTCATGCTAAATTACAGCTTTCTAGTACTAAGAGTCTTTGAGCTAAGCTGCGGACAGACAGACAGACGGACATGGCGAAACTATAAGGGTTCCTTGTTTGTTGACTACGGAACCCTAAAAAGGGAGCTAACCTTTGCCTAACTCTTCTAAAAAAAAAAAAAAAAAAGCAAGCATTATTGAATAAAATCATTAAAAAATTTAATAAATACAAGAAACAACAAAAGCACTATTCCAAAAATATTCAATTAAGGAAAGAACGTGTTTATCTTGTGAATAGATTAAATAACTATCAGATTAAATTGGAAGATAGTATAAATATTTATGAAATAGACACTCAGCGCTTACAATCTGAAATTGAGGCACTGAATAAGTCACTAAAATCATTATATAATAAATATGATATGTCTAGCAACCAAATTAAGGAGCATATTCTAGCCACTAATGAGTTAGTAGACAAAGTGGACTTGCTGACTCTCAGCAACACTCATTGTACTTGTAGGAGTGAACCCAGTCTTGATGCCCTCCAGCCTGAGGCAACGGAGGACCCGTCCCAAGCTATGAGCGCTCAGGACTGCACCATCAACCCAGATGCAATCCCTGTCATTACATTTCATGAGTGATTTCAATATCAATATTTTAGAAGACAATTCAAATAGCAGTCGGTTATTAAATCTTTTTAAGTCATTTGACTTGACCAACATTTTTATAGAACCTACTAGAGTCACTCCATCTTCTGCTACTTGTATAGATAATGTTTTCTGCGATTGCGATTACTTAGATAAAGCCATAGTAAATTGCCTGCCGTCTGACCACAGCGGACAAACTGTAACTTTTAGGTGTAACACACCATTGCAAAATGTTCAGATTAAATTTAGACCTATAACTACTAGCAAATTAAATAGGTATAATATTTCCCTGCAGAACAAGTTAAGTGTTATGAGCCATCATATGGACGATATTAATATAAATCAATTGTATGATCATTTCTTTTCAATAGTTCACACTGAATACAACAAAACTTTTGAAAAGAAGACAAAAAGTATTTGCCCTAAATTTATATTTAGTGATTGGGCAACTAGAGGTATCAGAAAAAGTAGGGAAAGACTATTTGAGCTTTATGACCTTAAATCTTATATAAACACTGAAACTTTTAATAAGTATGTTGCTAAGTATTCAAACATTTTTAGAAATACATGCAAGGTTGCCAAAGCCCTGCACATTAGCAACAAGATCAAAACAGCAGAAAATAAAATAAAGACAGTTTGGAAAGTCATAAATAACGAGACTAACAGGAAGAAAATTCGTAACACTAGCTACACCTTAGATACAGCATGTGGTCCTAAAAGCTCTAATCAGGAAGTAGCTCAAGAATTTGTGAATTTTTTTACCGATATACCGTTAAAAACTACGGAGTCTCTTAATTCCTCTCCTGAAGTAGCAATTGGTTTATTAAAGGCGAATGTGTCTGGCTGCCCGGCTGAATTTAAATTTAAACACATAAACCCTATGATAGTTATTAAAGCTTTCCGGCAAATAAAAGTCAAACTGACCGAAGATCTTTGGGGAATGTCTATCAAAGTTTGTACATCCATAGTTGAGACTGTAGCACCATACTTAGCTTTAATTTTTAATTTGTGTGTAGACCAAGGAGTTTTCCCTGATTTAATGAAATACAGTAAAGTCATACCTCTTTTCAAATCCGGGGATAGTAAAGATACTAATAATTATAGACCTGTATCCGTGTTGCCAGTTTTTAGCAAGGTGTTTGAAAAAGTAATGCTTAATCAAATGCTCAATCATTTTAACACCAACAGAATCTTACACGACCAACAGTTTGGTTTCACTAAGGGACGTTGTACAACTGACGCCGGTGTAACCTTATTAAAGCACATATTTTCTGCGTGGGAAGCATCCCAATACGCAATAGGAATATTTTGTGACCTCTCCAAAGCATTTGATTGCGTAAATCACGACACATTGCTTTTGAAACTTGAGCATTACGGACTAGGTAAACTTGCACTTAGTTTGGTAAAATCTTATTTAAGTGATAGACAACAATATGTTCAAATAAATGGTGTTAATTCACAGGGTTTAAAAGTAAAAATGGGGGTTCCGCAAGGCTCAATATTGGGTCCTTTCCTCTTTCTAGTATATATAAACGATCTACCCTATTTATTAAAAAACCAACCTCAAAATATGGTGTTATTTGCTGATGACACTTCTCTAATTTTTAAGATAAATAGACGGGCCCAAAATCTAGATGACGTAAATAATGCCCTACTTCAGGTCCATAATTGGTTCACAGCAAACAATTTAGTATTAAATGAAAAAAAAAACGAAATGCATAAGATTTGCTTTACCAAATGTTAAAAGTAACGAGTGTGATATAGTATTGAATAAAGAGAAACTTGAATTCGTAGATAAAACCGTTTTCCTGGGGCTTACGCTTGATTCAAGGCTACAATGGGGTTCTCATTTGAAATCTCTTGCGGGGCGCCTAAGTTCAGCAGCATATGCTGTTAGAAAAATCCGTCAATTTTCTGATGTAGATACCGCTAGACTGGTCTATTTTAGTTACTTTCATAGTATAATGTCTTATGGCATTCTGTTATGGGGACGGGCTGCAGACATTGAGTCTATATTTATTCTGCAAAAAAGAGCCATCAGAGCCATATATAATCTTCGTAGGCGCGATTCTCTAAGGGAACTGTTTAAGGAAATCAAAATCATGACGGTACATTGTCAATACATCTACGAAAACATAATGTACGTTAGAAAAAATCTACATCTTTTTAATAAAAGAGGTGACAGGCACAATTACAGTACGAGAACTAGAGACCAATTAGTTCAGCCGGGCTTCAGACTCGCTAAAGTAGACTCATCTTTCATGGGGTACTGTTTAAGATGCTATAATAAAATTCCACAAAGTATTCTTGAACTGAATGAGACGAAATTTAAATCATGCATTAAACGCACACTATGTAAGCAAGCATATTACAAGTTGGACGATTATATCTCTGATAAAAATGCTTGGCTCAATGCCGGTCCTGCTCCACATGGACAGGGGCGCATAAACTGATTAATGGATAGCATTAAATAGTATTGTTGGAGCTGCTGAAGATTGTACAACTATCTTTGCATTGTATAGATTCAATTTCTTTTGGTATTATATAACCGCATAGCCCATATTATGTGAGTACTATGTAATAGAAAGCTATCCTTCGTTGGAAACCTACGTCATTTTTTTTTTTGACTTGAATTTGCCCTGGCGGTTAAGTGTATGTCATGCTCACTCAAATGTCTCGCTGATGGTGGCGCGTGTGTCGGATCAGTTAGTTCCCTTCAAAATGGTTGAGTTGAATGGTGCTGATACATGCGTCATGTTCGTGAACGGGCGCTGTCAGTTGTGACTGGTCATCTCTTGGTTGCCACGGCTTATTTGAATTAATTATTTTATTTTTTGAATTGTTCTTTTCCTTGTTTTTACTATGGACACTTTTAACGTGCACATCTTGCTACATCGCTCTCACATAATGTACCATCTAAACATGAATGATGTAACCAAGGTTTTGTAAAAATATTCTGATTTAAAAGAGTGTCCATGGAGTTTCTTGCCCGTTCTTCTCCATAGAGATCTACGTTAGGGAATGGGCAACTACAGTACTTTCACAGTTTTTATGCCTTGTGACTGGGACTGTAGCTAAATTTCATTGTTGTCTTTGTTTCGACAGTTCAAAAGTGCCTGTAACGGGCCTACTTGAAATAAATGCTTTGATTTTGATGATTTTGATTTCGGGCATTACAGGCGTGATGGCGCCGCCGTATCGTCAGGCTAGCAGGGTATAAAAGACTCACCATCAGGTCGGAATCTCCGTATTTTATAGGTAGGTACACCATGATATATACATATTTTTATTTAGCAAAACATTTTGGTAAGACAAACCGCTACGAGCTGGGTTGTATTTAGCGCGCAATGTAACGCTCACCACCAACAGAAATTTGTTATTTTCACTTCTCGTCTTCACTTATCTTTAATGGAAATCGTTGAGCAGAGAAGAGAGATGTCTCATATTTGTTTAGGCCACCTTCAGCACTCGGGGGAAAGCAGGCAGCAGCGCACAGCGGAGCCGAGACGAGACGTGACCGGCATGCGGCGGTCACTTCGTGTTAAATCGTGCTAAAGTGCGTGAGTAGCCCGTACACATATCTCTGATTCGGACTAGACAGTACGCATCTCCGCACAGCTTCGGCGGAAATACCCTAGCTCCTAAACATATCCTCTCCTCTCCGCTTCGCACATTTTTTTTTTTAATATTAAATGGGTCTACTCTTGACCTCAATCTAGTCCTGAGGACAGAGATGAGGTTGACGGTGGAACGAGCTTACCCAGAAGAAGCCTATTAACTCGCGACTTAAATAGATTGGGGTCATATGAACTTGGGAACACTGACGAAGGCAGGGAATTCCACTCCTTGGCTGTGCGCATAATAAACGATGTCGCGAAGCGCTTCGTGCGAATGTGTGGAACATCGACAAGGAATGGGTGATAACCCGCAGTACGTCTGGACTCCCGATGGAAGAAGGGAGATGGTGGAATGATCTCGTGGAGCTCTTGTGCACACTCACCGAAGTACAGCCTGTAAAAGACCGACAGACATGCAACCTTGCGCCGGTGGGCCAAACTATGAAGCTTGGTAGTGGTACCCACCACATGTCCTCACGTTTCCGCTTTGGTGGAGTCTCGGCCTCAAACTTGTGTGCTTGTCGTATAATCGAACTTGCTGTAGAACGGGAGAAGAGAATTATGATAGAAATTAACGTTACTACAAGTACATTAAATACACGTGAAATTATACTATTAATACTGTAAGACGTCAACTCCTGGAAGTCAGCCTCCCCAGGGTCGTCAAGACAGGTCCCAACCTAATATAACCAGTCCGGCGTACAATTGGTTCACCACAAAACAATAATTGCAACGACTGATGAATTTGTAACTGTCGACATGGTGATGCGTCTCTCTTTTTACCTTCGTAAAATTCATACAATTCATTCAATTAGTCAGCAGCTGCATCTGTCGCTCTTAATATTCCTAGTTACTGCATGCACACCTTCAGAACTTCTCCAATCACATCGAAAATTCTTAGTAGCAGCTTGAAGTCAATTATTAAATACAAGATGTTAAGTGCATCGTATATCAAACTGAAGGGGTCATTTGCTGTCTCTTCAGCCCCAAGAACTCATCCTTGGACCTACGGACTTTTTTTATTTCAATTTTATATTTTTTTTTTAAAAATCAACACTTAAATTTAAAAAATAATATTGATGTCAACTCTTTTTTGCTTTAATCGAATTTCAACTTGATCGTAATCATCTAGGTTTTTTTTAAATAGCACAATTTTGGAAATACTTAAGTCAAAATAAACTTAAAACTCAACTTCAAGTTATGTCGAATTTTGCGATTTTTTTACACTAAGAGGAAAAATTTATATTTTTGTGTGTGTGTGTGTGTTTGTAATGAATAAACTCAAAAACTACTGTGCCAATTTCAAAAATTCTTTCACCATTGGAAAGCTACATTCACCCTGAGAAACATAGGCACAAAGCCGGGACGAACCGCTAGTCAAAAATAAAATAAAAAATCCGTGGGGCCAAGGATGAGTTATTGGGGCTGAAGAGACAGCAAATGACCCCTACTTTCGACCGTTCAATTTGGCAAACGATGCACCAAACAAAACACCTTGAAAATGATAAAGGAAAACAACATACGTATATAAAATCGTTTAATAAACACGGTATAAATCTTGTTAAATAAACGATATCTGCAGAAAATAACCGGTGGATCGCAAGTTGATTATCTTATTTTTTTATTGAATATTTCTTTAAGTTCAGGTGCCTCTTCGATCAATTGCCTTAAAGATTGTGCTCTATCAACTGCAAATGAACTCAGCGTAGTTGTCATGTACGAAGGTGAAACATTTCCTAAAATGAATCGATCATCATTTTTTACTGGTTCAAATAAATCTGGATTACTATGTGAGAAACATTTGCACAGCAAGTCAAATTGTTCGTCTGAACATTGGGTGCACATGTCCTTGGTCTTGGATGATATTGTAACAATTGAAGAGGGAGTCCTTTGTGCTCTCACGTGTTTAACCAATTTCTTTAAAGTTGTGCTTGAACAAGTTTCATAATTTGGTAACTCCAGAGCATCAAACAAAGACAGATTTCTCATATACGCCGGCAAATGTTCAGCTAAATGTTTCTTAGTGCTCTTTACACATCTACAATTTCTGGGCTCAGTGTATCTCATGTATTTATCTAGCTTAGGTTCTCTTACGTGCTCCAATCGGTTTAAATTTGCAGATGGGCCTGCTGTGTTGTTCGTTGACTGTGCCGGGACCAAAGGCACCCCCTGTTCTGTGCTTTTGTCACCTGTTTTAATAGTATTTTTAGAATTCTCAGTGGATGCAGTGAAACTATGACGTGTGTCTCGACCAACCGGAGGCTCTTTCTTAATATTGGACATGGACTCTTTCTCAATATGACATGAACACTAAGGCAACTCGCAGCGGTTACATTTAATTCGAATGTTGTTTTTGTCTGATTGCATGTATGCCATTTCTTGTTGCAAAAAGTTGTAGTAAAGAACGTTCTAATTTTATTTCTGACAGCTGTTGCGAGCTCGTGTACTTCACCGGAACTTAAGACAGTACGATATAAATATCTGAAAATTCTTCACGACACAAGTAACTTTTTTTAGCCAAATTGAATTGCAAGCTAGTAGTTTCCATTCGTTTTGTTCCGCTAGGTTAACTTGCAAAGTTTAATAATGTGCCGGCAGAAGCCGGCACATTATTAAATCAAATCCAAAAATATTTTAATGTCTTTGGTCAAATCCTTAATGTATTTTCTGTGTCCCTGTTTGACTCTTCCATTTCTTTAAAACATTTTTCTTTCTCTTTCAAATAAACATACGTTTGACACGTTAGCTTTTCAGATTCGAGAAATATTTTGTATTTTTCTTCAGCTACATGTTTGTCAACATTTAGATCATGAAGTATATTGGTAGTTTCAGTGTGACATATTTCAAATGATCGATAAACTTAGCTTTTAGTCTTACCTTGTCCATTTTGAGTTTTGCGTTTTGCTGAAACCTCACGGTACATTAAACACTTTAGCTTTGCTTAAAAAATACGCAAATTTCCCTTTTTTTCGGGTGGCAAAACATCAAATGAAGGGAGTGTCAGACTTGTACTGACTAAAACCCACCCATGTTCCTTCTTAGCCGTTTGTGTTTCAGGGCCGCGGTTTTTTTTTCGAACAGTCCCGCAGCCCCGGCAGGCATCGGCACTTGCCGACCCCTTTCATTTTATTTATTTATTATTTACTTAAGGTTCACCCACAGCACATTCATACAAATAAATTATACTAAATCATACGGTAATCTATACATATAATAAAACAGTAAAAAAACTGTGTCTGTACATTGAATATATTAAAAAAATAATAATTGAGGGGGGTTTAGAAACAGTAATAGAGCACGAAACCAAAAAAAAAATTCTGTCTGTTTGTCTGTTTGTTTGTACACGCTAATCTTCGGAACTACTTGACGGATTTGAATGATTTTTGTTTTGTTGTATAGGTATAAAGTCTGAGCAACACATAGGCTTAATTTATCTTGGAAACTTGAACACCTGATGCAGAACCGCAACAGACCAGCTAAACTATAAGAGATACAAAAATGGTACCATAGCAAAAATTGTTTCACGTGATGAGCATTTTCTGCTAAGAGAATAAATTTGAAGATCTAGAACACCTGATGTGGAACTCCAAGAGCCCAGCTACACTATAACATATATAGGAATGACGTCTTAGCAAGAGTTGTTCAGCCTGATGAGTACTCTCTGTTGTCGTATAAAATTTGAAGATCTGGAACAGCTGATATGGAACTCCAAGAGCCCAGCTACACTATAACCTATATAGGAATGACGTCTTAGCAAGAGTTGTTCAGCCTGATGAGCACTCTCTGTTGACGTATAAAATTTGAAGATCTGGAATAGCTTATGTGGAACTCCAAGAGCCTAGCTACACTATAACATATATAGGAATGACGTCTTAGCAAGAGTTGTTCAGCCTAATGAACACTCTCTGTTGTCGTATAAAATTTGAAGATCTGGAACAGCTGATATGGAACTCCAAGAGCCCAGCTACACTATAACCTATATAGGAATGACGTCTTAGCAAGAGTTGTTCAGCCTGATGAGCACTCTCTGTTGACGTATAAAGATTGTAGATCTGGAACACCTGTTGTGGAACTCCAAGAGTTCACTGTGTAATTATAAAATAACATAAGCTGGGAGTACCTCCACGCGGTGAGGCGGTAACAGTTTAGGACTGATTTTCGATGAAAATTCTATGAATCATTGGAAATTTGACTCTACTGGCTAAAACTCCCATTTATTTCCTTTTCCATTTATCTTCGCGACACGGTAGTTTACCCGGTAACGCAGGGGAGCAGTCACTTAGATTTTAATTGATCAGGTATTTTCAGAATAAAACTATAACCATGCCTAGAAAGAGGTCAAATCTTTCCCAACGTTCCAAAGGAGCTAAAAGATTGAGGATCATAAGATCCCAAGAATCTAACGAAGAGCGTCAGGATAGACTTGATGCTGTTCGAGAACATCAGGCTGCAACTCGCTCTGTAGAAACCTCTTCGGGTCGCGAAGCTCGCTTGCGTTCTCAGCGTATTTATGCATCTACATCCAGGTCTCTAGAGACCAGTGAAGAATATGATGCGCGACTCTCCGCTGATCGTGAACGTCATGCATTGTCTCGCGAGTCGGAGACGTTCACGGATAGAGAATTGCGCTTGAGTTTTCAGCGTATCTACGCATCTGCTTCAAGGTCTCTAGAGACAAGTGCGGAACATGATGCGCGACTGTCCGCTGATCGTGAACGTCACGCATTGTCTCGCGAGTCGGAGACGTTCACGGATAGAGAATTGCGCTTGCGTTCTCAACGTATCTACGAATCTGCTTCAAGGTCTCTAGAGACAAGTAAGGAACATGATGCGCGACTGTCCGCTGATCGTGAACGTCACGCATTGTCTCGCGAGTCGGAGACGTTCACGGATAGAGAATTGCGCTTGAGTTCTCAGCGTATCTACGCATCTGCTTCAAGGTCTCTAGAGACAAGTAAGGAACATGATGCGCGACTGTCCGCTGATCGTAAACGTCACGCATTGTCTCGCGAGTCGGAGACGTTCACGGATAGAGAATTGCGCTTGCGTTCGCAACGTATCTACGCATCTGCTTCGAGGTCTCTAGAGACAAGTAAGGAACATGATGCGCGACTCTCCGCTGATCGTGAACGTCACGCATTGTCTCGCGAGTCAGAGACGTTCACGGATAGAGAATTGCGCTTGAGTTCTCAGCGTATCTACGCATCTGCTGCTAGGTCTCTAGAGACAAGTGCAGTACGTGATGCGCGACTGTCTGCTGATCGTGAGCGACATGCATTGTCTCGCGAGTCAGAAACGTTTACCGATACAGAATCAAGCTTGAGTTCTCAGCGAATTCGCACATCTACTAACAGGTCTTTTGAAACGAGTGATGAACGTGATGCGCGACTAACTGCTGCTCGAGATTATCATACATTGTCCCGAACACGCACACAACCAAATATTCATAATCAGTTAGAAAGTGAGAGAGAAAGGATTGCTGGAGTACGGCATGAAGAGACAGAAGTTAATTCAGTGTACCCTTGGGATCTGCTGCGGAGTAACGGGAAGAAAAGTTTTTTGTTGTATAGTCTGGGCAACATAAAGGCTATAATTTATTTTGGAAAATTAATACCTGATGCAGAACCGCAACAGACCAGCTACAGTATAAGAGATATAAAAATGGTGCCATAGCTAAAAATATTCCACGTGAAGAGCATTTTCTGCTGTGAGAATAAATTTGAAGATCTGGAACACCTGCTGTGGAACTCCAAAGCCCATGGCAGCGCTATAACAAATTAAGGAATGACGTCTTAGCAAAAGTTATTTAGTCTGATGGGCATTTCCTGTTGACATACAAAAATGAATGATCTGGAACGACTCCAATCGTCTCGCTCATCCCGTTGTTTTCCCGTCCCCGGGCCTTAGAATTCTACATCAGACGTTTCAAATTTTCGATTTTGACGACCCCGTTGTCGCTGGCATAAGCAACGGGATCCGCGTACGAAGTCGCGGGCAGAAGCTAGTATTCTAATATATGTGCCAATTACAGGTAAACACAACACTGACAACAAAGACGCCTGATTACTGCTTGGTTGCTAACTTAAGTCTAGGTGTACAATGGATTTAGAAAAGGGGATAACAATTTTATTATAAAGAAAATAAGAATGAAAACAGAGTATAAACTCATTCATTAATGGTACAGATAAATTTATGTGCCTCAGGTTGGCTGGACAAATCTTCAAAATAGCTTGCATTTAACTAGGTCAATAGGTCACTTTATGTGACGGCTAAACACCCTTATTTCAGAATTTGTGACGCTACAGAATCTTAGATAATCGATCGAGAACGTGTCCAGCCATCTTGAAAAACCACTTTTCGCCGGTCTCTCAATCTCGGTAACGGAAGTGATTTTGACGACTTTTTGCATATCAACGGGCGTCACATAAATTTGTGACGGGAACCGAGCTAAAAGTTTTGTGATAAGTACAGTGGTTTAGTAGAAAAATGCAAAAATCTGTGTCCAGCCATCTTGAATTTACGTAAAAGACTTATGGCTGGCACTTCCGAATCTCAATAACGGGGGCGTTTTCGAATATGGTTCCTTTACTAATACTTGGTGACGCAATGTGTGACAGTAATAACGTTTGATTTATGGCGTCACATGTAAGGGTTTACGAGAAATTAATAAAAACTTAATGTCCAGCCAACCTGAGTTCAAGATGGCTGGACACCTGTATCTCCACTGCCTGAAGATCTACGACCTTCGAAATGTGTTCAAAATGTTGTGACGGGGACGATAATGATAACCTGAAATTGTGACGGAGAAACTTTGCGTAGTTTCAAAGATATTGATCATTTAAATTTCCCCATACAAACACTGCAGTAGGGTAACCAATATTGTAGGTTTTATGTAGGACAAGTATATTTTAAGGATTTTTCTTTAATGGACGAAAATCCGTGTATTGGTGATACTAATACGAACAACTGTAGATATTTAAATCAATAGAAGACAAAAATGTAGAAGTGAGGAAGGGGGGGGGGGGTGTAATTTTTAAAATGTTACCTATTGATTATTTACGTGCAGATATCTATTCTTTTTAGTAGGTATATATTATGTCAGGAGAACTAAACTAATGCTCTGAAGGTATTTAAATGAAAAAATAATGTTTGCTGTAAATAAAATCACATTTATTTATTTGTACTTATACGGCGTTTCAAATGGCGAAAATGACGATGATCAACTCGCATTTGCACTTCCGTAACCCTCGCCTTGTACCACAACGTTGTTTGTCCTAAGGCCGCGTACCGGACGATGGCGGGTGCGGGCGCGGCGGCGGGCGATCACGCGTGTAAACTGCCCCCTAGCCAAGTTGCAAACGATAAACGTGAACGCTTAGTAATCTCCAATAGATTTTCAACTTTATACCTAAGAGCATAAAGTTGAAAATCTATTAAAGACTACTGAGCGTTAGCAACCGGAACGAACGAAAACGCTATGTAATCTTCAATAGATTTTCAACTTTATATCCAATAGGCGACAATAACAAGTATGTATTTACATAATTATAACCATAAGAATCATCATACATATCTATAAGTTATTTGTTTCCGCGGACGAAAAAAATAACTGCAAAAAACTCAAGAAAAATTGAATTTCGCGGGCTACCACGAAAATGTCGGAGGACAAACTATACTGCCATGATATCTGATGTTGGTGTCGCCATCTATTGCTTAAAGTTGGTACTACTAGGACAACTGGTCGAATCTTAAATCTTATAAATTAGGTTGTCTTACCGCAGATTAATTAATAGTTACTAGTACTCTGATTAGAGATAACACTTCTAAAAGTACATACACTGCCGGCTGTCGAGTTTAGTTCTCATTTTCAGTTACATAAGATAATGAACTAAACGCGAAATACAAGTGGGCTCTCTCTTGCAGCGCTGGTGGTCAATTATTATTTTGAATTAACACATACTTACTCTTTTCACTGCAGGAAAACCTTTTATTCCCACAGGGAAATCAAATACAAAGCAGGCGTGGATGCTACCGGCCAATTAATCGATTAAAAAGAAATCCTTTATTTATGTAAAATTATGGTCACCTCACAATATTAATGGATGTTTGTATGGGAAAATTTAAATGGTCAATATCGTTGAAACTACGCAAAGTTTCTCCGTCACAATTTCAGGTTATCATTATCGTCCCCGTCACAACATTTTGAACACATTTCGAAGGTCGTAGATCTTCAGGCAGTGGAGATACAGGTGTCCAGCCATCTTGAACTCAGGTTGGCTGGACATTAAGTTTTTATTAATTTCTCGTAAACCCTTACATGTGACGCCATAAATCAAACGTTATTACTGTCACACATTGCGTCACCAAGTATTAGTAAAGGAACCATATTCGAAAACGCCCCCGTTATTGAGATTCGGAAGTGCCAGCCATAAGTCTTTTACGTAAATTCAAGATGGCTGGACACAGATTTTTACATTTTTCTACTAAACCACTGTACTTATCACAAAACTTTTAGCTCGGTTCCCGTCACAAATTTATGTGACGCCCGTTGATATGCAAAAAGTCGTCAAAATCACTTCCGTTACCGAGATTGAGAGACCGGCGAAAAGTGGTTTTTCAAGATGGCTGGACACGTTCTCGATCGATTATCTAAGATTCTGTAGCGTCACAAATTCTGAAATAAGGGTGTTTAGCCGTCACATAAAGTGACCTATTGACCTAGTTAAATGCAAGCTATTTTGAAGATTTGTCCAGCCAACCTGAGGCACATATAAATTTTGCTTCATTGGTGTGTAAGAAGGCCAAGATTCTTGATTTAAACTTCACTTTACGGTCATTAAATATATCTGCTT
The DNA here is from genome assembly GCA_950022335.1 of Eurois occulta. Taxonomy (NCBI): domain Eukaryota; kingdom Metazoa; phylum Arthropoda; class Insecta; order Lepidoptera; family Noctuidae; genus Eurois; species Eurois occulta. The sequence goes on from OX465498.1 coordinate 4,899,847, forward strand.
CGGGTACGGACTTATTAAATGAATTAAGGTTGTCACACTTCTTAACGAGTGGTGAGTTGAGACCTGTGTTTGTAGTGGTTCATTTTGCTGGCATCTGTTTGAGGCGCGCGTGGGAAACGCCGTCGACACGGCCTGTCGTCATAAGACGGACGGAAAGCGAGCTAGTCAATTACTCACCGTTCAGAGGCCCGCGCCTACGGGATGGCCGGGAGCCACCAGGTGGACCCCGACGCCCGGGGCGTCTCCCGCGGCGGTTGGGTCGTGAAGTTCTCTCCCTCTCACGTTCCGCCACCTCCTTCGATAGCATGACTGCTTCGCAGAAGGAGGTGACGGCTTCCCATTCCCTCTCGCTCCGGATCATGGATTGAACCAGGGCCTGACGCGATAGGTCGCCGCCGCCAATCGCCGCTACGAGGACACGGCGGTGCTGTGCTCAAACGGAGTAGACCTCCACCGTGTCCTCCGGGCGATTCTCACAATGGTCACACCCGGGCGTTTCCTCCCGCCCGATTCGGTACAGGTACCTCCCGAAACAACCGTGTCCGGTGAGGACCTGCGTCAGGCGGAAGGTGAGGGCACCCTGGCGCCTCTCCAAAAGGTCTCTCTCTCTAAAAGAGGGGACTTATCGCCACAATTGTGGCAAGCCCTACGCTGTATTAGCGTTTTTATTTTAAGACTAGCTTCTTCTTGAGCCATTTTTATATCCTTTATAAGTTCTTCATCAATTATTTTTGTTTGTATTCGGGCATTTTTATTTAAATATTCTTGAATCGTTGTTTTAACAGTATTTTTACAATCATTATTAGATGTTCACAGCATATCTCTGTTCTGTTGCCTGTCTGTCTGTTCCTTGCCGTGAGCGATGAGGATTTGGGATCCTAAGTGGATAAAACCGAAATGGTTGATTTTGGTCAAAACTTCATGGTACAACGGTTGTAAAACCGCTGTTTTCCAATAGAATTTCCTTTGGAGTAGTTTACCAATCCCTTCCCCCTCCTTTCAAAGGAGGTTCCAAGCCCGCAAGAACTTTAAGCTTAGGATCCAAAGATTTGAACAATACAGATGCCAGATTCCAAGACATTATACGCTTTATCAAACTTTGTGTTGGTACCTGTTGTTCCTGCAAGTAATATTATTGTCATAACTGATAATTTTCACTGAAGCTAAACATTTCTACAAATCCAAAGTAAATAAATGTCGACAAAAATTTAACTTGTATGTTCAGTACCAAAATAATTCTTAGAAATAAATTGTGCAGACCAGCAGAATTTTATCAACATTGCAGACTTGGCAAACGTAGGTACTCGTATAGGTATAAAAAATATACTCTGCGTTCGGCTGGTCGTTGAAGTTCGATTAAGTTTGAAGCCAACCAGTCTACCAAAAAACAAAAAGATCACTTATATTGGCCGTTGACCAATGGCATAAAAAAAATTCATACCTCAACTTGTGCGTGCCCAGTGCCTATAACTCATAAACTTGCACAAGATGTACACAAGCCTGCACAAAGAAACTGTTTGTCTGTCGATTACATTTGGACGCCTCAAAAGGTGCACGAGTTTTGACGAAAGGTACACAGGTAGACCAAGAGCAGGACGCAGTGGCTTGCAAGTTCCACAGCATAACATTCGCCTAGTTTTGTTTACCTAGGTACTATGGATTTGTCGTAACAGGCCATTTCTAACATTACTCTATCAACATACATTCAGTCAAAAAAGTAGCGGGAATGGATGATTTGTTTATGGTTCCAAATTGTTTTTTTTTTGTTGTTATTATATTGGCACAATTGTTTTCCATTTTGGCGCGGAGTTTGAGTTACATCTGTCATTTAGATTAAAATAATACAGTGCTGTTTTTAGTTAGGTAGATCATGCGCATTTCATAATGACAAAAACATCGACAAAGAGTTTGTCTTAAATTTTGCCTCGCTCTGGTAGCCCATCACGTCTTCATCTGAAGTTAATATAGCAAAAGTGAAGGAAATAGCGCCTGAAAATCCTCGTTCAAGTTCGAGAGAGATAGTCGCTGAACTTTCTGGGTCTCACGAGTCGATCCGTACCATTTTAAATAATCACTTGGGTATGAAACATGTTGCCGCTCGGCTAGTCCCAAAAGACCTGAATTTTCTCCAAAAACACAATCGCATAAGAGTCGCAGAGGACATACTGGAACGAGTCAATTCCGACCCAACATTCATGAAACGCATTGTTACTGGTGACGAGACGTGGGCTTACGAGTTTGACATGCAAACTAGTCAACAAGCTTGGGAGTGGCGCCTTCCAACTGAACCGAAACCGAAAACCACGATAAAGTCAATCAAAAGTCAAAGTGATGTTGACCGTTTTCTTATACTATCACGGTGTTGTGCACTCGGAATTCTTGCCGGAAGGTAAACAGTAAATAAAGAATATTATTTGAGCGTAATGCGGCGTTGAGGAAAGCAAATTCTACGAAAAGATTGTGATTTGTGGTAAGAAAGTTCTAGGATTTTGCACCACGATAATTCCCCCTGGCGCAAGACCATCACAGTGTACGATTTTTGTCCAAAACTCAACAAATACCATCGAGCAACATTAATAACCAGATATGGCTCCAGCCGACTTCTTTCTTTTTCCTAAACTCAAATTACCACTTCATGGCACCCTCTTTCATTCGGTAGATGACAAAGGAGAATTCGCGGCGAGAACTGAACCCAATTCCGGAAAAAGCGTATAAAAATTTTTTGATGCCTGGATTATTCGTTGGCGTACCTTAGTGTATCGTTTCTGAAGGAGCATACTTTGAAGGCGATAAAATAACTTTGGATTAATAACTAACATTTTGTGTATTATTGATAGTTTGCCGGTACTTTCTAGACACAGTAGGTACTATTATATACTTAGACGACAGCGAGTGACGACTGCTACCGTTAAACAAAATAAAAAGTCGGTAGTAACACGTATTAAAAACTTATAACTTTATTAAATTAACATTCAAGTAAGAAAAACAATAAAAACTTCAAAACTCTATTTCTAAACCTAGTCGAATGTACAATCTTTTCTATTAAATAGTTCTTCAATCTCATGTGAATCTTTAAGAAGATTTCTCAAAGAAAGTGCTCTGGACATTGCAAACGAACTGGTTGATTGTGTCAGGTACGAGGAAGATATGTCACCATCATTGCCCGTATCCGCCCACGATTTTGCATCAATAGGCACTTTAGGTTCCGAAAAACATTCGCATAATTTAACAAATGCCCCAAACTCCAGATCATACTGAGTACCCATGTCTTTGGTCCTAGCTTTAAGTTCAACTGGGGATATGGGAACACCTTCTCTTCTTGCTTCTTTAACCAAATACTTAAGAGTGCTTAACGGACACAATTCATAGTCTGGTAAAACGGGTAGCGCATAACTCATTTGTCTCATATACAGGGGTAGATGTTCCGTTAAATGCTTTTTGACCGTTTTACCACAACTACACTTTTTGGGTTCAAAGTCCCTACAGTAACTCTCCCATTTAGGTTCTCTCTCGTGAACCAATTCCAAGTTTCTGTCAATTGTTTGCAATTTATAGCGTGGTGCCTTGGACGATGTTGTTGACGATGTTAGTTTAATTTGGTCATTTGGTTGGCATGAACACCAAGGCCACCAGGAGAAGTTACACTTAGGAGCATCAATTACGTTTTCGTCTGTTTCCAGGTGTGCAATTTCTTGATGCAGTACTTGTAGTAAAGAACTCTCTAATTTTATTTCTGAAAGCTGTTGCGAGCTCGTGTACTTCACCGGAACTAAATGCTCGTAAACAAGGTCGTCTTTGAAGTCAGCGTCGTCTCCACGATGACCATGGATGAACTCCTTAATCTTGTTAGTGAACTGTTCGAAATTATCACAGGCGGCATACAAACATTGCTTGTTAATAATCATCACAGGTATTTCCGAAGTAGTACAAGTACCACTATGTTTGGGACATAAATCTCGTTCTACTTTAGGTTTGTAACCTTTGTCACAGAAAAGGTAGAAAGGCTTGGGTTGTGGGATAGGCGTATGGAATCCCCTTTCTATTTCAATGATGCTGGGAGCAGTTGATTCTTCAAGGGCTTCGTTCACTTGAAGAAGCATTAATTTTTCCATGTTAATAAAGAATTCTGCTTGTTCCGGAAACATATTCAGACAATGCAACACAAACTTTTGAAACACTTTCACGACATGACAGACTTTCATCCGCCAAGTATTACAGAACTCGTGTCTCTTCTTTTCTTTATCTCCCTCTCTATGAATTTGTAAGTCTTGCATTAGTATTGTATTTGTCATCGTCTTAACTTTCTTCTTATGCTCATATTTCAACTCATCCGTTTCTTTTAAGCAATCTTCGCGCTCTTTTAAAGCAACATATATTTGACAAGCTAGTTTTTGACAATGTAAACTCTGTTTTATTTTATTTAAAACCATATGTTTTTCAACTTTGAGATCATGTATTTTTTCGGCCATTGTCGTGCGATTGATTTCTATATTTTGTATGAACTCATCTTTTAGTCTAGTTTTTTCTTTTAGAAGCTTATTCTCGTATTCGTCGTAGATCAACGTCGCTTGGTGTTTTAAAACCGTTGCGTATTTAATTTGCATTTCTTGAAGCGAGTTTTCTCTAACATTTTTAATTTCTGCTGTAGCTGATTCATGAAATAAAATTTCAATTTTATCCAAGGACTGCCTATAAAAGTAAACGAATTTATGGAAGTCGTTCTTTATGTGTTCTGTATTCTTTTTTGTCGCTGCTGCAACCAGATCATTCCAAACCCGATGAGCAGTAGCTGTGACAGTACCTCTCCATTTGATATCAGAATCTAAAAGTGCTTGCTCTGATTTTAAATCCATTGCTTTGCGATGCCTCTGGAATATAGCATTTCCAATTTCGACGACACCTAAATAGTTTAATTTGCCCAGTACCCGTTTTTTGACTGGTTTCAAAACTGCCCGACCTTGCAGTAACTCCTCTGGCGGTTGGTACCAATCAGATCCTCCACCTTTGAGTGACGGTTCTAGGCCCGCTATTGCCTTGATTTTGGGTTTCATGGAATTGAAGTAAATAGCAGCAAGGGGAGGAGTCATTTTTTTCTTCATCATACTTATTGATGGTACTTGTTCTCGTCGAAAGTAGCATTCTCTTAGATAGTAGTTTTCACTCAAATTGGACATTAACTAATATTTATTTAATATATTTCTATAAATACTTTCAAAAATGTATATATGTATTGTTAAAAAATAAAAGTACTAACAAAACTACATTAAACCGATTTAATCAATATTTCGTTGCTGATGATAAGTTGCTAAGCAACTCTATATGACAGAATTGTCAAAATTTGATATTTAACCCTTGAATGCAATTCGGTTTGTAAACTAAAAATTAACGTAAGCCGATTCCGAAACCATTTCGAGATTTTACCATGAGGTCCTAAAATAATATAATGGTGTTTTTTTTCAACAAAAATACTTGGAATTACCTTGACTTTCATGTCACCTCCATATGGCGTCACACGTTGTGCTGATTTAGGCTTCTAATCTGATAATTTCATATGAAAAGTGTCAAGTTTGAAGTTTCTATTACAAACCAAAAACATCAATTGAGATGGACAAAACGTGCCCCAAAGTATACAAAAATTATCTTCAAGTTAAGATTTTTGTTAAATTAAATAATTCAAAAAAAAAAAATATTTTATTTTATTAAATGGCTGGGACAGATATACAACATGTCACGTAATTAACGCACACCCTCAGACACCCCAATTAGTATATTATGTTATAATCATAATACATACACTGAATTTTTAGTTAAAACATATTTATGCATTGTTTATTTATTAAATTAGTTATACTAATTCCGGAAGAATGTTGTGGTCACAGTACAAATCCAAGAAATCACACAGTCGCGCCGCTTGACAGAACTGTAGGTATTAGTGCCGAAAACAGCCGACAATACACGATTGTTTACGTTAAAGAAATATGAACATTAACCGATGTCCGAACTTCGACCATTGAGCTGTTTATTTTTGTCTACTTAATAATAAACGTTTGATTGCATCTTTCCATCACACTTTTTAGGCTTTGGACTGTCGACTCTGAATAATTTTGTTTATTGATTACGATAAATGGCAATGTTCGTTACAAAATGTTATGCCAATGTAAATAATAATGAACTGCTAAAAATAAGAGGTGATACGACACCATAATTTAAAGACCTCTTGTTTAAAAGATGTGAATCAAGGGTAACTATTTACAATTTATTTAAAAAATCAAATACTTAACTTACTGATTGCCAAAACATTCGTACGACGTTGTACCTATTTTAAATACACTTTCAAAATGTCCCTTGTCCAATACATTTGAATGCCCGTTTTCTTAATTGATTTTTTTATTTAGAAAGCACTTCAGTATCATTTTTCGCTATTTCAAAGCGTTCACCATCCTATTTTTTAGATCCTCGGCACTTGTTGTCTCACTAAAATAAATTAACGGCTTGACCTTGACTTTGTCCCCACAACAAAGTCAAATCAGCTGATCTGGGAGGCCACTGGACTCCTACTACTCATCAAGGGTCCTTTGGTTGAATGTTCTGCAAGCTAGAACCACATTATCACCACACCGTCCCAAAGTCCTCACCATTTCGGTGTACTGAACATTTGTGTATTGGAAAGATATCGCGCGCGAAATATTATTTGCAAACACTCTACGTAAATACTTTAAACTAACAAGGTCCGCGCGTGACTAATGTTGTTATATTTTTTAAGCCTAGCTTTCATCCTTGCCGCGCTAGCGCCCGCGCCTGTGTCTTAGTGGCTATCTCGCTCTATCCCACGTTTTTAGTTTGCAGGAGAAAGGGAACGAAAAGAACCTGGACATATTTTGTATTTTGTCGGTTTATCTATTGTGTTCTTTGTGCAGTGACCTGTTAGGGTGTGCGTGCGGTTAAATCGCTAAGTTTACTTAACTGTATTTGTAAAGACTTTAACATGCCTGGAATAAGGTTCATTTTTCTTTATTTTGTATTGAATGACGGAATTTCTGCACTTTTAAAAGTCTTATTACCTTGAGTTACGGTCCATTTCAGTTTGTTTTAACTGTACAGGGGTAGTGTGACTGTAATTTACGTAGTTTTAATTATTTTTGGGATAAAAAAAAACCTATATTAAAAATGATAGAAATCGATTCAGTAAACGATTCTGAACAAACTAATTTCAGGATGTGCGTTAATTATGTTGTATATACAATATATACACTACAATATAGGTAAAAATACTTTAGCCGTAGTGAAAAAAACAACTTCTTTAAACCTTTATAACTTTTGTCCAAGACTGCTGAGCAATATGCACCTTTTTAGGGTTCCATAGTCAACAAGGAAAGGAACCCTCATAGTTTCGCCATGTCCATCTGTTTGTCCGCAACTTAGCTCAAAGACTCTTAGTACTAGAAAGATGTAATTTGGCATGAATACTCAGATTAGTTACGCAGACAATGTGGTGAAATAAAATCTTGAAAAGTATTTTTAACCGACTTCAAAAAGGAGGAGGTTATCAATTCGGATGTTTATATATATATTTTTTTATGTATGTTCGGGCATAACTCCGTCATTTATAGACGGATTTGCAAAATCCTTTTTTGTTCTAAAGGGGTTTATTCCAAAATGGTCCCATTTAAATTTGGTGAAGATCTGATGCTGATCTTCGGAGATATACAATGGAACTCTTCAATAATAAACAGCAAATCAACCGTGATTGCTGCAATCGCTTCGATGTTTGTTGTTTACACAATATCGTAACCTAATATAACGCCTGTATGCTCTGAGGGTGTACGCAGATGTATACATTACACCCACGTGGCTTCGCCCGCGTGGTGTTCGGGAATTTCCAACGGGATTTTACTTCTCGGATAATAAGTTATCTATGTGCTATACCAGACTATAATCTATCTCTGTGTTAAGTTTCATCCAGATCTGTTCAGCCGTTTTGGCGTGATTGAATAACAAACATCTATCCATCCAAACTGTCGAATTTATAATAGTCTATTTAAGATATATGTGTAATATTAGTTTTTGCTTTTAAAGTTGAATAGGTAATAAAGAATCGTTAGTTGCGTTTTTTTACATGTACTTACTTATAACTTGTAAATATTATATAGTTCATAGTAATAGATTGGACACCGGTGACAACGATCAAATGATTTATAAGGAATCAATTAATAGACTTTTACATAATATTTAATATCAATGTCGCGTATCACGAGCCAACGCGAAAATCGAGATTTCACATATATATTTACACACACGTCTACCTCAGAAAAATCCCAACTACTTACTAATAGGTAAATACTCCCGCGCCCCGCACGCCCTGTGCAACACTGCGCGCCATGCGCCTGTCTACGATACACAGTGTGTGTGTGTGTATTGTAATGTTGTGTGTATATCTTTTAATTTTGTGTGCAATAAAGAATAAGAATACACGTATCTCATAATTTTAATTGAAAAATGTGTACACCAATTTTCGCGTCAAAGGACGGTCAGACAATATAAATTTTCACAAAATTCAACCCCCCATGTCACCCTCTTAGGGGTGGAATTTCGAAAAACTATTTCTTAGTGGATACCTACTCTTCACAAAAAATACACCCTCCAAATTTCATTTCTCTAGGACCAGCGGTTTGGGCTGTGCGTTGATATATCAGTCAGTCAAGGCTTTGAATTTTATATTGGCGGATGATTTTGGAAAAACTGTGATACACGTTTCTCATAATTTTGACTGCAGAGTATGTACAAAAACTTTCAAGTCAATCGACTTCGAGAATAATAAGTTTCAGAGAAACTTCAACACCCCATTTTACCCTATTAGGGGTAGAATTTCGAAAAACCCTTTCTTAGTGGTTACCTACTCTTCACAAAGAATACAACCTCCAAATTTAATGTCTCTAGGACCAGCGGTTTGGGCTGTGCGTTGATAGGTATATCAGTCAGTCAAGGCTTTGAATTTTATATTGGCGGATGATTTTGGAAAAACTGTGATACACGTTTCTCATAATTTTAACTGAAGAGTATGTACACAAATGTTCAAGTCAATCGACCCCGAGAATAAAAAACTTCATAGAAAACTCAACACCACATTTTACCCTCTTAGGGGTAGTATTTTGAAAAACCCTTTCTTAGTGGATACTCTTCTCAAAGAATACACCCTCCAAATTTCATTGCTCTAACACAAGCGGTTTGGGCTGTGCTTTGATATCAAATCTTTGATATCTTTGTCGAATTTGATATGTATAGATAAGCCTATTACCATGAAATGTATGGTTAACAATATAAAATAAACGCATAAAAATATTTGTATGGGATATTGCAACTAAAAAAGAAAAAAGAAAAACATTTTTGCAAAAAATAAAACCGACTCCAAAAACACAAAAAAGTAAAAATAATTTTAGCTTCAGAAGTCGGTGATTTTTGTTTGTTTGATTCAGTTTTTTGTCACTGACTCACCGAGTTCTGAAGCTAAAATTATTTTTCACTTTTTTGTGTTTTTGGAGTCGGTTTTATTTTTTGCAAAAAAGAGTTTTTAGGGTATCTCCTGTACCTACACGTAAAGTGGGGTTTTTTTTCTCGCGTTCCCTATATAGTGTGGTATGTCGTTGGATAGGCCTTTAAAAAATATTTATTTTATTTGTTTTATTTATTTAACTATTTATGTACACACATTAGATAACACAAGAAAATAACATTATATGACTAGATAGGTACTGCTTATTTCTCAAGAAATTTCTGCCAGCAGACCTGCAAAAGGAGAAATGAAAAAGAAATGTAGACAATTATAGTGTGTGAGAAAAGGAAGAGAATAATGTGCCCTACCTAACTTAGCCTAGAATATTAAGTATAAATACACATTATGAGTAAATATTAATATATACTTATATAAATCCATAATGCTACGATATATAAACTAATAAAATTATATAGGTATATAATAAATCATAATTGAGAGGAAAGGTAATGCTCCTTCACTCTGGTTTTAAATACTGAAATGGTCTTCAAATCGCGAATACTAGGCTGAAGTGAGGTCCACAACCTTACAGCATGGACGGAGGAGTATGAGTAGTAGCTGGATTTATGAGGATGGGATTTTAGAAGGGATCTATGGTGCGATCTACACGGTGCGTCAGTAAGACGGGCATAAGAAAAACGCGCACGCAGGTAAGAAGGATAGGACGGGTTGTGTAGGATATTGAAGAGGTGACATAGGATCCTAGTGTTCCTGCGAAGGCGGATTGGGAGCCACTTGAGTTCTTATCGAAGGTTTGAATCGTGGTCATATTTACGGAGGCCAAAAATAAAGCGAATACATAAATTTTGCAACCGCTCAAGCTTATTTAATAGCTCCTCAGTAACATCCAGGTAGCAGGTATCGGCATAATCTATTATCGGCTGAATAAGTGTTTGAGCCAAAGAAATTTGTCTTCAAAGGCAAGTGACTCTGAAGGCATTTCAGCGAATGAAGAGAAAAGTGTACCTTACGACTTACCTCATTGACCTGAGGTCGCCACGACAGATATCTTTCATATCATTCCTCACACAATCCATCCATTGTTTCTTTGGTCTTCCTCTCCCTCTCCATCCATAAACGTTTATATTCATCACTCACTGTTATCGATGAACAAAATGCCCTTTTTCGAGTGGCAATGGTAAAAACAGAGTTATAAACATCTGCCCCTTGACTAAAACACAATGTAAGAAAAAGGTATCTGAATACTTACAAAAACTTACTTACGAAGAGACTGAACTTCTACTACATATACCAAGATGATTGTTTGCTTACCACAGATACACACCCTCTCATTCTCACGCACCCACATTATCATATTATTACACAAAGAGACCCACACATTATCATATTATACAGAATAATCAGTTTTTTTTTTTATGGATTTTATTATTTTGTTTCACCGATTTTATTGTAGTGATTTTAATTTATTTCATAGGTTTTATTTAGTGATTTTATTTAAATGCATTAATTGTAATTATTTTATTAATATATGTCAATGGTTGTAATTTAAACAAATAAACATTTATTTCAGAATCACGTTCATATTTGTTAGTAACAATGAAAACTTATACTCTAGTGTTAGTAACATTTATTTTAAGCTGCGTGAGGCAAGCCGATCCTGGGGAATGTCTGATTGTTATTTAGTCATTTTATTTAAATTATTTATGTGTATTTTTTTATTTCGTTTAGTCATTTCTTAACATATTATTTACATTTTTAAATATTCCAATATAAAACACTATAAAATATATATATATATATATATATATATAACATAGTAGCTCACCAGCATCGGGAACAGGGTCCGAGCTACCGGTGGTCAGGACTCTTCAGAGAGGAACCTCCTAACAATACAGGCCATGTCCAGAAGTACTGCTTTCTGAATCAAGCCCTTGCTTCAGCTGCCAAGCGAGAGCCTCTGTAGATGTTGGTCGAGGCTATTGGCAATTAAGCCATTGGCAGACACGTCTATTGGCACAATGACTGCTGTATTCACGTCCCACATGTCGACAATCTCGCGAGCCAGATCGGGTTATTTTAATATTTGATATCTATGATTTTATTATTTTTAGTAACTATATTTTAAAGAATTTTATTTTTTTGATAATTATTGATAAAATTTGCTTGTAAAAACCCACTAAGGTTAACATTTCTAATTGATGGCTACCATTAATTTGCTGACAGTCGTAATACAGACTTTTGCTTAGTTCGGCTACAGATGTTACATTCTTTTGCATAGTGAAATGTATAGCCTAAAAAAGATATTTGTATACTTAAAAAAAACTTATAATATTATTATTTGTCGTAACAGGCCATTTTTTGAAATGGCCTGTTACGACAAATAATAATATTACGACGAGACGGACGGCGAGTTAGATGTTTGCATCTAACTCGCCGTCCGTCCGTCTTATGACGACAGGCCGTGTCAACGGTGCGGTCGTGTTCCACGATGTCAGCAAACAGGGCCGATGCCTACCAGGGCTGCGGGACTATTCGAAAGAGATACCGCGACCCTGGAACACAAAGGGCAAAAGAAGGAACATCGATGGGTTCTAGTGAGTAAAAGTATGAGACTCCCTTCCGCTCCGCCCAGAGCGAGAGGGGTTATTTGATGATTTCCCATCCCAAAAAAGAAGGCCATTTCAAACATAACTCTATCAACATATTACATAATTACTGTCTAGACGACAGCGAGTGACGACTGTCTACGATTAAACAAAATAAAATGTCGGTAAAACGTAATAAAAACTTAAACTTTATTAAATTAACATTAAGTAAGGAAAATAATACTAATACAAACTTTGAAACTAAATTTGTAAACCTAGTCGAATGTACAATCTTTTGTATTAAATAGTTCTTCAATCTCATGTGATTCTTTAAGAAGATTCTTCAAAGAGAGCGCTCTGGACATTGCAAACGAAATGGTTGATTGTGTCAGGTATGAAGACGATAATATGCTACTATCATGGCCCGTATCCGCCCACGATTTACCCTGCGATTTTGCATCAATAGGCACTTTATGTTCCGAAAAACATTCGCAAAATTCAACAATTGTCCCAAACTCCAGATCATACTGAGTACCCATGTCTTTGGTCCTAGCTATAAGTTCAACTGGGGATATGGGAGCACCTTCTTTTCTTGCTTCTTTAACCAAATACTTAAGAGTGCTTAACGGACACAATTCATAGTCGGGTAAATCGGATGGCGTATAACTCATGTGTCTCATATACATGGGTAGATGTTCCGTTAAATGCTTTTTGACCGTTTTACCACAACTACACTTTTTGGGTTCAAAGTCCCTACAGTAACTCTCCCATTTAGGTTCTCTCTCGTGAACCAATTCCAAGTCTCTGTCGATTGTTTGCAATTTATGGCGTGGTGCCTTCGACGATGTTGTTGACGATGTTAGTTTAATTTGGTCATTTTGTTGGCATGAACACCAAGGCAACCCGCAGAATTTACACTTAGTAGCTTCAATTTCGTTTTCGTTTTCTGTTTGCATGTGTGCAATTTCTTGATGCAGTACTTGCTGTAGAGAACTTTCTAATTTTATTTCTAACAGCTGTTGCGAGGTCGTGTACTTCACCGGAACTAAATGCTCATAAACAAGGTCGTCCTTGAAATCAGCGTCGTCTCCACGATGACCATGGATGAACTCCTTAATCTTGTTGGTGAACTGTTCGAAATTATCACAGGCGGCATACAAAAATCGCTTGTTAATAATCATTACAGGTATTTCCGAAGTAGTACAAGTACCACTATGTTTGGGACATAAATCTCGTTCCACTTTAGGTTTGTAACCTTTGTCACAGAAAAGGTAGAAAGGCTTGGGTTGTGGGATAGGCGTATGGAATCCCCTTTCTAGTTCTATGATGCTGGGAGCAGTTGATTCTTCAAGGGCTTCGTTCACTTGAAGAAGCATCAATTTTTCCATGTTAATAAAGAATTCTGCTTGTTCCGGAAACATATTCAGACAATGCAACACAAACTTTTGAAACACCTTCACGACATGACAGACTTTCATCCGCCAAGTATTACAGAACTCGTGTCTCTTCTTTTCTTTATCTCCCTCTCTATGGATTTCTAAGTCTTGCATTAGTATTGTATTTTTCATCTGCTTAACTTTCTTCATATGCTTATGTTTCAACTCATCCGTATCTTTTAAGCACTCTTCGCGCTCTTTTAAAGCGACATATATTTCACAAGCCAGTTTTTGGCAATGTAGACTCTGTTTTATTTTATCTAAAGCCATATGTTTTTCAACTTTGAGATCATGTATTTTTTCGGCCATTGTCGTGCGATTTATTTCGATCTTATGTATGAACTCATCTTTTAGTCTAGTTTTTTCTTTCAGAAGCTTGTTCTCGTATTCGTCGTAGATCAACGTCGCTTGGTGTTTTAAAACCGTTGCGTATTTAATTTGCATTTCTTGAAGCGAGTTTTCTCTAACATTTTTAATTTCTGCTATGGCTGATTCATGAAATAAAATTTCAATTTTATCCAAGGACTGCCTATAAAAGTAAACGAATTTATGGAAGTTGTGCTTTATTTGTTCTGTATTCTTTTTTGTCGCTGATGCAACCAGATCATTCCAAACACGATGAATAGTAGCTATGACAGTACTCCTCCAGTTGATATCAGAATCTAAAAGTGCTTGCTTTATTTTTAAATCCATTGCTTTGCGATGCCTCTGGAATATAGCAGTTCCAATGTCGTCGATACCTAAATAGTTTAATTTGGCTATTACCTGTTTTCTGACTGGTTTCAAAACTGCTCGGCCCTGCAGTAACTCCTCTGGCGGTTGGTACCAATCAGTTCCTCCACCTTTGAGTGAAGGTTCTAGGCCCGCTATTACTTTGATTTTGGGTTTCATGGAGTTGAAGTAAATTGCAGCAAGCGGAGGAGTCATTTTTTTCTTCATCATACTTATTGATGGTACTTGATCTCGTCGAAAGTAGCATTCTCTTAGATAGTAGTTTTCACTCAAATTGGACATTGCTAATATTTCTTTAACATAGGTACTTCTGTAAACACTTTCAGAAACGTGTATGTATTATTAAAAAATAAAAATACTAAAACAAGAGTAAACCGCTTGAATCATTTTCGTTGCTGATGATAAGTTGCTTAGCAACTCTATAAGACAGAATTGTCTAAATTAGACATTTAACCCTTGAATGCAATTGATGCTGCGACCAGACAAGAACGATTCGGGGACGTTTCTTCATAATGTTCATTGAACAATGCAAACAGAAGCAACAAGACCCTATGGGCGTACGCTAAAACTCGCGCAAGTGCGGATACACGCTCGCGTGCCTGTGTTAAACATTGGCATGAGCAACGCAAACAGGTGCGGGGGCGCGCGACGGTTTGCTAAGGATATGTCCGGAGTGGGTAACTGCTCGATTCTTAACGTCCTAAATCAGGATACAGATCACGACCAGACCGACAGTTGACGCTGCTTGCTACGCAGGTCCGTCGCCTGTGTATAATACTACATGGATATTTTGGAGGCTCAATGACGTTGCTAGGGGGGCGCTGTAGGTAAACATTTATACACCGTGCTGGGAAGATGGGATGGCGCAAGGGTGTCCACGCAAGTTGCATCCCACACCAAAGGCCTACCCAATTTCCATGGCATTATGGTCATACCAGCTTCCTGAAGTCAAGTGAAGTGTGTCACCCCACTCACTGGCGAGCGGTCAACGGAAAGATTAAGGCTGTGGCGAGGTAGTGCATCTTTACCTAACCCATTCGTTGCGCCTACTGAAAATCTCCCGCCTGGACATGAGTTGCCATGGCTGACCTGGAAGTCTTTGAATAGACTCCGGACCCAGGTTGGTCGCAGTAAGGAAAACCTGCTCAGGTGGGGATTCATTAATGACTCTGCCCTGGAGTGTAAATGTGGTGCTGTTCTACAAACGATTGGGCACTTAATATTGTGTCCTGTTATTTGTTCGCTACAGGGACTGATGGACGCTACTGAAAGCGCCAAACTAGTAGCTCAGTTTTGGGCTGATACAATTTAGATTGCCATCGATACGCTAAGAAGAAGAAGAAGGGAAAGAGTTTTAATTTTCCTGGTTAGCTTTTCACTTTTCAGTGCTGTGGAAAGAGGACAGGAATAGGTAGGTAAGCTTACACTAGAAATTTTGCGGACGCCGAGGCCACCAAAACGAATTGGTAGGATGGCTTGCAGCCACTCTCAGTCGTCCAGGGCGTAACTTATCATGCAAGATGATAAATTTATGATGAGGACATGCTTTGGATATAGTTCTCTGTTTTCATTGCAGTGTTTAATAAGTTTATTGGCTGTATACCTACTGCTAAACCTCTGTTAGCAGTTAACCTACTGCTAACAGGGAAGATTGTAAAAGAAAATATTTTGTGCCGGTCCCAAGTTACATTATGGAACAAGGGCACGCAACAGAGGCAGCTCTTACCTTGTGTCACATAGATTCTTTAAAATATTTAGTGTGGTGTACAAGTGCACCAAGTAAACAGGGTATAATAAAAATGTGGCGCTAATTTTTAGCTTTAGAAAGGAACTGGAGTTATCAATTGCAATGGAATAAACTAATCAATAAGTACACGAAAACTAGAACCAAGACTAACCCCAAAATTGACGACGTTGGAACCAGAGTGATCTAGGGCACAACAGTATGTGCACCTCATTTAAGTAATATTTTTTTTTATTTTTTATCTTTTTTTTATCGTTGTGTAATATCCACAGTATTGGTAAAAATGTCACTTAGATCACTCTGGTTCCAACGTCGTCAATTATCCTTATGAAACTCTCTTTCTTTACCATCGCATAGTTTTTGCAGAATCTGGAGAAATATCAATGATGGGAATTATTGAATTTACGTAAAGGCACTTGTGACCACTAGGCCAACGACCTATAATTATTCTATTATTTCACTCAGACGACTGAACAGCCTATAGGTAATAGTGTCCTCTTTGGACGACGTTTTTACACGAGTGAAACTAGTTTTTCTTGTTCTAGGTAAGTAAGACAAACGCAAGTTTTTATTAAATCTTTATTATAATTCGAAGGAAAACTAGTACGACGAAGGTCAAAACTTACGCTGCCTAAAATTATTACAAAATATATCAACTATTATAAGAACAACTTATCCAATCTAAACTTAAAATATTTAAAAGTAATATTATCGAAAAATACGTATCCACCTATTTGAAATTACAACTGTCCTTCTTAAATATATATTCAAGTTCTGATAAATTTTCGACGAGATTTCTCAAAGAGTGTGCTCTCAGTGTTGCAAACGTATTTACTGGTTGTGTCATGAACGAGGGCGACATTTTATCAAGTTCAATTTTTGGACCAGCAGTGAGTTTCTTATTGTTAATGAATGTACTGAATTCATCATCAGAGTAACAGGTGCATATCGCCTCAAACCTCGGTTCATAACATTGTGTGCTCATGTCTTTGGTTCTAGATGGAACTGGTACACCCGTACCAGTTCCATCTAGGACGGGAGTTTCACGGACTGTTCTTGCTTCTTTAACTAAGGTCTTGAGCTCATTGATAGAGCACATTTCGTATCCTGGTTCTTCAAATTTCATGTGTCTCATATACACCGGTAAATATTCCGCTAAATGCTTCTTGATCGTCTTGGGACAACTACACTTTTTGGGTTCAACATGCCAGCAGAAACTGTCCCCTTTAGGTTCTCTCTCGTGAACCAACTCCAAGTTTCTGTCGATTGTTGGCAATTTATGGCGTGGTGCCTTGGAAGAAGTTATTGGCGATGCTAGTTTCATTTTCTCACCGCCATCTACCGATGCAGGACGCGGACGGCATGAACACCAAGTCAACTCGCAAACGTTACATTTAATAGGAATGTTCTCGTCTGTTTGCATGTATGCTATTTCTTGTTGCAGTACTTGTAGTAAAGAACTCTCTAATTTTATTTCTGACAGCTGTTGCGAGCTCGTGTACTTCACCGGAACTAAATGCTCGTAAACAAGGTCGTCTTTGAAGTCAGCGTTGTCTCCACGATGACCATGGATGAATTCCTTAATCTTGTTAGTGAACTGTTCGAAATTATCACAGGCGGCATACAAACATCGCTTGTTAATAATCATCACAGGTATTTCCGAAGTAGTACAAGTACCACTATGTTTGGGACATAAATCTCGTTCCACTTTAGGTTTGTAACCTTTGTCACAGAAAAGGTAGAAAGGCTTGGGTTGTGGAATAGGCGTATGAAATTGTTCCCTTTCTAGTTCAATGATGCTGGGAGCAGTCGGGTCTTCAAGGGATTCGTTCAATTGTAGAAGCATCAATTTTTCCATGTTAATAAAGAATTCTGCTTGTTCCGGAAACTTATTTAGACAATGCAACACAAACATTTGAAACGCTTTTACGACATGACAGATTTTCTTCCGCCAAATATTACGAAACTCTTGTTTCTTTTTTTCTTTCTCTATGTCTTGATGGATTTTGAAGTCTTGCATCAAAATTGTATCCGTCATAATCTTAACTCTTTCTTCGTGCTTGTGTTTTAATTCTACTGTTTCTTTTAAGTACTCTTCTCGCTCTTTTAAAGCAACATATATTTTACAAGCCAGATTTTGACAATGGAGATTTTGTCTTATTTTATCTAAAGCCATATGTTTATCAACTTTGAGATCATGTATTTTTTCGGCCATTGCCGTGCGATTGATTTCGATATTTTCTATGAACTCATCTTTTAGTCTAGTTTTTTCGTTCAGAAGCTTTTTGTCGTATTCATCGTTGATAAACATCGCTTGGTGTTTTAAAACCGTTGCGTATTTAATTTGCATTTCATGAAGTGAGTTTTCTTTAGTATTTTTAATTTCTGCTATGGCTGATTCATGAAATAAAATTTCTATTTTACCCATGTACCGCCTATAAAAGTAAACAAATTTACGGAAGTTTTTCTCTAGTTGTTTTGCATTGTTTTTTGTCGCTTCTGCAACTAGGTCCTCCCATAACCGAGTAGTATGAGCTGTGACAGCATTTCTGTGCATATTATCAGAATCTAAAATAGCTTGTTCTATTTCTAAATCCATTGCTCTGCGATGCTTCTGAAACACTGTATGTCCAACGTTGATGATACCTAGATGGCTTAATTTAGACAGTACCTCTTTTCTGACCGGTTTTAATATTGCTCGGCCTTCAAGTAATTCCTCTGGCGGTTGGTACCAATAGCTGCCTCCACCTTTAAGCCCAGGTTCTAGACCAGCAATTTCTTTAAGTCTGGGAGTCATAGACTTGAAGTAGACGGCAGCAAGAGCAGGTGACATTTTTTCTCTTATCATAGTTTGAGTCGGTACCTGTTCCCGTTGCAAGAAGCATTTCCTTAAATGGTAGTTTTCACTCAATTTGAACATTGTATGATTGTATATTATAATTTTTGATACACTTCGTTCAGTGATATTAAAACAATAACGTTACTTAGCAACACGACATGACTTTTATAAAACTAATTGATATAATATGGCGCTTGCTGTCATTCTTATATTAGTTTTTATTTCATCGTCATCCTACCTCATTATGCATTTTGTGCTTCAAGCTGAACATTTTGTCCGCAGAAAAAGTTTAATAAATAAATAAAAATAAAAAGCCTTTAATCTATACCTACATATAATAAATCTGTAGACGTGGCGTGTCTGTACATTGAAAATATTTAGAAAAAAAAAATAGTAGGGGTGTTAAAGGATCACATACAGAGCCCATTTCTATCATTTTTAGAATTTTTGTCTGTTTGTCGGTTTGTCTGTTTGTTTGTGCGCGCATCACGTAAAAACCCTTCAATGTATTCAAAATCGAAATATTGAAACATAAGAAGCATAATTCGAGTAACATATAGCGTTTATTTCATCAAAATCGACCAACAGACGCAAAAGACATTAATGTTTAAAATTTAGTTAGTAACCTCATTCGCGATTTCTATGATAAATTTTATTATTTACGTAAATAGGTTTTAGTCGAAGTGTAGTCGGAAATTCGGAATGGCTGAAAATGAATTTGATTTAATTTTTCAATTTTTCCTTTTGTATTTACTCTTTGCATGGAAGTAATAAGTACTACGTACAACCCATTACGAAATAAAATTTCAAAAAAAATTAAAAATTAAAACAAAATTAAAATTTGATAAAATCCACGACGTTGTAAATTTGTTCCGTGCGGGAAAGGAACCCGCGACACGCAGCGCCGCAATCAATTGCTCAGCCACTGCGCCAACCGTGCCGTCATATATAGCTATGGTTGTGGCTTCCTCGAGCATTGTTGCAACTTTGCTTAAGGGTGGCCGGACTGTACATTCCATTTTCAAATTGCCGCTGAATCTTGCAAGCGAAGATACCCCAACATGCAACATCAATAAAAACGGGGGAGTCCTTTTGCAGCAGTGAAAGTTAATAGTATGGGACGAGTGTACAATGTCACAGAAGCATGCATTAGAGGCGTTAAACCGCAGCTTGCAGGACATCCGCGGCAACCACGCGCTGATGGGTGGCGTCGTTCGGCAACTTAAGACCCTGTGGACGGTGAGTAATGGGCTAGCTCGCCGTCTGACCGTCTTAAGACGGCAGGCCGTATCGACGGCGCGTCCGTGCCTCAAAGAGATCAAACTCAGAAAACCGGAAGGGGGGGGGGGGCAAGAGCCGATGCGTGCCGGGACTGTTCGAAAGAGATATCGCGGCCCTGGAAAATAAACGGCTAAGACGGAACGTGTACTGCCTAGCCCGTTGAATTTCACAACTCTCTGGAGTTAACGGGCGTGCTGTCTCATAAGGTGGAGCTTAAAGTTGGCGTTCCAGTTGTGGTCATGCGAAACCTTGATGCAACCAGACTGTGCATCGGCACCAGGCTCCGTATCACAAAGCTGGGCAGTAACATTATAAATACGGAGCTGCTAAAGGAGACAGCGTTTTAATTCCCCGCATGCCCACTATTTCAAATAACTTGCCATTTCAATTTAAGAGGTTACAATTTCCCTTAAAATTGGCTTTTACAATGACGATCAACAGATCTCAGGGCCAAACCATAAAAGTGACAGGCATTCAATTGTGCACCCCATGCTTTTCACACAGTCAACTAAATGTTTGTTGGTAAGTGCCCAAAACTTGCACATGCTTGCGGAAAATAATAAGTCCTTTAATGCTGTATACAGAATGGTATAAGAATAAATAGTTTCCAACAAGGCGTGTGATGGTTCACTTTGAAAAAAAAGTTGGATAGCGCCAAAATAAACGGTTTTTAAGCCATATTGTCCCAATTTAATTTTGTTTGGGACTTCTTTTTGTAGTCATCACCCACATTATCACATTTTGATCAGACAGTCAGTTCTCACACATCACGCCATGTAATCCCAAAAGGTTTAGGCAGAAGTGTACCTAATCGTACACCCACATTTCGCCAGTTACGTTGAAGTCCATGTGATAGGGGTTGAGCCAATTTCCACCAACTGGGCACAAATCCAGATTCCGTGGCTGCTATTGAGAAATTCCTGATGGAATAACCTAATAACACTATTATTTTTAGTATTTTCTTCAATTACATACATTGTTTAATGTTAAGTGGAAGAGGGGAGTCACACAAGCATGTCCTTGCTTAAAAGGTGATCTCTAAATCGTGTGCGTCATAACTTTATGTAATTATTTTTTTTTGACATTGCCCGACTCGGTCATCGATCCCAGGACCTCATGCTTAGTAGTCGCAATTGCGACCACTCGACCAACGAGGCAGTCTCTCACATACACACCAAAATTTCCACGCGAACGAAGTAGCGGGCAACAGCTAGTTCTACCATAAATACACAGAACATATAAACCTTCTTTTTCTTAAGTGTAACAAATCATATTAATATTACATTATCAACATTTCATTCATTCCATAACATTCATTCGTATCATTACATTATTTACATTACAATATGAGCATTCTATTATTAACATTACAATATGAACATTACATTATTAACATTATATTATGGTCATTACATTATCAACATTTCATTCATTCAATAACATTTATTCATATCATTACATTATTTACATTACATTTTTAGCATTCTATTATTAACATTATATTCTGAGCATTACATTATTAACATTATAATACGGTCATTACATTATCAACATTACATTAATTCCAAACATCAATTCATACCATTACATTTATTTCATTACATCCATTTAATAACATTACATACTTTTCATTACACTATATTCTTTTCATTGCATTCATTAAATTACATTCATATATTACACTCTCTTCGTTAATTTATGGAAGTCGCCTCTGCGGCGTAGGCCTCCCCCAGTTTTCTCCAATTTTCCCTATCTCTAGCTTGTCTCCTCCAGTCAGGTCCACATCTATCTTTAAATACATCTTCCCAGCGCATTCACGGCCTTCCTTGTTTCCTTTTTCCATCTCTAGGCACCCACTCCACGATTTTCTTTGTCCATCTTTCGTTTTTCATTCTACAGATATGTCCTGCCCATTTCCATTTCAGACTTCTTATTCTTTCTACTATGTCCGTTATTCTCGTTTTTTTCATTATGTCCTCATTAGTCATTTTGTCAGACAATCTTATACCTAACATGCTTCTCTCCATTTTCCTTTGCATTACGCCGAGTTTGTGCTCATCTGGTTTTCGAAGTGCCCATGTTTGGCATCCATATGTAAGGCAAGAATCCGTACAGTTGGAGAAAAAGTTTAATAGCCCTGGTAAAAGTTACGAGCGGTATGATGAAATAAATAACAAAAAATTGGTAGCACGATCTTCAGGACTGTTGATTAGCGTATGAACGGATGCGGCCTGAGTATGACTGAGGTTCTGACTGACTTAAATAGGCAAATCTGACGAACAAATTGTGGGCTTACCCTAAATTTTAGGATTGAAAACTCAGATACAGGGCGAATAAAGGTTATTCTGTGCAGTTGGCGGTCGAAGCAGACGAGACAAGGTTCATTGAGCAAGCTCACAAATACGCTACTCATCTTACTTCTTTCTACATACTATTATAAATGCGAAAGTTTGAATGGATGGATGTTTGTTACTCAATCACGCCAGGGGGTCTAAAATGGCCGCTTTAGCAAACTTATACGTACCTACTATTATGAATTGTCCTTGTGACCATTTTACGAATTTAAAGTAGTTCATAGTATTATCCTATTATGATAATGCTAAAGCGGCCATTTTAGACCCCCAGATCATCATCAGAAATTTGGCACAGATAGTTTATATAGGTTATACTTTTTACCGGTATTACGATCCCGTGGGACAGTTACCGAACTCCACGCAGGCGAAGCCGCGGGCATAAGCTAGTGTAATATATACTACTTGGTGGTACTTCCGTAGCATTATCGATATCATTCGTTGTGCTTTACAGCGCCTGTTACTTGAGCAGTCCTAGATCGGAAAAGATCAACTATTTTTCTAAACCCCCAAGGATGCCCTAGGGCATAAGGTAAGATTTAGGAATATGGAGTTTCCTTGGCAGAGGGGTAATCATTGTCACACACTGCCTATACGCGCTGGGAGTTCCTTTCATAGATGGGACATCGCGCTCTAAATGATATATGTTTTTGTGAAATAAGTACTTTATTAAAACAGCTCTTGCCAGTTGAGAATATAAGTTTTGCTAGAGACGTAAACGCACACACAGGTTGAATTACATTTAGTGGCCGCCTGCGCCTCCCAAAATAAAAAAAGCAAGTAAACAGGCTGGCGCGACGACTTAGAGGCGTTTGTGCGAGACTGGCCGGAAATAACCGCACAGAGAGAGGAGTGGAAGCCTATGGTGGCTTTTTTTCTTAAGCCTGCTTTGACCCACTGCTGGCAGGCCTTTGCCCAGCAGTGGGACAAAACGGGCTTAATAAAAAAAAACTGGCGTTCAAACTCGATCCCGGTTTAAATGAAACGCCCCCTTGCAAATCCATTTCGTTATCATCGGTTGAAAATTGAAAATCTCGATGTGTGCGGTAATAAAACAAGAAACAATAATCAAAAATATTGTTTTTATTTTATACAAAATTATAAATACTTTATTTCACTTAATTATTAAATTCAGTTCTTCTTAAAACTAAGTAACTTCCCCAACAGCCATTTGTCTTAGTAACGACATGACTTGACAGAACCTCTCGCTGATCTCCGTGGGGGAGCGGTGCGGCAGCAGCTCTCGGATCCGCCCGAGCACTTGCTCCGAACCCGGCTCGCCCTTCAGCACTTGTAACATAGTCTTGTCCTCTTCCCTCGTCCAACTACCACTCCTCTCTGTCTTCTCCACTTTTTTCGGTTCTATGCTCATACTGACAACCGTTTCAATTTTCGGCTGCTTCGCTTTCGAACCCTCATCCTTTTTCTGCAACGTATGACTTTTACTGTCTTTCCTCTCTCTTTTCTGCAAGTTGTCTGTTTTGTTCTCAGGCTCCTTCTTACACGTCTTACTTTTATTGTTAGTTTGCGCCTTTTTGGTTGCTTTAGGACTCATGAGGTTGAATGCGTCTTTATGTTTAGTATTGTCGTTGACATCTTTGACGGTTTTCGTGGGGGATTTTAGTTGCTTCTTCGGTTTTTTTCCGCCAATTTTGGGGTTGTTCTTGGCGTTTCGTTTGGGGGAGGATCTTTCGTCCTCAGAGTCTGGTGGGGAGAGGAGGGTGTGTGCGGGCGCGAGGCGGCGCGCGTGCACCCGGTAGGGCTCCTTGCTGTAGGGGTACGTGACGCTGGCGCCGCGCAGCAGGCGCCCGTGCTGCACGAACACGCGCCCGTGCAGGTACTGCGGAAGAAGCCCCACGTTACTTCCTATCTTCGTCTGATGGCTCTTAACTTATCATGCAGGATGATGAATTGATGATGAGGACATGCTTTGGAAGTAGTTCTCTGTTTTCATTGCAGTGTTTAATATTTTTATGGGCTGTATACCTACTGCTAACAGGGGAGATAGTGAAGGTAAATATTTTGTGCCGGCCCCAAGTTACAGTAAGGGACAAGGGCACGAAACAGAGGAAGCTCTTATCTTGTGTCATATAGATTCTTCAAAATATTTAGTGTGAATTACAATTTATTTTTAACTTTAGCAAAGGGACTGGAGTTATGAATTATAATGGAATAAACTTATGAAAACACAAAATATTCTGTTTAGCTGTCATAATATAATTATGACAGAAGCTGGAAAAATATCAGCGATGAAGATACAAATTTGCAACGTTCAACTCACTCAGCGCCGAAACCTGAAATTTTAACAGCGCGCTAAATATCCCTTACGACATTTAAAATTTCCACCGCCGATATAAAAGACAGACTCACCACTGTGTCTAGACTCTCCTTGGCTTCGAGTTTCCTCTTGTTATCGTTCTCCTCCTCGAACTCCCACACGTCGAACCCCTTGTCGCTGGTGAGGAAGCTCTCGTCGATCATGTCAGTACCCGTCTCGTATGCACTGCCGGAACGAAACAACAATTAGAACTGATAAGCAGGGGGCAATAGGACAGTGCCCTTTCGACTTCCCGTTTATCCGTAGTTTGGCCCACAGACCACGCAGACGGGTCGGCTGCCGCCGCCAGTTATGGCCGCTGGAGTGAGCTCAACGCACTTTCAGCGCTACGAATTTGATGAGTAATATCGTCCCGAACTGCTGTTAGTGCAGCGATTCCGCGGTCTACGATTGGTCTTGTCGAAGGCGAATTTTTGTAAGATTCATTTCACGGGGGATCATACAAGTGTCGCTTTGCTGCTAGGAGCAAATACAATACATTCATCCCTTAAAACTAGTTCGCGCCATTTACGCACGTATCAAAACGCACGATTTTCGCTCCAAATGCTTTCTGAACAAGCAAATCTTCTTAAGTTTACCTCTAGAGAGATTAATGAGTGAAATAAAGTAAAAACAGTTCTGAGCGAAATTCCCTACAAGTAATTCCACTCCATAGCAGGATGTTAAAGTTTTCTGCACCCTATCAAGGAATATAAAACGAGAGTCTGTGGCATTGCGGAAAAACAACGCGCAAAAATTCAGTTACCACGACCAACATAATTTACATGAACAAAAATAATGAACTCTATCCCGTACCTGTCAGGCGGCCTTTCATCCGGGAACAGGGACTTAAACATGGTAGCGAGACGCGGGTTGGAGCGCAGGTGCGGCAACACGCGCGTGCGCATCTCCTCGCTGCTGCCGCTGTTTATGCCGCTCGTGATGGCGCGCAGTACCTTGCGGAGAACTGTCGGTTTGCGGGAGAGCGTGTTCTGTGAATAAAATGGCGGATTTTAGCATTAAATGGACTAGGCTTTGGCTAGCTACATTCGCGTGGAGTGCGGAAATTATCCCACTGGAACTTACTACCGGGGTAAACAGTTTCTTGATGGGACGATCTGAGGATTGAGTCAAATGGCGTGCGATTTATTATCTTTGATCGTCATTGCACAGTATGCTAGATACAAGAAAATTTTGAAGATGGCAACACTTTCGTAGATTTAGCTATAAAAGTGAAAGCGTCAGAGTAGCCCGCAAAATTCTTTTTTTTTTTCTTTTTTTTTTTAATTTGCAGATCAGTGTCGGGCTGTATGTTGATTGAAATATGATTCGCGACCGTAACAAATATGGCTGTACAGAGTTATAATAATTATAATTATCAATACAACCCTCTAGTTCATTTAATCCCATTGAATGACTTTTTCACGAAATAATCAATGACCCGTTCATTGATTATTTCGTAAATAACGTACACATGTTACGGTCGCGACTCATATTTTGTTTAACATACAGCCTGACACTGACCTGCAAATTGCAAAAAAAGCCTAAGAAAATTTGAATTTCGCGGGCTACCTTTTCGCTTCCCCCATAAAGCAATAGTAATATCTTTTAAAAGCGTCGACACGTATTCCACCTACATACATTCTGGAGCAGATGGCAGCACTTTCGTACCTACATTATTAAATGAAAAAATAAATGAGCAAATTTATGCAATAGTAACCATTTTTTTAAACTAGTGACGTGTTTTCCGCAAGCATTGCATTAGTTTTGTAAAATCAAAAAAAGTGGATGTTCCTATATATGGTAATGCATTAAAATAATTTGGCTTCTATCCAAACTAACCACAACATTCAGAAAAGTAACTATTGTCTATTGTCAATACCATGACATGATGATCTTTACACAGTCATAGACAATTTGCTAACTAAAAGAAAGTAGGTCAAAATACTACTACTTTAATGGTAGTTTTTATTTGCAAAACTACCAAATACAAAAAAAAAAACTCAACATTCAACACATGATAAAAAAAAAACATACTTTTCGCATGGCCATATAATATTATAATAAAGGCACTATTGGCATTATATATTTACTTACTTGCAACAGTTCTATGAAACCAGTCATTTGCACTAACATGAAATGGTCCATGAACCGTCCAATCTCTGCGGCTTGTCCTGGCTTCAGGAACAAGAGAAACTCCTCTACAATATCTTTGTGTTCTTCACCGAAGACTTTCTCTATTTTCTTATATAAATCTACAGGTGTCTCTTTTGTTGGATCAAAAGACTTCAAAATACTTTGGAACTGTACAAACTTGTTGGTAGGCACTGATGTGTTGGAAGAAAATCTTGATTGTACTTTTGTATAGTAGGATCTAACTAGAGCTGCAAGAGAATAATATTTACATAAAATAGCCGTTTTACATTGTGTCTTTATTCAAGTTATTGGGAATAGGGGAAAAATTAAAACCTCTGCGATCAATTACCTATATTTTGTGCTTGATTAATCAAAGCTTCGTCACATTAACTTTAAAATAATGTTGTAGAGTTTCTATTCAATATGTTACACGTCACCTAGGTGCAACCTATTTTTCATTATTGTGCAAGAAAGATGTGTCATGTTAATGATGATAATTATCTTCTCTTTCAAAATATGTTATGAGTTGGAAATGTCAACGAAAATGTTAATAATAAAATGAAAGTTATCTACTTTCATTTGAGCCCAAATTAACAGTAAATATTTAAGATTATGTCTTTTGAACCAAATTATCTGATGACCTACTGAATGGACCTATCTATAATTAGTATTCTGACCTAATTATTGTCTCAAAATATCACAAAAAAAGTTATAGATTACATAAGAGGAGTTGCTGCTAAATGGACTGTCATCCAATGTAGTGTTTACCTGTCTCTAAAACATTGTCATCTATTTTAGGCGGATCAACTTTTTTCTTAGCATTTGGTTTGCTCTTGGCTTCCTTCTGTGCTACTTTCGTAACCTCCTGCGCAACCTTTTGTGGTGGCGGCTGAAACAACAACAACATAAGGTCATGTAAATAGATCATCTATCTTAAAAACATGGCGACACATTTTAATGTACCCTTTCGTACTGATATTACACTCCATAATAATGATCATCCAGAGGAGCAATAACAAGAATATTGCAAGTAGACTTTCTAAAAACTATTCAAAATATTTATTTTGTAGTCAAACTTGCTATATCTGACGTTAATTACATAAAATCATTAACTACGTTCTTCGACTTACCTTTGGATTGTTAACAGGTTTTAAAAAAGAATTTGGATTAAAAAAGCTTGTGCTAGGTTCAATTTTGTTCCCGAAAGCATCCTGACTCTCTCTTGAGAACAGAATGGGCATAGAAGGCAGCATCTGGAAGATGTATGAGCTACTCGCGCCACGAAATCCCAATAGCACAGTACCACGGTTACTCAGATCCTTTACATGATAATAACACACAAATTAAACACTATAAAAACACGATACGAACTTCACTATAAGCAAAAAGAAATTAAGAATTATCTGATATATAATACATTATTGTTTTGAATTTATCCAAACAACACAAGCCATCGAAAGAATGGAAACATTTTTGACAGATCGAGGACGCGAAATCGGGCGGGTGGAGCGCGCGCACGTTTCATTTTATGAAATTCTAAACCAACTTTAAAAAACATATTTTTGTCTGTTTTCGTGTAAAAATCAATCAAATTAAATCTAGTACAGTTATTAGGCAGCCTTTGAATATTTTTCTAACAAAAATAACCTTACGACCTTCTAAAGAAAGCAATAACTTGAGCTAAAAAGTTATTAAAAGTAGGTAGTGAATGTTTGATGTGATGTGAAGTTTCGCTCTTCACTTTGCACAGTAAAATTCTATTTTTCATTAAAGATTCAAAAGTTCGTAAAAGTACTGATTTTCAGAAATTAAGGTTTTTATTTATTAGTAGATTTTAAAATACGAAAAGTTAAGATGACATGGTACATTTTCTAATGAAATAATGTATTTTATGCATGGTCCATGGTGCCTGCGTCAAGTTTTGGTGAACTTGAAAATAGTTAAGTACCTATGTATAAAGGTTTATTTGTATATTTCTATTAGAGTAAAATATCTCAGAAATAATATACTTGTGGGTAGGTTCTATCTTAAGGGTGCAATGGACATCTTGAACCTTATAGATTTTCACGCGAACCGAACGGTGCGATTTCCGTGAAGATCTTGTCTTGGAATGCGATGTGAAGCGATAAAATTACCCATACTCGTAGACAAAACAATGCCACCTTAGTGGTAAATAATACAGGTCAATAATATTATCGTACCTACTCGTAGAAATTCTTTTGAGCTAATAATAATATTTTTGAACAATTTGAGAATCTGAATAAAACATTGAAGTTACATTAGGTAGGTATACATAAAAGATCAAACCATTGTTGTCACTAGGTAGCTCGTAGTATTAAATTTAATTCAAATCTTTGGGAAAACGGTGTTATAGTTGTGTATTTGGTTTTCAGCAAAGTAAGGTGGGTGAAGAAGTGGCCACAGTTAGGTAGGTACCTACCACTTATGATGAGACTCATGAAATGTGTGTGCAGTCTTATAGAAAATATTATGATCGAGTGAATTCTTAAAGATTCCGCAAAACTGTTGACTGATTTAAATGTTTCAAATGTTTTTGTAAGATACTTAATAGCGTAGGTAGGTATGTGTCGTTACTCTGAAACATGCGGTAGGGTAAGCAGTCTTAAGTAGAGTAGTAGCGGGCCGTTAACCGTTTCAGTTGTCCGAGTCTTCGATAATTTCGATTTAAGTAGGTACCTAAAATTATGCATACCTAGGTAATATCAGTTGTTCACGTTCCCACGACAGTCGTCAATTATTAAAGAAAATAGCTGATTTAATAATGTATGTAAGTACCTACCTTGACAGTTAACAGAAAACTTAGTCGGTTGGTCGTAGCAACAACCGATAGCAACTAAGGGTGTACAGGAATATTCTAAAATTATTTCTCATGTTATCGAAATGATCAGAGTTCCCGACTGTGTGGTTGTTGCTCATTCTTTCTACCTAGCTGGTGCTGTACTGTTGGACAGTTTTTTCAAGTAGCCTATAATTAACAGCACAAGAGGTGCAAGAGTCCTTGATAGTACAAGTAGTGCGAGGTCGTACGGTCGTAGGCAGTCGTCCGCTGATATTTTAGCCAAGTAGATATTGCTAGCTTACTTATACGGTTGTTACTGACCCTACAAAACTCAAAACTGACATCGTAACAGCTCACATTATAGTGAAAAATAATAACGTTAGTTACTCAGGTATCACAACGGCTTACCATATTACTAACTCCACGAAACTATTACGGTAAACGTTGCGTGGTGATTTTATCACCGCTGTTTAACGTTTCGACAACTCATCGTAAACACGTAGTATTTCAGACCTTCAAAACTGAATCGGTGTGTCAGCAGACTTTCATTTTCCAAGTAAATACGTCATTGTTGGTGATACTATAGTCAATAGTTGTTGTGTTGTCCGTCGTCAGGTAACGCCATCGATTTTATTACTCTTTGGCTGAACACCGTAGCATCAACAGCTCGGGAAAAAAAACTCGAATTTAAACGGTTTTTGTGGAAAGTGCAATTCGTTTTTCAAACAAAATTATGGTTTTCAGAAGTTGATAGTGATTACGACTCAAGAAAACATTTTCTTTATACTATGGCTGCGATTCTTCCCACTGGCTTGAGAAACGGGGTAAGGTTTTTGCTATGCTATGTTATTTTATTCTATTATTTTTGTTAAAAGTTTATCGTGCATTGTCTTTGTGTCAGTTTATTATCTACTCGTACTTATAATAACTTGATTTTGCATTGCATTATCCAGTTATTATCACGAACCATTTTCAGTGTTTCCGAAAACTATTACTTACTAGTAAATACCAACGTAACAATAAGAAAGATTTATAAATTAAAATAAGTAATATAATGTTTAATTAATAATTACTGCTTAATTAAGTACCTACATATTTATGATTTAATTTGGCATTTATGAAGTGGTTTGGGCTCTGTAGCCTTGCATCAAGGATGCGCAAAAACGAGCAGCTTCCGTTAGTCCGTCCGTAGTCATCGGCCATCGCCCTTGCCACTTTGTTTCATTGTATTTCGTGTGGTTCTCATACCTTTGGACTCTGGACAATGCAGGACTACCCCTTAAGTGAATTCATTGAACTTAATCTACTCCATACTCCTTCCGCTTTGTTTTGGGTGTAGGTAACTTTTTTCAGCTTGTAAACAATTCGAGCAAAGGTCTTGCAAGATCTACTTTTTCAATTCTTACTTTTTTGCTCTCCATTGAAAATCTAAATACTATGAGGATCGGATAGTGAGCAGTAGAGTAGGTACTAAATGGCCATAGGCAATATCACATTGATGGTTGAACACTGTTGGGATGAGCTATGACAAGTGAATCGTAAATCGCAGTTTTTGTCCTGAAAGCCAAGCCAGCCCAGCCTACAGGTAGTCAGTAGTCAGAATAACATGCATAGATATAATGACGGTCGTTATAAGTATCGATTGACAAACTTTGAAAGGTCAAAGCAGTTAAATACACCTACAAAGAATTCGAAATTCAGGAAACATGTGAAGAGTAATATTTTATAATCGATTTCACATAACCAATTAATTACAGGGTCTGTGAGGGTCTGATCGCCGATATCCTCTTGCAAATAATATTACTTAATACCTCTTGAGTGCGTTTCTAAGGAGACTTAACCATTATTGATCAAATTTCTGTACTTCTGGCCTTGACTGAAGGAAATACCAAATAATCTACGGTTTCTCACAATCGTTGCATTCTACCAGTAGCCATCCGCACGCGATCTCAGTAACACTTCAAAATTGATCGTTTTGTGTTGAGTTATTTTTTAATAAATAAAATGGAGGAGGGAACCAAGGAGAAGGAGAATGGTGGCAGTGATCAGAGTGATCAGTCGAACTGTGAAGAGATTGTGACTAAGGAGCAGGATGCCCCGACTGACATCGTTTGCGATGATGTAAATATTCATATTGAACCTTTTTAACCTTTGAATAGACCTGTAAATTCTTAAGAGCTTATCTCACCAATGAAGCTGAATACGAACCAGCACATGAAAACCGTGTTCAAGAGCTGTCAGTATAACGCCACCAGCCAGACCAGCCAGACCAGCCTGGCCAGTATACCTTAATAAATCACATACATTTTGAAACTGACTGCTCTAGAACTCGGTTTAGGTACCAGGTCTTTTAATCGCGTTCAGCTTTAATGGTGAAATTGGTCCTTATTAAAGTGCCAAGATTAAAGTCAGCTTTAAAGTTTAAAGTCAAGCCAAAAAAAAACAACCATTAGGTACCCACCTACTTAAATCGCCAACAAAACAATGAACATTTGGCATAGTGGTACAAACCATTTTACAAATAGCATTTCACACAAAATTACCCATTTACTAGAAGGTCATCGCCATTTACTTAAAATAATTTGAACTAAGTAAGTAACCTTTTGTTAGGTTTTAATTACGATAGGTAGGTAGGTACCTTATCAATATTATCAGGTGTAGGTACCTATCTAAGGTCTATGAGGCTTTTCAGAGAAATGTGATCGCTATAATTTTTTATTAACTCTTCCGTCAAACTTTCATACTAATGTAATTGAATTTCTCCGTAACAAAGATCATGTTGCCCCATGGTTTCCCTAAGTCGACCTCATGATTTTCCCCTTTCATAAAAAAATTTCCTTCTTAAAGAAACTATGCTACGGCGCAGCATAAACTAGGAATAAAGGCAGGAGAATAATGATACTTTACTACTTACATAATTATTTCAATTTGTTACGCCCCGTCGACGACCTCATGTGATGCGAAACGCGCGTCGTTGGTTTTCCTTCACGTGAGATTACTGTCTCAGCAAGTCGCATCGCGATGACTAGTAGCATATTCCTAGATTTTTAGGATCCCGTACCTCAAAAGGAAAAATGGAACCCTTATAGGATCACTCGCGTGTCTGTCTGTCCGTCTGTCACAGCCAATTTACTCCGAAACTATTGGACCGATTGAGTTGTAATGTGATACACATACATTTAAGTCGGAGACCCTAATACGGACGTGTAGGTAACGTAAATTAATGAATTTTTAACATGGGGCCACTTTTGGGGGGTAAATTAGAAAATAAAATAAAAAGTTTTGCAAACTTTATCGTGTTACATATCAAATGAAAGGGCTCATTGTGAGAAAAATTACATTTTTTTTGTATTTTCGGCCTTTTTTTTCGGAGTTAAAGGGGCCTTAACTCTGAAACTACAGGTCCGAAAATACAAAAAAAAGTTCTTTTCCTGTAGTTTACAGGAAAACCAGAATTAGATAATTAACGTACGGAACCCTCTACACGTGAGTCGAACGTTGTCCGGTTTTTTTTCCATTTGTATACTCAGCTGTCACTGTCGCAACACACGTGTAGCTCGTGGCCATGAGTTTAATCTATTTCATACTCTCCCCAGCTCAAAGGCCTGGACGCGAACCGCTATGCGACGAAGAAGACGGTGGCGCAGGGCATGCTCGACATCGCGCTGCTGACGTCCAACGCGTCGCAGCTGAAGTATGTCCTGCAGGTGGGGCCCAAGCACGAGTTCTACACGCTGCTGGTGGTGCTCATCTCCATATCTATCGTTCTTCAGGTGAGATGGGATATTTGGTCTTGATTTTGAGTTTTACAGTTAAAGGAAAGAGGGATAGTGTAACGTGAACTGTTGGCACTCCAAAGCAGTGCGTTTGATCTGGCGAAAAGATCACTTAAAACATGTTGAACACCGTCCTCCCTAAATTAATTGTTGTTCTTCACTTAGTTGATTTCTTCATCACTAACAGAATACAAGTTATAGGTAATGTAAATGTTGATCAGCAGCATCACGAACTGTTTTCAACCCAGAACGTTCTCTCGCAGTCCAGTCGTTTATGAACACGGATTAATTTGGAACTTGAGGAATGGCATTTACATAAGATTGGATAAATAAGTACTTAGCAGTTTCAACATTATCCTGTTCCTTAAACTCCTCAAGCAACATCCAGGCTCTTAGGTGGCGATGGGTTTCGTGCTCCTCACCCTCAACCTGTGGCGAGACTGCTGGTTCCATCGGCCGCGCCACCGGACTTCGGCCCTGAACATCAATTACGGGACCACCGGCACAGCCTTCGTCGTCACTGTGCTGAACGTCCTCGTGTCTGCCTTCGACTCCTCGCTTGCTAGATATCAAGAACTAGATTAAGATGGATTAGGTTAGGTTAGAACGTTATCAGCTCAATGAAAACCGCATTCATGAGCGGTCTATTTTGATTAGCTGATCGTGTTCAATTTTATTGTTGAATTAATATGCTCTTCCTGTGAACACCGAGCCATACTTTTTGCAGATATTGGAATCAGCGGTTAAGTTTAAATATTTACTAAAGGCAAGAAAGTACCTATAACGTCGCATAAATCTAGCCACACCGAATAGGGTAGTTGACACACCAATCAATTGACATACTTTTTATGATCTGTCAAAACGCGATTCCCCCTTACCCGTATGGCAATAGCACGCTGTGACGTCACTATTTCGTCAACTCAATGACTCAATTATTTATTGATTTCAAAGCAAAAAATCTAATTTAGCAATTAACTGAAAATAAGTCGTGTTTTCAGTTCTAAAATAAAGTGTTTATTTTTAGAAAGCTGTCTTAGAATTATTTTTTAATGGTGTCAACATCCCTATTCTCGATGCCGTTTTGAACTCGAACTGTGGCAGTACATTGTAGTCCAGTGTCCTTGGCCCCAAGTAGGACTTATCGATTCTGGGCGACATAAATGTTTTGGTGAGAGCTAATTTAAATAGTTTTTAACTTTGCCCAATTATATTAATGAATGTCCCAGATTCTAACCCGCATAGTTAAGTTTGAAAAGTAGTCCATTCGACTGTTGACTTTATATTATAAAGTAGTACCTACTTAGTTCGATACAGTGCAGTTTACAGTACAAATTTAATGTTAACACAGTTTGCGGTTTGCCTATCAATCTAATAGGGACAAGGTTTTGGCACGGAAACCGCTCAGAATTACCTTCCTTTCAGTCAGTTTTTCAACGGAAATGTCATGTTTACATAATAGACGAATGTTAGATTGAATAATAACTTTGTCGGCCCTGTTTTATGAAAGGACCAAATTACCTGATTAGTAACTTGGAAGAGGTCACAAGGCCTTTTATTATATTATTCAGGTCCAAGAAACAGCATAAGTCAGTTTTTTTATTTTTTTTTTATTGAAGGGATAGAAAATGATCACGCCGTGATGGCTCTCGGCCACCGTAGGCGCGGGCCTGTGGACGGCGAGTAATGGGCTAGCTCGCCGTCCGTCCGTCGTATGACGACGGGCAGGCCGTGTCGACGGCGCGTTCGTGTTCCACGCGCGCCTCAAAGAGATGTCAGCAAACGGGAGGGGCCCGCAAGGGCCGGTGCCTGCCAGGGCTGCGGGACTGTTCGAAAGAGATACCGCGGCCCTGGAACATAAAGGGCCAATGAAGGAACATGGGTGGTTTTTAGTCAGTAAGAGTCTGACACTCCCTTCCGCTCCGCCCAGAGCGGGAGGAGTCATTTGATGATTTCCCACCCCCCCAAAAAAAAAAAAAAAAAAAGGGATAGAAAATGATTTGGTGATCCAGCCTTTCACAGGGTGCTTGTTAGTTGGTAGGGGGATACGTTCTGTGGGTTAAGCATAGCGGATTTAAGAAAATTGTGTCGATCCATCTTCCAAACACCGTGTATTTTAAAAGCAGTAAATAGTAATATCATTTTATTATCAGGTAACTAAGGCCCATAGATAAAATACACAGAGTAGGTAATCTTATAGGTACAATAATGGACCATAGATACAATACACAGAATAATCTTATACAATAATAAACTAAGACATATAAAAAACCTTATTTAACTATAACTACGGCGTCGTAATGAACGGTAACCTTTTGTACGCCACTGTCACATATACGTGACAAGCAAGCGCGTGCCCTGTACGCCAAACGACACAAATATATGACAAAGTGGTACCTAGGTGAAATTGTGACTTGGCGTGGAGGGCACGCGCTTGCGTTTAGTCAAAAGAACGATGAAATAAACTCGGTATTTTTGTTTTAGCTTCTCGTTGGATTGCTATTCGTGGTAATCGGTGGCTTGGACCTGAACGATCATGAGGACCAGCCGTCAGCAATGATACTCAATGACGTCATTGTTATATTCATATTCGTCATATCCGTCATCAATATCATGATTTCCGCTTTTGGCATAGAGTATTCGAATAACCCCTTAGTATTAGAACGATTAAATTATATTAATAATGAGTATTTAAGAAAAGGTAACTTTACGGCAGTCTAGTGGGTAGCTGGGGTGTAGGCAGGCACTACCGAGGTTAGACTGTAGACACCACACGACCAAAGATAGTTAGGCACTAACGATGTGAATCTAGTCATTTTATACCTTTAGTACCTAAGTAAAAAAAAATGCTGACAATCATATACTGTATTCTACATGGCTAAATATATTAGCCCGCTTTGCGGAAAATATTATAATAAGTAATTAGGAAGTGAAACTAAATACATAGGTAGATAATTATAAATTAAACTAAAAAGTATACTCGACATTGA
This sequence comes from Eurois occulta, assembly GCA_950022335.1. Lineage (NCBI taxonomy): Eukaryota > Metazoa > Arthropoda > Insecta > Lepidoptera > Noctuidae > Eurois > Eurois occulta. Next base: position 4,936,342 of record OX465498.1, read on the forward strand.
ACAGTTTCCTCATTCATGTAAAAAATGCAATAAGTATGAATGTTATTATTTATGTAGGTAAGGTAAGGTACATTAAATAAAACATCAGCCATTGTTTTTACAAACCTGGAACGAAATGAAATCTAAGAAGCTGACAAGTCTTCAAGTTGCATTGCAAGAGAAAATTCTAAAAGGCTGTAACTTCATGACTGTTAGCTAAATGCCAAAATTTAAAAAAAAATGTTTAGTTATAGCTAGACTAGGCTTAGTAGTACAGACAGCACATCAAACTACTACAATCTGTCAAATTTCTTTAAAAGATTTTCAACTTTATCGCTAAAATTTGACAGTTTCGGGTGACTTGAAGTGCTGGCGTCTGTACACACCACTTTTACCTACAGCTCCTACTTTACTTATATAGTTTTATTATTTTAATTGCTAACTACAATCTTTGCTTACGCAGGCAAGCGCGGGAGTCCTGGCCCTAATCATTTCTTCTTTGGACGGTGAAGCCAACCACAAACATAAGAAGATTGCTGATTGGCTGTACCATACCTCAGTCGGTATGATGACCGGGGTAGTATTCTGTGACGTCATCAAAATGACCTTTGGCCTTGACCCCGCGCTTTCCCTGCAAGACTATCTTGGGAATAAGACTTCGAGTTTGTATGACACGTTCTTTAAAGTTGGTAATGATACTCATTAGTATAGCAGGGTCACTGGTTATAAGTTATAACTTATATCCTAATTGTGTACCAGTATTATTATGTGACACGAGAATTTTTAATTTTAAAATCGACGTTTTTACGTTACGTTTACACTACGCGCTGGTAGGTACTAGGACCTCTGTAGTCTATCTAGGATCCGTCAAGTGCCATACGAACTTTGAATTAAGTAGGTTTTAGAATAAGCTATGGTAAGCAATGTATAACCATGTCGTTAGCAAATGTACTTACATAACCTAGGTAAAATAAAATAGTAAATTTTCTTTTTATAAGTAGGTAGGACTAAGCATTCTTTTATTTTTACTCTAAGGCCGCTATCCCACTGGCGTTTATCAGCGTTGGCGTTTCTCCAACGTATGCGCAGCGACAACGCTGCGCAGTCGTTGTCGCTGCGCTGGCGTTGCCGTCGCGAGTCTCTAGTGGCAAGCGTAAACGTCACGCATATGCTGCGATTTGAAGCGTACAATCAGAGGCAAAATGGATTCCGACGAGGAAACACTAGTGTTGGCTTTGCTACTTCGACGAAAATTACGTAAAAAAAGGTCTCATCGTCAATTTTGGGAAAATTACAAGAAAGTGAATATTTCGCACTGTACTTGAATAATATTAAAAATAATGAATCGCAATTTACAAATATTTGAGAATGCCGGAGACTACATTTGACGAACTTTTAGAAGCGATTCAAAATGACATACAATATTTAGACACTAATCTCAGTTTCAGTGTCACCAGATGAGAGAGGCTTGTTATAACTTTGAGGTAAGAAAAATAATACATTTATACAGGCTGTTAAAAATGTTAAAACACTTCGAACTGTGTATTATTATTATATTATATTATTATAGCTAGCCCATATTGTCCCACTGCTGGGCAAAGGCCTCCCTCCATTCCTTCCAACGGTCACGATTCTGTGCTTCTACTTTCCAATTCTCAAGGAAGACATCCAGTTCATCCCGCCATCTCCTTCGTGGTCTGCCGCGACCCCGTGTCACTGTTTCAGGGCACCAATCCTGAGCTTTACGGGCCCACAGTTCATTCGGCATGCGACAGACATGTCCTGCCCAGTCCCATTTAAGTTGGGCAGCCTTTTGAGCCACGTCAACGATTTGCGTTTTGGAGCGCAGTGTGGTGTTTCGAACACGATCTGTTAATTTTACACCTAAGATACTACGCTCCATAGCACGTTGGCAAACCTTGAGTTTGGACTTTTGGATGTTAGTCAAAGACCAAGTTTGTGCACCGTAGGTCAAAATGGGAAGAATACACATGTCCATTAGCTTTCGCTTCAGAGACATGGGCAGAGTGCCCTTAAAATAGTCCTTCATGGACCAGTAACTCTTCCAGGCATTTTCCGTTCGTCTTGCAATTTCCTTATCTTGCCTTGCCTGGAAAGAGATTACTTGGCCCAAGTAGATATATTCTTGGACATATTGTATATTTTAACTATTTGTTCATTGACACAGTCTTAAGTTTTGGAAATCAATATTTGTTTAGGTGCCAATTTCCGTCGTGGAGGCATTTTAGATGAATAGAATAAATGACACACGGACGGAGCGGGACGGCGTGATTGTACCTGTTGCCAAAAAACACAAAACGCTTGCCACTAGAGAGTCGCCATGCCAACGCCAGTGGGATAGGGTCCTAAAAACAGATCTAAATTGAGTGCTCTTGTTTGTCTAATTATTTTCTAGTCTGCCAACACGATCCATTGTTTTCTTAAGCCAAACCAAGTTGATTTTTAAAATGTTCGCAAAGGTCACCTTGGTCAAAGATTTGAGGACAGTCATCTACC